>OZ005736.1:0-2973056 GCA_963930755.1 Eudasyphora cyanicolor
GACTGATCTGCGGACTGACAGGGGTTTCTCTTGGGGTGGGATGTTGTGGGGATACATGGCATCATATTGTCACACAGGACTCTTTAGGAATTTTGTCCGATAATGGGGGATTAGGATATCAGGATTCCGTGAGTATTATATGATAGTGAAGGGTTTGATGTATGGTGATATTTTACATCAGACACATGTTCTGTGTGAATATTTGCAGCGGGATGACCCTATGGGTGGTAGGACAAGGATGGGACGTTATGCGGATACATAAGGTTTTTTAGAATTTGTGTAATGATAAGGAGATTAGGGTATCGGTATTCTCGGATGGTATGCGATATTGAAGGGATTGAGGTATAGGAATATTTTACGTCAGACATATGTTCTGTGTAAATATTTACGATAGAATGACCCTACATAGATTTGGCGTTTTAATTTGATGGCAGGACTTTCAGGACGTGTGAGTGCTATGATACTGATTTGGACATACCATACTGTGACAGATATGACACGTTTAAGCCCGCTGATGAGTCCTTCTTGGCAGAAGGCGAAAGCGCTCCGGGTGGCCATACGTGTCGACTGAACATGCATGACATGACGTTTTACACTACTACATTTTTTACTTTACGCTACTGTTATTTATCTATTTATTTTAAGTTAAACTCTAACACAGTTTAGGATGCCCAGTCATGGAACATTCCCCAACTTCACAAGTTTTTGTTAATTGTTTTTCAGTTTAATTGGGATATAGTTTGAGGCCACGATTTTCGACGTAGTTGAGATATGATCCTGGACATTGATCCGATTGCTTTAATTGGTCATGGCTCTTTTCGATGCGCATAGTGGAGGATTTGATCTCGGTTGGAGACCCATGACTGATTTGTTTGTTTTTGTCACGGATGCGGGACATAACACACCAATTTGAATCGTTTTACGATGGACTGGGGTTTAAGAGATGTGCAGACAACTCTTATACCGGGTTGAGACAAAGATAGGTAGAAGGGCGGTTGGAAAGGTGCCGAATACATATCATTGTTTGGCCATTGTGATGACTGGTCAGACGATGATGTGAGAGGCACAAGGTCGTGAGCAGCACGTGAAAAGGCCGTGCGTGACACGTAAAAACACTGGCGTTATTGGTTTCGATAACGAAAAAGATGCTATCTGTACAAGAGCATTCCCATTTCTGATGTCCAGAAGGTTATATGATAGGCATATGTCCTAACGATAACATTCGAATGAGGTTTCTGTCCATGCGTAGGACCTGGGAAAATAGTGAGGGGATGTGGATCACATATATTATGGGTGGTTACCCTCAATAAGGCTGGGCCTGTCGGGAAACGACCCACTGTCCTGGTTTGTGGATACACGCAACAGTTTAAGTGGTCCACCTTAACTAGGACAGTATAATATAATTAGGTGATTTATAGATAGGATTGCTATGACGCATAATGGCAAGGTGGTATAGTTTGTGGTGATAATAGTGACGAGCCCCTCAGTTTCGGACACGGGATAATTATGAGACTTTTAGATATGTGATTATATATACGCCATTATGCTTCCTGATTGGGGGGGGGGGGGTATATCGATAGGGGGATTCGATAGGAAGATTCGATATTGGTGTTGACTGATCTGCGGACTGACAGGGGTTTCTCTTGGGGTGGGATGTTGTGGGGATACATGGCATCATATTGTCACACAGGACTCTTTAGGAATTTTGTCCGATAATGGGGGATTAGGATATCAGGATTCCGTGAGTATTATATGATAGTGAAGGGTTTGATGTATGGTGATATTTTACATCAGACACATGTTCTGTGTGAATATTTGCAGCGGGATGACCCTATGGGTGGTAGGACAAGGATGGGACGTTATGCGGATACATAAGGTTTTTTAGAATTTGTGTAATGATAAGGAGATTAGGGTATCGGTATTCTCGGATGGTATGCGATATTGAAGGGATTGAGGTATAGGAATATTTTACGTCAGACATATGTTCTGTGTAAATATTTACGATAGAATGACCCTACATAGATTTGGCGTTTTAATTTGATGGCAGGACTTTCAGGACGTGTGAGTGCTATGATACTGATTTGGACATACCATACTGTGACAGATATGACACGTTTAAGCCCGCTGATGAGTCCTTCTTGGCAGAAGGCGAAAGCGCTCCGGGTGGCCATACGTGTCGACTGAACATGCATGACATGACGTTTTACACTACTACATTTTTTACTTTACGCTACTGTTATTTATCTATTTATTTTAAGTTAAACTCTAACACAGTTTAGGATGCCCAGTCATGGAACATTCCCCAACTTCACAAGTTTTTGTTAATTGTTTTTCAGTTTAATTGGGATATAGTTTGAGGCCACGATTTTCGACGTAGTTGAGATATGATCCTGGACATTGATCCGATTGCTTTAATTGGTCATGGCTCTTTTCGATGCGCATAGTGGAGGATTTGATCTCGGTTGGAGACCCATGACTGATTTGTTTGTTTTTGTCACGGATGCGGGACATAACACACCAATTTGAATCGTTTTACGATGGACTGGGGTTTAAGAGATGTGCAGACAACTCTTATACCGGGTTGAGACAAAGATAGGTAGAAGGGCGGTTGGAAAGGTGCCGAATACATATCATTGTTTGGCCATTGTGATGACTGGTCAGACGATGATGTGAGAGGCACAAGGTCGTGAGCAGCACGTGAAAAGGCCGTGCGTGACACGTAAAAACACTGGCGTTATTGGTTTCGATAACGAAAAAGATGCTATCTGTACAAGAGCATTCCCATTTCTGATGTCCAGAAGGTTATATGATAGGCATATGTCCTAACGATAACATTCGAATGAGGTTTCTGTCCATGCGTAGGACCTGGGAAAATAGTGAGGGGATGTGGATCACATATATTATGGGTGGTTACCCTCAATAAGGCTGGGCCTGTCGGGAAACGACCCACTGTCCTGGTTTGTGGATACACGCAACAGTTTAAGTGGTCCACCTTAACTAGGACAGTATAATATAATTAGGTGATTTATAGATAGGATTGCTATGACGCATAATGGCAAGGTGGTATAGTTTGTGGTGATAATAGTGACGAGCCCCTCAGTTTCGGACACGGGATAATTATGAGACTTTTAGATATGTGATTATATATACGCCATTATGCTTCCTGATTGGGGGGGGGGGGGTATATCGATAGGGGGATTCGATAGGAAGATTCGATATTGGTGTTGACTGATCTGCGGACTGACAGGGGTTTCTCTTGGGGTGGGATGTTGTGGGGATACATGGCATCATATTGTCACACAGGACTCTTTAGGAATTTTGTCCGATAATGGGGGATTAGGATATCAGGATTCCGTGAGTATTATATGATAGTGAAGGGTTTGATGTATGGTGATATTTTACATCAGACACATGTTCTGTGTGAATATTTGCAGCGGGATGACCCTATGGGTGGTAGGACAAGGATGGGACGTTATGCGGATACATAAGGTTTTTTAGAATTTGTGTAATGATAAGGAGATTAGGGTATCGGTATTCTCGGATGGTATGCGATATTGAAGGGATTGAGGTATAGGAATATTTTACGTCAGACATATGTTCTGTGTAAATATTTACGATAGAATGACCCTACATAGATTTGGCGTTTTAATTTGATGGCAGGACTTTCAGGACGTGTGAGTGCTATGATACTGATTTGGACATACCATACTGTGACAGATATGACACGTTTAAGCCCGCTGATGAGTCCTTCTTGGCAGAAGGCGAAAGCGCTCCGGGTGGCCATACGTGTCGACTGAACATGCATGACATGACGTTTTACACTACTACATTTTTTACTTTACGCTACTGTTATTTATCTATTTATTTTAAGTTAAACTCTAACACAGTTTAGGATGCCCAGTCATGGAACATTCCCCAACTTCACAAGTTTTTGTTAATTGTTTTTCAGTTTAATTGGGATATAGTTTGAGGCCACGATTTTCGACGTAGTTGAGATATGATCCTGGACATTGATCCGATTGCTTTAATTGGTCATGGCTCTTTTCGATGCGCATAGTGGAGGATTTGATCTCGGTTGGAGACCCATGACTGATTTGTTTGTTTTTGTCACGGATGCGGGACATAACACACCAATTTGAATCGTTTTACGATGGACTGGGGTTTAAGAGATGTGCAGACAACTCTTATACCGGGTTGAGACAAAGATAGGTAGAAGGGCGGTTGGAAAGGTGCCGAATACATATCATTGTTTGGCCATTGTGATGACTGGTCAGACGATGATGTGAGAGGCACAAGGTCGTGAGCAGCACGTGAAAAGGCCGTGCGTGACACGTAAAAACACTGGCGTTATTGGTTTCGATAACGAAAAAGATGCTATCTGTACAAGAGCATTCCCATTTCTGATGTCCAGAAGGTTATATGATAGGCATATGTCCTAACGATAACATTCGAATGAGGTTTCTGTCCATGCGTAGGACCTGGGAAAATAGTGAGGGGATGTGGATCACATATATTATGGGTGGTTACCCTCAATAAGGCTGGGCCTGTCGGGAAACGACCCACTGTCCTGGTTTGTGGATACACGCAACAGTTTAAGTGGTCCACCTTAACTAGGACAGTATAATATAATTAGGTGATTTATAGATAGGATTGCTATGACGCATAATGGCAAGGTGGTATAGTTTGTGGTGATAATAGTGACGAGCCCCTCAGTTTCGGACACGGGATAATTATGAGACTTTTAGATATGTGATTATATATACGCCATTATGCTTCCTGATTGGGGGGGGGGGGGTATATCGATAGGGGGATTCGATAGGAAGATTCGATATTGGTGTTGACTGATCTGCGGACTGACAGGGGTTTCTCTTGGGGTGGGATGTTGTGGGGATACATGGCATCATATTGTCACACAGGACTCTTTAGGAATTTTGTCCGATAATGGGGGATTAGGATATCAGGATTCCGTGAGTATTATATGATAGTGAAGGGTTTGATGTATGGTGATATTTTACATCAGACACATGTTCTGTGTGAATATTTGCAGCGGGATGACCCTATGGGTGGTAGGACAAGGATGGGACGTTATGCGGATACATAAGGTTTTTTAGAATTTGTGTAATGATAAGGAGATTAGGGTATCGGTATTCTCGGATGGTATGCGATATTGAAGGGATTGAGGTATAGGAATATTTTACGTCAGACATATGTTCTGTGTAAATATTTACGATAGAATGACCCTACATAGATTTGGCGTTTTAATTTGATGGCAGGACTTTCAGGACGTGTGAGTGCTATGATACTGATTTGGACATACCATACTGTGACAGATATGACACGTTTAAGCCCGCTGATGAGTCCTTCTTGGCAGAAGGCGAAAGCGCTCCGGGTGGCCATACGTGTCGACTGAACATGCATGACATGACGTTTTACACTACTACATTTTTTACTTTACGCTACTGTTATTTATCTATTTATTTTAAGTTAAACTCTAACACAGTTTAGGATGCCCAGTCATGGAACATTCCCCAACTTCACAAGTTTTTGTTAATTGTTTTTCAGTTTAATTGGGATATAGTTTGAGGCCACGATTTTCGACGTAGTTGAGATATGATCCTGGACATTGATCCGATTGCTTTAATTGGTCATGGCTCTTTTCGATGCGCATAGTGGAGGATTTGATCTCGGTTGGAGACCCATGACTGATTTGTTTGTTTTTGTCACGGATGCGGGACATAACACACCAATTTGAATCGTTTTACGATGGACTGGGGTTTAAGAGATGTGCAGACAACTCTTATACCGGGTTGAGACAAAGATAGGTAGAAGGGCGGTTGGAAAGGTGCCGAATACATATCATTGTTTGGCCATTGTGATGACTGGTCAGACGATGATGTGAGAGGCACAAGGTCGTGAGCAGCACGTGAAAAGGCCGTGCGTGACACGTAAAAACACTGGCGTTATTGGTTTCGATAACGAAAAAGATGCTATCTGTACAAGAGCATTCCCATTTCTGATGTCCAGAAGGTTATATGATAGGCATATGTCCTAACGATAACATTCGAATGAGGTTTCTGTCCATGCGTAGGACCTGGGAAAATAGTGAGGGGATGTGGATCACATATATTATGGGTGGTTACCCTCAATAAGGCTGGGCCTGTCGGGAAACGACCCACTGTCCTGGTTTGTGGATACACGCAACAGTTTAAGTGGTCCACCTTAACTAGGACAGTATAATATAATTAGGTGATTTATAGATAGGATTGCTATGACGCATAATGGCAAGGTGGTATAGTTTGTGGTGATAATAGTGACGAGCCCCTCAGTTTCGGACACGGGATAATTATGAGACTTTTAGATATGTGATTATATATACGCCATTATGCTTCCTGATTGGGGGGGGGGGGGTATATCGATAGGGGGATTCGATAGGAAGATTCGATATTGGTGTTGACTGATCTGCGGACTGACAGGGGTTTCTCTTGGGGTGGGATGTTGTGGGGATACATGGCATCATATTGTCACACAGGACTCTTTAGGAATTTTGTCCGATAATGGGGGATTAGGATATCAGGATTCCGTGAGTATTATATGATAGTGAAGGGTTTGATGTATGGTGATATTTTACATCAGACACATGTTCTGTGTGAATATTTGCAGCGGGATGACCCTATGGGTGGTAGGACAAGGATGGGACGTTATGCGGATACATAAGGTTTTTTAGAATTTGTGTAATGATAAGGAGATTAGGGTATCGGTATTCTCGGATGGTATGCGATATTGAAGGGATTGAGGTATAGGAATATTTTACGTCAGACATATGTTCTGTGTAAATATTTACGATAGAATGACCCTACATAGATTTGGCGTTTTAATTTGATGGCAGGACTTTCAGGACGTGTGAGTGCTATGATACTGATTTGGACATACCATACTGTGACAGATATGACACGTTTAAGCCCGCTGATGAGTCCTTCTTGGCAGAAGGCGAAAGCGCTCCGGGTGGCCATACGTGTCGACTGAACATGCATGACATGACGTTTTACACTACTACATTTTTTACTTTACGCTACTGTTATTTATCTATTTATTTTAAGTTAAACTCTAACACAGTTTAGGATGCCCAGTCATGGAACATTCCCCAACTTCACAAGTTTTTGTTAATTGTTTTTCAGTTTAATTGGGATATAGTTTGAGGCCACGATTTTCGACGTAGTTGAGATATGATCCTGGACATTGATCCGATTGCTTTAATTGGTCATGGCTCTTTTCGATGCGCATAGTGGAGGATTTGATCTCGGTTGGAGACCCATGACTGATTTGTTTGTTTTTGTCACGGATGCGGGACATAACACACCAATTTGAATCGTTTTACGATGGACTGGGGTTTAAGAGATGTGCAGACAACTCTTATACCGGGTTGAGACAAAGATAGGTAGAAGGGCGGTTGGAAAGGTGCCGAATACATATCATTGTTTGGCCATTGTGATGACTGGTCAGACGATGATGTGAGAGGCACAAGGTCGTGAGCAGCACGTGAAAAGGCCGTGCGTGACACGTAAAAACACTGGCGTTATTGGTTTCGATAACGAAAAAGATGCTATCTGTACAAGAGCATTCCCATTTCTGATGTCCAGAAGGTTATATGATAGGCATATGTCCTAACGATAACATTCGAATGAGGTTTCTGTCCATGCGTAGGACCTGGGAAAATAGTGAGGGGATGTGGATCACATATATTATGGGTGGTTACCCTCAATAAGGCTGGGCCTGTCGGGAAACGACCCACTGTCCTGGTTTGTGGATACACGCAACAGTTTAAGTGGTCCACCTTAACTAGGACAGTATAATATAATTAGGTGATTTATAGATAGGATTGCTATGACGCATAATGGCAAGGTGGTATAGTTTGTGGTGATAATAGTGACGAGCCCCTCAGTTTCGGACACGGGATAATTATGAGACTTTTAGATATGTGATTATATATACGCCATTATGCTTCCTGATTGGGGGGGGGGGGGTATATCGATAGGGGGATTCGATAGGAAGATTCGATATTGGTGTTGACTGATCTGCGGACTGACAGGGGTTTCTCTTGGGGTGGGATGTTGTGGGGATACATGGCATCATATTGTCACACAGGACTCTTTAGGAATTTTGTCCGATAATGGGGGATTAGGATATCAGGATTCCGTGAGTATTATATGATAGTGAAGGGTTTGATGTATGGTGATATTTTACATCAGACACATGTTCTGTGTGAATATTTGCAGCGGGATGACCCTATGGGTGGTAGGACAAGGATGGGACGTTATGCGGATACATAAGGTTTTTTAGAATTTGTGTAATGATAAGGAGATTAGGGTATCGGTATTCTCGGATGGTATGCGATATTGAAGGGATTGAGGTATAGGAATATTTTACGTCAGACATATGTTCTGTGTAAATATTTACGATAGAATGACCCTACATAGATTTGGCGTTTTAATTTGATGGCAGGACTTTCAGGACGTGTGAGTGCTATGATACTGATTTGGACATACCATACTGTGACAGATATGACACGTTTAAGCCCGCTGATGAGTCCTTCTTGGCAGAAGGCGAAAGCGCTCCGGGTGGCCATACGTGTCGACTGAACATGCATGACATGACGTTTTACACTACTACATTTTTTACTTTACGCTACTGTTATTTATCTATTTATTTTAAGTTAAACTCTAACACAGTTTAGGATGCCCAGTCATGGAACATTCCCCAACTTCACAAGTTTTTGTTAATTGTTTTTCAGTTTAATTGGGATATAGTTTGAGGCCACGATTTTCGACGTAGTTGAGATATGATCCTGGACATTGATCCGATTGCTTTAATTGGTCATGGCTCTTTTCGATGCGCATAGTGGAGGATTTGATCTCGGTTGGAGACCCATGACTGATTTGTTTGTTTTTGTCACGGATGCGGGACATAACACACCAATTTGAATCGTTTTACGATGGACTGGGGTTTAAGAGATGTGCAGACAACTCTTATACCGGGTTGAGACAAAGATAGGTAGAAGGGCGGTTGGAAAGGTGCCGAATACATATCATTGTTTGGCCATTGTGATGACTGGTCAGACGATGATGTGAGAGGCACAAGGTCGTGAGCAGCACGTGAAAAGGCCGTGCGTGACACGTAAAAACACTGGCGTTATTGGTTTCGATAACGAAAAAGATGCTATCTGTACAAGAGCATTCCCATTTCTGATGTCCAGAAGGTTATATGATAGGCATATGTCCTAACGATAACATTCGAATGAGGTTTCTGTCCATGCGTAGGACCTGGGAAAATAGTGAGGGGATGTGGATCACATATATTATGGGTGGTTACCCTCAATAAGGCTGGGCCTGTCGGGAAACGACCCACTGTCCTGGTTTGTGGATACACGCAACAGTTTAAGTGGTCCACCTTAACTAGGACAGTATAATATAATTAGGTGATTTATAGATAGGATTGCTATGACGCATAATGGCAAGGTGGTATAGTTTGTGGTGATAATAGTGACGAGCCCCTCAGTTTCGGACACGGGATAATTATGAGACTTTTAGATATGTGATTATATATACGCCATTATGCTTCCTGATTGGGGGGGGGGGGGTATATCGATAGGGGGATTCGATAGGAAGATTCGATATTGGTGTTGACTGATCTGCGGACTGACAGGGGTTTCTCTTGGGGTGGGATGTTGTGGGGATACATGGCATCATATTGTCACACAGGACTCTTTAGGAATTTTGTCCGATAATGGGGGATTAGGATATCAGGATTCCGTGAGTATTATATGATAGTGAAGGGTTTGATGTATGGTGATATTTTACATCAGACACATGTTCTGTGTGAATATTTGCAGCGGGATGACCCTATGGGTGGTAGGACAAGGATGGGACGTTATGCGGATACATAAGGTTTTTTAGAATTTGTGTAATGATAAGGAGATTAGGGTATCGGTATTCTCGGATGGTATGCGATATTGAAGGGATTGAGGTATAGGAATATTTTACGTCAGACATATGTTCTGTGTAAATATTTACGATAGAATGACCCTACATAGATTTGGCGTTTTAATTTGATGGCAGGACTTTCAGGACGTGTGAGTGCTATGATACTGATTTGGACATACCATACTGTGACAGATATGACACGTTTAAGCCCGCTGATGAGTCCTTCTTGGCAGAAGGCGAAAGCGCTCCGGGTGGCCATACGTGTCGACTGAACATGCATGACATGACGTTTTACACTACTACATTTTTTACTTTACGCTACTGTTATTTATCTATTTATTTTAAGTTAAACTCTAACACAGTTTAGGATGCCCAGTCATGGAACATTCCCCAACTTCACAAGTTTTTGTTAATTGTTTTTCAGTTTAATTGGGATATAGTTTGAGGCCACGATTTTCGACGTAGTTGAGATATGATCCTGGACATTGATCCGATTGCTTTAATTGGTCATGGCTCTTTTCGATGCGCATAGTGGAGGATTTGATCTCGGTTGGAGACCCATGACTGATTTGTTTGTTTTTGTCACGGATGCGGGACATAACACACCAATTTGAATCGTTTTACGATGGACTGGGGTTTAAGAGATGTGCAGACAACTCTTATACCGGGTTGAGACAAAGATAGGTAGAAGGGCGGTTGGAAAGGTGCCGAATACATATCATTGTTTGGCCATTGTGATGACTGGTCAGACGATGATGTGAGAGGCACAAGGTCGTGAGCAGCACGTGAAAAGGCCGTGCGTGACACGTAAAAACACTGGCGTTATTGGTTTCGATAACGAAAAAGATGCTATCTGTACAAGAGCATTCCCATTTCTGATGTCCAGAAGGTTATATGATAGGCATATGTCCTAACGATAACATTCGAATGAGGTTTCTGTCCATGCGTAGGACCTGGGAAAATAGTGAGGGGATGTGGATCACATATATTATGGGTGGTTACCCTCAATAAGGCTGGGCCTGTCGGGAAACGACCCACTGTCCTGGTTTGTGGATACACGCAACAGTTTAAGTGGTCCACCTTAACTAGGACAGTATAATATAATTAGGTGATTTATAGATAGGATTGCTATGACGCATAATGGCAAGGTGGTATAGTTTGTGGTGATAATAGTGACGAGCCCCTCAGTTTCGGACACGGGATAATTATGAGACTTTTAGATATGTGATTATATATACGCCATTATGCTTCCTGATTGGGGGGGGGGGGGTATATCGATAGGGGGATTCGATAGGAAGATTCGATATTGGTGTTGACTGATCTGCGGACTGACAGGGGTTTCTCTTGGGGTGGGATGTTGTGGGGATACATGGCATCATATTGTCACACAGGACTCTTTAGGAATTTTGTCCGATAATGGGGGATTAGGATATCAGGATTCCGTGAGTATTATATGATAGTGAAGGGTTTGATGTATGGTGATATTTTACATCAGACACATGTTCTGTGTGAATATTTGCAGCGGGATGACCCTATGGGTGGTAGGACAAGGATGGGACGTTATGCGGATACATAAGGTTTTTTAGAATTTGTGTAATGATAAGGAGATTAGGGTATCGGTATTCTCGGATGGTATGCGATATTGAAGGGATTGAGGTATAGGAATATTTTACGTCAGACATATGTTCTGTGTAAATATTTACGATAGAATGACCCTACATAGATTTGGCGTTTTAATTTGATGGCAGGACTTTCAGGACGTGTGAGTGCTATGATACTGATTTGGACATACCATACTGTGACAGATATGACACGTTTAAGCCCGCTGATGAGTCCTTCTTGGCAGAAGGCGAAAGCGCTCCGGGTGGCCATACGTGTCGACTGAACATGCATGACATGACGTTTTACACTACTACATTTTTTACTTTACGCTACTGTTATTTATCTATTTATTTTAAGTTAAACTCTAACACAGTTTAGGATGCCCAGTCATGGAACATTCCCCAACTTCACAAGTTTTTGTTAATTGTTTTTCAGTTTAATTGGGATATAGTTTGAGGCCACGATTTTCGACGTAGTTGAGATATGATCCTGGACATTGATCCGATTGCTTTAATTGGTCATGGCTCTTTTCGATGCGCATAGTGGAGGATTTGATCTCGGTTGGAGACCCATGACTGATTTGTTTGTTTTTGTCACGGATGCGGGACATAACACACCAATTTGAATCGTTTTACGATGGACTGGGGTTTAAGAGATGTGCAGACAACTCTTATACCGGGTTGAGACAAAGATAGGTAGAAGGGCGGTTGGAAAGGTGCCGAATACATATCATTGTTTGGCCATTGTGATGACTGGTCAGACGATGATGTGAGAGGCACAAGGTCGTGAGCAGCACGTGAAAAGGCCGTGCGTGACACGTAAAAACACTGGCGTTATTGGTTTCGATAACGAAAAAGATGCTATCTGTACAAGAGCATTCCCATTTCTGATGTCCAGAAGGTTATATGATAGGCATATGTCCTAACGATAACATTCGAATGAGGTTTCTGTCCATGCGTAGGACCTGGGAAAATAGTGAGGGGATGTGGATCACATATATTATGGGTGGTTACCCTCAATAAGGCTGGGCCTGTCGGGAAACGACCCACTGTCCTGGTTTGTGGATACACGCAACAGTTTAAGTGGTCCACCTTAACTAGGACAGTATAATATAATTAGGTGATTTATAGATAGGATTGCTATGACGCATAATGGCAAGGTGGTATAGTTTGTGGTGATAATAGTGACGAGCCCCTCAGTTTCGGACACGGGATAATTATGAGACTTTTAGATATGTGATTATATATACGCCATTATGCTTCCTGATTGGGGGGGGGGGGGTATATCGATAGGGGGATTCGATAGGAAGATTCGATATTGGTGTTGACTGATCTGCGGACTGACAGGGGTTTCTCTTGGGGTGGGATGTTGTGGGGATACATGGCATCATATTGTCACACAGGACTCTTTAGGAATTTTGTCCGATAATGGGGGATTAGGATATCAGGATTCCGTGAGTATTATATGATAGTGAAGGGTTTGATGTATGGTGATATTTTACATCAGACACATGTTCTGTGTGAATATTTGCAGCGGGATGACCCTATGGGTGGTAGGACAAGGATGGGACGTTATGCGGATACATAAGGTTTTTTAGAATTTGTGTAATGATAAGGAGATTAGGGTATCGGTATTCTCGGATGGTATGCGATATTGAAGGGATTGAGGTATAGGAATATTTTACGTCAGACATATGTTCTGTGTAAATATTTACGATAGAATGACCCTACATAGATTTGGCGTTTTAATTTGATGGCAGGACTTTCAGGACGTGTGAGTGCTATGATACTGATTTGGACATACCATACTGTGACAGATATGACACGTTTAAGCCCGCTGATGAGTCCTTCTTGGCAGAAGGCGAAAGCGCTCCGGGTGGCCATACGTGTCGACTGAACATGCATGACATGACGTTTTACACTACTACATTTTTTACTTTACGCTACTGTTATTTATCTATTTATTTTAAGTTAAACTCTAACACAGTTTAGGATGCCCAGTCATGGAACATTCCCCAACTTCACAAGTTTTTGTTAATTGTTTTTCAGTTTAATTGGGATATAGTTTGAGGCCACGATTTTCGACGTAGTTGAGATATGATCCTGGACATTGATCCGATTGCTTTAATTGGTCATGGCTCTTTTCGATGCGCATAGTGGAGGATTTGATCTCGGTTGGAGACCCATGACTGATTTGTTTGTTTTTGTCACGGATGCGGGACATAACACACCAATTTGAATCGTTTTACGATGGACTGGGGTTTAAGAGATGTGCAGACAACTCTTATACCGGGTTGAGACAAAGATAGGTAGAAGGGCGGTTGGAAAGGTGCCGAATACATATCATTGTTTGGCCATTGTGATGACTGGTCAGACGATGATGTGAGAGGCACAAGGTCGTGAGCAGCACGTGAAAAGGCCGTGCGTGACACGTAAAAACACTGGCGTTATTACGTGAAAACACTGGCGTTATTGGTTTCGATAACGAAAAAGATGCTATCTGTACAAGAGCATTCCCATTTCTGATGTCCAGAAGGTTATATGATAGGCATATGTCCTAACGATAACATTCGAATGAGGTTTCTGTCCATGCGTAAGACCTGGGAAAATAGTGAGGGGATGTGGATCACATATATTATGGGTGGTTACCCTCAATAAGGCTGGGCCTGTCGGGAAACGACCCACTGTCCTGGTTTGTGGATACACGCGACAGTTTAAGTGGTCCACCTTAACTAGGACAGTATAATATAATTAGGTGATTTATAGATAGGATTGCTATGACGCATAATGGCAAGGTGGTATAGTTTGTGGTGATAATAGTGACGAGCCCCTCAGTTTCGGACACGGGATAATTATGAGACTTTTAGATATGTGATTATATATACGCCATTATGCTTCCTGATTGGGGGGGGGGTATATCGATAGGGGGATTCGATAGGAAGATTCAATATTGGTGTTGACTGATCTGCGGACTGACAGGGGTTTCTCTTGGGGTGGGATGTTGTGGGGATGCATAGCATCATATTGTCACACAGGACTCTTTAGGAATTTTGTCCGATAATGGGGGATTAGGATATCAGGATTCCGTGAGTATTATGTGATAGTGAAGGGTTTGATGTATGGTGATATTTTACATCAGACACATGTTCTGTGTGAATATTTGCAGCGGGATGACCCTTTGGGTGGTAGGACAAGGATGGGACGTTATGCGGATACATAAGGTTTTTTAGAATTTGTGTAATGATAAGGAGATTAGGGTATCGGTATTCTCGGATGGTATGCGATATTGAAGGGATTGAGGTATAGGAATATTTTACGTCAGACATATGTTCTGTGTAAATATTTACGATAGAATGACCCTACATAGATTTGGCGTTTTAATTTGATGGCAGGACTTTCAGGACATGTGAGTGCTATGATATTGATTTGGACATACCATACTGTGACAGATATGACACGTTTAAGCCCGCTGATGAGTCCTTCTTGGCAGAAGGCGAAAGCGCTCCGGGTGGCCATACGTGTCGACTGAACATGCATGACATGACATGACGTTTTACACTACTACATTTTTACTTTACGCTACTGTTATTTATCTATTTATTTTAAGTTAAACTCTAACACAGTTTAGGATGCCCAGTCATGGAACATTCCCCAACTTCACAGGTTTTTGTTAATTGTTTTTCAGTTTAATTGGGACATAGTTTGAGGCCACGATTTTCGACGTAGTTGAGATATGATCCTGCACATTGATCCGATTGCTTTAATTGGTCATGGCTCTTTTCGATGCGCATAGTGGAGGATTTGATCTCGGTTGGAGACCCATGACTGATTTGTTTGTTTTTGTCACGGATGCGGGAAATAACACACCAATTTGAATCGTTTTACGATGGACTGGGGTTTAAGAGATGTGCAGACAACTCTTATACCGGGTTGAGACAAAGATAGGTAGAAGGGCGGTTGGAAAGGTGCCGAATACATATCATTGTTTGGCCATTGTGATGACTGGTCAGACGATGATGTGAGAGGCACAAGGTCGTGAGCAGCACGTGGAAAGGCCGTGCGTGACACGTGAAAACACTGGCGTTATTGGTTTCGATAACGAAAAAGATGCTATCTGTACAAGAGCATTCCCATTTCTGATGTCCAGAAGGTTATATGATAGGCATATGTCCTAACGATAACATTCGAATGAGGTTTCTGTCCATGCGTAAGACCTGGGAAAATAGTGAGGGGATGTGGATCACATATATTATGGGTGGTTACCCTCAATAAGGCTGGGCCTGTCGGGAAACGACCCACTGTCCTGGTTTGTGGATACACGCGACAGTTTAAGTGGTCCACCTTAACTAGGACAGTATAATATAATTAGGTGATTTATAGATAGGATTGCTATGACGCATAATGGCAAGGTGGTATAGTTTGTGGTGATAATAGTGACGAGCCCCTCAGTTTCGGACACGGGATAATTATGAGACTTTTAGATATGTGATTATATATACGCCATTATGCTTCCTGATTGGGGGGGGGGTATATCGATAGGGGGATTCGATAGGAAGATTCAATATTGGTGTTGACTGATCTGCGGACTGACAGGGGTTTCTCTTGGGGTGGGATGTTGTGGGGATGCATAGCATCATATTGTCACACAGGACTCTTTAGGAATTTTGTCCGATAATGGGGGATTAGGATATCAGGATTCCGTGAGTATTATGTGATAGTGAAGGGTTTGATGTATGGTGATATTTTACATCAGACACATGTTCTGTGTGAATATTTGCAGCGGGATGACCCTTTGGGTGGTAGGACAAGGATGGGACGTTATGCGGATACATAAGGTTTTTTAGAATTTGTGTAATGATAAGGAGATTAGGGTATCGGTATTCTCGGATGGTATGCGATATTGAAGGGATTGAGGTATAGGAATATTTTACGTCAGACATATGTTCTGTGTAAATATTTACGATAGAATGACCCTACATAGATTTGGCGTTTTAATTTGATGGCAGGACTTTCAGGACATGTGAGTGCTATGATATTGATTTGGACATACCATACTGTGACAGATATGACACGTTTAAGCCCGCTGATGAGTCCTTCTTGGCAGAAGGCGAAAGCGCTCCGGGTGGCCATACGTGTCGACTGAACATGCATGACATGACATGACGTTTTACACTACTACATTTTTACTTTACGCTACTGTTATTTATCTATTTATTTTAAGTTAAACTCTAACACAGTTTAGGATGCCCAGTCATGGAACATTCCCCAACTTCACAGGTTTTTGTTAATTGTTTTTCAGTTTAATTGGGACATAGTTTGAGGCCACGATTTTCGACGTAGTTGAGATATGATCCTGCACATTGATCCGATTGCTTTAATTGGTCATGGCTCTTTTCGATGCGCATAGTGGAGGATTTGATCTCGGTTGGAGACCCATGACTGATTTGTTTGTTTTTGTCACGGATGCGGGAAATAACACACCAATTTGAATCGTTTTACGATGGACTGGGGTTTAAGAGATGTGCAGACAACTCTTATACCGGGTTGAGACAAAGATAGGTAGAAGGGCGGTTGGAAAGGTGCCGAATACATATCATTGTTTGGCCATTGTGATGACTGGTCAGACGATGATGTGAGAGGCACAAGGTCGTGAGCAGCACGTGGAAAGGCCGTGCGTGACACGTGAAAACACTGGCGTTATTGGTTTCGATAACGAAAAAGATGCTATCTGTACAAGAGCATTCCCATTTCTGATGTCCAGAAGGTTATATGATAGGCATATGTCCTAACGATAACATTCGAATGAGGTTTCTGTCCATGCGTAAGACCTGGGAAAATAGTGAGGGGATGTGGATCACATATATTATGGGTGGTTACCCTCAATAAGGCTGGGCCTGTCGGGAAACGACCCACTGTCCTGGTTTGTGGATACACGCGACAGTTTAAGTGGTCCACCTTAACTAGGACAGTATAATATAATTAGGTGATTTATAGATAGGATTGCTATGACGCATAATGGCAAGGTGGTATAGTTTGTGGTGATAATAGTGACGAGCCCCTCAGTTTCGGACACGGGATAATTATGAGACTTTTAGATATGTGATTATATATACGCCATTATGCTTCCTGATTGGGGGGGGGGTATATCGATAGGGGGATTCGATAGGAAGATTCAATATTGGTGTTGACTGATCTGCGGACTGACAGGGGTTTCTCTTGGGGTGGGATGTTGTGGGGATGCATAGCATCATATTGTCACACAGGACTCTTTAGGAATTTTGTCCGATAATGGGGGATTAGGATATCAGGATTCCGTGAGTATTATGTGATAGTGAAGGGTTTGATGTATGGTGATATTTTACATCAGACACATGTTCTGTGTGAATATTTGCAGCGGGATGACCCTTTGGGTGGTAGGACAAGGATGGGACGTTATGCGGATACATAAGGTTTTTTAGAATTTGTGTAATGATAAGGAGATTAGGGTATCGGTATTCTCGGATGGTATGCGATATTGAAGGGATTGAGGTATAGGAATATTTTACGTCAGACATATGTTCTGTGTAAATATTTACGATAGAATGACCCTACATAGATTTGGCGTTTTAATTTGATGGCAGGACTTTCAGGACATGTGAGTGCTATGATATTGATTTGGACATACCATACTGTGACAGATATGACACGTTTAAGCCCGCTGATGAGTCCTTCTTGGCAGAAGGCGAAAGCGCTCCGGGTGGCCATACGTGTCGACTGAACATGCATGACATGACATGACGTTTTACACTACTACATTTTTACTTTACGCTACTGTTATTTATCTATTTATTTTAAGTTAAACTCTAACACAGTTTAGGATGCCCAGTCATGGAACATTCCCCAACTTCACAGGTTTTTGTTAATTGTTTTTCAGTTTAATTGGGACATAGTTTGAGGCCACGATTTTCGACGTAGTTGAGATATGATCCTGCACATTGATCCGATTGCTTTAATTGGTCATGGCTCTTTTCGATGCGCATAGTGGAGGATTTGATCTCGGTTGGAGACCCATGACTGATTTGTTTGTTTTTGTCACGGATGCGGGAAATAACACACCAATTTGAATCGTTTTACGATGGACTGGGGTTTAAGAGATGTGCAGACAACTCTTATACCGGGTTGAGACAAAGATAGGTAGAAGGGCGGTTGGAAAGGTGCCGAATACATATCATTGTTTGGCCATTGTGATGACTGGTCAGACGATGATGTGAGAGGCACAAGGTCGTGAGCAGCACGTGGAAAGGCCGTGCGTGACACGTGAAAACACTGGCGTTATTGGTTTCGATAACGAAAAAGATGCTATCTGTACAAGAGCATTCCCATTTCTGATGTCCAGAAGGTTATATGATAGGCATATGTCCTAACGATAACATTCGAATGAGGTTTCTGTCCATGCGTAAGACCTGGGAAAATAGTGAGGGGATGTGGATCACATATATTATGGGTGGTTACCCTCAATAAGGCTGGGCCTGTCGGGAAACGACCCACTGTCCTGGTTTGTGGATACACGCGACAGTTTAAGTGGTCCACCTTAACTAGGACAGTATAATATAATTAGGTGATTTATAGATAGGATTGCTATGACGCATAATGGCAAGGTGGTATAGTTTGTGGTGATAATAGTGACGAGCCCCTCAGTTTCGGACACGGGATAATTATGAGACTTTTAGATATGTGATTATATATACGCCATTATGCTTCCTGATTGGGGGGGGGGTATATCGATAGGGGGATTCGATAGGAAGATTCAATATTGGTGTTGACTGATCTGCGGACTGACAGGGGTTTCTCTTGGGGTGGGATGTTGTGGGGATGCATAGCATCATATTGTCACACAGGACTCTTTAGGAATTTTGTCCGATAATGGGGGATTAGGATATCAGGATTCCGTGAGTATTATGTGATAGTGAAGGGTTTGATGTATGGTGATATTTTACATCAGACACATGTTCTGTGTGAATATTTGCAGCGGGATGACCCTTTGGGTGGTAGGACAAGGATGGGACGTTATGCGGATACATAAGGTTTTTTAGAATTTGTGTAATGATAAGGAGATTAGGGTATCGGTATTCTCGGATGGTATGCGATATTGAAGGGATTGAGGTATAGGAATATTTTACGTCAGACATATGTTCTGTGTAAATATTTACGATAGAATGACCCTACATAGATTTGGCGTTTTAATTTGATGGCAGGACTTTCAGGACATGTGAGTGCTATGATATTGATTTGGACATACCATACTGTGACAGATATGACACGTTTAAGCCCGCTGATGAGTCCTTCTTGGCAGAAGGCGAAAGCGCTCCGGGTGGCCATACGTGTCGACTGAACATGCATGACATGACATGACGTTTTACACTACTACATTTTTACTTTACGCTACTGTTATTTATCTATTTATTTTAAGTTAAACTCTAACACAGTTTAGGATGCCCAGTCATGGAACATTCCCCAACTTCACAGGTTTTTGTTAATTGTTTTTCAGTTTAATTGGGACATAGTTTGAGGCCACGATTTTCGACGTAGTTGAGATATGATCCTGCACATTGATCCGATTGCTTTAATTGGTCATGGCTCTTTTCGATGCGCATAGTGGAGGATTTGATCTCGGTTGGAGACCCATGACTGATTTGTTTGTTTTTGTCACGGATGCGGGAAATAACACACCAATTTGAATCGTTTTACGATGGACTGGGGTTTAAGAGATGTGCAGACAACTCTTATACCGGGTTGAGACAAAGATAGGTAGAAGGGCGGTTGGAAAGGTGCCGAATACATATCATTGTTTGGCCATTGTGATGACTGGTCAGACGATGATGTGAGAGGCACAAGGTCGTGAGCAGCACGTGGAAAGGCCGTGCGTGACACGTAAAAACACTGGCGTTATTGGTTTCGATAACGAAAAAGATGCTATCTGTACAAGAGCATTCCCATTTCTGATGTCCAGAAGGTTATATGATAGGCATATGTCCTAACGATAACATTCGAATGAGGTTTCTGTCCATGCGTAAGACCTGGGAAAATAGTGAGGGGATGTGGATCACATATATTATGGGTGGTTACCCTCAATAAGGCTGGGCCTGTCGGGAAACGACCCACTGTCCTGGTTTGTGGATACACGCGACAGTTTAAGTGGTCCACCTTAACTAGGACAGTATAATATAATTAGGTGATTTATAGATAGGATTGCTATGACGCATAATGGCAAGGTGGTATAGTTTGTGGTGATAATAGTGACGAGCCCCTCAGTTTCGGACACGGGATAATTATGAGACTTTTAGATATGTGATTATATATACGCCATTATGCTTCCTGATTGGGGGGGGGGTATATCGATAGGGGGATTCGATAGGAAGATTCAATATTGGTGTTGACTGATCTGCGGACTGACAGGGGTTTCTCTTGGGGTGGGATGTTGTGGGGATGCATAGCATCATATTGTCACACAGGACTCTTTAGGAATTTTGTCCGATAATGGGGGATTAGGATATCAGGATTCCGTGAGTATTATGTGATAGTGAAGGGTTTGATGTATGGTGATATTTTACATCAGACACATGTTCTGTGTGAATATTTGCAGCGGGATGACCCTTTGGGTGGTAGGACAAGGATGGGACGTTATGCGGATACATAAGGTTTTTTAGAATTTGTGTAATGATAAGGAGATTAGGGTATCGGTATTCTCGGATGGTATGCGATATTGAAGGGATTGAGGTATAGGAATATTTTACGTCAGACATATGTTCTGTGTAAATATTTACGATAGAATGACCCTACATAGATTTGGCGTTTTAATTTGATGGCAGGACTTTCAGGACATGTGAGTGCTATGATATTGATTTGGACATACCATACTGTGACAGATATGACACGTTTAAGCCCGCTGATGAGTCCTTCTTGGCAGAAGGCGAAAGCGCTCCGGGTGGCCATACGTGTCGACTGAACATGCATGACATGACATGACGTTTTACACTACTACATTTTTACTTTACGCTACTGTTATTTATCTATTTATTTTAAGTTAAACTCTAACACAGTTTAGGATGCCCAGTCATGGAACATTCCCCAACTTCACAGGTTTTTGTTAATTGTTTTTCAGTTTAATTGGGACATAGTTTGAGGCCACGATTTTCGACGTAGTTGAGATATGATCCTGCACATTGATCCGATTGCTTTAATTGGTCATGGCTCTTTTCGATGCGCATAGTGGAGGATTTGATCTCGGTTGGAGACCCATGACTGATTTGTTTGTTTTTGTCACGGATGCGGGAAATAACACACCAATTTGAATCGTTTTACGATGGACTGGGGTTTAAGAGATGTGCAGACAACTCTTATACCGGGTTGAGACAAAGATAGGTAGAAGGGCGGTTGGAAAGGTGCCGAATACATATCATTGTTTGGCCATTGTGATGACTGGTCAGACGATGATGTGAGAGGCACAAGGTCGTGAGCAGCACGTGGAAAGGCCGTGCGTGACACGTAAAAACACTGGCGTTATTGGTTTCGATAACGAAAAAGATGCTATCTGTACAAGAGCATTCCCATTTCTGATGTCCAGAAGGTTATATGATAGGCATATGTCCTAACGATAACATTCGAATGAGGTTTCTGTCCATGCGTAAGACCTGGGAAAATAGTGAGGGGATGTGGATCACATATATTATGGGTGGTTACCCTCAATAAGGCTGGGCCTGTCGGGAAACGACCCACTGTCCTGGTTTGTGGATACACGCGACAGTTTAAGTGGTCCACCTTAACTAGGACAGTATAATATAATTAGGTGATTTATAGATAGGATTGCTATGACGCATAATGGCAAGGTGGTATAGTTTGTGGTGATAATAGTGACGAGCCCCTCAGTTTCGGACACGGGATAATTATGAGACTTTTAGATATGTGATTATATATACGCCATTATGCTTCCTGATTGGGGGGGGGGTATATCGATAGGGGGATTCGATAGGAAGATTCAATATTGGTGTTGACTGATCTGCGGACTGACAGGGGTTTCTCTTGGGGTGGGATGTTGTGGGGATGCATAGCATCATATTGTCACACAGGACTCTTTAGGAATTTTGTCCGATAATGGGGGATTAGGATATCAGGATTCCGTGAGTATTATGTGATAGTGAAGGGTTTGATGTATGGTGATATTTTACATCAGACACATGTTCTGTGTGAATATTTGCAGCGGGATGACCCTTTGGGTGGTAGGACAAGGATGGGACGTTATGCGGATACATAAGGTTTTTTAGAATTTGTGTAATGATAAGGAGATTAGGGTATCGGTATTCTCGGATGGTATGCGATATTGAAGGGATTGAGGTATAGGAATATTTTACGTCAGACATATGTTCTGTGTAAATATTTACGATAGAATGACCCTACATAGATTTGGCGTTTTAATTTGATGGCAGGACTTTCAGGACATGTGAGTGCTATGATATTGATTTGGACATACCATACTGTGACAGATATGACACGTTTAAGCCCGCTGATGAGTCCTTCTTGGCAGAAGGCGAAAGCGCTCCGGGTGGCCATACGTGTCGACTGAACATGCATGACATGACATGACGTTTTACACTACTACATTTTTACTTTACGCTACTGTTATTTATCTATTTATTTTAAGTTAAACTCTAACACAGTTTAGGATGCCCAGTCATGGAACATTCCCCAACTTCACAGGTTTTTGTTAATTGTTTTTCAGTTTAATTGGGACATAGTTTGAGGCCACGATTTTCGACGTAGTTGAGATATGATCCTGCACATTGATCCGATTGCTTTAATTGGTCATGGCTCTTTTCGATGCGCATAGTGGAGGATTTGATCTCGGTTGGAGACCCATGACTGATTTGTTTGTTTTTGTCACGGATGCGGGAAATAACACACCAATTTGAATCGTTTTACGATGGACTGGGGTTTAAGAGATGTGCAGACAACTCTTATACCGGGTTGAGACAAAGATAGGTAGAAGGGCGGTTGGAAAGGTGCCGAATACATATCATTGTTTGGCCATTGTGATGACTGGTCAGACGATGATGTGAGAGGCACAAGGTCGTGAGCAGCACGTGGAAAGGCCGTGCGTGACACGTAAAAACACTGGCGTTATTGGTTTCGATAACGAAAAAGATGCTATCTGTACAAGAGCATTCCCATTTCTGATGTCCAGAAGGTTATATGATAGGCATATGTCCTAACGATAACATTCGAATGAGGTTTCTGTCCATGCGTAAGACCTGGGAAAATAGTGAGGGGATGTGGATCACATATATTATGGGTGGTTACCCTCAATAAGGCTGGGCCTGTCGGGAAACGACCCACTGTCCTGGTTTGTGGATACACGCGACAGTTTAAGTGGTCCACCTTAACTAGGACAGTATAATATAATTAGGTGATTTATAGATAGGACTGCTATGACGCATAATGGCAAGGTGGTATAGTTTGTGGTGATAATAGTGACGAGCCCCTCAGTTTCGGACACGGGATAATTATGAGACTTTTAGATATGTGATTATATATACGCCATTATGCTTCCTGATTGGGGGGGGGGGTATATCGATAGGGGGATTCGATAGGAAGATTCAATATTGGTGTTGACTGATCTGCGGACTGACAGGGGTTTCTCTTGGGGTGGGATGTTGTGGGGATGCATAGCATCATATTGTCACACAGGACTCTTTAGGAATTTTGTCCGATAATGGGGGATTAGGATATCAGGATTCCGTGAGTATTATGTGATAGTGAAGGGTTTGATGTATGGTGATATTTTACATCAGACACATGTTCTGTGTGAATATTTGCAGCGGGATGACCCTTTGGGTGGTAGGACAAGGATGGGACGTTATGCGGATACATAAGGTTTTTTAGAATTTGTGTAATGATAAGGAGATTAGGGTATCGGTATTCTCGGATGGTATGCGATATTGAAGGGATTGAGGTATAGGAATATTTTACGTCAGACATATGTTCTGTGTAAATATTTACGATAGAATGACCCTACATAGATTTGGCGTTTTAATTTGATGGCAGGACTTTCAGGACATGTGAGTGCTATGATATTGATTTGGACATACCATACTGTGACAGATATGACACGTTTAAGCCCGCTGATGAGTCCTTCTTGGCAGAAGGCGAAAGCGCTCCGGGTGGCCATACGTGTCGACTGAACATGCATGACATGACATGACGTTTTACACTACTACATTTTTACTTTACGCTACTGTTATTTATCTATTTATTTTAAGTTAAACTCTAACACAGTTTAGGATGCCCAGTCATGGAACATTCCCCAACTTCACAGGTTTTTGTTAATTGTTTTTCAGTTTAATTGGGACATAGTTTGAGGCCACGATTTTCGACGTAGTTGAGATATGATCCTGCACATTGATCCGATTGCTTTAATTGGTCATGGCTCTTTTCGATGCGCATAGTGGAGGATTTGATCTCGGTTGGAGACCCATGACTGATTTGTTTGTTTTTGTCACGGATGCGGGAAATAACACACCAATTTGAATCGTTTTACGATGGACTGGGGTTTAAGAGATGTGCAGACAACTCTTATACCGGGTTGAGACAAAGATAGGTAGAAGGGCGGTTGGAAAGGTGCCGAATACATATCATTGTTTGGCCATTGTGATGACTGGTCAGACGATGATGTGAGAGGCACAAGGTCGTGAGCAGCACGTGGAAAGGCCGTGCGTGACACGTAAAAACACTGGCGTTATTGGTTTCGATAACGAAAAAGATGCTATCTGTACAAGAGCATTCCCATTTCTGATGTCCAGAAGGTTATATGATAGGCATATGTCCTAACGATAACATTCGAATGAGGTTTCTGTCCATGCGTAAGACCTGGGAAAATAGTGAGGGGATGTGGATCACATATATTATGGGTGGTTACCCTCAATAAGGCTGGGCCTGTCGGGAAACGACCCACTGTCCTGGTTTGTGGATACACGCGACAGTTTAAGTGGTCCACCTTAACTAGGACAGTATAATATAATTAGGTGATTTATAGATAGGATTGCTATGACGCATAATGGCAAGGTGGTATAGTTTGTGGTGATAATAGTGACGAGCCCCTCAGTTTCGGACACGGGATAATTATGAGACTTTTAGATATGTGATTATATATACGCCATTATGCTTCCTGATTGGGGGGGGGGTATATCGATAGGGGGATTCGATAGGAAGATTCAATATTGGTGTTGACTGATCTGCGGACTGACAGGGGTTTCTCTTGGGGTGGGATGTTGTGGGGATGCATAGCATCATATTGTCACACAGGACTCTTTAGGAATTTTGTCCGATAATGGGGGATTAGGATATCAGGATTCCGTGAGTATTATGTGATAGTGAAGGGTTTGATGTATGGTGATATTTTACATCAGACACATGTTCTGTGTGAATATTTGCAGCGGGATGACCCTTTGGGTGGTAGGACAAGGATGGGACGTTATGCGGATACATAAGGTTTTTTAGAATTTGTGTAATGATAAGGAGATTAGGGTATCGGTATTCTCGGATGGTATGCGATATTGAAGGGATTGAGGTATAGGAATATTTTACGTCAGACATATGTTCTGTGTAAATATTTACGATAGAATGACCCTACATAGATTTGGCGTTTTAATTTGATGGCAGGACTTTCAGGACATGTGAGTGCTATGATATTGATTTGGACATACCATACTGTGACAGATATGACACGTTTAAGCCCGCTGATGAGTCCTTCTTGGCAGAAGGCGAAAGCGCTCCGGGTGGCCATACGTGTCGACTGAACATGCATGACATGACATGACGTTTTACACTACTACATTTTTACTTTACGCTACTGTTATTTATCTATTTATTTTAAGTTAAACTCTAACACAGTTTAGGATGCCCAGTCATGGAACATTCCCCAACTTCACAGGTTTTTGTTAATTGTTTTTCAGTTTAATTGGGACATAGTTTGAGGCCACGATTTTCGACGTAGTTGAGATATGATCCTGCACATTGATCCGATTGCTTTAATTGGTCATGGCTCTTTTCGATGCGCATAGTGGAGGATTTGATCTCGGTTGGAGACCCATGACTGATTTGTTTGTTTTTGTCACGGATGCGGGAAATAACACACCAATTTGAATCGTTTTACGATGGACTGGGGTTTAAGAGATGTGCAGACAACTCTTATACCGGGTTGAGACAAAGATAGGTAGAAGGGCGGTTGGAAAGGTGCCGAATACATATCATTGTTTGGCCATTGTGATGACTGGTCAGACGATGATGTGAGAGGCACAAGGTCGTGAGCAGCACGTGGAAAGGCCGTGCGTGACACGTAAAAACACTGGCGTTATTGGTTTCGATAACGAAAAAGATGCTATCTGTACAAGAGCATTCCCATTTCTGATGTCCAGAAGGTTATATGATAGGCATATGTCCTAACGATAACATTCGAATGAGGTTTCTGTCCATGCGTAAGACCTGGGAAAATAGTGAGGGGATGTGGATCACATATATTATGGGTGGTTACCCTCAATAAGGCTGGGCCTGTCGGGAAACGACCCACTGTCCTGGTTTGTGGATACACGCGACAGTTTAAGTGGTCCACCTTAACTAGGACAGTATAATATAATTAGGTGATTTATAGATAGGATTGCTATGACGCATAATGGCAAGGTGGTATAGTTTGTGGTGATAATAGTGACGAGCCCCTCAGTTTCGGACACGGGATAATTATGAGACTTTTAGATATGTGATTATATATACGCCATTATGCTTCCTGATTGGGGGGGGGGTATATCGATAGGGGGATTCGATAGGAAGATTCAATATTGGTGTTGACTGATCTGCGGACTGACAGGGGTTTCTCTTGGGGTGGGATGTTGTGGGGATGCATAGCATCATATTGTCACACAGGACTCTTTAGGAATTTTGTCCGATAATGGGGGATTAGGATATCAGGATTCCGTGAGTATTATGTGATAGTGAAGGGTTTGATGTATGGTGATATTTTACATCAGACACATGTTCTGTGTGAATATTTGCAGCGGGATGACCCTTTGGGTGGTAGGACAAGGATGGGACGTTATGCGGATACATAAGGTTTTTTAGAATTTGTGTAATGATAAGGAGATTAGGGTATCGGTATTCTCGGATGGTATGCGATATTGAAGGGATTGAGGTATAGGAATATTTTACGTCAGACATATGTTCTGTGTAAATATTTACGATAGAATGACCCTACATAGATTTGGCGTTTTAATTTGATGGCAGGACTTTCAGGACATGTGAGTGCTATGATATTGATTTGGACATACCATACTGTGACAGATATGACACGTTTAAGCCCGCTGATGAGTCCTTCTTGGCAGAAGGCGAAAGCGCTCCGGGTGGCCATACGTGTCGACTGAACATGCATGACATGACATGACGTTTTACACTACTACATTTTTACTTTACGCTACTGTTATTTATCTATTTATTTTAAGTTAAACTCTAACACAGTTTAGGATGCCCAGTCATGGAACATTCCCCAACTTCACAGGTTTTTGTTAATTGTTTTTCAGTTTAATTGGGACATAGTTTGAGGCCACGATTTTCGACGTAGTTGAGATATGATCCTGCACATTGATCCGATTGCTTTAATTGGTCATGGCTCTTTTCGATGCGCATAGTGGAGGATTTGATCTCGGTTGGAGACCCATGACTGATTTGTTTGTTTTTGTCACGGATGCGGGAAATAACACACCAATTTGAATCGTTTTACGATGGACTGGGGTTTAAGAGATGTGCAGACAACTCTTATACCGGGTTGAGACAAAGATAGGTAGAAGGGCGGTTGGAAAGGTGCCGAATACATATCATTGTTTGGCCATTGTGATGACTGGTCAGACGATGATGTGAGAGGCACAAGGTCGTGAGCAGCACGTGGAAAGGCCGTGCGTGACACGTAAAAACACTGGCGTTATTGGTTTCGATAACGAAAAAGATGCTATCTGTACAAGAGCATTCCCATTTCTGATGTCCAGAAGGTTATATGATAGGCATATGTCCTAACGATAACATTCGAATGAGGTTTCTGTCCATGCGTAAGACCTGGGAAAATAGTGAGGGGATGTGGATCACATATATTATGGGTGGTTACCCTCAATAAGGCTGGGCCTGTCGGGAAACGACCCACTGTCCTGGTTTGTGGATACACGCGACAGTTTAAGTGGTCCACCTTAACTAGGACAGTATAATATAATTAGGTGATTTATAGATAGGATTGCTATGACGCATAATGGCAAGGTGGTATAGTTTGTGGTGATAATAGTGACGAGCCCCTCAGTTTCGGACACGGGATAATTATGAGACTTTTAGATATGTGATTATATATACGCCATTATGCTTCCTGATTGGGGGGGGGGTATATCGATAGGGGGATTCGATAGGAAGATTCAATATTGGTGTTGACTGATCTGCGGACTGACAGGGGTTTCTCTTGGGGTGGGATGTTGTGGGGATGCATAGCATCATATTGTCACACAGGACTCTTTAGGAATTTTGTCCGATAATGGGGGATTAGGATATCAGGATTCCGTGAGTATTATGTGATAGTGAAGGGTTTGATGTATGGTGATATTTTACATCAGACACATGTTCTGTGTGAATATTTGCAGCGGGATGACCCTTTGGGTGGTAGGACAAGGATGGGACGTTATGCGGATACATAAGGTTTTTTAGAATTTGTGTAATGATAAGGAGATTAGGGTATCGGTATTCTCGGATGGTATGCGATATTGAAGGGATTGAGGTATAGGAATATTTTACGTCAGACATATGTTCTGTGTAAATATTTACGATAGAATGACCCTACATAGATTTGGCGTTTTAATTTGATGGCAGGACTTTCAGGACATGTGAGTGCTATGATATTGATTTGGACATACCATACTGTGACAGATATGACACGTTTAAGCCCGCTGATGAGTCCTTCTTGGCAGAAGGCGAAAGCGCTCCGGGTGGCCATACGTGTCGACTGAACATGCATGACATGACATGACGTTTTACACTACTACATTTTTACTTTACGCTACTGTTATTTATCTATTTATTTTAAGTTAAACTCTAACACAGTTTAGGATGCCCAGTCATGGAACATTCCCCAACTTCACAGGTTTTTGTTAATTGTTTTTCAGTTTAATTGGGACATAGTTTGAGGCCACGATTTTCGACGTAGTTGAGATATGATCCTGCACATTGATCCGATTGCTTTAATTGGTCATGGCTCTTTTCGATGCGCATAGTGGAGGATTTGATCTCGGTTGGAGACCCATGACTGATTTGTTTGTTTTTGTCACGGATGCGGGAAATAACACACCAATTTGAATCGTTTTACGATGGACTGGGGTTTAAGAGATGTGCAGACAACTCTTATACCGGGTTGAGACAAAGATAGGTAGAAGGGCGGTTGGAAAGGTGCCGAATACATATCATTGTTTGGCCATTGTGATGACTGGTCAGACGATGATGTGAGAGGCACAAGGTCGTGAGCAGCACGTGGAAAGGCCGTGCGTGACACGTAAAAACACTGGCGTTATTGGTTTCGATAACGAAAAAGATGCTATCTGTACAAGAGCATTCCCATTTCTGATGTCCAGAAGGTTATATGATAGGCATATGTCCTAACGATAACATTCGAATGAGGTTTCTGTCCATGCGTAAGACCTGGGAAAATAGTGAGGGGATGTGGATCACATATATTATGGGTGGTTACCCTCAATAAGGCTGGGCCTGTCGGGAAACGACCCACTGTCCTGGTTTGTGGATACACGCGACAGTTTAAGTGGTCCACCTTAACTAGGACAGTATAATATAATTAGGTGATTTATAGATAGGATTGCTATGACGCATAATGGCAAGGTGGTATAGTTTGTGGTGATAATAGTGACGAGCCCCTCAGTTTCGGACACGGGATAATTATGAGACTTTTAGATATGTGATTATATATACGCCATTATGCTTCCTGATTGGGGGGGGGGTATATCGATAGGGGGATTCGATAGGAAGATTCAATATTGGTGTTGACTGATCTGCGGACTGACAGGGGTTTCTCTTGGGGTGGGATGTTGTGGGGATGCATAGCATCATATTGTCACACAGGACTCTTTAGGAATTTTGTCCGATAATGGGGGATTAGGATATCAGGATTCCGTGAGTATTATGTGATAGTGAAGGGTTTGATGTATGGTGATATTTTACATCAGACACATGTTCTGTGTGAATATTTGCAGCGGGATGACCCTTTGGGTGGTAGGACAAGGATGGGACGTTATGCGGATACATAAGGTTTTTTAGAATTTGTGTAATGATAAGGAGATTAGGGTATCGGTATTCTCGGATGGTATGCGATATTGAAGGGATTGAGGTATAGGAATATTTTACGTCAGACATATGTTCTGTGTAAATATTTACGATAGAATGACCCTACATAGATTTGGCGTTTTAATTTGATGGCAGGACTTTCAGGACATGTGAGTGCTATGATATTGATTTGGACATACCATACTGTGACAGATATGACACGTTTAAGCCCGCTGATGAGTCCTTCTTGGCAGAAGGCGAAAGCGCTCCGGGTGGCCATACGTGTCGACTGAACATGCATGACATGACATGACGTTTTACACTACTACATTTTTACTTTACGCTACTGTTATTTATCTATTTATTTTAAGTTAAACTCTAACACAGTTTAGGATGCCCAGTCATGGAACATTCCCCAACTTCACAGGTTTTTGTTAATTGTTTTTCAGTTTAATTGGGACATAGTTTGAGGCCACGATTTTCGACGTAGTTGAGATATGATCCTGCACATTGATCCGATTGCTTTAATTGGTCATGGCTCTTTTCGATGCGCATAGTGGAGGATTTGATCTCGGTTGGAGACCCATGACTGATTTGTTTGTTTTTGTCACGGATGCGGGAAATAACACACCAATTTGAATCGTTTTACGATGGACTGGGGTTTAAGAGATGTGCAGACAACTCTTATACCGGGTTGAGACAAAGATAGGTAGAAGGGCGGTTGGAAAGGTGCCGAATACATATCATTGTTTGGCCATTGTGATGACTGGTCAGACGATGATGTGAGAGGCACAAGGTCGTGAGCAGCACGTGGAAAGGCCGTGCGTGACACGTAAAAACACTGGCGTTATTGGTTTCGATAACGAAAAAGATGCTATCTGTACAAGAGCATTCCCATTTCTGATGTCCAGAAGGTTATATGATAGGCATATGTCCTAACGATAACATTCGAATGAGGTTTCTGTCCATGCGTAAGACCTGGGAAAATAGTGAGGGGATGTGGATCACATATATTATGGGTGGTTACCCTCAATAAGGCTGGGCCTGTCGGGAAACGACCCACTGTCCTGGTTTGTGGATACACGCGACAGTTTAAGTGGTCCACCTTAACTAGGACAGTATAATATAATTAGGTGATTTATAGATAGGATTGCTATGACGCATAATGGCAAGGTGGTATAGTTTGTGGTGATAATAGTGACGAGCCCCTCAGTTTCGGACACGGGATAATTATGAGACTTTTAGATATGTGATTATATATACGCCATTATGCTTCCTGATTGGGGGGGGGGTATATCGATAGGGGGATTCGATAGGAAGATTCAATATTGGTGTTGACTGATCTGCGGACTGACAGGGGTTTCTCTTGGGGTGGGATGTTGTGGGGATGCATAGCATCATATTGTCACACAGGACTCTTTAGGAATTTTGTCCGATAATGGGGGATTAGGATATCAGGATTCCGTGAGTATTATGTGATAGTGAAGGGTTTGATGTATGGTGATATTTTACATCAGACACATGTTCTGTGTGAATATTTGCAGCGGGATGACCCTTTGGGTGGTAGGACAAGGATGGGACGTTATGCGGATACATAAGGTTTTTTAGAATTTGTGTAATGATAAGGAGATTAGGGTATCGGTATTCTCGGATGGTATGCGATATTGAAGGGATTGAGGTATAGGAATATTTTACGTCAGACATATGTTCTGTGTAAATATTTACGATAGAATGACCCTACATAGATTTGGCGTTTTAATTTGATGGCAGGACTTTCAGGACATGTGAGTGCTATGATATTGATTTGGACATACCATACTGTGACAGATATGACACGTTTAAGCCCGCTGATGAGTCCTTCTTGGCAGAAGGCGAAAGCGCTCCGGGTGGCCATACGTGTCGACTGAACATGCATGACATGACATGACGTTTTACACTACTACATTTTTACTTTACGCTACTGTTATTTATCTATTTATTTTAAGTTAAACTCTAACACAGTTTAGGATGCCCAGTCATGGAACATTCCCCAACTTCACAGGTTTTTGTTAATTGTTTTTCAGTTTAATTGGGACATAGTTTGAGGCCACGATTTTCGACGTAGTTGAGATATGATCCTGCACATTGATCCGATTGCTTTAATTGGTCATGGCTCTTTTCGATGCGCATAGTGGAGGATTTGATCTCGGTTGGAGACCCATGACTGATTTGTTTGTTTTTGTCACGGATGCGGGAAATAACACACCAATTTGAATCGTTTTACGATGGACTGGGGTTTAAGAGATGTGCAGACAACTCTTATACCGGGTTGAGACAAAGATAGGTAGAAGGGCGGTTGGAAAGGTGCCGAATACATATCATTGTTTGGCCATTGTGATGACTGGTCAGACGATGATGTGAGAGGCACAAGGTCGTGAGCAGCACGTGGAAAGGCCGTGCGTGACACGTAAAAACACTGGCGTTATTGGTTTCGATAACGAAAAAGATGCTATCTGTACAAGAGCATTCCCATTTCTGATGTCCAGAAGGTTATATGATAGGCATATGTCCTAACGATAACATTCGAATGAGGTTTCTGTCCATGCGTAAGACCTGGGAAAATAGTGAGGGGATGTGGATCACATATATTATGGGTGGTTACCCTCAATAAGGCTGGGCCTGTCGGGAAACGACCCACTGTCCTGGTTTGTGGATACACGCGACAGTTTAAGTGGTCCACCTTAACTAGGACAGTATAATATAATTAGGTGATTTATAGATAGGATTGCTATGACGCATAATGGCAAGGTGGTATAGTTTGTGGTGATAATAGTGACGAGCCCCTCAGTTTCGGACACGGGATAATTATGAGACTTTTAGATATGTGATTATATATACGCCATTATGCTTCCTGATTGGGGGGGGGGTATATCGATAGGGGGATTCGATAGGAAGATTCAATATTGGTGTTGACTGATCTGCGGACTGACAGGGGTTTCTCTTGGGGTGGGATGTTGTGGGGATGCATAGCATCATATTGTCACACAGGACTCTTTAGGAATTTTGTCCGATAATGGGGGATTAGGATATCAGGATTCCGTGAGTATTATGTGATAGTGAAGGGTTTGATGTATGGTGATATTTTACATCAGACACATGTTCTGTGTGAATATTTGCAGCGGGATGACCCTTTGGGTGGTAGGACAAGGATGGGACGTTATGCGGATACATAAGGTTTTTTAGAATTTGTGTAATGATAAGGAGATTAGGGTATCGGTATTCTCGGATGGTATGCGATATTGAAGGGATTGAGGTATAGGAATATTTTACGTCAGACATATGTTCTGTGTAAATATTTACGATAGAATGACCCTACATAGATTTGGCGTTTTAATTTGATGGCAGGACTTTCAGGACATGTGAGTGCTATGATATTGATTTGGACATACCATACTGTGACAGATATGACACGTTTAAGCCCGCTGATGAGTCCTTCTTGGCAGAAGGCGAAAGCGCTCCGGGTGGCCATACGTGTCGACTGAACATGCATGACATGACATGACGTTTTACACTACTACATTTTTACTTTACGCTACTGTTATTTATCTATTTATTTTAAGTTAAACTCTAACACAGTTTAGGATGCCCAGTCATGGAACATTCCCCAACTTCACAGGTTTTTGTTAATTGTTTTTCAGTTTAATTGGGACATAGTTTGAGGCCACGATTTTCGACGTAGTTGAGATATGATCCTGCACATTGATCCGATTGCTTTAATTGGTCATGGCTCTTTTCGATGCGCATAGTGGAGGATTTGATCTCGGTTGGAGACCCATGACTGATTTGTTTGTTTTTGTCACGGATGCGGGAAATAACACACCAATTTGAATCGTTTTACGATGGACTGGGGTTTAAGAGATGTGCAGACAACTCTTATACCGGGTTGAGACAAAGATAGGTAGAAGGGCGGTTGGAAAGGTGCCGAATACATATCATTGTTTGGCCATTGTGATGACTGGTCAGACGATGATGTGAGAGGCACAAGGTCGTGAGCAGCACGTGGAAAGGCCGTGCGTGACACGTAAAAACACTGGCGTTATTGGTTTCGATAACGAAAAAGATGCTATCTGTACAAGAGCATTCCCATTTCTGATGTCCAGAAGGTTATATGATAGGCATATGTCCTAACGATAACATTCGAATGAGGTTTCTGTCCATGCGTAAGACCTGGGAAAATAGTGAGGGGATGTGGATCACATATATTATGGGTGGTTACCCTCAATAAGGCTGGGCCTGTCGGGAAACGACCCACTGTCCTGGTTTGTGGATACACGCAACAGTTTAAGTGGTCCACCTTAACTAGGACAGTATAATATAATTAGGTGATTTATAGATAGGATTGCTATGACGCATAATGGCAAGGTGGTATAGTTTGTGGTGATAATAGTGACGAGCCCCTCAGTTTCGGACACGGGATAATTATGAGACTTTTAGATATGTGATTATATATACGCCATTATGCTTCCTGATTGGGGGGGGGGTATATCGATAGGGGGATTCGATAGGAAGATTCAATATTGGTGTTGACTGATCTGCGGACTGACAGGGGTTTCTCTTGGGGTGGGATGTTGTGGGGATGCATAGCATCATATTGTCACACAGGACTCTTTAGGAATTTTGTCCGATAATGGGGGATTAGGATATCAGGATTCCGTGAGTATTATGTGATAGTGAAGGGTTTGATGTATGGTGATATTTTACATCAGACACATGTTCTGTGTGAATATTTGCAGCGGGATGACCCTTTGGGTGGTAGGACAAGGATGGGACGTTATGCGGATACATAAGGTTTTTTAGAATTTGTGTAATGATAAGGAGATTAGGGTATCGGTATTCTCGGATGGTATGCGATATTGAAGGGATTGAGGTATAGGAATATTTTACGTCAGACATATGTTCTGTGTAAATATTTACGATAGAATGACCCTACATAGATTTGGCGTTTTAATTTGATGGCAGGACTTTCAGGACATGTGAGTGCTATGATATTGATTTGGACATACCATACTGTGACAGATATGACACGTTTAAGCCCGCTGATGAGTCCTTCTTGGCAGAAGGCGAAAGCGCTCCGGGTGGCCATACGTGTCGACTGAACATGCATGACATGACATGACGTTTTACACTACTACATTTTTACTTTACGCTACTGTTATTTATCTATTTATTTTAAGTTAAACTCTAACACAGTTTAGGATGCCCAGTCATGGAACATTCCCCAACTTCACAGGTTTTTGTTAATTGTTTTTCAGTTTAATTGGGACATAGTTTGAGGCCACGATTTTCGACGTAGTTGAGATATGATCCTGCACATTGATCCGATTGCTTTAATTGGTCATGGCTCTTTTCGATGCGCATAGTGGAGGATTTGATCTCGGTTGGAGACCCATGACTGATTTGTTTGTTTTTGTCACGGATGCGGGAAATAACACACCAATTTGAATCGTTTTACGATGGACTGGGGTTTAAGAGATGTGCAGACAACTCTTATACCGGGTTGAGACAAAGATAGGTAGAAGGGCGGTTGGAAAGGTGCCGAATACATATCATTGTTTGGCCATTGTGATGACTGGTCAGACGATGATGTGAGAGGCACAAGGTCGTGAGCAGCACGTGAAAAGGCCGTGCGTGACACGTAAAAACACTGGCGTTATTGGTTTCGATAACGAAAAAGATGCTATCTGTACAAGAGCATTCCCATTTCTGATGTCCAGAAGGTTATATGATAGGCATATGTCCTAACGATAACATTCGAATGAGGTTTCTGTCCATGCGTAAGACCTGGGAAAATAGTGAGGGGATGTGGATCACATATATTATGGGTGGTTACCCTCAATAAGGCTGGGCCTGTCGGGAAACGACCCACTGTCCTGGTTTGTGGATACACGCAACAGTTTAAGTGGTCCACCTTAACTAGGACAGTATAATATAATTAGGTGATTTATAGATAGGATTGCTATGACGCATAATGGCAAGGTGGTATAGTTTGTGGTGATAATAGTGACGAGCCCCTCAGTTTCGGACACGGGATAATTATGAGACTTTTAGATATGTGATTATATATACGCCATTATGCTTCCTGATTGGGGGGGGGGTATATCGATAGGGGGATTCGATAGGAAGATTCAATATTGGTGTTGACTGATCTGCGGACTGACAGGGGTTTCTCTTGGGGTGGGATGTTGTGGGGATGCATAGCATCATATTGTCACACAGGACTCTTTAGGAATTTTGTCCGATAATGGGGGATTAGGATATCAGGATTCCGTGAGTATTATGTGATAGTGAAGGGTTTGATGTATGGTGATATTTTACATCAGACACATGTTCTGTGTGAATATTTGCAGCGGGATGACCCTTTGGGTGGTAGGACAAGGATGGGACGTTATGCGGATACATAAGGTTTTTTAGAATTTGTGTAATGATAAGGAGATTAGGGTATCGGTATTCTCGGATGGTATGCGATATTGAAGGGATTGAGGTATAGGAATATTTTACGTCAGACATATGTTCTGTGTAAATATTTACGATAGAATGACCCTACATAGATTTGGCGTTTTAATTTGATGGCAGGACTTTCAGGACATGTGAGTGCTATGATATTGATTTGGACATACCATACTGTGACAGATATGACACGTTTAAGCCCGCTGATGAGTCCTTCTTGGCAGAAGGCGAAAGCGCTCCGGGTGGCCATACGTGTCGACTGAACATGCATGACATGACATGACGTTTTACACTACTACATTTTTACTTTACGCTACTGTTATTTATCTATTTATTTTAAGTTAAACTCTAACACAGTTTAGGATGCCCAGTCATGGAACATTCCCCAACTTCACAGGTTTTTGTTAATTGTTTTTCAGTTTAATTGGGACATAGTTTGAGGCCACGATTTTCGACGTAGTTGAGATATGATCCTGCACATTGATCCGATTGCTTTAATTGGTCATGGCTCTTTTCGATGCGCATAGTGGAGGATTTGATCTCGGTTGGAGACCCATGACTGATTTGTTTGTTTTTGTCACGGATGCGGGAAATAACACACCAATTTGAATCGTTTTACGATGGACTGGGGTTTAAGAGATGTGCAGACAACTCTTATACCGGGTTGAGACAAAGATAGGTAGAAGGGCGGTTGGAAAGGTGCCGAATACATATCATTGTTTGGCCATTGTGATGACTGGTCAGACGATGATGTGAGAGGCACAAGGTCGTGAGCAGCACGTGAAAAGGCCGTGCGTGACACGTAAAAACACTGGCGTTATTGCTATCTGAGTAAGAGCATCCCCATTTCTGATGTCCAGAATGTTATATGAAAGGCGCATGTCCTAACAATAACGTTCGGAAGAGGTTTGCCCATGCGTAGGACCTGGGGTAAGGAATGAGAAGAATGATCGACAATTTCTTTGCGCTCCTTACAGGGAATTCGACCTTACTTGATATGGTTTCTGTGAAATGACCCAATGTCGTGGCCTGTAAAATCTTTTCCGCAGCTTGAGGATTTTACCTTGGCTAAGACATGTCTGATTTTTGTAGGAGATTAGTAATAGATGGGATATTGTTTTAGCATCCGTTTGGATGCCATACAGTGGTTTATAGTTTTCGGTTTAGGAAAATAGTGACGTGCCCTTTAGATTGAACATGGGATAGAAACAGACGATAGGCCCGGGGGGTGTGAGGAACCACTGTGATGGGGGACACTTGGTGGGAAGTCCATTGGTGCATATCAGTCCGTTTTTTCTGAGATTCTCTGTAGATTTTCAGAGCAATACTCTGTGGAGCATTGTTTCTTAGGTCCTGTTTATTTTCGTCTTGTCTTGTCTCTGTTTGTTTTTATTTTGATTTGTTAGCGATTCGTTGTTTTGTCTTTAATTTGTTAGATTTTTGTTGTTGTTTTAGTTTTGTTTTGTTATTGTTTGTTTATAGTTGTCATTGTTGTTCTGTTTCGGGTTAGTTTTGTGTTGTTTGTTGTTAATTTGTTATGTTTTTGCTATTGTTTTAGTATTATCCTGTTGTTTTTGTTTGTAGTTGTTGTTGTTTCTGTTGTTATTATTATTGTTCTGTTTGTTCTGTTTTGATCTACTTTTAGTTTATGTTGTTAAGGTTTCTCGTTTTTTGCCTTTAATCTGTTACGCCGTTTACCGTTATTGTTAGTGTCGTTATTGTTATTTTTTGTTTATGTTCTAGTCTAGTTTCCACTCGGTCTTGGTTTGGTTCTTGTCTTGGGTTTTTTGGTGTTCTGTTTTTGGTCTTATTATAAGAGTCTTATGTGAGCATTGTTTTGTGAATTCCGCTCTGGATGTTTTGGGGTTTTGGCGCCAATCTCCATAATTGGACATTGCTCTCTTTTCGAGAGATACACTAAGAGCGGTTTTTGAATTCTTTAGGTTTTACTCTCTGTTTCAGGAGGGCTCTTTGTGAGAGCTGCATATATATGATATGCGGTTTCTTTGCAATTTTTGCATTTCCCCTTTGACATATGGATCTCAGTCGTAATTTTGATTTTACCCTTACTTTAATGTGGAGTTGGGGAAATTCGATATTATAGGTTTACGCCATGTGACGGTGACTATTTCCGTGGACATTTAGAGGTATATTTGTATTATTATATTTTATTATACAATATTATTCTTATTTATTTATCCTATATTATATATTATTATCTATTATATATTATTCTTATTTAATTTATTCAGCTATTCGTCCATATGGAGGTTTCCGCCTGTCACAGTGACGTCATTGTGTAATTTGTATTTTGCTTATATACACAGGTTAGGGGAAGAGAATGTACATGTGTGCGTATGTTTTATATACTGAGAGAGGCTGTTGAGATCGGCGTACAATAGGTATTTATTTCACAATTTTCTAGGGATCTCTTTAGTTCGAAAGGTTTTTAGACAAAGGCGGTCGTAAGCGGAGAGTACAAGTGAAAGTGAAATTTAGTATTTAGTGTTTGTGTGTTTTTGTTTGCTATAAGGCCTATGGGCTGATATCGGTGAGTTTTTGAAGGAATGGTGTGAGGACGTGAGACTTGACTATGGACATGACGACACGTTAAAGCTCGCTGATGAGTCCTTCTTGGCAGAAGGCGAAAGCGCTCCGGGTGGCCATACGTGTCGACTATACGTTTCGGACGACTTGGACTTGACGTTATATATATATATTTATTTGCCTTTATATTTTTATTTCGATTTCATTTAATTTTGATTTTATTCTACTATATTTATAATGGAATAGGATTTAGTGCTATTAATCTGGATTAACTTCGATTTCAGCTGGAAAGAAATTTGGCCTGTTTGGGTTGAGACTTTGCCTATTTATTCTGGCCTGGATTGTCTGAAATTTCATCTCAACTTCAGAGTGTTTCTGTCTGTTTTTTGGCCGATTTTGTCACTAAAGATTGGTCTAGTTTAGTTCAAGTCTTTTTTAGTTTGATTTTATCTACCCATCTTGGCCTATTATTCTGGCTTATTTATTTTTCGATTTTACCTAATTCGGCATATGCCTGACAGGGATTTCACGTTATCATTGATTATAGAATTTAGCCTAGGTTTTCAGTTCTTGTTTCAACACATTCCATTTCCAAAAAATGTTTAGCCCTAATTTCATTAAGAACTGTGGAATGTTGTGATTGAAACTTAACCTTATTTGGGTCGAATCTTGAGGTATGGCTCATTTATTCAATTTCGAATCAACTTATTCCTGATTTCCATCTTAACTCATATTTTTAATTTGGCTCAATATTAAATGTGGTGTTCTTAATCGGTTTGTCTCATTTTACCGTGTTTTGGTTTTATTTTATTCCGTTTTTTCAATTCTAGACTTAGAAAATTTTTACGTTTATCGAATTTACCTTATTCTGATGTGTTTTATTTGTAATTTATTTTCCAATTTTCTCAATGTTATGTATTCCAGCATATTCCTAACCAGAATTTTCGCGTTACTAGTGTGTTTGAATAGATTTTTAGTCCTATTTTTCTAAGTTTAGGTTATTGCTATTTTATTTCGATTTAAATTAGCTTATTTTGGTTCCCATCCTAACATATTTCAGTTCCTGAGATAGTTTAACAAATGTATTTTGCTTTGGTGTGTTCCTAGTCTGTTTTTGGCTCATATGGTTTTGACTTTGTTTCAATTGGCTTATTGGCCAATTAAATCTGTTTGTGTTTTTCGAACTTGGCCCATATAATTCTCAGATTCTACTTACTTTAGAATCTATCAAACAGGAATTTCACTTTATCGTCGATTTTGCATTTTAACCTATGTTTTTCAATTTCTCGACACATTATGTTGTCAATTTAGTTTGAAAGATTTTTGAGTTTCACTCGATTTAGTTAGCAAAGTCTGGCCTGATTTTTGTAGACCTTGGCTTATAATTAGTTTATCTTTGGTTTTCCATCCTGACTGGAATAAGTTTTCGTGATTTTCCATCTTGACTTAGGTTTCATTTCTGAATTAGGCGTTTTTCATATTTTTCAGTCTAGCCTGTCTTTAATTTGTTACACTGTTATTTATTGTTAGTGTCGTTGTTGTTGTTTTGTTTATGTTGTAGTCTAGTTGCCACTCGGTCTTGGTTTGGTTCTTGTCTTGGGTTTTTGGTGTTCCGTTTTTGGTCTTATTATCAGATTTTTATGTGAGCATTGTTTTGTGAATTCCGCTCTGGATGTTTTGGGGTTTTGGCGCCAATCTCCATGATTGGACATTACTCTCTTTTCGAGAGATACACTGAGAGCGGTTTTTTGAATTCTTTAGGTTTTGCTCTCTGTTTCAGGACGGCTCTGTGTAAGAGATGCATATATATGATATGCGGTTTTTTGCAATTTTTGCATTTCCCCTTTGATACCTGATATACCTTTGATGCCTGTTTCTGACCGAGACTAATTTTGATTTCGGTTTGGCCTAGTCCGTTCTCGACTTTGACATGATTTGTTTTTCAGTTATTAGCCTTATTTTTTGTTTATTCGGGATTATTCTGATATATTTTGCTTCCTTCGAATTTGTCTCTTGACTTATTTTATTCTAGCTTGATTGTTTTTCAATCCTATATTAATTTGCCTAATTTCTGGGCTGAATTTGACTATAAGGGTCGATATTCGTAATCCTGACATATTTGATATTTAGATGTTTAGACTTATTTTCTTTTAATTTTCTCGTAACTATAGTTCCTCTTCAGGTTAGGCTTATTTTGTTATGAATATTGGCCTATTTGGTTTATTGTGTCCTGGTTCTGTCTGGTCTTATTCGGACATAATGCACCAATTTGGATTTTTTACAATGGACTCGAGTTCAGGAAATGTACAGACAATTCTTGTACCGATTTGGGACAAAGATAGGTAGGAGGGCGGTTGATGGTGCCGGATACATGCCATTGTTTGGGCATTGTGATGACTGGTCAGACGATGGTGTGAGAGGCACAAGGTCGTGAGCAGCACGTAAAAAGGCCGTGCGTGACACGTAAAAACACTGGCTTCGTTCGTAATCCTGACATATTTGATATTTAGATGTTTAGACTTATTTTCTTTTAATTTTCTCGTAACTATAGTTCCTCTTCAGGTTAGGCTTATTTTGTTATGAATATTGGCCTATTTGGTTTATTGTGTCCTGGTTCTGTCTGGTCTTATTCGGACATAATGCACCAATTTGGATTTTTTACAATGGACTCGAGTTCAAGAAATGTACAGACAATTCTTGTACCGATTTGGGACAAAGATAGGTAGGAGGGCGGTTGATGGTGCCGGATACATGCCATTGTTTGGACATTGTGATGACTGGTCAGACGATGGTGTGAGAGGCACAAGGTCGTGAGCAGCACGTAAAAAGGCCGTGCGTGACACGTAAAAACACTGGCTTCGTTCGTTTTTGTCACGGATGCGGGACATAACACACCAATTTGAATCGTTTTACGATGGACTGGGGTTTAAGAGATGTGCAGACAACTCTTATACCGGGTTGAGACAAAGATAGGTAGAAGGGCGGTTGGAAAGGTGCCGAATACATATCATTGTTTGGCCATTGTGATGACTGGTCAGACGATGATGTGAGAGGCACAAGGTCGTGAGCAGCACGTGAAAAGGCCGTGCGTGACACGTAAAAACACTGGCGTTATTGGTTTCGATAACGAAAAAGATGCTATCTGTACAAGAGCATTCCCATTTCTGATGTCCAGAAGGTTATATGATAGGCATATGTCCTAACGATAACATTCGAATGAGGTTTCTGTCCATGCGTAGGACCTGGGAAAATAGTGAGGGGATGTGGATCACATATATTATGGGTGTTACCCTCAATAAGGCTGGGCCTGTCGGGAAACGACCCACTGTCCTGGTTTGTGGATACACGCAACAGTTTAAGTGGTCCACCTTAACTAGGACAGTATAATATAATTAGGTGATTTATAGATAGGATTGCTATGACGCATAATGGCAAGGTGGTATAGTTTGTGGTGATAATAGTGACGAGCCCCTCAGTTTCGGACACGGGATAATTATGAGACTTTTAGATATGTGATTATATATACGCCATTATGCTTCCTGATTGGGGGGGGGGGTATATCGATAGGGGGATTCGATAGGAAGATTCAATATTGGTGTTGACCGATCTGCGGACTGACAGGGGTTTCTCTTGGGGTGGGATGTTGTGGGGATGCATAGCATCATATTGTCACACAGGACTCTTTAGGAATTTTGTCCGATAATGGGGGATTAGGATATCAGGATTCCGTGAGTATTATATGATAGTGAAGGGTTTGATGTATGGTGATATTTTACATCAGACACATGTTCTGTGTGAATATTTGCAGCGGGATGACCCTATGGGTGGTAGGACAAGGATGGGACGTTATGCGGATACATAAGGTTTTTTAGAATTTGTGTAATGATAAGGAGATTAGGGTATCGGTATTCTCGGATGGTATGCGATATTGAAGGGATTGAGGTATAGGAATATTTTACGTCAGACATATGTTCTGTGTAAATATTTACGATAGAATGACCCTACATAGATTTGGCGTTTTAATTTGATGGCAGGACTTTCAGGACATGTGAGTACTATGATACTGATTTGGACATACCATACTGTGACAGATATGACACGTTTAAGCCCGCTGATGAGTCCTTCTTGGCAGAAGGCGAAAGCGCTCCGGGTGGCCATACGTGTCGACTGAACATGCATGACATGACATGACGTTTTACAGTACTACATTTTTTACTTTACGCTACTGTTATTTATCTATTTATTTTAAGTTAAACTCTAACACAGTTTAGGATGCCCAGTCATGGAACATTCCCCAACTTCACAAGTTTTTGTTAATTGTTTTTCAGTTTAATTGGGATATAGTTTGAGGCCACGATTTTCGACGTAGTTTAGATATGATCCTGGACATTGATCCGATTGCTTTAATTGGTCATGGCTCTTTTCGATGCGCATAGTGGAGGATTTGATCTCGGTTGGAGACCCATGACTGATTTGTTTGTTTTTGTCACGGATGCGGGACATAACACACCAATTTGAATCGTTTTACGATGGACTGGGGTTTAAGAGATGTGCAGACAACTCTTATACCGGGTTGAGACAAAGATAGGTAGAAGGGCGGTTGGAAAGGTGCCGAATACATATCATTGTTTGGCCATTGTGATGACTGGTCAGACGATGATGTGAGAGGCACAGGGTCGTGAGCAGCACGTGAAAAGGCCGTGCGTGACACGTAAAAACACTGGCGTTATTGGTTTCGATAACGAAAAAGATGCTATCTGTACAAGAGCATTCCCATTTCTGATGTCCAGAAGGTTATATGATAGGCATATGTCCTAACGATAACATTCGAATGAGGTTTCTGTCCATGCGTAGGACCTGGGAAAATAGTGAGGGGATGTGGATCACATATATTATGGGTGTTACCCTCAATAAGGCTGGGCCTGTCGGGAAACGACCCACTGTCCTGGTTTGTGGATACACGCAACAGTTTAAGTGGTCCACCTTAACTAGGACAGTATAATATAATTAGGTGATTTATAGATAGGATTGCTATGACGCATAATGGCAAGGTGGTATAGTTTGTGGTGATAATAGTGACGAGCCCCTCAGTTTCGGACACGGGATAATTATGAGACTTTTAGATATGTGATTATATATACGCCATTATGCTTCCTGATTGGGGGGGGGTATATCGATAGGGGGATTCGATAGGAAGATTCAATATTGGTGTTGACCGATCTGCGGACTGACAGGGGTTTCTCTTGGGGTGGGATGTTGTGGGGATGCATAGCATCATATTGTCACACAGGACTCTTTAGGAATTTTGTCCGATAATGGGGGATTAGGATATCAGGATTCCGTGAGTATTATATGATAGTGAAGGGTTTGATGTATGGTGATATTTTACATCAGACACATGTTCTGTGTGAATATTTGCAGCGGGATGACCCTATGGGTGGTAGGACAAGGATGGGACGTTATGCGGATACATAAGGTTTTTTAGAATTTGTGTAATGATAAGGAGATTAGGGTATCGGTATTCTCGGATGGTATGCGATATTGAAGGGATTGAGGTATAGGAATATTTTACGTCAGACATATGTTCTGTGTAAATATTTACGATAGAATGACCCTACATAGATTTGGCGTTTTAATTTGATGGCAGGACTTTCAGGACATGTGAGTACTATGATACTGATTTGGACATACCATACTGTGACAGATATGACACGTTTAAGCCCGCTGATGAGTCCTTCTTGGCAGAAGGCGAAAGCGCTCCGGGTGGCCATACGTGTCGACTGAACATGCATGACATGACATGACGTTTTACAGTACTACATTTTTTACTTTACGCTACTGTTATTTATCTATTTATTTTAAGTTAAACTCTAACACAGTTTAGGATGCCCAGTCATGGAACATTCCCCAACTTCACAAGTTTTTGTTAATTGTTTTTCAGTTTAATTGGGATATAGTTTGAGGCCACGATTTTCGACGTAGTTTAGATATGATCCTGGACATTGATCCGATTGCTTTAATTGGTCATGGCTCTTTTCGATGCGCATAGTGGAGGATTTGATCTCGGTTGGAGACCCATGACTGATTTGTTTGTTTTTGTCACGGATGCGGGACATAACACACCAATTTGAATCGTTTTACGATGGACTGGGGTTTAAAAGATGTGCAGACAACTCTTATACCGGGTTGAGACAAAGATAGGTAGAAGGGCGGTTGGAAAGGTGCCGAATACATATCATTGTTTGGCCATTGTGATGACTGGTCAGACGATGATGTGAGAGGCACAAGGTCGTGAGCAGCACGTGAAAAGGCCGTGCGTGACACGTAAAAACACTGGCGTTATTGGTTTCGATAACGAAAAAGATGCTATCTGTACAAGAGCATTCCCATTTCTGATGTCCAGAAGGTTATATGATAGGCATATGTCCTAACGATAACATTCGAATGAGGTTTCTGTCCATGCGTAGGACCTGGGAAAATAGTGAGGGGATGTGGATCACATATATTATGGGTGTTACCCTCAATAAGGCTGGGCCTGTCGGGAAACGACCCACTGTCCTGGTTTGTGGATACACGCAACAGTTTAAGTGGTCCACCTTAACTAGGACAGTATAATATAATTAGGTGATTTATAGATAGGATTGCTATGACGCATAATGGCAAGGTGGTATAGTTTGTGGTGATAATAGTGACGAGCCCCTCAGTTTCGGACACGGGATAATTATGAGACTTTTAGATATGTGATTATATATACGCCATTATGCTTCCTGATTGGGGGGGGGGTATATCGATAGGGGGATTCGATAGGAAGATTCAATATTGGTGTTGACCGATCTGCGGACTGACAGGGGTTTCTCTTGGGGTGGGATGTTGTGGGGATGCATAGCATCATATTGTCACACAGGACTCTTTAGGAATTTTGTCCGATAATGGGGGATTAGGATATCAGGATTCCGTGAGTATTATATGATAGTGAAGGGTTTGATGTATGGTGATATTTTACATCAGACACATGTTCTGTGTGAATATTTGCAGCGGGATGACCCTATGGGTGGTAGGACAAGGATGGGACGTTATGCGGATACATAAGGTTTTTTAGAATTTGTGTAATGATAAGGAGATTAGGGTATCGGTATTCTCGGATGGTATGCGATATTGAAGGGATTGAGGTATAGGAATATTTTACGTCAGACATATGTTCTGTGTAAATATTTACGATAGAATGACCCTACATAGATTTGGCGTTTTAATTTGATGGCAGGACTTTCAGGACATGTGAGTACTATGATACTGATTTGGACATACCATACTGTGACAGATATGACACGTTTAAGCCCGCTGATGAGTCCGTCTTGGCAGAAGGCGAAAGCGCTCCGGGTGGCCATACGTGTCGACTGAACATGCATGACATGACATGACGTTTTACAGTACTACATTTTTTACTTTACGCTACTGTTATTTATCTATTTATTTTAAGTTAAACTCTAACACAGTTTAGGATGCCCAGTCATGGAACATTCCCCAACTTCACAAGTTTTTGTTAATTGTTTTTCAGTTTAATTGGGATATAGTTTGAGGCCACGATTTTCGACGTAGTTTAGATATGATCCTGGACATTGATCCGATTGCTTTAATTGGTCATGGCTCTTTTCGATGCGCATAGTGGAGGATTTGATCTCGGTTGGAGACCCATGACTGATTTGTTTGTTTTTGTCACGGATGCGGGACATAACACACCAATTTGAATCGTTTTACGATGGACTGGGGTTTAAGAGATGTGCAGACAACTCTTATACCGGGTTGAGACAAAGATAGGTAGAAGGGCGGTTGGAAAGGTGCCGAATACATATCATTGTTTGGCCATTGTGATGACTGGTCAGACGATGATGTGAGAGGCACAAGGTCGTGAGCAGCACGTGAAAAGGCCGTGCGTGACACGTAAAAACACTGGCGTTATTGGTTTCGATAACGAAAAAGATGCTATCTGTACAAGAGCATTCCCATTTCTGATGTCCAGAAGGTTATATGATAGGCATATGTCCTAACGATAACATTCGAATGAGGTTTCTGTCCATGCGTAGGACCTGGGAAAATAGTGAGGGGATGTGGATCACATATATTATGGGTGTTACCCTCAATAAGGCTGGGCCTGTCGGGAAACGACCCACTGTCCTGGTTTGTGGATACACGCAACAGTTTAAGTGGTCCACCTTAACTAGGACAGTATAATATAATTAGGTGATTTATAGATAGGATTGCTATGACGCATAATGGCAAGGTGGTATAGTTTGTGGTGATAATAGTGACGAGCCCCTCAGTTTCGGACACGGGATAATTATGAGACTTTTAGATATGTGATTATATATACGCCATTATGCTTCCTGATTGGGGGGGGGGGTATATCGATAGGGGGATTCGATAGGAAGATTCAATATTGGTGTTGACCGATCTGCGGACTGACAGGGGTTTCTCTTGGGGTGGGATGTTGTGGGGATGCATAGCATCATATTGTCACACAGGACTCTTTAGGAATTTTGTCCGATAATGGGGGATTAGGATATCAGGATTCCGTGAGTATTATATGATAGTGAAGGGTTTGATGTATGGTGATATTTTACATCAGACACATGTTCTGTGTGAATATTTGCAGCGGGATGACCCTATGGGTGGTAGGACAAGGATGGGACGTTATGCGGATACATAAGGTTTTTTAGAATTTGTGTAATGATAAGGAGATTAGGGTATCGGTATTCTCGGATGGTATGCGATATTGAAGGGATTGAGGTATAGGAATATTTTACGTCAGACATATGTTCTGTGTAAATATTTACGATAGAATGACCCTACATAGATTTGGCGTTTTAATTTGATGGCAGGACTTTCAGGACATGTGAGTACTATGATACTGATTTGGACATACCATACTGTGACAGATATGACACGTTTAAGCCCGCTGATGAGTCCTTCTTGGCAGAAGGCGAAAGCGCTCCGGGTGGCCATACGTGTCGACTGAACATGCATGACATGACATGACGTTTTACAGTACTACATTTTTTACTTTACGCTACTGTTATTTATCTATTTATTTTAAGTTAAACTCTAACACAGTTTAGGATGCCCAGTCATGGAACATTCCCCAACTTCACAAGTTTTTGTTAATTGTTTTTCAGTTTAATTGGGATATAGTTTGAGGCCACGATTTTCGACGTAGTTTAGATATGATCCTGGACATTGATCCGATTGCTTTAATTGGTCATGGCTCTTTTCGATGCGCATAGTGGAGGATTTGATCTCGGTTGGAGACCCATGACTGATTTGTTTGTTTTTGTCACGGATGCGGGACATAACACACCAATTTGAATCGTTTTACGATGGACTGGGGTTTAAGAGATGTGCAGACAACTCTTATACCGGGTTGAGACAAAGATAGGTAGAAGGGCGGTTGGAAAGGTGCCGAATACATATCATTGTTTGGCCATTGTGATGACTGGTCAGACGATGATGTGAGAGGCACAGGGTCGTGAGCAGCACGTGAAAAGGCCGTGCGTGACACGTAAAAACACTGGCGTTATTGGTTTCGATAACGAAAAAGATGCTATCTGTACAAGAGCATTCCCATTTCTGATGTCCAGAAGGTTATATGATAGGCATATGTCCTAACGATAACATTCGAATGAGGTTTCTGTCCATGCGTAGGACCTGGGAAAATAGTGAGGGGATGTGGATCACATATATTATGGGTGTTACCCTCAATAAGGCTGGGCCTGTCGGGAAACGACCCACTGTCCTGGTTTGTGGATACACGCAACAGTTTAAGTGGTCCACCTTAACTAGGACAGTATAATATAATTAGGTGATTTATAGATAGGATTGCTATGACGCATAATGGCAAGGTGGTATAGTTTGTGGTGATAATAGTGACGAGCCCCTCAGTTTCGGACACGGGATAATTATGAGACTTTTAGATATGTGATTATATATACGCCATTATGCTTCCTGATTGGGGGGGGGTATATCGATAGGGGGATTCGATAGGAAGATTCAATATTGGTGTTGACCGATCTGCGGACTGACAGGGGTTTCTCTTGGGGTGGGATGTTGTGGGGATGCATAGCATCATATTGTCACACAGGACTCTTTAGGAATTTTGTCCGATAATGGGGGATTAGGATATCAGGATTCCGTGAGTATTATATGATAGTGAAGGGTTTGATGTATGGTGATATTTTACATCAGACACATGTTCTGTGTGAATATTTGCAGCGGGATGACCCTATGGGTGGTAGGACAAGGATGGGACGTTATGCGGATACATAAGGTTTTTTAGAATTTGTGTAATGATAAGGAGATTAGGGTATCGGTATTCTCGGATGGTATGCGATATTGAAGGGATTGAGGTATAGGAATATTTTACGTCAGACATATGTTCTGTGTAAATATTTACGATAGAATGACCCTACATAGATTTGGCGTTTTAATTTGATGGCAGGACTTTCAGGACATGTGAGTACTATGATACTGATTTGGACATACCATACTGTGACAGATATGACACGTTTAAGCCCGCTGATGAGTCCTTCTTGGCAGAAGGCGAAAGCGCTCCGGGTGGCCATACGTGTCGACTGAACATGCATGACATGACATGACGTTTTACAGTACTACATTTTTTACTTTACGCTACTGTTATTTATCTATTTATTTTAAGTTAAACTCTAACACAGTTTAGGATGCCCAGTCATGGAACATTCCCCAACTTCACAAGTTTTTGTTAATTGTTTTTCAGTTTAATTGGGATATAGTTTGAGGCCACGATTTTCGACGTAGTTTAGATATGATCCTGGACATTGATCCGATTGCTTTAATTGGTCATGGCTCTTTTCGATGCGCATAGTGGAGGATTTGATCTCGGTTGGAGACCCATGACTGATTTGTTTGTTTTTGTCACGGATGCGGGACATAACACACCAATTTGAATCGTTTTACGATGGACTGGGGTTTAAAAGATGTGCAGACAACTCTTATACCGGGTTGAGACAAAGATAGGTAGAAGGGCGGTTGGAAAGGTGCCGAATACATATCATTGTTTGGCCATTGTGATGACTGGTCAGACGATGATGTGAGAGGCACAAGGTCGTGAGCAGCACGTGAAAAGGCCGTGCGTGACACGTAAAAACACTGGCGTTATTGGTTTCGATAACGAAAAAGATGCTATCTGTACAAGAGCATTCCCATTTCTGATGTCCAGAAGGTTATATGATAGGCATATGTCCTAACGATAACATTCGAATGAGGTTTCTGTCCATGCGTAGGACCTGGGAAAATAGTGAGGGGATGTGGATCACATATATTATGGGTGTTACCCTCAATAAGGCTGGGCCTGTCGGGAAACGACCCACTGTCCTGGTTTGTGGATACACGCAACAGTTTAAGTGGTCCACCTTAACTAGGACAGTATAATATAATTAGGTGATTTATAGATAGGATTGCTATGACGCATAATGGCAAGGTGGTATAGTTTGTGGTGATAATAGTGACGAGCCCCTCAGTTTCGGACACGGGATAATTATGAGACTTTTAGATATGTGATTATATATACGCCATTATGCTTCCTGATTGGGGGGGGGGGGTATATCGATAGGGGGATTCGATAGGAAGATTCAATATTGGTGTTGACCGATCTGCGGACTGACAGGGGTTTCTCTTGGGGTGGGATGTTGTGGGGATGCATAGCATCATATTGTCACACAGGACTCTTTAGGAATTTTGTCCGATAATGGGGGATTAGGATATCAGGATTCCGTGAGTATTATATGATAGTGAAGGGTTTGATGTATGGTGATATTTTACATCAGACACATGTTCTGTGTGAATATTTGCAGCGGGATGACCCTATGGGTGGTAGGACAAGGATGGGACGTTATGCGGATACATAAGGTTTTTTAGAATTTGTGTAATGATAAGGAGATTAGGGTATCGGTATTCTCGGATGGTATGCGATATTGAAGGGATTGAGGTATAGGAATATTTTACGTCAGACATATGTTCTGTGTAAATATTTACGATAGAATGACCCTACATAGATTTGGCGTTTTAATTTGATGGCAGGACTTTCAGGACATGTGAGTACTATGATACTGATTTGGACATACCATACTGTGACAGATATGACACGTTTAAGCCCGCTGATGAGTCCTTCTTGGCAGAAGGCGAAAGCGCTCCGGGTGGCCATACGTGTCGACTGAACATGCATGACATGACATGACGTTTTACAGTACTACATTTTTTACTTTACGCTACTGTTATTTATCTATTTATTTTAAGTTAAACTCTAACACAGTTTAGGATGCCCAGTCATGGAACATTCCCCAACTTCACAAGTTTTTGTTAATTGTTTTTCAGTTTAATTGGGATATAGTTTGAGGCCACGATTTTCGACGTAGTTTAGATATGATCCTGGACATTGATCCGATTGCTTTAATTGGTCATGGCTCTTTTCGATGCGCATAGTGGAGGATTTGATCTCGGTTGGAGACCCATGACTGATTTGTTTGTTTTTGTCACGGATGCGGGACATAACACACCAATTTGAATCGTTTTACGATGGACTGGGGTTTAAGAGATGTGCAGACAACTCTTATACCGGGTTGAGACAAAGATAGGTAGAAGGGCGGTTGGAAAGGTGCCGAATACATATCATTGTTTGGCCATTGTGATGACTGGTCAGACGATGATGTGAGAGGCACAAGGTCGTGAGCACCACGTGAAAAGGCCGTGCGTGACACGTAAAAACACTGGCGTTATTGGTTTCGATAACGAAAAAGATGCTATCTGTACAAGAGCATTCCCATTTCTGATGTCCAGAAGGTTATATGATAGGCATATGTCCTAACGATAACATTCGAATGAGGTTTCTGTCCATGCGTAGGACCTGGGAAAATAGTGAGGGGATGTGGATCACATATATTATGGGTGTTACCCTCAATAAGGCTGGGCCTGTCGGGAAACGACCCACTGTCCTGGTTTGTGGATACACGCAACAGTTTAAGTGGTCCACCTTAACTAGGACAGTATAATATAATTAGGTGATTTATAGATAGGATTGCTATGACGCATAATGGCAAGGTGGTATAGTTTGTGGTGATAATAGTGACGAGCCCCTCAGTTTCGGACACGGGATAATTATGAGACTTTTAGATATGTGATTATATATACGCCATTATGCTTCCTGATTGGGGGGGGGGGTATATCGATAGGGGGATTCGATAGGAAGATTCAATATTGGTGTTAACCGATCTGCGGACTGACAGGGGTTTCTCTTGGGGTGGGATGTTGTGGGGATGCATAGCATCATATTGTCACACAGGACTCTTTAGGAATTTTGTCCGATAATGGGGGATTAGGATATCAGGATTCCGTGAGTATTATATGATAGTGAAGGGTTTGATGTATGGTGATATTTTACATCAGACACATGTTCTGTGTGAATATTTGCAGCGGGATGACCCTATGGGTGGTAGGACAAGGATGGGACGTTATGCGGATACATAAGGTTTTTTAGAATTTGTGTAATGATAAGGAGATTAGGGTATCGGTATTCTCGGATGGTATGCGATATTGAAGGGATTGAGGTATAGGAATATTTTACGGCAGACATATGTTCTGTGTAAATATTTACGATAGAATGACCCTACATAGATTTGGCGTTTTAATTTGATGGCAGGACTTTCAGGACATGTGAGTACTATGATACTGATTTGGACATACCATACTGTGACAGATATGACACGTTTAAGCCCGCTGATGAGTCCTTCTTGGCAGAAGGCGAAAGCGCTCCGGGTGGCCATACGTGTCGACTGAACATGCATGACATGACATGACGTTTTACAGTACTACATTTTTTACTTTACGCTACTGTTATTTATCTATTTATTTTAAGTTAAACTCCAACACAGTTTAGGATGCCCAGTCATGGAACATTCCCCAACTTCACAAGTTTTTGTTAATTGTTTTTCAGTTTAATTGGGATATAGTTTGAGGCCACGATTTTCGACGTAGTTTAGATATGATCCTGGACATTGATCCGATTGCTTTAATTGGTCATGGCTCTTTTCGATGCGCATAGTGGAGGATTTGATCTCGGTTGGAGACCCATGACTGATTTGTTTGTTTTTGTCACTGATGCGGGACATAACACACCAATTTGAATCGTTTTACGATGGACTGGGGTTTAAGAGATGTGCAGACAACTCTTATACCGGGTTGGGACAAAGATAGGTAGAAGGGCGGTTGGAAAGGTGCCGAATACATATCATTGTTTGGCCATTGTGATGACTGGTCAGACGATGATGTGAGAGGCACAAGGTCGTGAGCAGCACGTGAAAAGGCCGTGCGTGACACGTAAAAACACTGGCGTTATTGGTTTCGATAACGAAAAAGATGCTATCTGTACAAGAGCATTCCCATTTCTGATGTCCAGAAGGTTATATGATAGGCATATGTCCTAACGATAACATTCGAATGAGGTTTCTGTCCATGCGTAGGACCTGGGAAAATAGTGAGGGGATGTGGATCACATATATTATGGGTGTTACCCTCAATAAGGCTGGGCCTGTCGGGAAACGACCCACTGTCCTGGTTTGTGGATACACGCAACAGTTTAAGTGGTCCACCTTAACTAGGACAGTATAATATAATTAGGTGATTTATAGATAGGATTGCTATGACGCATAATGGCAAGGTGGTATAGTTTGTGGTGATAATAGTGACGAGCCCCTCAGTTTCGGACACGGGATAATTATGAGACTTTTAGATATGTGATTATATATACGCCATTATGCTTCCTGATTGGGGGGGGGGGGTATATCGATAGGGGGATTCGATAGGAAGATTCAATATTGGTGTTGACCGATCTGCGGACTGACAGGGGTTTCTCTTGGGGTGGGATGTTGTGGGGATGCATAGCATCATATTGTCACACAGGACTCTTTAGGAATTTTGTCCGATAATGGGGGATTATTATATCAGGATTCCGTGAGTATTATATGATAGTGAAGGGTTTGATGTATGGTGATATTTTACATCAGACACATGTTCTGTGTGAATATTTGCAGCGGGATGACCCTATGGGTGGTAGGACAAGGATGGGACGTTATGCGGATACATAAGGTTTTTTAGAATTTGTGTAATGATAAGGAGATTAGGGTATCGGTATTCTCGGATGGTATGCGATATTGAAGGGATTGAGGTATAGGAATATTTTACGTCAGACATATGTTCTGTGTAAATATTTACGATAGAATGACCCTACATAGATTTGGCGTTTTAATTTGATGGCAGGACTTTCAGGACATGTGAGTACTATGATACTGATTTGGACATACCATACTGTGACAGATATGACACGTTTAAGCCCGCTGATGAGTCCTTCTTGGCAGAAGGCGAAAGCGCTCCGGGTGGCCATACGTGTCGACTGAACATGCATGACATGACATGACGTTTTACAGTACTACATTTTTTACTTTACGCTACTGTTATTTATCTATTTATTTTAAGTTAAACTCTAACACAGTTTAGGATGCCCAGTCATGGAACATTCCCCAACTTCACAAGTTTTTGTTAATTGTTTTTCAGTTTAATTGGGATATAGTTTGAGGCCACGATTTTCGACGTAGTTTAGATATGATCCTGGACATTGATCCGATTGCTTTAATTGGTCATGGCTCTTTTCGATGCGCATAGTGGAGGATTTGATCTCGGTTGGAGACCCATGACTGATTTGTTTGTTTTTGTCACGGATGCGGGACATAACACACCAATTTGAATCGTTTTACGATGGACTGGGGTTTAAGAGATGTGCAGACAACTCTTATACCGGGTTGAGACAAAGATAGGTAGAAGGGCGGTTGGAAAGGTGCCGAATACATATCATTGTTTGGCCATTGTGATGACTGGTCAGACGATGATGTGAGAGGCACAAGGTCGTGAGCAGCACGTGAAAAGGCCGTGCGTGACACGTAAAAACACTGGCGTTATTGGTTTCGATAACGAAAAAGATGCTATCTGTACAAGAGCATTCCCATTTCTGATGTCCAGAAGGTTATATGATAGGCATATGTCCTAACGATAACATTCGAATGAGGTTTCTGTCCATGCGTAGGACCTGGGAAAATAGTGAGGGGATGTGGATCACATATATTATGGGTGTTACCCTCAATAAGGCTGGGCCTGTCGGGAAACGACCCACTGTCCTGGTTTGTGGATACACGCAACAGTTTAAGTGGTCCACCTTAACTAGGACAGTATAATATAATTAGGTGATTTATAGATAGGATTGCTATGACGCATAATGGCAAGGTGGTATAGTTTGTGGTGATAATAGTGACGAGCCCCTCAGTTTCGGACACGGGATAATTATGAGACTTTTAGATATGTGATTATATATACGCCATTATGCTTCCTGATTGGGGGGGGGGTATATCGATAGGGGGATTCGATAGGAAGATTCAATATTGGTGTTGACCGATCTGCGGACTGACAGGGGTTTCTCTTGGGGTGGGATGTTGTGGGGATGCATAGCATCATATTGTCACACAGGACTCTTTAGGAATTTTGTCCGATAATGGGGGATTAGGATATCAGGATTCCGTGAGTATTATATGATAGTGAAGGGTTTGATGTATGGTGATATTTTACATCAGACACATGTTCTGTGTGAATATTTGCAGCGGGATGACCCTATGGGTGGTAGGACAAGGATGGGACGTTATGCGGATACATAAGGTTTTTTAGAATTTGTGTAATGATAAGGAGATTAGGGTATCGGTATTCTCGGATGGTATGCGATATTGAAGGGATTGAGGTATAGGAATATTTTACGTCAGACATATGTTCTGTGTAAATATTTACGATAGAATGACCCTACATAGATTTGGCGTTTTAATTTGATGGCAGGACTTTCAGGACATGTGAGTACTATGATACTGATTTGGACATACCATACTGTGACAGATATGACACGTTTAAGCCCGCTGATGAGTCCTTCTTGGCAGAAGGCGAAAGCGCTCCGGGTGGCCATACGTGTCGACTGAACATGCATGACATGACATGACGTTTTACAGTACTACATTTTTTACTTTACGCTACTGTTATTTATCTATTTATTTTAAGTTAAACTCTAACACAGTTTAGGATGCCCAGTCATGGAACATTCCCCAACTTCACAAGTTTTTGTTAATTGTTTTTCAGTTTAATTGGGATATAGTTTGAGGCCACGATTTTCGACGTAGTTTAGATATGATCCTGGACATTGATCCGATTGCTTTAATTGGTCATGGCTCTTTTCGATGCGCATAGTGGAGGATTTGATCTCGGTTGGAGACCCATGACTGATTTGTTTGTTTTTGTCACGGATGCGGGACATAACACACCAATTTGAATCGTTTTACGATGGACTGGGGTTTAAGAGATGTGCAGACAACTCTTATACCGGGTTGAGACAAAGATAGGTAGAAGGGCGGTTGGAAAGGTGCCGAATACATATCATTGTTTGGCCATTGTGATGACTGGTCAGACGATGATGTGAGAGGCACAAGGTCGTGAGCAGCACGTGAAAAGGCCGTGCGTGACACGTAAAAACACTGGCGTTATTGGTTTCGATAACGAAAAAGATGCTATCTGTACAAGAGCATTCCCATTTCTGATGTCCAGAAGGTTATATGATAGGCATATGTCCTAACGATAACATTCGAATGAGGTTTCTGTCCATGCGTAGGACCTGGGAAAATAGTGAGGGGATGTGGATCACATATATTATGGGTGTTACCCTCAATAAGGCTGGGCCTGTCGGGAAACGACCCACTGTCCTGGTTTGTGGATACACGCAACAGTTTAAGTGGTCCACCTTAACTAGGACAGTATAATATAATTAGGTGATTTATAGATAGGATTGCTATGACGCATAATGGCAAGGTGGTATAGTTTGTGGTGATAATAGTGACGAGCCCCTCAGTTTCGGACACGGGATAATTATGAGACTTTTAGATATGTGATTATATATACGCCATTATGCTTCCTGATTGGGGGGGGGGTATATCGATAGGGGGATTCGATAGGAAGATTCAATATTGGTGTTGACCGATCTGCGGACTGACAGGGGTTTCTCTTGGGGTGGGATGTTGTGGGGATGCATAGCATCATATTGTCACACAGGACTCTTTAGGAATTTTGTCCGATAATGGGGGATTAGGATATCAGGATTCCGTGAGTATTATATGATAGTGAAGGGTTTGATGTATGGTGATATTTTACATCAGACACATGTTCTGTGTGAATATTTGCAGCGGGATGACCCTATGGGTGGTAGGACAAGGATGGGACGTTATGCGGATACATAAGGTTTTTTAGAATTTGTGTAATGATAAGGAGATTAGGGTATCGGTATTCTCGGATGGTATGCGATATTGAAGGGATTGAGGTATAGGAATATTTTACGTCAGACATATGTTCTGTGTAAATATTTACGATAGAATGACCCTACATAGATTTGGCGTTTTAATTTGATGGCAGGACTTTCAGGACATGTGAGTACTATGATACTGATTTGGACATACCATACTGTGACAGATATGACACGTTTAAGCCCGCTGATGAGTCCTTCTTGGCAGAAGGCGAAAGCGCTCCGGGTGGCCATACGTGTCGACTGAACATGCATGACATGACATGACGTTTTACAGTACTACATTTTTTACTTTACGCTACTGTTATTTATCTATTTATTTTAAGTTAAACTCTAACACAGTTTAGGATGCCCAGTCATGGAACATTCCCCAACTTCACAAGTTTTTGTTAATTGTTTTTCAGTTTAATTGGGATATAGTTTGAGGCCACGATTTTCGACGTAGTTTAGATATGATCCTGGACATTGATCCGATTGCTTTAATTGGTCATGGCTCTTTTCGATGCGCATAGTGGAGGATTTGATCTCGGTTGGAGACCCATGACTGATTTGTTTGTTTTTGTCACGGATGCGGGACATAACACACCAATTTGAATCGTTTTACGATGGACTGGGGTTTAAAAGATGTGCAGACAACTCTTATACCGGGTTGAGACAAAGATAGGTAGAAGGGCGGTTGGAAAGGTGCCGAATACATATCATTGTTTGGCCATTGTGATGACTGGTCAGACGATGATGTGAGAGGCACAAGGTCGTGAGCAGCACGTGAAAAGGCCGTGCGTGACACGTAAAAACACTGGCGTTATTGGTTTCGATAACGAAAAAGATGCTATCTGTACAAGAGCATTCCCATTTCTGATGTCCAGAAGGTTATATGATAGGCATATGTCCTAACGATAACATTCGAATGAGGTTTCTGTCCATGCGTAGGACCTGGGAAAATAGTGAGGGGATGTGGATCACATATATTATGGGTGTTACCCTCAATAAGGCTGGGCCTGTCGGGAAACGACCCACTGTCCTGGTTTGTGGATACACGCAACAGTTTAAGTGGTCCACCTTAACTAGGACAGTATAATATAATTAGGTGATTTATAGATAGGATTGCTATGACGCATAATGGCAAGGTGGTATAGTTTGTGGTGATAATAGTGACGAGCCCCTCAGTTTCGGACACGGGATAATTATGAGACTTTTAGATATGTGATTATATATACGCCATTATGCTTCCTGATTGGGGGGGGGGGGTATATCGATAGGGGGATTCGATAGGAAGATTCAATATTGGTGTTGACCGATCTGCGGACTGACAGGGGTTTCTCTTGGGGTGGGATGTTGTGGGGATGCATAGCATCATATTGTCACACAGGACTCTTTAGGAATTTTGTCCGATAATGGGGGATTAGGATATCAGGATTCCGTGAGTATTATATGATAGTGAAGGGTTTGATGTATGGTGATATTTTACATCAGACACATGTTCTGTGTGAATATTTGCAGCGGGATGACCCTATGGGTGGTAGGACAAGGATGGGACGTTATGCGGATACATAAGGTTTTTTAGAATTTGTGTAATGATAAGGATATTAGGGTATCGGTATTCTCGGATGGTATGCGATATTGAAGGGATTGAGGTATAGGAATATTTTACGTCAGACATATGTTCTGTGTAAATATTTACGATAGAATGACCCTACATAGATTTGGCGTTTTAATTTGATGGCAGGACTTTCAGGACATGTGAGTACTATGATACTGATTTGGACATACCATACTGTGACAGATATGACACGTTTAAGCCCGCTGATGAGTCCTTCTTGGCAGAAGGCGAAAGCGCTCCGGGTGGCCATACGTGTCGACTGAACATGCATGACATGACATGACGTTTTACAGTACTACATTTTTTACTTTACGCTACTGTTATTTATCTATTTATTTTAAGTTAAACTCTAACACAGTTTAGGATGCCCAGTCATGGAACATTCCCCAACTTCACAAGTTTTTGTTAATTGTTTTTCAGTTTAATTGGGATATAGTTTGAGGCCACGATTTTCGACGTAGTTTAGATATGATCCTGGACATTGATCCGATTGCTTTAATTGGTCATGGCTCTTTTCGATGCGCATAGTGGAGGATTTGATCTCGGTTGGAGACCCATGACTGATTTGTTTGTTTTTGTCACGGATGCGGGACATAACACACCAATTTGAATCGTTTTACGATGGACTGGGGTTTAAGAGATGTGCAGACAACTCTTATACCGGGTTGAGACAAAGATAGGTAGAAGGGCGGTTGGAAAGGTGCCGAATACATATCATTGTTTGGCCATTGTGATGACTGGTCAGACGATGATGTGAGAGGCACAAGGTCGTGAGCACCACGTGAAAAGGCCGTGCGTGACACGTAAAAACACTGGCGTTATTGGTTTCGATAACGAAAAAGATGCTATCTGTACAAGAGCATTCCCATTTCTGATGTCCAGAAGGTTATATGATAGGCATATGTCCTAACGATAACATTCGAATGAGGTTTCTGTCCATGCGTAGGACCTGGGAAAATAGTGAGGGGATGTGGATCACATATATTATGGGTGTTACCCTCAATAAGGCTGGGCCTGTCGGGAAACGACCCACTGTCCTGGTTTGTGGATACACGCAACAGTTTAAGTGGTCCACCTTAACTAGGACAGTATAATATAATTAGGTGATTTATAGATAGGATTGCTATGACGCATAATGGCAAGGTGGTATAGTTTGTGGTGATAATAGTGACGAGCCCCTCAGTTTCGGACACGGGATAATTATGAGACTTTTAGATATGTGATTATATATACGCCATTATGCTTCCTGATTGGGGGGGGGGGTATATCGATAGGGGGATTCGATAGGAAGATTCAATATTGGTGTTAACCGATCTGCGGACTGACAGGGGTTTCTCTTGGGGTGGGATGTTGTGGGGATGCATAGCATCATATTGTCACACAGGACTCTTTAGGAATTTTGTCCGATAATGGGGGATTAGGATATCAGGATTCCGTGAGTATTATATGATAGTGAAGGGTTTGATGTATGGTGATATTTTACATCAGACACATGTTCTGTGTGAATATTTGCAGCGGGATGACCCTATGGGTGGTAGGACAAGGATGGGACGTTATGCGGATACATAAGGTTTTTTAGAATTTGTGTAATGATAAGGAGATTAGGGTATCGGTATTCTCGGATGGTATGCGATATTGAAGGGATTGAGGTATAGGAATATTTTACGGCAGACATATGTTCTGTGTAAATATTTACGATAGAATGACCCTACATAGATTTGGCGTTTTAATTTGATGGCAGGACTTTCAGGACATGTGAGTACTATGATACTGATTTGGACATACCATACTGTGACAGATATGACACGTTTAAGCCCGCTGATGAGTCCTTCTTGGCAGAAGGCGAAAGCGCTCCGGGTGGCCATACGTGTCGACTGAACATGCATGACATGACATGACGTTTTACAGTACTACATTTTTTACTTTACGCTACTGTTATTTATCTATTTATTTTAAGTTAAACTCCAACACAGTTTAGGATGCCCAGTCATGGAACATTCCCCAACTTCACAAGTTTTTGTTAATTGTTTTTCAGTTTAATTGGGATATAGTTTGAGGCCACGATTTTCGACGTAGTTTAGATATGATCCTGGACATTGATCCGATTGCTTTAATTGGTCATGGCTCTTTTCGATGCGCATAGTGGAGGATTTGATCTCGGTTGGAGACCCATGACTGATTTGTTTGTTTTTGTCACTGATGCGGGACATAACACACCAATTTGAATCGTTTTACGATGGACTGGGGTTTAAGAGATGTGCAGACAACTCTTATACCGGGTTGGGACAAAGATAGGTAGAAGGGCGGTTGGAAAGGTGCCGAATACATATCATTGTTTGGCCATTGTGATGACTGGTCAGACGATGATGTGAGAGGCACAAGGTCGTGAGCAGCACGTGAAAAGGCCGTGCGTGACACGTAAAAACACTGGCGTTATTGGTTTCGATAACGAAAAAGATGCTATCTGTACAAGAGCATTCCCATTTCTGATGTCCAGAAGGTTATATGATAGGCATATGTCCTAACGATAACATTCGAATGAGGTTTCTGTCCATGCGTAGGACCTGGGAAAATAGTGAGGGGATGTGGATCACATATATTATGGGTGTTACCCTCAATAAGGCTGGGCCTGTCGGGAAACGACCCACTGTCCTGGTTTGTGGATACACGCAACAGTTTAAGTGGTCCACCTTAACTAGGACAGTATAATATAATTAGGTGATTTATAGATAGGATTGCTATGACGCATAATGGCAAGGTGGTATAGTTTGTGGTGATAATAGTGACGAGCCCCTCAGTTTCGGACACGGGATAATTATGAGACTTTTAGATATGTGATTATATATACGCCATTATGCTTCCTGATTGGGGGGGGGGGGTATATCGATAGGGGGATTCGATAGGAAGATTCAATATTGGTGTTGACCGATCTGCGGACTGACAGGGGTTTCTCTTGGGGTGGGATGTTGTGGGGATGCATAGCATCATATTGTCACACAGGACTCTTTAGGAATTTTGTCCGATAATGGGGGATTATTATATCAGGATTCCGTGAGTATTATATGATAGTGAAGGGTTTGATGTATGGTGATATTTTACATCAGACACATGTTCTGTGTGAATATTTGCAGCGGGATGACCCTATGGGTGGTAGGACAAGGATGGGACGTTATGCGGATACATAAGGTTTTTTAGAATTTGTGTAATGATAAGGAGATTAGGGTATCGGTATTCTCGGATGGTATGCGATATTGAAGGGATTGAGGTATAGGAATATTTTACGTCAGACATATGTTCTGTGTAAATATTTACGATAGAATGACCCTACATAGATTTGGCGTTTTAATTTGATGGCAGGACTTTCAGGACATGTGAGTACTATGATACTGATTTGGACATACCATACTGTGACAGATATGACACGTTTAAGCCCGCTGATGAGTCCTTCTTGGCAGAAGGCGAAAGCGCTCCGGGTGGCCATACGTGTCGACTGAACATGCATGACATGACATGACGTTTTACAGTACTACATTTTTTACTTTACGCTACTGTTATTTATCTATTTATTTTAAGTTAAACTCTAACACAGTTTAGGATGCCCAGTCATGGAACATTCCCCAACTTCACAAGTTTTTGTTAATTGTTTTTCAGTTTAATTGGGATATAGTTTGAGGCCACGATTTTCGACGTAGTTTAGATATGATCCTGGACATTGATCCGATTGCTTTAATTGGTCATGGCTCTTTTCGATGCGCATAGTGGAGGATTTGATCTCGGTTGGAGACCCATGACTGATTTGTTTGTTTTTGTCACGGATGCGGGACATAACACACCAATTTGAATCGTTTTACGATGGACTGGGGTTTAAGAGATGTGCAGACAACTCTTATACCGGGTTGAGACAAAGATAGGTAGAAGGGCGGTTGGAAAGGTGCCGAATACATATCATTGTTTGGCCATTGTGATGACTGGTCAGACGATGATGTGAGAGGCACAAGGTCGTGAGCAGCACGTGAAAAGGCCGTGCGTGACACGTAAAAACACTGGCGTTATTGGTTTCGATAACGAAAAAGATGCTATCTGTACAAGAGCATTCCCATTTCTGATGTCCAGAAGGTTATATGATAGGCATATGTCCTAACGATAACATTCGAATGAGGTTTCTGTCCATGCGTAGGACCTGGGAAAATAGTGAGGGGATGTGGATCACATATATTATGGGTGTTACCCTCAATAAGGCTGGGCCTGTCGGGAAACGACCCACTGTCCTGGTTTGTGGATACACGCAACAGTTTAAGTGGTCCACCTTAACTAGGACAGTATAATATAATTAGGTGATTTATAGATAGGATTGCTATGACGCATAATGGCAAGGTGGTATAGTTTGTGGTGATAATAGTGACGAGCCCCTCAGTTTCGGACACGGGATAATTATGAGACTTTTAGATATGTGATTATATATACGCCATTATGCTTCCTGATTGGGGGGGGGGTATATCGATAGGGGGATTCGATAGGAAGATTCAATATTGGTGTTGACCGATCTGCGGACTGACAGGGGTTTCTCTTGGGGTGGGATGTTGTGGGGATGCATAGCATCATATTGTCACACAGGACTCTTTAGGAATTTTGTCCGATAATGGGGGATTAGGATATCAGGATTCCGTGAGTATTATATGATAGTGAAGGGTTTGATGTATGGTGATATTTTACATCAGACACATGTTCTGTGTGAATATTTGCAGCGGGATGACCCTATGGGTGGTAGGACAAGGATGGGACGTTATGCGGATACATAAGGTTTTTTAGAATTTGTGTAATGATAAGGAGATTAGGGTATCGGTATTCTCGGATGGTATGCGATATTGAAGGGATTGAGGTATAGGAATATTTTACGTCAGACATATGTTCTGTGTAAATATTTACGATAGAATGACCCTACATAGATTTGGCGTTTTAATTTGATGGCAGGACTTTCAGGACATGTGAGTACTATGATACTGATTTGGACATACCATACTGTGACAGATATGACACGTTTAAGCCCGCTGATGAGTCCTTCTTGGCAGAAGGCGAAAGCGCTCCGGGTGGCCATACGTGTCGACTGAACATGCATGACATGACATGACGTTTTACAGTACTACATTTTTTACTTTACGCTACTGTTATTTATCTATTTATTTTAAGTTAAACTCTAACACAGTTTAGGATGCCCAGTCATGGAACATTCCCCAACTTCACAAGTTTTTGTTAATTGTTTTTCAGTTTAATTGGGATATAGTTTGAGGCCACGATTTTCGACGTAGTTTAGATATGATCCTGGACATTGATCCGATTGCTTTAATTGGTCATGGCTCTTTTCGATGCGCATAGTGGAGGATTTGATCTCGGTTGGAGACCCATGACTGATTTGTTTGTTTTTGTCACGGATGCGGGACATAACACACCAATTTGAATCGTTTTACGATGGACTGGGGTTTAAGAGATGTGCAGACAACTCTTATACCGGGTTGAGACAAAGATAGGTAGAAGGGCGGTTGGAAAGGTGCCGAATACATATCATTGTTTGGCCATTGTGATGACTGGTCAGACGATGATGTGAGAGGCACAAGGTCGTGAGCAGCACGTGAAAAGGCCGTGCGTGACACGTAAAAACACAGGCGTTATTGGTTTCGATAACGAAAAAGATGCTATCTGTACAAGAGCATTCCCATTTCTGATGTCCAGAAGGTTATATGATAGGCATATGTCCTAACGATAACATTCGAATGAGGTTTCTGTCCATGCGTAGGACCTGGGAAAATAGTGAGGGGATGTGGATCACATATATTATGGGTGTTACCCTCAATAAGGCTGGGCCTGTCGGGAAACGACCCACTGTCCTGGTTTGTGGATACACGCAACAGTTTAAGTGGTCCACCTTAACTAGGACAGTATAATATAATTAGGTGATTTATAGATAGGATTGCTATGACGCATAATGGCAAGGTGGTATAGTTTGTGGTGATAATAGTGACGAGCCCCTCAGTTTCGGACACGGGATAATTATGAGACTTTTAGATATGTGATTATATATACGCCATTATGCTTCCTGATTGGGGGGGGGGTATATCGATAGGGGGATTCGATAGGAAGATTCAATATTGGTGTTGACCGATCTGCGGACTGACAGGGGTTTCTCTTGGGGTGGGATGTTGTGGGGATGCATAGCATCATATTGTCACACAGGACTCTTTAGGAATTTTGTCCGATAATGGGGGATTAGGATATCAGGATTCCGTGAGTATTATATGATAGTGAAGGGTTTGATGTATGGTGATATTTTACATCAGACACATGTTCTGTGTGAATATTTGCAGCGGGATGACCCTATGGGTGGTAGGACAAGGATGGGACGTTATGCGGATACATAAGGTTTTTTAGAATTTGTGTAATGATAAGGAGATTAGGGTATCGGTATTCTCGGATGGTATGCGATATTGAAGGGATTGAGGTATAGGAATATTTTACGTCAGACATATGTTCTGTGTAAATATTTACGATAGAATGACCCTACATAGATTTGGCGTTTTAATTTGATGGCAGGACTTTCAGGACATGTGAGTACTATGATACTGATTTGGACATACCATACTGTGACAGATATGACACGTTTAAGCCCGCTGATGAGTCCTTCTTGGCAGAAGGCGAAAGCGCTCCGGGTGGCCATACGTGTCGACTGAACATGCATGACATGACATGACGTTTTACAGTACTACATTTTTTACTTTACGCTACTGTTATTTATCTATTTATTTTAAGTTAAACTCTAACACAGTTTAGGATGCCCAGTCATGGAACATTCCCCAACTTCACAAGTTTTTGTTAATTGTTTTTCAGTTTAATTGGGATATAGTTTGAGGCCACGATTTTCGACGTAGTTTAGATATGATCCTGGACATTGATCCGATTGCTTTAATTGGTCATGGCTCTTTTCGATGCGCATAGTGGAGGATTTGATCTCGGTTGGAGACCCATGACTGATTTGTTTGTTTTTGTCACGGATGCGGGACATAACACACCAATTTGAATCGTTTTACGATGGACTGGGGTTTAAGAGATGTGCAGACAACTCTTATACCGGGTTGAGACAAAGATAGGTAGAAGGGCGGTTGGAAAGGTGCCGAATACATATCATTGTTTGGCCATTGTGATGACTGGTCAGACGATGATGTGAGAGGCACAAGGTCGTGAGCAGCACGTGAAAAGGCCGTGCGTGACACGTAAAAACACTGGCGTTACTGTACAAGAGCATTCCCATTTCTGATGTCCAGAATGTTATATGAAAGGCGCATGTCCTGAAAATAACGTTCGAATGAGGTTTGCCCATGCGTAGGACCTGGGATAAGGAGTGTGAAGAATGATTGACAATTTCTTTGCGCTCCTTACAGGGAATTCGACCTTAGTTGATATGATTTCTGTGAAATGACCCAATGTCGTGGCCTGTAAAATCCCTACGCAGATAAAGGGTTTACCTTGGCTAAGACATGTCGGATTTTTGTAGGAGATTAGAAATAGATGGATATTGTTTTAACATCCGTTTGGATGCCATACAGTGGTTATAGGTTTTCGGTTTAGGAAAATAGTGACGTGCCCTTTAAATTGACCATGGGATAGAAACAGACGATAGGCCTGGGCGGTGTAAGAAACCACTGTAACGGGGGGAGACTTGGTGGGAAGTCAGTTGGTGCATATCAGTCCGTTTTTTCTGAGATTTTTTCTGAGATTCTCTGGAGATTTTCAGAGCAATGCTCTGTGGGACATTGTTGCTTAGGTGCTGTTTATTTTCGTCCTTGTCTTGTCTCTGTTTGTTTTATTTTGATTTGTTGTTTTGTCTTTAATTTGTTAGATTTTTATTGATGATTTAGTTTTGTTTTGTTATTGTTTGTTTATGGTTGTCATTGTTGTTCTGTTTTCGGGTTAGTTTGTGTTGTTTCCCAGCAAAAAAAGAGCATCCAAAGAAGCAATAAAAATCCCCAACTTATGATCCAGAAGTTGTTCTAATTTGGATTTTCACCAATGAATTTAACAAGGAGTTGTCGCGCCGGGAAAGTACTTCTATGTTACCACTTTTGCACAACTCATTTTAAAGCACTGTAAGATTTGCTTTTTTGGTGTTATATTTATTTGATGAATGTATGTCGTTCTTATTAACATCTTTGGGTCCAGAGATCTTTTATTTTAAAGGAATACAAATATTGACATAGGGAAGGGAACGTATAAATAATATACTATTGGCCAAAGAGATCAACGATCGCATATATGTACACGGAGAAAAAAGCAGGAAGCATAATATGTTTGGGATCAAAATTTAAATAAAATAGACTTTGGTGCAAATATTTTATATTTAAATACCGGAAAAAAGTTTGAATATCTCTCTTTTCAATGTTATTTTTTCGGAGTTTTGGTGCAAGTAATCTTTAAAAACGGGGAAATATTTAAATCGACTACAGAATTTGTTTTCCTACCTATAGGAAAAAATTAATTTTTCCCAAATATAATATGTTTCCAGAAAATATACTACAGAAGCGATTTTTTTTCTTAGGGTATGTTTGGGACATTTGAAGATGTTTGTATGTAATCTGTATGGCTGATGAAAAGGCTCTTGAAAAGTGTGACCGAATGACCCCATAGTGTAACTTCAAGTAACATTTTCACAAATGATCGTCATTCTCACTAATAAAAAGGTATTTTTATTTTACACTGTAATACATAGCACTTTTGTGCGGCGCTATGTATTTTCCGTAGCCCCGGTTCAGAGAGTAGTAAAGTACCACAGTGTGGTACAGTAAGTATGGTATGGTATATTTAATTACCATAATTTCTTTTAAAATTACAATTTATTATAATTTTATGCATTTGTTTCTAACACCTAAAATGAGAAGAGATATATAGAACCATCGTTTATTATACCGATCGACTTAGAAGCACTTTCTGAACCGATTTAGCAATGTCAGTCTGTGCATGCATTCTTGTAATCAACGTGCAAGTCACAAATATAGTCCGATCTCAAAGAAATTTTGCACATATCTTTATTTTGGGACAAGATAATTCGTATTGAAATTGAAAGACAATCCGTATTTAGATATAGGGCCTGTTTCTGTAACTTATTTTCTTTCGTCTACGGCGAACAATCAAAAATCTCTCAACTATTTGAATATCACTTTAGAACCAGATATCTTAATATATGTGAATGTACCTTCGATTTAGCTTATACCCTCTATAGAAAATATCATTTTCTTTCGATATTCATGAATTTTAGTATCTTATTTTAACAGTTAATATCTGTGTGAACAATATCAGTTCAAATTTACATATAGCCCCACACTCGCATGGATGTGTTCTTTCCGATTTAGCATCTAAGCTCCATAGAAGTCATATTTTAGTCAAATGTACCATATTTTGCACAAAGGATTTTTTTAATCCGAGAATAAACGGTCACTAGCAAGGTTGGAAAAATGTGTTTTCATGTTTTACTTCAGATCATTATTAAATTTGGCAGAGATTAGTTTATAGAATCATGAACACTGCGAAATTTCATAAAAAATGGATACCATTCAGATAAATGCCAAATTTAAATACAGACCCCATATAGAATTTTGCATCTAAAATAGCTGTCAAACACGATTGACAAAAGCAAAACAGCAACAAGAGAATAACTTCAAAGGTTAAATAGATGAATACAGTACGTTCTGTTTAATACAATGTGTGTTACGCTATTTGTGCTTTATCAAAAACGAGCACTTGATGTTAAGTATTTTACATATATTTCATAGTTCTCATATATATGTTCCTTCCGATATGGACTTTTATTACTTCAGAAGCCTTATTTTACATCCAATCGTTTTGAAATTATGCATTCTTGGGTTAATAATTTATATTCCGAAATTACATTTTAGTTCGTTATTTAGAAGAACCTCATTAAATGCCGAAAAAATTTTCATACTTATGATTTGGAAGTACTTATAATGTTATTCTTTTGGAAGTACTTCTTTTATTTTTTGCTGGGTTGTTGTTAATTTGTTATGTTTCTGCTGTTGTTTTAGTCTTATTTTGTTGTTTTTGTTTTAGTTTATAGTTGTTGTTGTTTCTGTTGTTGTTTCTGTTGTTGTTATTGTTGTTCTGGTTTTATCTACTTTTAGTTTATGTTGTTAATGGTTTGTCGTTTTTGTTACGCCGTTATTTATTGTTAGTGTCGTTGTTGTTGTTTTGTTTATGTTGTAGTCTAGTTGCCACTCTGTCTTGGTTTGGTTCTTGTCTTGGGTTTTTGGTGTTCTGTTTTTGGTCTTATTATCAGATTTTATGTGAGCATTGTTTTGTGAATTCCGCTCTGGATGTTTTGGGGTTTGGGCGCCAATCTCCATGAGTGGACATTGCTCTCTCTTCGAGAGATACACTGAGAGTGGTTTTTTGAATCGTTTAGGTTTTGCTCTCTGTTTCAGGACGGCTCTGTGTGAGAGATGCATATATATGATATGCGGTTTTTGCAATTTTTGCATTTCCCCTTTGATATTTGAATTTCAGTTGTAATTTTGAGTTTACTTTTACTTTAATGTGGAGTTAGGGAAATTCGATATTATAGGTTTACGTCATGTGAACGGTGACTGTTTCCTTGGACATTTAGATGTATATTTATATTATTATATTTAATTATACACTATTATTATATATTTTTCTTATTTATTTATCCTATATTATATATTATTCTTATTTAATTTACCCTATTATGTATCAGTATTGATTATCTGCTATTTGTCCATATGGAGATTTCCCCTGTCACGGTGACGTCATTGTGTGGTTTGTAGTTTGCTTATATACCTACATGGGTTAGGGGAAAATAATGTACATGTGTGCGTATGTTTGATATTCTGAGAGAGGCTGTTGGGATCGGCGTACAATAGGTATTTATTTCTCAATTTTCTAGGGATCTCTTTAGTCGGAAAGGTTCTTGAACAAAGGCGGTCGTAAGCGGAGGATATAAGTGAAAGTGAAATTTAGTATTTAGTGTTTGTGTGTTTTTGTTTGTCATAAGGCCTATGGGCTGATATCGGTGAGTTTTGATGGAATAGTGTGAGGACATGAGACTGTACTATGGACATGACGACACGTTAAAGCTCGCTGATGAGTCCTTCTTGGCAGAAGGCGAAAGCGCTCCGGGTGGCCATACGTGTCGACTATACGATTCGGACGACTTGGACTTGACGTTATATATATATATTTATTTGCCTTTATATTTTTATTTTTATTTTGATTTGATTTAATTTTGATTTTATTCTACTATATTTATAATGGAATAGGATTTAGTGCTATTAATCTGGATTAACTTCGATTTCAGCTGGAAAGAAATTTGGCCTGTTTGGGTTGAGACTTTGCCTATTTATTCTGGCCTGGATTGTCTGAAATTTCATCTCAATTTCAGAGTGTTTCTGTCTGTTTTTTTGGCCGATTTTGTCACTAAAGATTGGTCTAGTTTAGTTCAAGTCTTGTTTTAGTTTGATTTTATCTACCCATCTTGGCCTATTATTCTGGCTTACTTATTTTCCGATTTTACCTAATTCGGCATATGCCTGACAGGGATTTCACGTTATCATTGATTATAGAATTTAGCCTAGGTTTTCAGTTCTTGTTTTCAACACATTCCATTTCCAAAATTTGTAGCCCTAATTTCCTTAAGAACTGTGGAATGTTGTGATTGAAACTTAACCTTATTTGGGTCGAATCTTGGCGTATGGCTCATTTATTCAATTTCGATTCAACTTATTCCTGATTTCCATCTTAACTCATATTTTTAATATAGCTCAATTTTAATTGTGGTGTTCTTAATCGGTTTGTCTCATCTTACCGTCTTTTGGTTTTATTTTATTCCGTTTTTTCAATTCTAGACTTAGAAAAAATTTTTACGTTTATCGAATTTACCTTATTCTGATGCGTTTTATTTGTAATTTATTTTCCAATTTTCTCAATGTTATGTATTCCAGCATATTCCTAACCAGAATTTCGCGTTACTAGTGTGTTTGAATAGATTTTTAGTCCTATTTTTCTAAGTTTAGGTTATTGCTATTTTATTTCGATTTAAATTAGCTTATTTTGGTTCCCATCCCACATATTTCAGTTCCTGAGATAGTTTAACAAATCTATTTTGCTTTGGTGTGTTCCTAGTCTGTTTTTGGCTCATATGGTTTTTGACTTTGTTTCAATTGGCTTATTGGCCAATTAAATCTGTTTGTGTTTTTCGAACTTGGCCCATATAATTCTCAGATTCTACTTACTTTAGCATCTATCAAACCGGAATTTCACTTTATCGTCGATTTTGCATTTTAACCTATGTTTTTCAATTTCTCGACACATTATGTTGTCAATTTAGTTTGGAAAATTTTTGAGTTTCACTCGATTTAGTTAGTAAAGTCTGGCCTGATTTTTGTAGACCTTGGCTTATAATTAGTTTATCTTTGGTTTTCCATCCTGACTGGAATAAGTTTTCGTGATTTTCCATCTTGACTTAGGTTTCATTTCTGAATTAGGCGTTTTCATATTTTTCAGTCTAGCTTGTCTTTAATTTGTTACACCGTTATTTATTGTTAGTGTCGTTGTTGTTGTTTTGTTTATGTTGTAGTCTAGTTGCCCCTCGGTCTTGGTTTGGTTCTTGTCTTGGGTTTTTGGTGTTCTGTTTTTGGTCTTATCTACTTACTTTAGCATCTATCAAACCGGAATTTCACTTTATCGTCGATTTTGCATTTTAACCTATGTTTTTCAATTTCTCGACACATTATGTTGTCAATTTAGTTTGGAAAATTTTTGAGTTTCACTCGATTTAGTTAGTAAAGTCTGGCCTGATTTTTGTAGACCTTGGCTTATAATTAGTTTATCTTTGGTTTTCCATCCTGACTGGAATAAGTTTTCGTGATTTTCCATCTTGACTTAGGTTTCATTTCTGAATTAGGCGTTTTCATATTTTTCAGTCTAGCTTGTCTTTAATTTGTTACACCGTTATTTATTGTTAGTGTCGTTGTTGTTGTTTTGTTTATGTTGTAGTCTAGTTGCCCCTCGGTCTTGGTTTGGTTCTTGTCTTGGGTTTTTGGTGTTCTGTTTTTGGTCTTATTATCAGATTTTTATGTGAGCATTGTTTTGTGAATTCCGCTCTGGATGTTTTGGGGTTTTGGCGCCAATCTCCATGATTAGACATTACTCTCTTTTCGAGAGATACACTGAGAGCGGTTTTTTGAATTCTTTAGGTTTTGCTCTCTGTTTCAGGACGGCTCTGTGTGAGAGATGCATATATATGATATGCGGTTTTTTGCAATTTGTGCATTTCCCCTTTGATACCTGATATACCTTTGATGCCTGTTTCGGACCGAGACTAATACTGATTTCGGTTTGGCCCAGTCCGTTTCTCGACTTTGACATGATTTGTTTTTTCGGTTATTAGCCTTATTTTTGTTTATTCGGGATTATTTTGATATATTTTGCTTCCATCGAATTTGTTTCTTGATCTATTTTATTGTAGCTTGATTGTTTTTCAATCCTATGTTAATTTGCCTAATTTCTGGGCTGAATTTGACTATAAGGGTCGATATTCGTAATCTTGACATATTTGATATTTAGATGTTTAGACTTATTTTCTTTTAATTTTCTCGTAACTATAGTTCCTCTTCAGGTTAGGCTTATTTTGTTATGAATATTGGCCTATTTGGTTTATTGTGTCCTGGTTCTGTCTGGTCTTATTCGGACATAATGCACCAATTTGGATTTTTTATAATGGACTCGAGTTCAAGAAATGTACAGACAATTCTTGTACCGATTTGAGACAGAGATAGGTAGGAGGGCCCAGTCCGTTTCTCGACTTTGACATTATTTGTTTTTTCGGTTATTAGCCTTATTTTTGTTTATTCGGGATTATTTTGATATATTTTGCTTCCATCGAATTTGTTTCTTGATCTATTTTATTCTAGCTTGATTGTTTTTCAATCCTATGTTAATTTGCCTAATTTCTGGGCTGAATTTGACTATAAGGGTCGATATTCGTAATCTTGACATATTTGATATTTAGATGTTTAGACTTATTTTCTTTTAATTTTCTCGTAACTATAGTTCCTCTTCAGGTTAGGCTTATTTTGTTATGAATATTGGCCTATTTGGTTTATTGTGTCCTGGTTCTGTCTGGTCTTATTCGGACATAATGCACCAATTTGGATTTTTTATAATGGACTCGAGTTCAAGAAATGTACAGACAATTCTTGTACCGATTTGAGACAGAGATAGGTAGGAGGGCGGTTTATGGTGCCGGATACATGCCATTGTTTGGACATTGTGATGACTGGTCAGACGATGGTGTGAGAGGCACAAGGTCGTGAGCAGCACGTAAAAAGGCCGTGCATGGCACGTAAAACCATTGGCTTCGTCTGAGCAATGGATCCATTTTGGTTTATATCTGGTGTTATTGATTTATTTGGTGATTTAGTACCTATAAATATTGATCTGAGACCTCATAAAGTGTATATATTCTTCATCGTAAAACTCTAATACGATTGAGCTATGTCCTTTAGTCCGTCCGTTGTAATCACGCTACTATCTACAATAATTGAGCTAGATGACTGAAATGTGGTTCATATACTTCCTATAGCAGCAGGTCACTCCGTTTGTAACACCTCTAAATATTGATCTGAGACCCCATAAAGTATATATATTCTTAATCGTCGTAAAATTCTAAGACGATTTAGCCATGCCCGTATGTCGTCCGTCCGTCTGTTGTAATCACGCTACAGTCCGTAATAATAGAGCTAGGTTGATAAAATATGGTATAAATATTTCTTATAGTTGCAGGTTGTTTGGGATTGCAAACGGGCGATATCGGTCCATATTTAGATATAGCTCCCTTATATAGCATATAACTTCGTCCGTCCTACGTTGCTCAAGCGGAACAGTCGCCACATGACCAGTTTTGCCGAAGAAACAGGCGACCATTTGCTTCGAAGTGCTTCTTCCACGAACAACTTTCGTTGGATTTGGCTCGTCTTCGAAGACCCACACGGTCGATTGCTGTTTTATTTCGGGCTCATGCGTATAGATCCAAGATTCGTCACCTATGACGATCTTATAAACGTCTTTTGAAGCGATCGTATTTTTTCAAAAATTCTTTGCACCAATCGACAAGAGCATTTTTTTTCCCGGTTGTCAAATTGTGCGGGATCCAACGAGAAAAATTCAAAATCCAAAAATTCTTTGCACCAATCGACAAGAGCCTTTTTTGAGCGATTGTCAAATTGTGCGGGATCCAACGAGAAAAATCCATTTTTACGGCCAGGTGTTCATGCAATATCGAATGTATGCTGGTGGAAGAAATGCCCAAGGATACCTCTATCTCACGGTACATGACGATCTTGCATTATCAGTTTACGCACGGCATCAGTGTTCTCTGGCACAACAGCCATTTTTGGACGACCTTCGTCTCTGAGCGAGAAATATATATAGCAACCCTCGTATATATTTGCATGGAAAGGTAATGGAGTTAAGGATAGGGTAATAAATAGGTGCTTAATTTGTATGGGGAGCTAAGCACTTTTAAGCATTATTAGTTTCCGATGAAGTTTGGTGCTTGTGTTCCTGTAATAATCGAGTAAGGTGTTGCCAGATTGGGCATCGTGCATTTCGCAGTTTGACATTTAATTTTTGGAGAGATTGTCGAAATTATTGTGAATTAACGGGAAGAAGAAGAACAAAAATGGAAAATTATTTTAATATTTGCAAAAAGAGTGTAAACAATTTAACATAGAATAGTAAATTTATGTTTTATAAATACATTTCACGAATTTTTTGTCTGTTTCGCAATGTTCTTTCTTCGTAACTAATGACACCATTGTTACCAGATAGTGGAAATCCGCCACTTACTGCTTATGCGCCAGTTAGTGGAACTCAGTTGTTTTCGTTGCAAAGTACTAAACTAAAATCGCTAGCTTGTAACGAAAACATGCCTAATATACCTTTGGGAACCCCACAAAAAGAAGGGTTGGTGTGTGAGAAGGTGGCAACCTTAAGAAACTGAGGGCGTTCAGTGTAGTCTACAAGACAGGGTGCATCAAAGTGACATTATAAAGCGTCAAAATTTAATGACAGCAAAAAAGAAGGCCAGCTGAGTTCGTTTATAGGTGCTTTAAAATATCAACAAATATATAGCAACACACGCGACATAAATGTCGCGGTTTGGACAACAATTTATCATTTGTGAATAAAGTGGAGACAAACGTACGCAGAGTTCTGTTCTGCAATTTTATTTAAAATAGATAATAAAAGCCCGAAGAAAATAATTTAAAAGGAACCATAAGTTTTTGGTTGTAAATTTATTTGGTGTGTGTTTATGTTATCCGTGTGCATAGATAAGAATTGACAACATTATGTTGTCAATTTAGTTTGGAAAATTTTTGAGTTTCACTCGATTTAGTTAGTAAAGTCTGGCCTGATTTTTGTAGACCTTGGCTTATAATTAGTTTATCTTTGGTTTTCCATCCTGACTGGAATAAGTTTTCGTGATTTTCCATCTTGACTTAGGTTTCATTTCTGAATTAGGCGTTTTCATATTTTTCAGTCTAGCTTGTCTTTAATTTGTTACACCGTTATTTATTGTTAGTGTCGTTGTTGTTGTTTTGTTTATGTTGTAGTCTAGTTGCCCCTCGGTCTTGGTTTGGTTCTTGTCTTGGGTTTTTGGTGTTCTGTTTTTGGTCTTATCTACTTACTTTAGCATCTATCAAACCGGAATTTCACTTTATCGTCGATTTTGCATTTTAACCTATGTTTTTCAATTTCTCGACACATTATGTTGTCAATTTAGTTTGGAAAATTTTTGAGTTTCACTCGATTTAGTTAGTAAAGTCTGGCCTGATTTTTGTAGACCTTGGCTTATAATTAGTTTATCTTTGGTTTTCCATCCTGACTGGAATAAGTTTTCGTGATTTTCCATCTTGACTTAGGTTTCATTTCTGAATTAGGCGTTTTCATATTTTTCAGTCTAGCTTGTCTTTAATTTGTTACACCGTTATTTATTGTTAGTGTCGTTGTTGTTGTTTTGTTTATGTTGTAGTCTAGTTGCCCCTCGGTCTTGGTTTGGTTCTTGTCTTGGGTTTTTGGTGTTCTGTTTTTGGTCTTATTATCAGATTTTTATGTGAGCATTGTTTTGTGAATTCCGCTCTGGATGTTTTGGGGTTTTGGCGCCAATCTCCATGATTAGACATTACTCTCTTTTCGAGAGATACACTGAGAGCGGTTTTTTGAATTCTTTAGGTTTTGCTCTCTGTTTCAGGACGGCTCTGTGTGAGAGATGCATATATATGATATGCGGTTTTTTGCAATTTGTGCATTTCCCCTTTGATACCTGATATACCTTTGATGCCTGTTTCGGACCGAGACTAATACTGATTTCGGTTTGGCCCAGTCCGTTTCTCGACTTTGACATGATTTGTTTTTTCGGTTATTAGCCTTATTTTTGTTTATTCGGGATTATTTTGATATATTTTGCTTCCATCGAATTTGTTTCTTGATCTATTTTATTGTAGCTTGATTGTTTTTCAATCCTATGTTAATTTGCCTAATTTCTGGGCTGAATTTGACTATAAGGGTCGATATTCGTAATCTTGACATATTTGATATTTAGATGTTTAGACTTATTTTCTTTTAATTTTCTCGTAACTATAGTTCCTCTTCAGGTTAGGCTTATTTTGTTATGAATATTGGCCTATTTGGTTTATTGTGTCCTGGTTCTGTCTGGTCTTATTCGGACATAATGCACCAATTTGGATTTTTTATAATGGACTCGAGTTCAAGAAATGTACAGACAATTCTTGTACCGATTTGAGACAGAGATAGGTAGGAGGGCCCAGTCCGTTTCTCGACTTTGACATTATTTGTTTTTTCGGTTATTAGCCTTATTTTTGTTTATTCGGGATTATTTTGATATATTTTGCTTCCATCGAATTTGTTTCTTGATCTATTTTATTCTAGCTTGATTGTTTTTCAATCCTATGTTAATTTGCCTAATTTCTGGGCTGAATTTGACTATAAGGGTCGATATTCGTAATCTTGACATATTTGATATTTAGATGTTTAGACTTATTTTCTTTTAATTTTCTCGTAACTATAGTTCCTCTTCAGGTTAGGCTTATTTTGTTATGAATATTGGCCTATTTGGTTTATTGTGTCCTGGTTCTGTCTGGTCTTATTCGGACATAATGCACCAATTTGGATTTTTTATAATGGACTCGAGTTCAAGAAATGTACAGACAATTCTTGTACCGATTTGAGACAGAGATAGGTAGGAGGGCGGTTTATGGTGCCGGATACATGCCATTGTTTGGACATTGTGATGACTGGTCAGACGATGGTGTGAGAGGCACAAGGTCGTGAGCAGCACGTAAAAAGGCCGTGCATGGCACGTAAAACCATTGGCTTCGTCTGAGCAATGGATCCATTTTGGTTTATATCTGGTGTTATTGATTTATTTGGTGATTTAGTACCTATAAATATTGATCTGAGACCTCATAAAGTGTATATATTCTTCATCGTAAAACTCTAATACGATTGAGCTATGTCCTTTAGTCCGTCCGTTGTAATCACGCTACTATCTACAATAATTGAGCTAGATGACTGAAATGTGGTTCATATACTTCCTATAGCAGCAGGTCACTCCGTTTGTAACACCTCTAAATATTGATCTGAGACCCCATAAAGTATATATATTCTTAATCGTCGTAAAATTCTAAGACGATTTAGCCATGCCCGTATGTCGTCCGTCCGTCTGTTGTAATCACGCTACAGTCCGTAATAATAGAGCTAGGTTGATAAAATATGGTATAAATATTTCTTATAGTTGCAGGTTGTTTGGGATTGCAAACGGGCGATATCGGTCCATATTTAGATATAGCTCCCTTATATAGCATATAACTTCGTCCGTCCTACGTTGCTCAAGCGGAACAGTCGCCACATGACCAGTTTTGCCGAAGAAACAGGCGACCATTTGCTTCGAAGTGCTTCTTCCACGAACAACTTTCGTTGGATTTGGCTCGTCTTCGAAGACCCACACGGTCGATTGCTGTTTTATTTCGGGCTCATGCGTATAGATCCAAGATTCGTCACCTATGACGATCTTATAAACGTCTTTTGAAGCGATCGTATTTTTTCAAAAATTCTTTGCACCAATCGACAAGAGCATTTTTTTTCCCGGTTGTCAAATTGTGCGGGATCCAACGAGAAAAATTCAAAATCCAAAAATTCTTTGCACCAATCGACAAGAGCCTTTTTTGAGCGATTGTCAAATTGTGCGGGATCCAACGAGAAAAATCCATTTTTACGGCCAGGTGTTCATGCAATATCGAATGTATGCTGGTGGAAGAAATGCCCAAGGATACCTCTATCTCACGGTACATGACGATCTTGCATTATCAGTTTACGCACGGCATCAGTGTTCTCTGGCACAACAGCCATTTTTGGACGACCTTCGTCTCTGAGCGAGAAATATATATAGCAACCCTCGTATATATTTGCATGGAAAGGTAATGGAGTTAAGGATAGGGTAATAAATAGGTGCTTAATTTGTATGGGGAGCTAAGCACTTTTAAGCATTATTAGTTTCCGATGAAGTTTGGTGCTTGTGTTCCTGTAATAATCGAGTAAGGTGTTGCCAGATTGGGCATCGTGCATTTCGCAGTTTGACATTTAATTTTTGGAGAGATTGTCGAAATTATTGTGAATTAACGGGAAGAAGAAGAACAAAAATGGAAAATTATTTTAATATTTGCAAAAAGAGTGTAAACAATTTAACATAGAATAGTAAATTTATGTTTTATAAATACATTTCACGAATTTTTTGTCTGTTTCGCAATGTTCTTTCTTCGTAACTAATGACACCATTGTTACCAGATAGTGGAAATCCGCCACTTACTGCTTATGCGCCAGTTAGTGGAACTCAGTTGTTTTCGTTGCAAAGTACTAAACTAAAATCGCTAGCTTGTAACGAAAACATGCCTAATATACCTTTGGGAACCCCACAAAAAGAAGGGTTGGTGTGTGAGAAGGTGGCAACCTTAAGAAACTGAGGGCGTTCAGTGTAGTCTACAAGACAGGGTGCATCAAAGTGACATTATAAAGCGTCAAAATTTAATGACAGCAAAAAAGAAGGCCAGCTGAGTTCGTTTATAGGTGCTTTAAAATATCAACAAATATATAGCAACACACGCGACATAAATGTCGCGGTTTGGACAACAATTTATCATTTGTGAATAAAGTGGAGACAAACGTACGCAGAGTTCTGTTCTGCAATTTTATTTAAAATAGATAATAAAAGCCCGAAGAAAATAATTTAAAAGGAACCATAAGTTTTTGGTTGTAAATTTATTTGGTGTGTGTTTATGTTATCCGTGTGCATAGATAAGAAAAGTAAGTAACAGTGTTTCGTATGCAGAATGGTTGGTGTAATTAAATGTAGTGTGTTTGTCCATAGAAGAGCGCGAGTTCCGAATGCAATCAATTGACTGGACTTCAAAAAAGCATCAAATTAGCGAGGACAGTTTTCTTCCCGAGTGGGACTGACATCAGAGAGTCCAAAATCCACAGGGAGCTAAAAGAAAGAAGAGGTTAATGAAGAGGCCGGCTAAGCAACTATTCGACAAAATCTAAGCGACATATATCTACGGCTAAGCAACTTATCTATGTAACTACATAATTACCTATACTACTAAGACAAAGGAAGCTACTACAAAATCTATGCCAAATCTACAATCAAGGAAACTACAACTACAGCAATTACTTTACAGACAGCTAAGACAACTACATAAATAAATCTAAGCTACTAAGTCTACAAAAACTAAATCTGTGATAATTCCGGAACGAAAAAGGTAAAGACTTTCCTTGTTTTTGCTGTGTCTGTGTCCTCCAATCAAAGGCAGAAACATCCAGGCGAGGTTACAATCTTGTCTGAAAAAAATATAAGTAATTAGTTTCCACCAAAATATAGTCAATATTTGTCCACCACAAAAAAATGGATATAAATTAAAACTACAATTAACAAAACAAGAGAGAAAAATAATAAAAAAAATAAATTAATAAATAGGAATAACTGAATGAAATAAAATAAAAAAAACAAGAAAATAAATTAGTGTTAAGATAGGCTATGTAAGAGATTAGTTTTTTTGTGTAAAAGTTATTAATACCAGTTTCGTGTTTTTTTTGTTATTAGCCCAAGGAATGGGGGCGTAAAATCAACTAAAAGAGATATTTTAGTTAGGTATTAATCTGATTGTAGTGCGGGCCGAGAAAGTGCCAATAAATTAATTCCTGTTTTGAAAACATTTTCATTTTGGTGTATATCTGGTGTTAGTGAATTATTTGGGTTTATTTTGTGTTAATTGTCAATAGGCTTACGTGTTAAAGTTAAGGCTATAGTGTGCCAAGTTTTAAAACTGTCATACGTGAAGATTTTGGGCTGTGGAAGCATATGTCATGGTTTGCTCACAGTATAAATAACATTGGACAACGGATAATAGAAATAAATACACCTGAATAAAGTGCTTCAAATTTGGCCAATGATTATTAACAAATTGTGCAATATTTCTCAATTCCAAAATATGGCTTATATGGGCGGGGCCACGACCATTGGTCTGATCCCAATTTTGGACCAATCACGTAGACTGCCAACAGAAATATTAACACTAAATTGCAGCACTCTCGCTCACAATTATTCAAGACATCTCAATTCCAAATAGGCTATGTAAGAGATTAGTTTTTTTGTGTAAAAGTTATTAATACCAGTTTCGTGTTTTTTTTGTTATTAGCCCAAGGAATGGGGGCGTAAAATCAACTAAAAGAGATATTTTAGTTAGGTATTAATCTGATTGTAGTGCGGGCCGAGAAAGTGCCAATAAATTAATTCCTGTTTTGAAAACATTTTCATTTTGGTGTATATCTGGTGTTAGTGAATTATTTGGGTTTATTTTGTGTTAATTGTCAATAGGCTTACGTGTTAAAGTTAAGGCTATAGTGTGCCAAGTTTTAAAACTGTCATACGTGAAGATTTTGGGCTGTGGAAGCATATGTCATGGTTTGCTCACAGTATAAATAACATTGGACAACGGATAATAGAAATAAATACACCTGAATAAAGTGCTTCAAATTTGGCCAATGATTATTAACAAATTGTGCAATATTTCTCAATTCCAAAATATGGCTTATATGGGCGGGGCCACGACCATTGGTCTAATCCCAATTTTGGACCAATCACGTAGACTGCCAACAGAAATATTAACACTAAATTGCAGCACTCTCGCTCACAATTATTCAAGACATCTCAATTCCAAAATTTGGTTTATATGGGCCGGACCTATCCCGCCCATTTTTGGACCAATCACTTAGACTTCGATATATATGCACTAAATTGCAGCTATCTCGCTAATAATTTTGTAAATGTTTTTGATATTAAAAGCTTTATCATTTATAGTACATCAAAGGATTAATACTCGCGATGCAAGTTTTTTTTTTTACTGGGGTTGGACCAGCAGAGTCCTGATACAAGAAAACTTTACTCCAAAATGAGCTTAATTTGTTAGTAATGTCCTCTCAGAAGAATTTCTTCCATTTTATAAACCGCATTCAAAGAAAATTAAGCGAAATTTATTTTTCCAATTTTTTAATTTAAAATCAACGTAATTTTTTAAAATATTTTTGAAAGGAAAAATAATAACGATTCACTTTTAATTGTCCATAATTCATACTCTTGTAGAATTCAAATAAATCCAACCAAAATTGCCGATCTCATTCCATTTTCACTTTTACACATCTTTTCTTAATGAGGTTTCTTTTGAAATGTCTTTTTGCCGACGCACTTAGTTCTCGTTACTTGTTTCCACCAGACTACGAAGCCGGGGTGGAGAGGCCAGGCTTACAGCCGCCGCCGAATTGTTTTCCTTCATCCGCCGCCTATTTCAGCGGCTCAACTAGGCTAAAAATCTGCCGCCGAAATGAGTGACCAGGGTTGTCAGAAAAAAATTGCTGTTATCCCCAAATAATCACAAGAAAATCCCCAACTTAACCCCACATAAAACTATTTTTATTGAAAACAAGTCAAGCATATAAAAAACTGCAGAATCGAAATGAATAAAAAAACACACATTTTAAAAATTACCCCTTTTGATTTTAATAAAGTTTTAATTTTCAAATTTCGTTGTATTTTTTATGGTACAGATCTCAGTTTTTTTTCTAAAAATACCACTTGTTAACATTGTATTATAAATAATATTTAATGTACTTGTACTTCTTTATATAGAATTTTAGATTCGTCGGTCGGACTGGTATAACTTCTAAACATTTAAAATAGTTATGCATGCCATCCATATATATTGCAATGTGTAGTAATAAATTTTAGTCATTTAAAAGTTTATATAGTTGAGCATCACGATCAATACCCCAAGTCTCATATATATTGTAAATGGTTTTGTAATAATTTTTCACGAGTTAATTCCATTTTGTTGAAATCACCGTAATGCAAACATCTTATGAAAAACTCCGATTAAAGCAAAACAATGTACTTTTAAGTTATCTTGATGACCGATACATAAAATTGAAAGTAATAAACATTGATTTTTTTGGACTAATAGCCAACATAGTCTTAAATATATCTTTAGATAATTCCAAGCAATCGCAAATCTCAAAATAGAATCTACAATTTAAAAAAATAAATATTCTAAGAATCTCAATCACCCCTTGTGTAGCATGGGGCCTATACAAACATCATCCAGGATGTTCCATCATTTGTGGTTGCTTTTATATCGTTCCTAATTTTAACGGTTTTTTCGATTTCCTTCTTCCAAGCTTCTCTTCCAAGAGTTTTTTGGCCGTCCTTTGAATCTGCTCCCTTGGACATATTAGATTTTTAGTTACGTTGAAATTTCTGAAATAGATAATTTTATTAAAACAAATTAAAAAGACTTTCTTCACTGAAATATAATTAAGAAATTACAAGATTCGGAAAATCATTTAAATGCAGTGCACTCTTTTAAAAAAACTTGAATGAGTTTACATAAAATGTTCCAATAAATTTGGGCGGTTTCTGAGATAATTTTGGGTGTGAAATATAAAATTGTCCAACGGCAACTCTGGTGAACAGGGAGACACAGAAAAGGTGCCTATCGACATCTATTTTCCATTTTTAACAACTTGCTACGACATCTTTTGGATATTGTAAGCAATTTATTGTTGTATCTTGGTATTTACATCTTTGCCAAAACGTTCTGAGTATGTTTATGCTAAAAAATGTCAAACTTTTCAATGGAAATGACAGATGGCGCCAGGCAAAACTTAGTGTTGCCTTGGCCAGAAATATATATAGCAACACTCGTATATATTTGCATGGAAAGGTAATAGAGTTAAGGATAAGGTAATAAATAGATGCTTAATTTGTATGGGGAGCTAAACACCTTTAAGCATTATTAGTTCCCGATGAAGTTTGGTGCTTGTGTTCCTGTCTTAATCGAGTATGGTGTTGCCAGATTGGGCATCGTGTATTTCGCAGTTTTTTTTTTTTTTGGTTTGTCAAGTTGGTGTTGGATAAGTACTCTAAGTACTCATATACCAGGACTGATTTGGTTTTGTACTGTATAAGTAGGTACTATATAGTGCTTTAATTGCACTTATGGTTACTTTCGTTGTGTTTATTCATAGGTTTCGTGATGGGTATTTTTGTTTTGTTTTGTGCCTCATTTCCAGATTATGGTTTGGTTTTGTACTGCTACGGTTTTTAGTACTGTATAAAAAGGTACTATGTAGTACTTTATTTGCTCTCATGGTTACCTTCGTTGAGTCTATTAATTGGGTTAGTGATGAGAATTTTTGGTTTTTGTTTTGTTTCTCATTTCCACGCTATAAATTGATTTTACATTTCTGAATGAAGCTGCAGAGTGATTTCTTTTGTTCAATGGAGGAACTTTTTAGAAGTTGTGGTAAGTTGGTGTAACTGGAAAAGATATCAAAATCTTTCCTTTGAACACTGTATTTTGTGCAATTGAAAATTAAGTGATCCTCCGTTTCAGGGGATAGACAAATGTCGCACAGATTAGTGGTTGCTGCCTTGATGGTGTGTAGGTAAGTTTTTCCATACGAATGACCAGTAAATAGTCTGTTGATGATTTTTATGTCTCCAGAAGATAGTGAGGAACCGGAGAACCAGTGTTGCTTGGGAGGAGTTGGGAAGAACTGCGCGAAGTAAGTACCCTTGTTCTGAGATATTTCTTGGTATTTATTCGTCCATTCATCCCATAGGATTTGTTGTATATGGGCCTCGGCGTCTTTAACCGACAGAGAGTTTGGGATTTCACAGCCAGCCGCAGCAGCATGCTTAGCAAAGTAGTCTGCCCTTTCATTGGGTTCAATGCCAATGTGAGAAGGAGTCCAAATTAATGTAAGTGTAGCGATTTTTGAATTTTTGATTTTTTGAATGATAGTGTTGACAAGGTAGTTGTAGGATGTGTTTTGTTTTAATAAAAGACAAGCATTTTTGCTGTCAGTTAGAATAGCAGCTTTATCTATGCCATCCTCGATAATGAGATCTATGGCTTTATTAATAGCATGTAGTTCTCCCATCAGAGATGATATTCTTGCATTTATTTTGAAAAGAAAGTTTTGGTTGCTGGATATATTACATGCAGCACATCCTGTTTCGTTTGTTCCAATTGAAGCATCAGTAGCCCATATTGAACATCCGATACTCTTTAGCTCAGTGATTAGTTTTTGAATAGTTTTTTGGAAGAATTCCTTAGGAAGTGTGTTTTTCGGTTTTTCATATATATCCATTAGGAAAATAATTTTTTCATTGGGTTGTTCAGTTTTATTTACAACGGTGTTATCCAGAATATGTTTAAATTTTGTGTAGATTAAACCAAGACTGGTCTTTTTTGTGGCATTTTGTGCGATTTTCATATATGTCTGTGGGCTGAAGATTTTAAATTTTATTAATTCTTTTGCCGTAAGAAATTGCGAACGCTGTTCAGGGGGTAGTGATAGTGACAAAGCATATATAATGTGATTTGGAGTTGATGGTGTGAGACCAAGGTTTTTTCTCAGAATTTGGTTCTGAAATGCAGTTACTTTTTTGTTAAGGTAGGTTGGCATATGAGCCATTGATGATATTGAGTATTCAGTCTTTGAGAACAGTAACGATTTTGATAAGTTTATAGCAATTTTTGGATAAATACCATATTTTATAGTATTGACCATTTTAAGAGCATTTAAAGATGAGTTACATGAAGCAATGACTTCTTCGTAGTGTTCTTTGAGGGTTAGACTATTCTTTATGTGTCTGCCCAGGAATTTAATTTTGGTAACAGGGGTGATTTTTGTATTCCGTATTTTAACGTCTGGGATTTTTCTTCCTCCTTTGGCCACGTACATGACTGAGGTTTTGTTTGGGTTGTATTCCAGATTTAGTTTAGATAGGATGTTGCAGAAGCTATTTAATTTGACCTGAAGATTGTTATTAGCTATATCAAAATCCTTATGGACTGATAGAATAATAAAATCATCGGCAAATTGAAATATGTAGGTGTTTTGATCCACAATACCATGTAGTCCTAAGGTATATATATTGAAGAGAGTTGGGCTTAGACAACTGCCCTGTGGGAGGCCATTATTAATTTCTAGGGAGTCTTCTCCAAGGATAATAGTTCGTTGTTTGAGAAAGTTAATAACCCAGTTTGTGATTTCAGATGGGCAGGATAGCTCGTTTAGAATTTTGTACAGCAATTGAATTTTTACGCAGTCATACGCCTTCGAAACATCAAGTGTGAAGAGAATGACTTTGTCGCTTTTTTCTTTGTGGTAGTTGATTGTGTATAGCAAATCGTTAATGCACATCGATGCAGAGAAATGCTTTCTATAGGCATATGTACTTTGTGGTAGAATTTGATTGACTTCAAGGAATACTTGGAGTCGATCTTTTATTATTAAGTTAATTATTTTTATGAAAACAGATATAAGCGCAATTGGTCTATAGTTTGTTAGGTTTTCCAGATCTTTGCCTTTTTTTGGAATGGGTACAATTTTTATTTTCCTCCATTCATTTCTGATTTTGCAGTTTTTCCAGTGCACATTCATCGCAGCAAGCAGATTGCATTTTGAGGTTGTTGATAGTTGGTTTATCATTTCATATGTGATACCATCCACTCCTGCAGCAGATGGTTTCTTTTTCTTTTCCAGTACATTAGACAGTTCTTCCAAGGTGAGTTCCGTAGATGATGAAGTATTCTCAGTTGATAGGGTAATTTGTGAGTTGTCTGGGACTTGGTCTCTTAGATGGATTAAGAAGTCTTTGTTGTTGTCAGGGGACCATTTGGAGCAAGGATTTAGGGAAAAGGAGTTTTTACAACCGCGAACAAATCTAAAAAGTGATTTTGAATTGGGTGTTTGGTTAATTTGTTCAATCCTGTTTTTGAAGCTTTGTTTTTTTGCATATTTGATCGCTTTTCTGAAGTTTTTGATAGCCTCTATTAGTTTTGTTGCATTTGTATCATTATTATTAAGATTGAAACTTTTTTGAGCTGCCAACTGAAGGCGATACAGTTTTTCTACATTATTGTCCCACCAGGATTTGGGGTTGCCCTTTCCTTTGAGAACATATGTAGCATTTTTTATTTCGGAGGATATCGATTTTTCTATATCACCAAAGGAAGTATTTAATTCAACATTTTTTAGATTGTTTAGGAGTTTGCGTTTTGCGATAAATTTTTGATTTTTGTTTATGACATTTTTGATATTGAGAATCACTGGGAAGTGATGGCTACCGCCGATGGTAGTGTTGTACACATTCCAAGATACATCGATTGCTGTGTTTGTGAAAGAGAGATCTAATACCGAACCCGTTGTATCTTGTAGTCGTTTTTTAAACGTTATGTTTCCATTATTTAGGCACCGAAAGTTGGATGCATCAAATATTATTTTTATGGGTTTGCCTCTTTGAGAGTCAAAGATGTCACCGAATACAGAGTGTCTCGCGTTTAAGTCACCACATATGAACACATTAGTTTTAGTTTCTAAAAATGATATAAGCTTGTTTAGTTCTTGCTTGATCATGTTGCACTTTACTGAGTGGGGAAAGTAAACTGACACTAGGGTTAGATTTCTTGATAAGTTGGTTGTTTCACATATTAGAATATCAAGTGGGGTGATAAAAGTGATTTTTTTGAATTTTATTTGTTTTTTGAAAAGGATGGCAACTCCTCCATAGTTGTCTCCTCTCTTTTTTGACACTATATTATAGTCTTGAATTGATGTTGAGTTTTGGCTTTCATCAATGTTAAACATTTCCGAAAGAAAACATATATCGATTTCAAGTTTTTTTAAGTAAAATTGAAGGGAACTTTTGTTTTTATTTAAACTTTGTATGTTATATTGTAGTAGTTTTAATGACATGTGTTTGTGTAGGATTTATCTCATTGTTTTCTTTTTAGGTTTTTAATTCTTAATGTATTTTTGTTTGTTTTTAGGTTGGAGGATCCAAGTCTTCTGTTATATTATTTAAAAATAGTTTACTTGTGTTTGGGGTTCCTGTGAATGAATTTTGGAATTGATGGAGGATATTTAGACCTTCTGTGCTATTTAAAGAAGTAAGTACTTTTGACATCTGATTGGCAAAAACTGATAAAACTTTTTCCAGATCTGTAACCTTGGAAAATTTGGCGCTTTCGTAAATGGGTTTTGATGGCGAAACTACAATTGGGCTTGCTACCTGATGAATTCTTTTGGGTTCTGGAGCTGCAACTTTACTATATTTGACTCTTGTAATTCTTCTGTTTATTTCTTCATTGATATTTCGATTTAGTGGTTCTTTTTTCCTTCTTATTGTGGGGAAGTTATTCTGATAGCCTTCATCAGATAAAATTTGGTAGAAATTTTGAGTTTCCGGGTACTTTTGGAAAACTTCTTTCCTTGATAGGTTTGATAGAGCCATTACTTCTCGTAGATTGCGCTCTGACTCCCACTTTGCGCATTTGTTGGATTCTGTAGAGATGTGATCCGTTTTGCTGCAGAGAATGCATCTCGCTGAGTTGCAAACTCCTTTGCATATTGTTGTGGCTAGGCAGTCACGACATTTTTCTTCTTTACACTGAATAGGGCAGATAATGAACTGACCGCATTTCAAACAGCGTTTGGATGATCTGCAACGACTTGCAATGTGACCCAAACGACCACAGTGCAAACATTGACGAATGGGAGGTACATATAGTTCTGGAACTATCTTAGTTCCACACATAAATATTTCAGGTGGGTTTCCATCACAGACAACTCCAACTTTTATGGTTTCGGTAGGTTCTATCTCATTTTTTTCATTTTTCCTTGTGAAGCGGTGTATAGACAATACTTCCATGTCATTGTTTGCTTCAATAGACTCTACGATCTAAACCAGGGATCGAGGTAGGGACATTTTTGACTATGTAGAATCTCTGAACAAAGCGGTCAGGAATTTCTGCCTTAAGTCCAATTCCACTTAAATTGGGGTTTAGGGCAAAGTTGTTTGCAGAATTCGAATTGTTGAAAGTAATGCGAAATGTGTTATAACCAATGTTTTTGCAAACATAGTTGTTGGGGATTTTTATTTTTTGAAATCTAGCGTAGAGGTGTAATTCGCAGTTCTTCCTTCTCGAGCTCACCGGCGTGTCTGAGGTGACCAGAACAAAGTAAGGACCGGGATGGTGTGGTGGGTATAAAATTGTAGTATTTGACAATTTATTATAATTGTGTTCTATTGGAAGTTCTTCATTTAGATTATTACTTTGACCAATAGTTACGTTTTGGTTGGGATCTTGAATTTTTGTATTTTGGTTTTTATATTGGATTTGAATGTTTTGGTTTTGTAAATGATTTTGTTTGGGGGTTTGATATTGTAAGCGATTTTGTTGTTGGATATTTTGGCTTTGTTTGGATGTGGATGGCATGTCGCTTGGCAACATGTTTCTTATGGGCAACCCATCATTGTCTTTTAAAGTCTTGTTGTCTCTGGCAATAGATTGGGCTTTTCTTTTGTCAGAAAGAGGGGGCGGTTGTGGTGGCGGAGGCGGTTCCCCAACTCCACCCATTTTTTTAAAGCAACTTAATACTTATATTTTGTTTTGGTTTCAGCACACTGTGCAGTTGAAATCGAAAAGAAAAATCCAAGTACACAAACGCGTTAAACCGCTATGTGTATGTGTGGTGTTGTTGTTTTGGTTGGTTTGGCAAGTAGCACAGAAAAAAAAAACGACCTGCGTTAAGACAGTCCGATGCCAACAGCTGTTGGATTGTGACTGATTTCGCAGTTTGACATCTCATTTTTGGAGAGATTATCGAAATTATTGTGAATTAACGGGAAGAAGAAGAACAAAAATGGAAAATTATTTAAATATATCAAAAAGAGTGTAAACAATTTAACATAGAATAGTAAATTTATGTTTTATAAATACATTTCACGAATTTTTTGTCTGTTTCGCAATGTTCTTTCTTCGAAACTAATGACACCATTGTTACCAGATAGTGGAAATCCGCCACTTACTGCTTATGCGCCAGTTAGTGGAACTCAGTTGTTTTCGTTGTGGTCGTAAATTTATTTGGTGTGTGTTTATGTTATCCGTGTGCGTAGATAAGAAAAGCAAGTAACAGTGTTTCGTATGCAAAAAGGTTGGTGTAATTAAATGTTGTGTGTTTGTCCATAGAAGAGCGCGAGTTCCGAATGCAATCAGTTGACTGGACTTCAAAAAAGCATCAAATTAGCGAGGCCAGTTTTCTTCGCGAGTGGGAGAGTCCAAAATCCACAGGGAGCTAAAAGAATGAAGAGGTTAATGTAGAGGCCGGCTAAGCAACTATTCGACAAAATCTATGCGACATATATCTACGGCTAAGCAACTTATCTATGTAACTACATAATTACCTCTACTACTAAGACAAAGGAAGCTACTACAAAATCTGTGCCAAATCTACAGTCAAGGAAACTACAACTACAGCAATTACACTACAGACAGCTAAGACAACTACATAAATAAATCTAAGCTACTAAGTCTACAAAAACTAAATCTATGATAATTCCGGAACGAAAAAGGTAAAGACTTTCCTTGATTTTGCTGTGTCTGTGTCCTCCAATAAAAGGCAGAAACATCCACCAAAATATAGTCAATATTTGTCCACCACAAAAACTGGATATAAATTAAAACTATATAAATTGTCCACCACAAAAAATGGATATAAATTAAAACTACAATTAACAAAACAAAAGAGAAAAATAATAGATTAATAAATAGAAAATAAATTAGTCTTAAGATAGGCTACGTAAGAGTTTAGGCAAAGATATAAATACCAAGATACAAAAATAAATTGTTCACAATTTCCAAGAGATGTCGTTGCACGTTGTTAAAAATGTAAAATAGATGTCGATAGGCACCTTTTCTGTGTATCCATTTTAACCAGAGTTGACGCTAGACAATTTTATATTTCATGCCCAATATTATCTCAGAAACTCTCCAAGTTATTTGGAATATTTTATGTAAAATAATTCTAGTATTTTCAACCGCTGCATTTAAATGATTTTCTGATCAGATTTTCATTTCAGTGAAGTATTTTTAATTTTTGTAATAAAATTACATATTTCAGAAATTTCAACGTCTAATATCGTCGCTTGGATGACCAACTGCAGTAACTGACATTTTCAAAATTGTTCTGGAGAGCAGTTTTTCTGTTTCTGTGGGTCAAAAATGTGTTAAATATGGCACAGTGGGGCAAAAAGTGTTAAATATGGTACAGTGGGAGAAAAAAAATTATATTTGTGCAGTGGGTCAAAAATGTGTTAAATATGACACAGTGGGGCAAAAAGGGTTAAATATGGTACCGTAGTGCAAAAATGGTAAAATATGGTACGATATGGCAAAAGGGCTAAGGGTGCGAATTTAGCTTTTGGAATATACAGTATGTTTTTCTCTTAATACATACTTATAGCGGCACTGTGATGCAAAAACGATTAAATGGTGTACAGTTGTGGTTTAATGGGATTTAGAGGCACATAACGGAAAAGGGATAAATACTGTAATCTTTAGATTATCCTAGCGGGTGACATAGGCTATATTAGTTATTTATTGAGGAGGAGTGGCCCCGCGCATTTTATTATTTTCTTAGTGATTCCTACTGTTCCTACCTACGAATGGATTATCGAGATTCCTACTGTCGTTATCTGATGATTGGGACTGGACCGTGATCCCGTTTCGAACGCAATCGGTCCAAAAATGGGCAACGAGTGGGCTGGGAACAAACATTTCGGAAAAACGAAATATTAAGTGACATATTGAACTTACGTCTCTTTTGTCATTGTGTCAGTTACGTCTAAAATCATTTACCGTTTTTTGAGAAAACGGTAATATATATATGCACACAATTTATACACACGTTGTACTTTGACTAGACAAATGGAATGGCGGCCTTAACTCAATTTCTGAAAAATGGTCAGTTACGTCGGTTGGTCATCCAAGCGACGATATGTCCAAGGCAGCAGAAGAAATGGACGGCAAACTTTTGGAAGAGAAGCCCGATGAAGGAAAACAAAAAACCGGTAGAATATTTACTCTTTTTTTGAAGAACAGCTTCTTTTTTGAGATTAGCGTTTTCCGATTGTTTGGAATTATCTAAAGGTCCAAAAAATAAAATTTAAAACGCTGACGGATTATAGGATTGTTTTAATATTGTTGCTACCGCTCCCAATGGGCAGTGGTCCATCATTTGAAAAATTTATTAATTTTAAAATAAAACGTATTTAGTCAAACATATATAATGTTTAAAACATTCCATGCATATCAAAAACATCGACTTTTCTACAAAACATTATTTTTCTGTCTGCAAACTTTTTTCATTTTACATATGCACATACATACATTTCATTTCCTCCAGTAAAATGTTCAAATTTGATAGTCGGCAACACCAAATATTTGAATTCATGTGTAATGGCTACCCTGTTGTTTATTTATGCCAGCAGAACGCCATCTATGAACTTGTTGTGAAGAATTCGTTGTGAATGGATACCGTTGTATCTTGGTATTTATATCTTTGGTTTAGGTTTTTTGTGTAAAAGTTATTAATACCAGTTTCGTGTTTTTGTTTGTTATTAGCCCAAGGAATGGGGGCGTAAAATCAACTAAAAGAGTTCTTTTAGTTAGGTATTAATCTGATTGTAGTGCGGGCCGAGAAAGGACCAATAAATAAATTCCCGTTTTGCAAACATTTTTAGTAAGTCTGAGCAATGGATCCATTTTGGTTTATATCTGGTGTTAGTGATTTATTTGGTGATTTAATACCTATAAATATTGATCTGAGACCTCATAAAGTGTATATATTCTTCGTCGTAAAACTCTAATACGATTGAGCCATGTCCTTTTGTCCGTCCGTTGTAATCACGCTACAATCTACAATAATTGAGCTAGATGACTGAAATGTGGTTCATATACCCGTATGTCGTCCGTCCGTCTGTTGTAATCACGCTACAGTCCGTAATAATAGAGCTAGGTTGATAAAATATGGTATAAATATTTCTTATAGTTGCAGGTTGTTTGGGATTGCAAACGGGCGATATCGGTCCATATTTAGATATAGCTCCCATATATAGCATATAACTTCGTCCGTCCTACGTTGCTCAAGCGGAACAGTCGCCACATGACCAGTTCTTCCACGAACAACTTTCGTTGGATTTGGCTCGTCTTCGAAGACCCACACGGTCGATTGCTGTTTTGTTTCGGGCTCATGCGTATAGATCCAAGATTCGTCACCTATGACGATCTTATAACCGTCTTTTGAAGCACCGCGATCGTATTTTTTCAAAAATTCTTTGCACCAATCGACAAGAGCCTTTTTTGAGCGATTGTCAAATTGTGCGGGATCCAACGAGAAAAATCCAAAATCCAAAAATTCTTTGCACCAATCGACAAGAGCCTTTTTTGAGCGATTGTCAAATTGTGCGGGATCCAACGAGAAAAATCCATTTTTACGGCCAGGTGTTCATGCAATATCGAATGTATGCTGGTGGAAGAAATGCCCAAGGATACCTCTATCTCACGGTACATGACGATCTTGCATTATCAGTTTACGCACGGCATCAGTGTTCTCTGGCACAACAGCCATTTTTGGACGACCTTCGTCTCTGAGCGAGAAATATATATAGCAACCCTCGTATATATTTGCATGGAAAGGGAATGGAGTTAAGGATAGGGTAATAAATAGGTGCTTAATTTGTATGGGGAGCTAAGCACTTTTAAGCATTATTAGTTTCCGATGAAGTTTGGTGCTTGTGTTCCTGTAATAATCGAGTAAGGTGTTGCCAGATTGGGCATCGTGCATTTCGCAGTTTGACATCTCATTTTTGGAGAGATTGTCGAAATTATTGTGAATTAACGGGAAGAAGAAAAACAAAAATGGAAAATTATTTTAATATTTGCAAAAAGAGTGTAAACAATTTAACATAGAATAGTAAATTTATGTTTTATAAATACATTTCACGATTTTTTTGTCTGTTTCGCAATGTTCTTTCTTCGTAACTAATGACACCATTGTTACCAGATAGTGGAAATCCGCCACTTACTGCTTATGCGCCAGTTAGTGGAACTCAGTTGTTTTCGTTGCAAAGTACTAAACTAAAATCGCTAGCTTGTAACGAAAACATGCCTAATATACCTTTGGGAACCCCACAAAAAGAAGGGTTGGTGTGTGAGAAGGTGGCAACCTTAAGAAACTGAGGGCGTTCAGTGTAGTCTACAAGACAGGGTGCATCAAAGTGACATTATAAAGCGTCAAAATTTAATGACAGCAAAAAAGACGGCCAGCTGAGTTCGTTTATAGGTGCTTTAAAATATCAACAAATATATAGCAACACACGCGACATAAATGTCGCGGTTTGGACAACAATTTATCATTTGTGAATAAAGTTGAGACAAACGTACGCAGAGTTCTGTTCTGCAATTTTATTTAAAATAGATAATAAAAGCCCGAAGAAAATAATTTAAAAGGAACCATAAGTTTGTGGTTGTAAATTTATTTGGTGTGTGTTTATGTTATCCGTGTGCATAGATAAGAAAAGTAAGTAACAGTGTTTCGTATGCAGAATGGTTGGTGTAATTAAATGTAGTGTGTTTGTCCATAGAAGAGCGCGAGTTCCGAATGCAATCAATTGACTGGACTTCAAAAAAGCATCAAATTAGCGAGGACAGTTTTCTTCCCGAGTGGGACTGACATCAGAGAGTCCAAAATCCACAGGGAGCTAAAAGAAAGAAGAGGTTAATGAAGAGGCCGGCTAAGCAACTATTCGACAAAATCTAAGCGACATATATCTACGGCTAAGCAACTTATCTATGTAACTACATAATTACCTCTACTACTAAGACAAAGGAAGCTACTACAAAATCTATGCCAAATCTACAATCAAGGAAACTACAACTACAGCAATTACTCTACAGACAGCTAAGACAACTACATAAATAAATCTAAGCTACTAAGTCTACAAAAACTAAATCTGTGATAATTCCGGAACGAAAAAGGTAAAAACTTTCCTTGTTTTTGCTGTGTCTGTGTCCTCCAATCAAAGGCAGAAACATCCAGGCGAGGTTACAATCTTGTCTGAAAAAAAATATAAGTAATTAGTTTCCACCAAAATATAGTCAATATTTGTCGACCACAAAGAAATGGATATAAATTAAAACTACAATTAACAAAACAAGAGAGAAAAATAATAAAAAAAATAATAGATTAATAAATAGGAATAACTGAATGAAATAAAATAAAAAAAAAACAAGAAAATAAATTAGTGTTAAGGCTATGTAAGAGATTAGTTTTTTGTGTAAAAGTTATTAATACCAGTTTCGTGTTTTTTTTGTTATTAGCCCAAGGAATGGGGGCGTAAAATCAACTAAAAGAGATATTTTAGTTAGGTATTAATCTGATTGTAGTGCGGGCCGAGAAAGTGCCAATAAATTAATTCCTGTTTTGAAAACATTTTCATTTTGGTGTATATCTGGTGTTAGTGAATTATTTGGGTTTATTTTGTGTTAATTGTCAATAGGCTTACGTGTTAAAGTAAAGGCTATAGTGTGCCAAGTTTTAAAACTGTCATACGTGAAGATTTTGGGCTGTGGAAGCATATGTCATGGTTTGCTCACAGTATAAATAACATTGGACAACGGATAATAGAAATAAATACACCTGAATAAAGTGCTTCAAATTTGGCCAATGAATATTAACAAATTGTGCAATATATCTCAATTCCAAAATATGGCTTATATGGGCGGGGCCACGACCATTGGTCTGATCCCAATTTTGGACCAATCACGTAGACTGCCACCAGAAATATTAACACTAAATTGCAGCAATCTCGCTAACAATTATTCAAGATATCTCAATTCCAAAATTTGGCTTATATGGGCCGGACCACGCCCCTTGGTCCGATGCAGCTCATTTTTGGACCAATTACCTAAACTACCACCAGATACAAAATTACAGCACTATCGCTTACAAATTGTGCACGATATCTCAATTTCAAAATTTGGTTTATATTGGCGGAACCACGCCCATTCGTCCTATCCCGCCCATTTTTGGACCAATCACTTAGACTTCGATATATATGCACTAAATTGCAGCTATCTCGCTAATAATTTTGTAAATGTTTTTGATATTAAAAGCTTTATCATTTCTGTCAATGGACTAAACAATTGGCAATATACTGAATTATTTTTATAGAACATCAAAGGAGTAATACTCGCGATGCAAGTTTTTTTTTTACTGGGGTTGGACCAGCAGAGTCCTGATACAAGAAAACTTTACTCCAAAATGAGCTTAATTTGTTAGTAATGTCCTCTCAGAAGAATTTCTTCCATTTTATAAACCGCATTCAAAGAAAATTAAGCGAAATTTATTTTTCCAATTTTTTAATTTAAAATCAACGTAATTTTTTAAAATATTTTTGAAAGGAAAAATAATAACGATTCACTTTTAATTTTCCATAATTCATACTCTTGTAGAATTCAAATAAATCCAACCAAAATTGCCGATCTCATTCCATTTTCACTTTTACACATCTTTTCTTAATGAGGTTTCTTTTGAAATGTCTTTTTGCCGACGCACTTAGTTCTCGTTACTTGTTTCCACCAGACTACGAAGCCGGGGTGGCGAGGCCAGGCTTACAGCCGCCGCCGAATTGTTTTCCTTCATCCGCCGCCTATTTCAGCGGCTCAACTAGGCTAAAAATCTGCCGCCGAAATGAGTGACCAGGGTTGTCAGAAAAAAATTGCTGTTATCCCCAAATAATCACAAGAAAATCCCCAACTTAACCCCACATAAAACTATTTTTATTGAAAACAAGTCAAGCATATAAAAAACTGCAGAATCGAAATGAATAAAAAAACACACATTTTAAAAATTACCCCTTTTGATTTTAATAAAGTTTTAATTTTCAAATTTCGTTGTATTTTTTATGGTACAGATCTCAGGTTTTTTTCTAAAAATACCACTTGTTAACATTGTATTATAAATAATATTTAATGTACTTGTACTTCTTTATATAGAATTTTAGATTCGTCGGTCGGACTGGTATAACTTCTAAACATTTAAAATAGTTATGCATGCCATCCATATATATTGCAATGTAGTAATAAATTTTAGTCATTTAAAAGTTTATATACTTGAGCATCACGATCAATACCCTAAGTCTCATATATATTGTAAATGGTTTTGTAATAATTTTTTATTAGAATTTCATTTGATGGCAATTTATGCCTAATAGTGGAAAGACTCGTACTATTTTTAAATACGAAGTTCAGATTTAGTAATTATAGAAAATACTCGTTAAAAAATGGTTCAAAAACAATATATTTTCAAGAAAGTGTTTGGTTTACTAAGGACTTTTAATAGCCAAAAGATTGTAACTCGTATACATTCTTAGCAACTTACAGCATTTATTAGGTTTTTTATTAAAAAACTTAATGATTAAGAAAATCTTTTATAAACCCCAACAAAATTTACAAAAATCCCCTAACAAAAACCCCATCCCCAAATTATATTTTTTTATCCCAATTCGCATTGACTAAACCCCAGTATTGGGGTCAAACCCCAGTTCTGGCAACCCTGTGAGTGACTCACATATACTACAACCCAGCCACTGAAAAATGTTTTCCGACACGCGATTTTTTTCTTCAATTAAAGTTCAGATTCACGCGAGGCAATTTTTTCGAAGCAAGTGTCAAAGTTTGTTGGAGAGAGAGGCAGAGAGCTCTTTCCGCCTGCCTCTATCTCCAACCAGGGTTACCATACGTCCTCCTTTGGGAGGACATGTCCTCATTTTCAACCAGTGTCCTCCCTCCTTTTTCAAAAACATTGGTTTTGTCCTCATTGTTTACAAATTCAACCTTTTAAGAAACTGTAAACCACGTGAATTATTCTCACAACTTTTAGTACAAAGTTAGTGAGTTTGCCCCTTTTTATACTCTACACAATAGGAAGGGAGGATATAAAAGTTGACACTCCGCTTGTAATACCTATAAATATTGATCTGAGACCTCATAAAGCGTATATATTCTTAATCGTCGTAAAACTCTAATACGATTGAGCCATGTACGTTTGTCCGTCCGTTGTAATCACGCTTCAATCTACAATAATTGAGCTAGATGACTGAAATGTGGTACAGATACTTCCTATAGCAGCAGGTTGCGATTGAAAATGGGCAATATAGAAGCTCCCTAATCACACGAACAATGGTAGTTATATGTCCATGTTTTGATATAACTCCCATACAAAATTTGACTCATAACCCAACAATTTGGTAAAATGGGTTTATTTGTCCCCAAAACAATTGATATGCGATCGATGGTATATAAGATTCGGCATGGTCAACGCTTTTACATGTTTATTGTAATGGCTATTTTTTTCCTGCAAAAAAATTCTACATTTTCGTTGCCGTTTTCCCTAAAACTGGACTTTTATAACACATTTAGGAATTTTAAAAAATGAGCTTGTTTAATTCGAGTGACAACACCAGTTCGACATAAAAAGGGAAAAACATTTTTTAGCATTTCACGTCGACGGGGTAACATTTCTTTCAGAATCGAAATCACCATAAATTTCTTTCGAGACAGATGTTTGTAACGCCTAAAAATACTGGAGCTAGACCCACTTTAAAGTACACCGATCGACTCAGTATCGCCATATGAGTTGATTTAAACATGTCCGTCCGTCTGTCTGTCCATTCAAAGTTGTTCGTTAAGTAAAGGTCTCATTTTCACCCCGATCTTGATGAAATTTGGCAATAAGGACTTTTCAGAACTGCAGATTATCGGCATTTTGTCGGAGAGAGAGGCAGTCGGCAAGAGGGGCGAAAAAAACTCTCCCGTACTCGGGCTGAACGTTTTGTGTTTTTCACTCGCACTTTGAATCTGAATGCATACCATAAACAGTCGAAGAATAGAGGTTTCTTTTAGGCAAAATTCTCGAGTTACGAACGATTGAATTTTTGACATTAGTAGTTAAGAGAAGAGCGTAAATTTGTTTTTATTTTTTGTTATTCATATTTTTGGCATTTTTCCTCAAACATGTAACTTTACAATCACAATTGGAGCAAATACAATTGATTTTTTAAATAAATTTGTAAAAAAGACATCTTTAAATCAGCAAATCTCGAGAGCTAACAAGAGAATGCCAAAGTAACTCGAAGAGTGCAAAACAAATGTCAAAAATGTAATCGTAAGGGTCACTTTTTAAAGAGTACGACGGTACATCTACAACACCCAGCGAAAAACAAAGCACATACGTGCTTAATCTTTGCAAATTCATTTATGATAATGAACCAACCCCGTATGTTACGAATTCAAGCATGGCGGTGCATAAATAAAGCATCAAAAATCAACAACGCTTCGTTGCAAAATGAATACCAACTGGGGATAATTTAAATCAAGTGTTGGGGACAATTATAGAACGTGCGGGGGACGACTAAAGCACTGGCTGCGGACGAATAAAGCACGCGCTGGGATAACTTTCCATTCTAAATCCCCCCTCCCCATTTAAAACTATTTAAAAGACACACGATTGCCAGATCGGACAACGTTATCAACCCTGCTAAAGTGCTGCAAATGTGCGGACAATGACAGCTTGTTAGGCAAATGTGAATTGACAGTTCAGACGATTGCTATAAAACCTTACAAAATCATATATTTACAATATATTTTGTAAAAATAAAATCCATGAACACACATCATGCATTTCCTTGAGCTACGTACACACGATTTCCAGATCGGACAACGTTATCAACCCTGTTAAAGTGCTGCAAATGTGCGGACAATGACAGCTTGTTAGGCAAATGTGAATTGACAGTTCAGACGATTGCTATAAAACCTTACAATATCATATATTTACAATATATTGACTTTTCTGCCAACGTTGCAAGACAAAAATTGTATGTTCACACCGTTGTACGTTCATAGGGTTGTATTTTCCGACATATTTCTGACAATATTGGCCGATCTGGCAATCATGTGTACTTAGCTTTAGGCCATCTCCTAAATACCGGTGAATGCGTCCGGCGTCTGTCAAACTCGATTTCAAATGTATGGAAATACACTACAGCTACCCAAATACGCACACGGATACGCCGAATAATTTCAAAAAATCCGAATTTGACAGTGCGCTTACAACTACAACGAAAGAAAACAAAACAACAACAAAAGAAAACATAAACACAAACAGATGACAAGCAGCATTTCATTTTTTTATTTTGGAACAGTGATTTTCAGATTAACAGCGAAGAAATGATTGAATTAGCTGGGACACTGCCCACTTAGTCCCCATTTACATGGTACTTTTTTTTAAGTAACTTATCGGCTTATTTACGTTCACACGCGTACTTTTTTTTCAATACTTAACTTATTTTCATTTGTTTTGTTTCGGCTTTTCCTGTGTGAATTGTTGTTGTTTCCAAGTGCGAACGAAAAACACAAAACGATGAGTACGATAAGTACGAGTACGGCATACTTTTTTTCCCCCCGTTTCCGACTGCCTCTCTCGCCCACAAAACGCCGATAAGTATGCTTAATACTTAAAAAAAAATATCATGTAAATGCAGACTTATGGAATACAAAGCAGCCTCTCCACAAATGTGTAAAAATAAAGAAGGGCACATGGCAAGCAATTTCTCTGGAGTTGTCAACACCGAGTAAATTTTAAAACATTAAAATATGTACCAGCATTTTGGTCTTAATGATTATTCATTCAACAGAAACGTGGGAACCTATTCACTCTGCGTGGACGCAAGAGATCCATTTCAAGAACACATTTTGAGACCGGTCGGATCGAACCCAAGAAAATCGTTAGTCCAGGTGTTTGTTCTTCCTACAATGAAGTATGTGACACGAGCTTATTCCGAACAGTTTTTATTTCCATAGATTTACGATGCTGCAACGCATTTGAATTCCATGTTCAAGAGGACATTTGGAAATATCAATTGAAACTGGCCAATAAACAAATTTCTACTGTGAAACAATTCCTGTGTGAATTGTTGTTGTTTCCAAGTGCGAACGAAAAACACAAAACGATGAGTACGATAAGTACGAGTACGGCATACTTTTTTCCCCCCCGTTTCCGACTGCCTCTCTCGCCCACAAAACGCCGATAAGTATGCTTAATACTTAAAAAAAAATATCATGTAAATGCAGACTTATGGAATACAAAGCAGCCTCTCCACAAATGTGTAAAAATAAAGAAGGGCACATGGCAAGCAATTTCTCTGGAGTTGTCAACACCGAGTAAATTTTAAAACATTAAAATATGTACCAGCATTTTGGTCTTAATAATTATTCATTCAACAGAAACGTGGGAACCTATTCACTCTGCGTGGACGCAAGAAATCCATTTCAAGAACACATTTTGAGACCGGTCGGATCGAACCCAAGAAAATCGTTAGTCCAGGTGTTTGTTCTTCCTACAATGAAGTATGTGACACGAGCTTATTCCGAACAGTTTTTATTTCCATAGATTTACGATGCTGCAACGCATTTGAATTCCATGTTCAAGAGGACATTTGGAAATATCAATTGAAACTGGCCAATAAACAAATTTCTACTTTGAAGCATGATTAAAAGATAGAATTTTATTTAATAGCGATACTGCCATGTGAAATAAAACACGATTTAGTCCCAACATGACAAGTGCCACAGGGAACCGACAGCTTGGATAGATTTGGATGACGAATTACAGGTCTTTACATTTTGCACAACCAATAAACAGTTTAAGAAACATAATTTGACTTCGGTGAATAAAACCAACATCTTTAGATACTCAACGATTACTAATATTTGCGGTCTTCACTAATGAAAAACAACATCTAGCATAACAAACAAATTAAAACATATAACTACAATGCTATGGAATTTGCTACTTTGAAGCATGATTAAAAGATAGAATTTGATTTAATAGCGATACTGCCATGTGAAATAAAGCACGATTTAGTCCCAACATGGCAAGTGCCACAGGGAACCGACAGCTTCGATATATTTGGATGGCGAACTACAGGTCTTTACATTTTGCACAACCAATAAACAGTTTACGAAACATAATTCGACTTCGGTGAACAAAACCAACATCTTTAGATACTCCACGATTACTAATATTTCCGTTCTTCTCTAATGAAAAACGACATCTTGCATAACAAACAAATTAAAACATATAACTACAATGCTATGTAGTTATATGTTTAGTTAAAAAATTGTGTCAATGGGGTGTATACACAATAAAACTGCTCAAATGCAAACTATCAAATTGCTTCAGTGCTGTCCGGTTTCTACAATCTTTCCGAAAGAAAACACATACATATGTTTCAAAGTTGAGAAGGCGAAGAAAAATGAATTGATCTGTCCGCAAAATATTTAAAATACGAATGCCTCCTGGTTTTGGAGTAAATTTCTATTCCCTCTTCTTTGCGGTCTGTCCAGAATATTTTCAAAAAATATATATCATCCATAATATCGATATTGCACTGAATATCCACTCCAAATGTAGAAAAACAAAATTTGTCTGGAATGGGGATGCAAAGTCAGCTGTTTTTTGTTTACTGCGTATTTTGGTACAGCGCGCGTTAAAAATTATCCGTAGGATAAGGGCATCTCTTAAATGGTGTCTCTTAGGGCATCTCCTAAATACCGGTGAATGCGTCCTGCGTCTGTCAAACTCGATTTCAAATATATGAAAATGCACTACAGCTACCGAAATACGCACACGGATACGCCGGATAATTTCAAAAAATCCGAATTTGACTGTGCGCTTACACATACAAGGAAAGAAAACATAAACACAAACAGATGACAAGCAGCATTTTATTTTTTATCTTGGAACAGTGCACGAAGTTGAAACATATTAAATTTGCTGAAAATACCAAATACAAACTGGTAAGAATTTAATATTTTACTGTTATAATTTATATCAAAATGTGTTTTTCAGATTAACAGCGAAGAAATGATTGAAATAGCTGGGACACTGCCCACTTATGGAATACAAAGGAGCCTCTCCACAAATGTGTAAAAATCAAGAAGGGCACATTGCAAGCAATTTCTCTGAAGTTGTCAACACCAAGTAAATTCCAAAACTTTAAAATATGTACCAGCATTTTTGTATTAATGTTTATTAATTAAACAGAAACGTGGGGAACCTATTCATGCTGCTTGGACGCAAGGAATCCATTTTCAAGAACACATTTTGATTCCGGTCGGATCTAATCTAAGAAAATCGTTAGTCCAGGTGTTTGTTCTTCCTACAATGAAGCATGTGGCACGAGCTTGTTCCGAATAGTTTTTATTTCCATAGCTTTACGATGTTGCATTTAAATTCCATGTTCAACGAGGACATTTGGAAATATCAATTGAAACCAAATGTAGAAAAACAAAATTTTTCTGAAAAAAACAGCTGATTTATCATCCCCATTTCAGAAAAATTTTGTTTTTCTACATTTGGAGTGGATATTCAGAGCAATATCGATATTATGAATGATTTATATGTTTTGAAAATATTCTGGACAAACCACAAAGAAGAAGGAATAGAAATATATTCCAAAACCAGGAGGCATTCGAATTTTAAACATTTTCCGACAGCAATTCATTTTTCTTCGCCTTCTCAACTTTCTAACTAAGTTTTCGTAAGGAAAGATTGTAGAAGCTGCACTGAAGCAATTTGATAGTTTGCATTCGAGCAGTATTATTGTGTATACACCCCAATGACACAACGTTTTTTAACTACAAAATTTCCATAGCATTGTAGTTATGTTTTAATTAGTTTGTTATGCAAGATGCTGTTTTTCATTAGAGAAGAACGGAAACATTGCTAATATATCGTGGAGTGTCTAAAGATGTTGGTTTTGTCCACTAAAGTCAAATTATGTTTCTTAAACTCTATTGGTTGTGCAAAATGTAAAGACCTTTAATTCTCCTCCTGACTTTGTAAACGCCAACCAAATCTATCGAAGCTGTCGGCATTTGCCATGTTGGAACTAAATTGAGTTTTATATCACATGGCAGTGTCGCTATTAAATCAAATTCTATCTTATAATCATGCTTCAAAGTAGAGAATTGTTTATTGGCCAGTTTCAATTGATATTTCCAAATGTCCTCGTTGAACATGGAATTCAAATGCAGCATCGTAAAGATATGGTAATAAAAACTATTCGGAACAAGCTCGTATCACATGCTTCATTGTAGGAAGAACAAACACCATGGACTAACGATTTTCTTAGATTAGATACGACCGGAATCAAAATGTGTTCTTGAAAATGGATTCCTTGCGTCCAAGCAGCATGAATAGGTTCCCCACGTTTCTGTTGAATTAATAAACATTAATACAAAAATGCTGGTACATATTTTAAAGTTTTGGAATTTACTTGGTGTTGACAAAATTGCTTGCAATGTGCTCTTCTTGATTTTTACACATTTGTGGAGAGGCTCCTTTGTATTCCATAAGTGGGCAGTGTCCCAGCTATTTCAATCATTTCTTCGCTGTTAATCTGAAAAACACATTTTGATATAAATTATAACAGTAAAATATAAAATTCTTACCAGTTTGTATTTGGTATTTCCAGCATATTCAATATTTAATATTTTTGTACTTCGTGCACTGTTCCAAGATAAAAAATAAAATGCTGCTTGTCATCTGTTTGTTTTTATGTTTTCTTTTGTTGTTGTTTTGTTTTCTTTCCTTATTGTGTGGGTATCTCCTAAATACCGGTGAATTGCGTCCGACGTCTGTCAAAGTGTTGTTGTGTGCACAGAAAACAGTAGGATGAAATTTGACTTTGACAGACGCAGGACGCATTCACTGGTATTTAGGAGATACCCTGTAAGCGCACTGTCAAATTCGGATTTTTTAGGGCATCTCCTAAATACCGGTGAATGCGTCCTGCGTCTGTCAAACTCGATTTCAAATGTATGAAAATGCACTACAGCTACCGAAATACGCACACGGATACGCCGGATAATTTCAAAAAATCCTAATTTGACAGTGCGCTTACACATACAAGGAAAGAAAACAGAACAACAACAAAAGAAAACATAAACACAAACAGATGACAAACAGCATTTTATTTTTTATCTTGGAACAGTGCACGAAGTAGAAAAATATTAAATATTGAATTTGTTGGAAATACCAAATACAAACTGGTAAGAATTTAATATTTTACTGTTATAATTAATATGAAAATGTGTTTTTCAGATTAACAGCGAAGAAATGATTGAAATAGCTGGGACACTGCCCACTTATGGAATACAAAGGAAAAATAAACTGCTGTCCGAAAGTGTTTAAAATTCGAATGCCTTCTGGTTTTGGAATATATTTCTATTCCTTCTTCTTTGTGGTTTGTCCAGAATATTTTCAAACTATATAAATCATCCATAATATCGATATTGCTCTGAATATCCACTCCAAATGTAGAAAAACAAAATTTTTCTGAAATGAGGATGATAAATCAGCTGTTTTGTGTTTACTGCGTATTTCGGTACAGCGCGCTTTAAAAATTATCCAACATGCGTTTTTTTGACAGACGCTGACGCATTCACTGGTATTTAAGAGACACCCTTAAAATTATCCGGCGTATCCGTGTGCGTATTTCGGTAGCTGTAGTACATTTTCATATATTTGAAATCGAGTTTGACAGACGCAGGACGCATTCACCGGTATTTAGGAGATGCCCAAAGTGTTGTTGTATGTACAAAAAACAATAGGATGAAATTTGAGTATAATATGACTGTTTTTAAAAATATTAAAAAATCAGATTGATCTGCAATGGAATAACGCATCGGAAACTACGTACACCATCTGAAAGATGCTTCCACAAGCTTTCCGATGAAACCCTTTTGTTCGCATCCATCAATATTTAACCGAAATATAACGACTTTAATAATTTGAGGTTAGAGTTTTTGAAGGCCCATATCTCCGGAACTATGTGTTTCCGGAGAAAAAACACCATGTATAGAAATGACGAGCTCTACAAATGGTGAAAATTTGGGTTAAATGTGAGCAGTGTGGGTAAACTGCATTTAAACCAAAAGAAAATAAAAATTTTAACATAAATGAAGACATGTAATAATAAGAAATTGCAAACCCCCGGATCCCCAAACCAAAAAATATATTCCCATTTACAAAGAAAAATCCCCAAATAGGGGATAAATCCCCTAAACTGGCAGCGCTGTTTTCATTTTGTGCTTTTGCGCTACTGCCATCATTCGAGTATTTTAGTCATATTTTGAGTTCCAAACTGGAAGGAAGTGTGGAGAAGTTCCGTTTGCAGGCGTTTCTTCGTACGTCTTCGTTTCTGCGTCTCTGGATCGTTTGAATCTATCTTCACGAAACAACGTTATCGTTTTACAACAGATTAATGAAAGCATGAATTAGCAAAGCAGGCAAACGACGGACGTCTAATAGATAAAACTCACCAGCAACAAACGAAATCGACTTTTCAATTACTTTACTCTCAATTACCAACCAAACAAGGTACGTGTGTAAAAAAATAATTTATTTTTATATAAGAAGCCCTAAATACATTTTGGAAATTTTGGAATTGTAAATGTAAACAGTCAAAAATGTCTGAATATTCATTTTCATGTTTCTCTCTGATCTTTCTGATTTTGTATTGTGTTTCTTTCGCTTTCGTGTATTGTGCTTGCTCGACGGTCAAGGTTAAACCATATAGTCAGTTTAAAGTTCGAATGAACCTTTGAATCCAGTTTCAGGTAAATATGAAAAAAAAAAAAAACAATTTGAGTGTGTTTTTCAATGCGGACGTGTGTTTTCTAGTCATATGTATATAGCACATTTAAATGCATACGCATACATATATATGATATGCAAAAGTACATGTTTATTACAAAGGCTGTCCGCATTGTTACACACGTCCGTGTCTGGAAGAAATTAGAAAATCGATGACACTATAATTTGTAGGAGAATATTTTAATGCTACATTTCTCCATTCCTCTCTCGATCAATCGTTAGTCTCTTTTTCAACATACAGATATCAATGGAGGGACAAAACACTATTGTGCAATTCTATACGTGCTCTTGTTGGGATTCTAGTCCCCACCCCCCGATTAATAAATTCGTCACTATTTGCTTCCGTTTAGCTTAGTTGAATTCGTGCAAAGTAATGTATATAGTAAATTATTTAATTTTAGTCAACTCATGCTTACGCATGGACATACATACATAACATACGTACGAATGTAAATATCATAATTGACTGTTCTCTTGAATATGATTAATTTTCTCTTGAGAGAGGCACAGTTTGACTTTTGATCAAGGAGATACACAGTGATTGAAAAAAGTTCAGCACATGTTAATTGTAAACCTGACGCATATTATATTATTAAAGACTATGAAATATATGAATTAAGGCTTAACAAAATCGCCCTTATTCCAGTCGGCGTCGTCGACGTCGATTCTTAGTCGACACTGTTTAGATTGACGACTTCATAAATTTTGACATTTTTATAAATATTTTTAAGTTATAAAAAGGGTTTTTGTTAGTTCATGGATACCAAAAACATTCGTTTTGGCGTAAAGATGAAAAAGCTAGAAATTCATAGATATGACGAAAATGATGTGACGACGCCAACTGGAATAAGGGCGAATATCTGATCTTAAAAAGTGTAGATTTCAGGTCAAAATAGAAGTGGGCGCATAGGTTATTTTAAAGTATTGTCCTCCAGAGTCTGATCTGCCGATTTGTAGAGAAGTTTATGCATGTTAGTCCCGATTTACACTGGCTGAATGTTCAGCAGATTATCGGCGTTTAGCCGTTTTGGACATTTCGGACCAAATTTGGGCAGAAAAAAATAAAAATTTTTAGTTTGGGCCAATTTTTTCCGCCAGACGGTGTGTGGTGTCGTTGGAGGACTCTTTTGAAAAAACTAGAATTATTTTACAATACACACACTGTGGCTTTCGCTCAAGGGTGTTATTTCAAGAAATTTTGAGCAATGGTATTGCTTAAAATTGTATTTCATTTCGTGTTGCTATGAGGTACAAGGAATTTGTGCTGGTGACATTGAATAAGAAATGACCAGCAGGTTAAATGCTGCTTAGTTTTTCTAACGTATATTCTACCCGTTATTAATAATTTGAACAAGGAAATTCAAGCGGCAGGTTCACGTTTGCGCTACCTATAAATATGTAATCATAAAATCAAATTTTCTTCTAATATTAAGCAATTTCATAAAAACACAAGCAAAAGTGTTAATAATCTTATATACCCTCCACCATGGATAGCATGTTTCGGCCACAAATAAAGTCATATTACAAAATTTCAGCCTCTTTCGTCCAAATTTGTAGTTTTTGTTGCGTTAAGAAGTAAAATCTAGGAGGTCCTTTGTATGGGGCCTATTTCAAAATATGGACCTTTGGCTACCGTTATTCGTGTGAAGATTTTCGGGCAACATTAACATCAAATCGAGGAGATGCTATATATTGGAGCTATATCAAAATACCGGTAATGCCCATTTTCAATCCCAATTTACCTGCTGCTATAAGAAGTATATATACCAAATTTGATCAAACTACCTCAAGTGTTTTAGATTGTAGCGTGATTACAAAAGTCTTCGAATTTTAAGGCGAGTAAGAATATACGTTATGCGGTCTCAGATAAATATTTAGAGGTGTTTCAAATGTAGTGACGATATATGTAAAGTTTTTTATGAATGTAATGGTTTGAAAATTTACGTTCAGCGACGGCGGAATTTTTAATAACAATTCAGCTCCTCTAAATTTGACTCCTCTAAATTTGACAAATAGGTCTGAAATTGGTATAATTAGTTTATTTGTACCCGAAACCATTCACATGCGATCCATCCGTCTTTACTTGTTTTTCATTTGGGCAGATGAGGTCGATTTTGGGCAGCTTCTGGGAACATTTTTGGCCAAAAAAAATTTTCCAGCGGCAACACTGAAGAAACTGGTTTAATGAATTCAATCGTGGCCGACGCTCGCTCAAAGACGAAGTTCGTCCAAAAACGGCCGTTGTGCCAGAGAACATTGATGCCGTGCGTGAACTGATAATGCAAGATCGTCATGTGACATACCGTGAGCTAGAGGCATCCTTGGACATTTCTTCCACCAGCATACATTCGACATTGCATGAACACCTGGCCGTAAAAAATGTTTGTTCTCGTTGGATGTCAGATGGCGCCAGAAATATATATACGGGCCTGTTCTGTAATCACGCGATTTGATATCACGGTGATTTCAAAACACCATCGATTTAAAAGTCATTATTGGTGTTTGGAAATAGTGCGATTTATTTTTTAAAGTAAACAACAATCAATTTAAACCAACTATATCAAAATCGGACGATTTCCGAAATCTCCAAAAGTGATTTTAAAATCGGTGGTAATACTAAACCACCGTGATATCAAATCGCGTGATTTCAGAACAGGCCCGATAGTAACCCTCGTATATTCTTTCTTAATAATAGATTCTAGCAGACTAGTGTTAAATTAAAAAAATTTTGTCTGACATGTTCACATTGTGTTTAACTTTTATTATCCATTTTTTGAGATAAATGATCGGATGTTTATTTCATAATAAAGAGGAAGGAATGCCGCTAATAATGAAAAACAACATTAACCAAATGACCACCACGACCACGCTTACAGGACCATATCCTTTTCATGAAATTTTCCATAACCATAACCGTAACTGTTGATCCAACCTCATTTTCGAAAAAGTAAGGTCCAATGACCCCGCCGGACCATAAACCGCACCAAACAGTCACACGTTGAGGATGGAGAGGCAACAATAACTCTTGGGTTTTCCGAGCCCCAGATGCGACAATTTTGCTTGTTGACGTATCCACCGAGGTGGAAATGGCCTCATCAGTCAAGATGATTTTGTATCGTTCGTATCGTTTTTGTGTTCGATCGTGTGTTGATCGTGTATCGTTCCATTTTTAGTAATGGCGTAGTTTCTACTTGTCAAATGTCAAAGAATAAAATTGATTCAAAATAACACCTCTTGTTGGAAAACCCTGTACATTGTTTTTGCATTCACACAAAATAACAGTTTGTGCAACTTGCACATGCGTTGAACGTTAAAAAATACTAAAATAGCTTCTCCTGTAAATTTATGTTTTCGGGGCTTATATCTTTTTGGCGATTATGGCTCGATATGTTCGTTAATTTATATTGGAATAGCCGGAGCCGATATTGATGCTGCTCTTACTAAGAGGTCGGTATCATAAACACTTGATAGTTTTCAGAGTTAGTTTTTTTTCAGATTTTCCATTTAATTTTCGGAACTCGTCAATTGAAATTCAGATTTTCCATTTGAAATTCGGAACTCGTCAATTGAAATTCAGATTTTCCATTTGAAATTCAAAATTCGTCAATTAAAATTCCGAATTTTCATTTGAAATTTTTGAATTTCAATTGACGAATTCTGAAATTCAAATAGAAAATCTGAATTTCAATTAACGTGCTCTGAATTTCAAATGGAATTTCAAATGATAATTGCTGAATTACACTTGGAAATGGTGTAGTGGTGTTTAGTGTATGTGTTTATTCAGTCATTTAGGGTTTTTTCTTTTTCATTTTTTTTTGTTGCTACCGCTTACCGCTATTTTTCGCGAATCACAGATTTTTTTCAGAGGAGATGTGTTTCAGGGTATTCTAAAGGAATATGAAAAAACTAGTTTTTAAAAATGGTTAGTTACACCCTTTATGAATTAGGCTAACGATATGTACACATATATTGTATGGTTATAATTATGTACATTTTGTTTCGTAATAACTAAATAATTAATGTGTGAACTGAATTTTCTTTAATTGTTTATTTCTTATTTTAGGAATAACTGAGGACAACATAAAATGAGCGAGGAAACTGTACAAGAGGTTGTAAGTGGAGACGAACCTTTTTTGGGTACTCTGGATATAGCATTATTGTTAGTACTAATAGTTGGAGCAACATGGTACTTTTTGCGGAGCCGCAAGAAGGAAGAAGCGCCGATACGTTCCTATTCCATACAGTGCGTGTTACATTGATGAGTATAATAATATAGTGGCCCTTAAAATAGTAATCTTCGGAAAATAGGCTCACACACTCGTATTGATCCTTACTTCTCAAAACAGGTGTATGGCAAATTAAAAAATTATAGTATCAAAATGGTCAAAATAGCGCCTGGAGTATACAGTCATTAGTCATTAATCTCCAATATGTACGCACATTTTCAGATCAAAAAATTAATCGAACTGAATCAACCATAATCATGCTTTGAGACTGAGGGATGAGAGCATATGATTTTTTGCTTTTTTAATTAACCACTCAAGTATAATAAATAACAGAATAAAATAACTTTCACTTTGTAGGCCAACTACAGTTAGCACAACATCAGCAGCAGAGAATTCTTTTATTAAAAAGTTGAAAGCTTCTGGCCGAAGCCTTGTGGTTTTTTATGGCTCACAAACTGGAACAGCGGAAGAATTTGCTGGGCGTTTAGCGAAGGAAGGTTTACGTTACCGTATGAAGGGTATGGTAGCTGACCCTGAAGAATGTGATATGGTAATTTTGGTATTTAAAAAAAATAATCTTATATAATTCTTGTTATTTTTTGCAGGAAGAATTACTCCAAATGAAAGATATTTCCAATTCATTGGCAGTGTTCTGCTTGGCCACTTATGGCGAGGGGGATCCCACCGATAACGCTATGGAGTTTTATGAGTGGATAACCAGTGGCGATGTTGATTTGACTGGTTTGAATTATGCAGTGAGTATTTCTAATAAGATATTTAAATACATAAAACATATCGCGAACTCGAAGTAAATGAGCGATATGTACATGTATTCATTGTGTAGGATGGATTGTAAAGATGTTAATGTTAAAGGAGACAAGTTTGATATTGTGTATATGTATACTTTCATTAAGATCCATTATTTATTGTACCGATCGGCATGGAATCACTTTCTGAGTGAACAAGTTGCAGATCGTAAATATGAAGCGACCTTTACGAAAATTGGACTAGGCACGATCCCTATTTCTAGGGGGGACGATTTCTTAGACTAGGGACGATACCTATTGAAAATGGGTTACATCGGTGCATGTAACGGTCTCTCTGATGTCACAGGGATTTTGTGACATAGGGATTATGTGAGGGAACGTTCGAAACGATTCGATTTCTTCGTGCATTGGTTGGCAAATAATGGTGGTGGAAATTGTACAGTCTGCTCCGCCCGACTGGTTAATTATGCTGATTTCAATTCAGTACTATGAGAAATGAACGCAATATATGCACGCATTTTTTTCAAAATAGTTTTTTAACCCTGCTGTTAGATTAGAAAATATGTACAAATCCTAGAATAATAGACCATTTGGTCCATATTACATTTTTAACCCAATATTTTATATCTATTTTTATTCAATACTTTGAGAAAAGAAAGCAGCTTAATGAGCACAAATTATAAGGCAATTTATATTACCGTTAAACTTTCTTAAAGGAAACGATGTAAAAATTGGACTAAATGAGCCTAATCTAACAGCAAGGTTAAGTGTGTGCTCACATGAGTACAGTTGGGACATCCAGTATAACATCCACTTCAAATGTTGTACTTTATTTGGCCCAGTAATATTACGAAGATTTAAGTCGCTATCACCTCGAGAAAAATGAGCGAAGATGCCTCGCCCCATTTAGTACCTCCCACACAAATGCACCATTTTGTACCAAAAGTTAACAGTTTATAACATTTATACCAGTACATAGAAAAACTTAAAATTGTGTCCATTGTAATGCTTTTATAGTACCTATATTCCGGTGAAAATGGGGGTTACTGCCACGCCCCTTTTGGTACCTCCCACACAAATGTACCATTTTGCACCATAAGTTAACAGCTTATAACATTAATATCAGTGTGTACAGTGTAATGCTTTTATAGTGGCTACAGTCCAGAGAACGTGAGTACCAATGCACGTAAAAACACAACATTTTGCACAGTGTAACGCTTTTGAAGAAAAATGGACGTAATCACCACGCACCTTTTTATACCTCGCACACAAAATGGCCAAATTATACCAAAATTTTATATCTCATAACATTATTACACCAGTGCACTCGCTTATAATTCGGCACAGTGCAATGTATTTAAAGTATCTACTGCTCAGCGAAAAATAGTTGTATTTGTTAAACCGCTTCTGGTATCTCCACACAAATTGACAGAATAATTCGTGTAATATTCCATATAACTTTACTCACAGTGAGGCTATACCTTAGTCGGTTTACCCGACTGAAACGTTCTTACTTGTTGAATATTAGAATTACGCTATTTTCACGATTGTTGTTACATATGCCTAACGCTACAATAGTAGTGCCACAAATGTTAAAAAGTGTGACCACTGAATGACCCATTTACACGGTGCGACTTGTCCCCGCGACATGAATCTTGTGTCGAAAACCAAAGACCTCTGACCAAATATTGAATAAACAGCTCCGATTAATCAGTAAATAAGCGTTCGTTTATTCACTAAAATTGGATTATTTAGATTCAATTTGGAGAAAATATGTATAATAGATCTTACATTCTTTCGTGCGTCAGTAGTCATATTAACAATTTTCCGAATACCACAAAGCCATTGAGAAGTCAGTTATTGTAGACGTTCCATTCAAAGATAAACATTTTTCTGCCCATTGAAGACGTCTTGCCATAGGAAGCTTTGAAATTGGCATCAGTTGGAATCGTTTCCAGGGGGCTAATCACGGCATCCGTTAACGAAATCGTTTTCGTGTCGAAAAAGTTATCGCAGCAACGACTTCTTTGGATCATGTGAATCGATCGACAATTTTGATTTTTGTTATCATCATTTCAATAAAATAAATATAAGTTAACGAATAAAAAACATAAATTTGTCTACTGCACACTGGTCCCATACAGCACACCTGTCATAACTCACATAACAAATGAACAAAAATTTGGACCAATCTGGCAACTGCCACCTCTAACACAAGCTTGATATCTGTAGGCTAAATTCTGGTTGCAAATGTGGTCCAATTTGCTAAAAAAAATTGGCATGGATATGTTTTTGTTACCAAGGACCAACCATATTTAAGATTTGCATATAGCCCTCATACGATTTGGACAATAAGGGCCCTATACGCCGACAGCGGCATTCGGTTTGCGTAAATATCGACAAACTCAATATTTTAGGAATAGTTATGGTGTACAAGAAAAGTGAAGCCAATAATACAATACCTCCCGATGTTATAAACAAATTCCATTTTTATCATAACTACATGCATTTATGATTGTCTCTTAGAAATGCAAATACTGTGAAATGCAAATCTGTGAAAAATTAATGCGGCTATTTTGTCAGACGGTCACTTCTGTCTTACTTACAAAATTCCCTGTAAATTCCCTTTTTAGTCGTTTTCTCACTTCAGTGGCTGTTTCGCATAATCATCGTGTTCGATATTACTTTAAAAATTTTCAGGAACCCACTCTGAGTGGGCCTCCACTAACCTTTCCAAAAGTCTTCTGAACTTTGATAAATATTTCTGAACATAAACTAAAACACATTTTAATCAATTATTTGTGTAACAAGTTTGTGTTGTGCATCTTTGTCTTACTCGCTGATATAGTTGCCGTATGCACAAGAGGGGAGTGTTATGTTTTTGGAGCAGTGAGAGTTCAGCTGTAAATTCCCTTTTTAGTCGTTTTCTCACTTCAGTGGCTGTTTCGCATAATCATCGTGTTCGATATTACTTTAAAAATTTTCAGGAACCCACTCTGAGTGGGCCTCCACTAACCTTTCCAAAAGTCTTCTGAACTTTGATAAATATTTCTGAACATAAACTAAAACACATCTTAATCAATTATTTTAGTACCAAATTCGAAACGGTATAATGTTTGCGTCCATTACCATCCTAAATAGCTAACATTTCAGCACAGTTAAAAAAGAATTTGACTGAAAAAACATAATTTTGATGACTTTGCGCACAAAACGCGCAGAGCGCGTCTCTACCACAGGCACTCCATTATACAGATGTTCCGTCGTGCCTTTGTTTACATTTGCGTGAGTTACGAACAAATAAGATGATTTTTAGACGTGAACAAAATAGTTTTCTGGAGTCTTTTTGCACTTTTTTGGTACTTAACGATTGATATTAATTTTCTAAATGTGATAATTACAAAAAAATCTTGAAAATCTTGAAAATAAAAAAGAATTTGACTGAAAAAACATAATTTTGATGACTTTGCGCACAAAACGCGCAGAGCGCGTCTCTACCACAGGCACTCCATTATACAGATGTTCCGTCGTGCCTTTGTTTACATTTGCGTGAGTTACGAACAAATAAGATGATTTTTAGACGTGAACAAAATAGTTTTCTGGAGTCTTTTTGCACTTTTTTGGTACTTAACGATTGATATTAATTTTCTAAATGTGATAATTACAAAAAAATCTTGAAATTCTTTGGTCTCTACTACATGATAAAGGACACTTTAATAAACAATCGTGCATATAAACATCTATAACTTTTACTCCACGAAACACAAATAACGTGAGGTTGTGTATCTCTAAAATACCACACCCCTTCAAGTTCTTGATAGCAGTCAAAGCAGGAGAATATTGTATTGGGGGTGGTTGTAATGGTTGGATAGACAGATCTGTTTCCGGAGCCACCAAACTCGCATATCCCGAAACAGATCTGTCTATCCAACCATTACAACCACCCCCAATACATGCCACTTACTTCTTTAATATTTAACAAAGTTGTTTTCATATACTGAAAACAACAATAACGATCTTGAGCCTAAGTGCAAAAACAAAATATGTACTATGAAAGCAGATCGAAAAAAAACAAAAAAAAATATTTAAATTTATTGAAAAAAATAATAAGTTTCGGCCAGTATTTTAATATCTCTAAAAAAGACAATGTTTATAGTAATTTGGTAAGGATTTACAGTGTGTTAAAACTTTTGTATGCTTTTCCCTTTATATGAGGCATATTTTGATTTGGCACACAGTAAATCCCAACCAAGTCGTTTTTAATATCTCCCAAACTTTCTTTGAACACTTTTTCCTAGGACTGACCGTTCGCGTATATATATAGTTAAATAATTCTGAACTTAAATGTTTTTTTGTTCGAAATGTATTCGTCGCGGGATGTTTATGGCGGAAATGCTAGTGCCAATCTATCCCTCAGAAATCATAGAATGTAAATGTATTAATTTTAATAAATTCGCAATAACATTTTTGTAAAAATTTAGCGGTGTAAGTCGAATTTTTGGATTACAAAAATTTCGCTATAGAATAATATAACAAATATCGCGGACATTACAAAGCGTCTTACAAATGTTCATATTTATGGGAAATTATGTTATAGTTTTAAATTTCCGCGATTCAATGTAATTAAGTTCGGTTTTTTGGTTAAAAATTGTTTTTATCGCGATAACTCGCGAAAGGAAGCAGATCTGATTTTGATTTCATCTTATCTGAGTAGAGGGGATGATTCTGTACAAAACCGCATTAGCCGTTTTAAGCCACAATCCAAGCCAACTTTCGTTTGCTTGAGGTACGCTGTGAAAATTCAAATATCAAAACTCCTATGTGTAATTTTTTTGTTTTATAAATATTTAAAATGCTCCCAACGAAACATCCTATGTGTCGACATTCATGAAAACCATTTACCACGTCATGGACTTTTCACATATACGATTTTTGTTGTGATATATTGGTGGTAAATAATTAAAAGAAAAATTCAAAAATCTGAGATATTAAAAATATAGCGATTTGACGAAATAGCATCGTTTTTTGTCTCTCCTGAAAACTAGTAAAAAACACAGGAGTTTTCGTCGGCGCACCGACGTTATGTTCCTTGGAGACTCCTTCGACGTACTAGACTTTTGGTCCATAGCAAATAATTTTTGGATTCAGTCCAATTCCTATAAAATTGTCCCAATCTCACCAAAGAAATATGAAATTTTGTAGAAAAAAGTCAAATTCAATATTTATTTATTTATAATATACTAGCTGACCCCAGCAGACGTTGTCCTGCCCGTTCTGTGTGGGATGCATTGGTTTGTTATTCATTGATATTTCATTAAAAATGCATACATCCCGAGTTTCAGAAAAAAATCATCAAACAAATTTATATTGGTCATATGTCCACTACAGCGCCATCTTCCGGTTATCAACTATTATCAAGACAAACCACACATACGTTTTAAATTTCAGTCAAATCGCTCTGGAAATGCGAATAACTTGACCACTCCGCAAAATAATTCTAAAACACAAATGACCCCAAACTGAATATATTGTTAAATGTTCAGCCCATTGTCTTTTATGGTTTAGGAGATCATGCGTTACTAACAAACGTACAAAGGATTTTATATATAAAGATGTTACAAAACTAATTCATAAAATATAAAGAGAGCCGCCGGGTAACTATGACCATTTGCGCTCGGTTATCAAAGACAGGAAAAGTAATTTAATTCAGAAAGCGCCATCTTCCGGTTATCAACTATTATCAAGACAAACCACACATACGTTTTAAATTTCAGTCAAATCGCTCTGGAAATGCGAATAACTTGACCACTCCGCAAAATAATTCTAAAACACAAATGACCCCAAACTGAATATATTGTTAAATGTTCAGCCCATTGTCTTTTATGGTTTAGGAGATCATGCGTTACTAACAAACGTACAAAGGATTTTATATATAAAGATTTTACAAAACTAATTCATAAAATATAAAGAGAGCCGCCGGGTAACTATGACCATTTGCGCTCGGTTATCAAAGACAGGAAAAGTAATTTAATTCAGAAAGTCTAGGGGTCCTATTCATAAAAAGTTTTTGAAGGTTTAAAATACATTTTAACGTTGAAAATCAGTTCAATAAACTTTCCATTTTATGAATAATGCCCTTAGTGTTTATGTTTAAAGTATTAAAATAATGATTACAAAGGTTACTTATTAGTAACAAAAGCGAACGTTTGGGGTTTTGGTCTAAACATCACGAATATTGTTGAGTTGAATTCTTTATTAGAACTAAAACTTAAACTATGCTACATCAGAAAAGAAAACTAAAAACGGTAATTATATTTACAGAGTTGTAATATAAACTTGTACTAAAAATAACTAAAAGTAGTTGGAGTAAAAAGTAGTAGAAATATACTACTTAGTGAATTTTTCGCATTCACTTCACAACACACTCCCTGAATGTAAAAATTCAAATTCCAACTTCAATTCTTGGAAACAAAAAACTTAAAATTCAATCAAAATAATAAAAAATATCTACATAATTCCGAACTTATCTCTAAAATAATCCAATTTCTTTGGAGTGACAGCCTTTGTCAATATGTCAGCAACCATCTCGGATGTGGATAGATATTCCAGCTGCACTTCTCCATCATCAATTTTCTGTCAGATAAATTTAGCTTTGATGTCTACATGTTTCGTCCTGGAAGAATAGTTGCTATTTACCGCTACTTGTATAGCACCTTTATTGTCGCAAAACAATGTAATGCAATTTCTGCTACCAGGGATATGGTCAGCTTCGTGACGTTTCAACCAAACAGATTCCTGAATGGCTGCTGTAACCGCGATAAATTCGGTTTCAGTCAATGACAATGCCATGGTCTTCTATTTTCTCGTTGCCCATGATATAGCTGCCGATTGATGCATAAAAACATATCCGGTAGTAGATTTAATGTTACCAGCCCAATCGGCATCACAGAAACCTCGTATGTTATCATTTGTCTGTTTTTTGTACACTAATCCTTTATCCATTGTGCCTTTTAGATTATTCTCTTCATGGCTTCCCAATGTGGTTTTCCAGGATTTGATCCGAATCGACTTAAAACATTTACGGCGTAGCATATGTCCGGTCGAGAAATTTTTGCGGCAAACATCAAACACCCAATAGCTTGCATGTATGGTACTTCGGACATTCGCTTCTTTTCATCGGCATCCTTTGGAGACATGTTGTTTGTTAGCTTTTGATTGTAGTACATCGGTGTTGCTGATGGTTTACAATCTTTCATGCCAAAACGAGATAAAACATCAGCAATATATTTGGATTGATTAATCTTGATTGACCCGTTCTTGTGATATTCATTCCTAATACAAATGATGCCTCTCCCAAGTCCTTCATTTTGAATGTAGTGGCAAGTTTCTTCTTTAGCGACTTAATCGATTCCATGTTGTTCGAGAATATTAATATGTCGTCCACATATATAGCAAGGTACAACAAAACACCATCAGCAACTTTATGGTATATAAATTGATCGACATTACTTCTCACAAGGCCCATATCAAGCATCACACGATTCAGTGTTTCATTCCAAACACGACCTGATTGCTTTAGGCCGTATAAGGATTTGACCAGCTTACAAACTTTTCCTGAGCCATCGTCAAAACCATCTGGTTGCTGCATGTAGACAGTCTCTTTTAACGTACCATTTAAATAGGCACTTAGACCAGATTTACTCTAGTATATTTTTCCAGCAGCTTATCCGCTAATTCCATGCCACAACATGTCGGGCCGACTGCAGAGAGATAAAGAATACAGTCATGTGTTGAAGTGAGAAAGCACATTGACAGTGTTTGTTTTTGCTCTTTCTTCCTTGCATTTGAGTTCTAAAGAAGCAAAGTTCAGATTTACACTAGGATATTTTTTTAGCAGATTATCCGCCAATTCTCTTTTAAACTTGCCTCTGCGTTTAGACACGTAATTTTGTTTCGGATATTCATGTGTGAATTTTTGTTGTTTCAAAGTGCGAGAGAAAAACACAAAACGTTCGGCCCGATAAGCCTGAGTACGGTACGGGAAAGTTTTTCCCCCTCTTGCCGACTGCCTCTCTCCCCCAAAACGCCGATAATCTGCTGAACATTCAGCCAGTGTAAATCGGGACAAAGCTAAGGTAGAAACGCTTCACAACGCGCCAGTGTTGCCAAACGTATTTCACCGAAAATCTTCAAAATGGGGTACAAATATCGTCAAAATAAATTTTTGAAATCGTCAAAAAATCGTCAATAAAAAAATATACCAGCAACGTACAGCTTTTGAGTTTTTTTAACTAATTGGGACGAAGTTTCGCAAAATTCATATAACCATTCACAGCAACAGGGTCCAGCGTAGATCCATTGTTTTATACAGCCCCATATGAAGGTTCCATTGATTCAACTTCTTGACGCATTAGAAATCACTAGTATCAACCGATTAGACTGAATTTTGTCACTTTAATATTATCTAGAACAACTCGAAGGAGACCGGAATTTGGTTATTTGTGTTTACTTTTATCCATAATCATTCATAAGAGTACTGACTTTATTGGTCAACATTTTGGTATAGCTCACACGCCTTGTTACCTTTTTAGCGCGTTAGAAACAACAAAACTAATCGATTAGACTAAAATTCGGCATTTTGTATTGGCTTCATAGCCCCAATGAAAAAATTCCTTCCAATTTGGCTTAAAAATTATATATGTGATTTATTTTAGCTGGAACGATTCGTTGGAATAATGACCAAGGTTTACGTTTTGACGTTGCCCTTACTTTAGTTAAAAATTTACACTGTAATCTCCTCTGTCAATTTCACAAATTAACAAAACTTTAGAGATTTTTCTTGTTCTGTTATTGAGAGCGGTCTATAATATTTGAGACATCTTCTAAAATTTCTGATTTTTATTTTAAAAAATATAAGGGAGAGTAAATATAAATTATAAACAATTGTTAATATAAGAACAATTTTCCTTACTTTCTTCATATCATAAAAAATCGTCATTTCGGGGCAAAAATCGTCATGTCCTATTTCGTCAAAATGACGATAAATCGTCATTTCTGGCAACACTGCAAACGCGCTCTCTTGCCGAAATTATCGCTTTCGGTTTGTCTTTCTAATGAGAAAACAGAAAAAAAAATTCAGCTGCTGTTCGCTTACGCAACAAAATTGTTTCTTGTTTTGGGTCTGCCGTCAGCCTAACTCAAATTTCATGCCATTGTTTTCTGTGCACCGACACTTTGACAGACGTCGGACGCTTTCGCTGGTATTTAAGAGACCCATATACCAAAATTAGTGGAATCGTGTCGTAACGATGAACCTTCTATTAACGCTACTATACGATTGTATGTACGTCCTCACACTACGAATGAGGAACTAACTTCACCTTTTCATGCATGTGTTCTGCGAACATATGGTTTGTTTTACAACCATCATAAAATAAAAAAAGTTGCGTGTACAACATCGCGTGAGTGCGTATTTACAAAACATGACTATTACCATAACTTAATAACAGTACGACGGACACTTGCAAAGGAAAATGTTTTGCGCAGTGCGTTTGAATGTCTTCAAATGGAAAGCGAAGGCAATTTTCCGCAGATCGTTATTGTTGATGCCTAATTGCAGAAACATTTATGCAACGCTTCCTCAATCGGCCACAGTATTAGACAATTTATATGAAAATTTGACATTTGTACACGTGTTGAAGCGGGTAATTTCTATGTAACGGATGTTAGTTGGTCTTATGTAAACTAGTGCGGAAAGTATACAAAGGTCATCATAACACCTTGACTGTATCGGCGTTTTCATAATTTGTGGATTTGCGTTAAACGGTTAACATACACTTTTCATAGTTTGGAAAGGCAAAACAACCTTTGCTGCATAAATGATCAAAAACTCTTCTCAAATAGTAAATTATAGACAAATCTCATTTATACAGAAAGGTCAATCATGGTTTAACTCGAATTTAATTAACTCTACCACATATAATAGGCGTGTTTTCCTTACGCATTAATCGATTAATTTGTATGAAGGGCTAAGCCAAATTTAGTTCCCGACAAAGTTTCCGCGGCGTTCCTGACTTCATTGGGTACGATGTTGTCAGTGTGAAATTGTAAATTTTAAAGTATAACGGAACGACAAATTCTTGCCAGACATACGAGTACATACATTGTTTAACTTTTTTTTATTTTATGAGTAATAACCGGCATATTGCCCTACATACTGGTATTCGTCTCAAAGTGCTAAAGCAGAATTGCTATCTTTTGACAAAAACTCTCCCATATATGTATACAATTGTATAAGAGGTATAGGAAAAGTGATTACAGATTTTAGTTCCGTTTCTCTACAACAAACGAGCTTGGTTTTTAAATATTTCTTTTTGATCTATTTTTAGTTACAGTGAACCATATGTACACCAAGTATTCCCGAAAAGTAATGAAAACAAACTATCTTTTATGAACAAAAAGTATGTTTACATTTTAAACATATATTTAGGAGAAATAATTTTTCATAGATTGGTTAATTCAATTTATAAAAAAGAATTGAAAAAATGCTAAATGTAAGTCAAAAAAGTTTACATACACTTGACCTTTCAGTGTTCTTTCGAGTGTGTGAATGTGAATTTACTTTTAAACATAATTCCTTCCGATAATTTCTCTCGAATTTGATAACATTACAATGCATATTAGATTTAGTTATATGCACATATTCGTAAAAAAACACGTGAAATGTGCCACAGTCGAGAAATACCAATAGAATTGCGCAAATTATTGCTCAAATTGTATTTGGAAAATAAATACCTGCGTGAAGTTGGCGAAAATATCAAAAAGTCTAATTTCATTGTCATTTCATAACAACAATTATTAATTCATATGTGAACACTAGAAACACGTTCGGGTAAACCTTCACAGCTTAAGAATGTCAAATTTTTGACATTAAAAACTAACTAAAAAACGCCTCGTAAAAAACATTATTAATTATATAAACAAAAAAGAGGCAGGCCTTTGTAGAAAGTACATAGACAATCCAATTTCGTTTGGGGATAAATGTGGTTTTTTGCCACGAGTCCAAATACAATGCTTTGGATGGAGCCCAAAATGTATGGAGAAAGCCTAACCCGAAGATGGACATACCAAACCTAATTTCTTTAGTCAAGCCTGTGGCGGAAACCTCATGTTATGAAGGCTGCAGCTGGAGCAGAAAAACTTGTAAAGAACAGAGCTTTTATAGAATAGAGACTCAACAAATTTGTGTATCTGAAAATCGTACAAGATAATCATAAAGAAAGTGCGGTACAATGGTATCAATGAAAAGAATTTCCTATTTCAACAAGACAACGACCGAAAGCATACCTTCTATTGGGTCAAAAAATCGCCCTTATTCCAGTTGGCGTCGTCGAACTCGATTCTTAGTCGACGCTGTTTAGATTGACGACTTCATAAATTTTGATTTTTTTAAAATATTTTTAAGTTATAAAAAGGGTTTTTGTTAGTTCATGGATACCAAAAACATTCGTTTTGGGGTAAAGATGACAAAGCTAGAACTTCATAGATATGACGAAAATGATGTGACGACGTCGACGACACCAACTGGAATATGGGCGAATGGCTTCTTTACAATTGCAAGCAATTAAATACATTCCACAATTTCTACACCTCAACCGCATCTAGCACATATGCGAATATCTTTTCGGTAATATTGGGTGTACGTAAACTTTTTCGGTTTACTGAATATAGTATCTGTATTCCATAAATGATATTGCAAATAACCAGTTACGATTTTGAATATGTTAGACAACTACAAAACGAGATAAAACATAAATGTTACATACTAAAATATTTTTTATTTTTTAGGTTTTTGGCTTGGGCAACAAAACATATGAACATTACAACAAAGTTGCAATATATGTCGATAAACGTCTGGAGGAGCTAGGTGCAACAAGAGTTTTCGAACTTGGACTCGGAGATGATGATGCCAAGTAAGTCTGTTTATCACATTGTTTGTTATCACATTACATTTGTATCTTTGTGGAGAATTGCCGGAAAGACCCACATATCGTCGGTGCGCGACGAAAACTCCTATGTTGTTTTACTAGTTTTCAGGAGACAAAAAACCGTACCATTTCTTCAAATCGCGATTCCATATATCAGATTTTCTAATTTATCTTTTATTTATTTACCACCAACATATAACAAAAATCGTATATGTGAAAAAGTCATGATGTGGTAAATGGTTTTCAAGAAAATCTTACACATGACATTTTTTTGGAGCATTTTAAATATATTTAAGCCAAAATAAGTACACATGAGTTTTCATATTTTAATGTTCACAGCGTGCCTCAAGCAATCGGAAGTTGGCCTAGATTGACGGCAAATAAGGTTTTGTTTAGAATCATCCCCTAAACTCAAATAACTTTTTTCTCAGTGTATGGAATTCATTTTTCTTTTATTCATATTAAAGTTCATTAAATTTTATTAAATATAGCCTAATTAGTTTTAAATATAATGGAATTTAAATCTGGTGTGCAGTTTTATCACGCTGCATTGTCGGGCCCAACTTCTTTGAAGAAAACGGTCACACCGTATGTAACCGTACTGTATACCGTTACTTGAGCATGTCGAGAGAGTTTTTCTATCCAGAGTTACACCGAATGAGAATTTCTTTTAACTCTGTGTGGTTTCAGCAAGATGGTGCAACTCCTCACATAACCCGGCATGTTATGACAGATTTGCGACGAAAACTTCCCAATAATCTGATATCCAGAAATCCTCATTCCGTTCGCCCCCCCAGGTCGCCTGACCTTACTGCACCTGACTTTTTCTTGTGGGGTTATTGCAAACAGGAAGTCTACAAAGCAAAACCAATAAATTTGAATGAACTGAAGCAAGCATTTAAATTCCATTGTCCCCATTTACATGGTACTTTTTTTAAGTAACTTATCGACTTATTCTCTTTTGAAAAAGTATTTACGTTTACACACGTACTTTTTTTTCAATACTTATACTTATTTTCATTTGTTTTGTTTCGGCTTTTCCTGTGTGAATTGTTGTTGTTTCCAAGTGCGAACGAAAAACACAAAACGATGAGTACGAGTACGGCATACTTTCCACTCCCCCTCCCCCCCTAATATTAATTTTTTAATTGTGACAATTACAAAAAATTCGGGAAAAACGGTTTGAAAATCGGCGAAAATCCTCACTCGTTGGTATCAAATTCCTATTCGTTCGTAACTGACAATTACTCGCTACAGGAAGGAATGTCTTCTTAAATTATATTGTCTTTGAATTAAGCTATATTTAATAAAAGTTAATGAGCCTTAACATGAAAAATGAATTCCGGAACATCCAAAAGTGAAAATTTTGATTCAAATTTATCCACTATACGCACAGCCTGTGGGGTGGGACGATTATTGCGGCCTCTTAAAGTTGCGGCCACCGACTCAGAATTTCGGTTGTAATCTTTAATGATTTCCAAAAGTTGCACGTAAGTTGACTTTACTATGTTGACTTCGACTAACGTTTCGACACTGAAAGATTATTAAAAATGTTTGAGGGTGCGTTGACATAAAGATTGTTATGTCCCCTTTAGAAAACCCTATAGTAAAATAATTCCGAACTTAATTTTCTTTGTTCTTTCTTACAAATGATCATATTTAAAGGAAATTGGGTTACAGTTCTAAATTTCCACTTTCTTTAGAAATCAAAGCAATTACGTTTGTGGGTGAATCTAATGGTGATTTCGATTCTGAAAAATGTTGCCCCGTCGACTCGAATTTCTGAAAAATATTTGCCCTTTTTGTGTGGAACATATGTAGTACCTCGAAATAAACTTAGCTGCTATTTCAAAATTCCAAAATATGGTATAAAACTAGATTTCGGGAAAAAGGAGAAAAATCACTATAAAGGGTATTCTTCAGTGGTGTAGAACTTGAAATTGAAATGAAATTAGATAATTTCAAACTGAAAATTAACTTTATTAGAAACACGCCTGGATAACAATTAGGTCGTATAGGTAGTTCAGGGCAATGGTATTTTCCAAGCCTTCCGTAGTTTCCGGTTTACTTGCGCCAGCAAAATAATATAGAGGCGTTGAATCGCACAATCTAGGTGGAAATTGACTGACTCATATCGAAAAATAAAGCATTCACCAAATGTGGTCTTGTATAAGTCAATTATTTGCCGCGGCGGAAAAAGCAATTGAATACATGTAAAACCAATTTGTAGACGATTGGTACAAATGTTCTTCATAATTAATTTATATAGACTGAATCAAGGCAGCTTATTCGATATTACCCATTATTTGTTGGGCCATGCATATCGTCATCATATTCACAATTTGTAGACGATTGGTACAAAGGTTCTTCATAATGAATTTATATAGACTGAATCAAGGTTCTTCATAATGAATTTATATAGACTGAATCAAGGCAGCTTATTCGATATTACCCATTATTTGCTGGGCCATGCATATCGTCATCATATTCACTAATTTCAAACTCTTAAGATGATTCGCGCAAAAACTTATCATAGACTTCCTTTTCAATAATGAAGTCGTATATATTGTCCTACTCTTAGATATGGGCATTTCCGCGGGTCGCGAACTTACGTTCGTAAGCTTTTCTATTTGGCTTAGGTGCCGGTCGCGAACGTACGATTTTTCCATCTGTTTTAAACGTTAAATTAATCGTTAATCGAACTTTTTTTTTGGTTTCCTTGCATTTTTCTCTTCTTAATTGATTGCAGTAGAAAAATTTTGTTGAAAGAGTGCAAGCATAACATATGTTTTTATATGTAAAATAATTAAATATAAAAATGGCTTAAAATGGAAAAAATAACATTTTTCAGTTTTTAGGCAAATTTTCTCATGAAAACAACTGAGATATGCTATGATACCATTATATTTTAAAAATTTAGACATTTTGTATTCATTTTTTTATAATTATTCACAATAAAATACGATGATTACCAACATTTTTGTTTGAACCAGTAAGCTTTTTTACTGGCTATTTTGTTTGCGAAATAAAGCGAAAAAAAACGACACGAAATTTTAATAATTTGCGAAAAATTCAACTTGTTTATTTGGCTTCTTGTTCTAAAGTAAATTCAATATGTTTTCGATATTATACATTAGTCTGGTTTTGCAAGCATATCAACGATACATTATGTGCGTAGAGAGAGATAGGTGCCAAAAAAGTGCATAAGGAATACATATGGACAACCATATCAACGACACATAATGTACGTAACCAGATATGTGCGCCAAAAACTTAATGCAAATTGTTTGGATAGACGCACATAACCACACGCACATGCATACATAAAGTGGACAACCAAACAGAGGACTTAGGAGCGATCATCTGTTTTCTCTGCTGAGAATGGCAAATATGCATGCATGTATGTGTGAATATGAGTGCATCTGCAAGAACGAGACGAAACGCGACAGAGCGACATAAACGCAGCCAGCGCTCATAGGCATATATGCATTAAAAAGACAACATTAGACAAATATACACACTAATGTAAGACAAATGCACTGCAATATGAGCGCCGCTTAAACGTTCAAACGCGGTAAACGAATACATTAAATAAAGGGAATGCAATTTGACGCGAAGAAGAAGCAGGCCTTTGCTCCCAGCAGGGCCGGATCAGAAGGCCGCGGTTAACATCCTCCCCCCGTTGAAGGACTAGGGACTTCAACCAAATCTGCAAATCTTCAAACGGCAAACTGCTAGCAAATTGCTACCTTCGCGAACCTTCCAAACTCTCCAGCATTTGACACCTTCGATCAAGAAAATTGGACAATGAATCCCAGGTTGGGAACTCATTCAAACCTTGACTCTCTTCCAACTTGATTTGAGTCGTCTTGTCCATCTTTGCCTTGGCCAAATAAATTAGTAACCCATCCGCAAGCTGCTCTTTATTTGCAATGGCCAACATACCACGCACATGAGTCTGCAACTTGTCGCTTAGATGCCGCAAGTCCGTTGCGGAATCGCCACACACACTCTTCAACGAAAAAATCTCCATCACGTGTTTCTGAAATTGAAGAAATTTGTTATCGAACCTTTTTGTTAACAAATTTAAAGCTTCCCTGTAATTTTCATTATTGATTTCCAGCGATGATATTGCGTCTAGAGCCACGCCAGTCAGGCTGGAGCGGAGATGATGAAACTTCTCAAGATCACTTAAGTCGCCGTTTTCGTCAATCACCGCGTTAAAAAGGGTATGGAAATTTGTCCAGTCCTCAAGGGCGCCACTAAATTGCGGCAGCTGTATTTCAGGGAGCCTGGTTTTGCGCGAAGGCGAAGGTGCTTCGCAAAATGGCGTCCTGTCGATCGAAAGCTGCCGCAACATTGACGAACGAGTATGTGCATCTCCCTTTTGTATCGAGCTCAACTGACGACGTAACCTTGCTTTTACGTCAAGGTACAGCGACACGAAATTCATTCTCACGGAGCCCTCCAACTCACCGGTTTCCCTCCACTCCAGCACTGACTGCGCCTCGTCGAATGAAGCGTAAACTTGCTCGACGTATTCGAGCCAGGCAGACACATCGGCGTCATCGTAACCCTCTAACTTCTCAGATGTGAGAGACAGCTTTAATTCCGAAAGATGCCTCATCATTGCTGCCACTTTAGTCCTGTATGGGTGCAGATTGTTTGGACTATCTGCTACATCACTGCTGTTGTTGATTTGCTCACTTGCCATTTTTTAAAACCCGATATAATTTTTACCGAAATAGAGAACGGAACGATTTTATACTTTCCGAATTGAAAATATTGCTAAAAGTGATACCGAATTATACCACGACGAATTTAATACTATCCGATTTGATAATATTTCTAAAGCGATACCGAATTATATCCCGTCAAATTTAATATTACCCGAATTGATAATATGTATGTGTTATTTGGTGTGTGATACCGAATTGCAGCACGCCGATTTTAATATTATCCGAATGATAATATTGTTTGCTGTGAAACCAAGCTAAATATTATCCGAATGATAATATTTTTACAATTTAATATTATCCGAATTGATAATATTAATTGCAGTGATATCGAATTATATCACCTCGGATCACGTCGGGGTCACCAATGTTTGAACCAGTAAGCTTTTTTACTGGCTATTTTGTTTGCGAAATAAAGCGAAAAAAAACGACACGAAATTTTAATAATTTGCGAAAAATTCAACTTGTTTATTTGGCTTCTTGTTCTAAAGTAAATTCAATATGTTTTCGATATTATACATTAGTCTGGTTTTGCAAGCATATCAACGATACATTATGTGCGTAGAGAGAGATAGGTGCCAAAAAAGTGCATAAGGAATACATATGGACAACCATATCAACGACACATAATGTACGTAACCAGATATGTGCGCCAAAAACTTAATGCAAATTGTTTGGATAGACGCACATAACCACACGCACATGCATACATAAAGTGGACAACCAAACAGAGGACTTAGGAGCGATCATCTGTTTTCTCTGCTGAGAATGGCAAATATGCATGCATGTATGTGTGAATATGAGTGCATCTGCAAGAACGAGACGAAACGCGACAGAGCGACATAAACGCAGCCAGCGCTCATAGGCATATATGCATTAAAAAGACAACATTAGACAAATATACACACTAATGTAAGACAAATGCACTGCAATATGAGCGCCGCTTAAACGTTCAAACGCGGTAAACGAATACATTAAATAAAGGGAATGCAATTTGACGCGAAGAAGAAGCAGGCCTTTGCTCCCAGCAGGGCCGGATCAGAAGGCCGCGGTTAACAATTTTATTTTTCGGCCCTGGTTGACCATTCGGCGGAAATGCCCATATCCAATATATGTTACTTGTTATACCCTACCACACAATGTGGTTCAGCTTATTTTGAGTTTGTGCATTTGTCTGCAACTCCCAAAAGGAGAAGAGATGTTTTATATACCGAATTTTATGTTAATCGTTTCAAATTTAGATATAGCCCCCCACATATACGGTTTTCTAATAGGGACATAACAATTTCGTATCTTTATGTCACGCACCCTCAAAGATCTTTAATGATCTGTCTGTGTCAAAACGTTAGTCGAAGTCAACATTTTCATCTATATATATAAAGAAGAATGTGTGTTTGTTGGTTTGTTTGTACCGTATAGACGTCTAAACGGCTGGACCGATCTTCTTGAAATTTTCGCAGAATGTACATGTATGGGGCGTGGTGAAAATAGGGTACCTGAATTTTCGATATATCAAGTGGGCGAGGCCCCGCCCACATAAGACCAATTTTAAAATTGAGATATCTTGCACAATTTGTTAGCGAGTGTTATAATTTTGTACATATGTATCTGGTGGCAGTCTACGTGATTGGTCCAAAAATGGGCGGGATCGCAGCAATGGGCGTGGCACCGCCCATATAAGCCAAATTTAAAGAATGTTATATCTTGCACAATTTGTTAGCGAGACTGCTGGAATTTTGTGTATACGTATCTGGTATACACAAAATTCCAGCTGGGCGGAATCGGGTCAATGGGCGTGGCACCGGCCATATAAGCCAAATTTTGAAATTGACTTATCTTGCATATTTTGTTAGCGAGAGTGCTGTAATTTTGTGCATATGTATCTGGTGGTAGTCTACGTGATTGGTCCAAAAATGGACGGAATCGGACCAATGGGCGTGGCACCGCCCATATAAGTCAAATTTTAAAATTAAGATATCTTGCACAATTTGTTATCGAGAGTGCTGTAATTTTGTGCACATGTATCTGGTGGTAATCTACGTGATTGGTCCAAAAATGGGCGGAAGCGGATCAATGAGCGTGGCACCGTCCATATAAGTCAAATTTAGAATTTTAGATATTTTTCACTGTATGTTAGAGAGAGTGCTGTAATTTTGTACATATATATCTGGTGGTATTGCTGTCTGACCAATAACGCATATTTTGTTTATTGACGAAGCCAGAAATGAGCCTCATCGCTGAAGATGATTTTTCGCGCTCTTAACGTTGAGGCCACTGACTCCGAATTTCGGTAGTAAATTTTAATAATTTCTACTCGTTGTTGGCTCGTATATCTTTCCATCATGAAATGGCTAACCTTACTGAAGAGAAATGTCAAAAGAGCGGCAAAAAATATGGCGTCGTTTGCTGTCCCTGTTGAAAAACCCTTTATTTCTTATTCTATGGATCAAATTAGTATATCTAATTATAACTTCTATTTGGTTGTGAAATATGCCAACTAGCCTCTTAAATGCCTATCGGCGCTGAGGCACTTATATCTATGAAATTTTGTACATAGCTGTTATAATATATGTATAGCTAAAATTTATATGGTTATGTGGACGGGGTCGCGCCCTTTGGTCTGATTTTTAGACCAATCACGTACGTTTCCACCAGACACATATACACAAAATGACAGCACTCTCTCAAACAAATTGTGCAAGATACCTCAATTTCAAAATTGCACAAAAATCGCAATTTAAAAATTTTGCTTATATGGGCGGGGCCACGCCTATTGGTCCGAACCCGCCCATTGTTGGACCAATCGCGTAGATCGCCAACGGATATATATACACAAGATATATCAATTTCAAAATTTGACTCATATGGGTGGGGCCACGCCTATTGATTCGATGCCGCCCATTTTTGGACCAATCGCGTAGATCGCCAACGGATATATATACACAAGATATATCAATTTCAAAATTTGGCTCATATGGGTGGGGCCACGCCTATTGATTCGATGCCGCCCATTTTTTAACGATCACGCAGACTGCCACCATATACATATACACAAAATTCCAGCACTCTCGCTAACAAATTGTGCAAAATATCTCAATTTTAAAATTTGCTTTATATGGGCGGGGCCACGCTTATTGGCCCGAACCCGCCCATTTTTGGACCAATCACGTAGATCGCCAACGGATATATATACACAAAATTCCAGCTCTCTCGCTAACAAATTGTGCAAGATATCACAGTTTTAAAATTTGACTTATATGGGGCTACGCCCATTGGTCCGATCCCGCCCATATTTGGACCAATCACTGCCACCAGATACATATGCCCAACATTACAGCACTCTAGCTAACAAATTGTGCAAGATATATCAATTTCAAAATTTGGCTTATATCGGCGGGGCCACCCCCACTTGGTTCATCGAAAATTTAAGTACCCCATTTTCACCACCCCCCACACATACATTCTGAGAAAATTTCAAGAAGGTCGGTTCAGCCGTTTAGACGCCTATACGGTACAAACAACCCAACATACAAACAAACACACATTCTTCTTTATACCCTCACTTTAGTGTGACGAGGGTATATATCATTTGCTACGGAAAAAAGTGTAACACATCGAAGGAGTGATCTAAGATGTTCGGAGGAAATCCGTTTTGGGTCATTTTAAGTCGAATGAGCAATGTCCGTCCGTCTGTCTGTCTGTCTGCTGGCTGGTGCGCACGATAACTCTCGAAAGGATTAACCGATTAACTTCAAATTTGGTATGTGGTAATATTTTGATCTATCTCCGGATGAGTTCGAAGATGGGCCATATTGGTCTACTCCTTCTGGTACCTCCCACACAAAGGGTTAAAATTTAGTGAAATATTGATTCTTTAATAACTTCTATACTACTTATTCGAATCTTTTGAAATTCTGCGCATAATATTAGTATATTAGTCGCTATTAACTCGAGAAAAATGAGTGAAGTTGGCATGCCCCTTTTGGTACAAATGGACCATTTTGCATCAAAATTTAACTGCTTATAACGTTAATACAAGTGCATAAAAATGCTTGACATTTTCTACAGTATAATGTTTTTGTAGCGCCTATAGTCCGGTAAAAAATGGGCATTATTGTACAGCCCCTTTTGGTACCTCCCACACAAATGGACCGTTTCGTACCAAAAGTAAACGGCTTGTAACTTTAATACCAGTGCATACAAATACTTGAAATATTGTACAGTGTAATGCTGTTATAGTTCCTATAGTCCTGTAAAAAGTGGGCGTTATCACCCCGCCCCTTTTTGTACCTCCCACACAAAATGACCAAATCATACCAAAATTACATAGCTCGTAACTTTAATATACCAGTGCACATAAACGCTTATAGTTCAGCACAATGCAATGTATTTAAGAATGTACTGTTTACCGAAAAATATGTGTATTTGGAAAACCCCTTCTGGTACCTCCCACACAAATTGACAGATTTATTGGTGTAATGTTATATATTACATTACTCACAAAGTGAGGGTATACCTTAGTCGGTTTACCCGACTGAAACTTTCTTACTTGTTTTATATATAGATATATACTTATATATATATTCCAAACATATGTATTTAAGAATTATTTTACATCCGAGTATTACTAAATACACAACCAGTTTTGTTGATCCAATAATGAACACTATCGAATTTACAGAAAATTGTGACAATAATTAAACACGAATAGCCATTAATTGTTAAGCAAATTATACAAATTTAACTGCTTATAACGTTAATACAAGTGCATAAAAATGCTTGAAATTTTCTACAGTATAATGTTTTTGTAGCGCCTATAGTCCGGTAAAAAATGGGCATTATTGTACAGCCCCTTTTGGTACCTCCCACACAAATGGACCGTTTCGTACCAAAAGTAAACGGCTTGTAACTTTAATACCAGTGCATACAAATACTTGAAATATTGTACAGTGTAATGCTGTTATAGTTCCTATAGTCCTGTAAAAAGTGGGCGTTATCACCCCGCCCCTTTTTGTACCTCCCACACAAAATGACCAAATCATACCAAAATTACATAGCTCGTAACTTTAATATACCAGTGCACATAAACGCTTATAGTTCAGCACAATGCAATGTATTTAAGAATGTACTGTTTACCGAAAAATATGTGTATTTGGAAAACCCCTTCTGGTACCTCCCACACAAATTGACAGATTTATTGGTGTAATGTTATATATTACATTACTCACAAAGTGAGGGTATACCTTAGTCGGTTTACCCGACTGAAACTTTCTTACTTGTTTTATATATAGATATATACTTATATATATATTCCAAACATATGTATTTAAGAATTATTTTACATCCGAGTATTACTAAATACACAACCAGTTTTGTTGATCCAATAATGAACACTATCGAATTTACAGAAAATTGTGACAATAATTAAACACGAATAGCCATTAATTGTTAAGCAAATTATAGAACAAAGTTCGAAGTAGAACAGACAATTATAATAAAAAAAATTATCTAAATTTTAGCATTGAGGATGACTTTATTACATGGAAAGATCGATTCTGGCCGTCCGTATGCGACTTCTTTGGAATTGAAGGCGGAGGCGAAGAAGTACTTATGCGTCAATTCCGTTTATTGGAACAACCTGATGTACAACCAGATCGCATATATACTGGCGAAATAGCGCGTCTACATTCTATGCAAAATCAGCGACCGCCTTTCGACGCGAAGAATCCATTCTTGGCCTCTATAATCGTTAATCGTGAATTGCACAAAGGTGGAGGGCGTTCATGTATGCATATCGAATTAAACATCGAAGGGTCAAAAATGCGTTACGACGCTGGTGACCACATAGCTATGTACCCCATAAATGATAAAGTGCTGGTAGAAAAATTGGGGGAACTATGCAATGCAAATTTGGACACCGTTTTTTCATTGATTAATACCGATACAGACAGCAGCAAGAAACATCCATTCCCATGTCCCACTACTTATCGTACGGCGTTGACACACTACTTAGAAATTACTGCAATTCCGAGAACTCATATCTTAAAAGAATTGGCTGAATACTGTACAGACGAAAAAGAAAAGGAATTCCTACGCAGTATGGCTTCAATAACTCCAGAAGGGAAAGATAAATATCAAAACTGGATTCAGAATTCGTCGAGAAACATAGTGCACATTTTGGAGGATATTAAGTCATGCAAACCGCCGATCGACCATATTTGCGAATTACTTCCACGTCTTCAGCCGAGATACTATTCAATTTCGTCGTCTTCCAAGGTATGTCTGACATAGTGTTTTATTTTATTCGTTAAAAATTTTAAATTTAATTTAAGTTTTAATAAATCATTGCGCCAGAGATAAAACACAATATGACGTACGTACGCTTTTTAGACTAAAAACTAGTAAGGAAAGATTAAATTCAGGTCAATTGAATAGAGGGATATACCAAAACATGGACCTACGAGTATGTGCCACATTTTTACTAGGGATGATTAAGTTCAATATAAAGTATAAATTCGTAATATTCAGACAGACAGATCAATTGAAAAATGTGTTCTCTGAAGTGTCAGCAAGTGACAACAGTGGGGACCTTTAAATGGGGGACCAAACCATATACCGATATGCCCAATTTTTTTCTTCATCTGCAATGGATAATGTTTGCTCTATAGTTGTTAGTTGCGTTTAGTGTATAATCTGTGTGAAGCTTTATAATATCTGCTTTGTGCGAGGCCTCTGTAAGTTGATACGCTATCATACATCCACAGATTCCTCCTGACAAGTCTCGGGCGCATCCAGCTCAGTTAGTCTCTGATTTGGATGGTCCCTTTAATGGCATCCCAGAAGGTATTGTTTAGTTGTAAGTAGGTTACAGTGACTTTTCACTGATAGGTCTTTTGTTTGCGCATGAAAGTCGAAATTTTCAGTTGGCGTCGCAGAGAAAATATACCTCGCTGTAGAGAACACATTTTATTACATACGCTCCAGAGAACACATTTTATTACATAATTTTTGCTATTTTTCTTCTCATATCTGAAAATATTTATTTATATTAGTCTTTTTGATTTTTGTAAATTACTTTTCCTTTTATGTTTATGGAAATAACAAAGAAACCCACAAAAACTTCTGAATTATGAAATCTGTTTATTTCTAACAAAAACAATATAATTTAGGAAGACATTCCTTCCTGTAGCGAGTAATTGTCAGTTACGAACGAATAGGAATTTGATTCCAACGAGTGAGGGTTTTCGCGGATTTTCAGATCGTTTTTCCCGAATTTTTTGTAATTGTCACAATTAGAAAATTAATATTAATCGATAAGTGCAAAAAAAGTTCAATCAATGTTCGCGGAATACTGTTTTTTCGCGTGTGACAGTTCATTCCTATTCGTTCGTAACTGATAGATTTTGACGTTTCGGTCTGAAGGAATGTCTTCTTATATTCTATTTGTTTTTGTGGAGACCCATAGTATTTTTTCGAGAGGAATATTTTTCCCGAAGACACCAGATTTGATTGCAATGTTTCAGGGTGAGGGGATGAGAAGAGCGAATGACTGTTTTGCGAGAAATAATTTTCCAAAGGTTCCCTTACTATTCCGAAGTCCTCTCTGATTTCTTAACAAACTTTGTGGTCAAATATCGAGAAAACAAGAGCTAACTTGCAGGCCATGTTTAAGACTAATATCCTATGGACAGGACCCCATGTTGGCTGTGCGGAACACATAATATTATGCGTACTGGGGTGTATTTTCCTGGGGCCCATTTTCATTCCGCCATAAAATGACTGTCATTATTCATATTTGTCTTTTATCATTGGTACAATTATACAAATGAAGGGAAATGATAAAAAATATCAGAAACAACACAAGTCGCATGTGATTTGCAATTAATTTACATATTATTATACTAAAACAGACTATAATAAATATTTCGTGCTATTTATGTTTCAGCTCTACCCAACAAATGTTCACATTACTGCCGTTTTGGTGCAATATGAAACGTCAACAGGTCGTACTAACAAAGGCGTGGCAACCACATACATGAAAGAAAAGAATCCTTCACAGGGTGAAGTTAAAGTACCCGTATTTATACGCAAATCCCAGTTCAGATTACCAACTAAATCTGAAACTCCTGTTATAATGGTGGGCCCTGGAACTGGTCTAGCACCCTTCAGAGGCTTTATACAAGAACGCCAATATTTACGAGACAATGGCAAGCCCGTTGGTGACACTATATTATATTTCGGATGTCGAAAGAAAACTGAAGATTTCATTTATAAAGACGAATTGGAGCAATATGTTGGAAACGGAACCTTAATATTAAAAACTGCCTTTTCCCGCGACCAAGAAGAAAAAATCTACGTCACTCATCTAATTGAACAAGATGCAGATTTAGTGTGGAAGGTAATCGGTGAAAATAAAGGACACTTTTATATATGCGGGTATGTTGTTCTTATACACTCAATTAATTATGTGTGTTTATGTTTCTTGTTTTACAATCTTTTAGAGACGCTAAAAATATGGCTGTGGACGTTAGAAACATTTTAGTTAAAATTTTATCAACCAAAGGAAACATGAGTGAAGCTGATGCTGTGCAACACATTAAGAAAATGGAAGCACAAAAACGTTACTCTGCTGATGTTTGGAGCTAGAAAAATATGTAGCATATCTTAAAAAACGCTAATAGGAATTCCTTCGTAATTAGGCTGAAATAAGAATTTGTATGACAATTAAAAAAATTATTCACTATACGTACATATATTATTATTTTTGTACAGAAAACAAATACTAATAGTTTTTCTGGTTTGGGAATATTTTCCATTGCTGTCAATGATTCACTGTATGCAGTTAAAGTTTTTTACATTTTATTGTTTGTCTGAATGTTTTGTAAATGATTTTAATGAAAAAATAAATACTTCTACGTTTTTTGTAAATTATATTCTACTAGTGTTTACCGTCAAATAATATGTAAAACATCCTCAAGTCACGCTGTAAGCTCTTAACTTTTTGTGCAAAATGGTACCATTGTGTGGGAAGTACCAAAAGGGGCGTGGCAATAACGTCCATTTTTAACAGGGTTATAGACATAAAAGTATTACACTGTACAAAATATAAAGTATTTGTATACACTGGAATTAGTGTTATAAGCTGTTAACTTTTGGTACATTTGTGTGGGAAGTACCAAAAGGGGCGTAGCAACTTCGCCCTTTTTTCGAGTTGATATCGACTAATAAACTAATACTATGTGTGGAATTTCAGAAGATTAGAATAAGTAGTGTAGCAGCTATTAATTTCACATCATTTTAACCCTTTGTGGGGGAGGTACTAGAAGGAGTGGACCAATATGGCCCCGCTTCGAACTTAGCCGGAGATAGAAAAAATTTTACCACGTACCAAATTTGAAGTCGTTTGGGATTGGTTGTGGTACCATATTTTTCTTTTTTGACCCACTGTGCGCCCAAAATTATGAATTTCGACAAATCCCGTCTTATTGCACGCCTATATTCGAAGGACTACCATCCCACCAAACTTCATGATTATAGCTTCAGCCGTTGGGCTGGGCGGCGATCAGCCGTATCTAAAATTAATGGGTCGATTATGGATTGCAACCAACGTTTAATTGCGTTGCAAGTTGCCAAAATTACATTACGGATGGCAACTACCGACAACATCAGTTGTTAAATGGGCGATTTTTCGCAAACCATTTATTTGTGGTTGTTGTGCATTAAAAAAGAGTAAAATAAAACGGAAATTAAATGGTGGTTATATTTTGTTTACCATTTTTTCAACATTACATTTTTTCGCGTGTCTGTACGTTTCTTCAGGGCCGTGCGCAGGATTCTGTTTTGGGGGTTTTTCACAAAGAAAATAAAGTTATAATAAAAATAAAGTTATAAAGTGACGAACGGATAACAATTTTACTTCAGCGAGTGATTTTTTTGCGTACATATGGGAATCATAAAAAAAATATAGCTGGGAATGCATTAAATGGAAGAGGGACAGCCTCTCCTGCAATGCAGTGAAAGTGTCGACAACAATCCTCATTATGTCGTAGAAGACTTTGGGTTGAGAGCTACTCATCATGTTACAATCAATTTTCAGGTCGTATTTACTTTCTAGTTTAGAAATAAGTTTTTCATGTTTTATGATTAATATAAGAAAATACGTAAGTATATGTATGTACCATTTATTACGTATTTACTTTCTAGTTTAGAAATAAGTTTTTCATGTTTTATGATTAATATAAGAAAATACATAAGTATATGTACCATTTATTACAAAATACGATGGACGATTATTGTAAAAAGAATTAAACATATCATATTTTTTTAATTTAATAACAAAGTTTTTCGTAGATACAAATAATAAGTTGTGATCGGCAACATTGTTCAAGCAACATCTGTTGAATTGTCCGGCATTTATTCAGTTTTATCAAAAGAGTGTTGTCTTCCGCCTAGTTTACCATTTGTTGATGGACAAAATTGAACAAAAACGTCAACTTTGAGACGATAATTATGAGTTCCAAGAACGTCCAATTCATACCGAAAAAGCTGCTGTTTTATGTGGATTTGGGGCTTACCAACTTCTTTTGAGCTGAATTGGATGATATGGACACTAACATGTGGTTCCAACAGGAGGGCTCTACGGCCACACAACTCATGCTACATGGCATGGTCATCTCATGGTGATGTGAACTGACCACCGAGATCGTGCGATGTGACCCAATTATTTTTTTGTGGAATTTTGTTAAGCGCCTCAGCGAAACGGTGGCGAACATTTGCAAGATATATTCCATTTAGATACATATATAGTAATGATATCAGTAGGCATTTCAAACGAAACTAATATAGTTATGTGATATCACACATTTAGTTTTATTTACATTTAAATATGGGAAATGTATAAAAAATTTTACATTATTTTTTAAAACGCTCCAACGACAGTAAAGGCCCAGTTAGGCAAACTTAACCGTAACGCCCCCGTAGCGTAACGAATCAGCTGATTCAATCTGTCATATGGAAGTCGGTGTAAACGATTAACCAACGGAAACGAAACGTAAACGGACGGCTGAATCTGTTGAAATTAGAATTGGACGTTCCGTTTACGTACAATTTGACAACAGCTGATACTACATGTTGTTTACAATTACAATTGTATGTTCACCGAGAAAAGCTACGAAAATAATTGATTAATTATTTGTTGTTTAAAAATGCAAATAAACATGAAAGACGAAGATTTGATTCATTGCTGCAGTTGCACGAGCATTTATACAATAAATATAACCCAGCATATAGGATATCTGAAAAAAAGCGAGAAGCTTGGAAGCAAATTGGCAAGGAGCTGGGCGTCACAGGTGAGTTTTATGAAGATCGCGGCTGATTCCATTAAAAATTAAATTTATAATCTGCTTCAGGATTCCTTTGGCGACAGTACGAGACAATCATTGCGCCAATCTTCTTCATTGTGGGTGAATTTGACAGCAATATAAGCATCTCTACAAATGTGGACTTATTTATAGACAGAGATTGGATTGGATTTGGCTGAGTCCCTCTTCAATGGAAATAGACATAAGTAAAAGTATTAATAAAACACAGAATATTTAAGATATTGAGTTCAAATTTATTCCAGGTGTAGTGCAAATGTTACATTTTAAGAATGCAATTCAATTTCGGTCATATGACTACCACGAGCCCGTCTACAGCGACATTTCGACCGGAACGTTGGCAATTTCGCGTTGGGTGTTGTCTCTGATGTCTGATGTCTCTATAGTTGTTGACTTAGACCAAGGATATTCCTCAGGGGAAACGCCGCATCGCCAATAAAAAAAATGAGGAAAGGCTTCAGAGGATGCTGACGATAATGGTTTACTAGGAGGTACAGGTACTGTACCTAAAATAACTGATTGGCCAAACGGAGAGTACTGGAATATAGCTGTATTTAATTTAAATTAAGAAATGGAAATTGTTTGTATTAAAATAGATTACAATTAAATATAAGTTTAATGGACATAACCCCATCGTGTTGGCTGCCATAACTTCCAACATTAACTGATATGTATATATGTCATGTATAGTTAGCATCGCAGATTCCCACACAATTCGGCATATCCCACATTCGTTGAAAATCATTGGCAATGTGTTTGTACTGCTGTGTAGTTGGTTCACTTAATTAAATCGGAGAAAGCAAGCGCCACAAAACTTCACTGTATTCTAAAGCAATATTTCGCATTGTTGTTTTCCCCAGCCTGTGACTCCATGCAATCGATTGTATGGAACAGCCGTGACCCAAATATCTACAAGAATAAAGAATAGAATGTTAATATTTCCCAACTTGGAATCATAGGATAAAGCAATATTTGACATACAGTATTGTTATTGTTATATCTCTGCCGGTCTAATCCGTTGCTTTGGCGTAGTTAACTCAGTCATTGTTTATAGGACGATATTTTCTTGATTTACTTTAATTGTAAATTCTACAAATTTATAAACAATCTTTTTAACTTAATTTTTAATAAACCTAAACAAAAAGAAATCGCGGCTTTTTTGTTTACTTATGTGTTGTTGTTGTCAGACCATATGACTCGTTATCTCAACGTTGGCTAATCGCTCAAACGGGCAACGTTACGGCAACGGTAAAGATAAATTACGGTTACGTATGCCTAACCCGGCCTTAAGATGTAAACAAACAATCAAACGTCATCTATGAGTTTGGCAGTTCATTGAGCTCTAAAATATGACGAGAAAATCAGCTGTTAGCTGTACTCTACCTTCTTCAATATACCTTGATTCAGATGAAGAAGCTTTCACTCAATTAGACTAAGAGCATCCATCGCGAAATTACATTCCAATTTAGCTTCGTCAAGTACTCTTTTCGGTTGGTTCGTAGAGCTTCTGCACAGTGTTGCCACTACAATAATTTTTTTTCTACCAAAATTGTCTAAAATTTCTACCAAAATCGTTTGAAATCTTTAATTTTTTATGTTATTGTAATGTATTATTTATATTTAAATAAAACTTCGAATTAATTTAATTTACTTCGAATAAATTTAAAATATAGAACTAGTATTTTACATCGTACATTACTAGATTTGGTACAAAAGAACCAGGAATGAACATTATAATTTTGAACGAAATTGGTTGTGAATTAGATATAGCCCCCATATATATTCCTTCCGATTTGGTATCGATGTGCTGTATATACGTTATTTAACAATGGATCATCATGAACTTTGCAGAGAAGAGTTTCTTTCGGCTCAGATTTAAATATAGCCTTATATATATAATATCCTTCCGATTTTTTATCAAAGTGCTATAGAAACTTTATTTAGCATACGATAGTTATGAATTTTGAAGTGTATTGCAACAGAAACGAACTTTGACAAGTTTGAAGAAAATCGGTTCAGATTTATATATAGCCCCCATATACCCGTAATGTTCCTTCCAATTTGGTATTAATGAGTTTAGAAGCTTTCTGTAACATCCGATGGTTATGAAATTAAGTAGAGAACGTTAGGTAGAACGTTGCGAGTTCAAATTTAAGATTCAGAATCACAATATGTTTGCTTATTCTGCTCGAACAAAAGTGGTCATATAGTCGGCTCAACGCGACTTTAGCCTTTATATATGTAGTTTGTTCACATTTGTTTTATAATCTTACATTCTGTTCAATTCACATTTTTTCAAGTTTTTACATTACATTTGTTTGACATTCTACAAAAGACTTGGGATAGTTAGGTCGTCAACAGTCAGCGATATTACTTATTATATAATAATCAGCAAATTCCATTAGGAACATAGGCTGTGTACGGAGAATCTCCAGTCGTTTCTGTCTGCTGCGATGTGTCTTAGTTCGTTGAAAGGTTTCCCCGTTGAGTATTGTTCGTCTCCACGTTGTTTTTGGTCTTCCCCTGCTTCTAGATCCTTGTGGGTTCCATTCTAAAGTTTCGTGGCAGATTTCGTTGTAAGGTTTTCGAAGAGTGTGCCCGAGCCATTTATATTTCCGTTTCTTTATTTGTATGTTGATGTTTTCTTGGTCTGCCGTTGTTAGAAGCTGCTCGTTTGAGATAGTTCTGGGCCACCATATTTTTAGTATGCAGCGTAAACATGTGTTGGTAAAAACTTCGAGCTTGCGTTTGACTGATTCATTTACCAGCCAGGTATCGGAGCCGTAGAGTACGACGCTTTTTATGCAGGCGTTGTATATGTGCAGTTTGGTTTTGGGTGAGGTTGATTTCCATATATTTTGTAATCTGTAGTATGACGTTTTCGCGTTTTCTATACGGGCGTCCACGTCTGCGGCGGTGCCGCCGTCTGGGGTAATTATTATTGGCTTGTTGTTTAGTTGAAATTTAAGTGGTCGTTGTGATTTGATGCTCATGCATTTTGTCTTATCCGCGTTGATTCGCAGGCCGTATTTCAGAGCCTTGGAGGCTAAGTCGTCTATTTTCTTTTGCATGTCGTCTTTGTTTGTAGCCAAAAGAACGAGATCCTGGAGTCTCCATTGAATACCTTTGCTTTTACCTGCTATAGACGACATTATTGTGTCTAGCACTACGACGAATAGTATGGGCGACAACAAACATCCTTGTTTCACGCCGCTGATTGTGTTGAAGGGCTGGCTTGTCTTTTCGCAATGCGACACGCTCATTTTGGAGTCGTTATATTGGGCCTTTATAAGGTTATTACTTATTATATGTATCGGGTAATTGTTGCAAAACCAAAGAAATTTAATACACGATTTTTGTCAAAACTTCTATAAAAAATATTTTGAGGAGCGTTAAATCTACCAAATTTACATCGATTCTTCCATTCTACCAGACTAAAAATATTCTACCAATTTTGGTAGAAAAACTCAAAAACGGCAACACTGCTTCTGCATCGTCAGAAAATATCACTTTCACTGCAACACCACCAAGGGTAAGGAAGCTCGCGCTCTACGGCGCTTTTGAACTACGTTCAAATCTACATTTTTATACTCTTGAATTACCACTGAAACATTTCTTTGTCTTCTTACTCGTATTTGTTTCTATTTTCGTACAAGAATATGTGGATTACAATTTGTGAGGATTCATCGAACGATTACACTACGCAACAAAAAAAATTGTTTTTGTGTCTTAGACCTAATAATTATTTTTTTTGTATAGATTGTGGCATGTTATATAAAATCAAAACCAAAAATTTTTTTATGGATAAATTTTTTTTTAATTTTTTTTATTAAAAATACTGTTATCGTCGAATGTACCCTTAGTATTTGCACTTATACGTTAAATTGAAGCTATTAATGTGTGCTACCGGTGTTGGAAATATCTCTTTCACTTAGAAACAATGGTTTAGTAACAGTCATTAAACAAATTGGAAAAAATATATTTTTTTTCAAAAAAAAAAAACAAACAATTCTGGGACAAAAAAAAACATAAAAAAAAAGAAAAAAATCGAAAAAAATATTTTATTTCATTTTTTAAAAGTTTGCATCCTAGCGAAGAAAAAATGCCTAAAAATCTATGGATAAATGTAGAAATTATAGCCCTTTTGGTAGAGGTAAGAGAATTTGAATTTTTTTTAAATTTCTGTTTAAATAGCGCTTTTATTTATATTATGTACATTTGGGTTTATTTACATGAACAAGTTTCATTAGAAGTAATTGTGAGTTCTTTGTTGACGTTTGTAGATTTCGGAATCGGTTTCTCTAATGAGGAACCAACTATAATCTCACATCATTCTTTCATCCCAGTGCCCTTGGTAACGCCGCTCGATGGACTTCAATTCTTGGTGAAAACTCACTTACGTCGCCAAGATTCTCGGGGGAAAAGTTTAAATGAGAATAAAAGAAATGAATTTTGAGGTACATATTTACACCTGTTGGAATACATAAAGCGAAAAATAAGTTGGAAGAATACATACATATGTGTTATATACATAAATATAAAAAAATATGTTTCTAACCAATTTTTTCATAATTTTTTTAACAAATCATTAATCATTGTTTCATATTGAGGGCTTTTATTGGATCCAAGGAAATTTTAAACTACAAGCTTAAACGACCTGCTGCAATTTCATCCGACGTCAAATATGATTCGAAATTCACATCTTTCATCAGTTTCCTTATTTTAGGCCCATCAAAAACTCCTTCTTTGATTTTTTGAAAAGAAAGACTTTTATATAAACTTTTTAAATATGAGAGTGAATTGCCATCTTTCCTTAAGGCTTTTACAACATTTTTAAAGAGCCCCAGCTTAATATTCAGTGGTGGCAAATTATCGGCTATCCCAGAGGCATAAGAGAAACCTCTTCTGACAATTTTTTTTACTGATCGGATTTAAAATACAGTTCTACAGCGCTTACATGTCAAATCGGGGGTAACATATACATATATGGGGGCTATATGTAAATCTGAACCGATTTCCCTCAAATGTGGCAGTGTTAATTCACGTAATGAGAAACCTCTTTCTGCCAATTTTTTCTACTGATCGGATATCAAATATAAGCCCTCAATATGAAACAATGATTAATGATTTGTTAAAAAAATTATGAAAAAATTGGTTAGAAACATATTTTTTTATATTTATGTATATAACACATATGTATGTATTCTTCCAACTTATTTTTCGCTTTATGTATTCCAACAGGTGTAAATATGTACCTCAAAATTCATTTCTTTTATTCTCATTTAAACTTTTCCCCCGAGAATCTTGGCGACGTAAGTGAGTTTTCACCAAGAATTGAAGTCCATCGAGCGGCGTTACCAAGGGCACTGGGATAAAAGAATGATGTGAGATTATAGTTGGTTCCTCATTAGAGAAACCGATTCCAAAATCTACAAACGTCAACAAAGAACTCACAATTACTTCTAATGAAACTTGTTCATGTAAATAAACCCAAATGTACATAATATAAATAAAAGCGCTATTTAAACAGAAATTTAAAAAAAATTCAAATTCTCTTACCTCTACCAAAAGGGCTATAATTTCTACATTTATCCATAGATTTTTAGGCATTTTTTCTTCGCTAGGATGCAAACTTTTAAAAAATGAAATAAAATATTTTTTTCGATTTTTTTCTTTTTTTTTATGTTTTTTTTTGTCCCAGAATTGTTTGTTTTTTTTTTTTGAAAAAAAATATATTTTTTCCAATTTGTTTAATGACTGTTACTAAACCATTGTTTCTAAGTGAAAGAGATATTTCCAACACCGGTAGCACACATTAATAGCTTCAATTTAACGTATAAGTGCAAATACTAAGGGTACATTCGACGATAACAGTATTTTTAATAAAAAAAATTAAAAAAAAATTTATCCATAAAAAAATTTTTGGTTTTGATTTTATATAACATGCCACAATCTATACAAAAAAAATAATTATTAGGTCTAAGACACAAAAACAATTTTTTTTGTTGCGTAGTGTAATCGTTCGATGAATCCTCACAAATTGTAATCCACATATTCTTGTACGAAAATAGAAACAAATACGAGTAAGAAGACAAAGAAATGTTTCAGTGGTAATTCAAGAGTATAAAAATGTAGATTTGAACGTAGTTCAAAAGCGCCGTAGAGCGCGAGCTTCCTTACCCTTGGTGGTGTTGCAGTGAAAGTGATATTTTCTGACGATGCAGAAGCAGTGTTGCCGTTTTTGAGTTTTTCTACCAAAATTGGTAGAATATTTTTAGTCTGGTAGAATGGAAGAATCGATGTAAATTTGGTAGATTTAACGCTCCTCAAAATATTTTTTATAGAAGTTTTGACAAAAATCGTGTATTAAATTTCTTTGGTTTTGCAACAATTACCCGATACATATAATAAGTAATAACCTTATAAAGGCCCAATATAACGACTCCAAAATGAGCGTGTCGCATTGCGAAAAGACAAGCCAGCCCTTCAACACAATCAGCGGCGTGAAACAAGGATGTTTGTTGTCGCCCATACTATTCGTCGTAGTGCTAGACACAATAATGTCGTCTATAGCAGGTAAAAGCAAAGGTATTCAATGGAGACTCCAGGATCTCGTTCTTTTGGCTACAAACAAAGACGACATGCAAAAGAAAATAGACGACTTAGCCTCCAAGGCTCTGAAATACGGCCTGCGAATCAACGCGGATAAGACAAAATGCATGAGCATCAAATCACAACGACCACTTAAATTTCAACTAAACAACAAGCCAATAGAAGACGTCAATTGCTTTTGCTATTTAGGTAGCATAATTACCCCAGACGGCGGCACCGCCGCAGACGTGGACGCCCGTATAGAAAACGCGAAAACGTCATACTACAGATTACAAAATATATGGAAATCAACCTCACCCAAAACCAAACTGCACATATACAACGCCTGCATAAAAAGCGTCGTACTCTACGGCTCCGATACCTGGCTGGTAAATGAATCAGTCAAACGCAAGCTCGAAGTTTTTACCAACACATGTTTACGCTGCATACTAAAAATATGGTGGCCCAGAACTATCTCAAACGAGCAGCTTCTAACAACGGCAGACCAAGAAAACATCAACATACAAATAAAGAAACGGAAATATAAATGGCTCGGGCACACTCTTCGAAAACCTTACAACGAAATCTGCCACGAAACTTTAGAATGGAACCCACAAGGATCTAGAAGCAGGGGAAGACCAAAAACAACGTGGAGACGAACAATACTCAACGGGGAAACCTTTCAACGAACTAAGACACATCGCAGCAGACAGAAACGACTGGAGATTCTCCGTACACAGCCTATGTTCCTAATGGAATTTGCTGATTATTATATAATAAGTAATATCGCTGACTGTTGACGACCTAACTATCCCAAGTCTTTTGTAGAATGTCAAACAAATGTAATGTAAAAACTTGAAAAAATGTGAATTGAACAGAATGTAAGATTATAAAACAAATGTGAACAAACTACATATATAAAGGCTAAAGTCGCGTTGAGCCGACTATATGACCACTTTTGTTCGAGCAGAATAAGCAAACATATTGTGATTCTGAATCTTAAATTTGAACTCGCAACGTTCTACCTAACGTTCTCTACTTAATTTCATAACCATCGGATGTTACAGAAGGCTTCTAAACTCATTAATACCAAATTGGAAGGAACATTACGGGTATATGGGGGCTATATATAAATCTGAACCGATTTTCTTCAAACTTGTCAAAGTTCGTTTCTGTTGCAATACACTTCAAAATTCATAACTATCGTATGCTAAATAAAGTTTCTATAGCACTTTGATAAAAAATCGGAAGGATATTATATATATAAGGCTATATTTAAATCTGAGCCGAAAGAAACTCTTCTCTGCAAAGTTCATGATGATCCATTGTTAAATAACGTATATACAGCACATCGATACCAAATCGGAAGGAATATATATGGGGGCTATATCTAATTCACAACCAATTTCGTTCAAAATTATAATGTTCATTCCTGGTTCTTTTGTACCAAATCTAGTAATGTACGATGTAAAATACTAGTTCTATATTTTAAATTTATTCGAAGTAAATTAAATTAATTCGAAGTTTTATTTAAATATAAATAATACATTACAATAACATAAAAAATTAAAGATTTCAAACGATTTTGGTAGAAATTTTAGACAATTTTGGTAGAAAAAAAATTATTGTAGTGGCAACACTGTGCAGAAGCTCTACGAACCAACCGAAAAGAGTACTTGACGAAGCTAAATTGGAATGTAATTTCGCGATGGATGCTCTTAGTCTAATTGAGTGAAAGCTTCTTCATCTGAATCAAGGTATATTGAAGAAGGTAGAGTACAGCTAACAGCTGATTTTCTCGTCATATTTTAGAGCTCAATGAACTGCCAAACTCATAGATGACGTTTGATTGTTTGTTTACATCTTAAGGCCGGGTTAGGCATACGTAACCGTAATTTATCTTTACCGTTGCCGTAACGTTGCCCGTTTGAGCGATTAGCCAACGTTGAGATAACGAGTCATATGGTCTGACAACAACAACACATAAGTAAACAAAAAAGCCGCGATTTCTTTTTGTTTAGGTTTATTAAAAATTAAGTTAAAAAGATTGTTTATAAATTTGTAGAATTTACAATTAAAGTAAATCAAGAAAATATCGTCCTATAAACAATGACTGAGTTAACTACGCCAAAGCAACGGATTAGACCGGCAGAGATATAACAATAACAATACTGTATGTCAAATATTGCTTTATCCTATGATTCCAAGTTGGGAAATATTAACATTCTATTCTTTATTCTTGTAGATATTTGGGTCACGGCTGTTCCATACAATCGATTGCATGGAGTCACAGGCTGGGGAAAACAACAATGCGAAATATTGCTTTAGAATACAGTGAAGTTTTGTGGCGCTTGCTTTCTCCGATTTAATTAAGTGAACCAACTACACAGCAGTACAAACACATTGCCAATGATTTTCAACGAATGTGGGATATGCCGAATTGTGTGGGAATCTGCGATGCTAACTATACATGACATATATACATATCAGTTAATGTTGGAAGTTATGGCAGCCAACACGATGGGGTTATGTCCATTAAACTTATATTTAATTGTAATCTATTTTAATACAAACAATTTCCATTTCTTAATTTAAATTAAATACAGCTATATTCCAGTACTCTCCGTTTGGCCAATCAGTTATTTTAGGTACAGTACCTGTACCTCCTAGTAAACCATTATCGTCAGCATCCTCTGAAGCCTTTCCTCATTTTTTTTATTGGCGATGCGGCGTTTCCCCTGAGGAATATCCTTGGTCTAAGTCAACAACTATAGAGACATCAGACATCAGAGACAACACCCAACGCGAAATTGCCAACGTTCCGGTCGAAATGTCGCTGTAGACGGGCTCGTGGTAGTCATATGACCGAAATTGAATTGCATTCTTAAAATGTAACATTTGCACTACACCTGGAATAAATTTGAACTCAATATCTTAAATATTCTGTGTTTTATTAATACTTTTACTTATGTCTATTTCCATTGAAGAGGGACTCAGCCAAATCCAATCCAATCTCTGGAAATCCGGATCCAAGGAAATTTTAAACTACAAGCTTAAACGACCTGCTGCAATTTCATCCGACGTCAAATATGATTCGAAATTCACATCTTTCATCAGTTTCCTTATTTTAGGCCCATCAAAAACTCCTTCTTTGATTTTTTGAAAAGAAAGACTTTTATATAAACTTTTTAAATATGAGAGTGAATTGCCATCTTTCCTTAAGGCTTTTACAACATTTTTAAAGAGCCCCAGCTTAATATTCAGTGGTGGCAAATTATCGGCTATCCCAGAGGCATAAGAGAAACCTCTTCTGACAATTTTTTTTACTGATCGGATTTAAAATACAGTTCTACAGCGCTTACATGTCAAATCGGGGGTAACATATACATATATGGGGGCTATATGTAAATCTGAACCGATTTCCCTCAAATGTGGCAGTGTTAATTCACGTAATGAGAAACCTCTTTCTGCCAATTTGTTCTACTGATCGGATATAAAATATAGTTTCTACAGCGTTTAAATGTCAAATCGGGGGTAACATATATATGTGGGCTATATCTAAATCTGAACCGATTTCCCTTAAAGTTGGCAGTATTAATTCATGTAATAAGAAACCTCTTTCTGCCGAATTTCGTACTGATCGGATTAAAAATACACTTTTTACAGCTCTTACATGTAAAATCGGGGGTAACATACATACATATATAAATCTGAACCGATTTTCTCCGAATTTGGCAGTATTCCTTCATGTAATAAGAAACCTCTTTCTGCCGAAAATAAAGTTTTTACAGCGCTTACATTTCAAATCGGGGCTAACATATATATGGGGGCTATATCCAAATCTAAACCGATTTTAACCAAATTAAATAGGGATCGTCCTTGGGCCAAAAAAAGATATGTGTAAAGTTTCGTCAAGATCGGGCCATAATTGCGACCTGTACTTTGATTACAAGAATACATCTACAGACGGACATAGCTAAATCGACTCAGAATGTGATTACAAGTCGATCGGTATAATAAACAATGGATCTATCTCTTCTCCTTTTGGGTGTTACAAACAAAGCACAATGTCATAATACCCTGTACCACAGTGTGGTGTAGGGTATAAAAATTGTTCAGGAGAGCAGTTTTTCTGTTTTTGAGACAATGTTCCTTCTTCCCCACGGCGTAATATTTATTATATTTCCAGTTTGCTTTTCTCATTGTGTACTTAACTCCATCTTTTTCAATATTATTAACAAAAAAATGTAATTATAATGCATGTTTTTCATAAACAATGCAGATACGTCACTTTGTGGGGAAAAAAATTATACTTAATGTCAGTTACGACTGATCACCGCCCAGCCCAAACGGCTAAAGCTAGAGTCATGAAATTTGGTAGAATGGTAGTCCTTGCTATATAGACGTGCAATATGGAAGGATTTTTCGAAATTTTGGGCGCACAATGGGTCAACAAAGAAAAAATATGGTATCACAGCCAAATCTAAACGGCTGGAGCTAGAATTGCGACATTTCGTGTGAGGGTATCGCATAGGGCAAAGATTCGGTATGAATCACAATTTTTTGAAAATAAAATTGGCACCAAAGCCAATTCCAAATGGCAAGAGCTTGAATCGTCTAATTTGGCTTGAGGGTAGCCATTGGAACGTAGACTAGACACAAGGAGTTTTTAGGCAAAAATGGTAAATATTATGCAGTGGGACAAAACAATGTTGGATATGGTACAGTGGGGCAAAAAGTGGTAAATATGGTACAGTGGGGGAAAATTTAAATTTGTGCAGTTGGTCAAAAATGTGTTAAATATGGCACAGTGGGGCAAAAAGGGTTAAATATGGTACAGTTGGGGAAATATTTTAAATTTGTGCAGTGGGACAAATATGTGTAAAATATGGCACAGTGGAACAAAAATGTGTTTAATATTGTGAGGCAACATGTTTAAGATTAAGGTTACGTATGGTACAGTGATGGAAAAAATAAATATTGTGCAGTTGGAAAAAAACTGTGTTTAATATGGTACAGTGGGGCAAAAAGTGCTAAATATGGTACAGATATGTGTTAAATATGGCACAGTGGGGCAAAAAGGGTTAAATATGGTACCGTAGTGCAAAAATGGTAAAATATGGTGCGTATGGCAAAAAGGGTTAAATATGGTAGAGTAGGGCTAAGGGTGCGAGTACCACCCCACGCCACAATCTTCTACAATTCCTCATATAGTATTAGTTTCTTCAACGCAATCATCTTGAGGCTGATGACTTTGATTCCAGTTCATATAAATACTTGACATTTTATGAAGTGTAATACTTTTATAGTTCCCATGGTGTATTAAAAAATAGGCGTTATTGTTATTACATTGTAGAGAGACGGAAAGCCATCTCTCAATCGAAAATACATCACGTTTTCATTATATATTTATAATCGGGATATAATTAATTATACTTTTTTTAAATTATACTCCTTATAATTTATTTTTTAATCATTAGTACACGGAATATATATATACGAGTATATATAAATGGATGTGTTTGTTGTTACGTATGGACTCCAAAATGGCTGGTCCGATCAATCCGATATGTCATCCCGGAGCGAGTAAGTTGTCAGTTACGAACGAATAGAAATTTCAACGAGTAGGACTTCAAAGAGTGAGGTTTTCGGCGGATTTCGGACCGATTTTCCCAATTTTTTTGTAATTGTCACAATTAAAAAATTAATATTAATTGATTAGTGCAAAGAAAGTTCTAACTATTTCCGCGGAAAAGTGTTTTTTCGCGTGTGACATTTCATTCATATCGTAACTGATAGATTTTGACGTTTCTGGCTGACGGCATATCTGTATAATTTAAGGTCTGTGGGTCCGATATTGTTACGTATGGACTCAAAAATGGCTGGACCGATATTGATGAAGTTTTCAGGGAATCTTCAGATTATCCTAGCGGGTGACATAGGCTATATCAGTTATTGATTGAGGAGTCGTGACCCCGCCCAAATAAGCCAATTTGGAGTTATTATTTTCTTAGTGATTCCTACTGTCGTTATCTGATGATTGGGACTGGATCGTGATCCCGTTTGGACCGCAATCGGTCCAAAAATGTCAACGAGTGGGCTGGGTCCAGCAAGTACTCCATAACTTTTTGCAATAATGAACAAACTCTTCGGGAAAACAAAATATTAAGTGACATATTGCACTTACGTCTCTTGGTGAAAATATTTTTTGGCTTGTGTCAGATACGTCTAAAATCATTTACCGTTTTTTTGAGAAAACGGTAATATATATATGCACAAAATTTATACACACGTTGTACTTTGACTAGACAAATCGAATGGTGGCCTTAACTCAATTTCTGAAAAATGGTCAGTTACGTCGGTTGGTCATCCAAGCGATATAATTATATCTTTTTATCATTTAAGATTATACCCAAAGAGTATGTATCTATAAGAGCTTTCATTTCATTCGCCACACGGAAAATGTGAACTCCACCTCTGGTCAGGAGTTGAGTTCATGAAAAATTTTATTTTAAAATCGTGTATTTCAAATATTTCGTCAATATTTCCTCTTTCTTCGAAAGACATCATCAGGATGAGAAAATATAACTACGAAAAACCTTAAAATTATCCCTAGAAAATTATCCTTCGTATCACATACCAAAGTTGAAGTCAATCCGTTACTCCTTTCGAGAGTTATCGTGCGCTCCAGCCAGACAGAGGACGGACATTGCTGAAATGACTTAAAATGTCTTAAAAAGGATTTCCGCCGAACATACTTAGGGTCTTAGTCACTCCTTCGACGTGCTTCACATTTGCCGTAGCAAATGGTATATACCCTCCTACCTTTAAGGTGAAGGGATAAAAACGACAAAACAATTTTTAATTTACCAAAAAATCACAAAAATATATTTTTTATTTGTTTTTAATATAATATAAAAGAAGAAACTATCGAAAAGACATTTTTGGTAATTGGTTATATGGATTGGAAGTTTGTGCATGTGACAATGGCAACTTAGTCTATAAAATATTTTTATTGGCAATCCTGCATATAAATATTTACAAACTATATTGCAAATATATGAAATTGTATTGTTTTCTTGCAATCGGCTTTGTGTATATACGTATAGGGGTGATGCATATAAATCTCAGCCAATTTTTTCCAATTTAACAGTGCTTATATATCAAACAGGTTGGTTTCGATGAGGGGCATTTCAGCCCGTGGTAACACTAGGGACCTAAACTGGTCTATGTGAGCTTGTAAAAAAAATACGACTGCCACCCTAACCTAAACCTAAACAGTGCCTGTCATTTGATAAAGAATCTCCTCTATGACAAATTTCTAAATAATAAAATATAATTATTTTCAAATAATTATATTAGTTCAAGAAACTTCTTTGTGTCCAACGTCATAAAGGTTGGTGGGAAATTGTGGCTATAGCGCACATTTGTCAAATCGGAGATACATTCATATGGGGATATACATATCTGCCAAATTTCGTAGTTGTCGGAACATACTTGCGACCTGAACTTTGATTACAGGAATACACCTACAGACAAAAATAATATGAATAAAATAAATAAAACTTGTTTTAACCAGGGCTGTGGAGTAGAAGTTGGCGTTGTTTTTGCTGCTTTCATGAAATTATACGTTACAATAAATATATTGTATATTTATACCCTCACTTTAGTGTGACGTCTTGACTTCAAATTTGGTACGTGGTAATATTTTTTTCAATCTCCGGCTAAGTTCGATGATGGGCTATATTGGTCCACTCCTTCTAGCACCTCCCCCACAAAGTGTTAAAATGTTGTGAAATATTGAATCTTTAATAATTGCTATACTACTTATTCGAATCTTCTGAAATTCCACACATAACGATAGGTTATTAGTCGCTATCAACTCGAGAAAAATGGGCCAAGTTGCTACCCCCTTTTGGTTGGTACCTCCCACACAAATGCACCAAAAGTTAACAGGTTATAACTTTAATACCAGTGCATATAAATACTTGAAATTTTGTACAGTGTAATGCTTTTATAGTGCCTACAGTGCAGTGAAAAATGGGTGTTATATTCACGCCCCTTTTGGTACCTCCCACACAAAGGTAGCATTTTGCACCAAAAGTTAACAGCTTATAACATTAATACCAGTGTATAAAAATACTTGAAATTTTGCACAGTGTAACGATTTTGAAGTGCCTATAGCCCTGTAAAAATTGTCGTTATCACCACGCCCCTTTTTGTACCTCCCACACAAAATGGCCAAATCATACCAAAATTTAATATCTCATAACGTTAATATACCAGGGCAAATAAACGTTTATAATTCGGCGCAGTGCAACGTATTTAAAGTATATACTATTCAGCGAAAAATAGGTGTATTTGTTAAAAACCTTCTGGTACCTTGCACACAATTCACAAAGTGAGGGTATACCTTAGTCGGTTTACCCAACTGAAACTTTCTTACATGTTTTAAAATATTTTGTATAAATATATGAATGGATATACACGCTGAAAAAAATCACTTCTGTAGTATATTGTCCCAAACATATTCGGCTTGAAACATATATATGTTTAGGGTACACTCTAAACATATAATATTTTGTACACACAAAAGATGTTGTTCTAAACAACTATTTGTTTACATCCCAAAGCGAATGTTATTTCCGAAACAAATATTTATTTGCATTTAAGTATTAATAAAATACATAAATTGTGTTAAATTTTTAGAAATTTCTAATGTTCGTAAAAATAATAATAATAATAATAATTGAAATCGTATAATCTTGGATCAATATAAAGTACTTAGAGGATTAGCAACTAATGATGGCTTGGAATACTCAGAAATTTGAAATGATAGATTTAAAACAGAAGTTAATGCTGCATATGGTATCATAACTGGGAGGTACAATTCGAAACCAAGGAAAAATAAAAAGTGAAATTCGAAAGTCAGCAAAAGTTTTGGAAAACTTTTTTAAATAAATTATATTTGAGAAAATTTCTAAATAATAATTTTATTTGTATTTAAACACATATTTTATTTGAGAAAATTAGTTTGCAAATATAATTTGTTGTAATATATCAATATATGCGTTCCAAATATAGTTTATTGATTTTCAAATAAAATTTATTTGCTAAGAAATATATAATATTTAAAACTTTGTGTTCCAAATATATTTTCTTTCGATTCAAACATATCAAAAAAGGCGATTTTGCCCCGTGTATGAATGAATATGTTTGGTCCGTAATATAATTGATTCAGTACATTTTATAAAATCGATCTCGGAGTCGAAGCCGGAGTCGCAGTCGGAGTCAACTTCGAGATGGTCAACTCCGAGATGAAGTTTGCAAAATTATCTAATTCAACTATTTACGCGATGAAAAATTTCGATTGATATGTATGTACATAAACATATTTATGTACATAGAGAGGCAGTCGGCAAGAGGGGGAAAAACTCTCCCGTACTCGGGCTTATCGGGCTGAACGTTTTGTGTTTCACTCGCACTTTGAAACCACAACAATTCACACAGGAATATCCCAAACAAAATTACGTGTCTAAACGCAGAGGCAAGTTTAAAAGAGAATTAGCGGATAATCTGCTGAAAAAATATCCTAGTGTAAATCTGGACAAAGTAAAACCTTTTATTCTAAAAATAAGTGTCCGCAGATTATAGTAATTTCGAGTTGTATTTGTTTTGGCCAACACTGTAGGTTGTATAGTACGAGTGTGTATAAAAACCATAATATGGGAGGGATACAAAGCTGCACGAACAATTTAAAATTATTGTCTTGGTTACAACAAAAGAGACAAAGGAAACATTTATCGTTATCATGCAAAGTGCAATGGGCAATGGATAAATATGAATAACTTCACATTCCAAAACATGCTAAGTCAAAACAGTTAGTTTTTCAGGAGAGTCAAGCAAAGTTTTATGAAATTGTTATACCCTCCACCATAGGATGGGGGGTATATTCATTTTGGCACTCCGTTTGTAACACCACTAAATTTGATCTGAGAATCCATAAAGTATATATCGTCACCTGAAATCCAAAATAACGTAACCCACATGTTCATGATTTTTCAGGAGAAGCAAAAAACAAAGTAATGTAATTTTAAGCTTTTGAGCAAATTTAGGAATTTCAGACTATTAAGGCGAAATCAAATAACAAATCTAGCGCAATTAGTTGTGGCGTACATTCTGAATTAAATAAAATAAAATTTTATGAATCTTTCCGCTTTTTTAATGACCTTGTTTGAAACAGGCTGTTTATGTTTATTTTTAAGCCCACTCGAGATGCCGTTTCCTGGACTAAGCTCAGTTTAGTTTGCATCTCGGCAAAATTGTGGAAAAGGAGGCAGATGTCATCGGCATAGTCAGGTCTTCTTCGGCATGGCCGATCTTAATCCGTCTTAAATTTTAAATGGAAACTGAACGACCTGTCCTTCTTTGTGAATAGCTATTGACAATAAACACCAAATTTTGAATGAATTCAGTGTGGTATATTTGTCGACTTATCATGTTTTGGAATGAAGGTATCGATATGAAAGTATGTATGTATTCATTAAATGCGGGCCCTTAACCGATCATTAGATGTACGACTATCATGTGGATGCATGTAATCGTATATAAAGCTCAGTCGTCGGGTGCATTCATCAAATCGATCGCAATGGAGATAGTGTACGATAAGTCCGTTGTGGTTATACCGAAACATTTCACGTTTGACTTCTTCGAAGAAATACTGGATAATGCACTGCAAGATACAGAGAGTAAAATCGAAAGAATTGTTATTGAAATGGGGAGCAGTACCGGCGATAATTATTGTAGTTTTATATATCGTGTACAAATAACGTTCACGCGAAATGGCGAAAACCAAAGCTCTTCCGTTCTGTCAGTTATAGTGAAGAGCACCCCCGTCTCAACGGCGACAGATTTCTTGGATGACATGAAAGTGTTCCTTAAGGAGAAGGTCTTTTATTACTACGTTTTGCCTGTAATGGAACACTGCGTGGGCCACAAATGTCGATTTGGAGCAAGGTAAGTTGAACCCATTTCAAATTGGGTCTCAACATACATACATATGTACGTATATATACTTATGTATATGCGGCTCTTTGCAGAATTTACCATAGCCTCAAGAAGCCAGTGAATACTCTTGTCTTTGAGGATTTAAGAGTTTTGGGATATAAGCTTGGATCCAGGGAATTGGGATTAGACGAACACCATGTGAAGTTGGTGCTGACACGCCTAGCTCACTTTCATAGCGTTTCGGTCATGGCTATGGAAAAGGTATACCAGATATATTACAATAAGTATATGTGAAGGTTAACAATATGTATATTTAACTCGTAGGATCCACAGCTGTTGACATGTTTTAATTCCGGCATATTGTCCAGAGGGGCAATTCAAAGGAGTAATAGTAACTTTTATGGGTTTGTTAGAAGCAGTTGTGAAGCTCTATTGGATTTGGCAAAAACTTGGAATGGCTATGAAGAAATCGTTCGAAAACTAGAAAAGTACATTGCAAATATACGCGAACACTTGCTTAAGATGCAAAGAAGGCTGCCTGGGGAGTTTGAGGTGCTGAATCATGGCGATTTGTGGGTAAACAATGTTATGTTTAAATACGACACCAATTCACAACCTTCGGACTTGGTGTTCGTGGATTATCAAATGACGGTATGGGGAAGTCCTGGCATTGATCTCAACTACTTTTTCTATACAAGTCTTCCGGTGGACCTGCTGAAGTCCAAAAGAGAATATTTTGTGCGGACATATTACAATGAATTGAGAAAGAATCTAACTGAGTTGAAATACAAAAACATACCATCATTTGAAGAACTGCGATCGCAAGTGGATTTGCGTGAACCTTTCGGGTTCTTTGCCAACCACGCCATTTATCCCATCATTAGCGTGGATAAGAATATAGCAGAAGATAGCACATTTGAAAATTTTGCCAATGCCGCCTTTGCAAGAAATAAATTTAAGGAAATCTTCTCTCAAGACAAGCTAAGTAATATGTACAGGTATACGCTGCAGCATTTTAATGAAATGAAAGTATTCGATTAGGAAAAGTCCCGTAATATTTTTGAAATAAACTACCTTTAGAATGGTGATGGTGAATTTAAACGGATTGTCATTTCAAACAAAACGAATCGCTTGGGTGGGTATGTAAGATAATCAATTTGTATCCCCTCACCTTATATGTATGCTACGGGCCAAAAGTGTAACACATCGAAGGAGTGACCTAAGACCGTAGGCGGAAATCCTGTTTAGGACATTTAAAGTCATTTGAGCAATGGAGCGAACGATAACTCCCGAAAGGAGTAAGGGTTGGATTAAAATTTGGTATTTTATTCTATTTTTCCTATATCAGGCTAAGTAGGAAGATGGGTGATATTGGTCCACTTCTTCTAGTACCTCCCTCACAAAGAGTTAGTATTTAGTGAAATATTGATTATATAGTAATAGTTTACCAGTCGCTATCACCTTGACAGGTCCCACACAAAGGGACCACTTTGTATAAAAATTTAACTGCTTACATCTTTAATAACCGTACATACAAATACTTGAAATTTTGTACAGTGTACTGCTTTTATAATAACTATGGGCTTTCCTAATCGACTCTAGGTATTGTAAAGTTGACATTTTGGACTTTTTTGCACCCAAATTTAACAGCTTATAACTTTGAGACTGGTACATACTTTAAAGTTGTTAAATGCAATTTAAATTGATAATAACACTATGCAACACAATTATTGTCGAAGGGCTGTGCATAGCATTTTCTGGTGTAATAGGGTGTCATAAACACGAAAAAATATTAACAAAATGTTTATGTTAAATATTTAAAAAAATGCCTTTAAAATTTCTTTTTTTGGAGGTGACTAGTATTTGGACCATATTTTATTTATATATTGAAGTATACGCTCGTTAAAGCCGAAATATCATAAAAATATCATTGACAAATGTCAACAATGACACTTTCATGTGGGAACAGAAGTTTAGTAACTGTCGTTAAAACAATTAGAAAAATCTTATTTTTTCATAAAAAATAATTTTTTTGTTAACACAAAAATTGAAAAACAAGTAAGAAAATGTCAGCCGGGTAAACCGACTAAAGCGCCGTGGCCACACATCAAACTGTTTGATCAAACTCTTGTATGTGTTAGTAAAATTTTGTTTTGCTTATCACGGCCACATATCAAACTCATGTCATCAAACTTCATTTGATTTTATTTGCCATTAAGCCGGCAAACTTCGATACACTTCAATAAATTCGAGAATAAAATTTTTTTCTTCCATTTCCAGTTTTTCTTCCAAAAAAAAACACTTGTCACCAAAGAATAAAACACTTTTAACACTTCGAAAACAAATCAAAAATGATAATTGAAGATATTTTGACACACGCACATAAACCGACGTCAAATCTCTGCCGCGTCGACGCAAATATCTAAATGGTTTTGATATTTTTTTACTCTCTCATCAAACCATACGTGTGAGTTTTTTTTACCAACACAATCATAAAAACTCGAGTTTGATGAGTCAGTTTGATGTGTGGCCATGGCGCTTAAGGTGTACCACCACATTGTAAGCCATGTAATATGGTACTACGTTGAAAACAATTGTTCATTCTTTGTCATTGGAAATGTTGTCCAAAATATATTTAGATGATTGCTGCAGAAGTTATGGGAATGCTGTGTTCGAATGAATGTGACAATTTGTGTGGTGCTGCACAAGACGTGGCTTGAAGAATACGTCTATTGCGCGAAATAGTATAAAATTCAAAAATAATGCACTATACCGAATTGTAAGTGTTTATGTGCACTCGTATTAACGTAAAGGTAGTACCGGACTGTAGGTACTATAAAAGTATTTATATGCCCTGAAGTTACTTTTTGTACAACATGGTCCCCTTGTGTGGGAGGTTAAAAGTTACGTGGCCTCTCCACTCATCTCTCAAGCCTATATACTCGTACATATATGATCACCTCGATTTGGTATTTAAGCGGTATAAAGGTTTTATTTTCTGGCAGATCTCATTTAGCACAGGGAAGTTGTATAAGGCAGTAAATACCACAGCTAAATTTGACAAAAAAATCGGTTCAGTTGTACATTTGGTCCCCATATATACATATATCCCGATTTTGCATATAACGACACAAATGTTAGGTTTAGGTTTAGGTTAGGGTGGCAGCCGTATTTTTTTTTACAAGCTCACATAGACCAGTTTAGGTCCCTAGTGTTACCACGGGCTGAAATGCCCCTCATCGAAACCAACCTGTTTGATATATAAATTTATCGATATTACGAATATCAGTACTAGAAAGATCTGTTAGGCTTCCTAAAAAGGCCGACCCCAGTATGTCCAGTCGTCGTTTACTCAAAGCGGGACAGTCGCAAAGCAAGTGCTCAATGCTCTCCACTTCTTCCTCATCTCCACAGCTTCGGCAGAAGTCATTGGAGTCAATACCCAATCTTTTGGCGTGTTCGCCGATCAAGCAGTGTCCCGTCAGAACCTGTACTAACGTAGACAATCGTTTCCTCTCTAGTGCGAGAAGATATTTTGACCTTCTCAGGTCATACCTTGGCCAGATTTGTCTAGCTACCCTGCAGGTGCCGATTTCTGTCCATCTTTCGTTGGACTGCCTGATTGCCTCTTGCCTAAGCCAAAGATTGCACGTGGATAGTGGCGCACCAATATATGCAAATTCTTCGAGAATTTGTAATGTCGTCCCTTTCCTAGCAAGTTCATCGGCTTTGCAGTTCCCCGGGATATCCCTATGCCCAGGCACCCATATGAGGTGTATATTAAACTGCTCAGCCATCTCGTTAAGAGATCTGCGGCAGTCGAGGGCTGTTTGTGAGTTTAGGGATGTTGCCTCCAGAGAATTGATGGCAGCCTGGCTGTCCGAGTAAATGACAACGCCAGTGTTGGTTACTATGTTGCGACTCAGCCACTTGGCGACTTCCCATATTGCCATTATTTCGGCTTGATAGACACTGCAGGTATCTGGTAGTCTGTGAGCTATATCCAGACTAAGTTCTTCACAGTGTACTCCGAAGCCAACCTTTTTATCAAGCTTCGAACCATCCGTGTAAAAGTGGAGATGGTTCATATTACCTGGTATTCTGCCGACCCATTCGTCTCTGGCGGGAATCATAGTGATGTAATTTCTCTCGAAGGTGTACACAGTTGGTATATAGTCCACTCGGTCGGTTACCATAGCACTACACTTTGATATCCTCATGTGACCATAGTTCTTGTACCTCCACAGTGATAGGCAGTTTAATCTTATTGCCGCTTTGGTTGCAACTTCTCTCGCCACAATATTAATCGGCAGTATATGGAGTAGGGCTTGTAGAGACTCGGTCGCTGTAGTCCTTAAGGCTCCGCTTATGCTCAGGCAGGCAGTTCTCTGAACCTTTGTTAGTAGGTTGGTACTGGTTAGTTTGTCTGTTGCCGTCCACCATACCACAATACCGTATAACAGTATTGGACGAACTACTGCTATATATATCCAGTGGACGATTTTAGGAGAGAGTCCCCACCGCGACCCTACAGCCTTTTTGCAGGAATATAAGGCGACGTTGGCCTTCCTTACACGTTCCAATACGTTAAGTCTGAATATCATTTTCCTATCTAGAATTATTCCTAAAAATTTTGCACTTTCAGAAAAGACTAGATCTGTTCCACTTATCCGAGGTGGAGGGTCCAGATGTGGGACATTATTCATCCTAGTAAAGAGAACCAATTCTGTCTTGTTGGGGTTAACGCCCAAACCGCTGCTTCTGGCCCATCTAACCAACTTGTTCAGAGCCACTTGTAGGATGTCTCTGAGGACGTTTACGAATTTGCCACTCACTGCGATTGCCACGTCGTCCGCATATGCCACGACCTTGCAGCCACAACGTTCTAGATCTAGCAGGATTTCATTCACCGCTAGGTTCCAAATTAGTGGAGACAGTACTCCTCCTTGCGGGGTCCCTCTGTTTACATACCTTGTTAGAGTTGTGGACCCTAGACATGCTGTTATGCGTCTTCTGGTGAGCAGACTTTGAATTAGTCTAATCAAACTATTGTTAACTTTTAGATGTGACAGTGCCGCAATTACCGCATCTGAGTCCCTTCTATGTCAAGAAATGCCACCATGGTGAATTCCTTGAAATGCAGGGACGATTCGATAGTGCTCACAAGTTCGTGCAGGGCTGATTCTGTAGACTTGCCCTTATTGTAGGCATGTTGGTTCCCCGACAGGAGTTTTGTATCCAGGTTTTCCCTAATGAATTAATCTAAAAGTCTTTCCAGACCTTTCAATAGGAAGGAGGATAGGCTAATTGGTCTGAAGTCTTTTGGCCTAGTGTGTGATATCTTTCCCGCTTTAGGTATGAATACCACTTTGGTATCCCTCCACCGATTAGGGACGTATGAAAGCCTGATACAGCCTACATAAATTTTCTCCAGCCAGGGGATAATGTACTTTAACATTTTCTGCATTTCTGCTGGAGTGATGCCATCTGGTCCAGGTGACTTGAAGGGCTCAAAGCTGTTAATAGCCCAGCTTATTCTGGATCTCTCAGTCAAGAAGCTAGCGACGCTCGCAGTCCACTCGCACTCTTGTTGGTCCTGCTGATCCTCGGGTTCTGTTACAGAGTTGCCCGGGAAATGTGTGTCGAGCAGTACATTGAGCGACTGCTCGCTGTTTTTGGTCCAGTTATTTGCCTCATCCTGTAAATATCCCACTGTACAGGGTGAAGCAGATAATATCTTCCTCAGCCTAGCGGCGTCGGAGACCTTTTCCACTTCACCACAGAAGGTATACCAAGAGCGCCTTTGCGCCTTTCTAAGCTCCTTCTTATAGATCTTGAGTTGCTCTTTATAGGCATCCCAATCATTAGCGACCCCAGTAGATTTAGCCTTATTGAATAGCTTGTTGCAGGTATTTTTCATAGCCGTTAGCTCAGAAGTCCACCATTGGGGTTTAGTTTTACCCTTGTACCTTGTTTTCGGACAGGCTTCTTCAAGGGAACTATAGAATGATGTGGTGATATGATCGACCAGATTGTCCAGACCGGCTTTGTCATTCGGTTCGTACAGAAGTTTAGAGTTGAGGACTTTCTTGAAATTCTTCTCATACAGGTGCCACTTTGTCTTCCTGACATTTCTGTGGACGGCAGGTTTAGGCGCTTTTTCCGCGAGTTTGAACTCAATATAATGGTGATCTGAGAATGAGTGGTCGTCCAGTACATTCCACCCAATGATTTTGTCTGACAGCCGGTCAGTAGCAAACGTTACGTCGAGTACCTCCTGTCTGTCTTTAATTGTAAAGGTCGGTTTATTACCTATGTTACAAATACTAAGGTTGGTAGTTAGAATAAAGTCAAGAAGCGAATCACCCCTATTGTTTATATCCGTACTACCCCAGATAGTATGATGAGCGTTCGTGTCTGCGCCAATAATCAGCTCGATCTCGTCAGACGTTGCTTCTTCCACTACTTCCCTGAATAGAGCAGTCGGTACTACAGATTCATAAGGCAAGTAGCTGGAGACCACCCAATATATGCGATTACCGATCTCCAGGCTAGCAGCTGTTTGGTCTTTACCACTTAAATTAGTCAGGAGAAAGATACTTAGATCTTTCCTGGTCAAAATGCAGGTTCTTGGAGTGCCTTCACAGTTGGCCACAAGCAGTTTAAAGTTGGGTGTCCCAATACCGCACACCCTTCCTCCCACTACGTAGGGCTCCTGTATCAGGACGATGTCTACTGCGCCTGTGGACAGGCGCAGCAATAGAGCCGCTGAGGCTGCTTTAGCGTGATGGGTCAAAGAGTCCGGAGACTCCCCTCAGCCTCTCTGTGTCCGAAGTAGAGCTTTTGTCCTCAGAGAAGGACGTTACAGATCTTCTGTTAGAGTTGGAGTCACCAGAAATAATAGGCGTGGGTACCTCCGCACTTCCAGGAAGTGCCACGGTGGACGACTCACCTTCTGCAGTATGAGCTATATCCTGCTTGTATATCTTCAAGACTATAGTCTCGAAGCCATATTGTAGGGTTGCACTCGCACCTTGTATATGGGAGGTGGATTCAGCGTTTAGGATAAGATTGACCTGCCTAGGATAAGATTGACACAAATGTTAACGGCTTATGATTCCAGTCCATACAAATACTTGACATTTTGTGATGTGTACTTATTTTAGAGTACCTGTAGGACCGTGAAAAATGGGCGTTATTACCACGTCTCTTGTAATCAAAGTACAGGTCGCAATTATGGCCCGATCTTGACGAAACTTTAATTTGGTTAAAATCGGTTCAGATTTGGATATAGCCCCCATATATATGTTAGCCCAGATTTGGATATAGCCCTCATATATATGTTAGCCCCGATTTGACATATAAGCGCTGTAAAAACTTTATTTTATATCCGATCAGTATGAAATTCAGCAGATATATGTTAGCCCAGATTATATGTTAGCCCAGATTTGGATATAGCCCCCATATATATGTTAGCCCCGATTTGACATGTAAGCGCTGTAAAAACTTTTATATCCGATCAGTATGAAATTCAGCAGAAAGAGTTCTCTTATTATATGAATGAACACTGTTAAATTTGGAAGAAATCGGTTCAGATTTAGATATAGCCCCCATATATACGGTACCCCGATTCCACATGTAAGCGCCGTAAAAAAATTATTTTATAACCGATGAGTGTGAAATTTGGCAGAAAGAGGTTTCTTATTACATGAAGGAATACTGCCAAATTCGGAGAAAATCGGTTCAGATTTAGATATAGCCCATATATATGTTACTCCCCATTTTAACATGTAAGCGCTGTAGAAACTGTATTTTATATCCGATCAGTAAAAAAATTGGCAGAAAGTGGTTTCTCATTACCCATATATATGTTACCCCCTGATTTAACATGTAAGCGCTGTACAATCTGTATTTTAAATCCGATCAGTAAAAAAATCTACACAAAGAGGTTTCTTATTATATGAAGGGATATTTCCAAACTCAGAGAAAATCGGTTCAGATTTAGATATAGCCCCCATATATATGTTACCCCCCATTTTAACACGTAAGTGCCGTAGATACTGTATTTTATATCCGGTCAGTACGAAATTTGACAGAAAGAAGTTTTTTATTCAATGAATGAGTATTCAAGGAAAATCCGTTCAGATTTATATATAACCTCCTCCTGATTTGGTACCAAAGCGCTATATAAGTTGTACTTTACTTCCGATCAAAATTTTCCAGAAAGATGTTCCTAATTTTTTTATATAAGCGCTATTTTAGAGACCTGAAAGGCTTCAGCGGAAATGAAAAGTAAAGCATTACTTAAACCAATTATTCCAAGGTAGTAACTACCTAACATACCCTGCATATATTACTTATATTGTGTACGACCAAAAATCGGACTATTTATTGTGTTAAGGCTAATAATAACCACAGTAAATGCAAATATGTGGAATATTATTATTAGTTCAATTTCTAATTCCACACATTATATTAAACTCCTCTTTGGAATAAGCCTTGACGTGGCGGGGGAGCTAAGTACTTTCGTAAAAGAAAGGAAACTAATTATTCCAACTATTCAAAAGAGATATTCTTAATGTACTTACTGGTGTTATTTATCTTTCAAGATTTTTTTATTTATCTTTTATTAAATATATTTTTTTTGGACGAAATTCATAAAACCTTTTCCATGAGTTTAAAATAGACGTCGAGATCTTTCAGTTAAGATGCCGTATGTAACCATATCCCAATTAGTTTAAAAGTTATGGGCATTTTGCTGAGCAAAAAATTTTCATCGATTTAGCTAAAAAAGCAAAGGGGGTACCCTTCTCTCCTTTGCATACGAATCGTTTACCAGTCGATTACACTCACCGAAAAAATAGAATGAGTGGAATGTGCCCCTTTTTGGTTAAAAAAAAACCGGTATGGCACATTTGAGCAAAAACAGGATTTTTTTATGTATCTTTTCTTAAATATTATTTTTTGGAAGGAAATTCATAAAACTTCTTCTATGAGATTAAAGAAGACGTCGAGATATTTCATTTAAGTTACGGTATGTAAGGATATCCCAATTAGTTTAAAAGTTACGGGCATTTTGCAGAGCAAAAAATTTCACATTTGAGCAAAAACAGGATTTTTTTATTTATCTTTTATTAAATATTACTTTTTTGAAAGAAACTCATAAAACTTCTTCCATGATTTTAAAGTAGACGTCGAGATCTTTCAGTTAAGGTGCGGTATGTAACCATATCCCAATTAGTTTAAAAGTTATGGGCATTTTGCAGAGCAAACAATTTTACATTTGAGCAAAAACAGGTTTTTTATTTATCTTTCAGGATTTTTATACCCTCACTTTAGTGTGACGAGGGTATATATCATTTGCTACGAAAAAAGTGTAACACATCGAAGGACTGATCTAAGACCCTAAGTATGTTCGGCGGATATTCGTTTTGGGTAACCGGTTGACTTCAAATTTGGTACGTGGTAATATTTTTTTCTATCTCCGACTAAGTTCGAAGATGGGCTATACTGGTTCACTCCTTCTAGCACCTCCCCCACAAAGTGTTAAAATGTTGTGAAATATTGAATCTTTAATAACTGCTATACTACTTATTCGAATCTTCTGAAATTCCACACATAACAATAGTTTATTAGTCGCTATCAACTCGAGAAAAATGGGCCAAGTTGCTACCCCCCTTTTGGTACCTCCCACACAAATGCACCATTTCGCACCAAAAGTTAACAGGTTATAACTTTAATACCAGTGCATATAAATACTTGAAATTTTGTACAGTGTAATGCTTTTATAGTGCCTACAGTGCAGTGAAAAATGGGTGTTATATTCACGCCCCTTTTGGTACCTCCCACACAAAGGTAGCATTTTGCACCAAAAGTTAACAGCTTATAACATTTATTTATCTTTTATTAAATATAGCTGGACGAAATTAATAAAATAAAATTAATAAAACTTTTTACATGAGTACAAAGTAGACGTCAGGATCTTTCATTTAAGGTGTCGTATGTAACGATATCCCAATTAGTTTAAAAGTTATGTGCAGTTTGCAGAGAAACAAATTTCATTTTGAGCGAAAACAGGATTTTTTTTATTTATCTTTTATTAAATATAGCTGGACCCGGTCCACTTCGTTGCCCCATATTTCCGATCCCATCCATTTTTGGACCACTGACGTAGACTGCCAGCAGAACTGCAGTGGAACAAACACACAAACAAACGATTTGCCACGCCCACATTTTCCCCGCCCACTATTTGCAATTTTTTTTTTCCAAAACCATCTCAGATCAAATAGCTTTCAAACAAAAGAAAAAAATTTAAAATCGGTCCAGTGGTTTAAACCTCTAACACATACATATGTACATACAAACATTTTTCCATTTTTATATATATATATATATATAGAAGATTATTTTTTGGAAAGAAATTCATAAAAATTCTTCCATGAGTTTAAAGTAGACGTCATGATCTTTTACGGGCATTTTGCTGAGAAAAAAATTTTCATCGATTTCGCTAAAAAAAAGCAACCTTCTCTCAAAATTTAAAAAAAAAAACAGTAAGGAAAGGCAGAAAGTCGGGCGGGGCCGACTATATAATACCCTACACCTGCCTAACAATGCGATAAGGGTCACTGCGATAAGAATTTGGAATAATTGGTAAATGGGTAGGAACATGTCAGGAACGGTTTGTATAGCGCTAACATGTCAAATCGGGTGAAACATATATATGGGGACTATATCTAAATCTGAACCGATTTTCCCCGAATTTAGCAGTGTTCATTCATGTAATAAGGGAACTCTCTCTGCCAAATTTCGTACTGATCTGATATAAAATACACAGTGTGGTGTAGGGTATAATGAAGTAGCAAATTTGCATACGAAACGTTTACCAGTCGATTACACTCACCGAAAAAAATAGAATGAGTGGAGTGTGCCCTTTTTTGGCTAAAAACAAAGCCGGTATGACATATTTGAGCAAAAACAGGATTTTTTTATTTATCTTTTATTAAATATTATTTTTTGGAAAGAAATTCATAAAACTTCTTCCATGAGTTTAAAGTAGACGTCGAGATCTTTCAGTTAAGGTGCCGTATGTAACCATATCCCAATTAGTTTAAAAGTTATGGGCATTTTGCAGAGCAAAAAATTTCACATTTGAGCAAAAACAGGTTTTTATACCCTACACCACACTGTGGTACAGGGTATTATAACTTTGTGCATTTGTTTGTAACACCCAAAAGAAGAAGAAATAGACCCATCATTTATTATATCGATCGACGAATCACTTTCTGATTTGATTTAGCTATGACCGTCTGTCTGTGCATGTATTCTTGTAATCAAAGTACAGGTCGCAATGATGGTCCGATCTCGACGAAACTTTACACATATCTTTTTTTTGGCCCAAGGACGATCCCTATTGGTTAAAATCGGTTCTGATTTAGATATAGCCCCCATATATATGTTAGCCCCGATTTGACATGTAAGCGCTGTAAAAACTTTTTTTATATCTCATCAGTATGAAATTCGGCAGAAAGAGGTTTTTTATTATATGAATGAACACTGTTAAATTTGGAAGAAATCGGTTCAGATTTAGATATAGCCCCCATATATACGTTACCCCCGATTTGACATGTAAGCGCTGTAAAAATGTTATTTTATTTCCGATCAGTGCGAAATTCGGCAAAGAGAGATTTCTTATTACATGAATGAATACTTCTAAATTCGGAGAAAATCGGTTCAGATTTAGATATAGCCCCCATATATATGTTACCCCCGATTTGACATGTAAGCGCTGTAAAAACTGTATTTTATATCCGATCAGTGCAAAATTTGGCAGAAAGAGGTTTCTTATTACATGAGGGAATACTGCTAAATTCGGAGAAAATCGGTTCGGATTTAGATATAGCCCCCATATATAGGTTACCCCCGATGTCACATGTAAGCGCTGTAAAAACTGTATTTTATATCCAAACTGTATTTTAAATTTGGAAGAAATCGGTTCAGATTTAGATATAGCCCCCAAATATACGTTACCCCCGATTTGAAATGTGAGCGCTGTAAAAATGTTATTTTATATCCGATCAGTGCGAAAGTCGGCAAAAAGAGGTTTCTTTCTACATGAAGGAATACTGCCAAATTCGGAGAAACTCGGTTTAGATTTAGATATAACACCCATATATATGTTACCCCCGATTTGACCTGTAAGCGCTGTAAAAACTGTATTTTATATCCGATCAGTGCGAAATTCGGCAGAAAGAGGTTTCTTATTACATGAATGAGTATTCAGGGAAGATCGGTTCAGATTTATATTAAAGCTCCATATATATGTTCCTCCTGATTTGGTATCAAACCGCTATAGAAGTTGTATTTTACTTCCGATCATTAAAATTTTCCAGAAAGAAGTTTCTCAATTTAGGAACGAATATTGCTTAATTTAGCGATTATCGTTTCAGAATTAGATAATATGTTTCTACCCATTTACCAATTATTGCAAATTATTATGTCAATGGCCCTTATCGCATTGTTGGGCCCCGCCCGACTTTCTGCCTTTCCTTACTGGTTTTCTTTAGGTTTGAGTTATTTTGTGTGGTCACATGCTATCCATGTAGTTGCAATTACAGATGACGACGTTAACAGATCAACAGACAATAGTGATAATTTATGAGTTATTTATTTAATTCCTGAAGATGATCTTCAAAGAAGATCGAAATATCAAATAAAATAATAAATAAATAAACAAAACAACAAAGACCTCGAGCTTGATTTTTTAAAAAACAAGAACAAAAACACGCAAGAAAAAGGTCGAATACCAAAAACAAACATCAATAATATTATTTCATATATTTTATGAAATTATTTCATATTTTTTATGAAATTATTTAATATTTTTTATGAAATTATTTCATATTTGTTATGAAATTATTTCATAATTTTATCAAATTATTTCATATTTTTTATGCCCCCCACCAACGCTTTTTTAAAATTGTCTATAAATGTTCTTCTGGGTTTAGACCATTTTTGCCTCTAATTCGGTTCGAAACGCAGCTCTTTCTTATCAGGAAATTATATTTGCCAACTGATCGTTTGCACGAGAGACCAATTAAGTCTCGTTCGTACTCGTTTGTTGTTTAGTTTAACACTTTTATGAAATTATTTCATATTGTTGTTATTTATTGTTGGTCTGTGCTTTTGTTATTCAGTCAGAATTTATTTGGTTTGAGACCATATGTTCCATTTACATTCTGTCTATTCCAAGAAATTCTACCAATTTTTGTATTTGTTTCTATTACTTTCTTGGAATAGACAGAAAGTAAATGGAACATATGGTCTCAAACCAAATAAATTCTGACTGAATTATTTCATATTTTTTATGTCTTGCAACGTTGGCAAACTGATGGACATACGCGAAAATTTTACTCTAAATTTTAGTGCGATTATTTCGTCTGTTAAAATATTTTGTGAACAAGACATTCCAAAGAAGAAACCTAAGATTTCGGACGGACAAAGTTATCGTTGTAATGTTGATGCAACAAATATTGAAGAATATTATAAGATTTGGACCTATTTTCCATACTTAGATTTATTCATCACTAGAGCCCGACCGAATGTTCGGCTTCGGCTGAATCTCGACATTCGGCCACAAAATAAGCCGAATTTGGTCGAAGGTCGAATTTTTGTTCAAAAAGTACCAAACATAGAATTGTATGACTTTTTAAAGTAAATTCTATTATGAAAATCTTCATAAGATGTAAAGAAGTGAACACTACTACAAAAATAATTGGAGAAAGGGCAACAAAGTAAGGAAGGACAAAGAAAAACGACTCAGTTTCTCACCTAAAAGCTCTCGAACTAGTGGAAGCATTCTTGTACAAGTAGTAAGAATAAATAATAATGAGAAATTAGGTCCAAGAATCATTAATATTTTTTAATAAGGTAACTCCAGACGTTGTGTGGCAACTGACAAACAAACGAATTTAAAATATTAATAGGATTAAAAATTTTTTTAAAATAATAATAGGATTAACAAATATCTGTTCGGGCCTTTGCTTATACGGGCCAGTATATCTGGCCCGTATAAGATCCAACATTATCAATGTTAATACCGTTGATTGTCAGAGGTGTTATGATGTTTGATCGTATATATATTAGACCGTTTATAGCACATGATGCAAAAAGTGAAAGTTGCTGCGATCTTTGATTTCCGGACCGAAAAAGTTTCCATTTGGCCTACAAGATTTCCATAAAAATTTTTGTGCCGATCGGATAACCCTAGGGTCTGCCCAAAGTTCATTCAAAATTTAGAACACACTTTATAGGGGAAATATTTTTTTTGTTCAAAAATCGTATGTTTAAATAAGTAAAATTACATTTCTTTGTATTATTAATTAATAAATAGTTTTTAAATATTAAGATCGGTGAAAAAAAAATACAATTAATTCAATATTATATTAGATCTGACTTGTTATGTGAGGGACATTTTCTACGATATTCTTCAATGCACTGTAATATAAATTGGTTTTGTTCTTCGTCTTTCGTACGTATTCTGTTGTAATCTATCTTCTATCTATATATATAAAAATGAAACGGTCCATCTGTGTAATGGCATCACGTCAGAACGGCTGGAGCGATTTGGATGATTTTTTTTTTATTCGATTCTAAATTTTCACGAGATGGTTTATATAGAAAAAAAAATTAATTGGACAAAGGGGCGTGGTACCTCCCATACAAATCGCAGGTTAAAAATCCGATATTTCTGCTCCTATTATAGGTATTTGAACAAAATTTGGTACATCCGTTTAATGTATGCGTTCCAAGCTTTACTCCAAATATGGGATTGGACAAAGGGGCGTGGTACCTCCCATATAAGCCTAATTTTGAAATTGAGATATCTTGCACAATTTATTAGCGAGAGTGCTATAATTTGGTGTACATGTATCTGATAGCAGTCTACGTGTTTGGTCCAAAAATGGGCGGGATCGGACCAAAGGGCGTGGCCCCGCCCCTGTATGCCAAATTTTAGAATTGTGATATCTTCAACAATTTGTTAGCGTGAGTGCTGCAATTTAGTGCATATTTATCCGGTGACAGTCTACGTTATCGGAAAAAATGGGCGGGATCGGACCTATGGGCGTGGCCCGGCCCATATAAGCCAAATTTTGAAATTGAGATATCTTAGACAATTTATTATCGAGAGTGCTGCAATTTAGTTCATATGTGTGTATCCGGTGGCAGTCTACGTTATTGGTCCAAAAATGGGCGGGACCAGACCAACGGGCGTGGCCCAGCCCATATAAGCCAAATTTTGATATTGAGATATATTACACGATTTGTTACCGAGAGTGGTGAAATATTGCGTATATGTACCTGGTGGCAGTCTACGTGATTGGTCCAAAAATGGGCGGGATCAGACTAATGGGCGTGGCACCGACCGAGTGAATCAAGTTTTGAAATTGGAATATCTTGCACAATTTGTTAGCGATAGTGCTGTAATTTTGTGTATATGGTCCTGGTGGTTGTAAATGTGATTGACCCAAAAATGGGCGGGATCTGGTCACTGGGCGTGGCCCCGGCCATATAAGTCAATACTTTAAATTTATATATCTTGCACAATTTGTTAGAGAGACTGCTGTAATTTTGTGTGTGATATATCTTGAGCAATTTGTTAGAGAGATCAATGTAATTTTGTGCATACATATTTGGTGTCAGTCTACGTATTTAGTCCAAAAATGAACGGGATCGGAAATCTGAAGTATGGGGCAACGAAGTGGACCGGGTCCAGCTATTGCGCTCGCGCATTGGTAAACCATCCGATCTTTATGTATTCGCACCAAGTGGCAAAACAAAAAATGTAGTATACCAAAGAGCACTTCAATAAAGAACAAATAAATAATAATTATTACAAAAATAATATCTTTTTAATCGGAATAATTTTGACATGGGCAGCGAAGCGCACCGGGCTCAGCTAGTAGGTATATATAAAAGAAAGTGATGTTAGTTACTACGCTTATAACTCGAGAACGCCTGGACCGATTTCGGTGATTAGCACCAATTCGGACAGGTCTCCGGCCAAATAAGAAGAATACACAAGAAAATTTTGGAAAAAAATTGGGAAAATCGAAAATTGCTATTTCTTGCGAGATTCCTACTGTTCCTATCTACTACTCTCTTTTTGAATCCAATTTTTTTTATTAATTTTCTATTAAACAAAAAAGTTTTCTATTAAACATATGTACGAGTATGTGCTATTTTTCTTGCTGCAATTCATTCGAGTTTTGCGTATTGTTACACTGATTTCGCGTATCACATCGACAAACGGTACAAGCATTACGATCAATTAAAATTCAACGCGATATTTATCAGTTCGAAAATTTTTTCAAAAAATAAGTTTGAGTATAAGAGGTAAGATTATCTTATTGGATTGCGGGCACTGCAAAATCATAATTTCGGATGAATGCACGATGGCGCATAAACGAGCTCTGGAGGCAGTTGACCGAACGATGAAGGATTTACGACGTGATTTGAGACAATTTGGTGAGTCTATGATATTGCTCTCCGGAGATTTTTGTCAAACGCTTCCCGTCATCCCGAAATCTACTGCCGATGAAATTAATGCATGCCTGAAATCGTGGTCTTTGTGGCGGCATGTCAAGAAGTTGAAATTGACCACGAACATGAGAGTCGCGTTGCAGAACGACTCATCGGCTCTTGAATTCTCGAAACAACTGTTGGCGCTTGGCAATGGCCAAATTACTGTTGATGTTTCAACTGCATTGATATTGTTCCCGGCAAATTTTTGCGAGTTCACATCGTCGAACGAGGAACTCATCACCAAAGTGTTTCCAAATCTCGATTAGATTAGTGAACGGGCAATATTAGCAGCGAAGAATAAGGACGTCGATAGCATGAATTTTATTATTCAAAGTAAAATCGAACTCGCTTGATGTGCCAGGAGCTCCGCCGCATAATTTACAGCTGAAGGTGGAATCGATCATAATCATGTTGCGGAATCTGAATCATCCGAAATTGTGCATAGTTCGCGGTTGTCCATTATGAAACTGATGGACAATGTGATTCAGGCGACGATCATCAAGGGAAAATTCAAAGGAGAGGAAGTCCTTATCCCACGAATTCCGATTATTCCAACTGATCTTTCATTCCAATTCAAGCGGATTCAGTTCCCTGTACGATTGGCTTTTACGATGACAATCAATAAATCTCAAGACAAATCGTAGGAAGTCTGTGGAATTAATCTCGAATTTCCCTGTTTTTCGCACGGTCATCTGTACGTTGCCTGTCTTCTGTCTTCGGTGTTTGTTGTTTATCACATCGCTCTCTACTGATTTCGATTCCTTTTAAACAAATCGCATTAACATTTTAACTATCTGTGTTTTATTATCACTCTGGAGTTTATCTGAAGGCGTTAAATTGGGGCGAGGCGAAGTTCGCCGGGTCCGCTAGTCATTCATAAATTGTACATCGCGTTCAGCAGTGTCGTTAACAACAAACAGATTACGACAAACATCGAGAGTATCTTGATAATCTTCCCAAATGGATGGATCATGCTTTAAAAATTCAGTACTCAATCCAAAAGCACCGAAAAAATGTTTGGTTTTGTATGAGACGAAATCGCTCAAATTATTACACAGCAATAGTTTCGGGTCGGAGAATTTTCGATCGTTTTCCAGATTTACGACGGGCTCTGTTGATTGCAGATGCCTAACCATTTTTCGTTTCTCTTCGAGTGAAACATCCGAATCGAAAAATTCCAAAGCCATTGATTCTAGGGCCAAATACCACAAATGATTTTTCCATTTCTTAAAAACCGCTTCAGACACATCTTGTCTTTCAACAAGTGTATATCTTGCTTTGGTGCTCGTATGGCATTTTGCATGTAAACCACGCCCACTGGACTCTCGTTTTGTCAATGCAAACTGCTCTAGAAATAGGTATATTTTTAAGGCATAAATGCCTTTTCCCATGAACCTTGCGTGGGATGTTGGACCAGGTGTTCGGAAGTTATCGCCGACACCACCAAGAAACATTATTGTTAACTAGCTGGACCCGGTCCACTTCGTTGCCCCAGACTTCAGATTTCCGATGCCGTTCATTTATCAAAACATGGTTCATGTATATAGCGACAGTAGGAATCTCGTTAATCTAATCGTAGGTACGGACAGTAGGAATCACTAAATACATTGGCTTATATGGGCGGAACCACGCCCCCTCAATCAAGAACTTATAAAGCCTATATCACCCTCTAGGCTTATCTGAACATTCCCTGAAAATGTCATCAAAGCCGATCCAGACGTTTTGGAGTCCATTCGTAACATACACACATCCATGTATATATATATAGTTGGACCCGGTCCACTTCGTTGCCCCAGATTTAGATTTCCGATTCCGTCCATTTTTGAACCAATCACGAATACTTCCACCAAAAACATCTCCATAAAATAAGAGCACTCTCGCAAAAAAATTTTGAAGATATCTCAATTTCACGCCCATTCATCCGATTCCTCCCAGTTTTGGACCAATCACGTAGACTACCACCAGATAGATATGCACAAAATTACAGCACCCTCCCTAACAAATTGTGCAATATATGTTAATTTTAAGATTTAGCTTATATGGGCCGGGCCACGCCCTTTAGTCCGATCCCGGCTATTTTTGGAACAATAACGTAGACTACCACCAGATATATATGTACAAAATTACAGCACTCTCTCTAACACATTGTGAAAAATATCTAAATTTCAAAATTTGACTTATATGAGCGGTGCCACGCCCATTGGCCCGCTTCCGCCCATTTTTGGACCAATTACGTAGACTACCACCAGATACATATGCACAAAATTACAGCACTCTCACTACAAATTTGTGCAAGATATATAAATTTCAAAATTGGCTTATATGGGCGGGGCCTCGCCCTTTGGTCCGCTTCCGCCCATTTTTGGACCGTAGACACCACCAGATACATGTGCACAAAATTACAGCGCTCTCGATAACAAATTGTGCAAGATATCCTAATTTCAAAATTTGGCTTATATGGGCGGGGCCACGCCCTTTGGTCCGATCCCGGCTATTTTTGGAACAATCACGTAGACTACCACCAGATACATGTGCACAAAATTACAGCACTCTCACTACAAATTTGTGCAAGATATATAAATTTCAAAATTGGCTTATATGGGCGGGACCACGCCCTTTGGTCCGCTTCCGCCCATTTTTGGAACAATAACGTAGACTACCACCAGATATACCTATATGTACAAAATTACAGCACTATCTCTAACATACAGTGAAAAATATCTAAAATTCTAAATTTGACTTATATGGGCGGTGCCACGCCCATTGGTACGATTCCGCCCATTTTTGGACCAATCACGTAGACTACCACCAGATACATATGCACAAAATTACAGCACTCTCGCTAACAAAATATGCAAGATAAGTCAATTTCAAAATTTGGCTTATATGGCCGGTGCCACGCCCATTGACCCGATTCCGCCCAGCTGGAATTTTGTGTATACCAGATACGTATACACAAAATTCCAGCAGTCACGCTAACAAATTGTGCATGATATAACATTTTTTAAATTTGGCTTATATGGGCGGTGCCACGCCCATTGCTGCGATCCCGCCCATTTTTGGACCAATCACGTAGACTGCCACCAGATACATATGTACAAAATTACAGCACTCTCGCTAACAAATTGTTCAAGATATCTCAATTTTAAAATTTGTCTTATGTGGGCGGGGCCACGCCCACTTGATATATCGAAAATTCAGGTACCCTATTTTCACCACGCCCCATACATGTACATTCTGTGAAAATTTCAAGAAGATCGGTCCAGCCGTTTAGACGTCTATACGGTACAAACAAACCAACAAACAAACAAACACACATTCTTCTTTATATATATACATAGATAGATTGTAATAGTTCCTTGTAATCAGCTCGGATTTGTGTTTCATTTAGCTGTTTAATGCAGAATTTCTTAATGACTTCGCAGTCAGCATTACTTATTTTTGAGCGTACAGTTGGATCTTCGAGTCCGATTAAACGATTTGTGGTCGAGACTTACCAAAACGGCAGCAACACGATTAAAAATAGGCACTTCAGGACCACAAGTCGCCGAAGTTTAACCTCAAACACATGATTCGATACTATCTCCATCATGTGATGAGAACATGGGAACTTGATTAATTTTCGATCTAATTTGTTCTGCAACAAAATGCACGATCCAGTGTTTCGACCTGTATTTGATGAGTGTATCATGAACGACTTTGGCCATCTTTTCTCCAGTACCAGCCGGTATTTTGGGGGTGCCCAAAATTTTTGATGTGTAGATTGATTAATCACAAGCTCACCAACAGTGGTCAGAGGCGTCGCAGCATTATACATTACAGTTATCACATCATGAAATATCTGTCTGTTTGACGGCAGTTTGGCTCCAGATATTGTATGTGATACATGCCCAACTGATTCTACGGTGCGAAATTTATCACTGGATCTAGTAACCATTTTGGATGTGGTCGGTCTGGAGACAAATAAGAATATGACTAAAATTAAATTTTGTGCGAAGCTGTCCCTTTCTCAATTCACTTAGGCTGGAGGCAGAGCGCGTTCTGTAAACGACCCTGTTGCATGGCCGTATAGCGCGCTGCAAAGTTCTGCTTATGTTTTCTTATTTGAAAAGTAGAAAAATGTCAGACTGATGCGAAAAATCTACTATCATGCAAATCCGAAGCTGTCCCTTTCTCAATTCACTTAGGCTGGAGGCAGAGCGCGTTCTGTAAACGACCCTGTTGCATGGCCGTATAGCGCGCTGCAAAGTTCTGCTTATGTTTTCTTATTTGAAAAGTAGAAAAATGTCAGACTGATGCGAAAAATCAACTATCATGCAAATCCGTTGTTTTTTTTCATGCATGCACAAGCATGATCTATTTTTTATTGTGATTGCATAGAGGCCATGTCGGTGTGCATGCATGCCCTGTCATGACGTAAAATACAAAGGAAAACTGCTGTAACTTTTTCGTTTCTCGGTCGATTTTGATTGTTTACGACTTGTAAGAAAGAAAATTTTATTCAAAGATCATTTAAAAACTTTTCATGCTAATAAAATATTTTTTAATTACTTGAACATGTGACATTTGATAAAAACCCAAATTTTGTTCATGTAAAGTGAGTTTTGTGTTTTCAAACAACTTTGGGCGGACCTTAGCGTTATCCAATCGGCACCAAATTTTTTATTGGAGGTTTGTAGGTCAAATGGAAACTTTTTCGGCCCGGAAATCAGTACCGAAAAAGTAATAAATATTTATATATATTTATTCCCGTCGTTCCATTGTGGAGCATAGGGCCATAAGAAAAAAAAAGTAATAAATGGCCTAATATATATGTGGGCGCTGCACAGTGTGCTATTTCATCAATCCAGGTGGACCAAAGTCGAAAAAAAATGTTTACTGAATATCACAATCTTTATATACATATGTCGTTAAAAAGAGGCCATCTATTACTAAACTAATTATAAGAAAACACAATAACTTACTGTTATTAAGATAACGGTAAATGAAATAATTTTTACGTAGGTAGAAAAGCAATGTGGGAATCCATACATTTTAGTTTGTGATCAGTGACGTGTGAGAACATTTTTCTTAGTTCGATTGAAAAAAATGCTGGAAATTAAAAAAATAGTTCTATTTTAATAAATATTGTGCATTTCATTACTTCGAATCATTTTAATTAGAGCTATTTTGTTGATTTTAAACAGTGCGTACCTATTTGAACTCCCTTTAATTCGTTATAAAGAAAAGGACATAACGAAATTTCACCTCAAAACACCTCGTCCACACTTGCAGGTTTTTAAATATAGTGTGTATACTACAAAACACCAAAAAATATCTTGCTCATATTTGCACAATTTTAAAATATTTTCCTTAATTTAAGAATGGCCCTGGAAATACCTTAAAAACTTTGGTTGATCTATGAAACACAGTGCGGCGAAAAAGCTAATACATCGTTAATATGTACTTTAGACATCGTAAATTATTCTGCCACCAATTAATTTTATACAATTCAATTAAAGTTGAATACGCTACAATAACTAGAAAAATTCTCTTTGAAAAATATCCATGACGTGGTGTTTTCACTAAATTTTTTTTTAATGTTATTAGTTTTTTTAACTAATACTAAGGTTAATATTAATTTAATACGCTTATTCTATACAAAAAACTAAAAAAAAAATACTTTTGTCCACCTAGATTGCTCAAATGACACTCTGTGCGCTGTATTTAAATCTCAACAGATTTTTATCAAACTTAGCAATCATCGTATCTGTGTTAAGAACTGCTCTCAGCCAAAGTTTATAATGATCGGATGTAACATACATATTTTGTAGTGTGTACGTTGATGCCCAATCGGAAGGAACATATAAAGGGAGGCTATGCCTAAATCTGAACCGATTTATTTAAAATTTTTTAGTTTTCGTTCTCTGTTACAAAGCTCAGATGTTAAATACAATTTCTATAGTACGTAGATCCAAAATCGGAGGTAAATATATCTGAACCGATTTTCTTCAATATTCGTTTCTGTGTCAACTCCTCTCTGCAAAATCTTACAATGATCGGATGTAAAATGAAGCTTCTCTGACACGTTGAGACCAATTCGGAAGGAACTTATATATGTTCAGGTTTACCATATGTCCTCCTTTTTCACCGTTGTCCTCCCGTCCACCCACCTTTTTGAAAAATGTGGGATTTCTCCTCCTTTTGTTACTGCTTCAAATGTATTTTTATAGTTCCACCAATCGTGGTTTTTGGTGGACTTTTTCAACAATAATGAATCTCAAGCTGAAGTATATTTTCAACCACTGAATATTTTTTATTTTTTTTTGGCTATACCAGCACAAACAGCAGTGATTAACGCTCAATTGACATATGAAAGGAACCGTCTACAATTAATTCTAGACTGCCCTCCTAAGAAAGAAAGTCCCAAGGCAATGCACCCAAATTGAAAATGAATTTTCGTTACAAAAAGTGATTTAGGAAATTACACCCCAATCAAGAAAACAGCATAAAATGAAAATACATCCCAAAAAACTAAGAAAATTTCTCTTCGTAAGGGGAGTACATAAAATACACATATACGAAGCCACATTCTAATAATAACTCTTTCCTTGCGCTCCTTTTGTTACATTTGCATTTATTTATTGTTCAAATTCGCAATAAATACTGTATGTAAAAATGTAGGACTATGACCCTTTTTTAAAAAAAATAATTGTTGATCAAACAAAATGTATACTTTTTTCAATTACTGCTACTTTTTTACTTAAAAAAAGTCCTCTGAAGGTTCCAAGGGCTCTTGTAAATATCACAAATGTCCTCCTTTTCCGACACAAATGTCCTCCTATCTGAAAAATGTTTATGGTAACCCTGTATATGTTGGATATATCTAAATCTGTACCGATTTCTTTTAAATTTGACAGTGTTTATTCAAGAACCAATGTACAAGGCGGCGCAAAAGTAACCTTTCGATGTTTTTTGGCTGTTATTTAAAAAAAATGAAAAACTTTGATTCTTCTTGTGGATTATTTTTATTTGGTCTTTTAATTTTTTTTACATCAAGTCGAGAATATGATGTCATGTAAATGGCCGCCGCCACAGTTGATTGTCATTTGAGCCCTTTTTATGGCATTTTCCATCACTTTGGCCAAAACTTCCGGCGATAGGTCCTCACATTCTTGACGGATATTGTCTTTAAGAGCTGCAAGAGTCTGAGGCTTGTTGACATAAACCCGCGACTTCAAAAAGCCCCACAAGAAGATGTCTGGAGCGGTCAAATCAGGCGATCTTGCTGGCCAGTGCAAATCGCCAAAACGGGAGATTAGGCGCCCGGGAAATGCATCCTTCAGCATATCGGTTGTGGCACGTGCAGTGTGTGCCGTTGCACTGTCCTGTTGGAACCACATGTTTTCCAATCCCAATTCATCAAGTTGCGGCAAAAAGAACTCGTTGATCATTGCTCTGTAGCGCTCACCATTCACAGTAACCGTTTGGCCCGCGACGTCTTCGAAGAAAAAAGGACCGATGACTCCTCCAGCGAAAACAGCACACCATACAGTGACTTTGAGCGGGTGTAATGGCTCTTCGTGAGTTACACGCGGATTTTCAGTACCCCAGAAGCGTAAATTTTGCTTATTTACGTACCCGCTAAGATGGAAGTGGGCCTCATCACTCATGATTATTTTTGATGAAAAATCATCTTCCTCTTGGTGGTGATTAAGGATGGCTTGAGCGTATGTTAGACGCGATTGGCGGTCAGCAGCTAACAGCTGATGCACTGTCTGGACTTTGTACGGAAACATCTTCAAATCTTGTACCAAAATTCGCTGTAGAGACCGTCGACTGGTACCCATTTGCGTGGCACGTCGTCTGGTCGATGTCGACGGCGCTTCCATGACATCCTCGGCTACAGCAGCAATATTCTCCTCAGAACGGCTACTCCGGGGTCTGCCACGCCTGGCAGCATCTCGTGTTGTGCCAGTCTCTTCGAGGCGAGCGGCTAAACGTCGCAGTGTTTCACCAGTAGGCGTTGGACGGATAGAGATACTTTTTTCAATAGCCTTTTTTTGACAGATCGCGTGTGAGTCGTGTCATGCTGTCATGTTATTTTTGTTAAGTATTGTTTGGCATTTCATCATGGAAAGACTTACGCCTGAAAAACAAATTAGTAATTTTCGCTTATAACGAACCCGCTTAAAACTAACCTTTGCCTAAAACTAACCAATTTCAAAAGCACGTGCTTTATTTCTAATAAACCATGAAATTTTTGTCGCTTATTACGAACCCGTTTAAAGCGAACTTTCGGTTATAACAAACTTTATTTGCATTCAATATTTGTTTATTTTTCGGTTAAAACGAACCCATTTGCATACACATTTGTCACGTATTGAAAAGTAAATATCGCCACTTGCTTCTCTCAAAAATTGTTAATTCGGTTGATATGGGTGAATATAACTTTAAAGTTAGTATACTGGACGCAATCAATTTTTTGCATATGGCATGGTTAAAAGTCAACAAAACAACAGTTGCTAATTGCTTTCGGCACGGCGGATTTACCAGCAATGAAGATGAGTTCGACTCGGATGATGATCTGTCATTAATAGAATTGCTAAATCAACCAATGGAAACATTTACAGATGGTAATAAAAAGGGTTTGTTGAGTTGTCGTTCTTTAAATTAACCTTTATTATTTGCATTTACAGTTGGGATAGAAAGCTTCAACGATTACATATGTTTTGATGACGACCTTGTAACTACGGAAGATTGGACGACGCAGCTATTTTGCAGTCTGTTCGCGCTGATGATGACGACCTTGACGACAATATGGACAACGAAGAGCCAATCCGAGTCACAACTGCCCTGGATTCAATGTGTAGCGTAAGCTATGTAAGAACTTTTCTTCAGTCACGCGACACTCCACAACAAATTCTTGATCACTTGGCTCAAGTAGAAGTGTATATAAATGAAACTAATATTGGTATAAGCACACTCAAATAACTGAACTGATGTATTAAAATATCCCAAAATTGTCTTTAATAAATCAATGCATGTGCACTTACATACATAAATTGTTTTCTTCAAGTCTTCATTTAAACCGAACTTCGTTTAAAACGAACTAGTTTACCCAGTCCCTTGAAGTTCGCTTTAAGCGAAAATTACTGTATTCAGTTTTATTATCAAAATAATCGTTCACCAATTGCGCGAAAAAAATGAAGTCCATTTTTTTTAAATAAAAAAAAAACTTTCCAGTCGACCCACGATCTTGACACCCATGAGCAATATTTTAGCTCTCGTTAAGAGCTATCTTTTTGGCATTGACCGATTCCCGATCCGACGTACCGGAATCATCGGTCCATATTTTTTCAAAAATGATACCGGTGAGATTGTAACCGTCAATGGCGACCGTTATCGTGCCATAATAACCGACAATTTGATGCCTGAAATTGAAGCTCGTGATCTCGGCGACATTTGGTTTCAACAAGACGGCGCCCCTTACCACACATCCAGGGTTACCATAACCTTTTTTCGGAAAGGAGGACTTTTGTGTCAGAAAAGGAGGATATTTGTAACATTTACAAAGAGAGTTTGAAACTTTTGGAGGACATTTATAAAATACAATTTCCTATGATAATGCTTTCTACAACAATTTGTATTTTGTAGCGCTTAGATTCCAAATCGGAGGACTATATCGAAATCTGAACAAATTTTCTTCAAATTTGGCATGGTTTGTTCTTGGGTGCTACATTTAAATCTGAGCAGATTTACACCAAATTCGACAATGTGAGCCCTTGGATCAAGAAACTCCATCCTGCTTAATTTCAAAGTGATTGGAAATGAAAAAGCTTCTGTGGCGCTAAAAGGCCATATCGGAAAGAAAATTTATATAGGGCCTATATCTAAATATGAACCGACTTTGACCAATTTCTTCCCAGGTATGAAATAGCCCTTATGGTCAAATTGCAGCAAGATCGGAATGAAATAGACAAATAGACAGACAGACAATCGGTGTACTTTAAAGCGGATCTAGCTCCAGTATGTTTAGGTGTTATTTATAATAAATAAGTGAAGCGGCGTTAAGATCTGACAAGCCGAATTTTGCATACCCTACACCATAGACTCCAGGTCAACTGTTTTTTGATTCTTTGAAATTTGTTGCGTTAAGAAGTAAAATCTTGAGGTACCTTTGTGTGGGGGCTATATCAAAACATGGACCTATGATGACCATTGTTCGTCTGAAGGGTTCTGAATATACATACTCCCAAATTACAAATTTCAGTTCGTCCAGCAGTCCCTATGGCGTTAATAAATCAAATCGGACAGAAGATGCTAAAAATTGATCGATATTGTCCATTTTCAATCCTAAGTTAGCTGCAGCTATAAGAAGTACAAAATTTCAGTCATCGAGCTCAATTATTGTAGTACTAAAAGTAGTTACGAGTATAATTCATGTGGAGGTTTATTGATTGTGAAAAATTTTAATTTGTAACAAAAGGAGGACAAATCCATCATTTTTGAGAAAGGAGGGAGGACACTGGTTAAAAAGGAGGACATGTCCTCCCAAAGGAGGACGTATGGTAACCCTGCACACATCGCATCAATCAATGGATTTATTGAGAGAACACTTCGGTGAGCAGATAATTTCACGTTTTGGGCCGGTCGATTGGCCACCAAGATCGTGTGATATCACACCGTTAGACTTTTTCCCGTGGGGATATGTAAAGTCTAAAGTTTATGCGGACAAACCCGCTTCGATTCAGGCCTTGGGGAGGAAACATCACGCGTGTCATTCGCCAGTTACCAGTCGAAATGCTCGAACGAGTCATCGAAAATTGGACTCAACGGATGGACCATCTGAGACGTAGCCGCGGCCAACATTTGATAGACATAATCTTCAAAAAATAAATGCCAAAGAATGTTCTTTCAATTGATAATAAACATTCCCCATTCAATTTGAATTTTCTGTGTTTTTTCTTTAGAAAGTAGGGAACCTCGAAATGGATCACTCTATACTTTCAAAACATATTTTTCCAGAATTTAATTTGATGGCAGTTTATACTAAATAGAGCCTGCAAAGGCTCTTAGTATTTTTTAATTCGTCAGATTTAGATTTGACATATAAGATTTAGATAGAGTCCCCATATATATGTTCACCCGATTTGGTACCAAAGCGCTATAGAAGTTGGACCTAACTTTCGATCATTGCAACATTTCACAGAAAAGAAGTTACTTAATTTAGGAACTAATACTGCTTAAATTAGGAATAATCCATTCAGATTTAGATATAGCCACATATATATTATTGTAAGGCGAAGAATTTTTTGCAACATGGCAATCATAAATTGCCCACACAATGAGAGACGAAGAATACGATTGGGCAAGGGAGGGAGTCGTATAGTTGAAGTTGTAGCGAACGGCCGTGTACGGATCATCCTGATCATTTACTTAACTTTATTCTTTTTATGTATTTTAACAATTAAATGAACTAAATAAATATCTAAGTTTTTATAAAAATCAGAAGCGATGACGAAACGATTTATTCCTTATAGTTCAGAAAATGGGATTGAGAACCTCCCCTAACGACAAACGATAACGTGTGTGAAATAATCCCTGCAGCTTAAATCATTTCTAGTTGCGTATTGAACCAGTCGTAAGCTAGTTGCAATGTGACCTATGCAAACCCATTCGCATCTCTGCCAGCAAAAACGATTACACTGTACAACAATTTCAAACTTTTTTCAAAATAACAGGGTTCTGTCAGTGGATTCTGGTAGAGGAGACAAAAAAATATATACGTGTATCGGCGTTTTGAAAGATCACATCGGAATTTTATTTTAGGGGGTGGGGGGGTTAAAGTTTCCCCCCCGGTATATACAACTATGTGTTCTGTTCATCTGAGGTGTAGGGTATCTTCAGCAACTTTGTAGCAAATGTTAAGGCCTATATTTTTGTGGAATATATTAACCCTCTAGCTTCCCCCCATAACGGTGATTATACCCTCACTTTAGTGTGACGAGGGTATATATCATTTGCTACGGAAAAAAGTGTAACACGTCCAAGGAGTGACCTAAGACCCCAAGTATGTTCGGAGGAAATCCGTTTTGGGTCATTTTTAGTCGAATGAGCAATGTCCGTCCGTCTGTCTGTCTGTCTGTCTGTCTGTGTGTCTGCTGGCTGGTGCGCACGATAACTCTCGAAAGGAGTAACCGATTGACCTCAAATTCGGTATGTGGTAATATTTTTTTCTATCTCCGGCTAAGTTCGAAGATGGGCCATATTGGTCCACTCCTTCTAGTACCTCCCCCACAAAGGGTTAAAATGTTATGAAATATTGATTCTTTAATAACTGCTATACTACTTATTCGAATCTTTTGAAATTCCACACATAGTATTAGCTTATTAGTCGTTATCAACTCGAGAAAAATGGGCGAAGTCGCCACGTCCCTTTTGGTACCTCCCACACAAATGCACCATTTTGCACCAAAAGTTAACAGCTTATAACATTAATAACAGTGTATAAAAATACTTGAAATTTTGTACAGTATTATGATTTTATATTGCCTACAGTCCAGGGAAAAAAATGGGTGTTGTTGTCACGCCCCTTTTGGTACCTCCCACACAAAGGTACCTTTTTGCACCAAAAGTTAACAGCTTATAACATTAAAACCAGTGTATAAAAATAATTGAAATTGTGTACAGTGTAATGTTTTTATAGTGTCTATAGCCCTGTGAAAAATGGGCGTTATTGCCACGCCCCTCTTTGTACCTCCCACACAAAATGCCCAAATCATACCACAATTTAATGTCTCATAACGTTTATACCAGTGCACATAAATGGTTATAAGTCGGCACAGTGCAATGAATTTAAAGTCTCTAATATTCTGCAAAAAAAAGGTGTATTTGATAAACCCCTTCTGGTACCTCCCACACAAATTGACAGAATAATTCGAGTAATATTCAACATTACATTACTCACAAAGTGAGGGTATACCTTAGTCGGTTTACCCGACTGAAACTTTCTTACTTGTTTTTGACTATATTTAGGTTAGTTATTCAACAACTACCAAGAGTACTTTTGTTCTTCTTCATTATTTCTGTCATTATATTTTTGTCACTCAAAATTACCATAACGGAACTTTTGAGTGGCATGTTACTTATGAACGTTAACGTTTGACATCGTGGGTCAACCAGTTAATCTTTTTATTTTCTTACAATAGTCTACAAGGGAATTTGTAAGAATAAAGGTAAGTACAGACGATTTGCAGATCGGACAATATTGCCAGAAAAATGGCGGAAAAATGCAACCCTGTGAATTTACAACTGTGTGAACATACAATTTTTGTTTTGCAACGTTAGCAGAAAAGTCATTGCGAGATAATTTGCCGATTGTTATATGTGCGAAGTTTATGCATGTGACAGCGGCGACATTGCCAGAAAATCATTTTATTTGCAACACTGTCTATAATGTATTTTTATTGGGAATCCTACATATAAATATTTACAAAATATATTGTAAATATATGAAATTGTAATGTTTTCTTGCAATCGTCTAAACTGTCAATTCACCTTTGCCTAACAATCTGACATTGCCCGTATATTTGCAGCACTTTAACAGGGTTGATAACGTTTGCCGATCTGGCAATCGTCTATACTCAGCTTAATAATGACTGACTGTTTGGGAAAACTTGACTGGTTTTGCTACGTCTGTGGCAAGCATACCCTTATGGAACATAGGGTTTAATTTTTTACGAGCAAAGTGGAGGATATATATTATGTTTATTTTGAACTGGAAGTTTTTCCAGAGGAGCCATGGGTGCCAAAACATATATGCCGAAATTTCTATATCGGTTTGATGCTGTGGTCTAAAGGTAATACAAGTTTTGATTTATATTTGATTATACATATATATTTATATTTAGATTTTCAGTTTTCAACTGAAACTGATGAGCATGGCGAACGGTTCCATCAGATATGTCATCCTATTGAAAAACGCTATAAAGGCAAGAGCATTTTGTCACTTATAACAGATTTATGTTGGACATTGTTTGATAATGGCGTCGAATTGTCAAGAGTGAAAAAAAGTGAATTAAAAATAAATGAACTTATGTATTTAATAAGTATTTCTCCTTGTATATGCGTTATTAATAGATTTTTTGTTTATAGTCCTGAAATATAATTTAATATAAAATAAAACGAATGCATCCGGAGAAAAATTGATTCTTCCTAGGACAAGCCCATGTAAAAAGAAACAGTTGCTTGCTGGAAAAAATATATTATGTAGAATTAGTTCCTGCTCTCTTGGTTATGGGCCAGTCTAGAAACACTTTTCAGCTTGCCTTTTTTATTTTTTATTTTTTTTTATTTATTTAATTTTTTATAAAATAAAATTTAAGAAATAAAATATATTTAATGGTTTTTATTTTTATAATATTTACAAAAATTAAATTCAAATATATTTATTCTTTGAAAAACGGAAACAAATTATTTTAATTCCTAGAAAAGGGAAACTTGAAATAGTTATAATTATTATTATCATTATAACGTCTTACTTGTTAAAATTTCCACTTAACAATGAACACAAGACTGAAATGACAAGCACCACCATAAATTCCTAACGGTAAACACTTAGAATTATTTCAATGCAGACGAAAAAACACAAACAAATATTCACGCTGTACAAAATCAAACAAAAGCAGCGCTGCCTAGGCAGATTTCTTTGAATTCTCTTGTTTTTTTGCGCTCAACTGTTTCTGGCTTCATTACTTTTGCTCTAGTCTGGATCTAGTTCATTTTGGACCAGCTCAGATCCGGTCCTTTTCATAGACTGTTTCTCTTTCTTTCATAGACAATTTCTCTGCAGGGTGAAGAGAGCAAGAGTGCGTTTGTAAGAGTGTTTAAGAAATACCCAGCGGTAAAAATACCCATTATTTAATCGCTGATGTAAGCAATATTTCGTATCAATCAGTGATGATTCTATCGCTTATATTTCTGCTTACATTTACACACGAGTGTCATAGGCTGCTTAATCGGTGCGCTCTCGCTTACAAAGTAAGGAAAGATGTCAGTAAGTCCCATTTCAATTGCACTTACGTTATAAGTGGAGTTATACGCAAGCCTGATGGCACTTCAATAAATGCAGGCAAATTAGAATGTAATGCACGCCGATTACAGTCTGATTTGCACTTGTAAGGCAATGTTATGAGATGGTACCACTAATCCTGATGATTTTGTAATTGAAAGTCTAATAAACATGCGTTTAAATGTATCATTTGTTTATTTAAAAAAAAACTTAAATACGATTAAAAAAATACTTAAATAAAAATAAATAAATTGATTTAAAAACAAAAGGCACATACTAAAGTGTATACTAAATATCACAACACAAATTCAGACTTTCAGGTTTGAGATTAAATTGTGAGTGTCTGTTTGTGGGTTTGTTTGTATATTTGTTCCGTATAGACGGCTGGACACATCATCTTGAAATTTTCACAGAGTGTAAATGTGTAGGGAGTGCTGAAAATAGGGTACTTGAATTTTCAATACATCGAGTGGGCGTGGACCCGCCCATATGGGTCCAATTTTGATATTGAGAAATTTTTTAGCTAGAATGCTGAAATTTTGAAATTGAAATATTTTCCACAATTCATTAGCGAAAGTTCTGCAATTTTGTGTATATGTATGTGTCTGGGGGCATTATGCGCGATTGCTCAAAAATTGGGCGGGATCGGACCAATCGGCGTGACCCCGCCCTTATAGGCCAAATTTTGAAATTGAGATATCTTGCACAATTTATTAGCGAGAGTTCTGTAATTTTGTGTGTAAGTATCTGGTGGCATTCTACGCGATTGGTCCAAAAAAGGGCGGGATGGGGCAAATGGGCGTGGCCCCGCCCATATAGGCCAAATTTTGAAATTGAGATATCTTACACAATTTGTTAGCGGAAGTGCTGAAATTTTGCGCATAATATATCTGGTAGTAGTCTGCGTAATTGGTCCAAAAATAGGCGGCACTTGACCTATATGAACGGGCGTGGCCCCGTTCATATAGGTCAAGTTTTGAAATTAAAATATCTTACACAATTTGTTAGCGAGAGTGCTGTTATTTTATGTATATGTATTTGGTGGCAGGATTCGTGATAGGTTCACAAATGGACGGGATCGGAAATCTCAATCTGGGGCAACGAAGTGGACCGGGTCCAGCTAGTATATTGATATATTAACGCAACGGCTAACAACATAACGTATATTAATATAAAATAACGTACCGAAAAGAAATCTAACGTATATTGAAGTAACCGATTTTAATTGAACGATCAGAGAACTAACGAAAAAACGCGACTTAACATACATTAACGTAACGAGTATTCAATTAATTGAACGTCTAATAACTATTACGCAACGGATTGTGATTTTTATGCAACACTATTTTTCAAAACTGTAATTGCTAAATTGTAATTGAACGATAACGTGAACGCGATGGAAATTGTTTTCATGAAAATAAAAACAAAATAACGTATAACGGAATATAATTATGGAAGAACGTAACGTAAACCTTTTTAATATGCGGCGAATAGAATCATTGAAAGTGATCCGACTAAAATCATTGCTTAGCGTCGGCAGAATTTTTCATTACTTGGCATGAGTTGGCTGAGGCTTTAAGAGGTGAGTTTGGTACGGGACCGGACGAAGCTGACGTACACTTTAAAATGACAAACGCTACACGACGACATGGAGAATCTATCACCGAGTACAGTTTCCGAATGACAGCTTTGGGTAGACGTTATAGCTTGAGCGAATCGGCGATTAAAATATATACTCGCGAGGGTTTGAAACATACTGATTTACAAATGGCAATCGCGGCACTTCGTTTCACGACTATGAAGGAGATGCGTGAAACTCTGGAGGATTATTTGGTGACTATGGCAAGTTGCTCAGCTGGTAGGAAAACGACGTCAACAACGACAGCGAAACGTACTCACGACGATAACGACAAAAAGAACGCTAAAAGAATCTCAGACGATAATATACGCAGAACATCAATGCAACGACAGCCTATTGTTTGTTTTAACTGTTCTGAAACGGGTCACATGTCAAGTGTATGTCCAAAACCACAAGGACGAGCGCGATGTAAGGATTGTCAACGAGTTCATCCTAAAGGTTCACCCGAAAACTGCGGCAAGCAAAATCCACGGACTATAAACAGGGTGCAAAGAACGATCAACGGCGAAGAATACGGTCATAAGCCAAGGCGACTGGTTGTTTTCGATGCAACTACAGGACGCAAACATCTGCGCGATTGTCGACAAATTGAAATTACGAGACAAAATGTTTTGTAAGGAATATGTAATCGATAACGGGGTTGGGTTCCCCGAATGCGGAATTTTGTTAAATCTCATATAAAGTCATATTTAGAATGCGCGTACAGTTTTCAATAAATACGATGAAAAATAAAACTACTGGTCGAACTCCACATGAACTCGTGTTTGGATTTCATCCGAGAGATATTCTACAAAATAAACTTGTACTATCTTTACACAATAGCGAATCTATTGACAACGATCGTTTAGAAGAAGTACGCAACGAGGCGGCTGAAGGAATTGATGCACAACGTGAATATGCGAAACAGCGATACGACGCACATCATAGTCAACCGAAATGCTACAAACTCGGTGACTTGGTGTTAGTTCAGAATGAACCAACGGCGAAAGTTGGAGCCACTCTACAAAGGTCCATTCATCATTACACAAGTCCCTGAAAAGGATAGGTACGTCATCGAAGATTTGCCAGGATCAACTAGAAAACAAGGTCATTATACATCATCAGTATATTCATCCGACAAGATTAAGCGGTGGTGTTCTCTGTCACAGATAGAAGATGACGAATCTGAACCGAACCTACTTCCAATCGAGGTCGATTGTGTCGACAGGGTGGCCGACTGTAAGGAAACTAATTTTTTGCAACATGGCAATCATTGCCCACACAATGAGAGACGAAGAAGACGATTGGGCAAGAGAGGGAGTCGTATAGACGGAGTTGTAGCGAACGGACGTGTACGGATCATCCTGGTCATTTAGTTAATTTTATTCGTTTTATGTATTAAATTATTAAATGAACTAAATAAATATCTAGGTTTTTATTAAAATCAGAAGTGAGGACGAAACTATTTATTCCTTATAATATGTTCCAGCCTATTTTGTATTTAAGTGCTATAGAAACTGTATTTTTCGTCAGTTCTTATATAATTTGGCAGAAAAGAGTTTTTTTCGCTTCAATATGATGAAAATCTATTTATATTATGTATAGTCCCATCTATTTGCCCCTTCTGAGTCTTGATTTATGAAAGAATAATGTGCATTTTAAGGTTATCGTTTCACATCTACAATAACATCATCAACTCTTCCTTGGAATATGCCTTAAGGAGCTAAGTACATTGTTAACTGAAACGAAAACAATTATTCCAAATTATTATCGCAATGCCCCTTCTCGCATTACTAGGGAGGTGCATGGTATTATATAGTCGGCCACGACCGACTTTCTGTCTTTCCTTACTGGTTTTAAAATTGTATTTGTTTGTATAATTTAAATAATATAATCATATGCCTAACGATAAATTGTATTATTGAGGGAATGAATTGGAATAATTATAAATTAAAAATTGGTGCTGTAAAACAAAAGCTAATGCTGCTAATTACATTTTCAACTATAAAGTATAACACGAAATCAAGGACAAATTTTAATTAAAATTCGAAAAGTTAGCAAAAAGTATTTTTTTAAATAAAATATATTTAAACAATAACTTTGTTTGTGCGTAAACACATATTTTATTTGAGAAAGTCAGTTCGCAAATATATTTTGTTCTAATATATTATTATTTATGTGTTCCAAACTAAATTTCTTCATTTTCAAATAAAATTTATTTATTCACAAATACATACATATGTATATAATATTTACAATTAAATCACAAATACATATGTATATAATATTTACAAATTTTATTTTCAAAAATATTTTCTTTCAATTAAAAAATATCAAAAATTGAGATTATCCACTTGTAGCCATAAATTGTACAATAAGGCTAACACGTGGCCGAACAAATACATATGTATATAATATTTACAAATTTTATTTTCAAAAATATTTTCTTTCAATTAAAAAATATCAAAAATTGAGATTATCCACTTGTAGCCATAAATTGTACAATAAGGCTAACACGTGGCCGAAGCATACACAAATGTTTACGATTTTTTTTTTGAAATTATCTTTGTAGAAAAAATTGATCCACCCTCGAATTTCTTCAAATTTTCACAGAATATTTTTGGGAGACACTATTTATAAAAGTTATGAACGAAATACCAAGACTAGTCTGACAATTTTCGTCTGTTTTTGCAAAACACAGCACTTCGACCGTTTCTTAACCAATCAACCGATTACTACCAAACTTGGCATGGTAGATGAAGATGTGTTCGAGAAGTTAAGTTTTATATATGGGCCTCCTATGTCAGACAGGCCTCAAAGTTGGCCACATCGGGTGAAGACTCGTGTTTCTCTTCCGATTTATAAAATTTCTTTTTGTGTGTGTTCTACTAACTGAGGTATACAAAAATACATTACTAAGAATTATCTCGTATAGTTACCGAGATACCTGCAATTGAAAATTGAATTTTTCATTTTTCCCCTTACCATGTGCTAGGGTTTTCCAATAAGAATGATATGATTTCTTTAAAAAAAAACACATTTATTGTTAAGGAAATTCAAAAGTTTTTTTATTTAATGTGAAGTACAATCGAAACAATTAATTTCTAAATAAAACGTCATTCAAATGGCCTCCACGACTTCTTCTGCAGGAACGAATTCGATGAACCCAATTTTCGAGCACTTTTTCCACTAAATCAAGTCGTATGTCATGAATGGCACGTTCAAAGCTTGAAGAGAGTCTGGTTTATTTCAAAAGACCAATGACTTCAAATAATTCCACAAGAAATAGTCTAATGGTGTTAAATCAAAACTGCTTGGATGGCATTCAATATCACAATTTCTTGAAATAATCGAATATCCAAACTTTTCTCGCAATAATTCAATTGTTTCATTTGCTGTGTGGCACGTAGCCACAATCGGTCAATGGCAAAAAGATAGCTCTTAACGAGAGCTAAAATATTGCTCATGGGTGTCATGGTCGTAGGTAGACTGGAAAGTGTTTTTTTGGATTTAAAAAAATGGATTAGCGCACGAAAAGTTGCAATTGGAGAACGATTATTTTGATAATGAACCTGAATAATTATTTCAACAAAAGTTTTTAAAAAATTTAAAAAATGGCGCATTGTCCTCTTTAAAACAAAGTAAACTTTGCAAAAATCGGTTCAGCCATTCGAGAGCAATTACAAATTTCGTAAAACACAAAAACTACTTTTTTATTTTTTCAAAAATTAAAATGCCCATAAAATTTTTTAAAAAATTAAAAAAAAAAATATAATTTATTTAAATTATCTACACGAATTCGGCAAAAGTTTAACAATAATAAAAAACATATTTTGATCGTAAAATACTCGATATCGAATTTTTATTTTTTCAAAAATTAAAATGCCCATAAAATTTTTTAAAAAAATTTAAAAAGAATATAATTTATTTAAATTATCTACACGAATTCGGCAAAAGTTTAACAATAATAAAAAACATACACAGGTTAAAATCGCCATTTTTCATATGTTTGAATTGAAAGAAAATGTATTTGGAACCAAAATTTTTTTATTTGTGAACAAATAAATTTAATTTGAAAATCAAGAAAGTTTGTTTGGGACGCATATACATATTAGAACAATGGGTCAGAATATTTAATATCGACCTATGTAGTTTATTTTTGGCTAAAATGTTTACAAATATGTAAAATAAGATCTCGCTATATTTTTCCATAATAATTTATTTAATTATTTTATTATCTGTTATGTTTTAATTTGTTCCAATGTTCAGTTTTTAATTTTGACTAAAATTAAAATGGTTTATCCATCGAAATGCTGTCGATATTGATATATATATATATATTAGGCCGGGTCGATTTGTTCGACCCAAATTCCGGGACATCAGAATTCGTTTTAGAGGTATGGTTCCTTCGGCAAAGTTTCTTATTTTGATCCCTAGAATACGATTTTCACTGAGCAATGGGCGATTTTTAAATCGACCCGCCCTTATATATATATATATATATATTGGGAGATCCACTATCCTCAACCGCAGGTAATGTCACTCTTTAATAACAATCTAATTTTATTTAGTATATTACTTGACTAAGATAGACAGAAGAAAGTAACAAATCTATCAACTCCACAACCACTAACGAAGGAGGGTGACCTTTGCTTGAGAGATGAGTTATCCACCGTCGCAATATTTGAAGTAGATACACGCTGAAAAAAAGGATTCTGTAGTATATTGTCACAAACATATTCTGCTTGAAACATATATATGTTTAGGGTACAATAAAATATATACTATTTGGAACAAACAAACAAGTATTGTATTTTTGGGAAGATGTTATTCGAAACAAATCTTTGGTTACATCGTAATATTTTGTATTTGGGGACTATTATTTCCTAAACTAATGACGATTCCGATTCTGGAAAAAGTGAGCATTTTCTTTATCCTTTTCCCATTGGACTTTTCTTACACATTTTGGAATTTGGAAAATTGCAGTGAAGTTAAATTCGAGGAATTTTTTCCGGAAACGAAATCGCCATAAGAATTATTGCATTTAAGTATTCAGAAAATGTATCGATATCTTAAACTTAATATTTTAAGTTTTTCCGTAAGTCAAAGTTATTTTTTAGAAATGTTAAATGTTCGTAAAATTCCTTTATAATTGACAATCCTTTAGGATTGACAACAAATAACGACATGGAATATTTGAAATAAAAATAAATGCTTTAAAACAAAAGCTAATGCAACCTTTAAATGTAAGACATAACTCGAAATCAAGAACACTCAAAATTTAAATTTGAAAAATTCAGCAAAGTTTTTAATTATTTTAAATAAAATATATTTGGAGAAATTTCTAAACAATAATTGTATTTGATTGTAGACACATATTTTATTTGAGAAAGTTAGTTCGGAAATATATTTTGTTGTAATTTAACATTTATTAACATATGCGCTCCAAATAAATTTTAATGATTTCCAACTAAAATGTATTTATTCACAAATATATAGGGCCTTATTCATAAAAAGTTAAAGAAGGTTTGAGGAACGCTTTAGCAGTGTTAAAGCGTTCTTCAAACCTTCATTAAATTTTTATGAATATATAATATAATATTTAATATTTAAAAATATAATATTTAAAAATCTCTGTTCCAAATATATTTTCTTTCTATCCAAACAATTCAAAAACGGCGATTTTGACCCGTGTACGAGTAGATACCGGGGGTGTGGCATGGCACAAATAATATATCGCTCACTTAGTCCAGATTTACACTAGGCAAGTTCAGAGTGACATAACTCAAGCTGTGTAACTGTCAAGAAGTCCGTATAAAAATAAAAGTAACATGAAATAATATGTTTAAAGTCGCTGAGATAATCCGAAATATTGTTGTTTACTTACAAACTAAATTTCGCTGATATTAATTAAAGGTCATTTGCAAAATTCGCATTTATGTAAGGCAACATAAAAAATTTTAAATTTCAAGTTATTTCGTTATTGAAGTAAGTGAGCGATATGTATGTGTTCCTATGCCACCAGGAGGATATCACGTCCATCATCCGTAGTGATATTAAGCTGCCTGATGAATATGACTCGTTTGCTACCACAGCCAATATAAATATTTGCCCATATTAGTCATGCAAAACACGTTTGTGTTTGCACAACAAAACGAAATGATTTTCCTTCTTGCCTGCAAGCCTCAGGTTTAATTCTCTGGGAGGTGGGTGGACGTCTTTGGGTGAAAAGAGTCATACATCTGCCACAATTGGGACTTTCCTTTTTCGCTGAACAAATAAAAAAGAAAAGAAAATTAGAATGTGGTTCGTTTCTTCTGCGAAGCACGTTTTAAGTAACTGACAACATTATTACTGAAATTGGAAATGAACTTCGTGTACCTATTCGCCGTAAACACAAGACAACAATTTTTCAACTCTCATGCTTCATTCCAACTGTTGAGATTTATGGCTGTTGCTTGTGGAGAACGCTATAATCCTGAATAGTTTCTCAAGTTCATCACAGCATTATCTCTTGGGATTGAACTTGAAAACCTATTTAGAATTTGGCGATCTCAACCAAAAACGGACACAAAACTTAATTCCATCTGCATTCAAATTGAAAATATGTTTCCTGGGATAGTTCATGCTGCGAAGGGGTGAGCACAAAGCCTTTTTCGTAATGATAAGTATCAATGAAAACCGACATAGTTTGTTTTTGTTAATTTCCACTGGGCCATAACCGTTATTTAAATTTTGTTGTTGAGCCACGTGCAGTTCCGTCAAATACATCACACTTTTAAGACATTCGGTGTAGCGGTACACAAGATATAAAGTTTCAAGAAATGTCCGAAATTTCACCACTTGCGCTACAAAATTTCTCCAGATAACCCGTTTTCAAAAATGGAATGGCTACCTATGGTACAGTGGGGAACAAATACTTAAATATGATAAATTGGAACAAAATGGGTTAAATATGGTACAGTGGAGCAAGAAGCGTTACCTATGAAACAGTGGGGCAAAAATGTGTTAACATGATACAGTGGGACAAACATTTTTAAACATTGTTCAATGTGACAAAAATGGTTGACTATGGTCCAGTGAGTCAAAAAGGGTTAAATATGGTACTCTGGAGCAAGAAGGGTTAGATGTGGCGCAGAGTGCCAAAAAAGTTTAACTATGGTACGGTGGGCCAGGGACGTATACAGAGGTGGGGGGTGGGGCCGGTTCCCGGTTTTAAACATAGGCATAAACTGTTTACAATTTTCAAAATCACTCAGAAAAAACACGAAAAATATTTGGAAGGCCGTTAAAAAACAATACAAAGCGTAAAAAATGGTAACAGTAAAAGTAATAAAAACTAAAAATAAGAAAAGTACATGGTTTCCCGCTAAAACATTTTAAATTATGCACCGATTTTCTTCGGAATGGTCTCAATTTATTCATAACCTTGCAGAGTTTAACTATGGTACGGTGGGCCAGGGACGTATACAGAGGTGGGGGGTGGGGCCGGTTCCCGGTTTTAAACATAGGCATAAACTGTTTACAATTTTCAAAATCACTCAGAAAAAACACGAAAAATATTTGGAAGGCCGTTAAAAAACAATACAAAGCGTAAAAAATGGTAACAGTAAAAGTAATAAAAACTAAAAATAAGAAAAGTACATGGTTTCCCGCTAAAACATTTTAAATTATGCACCGATTTTCTTCGGAATGGTCTCAATTTATTCATAACCTTGCAGAGTTTACGATAAAATCACAAAAATATGACAATTATGCGTTTCTAGATGTTTTTATGAGGCTTTTATTTAAAAATTATTAAAATTTTCTCCAAAAATATGATTTTTTGCAATACTTTGTAAGATATCGTCGAAACCGCTGAGCGGATGGAAAATTGTGTTGTGCGAAGTTGAAGGCTACTTAATTCTGAAGTTTGTAAAGCTTACCTGAACCAATTCGGATGAAAGGTTCTCTAGTTATGCCATAATATGTGGTTCAACCTCTCTTTTTTCTTAGCCTAAAGGGTTGTCTCTTTAAAAGAAATTTGTGGTTGAACCACATATAGTGGCATAACTCGAGAACCATTTATCCGATTTGGTTGAGGAAAGTTTTAAAGAATTAAATATTAAGTAGCCTTCATTCACTTCATATAATACCATTTTCCATCCGTTCAGCGGTTTCGACGATATACGAGTATTACAAAATATTGTACAAAAAATTGATTTTTTGATAAAATTTTAATTTAAAAAAAAGAACTCCCATAAAACAATCTAAAAATTAACAAATGTTATATACGAGCCCATTCCGAAGAAAATCGATGCATAATTTAAAAAGTTATAGCTAATTTAGTAAGGTTTTGACTTTAAAACTTTCTTATCGATGTAAAATTTACAAAAACAAACTTTAAAAGCTAAGATTGGAGATTTTGACGTTTTTGACGTCTAGAATCAGAATTTATGTATTAAAACAGAAACCCAAGAAAAAATTTTGTTTTTGTCGACCGGTGTAATATTGGATGACTATAAATTTATGATAACCAGATATGGCGAAAATTAAGTTAAAATTACATTTATGATTTCTTATCTATCTACCTTTTAAACATGTAGGTAGCAGTGATGGAATGAGTTTGCACAACCGTGTATGTAAATTTGACTTTATATTGGGTGTGGTAATAAGTAGTACGGATTTGGCCATTACACAGAACTTATTACGGTATTTGCAAACGATTAACCTAGATATAATAAAGGCTTACGAAATCGTAAAATTGGCAACGACTAAATTAAGTGTCATGCGTAGAAATTCAGATGCGGAGTTTGATAAACTGTTTGAAGAATCCACACAACTTGCAAGAAGTTTTGGAATAGAAGCTTTCCGAACATGAAGCTATAATTACAAGTCTGTTTAATATCGTTCCGATACGAGTTGTAAATGTAATAAAGGAAGATTTCGAAGAAGTCAAACTTTTTTACAAAAACGATTTAAAAAATTCAGCATAATCTGTTTTAGCTGAAATAAGTATATGGATTGATTATTGGAAGCAGAAGAATGATAAGCCATCAAATGCATTAGATGCTATTTCAGTTTGTGATGAGGACATGTTCCCAAGGGTTTTTACCCTATTGCAGATACTGGCCACAATACCAGTGACAACGGCGAAGTTTCTCGACGTTAAGAAGAATAAAAACTTATCTCCGGAACAGAATGGAAGGAGAAAGGCTATCTTATCTGGCTTTGATGTCTATATACAAAGATGAAGTCAAAATCGATGAAATAATTGATATATTTCTTTCAAAAAATCGAAGATTACATTTTTAATTCTAACGTATTTTAATATAAAATTTTTACTGATCTCGTACTAAAGTACACATTTATATTTAGGAATAAAAAAACTAAGGAACTTAACTTCCATTACCTACACAATTTATTTGTTTATCTTTGTTATGGAAAAAAAGGTTGGCCCCCCCCCCGGACCAAAATCCTGGATACGTCCCTGCGGTGGGCACAAGTAGTTATATATGGTAACGTGGGACAAAGTGGATTAAATGTGTTGCATTGGGGAAAAAAGCGTTAACTATGGAACAATGGGGCAAAAATGGTTTAACATTGTACAGTATGACAAAAGGTGTTAAATATAATTCACAGGACCCAAAAAGCCTTTAATATGGTACACAGTACTACATGTATGGCAAAAATCGTACATGTAGTACGGTGTGCAAAAATATGGATGCAGGGAGAGAGGGTAACTTCCGGAAAATAAATATGAGATAAGAATTAGTTTTTTCAAATGTATGCTTTTAGTAGCACTGTGGTGCAAAAGGTTAAAATTATGGTGAAGTTGGGGCAAGCAAAAATTGTTCAATATACGAGGGTTGATATATATATATCTGGCCTAGGCAACACTAAGTGTTGCCTGGCGCCATTTGACATTTCCATTAGAAAGTTTGACATTTTTTAGCATAACTTCGCTCAGACCGTTTTGTCATTTGAGCGCGTATTGTTTTGGTTTTAGTGTGTTGAAAATTCACCTCCAAAACATGGGTTTTGAACGCTTCGACAGCTGCTTCAGGCGTCGAAAACGTTGACCAAGCAGTTTTTTCTTGATGTGAGTGAATAAGAATAAGTCATTGGGTGTCAAATCAGGGCTGTACGGCGGATGACCCATCAAATCGACGTTTTGGCCGGTCAAAAAGCTGGTTTAAGCCGATGTGTGAGAGCTCGCATTGTCATGGTTCACAATGATTCGTCTTCTCTTGTTCGTTTTTCGAATTTCTCCGAAGACTTCAGGCAAACAAATTGTGTGGTTCCACTCAGAATTGACCGTCCTACGTTGCTCAAGCGGAGCAGTCGCCACATGACCAGTTTTGCCGAAGAAACAATCGACCATTTGCTTTGAAGTGCTTCTTCCATGAACAACTTTCGTTGGATTTGGCTCCTCTTCGAAGACCCACACGGTCGATTGCACCTGGGACGATCTTATAAACGTCTTTTGAAGCACCGCGATCGAATTTTTCCAAAATTTCTTTGCACCAATCGACACGAGCCTTTTTTTGAGCGATTGTCAAATTGTGCGGGGTCCAACGAGAACAAACCTTTTTTACGACCAGGTGTTCATGCAATATCGAATGTATGCTGGTGGAACAAAAGCCCAAGGATGCCTCTATCTCACGGTATGTCACATGACGACCTTGCATTATAAGTTCACGCACGGCATCAATGTTCTCTGGCACAACGGCCTTTTTGGACGATCTTCGTCTTTGAGCAACCGTCGGCCACGATTGGATTCATTAAAGCAGTTTTTCACAGTGTTATAGGATGGTGCTTCCTCGTCATACAAAGATTTAAGTTCATCGATGAACTCTTGTCGTGATAATCCACGTCGAAAGTTGTGAAAAATTATTGCACGAAAATGTTCACGAGTTAATTCCATTTTTTAGACAAAAGGGAATAAATACGGCCTAAGGTTGCGAATTTGGCTCTTAAAATATAAACTATGATTTTTTTCTAAATGCTTTATTTTAGTGACATTGTGGGGCAAACCCTAATAAATATTGCACAGTGGTGCAAAATTCAAAAAAGACATGGTGGGACAAACGTGGTTTTATATTGTACCAGGGTGTTGATGTACCTATTGGAACACAATCTAGGAAAACTAAATTACTTATGATCCAAAAAAAGTTTTTCAAAATTCATAGGTGCAGAGGGGAAAGGGATAAATATTGAACCATGGTGGAACATAAACAAGGAATGAAACGGCGTTCGTTTTTATCGTATGAAAGTAATCGAATCTACTTCATGTTGCACCATATGTAATAATCATGTAGTTTTGAAAGAAAGGTGTATAACTGTTTTACAGTTCCCTAAACCAAAAATAAATAAAAGATGGGGACCGCGAAGCCACCGGGTTAAAGCTAGTAAAAACATATTGGGATGTAAACGAAGATTTGTTTAGAACAACATCTTCCCATATATATTATATATTTCTTTTTCTGTGTACCAAATATTATATGTTCATATGCATACGCTAAACATATATATGTTTCAAGCCGAATATGTTTGGAACAATATACTACAGAATCGATTTTTTTTTGTAGTAGCGCGGGTTTTTTTGGACTGGTAGACTCTAAATATGTAATATTTGGTACACACAAATATTAAATATTTGGGAGGGTGTTGGTCTAAACAAATCTTTGTCTCCATCCTAATATGTTTTTATCTGGGAATATTATTTCCGAAACAAATATTTATTTGCATTTAAGTTTAGTTTCAGTTTTACCAGCAATTCAAAGTTAATTTTTTAATGTTTATAAAAATATTTTATAATTAAAATCGTACGAGTATAATCTTGGAAAAAATAATCTTGGAATATTTAGAACGGCAAAATGAGTGATTTAAAATAGAAGACAATGCAGCATATGTAATTTTCAATTGGAAGGTACTTAGATTTAAAGAAAAATTAAAACTGAAGTTCGAAAAGAGAGCAAAGTTTTGAAAATCGTTTTTAAATAAAATATATTTGGAGAAATTCCTAAACAATAATTTTAATTTGTATTTAAACACAAATTTTTTTTTTTCAAATAATGCAAAGGCGGAAAATTGCATTCAAAATAATTCAACTCAATCAGAAAAGAGAATCGATTTTAAAAATGAAAGTTTATGATAACCGCCGTAAACGTGCTTTCCAATTACGGCGTAAACGTGCTTTCCACCTGTTGAGAAATTCCCTAAGCTTGTTGAATGTGACCTCTATTTGATTATAACAGAGTGGAATTTACTCCGTTTTAGCGACAATAAAAAGTTGCGCCATAAAGAAACTGAAAAATGTTTCGCAAATCTTTCAAGCTTCATTTTTAATTTTTAGCACTTCCATTCAGTTCCGTCGCCGCTGAACTTTAATTTTCAACTATTACATTCATAAATAATATATTGTTTAAGTATTAATGCTAACATCCTTTTTTCTGTATAGAACAAATTTTACATAGAATTTCTAAGTTATACAAGAAGCACAAATTATTTGTATACCCTCCAACATAGGATAGAGGGTATATTATTTTCACTCCTCCAAATATTGGTCTGAGACCCCATAAAGTTTATATATTCTTCATCGTCGTAAAATTCTAAGACGATATAGCTATGCCCATCTGTCTGTCGGTCTGTTTTAATCACGCTACAGTCTACAATAATTGAGCTAGATAAATGAAATTTGGTATATATAATTATTATAGATGGCGGTAACTTGGGATTGAAAATGGGCAATATCAGTCCAGTTTTTATATATCCCCTATATATAGCATCTCCCCAATTTGATGTCATAGAGACAACAAATGTCAACTGATCGGGCTGGTACTTGATAAAACTGATCCCATCAAACTTAAGTCATCTCTTATGAAATTAGGAATTGATTGCGTGGATGTAAAACAAGTCTTCAGAAAAAGAGATATTATTCTATATATAATTTATTTAAAAAAAAAAACTCGCAACTCTAACAGAGTTAAGAGAAAAAATAACGGTATAAACTACATCACAGTTAAATGGAGCTATGGAACAAACAACATAATAAATAAATCAATGTTGGAATTGTCAAAAGTTTGGGCATGGCTTAAGCAACTGTAATATAAACACTTTTGGTTCAAAATGTGCTGGTCCACATAAATCGTCTGAGTTCAAGGCGAATACCATTAAATGTGCAAATTGTCATGGTGAACATAAATCCATCGATGTTTTCTGCCAAAAATAAATGTACTAATATTTTGTTGAGACTCAAGGTGGGGGGATTCATAAGACTGAACTTTCTTACTTGTTTTTAATTTATATTTATTCCATGTTATAATTTGTTGTCAACCCATCAAGCAATGTATCGTTATGCAATATTATGTCATTTAAGTTTTAATAGAATTATAAGAACATTTAAAATTTCTGGAAAAATGATCTTTGAATTACAGAAAAATATAAAAAATTGTGTTAAAATTAAAGTGTTGACATATTTTCTGAATACCTAATTGCAAATAATTATTTGTTTCGTTAATAATAATCCCAAATAAAAATATTATCGGGAAACAAAGATTTGTTTAGAACAACGTCTTCCCAAATATATAACATGTTTGTGCGCCAAATATAATATACTTCGAGTGTGCCCTAAACTTTTGTATATTTCAAGCACAATATGTTTGGGGCAATATAGTACAGAAGCGATTTTTTCAGTGTGTATATATAAGTATTTTATATCTTTGATTCACAAATAGCTTTGTCTGTTTGATCACACGTCGATCTTAAAAAATGGATTAATATTCAACATCTACTTGAAAGCTCTCAAAATTACAAATTAAAAGGTATGAGAATATTTTTTTATCGCGAATGCATTGCCCACAAGCCACTTATTCGGCACTTAAATATCAGAAAGAATTATATTATTTTGATCCCAACTGTTGCAATTTAGTTAATCTGAGTAGGGTATTATTTCAGCTACACTCTAAATTAAAGGGTGGTCAAACGAAAACGAACGATGTTAATCTATATATATAAAATTGTTGCGTGACTGACTGGCTGACTGACTGATTGACTGACTGATCATCGCCCAGGCCAAACGGCTGAAGCTAGAATCATGAAATTTGGTGGGAGGGTAGTCCTTGGGACGTAGACGAGCAATATGGCGGGATTTTTCGAAATTCGTACTATTAGCCGCACAATGGCGCAAAAAGGGATAAATATGGTACCACAGCCAAATCTAAACGAAATGAGCTAGAATCTTGAAATTTGGTATGAGGGTAGCCCTTAGGAGGTAGACTCAGAAATTGGCAGGATTTTTCGAAATTCGAACATTTACGCACATAGTGGGGTAAAAAGTGATAAATGTGGTACATCAGCCAAATCCAAATGGCAAGAGTTATAATCGTGAAATATTGTGTGATGGTAGCCCTTATGAGGTAGACTCTGAAATTGGCAGGATTTTTCGTAATTCGAACATTTACGCACACAGTGGGGTAAAAAGGGAAAAATGTGGTACAACAGCCAAATCCAAATGGCAAGACCTAGAATCGTGAAATTTGGTGTGAGAGTAGCTCTTGGGACGTAAACAAGAACATTTATCCATAGATTCACATAGGCATTGTTTTCTTCGTTAGAATGATAGCTTTCAAAAATTGGAACAAACGACAGTTACTTAACTTCTGTTTTCACGTGAAAGTGTCTTCACTTACAAATTGTAGTTCTCATAATTTCTTTTAATAAATTTATCCGGCTTTATCGAGCACATACTTCAAAAAATGGTCCAAATCTAAGAAAATTTGAATATAAGAAAAATTAAAAAAAAAAGTAGTAAGTTCAGTCATTAAATCGACTTAAGAATCCCCTCACCTTCAGTCCCAACAAAATATTCGTACATTAATTTATTATCCACTCACCTTAGAGAGGAGGGTCTATACCATTTGCTACGAGTCGAAAGTGTAACATATCGAAGGAGTGACCTAAGACCCTAAGTATGTTCGGCGGATATCCGTTTTGGGTCACTTTAAGTCGAATGAGCAATGCCCGTCCGTCTGTCTGCTGGCTGGTGCGCACGATAACTCTCGAAAGGAGTAACCGATTGACTTCAAATTTGGTATGTGGTAATATTTTCTTCTATCTCCGGCTAAGTTCGAAGATGGGTCATTTTGGTCCACTCCTTCTAGTACCTCCTCCATAAAGGGTTAACATTTAGTGAAATATTGATTATTTAATAACTTCTATACTACTTATTTGAATCCCCTGAAATTCTACTCAAAGTATTAGTTTATTAGCCACTATAACCTCGAGAAAAATGGACGAACGCCCACGCCCCTTTTGGTATCTCCCACACAAATGGACAATTTTGAACCAAAAGTTAATAGCTTATACCTTTATTACCAGTGCATACAAAGACTTGAAATTGTGTACAGTGTAATGGTTTAATAGTACCTACAATACAGTGAAAAATCGGCATTATTGCCACGCTCCTTTTGGTACTTCCCACACAAATGGACCATTTTGTACCAAAAGTTAACAGCTTTTAACTTTGAACTAGTGTATACAAATACTTGACATTTTGTACAGTGTAATGCTAGTATAGTACCTAGAGTCCAGAGGGGCCGTTATTGGGACGCCTCTCACACAAATGGACCATTTTGTACCAAAAGTAAACAGCTTTTAACTTTAATACCAGTACATACTTTAAAGTTATTAAATGCAATTTAAATTGATAATAATTTAATTTAACAAAAATAAATGAAGTTACCAATATTTTCTTGGGACACAAGGTGAGGGGATTCCTAAGTCGGTTTACCCGACTGAAGTTTCTTACTTGTTTTTTTTTTGTTTTAATTAATTTATTATCAATTTAAATTGCATTTAATAACTTTTATATTGGTATTAAACACTGATAGAAAAACCGTTCGTCACCATGACGAATCCGTTTCGTCAATATATCTTCGTACTGGTGACGAAAATTTTCGTACATGCGATGTTTTTGTGCGTCAATAGAACGAACACGAACATGCCATTATGTATGGAACTCGATTTCTTTTGAATCCACGGGCACGCTTGCAGAAGACCAGACTCTGAACCCAATTTTCGACGGTTTTCAAGCATAAGTCGGCCGATACTGCTGCAATTTCACGTTCGATATTCGTACGAAGTTCATCAATCTCGCTGGCTTGTTGGCATAGACCATAGACTTGACGTAGCCCCGCAGGAAATAGTCTAACGGCGTTAAATCGCACGACCGAGGCGGCCAATCGACTGGACCATTTCGTGAGATAACACGTTCTCCAAACTTGGTTTCCAATAAATTGATGTTGTTGTTGTTGTTGTAGCAGCTTGGAGACGCTGAGTTGATCCTTAAGTCTATTTCTATTACAAACTTCGTTCCGGCATATATCCGATTATCGCGGGAACCTTATGTTGTTTTCATCCACTCAATGTAGTCGTCATGGTGTTATGTCTATTTTTAGCTTCCCTGTTGACTTGTGTGATCAGATGTTGTTGTAGTGGTCGCACTACCACTACAACGGTGAGTATTTTATTTTTTGCTGCAGAAACTCGAATTATGATGAAAACATGAAATGCTGATGTTAAATTTTTCCGGTGCCATGGCTGGGAGTTGAACCCAGCACCTTCGGGATCCAAGTCTAACGCACTAAGCTACCGTCTGCCAATAAATTGATTGTGGCATTCGCTGTGTGGCTTGTGGCGCCGTCCTGTTGGAACCACATGTCCTCCAAGTCCATATCATCCAATTGGGGCCAAAAATATTCGGTTATCATTGAACGGTAGCGATTCCCATTCACAGTAACGTGCCGGTCTTGATCATCACGGAAGAAGTACGGCCCAATGACGCCGCCGGCCCATAAACCGCACCAAACCGTAATTTTTTCGGGATGCAATGATGACTCATGGAGTACGATGACTCATGGATTGCTGTCTGACCAATAACGCATATTTTCAGCCAGAAATGAGCCTCATCGCTGAAGATGATTTTTCGATTTTCCGCGCTCTTAACGTTGAGGCCACTGACTCCGAATTTCGGTAGTAAATTTTAATAATTTCGACTCGTTGTTGGCTCGTATATCTTTCCATCGTGAAATGGCAAACCTTACTGAAGAGAAATGTCAAAAGAGCGGCAAAAAATATGGCGTCGTTTGCTGTCCCTGTCGGTCTACTTTTGTAGCGTCCCTGTTGAAAAACTCTCTAAAAGAATAGCTATTAACGTGGGCGAATTTGGTAGAAATTTCAAAAGTTATACAAATTTAACATGCAGTGTCCTATGAAATGTTGTACATCGACTACTGCAATCTTCGAGCTATTTGTAAAGAATTGCCACGGATATGTATACCCTTGTTTCATGGCAGATGTTTGTCAGACATAGAAATGCTACAGCTAGACCCACCTTAAAGTATACCGATCGACTAAGAATCAGATATAGTTATACATAGCTCATTAGTTATAAAAGCTGTATTTTACATGCAATTGTTTTGAAATTTAGCATGGTAGAGTTGTTTATCCAGAGAACAACTTTGCTCAATTTGACGAAAATCGGTTCAGATTTAGATTCCATATATATGTTTCGTCCTAATTGGACCTTTAGCCCTGTAGAAGCTACACGGGGCAAAATCGCCTTTATTGATATGTTTCAATCGAAACAAAATATATTTTAAATATTTTTAAATATTTTTAAATATTTTATATTTCTTTGCAAAGAAATTTTATTTGAAAATCAATATAATATATTTGGAACGCATATAGGGTAATTCCAAAGGAAATCGACCCACTCTGAAAATTTATGAATTTCGATATTGCTGAAATTTTGCATGCGCATACTGCAAGATGATACGAAATAATGACAGTTTACCGTGTGTCAAAATTTGTAGCGGTTTAGATTGTATAGGGTGACAAAGTAGGACATCTACATTGTTTTGTAAAAAATTAAGCTATGTTCAAGTCGCCATAACTTTTGAACGGAATGTCAGATTTAATTGAAATAAGTACCATCTTAAAGATATTAACGTTATTTCTAAGTATTATACACATAAGGATAAGTATATGTGTATTAAGGATATCAAAAGGACGGACATGTCGTTAATCCTTGATTATTCTGAAAAAAGTATTTTCAATTTTTCTAATTTTATTTCTGAATATTACCCACATATTGCTCCATAAAATATAAAATTTTCAGAATGGGTGCTCAATGGGTTCAAAAGATATGACTTATTTAATGTCCGTCTGTCTGTCCGTTTGACTGGTTTATGCCAATGATATCTCTGAAAAGGAGTGACCGAATGACTTACAAATTAGTATGTGGTAATATTTTCCTCAAACCTACTTAATGTTTTGAAGTGGCCCATTTCGGACCCCTCCTAGTGGTACCTCCCTCACAAACGGTTAACATTTTGTTTTATATTAAAACTGTTATAACTTCTGTACTACTCATGGGAATCCAATGAAATTTCATACATAGTAATTATTTCACCGTATTTATAAGCTGAACAAAAATGGCCGAAAATGTCACGCCCCTTTTGGTACCTCCCACACAAAGGGACCAATTTTTACAATAAGTTCACAGATTATAACAGTAATACCAGTGCATAAAAATACTTGAAATTTTGTGCAGTGTAATATTTTTATAGTACCTACAGGCCTGTACAAAGCGGGCGTTATTGCCCCGCCCCTTCTAGTACCTCCCACACAAATTCTAACAATTTTAGAATGGAGTGTACCATAAACATATATATGTTTCAAGCCGAATATGTTTGGGACAATATACTACAGAAGTGATTTTTTTCAGCGTGTATAGTTTACATCCAACTGTTTTAAAGTAAAAGCGAATTTCGTGAAGAATAACACAAAGAAAGTATTTGTGGCAAACATAATATTGACCTATAGTTTATATAAGTTATTTTGAATATTCTTATGTTAGACTTTTATTGAAACTGTAATGAGTTTTTTTAAAATGCCAAAACCAATAAAATATTATCTTTTTATTTGTCCCGATAAATCCCGCTTTTAAGTCTCGGTTATCCTGACTTTTCGAATACGGCGTCTGGCAACCCTACCTTCCTTACACGTTCCAATACGTTAAGTCTAAAAAACAGTTTTCTATCTAGAATTATTCCTAAAAATTTTGCACTTTCAGAAAACACTAGATCTGTTCCATTTATCCGAGGTAGAGGGTGCACATGTGGGACATTATTCATCCTAGTAAAGAGAACCAATTCTTTCTTGTTTGGGTTTACGCCCAAACCGCTGCTTCTGGCCCATCTAGCCAATTAGTTCAAACCTTGTTAGAGTTGTGGACCCAAGACATGCTGTTATGCGTCTTCTGTTGAGCAGACTTTGAATTAGTCTAATCAAACTAGAGTTAACTTTTAGATGTGACAGTGCCGCAATTACTGCATCTGAGTGAATGTTGTTAAAAGTCCCTTCTATGTCAGGAAATGCCACCATGGTGAATTCCTTGAAATGCAGGGACGATTCGATAGTGCTCACAAGTTCGTGCAGGGCTGATGCTGTAGACTTCCCCTTATTGTAGGCATGTTGGTTCACCGACAGGAGTTTTGTATACAGGTTTTCCCTAATGAAATAATCTAAAAGTCTTTCCAGACCTTTCAATAGGAAAGGTTAATTTGTCACTTTGGTATCCCTCCATCGATTCAGGATGTATGAAAGCCTGATACAGTCTACATAAATTTTCTCCAGCCAGGGGATAATGTACTTTAACATTTTCTGCATTTCTGCTGGAGTGATGCTGTTTTTTGTCCAGTTATTTGCCTCATCCTGCAAGTAACCCACTATACTGAAGCTGATAGTATTTTCCTCAGCCTTGCGGCGTCGGAGACCTTTTCCACTTCGCCACAGAAGGTATACCAAGAGGTTTTTGTGCCTTTCTAAGCTCCTTCTTATAGATCTTGAGTTGCTCTTTATAGGCATCCCAAACATTAGCGACACCAGTAGATTTAGCCTTGTTGAATAGCTTGTTGCAGGTCTTTTTCATAGCCGTTAGCTCAGAAGTCCACCATTGGGGTTTAGTTTTACCCTTGTACCTTGTTTTTGGACAGGCTTATTCAAGGAAACTATTGAATGATGTGGTGATATGCTCGACCAGATTATTCAGACCGGCTTTGTCATTCGGTACGTACAGAAGTTTGCAGTTGACGACTTTCTTGAAATTCTTCTCATATAGGTGCCACTTTGCTATCCTCACATTTGTGTGGACGACAGGTTTAGGCGCTTTTTCGGCGAGTTCGAACGCAATATCTGAGAATGTTGTCCAGTACATTCCACCCAATAATTTTGTCTGACAGCCGGTCAGTAGCAAACGTTACGTCGAGTACTTCTTGTCTGTCTCTAATTGTAAAGGTCGGTTTATTACCTATCTTACAAATACGTAGGTTGGTAGTTAGAATAAAGTCAAGATCATGGGAGGTGGATTCAGCGTTAAGGATCAAATTGACCTGCCGCTTTTTACCATCCGCCTCACCCACCCTGCTGATTCTCCAATTATGGGCCGGCAGACCAGGATTGGAATCTTTTATTATTTCTAATATGTCAGCAGGGTTGGAGGGCTCTTCTGTTACCCAGGGGATGGCTCTAGGGTGACTACATCCAACAACCAACTGGGCACCCGGCCACATCTTACCCGCTCGACTCAGACCAGCCTTATACAGGTCTACTGATCTGGCATCACCGAAATATAAGAGCTGTACTCTCCACTGATGCCATCATACATCGTTGCAGATTGGTGGTTTGCCCGGCATTTCTCTACGGACATCGAGGTAAGGAGCCATAATGGCTGACTGCACATGGCTCCATTTGTCCTTGAGGATGGATCCATCCTCACTACTTCTGTCTATAACAGCCATCAATGGACTCTCCTTCGCCACTTCATTGAAGGGGTATCCACCATAGGATTCCCCCCATCCTATGGTGGAGAGTATAAAAAGTGTATTCCTACTGATAAACCTCTGTTTATAACACCTCTGAATATTGATATAAATCCCATATAGTATATATACGTATATTCTTAATCGTCGTAAAATTATAAGACGATTTAGCTGTCTGTCCGTTCGTCCGCCTGTTGTAATCACGCTACAGTCTACAGTAATTGAGCTGGATGACCGAAATTTGGTATAGATACTTCTTATATCTGCAGGTAAATATCATCCTTTGTTTAAAATATGTATGTAAGGTTGTCTCACTATGAATGCACTTTTCCTTTTAAATAAAAACACGTACTTTTTGAGATAGATGCGATTTTTTTATTGGATTGTAAAGAAGACATGTTCCGATTAAGTATGGAATAAAATATCCAACAAATGGCCCCCACGGCACTGATGACATGGCATTACTCTTTTCATGAAATTGTCCATGACTTTTTCACAGAGAAGTGGCTGTATCTTTGGATATCAGCTCAGGAATTGTTTCTTGTTTATTCGCATAAACCCGAGATTTCACAAACTCAAAAAAAGAAACCACGCTGCGCACTATGGGCGGAAATGGGAAATTGTGGCCAAAATGCTGTAAAATCTACAAAAATGCTTGGATTTTGAATAAGGTATCCCCTAAATTCATATCGCGCAAAATTTATTTGTAATTTTTTTTTATTCACAATTTTTCAATAAAGCGTCGTAGAGACATTAGAAAATGCATAATCATAAAATTTTTTTTATTATTTTATCGTAAAGTCTGATCGGTCATGAATAAAATAAGACCATTCCGAAGAAAATCGATGCATAGTTTAATAACTTGTAGATAATTTAGGAAGTCAACATACTTAAATTAGAAAATACGATATAGCGCCCAAAGTGCACCGAAGGCGCAGGAGAACACTTTACAGAATATTTCAGAATACTTCAACGAATACTGAATATGTGCTCAACAGATTGGCATAATCATTTCGCATGATATTGGTGGCCAAATTTAAAAAGGCACTCTTACTGAGACGCCCTTCAGTAGTTAATTTCCAATAGTTTGAAATTTCAAATTTCGTTATAATGATGCTACGAGCTTTCTTAGAACAACGCCTTGGATTTCGCACCCATCTAGATAAGCCAGACCCTTTCCATTATTCTAGTATTAATTTAATTTCCTTAGTATTCTTTTTATCCCCTCACCTTAGAGAGGAGGGTATATATCATTTGCTACGAGCCAAAAGTGTAACACAGCGAAGAAGTGACCAAAGACCCTAAGTATGTTCGGCGGATATTCGTTTTGGGTCATTTTAAGTCGAATGAGCAATGTCCGTCCGTCTGTCTGCTGGCTGGTGCGCACGATAACTCTCGAAAGGAGTAACCGATTGACTTCAAATTTGGTATGTGCTAATATTTTCTTATAGGTAAGGTACTAGAAGGAGTGGGCCATATTGGTCCACTCCTTCTAGTACCTCCCCCACAAAGGGTTAACATTTAGTGAAATATTGATTATTTAACAACTTCTTTACTACTTATTTGAATCATCTGAAATTCTACCTCGTGAAAAATGGGCGAAGTTGTCACGCTTCTTTTGGTACCTTTCACACAAATGGACCATTTTGTACCAAAATTTACCAGCTTATCACTTTAATACCAGTGCATACAAATACTTGAAATTTCGTACAGTGCAATGCTTTTATAGTACAAAGAGTCCAAATAAAAATGGGCGTTATTGGTACGCCCATTTTGGTACCTCCCACAGAAATGGACCATTTTGAACCAAAAGTTAACAGCATGTAACTTTAATACCAGTACATACTTTACAGTTATTAAATGCAATTTAAATTGATAATAATTTTATTAAAACAAAAAATTAATAAATTTACTAATATTTTTTTCGGACTCAAGGTGAGGGGATTCATAAGTCGGTTTACCCGACTGAACTCTCTTACTTGTTTTCAATATTTAAATTGCAACCGTTTGCCTCAAAGTTGTTCACAGAATGAACAACTTGTTAAATTTGTCCAAATTAATTTTCAAATTTACCTTTTCATTCAATATATAAAAAAGCAAAGTAATTTCTCTCCTGACAAGCTCTATTGAAACTGTATTTTTACATTTGATCTCTATGAAATTTGCCAGAAAGGAGGTTTGTATCTAAGAGTTAACGGTGATAAAATGTAGTTGTTTCTTTCGATTCGGCGTCTATGAGCCATTAAACATTTTTATATTTTCTTGATCCATGAAAGTATGCTGCTTGTTTTAAGGATATCGTTGCATTCCTACATATTGATACACATCCACCCGACTTTTGTCTACTCCTAGTGGTTTCTTTCTGATTTTAACAAAATGTATTTAGATCAGCGATGGGCAAAAGCACTACCCGGGGTTTTTCCTCTCACGAGCACACACATTGAATGAGAGTTCACTATCATTCAGTCGTCGAGGTTGTGTCGTCGCTTGTTGCTTAGCGTGCACTAGGGATCTATAGTTGAGACAAAAAGTCGATTTTTCAACTTTCATGATTTAGTGAAAAGTCGATTGCAAGAAAACTATACCATTTCATATATTTACAATATATTTTGTAAATATTTATATGCAGGATAATACAAATATTTTATAGACAGTGTTACCAATAAAATATTTTTCTGACAATTGTGCCGTTGTCCCATGCATAAACTTCGCACATCTAACAATCTGCAAATTATCTCGCAATGACTTGTTCTGCTAACGCTGCAAGACCAAAATTGTATGTTCACACCCTTGTACGTTCACAGGGTCGCATTTCTCCACCATTTTTCTGGCAATATTTTCCGATCAGACAACTTAAATATTTATTTATACTCGGCAATTTTTTCCAAGCAAGTGTCAAAGTTTGTTGGAGAGAGCTCTTTCCGACTCTTTCATAAAAAGCGTTTGAACTGGTTGGAGAAGTTCAGAGCCGCCGTCTATTTAAGTAAGGCCAAACTCGACAAAAGTCGAAATGGTAATCGATTTCGGTTGATATTCCGCCGTCGGATAAAAATCAACTTTTTGCTTGGTGAAAATCGATTTCGACTTTTTCCAATCAAAAGTCGATTAATCGAAAATCGATTTATAGATCCCTAGCGTGCACATAAAGAAAAAATGGATTATACAATTAGTGCAATACATACTTCAAGTATAGGAATAAAGTTTAGTATGTATTGTGTTTTTACCGAAGAATTTCTAAATACAAGTTTAAATTATTTATTATGTTACTGCAGAAATGTGTACCTATATTATTTTATTTTTGTCAAAATTAAATGAAGTAACGAATTTTTTAAAATATTTTAAATGTATATATTATTATCTTTTAACGATTTTTAATAAAATTTGTATAAACACCTACATAAATATACTAACCAAAAAAAAGTTGGACACTCGAAAACGGTTAATAGAAAAAATAAAGAATTAAATAAAGAATATGGCATACGGGTATGCAGTACTTTTATTGGAAAACTTGGATTGATTATTTTACATAGCATAATAAATATGTATGTATGTGGCTAATCATAACATATTTAAAGTTCGATTTCTTTATGTACGCGTATAATAACCCCAAATCTACTTAATGATGTTCGTTGTCCACTTTATTTAATATCTTACCCAAGAAATATATGTTAGGAAAGTGCAAATACCATTTCTCGCAGTGCATAAAGAGAGTGTTAACACTTCTCACAAATACATAAACATTTTGTAGAAGTATTGTGTGACCATCACTGATTTAGTTCAGGGATGCGAAAGTTGGTACAATTTTACCAAAATTGGTACAATTACGACCTCAAAAGTACAATGGTACACCAATGACTGATTTGGTACAATTTATGAATTTTCCCGAATACAAACAGAAATAAAAATCTTAAAATTAGACATTGGAGCCAAAGACCTCACTTAAAATTAGGAAATGTACTTAATATTAATGAAATTATATATATTTACGCACACAATTTATTTATTTTAAAGCCTAGGGACGTTTTTGGCACTGTTCTTTATTTTTATGAAATTCTGTGTATATATCAAGGACTTATATTCAAAATCTTCTACGAAAACAATAGCCGCTTTCTTTTCGTCCCGTATATAGGAGACGTATATACGGTACGAAAAGAACGTATTGCCGAGTATACTTGGAAGCACTTTCTTAATATACATAATAATATGTATATGTATACTTCTTTACGTATGAATGAAGGTATTGGAAATCCATCAATAGATTTGTAATAAAACTAATTATATGCCAATAAATATTACATATTTCTTTCAGTTTTGGCAAATCACATTTCATACACTGTTTTCGCGAACTAATCCGCTTGAATTGGAATGAAAGATCAGTTGGAATAATCGGAATTCGTGGGATAAGGACTTCCTCTCCTTTGAATTTTCCCTTGATGATCGTCGCCTGAATCACATTGTCCATCAGTTTCATAATGGACAACCGCGAACTATGCACAATTTCGGATGATTCAGATTCCGCAACATGATTATGATCGATTCCACCTTCAGCTGTAAATTATGCGGCGGAGCTCCTGGCACATCAAGCGAGTTCGATTTTACTTTGAATAATAAAATTCATGCTATCGACGTCCTTATTCTTCGCTGCTAATATAGCCCGTTCACTAATCTAATCGAGATTTGGAAACACTTTGGTGATGAGTTCCTCGTTCGACGATGTGAACAAAAATTTGCCGGGAACAATATCAATGCAGTGGAAACATCAACAGTAATTTGGCCATTGCCAAGCGCCAACAGTTGTTTCGAGAATTCAAGAGCCGATGAGTCGATCTGCAACGCGACTCTCATGTTCGTGGTCAATTTCAACTTCTTGACATGCCGCCACAAAGACCAGGCATGCATTAATTTCATCGGCAGTAGATTTCGGGATGACGGGAAGCGTTTGACGAAAATCTCCGGAGAGCAATATCATAGACTCACCAAATTGTCTCAAATCACGTCGTAAATCCTTCATCGTTCGGTCAACTGCCTCCAGAGCTCGTTTATGCGCCATCGTGCATTCATCCGAAATTATGATTTTGCAGTGCCCGCAATCCAATAAGATAACCTTACCTCTTATACTCAAACTTATTATCTGAAAAAATTTTCGAACTGATAAATATCGCGTTGAATTTTAATTGATCGTAATGCTTGTACCGTTTGTCGATGTGATACGCGAAATCAGTGTAACAATACGCAAAACTCGAATGAATTGCAGCAAGAAAAATATCACATACTCGTACATATGTTTAATAGAAAACTTTTTTGTTTAATAGAAAATTAATAAAAAAAATTGGATTCAAAAAGAGAGCAGTAGATAGGAACAGTAGGAATCTCGCAAGAAATAGCAATTTTCGATTTTCCCAATTTTCCGACTTTTCCGGAGGGTTTTCCCAAAATTTTCTTTCGTAACAACCTTCTCCAGGCAAATACGAAGAACTGAAAAAAAATTGAGCCAAATCGGTCCAGCCGTTCTCAATTGATGAATTACTATACATTTTTCACACCATTTTTATACCCTCACTTTAGTGTGACGAGGGTATATATCATTTGCTACGGAAAAAAGTGTAGCACATCGAAGGAGTGACCTAAGACCCCAAGTATGTTCGGCGGAAATCCGTTTTGGCTCATTTTAAGTCGAATGAGCAATGTCCGTCCGTCTGTCTGTCTGTCTGTCTGTCTTTCTGTCTGTCTGTCTGTCTGTGTGTCTGCTGGCTGGTGCGCACGATAACTCTCGAAAGGAGTAACCGATTGACTTCAAATTTCGTATGTGGTAATATTTTTTTCTATCTCCGGCTAAGTTCGAAGATAGGCCATATTGGTCCACTCCTTCTGGTACCTCCCCCATAAAGGGTTAAAATGTTGTGAAATATTGATTCTTTAATAACTGCTATTATACGTATTCGAATCTTCTTAAATTCCACACATAGTATTAGTTTGTTAGTCGCTATCAACTCGAGGAAAATGGGCGAAATTGCCACGCCCGTTTTGGTATCTCCCACACAAATGCACCATTTTGCACTAAAAGTTAAAAGCTTATAACATTAATACCAGTGTTTAGAAATACTTGAAATTTTGTACAGTGTAATGCTTTTATAGCGCCTACAGTCCAGTGAAAAATGGGCGTTATTGCCGCTCCCCTTTTGGTACCTCCCACACAAATGCACCATTTTGCACCAAAAGTTAACAGCTTATAACATTAATACCAGTGTATAAAAATACTTGAAATTTTGTACAGCGTAATGTTTTTATAGTGCCTACAGTCCATTGAAAAATGGGCGTTATTGTCACGCCCCTTTTGTTACCTCTCCCACAAAGGCACCATTTTGCACCAAAAGTTAACAGTTTATAACATTAATATCAGTGTATACAATTACTTGAAATTTTGTACAGTGTAATGCTTTTATAATGCCTATAGTCCAGTGAAAAATGAGCGTTATCACGACGCCCCTTTTTGTACCTCCCAAATTATACCAGAATTTAATATCTCAACGTTAATATACCAGTCCATATAAACGGTTACAATTCGGCACAGTGCAATGTATTTAAAGTATCTACTGTTCAGCGAAATATAGCTGTATTTCTTAAACCCCTTCTGGTACCTCCCACAAAAATTGACAGAATAATTTGTGTAATATTCAATATTACATTACTCACAAAGTGAGGGTATACCTTAGTCGGTTTACCCGACTGAAACTTTCTTACTTGTTATACCCTCACTTTAGTGTGACGAGGGTATATATCATTTGCTGCGAAAAAAAGTGTAACACATCGAAGGAGTGATCTAAGACCCTAAGTATGTTCGGCGGATATTCGTTTTGGGTCATTTTAAGTCGAATGAGCAATGTCCGTCCGTCTGTCTGTCTGTCTGTCTATCTGTCTGTCTGTGTGTCTGCTGGCTGGTGCGCACGATAACTCTCGAAAGGAGTAACCGATTGACTTCAAATTTGGTACGTGGTAATATTTTTTTCTATCTCCGGCTAAGTTCGAAGATGGGCCATATTGGTCCACTCCTTCTAGTACCTCCCCCACAAAGTGTTAAAATGTTGTGAAATATTGAATCTTTAATAACTGCTATACTACTTATTCGAATCTTCTGAAATTCCACACATAGCATTAGTTTATTAGTCGCTATCAACTCGAGAAAAATGGGCCATGTTGCTACGCCCCTTTTGGTACCTCCCACACAAATGCACCAAAAGTTAACAGCTTATAACATTAATACCAGTGCATAAAAATACTTGAAATTTTGTACAGTGTAATGCTTTCATAGTGCCTACAGTCCAGTGAAAAATGGGTGTCATATTCACGCCCCTTTTGGTACCTCTTACACAAAGGTACCATTTTGCACCAAAAGATAACAGCTTATAACATTAATACCAGTGTATAAAAATACTTGAAATTTTTTACAGTGTAATGCTTTTATAGTGTCTTTTGCACCGTGAAAAATGGACGCTATTTCCACGCTCCTTTTTGTACCTCCCACACAAAGGTACCATTTTCAATAAAAAGTTAAGAGCTCACAGCATGAGTACCAATGCACGAAAATGCAACAACATTTTGCACAGTGTAACGCTTTTGAAGTTCCTATCACCACGCCCCTTTTTATACCTCCCACACAAAATGGCCAAATCATACCAAAATTTAATATTTCATAACGTTAATATACCAGTGCAAAAAACGTTTATAATTCGGCGCAGTGTAATATATTTAAAGAATCTACTATTCAGCGAAAAATAGGTGTATTTGTTAAAAACATTCTGGTACCTCCCATACAAATTGACAGAATAATTCGTTTAATATTCCATATTACATTACTCACAAAGTGAGGGTATACCTTAGTCGGTTTACCCGACTGAAACTTTCTTACTTGTTATATATATAGATTTGTGCTACACAAGAATTTTATCACAAACCTCATACCGAATTCAATTGGAAAGGTGTAACATATTTGAGTAGGGTGCAGATTTGATGTTTTGAAATTACTACCATGCAACGACGCTGGCTAATAGTTATGCACTTTGTTTTTTAATTTTTTTCTAACCGTTCGAAACGAAAAATTAACAGAAAACAATCAGTTTTGTTAAAATTTAAAAATTTTATTTTTTGTTTATATTTTTCTTCAAATTGTCAAAAACAAAAAGTGTTGCCCAGTTACAATTTTTATCCGTTCCTACTTTTTATCCCCGTTTTTATTATCGGGGATAAAAAGGTTGTTTAAACGTATATACGTTTATTTTGTGTGGGTAAACGTATATACGGGACGAAAAGAAAGCATTTAATATTTTTATAGTAAACTCTTCTATTTTACGTTATTTATCAATGAATTTAATTTGGAATCTAGTATGACTTTTTGTTTTGCTTTTTTGGCTATTTTATTGTAATGAATAAGTTGTATTGCAACACTTTTTACAAACTTGTACAATACTCGTAAGTAATCTTGAGTAAACTTTATGATGCCAATAATACGATACTGTTATCTAAAAGTTTCCATAAAATTAAAAAAAATTGCATCGATTTCGGTCGTGAAAAATGCCTGGAATTTCAAGACTAAAACTCAAGCTGAGGTAGATCTTTCATACAAAAAAGTTGATCCAGCTTAACTCCATAATAAATACTAACATAATTTGTTAAAAGGATAAACATTTTGTAAATCAACGAAAGAAATTTTTTGCTCAAGATGTTTAGAGATTGTTAATCTTCTTTAATATTCTATCTGAAACTTTTGGGTTTTAAAGTGCCTTTTATTCGTTGTTCCTAAATCTCTTGGCCGCAGTCTCTGGAATCTGATGTAGTAGTAAGTTAAAGACAAACTTAAAAATCACAATGGCCAATGAACATTTTGAGCAAAAAATGTCTTAGGTCGATAATAAAAACGTTTATTCATATCCTTATTAAGGAAATAAGTTGTTGGTACAATTGTGCCTCGGAAAGTAAAATTTTTGTAGTCTGTTTGTACAATTAGAAATTTTGATTTCGCATCCCTGATTTAGATCGACATAACAATGTCTTATTTGCGTTAATTTTTACGTCGTTATTGACGAGCTGGCAAAATTGCTATTTTAAAAATTTTCTTGTGAGAAAAAATTTTCAAAATTGCACCAAATGGAAAAATTGCCAAAAAATAACTTTCAGAAAACAAAGAGTAAAGAATGAAACTATATCTGATCATATTAGAGTTGCTGTACTGTTCCCTAATTTTATTATTCTTGCGTTCCTTATGTCGGTTTGTATGTTCCACTTTTTCTCGTTTTATTAAATGATGTCACTCAACATTAACACCTCAAACTTTCACCTCATTTGACATGAAAAGGACAAATTGCAGTACTCTCACTCGACTCCGCAAACACACAGCATATCCCATCAACTACCCAGTGGAACGCATGAGCTACAAGGCCTTACATCGAGCCTTCTAAGTCATGATGGAGGCCTTTTCACTTATTAACCCTTCCTTTTCATTTAACTGGGGCGTGGGATACCTTGATTCTTGGATGCCTGTTCTCATATGAGGGGAAAAGGAAGCAGATTGGTTATTTTTATACAATAAAATACGAACTACAATGTTTCACAACCGATTGCGACCAAACTTCGCCCCTGTGAATACAGGGGCGGAGCTGCAGCGCCTAGTAACCGAGGTATACAAAAGGCTTTTTGCACCTAGCAGTTATCTTGTATAGTTACCGAGATATCTGCATTTGAAAATTTCATTTTTAGTTTTTTCCCCGACCCTGTGCTAGTATTTTGTAAATATCGAATATCCACCAATTTGATGCTTCTACACACGTCTAGAATGGCAATAAATAGCTTCCTATATGATGAAAAATTGGTTCGATGTACCCAATAGGACGAAAGTTATGGGCACTTGAAGTTATAAAGGGTCCGCCAAATAACTTTTTTTTTGAAAATGCTATAAAATAAAACTACTGAATATTTTCTCAAATTTCTTTTTTATTTGAAAGTACAATCCTTCCGGTTAATAATGGAAAATAATTTCATTCAAATGGCTGCCTCGGCTGGCCATGCGGTAGCCTACACGATCGTTCCAATTTTTAAGCACATTATCGATTGTGTGCAGCTGTATTTCACCAATGGCTTCACGAATATTGTCCTTTAAAGCGTCAATTGGCTTGTCGGCGTAACACTTATCTTTGAGGGCACCCCACAAATAATAGTCCAACGTATAAAATCGCAGCTCCGAGGAGGCCAAACGACATCAGCTCTGCGGCTGATAATGCGATCTTCAAAAACAGGGCGCAAAACATCGAGTGTAGCTTCGGCTGTGTGGTACGTAGTGCCGTCCTGTTGAAACCAAATGTTGCCAATATCCTCCTCTTTATGCAAAATTCGTCTCAATGATGTCTCCGAAATGTTCAATTGTTGAGAACGACGGTGCATTGATGGCGCTTCAGGCACACTTTCTGCCACAGCAGCAATATTCTCGGGTGTACGCACTGTTTTTGGCTTTTCACGCTTTGGTTTATCGATGAGGATGCCAGTTTCTTTCACTTTTTTCACAAGATAACGAACATACGGAGCTGACGGTGCTTCTCTTCTTCCAAAATCCGTACGCAATTTTCGCACACATTCTGCAACATTACCATGATTTTCAAAGTAATGTCGCTATATTTCCCAGCGTTGTTCAAGCGTATACACAACCATATTCGTTCAGCGGAAGGATACAACTAATTATCTGTCAAATCAGACATGAGCTAAGTGTTACCATTCACGAAATAATTACTAGTTGAAAAAAAAAACGTTTGCGAAAAGTAACCAATTTGTCTCTAAAATGTCCCAGCTCTTTCATGGCAAACCGTTTTTTCTGGAAATCTAAAGGGACATTTTAAAAATAGAATTGAAGATGTGAACACGTGTTGATTTGCAAAGCGCAGCTGCACGCATCGCGAATGTTTCACAACACAAGCGAACTTCAAAGTGGTCAGTCAATTAATTACGTCTCCGAATTTAAATTATTTGAAATGGATTTTGAAGTTAAAGGTGTTTATTTTGTGTTACAATATTAATAAAAACTAACTTGTGTTTTATTTATTTTGAAATTAATGCTTTAATTTATTCAGTTTTTGGTACATTTTGTGTGAGTCTTTATTATGTTTTCTTAAAGTTTTAGCTGCGTTCCCCCGAGATCCCCCGATTATTTTTTATTTCAGTGTATTTGTGAGTGTCTTAAGGTAATAAAAAAGTTAAGGTTAGCTGCAGATATTTGCAGATGTGTGCATAATCAAGGGTATACTAAGACCATAATTTTTCTTCAAAGTCAAATTTTACTTGCAAAGCAGCTGTTTTACATTGAAGTTGTGCTGTGTTTTTGTGTTCGTCTTTTGTGTTCTTAATAATTTCAAATTTTAATTTTGATTGCGTTATCTCATTTTTAAATTAATTTTGGTAGATGACTCAGTGTGTGTTTACTCGCTTGTACATATTCAATTGTTGGGGTACAGAAATCGGCACCAATGCAGAAAAATTACAAAAGGCGATAAAAGCTATGCAAAGCAATATTGAAAATATCGGCTACACGCCCGAGATGACCGAGCTAACGAAATGTATTGACTATAGGTGCAAAAAATTACTGCATTGTGGATTCAGTATAAATCAAAAAGGCATCAGCTCTTAAATTTAAATCGAATTGGCTTAGTGAAAAGGAAACAATTTCAATCAAACGCATTCCTAGTAAGTCTCAAGAAATGGTTAAAGGTGCTCAATGTGGATGTCCGAAAGTACATTTTAGTCATCAAAAGTCTAAAATAAGGACATTAAAATGTTTAGGAGGCAGAACAAGCGAAAGACCTCTCGGATTACAACAAATACGGCTTTGATAAATATATTGCTTTTGAGCTCAGATCCATTTATTACTGGCCAAAGAAAGCTCCCACGTTGAAAAAAGACCGTATTATCAACATTATTATATCGCTCACTTACTTCAAGAGTTACATAACTCAAAATTTAAAATTTTTGAGGCTGCCTTACAAAAATGCGAATTTGCAAATATCCACAAAGTAATCTCAGCGAATTTTTTATATAAGTAAACAACCACATTTCGGATTATTTAAGCGTTTTTTAACATCTTATTTCATGTTACTTATCTGTTTATACGGACTTAAAGTTAAACATCTTGCCAATTTTAAATTTTGAGTTATGTCACTCTTGAAGTGAGTGAGCGATATGACCTACTAGATGACCTAAATTTAAAATAGTTTGTAATTATTTTTCCCTAAAAATATTATTTTAAATGTAATAATAAAAAAAAAAGTTTCAAACCAAAAAAACAAAGTTATTCAAATTTGGTCCGATATTTGCTATGGTAGATATAGGATATAGTCGTGCGATATGGACAATTTTTTTATTATAAATTTGAAATATTTTTCTACAATTTTGGTGAACATTTCATAACGATAAGTATTTATGGCCGCGGCTCCATACAAGCCCAACCACTGTGTGTTGGTGTATTGATCATCCAAACTCACGAGCACATTTTCGCCTTGGTTTGTCTCTCGTTGTTCTCTTCCGAAACCTTCAGTTCGGAAGAGTTTCGATATGAAGCTTATCTGCTCAAATGGGTATAAGCAGGCAGTCAATTATGCACAAAGATTTGGAGTTATTCCCATATAAAATTCAAGTGACCAACAAACTGAACCCAGCAGACTTCCCGATTCGCTTGGAATTTTACCAGCAGATGCTTCACATGGTGGAAGAGGACGGAAACATGTTGAATGTTGATGAGACGGAATTTCACTCACTTCGTGTCACAGTGTGGTGTACAGTTTCATTACGCTGCATTGTTGATTGTTGGTAAGATGCCGCACATGCATCAACGAGCAGGGGGCATTTATGTTCCATTATTTTTAAAAACTAATTAAGCTATATTTAATAAAATTGAATGAGCTTTGAATGATACTTTTTCAAAAGAGAATAAGCCGATAAGTTACTTAAATAAAAGTACCATGTAAATGGGGACTTACAAATGGTAGTCATTGCCATATAATGCCTTATTTTGGGAAGGCCTTCAATATTCCAGCTCTGGACAGTCAACGTGCAATACAGAACCGCGTGTCCACATATATATATATGTGTACATGGGCTTAAACAGCACACACAAAACAGACGAAACAAAGGACCACGAAACAAAAACTTTGATACAGGAGAAGAGTGCGCAAATAGAGCAACAAAGGAAAATGGCAAAGTTAAATAAAAACTGCTGACAACAAAGTGGCATTTACAAATGTCAAATACAATATTGAACATGTTCCAACTTCAACTACTAATACGAAACATAGACGTAGACGTGTGTCTACATTTGTACTCCACTCCGTCGTCGTAGACACGCTTAATAAAACGACAGGATGTTTTACACGTTTGTTTCTCTCTCTCCCTCTACCAATCTTGAGTCATTTATCCGGTCACCAAACAACGGGCGAACTGCCTTTATCCTCACGGGCAAACGGGAAGTAATAAAAAAAAATAGCAAAAACACAACAATGTCAATCAACGCATCCATATGTATGTGTGTACATTAGAGTGCTTCAAAAAAAAAAGTTGGAAATGTACCCCCTCAGAAATGAAGATTGATATGTTTTAGAGTGATTCCCAAAATAATTTGGTTAGCTATTTCCATTTGTGAGCTGGACCAGTTGCAAAACACCTCCAAAAATAGGGGTTTTCGTCAGTAACATAACCGATGTTATACTTATATTAATATAAACGACCAAATATAATGGAAAAACGACAGCGCTTGTATTCTGCATTTAAACATTTTTGTACCAATGCTAATAACAAACAGGTTGATTTAAATAAATACTTTGTTATGATATCGAAAAATATCCACACGATTATAGCATTACAATTTCATTCAAAAGAGCTTAAAAATTTTACACATAATTTTATAAATTATTCTCGTTTCCAAAAAAGTTGCTCCATTAGCCTCCATTAGCTTAGCAGTCATTGATAAAAACCGACCCGCTCACATAATCAGCAAAATTGTGTCACGGAGGGAATATCCTAAAATGAATTCCCGATAAGATTTCTTAAATATAAAGTAATTTTACTCCTTGTAACACGTTTTTACAACCATTTTTATTTAATTGATAAATACATAAATTTGTGACCATGAATTTAGCAAACATATGCATTTTATCTAAAAATCGGTCAATTTAACCAATTATGGACCAGATACAGAAAGTTAATATTTATATTCAGAATGGGTTAAGTATACTCAAAAATAGATAGAATCGGAAAAGACCTTTCCAACGGTACCCTAAAATCTAAATTACGATGGAAAACATGCGAGATATTTAAACATGGAAAAACGTAAAAAAATCGCACAAAAATGTTAATATCTGGAGTGTAAAAACAAATTTAAAATATTTTTAAATGCAAAATAGAAGCGCTGCCATTTTTTCACTAAATTTGGTCGTTTATTTTAATATAAGTATTATATCGGTTAGTGTGTTTTGCAACTGGTCCAGCTCACAAATGGAAATAGCTAAAACCAAAATATTTTGGGAATCACTCTAAAACATAACAATCTTCATTTCTGAGGGGGTACATTTGCAACTTTTTTTTTGCTTCATACAAATCGAGGCTATCTAGTGGACCCAGCCTCTTTCCTGCTCCATGCAAGCTAGAAATACTCTTCGGTGAATACTTGACCCAACGAAAAATTATCTGGTCATGGAAAACACTTCAAACTGTTTTCACTATATTACACTGCGGTCAAATTCTATACGCTCACTGTGGGTGGGTGGAAAGAGCAATGTCGGTTGTGCTACATTTCCTAAATATTGAGTTGCTTCATTTGTGGGGATGGCTTCGAAATTACTCTGTTTGGCGTGCAAAAAGTTGTCCAATATTTTTGTCTGACGTAGTGCTATTAGTACTGCACAGATTACTGTAAAAAATACTGTCATGGATGAAGTTTTCAGAGTTATAAATATTTTTATCACCAAAGAAATATACATTTTACTGTATACGCCACCTTTTGGGAATTTTTTTTGCTTACCTTTTTCTCCTGATGTTATCTTCACGTATATCCACTATACATGCAATAGCAATTTACGGATAAATATGTATACATTTTGAGTATAAGTTAATAGTTAACTTCGTAAGTTCCAGACACTTCGGTTAAAAATCGTAGCATCAACGACGCCAATAAATAAAATTCGTCTGGATCCTTCATATGGAGGTTATATCAGAACTTGAACCGATGTGGCTTATTTGTACATATAGAAATTTGTCAATATAGAAATTAAAATGTTAAGTCAATAATTGCATATCTTAAGGGATCTTTAATGGGGATTTATATTAAAAACAGGACCGATATGCCCCATGTTTACTATGAATTTATGATAATCAGCTAAGAATGGGTTATCTAGAGCGTTAAGTAGCCAAAAACCTTTATTCGGGGATATTCCAAACATAATTTTTCAAGTATAAGCCTTATTGAGCCGTGTTATGCCTCATTATTAAAGGGAATTATGACGGCTGCATATGCTGCAAATATTGCTTTCACGTAGAATCTTTTGTTTAGTAACAGTCGTCAAAAATATGAGAAAAAAATGATTTTTTTTAAAAACACTTTTTCCTGGTACAAAAAAAAACACATAAAATATAGGAAAAAAAATCGAAACAATTATCACATTTTTAAGAAGCCAGCATGCTAACGAATAAAACACTATCTATTTGAAATCTATGGATAGATGTAAAAGTTATGAGCCATTTTGTAAATATTAGGGAAATTCAAAAAAAATCTTCTTTCATATTTTTTTGTTTTTAAATGATGCTTTTGCTTATATTGAATTCGCCATATGTGAGAGAGACATATAAGAGACATTGCACTTGCATTTTATTTTATGGGGATTGATGTCAGACATTATAAAATTATAGAGAGGACGAGGTTTTATGGCCGTTCGTAACCCTCCATAGAACATGATATGCAATGCGAGAGCTATATTGGATGAGATCCGCTCAAGTAGAGGGTCATTCAACAATATTTGTGGTTTTTTTATTAATGAGGTTTCCATTCAGTTGTGCTTTTTAGGGGAATGGACATCCTAGTAGTATATAAACAAAATTGGTAAGAAATATATTTTTCTATATATATGTATATAACACATATGTATGTATGTATTCTTCTAAACAATTATAATTGTTTACAATTTTCTTCATTTAGTATTGCCATTTTAGATGAAAAAAGACATTGGAAATTTGACAACATTCCACGGTGATTCAAAAAGCGAGATTCGAGATGACTGATGAATAAATCTAGATATGGAATATAGGTCGAAATCTTGTAATATTCATCAATATTTGTTCTATCAACATTGCAACGATGACTTTGTCGGGCCCCAATCCTAGGTTTCTTGATTTGAATGTGTTGGTCTTCACAAAATATTTTATGAATTTATGATAATCAGTTAAGAATGCGTTATCTAGAGCGTTAAGTAACCAAAAACCTTTATTCGGGGATATTCCAAACATGACGAACCCCATTTTTTAGGGACAATTTTATGTAATATAATTTATTATTTTTCCTTTGTAATTTGTCCACATATGGTACCCATTTTTTTTATTAAAAAATAATGGTTGACATTTTTAATGCATACACCCAGGAAAATAATTGGTTGGAATTCGATTGTAACAATAAAAAAATAGTACTAGCAACAAAAAGTATATTGCCTACACTGTCTGTCGGTTGTATTTATACACTCGGTTAGTTGTGGTAACCGATTTTAAATTTTCATTATAGTACCATATGATCGATTTTTGGTTGTGACAACCAATGTTTTATTCTTGACAACAGAAATTGTATCAATAGACCAAAGATTATTATTGCAACGAATAATTGGTTACTACAACAGAAAAAATTTTAATAAATAATCGTTTATTGGTTATCCCAATCATTTCCCAGATGTATTTTGGGAAATACAACCGAAAGATTGGTTGCTGTTCTTTGGCTGATACATGACAAACAAAAAATAAAATTACTCGACATAAAAAAATCTTCAACATTTTGTTCAAGAACGGTGTAGGTAATCAAAAATAATCTCGTGTGGATAATAATGTGTGGAATGCAGAATATGTTGTGCAAAATGTTTTACATAAATAAAAAATAAAAGCAACAAGCGTGAAATTGAAAGCACAGGTTTAAGCGAAATTTGCATACAAGTTTTGTGTTTTTTTCCGTGTACTAATATTTCCACATCTCATATAGTGATGAATTTGTAATATGGGATTTTTAATTTTGTTATGAATTGTTTTGTTTTTTGTTCAATAAATTAAATAAAAATTAATGAAAACTGTTTTTAATTAATTGTCGGTAGTATATGTGACAAATTGTCAGAACAACCACTTTTTTAAAACAGTTGGTTGTGGCAAATACAACAGATAATTTAAGCCACCATTTTCGTAGTTGGCGCAACCAAATATGATTGTTGTCAACATGGAAACAGAAGTATACCACAACCAAAATATTGGTTGTCCTGATGGAATCGCATGATAGTAGACAGAACTACAAAATTCGGTTGGAAAATAATTCGGTTGAGGCAACCAAACTGTATTCTGTGTGTATACGAGTACATACCGATACATCCATTCTAAACTATGCTAAGTCCAAAAAGGTATTTTTTCATTAAGAATTGTATTAATTTAAATCATATATTAATTGTAATAATGTTTTAATAAATCGACACGACGAGAATAAATAAAAATTTTTTATTGTAATTTTTTTTTTAATTCCAACTTTCATGGAAAGTACATTCAGTATTTGGACCATAATTTTTCAAGTATAAAAATTGAGTCGTGTTATGCCTCATTATTAAAGGGAATTATGACGGCTACATATGCTGCAAATATTGCTTTCACGTAGAATCTTTGGTTTAGTAACAGTCGACAAAAATATGAGAAAAAAATGATTTTTTTTTAAAAACACTTTTTCCTGGTACAAAAAAAACCATAAAATATAAAATAAAAATCGAAACAATTATTAAATTTTTAAGAAGCCAGCATGCTAACGGATGAAACACTGTCTATTTGAAATCTATGGATAGATGTAAAAGTTATGAGCCATTTTGTAAATGTTAGGGAAATTAAAAAAAATCTTCTTTCATATTTTTTCGTTTTTAAATGATGCTTTTGCTTATATTGAATTCGCCATATGTGAGAGAGACATATAAGAGACATTGCACTTGCATTTTATGGGAGAGCTATATTGGATGAGATCCGCTCTGGTAGAGGGTCATTCAACAATATTTGTGGTTTTTTATTTACGAGGTTTCCATTCAGTTGCGCTTTTTAGGGGAATGGGCATCCCAGTAGTATATAAAAAAATGGTAAGAAATATATTTTTCTATATTTATGTATATAACACATATGTATGTATGTATTCTTCTAAACAATTATAATTGTTTAAAATTTTCTTCATTTAGTATTGCCATTTTAGATGAAAAAAGACAATTTGACAACATTCCACGGTGTTTCAAAAAGCGAGATTCAAGATGAGTAACGAATAAATCTAGATGTGGAATTTAGGTCGAAATCTTGTAATATTCGTCAATATTTGTTGCATCAACATTGCAACGATGACTTTGTCGGGCCGCAATCCTAGGTTTCTTGATTTGAATGTGTTGGTCTTCACAAAATATTTTAATCGACGAAAAAAATCGCTCCAATATTTTAATAGATCAACAACTGAAATGCAGATGTTGTAGTTTTCTGATCAGACCAGGTGGTGTAGATGCATTCCAAAGCCTCGATAAAGGCTACTTGTAGGTGAAGTTATATTTCAGCAGACTCAAGTTGTTCTACCCGCCGAGTTGCACAATACCGCTTTATATATATATAATATACATATATACATTCCTTTTGTTACCTCTTTAATTATTGCTTTTTATCATCACGGAGATTGCTGTTGTTAGAAATTGCTTCTTAAAGAGCTATTTGGCTTTTAGGATATTGAAAAAGTGGTATATGGTTTGGATAGTGCCGAGACAATTTCTAATTGGGAGTTGAAGCTGTGCGCTCCACCATGTAAATACATACAGTGCTAAGCTGTACTTTTCTTGGATATATGCTTGCGTCCCAAGAAATTCTCCGTTCATTGCGCGGTCATAGCATTGCCCAAATAAATACTTACAATCAGTACCAGAAGTTTCGAGGAAATGTAGAATAACATCAGCCAAACCTTTTCCATCAAACTGTTTTGTTGGGACGAAACTCAAAAATCTTCGCAAATTTTATATCGCCATCATTTTGAATACTTTCATTTGAATCGATTCTGCCTGTACCACAACGTCCTCTTAGTGCTAAGCCTTGTCGACCACAAAGGACTACTGTTTGAACTATTGCTTCCAAATGCTTTCTATTTTCGTTTACGACCAGCTTTTCTTGCATTTGTAATTGTTTATCGATGGACGCTGTGGCTTGCTTTTCTACATTAGATCTTATTTCTGCTTTCAATACACTGTTTTTATGGTATTCGAGTGATGAGTGGTGGCGAAATACGTCCAGTGCTTTTTTCCAATTATTAAATTCTTTGCCCAGTCATTGGAAAACTATAATTATCTTGAGGAATCCAGAATTTTTCATGAATACCTTCTATATAGTCGATACTCTATGAAGCTGACTTGTTCACGAATAAACCTATATGTTGATACTTCGTTTGGGTTACTGGAAGCTGTAGAGTTTGATGTAGTTGGTTTTCCATATGGCCATCCTTCGTTTCGACGGGCAAATTACATCTCTGTGGATTCAGAAAAATGCATTGTAGATATAGCAATAATCATTGCGGACGTTTAAGTATTTCGTTATTCAAACATACACATATTATAAAAAAATAGTATATGTTTTTTTACATTCTGCTTAGTAGTTAATTATATAATAATACTTGAGCGCCCCAGTAGGCGAAGCACGAAGCACTTTTATGAATTGACACAATCACTTCTCCGCGATTTAAAATTGAATGTCACGTGTTCACCGCACTTATTTAATTTGAACTAAACGTTAGTATTGTGTTTGTTTACAATGTGTAAATGTACAATGCACTTGGGGATTCACAATAAAATCTACAATATGGTACTACCTATTCCTACTGTCTTTAACGCTGCTCTAATTCTTAATAATAACTGGCACGAATAATAAATTTTAAATATTATAATGTTATTCAATGATATAATAGTTTTATTAACATTATTAACAATTCCATCATCTAAACTGCTAAAAATTTTCTGATTATTTTTGTCCGAAAAATATATTTATATATATTGAATAATTTTTTTTATTATTTTTTAATTTTTATAAATCATATTCACGGGATGAACTTCGTAATGGAATCCACATATACCACATATACATTTTTCTATTTTGCCGTAAACGATATTAGTCATCATATATTGAATGTTAAAGTCACAAATTTACTGAATGTTAAAGTCACAAGTTTGTAGCACATTTGCGATTTCTTAGGTGTACAACTTAGTAAAATTTTCTGGAGAGTATAGCCTTTGGAATTAAGCACACATTTGCAGTTTCTTAGGTGTACAACTTTTTAAGGTAATTTTTGGGATAAAGCTCTAAAAGCAGGGTGAACCCCCAAAGCGCCCCCTGTTATCTGGTTTCAATAAATAAGACAAAGAGATGCAATTATTAATTGAAAACTTGTTTAAGTCAGTCATATACTTCAGTGGCACATTTAAGAAACTAAAAGATTATCATTTCAATATTTATGGAAATATTTCACCACGATGTAACGCCCAGAGCACCGTCTCCTTCCTATTGTAACAGCTGGTTAACAGCTAGGTTAATTGCTGCAATAGTATGCGAAATATTTTTTTTTTAATTTTCTGACTATATTACGATTAATCATTCAATACCACATATAGACAATTTCGTTTTAACATATCATATTTATCGTCTTACATTTAAGCCACTGGATTGACCTGTTATTCTGTAATTCCTCACATCATACTGTTTTATCTGCCCCCAAAACCTTGAGAATAGTGCGCAAAAAGAATAGAGAATAGTGAAAAAATCCGATATAACTAATAAAATAAAACATTTGACCATTAAGTTACATTTCAAAAAAAAAAAATATTTCTTGTAATTATACCCTCAATTTAGTGATACGAGTGTATATAACATTTGCTACTGCCAAAAAAGGGTCATTTTAAGTCGAATGATAAATGAATTTTGTACAGTGTAATGCTGTTATAGTGCCTACAGCCCGGTGAAAAATGGACGTACAAAAAGCTAACATCTTATAGCGTGAGTACCAATTCACGAAAATACTTCAAAATGTTGCACAGTGTAAAGCTATTAAAGTATATATAGCCCTGCAAAAAATAGGCGTTATCACAACGCCTCTTTTTGTACCCCCAAACAAAATAATTGAATAGCTAATAACGTAAATTTACCAGGTCACATAAACGCTTATAATTCGGCACAGTGCAAAGTATTTAAAGAATCTAGTGTTTAGAGAAAAATAGGTGTATTGGTTACACCGTCTGGTACCTCCCACACAAACTGACAGATTAATTCGTGTAATATTCCATATTACATTACTCAGAAAGTGAGGGTATACCTTAGTCGGTTTACCCGACTGAAACTTTCTTACTTGTTTTTTTGGTAATAAAATATATGTATTACAAGCAGGTACCTGCTGATTCGCATGCTTCTTCGCGGTTTGTCAGAGCTCAAACACAGAAATTTTGGTATAACATCATTTACATTCCCTTAAAATTAATTTTTATTCAAAAATTCTTGTTGACCCTCACTGTGATATTTTAATATTGAAGTACGTCTAAAGAAATATCAGAAAACTAGCTGTCATCCAGCCAAGTTTTAGCTAATAAACAGTTCTGTCAATTAGAACATAGTTTCAAACAGTCCGATTTAGTAATGCCACTCACACTCTTTTATTTTAAGTACAAAGAGTATATGACCAAGAATATAATAATACAAAATAATACGTCAATCTAGTTGTTTCTAGTCACTCATCTACAAAATAAATCGTATTTACAAATATGTATATTAGGGCGGGTCGATTTAAAAATCGCCCATTGCTCAGTGAAAATCGTATTCTAGGGATCAAAATAAGAAACATTGCCGAAGGAACCATACCTCTAAAACGAATTCTGATGTCCCGGAAAAAATCCCACGTTGACCCATTTAGAGTGCTCCAATCGAGTCCAAATGTATGACCGACTCCCACTCAGTGAAAATCGTATTCTAGGGATCAAAATAAGAAACTTTGCCGAAGGAACCATACCTCTAAACAAATTCTGATGTCCCGGAAAAAATCCCACTTTGACCCATTTAGAGTGCTCCAATCGATTCCAATTGTATGGAACCCCCAGGGGGTTCCAGGGGTTGTGCCACTGGCATGGGTGGGTCGGGCCTCCAAAGTTGGTGGGGGTCGGTCATACATTTGGACTCGATTGGAGCACTCTAAATGGGTCAAAGTGGGACTTTTCAAAATTTGCCCCTACCCAAAAGTTCGACCCAAATTCCGGGACACCAGAATTCGGTTTAGAGGTATGGTTCCTTCGGCAAAGTTTCTTATTTTGATCCCTAGAATACGATTTTCACTGAGCAATGGCGACTTTTTTGCCTCCCCACAAATCGACCCGGCCTAATGTATACATATGCACAGGTCCGATCTCAGCCATTATTTGACGGGGGAACTCACTTTGTAAACATAATAATGCACACCAAATTTAAAGATTTTCGGTACCATATATACCTGGGTATTCTATAAAAGTTATTTACTTCGTCTGATAGAACCACAAATACTTGCTCCATTCCTAACACTTCTGGTGATTTGACCACTTATCCTATCACGACAACTTTTGGTGTAATTACTAATATTGACTCCAATAATTTACAATCCAGATATCATTCTTCTACGGTCAATAGTTTCTGAGATATTGAATTTTAAATATAAGTAATGTTACGGTCACTTTTCTATTTTTTAAGAACCATCCGTGGCCAAGATGCTTTCATATAAAAGAAACAATTTTAAAATCGGTCCAGCAGTGCTTGCGTGATGCCGTTATAAAGAATTTGTCTACGTTTTTATATACGAGTATATAGAGAAGAGATAGAGATTTTGGAGTTATAGATGAAGTTATTCAAAAAAGGATACAGGTTTATATTCATTTTAAAGGAAACTTCCTAGAGAATATTTTCGAAGAAAGAACGGCTAAACAATATTTACTGTTATTGTTGCCAAGTTTCTGCAATTTACAAATTTTTTACATAAATTTCAATAGTAAACCACATTTTCTTCAAACGCAATGCTAGCATATTTAAACCTTTATTATTTTTGTATGTTGTAAGGTGTTGCACGTTGACCTGCAAATGGAATTTTGGGCCCGGCTTTTAGTATTGTAGATATAGGGGAAAATGCTTATATAATGATTATATATAATCCGGAGGGTGTTTATGTGGTAAATACAGGATTTTTGAGATCTAAATCCAGTCTGTTCGCAACGAAGCTCTTTGTAGAGGAATTCAACTAGTCTTCTGTAGATAATGTTATATAGTATCTTGTTAACATGTTTATAAGTGTGATTCCTCTTCAAGCCTTCTTTCAATTCTTCGGAGAGTTCGATTTTGTTCCATAATCTTTGTACCACTTGTTTGGGGGTCTGCCTTTGAGGAGGCGCAAGCCATTTCTATTGTGGTAGGCATGGTTTTGGGTATATCAATCCTCTCGGGCGAGATTTGTTAATTTCTGCTGAGTTTTTTTAAGGCTTGTGCGTAGGCTGTTTTGATATTAGGTTCACTTAATAAAGCCCTTTATCAAGCCCCTTTCAGTTCTTTGGAGATTCCGTTAACACAGCATTTTAGCCAACTTTGGAAGCACCCATGACGCTTTTAAGAGTCGAGACCTCAACAGCCTTCAATTTAACTAATTTTTGGGTTCACTTTTTCGGAATGCATAATTCACATAATGAGTGTATAGCTTAGTCGGTTTATCCAACTGACATTTTCTTACTTATTAATAAGATACTTAATGCAGAAATTAGATCGCAATTTTTTATTTTTCAAAATTATGCTTGATTATTATTTATATGGTTCTATAGCATTTTGAGGTTGAGAAATATACCTCCATCCAAACCAGTGATGAAACCATTCGCTGCCTGGTAATTGTCTTTGCGAGTTCTTTCATTGACAGTCAATTCGAAGCGCTCAATTATCTTTACGATGGCTGCTTTTGCTTGTACCAAGCCGAATGTCATACCTGTTGATGAAGAAGACTTGAATATTATTGCATTCTTTTAAAAACACCCGTGGAATTGGGAGTACCTAGGCATATTCTTGGACCAGCTCCAAAAGGCAAATAAACACCCATGTCTTTGAATTTCTTCGTTCCGCCATTCTCATCTGCAAATCGTTCGGGTATAAATTCCTCCGGCTGTGGAAAGTAATCTTCATCATGGTGCAGCGAATGAAGGGAAATCAAGCAAACATCTCCAACACCTATTTGATGGCAAATTCCGTCAGCGTTGTCCAATGTACAGCTTTTCGTGCAAAGTTTTGCCATAAACGGCAGAGGTGTGAAAATACGAAGAGTCTCTGAAAGACTGTAAGATAAATAGGGCGGTTGTAGGTAAAGTTACAGCTATTGCATCTTACCCGCAATACATTGTTCTAAGTATGGAAGCTTCATCAAATCGCTAAAATCTAGGATATTTCCATGTGAAGCCATATAGTCCTGGATTTCTCGGCGGAGTTTTTCCTGTTTTTTCGAGCACCTGGCTAACTGTAATTAAGAAGATACGAAATCGACGGTCCAACTGGATAAGTTTACCCCACTTACCAAGAGTAGACAGTGGCTAATCAATGTCGCGGATGTTTCGAAACCGTCAAAGTGAAATGTCAACATATGTGCCAACATTTGTGTTTCATCAAGTCTCTTCTTCACCTGTAACTCGAGTAGATACTGAAGGAAATCACACCTTGAGTTATTTGGTTTCGACCTTCGGACTTGTAGAGTCGAACTAGTTAAGTTCAAAAAGAATCTATCCGTTACTTCAGGGAAAAATCTGACGTATATAACATGTCGTATGAATGGGAATATTCCTATTATAAAGAAGTACTTGAACGCTTTGAACGTCTGTGCTATCATTTGCTTTGACATTTGCAGAAATGTGGATTCTCCTTGCTGAATGTCCTTGTCGAAATTTCCCGCTGCTATCCCCCATACAACGTCAGCCACAACTTCGCCGGTAAAACATAGGGATATCTACAAATGCGATCCATTTGAGTGATTGTAAATGTGAATGTGCAACTTGATTACCTCTTTGGCATCGATTGTAAGCTGGCCGCCTTGGATCATGACCATATCCTCCAAGTACCGCACTAATTTTACCCCAATGGATTCAATGATGGGAAACATGGATTTTACCTGTAATGAATGAGTAACGCAGACATCTGCATAAGGGTTACATACAGCCCTCCAACGTGATATGTATACCTTTGACAACGTTAGACCTTGCACGATTTCTGCTCTTTTCACTTTCCAATCGATCGACGGCAAAACGAATGGGTTGCTACCAGATATTGGTTCTTTGGAGCGATCCATCTGTACTTTCTGGTGTCATTACTGAGGAAAGTGGCAGGGATTCAAACCGAAGACGAACTGGTTTTGAACGCATTGGACTGTAAACCGAACCGTGTCGGAAATATTATGCAGAACCGAAGCAAAACTAGCATTAAATTTGGAAAAATGGCGTTCCTTTGTTACATTTATTATTAATCAATATATCGATGGCTTATATCCATTTGTGGCTATATTAAAAAACCCAATTTTTCAGGAGAGCAAAAACACTTTTTTATTGTCTCATTATTTGAGCTTCAGCGAACTTTTGTTCTATGATATGTTCTACATATTGCTACTATGTGCTACAACCAAAAAAAAATTGAATATAATCAATTGTACGCGAAGGTCTGAAATATAGCCCTTATTTTTCTTCGGAAATTGTCTATGTTTTGTGGAATTTGTAGGTATAGCAGCTTTTGTTGAAAATACAAAATTTTGAACACAATTCAAATTAAAAGATATTTTGAAACTAAACTCCAAACTGTCTATGGATAAATAAATGGCTATTGGTAGGGCTATATTCGCAGAAATTCTTCAATACGAAGTGCGGGTTGCCAAATAAAATACGATTTGGCGCGATTCTGTATAAAAACCTTACATACGTTGAAAAGAACGCGAGTGTTCCCACACACAATGTGAAGACAACAACTTTTTACGACGGTATCAACGATTTTTGTATATTTGCAAATAGTACACGTAATGCTATATAGTTATGTTTATATAGTTTATGTTATGATAAACGTTATGATAATCGGATGGAATCAATGACTTCAATTCTTGCAAATGCTTCCATTTACTCATAGAAATCGGAAGCTGACCGTGGTGTAGAGGTTGTTGTTCGAAAAAAAATTAATTTCGCGATTTGTTGCAATATTTTAAAGTTATTTAGACATATAGTTTTCTACCTTTTCTGCGTTGTCCACATCATGTGTTTAAAAAAAAGCTTTTCGCGATTTTTGCTTCGTGTTTTTGCAAATATTTTGAAGTTATTTAAACATATTGATTTCTGCGTTACTCACATCATTTTCTTTTAAAAAAAATAATTTCGCGGTGTTTTGCAATATTTTGCAATATTTTGCAAATTTTTTAATGTAGTTTGGACATAGTGTTTTCTAACTTTTCTGCGATACCCATATTAATGTAAATAGTTTATACGTTTTGTAGATATCACAAATAACTAGTTTTTCTCATATGTGCATTGAAAATGCATTCAATGTTATAACGTTTTGAATACAACCGGCAATTCATAATAAAAATATTACACTACGTATTTTTCGATTTAAATATTTTAAAAATCAATTCATTTTCTCGTTTTATAACGCATTTCAGGTAATATTATATATTTTAGGATTCTGCAGTCAAAAGCATCAAATTTTCGCTATAAAGACGACATTGCTTTCAACTATTTTGCAATACATTTTATAAAGTAAAATTCACTCTTCACAGTAGGCATCTTAAACTTCGCTTAAGAAGGCTTATGAGTGGTACACGGGCTTGCAAAATACATCAAATTTTAAATCTTTGCAAAAATTTTCAATACAGAATTGTAATCAGCGTGTCAAAATCTACAGGAAAAGTTTATACCACATCAAAAAATTATTGAACTTTGCCGTTTTTAAATTGCAAGCAATTTGGAAAGCAAATAAAAAATGATAGTATAGCCTGATTTTTCTTAAAATCGTAAATCGTAAAAATACATAAAACAACATAGCAAAAAAAGAAAAATGTTAAAAAGGCGTGTTAGGATATTTTTTTCAATCTAAAATTTACACCGTAGGTCAATCATGTGAAGCAGAAGCGTTTGCCATCAAAATCTCATTTTCGAAAATCTAAATATAGCACCTTTTGGATATAAGCCATCGATATTCCGAATAAATAATGTGTCTTTAATATATAGAATATGAGACGTTTTGTTATTGCATTACATGAATTTGATATGCGGAACCGATCAAAAACTATTGCACAAGCGGACCTAAAACCCGATTTAGTATACGAACCAATGATTCGAACATGTTCGCAAACACTGAATGGTTCCATTCAGTATTCTGAAACGGTTTGCATCCCTTAAAACTGATATATGTTTCAGCTGTCTTACCCACTTTGACGACTCATTGTCTTGGAAGCATTTAAAATTGCCAATTAAAATGTCCCGGCATATCTCTGGGTCCAGCACCAAAAGCTGGGGGTTCCTGGTCATAAAGACTCCAATAAACCGCGCCTGCTTTTTATACCTCCTACGATCGAATGCGATTAAACTAACGCTATTGTGGCCAATCGTTCTCACCTGTAAACATCATCCAAGTCGTAAATGAAATTCCTGGTACCACAAACAGTGCCGGGGAATGTTCCAAACAAAACCTTGGGCGTGGGGCCGGGTACCTTTCGTTTTAACCAGTGATCGAAATGCCATGTCAAGTAAGTATACAGTCCGAAACTGCATCCACCGATAAGCAACAAAGAACAGCTCAGCACAAAGAACAACATGAGGTTGTCTCCAATTAATTTCCGTACAACGACTTCAAGAGACATCTAAATGTCAACTGCTGCTCGATTACGACTTCGGCCTCTATTATAAGAAAATACATACGAGCGATCTTATCATTCTGCACTGAACACTGGTCCGTGTCCGTCATGCATGATCAACTTATTCTGATGAGATCGACAACAGAAAAAATAGAGCTACTTTAATGCTAATAATATCATGTATAAGTCGGGGTCGAAGTTTTTATAAACATTTATTGTATTCTGGTACGACTAAAAGGCAATGTTTATCAAGTGTAGTGTAGAAAGTAAAGAAGAATGTAGTGAGGCACACATTAGTTGACCATTGAGTCTATCTTGCATGTCCATCTCCAACAACAAAATTTTATCACAATTAATTTAAATTGCGCGAAAGAAAATATGTTTAACCAGTACGCAAAGACTAACTAACATTGGGACAATATCGAACCATTATTACTCGTATTACGAACTGTTTCAGGTTAAATAAATACAAATACAATTTTGTAAATTGCCGGCAGATCATTTAAAAGGCGTTGCATCTACGCCATGAAGGAGTCAAATTAGTATACATATTTTTACAACGTTGGTACTAAGAAATAAAATATTTTAAATAAAAAATAAAATGATTTATGTTCATAAAATTCAGCCTGTTAGCGTAAATAATGAATTATCTAGAGCGTCTAGACTCATCAACTACACGGGGCAAAATCGCCTTTTTCGATATGTTTGAATCGAACGAACAAATATTTGAAACACAAATTTTTAAATATTATATATTTCGTAGCATATACATTTTATTTGAAAATCAAAAAAATATATTTGGAACGCATATATTCATATATTACAACAAAATATATTTGCAAACTAAATGTCTCAAATAAAACATGTGTTTAAATACAAACAAAATTTTTGTTTAGGAATTTCTCCAAATATATTTTATTTAAAAAAGATTTTCAACACTTTTGCTGACTTTTTCGAATTTCAGTTTTAATTTTTCCTTGGTTTCGAATTGTACCTCCTAGCATTATCTTCAGTTCTAAACCAATTATTTAAATTTATGAGTAGTCTAAGCCGTCATTAGTTGTCAATCCACCAAGTAATTTATTTTGATGCAAGATTATACATAATATTTCAATTATTATTATTTATTATTTTACAAACATTAACTATTTCCTAAAAATTTACTTTGAATTACTGAAATATTTAACACAATTTAGGTATTTTTTGAATACATAAATGCAAATAACTATTTGTTTCGGAAATAATGGTACCAAATAAAAATATATTGGTATGTAAACAAAGATTTGCTTAGAACGACATCTTCCAAAATATATAATTTAAGTGCGTACCAAATATTATATGTTTAGAGTGTACCCTAAACATATATATGTTTCAAGCCGAATATGTTTGGGACAATATACTACAGAAGCGATTTTTTCAGCGTGTAGGAGCGAATTTATAAAAAATGCGTAATTTTCATCGTGATCGGAAAAAGGTCTTCTTTACGTAATAGATATTTTTAGATAGAATTGAAAACAAATAATAATTATGAATATTTAGAAACGAAAGCGTGTGTTTTTGAATAAATGTTACAGCTACGACATCTTTAACTGTGAGGCATAACGCGAAATCAAGGAAACATTAAAACAAAAATTGGATACTTAAAAAGTCAGCAAATGAATACAGAACAAAGCGTGTCTTAAGTGATCTAAAGTTGGCCTACATTGACGCGAAAGACGGCTAATGACGTTTTGTACTGTACGTATTTTTAACCAGTGTGGCCGGACTTAAAAAAAAGAAAAGCAATAATATTTTGCGTTAAAAAAACAGCTATTTTGGACTTTTGTACAAATCCAATGATTATACTGTTATTTACCGATTATTTACCAACTTTGATCGTGACACATTGCAATATTTTATTACCAATGGCATTTTTTTACATATTATTCTGAAGGTGTATTTGAAGGTAAAATCGTAACCGTTGGGGAAAGGGTTGTCAGGTAGTGAAAGTGAACACACAACAAAAATATCCTGAATTTTTAAAAAGAATCCTGAACGAATAAAAAAAATAGTTTATGTAGTAAAATTTAATTTATTTTAAAGAATTATAGTTAAAGGGAAAAGTATCAAAATGTTTATAAACATGTGAACCAATTTCTTAAAATTTGGAGGTGTTCGTTATTGAACCTAGAAAATCATCTCTATCATATGTAATAATGATGACTTATAAAATATGACTTCTATAGAGCTATTTTCTTTAATATTGCCTGAGTTCGTTCCTGCACCAAGAAATTCCCCTATGCTGGATTTCATACTGATCGGATGAAAAATAAAGCTTCTATATCACTTTGATACCTAAATCTGAACCGATTTTCTTCTAACTTGGCAGTGTTTATTGCTATATCAATAATTTCATTCTGCCAGATTTCGGATTGATATGTTGTAATATACAGCATATATAGTGCTTTGAGACCATAGCGGAAAGGCAATATCGAAATTCACGATTTTATTCAAATTTGACAGAGATAAGCGCTTTGACGCCAAATCCAAATGGACATATATATATACAGGGTTGCCCATATTCGACGGACCCATCTGGCAACGCCATAACTTTTGACAGAGATGTCAGATCGCTTAATGACATACCGCGTTTGAAGCGTCAGTCCAAGCAGATTTTTACCATGGAACAATACACGCCACGCGAGCGCTCTGAAATAGTTGAAATTTACATTCAACAGAAGAAGTCAATTGTGAAAACTCAACGTGCTTTTAAAATATTAAAAAATGTGAGAAGTGCGCCTTCTAAGAACACCATTAAGCGTTTATACGCAAAATTTTCGACTGGTGAGGCTCTTTCTAATCCGGAGAGGCCAAATAAAAGTCGACCAAGGCGATCGGCCGAGAATATCGCTGCCGTACGAGCCAGTGTTGAGAGGTCCCCAAGAACATCCCAAAAACGCCGTTCTCAGCAGTTGGGCATGGCTCGGTCCACTTTACAACGGATTATTCGCGTTGATTTGCATTTGTTCCCGTACAAAATTCAATTGACGCAAAGATTGTTGCCTGCGGACAAGCCTCGTCGATTGGAATGGGCCCAACGAGTCATCGAAATGGCCGATGATGACGAGCAATTTTGGAACAAAATTATCATGTCCGATGAAGCCCATTTCACATTGAATGGGACCGTAAATAAGCAAAATTGCCGTATTTACGCCACTGAAAATCCTCAGGAGATTCAAGAATTGCCTCTTCATGACGAAAAAGTCACAGTTTGGTGCGGCGTTAGTGCGAAAACGGTCATTGGGCCGTTTTTCTTCCAAAACGAAAATGGCCATGCTGTTACCATCAACCAGGAGCGTTATCGCGACATGATGACCAATTTTGTGATGCCAATTATTCGTCGAAAGCGTATGAGGCAGTTCTGGTTTCAACAAGACGGCGCTCCACCGCACACAAGTCGCATAACAATCGATTTTCTGAAGAATTTGTTTCCGGGCCGTTTGATGTCGAAAAGTGGTGATTTGGACTGGCCACCGCGTTCGCCCGATTTGACGCCGCCTGACTTCTTCTTGTGGGGATATTTGAAGTCAAAGGTTTACGTTAACAAGCCAAGGACCGTAGAAGAGCTCAAGGACAACATTCGTGAAGAAATAGCCGCTATTCCGGCCGAAATGTTGGCGAAAACGATGGAAAATGCTGCAAAAAGGGCACAATACGCCATCAACGCCAGAGGCGGCCATTTGAGAGATATCATATTCAAAAATTGATGTAAACAAATCTACTTGGAACAAATTAAATGATTAAGATTGCCAACCGCCAAATTTTTATTTTTTTCTTTGATTTTTTTTTAAAAAAAACATGGGTCCGTCGAATATGGGCAACCCTACATATATGTGAGCTATATCTAAATCTCCATATTGGCACAGATGATAACTGGACGGATACGATTCACAAAATTTCGTGGATATCAAAAGGAAATTGTAACTCATAATTTCTGAAGAACAATAGTGATCGTCCTTGCAGCAAATGAAATATATCGCACCTGTTCCAAAAGAGGGTAACAACTCAAAATGATAAAATGTCAGTAGATGACATAAACACCTTCCGTTAATACAGAGTTTTCCAACAAGAGGTGTTATTTTGAATCACCCGGTATTTTGAAGCTTTTATTCTTTGACATTTCACAAGTAGAAACTACGCCATTACTAAAAATGGAACGATACACGATTCAACAACGCATTGAAATTATTAAAATTGACAGTGACAATGTCGTGTCTTTGCTGATTGGGTCCTTGAAATGCATGAAATGATCCGGAATTCCATCGAAAAATCATCTTTCCACCCTGGTGGCTACGTCAACAAGCAAAATTGTCGCATCTGGGGCTCGGAACACCCAAGAGTTATTGTTGAGAAGCCTCTCCATCCTCAACGTGTGACTGTTTGGTTTGGTTCGGTTTATGGTCCGGCGGGGTCATTGGACCTTACTTTTTCGAAAATGAGGTTGGATCAACAGTTACGGTGAATGGATTGCGCTATCGAGATATGATTAATGATTTTTTATGGTCCGAGTTGGATGGTATTGATCTGGACAACGTTTACTTTCAACAAGGCGGCGCTACGTGCCACACAAGCAACGAAACCATTGCTTTGTTACGGGGAAAGTTCCCGGACCGTGTTATCTCTCGAAGAGGTGATCACAATTGGCCACCGAGATCTTGTGATTTAACACCTTGCGACTTCTTCCTTTGAGCAACAGCCCAGCGTCGATTCAAGACCTCATAGATAGAATTCGTGAGGCTATCGAGGACATAGGGCAGCCACTTTGCAGTTTGGTTATGGAAAATTTCATGAAAAGGATATGGCCCCGTAAGCGTGGTCGTGGTGGCCATTTGGCTAATGGTGTTTTTCATTATTACCGGCATACCTTCCTCTTTATTATGAAATAAACATCCGATCCGATTGTTTGAATACCAAAATAACACCTCTTGTTGGAAAACCCTTTATTATTAAAATTTAAAAAATATGTCAAAAAATATGAAAATATCGTCTTAATTGTATTTTCTCGCAATGACATATTTCCGTTAATATCAATTTTTTGAAATTAATATTTACGGCCTCTTTTTTATTTTGAGTTGTTACCCCTTTTGTGGAACAGGTGCGATATGTGCAAAATTTCGTTGATATCGGACTTGTATTGCGATCTGAACTCTGACTACAAGGATACATGGGCAGAAAGACGGTAGAAAACAAATGCACATAGTCATAACCTCCTGTAAAACCTATTTATACCCTACACTATAAACAGGATTTAAAATTTAGTTTTTAATTTAGTTAAAATTTACATTTATCTTAATTTTTGTTTAATTTTTTCAAGAAGAGATGGTACGAAGTTCTTCGGCTTGAGAATTGTTTGGTTAACTTTAAGTTAGATACCGGAGCAGATGTAAACGTCCTTCCCTTAAGATATCTTAAATATATAAAGAATGTGTCTCTGGAAAACAATGGTCTTCCTCCTAAAAGTTATAGTGGAGTAGATTTGAATTTTAAAGGTACATGTGTACCTTTAACACTGCTCAAATTTTACGTTGTGGATACACCTTACGAACCATTACTGGGATTAGAAGCGTGTGAAAAATTAAATTTAATTAAGCAAGTGAACTACGTCCATCATACGTCACAAGAAGAATTTGTTAAAAAGAACATGGACGTGTTTGACGGCTTGAAATAAAAATAAAGCCATACCAGTTGTAAAACGTGTCAAAAATTAACTACAAAACATGGTTAAAAGAGATATAATTGAATTAAATTTAGTAATTGTTGAAAAAAAGAATGGACAACTTCGTTTATGTATCGACCCTCAAGATTTAAATGCAGATATTTTGCTGGAAAACCACACCATTCCGTCTTTTGAGTCGATTGCAGCACGCATAGCAAACAAGAAATATTTCACAGTGCTTGACCTCAAAGAAGGTTTCTGGCAAATTGGATTAAGTTCCAGGGCTAGCGAACTTTGTACGTGTCTCTGGAAAACAATGGTCTTCCTCCTAAAAGTTATAGTGGAGTAGATTTGAATTTTAAAGGTACATGTGTACCTTTAACACTGCTCAAATTTTACGTTGTGGATACACCTTACGAACCATTACTGGGATTAGAAGCGTGTGAAAAATTAAATTTAATTAAGCAAGTGAACTACGTCCATCATACGTCACAAGAAGAATTTGTTAAAAAGAACATGGACGTGTTTGACGGCTTGAAATAAAAATAAAGCCATACCAGTTGTAAAACGTGTCAAAAATTAACTACAAAACATGGTTAAAAGAGATATAATTGAATTAAATTTAGTAATTGTTGAAAAAAAGAATGGACAACTTCGTTTATGTATCGACCCTCAAGATTTAAATGCAGATATTTTGCTGGAAAACCACACCATTCCGTCTTTTGAGTCGATTGCAGCACGCATAGCAAACAAGAAATATTTCACAGTGCTTGACCTCAAAGAAGGTTTCTGGCAAATTGGATTAAGTTCCAGGGCTAGCGAACTTTGTACGTGTCTCTGGAAAACAATGGTCTTCCTCCTAAAAGTTATAGTGGAGTAGATTTGAATTTTAAAGGTACATGTGTACCTTTAACACTGCTCAAATTTTACGTTGTGGATACACCTTACGAACCATTACTGGGATTAGAAGCGTGTGAAAAATTAAATTTAATTAAGCAAGTGAACTACGTCCATCATACGTCACAAGAAGAATTTGTTAAAAAGAACATGGACGTGTTTGACGGCTTGAAATAAAAATAAAGCCATACCAGTTGTAAAACGTGTCAAAAATTAACTACAAAACATGGTTAAAAGAGATATAATTGAATTAAATTTAGTAATTGTTGAAAAAAAGAATGGACAACTTCGTTTATGTATCGACCCTCAAGATTTAAATGCAGATATTTTGCTGGAAAACCACACCATTCCGTCTTTTGAGTCGATTGCAGCACGCATAGCAAACAAGAAATATTTCACAGTGCTTGACCTCAAAGAAGGTTTCTGGCAAATTGGATTAAGTTCCAGGGCTAGCGAACTTTGTACGTGTCTCTGGAAAACAATGGTCTTCCTCCTAAAAGTTATAGTGGAGTAGATTTGAATTTTAAAGGTACATGTGTACCTTTAACACTGCTCAAATTTTACGTTGTGGATACACCTTACGAACCATTACTGGGATTAGAAGCGTGTGAAAAATTAAATTTAATTAAGCAAGTGAACTACGTCCATCATACGTCACAAGAAGAATTTGTTAAAAAGAACATGGACGTGTTTGACGGCTTGAAATAAAAATAAAGCCATACCAGTTGTAAAACGTGTCAAAAATTAACTACAAAACATGGTTAAAAGAGATATAATTGAATTAAATTTAGTAATTGTTGAAAAAAAGAATGGACAACTTCGTTTATGTATCGACCCTCAAGATTTAAATGCAGATATTTTGCTGGAAAACCACACCATTCCGTCTTTTGAGTCGATTGCAGCACGCATAGCAAACAAGAAATATTTCACAGTGCTTGACCTCAAAGAAGGTTTCTGGCAAATTGGATTAAGTTCCAGGGCTAGCGAACTTTGTACGTTTAATACTCCTTTTGGTTGTTACAAGTTTAAGCGTATGCCATACGGCATCAAGATTGGACCTGAGGTTTTCCAAAAATACAGTGAACGGAACTTTGAAGATATACCAAATGTAGTAGTTTTCATTGATGATATACTTATAGCTGCCGATACTCCGGAGGAACATGATAAAATTTTAGAACAAGTCATACAACGCGCACGTAAGTTGAATATAAAATTTAACGTAAGCAAAATACAATATAAAGTTACTGAGGTCAAATACTTGGGAAACATTATATCACATTATGGAATCCGGTGCGACCCAGAGCGAATAAAGGCTATTATGCAAATTGAAAAACCAAAATCTAAAAAGGACTTACAAAAACTATTGGGAATGATAAACTATATTCGATATTATATTCCCCAACTAGGAGATCTTTTCAAAGCCATTGCGTGATTTGATAAAATGTGATGTGGTGTATAAATGGCAACAACCCCATGACACATGTTTGGAAAAAATAAAAATATTAATTGCAAATGCTCCAACGTTACAAATTTTTGATCAGACTAAGGAAATTACCATTGAAACCGACGCTTCCAAATTTGGAATTGGAATGCAGAATGGTAAACCTGTTTCATTTGCATCGCGTAGTCTAACTGATGCAGAAGTAAATTACGCGCAAATTGAAAAGGAGTTTTTGGCTGTAGTCTTTGCATGTCGAAAATTCCACTATTACGTATATGGGCATTCTGTAATTATAAGAACTGATCATAAGCCCCTTATAGAAATAATGAAGAATGTTTTTTGTAAGATACCGTCTGCAAGACTTCAGAGAATGAAATTAGCATTGTTGAAATATGATTTGATTTTTATCCATGTTCCTGGCAAGTATTTATATGTAGCAGATTTGCTCTCTCGCTATTTTGACAAAGATGATCATACAACCGAGATAGAAGACTTGCATGAATTTGTACATAGCGTGAATGTTACAGACGATCGTCTTCGAAGCTTGCGCGAAGCTATTGAAAATTACCCTTGTCTATATGAAGTGAAAAAAATTTTAATTAATAGATGGCCGAAAAATAGCGCTCAGTTATCGGATGACTTAAAACATTATTGGAAAATAAGAAACGAGCTTTTCATCAATGACGGCGTACTATTTTTTAACGATCGACTTGTTGTTCCGGTAAAACTAAGGCATGAAATTTTGACACAATTGCATAAGAAAAGACACTCTCCTTCACTAAAGTGATGGTATGAATTAGCAATTTAGAATATCTTCCGAATTTGTTATCCGATTGGGGACACACGAATATTCAATTAATATTATAAAATCGTTTGTTTGTTTTTTGGTAACATCATCACGCCCAAACGGCTGAACCAATTTTCTTCAAACATGGTGGACAGATAGACTAATGCCTGGGAAGTGTCAAAGGCTACTTTCATTTTCGATTTTCCACCAAGAGATTTTCGGTCACTTGACCGCTAAGGCTCTAGTTAGAGGTAGAAAGCTGACATTTCCATACACATAGACAGGAGTGTTGTATAAACCACGGGGTACTCACGTTTTTGTCCTTTTAGAAGCCTCTCATAAGATACAAAGCCACAGATTTGTAAATATAATCGGCAAATATATACGTGAAAAATAATTTTGAATTATCTGAATGTGGTCAGTGTAGCAGTGACCAGAACAATTTCCATTATTTCACTGATTTTAAGGAGCTAAGAATAAAAAAATTGTACGTACATACTAACTCCAAAGGAGATGCGGAAAATGCGACAATAAATCGATGTCCAGCCTGAGGTCAAACCGTACATAAAACCACGTCTTATTTCAACTTTTCTAAAGCCTCTTAAAAATATATCGCACAACACTTGCTGCGATAACATATCTAAAGCTAAAAATTTGCCACATGTATTGACTCGAGGGTAGTATCTTCTTCTTTATTTACTACTCCGTTATTCGGATATTAGTGATCGTATAAAATTATTCGTTTATATATGCATTGTATTTGTCATAGATTTATTTTTCGAAAATGGTAAGCTCTCGGTTCTAAGCGGCGTGTAGGAAGGCAGTTTCATCAATATATCCTATTTAAGTTGGATGTTTCTCTTTTACCTCTACCATGTATTCTTAAATTTTTCCTTTAAGGACTCTCTGTAAAATTTTGAATTTATTGTTTCTCAATACGTGTCCTATGTACGAAATTTTCCGGTTTTTTATCTTTGATAGTAGCTGCCGGTTGACATTCATCCTTCTTAGAACTTCATCATTGGAGACTCTGGCAGTCGGTTGAACTTGCAGTACTCGGCGAAATATCAACATTTCGAAGGCATCCAGTATTCTTTTGTCCCAGGTGTTTACTGTCCAAACCCCCATATAAAAGCACAGGCCAAATGTGGCATTTTATAAATCGTTCCATACATATAATGAATCTATTAAGTAGCTCATATAAAGGGTGGGCCATTTACAATTTTAAATTTGAACTACCGATTACGTTGACTTGTGATTTGAGCCCTTTATTTTCTGTGGGGAGCCATTATGGATAAATGTTACGCAAAGCATCCGGAGATCCAATTGAAGCGTTGAAACATGGTACACGCAAAGAAAAAATTAGTTTCTGCGAAACGAAATATTTAGACAACTACAATTCTCGTTTACGACGACTGAAATTCTTTTGGTCAGAACAATTGCTTACACGAATATGTCACAACAAACGAAATTTCAGTTCCGGCAAACGAGAATTGTAGTTTTCTAATATTTCGTTTCGCAGAAACGAATTTTTTCTTTGCATGTGGTCATAAGAATTGTATTGTGTTCCATTATTAAATGACAAAGTTCAATCTTTCCAATAAAACCAGAAATTTGAAAAAATTATCAGTACTTTTGTTTTATAGCCGATTCAAATTTAAAATTTTAAATGACCCACCCGTACCTGACTCCATCCCTAAAATTCTCAATTGCCGAGCCAGTCGTGGTAGTCATATGAATGATATTGTGTTCCATTACACAGTACAACATTTTTCAACTCATTAATAAGATAATAATAAGAACTTCTGCATCATTCGTTTAGTCAGACATCATGCTGAAATAATAATTTTATGATCAACCTATGATTAAACCGACAAGAGTATTTATAACCAAAAATATCTGTTACCATTGCCAAATTTTTTTAGTTTCGAGTTATGGTTGGCGCAGACGTGATCAAATAGCCACTGGAACCATTTACTTTTAAAAATAAATAATTGTAATAAATTGTAATGTTTTGATATCGCCTTTTAATCTGAGTTTTTTTAAATATACAAGCTTACGAAGTTTTTGTCACGACAATAAAAGACAAGGGGAATGCTACTAAGGGGATATACTGTACCCTACAAAGATTTTAGTATTACCGCGTTTAGGGGACCAAATTACCGCATAAAATGCTTTGTTTCGTCGTATATATGTAATATAAATAAGATTTTTTTTGTAACCCCCATTACCTACTTTCCACCTTTGCTTTAATGAAAGGATCTGAATTTTGGAATTGAGATAACATGGGAAAATGAGTTTCATGCCGAATTAATTAGTCAGTTTCTCGATTGCAGATTGATAAGTTGTAAATTGGAAAATGTATGCATAAGAGAGTGTTTAAATCAAAAGAATTTTTAATAATGATCAACAGAGGGTCATCCATCACTTAGTAATCTATCTGTACGCCTGTTTTTATATCATTCCCGTTGTTTGGTGTAAAGGACGGAGGAGACCAACACGAATCAGTCTGTTTAGTAGAACTCGGAAGTGCTGTACCAAGACATATTGTTTTGAATATGGCTTGCTTTGAGTCAAATCAATACGGGAACAACTTTGGACATTAAATATAGCCAAAATGTTGCCTTAAATGTGCCATTAGTGGATGTAATAAAAATCGTTAAATTGTTACTGAAAAGGAGAATAATAAAAGCCACTGACTGGCAATAAAACAAGACCTGCATTAGCAACAGTGTCCTTCAAGAATTGTGCGGAGTGGCGAGGGTTGTTCGTCGGCACATCCGTATGGGCTTCTTTCAGTTGATGCTGCAACTTTTTCCGTTTAGAGCGGCCGCCCGTCTTGGCTGAAACAAACTTCAATTAATTTTCATTTAAAAGTGCTGAATGGAATTTAATTTCTTTTCTCTGACAGCTTACGCTGCGCGACAGACTGACTGACTGACTAACTGAAATTCAAGCGCGAACGAACAATTCGTTTTCCGATTTGAGGAGGTGGTCCTGATTGTTGTTGTTATTCGTCTGTGTTATGTTACGACAAGGATAACGAGTGTTTCACTCGGAGCCAAAAAAGAGAATGATTGCAAAGGATAAGTTTTGGTCCCCGTCCCTTTTGTCAGAAGGGCGCACCGAACGTCACAAACGCAAAAACACACAAACGCACTTTTCGCACAGACACCCAGAGCAAACGGGCCCTCTAACGGACCAATGGTTTGTAATTTGCGTTCTTTTAAACTTCATTTACTTTCGTGAAATTGTTTTGTTATTTTAGTTCAAATAGGAAAGTTTGGATGTTTTCTTTAAACTTTATCGTTTTTTTTGCCGCTTTCCTAATGGATGTTTTCCCTCCTCTTTTCGTTTTGTCCAAAGGTTCGCAAAGTAATAAGCGCGGGTGGACCTTTTCCCCATAAACAACGGGCTTCTTGGTTTTTATGGCTATTCTTTGATGTTTAAACTGCTTTCGGACACAGGACTGATGCGGATGCCTTTCTGATGGTAGATTAAATCGGGTCTGTATTATACAGAAGTTTTGGATGACTTCGTGAGTGCCAAAAGTGCGTAACGCCAAATGCCGAGACTCGAGACATATCACGCTCTCTGACCTCAACGTAGATGAGTGAAATGTGAATTCCTGCAATTTTCTAGAGAAGAACCCATCTTTTATTATTCCATTCCGTTTTTTCGGCAAAAGACGTTTTATTTTTCAAAATACCGTCTAGGTTCTTTCCTGCAAAACTAAGATATCTGAAGTCCATGAATTTAAAAATATACTACAATAATTTGTTTATTGAGCAATTATCTGTAAGGAATTGTATTTCCATAGAGTGAGGTAAAAATGTGTTAAGTAGAGTACAGAGGGGCAAAGAAGGTTAAATATGCTACAGTATGACAAAAATTGTTAACTATGGTATAGTGGGACAACAAGGTTTTAAATATGGTACAGTGAAGAAAAACTGTTAAATTATTGTACAGTTTGATCGATTTTCTCCAATCGCAAAGCTAAATTGTTGAATTTTTCTTTTTATTTATTTGTATTAGGGTGTAACAAAATCGACTGCAAAGGGAATCCCGAGCGCGGCTTTTCATATCGAAGATATAGGACTAAAAGTAAAAATCCCATTTTTGTGGATTTTTGATATATTTTTTGGGAATTGAGGGATTTTTGATTAGAAATTTTCACATGTTGCGTTTGATTATTATTTCTAATATCAAAATAAAGAACTTAAACTTAAAAAAAAATTCATCTAAATGTATACTTTTTTAAGAATTTTATGTCGTATTTGCGTTTCTGTCTATATGCAAAATATTTTTTTTAATTATACCCTACACCACACTGTGGTACAGGGTATTATAACTTTGTGCATTTGTTTGTAACACCTAACAGGAGCCGAAATAGACCCATCGTTTATTATACCGATCGACTCAGAATCATTTTCTGAGTTGATTTAGCTATGTCCGTCTGTCTGTCTGTCCGTCTGTCTGTCTGTGCATGTATTCTTGTAATCAAAGTACAGGTCGCAATTATGGTACGATCTGCACACTGTTAAATTCGGAGAAAATCGGTTCAGATTTAGATATAGCCCCCATATACCCTCGTATATGTTACCCCCGATTTGATATGTAAGCGCTGTAAAAACTGTATTTTATATCCGATCAGTATGAAATTCGGCAGAAAGAGGTTTCCTTTTATATGAATGAACACTTTTAAATTTGGAAGAAATCGATTCAGATTTAGATATTTCCCCCATATATACGTTACTCCCGATTTGACATGTAAGCGCTGTGGAGACTGTATTTTATATCCGATCAGTACGAAATTCGACGGAAAGAGGTCTTTTTACATGAATGAGTATTTAGGGAAAATCGGTTCAAATTTATATATAACCTCCATACATATGTTCCTCCTGATTTGGTTTCAAAGCGCTATAGAAGTTGTACTTTACTTCCGATAATTAACATTTTGCAGAAAGATGTCTCAATTTAGGAACGAATATTGTTTAATTTAACGATTATCGTTTCAGAATTAGATAATATGTTCCTACCCATTTACCAATTATTACAAATTATTATCGCAATAACCCTTATCGCTTTGCTAGGGAGGTGTAGGGTATTATATAGTCGGCCCCGCCCGACTTTCTGCCTTTCCATACTGGTTATACCTGTCAATGATTAAGGGTTTCCTAGAAATAGTGCCACAAAACAATGTTTTCTGAATGGTAAATCTTACTAAATTTTATTATTGTTTGGTAAAAACATGTGATCTACAAGAAATCAGTGCATATTGACTGATATAATAACTAATAAGTACAAGAAGGTAGGGAAAAATTAAAAAAATGTACATATAGACAGAAACGTAAATACGGTATAAAATACTTAAAAATGTATATATGAACTGTTTATTTTGAAAGTGGCGTAAACGCCATTCTGTTTTACTCAATTCAACATTAGAAAAGACGGGTTAATAAAACTAGAATGTGAAAATTTTCACTTAATATAGAAACATTGAAGCCTTGAGATGAGCTGTAAGTAAGTAATATATATCTATTAATCACATATCCCTTTAACGATACTACTCTTGGTTCAAAAACAGAATGGCGCTTACGCCACTTTCAAAATAAACAGTTCATATATCGAATATTTTTTTAAAGTTCTTTATTTTGATATTAGAAATAATAATCAAACGCAACATTTGGAAATTTCTAATGGAAAATCCCTCAATTCTTAAAAATACATAAAAAATCCCCAAAAATTGGATTTTTTACTTTTAGTCCTATATCTTCGATATGAAAAGCCGCGCTCGGGATTCCCTTTGTAGTCGATTTTGTTACACCCTAATACAATTAAATAAAAAGAAAAATTTAATAAATTAGCTTTGCGATTGGAGGAAATCGATCAAACTTTTGAAATTTATGTAAAAAAAGGCCCAAAAAGAGAAGGGTGGCAACCACACGAATTAAAATTTTGTCTCCAAAAATGAAATTTTGTCAACAATTTTACTTTAACTTTCTTATTTCTTCACCTATCTTATCGATTCTTTTTTTCATGACATTGTAAATCATGAAACGCGAACAAAATCGGTAAACTTTTGACTGAGATATTGGCTAAATTTCAAGGCAAAGTATAAAAAAATGAAAAAATCAAATTTAAAATCCACATATATCGGAAACTATTCAAGATATCGTCAACCTATAAAATGTTTATTGTAGGTCTGGTCTAGGAGTATCCACAGGAAAAAACGCCGCTAAAAAACGCCACCGGACATTCCATTCAAAAGTTAGAAGCCGATGAAAATGTTGTGTACCAGAGGTGGTCAACTTTAGGGCCCTGTAGCTCCGCCCCTGTATGAGATAGGGGGCCCAAGTTCCGAACTTAAACTCTCTAACACCTCTTGTATAAATAAATTTCATCGCCATACGATAAGTGGTTTTGGCAGAATTATGTCCATTTTTTTTCCATTTTAGCCCACTGTGGTGGACATCAATGGGCAAGAAGTGCAGCGTAATACCTTTGCAAAAAATTCAACGTATGTGCTGTCTAGGCATAAGCGGGACATTTAGAACTGCGCCAACAAAAGCGTTGAAGACTATACTGCACATCCAACCAATAGACATCCGTATAAAGTATGAGGCAGCCCTCACAGCAAGACGTCTACAAGTGATGGGTAAATCGATAAATCGAAACCACAAGTCGTACCATCAGAAGATTTTAGAATCACTAGTTGGTCACAGAAATTTCCGACCGAACCCACGACCCCCAAACTCAAAATATGGAGACCAAAAGTAAAGAGAAAATAACAATGTAAATGATCACAATGTTTTAAAATCGATGGATATGCACAAATGATGCCATAGGCTTTTTATTTTTGAAGTTTTCAAAATGTTAGTACATATATAGTTCGAATCTTAACATTACTTGACTTGACTTGTTTATTCTTTTGCCTACTTTAAGTCTCTTGTAAATATATGTTCTTTATTATAAAGAAGAAGTTTCTTTGACTGAAAAAAGCGAGGCATTATTTATTTGTTATAATTGACAACATTTTTGCAGTGCATGTGTATATATTTACATATATTCGTATCAGTCGCAATTTGATATCCCTACAAGGTCGCGAAAACTACTTGGCAGAACAATAACTAGAATCAATTTTGCAAATCAATACATTTTATAAATATTTGGATGCCCATTTGGCAACTTTGTTATGAATTAGGAATTGTTGTGTTGACCAAATGCGGTTTCCATTCATGCTGCAAGTGTCAACAGTATCCAACACTATGGCAAAGATTTTCTCCTCCAGTTATTTTCAATAGAACCTTTTGAGACTTCATTTCCTTCTCCAGAGGACGCGTATCCAGAGTGTCTTGCTAGGACTGCCCGTAGGCAATATATCTTCCACCACACACAATGCTCCACTCTCCATAGATCTTTGGCATTTTTCCTTCTTGATATGCATTGTTGGTGCTTCCAATCCATCCCGTTCTGCCACAGCGGAAGCACAATTTAGTTTGCATCCGCTTCAAAGTCACACAAATGGAAAATCATAATTGTGAATTTATGAGCGACGAACCCAAGCGCCGTTGCTCTGCCCAAAGTTCCAATTGTTCGCATCCATTCAAGCTCGCCAGAGTTCTATTGTGTAAAAGTTTATTGCCAACAGTCAACACTGTATTTTCACGCTTTGCGTATATGAAGTCGAGATAATGTTTGGCTTTATTCTGTCGTGGTTTAGAACCCGCAGATACGAGCAGATAGGATAGAATACATGTTCGCTTTATTTTCTGCTCCAGTCGTCGTCAGTCTAACACATCAGAAATTGTACGGAATCAGACGAATGCGAAGTGAATTGTTGTCGTTGACCTGTCTCATCATTTCTGTGGTCACAAGGCATAACAGCATAACTCGAGTTATGCTCAAACTGAGTTATTAACGCAATAATGTTCCCCATCTTCGATTACATACTGTGACACATTGTGGTGATGATCCCTCGTTTAGTTAAATATATAAGGCAGGATATCTGACTGTGTCACTACATTACAAATGGATTATTATATCGATTCAAGCACTTAAAATGTCTCTCCTAAAAAGTTTCAAAAACAGACATATGCTGTTATGCCTTGTGACCACAGATTTGTTGGTAACCAAAGGTGGCGAATGCTTTCCATATGAAATGGACGTGCCAATGTTCAATGCAAATAACAAATTATACTGTGCTAGTCCAGAAATGTAACTAACTGAATAGAATTTCACTACAGTCAAAAGTATTATAAGTAGCATTAGCTTTTGCTTAAAAAATTCCAAATCAGTTGTTTTGAAACATTATACGTGCGATGTTACACTACGCAACAAAAAAAAAACATTTTTTTTGTATATATTGTGGCATACTGTTATATAAAATCGAAACCAAAATTTTTTTTACGGATAAAGTTTTTTTAAAATTTTTTTTATTAAAAATACTATTATTGTCGAAGGGCATATAAGTATAAGTATATATAAGTATATGCCCGATCAGGTCGACTTATACGTTAAATTGAAGCTAATGTTGGAAATATCTCTTTCACTTAGAAACAGTGGTTTAGTAACAGTCATTAAACAAATTGGAATGCATAAGTTGGAATACATAAAGCGAAAAATAAGTTAAAAGAATACATACATATGTGTTATATACACAAATATAAAAAAAATATATTTATAACCAATTTTTTTCATAATTTTTTAACAAATCATTAATCGTTGTTTCATATTGCGGGCTTTTATTGGATCCAAGGAAATTTGAAACTACAAGCTTAAATGACCTCCATGCAATTTCATCCGACGTCAAATATGATTCCAAATTCACATCTTTCATCAGTTTCCTTATTTCAGGCCCATAAAAAACACCTTCTTCGATTTTTTAAAAGAAAGACTTTTAAATAAACTTTTTAAATGTGAGAGTGAATTGCCATCTTTCCTTAAGGCTTTTACAAAATTTTTAGAGAGCCCCGGCTTAATATTCAGTGGTGGCAAAATATCGGCTATCCCAGAGGCATAACATACCAACTACTTTTAAATCGCAACAAAATTTTCCAGTCATGTTCATATTTTATGTATTTTATCAATTTAGCCATTGTTTCCTATGATTCCATAATGTTGACAGCATGAGCATTGGGAATCGACGGTTCCTAATTTCCGTTGTGTAAAAGTACTGCTTTCAAACTTTCTTTACTGCTGTCAACAAGTAACCGCCATTCCTTTGAATTGTATGTTTGATTAAGTTCCTCGAACAATCCGGGAATGTCCTTGCAAAAGCATCTGTTATCCACAGTTGTATAAAATTGTTTGTAAGGTATATCACGGACTCTATAATATGATATGTTAACATCTGGGGCCAAAATATTGTATTGTTTCATCCTAGATGCAAGTAGTTCTGCCTTATCTTTGGTCAGTTCCAAATCTCTCACTAGATCAATGAGTTGAAACTGAGTTAAAAGCGATGACTTCTGACTCAAAGTTGAATCGCTCAGAGTTTAGTACTCACTTGAACTTGATGATGTTTCCGTTATTAGGCTGTTAGCTATACTTGGACACTTCTTACTCCAATCTATTAACTTATACAAAAAAAGCAGTCCGTATCGTGAATGAATGGTTGTCTCCAAATCATTGGCATTCCAAATTGCACGTGAAGTCTAAAATTAAAACGTTATATTCCACAAAACATTGTAATACATTAATTGTAAAGTACTTACCGTATTCTTCCACTAGTCCATCGAGTAAGATTTACATGGCACGAATTACAAAAAATACTAAGTGTCAACGGTTCGTTCATATTTTTAACTCGTACACCAAAATATTACACATATATTTCTTCTATTATTTTACTAAACGCCCGTCGATTTTTGTAATTAAATATTTTCCGCAGAAATTGTCGGGATTATTTACACATTGAAAAGTTCTTTGCCTTTTACTCATACTTCGAAATATAACTTTCTAATATTTTTCAGAAAATCGACTTATTTCTTATTTACACTAATTTATTAATAAGAAATTTCATTCATAAATTCCGGGTTTAAGGTTCATAAGTTGCAGTACCTGTAGCTTCGAAAGTAGACACCCAATATTTTCAAGACTGCCGCGTACTACTTTGTATTGCGTACATATGTATAATTTTACTACCTGTATATACGACTGGGATGTCCATGCCCCTAAAAGGCGTAACTGAATGGAAACCTCATAAATAAAAAACCACAAATATTGTTGAATGACCCTCAATCTATCTAGTTCTCACATTACATATCATGTTTTATGGAGGGTTACGAACGGCCATAAAACCTCCTCCTCTCTATAATTTTATAATGTCTGACATCAATCCTCATAAAATAAAATGCAAGTGCAATGTCTCTTATATGTTTCTCTCACATATGGCGAATTCAATATACTCGTATGCAAAAATATCATTTAAAAACGAAAAATATGAAACAAGATTTTTTTGAATTTCCCTAACATTTACAAAATGGCTCATAACTTTTACATCTATCCATAGATTTTTTCAAATAGACAGTGTTTTCTTCGTTAGCACGCTGGCTTTTTAAAAATGTGATAAAATATTTTTTTCGATTTTTTTCCTATTTTTTATTTTTTTTTTTACCAGGAAAAAGTGTTTAAAAAAAATCATTTTTGTTCTCATATTTTTGACGACTGTTACTGAACCAACGACTCTACGTGATAGCGTGATTTGCAGCATATGTAACCCTCATAATTCCCTTTAATTTGAGGCATAACACGGCTCAATCAGGCTTATACTTGAAAATTATGGTCGAAATACTGAATGTACTTTCCAAGAAAGCTGGAATTAAAAAAACATTAGAAAAAAAATTTACCATACAATTTTTTTAAATATTTTTTTCGTGTTTGGTACACTTAATTGCACCAGAAACTGTTATCCACATCCCTTGGACAAAAGTCTTGTTGCTTAGTGTTATTAGTGCTTAGGGAGCCGATGTTTTACACAAAGAACAGATTAACCACCCACCATCTTACACTCAATCCAGATCATAGAATGAAGCCGAGCCAAAATTGGCGGCGGCGGTTGACATTGAAAATTATAGATCGGCGGCGGCGAGCAGTGGACCCCTTGTGGTATACAGGAGCGGAGCTACAATGCCTCAAATAATGCGAACAAAATTTACTTCGAAATATAACTTTCTAATATTTTTCAGAAAATCGACTTATTTCTTATTTACACTAATTTATTAATAAGAAATTTCATTCATAAATTCCGGGTTTAAGGTTCATAAGTTGCAGTACCTGTAGCTTCGAAAGTAGACACCCAATATTTTCAAGACTGCCGCGTACTACTTTGTATTGCGTACATATGTATAATTTTACTACCTGTATATACGACTGGGATGTCCATGCCCCTAAAAGGCGTAACTGAATGGAAACCTCATAAATAAAAAAACACAAATATTGTTGAATGACCCTCAATCTATCTAGTTCTCACATTACATATCATGTTTTATGGAGGGTTACGAACGGCCATAAAACCTCCTCCTCTCTATAATTTTATAATGTCTGACATCAATCCTCATAAAATAAAATGCAAGTGCAATGTCTCTTATATGTTTCTCTCACATATGGCGAATTCAATATACTCGTATGCAAAAATATCATTTAAAAACGAAAAATATGAAACAAGATTTTTTTGAATTTCCCTAACATTTACAAAATGGCTCATAACTTTTACATCTATCCATAGATTTTTTCAAATAGACAGTGTTTTCTTCGTTAGCACGCTGGCTTTTTAAAAATGTGATAAAATAATTTTTTCGATTTTTTTCCTATTTTTTATTTTTTTTTTACCAGGAAAAAGTGTTTAAAAAAAATCATTTTTGTTCTCATATTTTTGACGACTGTTACTGAACCAACGACTCTACGTGATAGCGTGATTTGCAGCATATGTAACCCTCATAATTCCCTTTAATTTGAGGCATAACACGGCTCAATCAGGCTTATACTTGAAAATTATGGTCGAAATACTGAATGTACTTTCCAAGAAAGCTGGAATTAAAAAAACATTAGAAAAAAAAATTTACCATACAATTTTTTTAAATATTTTTTTCGTGTTTGGTACACTTAATTGCACCAGAAACTGTTATCCACATCCCTTGGACAAAAGTCTTGTTGCTTAGTGTTATTAGTGCTTAGGGAGCCGATGTTTTACACAAAGAACAGATTAACCACCCACCATCTTACACTCAATCCAGACCATAGAATGAAGCCGAGCCAAAATTGGCGGCGGCGGTTGACATTGAAAATTATAGATCGGCGGCGGCGAGCAGTGGACCCCTTGTGGTATACAGGAGCGGAGCTACAATGCCTCAAATAATGCGAACAAAATGTTTAAGAGCGTGTAACATTCGTCGTTTTCATCCGAGGTCTACAAAAGGCTTTTTGCACCTAACAGTTATCTTGTATAGTTACCGAGATATCTGCATTTGAAAATTAAATTTTTAATTTTTTCCCCGACCTGTGCTCAGTGCTGCCAGACGTGACGATTTTACGTCAGTTTGACGTTTTTTAACCAAAATTTAGCAAAATGACGCCTGACGTTTTTTGGTTCAGCATCCCCGTTTTTTGTACCTGTCGAATTATTTAACAAGTAAGAAAGTTTTAGTCGGGTAAACCGACTAAGGTATACCCTCACTTTGTGAGTAATGTAATATTGAATATTACTCGAATTATTCTGTCAATTTGTGTGGGAGTTACCAGAAGGGGTTTATATAATACACCTTTGTTTCGCTGAACATTAGATACTTTAAATTCATTGCACTGTACCGACTTATAAGCATTTATGTGCACTGGTATAAACGTTATGAGACATTAAATTGTGGTATGATTTGGGAATTTTTGTGTGGGAGGTACAAAAAGGGGCGTGGCAATAACGCCCATTTTTCACAGGGCTATAGAAACTATAAAAACATTACACTGTAAAAAATTTCAAGTATTTGTATACACTGGTTTTAATGTTATAAGCTGTTAACTTTTGGTGCAAAAAGGTACCTTTGTGTGGGAGGTACCAAAAGGGGCGTGGCAACAACACCCATTTTTCCCTGGACTGTAGGCAATATAAAAGCATAATACTGTACAAAATTTCAAGTATTTTTATACACTGTTATTAATGTTATAAGCTGTTAACTTTTGGTGCAAAATGGTACATTTGTGTGGGAGGTACCAAAAGGGACGTGGTGACTTCGCCCATTTTTCTCGAGTTGCTAATACTCGACTAATAAGCTAATACTATGTGTGAAATTTCAAAAGATTCGAATAAGTAGTATAGCAGTTATTAAAGAATCAATATTTAACAACATTTTAACCCTTTGTGGGGGAGGTACTAGAAGGAGTGGACCAATATGGCCCATCTTCGAACTTAGCCGGAGATAGAAAAAAATATTACCACATACCAAATTTGAGGTCAATCGGTTACTCCTTTCGAGAGTTATCGTGCGCACCAGCCAGCAGACAGACAGACAGACGGACGGACATTACTCATTCGACTTAAAATGACCCAAAACGGATTTCCTCCGAACATACTTGGAGTCTTAGGTCACTCCTTCGACGTGTTACACTTTTTTCCGTAGCAAATGATATATACCCTCGCCACACTAAAGTGAGGGTATAATTAAGTTGTAATCGCTTAGGGATGAAATCTACCTTTGTGTATAAGTAAATGAAAAGTTATCACATATAACAATTGACTCTGAATCTTACAATACATTTGTTGATAATTGTATATATTTTTATACTGGGTTGTGTCTTAGAAATTTTATTTTGTCAATGCTACTATTAAAAATTTAAATTTAATTAACCCTTCAGTGATTCTAAACAAAACTGCTGATATAATTCCTCTGCTAAAAGACTATCCCAATTTGATTCCTAAAGACAAATATCAAATCATTGAAAATTAAGATGAAAATTGTTTGAAAATTAAGTCTCCTAAATTTTGAAGAAAATGTTTTAACTTTTAATGTATTTTTTGGAATTACGTTAATTTTGTCAATCTATATAATAATCAGCTTGGCATAATGCGAGTTAACAATTTAATGACTTTGTAGAATTTTTCTGCAAATGTGGAAGCATTTTCGGTCAAGTAAATTTTAATAAAACTAAAATTAGAAATGGCATCGAAATAAAAACCCTAGAAGGTATAACAAAAGCAATTGTAGCAACATAAAAATTACTAAATGACTTAATTTTATATTAATTATATAGTACCTGCTAAATTTTAAATTTTATTTATTTGAATAAAAAACCTCCTGATTTTTTTAAAATAAGATTGTTTTAAAGTTGGATTTTATGGAATTTATTTCTATTAGTCATACAATGTGACTATATTCACATAAATTTAAAATATGTATTTAGAATTTTTCTGTAAAAAAACGTATTTGGGTATATGACGTTTTATTTTAGAAAACTTGACGTTTTTGACGATTTTTTGTTACCAATTTGGGAAAAAAAATCTGATAGCACTGAAACTAAGTTAAAGACATACAATATTGCTATTGAATTCTGAAGATTATAGAGTGGTCTCTATCGAAACTGCAGTCAATTCTACCAATCAATTAAAACTCTCTACCAATTTTTGTATTTGTTTCTATTACTTTTTTGCAGGAGTTTTCAGTGTATGTTACACGGATGGGTCCAAACTACGGGGAAGCGGAACTGGGACTTCTTATTGATTAATCAGAGGAGAAACTTTACTTTCACCTCCCACACCATATATTTCAAGCGGAAATTGGAGCAATCAAACTGAAAAAAAGTACGGAGAATCAGCCTTCATCTTTTTTTTTGTCCCAACAGCGGTTTCAAAGATATCTTACAAAACGTAAAATTTTTTGAGAAAATTTTAAAATGTTTTTATTTAAAACCTCCTTAAAACATCCACAAATTTGCAATTTTTTATCCAACTTGGTGCAAGTTTCATCCCGATTAGAAGACATCGCTTTTAAAAATGCAATCACTTCACAATTAATCTCCCATATATACATATTTGTGGCTCGTCAACAAAGGGGCATCGCATTTCTTATTCTATTGGCCATTCCAAGAAACTTTGCCGAAGAAACCATAGCTCATAATGAATTTTGAGCGCACGGAACATTCGAAATAGGCATTTTTATACCCTACACCACACTGTGGTACAGGGTATTATGACTTTGTGCATTTGTTTGTAACACCTAAAAGGAGAAGAGATAGGCCCATTGTTTATTATACCGATCGACTCAGAATCACTTTCTGAGTCGATTTAGCCATGTCCGTCTGTCTGTGCATGTATTCTTGTAATCAAAGTACAGGTCGCAATTATGGTCCGATCTCGACGAAACTTTACACATACTTTTTTTTGGGCCCAAGGACGATCCCTATTGAATTTGGTTAAAATCGGTTCAGATTTAGATATAGCCCCCATATATATTTTAGCCCCGATTTGACATGTAAGCGCTGTAAAAACTTTATTTTATATCCGATCAGTATGAAATTCGGCAGAAAGAGGTTTCTTTTTATATAGATGAACACTGTTAAATTTGGAAGAAATCGGTTCAGATTTAGATATAGCCCCCATATATACGTTACCCCCGATTTGACATGTAAGCGCTGTAAAAATGTTATTTTATATCCGATCAGTGTGAAATTCGGCAAAGAGAGGTTTCTTATTACATGAAGGAATACTGCTAGATTCGGAGAAAATCGGTTCAGATTTAGATATAGCCCCCATATATATGTTACCCCGATTCGACATGTAAGCGCTGTAAAAACTGTATTTTATATCCGATCAGTATGAAATTCGTCAGAAAGAGGTTTCCTATTATATGAATGAACACTTTTAAATTTGGAAGAAATCGGTTCAGATTTAGATATAGCCCTTATATATACGTTACCCCCGATTTGACATGTGAGCGCTGTAAAAATGTTATTTTATATCCGATCAGTGCGAAAGTCGGCAAAAAGAGGTTTCTTTCTACATGAAGGAATACTGCCAAATTCGGAGAAACTCGGTGTAAATTTAGATATAACACCCATATATATGTTAACCCCGATTTGACCTGAAAGCGCTGTAGAAATTGTATTTTATATCCGATCAGAGCAACATTCGACAAAAAGAGGTTTCTTATTACTCGAAAGAATACTGCCAAATTCGGAGAAAATCGGTTCAGATTTAGATATAACTCCCATATACACATTCGACAAAAAGAGGTTTCTTATTACTCGAAAGAATACTGCCAAATTCGGAGAAAATCGGTTCAGATTTAGATATAACTCCCATATATATGTTACCCCCGATTTGACATGAAGGATGTCTTTTTACATGAATTAGTATTCAGGGAAGATCGACTCGGATTTATATTAAAGCTCCATATATATGTTCCCCCTGATTTGGTATCAAACCGCTATAGAAGTTGTATTTTACTTCCGATCATTAAAATTTTGCAGAAAGATGTTTCTCAATTTAGGAACGAATATTGCTTAATTTAGCGATTATCGTTTCAGAATTAGATAATATGTTTCTACCCATTTAACAATTATTCCAAATTATTATGGCAATGACCCTTATCGTATTGTTAGGGAGGTGTAGGGTATTATATAGTCGGCCCCGCCCGACTTTCTGCCTTTCCTTACTGGTTTATATTAGATCAGTGCGAAATTTGGATGAGAGAGATCTCTTATTACATGAATGAACACTGCCAAATTCGGGGAAAATCGGTTCAGATTTAGATATAGTCCCCATAAGCGATGTAGAAACCGCATTGTACATCCGATCTTTATGAAATTCGGCAGAGAGAGTTTTCTTATTACGCGAATAAACACTACTAAATTCGGAGAAAATCTGTTCAGATTTAGACATAGCCCCCATATATATGTCTTACCCGATTTGACATGTAAGCGCTATAGAAACTGTATTTTATATCAGATCAGTACGAAATTTGGCAGAGAGAGTTCTCTTATTACATGAGTGAACACTGCCAAATTCGGGGAAAATCGGTTCAGATTTAGATATAGTCCCCATATATATGTTTCACCCGATTTGACATGTAAGCGTTGTAGAAACTGTATTTTATATCAGACAGTACGATATTTGGCAGAGAGAGTTTTCTTATTACATGTATGAACACTACCAAATTCTTACCGCAATTCCCATTTTCGCATTGATAGGTAGGTGTAGGGTATTATATAGTCGGCTCCGCCCGACTTTCTGTCTTTCCTTACTGGTTAATACTAAAGGAATTATGTATTTATCTCAGTAATACAAGTTTTAACCCACACGCACAATCTATTTTCACTTTCTTAATTTGTTTATCCTCATGCGACTGAAAACAACAGTCCTCTACCACCGATTCACAAGAACTGATGAAAAAACTCTAGCAGACTCCTCTGGTACTCAAAGGTTTCCAACTAACGATACTCGCAATTATCCTCTCGCTAAAAAACAAGAGCTTATCCTATAAAATAAAACCACTCATCCGTAAATTATCTACAAAACCAGTAAGAAAAGACTAAAAGTCGGGCGGGGCCGACTACATAATACCCTACAGCTCCCTCACAATGCGAAAAGGGGCATTGCGATAATAATTTTGAATAATTGGTTTCGTTTCACTTAACAAAGTTCTTAGCTCCACCTCCTCATCATGGCTTATTCCAAAGAGTGGAAGATTTTGATCATAATAAACTAGATTTGAAACTACAGCCTTCCATTGCTCAAGAATCGAATGTAACAAATAAATGGGACCATACATAAGAGATCGAACGTAAAATACAGTGTTATTAGCGCTAAAATACTAAATAGGCAGGAACATTTATATGTGGCTGTATCTAAATCTGAACCGATTATCCCCAAATTAAGCAGTATTCGTTTGAAATGATTGGAAGTTAAGTAAAACTTCTATAGCGTTTTGATGCCAAATCGGTAGTAACATATACATACGAGTATATGGGGCTTTATCTAAATCTGAACCGATTTTCCCCAAATTTGTCAGTGTTAATTTATGTAATAGGAGACCTGACGGGAACTCAGGAAGTGATCCTAAGTCGATCCTTATAATAAACGATTGGTATATTTCTTCTCCTTTTGTGTGTTAAAAACAAATGCACAATGTCATAATTTCCTGTACCACAGTGTGGTGTATCAGGACACCCAACTTCAAACTGCTTGTGGTCAACTGTGAAGGCACTCCAAGAACCTGCATTTTGGCCAGGAAAGATATATGTATCTCTCACCTGACTAATTTAAGTGGTAAAGATCACCAGCTGTTAGTCTGGAAATCGGTAATCTCATACGAGTATATTGTGTGGCCTCCAGTTACTTGCCTTATGAAGCTGTAGTACCGACAGCTCTCTTCAGGGAAGTAGTAGAAAAAGCAACGTCTGACGAGCTCGAGCTGATTATTGCGCAGACACGAAAGCTCATCATACTATCTGGGGTAGTACGGATATAAACAATTAACAATAGGGTAATTCGCTTCTTGACTTTATTCCAACTACCAACCTAACTATTTGTAACATAGGTAATACACCGACCTTTACAATTAAAGACAGACTCGACGTACTCAACGTAACGTTTGCTGTCAGACAGCCGCAGATCACCATTATATTGAGTTCAAACTGCAAAGTTTCAGCTAAATTGCTTTAAAAATTTAGTATCTATGGCTCAAAACCCGTATTTTTGAGCGACCTCTATAGGGGAGCTATATCAAAATATTGACCGATATGGCCCATTTGCAATCCCAAACGACATGCAGCGATAACAAGTATTTTTTACCAAATTTTATCAACCTAGCTCTATTATAACATATACTTTATGCGGTCGCAAATCGATATTTCAAGGGGTTACAAACGGAATGACCAAGTTAGTATACCCCCATCTTATGGTGGATTGTATAATAAGTTGTAGTAGGACCCAGGCGGGCCTTTCCATAACTGGTTATTGTAGTGATGGATTGCCAACAACAAAAGTGTGTTCGGAAACAATGCATTGTTTGGAAATAAGGCATCGACAAGCCTTCTTCCAAAGAACTTTGTTTTAATGATTTTCGTTCAGTTGTTATCGCACCCATTTCGTCAACTCTTTTATCAACGTGATTGCATCAAAGCAGTGAAGGCATCTACCTAACAAATGTTCATAATATTTTTTTATCTTTTTTTAAAGAACACACGGAAATATGTGTCTTTTTCAAACATACATACACTTGTCAAGTTCAAGATTTACGAAAATTGTACCAGAAGAACTCATTTGTTTGAAATTATATTCTACCAACACTTATTAAAATATGTTGGTAATACAAGCTTCAATACAGAGGCATATGAAAATAATTTTTACTAAAAATCTCTCTGGATGTTCTAATGTCGTCCAGATGAAGATCCTGATCGATGTACATAAGTATATAAGATATTGGCGTATTAAAAATTAAGGCAATCTACGCTCCACCCATTTGGTTCCGGTAACGGAATTTATCAGCGTTTATTTATTTTATGTACATATGTCTATTCAGGCGAGTGTCGTTCCAATGCAGAGCTAAAAGAAAGGCCCAAAGGCAACACACGTTCGCCTTTGAGCCTTTTGAGGTTATACGTTTGGCAATGTCTTAATTAGAGTGTGGGAGTGACACATACAAAGTGTTTGGTCCTGTTCTCGCTAAGGCATTGAACGGCGAAGTTTACTTAACTGAAAATTGAATTGTCGCGAACGACTGACTGACTACATATAAAGATATCAAATGGCATGGCCGCCTTTTATTCTGTCAGAAGCCGAAAAGATCATAGGCAAATACGGCGGGTTGTACCCGCCTTTGGCTAACAGAAACGTCAGTACTTAATCTTCCACGACGATTGTCCGTCCACCTAAGCTCTGAATTGAATGAATGCGGATCGGTAAATAGCACACAAAGTAGGACGGATCCGCGCATGCGCTCTAAAATCGAACAACAATAAACCAAAAAAAACAGCAAACCGGCAAACGACGAACCTATACTCGTACAAAGAGATGCACCAGAATTGATTGTATTCGTATTCCTGTAATTTTAATACGGTGCTCATTGAATGCGATGTGTGTGCAAACGTCAGTTGTTGTACATATGTATGTTTTTCTATAGGTCTTTATTGTATTGAATTCGTTTGAATCGGTAATAATTTTACAAAGTTTCATTGTATTCCATTAGTAGAGTTGTCTTGATCCAGGGCAATAGTTCGCTGACACGAGCGTACACGCCTGGTTTGTTGCGCTGAGCACAACCGACTCCCCAAGACACGATTCCAATGAGTTTTTCATTGTACACCAGAGGGCCGCCGGAGTCCATTTGGCACGCATCGACTCCACCGCTTTTGAAGCCAGCGCATAACATGCGTTTTGTTATCAGGCCGCCCATTTGGCGATTACAAATGGACTGCTTAACTATGGGGACCTTTGCCATTTGTAGCTCTTCGGCTGGTGGACCCCAGGCGCTGGTGTAACCCCATCCAAGTACCGTTGCTAAATTGCCATCCCTAAATTTGGTCGGCTGTCCCGCCAGTGCGATGGGCTGCACTGATTGTGAATATGTGAACGAGCCCTCGATTCGCACAAGTCCTACGTCATAATCCTGGGTTTTCATTGACCATTGCGGAGGATAGTGTGTTGCATGGACGTCATACACCAGACCCTCAACGACCTTCTTCGACTTCTCTCCAACATGAACTTTAAGTAAAGACGCTGAGGTCGACGCCAAACAGTGTGCAGCTGTTATCACTGTACGCTCATTGATGATGGATCCACCACAGCTATGGTATCGTCCGAATATTGTGTCCGTCATTAACGACGCCACAAAAGGGTGATCGCCTATAGCCAATTGTCCACCTACGATGCGGGGTGCCACATCCAAATCTTTGCGATTAACTCGGACTCCTCCGGCGCACTGAACCGATGCAACCGTCAAGACACCGACGATAAACAGCAATACCGACATTCTGTTCATATTAACTGAGTGAACGCAAATGGAGCTCTTCTTTTAAGGGCCAACGTATTTCCCATAATAGACACAACGGAACAACTGTCACACTGATAAGCTTGCTAAGAAAAATGAGCTGGGGACTGTAATTGTTTTCCAATTGCTCGAAATCATCAAGAGAAACTACAATTGACTACACAAGCATTGATAACAAATGATGATAAAATGGAGTCATGTACAGCGGGAAGCATAAATTAGTACGTGCTCTGGGAAACAGGTTTATTTATTTCAGTTACGAATTTTCCGATTGTCGTTTGGGAAGTGCTTAACACACATATTACAAACGCTTTTCACCAAAGCAATTTTCGCTGTGTCAGTTCTTTAAAAGTCCCTCAAGAGCTGTGATCATACTAATTTATGAGTATATCCTGTTCTCCAACGGGTGCGATTTTAAACCAAGCGATTTGGGTTTTGGACAACCAGTATTAAACGAAAAATTTCCAAATTTAATTTACATTTTGTGTGGTTTCATCAATCGGGTATTTAAGATGGATAACTGAGTCTGGTTTCGGGACTGCCAAGTTATTCCAAGTCGTCATGTGTTGTCAACCCATCATTTGTATAATTTTTTTTATTCCATGTTTTTTGCTTTTTTTACACGATTTTTGGGATAGGTTTTCCTCAGTGTTCAAAAAAACAGTACGTTATAGGAACGGTTCCTTCAGAGAACACTAACGTTATTTATTTTTTTTAGTGTTACTGTTCGCAAACGGTACCACTACGACAACGTATCGTTCTTAGAACAGGACGAATGGTACCACTACGATAACGTACGGTTCTTATTTATATTCGACACCACAGGTCGCAACTATGAAGCAATCTTAATGAAAATTGGTACAGAGGCATTTCTTAACCCAGGGACGATCCCTATTTAAAATGGGTTATATAGGTCCATACTTTGATATAGCCCCCATACGAAGGTCCCTTTCGATGAGACATATTTACGCTTTAGAGAGCGCATTTTTTAGCCGATATTTTTGAAAACAATGATTTTTTTGAGTGAGTTAGTGTTGTTCTCTATCCAATCAATTGCTTTATAGAAAATTTTAATGACTTCAGCTACTTTAATTAATTGTAAATTTTTGGATATTTATTTCGTTTTTAAATGCCGTGATTTTGTTTTAAATGCTGGCACTGCTTCCTGATCAGAATATAGTTTATCGCCGCTAAATTTCAATAATCTAATTTTCTGTAATCTTGTTCTTATTTTGATTTTCGCTGCTAAGTAACCTCAAACCAGTACTAATCAAATCAAAGGTTCCTTCTATAGAGTACTCAATGAAAGATTTTTTTCTGTCCCCTCTATTGAGTAGGTCCATTAATCATGGGTTCCCTCTACCACGAGTCTACTGTATATAGAAATGTTTGGAAGTGCAATTTTGTTTGTTTATTTTTCATAGCACGTGATTTTTTCATGAGTCTTCGCATATTTTTTTTGCAATATTTTATATTTTTTTCCCCATTTATTGTATGATTGTTTTGCCTAATTTTTGTAGTCTATATCTTTGATTTTAGTATACTTCTTTCCCCATTTATTGTATGATTGTTTTGCCTAAGTTTTGTAGTCTATATCTTTGATTTTAGTATACTTCTTGCATATCTTGCGCTTTTTATGAATGTTTGCTAATTTTTATATGCCTTTTTGGTATATTTTGGTATATTTAAAGGCACACGTGGGAGTTTTAATCAACAGTTAACAAAACCGAAAGAATAATAGAGAAACTGGTTCTCACAGCTAGTATGACACCAAGTAAACAAATTTGGCGCTTAGAACACAAGACAACTGTACTTGACGAGATCACTCACGATACTGTATTGTAGGTACTATTGAACCATTACACAGTACAAAATTTCAGGTTTTTGTATGCACTTTCGGTTCAAAATTGTCCATTTGTGTGGGAGGTACCAAAACGGGGGTGACAACTTCGCCCATTTTTCTCGAGGAATTAAAGACTAATAAACTAAGACTATGTGTAGAATTTCAGAGGATTCAAGTAAGTACATAGTATAGAAGTTATTAAATAATCAATATTTCACTAAATGTTAACCCTTTGTGGGGGAGGTACTAGAAGGAGTGGACCAATATGACCCATCTTCGAACTTAGCCGGACATAGAAGAAAATATTACCACATACCAAATTTGAAGTCAATCGTGCGCACCAGCCAGCAGACAGACGGACGGACGGACATTGCTCATTCGACTTAAAATGACCCATTTTTAAACAAAATATAATGGGGAAACTTCTTAAACAATATCTTTATTTGTGTGTAAACATATATTTTATATGCGAAAGTCAGTTCTCAAATATATTTTGTTCTAATATATTAATGTATGCCAAACAAAATATAATGATTTTCATATGAAATTTATTTGTTCTCAAATATATAACATTTAAAAATTTTATTTCCAAATATATTTTCTTTCAATTTGATCATATACAAAATGGTGATTGAGGAAAATAATAAAATATTAGGTAGACAATTTAAGTACGCGCAAATTTTCAAATTTTAAGAAAATCGCTTCTAGCCCCCATGTACGAGGATAATGCTGCTGCCGATTTCGTCTTTTAGCTCTATATAAGCTGTATTTGACATTCAATCTTTTTGAATTTGAAGAAAGTCGGTTCAGATTTCTGTTTAAATTGGCTGTCCTAAACCGTACCGAATTTTGAAAGGTTATATAACTAAAAAAAATGATTTTACGTCAGCCGTCACGAGGCAACATCAAAATGAGTTCGCAGTTATTTTTCACACAATTTTAATACTTACCATATACACTATCTTCCATATAAATAGTTCCCAATTTATTGTCCTGCAAATTTGTGGAAACGAGTTATTTAAAATTCAGAAGAAAATAGGCACTGTTACCATTTTTGTTAGTCAACTATAAAAATACTCTTTTGCTGCTAATAAAACGGGCATTCTGTTTCAAGAAAACCAAAGACATTTCCCGTTATTCTGTAGTGTTTTTTTATCAGATTTTATTAACAATTACGATGAGAAACAAAGTGTAAAATTTGACTTTTGGCCAGTGAAACGGGTCATTTGTCCCATAGTGCATTGGGAGAAAAGCTAAATGTATTTGACTGCGAAAAGGTATATATTTTTTAACATACATGCTGAAAAAAGTACCTGTATCTGAAATATGTTTTGCCTCTAACATAGAAACCTACTTTCTGTTTCGTGGGTTTATATAATTTTAATATGTACCTCCAAATGCGACAGTATATTTCTTGGGTTTCCATTAATACCCTAAAATGGGATAACTGAACGGAAACCTCATAAAAAACACAAATATTGTTTATTGGCTTTCTACCTCTGTTGATCTGATTCAATGCAATTCTCATTATCCCCTAACCTTAGGAGAAGGTTATATATCATTTGAGACGAGCCAAAAGTGTAACACATCGAAGGAGTGACCTAACCCCCAAGTATGTTTGTCCGCCCGTCCGTCCGTCTGTCTGTCTGCTGGCTGGTGCCACTTTAACTCTCGAAAGGATTACCAATTGACTTACCATATTGGTTCACTCACTCTAGTACCTCCCCCATCAAATGTTAACACTTAGTGATATATTGATTCTTTAATAACTTCTATGCTACTTATTTGAATCTTCTGAAATTCCACACATACATAGTATTAGTTTATTAGTCGCTATAAACTTCGACGAAACATGTTGAACTGTCTTTCCATGTCTGAGGAGGCCCATTTCGATTTAAACGGCAACTCAAACTCAAACAAAATTGTCGAATATGGAGTGCTTCCTTCCAACCCACAGATAATCCATGAGACGGAATTCCAGTTCGTATCACAGTGTGGTGTGCAGTTCCATCACGCTGCATTGTCGGTAGCATTGGTAGCAGTCTGCGTAATTGGTCCAAAAATGGGCAGCATCGGACCAATGGGCGTGGCCCCGCCCATATAGGTCAAATTTTGAAAATTTAATATCCTACACAATTTGTTAGCGAGAGTGCTGAAATTTTGCGTATATATATCTGGTAGCAGTCTGCGTAATTGTCCAAAAATGGGCGGGATCGGATCAGTGGGCGTTGCCCCGCCCATATGGGCAAAATTTTTAAATTGAGATATTTTTCTCAATTTATTAGCGAGAGTTATGTAATTTTGTATATATGTATATATTCTACGCGATTTGTATATATTCTACGCGATTGGTTCAAAAATGGGCGGGATCAGACCAATGAGCGTGGCCCCGCCCATATAGGCCAAATTTTTTAATTGAGATATCTTGCACAATTTATTAGCGAGAGTACTGAAGTTGTGCGTATATATATCTGGTAGCAGTCTGCTGGATTGGCCCAAAAATTGGCGGGATCGGACCAATGGGCGTGGCCCCGCCCCTATAGGTCAAATTTTGAAATTGAAATATCTTACACAATTTGTTAGCGAGAGTGCTGAAATTTTGCGTATGTGTATCTGGTAGCATTCTACGGGATTGGTCCTAAAATGGGCGGGATCGGATCAATGGGCGTGGCCCCGCCCATATAAACCAAATTTTGAAATTGAAATATCTTGCACAATTTGTTATCGAGAGTGCTGTAATTTTGTGTATAAGTATCTGGTGACAGTCTACGTGATTGGTCCAAAAATGGGTGGGATCGGATCAATGGGCGTGGTCCCGCCCATATAGGCCAAATTTTGAAATTGAGATATCTTACACAATTTATTAGCGAAAATGCTGTAATTTTGTGTACAAATTTTGAAATTGAGATATCTTGCACAATTTATAAGCGATAGTGCTGTAATTTTGTGTATTTGTGTCTGGAGGCTGTCTACGCGATTGACACAAAAATTGCCGCAATAGGTCCGGTGGGTGTAGCCCAGCCCGTATAAGGCAATATTTTAAATTGATGTGTCTTGTACAATTTGTTAGCGAGAGTGCTGTAATTTTGTGTATATGTATCTGGTGGCAGTACAGGTTATTTATCCAAAAATGGACGGGATCGGAAAATGGGCGAGTTCGCCCATCTAGCACAATTTGTTAGCGAGATTGCTGTAATTTTGTGTATATTTATCTGGTGACAGGACCAATGGTAGTGACCCCGCCCACATGAGCCATGTTTTGAAATTGATATATCTTGAGAAATTTGTAGAAAGATTGCTAAGTTTTGTGTATATGTATTTGGCGGCAGTCTACGTTATAAGTCCAAAAATGGACGGGATCGGAAATCTGTAATCTGGGGCAACGAAGTGGACCAGCTTTTGGTCAATACATATATAAAATATCTTTTATGTAGTAAAGTAAACTTTGAAAAATTGTTTTCAAAGGCACCAACAAAATTCTACTGGACCGGTTTTAAAATGTGTTCTCTTTTTCACAGTCGTTTCTAAAAAAATTAAAAAGTGGGCGTGGCATTATATAAAATTCAAATATCTTTGAATGTGTTGATCGTAGAAGAACGAGATTTGGAACATACGTTAGTGGAGTTATTATCTAAAACTTCAACAAAAAAAGAGCGGGATCGGATAGACGTACCATTTGGTAAAATTGTATAATCCCAAAAACTCTTTACCGTAGAAGAACGAAATTTGGGTTGTAAGTCAATATTAATAATTTCACCAAAAGTGCTTAAATCTATCTAGCTGCATATAATTGTATATGGGTCAGAATATTTAATATCGACCTAAGTAGTTTATTTTTGGCTAAAATGTTTATAAGCAGTTACAAATAGGTAAAATAAGATCTCGCTATGATTTTTGTTATCACAATTTTTTTGAAAAAATTTTGTGGGCATTTTAATTTTTGACAAAATTAAAAAAAAACGGTTTTTGTGTTTTACGAAATTTTTAATTGCTCTCGAACAGCTGAACCGATTTTTGCAAAGTTTACTTTGTTTTAAAGAGGACACAACGCGCCATTTTCTGTATTTTTTTTTTAAATTTTTAAAAAAAAATGTTTACGAAAGTTTTTTTGAAAAAGCTTTGTAGAAAAATTGCTCCCCCCTCCATTTTCTTCAAATTCTAACATTTTCAAAATGTTTGCTCCAAAAAGTGGTTATATTTGCATGCGCAAACAATATTTTGGTATGAGAGTTTTAGTATGTTGACTTAGTACGGCAAAATACGGGTTTGGTTAGCAGTTCTTGTTAAATTCAATTTGCTGCTTCCATAAGTATTTCAGCTGATTTAAGTTGAATACATAAAAATTTTAAATGTGAATAAATCTTAATAACTTAATTAGTTTTTGAACCCATGTGCCATCTCAGTCGATTCGGTCTAACGGTTTATAAATAATGGGCAATTTTCTAAATATACTCTAAAAATATGACTCGGCTATATCTCGCGAAAAAAAATTTCATTGCTTAACTGTTCAATTTGTTTTAATTTTTTGCGATTCTGCACCGAACAAAATACAAATTTCCAAAATCGCACATCTTTCAAAAACTCAAACGCTTTGCGCGTTTTGTGCGCAAAATTATCAAAATTAGGTTTTTTCAGTCAAACTTTTGTTCAGCTGTTCTGCAATCTTAACTATCTCAGATGGTAATGGACCCAAAAATGATACCGTTTCGAATTTAGTACTAAAAAAAATTATAAAAATGTTAACAAAAATTGAACATATAAAGATTTAAGTGCATGGTTTTATAGATTATGTGTTTTCAGAAATATTTACCAATGATCGGTAGACATTTGAACAGCATTAGGCTTTAGAGTACATTTCAAATAGGTTTTAGAGTAACAGGACACGACCTTCTAGTTTTTCTGCAACGTTGAATTTAAACATTTCAGTGCAAATAATTACTAACATCTTGCAAAAAGTCCCATATTGATAGCTTTTGCCGATAAAAAGATATACTTTTTTTAATAAACCCAGTATTCCTCAAAATTCACAGTTTCGAAAATTTAAAATTCTTAATTGTAGGCCTTTTAAAAAACCATGCAAATTATTTTTTTGCAAAATAATGTGCATGGTTTTTTGAAAACACTTGGTACAACCGTTATACCAAGTTTCGTTAAAATTTGTGACATGAGCCAAAAATACTGTGATCACTTAACGTGGACATTTTTGATTCGGAAAAATCCTGGTGGAGTCGTGAATACTCAAAATTAATGGAACCAAAATATATATTTTGGGCGAAACGAAGTTTGGTGGGTCAGCTTGTTGTGTTCGACTTAATTCGGAAAAAGTCACGTAAAATGTAAGAACAAACAACAATAACAAGAAAAATGGTGGCATATCTTTCAATTTTCTTCCGATATAAACGAACATTTGTATTTAGACGAACATTTGTATTTAGACGTTTCATATTTAAATAATTTGAGTGCATATCAGAAATATGCAAAATACATATATGCACGAAATATGCAAAAAATGAAAAAAATATGCAAAAAATCTGCAAAATATGCAAAAAAAAATTGGCGATATATGAATCAAAAATGCAAAATATCAGAAGGATATGTCAATACTATTTAAAAAATCATATCACAAAAATTAAAAATTGGTGATTTCAAAAATCTTTCAAAAAATTTGCCTAGATATATGAAAAGTTTGGGGTTATTCCAAATGGAACCGACCCACTCTGAATATTTACATATGTAGACTTGGATGCAATTTTCCACGCGTACACTACAAGACAATGCGGAATTAAGGTATTTTACCTTTTGACCAATTTAATAGTGGTTTAGATTTTAGAGGGTGCCAAAGTTGGTCATCTACAATATTTTTTGACAAACTTAGCTATTTTTAAATCGAAATAAGTTTTGAACGGAATGTAAAATTTTAATTATATAAGATATTTGAAAGATTTTAACATTCTTGATACACAAAAATTGTGTATTAAGGACTCAAAAGGACGAAAATCTTAATTTTTTTATATTTTTCAAAATTACACAGATATTTCCCAAAAAATGTCAGCATTGCTTAAAAAATATGAATTAATTAATGCCCATCCGTCTGTCAGTTCGACTGAATGGTGCTAACGATATCTGTGGAAAGGAGTGACCGAATGACTTAAAATTTCGTACTATATGGGTAGTTCTTTCTGAAGTGTCACAGGTCAAAAATTAGATCTTTCTCAAATTCTCGGAAAATGTTCCCCTAGTATGTGGGTGTAATGACCCACACTATTAAAAAATTAAATGCAAATCGGAGGCAGGGGGCGAGGTCAAAAAAATTTTTTTTTTGTGTGTACTGATGGTGTAAATTTTGGAGTGGGCACAACTTTGGTGTAGAATTTACATTATAATAACTGAAAATCTTCACCAAATTACAAAGAAAATTACCAAATTACAAAAGAGTCCAATATTTTATTAACTAATATATACCGTATCATTCAAATCTGATATTCAGTTAAAAAGCTAAAAAATATGCAATTGCATATAATCCGAGGTCTAGATATTACGTACCTGAATTAAAGTACCGGCAACTACGAAGCGTGTCGGGTTATAGCTAGTCGGCTTATAAATCAGTTTTGTGTGTTTTGAATATCGCTGAATTTCTGAAAATATTTTGTTTTTGAAACTAGTTTTAACTCTCAAAATAAACAAATGTAGTACGTATTAATTGGGAAAACGATAACTTTTAGTCGTCTTTTTCTGGTTTTGGTCCTGATCTCTATGATTACCCACACAAAAAATAGTCAATATCGATACTGAATTGGTATCTACTCTGTACGTTTGACACTGAGACAATATCCGCAACCCGACATTTTCCGTGACAGTATTGCTGTATTGCACAGTGACCAATTCTGGTCACAGCATGTACGAGTAATGCCCTCGTTTGTAGCGTTATTCCGAGCATTCCTTAATCGTTGGAACGGGAGAAGGCATACACAATACACAAGCACTAGAATGTTTCCACAACGAGAAACAGTATGTGGGCACAGACAGACAGCCACTCGCATGTGACATGTCCTTGTCATGTCACTATTGCGCGATACCGCAGTGACAATGTCGACATTTAACTTAACGAACTTTTCGTTCTCTGCCAAATCGAATTACAATCCCGTGCGAAGAACTCCATTATTCGTTTGGGTTGAGCATCGCTGCGATTTTGGCGGCAAAAACACCAAAGGCAACGCCATCTCATGTACCTAAAAATGTATATATTCAGATCCGATTCCATTCAAAATAGCGTGTACATGTACATTTACACATATAAGTATGTATATACCTAATATATGTACACGCAGAAAAATAGCAAGTACTTAGACCTAACACTACGTTTATTCAAAATGCCTGTGGAAATGATTTTGTTCCGCATTCGTGTTGACTCAACATGATTTTACGTTGATTTTACATTACGTCAACGACTCGTTCATGTTGAATCTTATGTTTATTCGAGTTGGTATGAAAGTAGCATATTCCGCGGGGAGAGCGGCATTAAGGCGACCATAGAAGACTAGCTATAATGGTACAGAAATAAGAAGACAATCGAGTTGACGTCTAAGTTGCGTACATTGCACAGAGTGCTTACATCAAATTTGGAGGTTCTAGCTTTAGCAGAATCTGTGATATTTATAAAATAATATGTTATTTGACATGTTTATTATAATATTTGACATTATAATAATCAGAGCGGAGCTACTGGACCACAAAAATGTTTGAGCGCGTGTAACTTTAGTCTTTGTCGTCAGATTCGCATTTAACTAATCGAGGTCTTTTGTAGGGCGGCGTCCACCACTTCGATTGAATACAGGGCTGAAATGTTGCATTTTTGCACCGCGCAAATGTGACATTTTTAGAAAAGAAAACGAAACCCTTTCGCAGTGCAGCATTTTTTTACAAACAAAAAAAATTTAGCATTTTTTGGCACAAAAGAAAACACCATAAGTTTTCCACACTTGTTATGGAACATGCGCTCACCAACAAAGATTCTGCTGTACCCCATTATGACTCTAGCGAAATTCATAGAGCTTTCAGGATAGAAGAATGTTAGAGATCTCAAAGGTATTCCTGGAAAAGTTGATACGATAACACTACGCAACAAAAAATTTGTTTTTGTGTCCTAGACCTAAAAATTATTGTTTTGTGTAGATTGTGGCATACTGTTATATAAAATCAAAACCAAACATTTTTTTATGGATACTTTTTTTTTAAAATTTTTTTTATTAAAAATACTATTATCGTCGAAGGTACCCTGTATTAGCACTATAATTTTTGGAGTATATGCCCGATCAGGTCGACTTATACGTTAAATTGAAGCTAATGTGGGCTACCAATGTTGGAAATATAACATAAACAATACGCCTCTTAGATATGGAAGGCGCCTTCAATAACGTACCAACCTCGGCAATAGGACATGCTCTAGGAAACATTGGCGTGGAACCATTCCTCAATAAGTGGATAGTCACCACGCTGCAGAATAGAATCATATACGCTACAATGGGTAACAGCAAGTTATCAAAGCGCGTCAATCGGGGCAATCCACAGGATGGGGTAGTCTCTCCTTTGCTATGGCTTCTTGTCATCAATGAAATACTATTCAAATTAAGGTGATAGCATATGCGGACGATGTTGTGATACTTGCCTCTGGTTTATTTCCGTCCGTGTTGAGTGACATCATGAACGGAGCCCTGGAGTCACTTGATAACTGGGCCACAAGTAGTGGTCAATAATCATCAGTCGCAACGCCTCTGGGAGTCGTTGAAAAAGATGTCTCAATTACTACTTAGAACAAGCAGAACCCAGGTGGGATAAGACTGAAGCATGTTGAATATCCAAAAGCACCTGACCATCATACAACACTCAACGAACCAAGTTTCTGATCAGCCAAAATCGACGGAATTTGTCACGACTAGTAGCCGTGCTAACTGGCCACTGGCCAATTGTAGATCATGCAAAGCGGTTAAAACTTCAATACAACGACCATTGTCGAAGGAAGAGGAGACAGTCTGTTCCTGCCCAGCACTAATACAGCGCAGACTTAAAGCTTTAGGTCAACCGTTCTGTCATAACCTCTTCAAGGCGTCAGATATAGATCTGGGAGACCTTGTCAAGTACCTCAACCTATAAGGCTGGATATAAAGACACAAGAGTATAGACACTACGCGATAGAGGTGGTTATCAAAACGGTATCTTAATATACTAATTGAGGCTAGGGAACGGTTCTTAGCCACCACGTTAACAAACCAAACATATTTAACCCCTTTTGCCCCATTGTGCGGCTAAAAGTTCGAATTTCGAAAAATTCCGTCTTGTTACACGTATACATCCCAAGGACTCTCCCAGAAAATGTCACGATTCAAGCCTCAGCCGTTTGGGCTGGGCGATGATCAGTCAGTCACGCAACAAATGTATATAAGATAGATATCTATCTATATATATAAAAATGAAACGGTCCATCTGTGTAATGGCATCACGTCAGAACGGCTGGAGCGATTTGGATGATTTTTTTTTTATTCGATTCTAAATTTTCACGAGATGGTTTATATAGAAAAAAAAATTAATTGGACAAAGAGGCGTGGTACCTCCCATACAAATCGCAGGTTAAAAATCCGATATTTCTGCTTCTATTATAGGTATAGTGCTGAAATTTTCAAATATGTATCTGGTGACAGTCCACGTGATTGGTCCAAAAATTGGCGGGATCTGACCAATGGGCGGGCCACCGCCCATATAAGCCACATTTTGAAATTGAATTATCTTGCTCATTTTGTTATCCCCGTATTGCAGCCAAAATTGATTGATTCACCCTCGCGGAAGCATTCGCTTGGGGTGAATACAATCCGGTTTTGATATGAGCGACACCAAAGGTTTCCAGAAACTGTTTGAAGTCGTTCCCTACAAATTGTTTGCCGTTATCGGACATGATATGTTCCGGAACTCCAAACTTGAAAAAAACGTCATCCGTAAGGAATTTGATAACATTTCTTGAGTTGGCTTTGGCCATCGGCTTTAGCAAGACATATTTGGACAAATGGTCCAGGACAATGAATATAAATTAATTCCCGGACTTAGATCTCACGTATGGTCCGAGGAAATCAATATACAATTTCTGGAAAGCTCTTTCCAGGCGAAATTCATTTCCCATAGGCTGCTGCATATTCCTGCAATTCGGTTTGGCCTCCTTGCAAGTTTGGCAGTTATTCACAAAGGCTCGTACCTGGGTGCTCATATTCGGCCAATAATAAAGTTCGCGCAATTTCCGGAGCGTTTTATGAAAACCACCATGTGCAGACGTTGGAGGATTATGTGCATTCTCTATAGCCTTGTCCGTAAGAGAAGCTGGAAGCCACAATTTCCAGACAAAGTCTTCGCATGGTAGGTCGATGGTAACGGGAATAGTGCGTCTATAGATGTAACCGTCCTGGACTAATAAATCAGGTAAATTCTCCGCGTTTTGCGTTATGACCTCGACTTTTTGCATATACTCCTCATCATGAAAAGCGGAAGAGTCTAGATCTATACCCTTGACGGCTTCAGCTACTATCTCCTCAATATTGTATCTCGAAAGGGTGTCCGGTACCACGTTCTGACTGCCCTTACGGTGCAGAATTTCAAAATTATGTCTTTGGAGTTGAAGGCTCCATCTCGCCAGACGACCACTCAAGTCCTTGTTGGACATCAGCCACTTTAAACTTGAATGGTCCGTTATGACCGTAAAGGGCATTAGCTCTATATAGGGTCTAAACTTTCTGACCGACATTACCACAGCCAGGCATTCCCGTTCGGTTACAGAGTAATTCCTCTGGGCCTTCGTGAGCTTCTGTGAGAAAAAGGCTATGGGGTGCTCTCCTTCCACTTCGTCCTTCTGGAAGAGTACCCCCCCGATTCCAACATCAGAAGCATCACACTGTACATAAAACCGTTTATCGAAATCAGGGTGTCTTAAAACGGGGCTGCAGGTTAGTGCGCCCTTTAAATTATCGAACGATCTTTTGGCCATGTCATCAAACGTGAATTTCGTCGATTTTTTAAGGGTGCTAAAGATAGGGCTGGCTATTGTGGCATAGTCGGCGATGAAGCGCCTATACCATCCCGTCATCCCCATAAATCTACGGACCTGTCTCACGTTTTTCGGGTAATCGTAGCGAAGTATTGCCGACACTTTCTCCGGATCCGCCTTTAACTGACCTCCTCCGACTATATATCCAAGATAACGGAGCTCCTTAAAACAAAAATTAGACTTCGAGACATTGATTGTAAGTTTGGCCAAGGACAAGAGTTCAGCCACTTGCTTCAACAACTTTATGTGTGTCGGAAAGTCTGGCGATACTACCAGCAGGTCATCAAGATATACAAATACCCTTTCACGGAGGTGTGCCTCGATAACCTTATCCATCAACCGACATAGCCTTTGAGCTGCATTACACAGCCCAAAGGGCATGACGGTGTACTGGTATAAGGGTCTCCCGGGCACGGTAAAAGCAGTCTTTTCCCTACTCTTCATTTCCAGTGGGATTTGCCAAAAGGCATCTTTAAGATCCACACTAGAGATGTAATGTGTATCGCCAAGTCGGCTGAGCAGTCCCTCAATGTTCGGGAGCGGATAGGCATCCTTCACGGTCAGGACATTAAGCTTCCGAGCATCCAGACACAATCTATTCTTGGTACCTTTACGTACCAAGGTTACCGGATTATTCCAAGGACTTTGGCTAAGCTCAATGACCTGCATGTGAAGCATCCTATCCAGCTCTGCGTACATCAAGGACTGCACGGCCGGGGATACGGGGTAATGGCGTTGCTTTACCGGTGCTGCCCCTTCGGTATCGATTATATGTTCTTCCAATGAAGTTTTACCTAAACCAAGTTCTTCAAAGGACGGGAATTCTGCTACAACCGCTTCCAGTTGCAGCTTTTCCCTCCTATTTAGGTCGTGTTGCAAAGGGTTATTCTCCTCCTCTAGACAGTCTAAGTGCGAAAACAATTTAAAAGACTTCATAAAGTCAACACCTAGAAAAAGGTTTCTATTTAAAGTGGGGACGAGAAAAAAGGTAATTTCTCGTTCCATGTCGTTGAAATGTATGGTTGCCCGAATGCGACCTAAAATAGGATGTGATGTGCCATCTGCTGTTTTAATCACAGATATATAAGAAAATATTGGAATCTTGTTTCTCACGACAAATTCAATGCAACCCTTACCAAGACAGGAAACAGTTGCTCCACTGTCTAAAAGGCCCTCAATTTCCTCGTCCGCTATTCTAATTCGAGTATATAATCGAGTATCACTACCTTCGTGCAAAACCGTCGCTGCCACTTCGAGCCTCAAGGCTTTCCTTTTCTTGAACCTATCTCTTGCCTTTTCGATTCTAGTCCTATCAACCTTTTCCTCGATCTGATTCTGCCCAAAAATTCTACTCCTTGTTAGCTCATACTCGCGCATTCTTACATGCCATGGCCTTATTTCTTTCCCTCTGCCCTCCCCCAATGCACCTTCTTGACCACTATTCTTTAAAATTCTTACAACAGTGGTAGTCGCCTCCTCCAACAATCGTTCATCCTCGGTTTTTATTGATGGGGTTTTTGACTCGGACTCGGTTCCCCCTTTGTCGTGCCCGATCGGTGGTTTCCCTGGCACCTGGTACATTTTGGGCTTACTACGTTGTCCATACCACATCGGAAGCAAAAGATACCCCTCATGGGTTCAGGACAATCTCTGAACGTATGTCCTGTGACTTTGCAATTCCAGCAAGTAAAGGCCAAAGGTCTATTGATAGCAGCCACTTCCATATCTGGTGGATGTTCTGGGGCAACGATTTCGTGCACTCGGTGTTCTGCTGCTTGACGATGAGACTGAGATGTTTGTCGCTGATTTAGAAGCAAGGCCTCTGCCTTCTTACACTCCTGCTTGAAATGCGTTAGTCGAAAAAACACTATCGGGAAAACCATATTGCCGAGTGCGGGCTTCAAATTAGACTTCATTATCTCTATCAAATCCTTCTCACTTATTGGCTGTTGTTGTTGGTTCCGTAGACGTATAACAGCATTAAGAAAATCCTCAAAAGATTCATGTGATCCTTGTCTACGGTCCATCATTTTCCTCTGGACCTCAAAATCACTCTCAAACCTACGAAACTGCTGGCGTACCATGTCCCTCAGATCACTCCAGTTCTGAATGGGCGTCAATCTCCGCTGCAACCAGTACCAATCAAGGGCCGGACCTAAAATAAAGCTTCAGAAAACAGGTGTAATTTTGACTAGACCAAGTAAAAAACCCCATTCATTTTAATATTCCGCAGATTTCTCCAATATCTGTAAAATTTTCTAGTTACTTTTCTCATAGCTCTGCTGTATGTGGTCAATAGATGAAAAATATCTGGGATGATGTTGCACGCTTTTCGGACGACAGTCAACTCGTAACTCGTGTTGAAATTTTGCGTATATGTATCTGGTAGCAGTCTACGTGATTGGCTTTCAAATGGGCGGAATAGGACCAGTGGGCGTGGCCCAGCCCATATTTTGATATATCTTGCAAGTATTATATAGGAAATACATGAACAAAAATGCTCGGTATGCGATAATTACAGCTGCTCACTCCAATACAATCGCAATGTGATAATGTGATGCAATATCAATGAAACAAGAATTTGGAAATTTTACAAGTATACATTTCTATTTTCTGGACTTTCCACTGAATTCGGTATTTTTTCATTCAGTGAATTTATTACTAATACCAGTAAGGAAAGGCAGAAAGTCGGGCGGGGCCGACTATATAATACCCTACACCTCCCTAACAATGCGATAAGGGTCATTGCGATAATAATTTGGAATAATTGGTAAATGTATTTTGAACCGATAATCGCAAAATTAAGCAATATTCGTTCCTAAATTGAGAAAAATCTTTCTGGAGAACTTTGTAATGATCGGAAGTAAAGTACAACTTCTATAGCGCTTTGTAACCAAATCTGGAGGAACATATATGTGGAGCTTATATATAAATCTGAATCGATTTTCCTAGAATACTCATTCATGTAAAATAGAAACCTGTTTCTGTCGAATTTCGTACTGATCGGATATAAAACACAGTCTCTACAGCGCTTACATGTCAAATTGGGGGTAACATATATATGGGGACTATATCTAAATCTGAACTGATTTTCTCCGAATTTTGCGGCATTCCTTCATGTAATAAGAAACCTCTTTCTGCCGAATTTCTTACTGATCGGATATAAAATACAGTTTCTACAGCGCTTGAATTTCAAATCGGGGGTAACATATATATGGGGACTATATCTAAATCCGAACCGATTTTCTCCGAATTTGGCAGTATTCCTTCATGTAATAACAAACCTCTTTCTGCCGAATTTCGTACTGATCGGATATAAAATACAGTTTCTACAGCGCGAATTTTGACATGGGCAGCGAAGCGCACCGGGCTCAGCTAGTATACATATAAAACTACATTAAATCAACACCAAGCCACGCCATATCAACGTGAATCCATTTTAGTATGTTAAGAATCAATGGATTGTTTTTTTGCGTGTATGAGCCCCAAAACATATATGGTAGATTGGCAAAGTGTAAAATTGCAAATTTATTGTTACGCGACAATGTTTAGTAATGGTTAAATTGATGGCGTTGTGAGGGAGACTGCGACTGAAAGTGTGAAGCAATCGAATTAAAATCCTGCGGTATTGGCAAATACCCATAGAATAAGTTCTGTGCCCTGGCGATAGACACCAGTCTATGACACACTGCGTCACACAAAATTCTAAGCCAGTGCCATTGACTGTGAAAATAATAAAAATGCCCGAAACATAATTGGTAAAACGAATCAAGTTTTTCCATATAAGATGTTACAAATGTAACAAGTCACAACTTTGTGATTTTTTCATTGCTTCCAAGAAATCAATAGTCAAATAGGTATAAACTTTAGTTGCTACGAAAATCAGACGTCATTATCATAGCTGATAAATGTTGGTGCAAAATGGTCCACTTATGTGGGTGGCCCCAAAAGGGACGTGTCAATGACGCCTAATTTGAAGTCATCGGATTCTTCTTTCTAGAGTTATCGTGCCAGCCAGCAGACAGACAGAAGGACGCACATTGCTCAAATGACTTAAAATAACCCAAATCGGGGTAATTTTAATGATATATACCTCGGGTCGAAGCAAAGGATGTACCCTCCTCCCTGTAATGTGAAGGGATAAAAAATGTATTGATAAATGTATAAATTATTACCCATATCGCGAATGTGTTGGAATTAAAAAAAAAATCATGTTTTAAATGTTGGCCACTTTGTTTTAGATGTACCAAATGGGAAGTGGAATTAATTTTGTATATAATATGGGTACTATGACAGCATTACGTTTCAATTGCATATAATTGTTAATTCAGCAATTCGACACCCATGTATCAGGCTATCTAAAGGGAAGCTTTTACATTGGAATTTGAAGAACGGGATAATTTGTTTATTTTTTATTGTTGCTCTCTCATCTTGTGTATATAAACACGTTCGACGACGAACAACCCACGATGGGATTCTCTCTGTATTGTTTTAGAAGACCTGCATCAATCGTTTTGATAAAAATTTTTCCAAAATGTTTCCGATGCATGGTAAAAGTGAAATTGGTCTGTACGAATCCAATTGATTCTAGGGTTTGTTTGGTTTGGTTATCGGAATAGTTTCCGCTACTTTAAAAAATTGAGGAACGTAACCAGAGATGAAAATGTTGTTAAAATTATCAAGTATTCGTTTTTTGAAAGTAATTGTGGAGTTTTTCAACATAGGATAGGGTATTTTGTCTCGACCCGGTGTTTTTCCTTTTGATGAATTAAGGCATGAGTTAAGTTCTTGAAGAGTAAAAATATCTTCTAGGCACTTAGCTCTATGTGAACAGGTGGATGGTGGTTGACATGTTTGCCATAACCTGTCTTTGCTTTGTCGAAAAGAGTCGGAAAAATTTGAATCTTTTGAATTTGAGGACCAGTATTCTCCAAAGGAATCTGATATATCAGATAGATTGGAAATGGTGTTACCATTTTTTTCAATTGTCCGGATCGTATGGGGTGTATAATTTCCAGTCAAGAGTCTGATTCTCTTCCATAGATAAGAGGATGAAGCAAATGGATTTAATGATTGAGTAAATTCAAAAAATGCCCTTTCTTTTGCCCTTTTTTAGCTCTGTTAAATATAGCGTTTTTCTTTTTGTAATCGATTAGATTATAGTTTGACATATTTCGACAGAAAAGTCTCAAAGCACATTTTTCTCTGAGCGTAATATCTGGAGTTCTCGGGACCACCAGGGAACCAGTTTAGTCGCTTTTCGATTTCGAGTTTGGGGGATAGAGTTGTTAGCTGAAAGCCTAATAATTTTTCTTATTTGTGCTGATTCTTTATTAACATTTTTTGAGATGGGAATGTTATTAGAGAACATTGTGAAGTTATTTTTATATAAAGTCCAGTCAGCTTTACAAGTAATATATTTTGGTTGAAAGTTGTATGGTTTGTTGCCTCCAATATTTATACATGTTTTAGTAGGAAAATGATCGCTATTGTAGAGATCATTTATTTTATCCCAACTGCATCTTGGTAATAAAGAAATAGAGACAAGGTCGATAACAATATGGGTCAGAGTGTTGTGGGTACTTAAATGTGTGGGAGATCCATTATTAAGAACACAGAGATTGGAATTTACTAAAAATTCTTCTATTATTTTGCCTCTTTTGTTGGAATTGGGGGAGCCCCAAAGAGGGTTCCAGCCATTCATATCTCCAAGGATTGGTATGGGCGAATTAATATTTAAAATTAAATTATCAAGGTGGCTTGTTGGCACTGTATCTTGTGGGGAAATATACAATGATAGAACTGTTACTGTTATAGACAAATTAATTTCAATAGCTAAGTAGCACAATGGGGTGGTAACGTTAATTATCCTATATGGTATGCCTTTCTTTATAAGAATGGCAGTGCCTTGTTTAGAGGTGGCGTGAGTGTTATAAAAGTGTCCATTATATTTTTTTGGTATGTGTGGTGTTTGATTTCTTTTACATTTTGTTTCCTGTAAGCAAACTATGTCGGGGTTCTCATTAGCGAGTAGTAATTGTAGATTGGAATAATTATTGAGATAGCCTCGTATATTCCACTGCAAAATGTTAAGGACCATAGCTGTTTTTAATGGATATGCTTATGGAAAAAGATTTTAAGTTGTCTAATCAGATATTGGGTCTGTTTGCATGTTTTCTGTTGCAGAACCCGATATCGGCTGACAACTGAATTTTCTTTGAGATGATGTTTTATCGGATATGTTATTATATGTTAAATTGTTTTTGGGATCTATTTTTTGCGCGATTGTACTATGCCTTGGCATATTTTTATCGCTTTCATTTGAAGTAGGTTTGTTTGTTGTTGTTATTTTTTGTGTTAAGGTTTGAGAGTTGATTTTGATTTGTATTATTTGTTGTTGTTGTCGTAAGACATTGTTTGATGTTGGAAGTGGTTTGGTGTTTCATGTTGGAGTTGCTTGTGGTTGCAATCGAGCTGAGACTCTTAGGTATAGAGGAATTTGCAATTTTGATTGTTGGTGAGGGTGTTATAGTGTTAGAGGAGGAGGAGAAGATAGGTTTGTTTAACAGAGTTTGTGTAGTTGATGTATTATTTTTGGTGTTTGTGGGTTTTGTGGTTTGTTGTGAAGTGGGGGGTACGGAAGAGGTTTGGTTTTGTTCATTGGATTGAGTTTTTATACCCTACACCACACTGTGGTACAGGGTATTATGACTTTGTGCATTTGTTTGTAACACCCAAAAGGAGAAGAGATAGACCCATTGTTTATTATACCGATCGACTTGTAATCACTTTCTGAGTCGATTTAGCTATGTCCGTCTGTCTGTCTGTAGACGTATTCTTGTAATCAAAGTACAGGTCGCAATTATGGTCCGATCTCAACGAAACTTTGCACATATCTTTTTTTAGGCCCAAGGACGATCCTTGAATTTGGTTAAAATCGGTTCAGATTTACATATAGCTCCCATATATATGTACCTCCGATTTGGCATATATGCACTGTATAAGCAACATTTTGTAACCGATTAGTACAAAAATTGACAGAGAGTAGTCTCGTGATACACTTAGATACAATAAAAAATTTGGGGTAAATCGGTTCAGATTTATATATAGCCCCCATATATATGTTGCACCCGATTTGACATGTAAGCGCTGTAGAAACTGTATTTTATATCCAATAAGTACGAAATTCGGCAGAAAGAGGTTTCTTATTACATGAAGGAATACTGCCAAATTCGGAGAAAATCGGTTCAGATTTAGATATAGCCCCCATATATATGTTACCCCCGATTTGAAATTCAATAGCTGTAGAAACTGTATTTTATATCCGATCACAGCGAAACTCGGCAGAAAGAGTTTTCTTATTACACGAAGGAATACTGCCAAATTTGGAGAAAATCGGTTCAGATTTAGATATAGCCCCCATATATATGTTAGCACCGATTTGACATTCAAGCGCTGTAGAGACTGTATTTTATATCCGATCAGTACGAAATTCGACAGAAAGAGGTTTCTATTTTACATGAATGAGTATTCAGGGAAAATCGATTCAGATTTATATATAAGCTCCACATATATGTTCCTCCTGATTTGGTTACAAAGCGCTATAGAAGTTGTACTTTACTTCCGATCATTACAAAATTCTCCAGAAAGATGTTTCTCAATTTAGGAACGAATATTGCTTAATTTAGCGATTATCGGTTCAGAATTAGATATATCCGCATATATATGTTCTTACCCATTTACCAATTATTCCAAATTATTATCGCATAACCCTTATCGCATTGTTAGGGAGGTGTAGGGTATTATATAGTCGGCCTCGCCCGACTTTCTGCCTTTCCTTACTGGTTTGAACTGAAGAATTGATTTGAGTAACTGCTTCGGAATAAGAAGAAGAAGAAGTGTTATTGTTGTTAGTCGATGTTTGGATTTTGTGAAGTTTTATTGCCTCTCTCATTGAACATTTTTGCTTAGTTTTAATTTGTAATATATCTTTTCGTTGTTTGTATTTCTTGCATTTATTAGAGGAAGCCGGGTGATCCTCACTGCAGTTTGCACAGAAAGTGCGTGTGCAAGGATTCGAAGAGTGGGGGGGAAGGTTACAATTTACACAGGCTGGTAAATTCTTACACCGTTTTTGAGTGTGCCCTAACAATTGGCATTGTTTGCATCTCATGGGATTGGGGAAATACTCGAAGGTAAGGAGCATAACTCCAGTCTTTTCCTTCTTATTACCGTCAACCATTCTTTCATATTTGTATACGTCAACTACGCCAACATCACTAAGTTCTTTGATTATTTCTGTTTCTGGAAGTTTGATAAGATATGGGGCATATATTGTACCCTTGGTGTAATTCAAGTTTTCATGTAAATTGCAATTTATTTTGCAAACTCCTACTAGTTCTTTTGTTTCCAGAAATTTTTTTGCAACGGTTTTGTCTTTTACTAAGAGCAACAAACTGCCGTCTCTTAGTGGAGAAATACATAATATCTCTTTGCTGATAACATGTAGCGCTCTTTGGATAGCGAAACAAGAGTATTCGTCTAAGGTCTTATTTGGGCCGGACGCTGAGATCACAATAAACTTCGGATTAGGTGTGGTTTTTTCGGGAAGTGAAGGGAATTCAAGGGGGGTACCTTTTTCTTTCTTTTTTCTTTTCCTTTGGGGACTACTACTGTCTGCCAGTGCGGCAAACTGGTTGTCCCCTAAACGGGGGGCCCGGGGGCATAACGTTTCACACAAAAACACCAAACTCTATGTATTATTGTTTTACACAATAAAAGAAAACTTAACAAAGCAGTTTTGTAACTTGAGAGGTGACAATTTTACTTTTATATCTCTTGAGAGATTAGAAACAGTTGAGAATAACAACTCGGAGATATATGCGCACGCACGAATGTTGACTGGACACGTTGAGTGTTAGTCGAAGACTGTAGGTTTGAGTTATTTTGTGTGGTCACATGCTTTCCATGGTGGAGGGTATATAAGATTCGGCATGGCCGAACTTAACGCTTTTACTTGTTTTTATTATTATGGCTATGAAGTAAAATAGAACGCCAGCAATTTCTGTCTTTCTGGCGCCAATTGGTGATTTCAAGTGCTGATAGATTTTGTTGCACCTGATCATTCCAACGGAGATTGGATCGTAGTAGCATTTATTCTAAACTATGCTAAGTGCAAAAAAGTAGTTTTTCAGGATAGGCGATCAAAGTTTGCTGATTTTTTAAATTTGTGTGGAATTCCTTTGTAATGGAAATCGAATGACCTGTAAAGTTTTGTGAATAACTTTTGATTGGATTGACGAATAAACACCAAATTTTGACTGAATATAATTTGGAATATTTAGAAGTTAAAAGTGCAATCTTCCTAAATCAAGTTAGCATGTTTAGAATGGAGGTATCGACATATGAAATCAAAACACACGAAATCTATACATTTTTTATTTCCATTGTTGTTGTTATGAGAATTGCCAATCTATTTATGACCACACTTTATTAGTTTCAGATATGTACTTTTAACAACGGTTTCATTTAACGAAAGTACCTATTAACAGCCCATAATAAAATTATTTTTGGTATATTAAAAAATATTTAAATAAAGTCACACTTTATGTATGTACTCGTACTTATACTTACATATTTCCAGAAATTTCTTTTTCTCACAATCCACGACGAAAAAAACCACAACCATTTGCTTAAATTTTTCTTAATAAATGAAGATTTAAAAGAAAACAAACGACAGAGTTATTTCAAATTTTCAGAGAGCTCTTCAACATTCCTAAAAATTATTGACTCACGCATTAACAAACAACTCTGATTCTCCGAGAGAGAGGGAAAATAGATCTCCGAGAGAGAGAGAGAGAGAGAGAGAGAGAGAATTCATTTAAAAGTATGTATTCTTAAAATAATGGCAAGTTTAAAACTATGACGTGTCTACGTCATTGTTTTAATGTAAAAATTCCTTAAAAGTAGTGAAATATTACTTAAAATAATGCGGATTGTCACAAAAACAATATTTTTTCTTTAATTTAAAGGCTTACATTTAAAGAAGGGCGTACACAAAACTAATGATTACATAGTCATTAATTCAAAAATCTTTAGATTAAGGAAAAATTCTTAAAGACATGTACATTTTAAATACTATTTTTTTTCAGTGTACGCATTTAGTCTTATTTCAGATCACAAAAACAATTAATAACAGCGATTACATTTATTGCACCATTGATTCGATATAACAATGTTATTGAGACTGTGAAACCATTTTAATTCATCAATGGAAATTAATTAAATCTAAAATATTGCTTTAGTCAATCTCTAGTTAGCTTTATAAAACGTCAAATTTTACCAATACATATTAGGGTGCGTCGAAAAAATGTACAAAGGCGCTTCGCGATTCTTCTTCTATGCGTCATTCACAGAAACTTTACCGGAGAAACCATAGCTCAATAATTAATTTAGAGCCCCCGGATCTGTCAAAATATCTATTTTTCCTACATATCCTAGTATATAACTACAATGGCCATTAATTATTTTGAAAGTCCCGCGGTCTCGAAATTAATTTTGAGGCTATGGTATCTTCGGCAATGTTTCTTGGAATGGCTCATATAACAAACAAAAATGACTCGCTATTGTCGCAAAAAAAATTGACCCGCCCTAATTGACATATATATATCATTTCCAAAAAGATGTCAACCGAAGCCAAAAAATTAAAAGTCTATTGTTTTGTCACTTTTTATAGGGAATCTATCAAATTTAACTAATTTTCCAAAAAAAAATACATTTATTCATAATACATTTTGAAATATTTCAGTGCAAAGTCGAACAATTGCAAAATTTATGTTTTAAATATTTGTATTGCATGTTATGTTTTGATTATTGAACCATATTTTAAACATCGATTTATATTTAAATAATATATGAAAAATAAATTTTGTTGTGAAAATAAATATATTGAATATATTAAAAATCATATATAAACGAATGAAGGAATAAAATGTCACAAGCGACATGTCGCGTGCGAATGTATTAAAATTATATAAAAAATAAACTACTTTATATTTTTGAATAAAATAAAAAACATTATTAAGATACATGAATGCATATCATTTTAAAATTAGTCGCATCAAAATATTCCTTCAGGTTTCGATGAAATCAGTGTTCGAATTGTGTGCTTTGAATGCGACGTCTGTTTTAATCGCATGCGAATGTCTTGGTTTTTTCTAATTATCCTGAAAACGAACAATTGGCCAAAATCAACTTTGGCACCAATTATAGTGGTAATAAAGAGCTATATGTTTCGCCTTTTATCAAAATGAAATAATGTTTTGCCTTTTTTTCTCGCTTTGAATGCGTACGAATGTCGCATTCGACTTTGGAGAAATTCCCATATGTATGTGTGTATGTATGTACATACATAGATATATTGTTATGTTAGATTGGAAACAGCTTCTTGAAAGGACTATGTATATCATAATAATTGATGATATGGGTACAACGCAATCCAAACTCCGTCACTCTTCAAGTTTTTTCTATGAAAGCAACGATCTAAAAGAGACAAAAAGGCGGCCTGCCTCATTCACATTATTTTCAATAAAAAAGCCAAAAACAAACGAATATAAAAAGAATTTTGTTTGGTATTGTTCTCCCATTATTCATTGTTCGTCCATTTGACAAAAGAGTGGAAAATGGACATACGGATGTTTAAAACAATTGGATTACCGCAAACCTATTTTGAAAAGGTCGATGATGTGAAAATCACAGCTACGAAAGTAGTATCCATCAATGGTCACTTTTTTGAATTATGATTAAGGCAAATGTTGTTGTTTTCTTGCTATTGGAATTCTCAGGAGAAATATTGAAAATGCAGGTGGTAACACCATTATAATCACCAACGATAATCAAGTAGTTAATCAACATTATTCCAGTTGTCGGCGTCGACATGAAACTACGTCGTCGACTTGTGTCTTTTTAGGAAAATTCAAAAAACGAAAAAATAGGTTGTTGTTGTGTTCATAACTAGCTATAGTCACCCTATAGAGGACGCTCCAAAATACGTTTATTGAAGCCATAAATAGCACATTTTCTAAGCAAATTTTGAAATTTAGATATCTTGCACAATTTGTTTGCGAGAGTGCTGTAATTTTGTGCATATGTATTTGGTGGTAGTCTTCGGGATCCATCCAAAAATGGGCGGGATCGGACCAAAGGCAGTGGCGCCGCCCATATAAGCCAAACATTTTAATTGACATATCTTGCACAAGTTGTTAACGAGAGCGCTGTAACTTTATGCATATGTATCTGGTGGCAGTCTACGTGATTTGTCAAAAATGGGCGGGATCGGACCAATGGGCGAGGCCTCGCCCAAATTGAGATATCTTGCGCAATTTGTTATCGAGAGTGCTGTAATTTTGTGTATATATATCTGGTGCCAGTCTACGGGGTTGGTCAAAAAAAGGGCGGAATCGGAACAAGGGGCGTGACCCCGCACATATGAGCAAGGTTCTGAAATTGAGATATATTGAACAATTTCTTAGAAAGAGTGCTGTAATTTTGAGTATATGCATTTGATGGCAGTCTACGTAACTGGCCAAAAAATTTGCTGGATCGGAGATCTGAAATCTGGGGCAACGAAGTATACCGGGTCCATCTAGTATTAATATATTACAACAAATATGTGTTTATGTGGAATTAACATTATTGCTTAGGAATTTCTCCAAATATATTTTATTTAAAAAGGCTTTTGAAAACGATGCAGATTTTTCTAATTTCCTTTTTAATTTTTAATTGTAATTTACAAATTTAAAATGACATGAATAGCAATAACGTTTGTTCTAAGTACTCACTTTTAATTCCTATTTATTTCAAATGGTCTTTGGTTTTCAACCTATCTTACACTGTAGCATTATGCAAGATTATACCATTTCAAATATATAGGAATTTTACTAGCGTTTAAAATTTATGAAAAATAAAACTTGTTTTAAAATTAAAATATTGGTATATTTTCTGAATATTTAAATGAAAATAAATCGTTGTTTTTTGGGATGGAAACAAAGATTAGTTTAGAGCAACAATTTCCCAAATATATAATTTGTGTTTGGGACAATATACTACTGAAGCGATTTTTTTCAGCGCGTAGGTAAGCTTTTTTGACCGAAATATAAAATCACTTTAGACATGTCCAAGAGCTTTTTATCTGTGATTAGGTCACACCCTTAAAAGTCCACAAATAATACAAAATTGCATTGCATCAGTTTGTGTATCGGAATGAATTATGTGATGATATTTGAATTAAGCCGAGCTTTTAAAACAAATTAAGTTGTTGGAAATTGTTTCCAAACAAAGGGATCCACTCCTGACACCGTATGTTGCTGGATTTTCAAGCTGGCCTTCTCATTCCTTTGCAACCTGGAGAAGCATGTCGAAGATGTGTTCCTCCTTGTCCATTGTAATCGTACGAAAACAATCACAAACATATGTTTCGTCTTGTACTCGTCCCGGTGCCAATGTAACATTGGCAGACGCTTATTGATAAGCGGTTTCATGTTTGGCCATTGTTGCGCTGACAACAGTTTTTACGGAGAAGAAAAGGCAAAAAGTCCGCACGATCTAAAGCTGAACAAGCGAAGCACAGTCATGGCGATCCAAACTGGGCTTAGGGCCTCCGGCCTCCAAGGGAGAAGTTTTCTTGGGTGCAAAACAAACAAACAAACAAACTACGAGCAGACGTTTGTTTCATTAAAAGTATTCCGACTTTAATACTTTATTAAGGTAGATAAATCGTGACGTAATTTCGCTATGCTATGATACGAGTATCTATTAACGTTCTCAATGTCGTTGTGGACGGCATCGACGCACAGTGAAGCGTTTTGTGAAAGACGAAATGAAATGTATATTTTACTAAAGAATAATAGGAATTGGTAGTGAATAAATGTAAATTTGGTGCAATATTGAGTATACGTACATTACTTTTTATACCCTCCACCATAGTGAGATATCGGAAAACTTCGGGGCCCCTAACAAAAGTCCCACTAATATTGCTCAAATCCATTAAAAGCGCCGGTGTATAGGATGGATCAGTGACTTGCCCTTTGTACGGCTGTATATATATTTTGTTTTTATTTGATTTGTTTTGTTATTGTCATGGATTATTTTTGAGTTTATTTTGAGTTTGTTTTGTAAATACGTTTTGTAGTTGTAGGTATTAGTATAAGTTAGATTTAGTATTTTATAGGTGACCCTCGGTTTTTACCCCTTTTCCGAGGCTTTTTTTGAGATAGTAGGGATGGAGATCCGAAAATAGCTAAAAGTTGACACGTGGGCTGGCCTGCCAGTATCTCTGTAATATAATTAAATATATAATATATATTCCTAGATTAATAATTTATGCTAAGGAAATAATTTTAAGGATTGATTATATAGATATAAGCTACGATTTATTTGGGAATAAAGATCAGGCTATGAGCCTGAGAAATTTGAATTTGAATCCATTAAAGGCGTTTTGACATAACTCTCATATGTCAAACGCTTTATTGGAATACCTTATGTAATTTCTTATTAGGCATGTTTTCGTTAGCAATAAGTGGCGTATTACTGGTAACAAAAGACAAAATCCAGTAAGAATAATTTCCACGGCCATGAGTCGTTCATCTACGTTTGTATGAAAAGTTGGACTAACGACATCTAGTGTTTGTGTTTTTTCCGACTAAAGTCATGTCATGTAACGACCACAACTGACGGAAATTGTATGCAAACCATTTTTGGTATCTTTTAGGTTCTCGTCACTAAAAATAATACCTCAGTGGCAACGACGCATTCAATTAAGACAGGAACACAAGCACCAAACTCTATGGCGAACTAGTTCGAAAATGGTATAGGTATTTGGTGGCAGAATTCGTGATTGGTTCGAAAATGGACGGGATCGGAAATCTCAATCTGGGGCAACGAAGTGGACCGGGTCCAGCTAGTAAACTATATTTGAACATCAAGAAGAATCCCGTCGCGGAGTTATATTTTATGAGAGAGCCTAGTTGAAGGCTACCGGACGGATCACAGGTTGTAAATACACGGTGAAAATCGCTTCTGTAATATATTTTCCCAAACATATTCGGCTTGAAACATATATGTACATATATACTCGTATATATATATATTTACATAATGTTTTGTACACACAAATATTATATATTTGAGAAGATGTTGTTGTTCTAAATAAATTTTTGTTTCCATTTTATTATTTTTATTTGTGACTACTATTTCCTAGACAAAGAATTATTTGAATTTAAGCATTCAGAAACTTTATATCAAATTAATGCAAGTTTTAAGTTTTCGGCAATTCAAAGTCAATTCCAAACCGTTCCAACTCCCAAAAATCACTTCCCAATTGACCTACGACCTTGACCCCGTTGACAATATTTTAGCCCTCCTAAAGACCTATCTTTTCACCGTCTACCGATTTCCAATTGACCCCGATGATTTCACAAAAAAGCAGTCCCGAAAAATCAGCGGGTGGAATGTTTGGAATTTATCCGAACGGTTCGTTCAGAGAACCGAAACGTTATTTATTTTTTAGTATACATATGTGTTCGCGAACGCTACCACTACGATAACGTACGGTTCTTCATACACGACGAACGCTACCACTAAGGTGCGGTTCTTCGTGATGTATTTGCTTCCAGCAAATACATCACTACGTCGAAGTGTTAGTATTTGATGAAAGCGATTTTTTAGCGTATATGTACTAATTTTGAGCACTTTTGCAATTTTTCTATTTTTTTTCATTCTATGTGTGTATACCAAAAAAATAATTATTATATAATTTTATTCTGAGTACTTTGCCACTATACGGGGGAAGGCGTATTTTTGATATGTTTGAATTCAAAGAAAAATGTTTAAATCCTATTAATATTATAAAATCGTTTGTTTGTCTGTTGTCCGGAAATTAAAATAGGCTGCTTCAAATATCCGCAAAGTGATTTTCGATCACTTGACCGCTGAGGCTCCTGTTAGAGCCAGAAAGCTGAAATTTTGCACACGCATAGACAGCAGTGTTGTATAAACCACCGGCTACTCAGTTAATCGTTTTTCAAGAGGTATCAAAAACTTCAGTAGTGTTTTTGTTCTTTCAGAAGCCTCTTAAACGATACAATATTTTTAACATTGTAAATATGAAGTACTATGCACGACAAATATACGTGCGAAATTTAATTATCAGTTCCTACATTGTGGTCAGTGTAGCAGTAACCAACAAAAATTTTCATTATTTCACTGCTTTACAAAGTTCTTTAGGAGCTAAAAATCCAAAAATGTATATGTGCATACTGTCCTCAAAGAAGATGCGAAAACAAAGATTTTATATCCAGTCTGAGGTCAATGTCCGTCCGTCTGTCTGTTAGTCTGCTGGCTGGTGCACACGATAACTCTCGAAAGGAGTAACCGATAGACTTCAAATTTGGTATGCTGTAATATTTCTTTCCTATCTCAGGCTAAGTTCGAAAATGGACCATATTGGTCCATTCCTTCTAGTACCTCCCCACACAATGGGTTAACATGTACTGAAATATTGATTATGCAATAACTTCTGTACTACTTATTCGAATCTTCTGAAAGTCCATACATAATATTAGTTTATTAGTCGCTATTACTTCGAGAAAAATTGGCGATGTTGCCAAGCCCCTTTTGGTACCTCCCACACAAATGGACAATTTTGCACCAAATGTTAACTGCTTAGAGCTTTAATATCTCTTCATACAAATACTTAAATTAATACTGTGCACAGTGTAATGCTTTTATAGTACCTACAGTCCATTACAAAATGGGTGTTATTGCCCTGCCCATTTTGGTACATCCCACACAACGGTACCATTTTGTACGAAATGTTTACAGGTTAGAACTTTGATAAAAATTTTTATAGTATCTACACGCTGAAAAAGAATCGCCTCTGTAGTATATTGTCCCAAACATATTCGGCTTGAAACATATATATGTTAAGGGTACACTCTAAACATATAATATTTGGTACATACAAAAATAATATATTTGGGAAGAGGATGTTCTAAACAAATATTTGTTTACATTCCAATATGGTTTTATTTGGAACTATTATTTCCGAAACAAATATCTATTCAGAAAATACCTAAATTGTGTTAAATATGTCAGTTATTCTAAAGTTATTTTTTTAGAAATATTTCATGTTCGTAAAAATAATAATTAATAATAATTTAAATGGTATAATCTTGGATCAGAATAAATTATTTGAAGGATTGACAACTAATGATGGCTTGGAAAGCGCAGAGATTGTAAACGATTGATTTAAAACAGAAGTTAATGCTGAATATGGTATCATAGCTGGGAGGTACGACTACAGTTCGAAATCATGGAAAAATTAAAACTGAAATTCGAAAAAGTCAGCAAAAGTTTTGAAAATCTTTTTTAAATAAAATATATTTGGAGAAATTTCTAAACAATAATTTTATTTGTATTCAAAAGCATAATTTATTTAGAAATTTTGTTGTAACATATTAATATATACGTTCCAAATATTTTTTTTGATTTTTAAATATAATTTATTTGCTCAGAAATATATAATATTTACAAATTTGTGTTCCAAATATATTTTCTTTCGATTCGAATATATGAAAAAGGGGATTTTGCCCCGTGTACAATCTGTCGAAAAATTAGCGTTATGCCGCCCCTTTTGGTAACCCCCACACAAACGTACCATTCTGTACAAAAAGGCAATACCTTACATCGTGGATACCAATGGATGTTAATACTAAAATTATTGCACTGTGGAAAGTTTTTAAAATGCCGACAGTCCTGGTAAAAATGGGAGTTATAACAACACCAATTTAAGAACATGCCGTACAGAAAGTGCTAAGGCATAACAAAATTAAATAGCTCATATGTTAGTACAAAAGTACAAACAATTTTTTAACTTATGAGAAATGTATGTTGGTTTCCAACTTTTTTCGCTTTGTGTAGAGATTTCAGTGTAAAAGGTGATGGAATTAGTGAACCACAAACATAAAAGTTTTTGCCTGAACAATTTTGTTATTATCTGAAAAACTTTAAAAGTTGTAAGCACATACATTTCATAAAAGTGGAAAAAATAGTAGAAATGTTCATAAATGTATCCTTTCATTCTAAAGGTATTGGTCAGTTAACAAAATATGAGGGACACATGGAGGAATATTTTTTGTGAGCATTGTTCAAACCATTCATTATTAGTTGCCATCTTAATATATATTATGGTTCTAAGCGAATTCATACAATATAACTTAGCCCGATGAGCACATAATTACCGTATGTCAAGCCGAGACACAATCCGCTAAATTCATTCATTCATCTTTTGTGCAAAAAAATTTAATTTTTTTTTACATTTTACACTGAAACCGCATTTTCAAGTTCGTTTTTAAAAGTGGTGCAGGCCTTTTGTAAAATTATTACACTCTGCAAATGGGAATATATCGCATTTTCAACACTCAGCCCAGTCCACGTTGTTAAGCGTCGCACCGTCAAAAAGCAGACTTCAGAACCAAACCGAAATGAAAGCGAACATTCCTAATGCACTACAAAATGGCTGCGCAATAATGTAGGTATGCGCAATACTCACCGCGCGATTTGTGTTCGATTGTGCGCATGCAAAATTAGCAGAGGGTCCAGGGGGAGTTTTTAAAATGTCGCAAGATGATTTGCTGACATTATTTTTCAGAAACGTAATCAGCATTAGTGTAAGAAAATCAATAAAAAATCGCGAATCCAGATTTTAATTACAGCTCCTCGTATAATTTTTTGACGGATGCTACTCCGAACATTCAGCGAGATTTAGCTGTGATTATTCGGTCAGAAATCCAGCTCTAAGAGGCATAGCTTCTTCCAAACGAATAAGAATTATTACCTCACTTCTGTTATTTCAACACGAAAAAATTACTTGAATCGTATTCCATCGACTGTACAAAAACTGTACTGTATATAAAAGAGAATTTCGCATCACTCAAAAACCGATCGTTGGATTTTTGGATTGATGGATTTGTGTTGGACCCAGAAGTGGAAGAAATTTTCCAATCGGTCAGAGGGGTGCGGTAAAGCCAACACAACCTCGCTGCACGATTTTGGGCCTGATGGATTCGTATTGGCTCCTGGGGCGGACATCATAGAGCAAACTATACAATTGGTCAAATGGGCGTGTCACAGCTAATACAACCTCATAAGTCGAGAACGGATCATTAAATTTTTATGATTCCAGGCTTGACGAATTCGAATTGGCCCAAGGAAAGACTCGAATTTCGCCGAACCAGATAGTATAACATATCATGCTGGCTGTGGAATTTAAATAATTGTTATTCCATATCTGTTAATGATAGAAGGTTGAATTTATATTTATATAACACATATGTATGTATTCTTCTAACTTGTTTTATTTTTATGTATTCCAACAGGTGTACATATGTCCCTCAAAATTCATTTCTTGCATTCTCATTTAAACTTTTTCCCCGAGAATCTTAGCGACGTAAGTGACGAACATGGCGAAAGGTTTCACCAAGAAACAAGGGCATTGAGATGAAAGAATGATGGGAGATTATATTTGGTTCCTCATTAGAGAAACCGATTCCAAAATCTACAAATCTAAAGAAAAAATAAAATTGAATTTTTATAAAGTCAGCAAAGTTTTGAAAATCTTTTTAAATAAAATATATTCAGATAAATTTCTAAACAATAATTTTATTTGTATTTAAACTGAGACATATTTTATTTGAGAAATTTAGTTTGCAAATATATTTTGCTCTAATACATTAATTTATACGTTCCAAATATATTGTATTGGTTTTCAAATAAAATGTATTTGCTCAGAAATATATAATATTTAAAAATTTGTGTTCCAAATATATTTTCTTCCTATTCGAACATAACAAAATATGCGATTTTGCCCCGTGTATGACCAATCCTAAAGTTTCTTCCATATTGTCCTTCCTGCGCCAATACGAATCCACTAAGCTCAAAATTGTGAAAATCAAACGATCTGTTCTTGAGCTATAAGACGGTTTCACGCCCTCTTGATCAATGCTAAGTTTCCCTCTTAGTGTTGTTCCGTAGGTATACACGTTGAAAAAATTGCTTCTGTAGTTATTATCCCAAACTTATTCGGCTTGAAACGTCTATATGTTTATGGTTAAAGTTACCAGCAGTCTTTGGTCCAAAACCGTGAATTCCTTTGAATAAAGCGCGATTTTGTAACAAAATGCGGGACTTTTTACTAAATCACTGAAATAAATTCAGTATTGATTGCTTCTTTCGGCAAAACTGAAATAAATTCAAATTTTGATTTCATTCAATGTTTTGGAGTCATTATAACACCGTGTGACAAAATTGAACAAAAAAATGGTCATGGAAATGTCTATAGAATAGTGAAAACTGACTGGAAATAAAACAAAGTCGACTTCGCATTTAAAAGGACATACAATTTTTATGGTTATAATTATTAAAATTTTTGTAATAAGACGATAGGCGTGCCAGCCTATGAGTTATTTTAAATAAAATATATTTGGAAACATTTTCCAAACAATTTTTTTTGAAAACACATTTTTTTGTTTTACAAATTTAGTTTACAAATATATTTTGTTGTAATATATTAACAAATGCGCTTTAAATAAATTTTGATGATTTTCAAATAAAACTTAAACGTTCGGCATTGCATTTTATATATTTATATAGATATCGCAATTTGACGAATGCGTGTATCATAATGGACGTATGCGTGTGTCTGCTTGGAAGAAGGAAGACCCTTTCCGTTAATGGGTGTAGGGATTTATGATTGTTTACTACTGCCAGCGGATGGTTGAGTGGGTAGATTGCCTTTCTTGGTGAGTACTATTTTGTTTGTATTTGCTGAGGACTCGATTGCTGCTATACTCTTGGGATTTTTTTTTATTTTGTCACAAAAATTCTTAAAACCCATAGATAATTCTTGACTACTTCGCTTTAATTTTTACACTAAAAAAGTGAATTGAAGTTAAAGAATTTATCGTAAAGTTTAAGACTTCGGCAATGATTTCGGGCCAAAGATAATCGCTATAAAATAACAATATTTTATAGCTAATTTAAAGGCATGAATATTACTTGTTTTGAAGATGCATTTCATGGAATCAAGAACTTTGGGTAATAAAACTAATTATGTTTGGTCTTAAAATAAGAACGTTTTGGCGTAAGTTAAAAGAAATTATCGTAAAGTTTAAGACTTCGGCAATGATTTCGGGCCAAAGATAATCGCTATAAAATAACAATATTTTATAGCTAATTTAAAGGCATGAGTATTACTTGTTTTGAAGATGCATTTCATGGAATCAAGAACTTTGGGTAATAAAACTAATTATGTTTGGTCTTAAAATAAGCAAGTTTTGGCGTAAATTTAAATATGACGCGTGCTTATTTGTATTTAAATATCATAAAATTTAAAACATTATCGTATTAAAATTTGAAATGTCTGTCTCTAATACAAGCATATACTAGTAATTCATTTGAGGCATACATGGATTTAAAAACAGTTTTTTAAAATATATATTTATTATAAGGTTACTCTCATTAATTAATCATTTTTTTGAACCATCGAAATCATGAACATCACAGTGTGACAGTCCAAAAACCAAAAGCCGAGATACTATTTTGCTTGTAGGTCTTGGCGTGTAAAACAACGTTTGTTCTACGAAATTTGCCGGACACCCCCAAAATCCGGTTTTACGGGTAAAAAATCGATTTTCTTGCCTTTTTTCACTTCAACGCCTATAGTATTAACCGATTTTCAATCTCTAAACAAATTTGGAAAGAATAGAATTAGACCTTTCCAACGATTAATACGACTCATCGCATATAATAATAATCGGAGATTTCTTGGCAACTTTCATATTGGCAACACTGTTTTTGACAATTCATCCGTTTTCGTGTAACATGTTACTGTCAAACATGTTCAGTTTGGTCTATAATTTAACAATGAATCGACATTCGAACTAACTACGCTTGCAGATTATAAAATGTTATTATCAAAATTCATGCTCGGTTAAGATTCGGAAATATCGGATAATTGTGTTCAGCGACGAAGCTCATTTCTGCTTGATTGGCTAAGTGAACAAACAAACTTGCCGTATTTGTTGTGAAGAGCAGCCAGGAGCATTGGAAGAACTAACTATGTAACCGAAAAATGCACAGTTTGGTGTAGATTATGGGCCGGTGGCATCATTGGACAGTACTTTTTCAAAGACGACGAGGGCAGGAACGTTAATGTGAATGGCGAGCGCTACCGTGCGATGATTACATCTATTTTTTTTTTGCCAAAAATGGAATAGCTGAACTTGGCTGACTTGTGGTTTCAACACGAAGGTGCCACATGCCACACACCACGCGATACAATGGCCCAATTGAGAGGCGAGATTGGTGAACAGTTTATTTCACGTTTTTGGCTGGTCAATTGGTCTCTTAGATCGTGTGATTTAACGCATTTCTTAAAGACTGTATTCGTGAGATCTGTGGGGAGTATGCCAAAATTGAACACAGCGTATAAACAATTTGAGGCGCAACCGCGGTCGACATTTACATGAAATCATCTTTAAGAATTAAATTATATAGACCGTTTTATCGACCAGGGCTTTGGAATCGAGCCAAAACTAATCGACACCAACTCCGACTCCCGGAGTCGAATTTTAAAATCATTCGCCTCCGACTTCAGCTCCGAGTCGTAAGTTGTTCTGGTTATAGCAGTGATTCATTTTCTAATTCTCAAAGATCAGATATGTATAATTTCCTATCACGCGCTATGCTCCCCAACTCATTAAATGATTTTTACGGTTCCTTCATAATAGCCCTCCGCAAACATGTTATTGGCCGTCCATTACATGAATTGGAATTTAAGAAAAAAATTTATTTTGGTTTCATAAAATAGTATGCCTTAATCTATACAAAAAAGTTGTATATCTCGGAAACAAAAAAAATTGTTGCATAATGTTATTTATGGAACACGGCTACTGTCTACTAGTTTAGTCAGTAGAGTAACCTGACAACCCAATTTTCAAAGACCTTGGTGACAATCTCAAGCTTTGCTTTGTACCTTGTTAAAGTGCTGCAAATGCACATTGTAAATTGGCAGTTCAGACGATTGCAAAAAAACCTTACAGTTTCATACATTTTGTAAGTATTTACTCGTATATGCAGGATTGCCAATAAAAATATTTTATAGTCAGCGTTACCAATAAATGTTTCTCTGATAATTGTCACATGCATAAACTTAGCACATCTGACAATCAGAAGTGTCTGCAAATTATCTCAAAATGACTTTTCTGCCAACGTTCCATGACAAGAATTGTATTTTCACACGGTTGCACGTCCAAAGGGTTGCAGTTTTCCGCCATTTTTTTGACAATATTGTCCGATCTGGCAATCGTGTGTACATAGCTTCACGAATGGCTTGCTTGATATTCGCCTTAAGATCCTGAGTTGTAAAGGAATTGTTCACATAACATCGGCCTTCATGGTACGTCACAAAACAATTCTAACGGTATCAAAACGTAGCCAATTGACATTTTGATTTAAAAAGAACCCACTAAATGGATGAACCTTTATTTATTAAGTACTAGCTGGACCCAGTCCATTTCGTTGCCCAAGATATCAGATTTCATATACACAAAATTACAGCACTATCGATAACAAATTGTACCTCAATTTCAGAAATTTGCTTATATGGGAGGAGCCACGCCCATTGATGCGATCCCGCGCATTAATGCGATCCCGTCCATTTTAGACCAATTACGTAGACGGCCACCAGATACATATGCACAAAAATGCAGCTAACAAGTTGTGCAATATATCTGAATTAAAAAGTTTGGTTTACATGGCCGGGCCACGCCCTTTGGTCCGATACCGCCCATTTCTGGACCAATCCTGTTGTCTCCTGATATGTCAATTTTAAAATTTGTTTTATATGGGCGGGGCCAGGCCCATTGGTCCAATCCCGCCCATTTTTGGACCAATACCGTAGACTACCACCAGATACATATGCACAGTTACCATACGTCCTGCTTTGGGAGGACATGTCCTCCTTTTTAACGAGCGTCCTCCCGTCCTCCCTCCTTTTTAAAAAATTATGGTTTTGTCCTCCTTTTGTTTCAAATTAAAATTTTTCACAATCAGTAAACCTCCACATAAATTATACTCGCAACTACTTTTAGTACAAAGTTAGTACTACAATAATTGAGCTCGATGACTGAAATTTGGTACAGATACTTCTTATAGCTGCAGGTAACTTAGAATTGAAAATGGGCAATATCGATCAATTTTTAGCATCTTCTGTCCGATTTGACTAATTAACGCCATAGAGACTGCAAAATTCAACTGGACGAGCTGAAATTGGTAATTTGGGAGTATGTATATCCAGAACCCTTCAGACGAACAATGGTCATCATAGGTCCATGTTTTGATATAGCCCCCACACAAAGGTACCTCAAGATTTTACTTTTTAACGCAACAAATTTCAAAGAATCAAAAAACATTTGACATGCAATCTATGGTGTAGGGTATGCAAAATTCGGCTTGTCAGATATTAACGCCGCTTCACTTATGTATTATAATTAACACCTAAAAATACTGGAGCTAGACCCACTTTAAAGTACACCGATTGTCTGTCTGTCTATTTAAAATTGTTCCTTAAGTACAGGTCGCCCTATCATTCCGATCTTGCTGAAATTTGACAATAAGGGCTATTTCATACCTAGGAAGAAATTGGTCAAAGTAAGTTCAGATTTAGATATAGGCCCTATATAAATTTTCTTTCCGATATGGCCTTTTAGCGCCATATATATCCAATCAGTTTGAAATTAAGCAGGATGGAGTTTCTTGATCCAAGGGCCCACATTGTCGAATTTGGTGTAAATCTGATCAGATTTAACTGTAGCACCCAAGAACAAACCTTGCCAAATTTGAAGAAAATTTGTTCAGATTTCGAATGTCCTCCGAAAGTTTCAAGCTCGCTTTGTAAATGCTACAAATGTCCTCATTTTCTGACACAAAAGTCCTCCTTTCCGAAAAAAGGTTATGGTAACCCTGCATATGCACAAAATTACAGCACTAAAAAATTGTGGGAGATATATCGAGTTCAAATTCAGGTACCCTATTTCCACCTACCCCTACCAACCGTTTAGGAGTCTATACGGTACAAGCAAACAAACGAACAAACATACACACATTTTCATTTATATACAGCATTTTCAGATTAAATGAAACAATTTTCAAATTAAACGAAACCTTTTCCAAATGAATTGAAACCCTTTTCAACTGAATCTATTTCCAAATGAAATGAAACTATTTTCAAATGAAATGAAACCATTTTCAAATTAAAAAATAAAATCAACCATTTCAGTATTTGAACTTCTGCGAGCTTGGTAGTACCATATTCATCGCTTTATTGAATACATAACTCTGAATGATCTTCTTAACATTGGATCAATAGCGCACACAGATTAGCTTTTTTGTAAATTATACGAGGAAGGAAAAACCATTGCCTGATCTGCCCAACTTACATCAATCAAACTAAATACTGCTAAAACGTTAATATCAAGATATAAAAAGAACGAAGACGTCTTAGTAGAAAAAACGATGAGGCGGTAATAGAACAAAAAAAAATTCTTCAATGTATCGGACAGTACGTAGAAAGAGACCCAGGAATTACTCTAAAAAATATTAAGAAAAAATTGTTTCGCCAAAAAAATTTTAACCTTCCAATGAAAAAATAAAATCAACCATTTCAGTATTTGAACTTCTGCGAGCTTGGTAGTACCATATTCATCGCTTTATTGAATACATAACTCTGAATGATCTTCTTAACATTGGATCAATAGCGCACACAGATTAGCTTTTTTGTAAATTATACGAGGAAGGAAAAACCATTGCCTGATCTGCCCAACTTACATCAATCAAACTAAATACTGCTAAAACGTTAATATCAAGATATAAAAAGAACGAAGACGTCTTAGTAGAAAAAACGATGAGGCGGTAATAGAACAAAAAAAAATTCTTCAATGTATCGGACAGTACGTAGAAAGAGACCCAGGAATTACTCTAAAAAATATTAAGAAAAAATTGTTTCGCCAAAAAAATTTTAACCTTCCAATGACTTCTACAGACAATTCACTCCGCGAATTGAAGATTACTTTGAAAATGGCATCAGTGAAAGTGGATAGAATGAACGTGTCTCGTACCTTAGATTTGCGTCAAAAATATGCCCAAGAATTTGCAGAATGGGTTCCTCTACAACGAGAAAAAATTATATTCATCGATGAATGTGGTTTCAACATTTTCGTAGAACTCAAGCTCGATCCAGAGTGGGCACCAGAGAAACATCGTTGTACCCACATTGAGAGGATGTAATGTTACTATAACTGCTGCGATAAATAATGGAGGTGTTATACATCAAATGGTAATAGTCAATTCTACTGTAAATGGGTACCGATATAAATTACGTATTGAGGGGTTATTGAAGAAAATAAGCCCCCAATTAGATAACTAATATTTAATAATGGGTAATGCCCGTATTCACAAAAGGCAAGACATTGTAGACATTGTCGAAAATCGTGAGTGTTTCCTCAAATTTCTGCCTCCTTTTTCTCCGATGTTGAATCCCATAGAGCATGCATTTTCAAAAATGAAATTTAATGCTCGAGCAGTGCTGAGTGACCTTACTACGGAACACAATAAAGTGGATATTATAAATCAAAGCGTTCACGACCTGACTCAAAGAGACTGTTCCAACTACGTAATGGATATGGTGTTAAAAATTCCACAAGCAGCACGTCGCAGACCAGTTCACTAATCTAAATCTGATCTCAACTAAAATAAAACAAGTAAAAAAGTTCAGTCGGGTAAAACGACTTAAGAATCCCCTCACCATCAGTCTGAAAAATTTCGTACATTTATTTATTTGTATCCCCTCACCTTAGAGAGGAGGGTATATATCATTTGCTACGAGCCAAAAGTGTAACACATCAAAGGAGTGACTTAAGACCCTAAGTATGTGAACAATCCTGAGGCAAGTTGTCTGTAAGTGGACTGTAGTTTTCTTTAGTATGCCGAACAAAACTCCCAGGAATGTAACATAGAATTGTAAGAGGAACAAAAAAGGCCAGAGATTAGGTTTGTAATAGTGTAACAGTTTATTGGTTGATGCTTCTTACCGCTTGAATTGCTGCTTCACAAGTGAAGTTACAGTTTAGAGTCAAGAGAAAAGCGACTTAGGTTTTGGGAATTCCGCCGAATTCCACTGGAACATACAGAGAAGATGGCAGCCCTTTATCCATTTGAGTAAAAGCTTTTCCCTTCATGGTAGGGAATGGATAAAGGGTTGCCATCATCCCAATCCGTCCCGTCAATCCACAACTGTTGCATCAGAACTTTCGCAACAACAATAATCGGTGCTAACCAACCTGCAGGATCAAACAGTTTTACAACAATTGATAGAATTTTTCGTTTTGTAAGCGGATGTGAAGGAACAGTAATATTCGAGACTTTGTAGAAAAACGTATCGGACATAGTATTCCACCGAATGCCTAGTGTCTTAGTCTCGCTAGCATCTTCCAATTTTAAGAAGTTGAAGAATTTGAGGGTCATTAGCAGTCAATTTCTTCAATGGAAAACCTGAAGAGTTGAGCAAATCGATTAACTCCAGAAGATACGATTTTGCTTCGACCAGTCCGAAATGCTCGTTGAACAGGATGGCATCAGGTGATTCATCTTAGAAACGACAACTACCGAAGCCCTCAGTTTGAAATCAGTTTTTCGAGATTTCAACGTAACTTGGCATAATTTTGAAGAATTTTCGAGAACAGTTCCTCCAAGTCCAGAGATCGTCGTGAACGACCTGTTCGTTGGGAGGGAAAACATGTTCACTATTCGACTGGAGATAAACGATTTCTGGGATCCTTGATCTATGAAAACGCGGATGGTGAAATAAGTCCCTAGGTGTTCCTAGTTGACCAAAGCTGTAGGCAGGACAGTCCCTTCTCCGGAAGTGGAAAAGTACGATTGGACGTTTGAATTTGCAGCATACGCTGTAGCTGACGTGGTCGGCTGTTCATAATGTGCGTCAATATGAAAAGACGCTGCATGATTCTGCGGGTCCCGCCGATTATTTGATTGGTTTCCGGCGTGACCGGTATCAGGATGTAATAGTGTGTGATGCGGCTGTTGACATTTCTGACACAGTTTTTCCCTTTGTCAACTCTGAGCTATATGCCCGTAGGAGAGACAGTTTTCACAGATTTTGTTGGTACTAATAAACGCTCGCTTCTCGGTAAGAGTCCAAGCTCTGAATTTGGAACATGATCTTAAGGGATGATTTTGACGACAGGCTTTACAAGGTCTGAAGTTAACATCAGTTTTCGCATGAAACGTCTGAGCTTTGTGTACGGCTCTTGAATTCTCGAAACAACTGTTGGCGCTTGGCAATGGCCAAATTACTGTTGATGTTTCCACTGCATTGATATTGTTCCCGGCAAATTTTTGCGAGTTCACATCGTCGAACGAGGAACTCATCACCAAAGTGTTTCCAAATCTCGATTAGATTAGTGAACGGGCAATATTAGCAGCGAAGAATAAGGACGTCGATAGCATGAATTTTATTATTCAAAGTAAAATCGAACTCGCTTGATGTGCCAGGAGCTCCGCCGCATAATTTACAGCTGAAGGTGGAATCGATCATAATCATGTTGCGGAATCTGAATCATCCGAAATTGTGCATAGTTCGCGGTTGTCCATTATGAAACTGATGGACAATGTGATTCAGGCGACGATCATCAAGGGAAAATTCAAAGGAGAGGAAGTCCTTATCCCACGAATTCCGATTATTCCAACTGATCTTTCATTCCCATTCAAGCGGATTCAGTTCCTTGTACGATTGGCTTTTACGATGACAATCAATAAATCTCAAGACAAATCGTAGGAAGTCTGGAATTAATCTCGAATTTCCCTGTTTTTCGCACGGTCATCTGTACGTTGCCTGTCTTCTGTCTTCGTTGTTTGTTGTTTATCACATCGCTCTCTACTGATTTCGATTCCTTTTAAACAAATCGCATTAAAATTGTAACTATCTGTGTTTTATTATCACTCTGGAGTTTATCTGAAGGCGTTAAATTGGGGCGAGGCGAAGTTCGCCGGGTCCGCTAGTAAATATTAAAACTCAGTCACTTTGAATCGTTCTCTCTAAGTTGTGAATAGTGGATAGGGAATCAAGAAACAAATCAGTTTGGAATCAGAATATAAAACACAATATATTCTGTGTAAATTATATTTTATATTTATTTTGTTTTTTCCAGTGCAGATTATCTTCCAACAGGAGAGGGAAATAAATGAACCAGTTACAGGATTTTTTCACTGACTTGTCCGAATATGTTAAGTTTTGCAAACATAAGGTATCCAGTTAAATATAAAATATAGCAGTAACCAGTCTTCCCAGATAGTATACGATCTCTCATTTGCAAGTAAAACAAAGAAGTGATAAATATGATTACAGTACAATACAGAATGCGCGCACAGTAATCACACAGAACAATGCTTGGTTCCTATTTACACTGGCTGAATATTCAGCGGATTATCGGCGTTGCTTGGTTCCTATTTACACTGGCTGAATATTCATTATCGGCGTTTTGTTAGAGCGGAAGGCAGTCGGCAAGAGGGGGGGGGGAAAAGCTCTCCCTGAGCGTTTTGAGTTATTCGTTCGGATCACACACGACCGTATTGGTAGATCGGCGACAAAGCAATTCGGGGATGGTAAACTTATTAATAAATTCTCTTACTGCAAAGAATGTTGGCGCAAAGTAAAACTCAACTAATATTGTTTTCTCGTGCCTTGGCTATTCTCGTTGTCTGATATGAATATGATGGCCAAAGCAAACTGTCAACACGTGACGTCAGGCAATATTTAAGTTGTAATAATAAGTAGCTTCGTAAATAGCGAATTGAATTGGTTCCCTTCCCGATAATATTGTCTTGGGCTTCTACGGAACTCACGATCTAATAGAATTATTGTTTGGAGTGCATTAACATCTCTTCATTTGTCTCTTCTGTGGTTTTTGTTTTGATCCGCGTGTACGACGATGAAGCAAACAATGGTACTCCCTTGAATGAAGTGAACAATGGTACTCCCACCAATCTGGAAGCTAATGAGTTTCTATACCTTTAATAAAGATGCGATGAAATCATTCGGTATTTGAAAAGGTTGATGGATTTCGCACGTTCCCAGTTTCCTCCACAACTATTTTGAAATCAGCAAAGATGGGTGGGAAAACCAGTCATCACTTTATGGACAACCGGTCAGTACGGTCAGTCTGTCCTTATAGATTTCTTAAGTTTTGATGGAACCATATATGTGGTAGATTTAGGTTTATATTTTATTTTATTTAAATTATTCTTTTCTAAAAAATTCGACGGCGGGTTGTTTCAGAACTAATGAATTACAAAACTGACACAAAACAGCAGTAAACAGAGGATCGGCAAAAAACAGAATTTTGTTATGACCACTAAATTCACTAGAAAAAGCGAAGTTTGGGTTCCACTATTCTTATCACAAGTAGAAGCTAAATTCTTATTTTTTAATATTATGTTTTTTTTTTGAAATAAGTATGAATGTTTATTTGTATATATACCCAGCGTATGTGTAATAGAACAGAGAAACTCAATCTAAATTATAATACATGGTAAAAGGTAGTTCATAAATAGATTGTGGAATTATAAAATATATATTGGCAATGCCAAGTTAATAGTAATATTGCGGGTGGGTTATGTTTCAGTTTTAGTTTTGTTTTCACAATCTCTATTTATTGCAAAAAATATGTTGTGGTGGTGGGGCGCGCCGTGTAAACGACAATGCAAGTTTCAAAGAGCATTCGAGGATAAATGGCTGAAAAAACTCGTGTACCTCCGGGCCTTGTACTCTCATATTTCTTTATGAACCTTGATAGTTTTTTCGTGTGTTTTGTTTTCTTTAAATAGATATACTGGAAAATGTTTAACAGCAATCCATACAATCAACTTTATCTTTTCAGAAAAAAATCAGAAAATATATGGTAGAAATAACCCAAATTAAACATTCCAGCCATACCGAAAGTTATTGTTTATTACGTTTTACTGTTTATTGTGGTTATGGGATGCGAAGAGATGCAAGAACAACCCTAGAAGGTGATGACAGAAAAGTCCAACAGATGACTATCGGTGCACCCGTAGTTTCTTCTTTTTCAGCACTAGCTCGTTCGTTTTTGTTTACAATTCACACGCATATTTAAGCGAGGACACCTACGTTTTACACATTGGCCGACTTAGTCGAGCAGACAGACACGCTGTGGTTTTAAAGCTAATGCTCCAGGGCCTGACTCTGACTTGGGGGAATGGAACAGTTGTTATTCAGCAGCAGCAGAGCGTGAGTTCAGAGATTAACCAAATAATTTCAAACTATTCAATGATGTTACTTTTATATAATGCACACCAATAGGTACTGGCCAAATGAAAAAAACTGAAAATGTATTATTTACTTTCCTAAAATATTTTCCTTCATATGACCAAAAAAACCAGACAGATTGAACTCACCACTGCTGTCATAGATCCAATAACAATAACCAAACTGATGGGTTATACATACTTATATATTGACGCTGTTGTGGGTGACTTTTTATTTGACTTTATTTGTAACTTTGTTCCAAGCAGAGCAAAAGCAAATGGTCGCCAAATAAAATTTTTAAATTGAATCTATATTCACACAAACAGATACTTCTCCAGAAATTCTTCAAAATTTTACAATTTGTTGTGTTCCACTTCTTCGCCGAACCAACCATCAGGCACACACAAGAATTCTCTCTTTAACATATGATTCGCAATTTAGTTTTTTTCTTTTAGAATTGTTATGTTTTTATTGTTTACAAACTTTATTCACACCGATTCTTAATGTTCTCGGTAATTCTTTTGTACCTTTGATTCTTCTTCTTTGTTAATAGACATCGAAATTCGTTATTGGCATTCCTCTTTGGCCATCCCTCTTTCTTTGGCTCTTTCTCGTCGAAATTCCCGTTGCGTTTTGTGATGATGTCACATGTATTCTTCCTTTTCAGATTTTTTCCTTTAATTGTATCTATTTTTGTATCACAATGAATTTCTTGGTGCCTTCTTTGCCTTTTCACGTTAAAACTTAATCGGCATGAATAGTTGTAACTACAACATGACACTTGAAACTGAAGGCACTTTGAGGTGACGAAATATCCGTCACATTTACTTTTTCGACAAGGTTGGTTTTTTGAACTTGTAACTTTATAAGAAAATTTTTGATTGAAAACCCTTAACTGGAACAATGTTCGCTCCGGGCACGGAATTTATTAAATTTTTATTTATTATCTTTATTCTCGATATAATCTTCGGTGGTGTCCGAAAAACATTTGCATTTCATGCGTTTGGCTTTGTTCTTGCCAAAAATTTTTATTTATTATCTTTATTCTCGATATAATCTTCGGTGGTAAAACATTTGCACTTCATGCGTTTGGCTTTGTTCTTGCTTCGCCTGTCCGAAGTCTTTAAAAATCAAATTCTACTGATTTGTTCAGTAGAAAGCGAAATGGAGGCGCACCCTCAAAGAATAAAAAGTATGGTTGTTGCAGCGCAGATGTAAAGTTGGCTGCTGCGAAGGTCATGTACAAGAAAGTAATAAAAGAGTTTGCATATACGCGGATAGTTTGAACTAGAAGAGAGTCCACACTCTGCGTATATGCAAGTGCGTATGGAACGACCAACTGGCAGCGTCGTCGAAGAGAAACTTTAGGAATCCCTGCAGTGAAGCGGACCAGTTCATAAGTAGTTCTACACTGGTCCATGAGAATGTATGAACTAGTTCTACATAATACCCTTTGCCCAGCAAGCAACTGTTTCTTTTTACATGGGCTTGTCCTAGGAAGAATCAATTGTCTCCAGCTGCATTCGTTTGGAACAGTTCTGATATAGTTCAGAATGGAATAGTTTATAATTAATTCTAGGGAACTAGCTCTGATATAGTTCTTAAAGAATATATCTAAACTACTCCAGAACTGCTCCAAACGAATGCCCCCGGAGAAATTCTTCTTCCTAGGACAAGCCCATGTAAAAAGAAAAAATATATTATGTAGAATTAGTTCATGCTCTCTTGGTTATGGACCAATCTAGAACCACTTTTCAGCTTGCATTTATTATAAAATTTAAGAATTAAAAAGAAAATATTTATTGATTGGTTTTTATTTTTAAAATATTTATAAAAACTAAATTGAAATATATTTATTATTTGAGAAACGGAAATAAATTATTTTAATTCCTGGAAAAGGGAAACTTGAAATAGTTATGATTATTATTATAACGTCTTACTTGTTCAAATTTCCACTAAACAATGAACTCAAGACTGAAATGACGAGCACCACCATAAATTCCTAACGGTAAACACTTAGAATTATTTCAATGCAGACGAAAAAACACAAACAAATATTCACGCTGTACAAAATCAAACAAAAGCAGCGCTGCCTAGGCAGATTTCTTTGAATTATCTTGTTTTTTTGCGCTCAACTGTTTCTGGCTGCATTACTTTTGCTCTAGTCTGGATCTAGTTAATTTTGGACCAGCTCAGATCCGGTCCTTTTCATAGACTGTTTCCAATTTCTCTGCAGGGATGTATTTGTGTGTACCGTGCGAATGTAGGGTTTGCGAGAGTTGAAATTGGCGCGAGCTGTCTCAGTAATAATGACATTTCGATACCAGACACCCAAGACTACCCAGCGAACAATTTAATCCGATTTCTGTCCGAATTCTGACAGAACGTCGGCAAAAATTCCCGAGTCTGATGCCGAATACTTTTGTACTTTTCTCTTGTTCAAAGGGGAAAAATAATTCTAAGCTGATTTTGCGCGAGCTTGCGGTTAACGCGAACCACAGAGTTCGATGTAAAAACCAAGCTTTGTATCTTTAACTTTTTCTTTGTGTTTCACCAAAGGGCTTTGTAACACTGAGGTACCATCTACCTCTTTTCTGATTTGCACCACCAATACCGTTCACAAGTTAACAAACCCTACATACCTTTTCTCCATTGTAATTATGAACAAAATTTGTAGCAATGCGGTGGACGTTTTTCAGTTATAAATTTATGCTTCTCTAGTTCCTTGACGGTTCTGAAGGACCATGAACAATCCTGAGGCAAGTTGTCTGTAAGTGGACTGTAGTTTTCTTTAGTATGCCGAACAAAACTCCCAGGACTGTAACATAGAATTGTAAGAGGAACAAAAAAGGCCAGAGATTAGGTTTGTAATAGTGTAACAGTTTATTGGTTGATGCTTCTTACCGCTGGAATTGCTGCTTCACAAGCGAAGTTACAGTTTAGAGTCAAGAGAAAAGAGAATTAGGTTTTGGGAACGTTTTTCAGTTATAAATTTTTCATATTTTTTGTTAGTGCTTTTGACGCTTTTAGTACATTTGTCAGATCGAAACTGGCAACATAAAGAAATTGTACCATTTTGTTACTGTATGGCAACATCCTAATTCTATGCACCTACATTTGTCTCCCTCATTTCACTCTGCGTTTTAAATGTCGTTGGAATTGAGAATTGTGTACAACCAATAAAAACAATCGGTATTTTTAATGCCTTTTAAGGAACTGGATGCACTTTTTTCGGATAGATTTGTTCGGCATTTTTGTTCTCCTATTCAATACCTAATTTGTTTCAGACACAAGAGATATTCCTTACGGTATACCGAGAAAAAAATATAGAAAATATGCAAAAAATCCACCTTGAGCCAAAAAATTCGTATGACTATTTAATTATTAATTGACCCAACTTGACTTCATATGTATACAGGGTGGCTGATATGTATTGCAACCAACTTCAGGTTGCTATCATTTCTAAACCGCTAGTCTGATAGCTGACAGATTTATTTCAGTGACAGTTAATTTTATTGTTTACAAGCTTACAAAAGCATTTTGATCTATAGCATTCAGAAAAAAGTTATTCGTGATGGAATTCAAGCTTGATAGTGCGATTGCTTTATATTTGGGTTGGAAAACACAAGTGGCTATCGTAAGAGCCCTCCAGCATTTAAATGTGAATAAATCTTTTGTTTCTCGTACCATTGCTCGTTACCGTGATACTGGCAGTGTTGCATCGCGTCTATAAAGTGGACGAAAAAAAACGGTAACAACACCAGAAATTATCCGAAAAGTGAAGGCCAGATTTGATCGAAATCCACGCCGCAGTGGTAGAAAAATTGCTCGTGGGCTGAACATATCGCGAGAACGGATACAACACATATTAAAAAAATGAGCTTGGACTAAAGCCATTGAAGTTCCAAAAAGTGCAAGAGCTCACCGATGCACAAAAAAAGTTAGACGGGAAAGAGCCAAGGAGTTGTTTCGCTTGCACGAAAGTGGCCAGTTACCGAATTTGGTTTTCTCCGATGAGAAGCCATTCCAAATTGAGCAGTTTGTGAACAAACAAAATGATCGGGTTTACTTGCCAAAGAGGTCAGCTGAAAATGTACACCTTCGATTGGCCACCAGAACTCAAGCGCCGCCGATGGTAATGGTGTGGGCCGCCGTAACGGCCGATGGTAGCTCCCCGCTCGTATTCATCGACCATGGGGTCAAAATAAATGCCTAATATTATCGGGAAAATGTCCTAAAGACAGTATTGAAGCCCTGGGCAGACAAACATTTCGGCCGCAGACCATGGACATTCCAACAGGACTCAGCACCATCGCACTCAGCACGCGTCAACCAAGAATGGCTTAAAAAAGAGGTTCCTCGCTTCATTTGTACCCCACAATGGCCACCAAGATCTCCAGATATCAATCCGTTGGATTTTGCGCCTGGGACATTTTAGAGAGTAAGGTTCGCACTAAAAAATACCAAAGTATCGATCATCTCAAGACGGCGCTTCGCCGGGAATGGGCCAAAAAACCGCAGAGCCACTTTCGTGCAGCGTGTGATGGCTTTGTCGGCCGTTTGAAGGCCATAATTCGTGCCAAAGGTGGCCAATTCGAACAAATCTAAACTGTTTCTAAAATTTTATGTTATTTCCGACATTTTTTGCTTTTGAACAATAAAATTTAAAAAAAAAATTAAAAAAATATAGCGCTTTACTTTGTTGCATTACATATCAGCCACCCTGTATATATATATACAATATATATTTTTTTGTTTGGACTATACATTTTTGTTTACTGCCTTGACTAAAGCAATTTTTATAATAAAATAAAAAGTTTTCTAATAAAAAACCAGTAAGGAAAGGCAAAAAGTCGGGCGGGGCCGACTATATAATACCCTACACCTCCCTAACAATGCGATAAAGGTCATTGCGATAATAATTTGGAATAATTGGTAAGTAGGCATGAACATATTATCTAATTCTGAGCCGATAATCGCTAAATTAAGCAATATTCGTTCCTAAATTGAGAAACATCTTTCCGGAAAATATTAATGATCGGAAGTAAAGTACAACTTCTATAGCGCTTTGATACCAAATCAGGAGGGACATATATATGGAGGTTATATATAAATCTGAACCGATTTTCCATGAATACTCATTCATGTAAAAAGACCTCTTTCTGTAGAATTTCGTACTGATCGGATTTAAAATACAGTTTTTACAGCACTTACATGTCAAATCGGGGGTAACATATATATGGGGGCTATATCTAAATCTCAACCGATTTCCCTCAAATTTGGCATGTAATAAGAAACCTCTTTTTCGTACTGATCGGATTAAAAATAAACCTTTTACGCTTACTTCTAAAATCGGGGGTAACATATACATATGGACCGATTTTAACCAAATTAAATAGGGATCGTCCTTGGGCCAACAAAAAGATATGTGTAAAGTTTCGTCAAGATCGGGCCATAATTGCGACCTGTACTTTGATTACAAGAATACATCTACAGACGGACAGACAGACGGGCATAGCTTAATCGACTCAGAAAGTGATTACAAGTCGATCGTTATAATAAACAATGGATCTATCTCTTCTCCTTTTGGGTGTTACAAACAAATGCACAAAGTCATAATACCCTGTACCATAGTGGGGAGTAGGGTATACAAATTTAGTGCTTTTTTACGCTCTTTTAAATTTTTTATAACGCTTTTGCTTCAGAAATAGTTGGCATCCCTGCGCACGATAACTCTCGAAAGGAGTGACTGATTGACTTCGAATTTGGTATGCGGCAATATTTGTCTCTATCTCTGGCTAAGTTCGAAGTTGGCCATATTGGTCCACTCTCTCTAGTACCTCCCCCACAAAAGGTTAACATTTAGTGAAATATTCACTATTTAATACTTTCTATACACCTTACGCGAATCTTCTGAAATTTCACACAGAGTATTAGTTTGTTAGTCGCTAACACGTCAAGAAAAATGGGCGAAGTGGCCACTCCCTTTCTGGTACGTACCACTAAAATGGACCATTTTGCACCTAAAGTTAACAGCTTATGGCTTTAATATCAGTTCATACTAATTGTACAACTCCAGGAGACCTTTGGTAGAAGTGGACTGTATTTATTGTTGAAACTCCCAAATTGTAAACAGTAAAATATGTATGTGTTTTATGTAAAGAAACAGAAAGAAAGTCAAGTGTTGGTTTGTATTTAGTATGGAACAGATTTATTGTGTAAGGGTCGCTGCTGCTTACCGCTTTAGTAGGTGAATCCAAAGTGAATTTGCGGTGCAGAGCGAACAATAGAAAAACCTTAGAAGAGACAATTCAGCAAAGATACAACTGGAAACAGTAAGGAAGATGGCAGCCCTTTATCCATTTGAGTAAAAGCTTTTGCCTTCGTGGCAAGGAATGGATAAAGGGTTGCCGTTTAGACGAAAAGTAACAGTGTTATAGGGAATTCAGACTTAGAATTATAGGGATTAATAACTAATTCGACTTCATTTTAATTCAGTTGATTTAATTCATATGCAAGTGTATACTAAAATTATGTTGTTGTTGAACCTGGGTTCAACATGCCGCCCGCCTTGCGAGACAGCAATCAATACTGGCATGGGCCGGAAATAGTCCATCCAAAAATCGTACTTTGTGCGATTGGCAGGCTGGAGGAGGTCTGGATGAGACCCGCACGCAGCACTCGAGGGAGGTAGTCGTTGGCCATCAGGATTTCCACATTGGATGGCCTCGAGAAGTGGGGATCGGCTAGATCTGGTATGTGGTCGTAGACTGCTTGGAGTTTCTTCTCGTTAGTCGGTTTGGGTACGCCAGTGTGAAATCTCTCCTTCACCAGACCTACCACCTGAAGTTTCACTTCAGGGTCGTGGTATGACTGTAGATTGAGCGTACAGTACTCCTTATCGCTCCGTTTGGTTGTTAGAAGGTTCAGTCGTTCTACTAGGCTCTCCAGGATCAGCGTCTGTGACTCTCCAGAGCTCAACAGGATTCTTGCCATCTGGGGCCCGTTGGTGGTGAGGACTCGAGCCAGCACTGTTGGAAGAAAGACGTGAGTCCGGGCACGACGACTGAGCCGCTCGTTGATGCGCGAGGTGGTACTGCGACTTGCGGTAGAGATGGCTGAATTGGATCCACGCCGGGACGCTGGACGTCGTTCAGGGGACATTGATGGTGATCTGGCGGTTTCATCACGATTGGAAACAGTGGGCTTTGGGACGGCGGAGGCGATCTTAGACTCGGGATGGTCTCGAAGCATTCTGGGCTGATCGAGGACGTGAAGGTTTGATGTTGACTTCATCGACGTGTATCATTGTGTGATGATTCCGCTCGCACACGATACACTTGTTCCTTGAGGGACAAATGTTTCGTGTGTGAGCGGTACATAAGCAGTTGTAGCAAAATCCCTTTTCCTTGATCAACTCCCACCGTTCCGCAACAGTCATTCTTTGAAATTCAGGGCATGATCTAAGAAAGTGTCTCTCCTGACATACACGGCACTTTGGGGTACTAAATGCTGAGCTGAAAAGTGAATGTTTATTGAGTGATTGAACAAATTGGATGCAGATTGGCTTTATGAATTGGGAGTAGATTGGTAACAGAAATTATGCGTTTGGAAGGATGCAAAGTTTGACGAGAGGACAGGTTACCACCCCTCTTTGGGTACGGATTTCCGCAACACGGACATTAGAATCTTTTCCTTTGAAAACTTTTAGTACCCTACCTAAATACCATTCGCTAGGGGGAAGGTTATCTTCTTTAATTACCACAAAGTCATTCTCCTTCAAATTGGTTTGAGCTGTCTTCCATTTGTACCTTTTCTGGAGCTCGCAAATATATTCGTGCTTCCAACGCTTTGCGAAATGTATTTGCAACGATTTGAGTCGTTGCCAGCGGTTTTGCAAGGAAAGATTATCCGAATACTCCTCAGTAATGGAAAACAACGCGGCTCCTCGTAACAGGTGTCCAGGGGTTAAAGGGATCAGCTCTGAGGGATCCTCGCTGAGAGGGGATAACGGCCGGGAATTCAGGATACTCTCGATTCTCACTAACAGAGTGGAGAATTCTTCGAAAGTAAACATAACGTTTGAAGCAACTTTCCGTAGATGGGTCTTCGTGCTCTTGACTCCTGCTTCCCACAGACCACCCATGTGTGGAGAATGAGGAGGAATGAAGTGCCATGAGAAACCATGAAGACCGTACTTGGCAACAATCGATTTTTCTGCCGATTTGAGAAACAATTGGTACTCCTGAGCAGGGGATCGGCTAGCGCCTACGTAGTTAGTTCCGTTGTGGGAAAAAACTTTATTTGGAAATCCTCTCCGTCCTACAAATCTGTTGAAAGTTGACAGGAACGCTTCCGTTGTTAATTCAGAACAGGCCTCTAAATGAATCGCTCTGGTTGATAAACAGACAAGAATGGCAGCATATCCTTTTTGAAGTTTAGCGTTTCTAAGTCGGGAAGTCTTCATGTCGAATGGTCCAGCAAAGTCAAGTCCGGTATTGGTAAAAGGTAAGGAAAATGTACATCGTTCAGTTGGTAACGCAGCCATGATTTGATTCCGCACTTGGTGTTTGTATATCGTACATGTCCGGCAGTTTCTTACGCACTGGCGAACAACACTTTTCAACCGAATAATGTAATGTGTCGCTCGTTGTAGCTCATATCCGAATTAGCGAGGCGACCATTAGCACGCATTAGTTTATTTTCATCCATGAAGGGATTCAAAGTCAGAAGCCTACTTTTGGAATTGATGGGATGATTCCCTTCAAGCGATTTATATTCTGAATTATAGCATGAGAGTTGGGCTAGTTGATAAGCCGGAACTTGACAAACATGATTTCTTGGGTAGTAACAGAGTCGTGTATATTGGAAGTATCTCTTTTCTGACATTTTCTAACAAAGCGAAACATGAAACAGATAACTCGCAAAGCTCGGTCGTAAGATGAGAATCTCTCCAAGATTTCTTCATTCTGACATTGCGTTTGAAAGGTAACAACTTTTTTCTCTAAGGACGATTCCTTGTAAGTAGTTTGCTTGGGCCAGCATTCGGGAGCTTTGGTAAGCCATTGTGGTCCATGCCACCAAAGGTCATTTGAGTTCAATTCCGAAGGAGAACTTCCGCGGGTACCAAGATTTGCAGGATTGTCGGCGGTTGGAACATGTCTCCAGCTGACATTGCCAACGTTATCTAATATTTATGAAATTTTGTTCGCTACAAATGTTTTCCAGTGGAATGGTGGCTTCTGTAACCAGGCTAGAGTTATAGTCGAGTCCGACCAAAGATAAATCTCGGGAACAGAGAAGGACAAGTTTTGACAAAACGATTTCAGCAGTCTGGATAACAGTGTTGCTCCGCATAACTCTAACTTTGGCAAGCTTATAGTCTTTAACGGTGCTACTTTGCTTTTTGAGGCTAACAAAAAAGATGAGATTACATTTTCTCGCGAAGATGAACAGATGTACAAACAGGCACAGTATGCTTTCTCTGACGCATCACAAAATCCATTAATTTGAATTGTGTTTTCAGGCGAATGTCTTTTCCATCCTGAGATATTGTCCCATGGCAGCTTTTCTCGATGATCCGAGGGCTACTTCAGGCGGTAGATCCTGTTTAAATGGTAGTCGGACAACATATTTGCCATCAGGATGACGAGTAGTAGTCCTTTTGTAGAATTCCTCGCACAGAATATCGTTTTCCGAAAGGGATTTAGAAAGCGGAACTTCCTCGAGTTCCCAGAACTTACGAATTTCCTCGTTTAAGATATCAGGAGTTGTTACCCATAAAGCGAATGAAGTTACAGAGCGAGTTGTTGGTGGGTCACTTCAGTTTCCTGGGCCAAAAGATTTCCAGACAGATTCTTTTGAACCCCAGACTTCAGAATAAAAGGTAATACGTCGCTTCCTAGCAACATGTCAATCGGAGCAGGCTTGAAAAAGTTTGGATCAGCTAAATCCAAGCTGCGTAATCCAGACCAGTCAGAAATGCAAGTATGAGATGCTGGCATTAATTGGTTCAAACTTGAAACACCAATCGCAGTGAGGTTTAATCTGAAGGCGGAATTACGAGATTTCAAAGTGATGTGACATTGCTTTGACGAATTTTCGAGAATGGTTCCTCCAAGTCCAGAAATCCTCGTGAAGGACTTCTTTGTTGGGAGAGAACATTTATCAATAATTCGTCGCGATATAAATGACTCTTGTGAACCTTGATCTACGAAGACCCTTATCGTGAATAAAGATCCTAAGTAATCTAGGTCAACTAGTGCGGTGGGTAAGACAGTTCCTTCTCCCGATTCCGCAAAGTTCGATTGGACATGGGATCTGGTATTGTAAGCGGGGACTGACGTGGTCGGCCTGTCCTCGTATTGCGTATCGATATGAAAGGACGCTGCCTGATTTTGTGGATCCCGTCGGTTATTGGCGGTGCCTGACCCCGATGGTCCGGAAGTTACATCCTGATTGCCAGCGTGACCAGAATCAGGATGTTAAAGAGTATGATGCGACTGTTGACACCGTTGACACAATTTATCACTTTGACAATTTTGAAACACATGTCCGTAAGAGAGACAGTTTTCACACATTTTGTTCATGTTTATAAATTTTCGCTTTTCTGAAAGCGGCCAGGATCTGAATTTAGAACAAGTTCTTAACGCATGATTTTGGTGACAGGCTTTACAGGGCCGATAATTCTGATCGAACTTAGCATGGAAATTCTGAGCCTTATGTGTCGTTGGAGGATGTGAAGGTTTTCGCATATCGGAAATTGATTCCGATTGAAATGAAATCATCTAACTGATCTCATGTGGGCATCTGCTTGTGATCATCGAGTGAATTTTCCCAAGCAGTCAACGTTTCTTCGGGTAACTTTGAGGATACCCAATAAACTAATAGAGGATCCCATGAAATAACAGAAATATTATACGTTCTTAAGACTGACAGACAGTTGTTAATTGTGTATTGAAGATTCCTCAAAGCTTTCCCTCTCTCGGAAGCAACAGTTTCAATTTCAAAAATCTTCCGCAACTGGTGATTTATAAGAATTCTTTTGTTTTCGTAACGCTGGCGCAGAGATTCCCAGGCCAGTTGAAAATTATCATCGGTGAGAGCGAATTGTTTCACAATTTGATTCGTCTCACCTCGTGTTTTTGCTCTGAGATGAAACAATTTTTGAGCGGGGGACAACTTTGGGTGTTTGGCGTAAATTGCTGAGAACATATCCCTGAAGCTGGGCCATTTGTCATAGACACCGCTAAAAAGTTCTGTATCACACGGTGGTACTTTTAAGGAGAAACCACTTTCCTCGGAAGATTCCGGTTCAGGCTTATCCTTTGGTTTAGAAGTCTCAAACTTTTGCGTTTCAATTTGAACAAGATCTAGAATAGATGCTTTGCAATTCTTGCATACCTTGCATGATTCAGAAAACTGTGTGACAATTGAAGTACGAATTGCGTCAGTACACTCAGGATTCTCGGTGGTCATTTCACCTTCGTAGACTTCAACTAGCTAACGCCAACGGCGTTCTAAGTCCTCAAGTTCAACCTGCAAGCTTGACGCAGTATGCTCCGCTATTGGAATTTCATTGAAATTCAAACAGAACTGAACAACTTGGTTCGAGAAAAAATCAAACTTTTTCGAACTCATCTTCGATTTACAGTTCTGACAGACACGAATTAAAGAAAGGGCTAGTATGAATCGATCTCTCAAATATTCCCACGGGAGAAAAGCAAAGGAAATTAACCAAGAATGCCGAAATACTCACCTAGGAGTATATCGGACTTAGAATTCCTTGCGTACCAAATAAATTAGTTCGCGTGAAAACGTGATATAGTTTTCCACGGGAGGGAATTACAAACTTTTCAGGAATTACTCTCGATTTCACTATTGTAACAGCTCAGTTACAATGTTGTGAGGTAGTTCCGAAAGAAGGGAATCGATACAAGTGAGAGTCAGAAGTTAAATGTTCCAAAATTAAACGAGACAGAAGTTTAAAATCGTTCCAAGGACCCAAATACAATAACACTCAAATTGGGACGGTGAACTAGAATCACGCTCGAGAATCTCTCTGGTGATGTGAGAACAAAATTTCACAGAGAAAACGGCGATAGCAGTAACACGGGGTTTCAGCCTAAAAGGACCCGATTCAATCTTTATTAACCAGGCCACAAAGCCTGCCCACAATCACAATTAACAAGCCTCTGAATCAGGAAGCAAAAACATATACGTAGTACCGAGTCAGTTTTCTGAGTTAGACTCTGAAAAACGATTTCCCTCACTTCCCAGGTGACCCTCGTATCCAATGTAAATGTTCGCGAAAATCAAAGTTTCAAATATATTAGAGATTTATCTTAGTTTCCGGTCCCAACAGAGAATCACTGGCTCCAAAATGTTTAAATTGAAGACCCCAATAAAAACGTTATTCAAGTAACATATATATTTATTGGAGAATAGTTCAAAATTTATTTGGAATGCTTATTTTAGTCTTACTAAACAACTTCCCCAAGTGGAGTATGAGTTAGGTACAGGTAGGTATATTGTAAGTATAGGTAGGTTTATTTTAAATAGGTATGTATAGTTTATTTCAATTAAATTATGTTTAGGTAGGTATAGTTTATTTAAATTCAATTAAATTATGTTTATGTAGGTATAGTTTATTTAAATTCAATTAAGCCTTGCTGGCTTTTCCGAAATTCCACTGTAAGTTTTCTCGCTTGTTATCAGATTGAATTTCAATATGGTTTGCCTGTTCCTGTAACTCAGAATTCTTCACTGGACTAATGCAGTACTAATTTATCAGTGACGTTATTTTCTACCTCGTGCTGTCTTCTTTTATTACGGTAGACGTGGTTTGTTTCGTCAACTAAATGAATGATGTTGTCGCAGACGAAGAATTCGAGTTCACGGCGGTGCAAAATGTGGTGTATATATGCGGTGCAAAATCCTCTAAAGTTGACATATATAAATAAAGCATATTAAAAGCGTGACGCAGTAAACATTTGTAACTCTTGAAAAATACTCGAGCTGACAATTATCCGTGAACAGTAAGGGGAGTGGCAGTTTTATTTTAATGTGCCTTGGCAGGTTTGTTTTAATGTGCCTTGGCAGCTTTATTTCAATGTGCCACGTTAGCAATATTATTATTCTAAATATGGCTTGCGACGTATCCAATGTTTTGCGAAATCTTCGATACAATTGATCCCTATAATTGATGTATTTCACCTGTGAATTATTTCGGGAATGTTTTGAAATGGTCATCCGCCGAAAGTCTCCTTTTTATTTTTTTTTGTTTAACTTTTCACGATATTGGCTGATTATTTTAAAAGTTTGCAGTTTATTTATTCTTTTTTATACCTTCTAATAAATCTCGTAAAGCTTGGATAAATATTCATCAAATCAAATATTTAGTTCCTAAATATTCCAAATTATATTCAGTCAAAATTTGGTGTTTATCCGTCAACCCAATCAAAAGTTATTCACAAAACAGTACAGGTCATTCGATTTCTATCATAAAGGAATTCCACACAAATTTAAAATGTCATCAAACTTTAATCGGTTCTCCTGAAAAACTACTTTTTTTCACTTCGCACAGTTTGGAATGGAGGTATCGAAATGTTGTTTGATTATTTTCGAATATCGTTCATGAATTTTAAACAATTGGTCTATTTGTTTTGGTTCTATCTTTCGTTCCTTAATTTTCTTTCATTCTTTTTTCCCAAGTGTTCCCAAAAATAATGAATAATAAGATATGTCATCCCGGAGCGAGTAAGTTGTCAGTTACGAACGAATAGAAATTTCAACGAGTAGGTGTTCAAAGAGTGAGGTTTTCCGCGGATTTCGGACCGATTTTTTTGTAATTGTCACAATTAAATAATTAATATCAATCGATTAGTGCAAAAAAAGTTCAAACTATGTTCGCGGAAACCTGTTTTTTCGCGTGTGACATTTCATTTCTATTCGTTCGTAACTGATAGATTATGTGATAGATCTGTATAATTTAAGATCTGTGAGTGTTCCTTACTTCTATTTCGTTCACTTGATTCTTTGTGTTTTCCCGTGATGACACAGCGAATGAAGTAGAATTGACTTGAAGGAAACGGTATTGAAGCAGTACGTGCAGAAAATCGAAAACTCTTCTTCTTTTTCTCTTGCCGCAGTTATTTTGCAATTACTTCTTACGCCAATATACCCGCAAACAAAAAGAACTTCGATTCTCTTTTGTACCCTTTTTCTCTAGCAACACAAAAAGCACTAGGTTTAGATGTAAAATGGATCTAACCAAAGACAAATAGAATATAAGAAGACATTCCTTCAGGCCGAAACGTCAAAATCTATCAGTTACGAACGAATAGGAATGAAATGTCACACGCGAAAAAACAGTATTCCGCGAACATTGATTGAACTTTTTTTGCACTTTTCGATTAATATTAATTTTTTAATTGTGACAATTACAAAAAATTCGGGAAAAACGGTCTGAAAATCCGCGAAAAACCTCACTCGTTGGAATCAAATTCCTATTCGTTCGTAACTGACAATTACTCGCTACAGGAAGGAATGTCTTCCTAAATTATATTGTTTTTGGATCTAACATACACACATAGGTATATTTTTTTTCACATATGTATATTTACTGATTATTCCTGTCTCCGTTATCAACCTGACCCACTTTTTGCAGATCGTCTTTGAACCAAAAAACACAAAGGGAGGGAAATTTTTGCGCACAAGCACTAATAAAAACCAGTAAGGAAAGGCTAAAGTCGGGCGGTGCCGACTATATAATACCCTACACCACTCTCGTAATATTGAATAACTCTGATATATAAATTTTGTAATTCATGTATAAATTGTTTACATAAATTTACTTTTGGGACATTTTATACTTAAATAATACCCTGTACCACAGTGTGGTGTAGGGTATAAAAACGATTGGATCTAAATAGCCAAATCGGATGAAACATATATATGGGAGCTATAGCTAAATCTTAACCGATTTTCTTCAAATTCGGCAATGTTGGTTCATGGATCAAGAAACTCTACCATTCTAAATTTCAAAACGATCGGATGTAAAATACAGCTTCTATAGGACTAAAGGGCCAAATCGGACGAAACATATATATGGGAGCTATAGCTAAATCTTAACCGATTTTCTTCAAATTTGGCAATGTTGGTTCATGGATCAAGAAACTCTACCATTCTAAATTTCAAAACGATCGGATGTAAAATACAGCTTCTACAGAACTAAAGGACCAAATCGGACGAAAGATATATACGGGAGCTATATCTAAATCTGAACCGATTTTCTTCAAATTCAATAGCGATCTTAACAGCCGCGAAATACTCTAAACTGCAAAATTTCAGAACGATCGGAGTGAAATTGCGACCTTTAGTCGACGAACAACTTTACATGGACGGACGGACGGACGGACGGACATCGTTAAATCGACTCAGCTAGTGATTCTGAGTCGATCGGTATACTTTAAGGTGGGTCTAGCTGTGTTATGTTAAGGCGTTACAAACATCTGCCGTGAAACAAACTTATAATACCCTGTACCACAGTGTGGTGTAGGGTATAAATATCTTGTTCGGCAATGAATCAGCGACGAAAGAATAGGAATTTGATTACAAAAAGTAAAGGGGTTTTTCACGTATTTTCAAGTCGGCGTTATCGGTATGTGCATGAGACACTTTAACAAAATACTTTTGAAAAATAAGCATTTAAAAATCATACCGAGAAAGGTTAAAACCTAATAAACTCATTACTTTGAGGGACATAAACGAAGGGTTTTACGTATAGGCTTATTTCTCAAATAACAAAAAGAATGATTTGTGATTTGGCGTTTTTGCTTTTATTGACGATTGTCGCCACTGTCAATCATACCAGAACATAATAAAAATCAACAATCCATAGGTCACTGGTTCATATCCGGTTCGAAGGACCATGTAGAACTCCAGGAGACCTTTGGTAGAAGTGGACTGTATTAATTGTTGAAACTCCCAAATTGTAAACAGTAATATATGTATGTGTTTTATGTAAAGAAACAGAAAGAAAGGCAAGTGTTGGTTTGTATTTAGTATGGAACAGATTTATTGTGTAAGGGTCGCTGCTGCTTACCGCTTTAGTAGGTGAATCCAAAGTGAATTTGCGGTGCAGAGCGAACAATAGAAAAACCTTAGAAGAGACAATTCAGCAAAGATACAACTGGAAACAGTAAGGAAGATGGCAGCCCTTTATCCATTTGAGTAAAAGCTTTTGCCTTTGTGGCAAGGAATGGATAAAGGGTTGCCGTTTAGACGAAAAGTAACAGTGTTATAGGGAATTCAGACTTAGAATTATAGGGATTAATAACTAATTCGACTTCATTTTAATTCAGCAGTTAACTTTTGGTGCAGAATGGTACATTTGTGTGGGAGGTACCAAAAGGGGTGTTTTTGTGTTTTTGAGAAAAAAATTTACGTCCAAAAATTAATGTTTAACTTAAATTGACACATCTTTAACTATCTTTAACGTTTCTGTATTAAAATATAATATTAATTGTATTAATTTAAACAATATATTAATTGTATAAACTTTTTAATAAATTGACACGGTGATTGTTATTAAAAAAATCGTCTAATACTGCGTTAACTTCTACAGGAGATTCCAACCCGTCGTCATCAGATAATGCACTGAAAAAAAAATTTGACATGCAATTAAAAACAACATTGCCCTTTAATCAGATATTTAATCTGTCTTTGTTTAAAGAACAAATTTTTTTAAATTTAAGAAAATTTACTTGATTTCAAAGAAATTTTAATTCGTTTAAGGTAAAATTTCGTACTTCTATGATAAGATGTCCATACCATTATGTCATGTTGACTTTAACGTTACTTCATAAAATTAAAGAAATAATATTGATTGTAGTGCAACTATTATTAACTCATGTACACATTTTAATAATTTGTAAGATTTTTTCCTTAAAAATGTAGAAATTCTCGTGTTATGTTTTTAAAAACAATTTACCCTTAATTTTCAGTCCACTTTTATTTGTTTTTTGAATTAAAGATTAGTTATCTTTTAAATTAAGAGATCGTTTTTATCTGCGAGAGGACAATTTAGACTCTTTTTGGTCGCAAAATTGAGAATAATAGTGAGAGTTACAGTGAAGTTTGTTTGGAATTTTTTTGGAATCAGTTCTGGTTGTGTGGTGGTAGAGAAAGGTTGTGTGCGCTTATGCGAGTGGACGTTTTTAATTCTACATTAATAGCAACAGTTTCGGCGGCTGTTTGTCGGGAGTGTGTGTCACAGGTAGTCGAAAAAAATTATGTATCTGGAAATATCGATTGGCTGCTCATACAACGATGAGATTTGTCTCAGTGGTAGATTACAAAATGTGAGTGTGTGCGTTGTAGTTACGCGCAATAATAACAAAAAGAGTCATAAAATCTCTTTCGGACATTCAGAGTAGTGTAGCTTATGTGCGTTCACGAATTTATTACTTTGACAAAAACAATGCAAATAGACAGTAAATGTGTGTATGTATTCAAGAAAGAACGGATTAAATCCGATGCCGGTACAACGAACAATCGAACGTTTTTCCGCTGTCGGATTAAATTTTTTATAGAATGATAGAAGATTTAGAAATACATCATCTAGAAAAATGAAAACACCTTAATGTGTTTCCCCCTTTGTGCAGTGATATTCAAATATTCTAAGTTCACACAAAAATGCATATGAAATAGAAACATTTAAAAAGTTTTTTTTTTTAATTAACAGAAGTAGTATTTGGCCTCTACTGAATTGTTTTTATACCCTCCACCATAGGATGGGGGCATATTCATTTTGTCACTCCGTTTGTAACACCTCTAAATATTGATCCGAGACCCAATAAAATATATATATTCTTAATCGTCTTAAAATTCTAAGACGATTTATCCATGTCCGTCTGTTGTTATTACGCTACAATGTATAATACTTGAGCTAGGTGGCTGAAATTTTGTATAGATATTTTTGATTGAAATAATTGCTAATCGTTTTTAGATATTGCAATTTTACGTCTTTATCAAATATAACAAATATTCGAATTACGTCTAAATTGTGAAAAAGGCTTGTTAAAGGCTGCCGATTTTGAATCATTCAAACTCCTGTATCTATTTAAAAAGATGGAGAATTATGTTAAATTTAGAATTAAAATTTGGTATTAATACATATTTTTAAATATCTTTGTAACAGGTCCGAGGGAAAGTGTTGTAATGTAAATATATGTATCTTCATTTTTGTGACTCTTATGAATAAGGGCCTGTTTCTGTAACTTTTTTTCGTTCGTCTACTGCGAACGATCAAAAATCACTCAATAATTCCGAGAAATCTATAAGTCACAGAAGTTTATAATTTGTTGTGTCTGTAGAAAATCATGTAAAAAGCTTGTTCCTAAAATATTTCTAACCTGCGTTTTATAGAATTCAAGTAATAGCTGAGTGAATTTTGATCGTTCGCCGTAGACGAACGAAAATAAGTTACAGAAACAGGCCCTAAAACATCACATATTGTATTTTCGTTTGTTTTATTTTGGCCTTTAAATCGTTATTGAGTTGTAACTAGGATATTCACCTGCATAAGAAGTCTCTAAATAATAACAAAAATTACAAGGAACGTTTAGACAAATAATTAAATAAAAAAAAAGTATTTTACGAAACATATTTTACACTTGTGGAAACTACAGCATGTGCTTGGTTTAATTACAGAATGTACTTAATCTAAAGTAATTTTATATATTTAATGTATGCACAAGGCGTAATAGATATAAAATGTGAAATCTTTCATCGAAGTACAAGGCGTAATAGATTTAAAAATGTGAAGTCTTTCATCGAAGTATAAGGCGTAATTTTTTCAAAGACGTATGATGTCCTGATTTAAAGATGATTTATGACTTTAATTGTAGTACAAGATGTACTTTTTTTCATAGTCTTTATCTTTGGAGCCAAATCAAAGAAAAAAACTTAAAAGTTAAGAAAATTTAAATGATTTTCAGTACACTTTTTTTCAGTGTACAGAATCTTTTTTATAAAAACATGTATAACAGCCAAATGAATGGTATATTTGAAACAAAATTTACAATCGACGTTGCTATCCTTTACAATTGGAATGAAAGATCAGTTGGAATAATCGGAATTCGTGGGATAAGGACTTCCTCTCCTTTGAATTTTCCCTTGATGATCGTCGCCTGAATCACATTGTCCATCAGTTTCATAATGGACAACCGCGAACTATGCACAATTTCGGATGATTCAGATTCCGCAACATGATTATGATCGATTCCACCTTCAGCTGTAAATTATACGGCGGAGCTCCTGGCACATCAAGCGAGTTCGATTTTACTTTGAATAATAAAATTCATGCTATCGACGTCCTTATTCTTCGCTGCTAATATTGCCCGTTCACTAATCTAATCGAGATTTGGAAACACTTTGGTGATGAGTTCCTCGTTCGACGATGTGAACTCGCAAAAATTTGCCTGGAACAATATCAATGCAGTGGAAACATCAACAGTAATTTGGCCATTGCCAAGCGCCAACAGTTGTTTCGAGAATTCAAGAGCCGATGAGTCGTTCTGCAACGCGACTCTCATGTTCGTGGTCAATTTCAACTTCTTGACATGCCGCCACAAAGACCATCGTGGTCATCAGGCATGCATTAATTTCATCGGCAGTAGATTTCGGGATGACGGGAAGCGTTTGAGGAAAATCTCCGGAGAGCAATATCATAGACTCACCAAATTGTCTCAAATCACGTCGTAAATCCTTCATCGTTCGGTCAACTGCCTCCAGAGCTCGTTTATGCGCCATCGTGCATTCATCCGAAATTATGATTTTGCAGTGCCCGCAATCCAATAAGATAACCTTACCTCTTATACTCAAACTTATTATCTGAAAAAATGTTCGAATTGATAAATATCGCAAGAAAATATAGGAATCTCGCAAGAAATAGCAATTTTCGATTTTCCCAATTTTCCGACTTTTTTCCAAAATTTTCTTGTGTATTCTTCTTATTTGGCCGGAGACCTGTCCGAATTGGTGCTAATCACCGAAATCGGTCCAGGCGTTCTCGAGTTATAAGCGTAGTAACTAACATCACTTTCTTTTATATATATAGATAGATAGATATGTTATATTTGGAGTGTACTGTAATGTGTAATAGTGTACATATAGCATTTTCAGATTAAACGAAACCTTTTCCAAATAAAATGAAACCATCTTCAAATGGAATGAAACTTTTTTCAGCTGAATTGAAACAATTTTCAAATGATATGAAACTTTTTACACTTTAAATGAAACCTTTTGCAAACGAAATGAAACCATTTTCAAATGAAATGAAACTTTTTTCAAATTGAATAAAACTTGATTTAATTAAATTATTTTAAATCCATAAATAACGTATATATATATCAGAAAAACTATAACTTAAGACTTCATTATAAAGAAAAATGTTCATCAGGTATTTTTTAACATAATTAGTATTGTCTCCCTAATGGTCTCCCTAATATTGTTATTTGAGATCAGATTTAGGTTAGTGAAGTGGCCCAAATTGAATAAAACTTGATTTAATTAAATTATTTTAAATCCATAAATAACGTATATATATATCAGAAAAACTATAACTTAAGACTTCATTATAAAGAAAAATGTTCATCAGGTATTTTTTAACATAATTAGTATTGTCTCCCTAATGGTCTCCCTAATATTGTTATTTGAGATCAGATTTAGGTTAGTGAAGTGGCCCGCGACGTGCTGCTTGCGGAATTTTTAACACCATTTCCATTACGTAGTTGGAACAGTCACTTTGAGTCAGGTTTTGAACGCTTTGATTTATAATATCCACTATACTGTGTTCCGTAATAAGGTCATTCAGCACTGCTCGAGTGTAAAATTTAATTTGTGACATAATTGGGGGCTTATTTGCTCCAATACCCCTCAATAAATGATTTTAATCGGTCCCCATTTATAATAGAATTGGCTATTACCATTTGATGTACATCACCTCTATTATTTATCGCAGCAATCAAAGTAACATTAAGTCCTCTCAATATGGGTACAACGATGTTTACTCTGGTGCCTACTCTTGATCGGGATTGAGTTCTACGAAGATGAATGACATTCATCGATGATTTTTAATTTTTCCCTTTGTTGAGGAACCCATTCTGTAAATTCTTGGCCATATTTTTGGCCGATGCCATTTTCAATGTAATCTTCAATTCGCGGAGTGAATTGTCTATAGGGGTTATTGAAAGGTTAACATTTTTTTGGCGAAATAATTTCTTTTTTTTTTTACTGAAATGGTTGAAATTAGTTTTTAGTTTTGTTTTTATAAATTCGAAATATATTAATAAAGTTTCAATCATTTTGAAAAAAGTTTAATTTCATTTGAAATTAGTTTCAATTCCGCTGAAAAAAGTTTCATTTCATTTGAAAAAGATTTCATTTCATTTAAAAATAGTTTCATTTCATTTGGAAATAGATTCAATTCAGCTGGAAAGGGTTTCATTTGGAAAAGGTTTCGTTTAATTTGAAAATGGTTTCATTTAATCTGAAAATGCTATGTATATAATGTGTGTAGTGTAATATTTGGACTTCAGAAAAATCTCAAATGACACTCTAGAATCACTCTTAATAATAAAATAAAATTTGTAAATCGAGACTGTACTGAATTTAGAATATTTTTACAAATATAACTGATGTTTTACAAAAAAGTACAATCAGTAGAGAAATACATATATGAAGTAAAATATCAATATTTTTTATATGAATCGTTTAGTTCCTTCCTATGTAATTACACAATAAATGAGTAAATAGTTTATGTATTTTGTTTTACATAAAATTAAAGCAAATCATAGAAATGTGTACACTATTTCTTCGTGGAATTAATGGTCACCGTTGGCATAGGGTACATGTTGCAGTATCATTAGTATTCTTCTTATAGAATTTCCACACAATTGAATTCTCCACCTAGTAGCAATTGGCTAATTACACTGTGCTCGAATTAGGCACTTTGAAAATGTTACAAAAAGGAGACCTTATGGAAATACCTATTCCTACCGTACTGAATCCAGTGGTATTAGCCGTTTTTCTAGGTTAGCTCTTGTTTTCGCGATATTTTACCACAAAGTTTGTTGGGATATCGAAATTTGTATGATTTTTGACATATGAAAAGAAAACAAGAGCTAACGTGGAAAAACGCCTAATGCCACTGAATGCCACGGTCGAAATATGTCCATCCATAGAGTCTGCTTTCTGTTACATTTTTGGACTAGCACAGTGTTATTAAATTTGAAGAAAAGCAAGCAAATATTAAAAAAATGCATACCTCTTTTTTGTTTTTCGTGGAATTCAAGGTTAAACTTGAGCTTTTTACTAAAAGTCATACGTTGATATATAAACCATTTTAATAATAAAAAAATTCCACTGCATTTTTTATCGATATTTAACAAAAAATACTTATCATGCGAACTTTTTAATGTTAATTTTTTATTAAAACAACATTAAAGGAAAAAATGATTTTTTTACTTATATAAAAACGCAGTTAATTATAATTTTTATTCGATCGATTGAAAGATTTCCTGCAAATATTCCATATTATTTCTGTCCTCTAGCAGCCCTTTTGCTTCTTCATCTTAGTCCCCTGTTGCTTCTTCATCTTAGTCTTCTTTCCATTTATGTCGAATGCTAGAGATGAGCGGATCTGACGTTGCTACCAAAATAGTAAATAGATCTTCGTTTGTACAATTTCGTGATATTTTTTTGGTATTGTGCTCTAAATCGAAATCATAACTGATTTTAAATATGTGTTCCATAAATCGTATTCTTGTATGTAGTGGCGATAATCCAAATTCATATGCTTCATTATTATCTAAATTCAAATTTGATTGGTCTGCAGTATTTCGTAGAACATGCTGTTAGATTTTTCCATATATACTTTATTTCCATCTTACTGGTCGAAGGCTCCTAGTCTTCCTAATTCTTTATCAATCGCAATGGTAGAGGGTGTTTTTTTAGACGTGTGGTTTTAAAGACGAAATAAAGCGCATACAATTTAATGCTATCGCCAAGAATTTAACTTTACTATAAAGACAAGGGTTTGCCATTATGTTTTGTAAATGGTGTCGGGCATGTAGCCGCCGCGGCTGGCTCGAATAAATTCTAGCCAAGTGGCCTAATTTTCGATCACGTTTTGCACTATTTGGGGCTTTATGAAAGCAATAACGCGCCGAATATTCTCTACCAAGGCGTCAATCGTGTCGGGCTTATCTGCGTAGATAAGCGACTTCTCGTAACCCCACAATAAATAGTCCAGTGTTAAATCGCACGATTTTGGAGGTCAAAAAAGCGTCCTTCAATAAATTGATTGTCTCGTTGGCTGTATAGCATGTAGCGCCGTCTTGTTGGGACCAAAGGGCGTCCACATCAACATCCTCCAATTCAGGTACGAAAATGTCATTCATCATGGCTCCATAGCGTTCCCCATTGACTGTAACATTATGACCGGCTTCATTTTTGAAGAAATATGAAATGGCCATAGAGCACACCAAACAGCGACTTTTTGTGGATGTAACGCGTCTGAACAAAATTTTCTTGTGAAAATCGGGATGGGTACTCATCTCGTTTTGGGCCCATTCACGAGTTGGAGTTTGTAAGCCCGCACCAGGATCCTTCCGCAAAATCTTCCATAAAGTAGATGAGCATAGGTCCAATAGTTGAGCACGATGGCGGATGGACTCATTCGGGTCTTCTTCGATAGTCTGCGGTGCGCACTGTACGGCGTCTCTGAGGATGTGCATTATCCACTAGAGTAAACGTTGTGCGAAACCGATCCATGGTTGCTCGAATTTCCGACTCTGCTGGGCGATTATGTCGACCGAGTATTGGACACAGCGCGCGATGCGTCGCGCGAACCGAACCATTATTTTGGTAAAGCTAAGTACACACGATTGCCAGATCGGACAACGTTTAAACCCTGTTAAAGTGCTGCAAATGTACGGACAATGACATATTGTTAGGAAAAGATGAAATCATTCTTCAAATCATTTCCCTTAAATGATTGTAGCAAGCGTTGAGCTGTATGATTAAGTTTCGGTTGGTGGCAAACATTCCTTTTTTGCAGCAAGTATGTGATGATAAGATGGATACAGATTTGAGCTTTTTTCAATCCCACGCAATCTGAGCTGGGTATATTGGTGTCTTGTTTACTTCAGATCCAAAAATAATGGAGAACTGTTCAATTGAGAACTGTTTTTCATCGCCTGGAGTTGGAATACTCTTTTGTGCGTTGTTCGTGTTATCGCAATTGATGTAATAATCATTCTGTAATAGTTTCACATCCGATTTCTTAATTGACATCTTTAAGTTGGCTCCTTTTAGATCTATCGCTACACTTGCCGAGTGATTTTGGTGGCCTCCCACCACAATTGTTTTGATTTTTACGTTCTCAAGATACGTGGACACTAAGTTTGCCCTCTAACCAGTTTCCAAAGGAGCTATTAAATCTAGTTTTACTCCATCCAACATAGTTAAGTTGTTGACGAAATCATTTACAGACAGGTCAAGACCGGTACAAACGTATATATGGGTATATAATTGTCACAATAAGTCTTCGAGGGTGTCAACTTATATAGGAGGGTTTTGCTACAAACCAAAAGTTTTAGGCCATTTTAAGTCAGTTGAGCAATGTCCGTAGTACCAAAATTACCCTCACAAAGGGTACACCTTAGTCGGTTTACCCGACTAAAATTTAAGTCTCAATTAACGTCACTTTCAAAACAAACAGTGCATATATATACATAGTTCAGCCAATAAACTAATTAGATTAATTAGTTTATTGGAACCATACCGAATTTTGCTATTGACGAAGTAGCACATTAATTTAATTTATATTGTTTGACTGCATACTTACTTACTAACTTTTTAAGACATCTGTGTTTTGCTTATATTCCGAATTCTTTACATAATTTACGAAGTAACGCTATCGAGTTTTTTTTTAAATTTGTTAATTTTTTTTATTTTGCAATAACCAATTAGTCGATTTTTTTCTCGCAAAAATCGCATATATCACTTCAAAGGGTTCCTAAAAATTAAAAATTTAAATTTCAGAAAAAAAAACTCTAAGATTATCTAACTAAATAAACACATCCAATTTCGGGGAAAATCGATTCAGATTTAAACATAGTCCCCATATATATGTTACACCCGATTTGACATGTAAACGCTGTAAAATACGTATTTTATATCCGATAAGTACGAAATTCGGCAGAGAGAGTTTTCTTATTACATGAATGAAAACTATTAAATTCGGGGAAATTCAGTTAAGATTTATATATAGTCCCAATATATATGTTACACCTGATTTGACATGTAAGCGCTATAGAAACCGTGTTTTATATCCGATCAGTGCGAAATTCGGCAGAGAGAGTCTTCTTATTACATCTATCAACACTGCCAAATTCTTATCGCAATTCCCATTTTCGCATTGTTAGGGAGGTGTAGGTTTTTTATTATGTGATCGTAAAGTCTCATAAGGTAATAATAAATCTAATCAGAAGATAAATTGACGCGTAACTTAACAAGTAAGAAAGTTTCAGTCGGGTAAACCGACTAAGGTATACCCTTACTTTGTGAGTAATGTAATATATATAACATTACACTAATAAATCTGTCAATTTGTGTGGGTGGTACAGGAAGGGGTTTTTCTAAATACACCTATTTTTCAGTAAACAGTAGATTCTTAAATACATTGCATTGTGCCGAACTATAAGCGTTTATGTGCACTGGTATATTAAAGTTACGAGCTATGTAATTTTGGTATGATTTGGTAATTTTGAGTGGGAGGTACAAAAAGGGGCGGGGTGATAACGCCCACCTTTTACAGGACTATAGGCACTATAACAGCATTACACTGTACAAAATTCCAAGTAATTTTATGCCCTTGTATTAAAGTTATAAGCCGTTTACTTTTGGTACGAAACGGTCCATTTGTGTGGGAGGTACCAAAAGGGACTGTACAATAATGCCCATTTTTTACCGGACTATAGGCGCTACAAAAACATTATACTGTAGAACATTTCAAGCATTTTTATGCACTTGTATTAAAGTTATAATCAGTTAAATTTTGATGCAAAATGGTCCATTTGTGCGGGAGGTACCAAAAGGGGCATGCCAACTTCACCCATTTTTCTCGCGACTAATATACTAATATTATGTGTAGAATTTTAGAAGATTCGAATAAGTAGTTATTAAAGAATCAATATTTCACTAAATGTTAACCCTTTGTGTGGGAGGTACCAGAAGGAGTAGACCAATATGGCCCATCTTCGAACTCATCCGGAGATAGATAAAAATATTGCCGCATACCAAATTTGAAGTCAATCGGTTACTCTTTTCGAGAGTTATCCTGCGCACCAGCCAGCAGACAGACAGACGGACGGACATTGCTCATTCGACTTAAAATGATCCAAAACGAATATCCGCCGAACATACTTGGGGTCTTAGGTATATATGATATATACCCTCGTATCACTAAAGTGAGTGGGTGGGTAAAAAGATGTATATAATTTGGCAAATTCAACCAACTTATTTTAACTTCTACGCTACTTAATCTAACATTATACGAATGTAAACCTACTAAATTAGCTATAATTGTTTAAATTATTCGTCGATTTTCTTCGGAATGGTCTTATGACCGATCAGACTACTATAAAATAATTTATGTATTTAATTATTTTATTTATTATGTATTTATAATTGTGATTTTTCGCCGCTGAAAAATTATACTCGTATTAGAAGAGTTTTAATTTAACAATGATTTTTTTTTGCTTTTAGTCTCACCTTAACACACTTGAAAAATGTAAAAAAGGTGTAAAATTGTTATATAATTCTTCATAACATTTTATGCCAAAAAATGTTTTTCCTGCACTTTTTTTTTGGAAAAACTGAAAGCAAAAAATATTTTTTCACTTTTTTAGCATAACTTACTGGGACTTCTTATATTTCACTAGCAATATTTGGCAAAATTGTAGCCACGGTAAATCTGAAAAGCTTTTGTAAACATGTCAATACAATCAGAACGTATCTAGGCACCCTAAATAGCTCACAAAGACCAAACTGTATCTCAAAAATGTTATTATTTAACTATTTTATAACTATAAACCAAAAATATTGTTTTTGTGTTGCGTGAGTTAAGCAACTTTGTAGAAAATAGTAAGGCCAATATGTTTGTGGAACATATTTACCCTCTAGCTCCCCCACATAATGGCAATTGTTGACCCTATTTTAACAAATCGTAAAAAACACCGCTAAAAATGGGAAGGACAGGATGAAATGTTCTACAAAAATGTTGGCCATACAATTTTACTATACTCGTATGTCAGAACCCATGCAAACATGAGTAGCTATAGTTTTGGTTGAGTGAACTTACTCGAAAATGTGAACTTAGCACATTTTGCATTTCAGCTAACGACGATGAACTAACTCGTTTTTTGGTATGTACGGGCGGCGGTAGGTATTAACATTACAACATGAATTGAGGGAACACTTCGCTATCCTAGCCAGGCGATGGCTTGAGCCAAGTATGAAAGCTTTTGTTTGTGCATTGGAAGGTTGACACGCCGTAGGACAACACCGCCGCCACCACAAAGCTCTCTGTCCTTCTGTCTCTGTGTTTCGACGGTGGAAAGTAAACACGTGTTGCACTTCGAAAATCGTGCGAGTGCAATCAATTCAAGATCATGTATTAATTGCACGATTTTATTGCTAGACTTTGTAAGAATCAGTGTATTTTCCTAACACGCGGGACCGTGGCTGCCGTTGCAATTCCTCCATCAAGGGATACGGGATGGACGGAGGGTGTTTACCCATCTCAGGTGTATTGTTTTCTTTTGAGAGCATTTGACATTTGCCAGATGTAGATGCAGCGGTAGAAGACGAGTAGTTTCTCCGTTTTAAATTGTTCACATGTGTGATCGGCAATATAAACTATTGGCATTTGAATGAAGTATTTGGAATGTAATTTGGAAATTTGGGGGACGTGACCTGCTGATAACAGCTAGGTATACATATTAAATTTTTGACTGAAAAATTTTATTTGAATTTGAAACATTTAAAAAATATGTATATTTTAAGCGGCAAGAGAAATATAAGCTTAATATATATGTACACGCTGAAAAAAAATCGCTTCTGTAGTATATTGTCCCAAACATATTCGGCTTGAAACATATATATGTTTGGGGTAGACTCTAAGCATGTAATATTTGGTACACACAAAAATTGTGTATTTGGGAAGATGTTGTTCTAAACAAATATTTGTTTATATTCCAATATGTTTTTATTTGGGACCATTATTTCCGAAACAAATATTTATTTGCATTTAAGTATTCATAAAATACATAAATTGTGTCAAATTTTTCAGTAATTCAAAGTTAAATTTTTAGAAATTTTTAATGTTCGTAAAAATAATAATTTAAATCATATAATCTTGGATCAATATAAAGTACTTAGAGGATTGACAACTAATGATGGCTTGGAATACTCAGATATTTGAAATGATTGATTTAAAACAGAAGGTAATGCTGCATATGGTATCATAACTGGGAGGTACAATTCGAAACCCAAGAAAAATTGAAACTGAAATATGAAAAACTCAGCAAAAGTTTTGGAAATATTTTTTAAATAAAATATATTTGGAAAAATTCCTACATAATAATTTTATTTGTATTTAAACACATATTTTATTTGAGAAATTTAGTTTGCAAATATAATTTGTTGTAATATATTAATATATGCGTTCCAAATATATTTTATTGATTTTCAAATAAAATTTATTTGCTAAGAAATATATAATATTTAAAAATTTGTGTTCCAAATATATTTTCTTTCGATTCAAACATATCAAAAAAGGCGATTTTGCCCCGTGTATATCTATGTTGACCAGAAATACGTAATTGCGTTTTATGAATTTATTTAATTCCAGTTTTAGAACAAACTAAATCAGACATTTAACAAAAAAAGATGAGTTACTTTTTTTTGAAAAAATACTATTGTTTACGCCGGCGGGGGCGTAGGGGAGCAAAAGACGAATTTACGTTTACTCCGAGAATGTTAATAAAAGAGAGTAGGAGAAATAGAAGTAAAACACGATGATTACTTTTATGTGATATTAATAGGCAAGTTGCCTGTAGGTTTATTGTTGTTTTTGCTGCTAAGTTTGGTAACGAAGATTTACCTTAAATATATTTGTACAGCAAGATGTACTTAGTCGAGCGACGGTCCAAGATGGAGAGAGGTGGCGGAGCAAGTGTCAAAAAAAGAAAACGAATTGTTACTCGTTAAAATCTGCAAAGATAATACTACAAGGATGTAGTAATGAGGAGTAGGCAGATTTTAACGAGTATGTATGCCCGATAAATTGGCCAATATATGCCCGAAACAAATCAATGACATAAACGAAATTCAAAGGAACATTCTAACTTAAACATTCCGGCCACCTTGCAACATCAAGGAAATGTTGCGACTATAATCAATTCAATTTTTTTTGATAATATTTTCAATATACGAGTGTTGAACCCAGTTCAACAATATTTAATGAATTTCACTATAAATGAATTTGTACATTAACTTTAATATTATTGTTTACGAAAAAATGAATTACTATGAATTTCCCTGTATCCTTTAATTTATTGCCACTTTCATCTAGATGGCAACTCTTTATCCGTTCCCTGCCATGAAGGCAAAAAGCTTTGACTCAAATGGATAAAGAGCTGCCATCTTCTCTGTTCATTCCAAAGTAATTTGGCTGAATTGCCAAAAATCCAGGGTTTTTCTCTATTTTCGCTCTGCACCGACTTCACTTTTGCGGCAACTACGAAAGCGGTAAGCAGCAGCGGCTAATAAATCCATCTGTTACTCTAAAATCTAACCTGTGTTTTTTCTTAACTTTGTTTCATACTGTGTCATATTCACCCTTACAATTCGTTGGAGTTTCTCATCGTACTAATTCAAATCTACAGTCCACTCCACAGCAGGACTTCAGCGATTTGTACATGGTCCTTCGAACCGGATGGAAAATACGTTGTCCGATTACCTTTCCGACACGAACTGTCTCCCCCCTTAGCCCTTGGATCATCCAGAAGGGCTGCTATGGGTCAATATATCCGGATGGAAAAGACTCTCGGAAAATCTCCTGAACTAGCAGCTGAATATTCCAAGGTTCTGTCGGAATATCTACAACTGGACCACATGGAGCGTACAACATCTTCGGAAATCTACGATAATTCTCGATATTGTTCGTTTTACTTACCGCATCATGCGGTTGTTAAACCTGAGAGAACTTCCACCAAAGTCCGAGTTGTTTTCAACGCGTCAAAGAAGAGCTCGTCTGGAGTTTCACTCAATGACGTTCTATACACTGGACCAACTTTACAAAATGACCTAATGAACTTCATTCTGCGATGGCGATTCTTTAAATATTTTTTCAATGGCGACATTCAAAAAATGTATCGCCAAATCTATGTACATGAACAAGATAGACCGTTTCAAAGGATTCTGTTTAGGAATATTCCAACTGAATGAATTGACGATTTTCAGCTAAAAACATTTGGCGTAAACTGTGCTCCCTACCTGGCCATAAGGACTTTGCTGCAGTTGAGCGAAGATGGTAAAGATACCCACCCAGAAGCCGCGTCCATTCTCCAGGATCAAATATACGTTGATGATGTACTTTCTGGAGGACATTCTTTGACCGAAGCAAAGTCATACTTACTAGAGCTCATTGAATTGCTTAATTCGGCAGGATTTCCTTTAAAGAAACTGACCGCAAACCATCCACAAATTCTTTTCCATTTGCCCCCGGAGGATCTTCTGCACGAAGACTTTTTGACACTCGAGGACTCCTGTGAGACAAAAACACTGGGTATTCGATGGAATGCCAAGTCGGATACGTTCTTTTACAAAGTTTCAAACATCCCTGTTCCTTCGGATCCCTTGACAAAACGTAAGATCCTTTCAATAGTAGCAAAGCTTTTCGACCCAGCGGGTTGGCTAGCTCCAATAATAGTTGTCGCGAAAGTTCTCATGCAACAACTATGGATTGACGGGACAGATTGGGATGAAGAAGTTAAACCGCATTCGCTGGAAAAATGGAACTTCTTCATCTCCAACTTCGCAACTATTGAAAACATAAAGTGCAAGATTCAAATACATGGATTCTGTGACGCTTCAGAGAAAGCGTACTGTGCATGTCTCTATATCCGGTCCTCTTCATCTGAGAACATCACCTCCTCATCCCTGCTTGGGGCAAAGAGCAAGGTAGCGCCATTAAAAACTGTTAGCCTACCTAGATTTTCATCTTTCGGTCGAGCCTTACGGGTACTCTGTGTAATGTTTCGTTTTATTCGGAAATGTAGAAAACAAACTAGTCCAAACTCAAACGACGTCATAACTTCCCAAGAGATTTGTTTCGTAAAATTTCAATTGCTAAGAATCGCTCAAAGCACTTACTTTCCTGCAGAATATCAAGCTCTTCAGGATAAACAAGCGATATCCTCGAAAAGTAGACTCTTAACCTTGAATCCATTCCTTGATGAGTACCAGTTATTACGGGTAAATGGGCGCTTAGCTAACTCGGATATGAGCTACAACGAGAGGCATCCAATAATTTTACCGGAAACTTCAAGATTCTGTAAACTGTTTATCGAGTTCACGCACAAAACACTGTTGCATGCTGAACACCAAATTATGTTACGAGCAATTCGTCAAGAATTTTACGTCATCCGGCTGAAAAATGCTGTAAAACACTGTATTCGAAACTGCAGAGACTGTACAATTTACAAACACCGCGTGCGCAGTCAAATAATGGCAGCTCTACCGCCCGAACGATGTACCTTTTCTCTGCCTTTCACCAATACAGGATTGGACTTTGCTGGTCCCTTCGAGATAAAGACCTCTAAGCTCCGAAATGCTAAGCTCAAAAAGGGATATGCTGCTATTTTTGTTTGCTTGTCGACCCGGGCTATTCACTTGGAAGTCTGTTCCGATCTTACAACGGAAGCATTTCTGTCTGCTTTCAATCGTTTCGTAGGGCGAAGAGGGTTTCCGAACAAAATGTTCTCCGACAATGGAACCAACTTTGTTGGGGCTAGTCGGTCGCTGGCTCATGAGTACAAGAAATTTTTTAGATCGGCAGAAACTATATTGTCGATAAATATAACCTACATGGCTTCACTTGGCACTACATTCCGCCTCATGCTCCGCACATGGGTGGAATGTGGGAGGCTGCCGTCAAGAGTATGAAGACTCACTTACGAAAAGTTGCATCGAATCTCAAATTTACTTTCGAAGAATTCTCCACCCTGTTAGTGAGAATCGAAAGCATTCTAAATTCCCGGCCTTTATCACCACTCAGCGAGGATCCCTCAGAACTGATTCCCTTAACTCCTGGTCACCTGCTACGCGGAGCAGCAATGCTCGCCATTCCTGAGGAGTATTCCGACAACCTGTCCTTACAGAACCGCTGGCAACGACTCAAAACGTTGCAAATACAATTCGCAAAACGCTGGAAGAACGAGTACATCTATGAACTCCAGAAGAGGTACAAATGGAAGACTGTACAGCACAATTTGAAGGAGGATGACTTTGTCATCATCAAGGAAGATAATCTTCCTCCTAGTGAATGGTGCTTAGGTAGGGTAACCAAAGTTTTCAAGGGTAAAGATTCTAACGTACGGGTTGCGGAAATCCGCACGCAAAATGGTATCATCACCCGTCCCCTGGTCAAGCTCTGTATACTTCCCAACGCATAGAACCAATCTGTAGCCAATCTGTTTGTTTATTTAGTAACCTTCACATTTCAGCTCAAACTCTAGTGTACCCAAATGCCGTATCTGTCAGGAGAGGCATTTCTTGCGTTCCTGTCCCGAATTCCAAAGGATGTCTGTTGCGGAACGACGGACGGCGATCAAAGACAAGGGCTTTTGCTTCAACTGTCTCTGTACGGCTCACACACGGAACTTTTGTCCTTCTAGGAACAAATGCATCGTGTGTGAGCGTAACCATCATACCCTGATCCATGTGGATGAAACGCCCCGCTCAAACTCATCGCGTCATCATTCAAACAAACCGAAGCCAAAAAATTCTCCGTCCAAAATCGCCTCCGTCGTTCCCCTTCCGCTGTTTCCACAACTTCCAATGAAGATACCGCACCCCGATCTCGTCCTAGGCTACCATCCATGTCCCCTGAGCCACGTCCATCTTCATCGCAACGTCGTGGGTCCACCGCCGCAAATTCGACTGCTAGTAGCAGAACTACGTCACGCATCACTGAGCGCCTGAGTCGTCGTTCATGGACCCACGTATTTGTACCTACAGCGTTGGCGCGTGTCCTCACCTCGAACGGCCCCGAGAAGGCGCGAATTCTGATGAGTTCAGGAGAGGCTCAGACGCTAGTGATGGAGAGTTTAGTGGAGCGACTAACACTACCAACAACAAAGAAGGGTGGAAAAGAGTACTGCACTCTTAATTTACAGTCCTACCATGACCCATCAATAAAACTTCAGGTGGTAGGGGTGGTAAAGGCTAAACTACCCACTAGCATACCAAAGGCTACAACAGACAAGAAGCTACAGGCTGTCTACGAACATCTCCCCGATTTAGCAGACCCACACTTCTTCAACCCGACCAATGTGGAGATCTTGATGGCAAACGATCATCTTCCTAGAGTTTTACGAGCAGGACTCATTCAGACTTCCTCCAACCAACCCATCGCACAAAGCACGATTTTTGGCTGGACCATTTCCGGACCGTGCCGGTACTGAAGTTGCAGTAAAGCAAGGCGGCCGGCATGTTGAACCCAGTTCAACAATATTTAATGAATTTCACTATAAATTAATTTGTACATTAACTTTAATATTATTGTTTACGAAAAAATGAATTACTCGGGTATGTTCTGGCACTCACTTAGAGCATCTCACGTGAAATGTCTTAAGAAAGAGGTGTTCTAAAAGTTGCTTTCACGCCTGAAAACCGTATGGCATGGAAGTCAAATCACATGTTAGGCATTATTTAAGCAGAAGTTAGGCAGCCAATACTTTCTGCAGTTGCCAGGCACCTCGCTATTCGCCCTGTGAAGTAAAGGTGAGAAGTGAGATGAATGTGAAGTGAGTACCAGAACAGGGGTGATTATGAATTTCCCTGTATCCTTTAATTTATTGTCACTTTCATCTAGATGGCAACTCTTTATCCGTTCCCTGTCATGAAGGCAAAAAGCTTTGACTCAAATGGATATAGAGCTGCCATCTTCTCTGTTCATTCCAATGTAATTTGGCTGAATTGCCAAAAATCCAGGGTTTTTCTCTATTTTCGCTCTGCACCGACTTCACTTTTGCGGCAACTACGAAAGCGGTAAGCAGCAGCGGCTAATAAATCCATCTGTTACTCTAAAATCTAACCTGTGTTTTTTCTTAACTTTGTTTCATACTGTGTCATATTCACCCTTACAATTCGTTGGAGTTTCTCATCGTACTAATTCAAATCTACAGTCCAATCCACAGCAGGACTTCAGCGATTTGTACAACGAGTATACGTGACGTTGATAGTCATACGGACCACAAACGATGGGCCGTGAGAGACCCCGAGATAGGACAGAGCCATTAAAGACTCTGTGACAAGCCATTAGAGACTCCGAGTGAGAACCATTAGGGAGTCCCACAAAAGGACAGGACCATTGAGGAGCATGTGACGGGTCTTTAGAGACCACGAGTGGGAGCCATTAGAGACTCCCACAAAAGGACAGGACCATTAAGGAGCCTGTGACGGGTCTTTAGAGACCACGAGTGAGAGCCATTAGAGACTCCCACAAAAGGACAGGACCATTAAGGAGCCTGTGACGGAGCCTCGCAAGAACGAATCTACCACTACAACTAATAATTAAATTAATAAATGTAAGATAAGTAAGTTAGTAAGGAACGCAAATTCAGTTTCCTAGTGAGTGGTTTCTTATAAGAATTCGAGTGATGTCGATTTTTAATAATAAAATAAGTAATGTAAGATTTAGATTAAAAAAAACGAAACGATGCGAATTTCAAAGAGGTGCGAAGAAAAATACGAACGAAAGGCATAAGCTATGCTAATTTTTTATGAAAATGTACGTGCTTGTTAGGTAGGAAGAGTACCAGTAATTACCCAACTAAATACAGTATTTTGAGCGAGCAACGATCCTGACGAATTTAGAAGAAACCCTTCTAGAAGAATTTTAGGATATATGTCAGCTCCTATCAAAATATCTACTGGGCGGGAATCAAACAAATTGGAATCAGCCAAACGAATATTGGGTAAAGGTACTTTGAGGTCCGATGTGACCGTAAAGGAAGGCAGGTTTCCCGAAATGGAAGGAAGGACTAGGGCAGTGGTCTCTAGTAGGATAGAGGGATCGAAAGAAGAGCCTATATTCAATTGACAACTTTTTCCAGAAGTGGCCGAAACTACACCATTTACTCCTGAAATAGTATTCTCTATTGTAGAACGAATCGGAAGTTTCAATCGAGTTTGAACCCTCTCTGAAACAATTAACGCCCTAGCAGAATACGAAACACCTTGATGAACGATATTCACCATGGCTGTTCCCAATATGACAGGTTTAATTTGCGCGACATGAAAAGCTTGCCGAGAGTCACATCCAGCCGATGTGGATGGTGCAGGATTTTCTAGTAGAGGGGGACTGGTTGGGCTGTGTCTAGGATCTGACGATATATTTGTGTTTTCCGTGTTTGCCACTCGAGTCGAATTACTCGGAGTGGGCCCATCGCGATGCAACAAAGAATGATGGTTTCGATTACATTTCCGACAACGACGTCTGCTATCGCAATTTTTGACTTCGTGGCCTTTACGCAGGCAATTTACGCATAAAGGGTGGCGTTTGGCTGTAGCGAATCGACCCGAAGGCGTAAAACCGGAAAATCGTGGGCACGAGTACATTTTATGATTTTGATCTGGGCACAGAATACAACCCGATGGAGAAGAACGACAAGGTCCCGAAGATGCCGCATTAGTATGAGCATGGACTTTCTTCCCTTTTGAGTGCTTTGGAGATTCATCTCCTCTCATACCATGAAGGCACATAAGTGTGCGAATTCTCTCAGTCAAAAAGGCATCCAACTCTTTCCACGATGAAAGAGACGATTTATCCTTCACACTTTGTTCCCATAAAGTTTGAGTAAGTTGAGGCAACCGCTGGAGGCAAACAAATACTACTATCGGATCCCAATTATCAGTCGAAATATCATAAATGGACATCGCCGATAGACATCCATTTATGCCGCGCTGGATTGATTTCAATCCTGAACTTGTTTCTTTTTCAAGGACCGGAAGGGAAAACAGAATTTTTAATTGATTATGTACGAATAAAATCCTCAACCAAATACAAAGATAATTCAAAAGAATAGCGAAAATCGATAAAATTGTTGAAAAAATGTCCAAAAATATTCTATAAATTTGTCTCAGTGTATAGAAAACTCAAAATATTTCGATAAAATACTTTCTTTCTGCAATAACGAAATTTATCAGTCAATTGTGTTACAAAAACTACCGAATGTAGTACATGTGTGTCCAAATATACACAAATGAAATGACCAAAAAACGAAAATTTCAATAATTTACAAAATGTTTTAAATATCGATTATATGTCGAGTTGACCGAATGTAGGGTGCACGTTGATCATGTGCCGAAAACCCACCGAAAAAGGCAATCAACCGAATCGAAAACGAAAAAGATCAAAAATCACGCTTTTATTTCAAACAAGTCGAATTGACCGAGTGTAGGGCGCACGGTGTCGTATAATACCGAAAATTATTTATGTGTAGTGTATCTCTGTCACTATTTCAAAAAATATCACGAAACAAATATTTAATATATTTTTCACTAAAAGCTCGTTTTTCTCGAACCCACTGTAGGTATGAGATCGAAGAAAGTTCGATGCAACCTCGTATGTAGTAGTTATGTTCGATAAGGTTCGAAGCGCCACATTCGAGCAATGTTGATTGAATGTATGTACGAGTATGTTGGTTAAACCGAGCCAAGCAAAAGCGACATTAACAATGTACGAAGATATGACCAAACAACGTGTGAAGGGAGTAGCAAGAGTAGAGGTGCTCTATCGAATTTTTTGTTGCATGTGCAGAGTTTATTGATTCGAAAAATCCTTATTACAATGGGTAAATACGCTTATAGCTAACATTTTTTCATTATTACGCGATAACTTACATTCATTAGGTATCTTACAAGTTATATAAAATTAGTTTCTTAAAATTATGTATTTCTACATTTCACTTATACTAGTTACAATGCTTTGTCGATATATTTAATATTTTCCCACAAAATCGAATTACCAAAAGGGAAATTTTTTTTTTTGTTGTTACACTAAATAGACTCGCATGCAGCCAGCCGAAGGCAATGCAGTTGAAAACCAAAACAAACAATCGAATGTATATATAAACCAGGGATGATAATTGAGAGTAACCAAATGGTACAAAAATCGTTCTAAAAAGGTACTTTTTCGACCCAAAAAGTACCAATTTTAAAATTTGTTTAATTTCTTCTTGAAATATTAAGATAAAAATTATTAAGATCCAGTAATACATGAACAATTTATTGATAACAAGCTACTAAAATCTTATATACGCAATAATAATCCAATATTTACGGAAATTGATACAAAATCATTTTTGATGCCTATTGAAAATGGGGCATTTCGGTCCATGTTTTGATTTAGACTCTACATATATAGAGGTACCTTCCGATTAGAATTCTTGACTCTCTAAAGAACGAATATTTAACCGATTATGATGAAATATATTTCATATTGCATAAAATCATCTCTAGAAAAAAGAGATGATTAGTTTTATGTGATATTAATAGGCAAGGTGCCTGTAGGTTTATTGTTGTTTTTGCTGCTAAGTTTGGTAACGAAGATTTACCTTAAATATATGTGTACAGCAAGATGTACTTAGTCGAGCGACGGTCCAAGATGGAGAGAGGTGGCGGAGCAAGTGTCAAAAAAAAGAAAACGAATTGTTACTCGTTAAAATCTGCAAAGCTAATAGTACAAGGATGTAGTAATGAGGAGTAGGCAGATGTTAACGAGTATGGATGCCCGATAAATTGGCCAATATATGCACCGAAACAAATCAATGACATAAACGAAATTGAAAGGAACATTCTAACTTAATTATTACCACATATATTAATTATTACCACATAGACTGACGGACTTTGCTCATTCGACTTAAAATGACCGAAAACGGATATCCGCAGAACATGGTTAGGGTCTTAGGTCACTCCTTCGATGTGTTACACTTGTGGCCCGTAGCAAATGATATATATCATCGTACAACCCCCATCATTGATCCCCAAGAAATGCACGGAGAAACATTATTACTATGAACAGTTGCAGGTTAAATAGGAGAGATTTCTAAAGTCCCGACACATATCGTCGGCCTAATAATCCTTTTTGGGTTACGAGTTGATAAAATGGATTTCAATCATGCTATTTCAGAATCAGCAATATTTTTTCCTATCTTGTTCAAAAAGCCTTGATTATAGTCGGTCGGTATAATAATCATGGGTCCATTCTCAATGTTATTTAGGCGTTGCAAACAAATCCCACGGCGCACAGTGAGAAATCACGACCCTGTACGGTTGGCCAAAAATGGAAGGAGTAGATGTAGATCATCGAAATTTTGCATAAGTAGTTTTTATAAGCAAAATAAGGTTAAAAGAAATTTTGGACCAAATCCGGCAAAGGACACGCCCACCTCCCACATATCCTGAAATGCAAAAATACAATATATTCTAAAACAGCCCACGGAATTCAACTAAATTTTGTAAATATTTGAAATTTTTTTTTGTTCTAATTAAATTACACTATGCAACAAAAAAATTTAGTTTCTTAGACCTAAAAACTTTGGGTTTTGTGTAGATTGAGGCATACTATTTTATGAAACCGAAACAAACAATTTTGTATGGTAGTTTTTTTTTTATTTATTTTATTTTATTTTTCTTTAAAATTTAAATTTTCATGGAAGTTACCTATAGGGTTTGGAAACAATTAGAAAAATTTACTTTTTGTCAAAAAACCGATTTTGTTTTCGTAAGAAAAAACCCATAAAAAATAGAATAAATACAAAATTTCTTTTAGTCTTTTGTCTGATTGTACATTTTTGTTTAATTAATTAGAAGTGATTGTGAGATCTTGAGTCGCTTGTAGATTTCTGAATCGGTTTCTCTAATGAGGAACCAAATATAATAGCCCATCATTCTTTCATCACTTACGTCGCCAAGATTCTCAGGGAAAAAGTTTAAATGAGAAAGCTAGATATTAATTTTGAGGGACATGTTTACACCTTTTGGAATATATAAAGCGAAAAATAAGTTACAAGAATAAATATAGGTTAGATGAATGTATATGGACAAAAGTCATTTTTTTTTAATTTTCGAGTACATTTTTTTTCGAAAAAAAATTTGGCGAGCACATTTACCGCGTTTGTAGTAGACAGAGATACAAATGTAAGCGTACAAAAACCGTTGTTGTGAATTAATTTCATTAAGGGGCGCGAAAGTTATGGCGGTTTCAAATTGAAATTTTAGAAAAATTCTATAAAATACAATTTTTAGCGCAATTAATAAAACTAAAATTGCAATCGTAGACCATTCCAATTTCTATCAGCATATGTCAAACTATTCGCAGTGCTTTCATTATTTTCAAAAATAAAGCGAAACAAAACATTTTTTAATTGACATTTTATATAATACTAGCGGACCCGGCGAACTTCCACTCGCCCCAATTTAACGCCTTCAGATAAACTCCAGAGTGATGCAAAATGGTCCATTTGTGTGGGAGGTACCAAAAGGAGCGTGGCAACTTCGCCCATTTTTCTCGTGGTAATAGTGACTAATAAACTTATACTATGTGTAGAATTTCAGAAGATTCAAATAAGCAGTATATAAGTTACTAAATAATCAATAATTCACTAAATATTAACCCTTTGTGTGGGAGGTACTAGAAGGAGTGCCCAAAAAGCGAAACAAAACACTTTTTAATTGACATTTTATATAATACTAGCTGGACCCGGTCCACTTCGTTGCCCCCACACTTCAGATTTCTGACAGTAGGAATCTCTTTAATCTATTCGTAGGTACGAACAGTAGGAATCTATTCGTAGGTACGAACAGTAGGAATCTATTAGTAGGTACGAACAGTAGGAATCTATTAGTAGGTACGAACAGTAGGAAAAAAAAAAAAATTGCCTTATATATAAAATGGACCCGGTTCACTTCGTTGGTCCACTATTTGCAATTTTTTTTTTCCAAAACCATCTCAGACAAAATAGCTTTCAAACAAAAGAAAAAATTTTAAAATCGGTCCAGTGGTTTGAGCGTCTATAAAACACATACATACATACAAACATTTTTCCATTTTTATATATATAGATAGCTGGACCCGGTCCACTTCGTTGCCCCCACACTTCAGATTTCCGACAGAAGGAATCTCATTAATCTATTCGTAGGTACGAACAGTAGGAATCTATTCGTAGGTACGAACAGTAGGAATCTATTAGTAGGTACGAACAGTAGGAATCACTTAAAAAATTGCCTTATATATAAAATGGACCCGGTTCACTTCGTTGGTCCACTATTTGCAATTTTTTTTTTCCAAAACCATCTCAGACAAAATAGCTTTCAAACAAAAGAAAAAAATTTAAAATCGGTCCAGTAGTTTAAGCGTCTATAAAATGCATACAAACACTTTTCCATTTTTATATATATAGACTAGCGGACCCGGCGAACTTCGACTCGCCCCAATTTGACGCCTTCAGATAAACTCCAGAGTGATAATAAAAACCAGTAAGGAAAGGCAAAAGTCGGGCGGGGCCGACTATATAATACCCTACACCACTCTCGTAATATTGAATCACTCTGATATATAAATTTTGTAATTCATGTATAAATTGTTTACATAAATTTACTTTTGGGACATTTTATACTTAAATAATACACTGTACCACAGTGTGGTGTAGGGTATAAAAACGATTGGATCTAAAGAGCCAAATCGGATGAAACATATATATATATGGGAGCTATAGCTAAATCTTAACCGATTTTCTTCAAATTCGGCAATGTGGGTTCATGGATCAAGAAACTCTACCATTCTAAATTTCAAAACGACTGGATGCAAAATATAGCTTCTATAGAACTAAAGGGCCAAATCGGACGAAACATATATATGGGAGCTATAGCTAAATTTTAAACGATTTTCTTCAAATTCGGTAGTGTTGGTTCATGCATCAAGAAACTCTACCATTCTAAATTTCAAAACGATTGGATGTAAAATACAGCTTCTATAGAACTAAAGGGCGAAATCGGACGAAACATATATATGGGAGCTATAGCTAAATCTTAACCGATTTTCTTCAAATTCGGTAGTGTTGGTTCATGGATCAAGAAACTCTACCATTCTAAATTTCAAAATGATTGGATGTAAAATACAGCTTCTACAGGACTAAAGAGCAAAAACGGACGAAACATATATATGGGAGCTATAGCTAAATCTTAACCGATTTTCTTGGTTCACGGATCAAGAAACTCTACCATTCTAAATTTCAAAACGATTGGATGTAGAATACAGCTTCTATCGGACTAAAGGGCCAAATCGGACGAAAGATATGTATATATGGGAGCTATATCTAAATCTGAACCGATTTCAACCAAATTCAATAGGGATCTTTACAGCTGCGAAATACTCTAAACTGCAAAATTTCAGAACGATCGGAGTGAAATTGCGACCTGTAGTCGACGAACAACTTTATATGGACAGACGGACGGACGGACAGACATGGTTAAATCGACTCAGCTAGTGATTCTGAGTCGATCGGTATACTTTAAGGTGGGTCTAGCTGTGTTATTTTCAGGTGTTACAAACATCTGCCGTGAAACAAACTTATACTACCCTGTACCACAGTGTGGTGTAGGGTATAAGAAGATTGTTATAATTTTAATGCGATTTATTTGAATGGAATCGAAATCAGTAGAGAGCGATATGATAAACAATGTTTTTGATTTGTTTTCCGGCTCAAAAACAAACAACGAAGACGGTTTCCCAACACGAGAACACCTAAAAATATCTTATACGTAGTTAAAAAACGATTTTAAAGTGCTATACCATGTTTTGAAGGTAATTTCAACTACTACATCTAACTGGAGTCAGCACAGCAACAAATATAATAATGTTTAATGGGTTTGCCCTTTTATACTTTCTATTGCGATTTTCAAAATGATTATACTCTTCGATTTTTTTTTGAAATTGTAATGTCGTGTTCTTAGATGTCTTTGTTAGCTACTATATGAATTTGGAAGTGGTGAATTGATGGGATTTTTTTAAAAAAAACATTTGCATAATTTCTGTGAATGTGCTTTAAATAATTAACAGAATGATAATTTTTAGTCATTTTGTAGTAGCTGAAATTACCTTCAAAACAAGGTAATAACAAACTTTAAAATCGGTCACGTATTTCAGGAGATCCAAGCTAAAGAATGAACACACCTTTTAGAAAAAAACATAATTTCGTTAACTTAAAATTGCTCATAACTCTTAAAGACATTTTTTAAAATTTTTTTAACTACTTATAAGATATTTTTAGGTAAATAAATACATACACAAAATTTCGAAGCAATCAAAAATAGTGATGTCAAAAATCGTCCCGTTTGGCATGGAATGACTCATATTCATTAAAAATGCCAACCAGTGATTTTTAATAAAAAAATGGGTATCATATGCGAAACCCACCCCCCGCCCCCCCAAAACAAAATCCTGCGCACGACACTGGCCTGAATTTACTAAACTCTTTGATCACTCGGCAAATGTTGTGGCTAAATATGTCTAAAACGGGATGTCACAAGAAAAAGCTGTTAATACCATTCGATTTATCGGGTCAGAATTATGCGGGGTAATTTTTCCTTTGAAATGACGTATTTATTATGAGTTGAGGAGTTAATTAATTAGCTCTGGGTTAAACATTTTTTCACTGCTCCGGTACGAAGTAAATTAGGCGGTGGTCGCCCAGCTTTTAAGGCAAGGAATTACATGTGGACAGGCGGTGGTCGCCCAGCTTTTAAGGCAAGTAATTACATGTGGACAGGCACAATTGCGGACATACAGACGCATTGCAACAAATTTGACGTCGAACAGTTGGGGGTGGGGTGAGTCTTCGGTTATTTTGTAAAAATGTAAAAAATAGAGGGGAAACTTCCCCTATACTAGCGCTAGGGATGTCGATCGGGGAATCGAGATTCCGCAAATCCCTGGATTTCCCGATCACGAGTTTTTTATGATCAATCCCGGGAAATCCGATTTGTATTGCTGAAGGAATTTTGTTTACTAACGGAAGTAATACGTGTTTTAAATTCTATAAAAGGAACTGTGGAAGCGACTCTTCTAAAAAAGATGTGCAAAAATCATATCAAGACAGTGAAAAGGTCGATGATGATAAATAAATTTAGTTTCAATGTTTTTTGAGAAGAAATAATTGAATTTAAAGAAATAATGGTTAAAAAATCCCGAAAGACCCCGGGATACTGAATAATACCGGGATCTTATATCTCTCAATCCCGAGTCCCGGGATGTCAGTTCCAAACGACATCCCTAATATGCATCCCATACACATACAAATGCGTGAATATAAACGTCGAGATGTTCGTTTAATTTGTAATGTGTTTTGATTGTGTTTACTTATGTGATGTCTAGCCCTGTAGCTAAAACAATAACCAGTTACGTATTGAATCAATCGTATTACTAGTTGCAATGAGACTGTTCGTGTTAGTCGGAATAGGGAAATAAGCAAAATGAACAAGTAAAAGCGTAAAGTTCGGCCTGGCCGAATCTTATATACCCTCTACCATGGATAGCATGTGAATGGTTTCGGGTACAAATAAAGTCATATTACAAATTTCAGCCCGATTCGTTGAAATTGGTGGTTTTTGTTGCGTGAAGAAGTAAAATCTAGAGGGACCTTTGTATGCGGTTATAACAAACCATGGACCTATGGCTACGGTTGTTCGTGTGCGGGTATAAATTAACGCTAGTTACCAATTTTCAGCCGATCAGTTGACATTTTGGTCTCTATGGCGTTAAGAAGTCAAATCGGACAGATGGTATACATGGGGACTATATCAAAATGTGGACCGATATAGCTCATTCTCAACCCAAGTTACCTGCAGGTATAAGAAGTATCTGTACCAAATTTCAGTTACCTAGCTGAAGATTACAAAAGACGGACGGATGGACGGACGCACATGGCTAAATCGTCTTAGAATTTTACGACGATTAAGAATATAAATATTTTATGTGGTCTCAGATCAATATTTAGAAGTGTTGTACCCCCCGTCCTATGGTGGAGGGTAAACAAATACGGTGAATGTATAGGAGATGAGAACACTAGGAATTACAATAAGTAAAATGCTATATATGGACCGATATTGCCCATTTTCAATCCCAAACAAACTGAAACTATAACAAATATTTCTACCAAATTTAATCGCCCTAGCTCTATTATCACGAACTGTAGCGTGATTACAACAGACAGACGGACGGACGAAATCAAAAACAAGTAAAAGTTAAGTTCGGCCATGCCATCTTATATACCCTCCACCATGGATAGCATGTGACCTCACAAAATAACTCAAACCTAAAGAAAATAACACCAAAAAACACAAAAATATAGTAGATGAGAACAGTAGGAATAACAACAAGTTGGATGCTATATATGGGAACTATATATAAATATGGACCAATATCGCCCATTTTCAATTCCAAGTTACCTACAAGCTATAAGAAGTATCTATACCAAATTTCAGCCACCTAGCTCAAGTATTATAGATTGTAGCGTGATTAAAACAGACGGACGGACGGACAGACATGGCTAAATCGTCTTAGAATTTTACGACGTTTAAGAATATATATACCTTATGGGGTCTCATATCAATATTTGGAGGTGTTACAAACGGAATGACAAAATAAATATACCCCCCATCCTACGGTTTTTCGTTTAGAATAAAAACAAAAAAATTCCGTTAATTTTGGCATCGTAACAAACTAGACGCCTATGGCAACCCAACAATGGATTGCTCATTATGGAAAAAAGAAAAGATGTGCAACCAGTTTGAAATAAAAATCAACTAGTATATTTCTAACTACATACTAGTTATCTTGGCTGCAGGGATGTTGTTGCCGTTGTTTGTTGTCTGTGAAATTCGTATAATTAAATTTAATTAAAATATAATTGGAAAGCTCTTCCTGCAACATGTGGTTTGGAATTAATTTTAATATGTGGGCAAAACAAACATGCCCACACACGCACACAAGTGTAGATATGTATATCTACATCAGGTACATGATCCATGTATGTCACACTGAAATGACTCGCATCCACTCCATACATTCATTAGTCCACCAAAACTCACTCGCACCCACTTGTATTTATGCAAATTCGCATCTATTTCATTTTCTTGTTCGACTTTTAGAGAATAATGTTAGTAGACAACCAACAGCAAAGCTAAATTCCCCATTCCTAAATAACCTGATGGTTCAGATGCATACATATGTTCATTAAAATGTACACGGGGAAAATCGTTATTTTTGATATGTTTGGGTTGAAAGAAAATATATTTGGAAACAAATTTTTTAAATATTATATACGAGTATTTATTAACAAATAAAACAAGGAATTTTGTTTGGCACGCGTGTTTTAAATATAAGAACAAAATATCTTTGCTAACTAACTTTCACAAATAAAATATGCGTTTACACACAAACAATGTCATTGTTGAAGAAGTTTTCCAAAAATATTTTATTTAAAAACGAGTTTTAAAGCTTTGCTGACCTTTTCGAATTTTAGTTACTTTTTCCTAGATTTTCTGGTTTTTGAATGAACTACGAAGTGTTTTATTCTAATAAGAGCTATATTAGTATCCTTAAATATTCCTCTTTCTTTAATGTATTTCGATTTTTTTGATTACAATGCAAACTTAGCTAAAAAACATACAAATTCACGTTACCCTGAAAACCTACTTCCATTTTTTGTAAAGTCCTCAACGGAAATTTCGCCGCAAATATCGCATTCATCAAAAGTAGTCATCAAATAATTTTATCAAAACAAAAAAGGTGAGGAGATTCTTAAGTTGGTTTAACCGACTGAACTTGTTAAAGAATTAATATTTCACTTAAAGTTAACCCTTTGTGTGGGAGGTACTATAAGGAGTCGACCAATATGGCCCATCGTCGTACTTAGCCCGAGATAGAACAAATATGACCGCATACCTGAAATTCCACACATGGTATTAGTTTATTAGTCGCTAACACCTCAAGAAAAATGGGCGAAGTTGCCACGCCCCTTTTACTATTTTGCTTTAAAAGTTAACTGCTTATAGATTTAATATCAGTTCATACAAATACTTGAAATTGTGTACAGTGTAATGTTTTTATGGTATCTAGAGTCCAGAGTAAAGTGGGCGTCATTGGCACGCCCCTTTTAGGTACCTCCCACCATTTTACACCAAAAGTTAATAGCTTATAATCTTAATACCAGTGCATATTAAAACTTGAAATTTCGTACATTGTTGTTATATTATAGTACCTGGTCCAGTAAAAAGTGGGCGTCATTGAAACACCCCTTTTGATAGCTCCCTGACAAATGGTCCATTTTTTTATCAAAAGTCAATAGCTTAATATCAGAGCACAGTGTAATGCTTTTATAGTAACTACTGTCAAGTGAAAAATGAGCGTCATTGGCACCCCTACTTCCCTCACAAATAGGGTTGCCAGACACCGTATTCGAGAAGTCGGGATAACCGAGACTTAAAAGCGGGATTTGTCGGGACAAATAAAAAGATAATATTTTATTGGTTTTGGCATTTTAAAAAAACTCATTACAGTTTCAATAAAAGTCTAACATAAGAATATTCAAAATAACTTATATACACTATAGGTCAATATTATGTTTGCCACAAATACTTTCTTTGTGTTATTCTTCACGAAATTCGCTTTTACTTTAAAACGGTTGGATGTAAACTATACACGCTGAAAAAAAATCGCTTCTGTAGTATATTGTCCCAAACATATTCGGCTTGAAACATATATATGTTTATTAGGCCGGGTCGATTTATGGGGAGGCAAAAAAAGTCGCCATTGCTCAGTGAAAATCGTATTCTAGGGATCAAAATAAGAAACTTTGCCGAAGGAACCCTACCTCTAAAACGAATTTTTAAATCGACCCGCCCTAATGTTTATGGTACACTCTAAACATATAATATTTGGTACACACAAAAATTGTGTATTTGGGAAGATGTTATTCTAAACAAATATTTGTTTGCATCCCAATGTGACTGTTATTTCCGAAAAAATATTTATTTGCATTAAGTATTCATAAAATACATAAATTGTTTTAAATTTTTCTGTAATTCAAATTTAAATTTTTAGAAATGTTTAATGTTCGTAAAATAACAATTGAAATCTAAAATCTTAGATCAATATAAAGTACTTAGAGGATTGACAACTAATGATGGCTTGGAATACTCAGAAATTTGAAATGATTGATTTAAAAAGGAGTTATTGCTGCATATGGTATCATAACTGGGAGGTACAATTCGAAACCAAGAAGAAATTAAAACTGAAATTCGAAAAAGGCAGCAAAAGTTTTGGAAATATTTTTTAAATAAAATATATTTGGAAAAATTCTTAAATAATAATTTTATTTATACTTAAACACATATTTTATTTGAGAAATTTAGTTTGCAAATATTATTTGTTCAAAAATAATAATATATGCGTTCCAAATATATTATATTGATTTTCAAATAAAATTTATTTGCAAAGAAATATAAAATACTAGCTGGACCCGGTCCACTTCGTTGTCCCAGATTTCAGGTTTCCGATCCAGCCCATTTTTTGGCCAATTACGTAGACTGCCTAGACTCACATACCTATACACAAAATTGCAGCACTCTCTCTAACAAATTGTTCAAATATATCAATTTCAAAATTTGGTTTATATTGGCAGGGCCACGACCATTGGTCTAATCCCGCTCATTTTTTGACCAATCAGCTTTCAAACAAAAGAAAGCGTCTATAAAACACATACATACATACATACAAACATTTTTCCATTTTTATATATATAGATTTAAAAATTGGTGTTCCAAATATATTTGGTTTCGATTCATACATATTGAAAAAGCCGATTTTGCCCCGTGTAGCTTCTATAGGGCTTAAGGGCCAATTAGGACGAAACATATATATGGGATATAAATCTAAATCTGAACCGATTTTCGTCAAATTGAGGAAAGTTGTTCTCTGGATAAAAAGCTCTACCATGCTAAATTTCAAAACAATTGCATGTAAAATACAGTGACGGAAAAATTACAAATGTACATAACAAGTACATATGAAAATAGCATTTTCTTGTACTTTCTTTATTATTTCTTTTACTGCGCTTTTATTTTCCATAGTGTAGAGAGTAAATGGAAAAAAGTCGGGATTTCCCCCCTAAATTACTTCAATAATCGGGACTCTGTAAATACGCGAAAAGTCGGGAAAATCCCGACCGTCTGGCAACCCTACTCACAAATGGATCATGTTAATGCTTGACTGGGAAAAATCGTAATTTTTCATATTTTTAAATTTAAAGAAAATATATTTGGAACCAGCATTTTTAAATATTATATATTTGGGAACAAATAAATTTTAATTGAAAATCACGAAATATTGTTTGGAATATATTAATATATTACAACAAAATATATTTGCGAACTGAATTTCACAAATAAAAAATGTGTTTACCAGAAACAAAGTCATAAGAAGTTTTCTAAATCAATTGTATTTAAAAAAAATTTTTAAACTAACCTGAATTTTCCAAGTTTTCTTTTAAATTTTTCCGAGATTTCGTGTTAGAAAATGTCATAACCGGCATTAGATTTGGTTTTGCAGCACTAATTTTTAACTTATAAAAATTCCAATTCATAATTTTTTGTCAATCCATCAATGCAATTTATACACCGAGGAAAATCGCCATTTTTGATATGTTTGAATTCAAAGAAAATTTTTAAATATTATGTATTTTTAAACAAATATATTTTATTTTAAAATCAAGAAATTTTGTTTGGAACGCATATATTAATATATTACAACCAAATATATTTGCGAACTTACTGTCACAAATAAAATATGCATTTACAAACAAACAAAGATATTGTTTAAGAATTTATCCAAATACATTATATTCAAAACAATGTTAAAATGTTTGACTTTGGCAATTTTTAATTTTATTTTTTCCTAGATTTTGTGTTATACTCTATAGGTAAAATGTCGTAAGCAGAATTTTCTTTTGTTTTACATCACTAATTTGTAATATATAAATAGTACAATTGTCAATCCATCAGTGATATTTGTCGTTTCCCAAGATTATACGATTTAAATTTTAATATAATTTTTCAAACATATCGAATTTCTAAACAATTAAACCTTAAATGTCTAAACAAAAACTAAAAACTTTCCTTTAAATTAAGGCATCAATACATTACCAAAATACTTAAATAGAAATTAATCATCGTTTTGGAAATATTATTTCCAAATAAAAAAATATTGGGATGAAAACATAACTTTGTTTAGTACAACATCCTCCCAAATATATTATATTTGTTAGTGTCAAATATTATATATTTGGAGTGTATGTTTCCAGCAGAATATGTTTGGATCAATATACTACAAAAGCGATTATTTTTCAGCGTGTAGTTACGAAAGATTATACGATTTAAATTTTAATTTAATTTTACAAAATATAAAATTTCTACAAAATCACTTTGAACTTCTGAAATTTCTAAAAAAAACACTTTGAACTTCTGAAAAACAGAATACATGCATTTAAATTAAGGCATTGATACTTAAATTAAAGTATCTTTTGAACCGTGTTCAACCACTATATTTAATTTTAAGATTAACTGAATTTTTAACTAAACTACTAAATATATTTTGTTGATTTATACGCCGAAGTAACGGTCATTGTGACCATCTATACACAGAAAAAAATGTCGTTGATATATAAGTAATTAAAAATATTGTTGAACAAAAATTACAGATTCAAACACAAAATTTGTTTATTCAACACGGTTTTTGTAAATATGACAAATCCGCAAAAAAAAATATAACAAATAGCGTCAACACTAGCATTTGTCGAAATTTTTTTAAAAGTTGTTGAATCTGAGCATATTTTTAACACGACATTGTCTATATAACAACGTTTGTTTTTATTATGACAATTTCGCAAAAAAATTCTTAACAAACTTAAACTATAAATTATTTTGTTGTAATCGTACAGAAATAGAAAAATGACAATAAAATTTGTTAAAATTCGGTTTAGAATTCAAGCGTTAATTTGTTCATTCAACTAAAGCTATTGGTAATGTGACAAATTCCAAAATTTGTTTTCAACAATTTCTGATTGATTAAAATTTTGTTGAAAAGTGTCCAGATTTTTTCCACCGTATAAGCATATGATATGCAGTATACAAAAATATACGGTATATTTTCCCCTTACCCCTCACCTACTCATCGGCATACCATAGAGCAACCACCAAAACTACAAGCAATAACACTGTACAACAATTTCAAACTTTTTTCAAAATAACAGGGTTCTGTCAGTGGATTCTGGTAGAGGAGACCAAAAAAATATATACGTGTATCGGCGTTTTGAAAGATCACATCGGAATTTTATTTTAGGGGGGGTTAAAGTTTTCCCCCCTTTGCTTGTTCGTGCAGAATATCGGTATATAAAACTATGTGTTCTGTTCATCTGAGGTGAAGGGTATCTTCAGCAACTTTGTAGCAAATGTTTAGGCCTATATTTTTGTGGAATATATTTACCCTCTAGCTTTCCCCCATAACGGTGATTTTTGCCTATATTTTAACAAATCGTAAAAAACTCCCCTAAAAATTGGTGGAGCGGGGTTAGAATATTCTACAAAAATGTCGGCCATAAAATTTTACTATAAGTGTCAGAACACACCAAAACCCAACACTTAACACAAACTCCAAAAAAACGCCCAAATTTAAGATAGCCTGTTAAGGGTTAATTTGTTATTCCTCGCATATGTAGGTTCTCCCAGCTCTGAAGAGAAGGTTGTTATTCAACAACTACCAAGAGTACTTTTGTTCTTCTTCATTATTTCTGTCATTATATTTTTGTCACTCAAAATTACCATAACGGAACTTTTGAGTGCCACGTTACTTGACATCGTGGGTCAACCAGTTAATCTTTTTATTTTCTTACAATAGTCTACAGGGGAATTTGTAAGAATAATAATGACTGACTGTTTGGGAAAACTTGACTGGTTTTGCTACGTCTGTGGCAAGCATACCCTTATGGAACATAGGGTTTCATTTTTTACGAGCAAAGTGGAGGATATATATTAAGATTATTTTGAACTGGAATTTTTTCCAGATGAGCCATGGGTGCCAAAACATATATGCCGAAATTGCTATATCGGTTTGATGCTGTGGTCTAAAGGTAATACAAGTTTTGATTTATATTTGATTATACATATATATTTATATTTTGATTTTCAGTTTTCAACTGAAACTGATGAGCATGGCGAACGGTTCCATCAGATATGTTTTCCTATTGGAAAACGCTATAAAGGCAAGAGCATTTTGTCACTTATAGCAGATTTATGTTGCACATTGTTTGATAATGGCGTCGAATTGCCAATAGTGAAAAAATGTGAATTAAAAATAAATGAACTTATGTATTTAATAAGTATTTCTCCTTATATGCATTATTAATAATTTTTTTGTTTATAGTCCTGAAATATAATTTAATATAAAATAAATATTATTTAATTGTAAAATAAAATAATTATTTTTTTGCATCTCTCACATTAACCCCGAAAAATCAAAAAAAAATACCTTTTTGGTACTAACACTATATAATATCTAAATTAACCCTTAACAGGAAATCTTGAATTTGGCCGCCTTTTTGGTGTTTGTGTTAAGTTTTGGGCCTTGGTGTGTTCTGACATATATAGTAAAATTTTATGGCCATCATTTTTGTAGAACATTTCAACCCCGCCCCACCCATTTTTAGGGGAGTTTTTTACGATTTGTTAAAATATAGGCAAAAATCACCGTTATGGGGGGAAGCTAGAGGGTTAAAATATTCCACAAAACTATAGGCCTTAACATTTGCTACAAAGTTGCTGAAGATACCCTACACCTCAGATGAACAGAACACATAGTTTTAAATACCGATATTCTGCACGAACTAGCAAAGGGGGGAAAACTTTAACCCCCCTAAAATAAAATTCCGATGTGATCTTTCAAAACGCCGATATACGTATATATTTTTTTGGTCTCCTCTACCAAAATCCATTGACAGAACCCTGTTATTTTTTTTGGTGTTGTACTGTGTAATTTACCTTCGGGATGAAAACAAGAATAAAGAAATCCAGAGCTCATTCCTCTCACATTTTTGGACACCCGCGAACATACCATCTACTGAAAAGGACAGTTATGATTTCATTATTAAAAGCGAAAGAAAAAGAAACAAATCGTATTCGGCTTAGTTTATCGTGATCAATTGGAAAGAAAAGAAGTTTAAGTGTAAAAGAAGTGACTAACAATGGTAAATTATATTGATTGTTATTTGTGTAAAAAACTGTTTATATGCCCAAACAAGTACTTTAAACATTTAGATATGTGTCGCCCGTTGATAGAAATATAAATTATCAATGTACATTCAAAAATTGTTACCAAAAGTTTGGATTGAAGTGTGTTTTTAAGAGACATGTGTTTAATCATTTCAAAAAGAATGAAGTATTTACAAAAGAAAACAGCAAACAGCAGCCAAATGCAAGTTGTGATAGCTTAAAAAGTGTCGAAGAGCATCATGCAAATATATTAGGGGACACGATTGATGAGACTGCAAGGCATTCTTTAGAAGGTGTGTCATATGTACAACAACTAAAAATGTTAAATGAATCCGCCGGCATATTTATAATTAAATTGCATTCGCTAAATAATTTATCTAAATCGGACATAAATAAAATAAGGGTAAATGTTGAAAATCAAATTATATATCCGCTAGTTAAATTCTTAAGAAAAACATTGCAAGATTTCCAGACAAATCCCAAAGTGAACACAATTTTAAATGACATTGGCCTTTTGTTTCAAAATATTCAAACAGACTATAAGCTACAAAAATATATGGAAAACATCAATCTGATTGCACATCCCGAAACTTTTCAAATTGCCAACTGTCAAAAAACTTCCGGCACTATAATGCCTTTAGAGTTTCAGTTTAACAAAATTTTTGAATCTGGCGTTTTTCTTTGCGACGTTTTGGATTATATGAATGAAATCAAAAGAAGTAAAAATATTGTTAATTTCATACAAGGAGATTTGTGGACTCAAAAGTCACGACTATATCCTCAAAGAATCCTTATTCCATATTTCATTTATGTTGATGATTTCGGGATAAATAATCCTACTGGCTCTAAAGCAACTAGACATGCTATGTGTAACGTTTACTACAGTTTCCCATGCCTCCCAGGAAAATCATCAAAATTGAACACAGTTTTCCTAGGATGCTCTGTAAAATCTTCTGATGTTAAGGCCTACGGGGTTAATAATTGTTTTCTACCATTGGTAAATGTATTACGCAAATTGGAAGTTGAAGGTATAGAAATAGAATGTAAAATGGGCAGAAAAACGGTATACTTTGTCATGGGTTTAATTCTCGGTGACAACCTAGGTCTGAATACAATGTTAAATTTTTCTAAATCTTTTAGTGCATCATATTTTTGTAGGTTTTGTCAGATGAAGAAAGAAGAAACTCAGAAATGCTGTTCTGAGGATTTCTCGTTAATGCGTAACAGAATTAATTATAGAGAAGCTTCGAGTTCAGGAGAATCATTAAAATTAGGTGTCCAGTCGGACAGTATTTTTAATACAATCCCAAGTTTTCATGCCACGGAGAATTTCAGTGTTGACATTATGCATGACATATACGAAGGCATTTGTCACTATATTTTTACCGAATGTTTGTTATACTTCATCACAATTATGAAATATTTTAGTATACATACCCTCAATGGTCGCCTAAAATCGTTTGTGTATACAGCAAATGATAGAGGTAATGAAAAATTCCAAATTTCCATGAATGAATTAGAAAAACGGAAACTTAAACTTTCTGCTAGACAAATGATGGCCTTTTGTCATTATTTGCCTTTAATAATAGGGGACCTGATTCCATTTGGCGATGTTGTCTGGAAATTTATTTTGCAGGTTTTGGAGTTAATTCACGATTTATTGTGCTACGAAATCTCTCACAAATTATTAACCCAAATAACGACAAAGATAGAAAATGTAAATAGAGAATATCAAAATTTATTTAAAATTAATCTTAAGCCAAAATTTCATTTGCTTGCACATTACCCCACAATAATTAGAAAATCAGGGCCTCTTAGAAATATCTGGTCCTTCAAATATGAAGCTAAACATAAAGATTTTAAAATATATGCTCATGTAATAACCTCGAGGAAAAATATTCCAAAACGTGTTTGTTCCCAAATAAATGTTGATACCAAAAACTTAATATTGTACGCTAATGCTACCATTTATGGGTTTCACTGTAACTCAAAGTCCTTTATTGCTTCGTTTAAAGAAGGCATACATATATATGTTATTAAATATATTGCAAAAACAAATACAAATGATGTGTTCTTTTGTTGTCAGAAAATTTTGACAGAATATAATACACACTATTTAGCTTTCGAGATAAAATACCACACTGCATCGTACGATGTAATATCAATAAACGATATTCTTGGACCACCTGTTAATGTCGTTAATGTTAGTTCAGGCAAAAATTTTGTAAAATTGAAAGAATTTTATCACAGCATATATTAAATTACCATATTTTTTATTAGAAGGATATATCGACCGAATTGACTGATGATGAATTAGATTTATATAACCTTCTTCTCGAGTGGAGATTGTCGCATTTGTTTTCATACATGCGAGGTAATACAAATATATTATCTTTCTTCTATTATTTTTATTTATTTCTAAATTTAATTATAGAAGAATGTATTTCAATGGAAGTTTTGGAAATATTAAATGAAAACCACATAAACAAATTATTTAGAAATTTACCGGTGGGTCACCAAGCTTTATTTGAGCATAAATTGAAAGAGTGGAAATCCGCAAATATACCTACATTCAATCAAAATAATTCTCGAAATGTCAAAAAGTTTCCATCACTTTTAACAATATTACAAGACAGTCCAACGGGAAAACAGATTATGGAATACTATGACTCTAAACAATGTTTTCATGAAGAACAACGGGTACTACTTATTAACACCATAGCAAAATATTTGGACGTTAAAGGATATGACATCACAATCACAGACTGCTTGGATATCGAAAAGCAAATATGTACTGTGTTTCCGTCAGAACAGTTGGTAAGGGTTAGATCCTTACACATTTTAGTTAATTTTTCACAAAATATCTTACCTAATTTTAGATTTATTACACAAGTGGAAAGAGAGGCAAGTTATACAACAAAATCCATAACATCAAACGGCATACTAAATCTATCAAGGACTTCAAAATTGCACAGGTAGTCAGAGAAAATCAATTCTCAGGTAATAGTATGATCCACCCTTATCTTGTACTCACTTAACAACAAGATGCTCTTCAGATCCGGAACCAGATGCAGAGCGCTCTGTAGAATTGTTGAGAAGTAAAAGCAACAATTCTTTCCCCAGGGCCGATATTTTAGACAACTTCAAACAACATTTGTCGAACCTGAAATAAATATTTTCAAACTAAGTTTTATTACAATATATTCGTCTACAATTAATTTCAATCGATACTGCTCCCGCGATCAAAAAATTTGGGATTCACAATCGACATTTGAGAGTATTCCAATCGGTGAATGTCTTTAACTTTCAGCAATTTACTTTGATATTAAACTTCAAATTATTCTGAATTACAATACAAATAAAATATTGTAGGATAAAACCGACCAAAATAAAATTGGTCCGACCATCCGACCAAATATAAAAATTTCAAATCCATCCGACCAAATTTGGTCGGAAATGACCAAAACGGCAACGCTGGTTGGAATATAATAAAATTAATGATGAAAATTGTTTCTCTCTTTACAGAGTAAATAAAAGTATAAGAGAGGATTCTCTTTGCAGAAGGCTCTCTTTACCATAAACACTCAAAGTACTAGATGGTCCGTCGTTCTCTTAAGCAAATTTCTCGAGTTACGAACGATTAAATTTTTGACATTAGTAGTTAAGAGAAGAAAAAGCACAAATTTGTTTTTATTTTTTATTCATATTTTTGGCATTTTTCCTCAATCATTTCACTTTACAATCACAATTGGAGCAAACACAATTGATTTTTAAAATAAAATAGCAAAAAACACATCTTTAAATCGGCAAATTAAATCTCGAGAGTTAACAAGAGAATGCCAAAATAACTCGAAGAGAGCAAAACAAATGTCAAAAATTTAATCGTTCGTAACTGTCACTTTTTAAAGAGTACGACGGACCATCTAGTACTTTGAGTGTTTATGCTCTTTACAGTTTAGCCAGACAAGGCGACATCTTCAATATGCAGACATACTAAACGAATTGTCAAACTCCATGCGACGTCTATAGTATTCAATTGTCATTGACAATACTTAACAAAAATAACATGACACGACTCATACGTCAAAGACAAATAGAATATAAGAAGACATTCCTTCAGGCCGAAACGTCAAAATCTATCAGTTACGAACGAATAGGAATGAAATGTCACACGCGAAAAAACAGTATTCCGCGAACATTGATTGAACTTTTTTTGCACTTTTCGATTAATATTAATTTTTTAATTGTGACAATTACAAAAAATTCGGGAAAAACGGTCTGAAAATCCGCGAAAAACCTCACTCGTTGGAATCAAATTCCTATTCGTTCGTAACTGACAATTACTCGCTACAGGAAGGAATGTCTTCCTAAATTATATTGTTTTTGTCATACGTGATCTGTTAAAGAAAAATAAAAAAATATTTGGAAGAAAACATTATTTTGTTTAGAACAACATCCTCCAAAACATATATTTATGTATGCCGAATATATTACATCTGGCAACATAGTTGCGTACACTGGGCAAAATCACCTTTTTTGATATGTTTGAATCGAAAGAAAATATATTTGGAACACAAATTTTTAAATCCTATTAATATTATAAAATCGTTTGTTTGTCTGTTTGTTTGTTTGTTTGTTCCAGCATCACGCCTAAACGGCTGAACCGATTTTCTTGAAACTTGGTGGACAGATAGACCAATGCCTGGGAAGTGCCATAGGCTACTTTGATTTTCGTTTTTCCGCCAAGTGATTTTCGACCACTTGACCACAGAGGCTCCTGTTAAAGCTAGAGAGCTGAAATTTTGCACACACATAGACTGGAGTGTTGTATAAACTACGGACTACTCGCTTAATCCTATTTCGGCCAGTGGTCAGTTGTAGCGCTATCAAAAACGTGCGTTTTGTTTTTGTCGTTTCGGAATCCTCTTATAAGATACCATGTTAAAACTTTGTATATATGAAGTACTATAAACCGCAAATATATGCGTGAAAAATTATTTTAAATTATCTGAATTCGATGTCCAGTCTGAGGTCAAACCGGACATAAAACCGCGTCTTAAAATGTTGGTAACCTATACTGTGGTAACCTATCTAACATTGTCGATTCGGTCACTTCTCCGACTGTGGTCAGTTTAGCAGTGACCAAATCAATTTCCACACTTTCTGTACTTTAATAGTCCTTTAAGAGCTATAATCCAAATAATTTATGTTTGTATACTGATCTCCAAGGGATGCGATTTTACACCCAGCGACTTTTGACCGCTTGACCATTACGGTACCTTTAAGAAGTAGGAAGCTTTAAATTTTGCTTTGGTGTAGACTTGAGTGTTGTATACCCTTCGGACTATTCACACAGTCGTTTTTGACACGTAGTCAGTTGTCGCGTTATCAAAATTTTAAATATTTTTGTGTATTTCAGAAGCGCCTAAAATGATACACAGATAAAATAATATGTAGTACTATACCCGAGAAATGCAATTTTCAATTCTACGATTGTGGTCAGTTTAGCAATGATCAAAATCATTTTCAATCTTTACTAGATTTCAAGATTCTTTAAGAGTTTTTCATTCTTTCAATACATTAAAAATCCCATAAATTGCACTCTCATAGACATGAGTGTTGTATAAACCACGGGCTACTCACGTAGACATTTTTCGGCCAGTGGTCTGTTATAGCGCTATCAATTGTTTTTGTCCTTTCTGAAACCTCTTATAGGACACAAAGTTAAAACTTTGTAAATATAATAATTTTGAATTCTCTGACTGTGGTCAGTGAAGAAGTGGCCAAAACAATGTTCACTATTTTACAGATTGTAAAACTTCTAACCCCTGTTCAAAATATATCTCTCACCACTTAATGTGGTAAGATATACATATATAACGTTGTCAATTCGGCCAAATCTCAGACTGTGGCCAGTGTAGCAGTGACCAATGCAATTGTTAATACTAATTCAAGCGACTTTTGGCCGCTTGACCGTTGCGGCTCATATAACAGGTAGAATGCTAGAAACTCCAGTGTGGTATAGCCTACGGACTATTAACATAGTCGCATTTTGGCCAGTGGTCAACACTCGCGCTTAAATTACACAAAGATAAAATAATTCAAAGATTGTTGTCAGTAGTGACCAAAGCAGTTTTCATTATTCCACTACATTTCAAAATTCTTTAAGATTTTTCATTCTTCCAATAAAAATCCCATAAAGATCTGCTGAGCTGCACATATATGTGCATAAAACGAGGTACACAAAAACGGAGACATATTGTTTAAAAGTCTTTTGGAAATATATCGCTCGCTATATACACCGGTAATATTTAAACAAAAATGTATACGAGTATATCGAAATTTGAAAAATACATAGCATATTATGCATTTGTTTCTCAGCCACTTATTTGGTGACCTCTTGACCACTGACCCCATAAAATTATTAATTTGAAAGTTTGCACACATATCGTACATTTGAGGTGTGGTTTCATATTTACAGAATTTTTTACTGTTGTCAGTGAATTTGTTTGCGTTTTTGAGAGCATCTGGAGTTTGATAGACTTTCAAGTAGACTGATCCTGGATGTTAAACAAATTTTTAATGATCGGCGTATGATCAAATATTCGATGGTATTTGTAAACCAAAGATTTTAAATACGTATTTTTACATACATTTTGCTATAGCCAACATTTTTTTTAGTTTTTGGGTCCTTATTTTTATTCAAAATCAAAAATAATACTAATGTTTGGATCACTGTTTTCAAAGGCAACCCGGGCATCGCCGGGTATTTAAATGCTAGTATTATATATTTCTGAGAAAATAAATTTTATTTGAAAATCAATAAAATGTATTTGGAACGCATATATTAATATATTACAACAAAATTTATTTGCAAACTAAATTTCTCAAATAAAATATGTGTTTAAATACAAATAAAATTATTGTTTAGGAATTTTTCCAAATATATTTTATTTAAAAAATTTTCAAAATTTACATTTACTGACTTTTTCGAAATTCAGTTTTAATTTTTCCTTGTTTTCGAATTAGACTTCCCAGTTATGATACCATATTAACTTCTGTTTTAAATCAATCATTTAAATTTTCTGAGTATTCCAAGCCATCATTAGTTGTCAATCCTCTAAGTAATTTATTTTAATCCATGATTATACGATTTCAATTATTATTATTTTACGAACATTTAACATTTCTAAAAAATTATCTTTGAATTACTGAAAAATTTAACACAATTTATGTATTTTCCGAATACTTAAATACAAATAAATATTTGTTTCGGAAATAATAGTCCCAAATAATAACATATTGGGATGTAAACAAAGATTTATTAAGAACGACATCTTCCCAAATATATAATTTTTGTATATACCACATACTATATGTTTAGAATGTACCCTAAATATATATATGTTTCAAGCCGAATATGTTTGGGACAATATACTACAGAAGCGATTTTTTTTCAGCGTGTACAGACGTGTTTATAGTGGCTCTCACAAAAATTCTATTAAAAAATTATTTTCTTTGGGATTAACCCTGCTAAAGCATATAAAGCGAGTTGGACGCTATTACCAAGTGATTTGGTTATAATTCTGTGTTAAAGTTTATTGCTAAAGTGTAACTTTTTGCAAGAAAAATAATCAAGTTAAAAATCATAGTGCTTGCGGTGTTGGTTGTTCATAAATAAACAAAGGAACTTTACAAAAACAAATATTCTTGCATGTCTCTCACTCCCTCCGTTGAGAGGCGGTTAAGTTTTAAGGCCGGGTTAGGCATACGTAACCGTAATTTATCTTTACCGTTGCCGTAACGTTGCCCGTTTGAGCGATTAGCCAACGTTGAGATAACGAGTCATATGTTCTGACAACAACAACACATAAGTAAACAAAAAAGCCGCGATTTATTTTTGTTTAGGTTTATTAAAAATGAAGTTCAAAAGAATGTTTATAAATTTGTGTTTTTTAAATCTGTGCAGAATTTACAATAAAAGTAATCAAGAAAATATCGTCGATAAGAAGATGGGGTGGAAGTCCTATAAACAATGACTGACTAGAATGCCTATGGCAGTTTTTAATTTGTTATTAGCATTAATAAAATATGAGTTAACTACGCCAAAGCAACGGATTAGACCGGCAGAGAGACTAGCAATAACACCACTGTATGTCAAATATTGCTTTATCCTATGATTCCAAGTTGGGAAATATTAACATTCTATTCTTTAAAATTGTAGATATTTGGGTCACGGTTGTTCCATACAACCGGTTGCATGGAGTCACAAGCTGGGGAAAACAACAATACGAAATATTATTTTAGAATGCAGTGAAGTTTTGTGGCGCTTGATTTCGCCGAATTTTTTAAGTGAAGAAACTACACAGCAGTTAATGTTGGAAGTTATGGCAGCCAACACGATGGTTGATTTTAATACAAACGATTTCCATTTCTTAATTTAAATTAAATACAGCTATATTCCAGTACTCTCCGTTTGGCCAATAAGTTATTTTAGGTACTGTACCAGCACCTCCTAGTAAACCATCAAACCAGCATCCTCTGAAGCCTTTCCTCATTTTTTTATTAGCGATGCGGCGTTTCCCCTGAGGAATATCCTTGGTCTAAGTCAACAACTTTAGACGAGATCAGAGACAGCATCCAACGCGAAATTGACAACGTTCCGGTCGAAATGTGTCCAAGAGTGGTGGAAAATTGGGTCCAAAGAATAGATCGATGTTGACGGGCTCGTGGTGGTCATATGACCGAAATTGAATTTCATTCTTAAAATGTAACATTTGCACTACACCTGGAATAAATTTGAACTCTATATCTTAAATGTTCTGTTTTATTAATATATAAAATTCGTATGTCCTTAATGGAAAACCCTTTACTTATGTCTCTTTCCATTGAAGAGGGACTCAGCCAAATCCAATCCAGTCTCTATCTATAAATAAGTTCACGTTTGTAGAGACGCTTATATTGCTGTCAAATTAACCCACAATGAAGAAGATTGGCGCAATGATTGTCTCGTACTGTCGTCAAAAGAATCCTGAAGAGGATTATAAATCTTAATTTTTAATGGAGTCAGCCGCGATCTTCATAAAACTCACTTGTAACGCTGCTCCTTGCCAATTTGCTTCCAAGCTTCTCGCTTTTTTTCAGATATCCTATATGCTGGATTATATTTATTGTATAAATACTCGTGCGACTGCACCAATGAAAATATTCGTCTTGCATGTTTATTTGCACTTTTAAACAACAAATAATTAATAAATTATTTTCTCTACTTTTCTCGGTGAACATACAATTACAATTGTAAACAACATGTTATCAGCTGTTGTCAAATTGTACGTAAACGGAACGTCCAATTCTGATTTCAACAGATTCAGCCGTCCGTTTACGTTTCGTTTCCGTTGGCTAATCGTTTACACTGATTTCCATATGACAGACTGAATCAGCTGATTCGTTACGCTACGGGGGCGTTGCGGTTAAGTTTGCCTAACTGGGCCTTTAATGGCAGAAATGCGTACATTTCTGTGACAAATACAAAAAGTAACGCAACAACAACGCCTAGAAGAGATGACAGCCTCTTATTGACCGCCAAACCCCCAAACAATGCGCGCTCTTTCTCACCGCAGTTGTCAAGTAGTGAAACAAATCAAACAGAAATGCTAACAAATACAATGCAAAATAACGTAGTGCCTAAAAGTATGCTTTCAAGTTCAGTAGCTAATCGGAATGGAAATAGTGTTGCCACAACAACAGGAACAATCCCCAAGGTACAAATCCAAACAGTACAACGGGCAAAGATGAGAAAATACAAACTGGTATAGATAGATATATTTTAGTGTCAAAACGAAAGGCAAGTGCAAGGTCTCCTCATAAGGAACCAGATCCCAAAGTTTCCAAAGGAATGAATGCGGTAAGTTCGAACCGATTTGACCTCCTCAGCTCTGAGGATAGTAATGAAGAAACACATGAAACTATAAGAGAACCCAAACCACCTCCGCTTTTCTTGCGGGAACAAACAACTAACGCGTTGGTAAATAAGCTGTCCCAGCTACTACACAGAAAAAACTAAATTGTTAATTCAACAATAATTTTCAAAAACTCAAATACAAAATTTTTCAAAATTCCTGTGATAAAGAAAATTTAAGTTTCATCAACGAAAATTGTGACTCGTTCATTGAATATTTTTCCTTTTTTACTCAACAAACATATTTTCATTTCAACGACAATATTTGTAATTTGTTTGTTAAAAGTAATTTTGATTTTTCCAAACAAGTATATATTCTAAACATTTATTGAAAATCTGTTGCCTTAAAATTCAACAAATATATTGTCATATTAACAACCAAATTTGTTATTTTCTCTGGAAATTAATGGATTTTATACAATGCAATTATTGAATAAAACAATATTAGATATCTTCATTTACTTTTATTTAAATATAATTTTAATAATGCTTATTATACGATTATGTACTTATTTAAAATCGTAATGCCATCTTCCTCATTAACATTTAGGCGAAGTGGGAACAGAGTCTGCAGATTCCACAATAAAGTTGACTCTAAAGAAAATTTTAGACAAAAGTACAAAAAAATAAAACATTATGTTAATGATAGATATTATACGACGGAATTACTTACATTCGTCTCTGTTTTTGAGTAAATTAAATACAAAAATCTTTGCCTCATAAAGATGTTATGCAGGTACACCTTAATTTGTTGCAGCACTTCCTCCAAAACAGGTCCACTTCATTTGCTCTAATATTTTTGGAACGCAAATACTTTACTGCTTCCACTTAATATATCTCTGGAATTGAGTAAACGAATTTGAATTAAAAACCAGTAAGGACGTGCTAAATATACCCTATTACCCTTATAGCGCTTAGATTCAAAATCGGAATGTAGGAAGGTATATAAATACGCGACTATATCTTAATCTGGATAAATGTTCTCACAATTAGACAACGTTCGTCTTTGGTTTAATAAACCGTTATCTGTTAAGTCTTTTAAAGATCTGCTAAGAAATGCCGATTAGATGCAAAATCGGGATATACGTATTTGCGTGGCTATATTTAAATCTGGAAAGATTTTCTTCAAATCCGTCCGTGGGTTAAACAAATTCACTCTCCCAAATTTCGGGGGAGAGTGAATATGTTTGCTAAGAGGCAAATCGGAAGCAACATGAATAAGTGGGCTAGAGGTATCTCTGTTTGGTCCAAAAGTTTTCTTTGGGTCGATTTTTATACACCATGCGCTTAGATGCCAAATCGGAAGTATATATATATGGGGACTTATTCTAAATCTGAACCGATTTTGACAGTTATTTGTGCAAAATTTCATCAAGGTCGGAGTGAAATTCCGACTTGTTCTTTTCGAACAATTTAAGATGGAGAGACGGACGGACATTGTTAAATCGAATCAGCTACTGATTCCTAGCAGATGTGCACGAAACAAACGAATAATACCCTGTACCACAGTGTCACACTTAATTTCACTTACCTCTTTATCCATAGTTATGTTGCCACTTATCACTTGTCTTTTCATGTAGGCACTCCTTTTATTCCTTTAATGTAAATTAAAACGCGTTTGTTTGCGATGGTAAGGGTACGAAAGGGTGGGACAATCAATTTTTATTTTGAAATTTATAATGACATTTTTTATGTATATCTTGTGTGTATAAATTTGAACAACAAACTCAAAATACGAAAAATATTACGAGAAATAAGTAAGAGTTTGACAAATTTATCATTTGATTAGATTCGGAATAATTTTGAAAATTATTTTCCAAATTTCATTAACAATATTTGTTGAATTTCAAAAATATTAACATACAGATACATTTATTGAAATTTTTAAACTGTCTGTTTTTTCTGTGTAGGCAAAGAAAACTTCTATGTTGCTTCACTTCGTAGAGGCAATGTATACGAAACAAAAATTCAGACATACACCGAAGTGTCTTATAGAAAGGTGGTTGGGTTGCTCGATCTCGAGAAAAAGAATTACTACACTTACCAGCTTAAGAGTTCAAAATGTCTTGTGGTAGTAATTAAGGGTATTGATAGTACAGTTTCAACAGCTGAAATAATCGATGAACTTGCTAAAGAGGGTTACGAAGTTAAATCCATAATAAACATTATAAATAAAAAGAAAATTCCTCAGCCCATGTTTAAGGTTGAACTAACATTTGATTCTTCAAGAATAAAGAAAAAAGGCGCACCTCATCCTATTTACGACCTAAGATATTTGTGCAACCGTAGAATTCGAGTCGAGGAACCTTTAAAACGAGCCGATCCTCCCCAATGTACAAATTGTCAAGAATTTGGACACACCAAGGCATACTGTAAATTACCGGCCGTTTGTGTCAGATGTGACGATGTGCACAAGTCCGTTGACTGTCCCCATCCCAGAACAGATACCGGCGTAAAAAAATGTAGCAACTGCGGTGAGAACCATACAGCAAACTACAGGGGTTGCCCTGTCTATAAGCACATGAAAAAATCACAATGTTAATAAAACTCCAACATATGCAAGCTATATTCCATCGCCTTTCCCAGGCTTAAGAACTGTATCTCCTACGGAAAATGCTAATTCTAGCTACCCAAACGTAAACCGAATCCCAAAGAATACAATTCATCCAAATATGTCATACGCCCGTATGACAAGAAATGGTAGTTCGTTACCCCCTCAATTTCCCCTCGAAAACTCAATAGAAAAATTAATAGAAACTATGAATTCATTCATGTTGAATATGCAAAGCATGATGCAAGAAATGATGGGAAATCAAAGTATGCTTATGCAACTCGTGTTAAATCAAAAATAAATCCAATGAGAATTTGTTATTGGAATGCAAACGGCCTGAGCCGACACAGAAATGAGGTAGAAAATGTTCTCCGAAACCACTGTATAGATATTTTATTAGTCTCTGAGACACATTTTTCAACCAGAAATTGTTTTAGGATACGTGGTTATTCCACATACGATACTAAACATCCTAGCGTGAGAGCCTGTGGTGGTACAGCTCTTATTGTCCAAAATAAAATCAAATATTATCCTATGCCCGAATATAGGACTGATCATATACAAGCAACTTCTATCGCTATCACAGGCACAAATCTGGTCATATCGTCAATATATTGTCCCCCTAGGCACAATATTAACAAAGACCAATTCATGGAGTTATTCTCCACTCTTGGCACAAAGTTTTTTGTAGCAGGTGACTACAATGCCAAGCACACATTTTGGGGTTCTCGCCTCACTACTCCAAAAGGTAGGCAACTACTTAAAGCCATAACATCTGCTAAAGTAGATGTAGCTTCGAGCGGTCACCCAACATATTGGCCCTCAGATCTGAACAAAACGCCTGACCTTATTGATTTCGCTATAATAAAAAATATAAGGCGTGAACAATTATCTCCATCTGTCCATCACTTGATCTATCATCGGATCATTCGCCTACCAGTTTGACACTGCTTTACAACAATCATGAAAATGGGTGTGACAGTTTGCCCAATAAGTATACCAACTGGCTAAAATATAAAAAATACGTTAGCTGACACCTATCCGATGGTGTATCGTTACGCACAACGGATGAAACTGAAGCCGCGGTAAACCTATTCACAAACGTTGTAAACAGTGCTGTTAAAGTGGTTACTCGAAAAAGCGCATTCAAAAGAGATAACTCCAATAACCCAGTAGTCATCCAAGCGTTAATCAATGAAAAAAGAAGCGTAAGAAGAGAGTGGCAACAATATCGCTCCCCAGCACTGAGAAAAAAAAACTAAAAAATTGCCAGAAGAGATTGAAATCAGCCGAGGAAAGTGATCTAAAAATATATTTGCAATCTCTGGCGAGAGAAGTTGCAACCAAAGCGGCAATAAGATTAAACTGCCTATCAATGTGGAGGTACAACAACTACGGTCACATGATATCAAAGTGTAGTGCTATGGGAACAGACCGAGTGGACTATAAACCGACTGTGTACACCTTCGAGATCACTATGATTCCCGCCAGAGATGAATGGGTTGGAAGAATACCAGGTAAAGAAACCATCTCCAGTTTTACACGGATGGTTCGAAGCTTGATGAAAAGGTTGGCTTCGGAGTACACTGTGCAGAGCTTAGTTTGGATATAGCTCACAGACTGCCAGATACCCGCAGTGTCTATCAAGCCGAAGTAATGGCAATATGGGAAATAGCCAAGTGGCTGAGTCGCAACATAGTAACCAACACTGGCGTTGTCATTTACTCGGACAGCCAGGCTGCCATCAATTCTCTGGAGGCAACATCCCTAAATTCACAAACAGCCCTCGACTGCCGCAGATCTCTTAACGAGATGGCTGAGCATAGGGATATCCCGGGGAACTGCAAAGCCGATGAACTTGCTAGGAAAGGGACGACATTACAAGTTCTCGAAGAATTTGCATATATTGGTGCGCCACTATCCACGTGCAAGCTTTGGCTTAGGCAAGAGGCAATCAGGCAGTCCAACGAAAGATGGACAGAAATCGGCACCTGCAGCGTAGCTAGACAAATCTGGCCTGGGTATGACCTGAGAAGATCAAAATATCTCCTCGCGCTAGAGAGGCAAAGATTGTGTACGTTAGCATCAGTTCTGACGGGACACTGCTTGATCGGCGAACACGCCAAAAGATTGGGTATTGACTCTAATGACTTCTGCAGAAGCTGTGGTGATGAGGAAGAAGTGGAGAGCATTGAGCACTTGCTATGCGACTGCCCCGCTCTGAATAAACGACGACTGGACATACTGGGGTCGGCTTTTCTAGGCAGCCTAACAGATCTTTCCGATATTCGTACTATCGACAAATTTGTATATCAAACAGGTTGGTTTCGATGAGGGGCATTTCAGCCCGTGGTAACACTAGGGACCTAAACTGGTCTATGTGAGCTTGTATAAAAAATACGGCTGCCACCCTAACCTAAACCTAATCCTTAATCTTTACTAAAAGCGGATTTCAGATTCCCTTTGCAGTTCAGCTTACAACACCTTACCACATATAAATATACCAGTCGATAACAGCTCAAGAAAAATGAGCGAAGTTGCCAAGTTAACTGCTTGTAGCTTTAATATACAAGGTGGCGCAAAAGTAATCCTCCTATCAGAAAATGCTATAAATTTTGCGATTGGCCCCTAATGCCTAATGTTGACATTTGTGTAGTAAACACATGCGAAATACACGTTAATAAACAATGTTACGCTACACTGCTCCAGAACGCGGAATATTGCTGACTATTTATTTGACCAATAATCGGTCGGTGACTTTGGCACAAAAAACATCGAAAGGTTACTTTTGCGCCACCTGTTAATACAAATACTTTCATAATTCATACAAATATTTGAAATTTTGTAAACACAAATTTTTAAATTTTATATATTTCTGAACAAATAAATTTTATTTGAAAATCAATAAAATTTCATTGGAACGCATTATTAATATAGGGTGATCCAAGTGATCAATCGCCTTTTTTTGACAGATCACGTGTGAGTCGTGTCATGCTGTCATGTTATTTTTGTTATGTATTGTTTGGCATTTCATCATGGAAAGACTTACGCCTGAACAACGTCTCAGATGGTTGAGTCCAATTTTCGATGACTCGATTATGTTGACCATAAGTTGAGCGAAGTGCACGAAACACATTCCGCACAGAACGTGAATTTTCGTAATAAAGTTTAACGATTTGTAAACGTTGTTCATGCGTAAGTCTTTCCATGATGAAATGCCAAACTATACTTAACAAAAATAACATGACAGCATGACACGACTCACAAGTGATCTGTCAAAAAAGGCTATTGAAAAAAGTATCTCTACTTGGATCACCCTATATATTACAACAAAATATATTTGCAAATAAGTTTTTCCAAATAATATATGTGTTCATACACAAATAAAATTATTGTGTAGAAAATTCTGCAAATATATTTTGTTTAAAAAAGATTTTCAAAACATTGCAGATTTTTCAAATTTCATTTTTATATTTTCATTGATTTCGAGTTATATGTATAATTTAAAATTAAATAAGGATCAACAACATTTGTAGTAATGCTCTTTTTTTAATTTCTAATTAATCCAAGTCATCATTTGTTGATGGGTTGACAACAATGATAAAATGACAAGAATGAAGCAATGTATCATAATGCTAGATTATACGATTTCAATTATAAAGGAATTTTACGAACATTTAAAATTTCAGAAAATAATTTACATTGAATTACTGAAAAACATAAAATATGTCATAAAATTAAGGTATTGATATATTTTCTGAATAGTTAAATGGAAATAAATATTTGTTTCGTATATTATAATGTCTGCAGAAATAGAATTTTTTTATAATGTATGCAGCCATTCGGAATGAACGCACTGTGTCAGAGGACGCAGTAATTATTTCTTCTTTGGGAATTATTGCGATTGAAATCGCGAAACATCGCTTCGATTATACTGTGCGACTAGTATAGAAAACCTCCCATAGAATTTTTATAGACGAATTTTTGTTTTATAGACCTTTGAAGTTGGGCTATTTTTAGTCAAATTTCTGGGCTACACTATAGCGGGCAGATGTCAAAACTAAAAAGCACAACCGCGTCCAAAGTGACTCCCAAAATGCAAAAAAAAATATAAAATGCCGTAAAGCACACGGATAGGCGAAACGGTACTCAAATGAAAGGACATTTTAACAAGATTAAAAAAAGACAAATCCAGTCGCTGTGGCCAGGTTTTAACATTTGGAGGCCCAGAAAAATCCTGTAGAGATAAATAATATTTATATTTAATCCAATGCACTGATAGAAAAGCCGTTCATCACCATGACGAATCAGTTTCCCACGACGAAAAGATTTATTTGACCATTTTGCTGAAAATATGATCAAACGAAGCAATCAAATTATAGTTTCTGCTTAAATGAACTGTTCTCTATGCGTTCTGATTACCTTAGTTAAATAATTTGTTGTAAAAGATCAATTTAAAAAATCTAATAATTAATGACGAACACCGTTCGTCAATAAGATTATCCATTCATCATGAGAACGATCGACTTATTCGCCCTTTACGGCAACGTCAATTCCTACAGCAAAACAAAGTAAGACATGCGACGTTGTTATGTTCGTCCACGTGTGTGTTCCACGCAGCACCGATTGGTTCAAACAAACCGCACTGGCACGGCGTAACTGATGTTTGTTTAACAAAACATCAAACACGTGCATACTCGTACATGCAGCTCGACAAGCTGCATAAGTGTGAAACATTTGTGCTACTGGTCTGTTGGCAAATAGATTACTTTATGTGATTATTTTTTATTTAAAATGGCAGAAGTAATGAATACTTCTCGTGTGTTTGATTTCAGCCTTACCTGATAACAACTGCGTCTCCAAACGAATATTCACAACTGAACCTAGCAATGCAGTCAAATAATTTTATTTTCCATAACATTTTAAATGGTTTAAAACTAGATGAACATTTATTGGAATTTTTAAAATTTAAATAGTCGTGGACATGAATTCGTCGTGGTGATGAATGGGATTCGTCGTGATAATGAATGGGATTCGTCGTGGTGACGAATGGAGTTCGTCGGGATGATGAATGGGATTCGTCGTGGTGACGAATGGAATTCGTCGTGGTGAAGAATGGAGTTCATCATGATGATGAATAGAGTTCGTCGTGGTGATGAATGCTATTCGTCGTGATGATGAATAGGGTTCGTCATGATGATGAATAAGGTTCGTCGTGATGATGAATGGATCATCCTGAGGACGAAAGTTTTTGGAAACAGAAATTCGTCATGGTGACGAACAAATTCATCAAGAGGATTATTCCGTACGTTAGCTGACTTTTGACGAAAAAATAATAGTGATGATGTTCAAATTCGTCGTCATGACGAAGCTTTTTCTATCAGTGTGGAGTGAATCAATGCATATATTAAACAATTTAAATAGAATATTTTATTTATTTTTATTTTTTTTTATAATGTCCGCTTGGTCTCGTTCGGGAAATATTTTCTTGTTGCACAGTGTTATTGTAATTCATGCCTAAAGTGGACATTATGCATGATACATGATGCATTGGGACGACCAAACTTCAAACTGGATGAGGATACCGCAACAGTGGTGCTTACGCGACACAATTCTGTGACACAATGGGCCCATTATTCAAATAGTGTCCAAAAGGGTGACGAAATAAAAACTGACAACAGACAAAAATTTGAATACAATGCGACATCGACAACTGTAAGGTACTCCGTCAGTCTAGACTAGAGTTTAGTCATGGCAACGAAGCAATATCGCCAGAATCATCTGATGGCAATGATTACCATGAAGCATGAAATGGCTCAAATGTACGATATACAAAAAAATAGTTTAGAGTTTATTATGCACTGCCATCACGTGAAATCGAATCCATAAAAGTAATCGATCGATGCGAAATTAGCAGTTTAATCATTGTGACTAATGGATAAAATCACAAAATAATTTTAAATTTTGCTTCTTAGTACTATTGCAACTGGTCGGCGACATGAAATTCCACCCCATTTCGAATACAGACAACATCGTCCGGACTTCACACACAGAAAATGTACAAATAATCCCCAAACTTCATGGTCATGTACACACTAAACATTTTATTCGAACGCTTTATGCATTTCTTATGTACTTCTTCAGGAACTCCTATTTCGTATTCCAACTCCAGGTTCTGTGAGAGATGAGAATATCGTGAAAAGAAAACGGACGCACACTCACACGCAAATTGGCCGAGTGGTCCTGGTCGTCTGGGAAGTTTCCTTACAATGCAGCTTCGTTAAAAGAACATCAGGGATAATAAAACCACTTACGGCACGTCCATCATTGAAAAGGTATCTTGTGGTGAGAAGAACATGCCAAAAATGTGGCTAGTGGGGCGACCGCCGGACATTTTATCTCCCACCACAGCCGACCAGCCAGCAGAAACTTTTTATATATTCAGAATGCATTCGAAATGAAATTTGTGCTTCCTCCTCTGCGTCTGTCTAGAGTCTAGACAAAGTAAATCTCGCCGAATGGTAGAGTATGTTTACTCGTATTAAATACAAACTGAAATCGAAATCTTAAAGTGCATTTATATATTTAATTTTCCACTATATATGATTTTGTTATTGGCGGTATATACAATGGACCTATTACAGACATATCTGGGTGTTAGATACAATTAATCGCAAAATATCGATTTTAAATTGGTGGAGAATTTTTAATGGTGCTGCATCGAATTGTTCTGCGTCAAACTTAATGGATATATCCAAATTTCATCCCAACCGAATGATATCTAGAAGTCAAATTGGGTGGAACCTTACACTGATAGAAAAACCTTTCTTCACCATGACGAATCAGTTTCGTCAATATATCTTATTGGTGACGAAAAGTTTCGTACATGCGATGTTTTTGTACGCCAATAGAACGAACACAATCATCAACCCAAGTTTTTGGTGATTTCTAAATTCGTCGAGGGAACGATAAGGTTTCATTCCCACGACGAAAAGATTTATTTGATTATTTTGCTGAAAATATGATAAAACGAAGCAATAAATTTATAGTTTGTGCTTAATTGTACTGTTCTATATGCGTTCTGATTACTTTAGTTAAATAATTTGTTGTAGAAGTTGTGATGAATGGAATTCATAGTGGTGATGAATGGGATTCGCCTATTGGCAAATACATTGCTTGATGAGATTTTTTTATATTTTAAATATCCTCATAAGAACTGCGTTTCGAACCGAATAATCACAACTGAACCTGACAGAGCAGTCAAGTAATTTTATTTTCCTTACCTTTTTTAATGGCCTAAAACCAAAAGAATATTTATTGAACTTTTTAAAATTTAAATAGAAGGGGGCAATGGAGTTCGTCGTGATAATGAACTCGATTCATCGTAGGTATGAAATGTGATCATCCTGAGGACGAAAGTTTTTGGAAACAGAGATTCGTCATGGTGACGAACAAATTCATCAAGATAATTATTCCGTACGTTAGCTAACTTTTGACGAAAAAATAATCGTGATGATGTACAAATTCGTCGTCATGACGAAGCTTTTTCTATCAGTGTAGTAACACGTGCACCAATGAGGTTCCTAAACACTGTGTACTTTTTTGTGTGGAAACTTTGTATGAGGGCCTCTGTATCCTTAACCTTCGGTGAAATTAAAAGTATATTATCAAATTTTATACCAATCTGTTGAAGTTTGTGACTTTTACGGCGTAAAGATAGAATATCGCATGAGGCCCTTGGCGTAAACGCGTCTGTAAGAAATGTGTAACTTAATTACTGCGAATTGTACCATGATTTCAACAGACGGGCATGGTTAGATCTAGATCAAATGTCTGAACGAATTTCGCAGAAATTATGCATGATGTGTACAAGGTTCATAGCTATATTGGGTTGTGATTGAACAACGTGGGCGTGGCACCGCCTTCGTAACCTCAAATATAAAAATGCAATATTTCGAGTACTATTGCCGTAAGAACGTTGAAGATTTTGATTTTCTATACTACTTATTTGAATCCTCTGAAATTCTACACATAGTATTTGTTTATTAGTCACTATTACCTCGAGAAAAATAGGCGAAGTAGTCACGCCCCTTTTGGTACCTCCCACACAAATGGACAATTTTGAACCAAAAGGTAATAGCTTATAACATTATTACATGTGCATAGAAAGACTTGAAATTTTGTACATCGTAATGGTTTAATAGTACCTACAATACAGTGCAAAATGGCAATGGCTTTTAACTTCAATACCAGTGCATACAAATACTTGCAATTTCGTACAGTGTAATGTTTTTATAGTACCTAGAGTCCAGAGAAAAGTGTCCGTTATTGGGACGCTCCTTTTGGTACCTCTCACACAAATGGACCGTTTTGTACCAAAAGTTAACAGAGGAACTTTTGGTACAAAACGGAGGAAAGTTTTTATAGTATCTAGAGTCAAGAGAAAAGTGACCGTTATTGGCACGCCCTTTTGGTACCTCACACACAAACGGACCATTTTGTATAAATTAAACAGCTTTTAACTTTAATATCAGTACATACTTTAAAGTACTTAAATGCTATTTAAATTTATAATAACTTAATTTAAACAAATAAATAAATTTTCGAATATTACATTTGGGACTCAAGGTGAGGGGATTCATAAGTCGGTTTAACCGACTGAACTTTCTTACCTGTTAAAGAATCATCATTTCACTATATGTTAACCCTGTGGGAGAGGTTCTAGAAGAAGTGGACTAATATTAACCATCTTCGAACTTAGCCGGAGATAGAGTTAAATATTACCAAATTTGAAGTCAATCGGTTAATCCTTTCGAGATTTATCGTGCGCACCAGCCACACCCAGAGAAAAAGCTTCATTCCATCAATGAAATTTTACATTGTATCAATGAAAAGTTACATTGTTTTTGAACCAATGTAAGGCTTCATTGATACAATGTAAAATGTTACATTGAACTAGTAAATGTTTCATAGAAATTTGTTACATTGATGTCATGAAATATTACGTTAATGTAATGAACGAGTTTCATTAATGTAATGAATATGTTGCATTAATGTAATGAACGAGTTTCATTAATGTAATGAATAAGTTGCATTAATGTAATGAAAACGTTTCGTTGTTGTAATGAACATGTTTCATTGGTGCAATGAACATGTTTCATTGATTCATAGAACATGTTTCATTGATGCAATGAACATGTTTCATTGATTCAATGAACATGTTTCATTGATTCAATGAACATGTTTCATTGATGCAATGAACATGTCTCATTTATATAATGTACATGTTTCATACCTTTGCTCTGAAATAAAATAGAAAATTAAACAAAATTCTCCGTTTTTTATTGCAATGTTTATTGTAGTACATCAGTGTTTGTTCATAACTTTAAAATCATTTCAATCTGAAAATATAATATAAAAGATAAATAAATAATTAAAATTGTGGGTTTTGAGAAATTTTAAAATAAAAAGACAACTGAAGTTGAGAAAATAAAAAATGAAACAAAAAAAATCACAATACAGTTTGTTCTTTTAAATTCGTTTTTTAACTGCATTTGTGAATTCGTAAATACAATTTAAGTAAACACTTAAACCGCATTTTTACATACTTACTAATTGAAATCCATTCACTCGCTTGTACTGAGGCCAAAGTGAAAAAGCTTAATTAATATTTTTGCTTTTATGCATAATTTTCGAAATTTGGAATAAGCAGTCCAGGCCAACCTAAAGTCATCTGCGGATAGATTGTCATATCTAAGGCTATGTGCGTACATTTCCGCATTTTCCCCAATTTCTAAACAAATAAAAAATTATAAATAGGAGTGAATGAAAATATGTTTAGGACATAACTTGGTAGAAAGTACTTACCTAGTGTTTTTGGAGTGTTTCATCGTTGACTTCGGATATGGTTCTTGAAAATTGTTTCTTGTTGTGGCATTTGACATATATTTTCCAACTTCTGTTTTTTCGAACATGCCATTTCAAGCTTGGCGTGTCTTTGTATGTACTTCCACAACATCTATAGTTGTCATTTGTTTTAAGAAAATTATATTATTTTAAGTGCTTAAATAGATTTCATTTCTTTCAAATGAAGTACCACACAAAAAACATTTCTCATTCAGTATTTGTTGACATTTTGTTTCACTTTAATATTTCAAATTTTGTTCAGCGATGAGGCTCATTTCTGGCTCAATGGATATGTAAACAAGCAAAATTGCCGCATTTAGGACGAAGAGCAACCTGAAGAGATTCAAGAGCTGCCACTTCATCCAGAAAAAACAGCGGTTTGGGGGCCGGTGGAATCATCGGTCCATATTTTTTCAAAAATGATGCCGGTGAGAACGTAACCGTCAATGGCGACCGTTATCGTGCCATGATAACCGACTATTTGATGCCTGAAATTGAAGCTCGTGATCTCGGCGATAGTTAGTTTCAAGAAGACGGCGCCACTTCCCACACATCGCATAAATCAATGGATTTATTGAGAGAACACGTCGGTGAGCAGATAATTTCACGTATTGGGCCGGTCGATTGGCCACCAAGATCGTGTGATATCACACCGTTAGACTTTTTCCTGTGGGGATATGTAAAGTCTAAAGTTTATGCGGACAAACCCGCTTCGATTCAGGCCTTGGAGCAAAACATCACGCGTATCATTCGCCCGTTACCAGTCGAAATGCTCGAACGAGTCATCGAAAATTGGACTCAACGGATGGAATATCTGAGACATAACCGCGGACAACATTTGATAGACATAATCTTCAAAAACTAAATGCCAACGAATGTTCTTTCAAATGATAAAAAAACATTCCCCATTCAATTTGAATTTTCTGTTTTTTTTTTTCTTTAAAAAAGGAGGGAGCTTCGAAATGGATCACGCTATGTAAGTATACCCTCCTCTCTAAGGTGAGGGGATAATTAGAAGATGTATCATCTAAGTAAGATAATCTACAAGTAAATTACCGAAAGCTATAACATGGTAGTCGTAATTCAACTTCGTTTAACAAAAATATGTATATATATAAAATATTTTTACTATGTAGTGTTTTGAGTAAAGGAGCGCTTTTTGGAGTACAACTGGTTAAAATGGTAAAACTTGTAAAGGAACAAAGCTATAATGTACGAATTTGTATCAGGGATGTAACGAATATTCGCATTTGCATATGCGAACGCAAATTAATCTCCTTATTCCCTTCACACAATTTGATGATATTAATATTTCTTCAAAACAGTTGAAGAAATATGTGTGTCCTTGTGGTAACAGGAAGTAAAATTATGGAAAAAAATTCTTAATACTTGAATATCCTGGAAAAGTATAAATTCAGTTCCTTAAATTGTTTGGTACTAAAGGGTCAAACTATTATTCGCATTCGCTTTCGCAAATATGCATATTTCACTATTCGCTTTCGCATTCGCAATAAATATATTTTAATATTCCGTTTCGCTAAAGTTAGTTTCGTTACATCCCTAATTTGTATTTAAATAAAAGGAAGAACTTCAATAAAATGTACTGTAAACACAATTTTTTTCAACAAAATTTCCAACAACAATTTCATATTGACCTACCCAGCAAAATTTCTCATTACCAAATAATCCGACAAGTAAGCAAAGTTCGATAATGGTAAGTACTTATTATTTAGCCACTTTTCTCATTATTTTAACATGGGGATGTCATTGGAGGAAAGTACTTCCCAAAAGCATACAATAATGTAGCATAATAAGTACTTATTTGTAGCATAGGCATACCACATAAATATGTGCTTATATTTTCACGATTTGAAGTACTTGAATAATGCATTACCAAAAAGTTATAAAATAAGTAGATATGGTAGATATTTAGAAATGGCCATTTAAAGTGATTTTGAGCATATTTCTCGAAACAAACAATTTCCTCATGCCAGATTCGAATTTCTGAACCCAAACTCCCATGTAAAAAATCTTCAAAGGATTTACATCAGGTGACATACGTAAATATTTATGGTATTTTCATTCAAATCTACACGTATTATTTGAAACATGTTGCGTTATATTTTAATTTGGCAACATGATTTTGATAATATTCGTAAAAACATATTATTTCTGTTATTATTGGTAAGTCATTATTAATAAGCCGAAAGTAATGCAGCGAATAATGAGATGTCATTATTTGGTAATGCAGGGAATAATGACAGGTACTTACCAAGATTTTGCTGGGTAGCTACATTACTAGTAATACTGAGTAGGAAGTTGTTCGCAAAAAGAATGCGAACAACTTGTGCTAACATATTTTGGTGTTCAACGGAAATTCTGTGATATTAAAATGTTTAATGGCGATATATTATTTATTTACTCGTAATTAAATCAACATTGTGCTTCCTAGAACAAACGAATTATTGTGAACATGATAATTATAAGTTTTAAGAATTAAATCCACGTGGATCTAGAGTGCTTTTATATTGAGGAAAAAATAAAACGTAAATTTTTATACGATGTTTACGGAGAACGTCGAAAGCTTAACTCTTCGAAAAATTAAACCAAGTCCACCGGTAAATTCCCCAACTATGGGCACAATACCCCAAATAGTTTGGGGGTCGTGGATTCGATTCCCACAAGAGGCTCTGGTCTGTCGCTGCAAAATCTAGTCACATGGTATCTGTTACCCGGCTTCCCTGTACCGTAAAACTATAATATAAATTTACTTTGTATTGTTATTTATATAAATAAATAAATAAATTCCTTCGCCGTTTTTAAAAAACTTTGCACTCTTTATTACATAATAGAAGCAAATTTGGGGTCATCAAATCTTTCCCGAACGAAACCAACTACACAACTAGTATATCAAAACCCCCAAAGGGTTTTGCAAAGTTATGTCGAATTTTTGTTTAATAGCCGTTTGAAGTTGGGATATTTGCTACGGGCTAAAAGTGTAACACGTCAAAGGAGTGACCTAAGACCCCAAGTATGATCGGCGGATTTTAAATCCTTTGAGCAATTTCCGTCCGTGTTTGTCTACTGGCTGGTGCGCACGATAACTCTCGAAAGGAGTAACCTATAATAGTAACTATAGCGGGCAGATGTCAAAACAAAAGAAAATAATACCGTCTCCGAAGTTAACATAAAAAGTAAAAAATTATGCCCAGTTGCGCAAAGGACCCAGGGGTCTAGGCCTTTCAAAAATGCCGTAAAGCACCACAGATAAGCGAAATGATACTCACATGAAAGGAAATGTCAACAAGATTCCAAAAAAGAAGAAAAATACAGTGGCGGTGACCAGGTCTTAAAATTTAGGGGCCCAAAAAGTCCCGGAGAGACAAAAAAAGGTCCTAATGTTTTTTACATGTAATTCAAAGTGTAGCGGCTTAATTAATTTAATTATTTATAAATCATAACAATAAGAGTAACTTAAATGTTTATGTTCATATTCCTAATTGTTTGCAGATTATATTACTAATTTTTTTCTTTGATTATATTACTATTTTTTTTCTTGAGTGTATAATTATTTGCCTAGCATTCGGCTTTTTTCGGACATTGAAAAACTCTCAATAATTTAAGTTATATTGGTGTTTGAGTGTATGCTTATTTATTCTTGATTCTTCTTCTTTTTATTGAAACACTCAAAGATCATTTGTTTTATTTCAAGACTCTCTTCTCATATGTTAGCACTCATTTCGTATATATTGTTACCAGCGTTGCTGTTTTGGTCGGATGGATTTTAAATTTCTCTTTTTGGTCGGATGGTCGGACCAATTGAATTTTGGTCGGTTTTATCGAATATACATCGGATATTTAAATTGTATTACAATACAGAATAATTTGAAGTTGGTCGATCTTTTTAAGATAATATCAGAGCATATTACTTAAAGTTAACCTTATCCCAGTTAGGAATACCTTGAAAAGTCGATTGCAAATCTCAATCTTTTTCTTAATCGCTGCAAACCGTATCGTTGTGTTTTAAACAAAGCTAAGTGCATACATGCAGTTTTTCAGAGGAGGTGATCAATGTTTGATGCATTTTTTAAATGTGTGCGGAATTCCTTTATAATGCAAATCGAATGACCTGTGCTGTTTTGTGAATAACTTTTTATTGTCTTGAGGGATAAACACCAAATGCTGAGTTGACTTAGCATTTTTTAGAATGGATGTATCGAAAAACATTGCTATAAAATTTGTATGATAATAATAATTTTAGTTTTGTCAAAGGAACTTTCGTTTGCGGAAATGTGGTTTATATCTGTCTAAAATATCGTTCCTGTGAAAAGAATTATTCTGGTTAATAAATCTCACCATAATTTTAGTTTGAGGACTTTTAAAGATTCTCTATAAATACAGATCACAAATGAAATATACTGAAGATCATTTTTCAATGCAGAAATCCTTTCTTACACATTACTTTTTTTTGGCAATTTAAAAATAAAATAAAATTTATTTTCGCGAAAGACTTTTATTTACATTGTAGGATACAACTATCTCAAACTTAGGCATAATGACAAGATTAAGAAAATTGGCCATAACAGTTATAGTCTGCATAGAAGAGTCCCAACCGATTTTATTTCTTTGGATTATAGAGGGCACAAATTTGAACCACTCACACCAATAAGGGCCGGATGAAATTCGTCAATTGATGTTTCTTTGAGTAATGGATCTCATTGGTTCACATTTTTAGATAGCTTCATATAATGGCGAATTGTACCCAGAACCGAGCACTCCAGAGATTTTTCCTGTTATAGCATTGACTGCGCTCTTTATTGTAGGATATATACATAATATTCGAACGGGACACATTTAAACTTTAAAATGTTGGTCGGCTACAACGGATTTTGGTAGGTTTTAGGGAAAATGTTGGTCGGAAAAATATTTCTTCTGTGGCAACACTGATTGTTACCTATGATAACACAGTGCGACAAAATAAACTCAAATTGAGAAGCAAATGTCGCGATACTATTTTTCCTGTAGGTCTTGTCGAGAATTCCCCGGACACCCCCAAAATCCGGATTTACGGGTAAAAACCCGACTTTCTTGCCTTTTTTCACTTGAACGCCTATAACATTGTTATTTATTTGCCCATTTTCAATCTATGAAAGTATTTGGGAAGAAGAGAATTAGACCTTTCGAACGATGTATATTTTGATTATTTGAAGCTGTAGGAATATAGGTTTATTTGTCCTACAAACACATTTTTTTCATTTTTGTCCGACATTTTCTAGTTTAGGCAATGTTTTTACCAATTATATTGTGAGATAACCGTACTATTATTTAATTTATATATATAGTTTATTTTATAAGGAAAAAATGCAACCAGTCTCTTAAAAATCCGTTTGCTAATAATTAACAAGGTTATAGGCGTTCAAGTGAAAAAAGGCAAGAACATCGGTTTTTTACCCGTAAATCCGGATTTTGGGGGTGTCCGTCAAATTTTGTAGAACAAACTTTGTTCTACTCGCCAAGACCTACAAGAAAAATAGTATCGCGGTTTTTGGACTGTCGCACTGTGTAATCACTCATTACCGTACTCAGACTCTCACTTATGATAACGGTTTACTCAATGTAAATTAGGCAATGTTTTTACCAATTATATTGTGAGATAACCGTACTATTATTTAATTTATATATATAGTTTATTTTATAAGGAAAAAATGCAACCAGTCTCTTAAAAATCCGTTTGCTAATAATTAACAAGGTTATAGGCGTTCAAGTGAAAAAAGGCAAGAACATCGGTTTTTTACCCGTAAATCCGGATTTTGGGGGTGTCCGTCAAATTTTGTAGAACAAACTTTGTTCTACTCGCCAAGACCTACAAGAAAAATAGTATCGCGGTTTTTGGACTGTTGATTGAAATTACTCTGGAAAAAATTGTTTTTCCCTTTTTATCCCCTCACCTTAGAGAGGGGGTATATATCATTTGCTAACAACCAAAAATGTAACGCATCGAAGGAGTTACCTAAGACCCTAAGTATGTTTGGCGGATATCCGTTTTGGGCCCTTTGGGCCCGCCCGTCCGTCAGTCTGTCTGCTGGCTGGTGCGCACGATAACTCTCGAAAGGAGTAACCGATCGGTATGTGGTAATATTTTCTTCTATCTCCGACTAAGTTCGAAGATGGGCCATATTGGTCCACTCCTTCTAGTACCTCCCCCACAAATGGTTAACATTTTGTGAAATGTTGATTATTTAATAACTTCTATACTACTTATTTGAATCCTCTGAAATTCTACACATAGTATTACTTTATTAGTCACTATTACCTCGAGAAAAATGGGCGAAGTTACCACACCCCTTTTAATAACTTCTATACTACTTATTTGAATCCTCTGAAATTCTACACATAGTATTACTTTATTAGTCACTATTACCTCGAGAAAAATGGGCGAAGTTACCACACCCCTTTTGGTACCTCCCACACAAATGGACAATTTTGATCTATAAGTTAATAGCTTATAACTTTATTACCAGTGCATTTAAAGACTTGAAATTCTGTACCGTGTAATGGTTTAATAGTACATACCTACAATACAGTGAAAAATGGGCCACGCTCCTTTTCGTACCTCCCACACAAATGGACCATTTTGTACCAAAAGTTACTAGCTTATAACTTTAATACCAGTACATACTTTAAAGTTATTAAATGCAATTTAAAGTGATAATAATTTAAATAAAACAAAGAAACAAGTAAGAAAGTTTCAGTCCGGTAAACCGACTAAGGTATACCCTCACTTTGTGAGTAATGTAATATTGAATATTACACGAATTATTCTGTCAATTTGTGTGGGAGTTAGCAGAAGGGGTTTAACAAATCCACTTATTTTTCGCTGAACAGTAGATACTTTAAATACATTGCACTGTGCCAAATTATAAGCGTTTATGTGCACTGGTATATTAACGCTATAAGATATTAAATTGTGGTATGATTTGGCCATTTTGTGTGGGCTGTAGGCACTGTACAACAGCCGAAGAATCACTATAAATCCCCAACTTATGATCCGGAAGTTGTTCTAATTTGGATTTTCACAATGGATTTAACAAGGGCTTGTCGCGCCGGGGAATTACTCATTTGTCACCACTTTTGCACCACTCCTCTTAAAGCACTTTAAGATTTGCTTTTTTGGTGTTGTATTTATTTGATGAATGCATGTCGTTCTTATCAACATCTTTGGGTCCAGAGATCTCTTATTTAAAGGAATACAAATGTTGACATAGGGAAGGGAACGTATAAATAATATACTATTGACCAAAGAGATCAACGATCATTTACAAGTATGTACGAGGTATGTTCAAAAAATATCGCCAGTTTTTAATTTCCGCGGGCTACGTGTTTTTGATTTTTGATAATTTTGTAGCGTTATGTTGGTACTCATGTCCATTGCTTATGCTGACAAGGTCGGCCTTTTTGAATGTTTAGTTAATTTTTGACAGCTGTTGTGCTTGAATTTCCGCGGGATACGTGTATTTGATTTTTGATATTTTTGTAGCATTATGTTGGTACTCATGTCCATTACTTATGCTGACAAGGTCGGCCATTTTGAATGTTTAGTTAATTTTTGACAGCTGTTGTGCTTGGATGGGTTTTTAACGTGTCTTCGATTTTTATCTATTTCACAAAATGGATCAAAGAATATGCATACAATTTTGTGTGAAAAACAAAATAAAGTGCGCTGACGCATTCCGAATGTTGACTGTGGCATATGGTGAAGCTATCTTGGACCAAAGCAACATTTATCGGCGGTACAAAATGTTCTTACAGGGCCGAGAAGATGCGAAGGACGAACAGCGTGCCGGACGCCCGGTTTTAACAGTTTTTCACAGTTTTCTTTGATAGTAGTACGGTCAATAAAGAATATTACCTGCAAGTTATGCGCAAATTGCGCGAAGCAATCCGACAAAAACGCCCGGATTTGTGGAAGAACAAAAACTGGCTTTTGCACCATGATAACGCCCCTGCACACACATCGTTGCTTGTGCACGAATATTTGGCCAAAGACAACACAGTAATGGTGCCACAGCCACCGTATTCCCCTGACCTAGCCCCCTGTGACTATTTTTTGTTCCCAAAAGTGAAAAGGCCCATGAAAGGACGACGCTACGCCACGATTGAGGAGATAAAGACGGCATCGGAGGAGGAGCTGAACAAGATCACAAAAAATGATTATTTGAAGTGCTTCGAGGATTGGAAAAAACGTTGACGGAAGTGTATAATACATCCGAGGGGAATTACTTTGAAGGGAACAAAATAAATATTCATGAATAAATAAATACTTTTCAAAAAAATACAAAATTCGCGATATTTTTTGAACATACCTCGTATGTTTAGGACATTCGAAGACGTTTGTAATCTGTATGGAGTAGCTGGCTCTTGAAAAGTGTGACCGAATGACAGTACAATGATAGTACACTATGGGGTCATTCGTAACATTTTCGCAAATGATCAACATTCTCACTAATAAAAAAGAATGTTTATTTTACACTTTAATACATACCACATTTGTGCGGCGCTACACGCAAAGGAAAAAATATATTTCGTTTCGCAGAAACGAATTTTTTCTTTGCGTGTATGTATTTTCCGTAGCAAAATAAATATTCATGAATAAATAAATACTTTTCAAAAAAATACAAAATTCGCGATATTTTTTGAACATACCTCGTATGTTTAGGACATTCGAAGACGTTTGTAATCTGTATGGAGTAGCTGGCTCTTGAAAAGTGTGACCGAATGACAGTACAATGATAGTACACTATGGGGTCATTCGTAACATTTTCGCAAATGATCAACATTCTCACTAATAAAAAAGAATGTTTATTTTACACTTTAATACATACCACATTTGTGCGGCGCTACACGCAAAGGAAAAAATATATTTCGTTTCGCAGAAACGAATTTTTTCTTTGCGTGTATGTATTTTCCGTAGCCCCGGTTCAGAGAGTAGTAAAGTATCACAGTGTTATTACCATAATTTCTTTTAAAATTATTTAATTATAACCAACACCACACTGTGGTACAATTTATTATAATTTTATGCATTTGTTTCTAACACCTAAAATGAGAATAGATATATCGAACCATCGTTTATTATACCGAAGAATCAATGTGCAGGTCACAAATATAGTCCCATCTCAAAGAAATTTTGCACATTTCTTTATTTTGGGACAAGACAATTCGTATTAAAATTGAAAGACAATCCGTATTTAGATATATGTAAGTTATTTTCTTTCGTCTAGGGCGAACGATCAAAAATCTCTCAACTATTTGAATATCAGTTTAGAACCAGATATCTTAATATATATTAATGTACTTCGATTTAGCTTATACCCTCTACAGAAGATATATGTAAATTCCTTTCGATATTCATGAAATTTGGTAAAGAGTATCTTATTTTAACAGTTAATATCTGTGTGAACAATATCGGTTCAAATTTACATATAGCCCCAGATATTCGCATGGATGTGTTGCTTCCGATTTAGAATTATCATAGAAGTCATACTTTAGTCAAATGTACTATATTTTGCACAAAGGATTTTTTAATCCGAGAATAACCGGTCACTAGCAAGGTTGGAAAAATGTGTTTCCATGTATAGAATCATGAACACTGCGAAATTTGATTAAAAAATGGATACCATTCAGATAAAGGCCAAATTTAAATACAGACCCCATATAGAATTTTGCATCTAAAATAGCTGTCAAACACGATTGACAAAACAGCAACAAGAGAACATCTTCAAAGGTTAAATAGATGAATACAGTACGTTCTGTTTAATACAATGCCTTTTGTGCTTTATTAAAAACGATCACTTGATGTTACGTCTTTTTTCTTCAATAAAATCGGGTTACGCTCTTGGGCATTTCTGGTGACGATATATCAAAATTTGTGGAAAGTATAAAGTGTTATTAATAAATTCAGTTTTTATCGCAATCCAATGAACTACAATTCAACAATTTAACATATTTCGAAGAAAATTAGCATACAAGTCGACTTTTAGATCCGATTAATCGACCTGAAACGAAATTTGGTCGATGAAAAGTCGAAAGTCGACTAGCTCCCACAACCATTCACTAATTCTGATATAGCCCCCATATAAATATATATTTCTTCCCTTTGGCACTATAGAAGCAGTATTTTACATATATCTCATAGCCCTCATATATATGTTCCTTCCGATCTGGACGTTTATCACTTCAGAAGCTTTATTTTACATCCAATCGTTTTGAAATTATGCATTCTTGGGTTAATAATTTATATTCCGAAATTGCAATTTGGTTAGTTATTTAGAAGAACTTCATTAAATGCCGAAAAAATCTTCATACTTATGATTTGGAAGTACTTACAATGTTATTCTTTTGGAAGTACTTCTTTTATTTTTTGCTGGGTAATGTTATAACCTGTTAACTTGTGGTGCAAAATGGTGCTTTTGTGTGGGAGGTACCAAAAGGGGCGTGGAAACTTTGCCCATTTTTCTGTAGTTGATAGCCATTAATAAACTAATACTATGTTTGGAATTTCAGACGATTCTAATAAGTAGTATAGCAGTTATTAAAGAATCAATATTTCACAACATTTTAACCCTTTGTGGGGGAGGTACTAGAAGGGGTGGACCAATATGACCCATCTTCGAACTTAGCCGGAGATAGAAAAAAAATTACAACATACCAAATTTTAAGTCAATCAGTTACTCCTTTCGAGAGTTATCGTGCGCACCAACCAGTAGACAGGCAAACGGACGGATATTGCTCATTGACCCAAAACGGATTTCCGCCGAACATACTTGGGGTCTTAGGTCACTCCTTCGATGTGTTACACTTTTTGTCCGTAGCAAATAGAAAAAAAATTACAACATACCAAATTGTAAGTCAGTCAGTTACTCCTTTCGAGAGTTATCGTGCGCACCAACCAGTAGACAGGCAAACGGACGGATATTGCTTATTGACCCAAAACGGATTTCCGCCGAACATACTTGGGGTCTTAGGTCACTCCTTCGCTGTGTTACACTTTTTGTCCGTAGCAAATGATATATAGCCTCGTCACACTAAAGTGAGGGTATAATAATAAATGTACGAGTACTCATTACTCATATTCATTAGTCGGTTTACCCGACTGAACTTTCTTACTTGTTATTTTACCTTTTCATATGACTTTGTATGTATGTACACAAAGCCAAGTTGTGTGTGTTATATCATATAGTTATCAATATATTTATATATCATATAGTTATCAATATATTTATATATCATATAGTTATAAAAATTGAAAAAAAAATATTTCTTTCTTTAAAAATTTCGAGGAAACAGTTTATTCTGTGGATTTTTTTTAATTTTTCAAAATTTATTATTGAAATGGTTTATTTATCCAGGTATGACCTTCTTTTAATAAATGAAGAAGATGAAAAAAACAAAAAAAAAAACTACAATAACATGCAAAATATATAAAAAATCCAAAAGTTAAAAAAAAGCTAGAGCATACTCAAAATTAAATATAACCAAAAATGTTACGATGTAGGCAATTCGGATCTGATCCACGTACACTTCTCATGGTTTACAAATGCCTGCGAATCTTATGTAGAGTTTTTTGGTCGAACACAATATCTAACGAGGAACTACGCAGTCGAACACAAGAAGAGGCGATAAATCGGCAGATTGCAAGAAGAAAGTGGGGGTGGATAGGCCAGCCACACCCTCCAAAAATTGAATGGCAGAATAACCAAGACCGCACTTGAATGGATTCCCCAAAGCCTACCCGGCCATGAACATTTTAACTTTCTATAGAATGAGCTTTCATTTACTAAAAAATATTGCTTACAATGATGGTATGATATCGATACATTTTCTTAATACTTTAATGAAAACAATTTTTTTTAGAGCAACAAAACATTTAGTATTTGTGTGTGCCAAATATATTTGGAGAATACCCTAAACATATATATGTTTCAAGCAGGATATGTTTGAAACAATACACTGCAGAAAAGATTCAGCGTGTATGCAATTCGTACACTATACACATCTATGTAAGGTTATGCGTTAAATTCAGTAGATATCGCATGTATAAGTGAATAATGTTGTATAAAGCTTGGTTGAAAATGATTGTCTTGAGATATGCGGTAGAAAACACCCGTAAGGAAAGGCTAATACGTAATACCCCACACCTTCCTTATAATGTGAATTATTGGTTTCGTTTCAGTTAACGAAGTACTTAGCTGCATCGCTTCATCAATGCTTATTCCAAGGAGGAGTTGAAGATGTTGATCATAATAAACAAGATCTTAAACGAAAATGCGCACACGGGCCAAAATCGCATTTTTTGATATGTTTGAATCGAAAGAAAATATATTTGGAACACAAATTTTTAAATGTTTTATATTTCTGAGTAAATACATTTTATTTGAAAATCAATAAAATTTACTTGGAACGCATATATTAATATATTGCAACAAAACATATTTGCAACTAATTTTCTCAAATAAAATATGTATTTATATACAAATAAAATTATTGTTTAGGAATATCATCAAATATATATAATTTCAAAAAGATTTTCAAAACTTTGGTGAATTTTTCTAATTTCATTTTTAATTTTTCCTTGATTTCGAATTGTTTCTCCCAGTCAAAAATACCATTAGCAGCATTACATTCTGTTTTAAGGGACTCATTATAAATTATTGAGTATTTCATGTCAGCATTTTTTCAATCCTTCGAGTAAATTAATGTTATCAAAAATTATACGATTTCAATTCAATTAAAAATTTCTAAAAAATTATCATTAAATTACCGAAAAACTTAACACAATTAAGGTTCGATATTTTCGGAATACCTAAATTTAAATACTTTTTTGTTTCGGAATTAAAAATCCCAAATAAAAGGTATTAGGGTGGAAACAAGGATTTGTTTGGAACAACATCTTCCCAAATATATAATTTTTGTGTGTACCAAATATTATATATTTAGAGTGTACCATAAACATATATATGTTTCAAGCCGAATATGTTTGGGACAATATACTACAGAAGCGATTTTTTTCAGCGTGCAGTATTCTTTCATAGATCAATAATCGGTTGAACATTAACATATACATAGGGATATATCTAACTCTGAACCTATTTTCCCCAAATTTGTCAGTGTTAATTTATGCGATAAGAAACCTCTTTCTGTCCAATTTCCCCTTTTTTATATGTTTGAGTCGAAAAAAAATATATTTGTTACACAAATTTTTAAATATCATATTCATATTTCTGAGCAAATAAATTTTATTTGAAAATCAATAAAATGTATTTGGAACGCATTTATTAATATATTACAACAAAATATATTTGCAAACTAAATTTCTCAAATCAACTATGTGTTTAAATACAAATAAAATTATTGTTTAGAAATTTCTCCAAATATATTTTATTTAAAAAAGATTTTCACAACTTTCTATGACTTTTTCGAATTTCAGTTTTAATTTTATCTTGGTTTCGAATTATACCTCCCAGTTACAATAACATATGCTGCATTAACTTTTGTTTAAATCAATCATTTAAAATTCCAGTCATAATTTCTTGTCAATCCTACAAATAATTGATTTTGATCCAAGTTACACGATTTCAATTATTATTATTTATTATTTTTACGAACATTAAAAATGTGTACAAAACTTTGAATTAGTAACAAATTTAACACAATTAGCGTATTTTCTGAATTCGTAAATGCAAATAAATAGTTGTTTCGGAAATAATAGTCCCATAAAAACATATATTTGGGACAATATACTACAGACGCAATTTTTTTTCAGCGTGTACTGATTGAATGTAAAATACAGTTTCTACAAAAATTGGATGTAACATATGAATGTGAGCTATATCTAAATCTTTTCCCTTTCTGAAGAAACTTCTCTCTGTCAATTTTTATACAGATCGGGTCAAAGTGTTGCTTATACCGTACAGGGATGTGGAGTCGAGCAAAACTACTCGACTCCCGGAGTCGGATTTTAAAATGATTCGACTCCACAATATACTGCATGGGGTTATAAGTTTGTTTTGTGGCAGATTCGTAACTAAATACTTTTTCACCATTGGAATTGTTTCAAATCGGTTCAGACTTAGATGTATTTCACATTCAAACATTTTAAAATTAAGCAGGGTTGAGTTTATATATCTAAGAACCCATATTGCCGAATTTGAAGAAATTCTGTTTAGATTTTGATTTATAAGGCAATCATTTCATATTTCTATCAACTATATCAGAGCGTATTCTACTTTAACAAGCTGGTGACCCGACTTTAGACTTTTTTTTATATATATACATATACATTATTTATTCAAATTCATTAAAGTGCCTCAGCGCCTCTAGGGCATTATTGAGGCCATCTGACAACAATTTTTTAAATTAGATTTTTCACCATTGGAATATATTCATAAATTATAATACTTATAATTTATGAATATATAAATATAAAATTTTTTTAGTTTGATTCATATTCTGTTTACTCTAGAAAAATTAATCATATTAGGAGCATTTCAATATTTTGCAAAAGATGTATTTTAAGTCTGTTTTTAAAGAGTGAAATAGTCTCGGAGTTCTTTATGGATGAGGGCAAATTATTGTATTCTAAACTGCCATTGTATTCAATCCTTTGTTTGGTTGTTTCCAACCGACATCTCACCACTCGGATATTTGAGTTCTGTCTTGTACTATTGTGAATTATTTCAAATTGAATTGTATGATAGCCAATTTTGTTCAATACTTTAAAACATATACCATTTGCTGCATTTTATGCAAGCCATATACGGGCAAAACAGTTTTTGCTACATCTCTGTATAGCTGTAATGTAGAGTACATTTTTCAAACACTTATCAAAGATCATTAGTTTAGTTTTTTCATCGAGTTTATTTCGAAGTTTGTACAAAATACCAATAACTGGGGATATTTTTGATTTCACATGTTGTATATGATTTTTCCATGAAAGGTTGCTTTGTAAATATACTCCCAGGTACTTTACAGCTCACCATCTGATAAAATTATAAAATCATTACATCGCTGTTGTTGGGGTCTAAATTTGATGAATTTCGTTTTATTGGAGTTTAAAACAAGTTCGTTTATCCCAGCGTACTTAGTAAGAAGCTCTGAATCATGCGCAATTGCTGATTTAAGTGTTATTTCCGTTTTGTATGGATAGAAAAGGCATAAATCAGCTGCATACATAAATATTCTCCCTTTCATTCCAATATTATTTATGTCATTAAGATACATTTTGAAAAGCAAGGGTCCCAATACACTACCCTGTGGTACTCCATATTTGACATGCTCCGTGGAACTTTTGTATTCGTTTATTTCGACATATTGCCTCCTATTGCTGAGATAGCTTTTCAGTAGACCTAACTCTCTTCCCATTAGTCCATAAAAGGCAAGTTTTTTTAAGAAAACGGTGTGATCGACGAGTTCAAAAGCTTTGCTAAAGTCATAGAAAATTGCTCCGACACCAGCATAACCATCATCCAAACATTTGCATATATGATTGACAACATTGACAACTGCTTCGGCAGTACCACATCCCTTTCGGAATCCATATTGGTTGTCTGATAGCAATAGCTCACATTCTAAATAGGATTCTAGCTGTCTATTTATAATTTTCTCGAAAATTGTATCTATTGTAGATAGCAACGAAATAGGTCTATATTTTGTAACTGAGTTTGCATGTATTACTGATACGTCTCAATCGGCTATTTATGTGGATGTGGAGTTGGCTCTTCGTCGAACTAAAAGTTTTTTCTTTAACTTTAAAGTGACTGCAAATTTCCTTTTATCCAAGGTGCCATTTCATTATAAAGTGTTTGTGTTTTTTTTTAATTCAGTCGTAGAAAATGACATAGCATTTGATAAAAAGATACAAATTTTGACATATCATCTGAGGGATCCCCCAGTTAGGGCAGTGCACTCATATTATTTCGTATGTATATTTTAATTTTTCCATAATCACAATAGTTTCTTACAAACTCATGTAAATCTTTAGTTTTAATATGAGATTCAAGTCTGCAAAATACAAAATTCATATTTGAATCCCTACACGCTGAAAAAAAAATCGCTTCTGTAGTATATTGTCCCAAACATATTCGGCTTGAAATATACATATGTTTAGGGTACAATTCAAATATATAATATTTGACACACACAAATATTATATGTTTGGGAGGATATTATTCTAACAAAAATATGCTCCCATTCAAATATTTTTTTATTTGGAACTAGTATTTCCGAAATAATGATTAATTTGTAGTTATTTATTTTAGCAATGTATCAATGCCTTAACTTAAAGACATGTTTTCTGTTTTTCTGATGTTCAAAGAGCATTTTTTTATAAATTTTATATGTTTGTAAAATTTAATTAAAACTTAAATCGAATAATTTTTCGATTTAATTATCGAATAATCTTTGTCAATACATAAATTGCATTGATGGATTGACAAAAAGTGATGAATTGGAATATTTATAAATTAAGAAAATTTTAGCTTTAAAGTTTAACACGAAATCTAGGAAAAACTAACTAAACTTAGAATAAGTCAGCAAAGTTTTAAAAATCTTTTCAAATAAAATATATTTGGAAAACTTCTTAAACATTAACATTGTTTGTGTGTAAACATATATTCTATTTGTGAAATTCAGGTTGTAAATAAATTATGTTCTAATATATTGATATATGCGTTCCAAACAAAATTTTTTGATTTTCAAATAAAATGTATTTGTTAACAAATATAAAATATTTAAAAAAATCGTTTCCAAGTATATTTCCAAGTATATCAAAAATTACGATTTTCCTCCGTGTAGTAGATATGAACGGATACCGACCAAAAAGGCTTAAAACGTAATCAATGTAACCAGAAAATGTATTACTGTGACATTTTTGGGATCTGTAAAATGTCATCAATTTTAAAGCTTTTCCAAAAATTTTATGATCGTTGAGAGATATTACTATTGACTCAATATAGTTTACGCTCTCACATAACTCTACGGAGTAATTTATATCTTTATGAATATACACTGAAGTTCCTCCATATCCGTCACTCCTAAAGCAATGTTTATTATTATATCCAGGAATTTTGTACAAATCCACTATATCATGCTGAAACCAGGTCTTTTGAATACAAATACATAATTGAAAGCAGTTTAGAAAAGGTAGCTATTAACTTTTTGAACTTATTAAACTTTGTAAGTGAGGAAAAGCTTCTAATATTTATTGATAAAATTTGCAAATTATTCAGTTGCAACAATTCATTTAAATAACTTTGAAAATAATTAATAGATTTGAAGTGATGATTCATAAAAAAGAGTTATTTTATATAAATAAACAATATAATAAATGTATATAGGGCGACACGTAATCATCATCAGCGTTTTCATCATCAGATTTCGGCTCAATCACTTTTCGGTTACACTGCGATCTTCTAGAAGTGGTTCTTGTTGCTTCCAGTAAAAGTGAATCGACTTGGTCCTCATTTTTGACAAGCTTGGGCTTCGATAGTTCAGTCATTTTTACATAAACTTTCCACCCATTAGCGTAAACTCTGCGGTATCCCACAGATGTAAGCGTTTTTGCATAGTTTAGCAATTGTAACGTTTATTTTACGAGAAAATCGTTAACGAAAATTGATTTTGTTGCTTCATTTCCATTTAATTTCAGCTTAGCGGAGATCACTTTCTGCTTTGAAGCCTTTGTGTTTTGCTTCTTTATTTTTCCCAATGAAATAAACATCATCAACTTCATTTGGGGCTAAAGTAATATCAACAGCTTTCATCACCTTCATAAGAGATTCCATTGCATTCTCATTGCTTGCCACTTCTACTCCACTTATTAAACAGTCATTTCTGACTCTGTTATTGGTTAAAAATCGCACAGTATCTTTTAATTCATTTATTTCAGATTTTAACATTTTATTTTCTTTTTGTACTGCTTCAACTTTCTTCTTGTTTTCTGCAACACCCTTTATTATTTCATCGAACTGTCTTGCCATAAATGTCATCGACTCTTGCATTGTGTCCAGCTGCTTATTTGCGTTTAGTTCGCTCTTCACAGCATCACCACTTTTGTTGTCGCATATATGACACACATACTCTTCATTTTCGTTATCCATCAGTTTATCATATTGACGTTTGTCCAGTTTTGTACACAAAGCATGGAACGTCTTTGAACACTTATCACATTGTATGGATGCTTCCTCTTCTTCGTTGACTTGTAATTTACATTGCTGGCATACAATTACTGCCTTTTTAAAACTACGACGAGATGGTGGCATCTTTCATAAATTTGGTATAATTTCTCGTTTGAATAGAGAGTTGACAGACAGAACTTTTCTTACAAGTTTTTTACTCGTTTAGGAATAGCGTAAGCCCTTACTTAAAAAGTCGATATTTTGGTTGACTTCATGGCAATTTTGGACATACAAAATAATATTTTGTTAAAAGCTTCGAATGTTTAACTCTTCTTTTCCACAATATTTGTTTTCTCAACATTTTTTGAGTTCAAAAGTTCTACCAATTAGTACATTTTGCACAATTCATCTCGGAGTCGACCGGGCAAATTGCCCCGACTCCAAGACTCCGACCCCAAAGCCCTGATACAATCTATATATATAAAGGAGAGTGTCTGTTTGTGGGTTTGTTTTTTTGTTCCGTATTGACGTCTAAACGGCGGGTTCGGACCAATAGGCGTGGCCCCATAAGCCAAATTTTGAAATTGAGATATTTTGCACAATTTGTTAGCGAGAGTGCTGGAATTTTGTGTATATGTATTTGGTGGTAGTCTACGTGATTGGTCCAAAAATGGGCGGCATCGAACCAATGGGCGTGGCCACGTCCATATAAGCCAAATTTTGAAATAGAAATATCTTGCACAATTTATTATCGAGAGTGCTGCAGTTTTGGGCATATGTATCTGATGACAGTCTACGCGATTCACCCAAAAATGGGCGGCATCAGACCAATGGACGTGGCCCCGCCTATATAAGCCAAATTTTGAAATTGAGACACATATCTTGCACAATTTTTAGCGAGAGTGTTGTCTGGTGGTCGTCTACGTTATTGGTCCAAAACAGGGTCGGGGTCGGATCACTGACCGTGGCCCCGCCCATATAAACTAAATTTTGAAATTGAGATGTCTTACACAATTTTTTAGCGAGAGTTCTGTAATTTTGTGCATATGTATCTGATGATAGCTTACGTGAATAGTCTAAAAAATGGCAGGATAGGATCAATGGGTGCATCTCACGCAGTCTATGTGATTACACCAAAAAGGGCGGCACCGCCCATAGAAACCTAATTTTGAAATTGAGATATCTTGCACAATTTGTTTAAGTGAGCGCTACTTTTGTGTATATGTATCTGGCGGCAGTCTACGTGATTGGTCAGGAAATGGGAGGGATCAGACTAATTGGCGTGGCCCCGTCCATGTAAGTCAAATTTATTATCGAGAGTGCTGCAGTTTTGGGTATATGTATCTGATGACAGTCTACGTGATTCGGCCAAAAATGGGCGGGATCAGACCAATGGACGTGACCCCGCCTATATAAGCCAAATTTTGAAATTGAGATTCATATCTTGCACAATTTTTTAGCGAGAGTGCTGTAATTTTTTGTATATGGATCTGGTGATAGTCTACGTGAATGGTCCAAAAAGGGTTGCGATCGGACCAATGGGCGTGGCCCCAACCTTATAAGCAAATTTCTGAAATTGAAATACCTTGAACAATTTGTTAGCGAGAGTGTTGCAATTTTGTGAATATGTATTTGATGACAGTCTACGTAATTGGTTAAAAAATGGACGGAATCGGAAATCTGAAGTCTGGGGCAACGAAGTGGACCGGGTCCAGCTAGTACACATACATATTAAATCGAAGGTTTATATATATGAGAGCGATATATAAATCTGAACCGATTTTAACCAATTTCAATGGGTATTGTCCCAGGGCAAAAATAAGATATGTGCAAATTTTCGTTGAAATTGGACCATGATTGCGAACTGAACTGACGGACGGACATAGCAAAGTCAAGTTATAAGTCGATCGATATAATAAACGATGGGTCTATTTCTTATCTTTTTGGGTGTTACAAACAAATGCACAAGGTCATAATACCCTGTACAACAGTGTGGTGTAGGGTATATTATGAAACCAAGTTATGTTTGAAACGAGGATGCCGTTCGGGAAATCTCGGGATTTTTGAAGATCAATCCCGGAAAATCCCGATGACATGAGTGTAGAACAATATACTCAAGTCTTCTAAATTAGAATCCAAATTTCAAATGTGGCATGGCTAATGATTTAGATATGCGCCTTAATAAACGCGGACTACATACATATATGTATTCTTAAAACAGCCTTTTTTAAATTAATATTGAGTCTAACGATTCATATTGAGTCTAACGATTCATTCCATTTCATTTTTATTTCCCAAATCGATCTTATATCTAGTTACATTGGTATCCATCAGCTTAAACCTATGGTCTTATTTCTAACGCATTTTCATGCCTTACTAGAATTAAATTAATCGTATAACTTAAAATTAGACTTTGTGGTAGACCTGCCCATCTACGCCATCATGTAATATAATAAGTCGCTCAATGTCAATATCCCCCGAAAAAGGGAGGTAAAACGGGGTCACTTCTCATTCATCTTAACCTATATCTAACCTAATCCTAATGCTAACAATAACGTATATACAAAATATCCACAAAACAAAGATCAAAACCAAAAATACAATTCAGACATCAAAATAAGTTAAGGTATTTACAAAAATCAAATAAAAAATAGAACAAAACGAAAACGGAAATAAAAATAAATAAAGAATCCACGCAACGCAGGGTTGCAACATCAAATAAGAGGACCAAGGTCTACTGGGCTGTGTTATACACCAGGTCATCGAGGCCGTACGTCCTGAAGCGCCTGTGGTAAAACACCACCTTTATTACAGGCATCAAACATCATGCCGCTGTCGGACAAATGTGGAATGCACATCGGGGAAAGACGACCATCAGGCGGGCAAACATACCGCGCGACACACAACATCCCCGCACCGTAGAATTCTGGTGCGTGGGGTATACCGAGAGGTGATTGATGGCTGTCCTGACCATGAACCCGTCGACACGTTCCATGGCGGCCTCATCGTAAATGCGTTGGCAGGAAGGGCTGATATACCGCCCCTGTGCCGTCCTTCGCACCCTCAAGCCCAAGCAGTACTACAATGTCTTCCTCTCAAAGACCCGTATTCTCTCCATCTGATGGGAGGATATCGAAAACCACACCGGAAAGGCGTATGCCATCGTTGGTCGAACTATCTGCCTGTAGATCATGAGCCTGACTCTCTTGCCAAGTCCTCCTCTCTTCGACATGAGCCAGTTAAACGTGTGAAATGCCGCCCTACCATTGCGGAGAATTTCATCAACCTGCCTTGTAAATGCAAGGTCCTCCTGGAAGACGATCCCGAGATACTTCATCGTGCCGCAATTCCTTATAAGGTCATGTCCAATCCTGATCGCTGGGACATAATTCCGCGCGTTCCTGTACAATCTTTTCTTTCTTCCTCTGAAAATTATCGACTTGCATTTATCGATGTACTGGGATAATCTGCGCGCCGCTGTACTAGCCCTCGCATGTGTGGCCGTCACCAAAATATCTTCCGCATAGATAATAATACGCAGCTCCCTGTCCGTAGGGTGTGGTATATCCGCCAAATACAAATTGTACAATACAGGGCCCAGCACAGAGCCCTGTGGCACTCCCGCCGTTATCATGTGAGATCTGGAACGAACCTCCCCCAATCTGACGGTAAATGATCTCCCCCTAGGGTAATTCCGGATAAGTCTGACCAGGTGTCGGTCGAAACCATACGTCTCCTGCATCTTGTGAACTATACATGTCTGCCACACGGTGTCAAATGCCCTCTCGAAATAGATAATAATACGGTAACCGCAATGGTAGCCCTGCGACCGTTTAGACCATCAGATATCCTGTCAGAGAGAGTCACCAGGGCATGGGTCGTCGACAGTCCTCTCCTGAATCCAAACTGGGAGTCTCCCAGCACATCCGTCGCGTCTATGTGTTCGTTCAGCCTATTCAATACGAGAATCTAAAACAACTTCCCCACGCTGGAGAGCAGGGGGATCGGCCTGTATCCATTGGGATCCGAGGGGTCATTTCCAGGCTTCAGGATGGGTATAATCACCGACGTCTTCCATCTCTTGGGGAAATACCCTGCATTGAGGCATTGGTTGAATAGGACTGCCAAGTAGTCCCAAGTTCTCCGGTCAGTCCTCCTCAGGACGTAATTGAGGATGACATCGTCTCCACTGCTCTTCTTGTTATTGAGACGGCGCAGGATTGCCCCTATTTCATCTGGCTTTATCAGCCTCACCGGTGTCCTGGCATCTCTCCCAATCGTAGAGCCATCGGCAAAATGTCGTTGTCCAAATACCACCATGGGCGTCGCCGCCTCCTCCATTTCCCCAGGGTCCGTCGCAGTGACCCCAGGTGTAGAGTTCACTTGTATTTCGGCAAGACATTAGGCCATCACATTCGCCTTCTCATCATCCGCTATCACACGTCGGCCCTGTGAATCAATCAGATCACTCATCCTCCTACCGACTCGTGCGCCACTCAGATTTTTCACCTTCCTAAACATGTTCCTGTCCGCCGAGATTCCTCAACAGGTCCTCTTCCTCGAATATAGCGATGCGTTCTCCTATGATCTTGCCAATATTCCTCACCTCGGCCCTGGTGATGTTATACTCCTGGAGTTCGGTGATCCGATGCATCCTTCTACGAAGGGTCATCTTCTGGCGGATAAGGTCTAGGACATCTGGTGGTAATTGAGTCAAACAGGTTCCCCTGGGCTCAAACCTCCTAATGCTCATATGCATGGCATCAGTGAAAGACTCAGTCATGCCCTCTATCGCCGCATCAATTTCCTCAATCGTGGCATTCCCATCCCGTGGAAGGGTGCATCCGCGAAGACCCCGCGCCAATGCGCCGTTAAAGTGGCCAGTCCGCATACTCGTGTAGTCGAACACACTGGCAGCTCTCCTCCTCTCCAAACCTTCCACAGCCGTCTCGAGCACCACCGCCCTATGGTCCGAGTCATAGTCCAAAGTCCACTATCGAATTCACGTTCACAAAGATGAATTTCAGTCTAGTCATTGAGACGAAGACTGAGTAAAAGGCCGAAGGTAGCCTGAGTCCTTTCATCATCCGTCTGGAGGCCAGCGATCTTCTCAGAGAATTCCGTGATCTTCCTCATGCACGCGAGGAAGTCCTTGCCAATCAGTCTCTTGCATTCGGCGTTGAATGAGCTCATAGCTCTACTTGCCTCTTCCATCACCGCGGGGGTCCTGGGGGCAGCCGTCACACGAGTCTGTATGGCTCCTCTAGCAGCGCCGGAGTACGTCACGCTCGTTCTTGTTGCATAAGGGATACCTCCCGTCACCGGGGCTCTCCCCTCCGTGGGATTCGAGTTATTCTTCCTTTCCTCCATTCTTCGCAGGATTTCCAGCCTCTTCGGGCAATTCTTCGCGCTGGCAACATGTCCATCCGCGTTGCAGTTGGCGCAGTGCACAGGCCTGATGATGGCCTCAACGGCACGGCCGGTAATTGGGTCTATGGTCGTACCACTTACCGGTACGGCATCCTTACTAGGCAGTGGGCAGTTGTCAGCTCCGTGGGGCTGGCCGCATTTCACACATCTGTACGGCATCTTGCAATTCGTGGATACATGGCCAAATCTCTGGCAATTCCGGCATTGGATTACCCCCTTGCGTTTGTGACTCCCTATGGTCACCTTATTGTTCAGCAGGTACTGCATCTGCTTGAACGATTTCACGTCCGAGTCGCCGCCAAGTTGGACAATCCATCGATGACCTCTCAGCTTTATTACATTTCTGACATCAACGTTCAGCTTCTTCTCAAGAACAAACGCCCGGAGGTCATCTGCATCCCAGGTGTCCGACAGCCCTTCAACCATCAGGGTGTACGGTTTCGAATCCCTAGGGGTATACGTATAATGAGACAGACCCTCCCGTTCAAGAAGTGCCATAACACTGCCGTGGTCCTCTGCCCTAACCAGTTTCAAATTAACCATATTGCGGTTCACAATGTTGAATATGAAGAGCTCATGGCCCAACAATACCTTAAGCCTGCCTATCAGACCCTTGATATTGGCGTTGTATATTTTTATAACAGGTGGGCTGGTCTTACCTTTAGTCCTGGATGTCGATGCATTCGATCCTTGCATATTCTGGTTCGGTGCCATTCCATCTCGGGCACCTGTTGAAGTTGCTGGCGGTGGAACTCCTCCTCTCCTTTTTCTTGGTATGGCTCCTTTAGAAGTCAATACATTCGCTGTACCATTGGCCTCATCCGGCCCTTTTCGGCAGTGTGTGGCCGCTTCCGCGGACCAGTCAACATTGGCGTCGTTTGTTACTTCCATAGCGTTTGCCATGGGTTGCTCAGGCGTGTGTGCAACGCCGGACGTATGTGCAACGTCCTTCTTCTTTTCCAATTCAGTCATTGCAATTGATGTTAATTTCTCTAATTCTGGCGTGTGTGCAACGCCGGGCGTGTGTGCAACGCCGGACGTATGTGCAACGTCCCTCATCTCATATACTTGGATCTTCTCCGACAATTTGGAGATTTCCATTTCGAGTCTGGCAATTGTTGCCCTCTGCCGGCCCTTTTCGGCAGTGTGTGGCCGCTTCCGCGGACCAGTCAACATTGGCGTCGTTTGTTACTTCCATAGCGTTTGCCATGGGTTGCTCAGGCGTGTGTGCAACGCCGGACGTATGTGCAACGTCCTTCTTCTTTTCCAATTCAGTCATTGCAATTGATGTTAATTTCTCTAATTCTGGCGTGTGTGCAACGCGGGGCGTGTGTGCAACGCCGGACGTATGTGCAACGTCCCTCATCTCATATACTTGGATCTTCTCCGACAATTTGGAGATTTCCATTTCGAGTCTGGCAATTGTTGCCCTCTGCTGGTCCAAAATTGCCTGCAGCTTCATTTCTTCATACGGCGAATGATCGCCGCTTTTATTCCTGCGTTTTCGCTGCTTTCTTTTGACAGTCTTACTAAGTCCCATACATAAACCTCATACTTTTCCCTCTTCATCAACATATCACTTATTCCACGCAGTTTCTATCAACACGGCGAACCACTCACACGGCATGCACATACACTTCTGACCCTCAGTGTAGTTGCCTGCACCAGTCCTTCATCTGCAACACTTGTGGCCGCTCACTGTGATGATGTTGCGATACTGTCGGGCTGGGGATATATGTGTGTGTACAAATAGCTTGAGGCACGAGTTTTGTATTCATTACAATCCGTAATAATGCCTGCGCAGTCCAACTTATGGTCATGGTCATATCTTTCGCTCCATGTTACAATGTCGACTGGACCAGTCAGCCGTTGGAACTGTTATTGTTATTTTATTATGCATTGTGTTTGGATCAGTTGGAAGACCGCGTGGGTGTAACTAAATTAAGAAACGCGCACATTGCGGACTTACCATAAATTGTTTCTGCCATGGTGTCGCCTGATACTGTTTTATGAAAATGTCACCCGTTGATCAAATTCCCTCGTGCAACTGTACGAACAAATTAAATTTTGAGTATTAAATGTAAGTTTTGAAAAGTTTAAGAATGGGACATTTATTGAAACACATAAAAGGTCCCGGTAATCTATTTAAGTGTTTTTACAAGTAATATCGTAGTGAATCAGCAGTTCTTATCAAATCCTTGAAGTTAGGCACCGTCCACGAGAAGCAATAGAAAAAAACCCGGAATGTGGAAGAACAAGTCACGCGTTTACATCACGACAATGCAATTGTTTACCCTCCGTCGCTGGTAAGTGATTGTTTGGTCAACACATTCACGGATTTGAACCCCTGATACATTTTCATGCTCTGAAAAACTGAAGAAACCCATGAAAGGGCGGACATTTACCAGGATAGCTGATAAAGGCTGTTCCAATAGGAATGATATGATTTTTTAGTGACGTTTTGGCCATTGGTAATATGTCATGATCTGTCATTTGTTTTTCATTGTATTCCGTAGTGTTTACAATTTCATCATGGTTTTATAACAAAATAATCGTTCTCCAATTGCAACTTTTCGTACGCTAAGTCCATTTTTTTAAATTAAAAAAAAAAAACACTTTCCAGTCGTCCTACGACTTTGACACCCATGAGCAATATTTTAGGTCTCGTTAAGAGCTATTCAGCTAAAGAGTCTTCATAAATGGACGGAACCACCAGGTCCAGCCATAAAGGGTATATGGCCTATATCGACGATGTTATCGGGTGTCGACGTAGATTCTTCGCAATTTGAAGGCCGGTTGTTACACGGCAGCTTCAATCTTTCAACCCCGCCAACGGAATAATTTAACTCCGATGACTGGGGTATTCCACTATTGCACAGTTTTTTTAATCACTGCACTAAGCACTGGAGGTCTTGCCACGTCGGCGGTCAAACTCTCTCTGCTGAATTTCGTACAGATAGGATGTAAAATACGGTTTCTACAATTTCTTGCATTTGGCAGTGTTAATACATGTAATAAGAAAATTCTCCCTGTCCAACTTCGTACTGATCGGATACAGCGCTTACATGACATATCGGGTGAAACATATATATGGGGGCTATATCTAACCCTGAACGGATTTTCTCCGAATTTGGTAGTATTCATTCATGTTATAAAAAACTCTCTCTGCTGAATTTCGAACATATCGTGTAAAATACGGTTTCTACAGCGCTTACATGCCAAATCGGGTGTAACATATATATGGGGACTATATCTAAATCTGAACCAATTTTCACCGAATTTGGCAGTGCTCATTCATGTAATAAGAGAACTCGCTCTGCAAGATTTCGTACTGATCTGATATAAATTACAGTTTCTACAGCGCTTACATGTCAAATTGGGGGTAACATATATATGGGAGCTATAACTAAATCTTGACCGATTTCGACCAATTTCAATAGGGATCGTCCTTGGGCCAAAAAAGAGCACTGTGCAAAATTTCATCACAATCGGACCACAAATACGACCTGCAATTTGATTACAAGAATACATGGACAGACAGTCCTAATACCCTGTACCACAGTGTGGTGTAGGGCATAAAAACCCTACAATCAGACAAATGAGGGCATATCTGCGAAATGTCACAAATGTCCTCCTTTTATGGCACAAAATTTCCGAAAAATGGTTATGGTAATAACCATATGGGAACGAAAATAAATAAATATGGAAGCGAAACCTGGATGATAACAACTATTATAGCGCAACGGTTGCAAGCGTTCGTAAATAAATGCTTAAGAATAATTTGTAAAATATTCTGACCCAAGACAATTTCAAGTTCAAACCTTTTAACGCTTTTACTTGTTCCTCTTACTTTAAGCCATTTTAGGCCTAATTTTCCTTTTTATGAAATGTTTACTTGATTTCAAGTATTATATTCTTATTGTAAGTTTTCAGCGCTTTTTTCCAATGTAAGCCGTTTTATACTCATTTTAGGAAAAACTTAGAACGAAAGTGCTTACATTTTTAAGTACGATTTCGGCTTAAATTCGAATTTTTTATTTAATTTAGTATGGCATTTTTCTTTCTGTGTAGAGAATTACATTTGATTTCTTATGTTTGATCCATTTTTATTAGAGCAACTGTTTCTATATGTATTTTATACACAGAATTACAACACTCTCTCTAACATATTGTGAAAAATATCTAAATTTCAAAATTTGGCTTATATGAGCGGTGCCACGCCCATTGGTCCGTTTCCGCCCATTTTTGGACCAATCACGTAGACTGTCATACATACACAAAATTACAGCACTCTCGCTAACAAATAGTTCAAGATATATAATTTTAAAAATTTGGCTTATATGGGCTGCACCACACCTATTCCACCGGATATATATACACAAAATTACACCTCTCTCGCTAACAAATTGTGGAAGATATGTCAGTTTCAAAATTTGACTTACAGGGTGGCTGATATGTAATGCAACAAAGTAAAGCGCTACATTTTTTATTTTTTTTTTAAATTTTCAAAAGCAAAAAATGTCGGAAATAACATAAAATTTTAGAAACAGTTTAGATTTGTTCGAATCGGCCACCTTTGGCACGAATTATGGCCTTCAAACGGCCGACAAAGCCATCACACGCTGCACGAAAGTGGCTCTGCGGTATTTTGGCCCATTCCCGGCGAAGCGTCGTCTTGAGATGATCGATACTTTGGTATTTTTTAGTGCGAACCTTACTCTCTAAAATGCCCCAGGTGCAAAAGTCCAACGGATTGAGATCCGGAGATCTTGGTGGCCATTGTGCGGTAGAAATGAAGCGAGGAACCTCCTTTTTAAGCCATTCTTGGTTGACGCGTGCGAACATACATGGGGTCTTAGGTCACTCCTTCGATGTGTTACACTTTTGGCCAGTAGCAAATGAAGAGCTCACACTAAAGTGAGGGTATAATAATTGGGATAATCACAAAAATTCAATTTTGCGATACAAATATTTTCAAATTTGATCAATATTCTTATTTTTTCAAATTGGCGGCCATCGAATTGATGAAGTTATTCAATGAAAAACAATTGAAGAAAATTTTTCATTATTTTGATGTACCATATTATTTTCAGTGTAGTTATTATACGTTTATTATTTAATTAGGCTTTTGAATTGATGAAAGAAATCAAAGATCATATCAATGCGTTTCCAATGGTACAATCTCACTATTGTAGAGCAAATTCATTAAAGCAATGTATCGATTCAGACGTCACTTGTGCCTAAAAAACCAAGAAGAGAGAGCGGAAAGGTTTGGAGACATAATCTGGAATAACTATATTAGCCTTTCATCTCAAAATATTGTATGTTTGATATTTTGAGATGAAAGGCTAAAGACATAAGTCCCAATGTATATTGGGACTTATGTCTTTAACAAACCGCGGTCATAACGCGGTAAAATACAGCTCAATTGGTTATTTTTAATAAAATGCAACGCCACTTGTGGAGGAAAAAATTGGACACCATGCCAAAATCTCCTGGAAGTCTACGAGATTTCATAAATTTATTAAAAATTATTCATTTATAACAATCACGGAAAGATGTTATCAAACAATATCGAAGAAGATATTTCCTACACATTATTTTTGTCACCATCCATCACCAAATGAATCTAAAGGAATTTTGATCCTAACGATCGTCACTGTATGATGAATGCGATTTTTCGGTGGTTCCAAGCTGTAGATACAAACAATTAACAATTAATAAACTATAATTCTCAGGATAGACATGTACATAATTATAAAAATTTCTAAAATATAAAAAAAAATCCTAGATTAAAAAAATCTTGAACATACGACAGAAAGCGAAACTTCTTTTTTAAAAAATCTCATGCGGCTTTTTCTATGTTCTTCAAATTGTATATCGTCTACAAATCGTTTTATCATTGATAAATACATTTATTTGTTACTTACTTGTAGGTTTTTTCATTTGTCTTCATACTAATGGCAATGGCTAAAATAAAAATCATATTAACATATCCTACTGTTTGTAGACTACAACATTTTCAAACTTAAAGCGTAGGAAGCGCTGAAGAATTTTTCATTTATATTAATTATGACGATATAGACCAATATATATTATCAAATCTATTATATTTCATATTATAAATATTTACTCTTATACTTGAACTAAATTATATATTCGGGTAAAATTATATTTCCTTAAGAAATAAAAAATAAAATTTTTTTATGTAAATGAATAAAAAGGACATAATTCCAATTGGGCGTTTGTCCACTCGATACCGTCGTACATAAGTCCCAACAATTTTTGGTGTTATGTCCTAGATTATATGCGGACATAACTCCCAAAATCGTTTTGGGCGTTATGTCCGTTGGGAGTTATGTCACGGCACCTAAATACATAAAATAACTTTATTGTTAAGTACATTCTGTAATTAAAAAAAGCACATTCTGTACTATCCACAAGTGTAAGATATGTTTCGTAAAATACTTTTTTTATTTAATTATTTGTTTAAACGTTCTTTGTAAATAAACTTAAAATACAAATTTTGTGCCCGATCAGTTACATTTGCGGTCTCTATGGCGTTAAGCAGCCAAATCGGACAGATGTTATATATGGGGGATATATAAAAAAAATGGACCGATATTGCCTATTTTCAAGCTCAAGTTATCTGCAGCTATAAGAAATATCTAAGCAAATTTCAGTCATCTAGCTAAATTATTGTATTAATATGTATATATACATTATGGGGTCTCAATATTTAGAGGTGTTAGCATCCCACATCCCGTCCTATGGTGGATTGTATAAGTGTTCTCGTAAAAACATTTTTCCTTAGAATAAAGATTAGGAAAGGGTTCAACTTTGAATTTGAAGATTGCACTCACCCAAATTTTTGGTGTTGAAGAGTGGGCTAAAACAGGGCGCTCATTACGCTATGTGAACCTATGGAACATTCTCACACTGGACTGGAAGACTGGGCAGGCAGGGATTTGGCCCATTGTTTTGCTTGTTCTAATTGTTATTGTTAGATGGCTTTGTTCCGTATAATTTGTTATGTCTGCGTCTAATGTTTAATTAATTGCAGATTATTGTGCTCCAGCAAAATCGATGACATTGCTGCGATAATACCATTGTCTTCTTTACACTCAATACACGCATTGCCACATGTGGCCGGGAGGCCCAGAAACCTTTTGTTTCCATTTGATACTGAATCGAGTAAATTACTGTATGAGATGAAAATGGGGATGTGTGTGGGTTGGGGTGTCATAGGGACATATTGCTCAGCCGCAGCAACAGTTTTTCAATAACATTGGCTAAAGCTGTGACTTGTATCTATTGGCTGAGAAATCATCATTGAATTGACGTTGGAGGCAAACAGAAGGAGATACCAGAGGATTACACATTAGTGGTTAATTTATTTGCCATACTGTTCCATTTTAAGCCTTAAAATGCATCTTCATCTTTTGAAATCAATACTTTATAATCGAGAGAATGTCTTGTGGTCAAAATTAAAAAAACGTTTTTTCTTATTTAATTGTTACGGGCTTGTAACATTATACAGGGTTTTCCAAAAAGAGGTGTTATTTTGAATCACCCGGTATTTCGGTAGCTGTCACTTTTGAAGCTTAAATAACACCTCTTGCTAGAAAACCCTTTACTATTTCACTTACAATATTTGTCACCTATGAATTTCCTTAATCTGGAACATATATTCAATATATTTGACAAAACTCGACAAAAAAATACTTTTCTTACCCAAATATACGTAGTATGTACGAAAAATGTTGCTAATTTTTAATTTCCGCGGGCTACGTGTATTTAATTTTTGATATTTTTGTAGCGTTATGTTGGTACTCATGTCCCTTACTTATGCTAACAAGGTCGGCCATTTTGAATGTTTAGTTAATTTTTGACAGCTCTTGTGCTTGGATGTGTTTTAACTTGTCTTCGATTTTTATCTATTTCAGAAAATTGATCAAAGACTCTGCTTCAAATTTTGTGTGAAAAACAAAATAAAGTGCGCTGACGGATTCCGAATGTTGGCTATGGCAGATGGTGAAGCTACCTTGGACCAAAACAACGTTTATCGGTGGTACAAAATGTTCTTAGAGGACCGAGAATATGCGAAGGACGAACAGCGTGCCGGACGCCCGAGCACGTCAACAACAGACGATAACATTGATAAAGTGAAAAAAATAATATTGGCCAATCGACGAATTACCATTAGAGAAGTTGCTGAGTATCTAAACATATCGATTGGCTCGTGCCATTAGATTTTTACCAATGATTTGGGCATGAGTCGGGTCGCCGCTAAATTCGTGCTAAAATTGCTCAATTCGGACCAAAAACAGCATCGCGTTAACATTGCTCAGGAGATGTTGAACTCGGTCCGTGACGACCCAAATTTGCTCCAGAGGGTCATAACTGGTGGCGAATAATGGGTTTATGGTTACGACGTGGAAACTAAAGCTCAATCATCCCAATGGAAGCTGCTGCATGAACCAAGACCGAAAAAAGCGCGCAAAGTTCGGTCGAACGTAAAGGTTTTGCTCACACTGAATATAATTTGGAATATTTAGAAATTAATACTGCAATCTCCCTAAAAACATGCTAAGTCGACTTTGAATAATTTGGGCCGTTTCATTCCGTCTGCCTTGCTCATTCGAAACAAACATTCGCATAACCTCTCCAGTACTCGTCTACATGTTTTCATATTTTTTATTTTAGACAACATTTCCAATGAGTATAGACTGACAAAGAATGCACAATTCGTTTTCAACATTCTGGCATCTCCCTCCCGAAGTCACAAAGTTAGGGTATATCTTAGTCGGTTCACACGACTGAAATTTTCTTTTCTTCACTGATTTTTACTCCGTTAGATTTCAGTAGTTGTCAGCCTATATGTTGAACCCAGGTTCAACAACTACATATTTTTAGTTTATATCTGTATTTGAATTGAATCACCTGAATTAAAATTCTAACTGAAGTTCAATTAGTTCGTTAATTCCATTAATTTTAAGCCTGAATTCCCTACCCAATCTTTACATACGCCTTTCCAATTTGGTTTCAAATTTCACCCACAAAACTTAAGGACATAGAAATTCTCGAAAGAAAAATAATTCGCTTCTGTATAGGTAAAAACTTTCAATCTCCCCATAAACGCTTTTCAAATCAGTTTATTTACTCTCTATCTAAAGTCACTCCTATCGGTCTTTATGTTTGTGATGTTTTAAAACGATTTATATCAAGATTAGATCAACATAATAATATGGTCATTAAATCAATTTTAAATGAACAGAAAAATTTTAGTTGGTCAAATACTAACTATATTTCTCCTATTGGTTTTATTAATGAACCCGCACCAAATTTTAATGTTAATGATTGTGTACGGCATCCTTTTTATGACAAAGTTCTATCAGGAACTCATAGGGGATAAATTCAATTTCACGCCATTTATTTTATAAACACTTCCTACTATAAAAATTTTGTAATTTAAAATTATTTGTTATTTTCTTTTAATATCCTTATTTTGATTATTTTGTTTGTTTTTAGAATTAAGATAGTTTTAAGTTAACCTTTGAGAACTTACTCTCTAATTTTTGTCCAGCCCCGGTCCACACACACACAGTCCATTTTTATACACAGTATTCAATCCATTTCATGAAAAAGCAAGGTGTTTATAACTATTATGTTAATTAAAGGTGCTTATAACTATTATTAATTAATTAACATTTTGTCCAGATGGCAGATCCATTCCCTGCCACGAAGGCAAAAAGCTTTTACTCAAATGGATAAAGGACTGTCATCTTCCTTACTGCTTCCAGTTGTATCTTTGTTGAATAGTCTCTTCTAAAGCTGAGTATAGACGATTGCCAGATCGGCAAACGTTATCAACCCTGTTAAAATGCTGCAAATATACGGGCAATGTCAGATTGTTAGGCAAAGGTGAATTGACAGTTCAGACGATTGCAAGAAAACATTACAATTTCATATATTTATAATATATTTTGTAAATATTTATATGCAGGATTGCCAATAAAACTACATTATAGACAGTGTTGCAAATAAAATGATTTTTTGGCAATGGCTCCGTTGTCACATGCATAAACTTCGAACATATAACAATCAGCAAATTATCTCGCAATGACTTTTCTGCTAACGTTGCATAACAAAAATTGTATGTTCACACGGTCGTAAATTCACAGGGTTGCATTTTTCCGACATTTTTCTGGCAATGTTGTCCGATCTGCAAATCGTCTGTACTTACCTTAAGGCTTTTCTAATGTTCGCTCTGCACCGCAATTTCACTTTGAATTCACGTACTAAAGCGGTAAGCAGCAGCGACCCTTACACAATAAATCTGTGCCATACAAAATACAAACCAACACTTTCTTTCTGTCTCTCTACATAAAACACATTTGTACATGTTTACTATTTGGGAGTTTCTACTAATAAAAATACAGTCCACTTCTACCAAAGGTCTCCTGGAATTGTACACTATAAGTTCTCATTCTCATGTGAATGACAATGTATATCGTTCTGTATCATTTCCATTCACATGTAAATATTGTAATATTCTCCTTTGACTATGGCAAGAACTAACATCAGCGGTAAAGAGCATTTAATAACGCAGAATACTGCAGTACCGCTTCCTTTTTGAAAGCGCTTCCGACTTCTTGGAACTTCGAACACATGGATGAAGTGTATGCACTCCAAGGGTTGTAATATCCGTGAACACATACCCGAAATGCCAACCAACATTCACACTAACTCATGAGAAATGCAATTTACCTTTTCGTGACGCTTATAAATTAACGCCAACAATCTCCATTGCTTAAGTTGTTGTCCTGTTTATTTCACAGCAGCACAAAAACTTGTTCATAAAATCCACATAAGAAACGCTTTTCAAAAGCCACAGTGTAGGATTTTTTCATTAAGTGTCCGGACAAATTACCAAATAAATTCAAATGTAGTAACTACTTATAAATCGGTCATCCTTCGAATGTTGCGAGAGCGCGGTTGTTGGTAAATAACGAAGAGACAAATTAAGTATATGTTCAGCTTTAATTTCAATTCAGCAATTTCAGCGGTGAAATGTGGAATATTATTTTATACAATTGGGAAGATCTTTATAAAATGACAAGGCAATTGTTATTGTGTAAATTTAAATTATTTGAAATAATTATGAATTAACTGACTAAAAATGTCGATCGGTGTTTATTCGTAGGTAAAGTAAGTGACTTCCAGCATCCAATTTTCGTAAAGAGGGACTCCAAATCGAAAGGAACATATACATATATGGAGTGCTTCAAAGTTGAGTGGTATACGTTCTGTTATGAAGAGAAACCCTAAGCTTGGTGAGAGAGAGAAAGGGCACATAGTATCGCAGAAAACTACTTCACAAGCTAACAGGTAATGTTAAAGTGATTAAACAAGCTAAAGGTAAGTACACACGATTCGCAGATCGGACAACACTGTCTATAATGTATTTTTATTGGCAAACCTGCATATAAATATTTACAACATATATTGTAAATATATAAAATTGTAATGTTTTCTTGCAATCGTCTGAACTGTCACTTCACCTTTGCCTAGCAATCTGTCATTGTCCGTATATTTGCAGCACTTTAGCAGGGTTGATAACGTTTGCCGATCTGGCAATCTATTTTTAACACGTAGTGTTAAAGTAATTGTCTTGTCAGAGCGGGGAATAAAAAATTAAGTTTTAGTGAGAGATTTTATTAAACCTGTCCTTAGAATTTAGATGTGGTTCCCTGTGGTTGAACTTTTCGTTAAGTTCTCTCAGTTCCCATTTGCTTAAGCAGGGTGCGAAACTTAACACACATTCCGTACGGAATTGCTTATGCATATTATAGTTGGGCCTTAAGCTATAAACTAGTAACTCTATTACATTTTTATAAAGTCCTGATTCACACTTGCAATTTTTTTATGCAATTCTCTTTTGAAGTTGCATTTGCGTTCAGACAACGTATTATGTTTCGACAATTTTATTTTCGTCGTTCATTAAAATTTATTAAATTCATTAAATTTCATTAAAATGTATTTACATATGTTGAACCGAGCACAAAACTACGAATATTAAATAAAAATGAATGCGGAAATGACAAAAAAAATCACCACTTCACAGCGAAAGAAAACACAAAACGCATTGCAAAAAAATTGCAAGTACGGAAGACTTTTTTCTCCCCCCTTACCGACTGCGTCCCTCTCCCACAAGCACTGCAATTCAGCGGGGAAAAGTTGCAAGTGTGAATACGGACAAATTGTTCTACAAGATTTAACAGGGGGATATATGTAAATCTTAACCGATTTCCACGAAATAGAGTTTTTTTAGCACTTAATAACATACTCGTACATGGTATTATGACTCTGCGCATTTGTTGTTACACCCAAAAGAAAAAGAAATAGACCAATTCTTTATTATACCGATCGACTTTTGGCCCAAGTAAGATCCCTATTGAATTTGGTTAAAATCGGTTCAGATTTACATATGGCTCTCATATACATCCGCCTCTAATTTGGAATATACGAGTATGCGCTGTACATAAGAATGTACAGAAAGAAGTCTCTTTACACTTAGAGAAAATACTAAATTTAAGGAAAATCGGTTCAGAATTAGATATAGCCCCATATATATCGCTACCGATCTAATTTATTATAATCAACACCTTCACCTCATCCTTGGTATAAGCTTTGATGAAGAGGTGGAGCTATGTACTTTGTTAATTGAAACGAAACCAATTATTCGAAATTTTTATCGCAATCCCCCTTTTCGCATTGTTACGGAGGTGTAAGGTATTATAACAAAAACGGCTGAACAGATTTTGCTGATTTTTTGCATGCGATTATCTTTTAGAGTGTGGAAGTTTCGGTTTTGACTGGGCTATATTCGGTTTTGACTGGACAAGGGCGTGGAACCGCGTGGTCCAAATTTGGTCCATATGACATTGGTAATAGTATGCGTGATGGAACGATAAACTGGTGTGACAGTTATAGTGGGTGTGGCACCGCCCACACAACCTGAAATTTACAAATACTATATTTATTATATTTGTGCCTTGGTAGCGTGTTGGAGGCAAAAACAAGTGTGATTGTGACAGTAGGCGTGGTACCACCCACACTTCCAGACATTCAGAAGTGCAATATTTTGATTGCTATTGGACAAAAATTCTCGAATGTGGAAACAGATCGGGTGCTGGAGCAAGAAACTGGCGTGATAGTAACAGTAGGCGTGGCACCGCCCACACAATCTGAAATGTGTATAATCTAAACTTCTAAACTAATATTATATTTTGAAGTGCCTTTTTTATGTTCGGAACAATCTTGAGAAAGGCCCGGCTGATTTTCATGAAATTTTTTATAATAAAAAGCTCTCGACCTGGTGAAGGTTTTAGGCCAAAAAAATTATTAAAAAGTTTATTAGAAAAGGAGATTCATGGCTTTCAAAATCCTAAGTAAAATTCACCTGCAAGCACAAACGGACATGAACGACTCATTGCGTATAAAAATTGTAGTTGTGGTAGTGAAAAATAAAGCAGTGTGCGGCCCATCGACACGATGCGAGTGTTCCAATATTTAACTCTCCCATCCTACAGTGAGTATTGCTTTGCTGAGAATAGCAATGCGATTTGTTTTTGTTTTGCCTACATATGGCCGAGCGTGTGTGTGCTATGGATAGCAACAGAGAATGACAATGTATTTTGTTTTTGTTTTTTTTTTGTCGTACGCTATGCGTGGTGACGTGAAAAAAAGACAGAGGCAAGCAAAAACAAATATAGCCAAACATTACCATGCTGCAGTGATGTTATGTTTGGTTTGAGTTTATTTTATTTTTGCCTTAGTTTTACTATTTTCTTGCAATGCGTTTACATTTATTTGCCGTTATTTTTCAGAGCAGAATATCAAAATTTTTTTTAATTAAGCTCATTTTATGGTTATGAGAGGTGTACGAGAGGTTAATGCAGAACTCATGGCATATAGACGCTTAAACTACTGGACCGATTTTAAATTTTTTTCTTTTGTTTGAAAGCTATTTTGTCTGAGTTGGTTTTGGAAAAAAATTTTTGCCAAAAAGTGGGCGGGGAAAATGTGGGCGTGGCAAATCGTTTGTTTGTGATGGCAGTCTACGTAATTGGCCAACAAATGGGCTGGATGGGAAATCTGAAATCTGGGGCAATGAAGTGCACCGGGTCCACCTAGTACTGTGTAATATTTCCAGCACTATTGCAGCTAGCCTGTAAAAATTGGGGGTATAACCATCGAACCACAACCAATAATTGAACCTAAAACTGGCATCGTATTAACAGTGGGTACTCCTACACAACCTGCAATTTCAAAATTCAATATTTCGATCACTATGTTATGGTTCATAATTTAGAGTAAATGTGATTTGAGAGTAATATTGACACGGTGGCTTCATCCGGTAGCTCGAAAGCATTAGGGTATGGATACTTTTCACCACAAATCACATCAGAACCAAAAAAACATAAGAATTCCTCGTGTCAAAAGAAATATTAAAAAATAAAGAATACTAAAAATAATATATACATTGAAATACACATAAATAGTCTGTCTGATCCGTCCAGTGTCAGAGCCTCCCTCCCCATCTATAGCTCATCAAGTCTATATCCGTTGTATTTCCACAAGGCTAAAAAAATCGAGGAAATACCCATTATCTTGCCATTTGTGCAAGTGTCCGTCTTAAGTCCACTGTCCATTATGTCCGTCCGATTTCCCATATCTTTGCTCTTTTACATTTCGCCAATGTACAACACCCTACATCAGCATTAAACGAATTTGCCCTTCCATAACTCCACAGATATATTCAGAAAGAAAAAGTATTTTCAAATTCATGATCATTTTTATACCCTCAGCTAGTGATTCTGAGTCGATCGGTATACTTTAAGGTGGGTCTAGCTGTGTTATTTTCAGGTGTTACAAACATCTGCCGTGAAACAAACTTATAATACCCTGTACCACAGTGTGGTGTAGGGTATAATCATTATTTTGAAATTTAGAATGGTAGTATTTCTTGATCCATGAACCAACACCACCGAATTTGAAGAAAATCGGTTAAGATTTAGCTATAGCTCCCATATATATGTTTCGTCCGATTTGGCCCTTTAGTTCTATAGAAGCTATATTTTACATCCAATCGTTTTGAAATCTAGAATGGTAGAGTTTCTTGATCCATGAACCAACATAGCCGAATTTGAAGAAAATCGGTATAGATTTAGCTATAGCTCCCATATATATGTTTCATCCGATTTGGCTCTTTGGATCCAATCGTTTTTATACCCTACACCACACTCCTGTACCACAGTGTATTATTTAATTATAAAATGTCCCAAAAGTAAATGTATGTAAACAATTTATACATGAATTACAAAATTTATATATCAGAGTTATTCAATATTACGAGAGTGGTGTAGGGTATTATATAGTCGGCCCCGCCCGACTTTAGCCTTTCCTTACTGGTTTAAATCTAAGTTAGTTAAAATACATTAATTCTCTTAGTTTTTGTTTCAACGATATTATATACTTACATATATACATACATACAAATTTCTTAAAAACTACTAAATAACAAAAATATAACTTTATTTTATATTTTCAATTCTTGGTTAATTCAGTTTCCTTCTTGTTTGTTGTTGTTATGATATTATTTTATTTTTCTAATTTTTTTGTTTTTTTTTTTAAACTTCAACTTTTTACATGTTTTTGTTTTCGGTTCACATTATAAGTTTTAACAATAACTTGAAACCTAATTAATATACATTTTTTTTTGAAACTTTTTAATTACTCGTATCTACTTGGTACTACCACATTTTATCAGAAGCAAGCAAGAATTAACTCCGAAAAGGGAACAGCATGTTCTCTCCTTCTCCTTCTTATACTTTTCTTTCGAAATCACACATGAAGTGGACGAACAAATTATAAAGAACTTCAAAAAACAAATTCATCTTACAGAAACAGAGTCGTATTTTTCTTTTAAAGAACGGATAAATCTATAGATCGTCGATTAGTCTATTCGTATTAATGGACGCAACAACTATAGCAGCCATGGTTTCGAAGTTTGGCTGTCTGGCCTTGGTACCAGTAGGGTGATGGAGCTACAAACAGGAACGATGGAAACAGTTGGCATGACACCCCCATTTAAATAAAATATGTAGAACGCAATATTTGAAATAATAATAATAACGCAAAGATATGCAAAAGAGAGTGATAAGGGCGTGGCGCCGCCCATACAACCCGTTACACTCATCGTCAAGAGTGCCAACATATCATATGGTTCTATTTCACTGAAACGCACTTTGAGGGCAGCGAAGCGCACCGGGCCAGCTAGTTATATCATAAAGTTATATTTTACTATATGAAAACATTTGAAGATATTCACTGAGAGCCGGAAATTCAAATTATTTTTACATTATGAGATCGTTAGACATATTGTATTGTGTCTAAAATTTGGTACATATGTATACTTCTTATAGCTGCAGGTAACTTGGGATTAAAAATGGGCAATATCGGTCCATATTTTGATATATCCCCCATATATAGCATCTGTCCGATTTGACTTCTTCACGCCATAGTCAACTGATCGAGCTGAAAATGGGTAACTGGGTCTATTTATACCCGAAAACCTTCACACGGACAACGGTAGCCATAGGTCCATGTTTTGATATAGCCCCGTACAAAGGTCCACCAAGTTTTTACTTCTTGTGGCAACAAAAACCAAATATTTCAACGAATCGGTCTTAAATTTGGTAATATGACTTTTTCCGAAACCACACTGAAAAAGTATGACATAAAATTAAAGAATTTCTCCAAAGACGTCATTAGTCTTCAAAATAAATGAATTTTTCACTTAAAATTAAGAAAATGTACTTAAAATTAAGTAAATTACTTAATATTAATGAAATTATCAATATTTTAAGTGCAAAATGTACTTATTTTAAAAACTAATGACGTCTTTGGAGCATTTCTTTAATGTTATGACAATTTTTTTTCAATATTTGGACTTGAGAAATATCTGAAATGGAAAGTGGGCTCTCTAGAATCACTCTTAATCTTATCTATCTATATATATAAAAATGAAACGGTCCATCTGTGTAATGGCATCACGTCAGAACGGCTGGAGCGATTTGGCTCAATTTTTTTTGTTCGTATTTGCCTGGAGAAGGTTGTTACGAAAGAAAATTTTGGGAAAACCCTCCGGAAAAGTCGGAAAATTGGGAAAATCGAAAATTGCTATTTCTTGCGAGATTCCTACTGTTCCTATCTACTGCTCTCTTTTTCAATCCAAATTTTTTTATTAATTTTCAATTAAACAAAAAAGTTTTCTATTAAACATATGTACGAGTATGTGCTATTTTTCTTGGTGCAATTCATTCGAGTTTTGCGTATTGTTACACTGATTTCGCGTATCACATCGGCAAACGGTACAAGCATTACGATCAATTAAAATTCACGATATTTATCAATTCGAACATTTTTTCAGATAATAAGTTTGAGTATAAGAGGTAAGGTTATCTTATTGGATTGCGGGCATTGCAAAATCATAATTTCGGATGAATGCACGATGGCGCATAAACGAGCTCTGGAGGCAATTGACCGAACGAGGAAGGATTTACGACGTGATTTGAGACAATTTGGTGAGTCTGATATTGCTCTCCGGAGATTTTCGTCAAACGCTTCCCGTCATCCCGAAATATACTGCCGATGCAATTAATGCATGCCTGAAATAGTGGTCTTTGTGGCTGCTTGTCAAGAAGTTATGCCAAGAAGTTGAAATTGACCACGAACATGAGAGTCGCGTTGCAGAACGACTCATCGGCTCTTGAATTCTCGAAACAACTGTTGGCGCTTGGCAATGGCCAAATTACTATTGATGTTTCCACTGCATTGATATTGTTCCCGGCAAATTTTTGAAGAAGTTGAAATTGACCACGAACATGAGAGTCGCGTTGCCGAACGACTCATCGGCTCTTGAATTCTCGAAACAACTGTTGGCGCTTGATGTTTCCACTGCATTGATATTGTTCCCGGCAAATTTTTGCGAGTTCACATCGTCGAACGAGGAACTCATCACCAAAGTGTTTCCAAATCTCGATTAGATTAGTGAATGGACAATATTAGCAGCGAAGAATAAGGACGTCGATAGCATGAATTTTATTATTCAAAGTAAAATCGAACTCGCTTGATGTGCCAGGAGCTCCGCCGCATAATTTACAGCTGAAGGTGGAATCGATCATAATCATGTTGCGGAATCTGAATCATCCGAAATTGTGCATAGTTCGCGGTTGTCCATTATGAAACTGATGGACAATGTGATTCAGGCGACGATCATCAAGGGAAAATTCAAAGGAGAGGAAGTCCTTATCCCACGAATTCCGATTATTCCAACTGATCTTTCATTCCAATTCAAGCGGATTCAGTTCCCTGTACGATTGGCTTTTGCGATGACAATCAATAAATCTCAAAACCAATCGTAGGAAGTCTGTGGAATTAATCTCGAATTTCCCTGTTTTTCGCACGGTCATCTGTACGTTGCCTGTCTTCTGTCTTCGTTGTTTGTTGTTTATCATCTGATTCGATTTATCTCTACTGATTTCGATTCCTTTTAAACAAATCGCATTAAAATTTTAACTATCTGTGTTTTATTATCACTCTGGAGTTTATCTGAAGGCATTAAATTGGGGCGAGGCGAAGTTCGCCGGGTCCGCTAGTGATAAAATAAAATTTGTGAATCGAGCCTGTACTGAGTTTAAAAAATTTTTAACGAATAGAACTGACGTTTTACAAAAAATACATTCAGTAGAGAAATATCAGAAGTAAAATATCGATATTTTGTAAATTATTTATATGATGTTTTTAGTTCCTTCCTATGTAATTACTACAATAAATGAATTTTATTTAGTTTTACATAAAATTAAAGCAAATCATAAAAATGTGTACAATATTTCTTCACGGAATTAATGGTCACCGTAGCTAGAAGCCAGATGCATGTTTCATTCAGCCCTTTGCTGCAATTTCTTTTAAATTTTCCCACTGTGCGCTGCCGCAATGATGGTAGTAGTGCGAATCGAAGGCATAACTTGCAATCCAAGCTACCTCTGTACGTCGAGGACTTCTTACGCACACTCCCAGACACAACTGTGCTCGTCCATTCATCGTAGGTAGGATCGTCCACTCACTGACGATGGCTATGGAGGCAAAAACAACCGAAAGCAACATCGCAGCAAACGACAAAGTGACAAGTAAAAGATGAATTTATCACCGACAAAAGTTGAATGAGAACTAAGAAGAGCAGAACTTAGAACATGGACTGTGTTTGTTTCACAATCCGGCAGTCCGACTGTCAGACAATGTCGTTGACCTGGACAAGCAGGACAATTGAAATGGAGATAGCAACAAAGGCAACATTATCTTGGTATGTCTATTGTTGCAAAACCTTGAGTTTGTGTCAAAACGCTGAAGTGCTGCATATAAAAAATTGCATATGAAAAAGTTGGCCCGAAATAATTGTTGTATAATTTAATGGGATTGTCTGGTAAATCTCATAAGTGATTTGATATCTATGGCATATTAACAAAACAATCCATCGCAAAACAAAATTATTTGATGACCAGAAATACATAACAGTGGTTGGCATTATCGGCAATCTCTGGACTAATAATATAAAATTGGTATATACATTTACTCAAATTATCTACACGCAAAGAAAAAATTCGTTACTCCTAAACGAAAAATTAGACAAACGAATTTCGTTTGTGGTGTATGTTTGTCGCAAACGATTTATGTTTATCCCAAAACCCAACGAAACGTTTATAGCAAACGGTTAGTGTACTTATCATAAATGATTTACATTTATTACAAACGGTTATTGTGTTTGTCACAAGCAATGCCTGTTTATCCCAAACCCCGTAAAACTTGTGTTGCAAACAATCTTTGCGTTTGTCACAAGCAATGTCAGTTTAACAATAAATGAGAAAACGGTTGTCACAAAAGAATAATTTGATTGAATTATGATATTTAATATGTTTTGTAATATTATGTTTATAATCAAAAATGTCACAATTTTTAGTAAAATGTCCCCGGGAGCTCCCGACAAACACCTCTGCTATTATTTGGCTGCTATCTTCTAATTAAGTTGTAGACAAACTGTAAAGAAGAACATATTAAAAATGTAGTAGTCCATTGTAGGGATCAAAGCGAGATGTTATCTTACCACATATCAAACTTTTTAGTCAAAAGTGAATTTTATAGGTCAATATTCTGACCCAAATGCTGACAATTCAATAGTTTACACGTCCATGAATAGAATACTAAACTACATCAGGAAATAACATGAAAAACTTCGGGTGAAAAAACGTGTTGCATAATGTCATTAAAAAACAAAGTTTAACTGTTTAGTGTTGAAAATATCAGCAGTTTCCAGAAGTATCCAGTTGTATTGTCCCTGAATAAATTTATTTCACAATTACCATTAGCAGCTTCAGTACCTAAACGTGTGATGATTGATTGCACTGTCATACAAAATCGAACTTTCCGAATGGGAATGGGATGAGGCAAATTGCAAATGAAAGTTGACATTATCCATAACAAAACACTCAAGGGTTTTTTTCAGGTCAGTGCGAGATTTTTTTTTACACGCATTTTAAGTTGGTGATTTTGGAACGCTGTCTAACAAGAAATAATCATTGAACATTTTATAAAATAATGATTATTTATTTTTATTAACATGTAAAGTTTTGGTATCTTACGGTTTTTGGGGTCGAGGAAATCATTTATCACCTACAACTCACGATAGAAGGCGCTGACATGCAAATGGTGCTACTTCTTGTCGATTTTCATTGAAAAAGCGGTTCAAAATTACCAACTTCAAATGCGTGTAAAATAAATCTAGCACTGAACTGATAAAAACCCTTGAGGGTTTTGTTAGGGATAATGTCAACATTCATTTGCAATTGTTTTCGTCCCATTCCCATTTTGGCTGTTACACTGTGTTGTTAATGATTTTAATTTGCTTATTCACAATTTAGGGCGTGTGGAAAAATAACCAGTTAGTCGTTAACAAAAGCAATAGATGGTCTCAGTTTCTGTTAAAATCTATTGTTTTTGTTATTCCGGCTTTCCACAAAGTATTCAATATTTTCATGCAGTGCTCCATCCATTTTTTTGCTATTAACAATCTGGTTATTTTCCCACATGTCTTCACTTCATTTACCATTTACCTATAACATTAAATTGGAGTCCGCAGTATATTTGCGAGATATCGCACCTCCGGTAATTTAGATTCTTTGATTTAATTAATTCTTTGAATAAAATAATTTTAAGTTAACTGATAAAAACATTTTTAATTTTGCCACACACGCGCACAAATACCGAACACCACAAGCGCCAGTACAAAACTGAAGGCCCATCAGCATACGACTCTACGCATGCTGAGTACGATTGCAAATGTTATGAAATTGTATAACAGTGCGGAGGGAGGGATGCAGATAACTAAATATCCACCACCGTCTGTTAATAAAGCAACGCGGACAAACATGTATGCAACGTTGCAACGTTTCTTTTTGTGTTTTGTACACACACATCTCCATCTTTGGCAAACAATTTCTTCCGAATTCGGTCCGAAGTCGGTCAGAAACTCTGCACAAGTAGCCGATTCTGATGCCGACTTTGTTCGGAATTGTTCCGAAAACCGTATGAGCGGTTGACACGACTTCGGTAACTGTTGTCTTGGGAAATTCGGATGATTGTGCAGAGTTTTCGGACACATCTCTGTCCGAAATCTGAAGAAAAATCGACAAGTTTTTTCAATTAAGTCGGCCTTAAGTCTAATAAAATGGTCGAAAATTGTCCGAATTTCCGACCGGTTTCTGGAAATTTGCCCGATTTGTCGGACCAATATCGGAAAGATGTCTAACCAAACATCCGAATTTGGCCCGAATTCTCCGACATTTTTCTGACAATTTGCCCGATTTGTCGGACCAATTTCGGAATGAAGTCTAACAAAACATCCGAATTTGGTCCGACTTCTCCGACATTTTTCTGACTATCTGTCCGAGTTGTCGGACCAATTTCGGAATGAAGTCTAACAAAACATCCGAATTTGGTCCGACTTCTCCGAAAATTTTCTGACTATCTGTCCGATTTGTCGGACCAATTTCGGAAGGAAGTCTAACCAAACATCCAAATTTGTTCCGATTTGTCCGACCGGTTTCTGACTAATGGTTCGACCTTTCTGAATAAAAGATTTTGATTTTTGAATTATTTTATTCACAAATAAATACTCGTATTATTATGGAAAAAAAAGTTGGAAATAGTGCAAAGAAAGAAATAATTTTAATTATTATAACTTAAAAATAAAGTTTAGATATATAAGTAATATTATGTGTAAAAAATATAATTCATTAAAATAAAAAACAAGTAAGAAAGTTTCAGTCGGGTAAACCGACTAAGGTATACCCTCACTTTGTGAGTAATGTAATATGGAATATTAAACGAATTATTCTGTCAATTTGTATGGGAGGTACCAGAATGTTTTTAACAAATACACCTCTGTTTCGCTGAATAGTAGATTCTTTAAATACATTACACTGCGCCGAATTATAAACGTTTTTTGCACTGCTATATAAACGTTATGAAATATTAAATTTTGGTATGATTTGGCCATTTTGTGTGGGAGGTACAAAAAGGGTCGTGGTGATAACGGCCATTTTTTACAGGGCTATAGGGACTTCAAAAGCGTTACACTGTGCAAAATGTTGTTGCATTTTCGTGCATTGGTACTCATCCTGTGAGCTCTTAAACCTTTGTGTGGGAGGTACAAAAAGGGGCGTGAAAATAGCATCCATTTTTCACAGTGCAAAAGACACTATAAAAGCATTACACTGTAAAAAATTTCAAGTATTTTTATACACTGGTATTAATGTTATAAGCTGTTATCTTTTGGTGCAAAGTGGTGCCTTTGTGTAAGAGGTACCAAAAGGGGTGTGAATATGACACCCATTTTTCACTGGACTGTAGGCACTATGAAAGCATTACACTGAACAAAATTTCAAGTATTTTTATGCACTGGTATTAATGTTATAAGCTGTTAACTTTTGGTGCAAAATGGTGCATTTGTGTGGGAGGTACCAAAAGGGGCGTAGCAACATGGCCCATTTTTCTCGAGTTGATAGCGACTAATAAACTAATGCTATGTGTGGAATTTCAGAAGATTCGAATAAGTAGTATAGCAGTTATTAAAGATTCAATATTTCACAACATTTTAACACTTTGTGGGGGAGGTACTAGAAGGAGTGGACCAATATGGCCCATCTTCGAACTTAGCCGGAGATAGAAAAAAATATTACCACGTACCAAATTTGAAGTCAATCGGTTACTTCTTTCGAGAGTTATCGTGCGCACCAGCCAGCAGACAGACAGATAGACAGACAGACGGACGGACATTGCTCATTCGTCTTAAAATGACCCAAAACGAATATCCGCCGAACATACTTAGGGTCTTAGATCACTCCTTCGATGTGTTACACTTTTTTTCGTAGCAAATGATATATACCCTCGTCAGACTAAAGTGAGGGTATAAATATAATTCATTTATTCATTGCGAAAGTTATACCTAAAACTAAAATATATACATATATACACTGTTCGACCTCATGTTTTCGTTTTTGTCGTTTATTTGAACGATCCTTTGCGGTTTTAAAATATTGTTTTATGTGTCATTCAACTGTGGACACTGTGGTTAAAGGGATGGTATCAAGGGCATATTAAGTGTTTTGCATATTAAGTGTTTTTCAAAGAAACACTTAATATGCAAACCTGTGAGGAGTCTAATAAGATACATGTCTTTTACCGAAACATTGTTGTTGGTGCTTGACCATGAAAATTTGGAAGAAAGTTCATCCCCAAAAATCAATCCCCAAAAATCAAATCAAAGTTTCTTCTGTAAACAATTTGGCGAGTAATTGCTCAGCTTCTTTTTTACATTTTTTTTCTAATTGCCTGACGAGACATTTTTTATTTAACACTTTCACTATACTCACTTTTATTCTTATCCGCGACTTGTTGATTCTTTTGTGGCACAATTGAAAATGAGTGATGATGTAAGAAAACAAACAAAAGAATGTATGCAAAACAGCAACAAGAACCAGTTCTTGCTATTCCATGAAAATTAACAGTTAGCTCTTTTACGGGAATTGATTTATTGACACATGGTTACTGAAATAAAACAAGACAAAAATTCCCTCCCGAAAAGAAAAAAACAAAAACACACCATTCGAGAATGTGCAGAGACGTCGAATAATTCTCGATCAAGAAAAATACAGTAAACACTTTCGATAATGTACAGAAACGTCGAATAATTCTCGATAAAGAAAAAAATATAAAATCCCTTTCGAGAATGTGCAGAAACGTCGCATAATTATCGATTAAGAAAAAGAAACAAAAATCCCTTCCGAGAATGTGCAGGAATGTTGTGTAAATCTCGTATGGAATTTTAGAGAATGTGCAGAATTGCCTGGCCGATATTGCACAGAAAAGCGTTTAAATGTCTAAAGGAAATTTAGACAATTCGATTGAATGTCTAATGAAACTGACGAGAATTTGCCGACGTCCGACACGTCGGAAATAATTGTTTGCTGGGACTGCGACGTCCCTTTTTGTGTTGTATACACGCACATCTGCATCTTTTGAGTTCTGTACACATACATCTACACATATTATTCCGTCATATAAGTAATAAAAAAAGTCATTAAACCGCACTCTCACAAAATTAAAAAAGTTTAGCTCTTTCTTTTCTCAACTCTCCTTAATATATTCAATCATGTTTAAATACAATATGGTTCCGTAAACGTTTTTCGTTTACCATAAAATAAATTACGAAAATTTTGGAATGAAAGAATGTTCGTTTACAGTAAGAGAAACTACGTTTACGTTAAACTTTTGCATTCACCGCAAACATTTCAACCGTTACGGGAAAAGTAGAGCGTTTGAGACAAAGAAAAATGTTTGCCATAAACGACGCCCAAACGTTTTTTTCTTTGCGTGTACATATTCTTGTATATTTGCTAAAATTATTTCCACAGATATGTACTAGTACTACATTTGTTCCACACGCAAATATTATATACATACTAGCTGGACCTGGTCACCTTCGTTGCCCCAGATTTTATATTTTCGATCCCGTCCATTTTTGGACCAATCACTTATATATATTTATATAATCGTAGTTGGAGTATACCCTAAATATACATATGTATGTTTCAAGCAGAATATGTTTGTGACAATACAGAAAGTATACAAGTTTTGTATTGACGTGTTGTTCAGTTTGACGGTCGTTATGATTTCACACGCTCATGCACTTTGTTTTATCTGCTTTAATACGCAGACCGTATTTCAAAGCCGTATAGGCTAATGCGTCCATTTTACTCTGCATTTCATCCCTGCTGGTAGGTAAAAGGACCAAATGGTCAGCGTAATCAGGATCTCCCAGCTGTTCGTGATACGAGTAATTATATTTTTATTCACTAAATAAATATGGCTTGGAATAAATATAAATTAAAAATTTGTGCTTTATAACAAACTGTATTGCTACTTGTCATTTTAAAATATAAGGTATAACTCGAAATCATTAAAAAATTAATTCGAAAAATTTGTTTGAAAATCTTTTTTAATGAAAATATATTTGGAGAAATTCCTGAACAATAATTTTATTTGTAATAAATATATACACATATTTTAGTTGAGAAAATTAGTTTGCAAATATATTTAGTTGTAATATGTCATTATATGAGTTCCACAAAATTTTTATTGATTTTCAAATAAAATTTATTTGCTCAAAAATATATAATATTTATAAATTTGTGCTCCAAATATATTTTCTTTCGATGCAAACATATCAAAAAAGCAAAAAAAGGACTTAATGGCTATCCGGCAGTGCAAATATTCTTGTGCTCCAAATATATTTTATTTCGAAGCAAACATATAAAAAAGCGAAAAAATGACTTAATGGCTATCCGGCAGTGCAGAACGCTCATTTTAGAATTGTTATATTGGTGTTTTATAAGATTTATTATTTTTTTGAGGTACACCTTTATTAGTTGAAACGTATGTTCTGCTGTTTTAATTCGAAACTATCGAATTCGTATTTCTTTTTTCAAGCAATAACAAAATTTGATACAGTTTTGGGCAAATTCCACACTAGAAATCACACGCCGAAAACTAGGCTGTACTCGTATACAAAATATGTGTGGTATTCTATTTCATACCACTTAAGTGGACATTCATGATAATTGACCCAAACACTTATCCAAACTAATAAAATAAGTTTTGTGCTGAGATTTGGGATATAACCTTTAGGATGAAGCCAATAACGAAATCGATACAAAACCAGTAAGGAAAGGCTAAAGTCGGGCGGGGCCGACTATATAATACCCTACACCACTCTCGTAATATTGTATAAATTGTTTACATAAATTTACTTTTGGGACATTTTATACTTAAATAAAACACTGTGGTACAGGAGTGTGGTGTAGGGTATAAAAACGATTGGATCTAAAGAGCCAAATCGAATGAAACATATATATGGGAGCTATAGCTAAATCTTAACCGATTTTCTTCAAATTCGGCAATGTTGGTTCATGGATCAAGAAACTCTACCATTCTAAATTTAAAAATGATTGGATGTAAAATACAGCTTCTACAGGACTAAAGGGCCAAATCGGACGAAAGATATATATGGGAGCTATAAGTGTTTTGTTGTAATATTTATTTTACAACAAGTCAGCTGTGCCGTGCTTTTGTCCATGTCGGTTGCCCGTTATTATTTCGGTCTGTAATCGTTATGATTTAAACTGAGATACTCTCTCGGCGACTGGATGAGCGACTGGATGAACGAGAGCGTCCTAATTTCTCCAAACGTTTTTACAAAACCGCAATTCTTTGCAATAAGGTGGCTTCGTTCGGTGTCGTGGATGTGGACACGGCGGCGAGTTGTCGATAATCACTCACCTCCAAAATCGTATCCGCCAGTTTCGCCAATTCGGACAGCTCCGCGTTGGAGGCTTGGAGAATGGCACGAACATTCTGTGGTAATCGTTGAAGCCACAATGATGCCAGGAAGTCATCACTTACCCTATCCTTCGCAAGACTACGGAGCTCGTTCAATAATTGTGTAGGTCGCCTGTCGCCAAGGTGCATGTCGGACAGCAATTTCTGTATTTTCTTCTGTTCGCTTTCACAGAAGCGTTCGATTCGTCCGTCACAATGCCTGAAACGGCGAACTGAACCTCTATTTGTGCGAACCCGATTTTAGGGTGATCAGACCAAAACGGCGGTACTTTCACTGAAACTCTGCTTACAAAATTTCCGTACATCGGGGAAGTCGCCACTCCTTGTCCAGCAGTGTCCGGAGCCTGGCCTGCTCCCACGGATGTTCTTGTCTTCTCGGTGCCTGTCTCTTCGTTCATCTCATGTGTTTTGCACAATGAGATATCTTGCACAATTTGTTAGCGAGAGTTCTGGAATTTTGTGTATATGTATCTGGTGGCAGTTTACGTGATTGGTCCAAAAATGGGCGGGTTCAGACCAATGGGCGTGGCCCCGCCCATACAAGCAAAATTTTGAATTTCAGATATCTGGCAGTCTATGTGACTGGTCCAAAAATTGGCGGAATCGGGCCAATGGGCGTGGCACCACCCATATAAGCCAAACTTTAAAATTGAGATTTATTGTACAATTTGTTAAAGACAGTGCTGTAATTGTGTGTATATATATCTGGTGGCAGACAACGTGCTTGGTCCAAAAATGGGCGGGGTAAAAACAAAGGGCGTGGCCCCGCCCAAAAAAAATTAAAATTGAGATATACGAGTATTGCACAATTTGTTACCGAGAGTGATGTAATTTTGTGCATATGTATCTGGTGGAAGTTTACGTGATTGGTCCAAAAATAAATAAACCAAATTTTAAAATCTAGATATCTTGCACAATTTGTTAGCGAAACTGCTGTATTTTGTGTATATGTATCTGGTGGCAGTCTACATGATTAGTCAAACAATTGACGGGATCGGAAGTCTGAATTGTGGGCCAACGAAGTGGACCGGGTCAGCTAGTGTTTAATATAATAAACACTTTATTTAACTAATTCTAATAATATACATGAAATGATGATGAAATCGTGAAATCCTAGATGCAATACAATGACTGCGCAAAAATAGAGAAGAACAAGAATGAATAATTTACATGGTTGACAAAGTTCGTACTTTCTAACTACGTCTTAAGTAATCCACAAATAAGGTAGTGAAATACCATGTCAACATATAGGCCACTACAGATTTAAATCGTATAATCTTGGTTTACGACAAATAGCGTTGATGGATTGACAATTAAACTATTAATAAATTAAAATTTAGAGCTGTAAACAAAAGAAAATGCTGCTAACGACATTTTGACCTATAAAGTATAACACAAAATCTAGGAATAAATAAAATTAAAAATTGCTAAAGTCAACAACGTTTTAACATTTTGTAAATATAATGTATTTGGATAAATTCTTAAATATATCTTTGTTTGTTTGTAAACACATATTTTATTTGTGACAGTAAGTTCGCAAATATATTTTGTTATAATATATTAATATATGCGTAACAAACAAAATTTCTTGATTTTGAGATAAAATATATTTGTTCAAAAATATATAATATTTAAAAATTTCGGTTCCAAGTATATTTTCTTTGAATTCAAACATATCCAAAATGGCGATTTTCCTCCGTGTACGTTTTATAGCTAACTATGAGGTATAGCTTTTAATTTCCATAGAATTTAACGTTCTTTCACTCTAACGCTCGGTTATTTCGCTTTGTGTTAATGGGGATAAATCAAGAAAAACTAAAAATGAAATTCAAAAACATTGCAGCACTCTCGCTAGCAAACTGTGCAAGATATCTAAATTTAAAAATTTGGTCTATGCCGGCCACGCCCATTGGCCCGATCCCGCCCATTTTTGGACCAATCACGTAGACTGTCACTAAACTGCAGAACTCTCGCAAATAAATTGTGGAAAATATTTCAATTTCAAAATTTGGCTTATATGGGCGGGGCCATGCACATTGATCCGATCCCGCCCATTTTTTGAACAATCACGTAGGCCGCCACCAGATACATGTGTACATATTTACTGAATGCGCGATAACAAATTGTCCAAAATATCTCAATATATAAATTTGGCTTATATGGGCGGTACCACACCCATTGGCCCGATCCCGCACAGATACATATGCACTAAACTACAGAACTCTCGCTAATAAATTGTGGAAAATATTTAAATTTCAAAATTTGGCTTATGTGGGCGGGCCACGCCCATTGGTCCGATTCCGCCCATTTTTGGTAAATTCACATAATTTGCATACAGACAAAATTTCAGCACTCTAGCTAAAAAATTTTCTAAATATCAAAATTTGACCCACATGGGCGGGTTCACGCCCACTAGATATATCGAAAATTCAAGTACCCTATTTTCACCACCATTCATTCACCATGTACATTCTGTGAAAATTTCAAGAATATCGGTCCAGCCGTACATTTGCACTAAACTACAGAGCTCTCGCTAATAAATTGTGGAAAATATTTCAATTTCAAAATATATATGTATATATATACTATACTTTCTTTCAATTCAAATATATAATAACGGCGATTTCTCCCAATGTATTAAACCTGTAAACAAAATTGTATTATTCATACATCTGTTATTTATTCACTCGACTTGTTCACACAAATCGAAAAAGGTAATGAGTCATGTAAAATGTGCATTAATCTCAAAAGTCGATTTAGGTTTTAACTGACACAAATTAACAATGGATTAAAGGTGCTGCTGATATCATGCAATACTTCAATAGGATAATTTTCAGTGTCCTTTTCCGGCAACGCAACAGGTCGCCCTCTGGTTCCATTGTCTCTATTGTAGGCAAATCCATTCGAAGCGAATACAAATTCGCCAAACAGTTAAAAGTTGGCCTTTGTACTGGGATAACTGTAAAAATCTTCGTATTTTCCGTTGCATTATAATGTTTTTTTTTGTTAGCACACATCTTTCCTTTCACCTAGTATACGAGTAGAATGAGTAAAGCTATGTACACACGATTGCCAGATCGGACAATATTGTTAGAAAAATGGCGGGAAAATGCTACCCTGCGAACAGAAAAGTCATTGTGAGATAATTTGCAGACACTTTTGAATGTTAGATGTGTAAAGTTTACAGGGTTGCCCATATTCGACGGACCCATCTGGCAACGCCATAACTTTTGACAGAGATGCCAGATCGCTTAATGACATACCGCGTTTGAAGCGTCAGTCCAAGCAGATTTTTACCATGGAACAATACACGCCACGCGAGCGCTCTGAAATAGTTGAAATTTACATTCAACAGAAGAAGTCAATTGTGAAAACTCAAAAAACAAAATTATCATGTCCGATGAAGCCCATTTCACATTGAATGGGACCGTAAATAAGCAAAATTGCCGTATTTACGCCACTGAAAATCCTCAGGAGATTCAAGAATTGCCTCTTCATGACGAAAAAGTCACAGTTTGGTGCGGCGTTAGTGCGAAAACGGTCATTGGGCCGTTTTTCTTCCAAAACGAAAATGGCCATGCTGTTACCATCAACCAGGAGCGTTATCGCGACATGATGACCAATTTTGTGATGCCAATTATTCGTCGAAAGCGTATGAGGCAGTTCTGGTTTCAACAAGACGGCGCTCCACCGCACACAAGTCGCATAACAATCGATTTTCTGAAGAATTTGTTTCCGGGCCGTTTGATGTCGAAAAGTGGTGATTTGGACTGGCCACCGCATTCGCCCGATTTGACGCCGCCTGACTTCTTCTTGTGGGGATATTTGAAGTCAAAGGTTTACGTTAACAAGCCAAGGACCGTAGAAGAGCTCAAGGACAACATTCGTGAAGAAATAGTCGCTATTCCCGCCGAAATGTTGGCGAAAACGATGGAAAATGCTGCAAAAAGGGCACAATACGCCATCAACGCCAGAGGCGGCCATTTGAGAGATATTATATTCAAAAATTGATGTAAACAAATCTACCTGGAACAAATTAAATGATTAAGATTGCCAACCGCCAAATTTTTATTTTTTTCTTTGATTTTTTTTAAAAAAACTTGGGTCCGTCGAATATGGGCAACCCTGTATACATGTGACAATGGCGCCATTTTCAGAGAAACATTTTATTGGCAGCACTGTCTCTAAATTATTTTTATTGGCAATCCTGCATATAAATATTTACAAAATATATTGTAAATATATGAAATTGTAAGGTTTTCTTGCAATCGACTGAAGTGTCAATTCACCTGAGCCTTTGCCTGACAATCTGTCATTGTCCATACATTTGCATCACTTTAACAGGGTTGATAACGTTGTCCACACTAACAATCGTCTGTACATAGCTTAAGTCATCCATTCATTTCATATTTTGTTCAGAGACCATTGCCACGAGGCATCAGCCAACTTCGTTAATTGTACGAATGAACAAATGCTAACAAGTTGGGGGATAATTCACCTTTCAGCACAGCGAAAATGATCTGGCCTGATGTTGGATGCTGTATGAATGGCGGCAAAGTCATAACTATACAGGGGATGGTACACCCACCTTCCAATCCGAGGAAAACCCAACAAGCACTTATTTCTTAGTTCCTTTAAATGTGTGAACTTCGAAAACAACTAGGATATTTTAGTACCTTTGAACGAATATTCTAAAGCCAACATTAGCAAAAACACCGTTTTTTGGTATGTATAAGTATGTTTGAAGTGTTATAAAAAAAACTATATTACATATATATATATATATATATATATATATATATATATATATATATTATTATAAATGAAGAAGAAAAATCATATACATACATATACATTTGTGAGTATAACTATCAGTATTGAACGTGATAAATGATATATCGATCATTCCATGTCAAACCGAACACATTTTTTACATCACGATCTCCGATTTCGTTGAAACTTGATTTGTGGGAAACGATAAACAACCAAACTTTGTCAAGAGATAAACCCAATTGAAAATTGCGGAAATCAAGAAAAAAATGCCGATGATTATCGGGAAGTGTTATTTTTGGTCCCGGGAGTTCTCAAAGTTTCGGGAATTAAAGAACAGAAAAAACAAGTAAGAAATATCAGTCGGGTAAACCGACTAAGGTATACATACCCTCACTTTGTGGGTAATGTAGATGTGTACTTGTAAAATTTCTCATTACCAACTAATAGGACGAGTAAGCAAAGTCCGATAATGGTAAGTACTTATTATTTATCCACTTTTCTCACTATTTTAACATGCTTATTTGTAGCATAGGCATACCACATAAATATGTGCTTATATTTTCACGATTGTAAGTTACCATTACCAATCTATATATATAAAATTGGATGTGTGTATGTTACGTATGGACTCGAAAACGGCTGGACCGATTTTGATGAAATTGTTAGAGAATCTTCAGATATCCCTAGCGGGTGACGTAGGCTACATAAATTCTTGATTGAGGGGGCGTGGCCTCGCCCATATAAGCCAATTTGGAGTTATAATTTTTTATTGCTTCCCATTGTTCGTACCTATGAATAGATAAACGAGATTAACGATACAGATTAACGATACAGACGTGAAAGTGTTATCGGAAATTTAAAAGCGAGTGTTATAGTGAGTGAAAGAGATAGTGAAAGAAGTGTTAAGTGAAAGGTTTGTTTTAATTTGGGATTACCCCGTTTGGAGTCTCAAGGTTAGGTGAGATTTGTGGTGTCTCAAGATCTCCGGGGAGATTTGAGGTTAGGTGACGATTAGGATTGTGTTTTGGTTTATTGATTTTGATTTTTAGTTTGATTTGGATTGACTGACTGGTTGTTGACTGTGCTGTGTTTTATTGATTTGAGTAGGATTAGAGAGTGTAGGTGGCGTTGGTGATGCCAGTGGATATGCCGGCCCGAAAGGAGTTGGGAAGAAAGGAGGGGGAAGGCGGCAGATGAAGCGGATGTCGCTGACGAAGGTGAAGGCTGAGACGGAGGAGGATGATGAAGGAATGAGTGTGGACGAGTCGGTGGCGACTAGTGATAGTGAGGTGACGAGGATGTCGTTGCCTGTTGGTGGAGGACGTGTTCGTCACACCGAAAGCGAGGAGTCGGACGGAGCTGGAGAGAGGAAAAAGACGCGGATGAGCAGTGAGCTGCCGTCCACGTCTGCTGCTGCGGGTGTTAGGAAGGAGAGCGTTGGAGCTTCTACAGTGCCGACCGGGAACTCGGTGAGGAAGTTGAAGGAGCTGACGTAGTCTCTGATGGAGGTGGCGTTCTCTGAGAATGTCTCGACGTCAGGGGTGCGTCAGATGCTGGCGTGCACGGCCAAATATGAGGTCATGATGCTGGACCTGCTGCTGGAGGTCGAGCATTGGAGGGCTGGAGTTGTTGTTGCTGCGGCTGGCCATGGACGGCCTGTGGCTGCCAGGAGTGCTGCCGTTGCTGCTGTGCCGGTGGTTGCTGCCCAACCGGCGGTGCCGAAACCGGTAGATACGTGGTCGGCGATCATCAGAAAGGATGGCGCGACAGGTGCGGAGGTGGTGGAGAAGGTGGCGCCGACGATGAACGTCCGCGTTCACACCCTCCGCCCGATGAAGAACGGTGGTGCGATTATACGCACCCCTTCGGTGGCAGAACGGCAGAAAATAATGGAGAATGCCAAGTTCGCGGAGGCAGGGATGGTGGTATCGGCCAATGATAAACTTGGCCCTAGACTGATTGTTCGAGACGTTAGCAAGGCAATCAGCCCTGAGAAATTTATGGAGGAATTGTACCGGCAGAATTTCGGGCCGGACATGGAGTTTGGTGTTTTTGAGAAGAGCGTCCGCCTCGCCTCTAAGGCATGGCAGATAAGTCCGACCGGTGACACGGACGTTACACTAGAGTGTACGCCGCGCGTAGCTGAGAAGCTGCTGGAAGCTGGAGGTGCCTACATTCTGTGGCACAGGTTTGTTGTTCGGTTGAAGGAGGTGCCTGCGTGTCACCGGTGCTACGGATGTGATCATATGATCCGTGACTGCCGCCAGACACAGAGCGTATGCAGGAGATGCGGTCTGATGGGACACACCGTTCATCAGTGTCCCAATGAGGCGAGATGTTGGAATTGCGAGCTCCGCGGGTACGCAGCCGGCCACAGCATGCTGTCGCTGCTGTGTCCCGTGTACGCAGGGCTGATTGCGAGAGCGAGGGCGAGACATTGAGATGGAGGACATCGTAATTGTGCAGTACAACTGCCAGCGATCGCAGGCGGTGATGGCTGAGCTCGGGCAGGAGATGAGGGGAGTATGTGTCTCCTTGGCTCTGCTACAGGAGCCGTATGATGTAGATGGTAGTGTAGTTGGTTTGCCGGGGGGTATGCGAGTGTTTACGGACGAGGGTGCACACTCGGCAATGGTGGTGGACAGTGCGGACATGGGCTGTACGGTAGTGGCGGGGGTTAACCAATACGGGGTTTGTGTTTCGGTGGAAGGTAGTTTTGGGAGGATGCTTTTGGCTAGCATCTATTGTAGGTTTGGTGCTCCATTGGAGCCATATCTAAGGTATATGGATGCCGTGCTACTACTAGCGAGTAGCATTCCGGTTTGGATGCAAATGCATCCTCTCGTATGTGGTTCTCTAAGATGACCGGCATTCTGCTGGTCATCAGAACCACCTACGAGGAGAGATGCTCACCGAGTGGATGGTGACGCGTGGAGTAGGGGTGCTGAATGAGCCCAGCGATCTGTGTACCTTCGATGGGCCCAATGGGAGAAGTGACATTGACGTGACAGCTGCAAATGGGGTGACAATGACAGCGTACAGTTATATGTGGAGGGTGTGTGACAGATGGGGCGTGATCACCGACCCATCGAAATTGTGGTCTCTCACAGAGGACGGACTAGCGTGACTGAACGGTCTCGCAGGTGGCGGGATCGGGACGTGAACTGGCGACACTATTCGGATTGTGTTAGGGAGGCGGTCTTGGAGGAGACGCCAATAGATGAGTTTAGGTGACTGACGTTAGATGACCAGGTCAGCCGATTGGATGGATGTCTGTGCGCGGTGAATGATGTGCAACTTCCGAACCGAGAAAACTTGAGATGATGCGGCGGAATGTCCGACGCCTTAGGAAGAGATTCCAGAGGGTCAGGCATTCCAATGTTGAGTTGATGGCTACGCGGAAAGCTGAATATAGTGCTGGCCTTCGTACGTACAAGGACATGCTGATTAGGAGTGAAGAGGGACATCTTAGGAGTATTGTATAGGACAATAGGGATGACCCATGGGGGTTGGCGTATAGAATATGTCGAGGGCGCGACAAGCAGGGCGACATCGCGTGTTTTAGTCGGGCTGAGGGGACGTTACGTTCTTGGAGGGAAAGCGTGGATGAACTGTTGGGGGTTCTCATTCCAGGTGCGGAGCCAGTTAGTTACATCGGACAGTGTCTATCGGGTGAAAAGTAGGAAATCACCAGGTATCGATGGTATTACTGGAGAGATGGTGAAAGCCATCTGGAAGGCAATACCAGAGTACCTGGATAGTATCTATCAGAGGTGCTTAGTAGATGGCTTATTCCCAGGAGCTTGGAAGATGGCGCGAGTTTTTGTGCTGCTTAAGTCTCCCGAGAAGGTGAGGAGTGATCCTCGCTCTTATCGGGGCATCAGTCTTCTCTCGGAGCTTGGAAAAGTTCTCGAGAGAATAATGGTGTCACGGCTGAAGCAGCGCATCGATGAGAGCACTCTCTCTGAGCAACTGCAGTTTGGATTTAAGTCTAATCGGTCTACCGAGGATACTTTAATGCATGTAAGTCGTAGCGTTAGCGAGTCGACAGCCAAGTATGTACTGGGTATGCTTGTTGATTTCCGAGGTGCATTTGACAATCTCCTTTGGGACAGCGTGCTCCAGCGATTAGTCCAGATTGGGTGCTGTGAGCTTAGGCTTTGGCAGAGCTATTTTGAGGATAGGAAAGTTTGTGTGGTGGGTGCCAGCGGCACAGTTTGGAAGGAGGTGACTCGCGGCTGTCCCCAGGGTTCTATCTGTGGTCCATTTATGTGGAACCTCATGATGGATCCCTTGTTACAGTCGCTTGCCGACTCTTAAAAGCTGTGTGCCTACGCCGATGACCTGCTCATCTTGATAGCGTGCCCTCGTAGCGTTTATTCGCAGTGGGTGAAGCCGTCAGGTACATACTCACGCTAAACAATGACTTTATGTCCCTCTCTATGATTGGGACTGGACCGTGATCCCAGGTGGGCCACCAATTCTTGACTTTTTGGGGTCCAACTGGAAGTACCTGGGAGTCTATGTGACTGGTCCAATAAAGGGCGGGATTGGACCAATTCTTGCACAATTGTGGGCGGCCACTTGAATAACGCCACTTGAATAATGCCTTACCAATAAGTTATAAAATAAGTAGTAGATATGTAGAAATGGCCATTTAAAATGATTTTTTGCATATTGTTGCGAATATTTCTCGAAACAAACAATTTCCTCATGCCATATTCGAATTTCTGGTATTTTCATTCAAATCTGCACGTATTGTTTGAAAACATGTTGAAATATAAATAAATCTTGTACAATAACCATATAGACAAAATTGCATTATATCAAAATTTTCCAAAATGATTTTGATAACAAAAAATCACTTATTTCTGTTATTATTGGTAAGTCATTATTAATAAGCCGAAAGTAATGCAGCGAATAATGAGATGTCATTATTTGGTAATGCAGGGAATAATGACAGGTACTTACCAAGATTTTGCTGGGAATGGCCATTTAAAGTGATTTTTTACGTACTTTCGCGCAAGTTTCTCAAAACGAACAATTTGCTCATACCAGATTCAAATTTCTGAACCCAAACCCCCAAGTGAAAAATACTTCAATGTTCTAACATCATACGATATACGGAAATATTTATGGTATTTTCATTCAAAACTCCACGTATTATTTGCAAACATGTTGAAAAATAAATAAATCATAATATACTCGTACAACAACCCACATATAGCCAAAATTGCATTATATTAAATTTTTTCAAAATGATTTCTGGTATTTTCATTCAAATCTGCACGTATAGACAAAATTGCATTATATCAAAATTTTCCAAAATGATTTTGATAACAAAAAATCACTTATTTCTGTTTTTATTGGTAAGTCATTATTAATACGCCGAAAGTAATGCAGCGAATAATGAGATGTTATTATTTGGTAATGCATGGAATAATGACAGGTACTTCTTCGACTTCTGGTTCACCCATAAAAAGTACCAGACTCGTCTTTCCTCCTAGCTTGGACCCATCCGTATAGCAGCTGGTTCCCACTGGGCCAGTGTTCCGTTTTCCCAGGAGCGTCTGTCTGAATCCCAGGTAGCTGTAAGTCGCACTTCAGGAATTCGGTCGGAGATTTCTGGTGTTTGAATGTGTTCACATTCCTAGAGATTCTAAAATCTTCTGATGGTACGACTTGTGGTCTCGATTTATCCATTCACCCATCGTGGAAGGTGCCAAAAGGTGCGTGATAATAACGTACATTTAGCGACAGTCTGTAGGTACTATAAAAATATTACACTGTACAAAATTTTAAGTATTTTTGCACTAGTATAAAAGTTATAAGCTGCTAACTTTTCGTAGAAACTGGTTTCTTTTTGTGGGAGGTACCATGCATGGCAATAACGCTCATTTTTCACTGAACTGTAGGTACTACTTATATAAAACCTAGTATTTGTATGTACTGGTATTAAAGTTATAAGCATTTAACTTTTGGTGCAAAATGGTCCATTTGTGTGGGAGGTACCAAACGGGGCCTGTCAATAAACTCAATTTTCACTGGACTGTAGACGCAATAAAATCGTTACACCGTACAATATTTCAAGTATTTTTAATTACTGGTATAATAGTTATAAGATGTTAACTTTTGGTACAAAATTTATCCATTTGGAAGATTCGAATAAGTAGTATAAAAGTTATTGGAGAATTATTAACCCTCTGCGGGGGAGATAATAGAAAGAGTGGACCAAAATGCCCATCTTTGAACATAGCCCGAGATATGAAAATATATTACCAAATACCAAATTTGAAGTCAATCGGTTACTCCTTTCAAGAGTTATCGTGCGCACCAGTCAGCAGATAGATAGACAGACATACGGACGGACGGACATTGTTCAGATTACTTAAAATGACCCAAAACGGATTTCCACCGAACACACTTGGGGTCTTAGGTATTCAAAAATATTTATTATATGAGTGATTGATTAAAAACAAAAAAAAATTAAGAGAATTGTTTTTAATTTCCACCAAATTTCGCAATTTTCTATTCTATTATCCGCTGTTTACTAGCCGCCAGTGTTATAAGCAATTGTTAATATTTTAATCAAAAATAAATAAATTTACGAATATTTTTGGGACTGAAGGTGAGGGGATTAGTAAGTCGGTTTACCCGACTGAATTTTCTTGCTTGTGAACATATAATATATATTCATAAATCTATATATACAGGGTTTTCCAACAAGAGGTGTTATTTTGAATCTCCCGGTATTTCGGTAGGTGTCACTTTTGAAGTTTTTATTATTTGACAAGTAGAAACTATGCCATTACCAAAAATGGAACGATACACGATTCAACAACGCATTGAAATTATTAAAATTCACTACAAAAAAAAAGAAAACCCAGGTTTGTCCATTCCTCGTCGTTCTTTGGAATTGGGCATTCCACAAACGTCATTCTACCGTATTTTGCATAAAGACTTGGGTCTTAAGGCTTATAAAGTTCAGTTAACACAAGAACTCAAGCCGGCCGATCATCAACAACGTCGTGTCTTTGCTGATTGGGTCCTTGAAATGGATGAAAATAATCCGGAATTACATCGAAAAATCATCTGGACATTTCCACCTCGGTGGCTACGTCAACAAGCAAAATTTTTGCTCCTGGGGCTCGGAAAACCCTAGAGTTATTGCTGAGAAGCCTCTCCATCCTCAACGTGTGACTGTTTGGTGCGGTTTAAACGTTTGGGCGATCAAGAAAATCTAAAAACTAGTGATGAAAAATCGCTCAAACGATCATGAACTTTAGCCCAAATTTACAATGAACAATCGCCCACTTTTGTTTTTGGCTTTTATTCATTTTAATTTTTTTCGAAATAAGAAAAAATCAAGTAATAATAAGAAAAAATTTAGTGACTGATTTATTATTTCTAATAGAAATTCAGTATAATTTTCGAATGCTCTGTGACAAAAATATTGTGGAATATTTGAAAAAACTTGCATGGAATCCTGGACCTCGGTGCGACAGGTCGGACACTGATACGTATTGGTAACATCAGAGATACTTTGGGCCTGTAATTTCAGGTTACATTCATTACATATTTTTAGGTGTTTACATGGTAGTAAAACTATATCCGGACGTAAATGAAAGCAAATTATGCAAGTATGGGTACTCCAGAAAGACCGCTGTTTGTTCCACCTTCAGATTACTCTGTTCCCACATCAGATACTTCGTCGGGATATTCTTAAAAAATATCTTCAAATGGCACTATGAATAAATACCCATAAATTAAAATGTGAAAAATTGCCCAAACACGAATGAACCAACGCCCAAATTATTTTGTCTACATTTTTGGGCGATTGTTCATTCTTTACTTTATGGCAATTTGCCCTGGCAGTCTACGTTAGTGGTCCAAAAATGGACGGGTTCGGACCTATGGGCGTGGCCCCGCCCATATAAGCCAAATTTTGAAATTGAGATATCTTGGACAATTTATTAGCAAAAGTGCTGCAACTATTATTTTTATTATTTTTACGTTTATTTTTTACTTTTTATGTAACTAGACATCGAAAGGTTGATTATAAATGATTTTTAATATATTCAATATATTTATTTTCACATCAAAAATAAATTTTCTTATGTTCTTTAAATATAAATCGAGATTTAAGAGAGGGGTCTTTCTCTTAAATGCCTATCGGCGCTGAGCCGCTTATATCTATGAAATTTTGTACATAGCTGTTATAATTAAAACATACATTTGCAATTGTTCGACTTTGCACTCGAATTTTTCAAAATGTGTTAAGAATCAATGCATTTTTTGGGAAATTTATTTAAATTTGATGGATTCCCTATAAAGTGGCAAAACAACATTCTTTTATAGACTGTAAATTTTTTGGCTGCGGTTGACATCTCGTTGGAAATGCCCATATGCCGATGATATAGTGTTACACACAAACCGTCATATTGACATGCAGACAAAAATTACCCTAACTGCATTAAAACACTGAAAGCAGGTCTTCGCATTAATATAGGCAAGAAAAAACCAGTAAGGAAAGGTTAAAGTCGGGCGGAGCCGACTATATAATACCCTACACCACCTTGGCAATGTACATTAAGAATTTCTTTTTGAATAGTTGGAATAATTAGTTTCCTTTCTTTTACGAAAGTACTTAGCCCCCCCGCCACGTCAAGGCTTATTCCAAAGAGGAGTTTAATATAATGTGTGGAATTAAAAATTGAACTAATAATAATATTCCACATATTTGCATTTACTGTGGTTATTATTAGCCTTAACACAATAAATAGTCCGATTTTTGGTCGTACACAATATAATAATTGGTACTACCTTGGAATAATTGGTTTAAGTAATGTTTTAATTTGCATTTCCGCTGAAGCCTTTCATTAATACTTTTGAATACTCATTCATTGAAAAAGAAACTTCTTTCTGTCAAATTTCGTACTGGCCGGATATAAAATACAGTCTCTACAGCACTTACATGTCAAATCGGGGGTAACATATATATGGGGGCTATATCTAAATCTGAACCGATTTTCTCTGAATTTGGAAGTATCCTTTCATATTATAAGAAACCTTTTAGTGTAGATTTTTTACTGATCGGATATAAAATACAGATTGTACAGCGCTTACATGTCAAATCGTGGGTAACGTATATATGGGGGCTATATCTAAATCTGAACCGATTTCCCTCAAATTTGGCAGTGTTAATTCATGTAATGAGAAACCACTTCTGACAATTTTTTTTACTGATCGGATTTAAAATACAGTTCTACAGCGCTTACATGTCAAGTCGGGGGTAACATATACATATATGGGGGCTATATCTAAATCTGAACCGATTTCCCTCAAATTTGGGAGTGTTAATTCACGTTATGAGAAACCTCTTTCTGCCAATTTTTTTACTGATCGGATATAAAATACAGTTTCTACAGCGCTTACATGTCAAATCGGGGGTAACATATATATGGGGGCCATATCTAAATCTCAACCGATTTCCCTCAAATTTGGCAGTATTAATTCAAGAAATAAGAAACCTCTTTCTGCCGAATTTCATACTGATCGGATTAAAAATACACTTTTTACAGCGCTTACATATAAAATGAAATAAACATCCGTTTAAAATGCCATTTTTTGAGATTAATTATTTATCTCAAAAAATTGCATTTTTCTTTGAGTACCAAAATAAAACCTCTTGTTCGAAAACCCTTTAGTAACCAATTATTCGTGGCAATAATAATCTTTGGTCTATTGATACAATATCTGTTGTCAAAAATACAAGTAAATTTATACACTGGAATTAATGCTATAAGCTTTTAACTTTTGGTGCAAAATTTTACCTTTGTGTGGGAGGTACCAAAAGGGGCGCGACAACTTCGCCCATTTTTCTGGAGTTGATAGCGAAAATAAAGTAATACTATGTGTGGAATTTCAAAAGATTCGAATAAGTAGTATTTCAGTTATTAAAGAATCAATATTTCACAACATTTTAACCCTTTGTGAGGTATCTACTAGAAGGAGTGGACCAATATGACCCATCTTCGAACTTAGCCGGAGAAGAATATTACCACATACCAAATTGGAAGTCAATCCTTTCGAGAGTTATCGTGCGCACCAGCCAGCCAGCAGACAGACAGATAGACGGACGGACGGACATTGCCCATTCGACTTAAAATGACGCAAAACGGATTTCCGCCAAACATAATTGGGGTCTTAGGACACTCCTTCGATGTGTTACATATTTTTCCGTAGCAAATGATATATACCCTCGACACACTAAAGTGAGGGTATAACAAATTGCGGTATATTAAAACAGAGACAGTTATTGATGAAAATTTTATCATGATTTAATGTTGAAAGAATTGTCATATTAGTTGCAGCTTACAATCAATAAATAAATAATACAATTTTATTTAATTACTGTTATAGAATATCAATTTTTTCTGTTTTTTAACAAAGCGTCTAAATAGAAATATAATTTCAGAAATTTATGTTCTTTAACTGCCGGAGTCGGAGTCGAATGATTTTAAAATTCGACTCCGGGAGTCGGAATCGGGTAGTTTTGGCTCGACTCCGCAGCCCTGTTTTAAGGTATAAGTTTTTTAATTAAAATTCGGCATTTTTCGTTTTGGAATGTAAAGAGCATATCTGCCAAATTTCATAATGATTGGTTGTACAACAGATTGTATATGGTGTTTGGATACCCATACGGAAGGAGCATATATATGTGGTGTCTATATATAAATCTCAAACTTCCATTGTCGGTATTTCAAATACACTTTTGTGTCCATTTCTATACAGATTGGCTGAAAATTGTGTTTTCTATAGCACTTGGACACCAAATCTGGAGACTGTTCTTGTCGCAAAAAAGAATTTCCTGTCACAATTTCGAGCGGAACACAATTGCGACCAGAACTTTGATTACCAGAAAGCATCGCAACACATTGACATTGCTAAGCCGTCGAAGAAAGTAATTTTAAGTCAGTATAAACAGTTGAAGATCCATTTCGTTTTCTTTTAGGTGTTACAAACGTGTGTACAAATCCATAATGCCCTGTACCAGTGAATGGTGTAGGGCATAAAAATGGGAGCAACGAAGCACACCGCGGTTCCTCAAGTCTTTACTGTTATTACAATAGAAACACTTATAAACAAGCCCCATTCCGTGGTCGGTACATAACTATTAAAAAGCTGTCTCTATGGATCTGAATTCCCGGTTGAATTGGCATCAATAACTTCATTGGGGGGATGTAAAATATTTTGTTCCACTCTTTCCGTCTGATCGTCGATACGTTACACCCGCCATGGCTTCAGAGCGGAAACTGACACGCAATTGCATTCATGGATGACGCGAGTGTTGCCCCTTTGTTAACTCGTGCATATGTATGTGTTGAGAACTTCCGCACTGTCGAATGGCACAAATAACACTATGCAACAAATTTTTAAAAATATATATTTGCGATTTCAGAAAAGCTCATTCCTCCTAACATTTTAACATAACTCGAAAATGATTTGTCTGATACGAGTATTCTTAGTTGAAATATCAATGAATTGAAACACACATCTGACCGCTATAGACAAACTCAACAAATATTTGACTAAATGAATTAAGAAAACATATCGCAACCGTTACACAAAAGTGTAGTGACTCATTTGCTTATTCGTAGGTGGAATTAAAAGGGGGGGGGGGTATGGGAAGTGCATTGGAAACAAATAAATTTAATCTATGACTATTGATTTCTTGGAAGTGAAAATTACAACATTTTAAGTTGTTACACTTTTTGTGCAACAGGTGCGACATTGGTTGTGGTGACAGACTCGTATATACTAATTTATTTCGAATAGATTCGACTTTGGCATTTGACAATTTTGTGTTAGGGTATCTACTTGTATGTACATACATAGCAGATATATATTTACATGGTAGATTTAGGTTTACATAATTATCAATTTAAAAATGCATAGGAACATATAATTCATACATATGTATGTCTACATGTACTCGTATGTACCTTCACAGATATGTCTGTGAATGTTCTTTCGGGTGTTTACTAACTTAGCTAATTAGTTGTTGACATTACAGTGCGAGAAGTGATCACGTTTCCAGTCTAATGAGAAGAGAAAGAAAATGTGGGTAATTCTTAATGTTTTCAATTTCCAAGTTCCACCATTTACTCACTCTTTCCGGTCAGACAGTTATCTCGCTCCATGTCACAGTGACTATAAAAAAACTGATGCTCACCATTCGTGGACGCACAGACGGCCTTGAACGGGTCGCAGTGCTTCAGGGCGGTACAGGAACTCCCCCGGACCACCAAGACGACCACCGCCGATAGCAACAGAATCGCAATTAATAAAGCGGTCAGCAGCGAAACTCTTCTAGACATGCTCCGAGACACTGATACGATCATTTGCGGGAAAGCTCATTAAACACCTAAACAGACCGGCAGACTTGTTGCCGCGTGACGTGACGTCAATGCGATATTGGGGTTTCGATTTTGTTTTGCACTTTTAAGAGCTCTATTAGAGACTTGCTAATAATAATGGGTTGTGAAATTATGTGTACCCGCACATTATAAAGCATTCCTCCAACAAGTAGCGAGCGGAGGCCGGAGTGTGTGAGCTCTAGTGGGTTCTATTTACAAATGCCATTGCAGATGTTTCCACTGGCGACGTGAGCCAGCCATCCAGTCAGCGAGTACTCAGCTCAGTGCATAATTCATCATCGGAATGAGTAAATGAACTGAGTGAGCAGTCAGGCCGCAGTCAACGCTTACCGATTTGACCGCTAAACACTTGTTCAAATGAAAACATAACTGACATTGCTCGCTGTCTGTCAGTCAACGTAAGTGTTGCCATTGTGGCGCTTTATGCATAGTTTTTGCGCGTTTCTTGCACTCGACTGTGTGTCATCAGCGCAAAGTACACCGCAGAAAATGGCAATTTTTCATATGTTTGAATTGGAAGAACATATAAATAATTGAAAACTACATTGAAATCTATCTATTTATATAAAGAAGAATGTGTGTTTGTTTGTTTGTTGGTTTGCTTGTACCGTATAGACGTCTAAACGGCTGGATCGATCTTCTTGAAATTTTCACAGAATGTACATGTGTGGGGCGTGGTGAAAATAGGGTACTTACATTTTCGATACATCGAGTGGGCGTGGCCCCGCCCACATAAGACAAATTTTAAAATTGAGATATCTTGCACAATTTGTTAGCGAGAGTTCTGGAATTTTGTGTATATGTATCTGGTGGCAGTCTACGTGATTGGTCCAAAAATGGGCGGGTTCAGACCAATGGGCGTGGCCCCGCCCATACAAGCAAAATTTTGAATTTCAGATATCTTGCACAATTTGTTAGCGAGAGAACTGGTTTTTTGTATATATATATCTGTCTACGTGATTGGTCCAAAAATGGGCGGGGTCGAACTAATGGGCGTGGCCCCGCCCCTTTAAGCCAAATTTTGAAATCGATATATCTTGCAACATTTTTTAGCGAGAGAGCTGTAATTTTGTGTATGTGTATCTGGTGGCAGTATATGTGACTGGTCCAAAAATTGGCGGAATCGGGCCAATGGGCGTGGTACCGCCCATATAAGCCAAATTTTGAAATTGACTTATCGTCGGCTTAATGCTATTTTGTTCCATACGCCATTTTGTATGAACGGAGAAAAACGCAATTTATTGTTTGAGTAAAAACGGGACTGAAGAGTTACACACTTTCTATTTCATAGGGTTCCCAACAGTGTTTGTATGATTCTCAGTAGAGGGGAACTGTTCGTTTCAGATAGTGACACCTGTCAACACCTTGACAGCATGTCACCGCAGGTGTGATTTATTGATCATTAATGTCAAGAGGTGTGAATAAATGGAATATCTGAGATTTTATAGCCATCAGGTGTACATATAGATCGCACCCCCCATCCTAATGTGTATTGAGATCCCACCCCATCCTAAGGATCGCATATTGGTTGCCGTGTGTTTGTGTCAAATGAGATTTTTATAGCCACCAGGAATGTATTGAGATCCCACCCCATCCTAAGGGATCGCATATTGGTTGTCGTGTGTTTTGTGTATGTTGCCTTTTTTGTCTAAATCTGTTTGAATATGAATGAACAATTTAGGTTCGGCAGGCAGTATTTTTTTTCTGTTTGCTTTTTATGTTTGAGATGGAGTTAGTCCTGTATCTAACACATGTTTACTGGTTCTTTCCTGCGTTGTGGGAGGGCGGTTTGCTAGTTATTGATTTATGAGTTTACTTATGTGTGAAGTGGATGTTTTCGAAGACGATAATTTTGCGATCGTGTGTAATAATGTTTTTCTCACTTGTCTCGTGTAATTGGTTGGTTAGTTTACTGTTATGCGTGATTTTGCTAGATATTGATTTATGGGTTTCCTTATGTGTGCGGAGGGATGTTCAAAGAGAAACTTATACTAATGATCTCTCAAACAATTTGAATAAATAGCGTAAAATTTCATGTCGATGACACACTTTGAAAAGTAATTTGAACATCATGACATCTAACACGGAGATTATAGAAACCTTCAACAAATTGAATTTTAAAAAAATTTTAAGTGTGAAGGATATGCTCCTTAATACAGAATATCCCATCAAGGCAGCATATAAGTCTTCAACTCCATATGGTGACAAAATTGTGCTACAATTGGATGAATGCATTTTATATTTGCCATCAAGATTCCTATCTCTTACGGATGCAGTTATAAAACGATTGGGTGATGGAGTATTTGCTGTGGTTAAATCACAATTACGTGAAGGATCGGAACTTTCTAAATTAGAATTAAGACAAATGTTACCTACAGATATATTTTTTACACCATTTTATAAATAAATAAAAAATAGTATGTAATGAAATATTTTATGTTCTTTTCATTTGGTTGAAGAGGGGGAGGTTTAGAGTAATTTTCTTAATAAAAGAATAACGCTGCTTTTCTTTGAAGCAGTCGCATTTAGAAAATCTAAAAAGAAACATGATTTTTTTGGAAATAGAGAATTTTAAACCTCGATATGTTATGAACGATCGATTTCATCGAGAAGAACAACGCTTGCGAACTTTCGACTTATGGCCATTAGATTTTATAAATTACAAAGAATTGGCTATGCTGGGCATGTTTTACACTGGTGAAATGGACAAAGTTAAATGTTATTTCTGTGAAGTAGAAATATGGGCGTGGGAATATACCGATACACCACTTGCTGAACATTTGTGATGGTCGAAGAATTGTTCATTACTAAAACGAATGACCACCAATAATGTTGCTCTGAATTCAGCAGAATTACATCGTATCCTTCCAGAAATAAGTTTTGATGTATGTGGTGTTAACGATTATATATTTCATTCGAATTAAGACCAATGTTATCTAAAGATATATTTTATATTTCATTCTATAAATAAAACAAATCCTAAATATTTTATTGAAATTAAACGAAATTGTTTTTGTTATTTGTTTTATTAATAATTTATTGTGTCAATAATAATATCATGAATTTGATAATAATTTTTCTCCATAAATACAAATATCTTAAATAAATTATTTAGTGCACACTTAAATTTTGTATTTGAGTGAATAGGACAATATGTGAAATAATTTTTTAACTTTTTTAGATTAATTTTGTTCTCTAAGGCGGTTGCTAGTTTTTTTGTTTTATTTGTAACGAATTAGTATCGCCAGGCATTGGGTTTTTTTTTGCTCTTCATGTTAGAGATGGAGATAGTCTTGTATCTAACACGAGTTTTTAAATAGACTAATTTGGAGACGAATGTAAACAGTTTTCGAATTTTGTTTTATTTTGCAATCGCCAGGCATTGGTTTTTTCTTAGATATCGCTAGGCATTGGTTTTTCTGTTTGCTCTTTATGTTTGAGATGGATTTAGATCGTTGAATATTTTGTTTACATTTATTTTCAAGAATGGATTTAGAGGAATTCTCAGTCCGTCTCTCGGACGGCCTACTACTTGTATTGGGTGGCTTGTTGCTAGGGCAATTTCATCTTCTCAGTCCGTCTGTCGGACGGACAGATTATTAGGTGGCTGGTTGCTAGGGGAATTTCATCTTCTCAGTCCGTCTTTCGGACGGACAGACTGTTTGGTGGCTGGTTGCTAGGAAAATTTCATAATATGATGAAATTTATGTCGGTTTAGTGAGGTCGTGGGAGAACAACAACAAACTTCAAGGATGGTAATTTTGTTGTAATTTTGATTATGCTACTTTATTTTTAAAACGGTATAGTGTCTGTGATCATTGATATGTCTGTTTTGTGTGGTTACGGAAATTTTGTTTTTTTTTCTGTTTGCTTTTTATGTTTGGATGGAGTTAGTCCTGTGTCTGACACGTGTTTATTGATTCTTTCCGACGTTGTGGGGTGGTTTGGCTGTTATTACGATCAATATTGAGAGGTGTGAGTTAAGATCACCCCATCCTAAAGGGATCGCATATTGTTTGTCGTGTATAGCTCAGGTGCAATTTTTTGTTGTCATTTTGCATATTGGTTTGGTATTGGACATCTTTTTGTTCTAATTTTGTTCAGACGGACAGACTATTGGGTGGCTGGTTGCTAGGGGAATTTCATCTCCTCAGTCCGACTTTCGGACAGACAGACTATTGGGTGTCTGGTTGCTAGGAAAATGTCATAATATGATGAAATTCATAGTGGTTTAGTGCGGTCGGGGGAGATATGTATGTATAACTGTGCTGTGATTCACAACAAACTTCAAGGGTGGTAATTTTGTTGTAATTTTGATTATTGATATGCCTATTTTGTGTGTGGATGGGGTTGTTCCTGTGTTAAGCCTTAAGAACACAATTTTTTTAAATATATATTTTCTAGCAAATAAAATTTTATTTAAAAATCAATAACATATATTTGGATCACCTATATTAATGTATTACTACAATATATGCTTGCGTAATAATTTTGTCAAATAAAATATGTTTTCAAATAGAAATAAAAGTATTGTTTGGAATTTCTCCAAATATGTTTTTTAATTAAAAACAATTGCAAACCATTGCAGATGTTTCGAATTTCATTTTTCGTTTTTCATTGATTTCGGGTTATACCTTAAAATTTAAAATGACATAAGTGGGAATAAAATTTGTTTTAAAGCACTAGTTATAAATTTCTATTTATTCCAAGTCATCATATTCTGTCATACGATTTAAATAACAAATAAAAAATTTACGAACATATAACAAACAAAACCATTTTACGAACAAAAAAGTGTACTTTGAGTTACTGAAAACCTAAAACTTGGCTGACAACTAATGTATCGTTATACTTATTTTCTGATTACGAAAATGCAAATAAATCTTTGTTACAGAAATAATAGTCAAAATAATATAATATTTGGATTGAAAGAATTATTTGTTTAGAGCAACGCCTCCCCAAATATATAATTTTTTCTGTGCAAAAAAATAATATATTTCGAATGTACCCTAACCATATGTATATTTACAGCAGAATATGTTTGGGGCAATATACTATAGAAGCGATTTTTTTCAGCTTGTATATATTTATTTATTGACAAACTTTGCAAAGTAATTTGAACATGGCACGTTTTCTTATTATCTATGTGTGGCATGTTTGTTGTCAAATATTTATGATCTTTCAAATTCAATCACAAACATTTTCCTAAGTCTTTATGAGAGGAGTGAATTTAGATCCTGTGTGGAAGACTGCTTTCAAAGAGAATCATATGGTAATGATCTCTCAATCAATTTAAATAAATAGCGTCAAATTTTGTGTCGATAACACAAAATCTTGATAAGTACCTGTCATTATTCCCTGCATTACCAAATAATGACCTCTCATTATTCGCTGCATTACTTTCGGCTAATTAATAATGACTTACCAATAATAAATAAATCATTTTGGCAAATTTTAATATAATGCAATTTTGGTTATTGCACAAGATTTATTTATTTATTATTTTATATGTTTTCAAATAACACGTGCAGTTTTTGAATGAAAATACCAAAAATATTTACGTATTACGTATATTATGTTAAATCATTGAAGAATTTTGCACATGGGGTGTTTGGGTTCAGAAATTTGAATTTGGAATGAGGAAACTGAAATGCGCGAATATATGGAAAAAATCAGTTTAAATGGCCATTTCTACATATTTACTACATATTTTATAACTTATTGGTAATGCATTATTCAAGTACTTAAAATCATGAAAATATAAGCACATATTTATGTATGTGGTATGCCTATGCTAGATATAAGTACTTATTATGCTACTTTATTGTATACTTTTGGGAAGTACATTCTCCAATGACATGTCCATGTTAAAATAATGAGAAAAGTGGCTAAATAATAAGTACTTACCATTATAGAACTTTGCGTACTCGTCGGATTATTTGGTAATCAGAAATTTTGCTGGGTAATGTGAATATCATGAAATCTAATACGGAGATTATAGGATCTTTCAACAAACTGAATTTTAAAAAATTCTTAGTTTGAAGGAAATGAAACTTAATACAGAATATCCCATCAAGATAGCATATCGATGGCTTATATCCATAGATTTTGATGACAAATGCGTCTGCTTTACATGATTGTGCTACAGTGTACATGTGTTTTAAGCCTTTTCAACGTTTTGTTGTTTTGCTATGTTGTTTTCTTAATTTTTACGAAGACAAAAAGACCATACTTACATTTTTTATTTCATTTCCAAATTGCTGACAATACATTTTTCGATGTAGTATGAACTTTTCCTGTTGATCTGATTACATTTCTGTATTCAAAATTTTTGCAAAATAAATACATTTGGAGAAAACCGCGGAAGAAAATTTCAAATTTGATGTATTTTCCAATCCCGTGTATTACTCATTAACCCTCTTAAACGAAGTTTAAGATGCCCACTATGAAGAATGGACTCTACTTAAAGACACTTCTTAAAGTATATTGCAAAATCGCGATAATTTTGTGCTTTTGACTGCAGAATCCATTACTAATCCACATTACCTAAATGCGCTATAACACGAGGAAATGATTTAATTTTCAAAATATTTAAATCTAAAAATACTTAGAGTCAAAGTTTTATTATGAATTCCAGTTAAAAAGTTATAAATCTGAATGCATTTCCAATGTACACAGGAGAAAACCTATTTTATGTGTGATATCTACAAAACATCAAAACTATTTTCCTTGTTATGGATAGCGCAGAAAAAGTAGAAAACACTGTGTACAAAAAAAAATTTCACAAAATCGCAAAATGCAATTTTTTAAAACAACTTGAAGTGTATAACGCGGAAAAGGTAGAAAACACTATGTCCATACATTAAAATATTTGCAAAAAAAAATCGCGAAATGCAAATTGTAACGCGGAAACACTATATTCAATTAACTTTAAAATATTTGCAAAATCATTGCAAAAATCGCGAAATGCAATTTTTTTTAAAAGCACATGGTGTGGGCAACATAGAAAAGATAGACAATTATGATGTGATAACATTAAAACAAATAGCGAAATTCAATATTTTCGAGGAGCAACCTCTACATCACGATCAAATTATAATTTCTAAGACTAAATGGAAGCATTTACAAGAATTGAAATCTGTGATTTCATCCAATTATCATTACTATTATCATATATAAGCATTTGAATTACGTGTACTATTTGCAAGTATACAAAAATCGTTGATACCGTCATACATATTTTGTTCTACACATTATATCTAGGAACACCCACGTTCTTTTCAACGCATGTAAGTCTTGTGTACAGAATCGCGACAAAATCTTCTTTAATTTGGACCCACACATAGTATTTCACACACTTAAAATTTCTGTGAATATAACCCTAGCCGTTTTTTTACTATTTAAAAGTAGACAGTTTGGCGTTTAGTTTCAATATATCTTTTAAATTGAATTATGTTTAACATTTCTATTTTCAATACAAACTAGCTGACCCCAGCAGACGTTGTCCTGCCCGCTCTTTTCGTGATGTATTAGTTTGTTATTAAATGATATTTCATTCAAAATCGCATATATACCTAGTTTCAGGAAAGTACAATACAGCGCATTTCAGTTAAATCGCTCTGCAAATGCAGATTTTGCAAAAAACTTGACCACTCCGGCATTTATCGCAGTTTAAATAATTCTTAAACAAAGATGACCCCGAACCGAACCCAATGTGCAAATTTTAGCCAATTCGCTTTATAGTTTCGGAGATCATGAGTTAGTAACAAACATACAAGGATTTTATATATAAAGTTTTAAATTTGAACAAAAGCTGCTATACTTACCAATTCAACAAAACATAGCCAATTTACGAAGGAAAAGGGGTTTATTTCAGAACTTCACGTATAATGGACTATACTACATTTTTTGTTTGTAGCACATTGTAGCAATATGTAAAACAAAAATTTGCTGAATCTCAAAATGTCACAATAAAATAGTTTTTTCCTTGCTCTTCTGAAAAATTGTTTTTTTTTTTAATATAGCTACAACTGGATATAAGCCACCGATATACGTCTTCGGTTAGTTAATTTTCTTAATAAAAGAATTGCACTGTTTTTTCTAGAAGTAGTCACATTTAGAAGACATATTTTCGTAAGATATCTGTATTTTGTCTGTCCAACAACAAAACGTACTTAAAATAATTTACAGGCGAAAGAATATCTTCCATACTGCAGTAGTCAATGGAACTCACCGACCATTCTAACCCATTACATATTTGTTTACAAAAGTCATTTTCTCCGTCCCTCTCTGCTTAGTTATCGGATTTCATGTTGTTTGAAAACAATGTAATTCAGCGCAAAAGAGGAGCCGATAATATATGCCATCTATTTCATGTATGTAACGTTATATTTCTCATGACATTTGTGTGTTGAAATAATATACTACAAAAAACAAATTTCACTCTTCTACTATAATTTTATATACCCACTTGTGCGAATATGAGCAAAACCCATGTCCAAGTAGCTGATATAAAGGACTTCTATGAGAGAGATGTTGAAATATACTTAACTCGTCTACGAGTATGTTTCGAGCTTGGTAAAAAATGGAAAATTTAGTAAACAAGATATTTAAAATTTTCAAATTATCTTCTAAAATTTATTTATTTAAATGTAATAAGAATCTTAAACATAAATGACCACAATTTGCAGTATCAAATTGTCGCCTTCTCTTGTAGTTATAATTTATGTTCGCCCTTAAATAATTTGTTAATTCCAAAAACGGTTGATGATTTCCAAAACTGTCGAAATACCTAACCTAACCTAACCTAACCTAACCTAACCTAACCTAACCTAACCTAACCTAACCTAACCTAACCTAACCTAACCTAACCTAACCTAACCTAACCTAACCTAACCTAACCTAACCTAACCTAACCTAACCTAACCTAACCTAACCTAACCTAACCTAACCTAACCTAACCTAACCTAACCTAACCTAACCTAACCTAACCTAACCTAACCTAACCTAACCTAACCTAACCTAACCTAACCTAACCTAACCTAACCTAACCTAACCTAAGCTAACCTAACCTAACCTAACCTAACCTAACCTAACCTAACCTAACCTAACCTAACCTAACCTAACCTAACCTAACCTAACCTAACCTAACCTAACCTAACCTAACCTAACCTAACCTAACCTAACCTAACCTAACCTAACCTAACCTAACCTAACCTAACCTAACCTAACCTAACCTAACCTAACCTAACCTAACCTAACCTAACCTAACCTAACCTAACCTAACCTAACCTAACCTAACCTAACCTAACCTAACCTAACCTGATTTAGCTGGGAGGTGAAAATTTATGACGTAGTTTTGGACGTGGGATACATTGTATTCCTATTAATTTTATTATTATTATTTTTTTTTTACTATTTATATATATATATTTTTGATAAACATGTTTCGGTTCTCATTTGTTGGTAAGAAATAAATTACTATAACTTTTATTAAAATAATCAAAAAATATTAATAGTAAAAAAAATAATAATAATAAAATTAAAAGGGATACAATGTATCCCACGTCCAAAACTACGTCATAAATTTTCACCTCCCAGCTAAATCAGGTTAGGTTAGGTTAGGTTAGGTTAGGTTAGGTTAGGTTAGGTTAGGTTAGGTTAGGTTAGGTTAGGTTAGGTTAGGTTAGGTTAGGTTAGGTTAGGTTAGGTTAGGTTAGGTTAGGTTAGGTTAGGTTAGGTTAGGTTAGGTTAGGTTAGGTTAGGTTAGGTTAGGTTAGGTTAGGTATTTCGACAGTTTTGGAAATCATCAACCGTTTTTGGAATTAACAAATTATTTAAGGGCGAACATAAATTATAACTACAAGAGAAGGCGACAATTTGATACTGCAAATTGTGGTCATTTATGTTTAAGATTCTTATTACATTTAAATAAATAAATTTTAGAAGATAATTTGAAAATTTTAAATATCTTGTTTACTAAATTTTCCATTTTTTACCAAGCTCGAAACATACTCGTAGACGAGTTAAGTATATTTCAACATCTCTCTCATAGAAGTCCTTTATATCAGCTACTTGGACATGGGTTTTGCTCATATTCGCACAAGTGGGTATATAAAATTATAGTAGAAGAGTGAAATTTGTTTTTTGTAGTATATTATTTCAACACACAAATGTCATGAGAAATATAACGTTACATACATGAAATAGATGGCATATATGATCGGCTCCTCTTTTGCGCTGAATTACATTGTTTTCAAACAACATGAAATCCGATAACTAAGCAGAGAGGGACGGAGAAAATGACTTTTGTAAACAAATATGTAATGGGTTAGAATGGTCGATGAGTTCCATTGACTACTGCAGTATGGAAGATATTCTTTCGCCTGTAAATTATTTTAAGTACGTTTTGTTGTTGGACAGACAAAATACAGATATCTTACGAAAATATGTCTTCTAAATGTGACTACTTCTAGAAAAAACAGTGCAATTCTTTTATTAAGAAAATTAACTAACCGAAGACGTATATCGGTGGCTTATATCCAGTTGTAGCTATATTAAAAAAAAAAAAACAATTTTTCAGAAGAGCAAGGAAAAAACTATTTTATTGTGACATTTTGAGATTCAGCAAATTTTTGTTTTACATATTGCTACAATGTGCTACAAACAAAAAATGTAGTATAGTCCATTATACGTGAAGTTCTGAAATAAACCCCTTTTCCTTCGTAAATTGGCTATGTTTTGTTGAATTGGTAAGTATAGCAGCTTTTGTTCAAATTTAAAACTTTATATATAAAATCCTTGTATGTTTGTTACTAACTCATGATCTCCGAAACTATAAAGCGAATTGGCTAAAATTTGCACATTGGGTTCGGTTCGGGGTCATCTTTGTTTAAGAATTATTTAAACTGCGATAAATGCCGGAGTGGTCAAGTTTTTTGCAAAATCTGCATTTGCAGAGCGATTTAACTGAAATGCGCTGTATTGTACTTTCCTGAAACTAGGTATATATGCGATTTTGAATGAAATATCATTTAATAACAAACTAATACATCACGAAAAGAGCGGGCAGGACAACGTCTGCTGGGGTCAGCTAGTTTGTATTGAAAATAGAAATGTTAAACATAATTCAATTTAAAAGATATATTGAAACTAAACGCCAAACTGTCTACTTTTAAATAGTAAAAAAACGGCTAGGGTTATATTCACAGAAATTTTAAGTGTGTGAAATACTATGTGTGGGTCCAAATTAAAGAAGATTTTGTCGCGATTCTGTACACAAGACTTACATGCGTTGAAAAGAACGTGGGTGTTCCTAGATATAATGTGTAGAACAAAATATGTATGACGGTATCAACGATTTTTGTATACTTGCAAATAGTACACGTAATTCAAATGCTTATATATGATAATAGTAATGATAATTGGATGAAATCACAGATTTCAATTCTTGTAAATGCTTCCATTTAGTCTTAGAAATTATAATTTGATCGTGATGTAGAGGTTGCTCCTCGAAAATATTGAATTTCGCTATTTGTTTTAATGTTATCACATCATAATTGTCTATCTTTTCTATGTTGCCCACACCATGTGCTTTTAAAAAAAATTGCATTTCGCGATTTTTGCAATGATTTTGCAAATATTTTAAAGTTAATTGAATATAGTGTTTCCGCGTTACAATTTGCATTTCGCGATTTTTTTTTGCAAATATTTTAATGTATGGACATAGTGTTTTCTACCTTTTCCGCGTTATACACTTCAAGTTGTTTTAAAAAATTGCATTTTGCGATTTTGTGAAATTTTTTTTTGTACACAGTGTTTTCTACTTTTTCTGCGCTATCCATAACAAGGAAAATAGTTTTGATGTTTTGTAGATATCACACATAAAATAGGTTTTCTCCTGTGTACATTGGAAATGCATTCAGATTTATAACTTTTTAACTGGAATTCATAATAAAACTTTGACTCTAAGTATTTTTAGATTTAAATATTTTGAAAATTAAATCATTTCCTCGTGTTATAGCGCATTTAGGTAATGTGGATTAGTAATGGATTCTGCAGTCAAAAGCACAAAATTATCGCGATTTTGCAATATACTTTAAGAAGTGTCTTTAAGTAGAGTCCATTCTTCATAGTGGGCATCTTAAACTTCGTTTAAGAGGGTTAATGAGTAATACACGGGATTGGAAAATACATCAAATTTGAAATTTTCTTCCGCGGTTTTCTCCAAATGTATTTATTTTGCAAAAATTTTGAATACAGAAATGTAATCAGATCAACAGGAAAAGTTCATACTACATCGAAAAATGTATTGTCAGCAATTTGGAAATGAAATAAAAAATGTAAGTATGGTCTTTTTGTCTTCGTAAAAATTAAGAAAACAACATAGCAAAACAACAAAACGTTGAAAAGGCTTAAAACACATGTACACTGTAGCACAATCATGTAAAGCAGACGCATTTGTCATCAAAATCTATGGATATAAGCCATCGATATGCTATCTTGATGGGATATTCTGTATTAAGTTTCATTTCCTTCAAACTAAGAATTTTTTAAAATTCAGTTTGTTGAAAGATCCTATAATCTCCGTATTAGATTTCATGATATTCACATTACCCAGCAAAATTTCTGATTACCAAATAATCCGACGAGTACGCAAAGTTCTATAATGGTAAGTACTTATTATTTAGCCACTTTTCTCATTATTTTAACATGGACATGTCATTGGAGAATGTACTTCCCAAAAGTATACAATAAAGTAGCATAATAAGTACTTATATCTAGCATAGGCATACCACATACATAAATATGTGCTTATATTTTCATGATTTTAAGTACTTGAATAATGCATTACCAATAAGTTATAAAATATGTAGTAAATATGTAGAAATGGCCATTTAAACTGATTTTTTCCATATATTCGCGCATTTCAGTTTCCTCATTCCAAATTCAAATTTCTGAACCCAAACACCCCATGTGCAAAATTCTTCAATGATTTAACATAATATACGTAATACGTAAATATTTTTGGTATTTTCATTCAAAAACTGCACGTGTTATTTGAAAACATATAAAATAATAAATAAATAAATCTTGTGCAATAACCAAAATTGCATTATATTAAAATTTGCCAAAATGATTTATTTATTATTGGTAAGTCATTATTAATTAGCCGAAAGTAATGCAGCGAATAATGAGAGGTCATTATTTGGTAATGCAGGGAATAATGACAGGTACTTATCAAGATTTTGTGTTATCGACACAAAATTTGACGCTATTTATTTAAATTGATTGAGAGATCATTACCATATGATTCTCTTTGAAAGCAGTCTTCCACACAGGATCTAAATTCACTCCTCTCATAAAGACTTAGGAAAATGTTTGTGATTGAATTTGAAAGATCATAAATATTTGACAACAAACATGCCACACATAGATAATAAGAAAACGTGCCATGTTCAAATTACTTTGCAAAGTTTGTCAATAAATAAATATATACAAGCTGAAAAAAATCGCTTCTATAGTATATTGCCCCAAACATATTCTGCTGTAAATATACATATGGTTAGGGTACATTCGAAATATATTATTTTTTTGCACAGAAAAAATTATATATTTGGGGAGGCGTTGCTCTAAACAAATAATTCTTTCAATCCAAATATTATATTATTTTGACTATTATTTCTGTAACAAAGATTTATTTGCATTTTCGTAATCAGAAAATAAGTATAACGATACATTAGTTGTCAGCCAAGTTTTAGGTTTTCAGTAACTCAAAGTACACTTTTTTGTTCGTAAAATGGTTTTGTTTGTTATATGTTCGTAAATTTTTTATTTGTTATTTAAATCGTATGACAGAATATGATGACTTGGAATAAATAGAAATTTATAACTAGTGCTTTAAAACAAATTTTATTCCCACTTATGTCATTTTAAATTTTAAGGTATAACCCGAAATCAATGAAAAACGAAAAATGAAATTCGAAACATCTGCAATGGTTTGCAATTGTTTTTAATTAAAAAACATATTTGGAGAAATTCCAAACAATACTTTTATTTCTATTTGAAAACATATTTTATTTGACAAAATTATTACGCAAGCATATATTGTAGTAATACATTAATATAGGTGATCCAAATATATGTTATTGATTTTTAAATAAAATTTTATTTGCTAGAAAATATATATTTAAAAAAATTGTGTTCTTAAGGCTTAACACAGGAACAACCCCATCCACACACAAAATAGGCATATCAATAATCAAAATTACAACAAAATTACCACCCTTGAAGTTTGTTGTGAATCACAGCACAGTTATACATACATATCTCCCCCGACCGCACTAAACCACTATGAATTTCATCATATTATGACATTTTCCTAGCAACCAGACACCCAATAGTCTGTCTGTCCGAAAGTCGGACTGAGGAGATGAAATTCCCCTAGCAACCAGCCACCCAATAGTCTGTCCGTCTGAACAAAATTAGAACAAAAAGATGTCCAATACCAAACCAATATGCAAAATGACAACAAAAAATTGCACCTGAGCTATACACGACAAACAATATGCGATCCCTTTAGGATGGGGTGATCTTAACTCACACCTCTCAATATTGATCGTAATAACAGCCAAACCACCCCACAACGTCGGAAAGAATCAATAAACACGTGTCAGACACAGGACTAACTCCATCCAAACATAAAAAGCAAACAGAAAAAAAAACAAAATTTCCGTAACCACACAAAACAGACATATCAATGATCACAGACACTATACCGTTTTAAAAATAAAGTAGCATAATCAAAATTACAACAAAATTACCATCCTTGAAGTTTGTTGTTGTTCTCCCACGACCTCACTAAACCGACATAAATTTCATCATATTATGAAATTTTCCTAGCAACCAGCCACCAAACAGTCTGTCCGTCCGAAAGACGGACTGAGAAGATGAAATTCCCCTAGCAACCAGCCACCTAATAATCTGTCCGTCCGACAGACGGACTGAGAAGATGAAATTGCCCTAGCAACAAGCCACCCAATACAAGTAGTAGGCCGTCCGAGAGACGGACTGAGAATTCCTCTAAATCCATTCTTGAAAATAAATGTAAACAAAATATTCAACGATCTAAATCCATCTCAAACATAAAGAGCAAACAGAAAAACCAATGCCTAGCGATATCTAAGAAAAAAACAATGCCTGGCGATTGCAAAATAAAACAAAATTCGAAAACTGTTTACATTCGTCTCCAAATTAGTCTATTTAAAAACTCGTGTTAGATACAAGACTATCTCCATCTCTAACATGAAGAGCAAAAAAAAACCCAATGCCTGGCGATACTAATTCGTTACAAATAAAACAAAAAAACTAGCAACCGCCTTAGAGAACAAAATTAATCTAAAAAAGTTAAAAAATTATTTCACATATTGTCCTATTCACTCAAATACAAAATTTAAGTGTGCACTAAATAATTTATTTAAGATATTTGTATTTATGGAGAAAAATTATTATCAAATTCATGATATTATTATTGACACAATAAATTATTAATAAAACAAATAACAAAAACAATTTCGTTTAATTTCAATAAAATATTTAGGATTTGTTTTATTTATAGAATGAAATATAAAATATATCTTTAGATAACATTGGTCTTAATTCGAATGAAATATATAATCGTTAACACCACATACATCAAAACTTATTTCTGGAAGGATACGATGTAATTCTGCTGAATTCAGAGCAACATTATTGGTGGTCATTCGTTTTAGTAATGAACAATTCTTCGACCATCACAAATGTTCAGCAAGTGGTGTATCGGTATATTCCCACGCCCATATTTCTACTTCACAGAAATAACATTTAACTTTGTCCATTTCACCAGTGTAAAACATGCCCAGCATAGCCAATTCTTTGTAATTTATAAAATCTAATGGCCATAAGTCGAAAGTTCGCAAGCGTTGTTCTTCTCGATGAAATCGATCGTTCATAACATATCGAGGTTTAAAATTCTCTATTTCCAAAAAAATCATGTTTCTTTTTAGATTTTCTAAATGCGACTGCTTCAAAGAAAAGCAGCGTTATTCTTTTATTAAGAAAATTACTCTAAACCTCCCCCTCTTCAACCAAATGAAAAGAACATAAAATATTTCATTACATACTATTTTTTATTTATTTATAAAATGGTGTAAAAAATATATCTGTAGGTAACATTTGTCTTAATTCTAATTTAGAAAGTTCCGATCCTTCACGTAATTGTGATTTAACCACAGCAAATACTCCATCACCCAATCGTTTTATAACTGCATCCGTAAGAGATAGGAATCTTGATGGCAAATATAAAATGCATTCATCCAATTGTAGCACAATTTTGTCACCATATGGAGTTGAAGACTTATATGCTGCCTTGATGGGATATTCTGTATTAAGGAGCATATCCTTCACACTTAAAATTTTTTTAAAATTCAATTTGTTGAAGGTTTCTATAATCTCCGTGTTAGATGTCATGATGTTCAAATTACTTTTCAAAGTGTGTCATCGACATGAAATTTTACGCTATTTATTCAAATTGTTTGAGAGATCATTAGTATAAGTTTCTCTTTGAACATCCCTCCGCACACATAAGGAAACCCATAAATCAATATCTAGCAAAATCACGCATAACAGTAAACTAACCAACCAATTACACGAGACAAGTGAGAAAAACATTATTACACACGATCGCAAAATTATCGTCTTCGAAAACATCCACTTCACACATAAGTAAACTCATAAATCAATAACTAGCAAACCGCCCTCCCACAACGCAGGAAAGAACCAGTAAACATGTGTTAGATACAGGACTAACTCCATCTCAAACATAAAAAGCAAACAGAAAAAAAATACTGCCTGCCGAACCTAAATTGTTCATTCATATTCAAACAGATTTAGACAAAAAAGGCAACATACACAAAACACACGACAACCAATATGCGATCCCTTAGGATGGGGTGGGATCTCAATACATTCCTGGTGGCTATAAAAATCTCATTTGACACAAACACACGGCAACCAATATGCGATCCTTAGGATGGGGTGGGATCTCAATACACATTAGGATGGGGGGTGCGATCTATATGTACACCTGATGGCTATAAAATCTCAGATATTCCATTTATTCACACCTCTTGACATTAATGATCAATAAATCACACCTGCGGTGACATGCTGTCAAGGTGTTGACAGGTGTCACTATCTGAAACGAACAGTTCCCCTCTACTATTCTCATGTATTTCTATGCCATTACATCCAAAAATAAGCAAGTTATAACAATGTTTGTACTTGGCATTTTGGTCCATATCCACTTTTATTTTAATATTTTTTTGTATTTGTATTACATGGACCACAAAAATTGTCGGTATGGAAGGACACTAATTTACATATTGTGATCGAAAGAAAGTAAAATATTGAGTAAAAAATATAGGGCGATAACAAAAAGGAGACATAGAACAAAACTATCAAATGTATTTTCCGTAAATCAGAGTTAAATCGATTTACCCTACCAATATCTCGAAAACTAGACGAGATAGGAAAAAAGAGATTGAAGATTCTGAAAGAGCATGCTTTAAACCCATATTATCAACTCCTAACTCAAAAAACACGAAAATGGCGCATGGACCAAAATAGCATTAAGCCGACGTTATGTTGCCCAATTTGTTAGCGAGAGCGCTGTAATTTTGTGCATATGTATCTGGTGGTAGTCTACGTGATTGGTCCAAAAATTGGCGGGATCGGACCAATGTGCGTGGCCCCGCCCATGTAAGTCAAATTTTTGAATTGAGATATCTTGCAACATTTTTTGGCGAGAGTGCTGTAATTTTGTATCTGGTGGTTGTCTACCTGATTGGTTTAAAAAATTTTTGAAATTAAGATATCTTGCCCAATTTTTTAGCGAGAGTGCTGTAAATTTGTGAATGTGTACCTGGTGGTAGTCTACGTGATTGGTCCAAAAATGGGCGGAATCAGATCAATGGGCGTGGCCCTGTCCATACAAGGAAAATTTTGAATAATTGTTATTGTTTGTTAGTAGAAGGTACGAGGTTAGAAAAAATGGAGAAGATAGCGAAGGGAGTTCGTTAATTGGGTATTGGAGAGACAACATGAAAATGCTGATTTTGCCGATAAAATCATCTTCAGTGACGAGGCCCATTTTCATCTTGATGGCTTCGTCAATAGGCAGAATTGTCGCATTTGGGGTGCGGAAAATCCTCGAGTGATTCACGAGAAGCAAATGCATCCTCAACGTGTCACTGTGTGGTGTGGTTTTTGGGCTGGAGGAATCATTGGACCTTTGAGGCAGGTCAAGCGCAAACAGTCAATGGTGTTCGGTATCGTGAAATGATAACCAGTTTTTTCTTGCCTAGAATTGAAGAAATGAATGTGGAGGGCATGTGGTTCCAACAAGACGGCGCCACATGTCATACAGCCAGAGAAACAATGAAGAAACAAAGAAGTGAACCGGGTCAGCTATATTATATATTTGTGAACAAATGCATTTTATTTCAAAATAAAGAAATTTAGTGTGGAGCGCATATATTAGAGCAAAATATATTTGCTAACCGACACAAACAATGTTACTGTTTCAAGAGTTTTTCAAATATATTTTATTTAAAAAATAATTTCTAATAAAATTCCTAAAATGTTACTTTGAATTACTGAGAACTTGCAACTTTGTTTACATTGATATATCGACACATAGTCAAGCTGAATTATTGGTCTAGTGTAAGTAACTAGCCAACCAAATGATCCGACATTGGCTGATATCCGACAAGTCTGCACATTCTCTGAACTGTTCAGACAAATTCGTAACGACTTCCAACAGAATTCTGTTCGACTGTAAATTATGTAAATTCGGACTGGGTTCTTTGTCAAATTATTATTTTTTAAAACATTTGATTTTGATGAACAGTTTATTCAGTAGCATACCCGTACATAACTGACGATACCCGTAGTTATTGTAATTAGTCTAGTTTTCTTCATATTAGAGGGAATAAGAATGCGTATTCTAATGGATAAATAAATGATATTTTGCAAAAATTTGCCTAAAACAAAGTTTTGATCAGTGTTGCCGCTGACTTTTTCGAAAGGAATCACAAAAAGAATCATTTTAGCGAAAAAAAATCAAAACAAATAATCAAGTAAAAGGTGGTTAAATTGTAAGGGCCGATGTTGGATGTGAACCACACCTAAACGTGTTTTTAGGTGAGTTTTTTTCTGCATTTCATTTGACATTTCTCAATTTCAGACTAACTCAATTTGAACCATGGAAAGATACACAATCGAGCAACGCGTTAAATTTATTCAAGCTTATTATGAAAATGGGCGTTCAAATCAAAACGCATACCATGCTCTTCGGGATTTTTTCGGTCAATTTAATCGTCCAAATGTGCGTACAATTGGAAAAATCGTACAAAAAATTGAGCAATCCGGGTATGTAGGGGGTGTGAAAACACCAGTGCATGCTCGCAGAGCTCGTACTGCAGAAAATATTGCTGCTGTTCGCGATAGTGTGGCTGAAGAGCCGTCCACCTCAACTCGTCGTCGTGGCCAATAATTGCACCTATCACGCTCGTCGTTGATAAACATTATGTATAAAGACTTGCATTTACACGCTTACAAGGTGCAATTGACTCAAGAACTAAAGCCTCTTGACCATTCCAAACGTCGTCAATGGTCAGAGTGGTGGCAAAAAATGGCAACAGTGGATGATCAATTTTGGAAGAAAATCATCTTCAGTGCACATTTTCACCTCAGTGGATTCGTCAATAAGCAGAATCGCCGCATTTGGGCGAATGATAATACAAGAGTGATTGTCGTGTGATGGCCGTGTTATCTCACGTCGTGGCGATGTCAATTGGCCGCCAAGATCATGTGGTAGCGGCGGGCATTTGGCCGATATTTTGTTCCATACATAATTGAACCATACCAATATTATCATAATAAAAAGAAATGACAATAATTTCCTTTTTATTTGTGTTTAATTCAAAATCCACACTTTATAAAAAAAGAATCGAACTTTACTAAAAAATTATATTCACGAAAATTCATAGGGGATAGTATTGGTATTTTTCAATCAGTTCAGGACCCAGAGTCCAGTTAACTAGTTCACACTTGTGTAAATAAAGAGACGATAACCTTGCATCGGAAGTCTTTACTTTCAATATTTTTCTTAATTTCTGCGCTGGTACTGCTATGGACTAAAATAAAAATGGAAGCAAGAAATGTATATACATAAACTTGGAAACACGGGTTCGTTTAAAACATTGTTCATATTACGAACTTTACACTGGAATGGTTCAGAGTCCATAACTGCAAACATTAGTTATATGATCTTTCCTTTAGTAATGTCTGTAATGATAGGAATTCACTTATAAATTCATCAGGTTTTGTGATAATGTGACTAAATGCATTTACTAGTTCAAAATATTCTACATCATCATTAGATTTTAACAATGACGGATCGACATTTATTTATTTAACATCAATACATAGAAAGCCCAAGGGCCAAATATCATGACATTAAAAACATTGAGACTTTTATCATTAATATCCTTTCTGAACAAAATTTGTCGGCATACTTTTTGGTAAAAACGTAATATATTTTTCTTAACTACACTACGCAACAAAAACAATTTTTTTCTGTCCTAGACCTAAAAATTATTTTTTTGTATAGATTGCCACTGTTATATAAAATCAAAACCAAAAATTTGTTTATGGATAAATTTTTTTTAAAAAATTTGTTATTAAAAATACTTTTATCGTCGAAGGTACCCTTAGTATTTGCACTATAATGCCTATTTGAAAATCTATGGATAAATGTAGAAGTTATAGCCCTTTTGGTAGAGGTAAGAGAATTCATCAGTTTCCTTATTTTAGGCCCATCAAAAACTCCTTCTTCGATTTTTTGAAAAGAAAGACTTTTAAATAAACTTTTTAAATATGAGAGTGAATTGCCATCTTTCCTTAAGGCTTTTACAAAATTTTTAAAGAGCCCCAGCTTAATATGCAGTGGTGGCAAAATATCTGCTATCCCAGAGGCATAACATACCAACTACTTTTAAATCGCAACAAATTTTCCAGTCATGTTCATATTTTAAGTATTTTATCAATTTAGCCATTGTTTCGTATGATTCCTTAGTGTTGACAGCATGAGCATTGGGAATCGACGGTTCCTAATTTCCGTTGTGTAAAAGTACTGCTTTCAAACTTTCTTTACTGCTGTCAACAAGTAACCGCCATTCCTTTGAATTGTATGTTTGATTAAGTTCCACGAACAATCCCGGAATGTCCTTGAACAAGCGTCTGTTATCCACAGCTGTATAAAATTGTTTGTAAGGTATATCACGGACTCTATAATATGATATGTTAACATCTGGGGCCAAAATATTGTACTGTTTCATCCCACATGCGAGTAGTTCTGCCTTATCATTTGTCAGTTCCAAATCTTTCACTAGATCAATGAGTTGAAACTGAGTTAAAAGCGATGACTTCTGACTCAAACTTGAATCGCTCAGAGTTGAGTACTCAGTTGAACTTGATGATGTTTCCATTATTAGGCTGTTAGCTATACTTTCTACTCCAATCTATTAATTTAGACAAAAATATCAGTCCGTATCGTGGAATGGTTGTCTCCAAATCATTGGCATTCCAAATTGCACGTGAAGTCTAAAATTAAAACGTTTTATTCCACAAAACATTGTAGTACATTAATTTTAAAGTACTTACCGCATTCTTCCACTAGTCAATCGAGTAAGATTTGCATGGCACGAATTACACAAAATACTAGGTGTCCACGGTTCGTTCCTATTTTTAACTCGTATACCAAAATATTACACATACGATATGTATTCTATTATTTTACTAAACGCACGTCGATTTTTTTAATTACATATTTTTAAAATCGACTTATCTCTTTAAGGCGCTGAATTACACTAATTTATTAATAAGAAATTTCATTCATAAATTCCGGGTTTAAGGTTCATAAGTTGCAGTACCTGTAGCTGACATATAGTTTGCTTCGAAAGTAGACACCGAATATTTTCAAAACTGCCGCGTACTACTTTGTATTGCGTACATATAATTTTACTACCTGTACATACGACTGGAATGTCCATGCCCCTAAAAGGCGTAACTGAATGGAAACCTCATAAATAAAAAACCACAAATATTGTTGAATGACCCTCTATCTGAGCGGATCTCATCCAATATAGCTCTCACATTGCATATCATGTTTTATGGAGGGTTACGAACGGCACATCACATCAATCCTCATAAAATAAAATGCAAGTGCAATGTCTCGTATATGTCTCTCTCACATATGGCGAATTCAATATAAGCAAAAACATCATTTAAAAAAGAAATGTATGAAACAAGATTCTTTTGAATTTCCCTAACATTTACAAAATGGCATATAACTTTTACATCTATCCATTTTTTCAAATAGACAGTGTTTTCTTCGTTAGCATGCTGGCTTTTTAAAAATGCGATAAAATGTTTTTTTTTCGATTTTTTATGTTTTTTTTTTGTACCAGGAAAAAGTATTTTTTTAAAAAAAATAATTGTTTTACTAAACCAAAGATTCTACGTGAAAGCGATATTTGCAGCATATGTAGCCCTTATAATTCCCTTTAATTAGAGGCATAACACGGCTCTATAAGGCTTATACTTGAAATTATGGTCCAAATACTGAATGTACCTTCAATGAAAGATGGAATTTAAAAAAAAAATTTAAAAACAAATTTACCATAACAAATATTTAATATTTTTTCGTGTTTGTGGCACCTAATTGCACCACAAACTGTTATCCACATCCCTTGGATAAACAATTTGTTGCATAGTTTTATTTTAAAATCTTCTCTTGAGATATTTTCGGCCCGTACTGTGGTTTTGGCTTCGTAACCTATACTTATATTGGATATATCTTTATGAAATAATTTATTATCGAAATCAATGTTTTTAAATTTGTTTTCATTACATATCGACAGTTTATATTCAATATCCTCTATCTTAAAAAACACAATTGTTCAGTAGAGCCAAAAAACCGTTTATATCCCTAATTTTAAAGAAAAATAAAATTGTTTGTTCTACAATGTTTATTACATCTAACTACGTGATCTACTAAATAATTTTTTTTTTAATATTTGCACCACGAGCCATTTTATGGAACATAGAGGGTATTGCTATTCAAAAATTCTTCATGTATAAAAAAAGATATTTATGAATTCCACAAATTTTTTTAATATATAATTATACATATTATAATAAAAATAATAAATAATAATATGAATGAATAATAAAATGAATTAATGATTAATTTTTATTTAAGTATTATCTATTTCTTGGGGTTCATTTTTGAATCCATTTTCAAATTGTCATAGAAAAAATAGTATTCTTGTGGAATCACAGGTTAGATATAAAAATAGTCATAATATGAAAACTAAAGCTTCGACTAAAAAAATTTAACCAAATTCGGGTTTAGCTCTTTTCACCAAAGAACCATCTTTTAGAAGAAAAAAAAAACAAAAAAAAAATAGTCCCAAATTATATGAAGAGATAGAGGGTATTGCATTCAGAAAAAATAAGTGTATAAGATAGAGAAATTACAAAAATGACCATAAAATCTCAATTTTTGTTTTTTTATTTCCAAATTAGTACCATAGATGCGCCTTATTTTGCCGAATATTTTAACATAAAAATCTCATTTTTGCAAAAATTGAAGATAGAGGGTTTTGAATATAAGCTCTCGATATTCTGTTTTAGGAAAATTCTTAAAAATTTAAGAAAGTATATTCTTTACAAATGAAATAAGGTAACTCATTTGTGAAGTCTAGCTTTTGGAAATGTCTTTTTAATTTCACTACATTCTGAACCAAAATGTGATCCAAGTAGATATACTTTTTTCAATAGCCTTTTTTGACAGATAACATGTGAGTCGTGTCATGCTGTCATGTTATTTTTGTTAAGTATTGTTTGGCATTTCATCATGGAAAGACTTACTCCTGAACAACGTTTACAAATCGTTCAACTTTATTACGAAAATTCAAGTTCTGTGAGGAATGTGTTTCGTGCACTTCGCTCAACTTATGGTCAACAAAATCGAGTCATCGAAAATTGGACTCAACGGATGCAACATTTTAGACGTAGCCGCGGCCAACATTTGTAAGATATAATCTTCAAAAAATAAATGCCAAATTCTTTCAAATTATAATAAACGTTCCCCATTCAATTTGCATTTTCTGTGTTTTTTCTTTAAAAAAGTAGGGAACCTCGAAATGTATCACCCTATATATAAGAGCTGGTCCAAAAGAATGCAGCTGGAGACTGTTTTTGCAAAAATTGGTTCAGCAATTACAAATTTCGTAAAACCTAAAAACTATTTTTTCTTAATTTTTTCAAAATTTCAAACGCCCATAAAATTTTTTAAAAAAAAAGATTTGAAAACAAACATGATAGCGATATCCTATTTAATTTATTTGTAGATGGTATAGAGCTCTGTTATGTATTATCTTTGCCTCTACTATGTATAATAAAATGCGAAATATTTTTTTTTAATAACAAAAAAAAAAGAGATGGTCTATAGCCAGGAGAATATCCTTGTGACATAATTAACGATGTAAAGACCGAAATAAAAACAAACGAAAATACAATTTCAAAACGTACGGCACTCCGAAACTGAAAAGCATTCTATCTACGAGTATATATAAAATTGGATGTGTGTGTGTGTGTATGTTACGTATGGACTCCAAAACTGCTGGACCGATTTTGATGAAATTTTCAGGGAATCTTCAGATAAGCCTAGCGGGTGACATAGGCTGTGTATGTTCTTGATTGAGAGGGCGTGGCCCCGCCCATATAAGCGAATTTGGAGTTATGATTTTTTGTATAGATTCCTATGGTCCGCACCTTCGCATCGATTAACGTGATACGGACTGGAGCCTGATCCCACTTGGGCCATAAGTTCTGAGCTTTTTGGGGTACAACCATGAGTGGATGCGAAACTACGCGATTGGTCAAAAATGGTGGCAATCGAACCTATGGGCGGGGCCCCGCCGTATGAGCCAAGATTTGAAATGGAGATATTTTGAACAATTTGTTAGCGAGAGTACTGTAATTTTGTGTATATGGATTTGGTGGCAGTCTACGTGATTAGTCCAAAAATGGACGGTATCGGAAAACTGAAATCTGGGGCAACGAAGTGAGCCGGGTCCAGCTAGTAATGCATAATAGAGGCAAATATAATCATCATAGAGCTCTACATCATCTTCGCCTCTATTGTGTATTATTTCTTTTTCTCTCATCATCGTACTTATTTTTGTCTCATCATCGTAAGAGCAGCCAATCGCTGTTTCCAGACAAAAAAAATCGTACAAACTTTTAAAATTTATACTTGAGTTAATGGCAGTTGCACTACAATCAATTATTATTTCTTTAATTTTATGACGTAACGTTAAATAAGGAATAGACGTTACTTTAAACGAATTACATTTTTTTGAAACCAAGTAAATTTTCTTATATCTAAAGAAATTTGTTCTTCAAACAAAGACATATTAAATCTTTGATTTAAGGGCAAAATTGTTTTTAATTTCAAGACTGTGGTCGTACCGATTTCGGAACGATATCTTATCATTTGGTTTGTTGGCAATTTAGACATGCACATATCGCGACTTACGAGTGTAAAGGCGCTAAGTCCACTTTTTGCCAAATGTATTTTTTTGAAGCGGAATGTAAGATAAGATACATCGATTTGAAAACAAAAAGTCAAAAAAATCATGCTTTGTCATCTTAAAACGCTGAATCGTAAAAGCGCTAAGTCCATATACCCTTTATAAAAGCATGCATATACAGTAAGCATTTTGCCTCTCCTGTAAATTTTAAATATTGGACTTAGCGCCTTTACACTCTTAGGTCGCGATATGTATTTCGTATTGCTACGTGCCTACGACGCACTGTGGGACGTCTGGAGAGAAGGCGGCCAGAAGTCTATAAATTTCAACGGAGTAGGAATATTTTAAAGGTGTAAATACCATTGTGAAACTGGCATGCATCATTTTGACATGTGTGCTCTGAACATATGTTGAGAGGGGAAACGATATTTTCAAGGAAACAAACTTTCCACATAAAAATATTTTTTTTGTCAGCTATATTTCAATTTATTTAACTGGAAATGCAAGCAATGAAGAGTAATAAATGAATGTCACGCTGTAAATAGTAAACTATTTGTAAGTGTTTTTTTTTAATTGTTATACAAATATTAGAGGAATAAATTAAATATGTTTACAATGAAAAAAATAGTAAATATATTATTATGTCAATACAAAAATATTATTTTAATAATTTTGTTGATATGTATAGAAGATTTAGCATGATTCTTGTTTAGCTTTAACAATTTCTCGGTACTCAGTGAACAATTTGCAATAAATCTCTTTAGTGCGTTTACGCAATTCTGTGTACTGGGCCCTATTCCACAAAACAACTTATCAACTTTTCACTTTACACTTCTCAAGTTTTTCGTCAATTTGCTAAACTTTATGTTCCTCAGAACTGTACAATTTGATAAGTACGTTCTCTTGTGCGAAGTGCAAAGTTAATATTGAAAAGTGTAATTTGCAAAGACTTCGCAAATAATTATGCTGTTTCGTTCCAAAAAGCAAAGCTAAAAAGTTTGTCAAAAACTTGCAAGGTAACCGATCACTCTCTGCAAAGTCTTTGCACTCTTGAGATTTGCAAAGAATATTGTGGAACAGAAATACGTACTTATTACTTTCCCAAAAAAAAGTAAGCGATTCTACATGTGTACGGCCCTTTTGGTACAAATGGGCTGATCTCTCTTACTTTTTTTTTATTTCAACTTATTTATAAAAAACAAACTAATCAACGTAGAATACAAATTTTCAAATAAAATTTGTGTTTTCATTAACATATAATATTTAAAATTTTGTGTTCCAAATAAATAAAAACGGCGATAATGTTCGATAATATTAGACATGTTTTCATAACAAGTTAGCGAATTTAGTTTAGCAGTTTGCAAGGAAAACAACTTATTTCCACTATCTTGCGTATTTCCACTAACTGACTTTTTTCGACTAATTGGTAGCAGTAGTGTCATGAGTCACAAAAAAAATCAGAACAAAGGCAATAACCAATAGGAATAATTTTCACCGCATATATGGAACATTGCATAAATATGTAGTGCTAATTTTTGTTACTTAATTCATTTTCATCAGTTTTAATGCTACTGATTTCTTTTCTTCACTTTCTGGGTATCGGAGAGAGAATTGAGGGCAATAAGTTGTTCTTCTACTTTTGTATAAAATACTGGACCAACGACATCTTGTGTTTGTATTTATACCCTACACCACACTATGGTACAGGGTATTATAACTTTCTGCATTTGTTTGTAACACCAAAAAGGAGAAGAAATAGACCCATTTATTATACCGATCGACTTAGAATCCCTATCTGAGTTGATTTAGCTATATCCGTCTGTCTGTGAAGTAATCAAAGTACAGGTCGCAATTATGGTCCGATATCGACGAAACTTTACACATATCATTTTTTGGCCCAAGGACGATCCCTATTGAATTTGATTAAAATCGGTGCAGATTTAGATATAGCCCCCATATATGTGTTACCCCTATTTGACATGTAAGCGCTGTAAAAATATTTTATATCCGATCAGTGCGAAATTCGGCAAAAAGAGGTTTCTTATTACATGAAGGAATACTGCTAAATTCGGAGAAAATCGGTTCAGATTTAGATATAGCCCCCATATATATGTTACCCCCGATTTGACATGTAAGCGCTGTAGAGACTGTATTTTATATCCGATCAGTACGAAATTCGACAGAAAGAGATCTTTTTACATGAATGAGTATTCAGGGAAAATCGGTTCAGATTTATATATAACCTCCATTTATATATAATCCTCCTGATTTGGTATCAAAGCACTATAGAAGTTGTACTCTATTTCCTATCATTAAAATTTTCCAGAAAGATGTTTCTCAATTTAGGAACGAATATTGCTTAATTTATCGATTATCGGGTCAGAATTAGATAATATGTTCCTACCCATTTACCAATTATTCCAAATTATTATCGCAATAACCCTTATCGCATTGATAGGGAGATGTATGGTATTATATAGTCGGCCCCGTCCGACTTTCGGCCTTTCCTTACTGGTTTCTCGATGAAAGAATGAAACGACTAAACAATCTGCGGCATCTTTATGAGTACTTGTCTTTGAAATGACTCAATTAACTCAGGATCACAAGCACGAAACTCTATCGAAAACTAATATTGCTTAACATCGAATAGGTTTCCATACAAATAAATCGATTAGGGTGTAACCGAACGCGCCTGTTGTCATTATCGCAGAGCAAAGTGATCTTTAAATTGTACGGAGCTTTTCACCGGTATTTACAAAATTAACGCAGCTTTACATTTTTTCACAAATGACTACACTGGCTGACAACGTACGCTCTCACAAATTAGCTCTTCAATAGCTCTCAACTTACCATTTCCTTTCTTCCGTCGCAAACATAACTACACTAGCAGAATCAATGTTTTAGAACATAGCTTCTCAAATGAAAATCAAATACAATTTTTTCAGAAAAATTGTGTTGCCATAAATTTTATTTATACTAATAATAATGGCATTCCTATTGGAGAAGGGGCACAACGAACTGACAATACTTTCAGGGCAGCCGTGGAGCCACGAAAGCGCTGGTTTATCGTTGTCAATACTTCGAGTTAAAGACAGAATTTCGAGCTATCGCTCTCGAACTGTTCACATTGACTTTCTGAAATATTATTTGTGCCTTTTTTCACATATTGTTAATTCCATGTCAAACCGAACACCTTTTTGGGTCACTATTCCCGATTTCAACATAAATTACATATCGATTCTCTGCTCAAAGTAAAACATTATATAGTTGGCGAAAAAAAATACAAAAATGTTTTCCACATGTTACTCGTATTAGCATTTGAAATCTGAAAAAATAGGAAAATGTTCTCAAAAGGGGTACGTTTCGAGTTATGTATTTTCGGAATGCGTTGACGGATTTTTACAGATGAAGGCTCATTTTACAGTTTGTTAGTTGTTCTTTATATACAAGGGATTCTTATTCGCGTCCTTAAAATTTTTAAATGCATCCGATGCATCTGCAAATTCAATTTGCATTGTCGCATCAATGCAACCAACTTAAAATTCTGTGAAAAATATAGTTGTAGCCCCATAAATTCTAAACGAACGTTGGAAATTTGAAGATGGTGTTCAGCCCCGATCTTTTATAAAAAAAATATGTATTATAAAATTCCTGAGATGTGAATATTGCATTTGATATATTTTAAAACCCGTTTGTGTATTTATACAAATTTAAACTTCTCTTTAAGGTCGTGATTAGGACATCCTAGATATATGCGAAAATTCGCCAATATTAAATTTTAATTTGCATAATAGACCAGGAAAACACAAAAATAGATTTATGAAATATATATATAGGAATGTAGTACTATCTAATCTGATCCTCTAAATTTTAATCTGGTGTTTTCTTCTGTTTTCTTTTGTTGTTCTTTATATACAAATGATTCTTATTCGCGTCCTTAAAAGTGCACAAAGTAAGGGTAAACCTTAGTCGGTTTACCCGACTGAAATTTCTCACTTGCTATCCCCGGTAATGAAAACAAAAAACAAGTAAGAAAGTTTCAGTCGGGTAAACCGACTAAGGTATACCCTCACTTTGTGAGTAATGTAATATATAACATTACACCAATAAATCTGTCAATTTGTGTGGGAGGTACCAGAAGGGGTTTTCCAAATACACATATTTTTCGGTAAACAGTACATTCTTAAATACATTGCATTGTGCTGAACTATAAGCGTTTGTGTGCACTGGTATATTAAAGTTACGAGCTATGTAATTTTGGTATGATTTGGTCATTTTGTGTGGGAGGTACAAAAAGGGGCGGGGTGATAACGCCCACTTTTTACAGGACTATAGGCACTACAACAACATTACACTGTACAAAATTTCAAGTATTTGTATGCACTGGTATTAAAGTTACAAGCCGTTTACTTTGGTACGAAACGGGCCATTTGTGTGGGCGGTACCAAAAGGGGCTGTACAATGATGCCCATTTTTTACCGGACTATAGGCGCTACAAAAACATTATACTGTAGAAAATTTCAAGCATTTTTATGCACTTGTATTAAAGTTATAAGCAGTTAAATTTTGATGCAAAATGGTCCATTTGTGTGGGAGGTACCAAAAGGGGCATGCCAACTTCACCCATTTTTCTCGAGTTAATAGCGACTAATATACTAATATTATGTGCAGAATTTCAAAAGATTCGAATAAGTAGTATAGAAGTTATTAAAGAATCAATATTTCACTAAATTTTAACCCTTTGTGTGGGAGGTACCAGAAGGAGTAGACCAATATGGCCCATCTTCGAACTCATCCGGAGATAGATCAAAATATTACCACATACCAAATTTGAAGTCAATCGGTTACTCCTTTCGAGAGTTATCGTGCGCACCAGCCAGCAGACAGACAGACAGACAGACAGACAGACAGACGGACGGACATTGCTCATTCGACTTAAAATGACCCAAAACGGATTTCCTCCGAACATACTTAGGGTCTTAGATCACTCCTTCGATGTGTTACACTTTTTTCCGTAGCAAATGATATATACCCTCGTCACACTAAAGTGAGGGTATAATAAAATAACTATGGTAATGTCGAGAAAGAGTATTCTTGCTCACCTTTCTGAGCAACTTCAAAAATCAGTAAAAACAAACAAACAAAACACTAAATTGTACTAAATGTTCTAAATTATAAAAATAAAATTAGAAATACTTGTTGTTTTTGGCAGTGGGAGGAGAAGGGAAGAACCTATTGTGACAAAACTTGGCCAGATTGTTGAAGAGGAATTAGATAATTTAAGTTTTAAGTACAGGGGAGGATATACGGGGCCACAAAGTGTTCCACCTCGGGTATATCTAATGTATCGGATAGTTTTTAAATTTTTAATTTTTCTCGACCGACGTCGTAGTATTTTGTTAATATCAGATCAGAATATATATACCACTTATACTCCACTCTTGCAAAAACGTGTGTGAGTGAGATGGACACGTACATACATATATACATATCTGGGTCTTCAGTTGTGATGTTAATGTACGTTTTGACTTTTTATTAAATCACGAATATTACTGCCGCTGCTGCTGCGATGGCAGCTACAGGAGGTAAACGATATCGCAGTTGCAACCGTAAACGAGATAAGAAACCCGTTCCTCATCTGGGCGCATACCTTCGTGGTGTTGCGCAGTCGCTTCGGTTCATTTGCATTTGTGGCATCGGCAAAAAGAGCTGAGGATCGCTAGATACGTCGTACATACATAAATATATACATATGTATGCATGATTGTATGTCTGTTTTGTGGCCATTCGGTTGTCATCGTCTTTAACGACGTGTTGTCTGCAGCTGCAAACTGCAAATGCCCAGTGTCCGACGCAATCTTATCTACAGCGACATTCAATAGTGATTACTGTCCATGTAACCATTGAGGCTGGTGATTACGGAGTCCATCTCGAGAGGTATGTCCAAATGTATGGCTGTGGCATCCATTCTGACTGCTGAAGATACAAATTAATTATGTCGAGGGCTTTCCGGCGAAGCTGTGTTCGCCATAACAAAGGGGTTCGGGGTAATTAATGTCTGCAATATGTACATATGTAGTTTAAATTCGTACAGGCTTTGGGAACAAATCGAAAAACGTCGATCATTTACCTGGCCAGCAGATGAGTTTGTATTTGTTCCTTACGACCGACCATAAGATGCCCCAATGGTCGGTTTGGGTACTCAACAACCATCGCTGGCCCAACAAATCCCAGATCTAACATATGCATGTTCAGTCTGGGTGTGTATGTATGTACGAGTATGCGTGTTCGTCCCGTGGAGAACGATGTCTGCCTCCCATTGAGTTCGACATCCAGAAATGCACAGACTCGTATCAACAGCAAAAAGATGTGCTGCAAGCGCTCCATTGCTGACAGGACGGCCAACGCAATTCGAATAGTGCACAGGACGACTACGACAACTACGCCATAGTCTCCCCCACTCCTGCCATATTTAAGATCGCAGCGGGCAATATTGACAGGTGATCGCGAAAATTTCATTTCATTAAATCTTTACAAATGTTAATCGTTTCTGGTCGACGGAGCGCAACACTGTACCGATCTTTTTGCCTTTCGGAATGAGGGCAAAAGGACGGGCGGACGGCCAGCGAACACAGAGTACAGGTAAACAAACGTCCGCATTGCCGACAACAAACAACACAGAGCCCAACAAAAAGAAGGCGTTGAGGCGGCTTGTACCATTTGTGTTGGGAATTTCAATTTTGCAAAACGGTCCTCTTAATTTTATGTGGCTGGGACTGCTGCATGCAATGCTGTTGGATCACCACATGCCACATGCGGTTGGATGTTTGAACGTTCGTTCCTCTTGAGGATTTCTGTCTGACTGCAGTTGCAGTGCATGAATTAGCGTCGTCGACCAGCAGAGCAAATTTAAATTATTGCGATTTGAAAATTATTGCCATTTAATGAATTTCTGATTTTGAACATATCCATTCGTCTGAAGTTGTTTTATAATTATTTTTGTGTGTTTTCTGGCTGGTACGCGTATTCTTGTTACTCCCATTCGTTTCAGGGAACGCATTAGCGCCGCGTCGAAAAATTGGATCTGTCTGACCAAGAGGTCTGCATGAATGCATTCATTTGGATGGCTTCCCACTGTACTCATTCCATGACTTCAAATATGTGATTCCATAAAAAAACAACAACGACCTATTGGAATTATCCAAAAAAAATTATTAACTATCGACGTCATTTGTAAAAGGAAAATCAAAATGAAATTAAGTGAGTACTATAACAAAAAATATTAAATTAAATCTAATGTTTTGCTTTTAAAGCATTAAACATAGCTCCTTGTCTTCTTGTCTGTTCTTCTTATGTTTATGGGCCGGCGGCGTCATTGGGCCGTACTTCTTCCGTGATGATCAAGACCGGCACGTTACTGTGAATGGGAATCGCTACCGTTCAATGATAACCGAATATTTTTGGCCCCAATTGGATGATATGGACTTGGAGGACATGTGGTTCCAACAGGACGGCGCCACAAGCCACACAGCGAATGCCACAATCAATTTATTGGAAACCAAGTTTGGAGAACGTGTTATCTCACGAAATGGTCCAGTCGATTGGCCGCCTCGGTCGTGCTATTTGAAGCCGTTAGACTATTTCCTGTGGGGCTACGTCAAGTCTATGTATGGTCTATGCCAACAAGCCGCGACGATTGATAAACTTCGTACGAATATCGAACGTGAAATTTCAGCAGTATCGGCCGATTTATGCTTGAAACCCGTCGAAAATTGGGTTCAGCGTCTGGACTTCTGCAAGCGTGCCCGTGGTGGCCATGCAAAAGAAATCGAGTTCCATACATAATGGCATCGAACGTACTTTCGCAGGAATAAAGAATTTCATTGATATCCAAAACCGTTTTTGTTTTATTTAAAAAAACTTTTGTAGCGTTCTTATTGAAAAATCCGGTATAACTATTTGAGTCTTTTTCAATTACACTGTGATACAAAATCGGACTTTCCGAATGGGAATGGGATGAGACCAATTGCAAATGAAAGTTGACATTATCCATAACAAAACCCTTCAAGGGTTTTTTTCAGGTCAGTGCGAGATTTTTTTACAAGCATTTGAAGTTTGTGATTTTGGAACGCTGTCTAACAAGAAAAGATCATTAAAAATTGGATAAAATAATGCTTATTTATTTTTATTATAATGGAAAGTTGTGGTATGTTACTATTTTTGGGGTCGAGGAATTCCATTATTACCTACAACTCACGCTAGATGGCGCTGACATACAAATGGTGATATTTCTTTTCATAGAAAAACGGTTCAAAATAACCAACTTCAAATGCGTTTAAAAAAATCTAGCACTGAAGTGAAAAAAACTTGAAGGTTTTGTTATGGATAATGTCAACATTCATTTGCAATTGGTTTCATCCGATTCCCATTTTGGTTGCACTGAAAAAAATTGTCATAAAATTAAAGAAATGCTCCAAAGACGTCATTAGTTTTTAAAATAAGTACATTTTGCACTTAAAATATTGATAATTTCATTAATATTAAGTAATTTACTTAATTTTAAGTACATTTTCTTAATTTAAAGTGAAAAATTCATTTATTTTGAAGACTAATGACGTCTTTGGAGCACTTCTCTAATTTTATGTCATATTTTTTCAGTGTGGTTTTCATATAACTTTATGATATAACTAGCTGGCCCGGTGCGCTTCGCTGCCCTCAAAGTGCGTTTCAGTTAAATCGAACCATATGATATGTTGGCACTCTTGATATTACGGCAGTGTTTTCGGGTCATCCATACTGCACTTAAATGCACAAATTTCGTGTAGTGCAATATCCAACAAATCACCTTGCTGTGAAATACAGTCATACCAATATGTGCAATAATTCTATCAGTATTTATTTTTTCTATAACGGTGCCGCATGCACGTAATCACGCCCACTAATCCGATATCCCCAAATTTTGTTGAGTCACGTGCTACATGTGAAATCGGGGGTAACGTATATATGGGGGCTATACCTAAATCTGAACCGATTTCTTCCAAATTTAGCAGTGTTCATTCATATAATACGAGACCTCTTTCCGCTGAATTTCATACTGATCGGATATAAAACAAAGTTTTTACAGCGCTTACATGTCAAATCGGGGCTAACATATATATGGGGGCTACATCCAAATCTAAACCGATTTTAACCAAATCAAATAGGGATCGTCCTTGGGCCCAAGAAAATATATATGTAAAGTTTCGTCAAGATCGGGCCATAATTGCGACCTGTACTTTGATTACAAGAATACATCTACAGACAGACGAAAAGACAGACGGACATAGCTAAATCGACTCAGAAAGTGATTACAAGTCGATCGGTATAATAAACAATGGATCTATCTCTTCTCCTTTTGGGTGTTACAAACAAATGCACAAAGTCATAATACCCTGTATCACAGTGTGGTGTAGGGTATAAAAAACATATGTCAAAACATTATTTCATTTTGACAAAAGGCGAAACTTATAGCTCTTGATTAGCACTATAATTGGTTCTAAGGTTGATTTTGGCCAATTGTTCGTCTTCAAGATAATTTCAAAAAACCAAGAAATGCGCATGCGACAAAAACAGAAGTCGCTTTCAAATCAAATCGTAAAATTCTTTTGTAATTGAAATCGTATGACAACTAATGATGACTTGGAATAAATAGAAATTAATAATAATCATTTTAATTTATAAGGTACAACTCGAATTTAATGCAAAATGAAAAATTTAATCCGAAAATTCTGCAAAGTTTTGAAAATCTCTTTTAAACAACTTATATATTGGGAGAATCTCCTAAACAATAATTTTATTTGTATATATACACATATTTTATTTGAATACACTTGTTCGCAAGAATTTTTTTGTTGTTCCAAATACGAGTACATGTTATAGATTTTTAAATAAAATTTATTTATAATTTAAATATAAGTTCCTCCGATTCAAGCATATCAAAAAGGCGATTTTAGCCGTTGTATCCATTAGGAAAAAGGAAAAATATGTATTTTTTAATTTTATTTATAGCATATTTAATTTTTACACGCTGAAAAAAATCGCTTCTGTAGTATATTGTCCCAAACCTATTCGGCTTGAAACATATATATCTTTAGGGTACACTCTAAACATATAATATTTGGTACAAACAAAAATTATATATTTGGGAAGATGTTGTTCTAAACAAATCTTTGTTTACACATCCCAATATGTGTTTATTTTGGACTATTTTTTCCGAAACAAATATTTTTTTGCATTTGAGTATTCAGCAAATACCTAAATTGTGTTAAATTTTTCAGTAATTCAAAGTTAATTTTTTAAAAAATGTTAACGTCTTAAATATAATAAATAATAATGATTGAAATCATATAATCTTTGATCGAAATATATACTTGGAGGATTGACAACCAATGATGGCTTGGAATACTCAGAATTTTTAAATGATTGATTTAAAACATAAGTTATTGCTGCAGTTGATATCATAATTGGGAGGATAAAACAAAAAAAAATGAAATCCGAATAGAATTTAATAAAATATATTTGGAGAAATTCCTAAACAATCATTTTATTTGTATTCAAATACATATTTTATTTGAGAAATTTAGTATGCAAATATTATTTGTTGTAACATATTACTATACGAGTTCCAAATATATTTTATTGATTTTCAATAAAATTTATTTGCTCAGAAATATATAATATTTAAAAATTAGTGTTCCAAATATATTTTCTTTCTATTCAAACTTATCAAAAAAGGCGATATTGCCCCGTGTAAAAATATTCCAAATAATATTCAGTAAATAGTTGGTGCTTATCCGTCATTATCAGTTATTCACAAAACATACTGGTCATTCGATTTGCATTATAAAGGAATTTAACACACATTTAAATTTAATATAATAATAATTCGGATAAATGGTTTTCTGGTTATACCATAATATGTGGGTTAGGCTATCATACTCGTATGTGGGCTACATTTTAATGAATAAGACATTTTATGAATAGGCTGCCTTTATGTAGTAATTTGTTCTCGCTTTGAATGCATAGATTGTAGAAATAATTTTTGATTCCAGTACCATTAGTTCATCTGTGTAGATTTGAAAAAAATATTTCTGAGCTCCGTTCTCCGTTCGTCGAAATTATTTTCGCATATCCCTTACCAAGTTCGACAATGCCCAAGGACGATCCCTGTTGAAATGGGTGTAAATCAGTTCAGTTTAAGATATATCCCTCATATATCGTCGCTTGGATGACCAACAGACGGAACTAACATTTTCAAAATTCTTCAGGAGAGGAGATTTTCTGTTTTTGAGACAGTGTTGCTCCTTCCACATGGCGTAATATTTATAATACAAATTCAAGTTTCTTTTTCTTATTATGTACAAAAATTCCTCTTTCTCAACATTCTTAAAAAAATAAAGGTTAATGTCTGAAAAAATGCCATTTTAAGTGACATATTGTCAGATACGTCGAAAATGCTCTACCGATTTTGCAGATAACGGTAATAGTTATATGCTCAACATTTACTCACACGTTGTACTATGACTACGCAATCCAATGGTAGCCTTACTTAATTTCTTAAAAATTGTCAGTTACGTCAGTTCTGTATGATCAGATGCAGAAAATGTTGGAGTACATTATCCCGTGGCTGGAGAAATTTTATGTTGGCTGTATCAGGCGTTCATACATCCCGAATCGATGGAGGGATACCGAAGTGGTATTCATACCTAAAGCGGGGAAGGTATCACACTCTAGGCCAAAAGACTTTAGACCAATTAGCCTATCATCCTTCCTATTGAAAGGTCTGAAAGACTTTTAGATTATTTCATTAGGGAAAACCTGGATACAAAACTCCTCTCGGTGAACAAACATGCTTACAATAAGGGGAAGTCTACAGGATCAGCCCTGCACAAACTTGTGAGCCCTATCGAATCGTCCCTGCATTTCAAGGAATTCACCATGGTGGCATTTCTTGTCATAGAAGGGGCTTTGAACTACATTCACTCAGATGCTGTAATTGCGGCACTGTCACATCTAAAAGTTAACTCTAGTTTGATTAGACTTATTCAAAGTCTGCTCAACAGAAGACGCATAACAGCATGTCTTGGGTCCACAAATCTAACAAGGTTTGTATACAGTGGGACCGCACAAGGAGGAGTAGCTAGGTTTCACTAATTTGGAACCTAGCGGTGGATGAAATACTGCTAGATCTAGAACATTGTGGCTGCAATCGCAGTAAGTGGCAAATTCGAAAACGTCCTCCGAGACATTCTACAGGTGGCTCTGAATAAATTGGAAATTACATCACTATGATTCCCGCCAGAGATGAATGGGTTGGAAGAATACCAGGTAATAGAAACCATCTTCACTTGTACACGGATGGTTCGAAGCTTGATGAAAAGGTTGGCTTCGGAGTACACTGTGCAGAGCTTAGTTTGGATATAGCTCACAGACTACCAGATACCTGCAGTATCTATCAAGCCGAAATAATGGCAATATGGGAAGTAGCCAAGTGGCTGAGCAACATAGTAACCAACACTGGCGTTGTCATTTACTCGGACAGCCAGGCTGACATCAATTCTCTTGAGGCAACATCCCTAAATTCACAAACAGCCCTCGACTGCCGATTTTTTCTATATCCGGCTAAGTTCGAAGATGGACCATATTGGTCCACTCCTTCTGGTACCTCCCCCACAAAGGGTTAATATGTAGTGTATTATTGATTACACTATGCAACAAATGAACACTTTGTGAAAAATACACGAACCTGACTGTATAGCTTCGATTCTACTACCAAATGCTAGTATAACCCTATACTCAGTTTGGCGAGATTGGTGACCAATTTTTTTTATGGGCCTCGAATGATTCGGAAAATCAGTGGACCCCCTGAAAAAAGGTGTCATCGGTTTTTGAGCAACTTCAGACTTGGTGATAGCGCTTAACTATATTTGGCAATAATGTAGCTAAGAACACGTAGAACAAAGTCTGTTAACATTTCATGCCAAAAAATTTTGTTTTCCTGCACTTTTTTTCGAAAAACATAGGATTAAATTTATTTTTTTCACTTTTTTCGGCATAACTTTAAGGGATCGCTGATTTTTTACTAACAATATTTGGCAATATTGTACCCACGGTAAATCTGAACAACTTTTGTGAACATGTCATTACAATCTGACACATATAGTAAAATTTTATGGCGAACATTTTTGTAGAACATTTCATCCCCGCCCTCTCCCTTTTAAGGGGTGTTTTTTACGATTTGTTAAAATGGGGCCAAAAATTACAGTTATGTGGGGGAGCTGGAGGGTTAAAATGTTCCACAAAAATATTGGCCTTAATATTTTCTATAAAATTGCTGAACATACCATATACCAGAAAAATATAGTTTTGTTTCATAACAGTGAAATACTTACATTTTTGGGGTACAATGTGGATTTTTGAGCTATTTAAGGTGCCTAGACATGTTCAGATTGTATTGATATGTTCATAAAAGTTGTTCAGATTTACCGTGGCTACAATATTGCCAAATATTGTTAGTAAAAAATCAGCGATCCCTTAAACCCAGCAAAAAATAAAAGAAGTACTTCCTAAAGAATAACATTATAAGTACTTCCAAATCATAAGAATTAACATTTTTTCGGCATTTAATGAAGTTCTTCTAAATAACTAACCAAAATGTAATTTCGGAATATAAATTATTAACCCAAGAATGCATCATTTTAAAACGATTGGATGTAAAATGAATCTTGTGAAGTGATGAAAGTCCAGATCGGAAGGAACATATGTATGAGGGCTATGATATATATGTAAAATACTGCGTCTATAGTGCTAAAGGGAAGAAATATATATTTATATGGCGGCTATATCAGAATTAGTGAATGGTTCTGGAAGCTAGTCGACTTTTTCATCAATTAAATTCCGTTTCAGTCGACTAGGTCGATAAATCGGACCTACAAGTCGACTTTTCATAGCCTATTAAAATAACATAAAGTCATTTCAAAGTATGCTGATTTTCTTCGAAATATGTAAAATTTTGGAATTGTAGTACATTGGATTGCGATAAAAACTGAATTTATTAACAACACTTTATACTTTTCAAAAATGTTAATATAGCGTCACCAGAAATGCCCAAGAGCGTAACCCTCAAAAAATGAAAATTCGTTTTTCGTCAAAAAATCACGATTTTATTCAAGAAAAAAAGACGTAACATCAAGTGCTCGTTTTTGATAAACAACAAAAGGCGTAACTCACGTTGTATTCGACAGAACGTACTGTATTCATCTATTTAACCTTTGTAGTTGTTCTCTTGTTCCTGTTTTGATTTTTGTAAATCGTGTTTGACACCTATTTTAGATGCAAAATTCTATATGGGTCTGTATTTAAATTTGGCCTTTATCTGAAGGGTATCCATTTTTTTTTTTTTATCAAATTTCGCAATAAACTAATCTCCGCAAAATTTAATAATGCTCTGATGTAAAACATGAAAACACATTTTCCAACCTTGCTAGTGACCGTTTATTCTCGGATTAAAAAATCCTTTGTGCAAAATATAGTACATTTGACTAAAATATGACTTCTATGGGGCTTAGATGCTAAATCGGAAGGTACACATCCGTGCGAGTATGTAGGGCTATATGTAAATTTGAACCGATATTGTTCACACAGATATTAACTGTTAAAATAAGACACTCTTTACCAAATTTCATGAACATCGAAAGGAAATTATATCTTCTATAGAGGGTATAAGCTAAATCGAAGGTACATTCATATATATTACGATATCTGGTTCTAAACTGATATTCAAATAGTTGAGAGATTTTTGATCGTTCGCCGTAGACGAAAGAAATACGGATTGTCTTTCAATTTCAATACGAATTGTCTTGTCCCAAAATAAAGATATGTAAAAAATTTCTTTGAGATCGGACTATATTTGTAACCTGCACATAGATTCCAAGAATGCATGCGCAAACTGACATAGCTAAATCGGTTCATAAAGTGATTCTAAGTCGATCGGTATAATAAACGATGGTCATAAACGATCTCATTTTTGGTGTTAGAAACAAATGCATAAAATCAAAATAAATTGTACCACAGTGTGGTGTAGGTTATAATTAAATAATATTAAAATAATTTATGGTAATTAAATATACCATACCATACATACTGTACCACACTGTGGTACTTTACTACTCTCTGAACCGGGGCTACGGAAAACTTTTTTTTGTGAGAATGTTAATTACAATATGAAATCTCTGGACCCAAATATGTTAATAAGAACGACATACATTCATCAAATAAATACAACACCAAAAAAGCAAATCTTACAGTGCTTTAAAAGAGTTGTGCAAAAGTGGTGACAAAGAAGTACTTCCCCGGCGCGACAACCCCTTGTTAAATTCATTGGTGAAAATCCAAATAAGAACAACATCCGGATCATAAGTTGGGGATTTTTATTGCTTCTTTGGATGCTCTTTTTTTGCTGGGAAGTTATGCCGAAAAAAGTGAAAAAATAAATTTAATCCTATGTTTTTCGAAAAAAAGTGCAGGAAACCAAAATTTTTTTGGCATGAAATGTTAATGGACTTTGTTCTACGTGTTCTTAGCTACATTATTGCCAAATATAGTTAAGCGCTATCACCAAGTCTGAAGTAGCTGTTGCTCAAAAACCGATGACACCTTTTTTCAGGGGGTCCACTGATTTTCCGAATCTTTCGAGGCTCATAAAAAAAAATTGGTCACCAATCTCGCCAAACTGAGTATAGGGTTATACTACCATTTGGTAGTAGAATCGAACCTATACCATCAGATCCGTGTATTTTTTTCACTGTTGCACAGTGTTACTAATAACTTCTATACTACTTATTTGAATCCTCTGAAATTCTACACATAATATTAGTTCATTAGTCACTATCACCTCGGGAAAATGGACAACAAAATTTTGCACAGTGTAATGTTTTTAAAGTACATATATCCCTATGAAATATCAACACGCTCCTATTGGTAACTCCATCATAAAATGGCCAAATCATACCAAAATTGAATAGATCATAACTTTAATATACCAGTGCACATAAACGCTTACAATTCGGTACAGTGCAATGTATTTGAAGTGCGAGTATCTACTGTTAAGCGAAAAATATGAGTATTTGTTACAAATTGACAGATTAATTCGTGTATTTCATGTTACAGTACTCACATAGTGAGGGTATACCTCAGTTGGTTTACCCGACTGAAATATTCTTACTTGTTATCCCCTCACCTTAGAGAGGAGGGTATATATCATTTGCTACGAGCCAAAAGTGTAGCACGGCGGCCCGGGCCCCTCCCGAAATGTTTTAAACATAGGCACAAGCTATTTACAATTTTAAAAATCACTCAAAAAAATAAAACACGAAAAATATTTGGAAGGCAGTTCAAAAAAAAAACAATACAAAAGCGCAAAAAATGGTAACAGTAAAAGTAATAACAACTAAAAACCAGTAAGGAAATACTAAAGTCGGGCGGGGCCGACTATATAATACCCTACACCACTCTCGTAATATTGAATAACTTTGAAATATGAATTTTGTAATTCATGTATAAATTGTTTACATAAATTTACTTTTGGGACATTTCATACTTAAATAATACCCTGTACCACAGTGTACCACTCTACCATTCTAAATATCAAAACGATTGGATGTAAAATACAGCTTCTACAGGATTAAAGAGCAAAATCGGACGAAACATATATATATTGGAGCTATAGCTAAATCTTAACCGATTTTCTTCAAATTCGGCAATGTTGGTTCATGGATCAAGAAACTCTACCATTCCAAATTTCAAAACGATTGGATGTAAAATACAGCTTTTATAGGACCAAAGGGCCAAATCGGACGAAAGATATATATGGGAGCTATATCTAAATCTGAACCGATTTCAACCAAATGCAATAGGGATCTTAACAGCTGCGAAATACTCTAAAGTGCAAAATTTCAGAACGATCGGAGTGAAATTGCGACCTGTAGTCGACGAACAACTTTACATGCACAGACGGACAGACGGACGGACAGACATGGAACAGATTGAATCGACTCAGCTACTGATTCTGAGTCGATCGGTATACTTTAAGGTGGGTCTAGCTGTGTTATTTTCAGGAGTTACAAACATCTGCCGTGAAGCAAACTTATAATACCCTGTACCACAGTGTGGTGTAGGGTATAATAAGAAAAGTGCATGTTTCACGATTTTTTGATTGGTGCTAGCCAGAAATTAGCTGAAATAAGTATATGGATTGATTATTGGAAGCAGAAGAATGATAAGCCATCAAATGCATTAGATGCTATTTCAGTTTGTGTTCTCAACGTTAAGAAGAATAAAAGCTACGATAATATAAACCAGTAAGGAACGGCAGAAAGTCGGGCGGGGCCGACTATATAATACCCTACACCTCCCTAACAATGCGATAAGGGTCATTGCGATAATTATTTGGAATAATTGGTAAATGGGTAGGAACATATTATCTAATTCTAAACCGATAATCGCTAAATTTAGCAATATTCGTTGCTAAATTAAGAAAAATCTTTCTGGAAAATTTAAATGATCGGAAGTAAAGTACAACTTATATAGCGCTTTGATACCAAATCAGGAGGAACATATATATGGAGGTTATATATAAATCTGAACCGATTTCCCTGAATACTCATTCATGTAAACAGACCTCTTTCTGTCGAATTTTGTTCTAATCGGATATAAAATACAGTCACTAATCGGATATAAAATAACATTTTTACAGGGCTTACATGTCAAATCGGGGTATATGGGGGCTATATCTAAATCTGAACCGATTTCTTTCAAATTTAAAAGGGTTCATTCATATAAATGGAAACCTTTTTCTGCCGAATTTCATACTTATCGGATATAAAATGCAGTTTTTACAGCGCTTACATATCAAATCGGGGGTAACATATATAGGGGGGCTATATCTAAATCTGAACTGATTTTCTCCAAATTTGGCAGTATTCCTTCACGTATTAAGAGACCTCTTTTTGCCGAATTTCGCACTGATCGGATATAAAATACAGTTTCTACAGCGCTTACATGTCAAATCGGGGGTTACATATATATAGGGGCTATATCTAAATCTGAACCGATTTTCTCCGAATTTAGCAGTATTCCTTCATGTAATAAGAAGCCTCTTTTTGCCGAATTTCATACTAATCGGATATAAAATAAAGTTTTTACAGCGCTTACACGTCAAATCGGGGCTAACATATATATGGGGGCTATATCTAAATTTGAACTGATTTTCTCCGAATTTGGCAGTATTCCTTCATGTAATAAGAGACCTCTTTCTGCCGAATTTCGCACTGATCGGATATAAAATACAGTTTCTACAGCGCTTACATGCCAAATCGGGGGTTACATATATATGGGGGCTATATCTAAATCTGAACCGATTTTAACCAAATTCAATAGGGATCGTCCTTGGGCCAAACAAATGATATGTGTAAAGTTTCGTAGAGATCGGACCATAATTGCGACCTGTACTTTGATTACAAGAATACATGCACAGACGGACAGACAGACAGACGGACATAGCTAAATCAACTCAGAAAGTGATTCTAAGTCGATCGGTATAATAAACGATGGGTCTATTTTCTCTCCTTTTGGGTGTTACAAACAAATGCACAAAGTCATAATGCCCTGTACCACAGTGTGGTGTAGGGTATAAAAAGCTACGATACGATTAAAGGCTACGAGTATCTTATCTGGCTTTGATGTCTTTATACAAAGATGAAGTCAAAATCGATGAAATAATTGATATATTTCTTTCAAAAAATCGAAGATTACATTTTTAACTCTTACGTATTTTATTATAAAATGTTTTAATGATCTCGTACTAAAGTACATATTTATATTTAGGAATAATATTCGAATAAAAAACTAAGGAACTTAACTTCCCTTACCTACACAATAAACGTAATTTTGTATTTGTTTATCTTTGTTACGGAAAAAAAGGTTGGGCCTCCCCGAACCAAAATTCTGGATACGTCCCTGCTAAGACCCTAAGTATGTTCGGCGGAAATCCGTTTTGGGTCATTTTAAGTCATTTGAGCAATGTCCGTCTGTCTGTCTGTCTGCTGGCTGGTGCGCACGATAACTCTCGAAAGGAGTAACGGATTGACTTCAAATTTGGTATGCGGTAATATTTTTCTCTATCTCCGGCTAAGTTCGAAGATGAGGCATATTGGTCCACTGCTTCTAGTACCTCCCTCACAAAGGGTTAAATTATAGTGAAATATTGATTCTTTAATACCGTCTATACTACTTACTCGAATTTTCTGAAATTTTACACGTAGTATTAGTTTGTTAGTCGCTAACACGTCAAGAGAAATGGGCGAAGTGGCCACTCCATTTTTGGTACCTTCCACACAAATGGAACATTTTGCACCAAAAGTTATCCGCTTATAGCTTTAATATCAGTTCATAGAAATACATGACATTTTGCACAGCGTAATGCTTTTATAGTACTTACAGTCTAGAGAATAGTGGGCGTTATTGGCACGCCCCTTTTGGTACCTCCCACACAAATGGACCATTTTGTACCAAAAGTTACCAGCTTATAACTTTAATGCCAGTGCATACAAATTCTTGGAACTTTGTACGGTGTAGTGTTTTTATAGTTTCTAGAGTCCAGAGAAAAGTGGCCGTTATTAGCGCGCTGCTTTTGGTACCTCCCATACAAATGAACCGTTTTGTACCAAATGTAAACAGCTTTTAATTTTAATAGCAGTACATACTTTAAAGTTACGAAATTACGAATTACGTTGTGTACCAAATGTAAACAGCTTTTAATTTTAATAGCAGTACATACTTTAAAGTTATTAAATGCAATTTAATTTGATAATATTTTAATTAAAACAAAATAAAAAAATTAGGAAATTACGAATTACGTTTTGTACCAAATGTAAACAGCTTTTAATTTAAGTAGCAGTACATACTTTAAAGTTATTAAATGCAATTTAATTTGATAATATTTTAATTAAAACAAAATGAAAAATGTACGAATTTTTTTTTAGGACTCAAGGTGAGGGGATTCATAAGTCGGTTTACCCGACTAAGCTTTCTTACTTGTTATACCCTCACTTTAGTGATACGAGGGTATTTATCATTTGCTACGGCCAAAAGCGTAACACATCGAAGGAGTGACCTAAGATCCTAAGTATGTTCGGCGGATATTCGTTTTGGGTCATTTTTATTCGAATGAGAAATGTCCGTCCGTCCATCTGCTGGCTAGTGCGCACGATATCTCTCGAAAGGAGTAACAGATTGACTTCAAATTTGATATGTGGTAATATATTATTCTATCTCCGGCTAAGTTCGAAGATGGGCCATATTGGTCCACTCCTTCTAGTACCTCCCCCACAAAGGGTTAACATTTAGTGAAATATTAATTATTTAATTAAAATTATCTATAATATTTATTCGAATCCTCTGAAATTCTACATATAGTATTAGCTTATTAGTCACTATTACCTCGAGAAAAATGGGCGAAGTTGCCACGCCCGTTTTGGTACCTCCCACATAAATGGACCATTTTGCATCAAAATTGAACTGCTTATATACAAGCTTAATACAAGTGCATAAAAATATTTGAAATTTTGTATAATGTATTTGTATCGCATATAATCCGGTAAAAAAATTGACATTATTGTACAGCTCCTTTTGGTACCTCCCACACAAATGGACCGTCTTATACCAAAAGTTAGCGGCTTATACCACTGCGGCGTGGATTTCGATCAAATCTGGCCTTCACTTTTCGGATCATTTCTGGTGTTGTTACCGTTTTTTCCGTCCACTTTTTGGACTCGATGCAACACTGCCAGTATCACGGTAACGAGCAATGGTACGAGAAACAAAAGATTTATTCACATTTAAATGCTGGAGGGCTCTAACGATAGCCACTTGTGTTTTTCCACCCAAATATAAAGCAATCACACTATCACGCTTGAATTCCATCACGAATAACTTTTTTCTGAATGCAATAGATCAAAATGCTTTTGTAAGCTTGTAAACAATAAAATGAACTGTCACTGATATAAATCTGTCAGCTATCAGACTAGATCTGAGACCTCATAAAGTATATATATTCTTAATCGTCATAAAATTCTAATCACGTCTGTGGTAATCACGCTACAGTCCGCAATAATAGAGCTAGGTTGATCAAATTTGGTACAAATACTTCTTACAGTTGCAGGTTGTTTGGGATTGCAAATGGGCCACATCGGTCCATATTTAGATATAGCTCCCATATATAGCATCTAACTTGTTGTGATTCCTACTGTTCTCATCTACTATAGGCGTGTTTTCGTTACACCATAAGTGCTTAATTTGTATGGGGAGCTAAGCACTTTTAAGCACTATTAGTTCCCGATGAAGTTTGGTGCTTGTGTTCATGTCTTAATCGAGTATGATGTTGCCAGATTGGGCACCCTATATTTAGCAATATGGCATCCCATTTTTGGAGAGATTTTATCAATTATTGTGAATTAACGGGAAGAAGAAGAACACAAATGGGAAATTATTTTAATATTTGCAAAAGAGTGTAAACAATTGAACATAGAATAGTAAATATATGTTTTATAAATACTTTTCACGAATTTTTCGTCTGTTTCGCACTGTTCTTTCTTCGCAACTCATGGCACCAATGCTACCAGATAGTGAAAATCCGCCACTTATTGCTTATGTGCCAGTTAGTGGAAGTCAGTTGTTTTCGTTGCAAAGTGCTAAACTAAAAGTGCTAGCTTGTAACGAAAACATGCCTTATATATTTTTTTGTGATTATCGGTGTTATTTTCTTTAGGTTTGAGTTATTTTGTGAGGTCACATGCTATCCATGGTGGAGGGTATATAAGATTCGGCATGGCCGAACTTAACGCTTTTACTTGTTTAAAACTACCTGCACCCAAACTCCGATAAATATATTGATGATAAATGAGATATCCACAAAAATTTTACGAAATGTAAATATAAAATATTCGCACCAAAGTACATTTATCCCCTTACCTAACAGGGAGGAGGGTATATATAATTTGCTATGGTCAAAAACACATCGATGGAGTGAATTAAGACGAAAATCCGTTTTAGGACATTTTAAGTCATTTGAGCAATGTCCGCCCGTCTGTCTGTATGGCTGGAACGCACGATAACTCTCGAAAGGTGTAAAGGGTTGACTTCAAATTTGGTATGTGATAATATTTTCACCTTGAGAAAAATGAGTGCAGTCTCGCTACCCCTTTTGGTACCTCCTACACAAAGGGACCATTTTGTACAAAAATGTAACCGCTTATATCTTTGATACCAGTGCATATACATAAATACTAGAATTTTTGTACAGTGTAATGTTGTTATAGTACCTGTGTAATTTCATATTTTAATAATATTTGGCACAATGGCTATACAAATGTGCGTGGATGTTATGGCTTTTTTACCCTTTCAAAATTCTTTGTAGTTTTTGTGGTACAGAGTTCCAAAGTTACCTATCCCAAGGATTTTTCACAAAATTACCATTTTTGAATTGGCCATATCTTCTACCAGTGAAAAGCTCTGGTACTCCTCTTAAATTTTACGGAATTTTTATTTTTGTACTTTTGGTGGAAGGATGTGAAATTATGGAATATATCCTTAATCCTTGTATATCCTGAAAAAGTATAAAAGTGGGCGTGGAATTATGTAAAATTTGAATGTGTCAGAAAGTATTGATCGTAGAAGAACGAAATTTGGTACATACGTTATTCGAGCTATTATTTAATAAAATTTGACAGGATCGGATACATGGGTGCGGCAAAATTGGGCGTAGCAATGTTTGAAAATTGTATGTCTCGGAAACTATTGACCATAGAAGAAAGAAATTTGGATAGTTAGTTATTCGGTCTATATTAGTAATTTCATCAAAAGTAATTAGTAAACTATATTAGTAATTTCATCATGATTGCATAAGAGGCGAGGCAATATTTAAATTGTGAATATCTCCGAAACTATATATCTTAGAAGAATGCAATTTGCTTTGTATGATATTGGATTCAATTTAAGATTAGCCACATATGGTTGATTAAAAAAAGGAGAGCGGTCAAAAGTAGATGAGGCATTTTTTAAAATTTGAATACCCCTGCAAGTGTTGAAAATTTTTTCAATACCTCGGAAAGTATTTACCGCAGAAGAATGATATTTGGATAATAAGTAATTGGAGTCAATATTAGTAATTTCACCGAGATTGATTCTGATAGGAATAGTGGTCAATTCACTAGAAGCGTTAGAAATGGGACAAGTATTCGTGGTTCATATCATACGAAGTAAATAACTATTATCGAATACCCATTTCTATACGGTATAGACAATCTTTAAATTTGGTGTGCGTCAATAAAGTGAACCCCCCCGTCAAATAATGTGTGAGATCGGACCGTTGCATATGTATGGCATACTAGCAAGCATTTAAAAATTGACAGAACTGTTTTATTAGCTAAATTTTGGCTGGGTGACAGCACGTTTTTTGAAACTTAAGGTAAATTTAATGGTCAACAAAAATATTTGAATACAACGATTTTAAACGGAATGTATGTGATTTTATACGAAAATTTTTGTGTTTTATTATAAAGGGGAATCAAAATGCTTTTTCCAACAAGAGGTGTTATTTTGAATCACCCGGTATTTCGGTAGCTGTCACTTTTGAAGCTTTTATTATTTGACATTTGACAAGTAGAAACTACGCCATTACTAAAAATGGAACGATACACTATCATCGAACGATACAAAACGATCAAAACACGATCGAACAAAAAAACGATACGAACGATACAAAATCATCTTGACTGATGAGGCCCATTTCCACCTCGGTGGCTACGTCAACAAGCAAAATTGTCGCATCTGGGGCTCGGAAAACCCAAGAGTTATTGTTGAGAAGCCTCTCCATCCTCAACGTGTGACTGTTTGGTGCGGTTTATGGTCCGCCGGGGTCATTGGACCTTACTTTTTCGAAAGTGAGTCGTGTTATGCTGTCACGCTGTCATGTTATTTTTGTTAAGTATTGTTTGGCATTTCATCATGGAAAGTCTTACGCCTGAACAACTTTTACAAATCGTTGAACTTTATTACGAAAATTCACGTTGTGTGAGGAATGTGTTTCGTGCACTTCGCTCAACTTATGGTCAACATAATCGGCCTACTGAGCGTACTATTCGCAACACCATCACCCATCTTGAGACCCAGCATTCATTATTGGATAATATTCGACCGAATAGATCACGTCCAGCACGCAGTGAAGAAAATGTAGCGGCCGTAGCTGAGAGTGTACACGAAGACAGTGGAGAGTCGATTCGGCGCCGTTCGCAGCATCTCGGACTGACGTATGGAACGACTTGGCGCATTTTACGTCGAGATCTTAAATTGAAAGCGTACAAAATACAGCTTGTGCAAGAACTGAAGCCGCCCGACCTTCCCAAGCGACATCGCTTCGCTCTATGGACTGTTGAAAAGTTCCAAGAATATCTGACGTTTTCGAGCCAAATGTTCAGGCTAAATGGGTATGTAAACAAGCAAAATTTCCGCATTTGGGACGAAGAGCAACCTGAACAGGTTCAAGAGCTGCCACTTCATCCAAAAAAAACAACGGTTTGGTGTGGTTTGTGGGCCGGTGGAATCATCGGTCCATATTTCTTCAAAAATGATGCCGGTGAGAACGTAACCGTCAATGGCGACCGTTATCGTGCCATGATAACCGACTATGTGATGCCTGAAAGTGAAGCTCGTGATCTCGGAGAATTTTGTTTGAACAAGACGGCGCGACTTCCCACACATCGCATCAATCAATGGATTTATTGAGAGAACACTTCGGTGAGCAGATAATTTTTAAGTTTTGGGCCGGTCGATTGGCCACCAAGATCGTGTGATATCTTTTCCTGTGGGGATTTGTAAAGTCTAAAGTTTATGCGGACAAACCCGCTTCGATACGGGCCTTGGAGCAAAACATCACGCGTGTCATTCGCCAGTTACCAGTCGAAATGCTCGAACGAGTCATCGAAAATTGGACTCAACGGATGGACCATCTGAGACGTAGCCGCGGTCAACATTTGATAGACATAATCTTCAATAAATAAATGCCAAAGAATGTTCTATCAAATGATAATAAACATTCTCCATTCAATTTGAATTTTCTGTGTTTTACTTCTTTAAAAACCTCGAAATGGATCACGCTATATAAGGGACGAAGATAAAAATATAAACATGCAAAAACCGTTCTTGTTAATTAATTTAATCAAAGACCTCGAAAGTTGTGGCGGTTTCAATGAAATGTGTAAAATTCAATTTTCAGCGATTTTTCACTGTTAGATGAGGGAATAAGCCGTGACTTACAAAAAGAATGAAGATGAACATCTTTTGTAAGATTACATAATATTATTTGTTATGGCCTACAATAAAAAGTGTGGCACACTTCATATAAAGAAATCTGAATCCGCAAGTTTTTGTGGTGATATTTTTACACTAAGAAATTCTGAAATATTTTCCTACGAATTGCGCGGATTGTGCATAATTTGCACATACATTTTGCAATGTCCATAATTTGCACAATCATCAGAATAAAATGACGGCCCTCCGATTTCGAAATAGAGCGTTAAAAATTCTTTCTGCACACTGGGTGTGCACAAATGTACCATATTGCACCAAAAGTAAACTGCTTATTGCTTTAATGCCAGTTCTTACAAATACTTGAAACTTTGTACAGTATAATTCTTTTAGAGTACTTAAAGTCCACAGAAAAGAGACCGTTATTGGCACGCCCCTTTTGGTACCTCCCACACAAATAGACCATTTTGCACCGAACCAAACGGACAATGTTGCACCAAAAGATTACAGCTTACAACTTTAATACCAGTACATACTTCTAAGTTTTTAAATGCAATTTAAATTGATAATAATTTAATTAAAAAAAAAATTAATTTGCGAATATTTTCCACTTTTAATTTTATTTTGGCTCGTAGCAAATGATATATACCTTCCTCTCTAAAGTGAGGGGATAAAAATAAAGTATAAAATATTTATATTCGTCTTAAAGGAAACTTCTTGGAGAATGTTGTCAATAATTTGGAGAATAGTGTTGCCACGAATAGTTGCACCACGACAATTTAAAATTTTTCAAAATTTCTATCACAGCGAGAATCACAATATTGGTACGGTTTTATGCAGAATAGCGAGTTCTAGCTATACATATAAATAATTTCGCGCTTTAGTCCTAGATGTTCGATATGTGCAAGAAAAATTTGAATTTTATAGGTTATGTAAGATCGTTGTAGCTCACTGGCGGCTCAAGACATAGCCGAAATATTTTGGGGATATTTACTTTTTTTCTGACCTGCCCTAATACATATTACTCACTTATAAGTTATATATTGTTCATATTCCATTTATTGCATCTCTTCTAAAAGATTTAATATTCTATTTACTGCTGAAAATAACATTATACTTTTCATAATTTAATTATTTTAGTTTAACTCCATAGCAAAAAGCAATTTGTAAGATTCGCCAAATTACAAAATCACATTCACTTTACTTTATGCACCCCGGATTTCGGCGTTGATTGTTTTTCTAAATTTTTCACTGTTTTTTGTTTAACCTCGAATTTATTTTATTCTTCTTCGTTATTTTGTGTACATTCATACATTTCTTTTTTTCGCTGTAACTTGGTTTCAGCCAAAGCAATAAACCCAAAAACGCACAAGTCTTTACTAAATTAAATTAAAAATGTCAATTGGACATGCGAACGAACACAACCGTGCATGCCATTGTTCATTAATTTAAAGACATTTTAGAAAGTAACACTAAAGACACCATGCTCATAATATTAAGGACAATTGATCAAAAATATATGGACAATTGCCTTTAAACAATAGCGTCTTTAGTTTCAGGTCAATATTTTTTTGTAGTTACAAAATTATAAAAATTTGGTATGGCATATTTGTTGTACGCAACTGCATTTAGATTTCACATTAGCAGTAAGATTATTTATTTCTACTAGTTTATAAAATGTTTAAAACAGATATCAATGCGTCATTGATGTGAAAATATTATAAAATCTAAAGTGTTGTATTCAGTGTTATCGGCAATATCGGCAGCTATATTTTCGGTCGAAAATATTCTTAAAATTTCTATACCAAACGGCTGTTTTTTACTCATGCGGCCGGGTAGGTAATACATTTCATTTTTTTGGTCCATAAAATCAGAGTTCGGAAAAAGCACTAAGGAAAGGTTCCTTAGCGTTCTGTACCGTTCCTTCGTCGCGAACAGAACAGTAACGCAACCCTTACAAGAGAACGGAATACACTAAATTTTTTTAATGTTACTGTTCCTGAACGGTACCACTACGTTAACGTACCGTCCTTAGAACACGACGAAAGGTATCACTACGATAACGTACGGTTCATAGAACAGTATCTCTACGTTGTAGTGATACTGTTCTTTTGAACAGAACACTAACAGTATCACACGTTTAGCGTTCCGTTGTTTTTTTTTATATTCGACAACACAGGTCGCACAAATTAAGCAATCTTAATGCAAATTGGTACAGAGGCATTTCTTCGATCCCTATTTAAAATGGGACATATCGGTCCATACTTTGATATAGCCCCCATACGAAGGTCCCTTTCGATAAGACATATTTACGCACTAGAGAGCGCATCAAAATATGGACCGATAAGCCCCATTTTCCCTTGGTTATGTACGTTATGTACGTACGTTATCGTAGTGATACCGTTCGTTGTGCTCTATGAACGGTACGTTATCGTAGTGGTACCGTTCGCGAACAGTAACACTAAAAAAATAAATAACGTTAGTGTTCTCTGAAGGAACCGTTCCTATAACGTACTGTTTTTTTCTGAACACAGCATAAAATACTTTTTTTTTGGAAAATAATGATCAGGAATGATGATGCGGCATCTCCTCCAATCGACCCCTCTGGCTTCGAATTGCAACAAGTTGCTGACAAGCCGAAGTACATACATACATACTTGTCGAAATGATAAGACAAATCATTTGCACTGCAAGGACCGTAAAGCGTTGATAGGTATCGTCGTCATTCGTTCTCGTCCATAATTCCGTTACATGCGCTAGACTACACGTTCGTATACTTCTACAGCAGCAACTCCAGGATCTGAGCAAAATGTTCATGTCTACGATGCACCGTGGGAGGAATTCCAGAAAAAAGAGAAACTTGGCATGTTTGTAGAAGAGGTGTTAGAGAAGTCATGTTTTGAGTTCGGGCCCCCTGTGGTTTACATGGGCGGAGATACAGGGCCTCAAAGATGGCAACTTAGAGTAAACAAAATTTTTAAGCGTGTGTTTCGTCTTTTCGTCCGATTCATTAAATCCACACATCTACCGAGATATCTGCATTTGAAAATTGAATATTTAATTTTTTTCCCGACCCTGTGCCAGTGTTTTGTAAATGCCGAAGCAGAATGTGCACCGCTTTTGTCCAATAGGACAACCCAGCAAAAACTTGGTAAGTACATATCATTACCACTTGCATTACCTGGTAATGACATATCATTAGCCTCTGCATTACATATAGTCTACAGATAATGATTTTCTTATATTGACATAAATATGTACTTATTTGTAAGTTATTTTAAGTCGGGTATTGTAAATATGCGACAACACCAATTTTTATTAAAGAAACGTCCGTTTGATTTAGAAACTTAGTAACGTTTTGAGTACAAAAATAAATCTCGTCATATATAATTATATATGATATACTCGTATATATAACGGGTGATCCAAGGGTGAGATACTTTTTTCAATAGCCTTCACGTGTGAGTCGTGTCATGCTGTAAAGTCATTTTTGTTAAGTATTGTTTGGCATTTCATCATGGAAAGACTTAAGCCTGCACAACGTTTACAAATCGTTCAACTTTATTACGAAAATTCACGTTCTGTGAGGAATGTGTTTCGTGCACTTCGCTCAACTTATGGTCAACGTAATCGAGTCATCGAAAATTGGACTCAACGGAAGGACCACCTGAGACGTTGTCGCGGCCAACATTTGATAGACATAATCTTCAAAAAATAAATGCCAAAGAATGTTCTTTCAAATGATAATAAAAATTCCCCATTGAATTCGAATTTTCTGTGTTTTTTCTTTGAAAAAGTAGGGAACCTCGAAATGCTTCATTGATTTTCCGAACTCTGATTTTATGGACCCAAAAAATGAAATGTATTACCTACCCGGCCGCATGAGTAAAAAAACAGCCCTTTGGTATAGAAATTTTAATTGGATCACCCTATATATATGCTTATGAAAATCATTTTCGGTAAGGAGTTACTCAACTCTTTATTAAAATTACAATAATAACTACTTATATGTGGGATATTCTTAGACGTGGGGGTAAGTAGTTATTTTTTAACTCTGTATGATTGCATAGAAGTATTTTCCTCCAATATCAAGGCCCATGCAATAATAATCTGAAGGGTGGCTTAATGGTAAGTAGTTATTTCTTTTAAATTTGACTTTCCGTCAGGTTATCTGGTAATGCGAGTATTTGCTGGGTTAATAAATTTCTAAATCAAATCAACGTTTCTTTAATAAAATTTGATTTTATTACACATATATATTTATAATATACGAGCATATTATTATATATGACGCATATTTTACGAGTACAATCCCGTATTAAATTAGCTTACAAATACATATTTATGTCAATATCGATAAGTCATTATAGATTTGTTGACTAAATGTAATGCAAAGGGTAATGACTTGTTTTACTTGGTAATGCAAGTGTAATGACATGTACTTAGCATGTTTTTGATAGGAACATTCCGAGTAAAAAATATGTCTCGTCGTATCTAATTTATATGATATATAAATTGTTATGAAAGTCGTTACTGGTAAGGTGTTATTCAACCCCTTATTAATATGAGTGTAATAACTACCTATATGTTGGATATTCGTAAGCGTGGGGGTAAGTAGTTATTTGTTAACTCTTCGTATGCTTGCATGGAAGTACTTTCCTCCAATATCATGCCCATGTAAAAATAATCTGAAGGGTGGCTAAACGGTAAGTCTTTATTTGTTATGAATTTCACTTGCCCGCCAGGTTACCTGGTAATGAGAGTTTTTGCTGGGAAAAGTAATGGGCACTTAAAATTATATTTTCAAAAAATCGTTTTTTTGTAATTTTTTTAGGAAATAAGTATATTAGTATATATAGTATTAACTCGTGACCATTTTCGTGCGATTAATGCATCGACGAATCTTTGTATGGCGATGAAGCACCATCCTATAGCACTGTGAAAAACTGGTTTAATGAATTCAAGCGTGGCCGACGCTCGCTCGAAGACGAAGGTTCTGAGGTCGTCCAAAAACGGCCGTTGTGCCAGAGTATTGATGCCGTGCGTGAACTAATAATGCAAGACCGTCATCTGACATACCCGGAGATAGAGGCATCCTTGGGCATTTCTTCCACCATCATACATTCGATATTGCATGAACACCTGGCCGTAAAAAAGGTTTGTTCTCATTGGATCCCGCACAATTTGACAATCGCTCAAAAAAGGCTCGTGTCGATTTGTGCAAAGAAATTTTAAAAAAATACGATCGCTGTGCTTCAAAAGATGTTTATAAGATCGTCACAGGTGACGAATTTTGGATCTATGCGTATGAGCTTCGAAGACGAGCCAAATCCAAGGAATGTTGTTCGTGGAAGAAGCACTTCGAATCAAATGGTAGCCTGTTTCTTCGGCAAAATTGGTCATATGGCGACTGCTCCGCTTGAGCAACGTAGGACGGCCAATTCTAAGGTGGTACACCACAATTTGTTTGCCTGAAGTCTTCGGAGAAATTCGAAAAACGAACAAGGGAAGACGAATCTTTGTGTACCATGACAATGCGAGCTCTCACACATCGCCTTTTTGACCGGCCAAAACGTCGAATCGATGGGTCATCCGCCCTACAGCCCTGATTTGACACCCAATGACTTATTCTTATTCACTCACATCAAACTGCTTGGTCAACGTTTTTCGACGCTTGAAGCAGCTGTCGAAGCGTTCAAAAGCCATGTTTTGGAGGTGAATTTTCAACACACTGTAACCAAAACAATTCCCGCTCAAACGGTCTGAGTGAAGTTATGCTAAAAAATGTCATACTTTCCAATGGAAGCTTCAGTTTTTATCTGGCAACACCAGCATTGCCAGGACCGAAATATATATAGCAACCCTCGTATGTCGTATTTTCGAGTTTTAGAAGAAATTAGTTAAAAAAGGTATAACATATTTACTATCATCTTAAAGGAAACTTTCCAGAGAAAGTTCTCAAAGAAAGAACGGGTCAAAAATATTCACTGGTATTGTTAATAAGCATCTCCAATTTACAGCATTTTGTATTCAAATTTCAAAAGTAACATAGCAAACAATTGGCCTGTCGCGCCGAGGAAGTACTCATATCTCACCACTTTTGCACCACTCCTTTTAAAGAAATGAAAACCATTTTAATGTAATAGAAATATTTATTTGAATTACCTTGAATCTGAATACTTAAAATCCACAAACGACATCACTGTTATTTGAATGCAACTCTGTGAAAATCAATAATTATAAAGTAAGAAGATAAACGTTCGGGAGCGAACGTTTGTGTCAGTAACGAACGTATAGGAGATACACAGCACATCTCACTGGTTATTATTACTTTATGGACTTTTATCACTTCAGAAGCTTTATTTTACATCTAATTGAAATTATGCATTGTACGGTTAATATTTTATACTGTAAAATTACATTTTGGCAATTTGTTTAGAAGAACTTCTTTAAATGCCGAAAACATGTTCATACTTATGGTTTTAAAGTACTTATAATGTTATTTCGAAGTACATCTTATATTTTTTGGTAGGAAGCTACATTTTCTCCAATCGCAAAGATAAAATGTTACATTTTTTTGGGGGATTTTAAAAATTATTTTGGGAATTGTGGGATTGACTTCTGGAAATATAGTGATTCGCGAATTACATTAAATTTGTGGTATTAATACCTACATATTTAATTGAAATATGTTCATTTTTAATAGCTAATATGTTATACCGTTTTAAAAAAATTGCAAAAATTTAATTTCTTTGAAAATATTACTTCAAGTGGCCATAACTTTTGTCCTATTGGGTATATCAAACAAAATAGGAAATCATTATATGTATAGGAAATATTGTTGTCAATATAGACGTGTTTAAGCGGATAAAATCGGTGCTTCGATATTTACAAAATACCAGCACAGGGTTGGGGAAAAAATTAAAAATTACATTTTCAAATGCTGATATCTGGGTAACTATAAAAGATAACTGTTAGGTGCATAAAGCCTTTTGTAGAAAAGGCGAATGTTACCCGCGCTTAAACATTTTGTTTATCCGAGGTTGCCAACATTGAGGCCCTGTAGCAACCGCCCAAACTGAAAAAAAATTGTCATAAAATTAAAGAAAGGCTCCAAAGAAGTCCTTAGTATTTAAAATAACTACATTTTTTACTTAAAATAAAGATAATTTAATTAATATTAATTAAATTTTCTTAAATTTAAATACAAAACGTACTTATTTCAAAGATCAATTACGACTTTGGAGCAATTATTTAATTTTATGAGAACATTTTTTCAGTGCATGCATACCACAGGTGCCCAAACTCAATGCATACCACAGGTGCCTAAACTCAAAACTTAACTTCTATAGTACCTCTTCTACAAACATGCCAAGTTTGATTGCAATCGACTGTCTGGCTAAGAAACGGCTGTCTTATTTCCCTATTTTTTGGAAATTCTTCCACTGTGCTATGAGTGGATAGCAAAAACTGCTATTCATCCCATACTGCAGGGTGTCCATGCAACAATAATGATGTAGTGTTTGTCAAGTTATTGTAGCCTGGTTTGTCTGTGGGACCAGGATAAGGCACATTTGTGTTATTGTTGCCATCTTTGTTGGGATTCTCGCTTTATTACTCAATCATGCCTTTCGGATGACTGTTAAGATGAAGAACGCTAACACAGAGTGTCTTTCATTCCTCTAAGACACGCTAATATACTACGAGTACCAACCTTTCGCATTGTATATGTATGTATATGGGCCAACTTAATAAAAATAAATCTGATGCACTGTTACACAATAAGCCGCCTCAGAAAAACAGCGTCAAAACTATTTTCAAATACAAATTAAAAATGTCAAATAAAACAGTCAAAAATGTCAAATAAAAAAGCAATATTTCGCGTAATATTGAAGCATGAATCTAGAAAGTTGGTCTATCTATATCTGGTGATATCGGAGCGTTGTCCATAATGTAGGACTTCTGCAGCGCGTTTATATATCGTCATCAGAAACGAGAAAGGGCGAATAATCATAACGAGTGATTTTTTAAGAGCCTTCGGATTTGATTTAAAGAAATGCATACCATTTAGAGAAAGACCCCAAGTATGTTTGTTTAGTACCTCCCCCACAAAGGGTTAACATTTACTGAAATATTGATTATGTAATAATTTGTCTACTACTTATTCGAATCTTCTGAAAAATTAACTTAAGTAAATGTTTCAAGCAGTAACCGGACACGACCTCATCCCCACAAATGGTTAACAGGTAGTGAAATAATGATTCTTTAATAACTTCCACATTACTTATTCGAATTCTCTGAAATTCCACACCTAGTATTACTTTATCAGTTGCTACCACCTTAAGAAAAATTTATGAATTTGCCATGCCCCGTTTTGGTGCATTCCACACACATGGAGCATTCTGCATTCAAGCTTGAAATTTTGTACAATTTTGTATTGCCTACAGTTCAGTGAAAAATGGGCGTTGTTGCCACGCCATTTTTGATACCTCCCACACAAAGGTACCATTTTATACAAAAAGTTAACTTTTTATAGCGTGAGTACGAATGTACGAAAAACTACAAAATGTTACACAGTGTAAAGCTTTTAAAGTACCTATGAAAAATACCTGTGAAAAATATCAGTTATCACTCGCCTCCCTCACAAATTGACCGTGTAAGATTCCATAATATTAATCGGTATTCCCGACTGAAATTTTCTTATTTGTATGTATTGTGTATATTTCGTATGTACGTATGTACACGGGGCAAAATATTTTTTTTTATATGTTTGAATTGAAAAACATATATTGGGAACACAATTTTTTAAATATTATATATTTTTGGGTAAATACATTTAATTTGAAAATCAATACATTTTAATTGGAACCCATCTTCTTATATATATATATAAAAGAAAGTGATGTTAGTTACTACGCTATAACTCGAGAACGCCTGGACCGATTTCGGTGATTAGCACCAATTCGGACAGGTCTCCGGCCAAATAAGAAGAATACACAAGAAAATTTTGGAAAAAAGTCGGAAAATTGGGAAAATCGAAAATTGCTATTTCTTGCGAGATTCCTACTGTTCCTATCTACTACTCTATTTTTGAATCCAATTTTTTTATTAATTTTCTATTAAACAAAAAAGTTTTCTATTAAACATATGTACGAGTATGTGCTATTTTTCTTGCTGCAATTCATTCGAGTTTTGCGTATTGTTACACTGATTTCGCGTATCACATCGACAAACGGTACAAGCATTACGATCAATTAAAATTCAACGCGATATTTATCAGTTCGAAAATTTTTTCAGATAATAAGTTTGAGTATAAGAGGTAAGGTTATCTTATTGGATTGCGGGCACTGCAAAATCATAATTTCGGATGAATGCACGACCGAACGATGAAGGATTTACGACGTGATTTGAGACAATTTGGTGAGTCTATGATATTGCTCTCCGGAGATTTTCGTCAAACGCTTCCCGTCATCCCGAAATCTACTGCCGATGAAATTAATGCATGCCTGATGACCACGATGGTCTTTGTGGCGGCATGTCAAGAAGTTGAAATTGACCACGAACATGAGAGTCGCGTTGCAGAACGACTCATCGGCTCTTGAATTCTCGAAACAACTGTTGGCGCTTGGCAATGGCCAAATTACTGTTGATGTTTCCACTGCATTGATATTGTTCCCGGCAAATTTTTGCGAGTTCACATCGTCGAACGAGGAACTCATCACCAAAGTGTTTCCAAATCTCGATTAGATTAGTGAACGGGCAATATTAGCAGCGAAGAATAAGGACGTCGATAGCATGACTTTTATTATTCAAAGTAAAATCGAACTCGCTTGATGTGCCAGGAGCTCCGCCGCATAATTTACAGCTGAAGGTGGAATCGATCATAATCATGTTGCGGAATCTAAATCATCCGAAATTGTGCATAGTTCGCGGTTGTCCATTATGAAACTGATGGACAATGTGATTCAGGCGACGATCATCAAGGGAAAATTCAAAGGAGAGGAAGTCCTTATCCCACGAATTCCGATTATTCCAACTGATCTTTCATTCCAATTCAAGCGGATTCAGTTCCCTGTACGATTGGCTTTTACGATGACAATCAATAAATCTCAAGACAAATCGTAGGAAGTCTGTGAAATTAATCTCGAATTTCCCTGTTTTTCGCACGGTCATCTGTACGTTGCCTGTCTTCTGTCTTCGTTGTTTGTTGTTTATCACATCGCTCTCTACTGATTTCGATTCCTTTTAAACAAATCGCATTAAAATTGTAACTATCTGTGTTTTATTATCACTCTGGAGTTTATCTGAAGGCGTTAAATTGGGGCGAGGCGAAGTTCGCCGGGTCCGCTAGTATTATATATTTTTGGGTAAATACATTTAATTTGAAAATCAATACATTTTATTTGGAACCCATATATTAATATATTACAAAAAAATATATTTGCGAACTAGATAAAATATGTGCTTATATACAAATAAGCACAATATATGTATTTTACGCAAAAAAATCTGTCGCTGAAATCAAATTTCTATTCGTTCGTCACTGATAGACAACTCGCTACTGCACGGACCTTATTTATAACTTTATTTTCTTTGATGCAGTTTGCAAAAGAAAAAGTATAAACATCGAAAATTGGTGCTCGTACAAATATGGGCCAAAAAGTAATAACTTTATATAACTTACATCCATATACTTTACAGGCTCAGAATGTGACAATATGTTATTTATCTTAGCCATCCTCAGTTCTTCGAATCAAGAGTGTGAGGCGGTTTAATGTACATACCTCACAAAATACCACTACTGGTAAATGTTCGTTCGTACTCTCTCATGTTTAAATGAGTGATGAATCCATAGCGTTGGCTCCAATGACACGCTCCATTGATAATTTTCTTATGCGACACAAGCAATCTGCCACGTGTAGATGACGCAACAACAATACTGAATGCTGCTGAATCGGATTGAATAATTCACCTTGAGCCGAATCGTACCCAAAACACAGGCATCATCACAGGTGGTAGACAACTTATTCACACTGACTCCTTCGAAGACCCACCTCACCGCCGCCCCACTCCGAGCTATGTTGCTATTCATCTATCGGAAAATGGCAAATTTGACACATTTGTTAAAATGACACCCTTGAGATCTCACCTGCTGCAGGATAAATATGTAGGCACTTTGTCCCACAATAAGTATTGTTTTCGCATCCTTGGAAGGCGTGCACTCCGCAATTGTGAGGAATTGCCAGTGACAGGTTTTGACACCGTCTCCAATTGTCGAAAAAGAACCATCCGCCCTCCGTCATCCGTCTTCCTGCTGCTTTCATCGCCAAATCGAAGGGAATATACCCATCTGGAAATGTGTCTTACAAGTTCTTAGCGCCTTTGTCGTGAACTGTGCCATTGTCTCCATCCGGTGTCATTGTCTAATTGCTCCGTGGTTGTGTGGGTGTGTGAAGAGAAAATGTGGTGAATCAATCAAGTATACACCCCTTGCCACTGTCACTGCCGCATCCACCTTGGAAGAAAATCACTGCCACTCTCTTCTGTCATCTTTCGACTTTTCAAAGACCCTTTGTGGTTCTGTTCTCCTCGGTGTTTATTAAGTTAATTGAGGTTTCAGTGGTTTCCCCACTTCATTTTTTTATCGGCACTTGGCCTTTAATTAATTGCTAACCAGGCATATGACGAGGGCTAAATAAGCTTCAATATACGTAGCCCTACACAATTTTCCCATTTCACAAAGTTCACGACCGACTAACGTACGAGTACGTACATTAGTGTACGTTCGTATCTACGAGTACATAATTACAGCGTTTATTAGGCAAGATTCGGAAGGTCTTCTTCGCTCTTACAGCCATGGAAGTTCAGAAATACTTCTGATCAACGAGCGAGAAAGCTACTGCAATACATGATATGTTTACAAGTTAACTTTTGTAATGAAATTCTAAATTATTTCCTAAATTAAATGATGTATCCGATTGTCCACATTCAGGTTTCTTTTTGGACAAATGTACGATGAAAGTAGATGTTCAAAAATCATCATACGTTAAATTTTTGTGGGAAAATAGTATTGCAATACCTTCATAATGGAAAACGGCATGACAAAAAATAATTGCGTAAACCCCAAATATTTCCAAATTTAACAACATTTTGCATATGCGCATGTTGGCGCAATGTCTACAAAATCAGGTCAAGTAAGAACATGAAAGGTATTCCAAAAGAGTTGTCAAATTTGTTGATTTGAATGAGAACACTTACCTTTATTACGCAGTTCCCGATCGATCGATCGATCACGGTTACGAGTGTCACAAAAACGCTCATTTCAATATTGTATATCAATCCATTACTTTATTTATTTTTTCATTCTTTAGTTTTCTTAGGATTACTTAAGTTAACTATAATACTTACAATCAAAGTTCAATTTGTGGCAGAAGTTGTGCCATTAAATGTCGGATAATCGTTACAGATTTACATGGATAATTTGATTAAAAAGCCAGCGTAAATTAATAAAGTAAGTTGTACGAGTAATTGTCTCCTTCGAATTCTATTCTTCAAGGTGATTTCTTCTCTACATTCTGGAGAGTTTATTGTACGTATTACAGACAAACTAAGGTACCACGTCTCACCGGGGATGTGTACTCGTTTCTTCAGTTACATTTAGTAGAAGTTTGTGTGTTTTGTTAATTAATTAAATACTTAATTTTATGCTAAATGGAAATAGGTAATTTACAAAAAAATTGCAACCGATTTCGGTGTTGATTTGCAAGGAATCGCTACTCACAGTCTCGGTCACTTGCCATACTTGCTGGAGTATGAGTGGAGTATACACACACTGCCTCATATAGCGTATAATTACTTTCTTACTAGTCTACGTAGAAACACTTATCAATTAGGAATGGTAAAAGGAAGATCGTAAGCTGGATGAAAAGCGGTTATGTCTTGATTCTTTAAGTCGATTAACAATATATATAATATATAATTTGGAATGAATTGGAAGGGGAAACTCTACACCGATTTTGTCCAAACACATATGAATGTTCTATGCAAAATTGTTAATTCCAATGATTTTTTTTCTTTTTCTTTTACATAATTATTGGATTTGTAAGTGTTACTATTTACATTAATTTCAGGAAATTTGTTCGAATATTGCTGAATTTTAAGAGGTAACATATGACCTCTGGAGCCCCAGTAATGATGAAAAGTTTCGTGTAAATGTATGTATCTATATGTTTTTTTGATTCATTACAATATATATATATATATATGCGTATATATAGTATTTGATATAAAAAGCTCCGTTCGTACATATATGCGAGACGCCGTGTTTTTATGCTGAATATGTACAATAGTTTATATACGATTATTTATTATTTAAAAAATATATATATTTATTTATTAAGAAAAATAAGCTATTCAACTCTAGAAGAGAGCTATTTTGCATTTATAAAAAATTATTGAAAATTTACAAATATTAGTTTATTCTAAGCTTAGGTATCATATCGTAGTTTGTTTTGGGATGCATTGCTTTTCCATTATCAATTGATTGGGTGACCCAAGGTTGGGGTGGGGGTGGGAAATACAGTTCCCCGCCTGCGTCAACCTTAAGTCTTTGTACACGCAAAGTATAACTACATAACTCATTATATTCAATATTCGTGTATATATGTATATGACAAATCATTTATGAATATGTGTGTGTAGATGTGTATCGAGAACTTTGGCTTCCCATTCTTAGTTTTGATTGTCACATCTAAAAACTGAAGAAAGCCAAACTTTTAACAGATCGACTGACTCCACCGTTCTTCTTCTGACAACGCGTATTGAAGGAGAATCAGCACCTGCGAAGGATCATTATTCTTGGGGAGTATGAAGACCAAAGTGTTCACATTTGTAGCTTTTATTTCAAATGTGAACACTTTGGTCTTCTTATTTTTGATTGTCACATCTAAAAACTGAAGAAAGCCAAACTTTTAACAGATCGACTGACTCCACCGTTCTTCTTCTGACAACGCGTATTGAAGGAGAATCAGCACCTGCGAAGGATCATTATTCTTGGGGAGTATGAAGACCAAAGTGTTCACATTTGTAGCTTTTATTTCAAATGTGAACACTTTGGTCTTCTTATTTTTGATTGTCACATCTAAAAACTGAAGAAAGCCAAACTTTTAACAGATCGACTGACTCCACCGTTCTTCTTCTGACAACGCGTATTGAAGGAGAATCAGCACCTGCGAAGAATCATTATTCTTGGGGAGTATGAAGACCAAAGTGTTCACATTTGTAGCTTTTATTTCAACTCTGAACAATTTTTGAAAATGCATTACATTTGCTTCATTGCAACTATTGAGATTTATTTTTTGAGAACGATATAATTCTCAATAGTTTCCCAAATTCAACCCACTCCTCAAATGTCAGGTGTGGATATGAAATTGAAGTTATTGACAATTATGTATAGATTTCTCTAAAAAAGACATACATTTCAAATGAGTTATAGAGTCAAATCTCAAAAGTGGAGATGAACATGAATTCCGTGAATTCCACTTCCAAAAGTTTTGTGTTGAAGAGTCGCCATTACACTAAAATTTAAAATATATTAATCTTGTGAAATGTTTGCCTTGATGTTGTTGGATACACAATCACACACACACATATGCACACACTGTCACATACTCGTACATAGCCATAGCTATAACTGTTAACTTAAAAGTGCTTCCGAAACAATAAAACAATTGTCTGCGTATCATCCCACGCAGTTCATTGTTACTTTGTATGTCTTTAAGGAATATCGTCGTGCTCATAAAAGGATTAGGTTGTTTCGTTTCCGATACAAGTCCGTCGGAGGGAAAGCGGTCAACTTGCGCGGCTGACCGCAGTCCCAACGAACAGATTCGTACACAGTGATGTTTACAAACATAAGTACTTGGTACACTCCCACACACTTGAATATGCATGTTATCTATGTTAGTGCAATCTCGTAAATAAATATATCGTGACCTAAGAGAGTAAAGGCGCTAAGTCCAATATTTACAATTTTACAGGAGAGGCAAAATACTTACCGTGTATTTATGTTTTTACAACTGGTATATTGACTTAGCGCTTTTACGATTCAGATATTAAAGATGACAGAGCATGATTTTGTAGACTTTTTGTTTCCAAATCGATGTATATTCAACTCGTCTTGTATTTTGCTTAAAAAAATACATTTAGGCAAAAAGTGGCCTTAGCGCCTTTTCTCTCTTAGGTCGCGATGTACTGACCAGGAAATAGGCGCTAGCCCACCACCACCCAACGAAATATGACAGTCTCTGCAAACATGGGCAGTGCAGAACTTGCATTCAGGTGGGTTGGAGTGTACGTGTACGAGGGTGTCTAAATTTAGAATTTTGATTAGTATTACGATTATTTTTAATTTAATTTAATTTACTTGTCTAATTATTCAATGCCAAAATACTTTGTATAAAACTCTTTACATGATGATATTTTTTTATAAAATAAATAAATTTTAATAAAAAACTTCCAAGATTTGTATGTATTATGTTATAATTTTGATTATGTTTGCTGCGAGGATCTTCAGAAATGTGGACGATCTGTGTGTACCTGTATAAAAAGCATTAATGAAACTTGGAACGGAAAGATCACTGGGGACTTGCTAAGACTATGAGCTATATCTTGCTTCAGTTCATATATGAGCTATATCAGGCTTCAATCGAGCTATGGGGCGGAGACGGAAGAATCGATCGATGTGCCCACACACGTACATGCGTTGCTGGGGTAGTTTAGATGATTTCGCATCCTCAGTGTCCCTGTGATGTTTGTACGGCGGTTTCATGACTATTTGTTGTAGAAGACATCTGTTGTATGGTTTAGGTTCGGTTATATCAGTTATTGTTGACTTTACTTTCTACTAAGACCTACTAAAGATCTCTCATGACTCAAAATGCACTCTCACTCATCCGTTTGAGTCGGTTTTTATGTATATGAATAAAAATTAAAGAAAAATCTTGATTAATGCAATTGTATTTAAACGAAGGTTGGGGATGTATCCTAATTGAAATTCCTTGGGCAAAAAGTATTTTGTTTTCCTCTTCACTGGCAACAGATCTCGGTCAAGTTTTCGGTGCGAAGTTCGGAGCTGCGCATCGCTGCGTTTTTCGCCATCTTGAACTTATACTCGTGGAGTGTGGCGTGAGCAAGCGGCGGACGATTTACAAGCATTGCCGGGTGCCGATGTTGCAGACGCAGGCATTTTCGAAACGAGCATCTGCGCTGGTGTTAGTGTGAGGTGATCGACGTTGAAGTCTTCCGCAATCAGCATGGCCTTGTCGCTTGAAAGTCTTGCGTTTCGCAATGGACACGCGAAGAAGAGAAGCATTAGCATAAGCAGCACCACACCGGCAGTCATGCCGAATAACAGAGGCCTATGGACATTTGATAAGATTGCCACTAGATCTCCTTCGGATGGCTGCAGCGATTCAATGGAAGTTATGTCGTTATTTTTCCTGACAAAGTTCCAACTGAAGTTAAAGCGGATTTCGGGATATTTCGCTTCAGATGTTTCTTGCGGATAGTCGTAGGGAACCACGTTCGTGTCGATTTCACCTTCGATATTAGCCGATTCTTGTGTAGGCGCCAATGACACAGCTGCTGCAGTAGTCGTTGATAGCTGTTGTGAGTCCGGCAATTTGGCAATGAGTGAGACCATTGTTCTATGCAACCCAGAGATATCCACGTCCGTATCCGTAACTGTAACGGCGTTAGATGTGTCGATTGCAAGTGGCAGAGACCGTGACATTAGCCCAGACAACTGTCAAAGAAACATAGAAATAAAAAACAGTAAATAATACGATGAAAATATTATTGCTATAACCTCACTTTAAAGGATGTTGAAACACATTGAAGGAGTTGCCTAAGACCCTAATGTTCGGCGGAAATCCGTTTAGGGACCTTATACGTAATTTTATCTATACAGATGGATGGACGTCTGTTTGTGCTCACGATATCGACCGATTGACTTCAAATTTGGTACGTGATCATATTTTCTTCAATGTCAGGCTAACTTTAAAGATGGGCCGTATTGACCCACTACTTCTGGTACCTCCCACACAAAGGGTTAACATTTAGTGAATTATTGATTCTCTACTAAGTTATATACTTCATAACCGAATGTTCTGTTATTACACACATAGAGCTAGCTTATATGTCGCTATAGCCGTGACAAAAATTAACACATTTGCCCTGCCCTTTTGTGAGGGTATACCTTAGTCGGGTTAGTCGATTCAAATTTTCTTAAGTGTTGTTATTTGAAGGAGAGTTGGTTCAAGAATTAATTGACATAATAATCAATTTATTAGATAGTTTCCTCATGTAATTCGGGTGAAATTTCTTCTTAGTGACTATTTCGCTATATAAGGATAGTCTGTCTTGTCGAGATATAGGTTAATTATCTTCTATCCATATATATAAACAAGTAAGAAAGTTTCAGTCGGGTAAACCGACTAAGGTATACCCTCACTTTGTGAGTAATGTAATATTGAATATTAAACGAATTATTCTGTCAATTTGTATGGGAGGTACCAGAATGTTTTTAACAAATACACCTGTTTTTCGCTGAATAGTAGATTCTTTAAATACATTACACTGCGCCGAATTATAAACGTTTTTTGCACTGGTATATTAACGTTATGAAATATTAAATTTTGGTATGATTTATCCATTTTGTGTGGGAGGTACAAAAAGGGGCGTGGTGATAACGGCCATTTTTACAGGGCTATAGGGACTTCAAAAGCGTTACACTGTGCAAAATGTTGTTGCATTTTCGTGCATTGGACTCATGCTGTGAGCTCTTAACTTTTTGTGCAAAATGGTACCTTTGTGTGGGAGGTACAAAAAGGGGCGTGGAAATAGCGTCCATTTTTCACAGTGCAAAAGACACTATAAAAGCATTACACTGTAAAAAATTTCAAGTATTTTCATACACTGGTATTAATGTTATAAGCTGTTATCTTTTGGTGCAAAATGGTACCTTTGTGTAAGAGGTACCAAAAGGGGCGTGAATATGACACCCATTTTTCACTGGACTGTAGGCACTATGAAAGCATTACACTGTACAAAATTTCAAGTATTTTTATGCACTGGTATTTATGTTATAAGCTGTTAACTTTTGGTGCAAAATGGTGCATTTGTGTGGGAGGTACCAAAAGGGGCGTAGCAGGCGCCACGAAATAACCCCCAAGTGAAATAACACCCAAGCCGAAAATGAAATAACCCCCAATGAAATATGACCCAAATGAAATGAAATAACGCCCAAAGATTAAATGTGAAACAAAATCCAAATTAAATGAAAAAATAGCCAAATAATAAATGAAACAACCCCCAAAAAATATCAGTTAAATTAAAAAAATAATTCCCCCAAAAAAAAGTGAAATAACCCCCAATGAGAAAAAACCCAAACATATGAAATAAACTCCAAATTAAATTTCTACATGTTTGAAAACTGTTGGAAGAGAACTGAAACTTCGTGTGTGAAATATGTTGGAAGAGAAAACATGAATAGGAATTAATAGAGACGAAAAATAGGTTAAAAATCGCGGCGATTTTTTACCTATTTTTCGTCTTCATTAATTACTATTCGTGTTTTCTCTTCCAACATATTTCCATAAAATTTTCTGACATGAAGGAATAGTAAACCAGACGACAAATTTGCCAAAAAATCGCCGCGATTTTTGTCTCTCTGTTTCACTTGCTTTATCATTTCTTCAATTTTTCTCTTACAGCAGTATTCATTCGTAAATTGTTAAAAAGGAACATACCCAATTAGTTCCGTTACTGATCGGCTCTCTAGCAAAATAGTCGCAAATCTTATTTTACTTACCAAACATTTAAAGCTTCATAATTTCATGATATAATGCAATCGTACCATCTGGTATGTTTTCTGTAATCTGCTATCCATGACCCTAAAACTTAAATTTTCTTATTTGTTATAATTTAAAATTTGTAAATTTTCTTTTCTGAAGCACTATAAAGAACTGATTACTACTCTCAAGGCCCACCCTAAAATTGTCCCGTTCAATATGTTCATTCGATTCTAACCGCCTAACGACAAGGAAACGATTTCTAACAATTTTTTTATTAATAACTTTCCTAAATTTCATTTTGAATGTCAATGTCCCCAAATAAAATGAAATACGGCCCAAGAAAAATTCGATTTCGATGAAAATTAAATAAATCCCAAACAATGAAAAAATCCCCAAAACCCAGAATGAATGGAATAAATCCCAAATTCATTTTATTTTGGGTTTTATTTCATTTTGGTCTTAGTAACAAAAATTTAAAAAAACTTGAAAAAGTGAAATGAATCCCAAAGTTAATGAAATTTCACCCAAACCCAATTTTGAATCTTTTTTTGGGTGTTATTTCATTTTCGGCTTGGGTGTTATTTCACTTGGGGGTTATTTCACTGCGCCGGCGTAGCAACATGGTCCATTTTTTTCGATTTGATAGCGACTAATAAACCAATGCTATGTGTGGAATTTCAGAAGATTCGAATAAGTAGTATAGCAGTTATTAAAGATTCAATATTTCACAACATTTTAACACTTTGTGGGGGAGGTACTAGAAGGAGTGGACCAATATGGCCCATCTTCGAACTTACCACCACGTATCAAATTTGAAGTCAATCGGTTACTCCTTTCGAGAGTTATCGTGCGCACCAGCCAGCAGACAGACAGACAGATAGACAGACAGACAGACAGACGGACGGACATTGCTCATTCGACTTAAAATGACCCAAAACGAATATCCGCCGAACATACTTAGGGTCTTAGATCACTCCTTCGATGTGTTACACTTTTTTTCGTAGCAAATGATATATACCCTCGTCACACTAAAGTGAGGGTATAAAGAGAGTATCTGCTTGTGGGTTTGTTTGTTTGTTCATCTTGAACGTGGTGGTGTTGAAAATAGGGTACTTGAATTTTCGAATTTTCGTTAGGTTAGCGAGAATGCCATTTGAACCATTTTTTGAAATTGATATTTCTTGAACAATTTGTTAGCGAGAGTGCTGTTATTTTTTGTATATGTATTTGGTGGCAGTATTCGTGGTTGGCCAAAAATGGACGGGATCGCAAATCTAAATCTGGGGCAACGAAGTGGACCGGGTCCAGCTAGTATTTTATAAATTAACTCATTATATCAAGATTGAAACATATTCAAAACAAAATATCCCCAAAAGATAATATTAAATCGCATTTTCATATATAGTACCCATTTATATACCCTAAACCACACCGTGGTACAGGGTATTATAACTTTGTGCATTTGTTTGTAACACCCAAAAGGAGAAGAAATAGACCCATCGTTTATTATACCGATCGACTTAGAATCACTTTCTGAGTTGATTTAGCTATGTCCGTCTGTCTGTCTGTCCGTCTGTCTGTCTGTCTGTCTGTCTGTCTGTCTGTCCGTCTGTCCGTCTGTCCGTCTGTCCGTCTGTCTGTACATGTATTCTTGTAATCAAAGTATAGGTCACAATTATGGTCCGATCTCGAAGAAACTTTGCACATATAGTTTTTTTGGCCCAAGGACGATACCTATTGAATTAAAATCGGTTCAGATTTAGATGTAGCCCCCATATATATGTTAGCCCAGATTTGACATGTAAGCGCTGTAAAAACTTTATTTTATGTCCGATCAGTCTTAAATTTGTCAGAAAGAGGTTTCTTATTATATGAATGAACACTGTTAAATTTGGAAGAAATCGGTTCAGATTTAGATATAGCCCCCATATATACGTTACCCCCGATTTGACATGTAAGCGCTGTAAAAACTGTATTTTATATCCGATCAGTATGAAATTCTGATCTGAAAATCATTTAAGAAAAAATCATAAATCGTAAATCATCTAAAGAAGAGTTTATAACTTAAAATAAGATTTTCTAACTTAGATTACTAGCAATAACTTATTTTTGTCTTTATTTTGTTAGTCGTTATTTATTTACCGAAAGTAATGCTGGCAATAATGATATATCATTACCTGGTAATGCGAGTGGTAATGACATGTACAGTGTTGCCCATATTCGACGGACCCACGGACTCGTTGGGCCCATTCCAATCGACGAGGCTTGTCCGCAGGCAACAATCTTTGCGCCAATTGAATTTTGTACGGGAACAAATGCAAATCAACGCGAATAATCCGTTGTAAAGTGGACCGAGCCATGCCCAACTGCTGAGAACGGCGTTTTTGGGATGTTCTTGGGGACCTCTCAACACTGGCTCGTACGGCAGCGATATTCTCGGCCGATCGCCTTGGTCGACTTTTATTTGGCCTCTTCGGATTAGAAAGAGCCTCACCAGTCGAAAATTTTTCGTATAAACGCTTAATGGTGTTCTTAGAAGGCGCACTTCTCACATTTTTTAATATTTTAAAAGCACGTTGACTTGACTTCTTCTGTTGAATGTAAATTTCAACTATTTCAGAGCGCTCGCGTGGCGTGTATTGTTCCATGGTAAAAATCTGCTTGGACTGACGCTTCAAACGCGGTTTGTCATTAAGCGATCTGACATCTCTGTCAAAAGTTATGGCGTTGCCAGATGGGTCCGTCGAATATGGGAGACCCGTACGTACCAAGACTTTGCTGGGAAATAATACTAAAAAAATACTTAGGTAATATTTTCAGTAAGAATTGTATTAATTTAAATCATGTATTAATGTTTTAATATACTGATATGACGAGTAGAAATAAAAAATCGTCTAATACTGCGTTAACATCTACTGGAATGTCTCGGTGAATATTCAGGGAAGCCAATTAATTTTAAAGAGCGTTCGTTTGTCGCTGTAGTCGCAGGTAACACCGCCATCACTGTCGATATCTTTTGAACGTTTGGGGAGTTTCTGACATTCTCCGCTTCACTTCACTAATCCACACTTCAAAATATCTATCAGGCAAAATTGATGAATATTTTTCAAAATTTTTTTACAGTTTTCTTCATTTAGTATTGCCATTTTAGATGGAAAAAGGCATTGAAAATATGACAAAATTCCACGGTGTTTCAAAAAGCGATCTTCGAGATGAGTGATGAATAAATCTAGATATGCAATATAGGTCGACATCTTTGTCGGGCCTCAATCCTAGGTTTCTTGATTTTAATATCATGTTCTTAACAAAATATTTTGTGTGTCCATCAATTCCTTTTTCGTATTTTCTGCCAGATGGACGGCTTCAGCTAAATCTTGATTTTCACTTTGAAGAACGCGACTTAATGATAATGCCAAGCAGTGAACTGAATGAACTGAAATGCAGATGTTGTAGTTTTCTGATTGAGGCTTTGGTATGCATCTATACCACAGATGCATTCCAAAGCCTCGATAACGGCTACTTGTTGGTGAAGATATATTTCAACAGACTCATGTTGTTCTACCCATCGAGTCGCGCAATACCGCCTTAATTTTTGTTTTTATCATCACGGTGATTTCTGTTGTTAGAAATTGCTTCTTGAAGAGCTATTTGCCTTTTACGGTTCTTAAAAAAAGTGGTATATGGTTTGGATAGAGCCGAGGCAATTTCGCCACATGAAATTCTCTTGCGCCGTCATAGCATTGCCGAAATAAATACTTACAGTCAATACTAGAAGTTTCGAGGAAATTTAGAATCTCAAAAAATTCAAAAAATCTTCCCAAATTTTATATCGCCCATCGTTTTCGTTAAGGTACCGGATACACACTGAAACTTGCTCAACCCCTGAAATATCAGCTAATTCGTCCGCCATGACGGTGAGCTTTGGAATTATTAATTCTCTTAACAAGTTGCCGGTGTATAAGAGTGTGACAAATACTTTTAATTTCATTTTGAACACGATTGCTTATATACATTGCGTTTCGTGGTGAATTTGTCAAGTGACTATCAAAATTTGAATCCGTTATCACCCGATACCTTAGCAAGACTCTAAAATTGTCATCATTTTGAATAGTTTCATTTGAATCGATTCCGCCTGTATCACAACTTCCTCTTAGTGCTAAGCCTTGTCGACCACAAAGGACTACTGTTTGAACTATTGCTTTCTATTTTTGTTTACGACCTGCTTTTCCTGGATTTGTAATTGTTTATCGATGGACGCTGTGGCTTGCTTTTCTACATTAGATCTCATTTCAGCTTTCAATGCACTGTTTCTATGTATGGTATTCGAGTGATGAGTGGTGGCGAAATACGTCCAGTGCTTTTGTCCAACAAATATAAATAATTATATCAGAAGTTTACAAAAAGTGTCTTCTGAACATTGTAACCCTCATTTAATTTGTACAAAAGTAAAATAGTTGAAATAAAAAATAACATTTATATCAAACATATTCGTAGGATGACTTTGTAAGGAAATCCACATATACATTTTTCTGTAAGATGATTTATACTATTTTGTGTATCACATTTGCGATTTCTTAGGCATACAACTTTTTTTAGTAAAGAGGTACACTTTTTAACCATTTGTAGGGGAAGTACTAGAAGGAATGGGCCCATCTTCAAAACAAACATTTTATCACATACTAAATTTGAAGTCAATTGGCTACTCCTTTCGAGAAGTATCGTGCGCACCAGCCAGCATTGGAACTTACCTTGTTTTTACATGTAACCTGCACCCGGTACTTCGTATCTGGCCATAGCGACAGTTGCACACTAAATGATTCGGTAAGTAGATTTCCCATTAAACCACCCCCGGACACTTCCCACGTAACCAAACACTGATAGGGCACGCTCAGCTGATCCCACGCAACATTAACCAGCACCAGGGAATCTTGTTGAACCATGGACACCGTATGTAGCGACCACGTTTCACGTATGGATTTGCTGATTTTTGCCGTAGCTGCTTTTCCACATTCATCCCAACACTGAAAAAAAATAAAAATACTTATATGCATTAGTAATGAGCTATTGTGAAAGAAAAAACACTGAAAGAAAACAAAAATGTGTATAAGTATTGAGCTACTGTGGGAATAAGATGGTAGATACTTGTAATAATGCTAAGATCGCGATTATCTCTCAATTCACCTTCGCTGGAAGATTTTCAAAAAGCTGCTAGCTCGGGATCTTAGTACACACCAGTATACTACGTCATAGGGGGGGGGGGGGGGGGTTGTTACATCAAAACTATCCGTAAGTATGTTTGGCGGCTATTCGTTTTGGGTCATTTTAAGTCGAATGAGCATTGTCCGTCCGTCTGTGTGTCTGTCTGCTGGCTGATGCGCACGATAACTCTCGAAAGGAGTTACCGATTGACTTCAAATTTGGGACGTAGTAATATTTTTTTCTATCTCCGGCTAAGTTCGAAGATGGGCCATATTGGTCCACTCCTACTAGTACCTCCCCCACAAAGGGTTAAAATGTTGTGAAATATTGAATCTTTAATAACTGCTACACTACTTCTTCGAATCTTCTGAAATTCCACACATAGTATTAGTTTATTAGTCGCTATCAGCTCGAGAAAAATGGGCCAAGTTGCTATGCCCATTTTGGTATCTCCCACACAAATGCACCATTTTGCACCAAAACTTAACAGCTTATAACATTAATACCAGTGTACAAAAATACTTGACATTTTTACAGTGTAATGCTTCTATAGAGCCTACAGTCCAGTGGAATATGGGTGTTATTGCCACGCCCATTTGGTACCTCCCACACAAAGGTTTCATTTTGAACAAAAAGTTAAGGGCTTACAGCGTGAGTACCAATGCACAAAAAATGCAACAACATTGTACACAGTGCAACGCTTTTGAAGTGCCTATAGCCCTGTAAAAAATGGGCGTTATCGCCACGCCCCTTTTTGTACCTCCAACACAGAATGGCCAAATCATACCAAAATTTAAAAATCATAACGTTAATATACCAGTACACATAAACGCTTATATGTAATTCGGCACAGTGCAATGTATTTAAAGTATCTACTATTCAGCTAAAAATAGGTGTATTTGTTAAAAACCTTAGTACCTCCAACACAAATTGACAGAATAAATCGTTTAATATTCCATATTACATTGCTCACAAAGTGAGGGTATACCTAAGTCGGTTTACCCGACTGAAACTTTCTTACTTGTCTTAATTCAATTGTGTAAATATTCTGTCTCAATAACGACCAATTACAACTTGTCCCTGCGACATGAGGCTTGCGTCAAAAGTTTGTAGACGAAAAGTGTAGAGAAGCTTCCGGCGTAGAAAAAGATGCTCGAAATGAAAATACAAACGACAAATTGACATTTCTTTTATAAGTGACTGAATACGAAAAGAAATTCATAAAATATATGTGAGTGAACGAATAAAAACATAAATTGCTGAAACTATAGACTCACCGTCAAAACGAGCATGATTTTACATAGCGATTTCAAACAAGTTGCTACTTGTAAATTAGGTTAGATTAGGTACTTTTTCAATTTCAAACGTACTCCGAAGTCAATTTGTTTCATCCATTTACAGTTTAAAAAATAAGTATATCCGATTTTTTACAGACAAAGATCATTATTTTTAACCTTATAGACATCAAATGGCATTGGTTTCTTAATTAACACACTCGGCTTCTGTCTCAATAAATTTAGTATAAATGCACTAAATAAATTGTGTATAGAAGATAAACTGTAAGATTGTTTAAATATGTTGCAGATCCTTTCTCCTTATTGTTTTGCTCAAGGTCCTTGATTAAAAGACTGATATATTCCTTATACAATTTGTAGTTTAATCTCTTTTCCGTACAAATAATATGCAACATCTAAAATGTATACCGTCTCACAGTGGGATGAATTCCAAAGTAAAGGGAAATAATTCTGCCGTTTCTTAACCAGACAACCGATAGCGACCAAACTTGGCATGTTTGTAGAAGAGGTATTAGAGAAGTTAAGTTTTGAGTTTGGGCCCCCTGTGGTATACAGGGGCGGAGCTGCAGGGCTCCAAAGTTGGCCACCTCGGTTGAACAAAATGTTTAAGCGCGAATAACTTTCGTATTTTCCGGCCAATTCATAAAATCTTTTTTCGCGTGTATTCTAATAAGGCTTTTTCCACCTAAGAGTTATCTTGTATACTTACCTAGATATCTGCATTTGAAAATTGAATTTTTAATTTTTAATTTTTTCTCCGACCTTGTGCTAGTATTTTATAAATATCGAAGCAGAATTTAAATTTTAAAATTGGTTCGATTTAACCAACAGGACAAAAGTTATGGCCTCTTGTAGTCATATTTAAAAAAAATCGATTTTTTCTCATCATCTTTGCTGGATAGACAACAAAATGTGCTATTTGATGCCGATATATTGCAATTTGATATATTCACTGACACAGAAGTTATGGCCATTTATGTTTAATTTAATTCTTTAAAAATTATTTTCTATAAAATTGTTTCAAATTATCACAATGTCAGCTTAAACAGTACTGCTTTAATACTTTTCCAAATATCTAGTTTTCCAGCCCAGCAACTATGTAGTACTGACAATCACTTTTGTCTTAAGCTAACATACGGCGGTCAATGTTATCAACTCTGTCAAAGTGCTGACAATTATATTATATTTAGAATATATTTTATATGCAGAATTGCCAATAAAAATATTTTATTGGTAGTGTTGCCAATACAAATTTTCTCTGACAATGTCGTTCAAAGTACTGACAATGACTTTTCTGACAACGCTGCAAGACAAAAATTGGGTTAATTTGTAATGTAAATTTAAAGTCGTAATAAATTAAACAAACACTTGCAAATTTGTACAGTGCTTTTACAGTACCCATTGTCGTCCCAAACAAAATTGCCAAAATAAAAAATATGTAAAATGATTTTTTTTTAATTGACCTTTTTTACAATATGGCCAATAATCTATAAATTGATCCATAGACATTTCTATTTCTATTTCTAGTTTCTTTGTTTAATGTTTACCAATTCCAATATACTCGAAAACTTTGAAGCAAAAACAAAATTATTATAGTACCTAGAGTCTAGAGAAAAGTGGCCGTATTCGGCACGCTCCCTTTGGTATCTCCCACACAAATGGACCATTTTGTACCAAAAGTTTACAGATTCTAACTTTGATGCCAGTGAATACTAATACTTGCAATTTTGTACGGTGTAATGCTTTTATAGTATGTATAGTCCAGAGAAAATAGACCGTTATTTGCACGACCTTTGTGGTACCTCCCACACAAATGCACCATTTTGTACTAAAAGTAAACAGCTTTTAGCTTTAATACTAGTACACATTTTAAAGTTATTAGATGTAATTTAAATTGATAATAATTTAATTAAAACAACAAAATAAATAAATTTACAAATATATTTGTTGGGACTCAAGGTGAGGGGATTCATGAGTCGGAATGAACTTTCTTACTTGTTTTTAATTTTTATTATTTTTTTGCTCAAGGGAAACTTTATATCATTTGCTTTAATAACTTATAACAACATAATCAAAGCAAAAATAAACATCTTAAGAAGTAGTGGTTGGCCCACATATTTCAGCATAACGGGAGAAGCATTTATCATAATTGGTTCAGGAAAACTTTAAAGAATCCTAAATAAGGTAGCCTTCATCTCCTTCTAATATAATTTTTCATCCCATCAGCTGTTTTAAAGATATCTTACAATATATTGCGGAAAAATCAATTCTTTGAGAAGAATTTAATAATTTTTTAATTAAAACCTCTAAAAAAATGCGATAAATAAATTAAATTTTTTAATTTATCGTATACTGTGATCGGTCGTGAATAAAATTATACCATTCCGAAGAAAATCGATGGATAATTTAAAAAGTTAATTTGGGAAATAAAGCACAAAAACTGTGTGGAATAGCGCAACTGCAAAGATACTGTGAGATACTGTAATTGAGAAGAAAACAAGTAGTTTTCTGAAAGTAAACAATATTGACACATGCAAGATCCCGATATTTCGGGTCCGACATATTGCCAGAGTTGACTCATCTCAGAGAATGCGACTGGAAGATACTGAGAAAATTCGTGTCTTGTACCGATTTTCTCTAACTCGTGATGTATAAAAAGATCATACATAAGGATCGCACAACATGCCGAACCGCTGGCTTAAGTGTATGTTATGGACATGAGTCGTTTAAACGACTCCAAATATAAACAATTATGTTGAATGTTTATAACACATTTGGATTTCTGTTGATAAGAAACAAAATAACCATCAATGTTCAATGTTCAAAACTAATCTTTGTCTACATTAGTGTCAGTTCTGACAGGACACTTACTGATCGGCGAACACGCCATAAAGTTTGGTATTGAGTCCAATGACTTCTGCAGGATCTTTGGTGATGAGGACGAAGTGGAGATCATTGAGTACCCGGTACCGATATTTGTAATATTGAGTATACGAGTATATGTATTAGAGTTAGAAGCGGTAATCGGCCCGCATTCGGCCTTAGGCGAATAGCCGCACATGTTTCCTACATTACTTAAAAAAATTCAAAAGTATATGTTTTTTTAGGTAATCTTTAATAGTTCATAAAAAACTGGGTTTCAAATAGCTGGTGCTTTAAAATTATAATTTAAACATAAAACATCGAACCTTCATACAGTTACTCATATTATATGTCTGTTTCCATAAAAGTAGTTCGTTTTAGGCGGATGTACAATCTGAACTGACTCCATAATATTTCATTTCTTACAAGACCCAGAAGTACAGTTGATCAAATGTATATGTCTCTCATATTGTATCTACCCAAGAATTGATATTTATATAATCTACGATTTTAGTTGTGATCTACGAAAAATATATGAAAATTTAAAATATAAGACAAATTTAAGTTCTGATGCGGTACATGCATAAAATCTCAAAACTGATCAAAACGCAAACCTGGACTCACTTATAAATCCATATTCATTGATTTATAAGTGAGTCCTGGCCCCAACGTTAGGAAACTCTGAAATTATGCACACATAAATATTTGGCTTCAACCTCAAATCACATAATTATAAACAGGTGGAAAAGTGCCCACTACACTCTCACGTACAATTAAGTGGCAGTTTTCCAAATAAAACATTTAACATTACGTTTTCCTCAAGCGATATTACAGCTTAGCACGAGACTATAGTTAACACCTACGTCAAGTGCCTAGAATATTATAGCTTAAGGAAGTGAAACGGCACCATGGTCATCGCCTAAATTATACGTTAAATGTTCGGGAGTAATGTTTTGTTAGGAAGGAAGTTGAATTGAGCAATTAAGCTACGGATATTGAACTCTGACGTCATCACGCCAAAGTAATAAAATTAGCAATCACAAATTTTGAATATCGTATATTCATGCACTACTCTGTTATTAAACCTCGGATTTTTGCATATTTTTATTTTTTTATCCGATTGGAAGCAACATTTTTATGTAGATGGTTTTTTACAGATGTTTTATCGTTCAAATGTAAAGAAAAAAGCAAAAAATATGGAAAGAAAGGTCAAAAAAAATTGTAACGAAAATATGCAAAATTTAAAAATTGTTAATCAAATAAATTTAATGTACATAGAATTTTATATATCTAGCGTAAAGTAACTGAAGAATTTCGTATATTGTAAATTTAAATAGAATATAGACGACAGACATCAGAAGAAAATTCGGTAGTGTTGGTTCATGGATCAAGAAACTCTACCATTCTAAATTTTAAAACGATTGGATGTAAAATACAGCTTCTATAGGACTAAAGGGCCAAATCGGACGAAAGATATATATGGGAGCTATATCTAAATCTGAACCGATTTCAACCAAATTCAATAGGGATCTTTACAGCTGCGAAATACTCTAAGCTGCAAAATTGGACAGACGGACGGACAGACATGGTTAAATCGACTCAGCTAGTGATTCTGAGTCGATCGGTATACTTTAAGGGTCTAGCTGTGTTATTTTCAGGTGCTACAAACATCTGCCGTGAAACAAACTTATAATACCCTGTACCACAGTGTGGCGTAGGGTATAAAAAGACATTCTGTTCCTTTTTCCTTAGTATTGCAATTATTATTATTCCGCCTCAAGATAAAACCGTATTAGTACCAATTTGGCAAGCAATATAGAAACATGTTTATATATCGGATTTTCCAGTAGGGATGATATGATTTTGAAGTGACGTTTCGGCCATTTGTAATATGTCATGGTCTGTCTTTGCTTTTCATTGTATTCAGTAGTGTTTACAATTTCATCATGGAGAGATATACGCAAGAACAACGTTTACAAATTATTCAGTTTTATTATCAAAATAATCGTTCTCCAATTGCAACTTTTCGTGCACTAAGTCCAATTTTTTATAAATCCAAACTTTCCAGTCGAACTACGACCCTGACACCCATGAGCAATATTTTAGCTCTCGTTAAGAGCTATCTTTTTGCCATTGACCGATTGTGGCTACGTGCCACACAGCAAATGAAACAATTGAATTGTTGCGAGGAAAGTTTGGAGATTCGATTATTTTAAGAAATTGTGATATTGAATGGCCTCCAAGAAGTTGTGATTTAACACCATTAGACTATTTATTGTGGGGTTATTTGAAGTCATTGGTCTCTCGAAATAAACCAGACTCTCTTCAAGCTTTACAAGACAATATTGAACGTGCCATTCATGACATACGACTTGATTTAGTGGAAAAAGTGCTCGAAAATTGGGTTCATCGAATTCGTTCCTGCAGAAAAATTCGTGGAGGCCATATGAATGACGTTTTATTTAGAACTTAATTGTATCTATTGTACTTTACATTAATTAAAACACTTCTGAATTTCCTTAACAACAAGTGTGTTTTTTTTCAAAGAAATCATATCACTCTTATTGGTAAATACTTTGTTTTTAGATTCCGTGCAAAAAGAAATCTCAACTTACACAACATATAGCGACATCTGTTCAAAGAAGATCAAAAGCTTCCAATAATAACAACTATGAAAATGGCATTTGACTAACGTACCAAACTTTCCCGATAATTCCAACAAAGGTTTTCATTTTGAACTTTGGGAAGCGCTAGTTTCGGCAAATATATACTTATATACCATGCAATTTGCTAAGTAACGCCACATTGAGGCTCTTTTAAAAAAATATACAAGCCAACTAATTCCGAATGAAAGTGCTCTCAGAAATAGATACTTGGATAAATGGTACCAACAATCAAACCAGAAAATTGGAGATAATATAAAAGAAGAGCATGTTCTATCAGTGGATGGAACAGCAGATAAACAAGGACGATCGATATATCGCGAATTTAATTGTTGGAAAATTGAATGAAAATGAAACCGCATGCTCATGTTTACTGTCGTGTAAACAGCTGGTAAGTGTCGTAGGCTACTTTGATTTTCGATTTGATACAGCTAAAGAGCTGAAATTGTGTACACGCTTTGACAGGAGTCTTGTATAAACCAGGGATGTGTCGAATATTCGATTCAGTTTGAACATCTGCATTCGCAAAAACCGATTCGCATTCGAAAACATATATTTCAGTATTCGCTTCCCCATTCAAAAGAAAAACTAAATCTATTTGCGTAACGCCTATGTGGAAAGTGTTCACAGCGAACAGTTCTTTTGCGGGTTGTTTGAAAACCAAATTTTTTGATAGTTAAGAAATACTATTTATTTACTTTTGGACCGATTTTCTGTGAATTATCCAAATTCAAATATATTTGTTTTTGGATCAATACATATATTCAAAATCAGAATGCAGGAATGAATCGAATATGTTTGCTTCCGTAAATCAATTTTTCAATATCCGCATCGTATTCGCAAAAGTCAAAAAATATTATTCGCATTCGCTTTCGCAAAAATGCATATTTTAGTATTCGCTTTGTTGTTATCCTTCCATATGCCTCTTATCAAATACAAAGTTAAAACTTTGTAAATATTAAATTGTGAATATATGCGAGAAAAAGTATTGAATTCTCTGACTGTGGGCAGTGTAGAAATAACCAGAACAATTTTCATTATTTCACTGATTTTAAAAGCTCCTTAAGAGCTAAGAATGTAAAAAAACAAGTAAGAAAGTTTAATTCGGGTAAACCGTCTAATGTATGACCTCACTTTGTGAGTTATGTAATAAATAACATTACACTAATTAATCTGTCAATTTGTGTGGGAGGTACCAGAAGGGGTTTAACAAATACATCATTTTTTCGGTAAACAGTAGATTTTTTAATTATATTATATATACTGTGCCGAACTAGGAGCGTTTATGTGCACTGGTATATTAACGTTACGAACTATTCAATTTGGGTATGATTTTGTCATTTTGTGTGGGAGGTAAAAAAATGGTCCATTTGTGTGAGAGATACCAAAAGGGGCGTGGCAACTTCGCTCATTTTCTCGAGGTGGTAGCGACTAATAAAATAATACTATGTGTGGAATTTTTGAATATTCTAATAAGAAGTATAGATGTTATTAAAGAATCAATATTTCACTAAATATTAACTCTTTGTGTGGTAGGCAGCAGAAGGACTGGACCAATATGGCCCATCTTCGAACTTAGCCGTAGATAGACAAAAAAAATATTACGGTATACCAAATGTAAATTCAATCGGTTACTCCTTTCGAGAGTTATCGTGCCAGCAGACAGACAAACAGACGGACGGACATTTCTCATTCGACTTAAAATGACCCAAAACGAATATCCGCCGAACATACTTAGGGTCTTAGATCACTTCTTCGATGTGTTACACTTTTGGCCCGTAGCAAATGATATATACCCTCGTATCACTAAAGTGAGGATATACAAGGTGGCGCAAAAGTAACCTTTCGATGTTTTGTGCCAAAGTCACCGACCGATTATTGGTAAAATAAATAGTCAGCAATATTCCGCGTTCTGGAGCAGTGTAGCGTAACATTGTTTATTAATGTGTATTTCGCATGTGTTTACTACACAAATGTCAAAACAGAACTGACATTAGGGACCAATCGCAAAATTTATAGCATTTTCTGATAGGTGGATTACTTTTGCGCCATTTAAGGAGATGCGAAAAAACCGTTCGATGTCCAGCCTGAAATAAACCGGACATTAAACCGCGTCTTAAAATTTCTAAAGCCTCTTTGAACTTATTGAGGTAACATTTCTAACGTTGTATATTTTCAGACTTTGGTCAGTGTAGCAGTGACCAAAGCAATTTTCGATACGTAAATTAATGTATATACTGTATATACTCGTACTGATCTTTAAAGAGATGTCAAATCAACCATTCCATGTCTAGTCTGGGGTTAAACGGGACAGAATACTACCGGTTTTAATTTCGTTTTATGCTTTCTACTATATTCAACAACTAAACCGATTAAATCGAAACATGGATCGTATATATCATTGTCCCATATTATTATAAACCATTTGTTTTTCCGATTGTTCGGAAAGTTTGTACCTATAGTTAAGTTCCAAATATATATACAAGGTGGCGCAAAAGTAATCCTCCTATCAGAAAATGCTATAAATTTTGCGATTGGCCCCTAATGCCTAATGTTGACATTTGTGGTGTAAACACATGCGAAATACACGTTAATAAACAATGTTACGCTACACTGATCCAGAACGCGAAATATTGCTGACTATTTATTTGACCAATAATCGGTCGGTGATTTTGGCACAAAAAACATCGTAAGGTTACTTTTGCGCCACCTGTTATATATCTTTCCGATATTGAAAGGTTCGATTAAGTGCTCATGTTATTAGTCTGAGCTAAGAATTTTGTTCTAAAATATGGATCAACTTCAAAATTGTACTGTTTTGATGCTGTCTTTTAATCGGGATTTTTATTAGAATATGGTTAAAAGGCCATATATCCCATATATCGATTCTTCCATTCTAAACTGTGCTAAGTGCAAAAAGGTAGTTTTTCCAGATACAAATCCGAACTAGCTGAGATACTAATATAAAAGGCTTAAATCTCAAAGTTAAGTGTTACAATAATTCAAAGGTATTTTTTTCGGAACTATAGGGGTTTGTAAATCTTTTTTATAATTCACGACGTATGATTTCAGCAGCTTCCATTATAACGATAAACTGCATTGAAGGTTTGACACCAAATTATGATTTGATTATAAATTACAAATGCGTGAAGTAAAACCGCAGCTAATGCTACTTAGGACATTTTTAACTGTAAATTACGAGTATAACTCGAACTCGAGTAAGAACGTGCATTGAAACTGCATCGTTTTAAAAATATGTATTTTCAAATAAAGTATTTGTATTTTGATATATGACGAAACAATAGTTGGGTTCTCATATATATTTTTATTCAATTTAAATACGTCAAAAATGTTTATTTTCCGCGTGCATCAGTTAAAAATCGTTGTTTGTTGACGTTCGTTTTCTTCGATATCAATATTATTTTATTTTTCAACGTGGTCGTGATATTCTTAATTTTTTATATTTGTAACAGAAACTTTGCAGATGTCTTTCGATAGTTCTCGCATTGCATTTGGAAAAGAGATGTCAGTTAAGACTGATATTTGAGATTCAATGCGGACCAAATTGATAAATTGATGCATGTTACTCAAGTATCTTTTCGGCCTCGCTCACTTTGCATTCGAGTACTCTTGTGTACAATTAATTGACCCTTTGACCTAATAAAAGCAATTGGACGTCATCGAAGGATGGAACGTACATCATTCTTTTGCAGCAGAACATTAATGGATTTTAGACTGGTGCATCAGCCACAATGCCATTGTGCAGATGGGATTCCGGCACTAGGCACGGCGAGCCTAACAAGACACGACAACGAATGAGCATGAGAGGGAACAAATTCTTTCTCGAAATTCGCCTCCAAATGAAACCACAGCACTCACTGCGAAGGGGGCAACGACCCGTGGACTCATGCAATTGCTAAGTGCATTTTGATGTCATTGTACTTCGTAAGCAAAAATTCGTTATAAATGTGGAATTTGAGAGCGTTTATGCATGTGTCGCTTCTATGAGTTGCACGAGGCCCTGCCACAGCCCATCTTGCTTCAGTTACGTCGTCGCATGTCCCCTGTTCATGGGGTCGTTTCATTGCTGTGTCCTGTGTCGCCCACAATGGGCCTTACTTCCACACCACACGGATGTGGATGTGTGTGTGTGCCGTAGGATATGACACAGAAAACCATTTCATGCTAAAATTATTAGCAATAAACAACAGGGGCAACAACAACCACACACTCGCATAATAAATAAAAATTTTATAAAAACGGAAGTAAAATCAGCAACGCTGAACGTACAGTGTATACGTGTGGCTAAACAGCTGGTGGAGTCTAGTGCTTCAGTATGAATCCGGGAAACTGGCGCAAATCCAAAATGACGTATCATCAAAAAATCAAAATTTAGTTATAGATTGAACATAATATATTACATTACGTGTAATCTACAGGTCCAAGCAACATTTTAGAGATCAATACAAAAACTTGGCCACTATATGAGTGGAATTTAAAATGGTGTTGCCGCTGAAAGCCATGCATCAAGCACAGTAACGCACGCAATTGTAAAACTAATTTTGTATCATGTATCTACGTCACGATTATTCACAGCAGTATTAATAATTGATTTCGCCTATGGTCGAAGATGGGCCATATTGCACATCCACCACCTTTTAGTACCACCCCACAAACAGTTGAAACTTAAAAAATATTGATTCTTTAATAACTTTTATACTTCTCATCCGAATCATCTGTAATCTTCTTCAAACATAGTAATTGTAGTTTATTTGTTACTATTACCTTGAGAGAAATGGGTACATTTGTCGAGCCCTATTTAGCATTTTGTACAAAAAGTTAACATAATATAAATTTAATACCAGTCCAAATTAAGTAATACCAGCGTTATCGCCACTCCCCTTTTTGGTACCACCCACATAAAATGGCCAAATCATATCGAATTTGAATAGCTCATAATTGTAATACTAGATAGACCTACAATTCGGCACATTGCAATATCTTTGAACTATCTACTGCTCGACGCAAAATAGGCGTATTTCTATTTTTTACCCACCACGCAAATTGGGAGATACTTTCAGACACGCTACTTTTGTAGCAATCATCTAAATGTTTTCATATTCTGTATTTTAGACAAATATTGATATGGATATATTAGGACATTACCGGATAATTTGTGGTCTTTTTATTTTTTAAAATGTATTTATGAAAAAATTGTCTATCACTTTGTCTATCACATATCATTCCCATTCTACTTTCACTTAATTTTTAAATTTTTTTTTTGGCAGAAATAGTAAATATTTGTTTAATACAATTTGTTCAATGTAAAACATAATATTTTATGTTTTCAATTAATGTTTTTTTATTTTTTTATCAATTACTATTTTTATGGGTGATTATTTTTTGTTCCTGAAGAGTTGCGTCATTCCCCTGTCAAGTGTTATATTCCGTAAAATTCAAATTTCCAAACCACTCTGAATTTCCAATAATTGAAATTATAAAGAGTATTAAATGTACTACATATACTTGTAGTTGGTTTTGCGCCAACAATATTTTAAGTTCAATTTTTAAAGTTCAATACTTTTATAACATGTTTTGTGCTTTTGAACTTCATTTTCACAATGTACATTTTTTGAAGCAAGCATTTAAACTGTAATTAGGGGGTAGTCAATCGTCATTCTGTCTAAAAAAAATACGGGAATGACGATGAACACGGTAACTATAAAAGGCGAACACCAGGATCCTTTTGATAGAACACCTCAAAATAAGAAGAATCATTAACGTACATTTTATCGATAACATGCTTAGTTATCGAGTTATCGGACAATGAAGTTTTAAAAAATCGACAAAAAGCATAATTTTTTTCTGGTTAAATGAAATTTTTCTGGATAAGTAAATCGGCTTACATGGAAAAAATCAAGGGAATAACTCGTGTAATATTCCATATTACATTACTCACAAAGTGAGGATATACCTTAGTCGGTTTATCCGACTGTAACTTTCTTACTTTTATATTTTTTAGTACAACTGAAGAAACGCTTTGTGCAATTTTTTGAGATTTTTCCGATAGCTCTTTCAGATCTTATTGATATTTAAAAAATCCTTAAAATATCAATCTGTGAATCGGGTTAAAAATATATATTAAAATTGTGTTTGTGATTGTTTTAAATAAAACTAGAACTCGAGCTTTCTTTGGGTCATTGTTTTATAAAGTTACTTTTATTTTATATCGATATTTCGCCTTTTATCGAAATAGTTGTAGTTGTAGCAGTATATGTGTTTGTTATCCATTAGTTGTTTTCATTCGCCTTGTATAGTGGGTTCTGCTGTATTGGTTTCCAGCCCGAGGAAGATGGCTGCTTCCACTGGTTGGGTCCAAAGAGACCTGGGAACAAGTTGAGTAGGTTTGGCAGACTCTGTAATTATTCACGGCTTCAGCGACTGCGTCAGAGTATATGTCGGCCAGACCTGTCTTGAAAGCTCTTTGATCTGGAGGTTCTCTCTTGTAGCGTTGGACCTCGCGCTCTAGAGCATGAAGGTCTTTCCTGATCTGCCTGGGAGGTGGGCGCCTATCCACTAGATGGTGATTGGGATGGCTGGGACGGTAGCAACCCAGCAGATACTGCTTCGACATCAAAAAATTGTGTCGTCGCACGGTTATGATCTTCGTCTCCTCATGTAAGTGGGCCACAGAAGACATGAGGAGGCACCCTGTCGCAGTTCTCAGGGCGGCATTTTGGCAAGTCTGTATATTCTTCCACTGCGTCTCGCTCACATTCGGTGACCACACTGGTGCTGCATAGTTTACCACAGACCGACCTATCGCTTTGTAAGAGGTCAACAAGGTTTCTTTATCTGTGCCCCAAGTGCTGCCGGCTAGCGACTTGAGGACCTTGTTCCTACTTTCATCTTATTGCAGATAGCTGTGGCATGCGCGTTAGACCTGAGGTTAAACAGTGCCGGAGATATCACCCCACCTTGGGGAACTCCCTGTTTCACTCAACGGGGTTTGGACTTCTTGTTTCTGAATTCCACATACGACTGGCGTCCACACATGTAATTGACGGTCCAACGTTTCAAACTATTTGGGAGGGACGTGTTGGCTATGTCCTCAAAAAGCGTGGCGTGGCTGACGGTATCGAAGGCCTTCGATAGGTATAGCGTCTCGAGGACGGTCCTGTCACCGGGCCTTGTTCTGGTTAAAATGTCCAATAAGGCTCGGGAGGATTAACGCATCAAGCGTCTTTGCTACTGGCGAGAGAAGGGAGATAGGCCCGTACGATTCTCCCTTGCTCGCATCTTTGCCCGGTTTCAGTAGCGGGACCACTCTACCCATTTTCCAGGCTTCGGGTATTATCAGAGTGGTCAAGGACAGATTGAGGACCCTAGACAGGTACTCAACTCCCGGTATGTCCAATTGCTTCAACATTAGCATAGAAATTCCGTCGAGGCCAAGCGCTTTGGATGACCTAACGCTACGGATGACATCTGCAACTTCTCCAACTGTAAACTGTGGTGGTACTTCTTCAGCTCGGAGAGCATGGATACGACGCATTACTCTCCTTTTCGCTCTGTCACTCACGGGGTGCTCTATAAATTGTCGGTTAACATAACGCGCACACCTCTTCGGGTCAGTCACAGTGGTGGCACCAAATGTGACTGCCGTCCGGTCGTCTTTCCTGCCTGGATTCGAGAGTGACTTAACCGTTGCCCACAATTTACCAATACCGGAACTTAAGTTGCACTGCTTCAGTTGATCTAGCCATTTATTCCGCTTATATTCATCGACTTTCCTACTGATTTCCAGATTCAGTTCCCTGATTCTAGGATCAGCAGGATTTGAACGACGAATTTCATCACGCACGTCTGCTAGTCCCGCTGCATCTGCTGGGAAATTAGGTCGTATCTCGGGTATTCGACCAGCAGGGATAAAGCGAGCGGCTACTGCGTTGATGATGCCTGGGAATTTCTTCTCAGCTACCCGAACATCTGAGGGGATGGGTAGTTCACTGAAGCTGCGGTTGGTGAATTCTCTGAACCCGTCCGCTTTCCTTTGATTCAGGAAAGTACGGCGTTCAGAGATAATAAAATCGGCTGGTCTGTCTATGGAGAGGATTATGGGGAGGTGGTCTGGTCCAAATGAAATGACGGGCTGCCAGGTGACGTCATTTATCAGACCAGGCGACACGATGGAGATATCTGGCGAGCTGCTGCAATCACCCATAATCCGTGTGGGGGCGTCCTCATTCACTGTGAAGAACGTAGAGCCATCTATCTGCTCAGTCAAAGCTATGCCTCTATGGTCATTAGCTAGGAGAGAATGCCAAAGCTCATGATGATCCGTTACTGCCCTGCAGTAACGGATTGATGTCCGGCAAATAACGCGGAGAACAACTACCAATCGGCAGTATATATACGTTATACAGCTCTATCTCGACAGTACCGGACTTAACTGCTACCCCCATACATTCAATGTATGGGTCTCTAGAGTCAAGCTCAGGCGAGATAGGTCTGTATTGCACAGAATGGTGTAGTAGGAAAGCCAATCCCCCACCTCCACTTCTAGTGCGATCCTTACGTAGCACATTGTAACCCTGACAACTGTGCAAGCTGCATGTGTCGCTCAGCTTTGTTTCCTGGATCGCAGCGACCTTGATGTTATTCCGATTCATAAAATCTACAATCTCGTTGATTTTGCCGCGGAGTCCATTGCAATTAAATTGCAAGAAGGATGCATGTTCGGGGGTTGGTACAGCAATGTGTTGTGTTAGTTGAGGTGTTGATTGTTGTGCATGTTGATATAGGGGAGATTGCGGCGGTGTCCCATAAACCGAAGGTGTCGATGTCGTAGACGACGGGGACGACGAGGCCGGCGACACTGACGACTGCGATTCTTGGGGCACACTGAGAGGTATGGAGGCACAGCAGGCTCCAACATAGCTCCCTATGCGGCGATACTCTCCGGCGTTCCTAAGGCCAGAGCAACCCCTGAGATGCAACCACTCCATACATCGGATACACCTTACTGATGTTGAGTTGCCACGTATAAGGTTCCCGCAGACGGAGCAGAAATATTGTTGTGGTCCGGGATTTTCTTCGGTCCCGGCACGGACCAGAAGAATTCGGAGCAGACACTCCGGGATGTGCCTTTCCCAAGGCGAAAAAATGGACGAACATAAAACACTTAGTACTGAGCTGATATGTATTTCTGCCAAAACGCAAAAACTCGGCTTAGCTAAACGAACTTTTTAGGTTCCGTCGAAAGAAAGTTTACAAATAATGTGCCCGTTGACGCAACACTCAGGTCTCCTCAGGACAAAATCTCCTACAGGAGAGTCGTCTGAATTATAGTCCAATATGTCGAAGATATTCACCTTCTCCTTCATCAATTGCTACGCCAAGTCCTTAGTCTACGCTAATAAGCCAACGCGCCATATATTGGAATATAGATTTTTGGAGTTTTTTCGTCGACTTTACAATTAAAATATTGTTTCTATCCCAAAAAAGCAATGGAAGAAGTGCACGTGTAAATATATCACGGCTGGCGGCCACATGGCCCAAAACATATTTAGACATTAATGACATAAAATTATCTAACCAATTAAGCCAGATTAATTGATATTTAAAATATTTGTCTGTGCTTTATTTAAATTAAAAGTTCTGTAACAAAACACTCTTTATCTTTGAGTTACACTAGTTATTGTCTGTTTGTGGTATAAAGTGATTTTAAACTGCAGTGCAAAGACAAAACACGCATTGGGCTTTACGAGAGGCCTGATGCTTATATTTACTACTAACGTCTTTTAATAATTGGTTGTGAATTGGCTGATAGTGTCCAATCGGATCTATTTCCAATGCTGCTAAATAACAAATATTGCTCTGATGGTAATTTATACGAATCTAAGCACGGAAATATCCACGGAATCAATGCTATAGCTGGATATTTATTGTTTAGAAACTAATTCTCAATTCGGAAACTTTGCAGTATTACTAAGAAGAAGAATCATTTTGGAATATACCTAGCGAAGGATTCGGTTGTAGGGACTTCTATTTATATACATTTATGAGAATTTATATTGTAATCAATGAATTTAACGACGTCATGTGACAAGCAACATGACGCTTCTTCGGGATAATTAGGATAAAAAGGACCTGACCTGTATGCTGTACTCTTGTACTTGTTGCTTTGTTTCTTTTCCCGGTCGATGTTTTTGTCGTGTGCCAACAACAATTGCAATTAGCCACAATTGAAAGTGTTCGTCTATTTCCCTTACAGTTGTCCAATGTTCCGAACGCCACAATTTAAGCGGGCTTAATCTTCCGCCTTAAGTTTGTATTACATTGTCTTGGCTATTTCCGCTTCCCGTATATAAAAAGGACCACCAAACGAGGAAAAACAAAATGTGTACATCCCTCTCTTATATATGTTTTCCAAACATGAAAGTCTGTCGCTCCGACACAATCAGGACCATCTACCACCACGCGGATGAATCCGTGTCTTTGTATCCCACAGTAGAGAAAACAAAGAGGAAGGAAGACATGAATAAACCATCCACAGAGTCCTGTTAGAAATACGCAGCACAAACTTATCTTTTCTTACATCTGTCGCCATACGACCATACGGACACACGCCCTGTCTTTGTGCTGGAGTCAAGAGGGATAGCTTCGTCGGCTTCCAAATTGAAACAAGAAAAATGAAAAAGTAAAATGCCATGTGAAAAAATGGGCGAAAGTTATAATTTGGCTTGGGGAATTTTTGTAATTTAATTTTGCCATTTTCTTGTATCCTTGGATGGGTCGCTTTGCCATGGGTGCGACGTGGATGGGGCTTCAGTAGACTCCTCCCTGACTTTTTCGATTTTGCTGTAAACGGCGTCGGCGGCTTTACTTGAGAGCGCTGCATCCGCTCAGCTCCGAGTCAGAGCGCCACGCCGAGCGATGAATGGCAGGACTTGGGTAAAAGACAATTCGTTTTAATTATAAATGTTTAGGTATTGCTCGTGTCTTTGCACACTTTGCCTGACAACATCCCACTAAATATGCCTGTTTGGGAGCTTTTATGTGATATTAACAGAAATCGACCACATATCTGTTGAAATCTCATATATGTGCATCAGTCCTCACTCCTCTCCTGGGTTTATGTCGTCCTATTGACTATGAGTTTACCACTAAATGACATTTATTGTTTAAACGACCAATGAGGGCACATAAATCGTCAAAATAAATTTTCAAAATCGTCAACACAAAAATCTAAAGCTATGTACAGACGATTGTCAGATCGGACAACGCACAGTGATATGGTCGTGGCCATAAATGGTACAAGTCAACCTGCAAATTTTGAGACAAAAGTCTAACACATCGAAGGAGTGAAATAAGACCCCCAAGTATGTTTGGTGGAAATTCGATTTGGGTCATTTTAACTCATTGAAGCAATGTCCGTCCGTCGGTCTGTGTGTCTGTCTGTGGGTCTGTCTGCTAGCTGGAGCGCACGATAACTCTCGAAGGAAATAAACGATCGATTTCAATTTTGAAATGCGGTAAAATTGTTCTCCATCTCAGGCTAATTTGAACATGGTCCACTTCTTCTAGTACCTCTCCCACAAAGGGTCAACATTTATTGATTCTTTAATAACTTCTATAATACTTATTCGAATCTTCTGGAATTCCAGACATAGTATTAGTTTATTAGTCGCCATCAAAATGATGATAAATTGTAATTTCTGGCAAAACTGCGTACGTGCTAGAAGAGGGTGTCTCAGACATTTTGAATTCACGCGGAAGTAATTAATTTATTGAGCTTACAATGTTTTCGGCGCAACTTTGGACATTTGGTCGAAACACCTCGAAAATAATCGAACAAATGTAAATGTACGTACTCATATTGAATTGCATGTTCAATCTAAAATAACATAAAATAGAAAAACATTTAAGCAACTAACTAGGTGTATTTTTAACCCCTCAGCTTTGAGAGGATGGTATTTATCATTTGCTACAAAAGTGTAACACATCGAAGGAGTGACCTAAGACCCCAAGTATGTTTAGGGGATATTCTATTTGGGTCATTTTAGATCATTTGAGCAATGTCCGTCCGTCCGCCTGTCGGTCTGCTTGCTGGTGCTCACGATAACTCTCGAAAGGATTAACCTATTGACTTCAAATTTGGTATGTGGATCTCTATCTCCGGCTAAGTTCGAAGATGGTTCATATTGGTTCACTCCATCCAGAACCTCTCCCACAAAGGGTTAACGTTTAGTGAAATGTCGATTCTTTAATAACTTCTATACTACCTACACGAATCTATTGAAATTCCACACATAGTATTAGTTTATCAGTCGCTACACGTCAAGAAAAATGGGCCCCTTTTGGTACCTCCCACACGAATGGAGCAGAGTTATAACGTTTTGTATATAATAAAACTTGCAATTCATAACAAAACTTTTACTCTAAATATTTTTCGATTTAAATATTTTAAAAATTAATTCATTTTCCCGCTTTATATCGTATTTCTGGTAATATTTATTATATACTTTAGGATTCTGCACTCAAAAGCATCAAATTTTCGCTATAATGGAGACATTGCTTTCAATTATTGTGCAATATAAAGGGTCCGCTATCTAACGTTTTTTTTCAACTAGTGCTTATTTCGTGAATGGTAACACTTAGCTCATGTCTGATTTGACAGATAATTAGTTTTATCCTTCCGCTGAACGAATATGGTTGTATATACGCTTGAACAAGTGGGCCTGCGATCGACTTACAGAAGATGCCGATTTTGCCAAAAAAAATCATCTTTTCATATGAAGCTCATTTTGATCTTGGCGGGTACGTAAACAAGCAAAATTGTCGCATTTGGGGCACAGAAAACCCTGACGCATACATTGAAAAGCCGATACACCCAAAACGAGTCACTGTTTGGTGCGGATTTTGGTCCAGAGGCATAATTGGGCCATTTTTCTTCGAAAATGAGCAAGGAGTGGCCGTTACAGTCAATGGCGATCGTTATCGGGCCATGTTGAATTTTCGTTCACAAAAATTAAAGAGGAGGATATTGGCAACATTTGGTTTCAACAGGACGGCGCTACGTGCCACACAGCCGAAGCTACACTCGATGTTTTGCGCGATGTTTTCACAAAAAACAAAGTTATTTGGCGGACCCTTTACTTTATGAAGTAGAGTCCACTCTTCACAGTAGGCGTCTCAAACATTGCCTAAGAAGGTTTATGAGTGTTATATGGGCTTGCAAAATACATCAAATTTAAAATTTTCTTCCGCGATTTTTTCTAAATGTATGTATTTTGCGAACATTTTGTATACAGAGTTGTAATCAGCGGGTCAAAATCTACAGAAAAAGTTCAAACTATATCGAAACATTATTGAATTTGGCGGTTTTTGATTTGTTAGCAATTTGGAAATCAAATATAAAGTTATATGTAGTACAGCCTAAATACATAAAACAACACAGCAAAATATCGTTAAAAAGGCGTGTTAAGATATTTTTTTATCTAAAATTTACACCGTTGGCCAATCATGTGAAATTAAGCCGGATGGAGTTTCCTGATCCAAGGACATTGTCGAATTTTGTGTTAATCGGTTCAGATTTAAATGTAGCTCTCATATATATTGGCATATAAGCGCGATAAAATACAACTTGTTGGACAAATTATTATCATTAGAAAAATAACATTTATAAAACTTGATTATATTTATTCTTATTCTGCTCCGATAGGGTGGTTTACTGTATCACATCGTTGACTCTGCTCGACTTTAGACTTACCTTTCGGATTTAAAGATTAATTGTTGATCATAGTAAAATGCTCATTCTTTCCAAATACTATATTTTTTAAACGTCCTCCCAAAGTTCCAAACACTCTTAGTAAATGTTACAGATGTCCTCCTTTTCTGGAGGGTTTGAAGTGCGGGAATATATTTGTGCAGTTTTGAAATGTGACGCTCTTTTACAAAATTAGCGAAATATGTACGAGAATGTATACACACTACCACTATAGTATGTTGAGTTTGCTGTAGTACCATGATTAAACCATCCTCAGCCATAATTCCATTTTTTGTTTACCATTTCAATGCTGCCAAGGATACGAGTGCTCTCTGCTCCGGCATCCGACGTTTTACAACCTGCCGTTTGTTATCGACTTCGAAACTTCCCCCCCTGAAAGGGACATTTCGCCTAAACTCGTCGTATTCCCCAGTGACTATACAAAAGTTAATTTACCTTCAGCTAACGTGGCTCCTTTCTACATGAGAGTAGACACAAAACAGTTCTTACTGTCGAGTCGTTCGATGTTGTCTAACTCTCTCGCTCCCCATTCCCGCAAAAAGAAAACATTTGGTGTGCCCATGAGGAAGGGGGTGTCCTGGGGATGTGTATACATGGATTCGGGTGTCAGGTTTGGATGAAGGATGGTTATTGTGTTTACATTCTTTGTATTGGTCTTCGTCGCTGTCGACTTTCTAGATAAACGCGAAATGAAAAGCATTTATTGTCGAGTCCTTGTAGGAACAACCTATGTAAGATTAAGCTGTCCGTGTCTATGTTTGTTTGTATATCCATACATACATACTTAAACAAGTAGAACATTCACCCACACACAGGCATATATGTATGTATATGGTGTACATTCGTTGTATGTGTATATCATTGCATGTCCGTGTAACAGAACCTCATCTGCTGAATCCGAATAAACAGTTTGGTTTTGTTAGCCTTCACATGGTGACTACGTCGTCACATGAACCCAGCGAAACTTTCGTTTTCAGTGGAGTTAAATGCATTCTTGATTCTTATTATGCACATTTTCGAAACAATGCAAAACAAAAATAATCCACTGCTTTGATGATTCCCTATGCGGGGTTGATCTGTTATTGATGTTATTTTGTGTTTTTCTCACTGTAGAGATGAGCTGAAGATCAGAGGGTTCCTTCTAAGTGGAGGAAGGTTCTTTAAAAAGTCAAGTGAAAACTAAACCCCTATAAAAAAACACAACAACAATCACAGCATTACGTTTCACTGGTTGGCCTGCGGTCCACTTGCTATTACATGTACACGCTGAAAAAAAATCGCTTCTGTAGTATATTGCCCTAAAAATATTCGGTTGCAAAATGCATATGTTTAGGGTACATTAGAAATATATTATTTTTGGCACTCACAAATATTATTTTGGTTATTATTTCCGAAACAAAGGTTTCTTTTCAGTTTAGTAATACGAAAATATATATAACGATACATTAGTTGTCAGCCAAGTTTTAGGGTTTTCAGTAATTCAAAGCTATTTTTTAGAAATGTTAAATGTTTGTTAAATTCTTTTGTAATTGAATAATTACAAATCAATGAAAAATTAAAAATGAAATTCGGATAATCTGCAAAGTTTTGAAAATTGTTTTTAATGGCAACATATTTGAAGAAATTCCTAAAACATACTTTTAATTGTATTTAAACACATCTTTTATTTGAGAAAATTAGTTCGCAAGCATATTTCGTTGTAATATATTAATATATGTGTTCCGAATAAATGTTTTTGATTTTCAAATAAAATTTATTTGCTCAAAAACATATAATATTCATAAATTTGTGTTCTAAATATATGTTCTTTCGATTGAAACATATCAAAAAATTCGATTTTGTCCCGTGCACTTATACGAATGTTATTACAAATGTACATATAGGAATTACTTTCAAGTAAGAGACATCTCAAGTAAATCGAATATTCAAGTTTATTTTTGCTGCAAATGGACATTGATTGTTTGTACACGCTGAAAAAAATCGCTTCTGTAGTATATTGTCCCAAACATATTCGGCTTGAAACATATATATGTTTAGGTTACACTCTAAACATATAATATTTGGTACACACAAAAGTTGTGTAGTTAGGAAGATATTGTTCTAAACAAATATTTGTTAACATCCCAATGTGACTGTTATTTTGAAACAAATATTTATTTGCATTTAAGTATTCATAAAATACATAAATTGTGTCTAATTTTTCAGTAACTCAAAGTTAAACTTTTAGAAATTTTTAATTTTCGTAAAAATAATAAATAATAATAATTGAAATCGTATAATAAAGTACTTAGAGGATTGACAACTAATGTTGGTTTGGAATACTCAGAAATTTAAAATGATTGATTTAAAACAGAAGTTAATGCTACATATGGTATCATAACTAAGAGGTACAATTCGAAACCAAGGAAAAATTAAAACTGAAATTCGAAAAAGTCAGCAAAAGTTTTGGAAATCTTTTTTAAATAAAATATATTTTGAAAATACCCTAAATAATAATTTTAATTGTATTTAAACACATATTTTATTTGAGAAATGTAGTTTGCAAATACAATTTGTTGTAATATATTAATATATGCGTTCCAAATATATTTTATTGATTTTCAAATAATATTTATTTGCTAAGAAATATATAATATTTAAAAATTTTTGTTCCAAATATATTTTTTTTCGGTTCAAACATATCAAAAAAGGTGATTTTGCCCCGTGCATACATTCGTAGTATACGCGAATGGTCTTATAAGAATACTAGCAAATTTTGCAAGCGAAATTTTTTATTATACAAAAAATATTTATGTAAATTTTTGATTATATAGAATTATCGTATGTACGCGCTGAAAAAATCGCATTTGTAGTATATTGACCCAAACATATTCGGCTTGAAACATATATATGTTTAGCGTACACTTGAAATATATAATATTTGGTACACACAAATATTATGTATTTGGTCAGATGTTGTTACACATCACATAGATGTTGTTAAACCATACAATTGTAGAAATTATGGTAGGATGACAGTTTACGTTGATGGTATTCCAATTACTGAATCAGATATGGTGAAATATTTAGGGATAACTTTGAGTCACAATTTGCTATGGGATGAAAACATAAATAATTTAAGAACCAAAATTGCATCTGGTATTGTAATGCTTTACAAATTCAAGAATAAACTGGCCGCGGGTGCAAAACTGCTTATTTATCAGTCACTTGTACATTCTCATGGCCTACCTTCCTTCTGTAAATGGTTGTAGAATAAGTAACTCATTAAGGTCACTTCAATCAGCCCAAACCAAGACATTAAAACTAGTATATAATCTTCCATTAAGGTACTCTACTTTGGACTTATTCAGCATTCACGCAAATAATATTCTTCCTGTAATAGGTTTATATAAGCAAAAGATTTTAGTCTATGTTTTCAAAACAATCAGAGCAAATAGTCATTTGATACAATTTCCACAAAATGTAGTTCAAACGCGAAGGAACACAAGACAAGCTGCCAACCTAAGTTCTGTAAGATACCGCCTTGATTTGACTAAACATAGCCTATGCTGGACCACATGAATATAATAAATTGCCTGCTAATTTGAGGGATGTTCAAGCTTTATCAACATTCAAAAATAAAATTAAAACGTATTTGCTACAAAATTTAGAAACACTTCTTATGTAAATACTAATCTATCATATTGTTTTATAACTTTTTTTTAATGTTTATAAAATTAATTGAAATTAATTGCTTAAATTTGTAAGTTGCCTACATATAAGCCTCTATAATGCCTTTAAGGCGCTGAGGTACTAAATTGTAATTCTGAAAGATTTTATTGAATAAAGTACATTAAAAAAAAATACAAAGTGAGTTCTTTGCAACAGAAGGAATAGTTCGGAAAATTAGGAAAAATTAAACCTGAAGTTCGAAAAGTCAGCAAAGTTTTGAAAATCTTTTTTAAATAAAATATATTTGTAGAAATTCCTAAACAATAATTTTATTTGTATTCAAACACATATTTTATTTGCGAAAATTAGTTTGCAAATATATTTTGTTGTAATATATTAATACATATATGCGTTCCAAATAAATTTTATTGATTTTCAAATAAAATTTATTTATTCAGAAACATATAATATTTAAAAAAATAGTTTTAGATTCTGACTGTTTGTGAATTGGAAGATACCATGCCCAGGCCCGATACGAGCTCTAATGATCTACTTGCGAAACATTTTGGTTGTCATATGACTGTATAGATATGGAGATAAATATTTACTCCGTAGTTCGGAATATGAAACCGCCTATTTTCCGAGAAGTTATTGATATTTAACCATCTAATTAACAAACCACAATGTTCATTACATTGTAAGATTTTCGTTGTATTATATTTTCGTCCAGATATACTTATAAAAATATATATACAAATATAAGAAAAAAATCGCTTCTGTAGTATATTTTCTGGAAACATATTATATTTGGGAAAAATTACTTTTTTCCTATAGGTAGGAAAACAAATTCTGTAGCCGATTTAAATATTTCCCCGTTTTTAAAGATAATTTGCACCAAAACTCCGAAAAAAATAACATTGTTAAGATAGATATTCAAACTTTTTTTCCGGTATTTAAATATAAAATATTTGCACCAAAGTATATTTTATTTAAATTTTAATCCCAAACATATTTTGTTTCCTGTTCTTTTTTCTCCGTTTAGAAACATATACGCTCAGTGAACATACACATGCCCAATTTTTTTAAGTCATTGTTCTGGAATCCACTAATTTACAATTTTTTAATAATGCCACATCCTCGGTTTGATCCCGCCTATTTTTTTTTGATATATTAATATTTACAATCAAAATTTTTTTGTATTTTTTATTTAAATCTAAATTTTATTCTTCTTCCGTTGATAGTCCCTCTTTGGTGGAATTGTTGATATTTGGAATCCTAACATACTTGTATCAACCAAATTTAATATTTATTCTTTAACGGTTTCTAATATACGAGTATTCTCCCCTAGCCCGATCATATACACTTTCGCCGGGAAATAAAAAATAAGCACCTACAAATGCATTCTTGACCTGCCCCAATATATACACTTACGCTATATGTAGATGACTCGTAGTCACGCAAAGAAAATAAATAAATCTCCGCACAACAAAAATTTAAGACAACTAGCCATTTTTCATGTCTAAAATTTAGTTACGGAGGAAATAATTCTTTCTTTGCGCATAACTTTCGATATTTTTGAACCGCGCACGACTTAATTTTAGAGGTCCTTGGCTGCACTCAAAACAATTTATAAGTTTCGTATTACCAAGAAATAACTATTTTCAAAACTAAACGAAAAATTATATTCTCATAAAAATATGTATCATTAATATGAAACAATTCACAAATCGATTACAGCTAAACGTTCGTTCGATCAATCAGCAAATATGGAAACAATCTCCCAATCACCAGTAAACCTAACGTTGAAATGCCGTATCGGGTTTGCGTGTGACATGCATGTCGCCGTTGGATACGTGGCAGCACGCATACATACGAGTACATCGTTGATGTTTTATTCCGCTAGGTGGGGGGAATCACATTTCGTCCCGAATGGTATCATTTACTCTCCGAATCTAGAGCAAATGCCTGGGAGTCACAACAGAACCCACGCCACAGAACAAACCCCAAAAATAAATATTCGGTAATAATTTGACATTGTACAGTGTATCAAAACATATCGGAACAACGTAATTTTTAAATCTGATTTGCGTAGATTTCAGTTAAGTTTTTATAAATTTAAGATCAAAATTTAATCGCATATATATTTTTTAAACATACCAAATGTAATATTTTTTTAAATTGTTTTTAATTTTAAACTCGTCCTTCGCGAACGTTTGAGCAGATAATAACCTCTACTCAAGTCAAAACGGGACCAATAGATTAATTTACACTAAAATGCTTTTAAATGGGTCGTACACGCAGAAGCGAATTTTTTCTTTGCGTGTATGCTTTTACATGGGTCTTATCCGCATACTACTCTATAGTATAGGAGGAGTTTGTTCCGGGCCAGATGTTTCGTAATGCCTAAAAATACTGTTGCTGGACCTGATGAGCCTTGTTTGCTGTTACGTCATTTTGAATTTCACTCATAAAATGGTAAATTTTAGATATTGAACTCCAAAATTTTGTAGGAATGTGTAGTTTTGAGTAACGCCGTACATTGTTTCTTTCAAATAACCCCAAAGAAAGAAGTCCAACGGTGTCAAATCACATGATCTTGGCGGCCAATTGACATCACCACGACGCACGATGGGAAAGTATGATGAAATATGCGCGCATATGACTTTGAAAACATATTTTAAAAATCAAATTATTGGGAGTGTTATTTTATTGTGGATAACATTTAATGAAAATACCCTCAAATTTTATGAAAATTTCTCTAGGCGATTTCGAGTTATGACTATTAAAAATTTGTCTTTTTTACTAATACATAAATGTAACCGAAGGTTACATTGCATATGCATATACTAAAATGCTTGTAGAATTCCCGTTTATTGGTGAAATGCGATAGGACTTGCAACATATAATAAAGTTATATTCATCTTAATTTTTGTGTATGCGACTTCCAATGAAAAGATATTTCAAAGTGAAAAACAGTTTTTTTTTTGGGTTTTTCAAAAAAATTATTCACACTAAATGGAATACAACTTTTTTGGATCACGTGGGATCACTAGCATATAACATAGTGAAGAGAGGTGACTTAATGAATCCAACGGTACCTAATCTATCTGCTACTTTTTGCGATTATGGCAGATTTTTTACTTTAAATATGTGCTTTTATTTTCTTTAAATATAGAAAATATGTGTTGGAGCTATATCAATCTATGAACCGATTTTCCCGAAACATATGACCGATACAAAAACAATATAATATTTGCGAAATTTCGGCAAAATCGGATAATAATTACGAACGGTACTGAACGGACGAGGATAGATGGATTAACAGGCGGTTAATCCATCTATGCAAGTTTGATCAAGTACGATCAAAAATAGAGATCTTATTAATATTATAAGGATTATAGTATTTTTTATACTTCACTTTTTCTACAAAACCTATAAAAAAATAGTTACAGTAAAATATCGACAGTTAATATTCAATATCCTCTATCTTAAAAAACATAATTGTTCAGTAGAGGGAAAAAACTGTTTATATCCCTAATTTTAAAGAAAATTAAAATTGTTTGTTCTACAATGTTTATTACATCTAACTACGTGAACTACAAAATAATATATTTTTTAATATTTGCACCACTAGCCATTTTATGGAACATAGAGGGTATTGCTATTCAAAAATTCTTCATGTATAAAAAAAGATAGAGGTTTGCATAGTAAAAAAAATTATTTATGAATTCCACAAATTTTTTTAATATATATTATACATATTATAATAAAAATAATAAATAATAATAACAATGAATTAATGATTAATTTTTTATTTAAGTATTATCTATTTCTTGGGGTTCATTTTTGAATCCATTTTCAAACTGTCATAGAAAATGGTATTCTTGTGGTTAGATATAAAAATAGTCATAATTTGAAAACTAAAGCTTCGACTAAAAAAATTTAACCAAATTCGGGTTTAGCATACTCTTTTCGCCAAAGAGCCATCTTTTAGAAGAAAAAAAAAACAAAAAAAAATAGTCCCAAATTATATGAAGATATAGAGGGTATTGTATTCAGATTCAAAAATAAGTGTGTAAGATAGAGAAATTACAAAAATGACCATAAAATCTCAATTTTGGTTTTTTTTATTTCCAAAGTACCATAGATGCGCCTTATTTTACCGAATATTTTAACATAAAAATCTCATTTTTGTAAAAATTGAAGATAGAGGGTTTTGAATATAAGCTCTCGATATATACGCTTCGACAGTTTGTGTGCATTAGGGTGGACCGATTATTTTTTGTTTTTAATTTAAACTTTCTTTTATTATCTGTCTACGACCCATTCTATAAAGTGCATTAGTGCAAAATGTCATCTTTCAAAAATATTGCAGCCCCCAATTTTATTCTATTTAAGTTGTCTTAGTTTCAATTTTAAAGGACTTGTAGACTTTTATCGCGATGTTAACAAAAATATTCTTGAACATCAATGGTCTACATATTTAAAACGCAGCAAATTTTGTCAGCTTTAATTTAAAATCAAGATCACTGAACTTGGCACGATATTCCAGTTTTTACACTAATTTCTACAAAGTCGCTTTTGAAGCCCCACTGTGCGATAAATGGTAACAGTAAGAAAAATCTGTCTACACCCAATTATTCTCCAAAGAATTCCCTTTAAGATGGTCCTAACCGTAGGACTCTGTCTCGAAAGGTATAGTTGTTAGATAAAAATACTGCTGTGCGCGCGAATTTACCCATTTTTCCCATTGTGCGACGTGAAATAACACGGCCATTGAATTTGTTGCCCAAAAGAGCCATTGTTTTGCTAGCTGTGTGGCAAGTGGCACCGTCCTGTTGAAACCACATATTGTCCACATCCATATTTTCCAATTCGGACCATAAAAAGTTCCTTATCTTCTCACGATAACGAACACCATTCACAGTAACTGCCTGACCGGCCTCATTTCGAAGAAGTATGGCCCGATGACGTCGCCAGCCCATAAGCCGCACCAAACGAACTGGGCGAGCATGCACAGGTGTTTTCACATCTCCTACAGACCAGGTTTGCTGAAATTTGCACACAATTTTCCCGATTGTGGACACATTTGGTCGATTATGCTGATCAAAAAAACATCACGAAGTGCACGAAATGCTTTTTGATTTGAACGTAAAAGGCTTAAAAAACTTTAACTCGTTGCTCGATTGTGTATCTTTCCATGGTTCAAATTGAGTTAATCTGAAATTGAGAAATGTCAAATGAAATGCAGAAAAAACTTGATGTTTAGGTGTGGTTCACATTCAACATCGGGCCTTACAACCAACGTGACCTCAGACCTCAAGTATATTTTGTGGAGAACGTCGCCACTAAGGGTTACAATTTAATGTAATGTTGATCTTTAATATAGGAATCTTCCGCAATTCCAGAAATATCGTTAATTTGAATAGTCGCTATCCCCTTGAGTAAAATGGGAGTTATTGCCCCGCCCCTTTTGGTACCTCCCATAGAAATATATCATTTTGTACCAAAAGTTAACAGCTTATAGCGTGAGTACCAATGCACAAAAATACTACAAAATTTTGCACAGTGTAATGCTTTTAAAGTACTTATCCGTGTGACAAATGGTCGGTATCAACACGCTCATTTTGGTACCTCCCACACAAAATGGTCCCATCATGCCATAATTGAATAGATCATAGCGTTAATATACCAGTACATATAAACGCTTACAATTCAGTAAAGTACTGTGTATTTGAAGTATTTCCCCTGGTACCCCCCACACAAATTGACAGATTAATTATTATATTACTCACAAAGTAAAATAAAAACAGGTCGTTCCATTTGCTTTATACAGGAATTCCATACAAATTTAAAAAAATCATAAAACTTTCAATGCGTCTCCTGATAAACTACCTTTTTGCACTTAACATGCTTTGGAATGGAGGTATTGATATAGTCGGATACGCCCGACTATATCAATACCTTCCCTACTGGTTTTGTCTGTGTACTTAATTTCATCGATAGCCGAATAAACTTCACTCATACTTTTTGAAACTCATTATGAGTTGATATTCTCACAACAGTCGGTGAGTGGGTGGATCAGTGGAGCGAATCTAATCCACTCGTGGCATAAAACATGAATGTGAAACGTTTCCACCTTCACTCGTTCATTATGGAGATGATGGGATGTGATGATGAACAAAGATTGCCAGAACATGGCTGCCGACTGTGCAAGACAGTTTCCATTTCATTACAGTTTACTTTGTCGGAATATTAGCATAGTACTTTGCATAAAGGACAAATAAGAGGTAATAATGAAAACGGGAATGTGTTCATCGTGCCTTCTTACAACGACACCAAAGGAGGAACAACACCATCGAAGATATGTCCTTTCACGGACATTGGACAAAGGGGAGTCGAATGGATATTGGAAATAAAAAATCGTACACTCAAACATAACGTCCTTGCCTCAAGACTCTCAACATGTTGGGTATCGAGTTAGAGAATTTTTTCTCGGTCTCATTCTTTCAACGGCGAGTTCGCACTGGCGGAATTCTCTGAGTGTATTAGAAACAGTGTGGAATGGGCTGCTTGGTGGGTGTTTTAAGTTACCGCCATTAGGGCAATCAAGTGATTGCTATTAGGCCACAGGGTGACAACAACTTGTGCTCAGCGTGCAGTCGACCATGCCACGGCCTCTGCGGCAACTCCGCCTGTCGTTCATTTGCTATTTTCATAGGACTTTAAGAGCTTTAATCGGGCAATAAACGTGTCCCTATCCACTGCCGAGAAACGTTATGCGCTGCCGTAGAGACAAAAGGAAAAACTAATCAAAATTTATTACTTGCCAGTAAAATGTATAACAGGTCATAAATTCAAAGCGGGGGTAAGAGGCACGAACGGTGAGCATAGAACTTTATTCCGCCTGGCATTGGCTTCTGCTGATGCTTAAGTTTCTTACCCAGAATAGTATGAAGGGGTTTCGTTTCTCATCGCATCCACAACGCCCTTTATAGCCACACCGTAGTTGATAGTGGAAATGCCGAGTCTTTCATTAATTTCGCGTAAACCGAAGCGTAAAAGTCACACTTGATTTTTCCAGCAAAGCTGCCTATGTGTACACGTGCCAATCACATTTTACTGGTCGGCATGCAGTCGCTCGGACATTCAGGGCAACCCATTTCTCAGCGATGTTCTTATTTCATTTTGCAATTTTAATAATGCAATTTCGAGGACATCGGTTCTGATACAAATAGAAACTACAAGTTTCAACCGATATATGAAATTTGATGAATAGAAGAAAACCAAACGATCACATTTATATACAGGTTCTCCGGATTTGACGCAGGTGAGCTACGGAAACAACATTTTCCAATCGAATTGCAAGAAATTTGATAGCAGTGTATATGACCTGCATACATATTTGTAGCCAATATGAGTTATATAAGATCGGGTTATAACATGATTTGCCCAAACACTGTGAAAAGATTGGGCAATAGTTAAAAACAAACGATACAAATATAGTTAGATCCCCTATTTACTTATGATCGCTGACGAGTAGACCTCGGATTGTATGCAATTGCATATATTTTTTGCAGATTTATAGACAAATTCTGATTGGACCAAAATTCGTTTCAAAGAAAAAGGAATCGAAAAACATATTTGGTGCATATTTTTTTGCATTTTTTCATATTTGTGATATGCAAAAAATCAGGGCTGCGGAGTCGAGCCAAAACTACTCGACTCCGACTCCCGGAGTCGGATTTTAAAATGGTTCGACTCCGACTCCAGCTCTGACACCAGCATTTAAATAATATAAATTTTATTATTTTATTTATCGACGCTTGAGTTGCAACTAATATGACAATTCTTTCAAAATTAAATCATGATAAAATTGTCTACAATCACTGCCTCTGTTTTAATACCCGTATACCGCAATTTTTAGAAATTATGATCGCTTCAGGCACCAGTTTGTTCGTTAGTAATTTTACTCTACACCACACTATGGTACAGGGGGTTATAGCGACTCGGAATCAGTCTGTCTGTCTGTCCATCTTAAGTTGTTCGTTGAGTAAAGGTAAAATTTCACTCCGATCTTGCTGAAATTTGGCAATAGGAAACATATTGCAATTAGTCAAAATCGGTTCAGATCGATATTGCCCCCAGATATAAATGTTTCTTTAGATTTGGCCTTGTCGCGCTATGGGAGCTGTATTCCACATTCAATCATTTTGAAATGTAGTTTGTAGGGTAGAGTTTATTTGTGCAAGAACGCATATTGTCAAATTTGAACAAATTCAGTTTAGATTTAGTTTTATAATTATTATTAATATTTTATATTTTTATTTACTATAGCTGAGCTTATTCTGCTCTAACAAGATGGTGTACGATATCATATAGTTGGCTTAGGGGTTTTTTACTCGCTTAGGAATATCGTATAGCCTTGCAAAATTCTTATTTTGTTAGCAGCATATTGCTAAATTGATCACATATTCAAACAGAACTTTCCTAAAACTGTCATTACATAAAAAGTTTATAATTTGGTTGACTTTATAGATATTTTGGACATACAAAAATATTTAGTTAAAAGCTTCAAATATTTTATCCTTCTTTTGTACCAGAATTGTTTCCCAAAAATTGTTGATTGCAAAAATTCTATCGCATAAATGGTAAATTTTTCACAATCAATCTCGGAGTCGGGGTCGTCCATAATTTTTCGACTCCGGGCTCCGACTCCGGGCAAATATCCCCGACTACGACTCCAAGACTCCGACTCCACAGCCCTGCAAAAAATATGCAAAATATAAAAAAAATATTCAAAAAAAAAATTGCGATATATGAATTAATGCTAAATTTTAAAAGGATATGTCAATACTATTTAAAAAACAAGTAAGAAAGATCAGTCTTTTGGTTCATATCCACGAAAAGTGACCGAAATAAACTGTTTTAGATAAAGTTAGTATTTTTTATGTAAAGTACGTGGAAAAAGCTTTAAGAAACGATAATTTCTATTTTCAATTTCTTGAAATAAACTGTTTTAGATAGAGTTAGTACTTTTTATGTAAAGTACGTGGAAAAGCTTTAAGAAATGATAATTTCTATTTTCAATTTCTTGTTCTTTGTTACAATTACAATTAACTTCAAAAAACATTACAGAGTAAAACACATTTTTTGAACTTTGACCTCTCCCCCTGCCTTCAATTTGCATTATTTTTTTAAATAGTGTGGGTCCCACATACTAGGGCAACATTTTCTGAGAAATTGAGAAAGATCTAATTTTTGACCTGTGACACTTCAGAAAGAACTACCCATATACGTAAGAAGTTTTAAGTCATTCGGTCACTCCTTTCCACAGATATCGTTAGCACCATTCAGTCGAACTGACAGACGGATGGACATTAATCAATTCATATATTTTTTAACCCATGTAGACCAATGCAGACATTTTTACATTTTTGGGGAAATATGTGGATAATTCTGAAAAATATAAAAAAAATTATGATACGCTTTTCAGGATAATAAAGGTTTAAGGACATTTTCGTCCTTTTGAGGTTTAAGGACATTTTCATCCTTTTGATATCTCGTTCAAAAGTTATGTCGACTTCAAAATAACTAAATTTGTAAATCAAATTTGTAGATAACCAACTTTGGCTCCCTATAAAATCTAAGCCACTATGAAATTGGTCAAATGGTAAAAGACATTAATTCCGCATTGTCTAATATACGCGTACAAAATTGCATCCAAATCTACATATGTTAATATTCAGAGTGGGTCGGTTTAATTTGGAATTACCCCATACTTTCACATATTTAAGCAATTTTTTTGGATGATTTTTGAAATCACCCAGCTTTAATTTTTGTGCACTTTTTTTTTAAATAGTATTGGCGTAACCTTCTGATATTTTGCATTTTGTATTCATATATCGCCAAAAAAATGCATATTTTGCATTTTTTTTGGATATTTTTTGCATACTTTGCATTATTAAATTATTTAAATTTGAGTGATTAAACGTCTAAATACAAATGTTGTTTCAAATCGGATGAAAATTTAAAGATATGCAAAAATCCGAGGTCTACTGATGAGGCATATTTTACTTTCGATATTCATAACATGTGCTTTGTGCATATGATTTTATTGGGCCTGTAAACATCTGTGTTTAATATGATGATACCTTTAAACGATATATTCGATATTTAAAATGTGAAGCCTCCTTTACGATATATATACCTACTTTATATATATATACATACATACATAACCGCTGCAAAATCCAATTTTCTTTATGAAATGTCGGATGTGGCATTTTGTTTGGTCCAGATGAATGAAAATGGATCATACCAATGCAATTTTATGCAAATTCCGTATACTACTTATCGTATTGTACAGTAGGATCTGTCCGACTTTATCATTTATTAACTTGTTTTGAAAGGCAAAATGAATAGCCGCAATAATAAAGAGCATCAACAATACTGACAATTGATTATGTTGATAAACCACTTTAATCCGCAGTTATTGAAGCAATTTCAATTAAAATTGTAATAGGATTTTCAAAAATTTTATGTTTTTGATTCTGTGAATATAGACATCGATGACATGTGAAGCTACTGGCAGATCCAATCTTCTTCCATCTTCTCTCTCAATGCTCTTCATTAGCGCACGCATTTTAAGAGCAACATTTTGAGGTACTTTTCATCGACCCTCGCTCGTCCACTACTTGTAGAACATAGTTGTGCAAAATTGTTTCCACCATAAACTGAATTTGGCCGTTTTTCGTCATTCGCAGTATCGGTTGTGTTTTGCTTTTCGTGTCTTGGGACGGTATTTGTATTGGCTGCTCTTGGACGCTTGTAATTGTTTGAAATGTTGAAATTTTTGACAGACAAGTCATTTTTTCAGTTGTTGGCCGTAGGTCTGGTTTTCTTATGTCGCTCGCTTAATGGCGGCAATGGAAGGGCTAGTGATATGTATAAGGTCCGACGTACAAAGGAACATTTTGTGACAACGTGACTAAAAGTAATTTCTCCGTATTTGTCGGTTTTATTTACGTTGGATTTAAAATTGCAACATTTGGGTTGTAATTTTCTTTGGTTCAGCTAGTTGAGAAATTTAAGGTCGAAACATAAAACAAGTAAGAAAGTTCAGTCGGGTAAACCGACCTACGAAACCACTGGTGTTAAAGTTATAAACTGTTAACTTGCAGTTATAAACTGTTAACTTGGACTATTTTCTATTTGTGCAATACTTTTCACTGGGCTGTAGGTCCTATAAAGGCATTGCACTGAACAAAATTTCAAGTATTCCTATGTACTGGTATTATAGTTATAAGCATGTAACTTTTGGGCAAAATAGTTCATTTGTGTGGGGGAACCAAAAAGGGTTCAGTCTTTTCAATGGACTCTACGTTCTAGTCCACTTATAGATGTCGCTCCAAAAAATGCTTGTTTAAAACATAAACACCACATTTTCTAAGCAATTTAGCTGAAACTTTTCAGTTTGTATTATATTTTGGCAAAATTAATTTCAAAAAAATTGGGCAAGTCAGGTTTTATTTTGTTGTAGTAGCCCGTGTAGAAGTAGCCCCCAAACTAATTAAGCCACAAATACCACCTTTCTCAGATGAAGAGTTAGACCAAAGAATTTGGGGCCTAACATTCGGCTAAAAATTGCGCTTACGCTTTTTTAATATTTTGCGAATACTATTTTGGAGGGTATATATGATTCGACATAGCCGAACTTAACGTTTTTTATAGTTAGATCTAATTACATCTGATCAGATCTATAAGATATATGTACTAACCTAACCGGCTTTAGTGAAATAGAACTATATGATAAGTATGTCGCATAAGAACTTTATACCAAATTGCAAAACGATTGTTGCCATGGTTTTCCCATATCTCTTTTTCTATAATGAAGACGCATGGGCAATATCTCCCATGTTTCAGTTGAGTCACGCCCATTGCATCCATACTAAATTTCAAGACACTCCATACAAACATTCAGAGCCTCTTCAGATATAACGCTCTCCACTTTTTCGTTTTAAATAATCCCATCGTATCTGCTCAGCTTTTTCTTCGTTTGTTCATGCCGATGGATTGCCAGCTGAACTATTTAAGACCGGTGGTGACATGCTGATAAGGCGTATGCATCAGCTTGTCTGTAGAATTTGGGTAGAAGAACGCATACCCGATGATTGGAACCTCAGCATATTATGTCCCGTGCACAAAAAAGGAGACAAGACAGTATGTGCCAATTACAGAGGAATAAGTCTCCTTCCCATCGCATACAAAATACTGTCCAGCGTAGTGTGTGAGAGATTAAAAACTAAAGTCAATGAGATAATTGGGCCATATAAATGCGGCTTTAGACCTGGCAAGTCCACCATAGACCAGATATTCACACTACGCCAAATCCTGGAAAAGACCCAAGAAAAACAAATCGACACTTACCATCTATTTGTCGACTACAAGGCCGCTTTCGACAGCCCTATACGACCAAAGGTGTTTCAAGCCATGTCTGAGTTTGGTATCCCTACAAAACTAATACGGCTTTGCAGGATGACATTAACTGATACGCAATCCTCAGTTAAAATAGGAAAGAACCTCTCCGAGCCGTTCAGTACCAAACGAGGTTTCAGACAAGGAGATAGTCTGTCGTGTGACCTTTTTAACATCCTGCTGGAAAAGGTTATGCGAGACGCAGAGGTGAATAGGACTGGCACGCTATTCACGAAACAACACATGCTGCTCGCCTATGCCGACGATATCGACATCATGGGTCGAACATTGCGAGCAGTAACTGCCACCTTTGAAAAAATCGAAAAGGAATCTGCCAAAGTGGGTCTGGCAGTAAACGCCGATAAAACCAAGTTGATGGTATCTACCACCAAAACTTCCAGCAGACTCGGACGAACAGTGGAAGTTAAAAACCACAACTTTGAGATTGTCAGCGACTTTATCTACCTCGGTACCGCCATAAACAAAACAAACAACATCAGTTTTGAGATAAAACGAAGAACAATCCTGGCTAATAGATGCTACTTCGGACTAAGTAAGCAGTTCAAGAACAAAGCCATCTCTCGACAAGCAAAAATCACACTCTACAAGTCGCTGATACTACCCGTGCTGTTATATGGCTCTGAAGCATGGGTACTTGCGAAAGCAGACGAGGCAGTACTTGGAGTATTCGAGAGAAAAATTCTTCGTAAAATCTATGGACCAATCTGCGTTGACGGAGAATATCGGTGTCGTATGAACCACGAGCTGTACGAGCTATTTGCCGACATTGACATAGTTAAGCGTATTAAATTACAGCGATTACGTTGGCTAGGTCATGTGGTGAGAATGAATGAAGATGCTCCAGCAAAAAAGTCATTTCAATACGAACCTGATGACGGTTCACGCAGAAGGGGAAGGCCAAAACTCCGATGGAAAGATCAGGTGGAGGAAGACATCTCGAAACTTGGTGTCATAAATTGGAGAAGAAGCGCAGAAGATCGAAGCGCTTGGAAATCTATTCTACGTTCGGCTTCAGAAACTAATGTTCTGTAATAGCCGATTAAGTAAGTAAGTATCTGCTCAGCTACTTTCACTTATAAGTTCTTTTTATTAAATTATGTAGATTCTTGTTGCATCGGGCCATGCAATGGGGCAGGCGTACCGAATTTGGTAACTATTGCTGAAGAGTATTCGAAATATTTGTGCGGTGCCACGCCCGGATACCCATATTGCCGAGTTTGAAGAAATTCGGTTTAGATTTATAAGGTAATCATGTCATATTAAACTCGATAGTTTGGTTAACTTTATAGCTTTTTTGGACATAAAAAATGTTTGGTTAAATGCTTCGAATGTTTTCATCTTCTTTTGTACAAAATTTGTTTTTCATAAAAAATTTTAGTGCAAAAGTTCTATCACATAAATGGTACATTTTGCACTATTCATCTTGGAGTCGGAGTCATAATTTTTTTCACTCCGGACTCCACAGCCCTGTGTGGAAAACAATTTAAAGTTTGAAACCCAGCCAGACAAACAACTTTAATACTCTCAGTCAAGAAGCTAATTTCTGCTTTCAGTTTACCCCTCAATCTGATAGTCTCAAAAATGTTCCACTGTGCGTAAACACAAGTAGATGTGCGTGCATGTGTACCTTTGATGATGTCAAGTTTTTGTGGGTTATAAATCTTAAGCTTTTTTATGTTCAATGAAACCCCAAGTTCCTTTCGTTCCCATATTCATTTCAGATTGTTCAGCATGCATTCCAAAATGCTGTGATGACAACAATTATGATGTATCCCATACCCCGCTGCAGTGCGTCAGACTTGCACGGATCACATACACTCTTGGGGACTACTTTCTGTCCGAACATAAAGTGTGCATTGGCATCAATGATATGGACCGGACATCGATATGTGTGCAGTTGTGCTCGATTGTTGCTCTGCTATGGTATCCCCTTCCAAAGAACGGGAATGTTTCTAAATACAGTCCTGTCATTCGCACGGAGTCATCGTACATTATCAGTTGCTGAGAAATCGCTGTGTCGAATGTTCGACTGATGTTTATATTATGAAATTATGAAAATATTGCTAATGACTTTTTGCACAAACATATTTCGCATACTTATTTGATGCAAAAGAAGCAATCGCAATCGCACAGTCCACACTCCGGTACCCGCTCCCCTCTGGGCAACTTCAGTCGAGAGACTGCAAGGAAGTGCCGCCAACAATGTTGGGGAAACCCACTACAAAGATGTGGTGTTTAATTGCTTCATTCATGGCAAAGATCTCTTACAGACTTTCCGCTTACCAACTTATGGAGCGGTGTGGGCGAGGGCAAGGCTACGAGCGAGGACGAGGGGAATGCTAGGTATTTTATCCGTTCATAATTGCATTCTTCTGCCTTCTTTCGCACTTGAGCCATTGTTAACCTTAATTTGTTTAAACGTTAACCTGGCAAACATTGCATTATGCGTAACCTGTTACCACGGACCCCTTACGAGGGGATTGCCTTCCCATAACTCGCCGCACAAACATTGTTGTTAAGTGCAACGGTAAGTGGGCCGTCAAAGGCAACTCCAACTCCAATTGCACATGCAAATGTTGCAATGTTTTGTACTCGCATTGTGTGTTGTGTGCGAGTGTGTGTGTTAGACACACATTATTGTGTATCCCTACATAAATGCATTCGCACATAAAAATGTGTGCATTCATATGTATATGTGTACTAGGCCGGTTCGATTTGTGGGGAGGCAAAAAAAGTCGCCATTGCTCAGTGAAAATCGTATTCTAGGGTCAAAATAAGAAACTTTGCCGAAGGAACCATACCTCTAAAACGAATTCTGATGTCCCGGAATTTGGGTCGAACTTTTGGGTAGGGGCAAATTTTGAAAAATCCCACTTTGACCCATTTAGAGTGCTCCAATCGAGTCCAAATGTATGACCGACCCCCGCTAACTTTGGAGGCCCGACCCAACCATGCCAGTGGCACACCCCCTGGGGGTTCCATACATTTGGACTCGATTGGAGCACTCTAAATGGGTCAAAGTGGGATTTTTCCGGGACATCAGAATTCGTTTTAGAGGTATGGTTCCTTCGGCAAAATTTCTTATTTTGATCCCTAGAATACGATTTTCACTGAGCACTTCACTGAGTGGGGTTCGGTCATACATTTGGACTCGATTGGAGCACTCTAAATGGGTCAAAGTGGGATTTTTTCCGGGACATCAGAATTCGTTTTAGAGGTATGGTTCCTTCGGCAAAATTTCTTATTTTGATCCCTAGAATACGATTTTGACTGAGCAATGGGCGATTTTTAAATCGACCCGCCCTAATGTGTACATATGTAATTACTTCAGTATGTTTATATGATATGTCATGATTCTTCGGCATGTTTTCCATATGAGCAATGTACACATTTAGAGGCTCAGGGGCAAGGATATGCATCAGGTGTTTAGACCTGCGAAGGAGGATAGGATTGTGTTCGCAAGACATTAAATGTGAGGGAAAAGTGAACTGTGAGTGCCATAAAGACATTGCAATTGTGGGCCAGTCATTGCGAGTTAGAAACCCATATCAAGTGTCACCGAATGATACAGTTCCTCAAGTCGAGGCAGGGACACCAACAGTCAAGGCACCGATTGCGTAGACTGTTAATGGACTATATTAATTAATTTTTAACTAAGACGAATATTATTACTTGAGTTTTATCCAATGAATTCTAAACGATTATAAAATTTTTATTTTATTTGGAAACTGTTTGGTGGCACATGGTTTGTAAAAAAAGAAATAGTGGACAGGAATAAAGTGTGCGTGATCGAATGTCGTAGAAAGTTGGCGATGGTAGTATCAAATTTGTCAATTAATACTGTAAACAAATTTGTATTTTATTTATTTATATGAATTTCAATACAAAGTAAATTTATATTCTAATTACACGGCCCAGTGATTTTTTGTAGCGACAGACCAGAGCCTCTGGTGGGAATCGAATCCACGACACACAAACTAGCGATATCTACTCACCAACTCAGGCGCACGTTTACGAAGTAGATTATTAATAGGCCTATTACGAATTAAAAGATTATTTCTTAGAAATTATTGACTATAGATGAATGCAATTTGGATTGTCAATTAGCAGGGTATATTTCAAACAACTTTTCGAAGAGTGCATGTGATCGTGGAAGGTATCATGTTAAAAATTGGAATTGGAACTCTTGAATGCAGAAAAATTTAACACAACCCGATTTGCGGGGTAAAACTGGAGGAAACAATTAGCAGAAAGAAAATTGTATTTATGATATACATATGTACTTTCCAATTCACATTTTGCATCTGAGTTGGTTTATCCATGTCCGTCCTAATATCTGTGCATATGGATACAACCATTCGAAACAGGTAGTTTTTCACGGGTGATAATCAACGTTTTATGACGATGTGAATCTTTTATGAAGCAAATAGATAGACTTGTTTTGTGCACAACTTTTGATTGCGTTGACAGATAAACACAAAAGTTGACTCAATATAATTTGGAATATTTATAACTTCAAAAGCAATGTCCCTTAAAATATACAATGTCGACTTGTTAAACTTTAGAGTGAATGTATGTATGTATGTCTCCTTGTGACCAACTATCTTCAAATTTTAAATAGTTATTCTTTGACAAGACGCCTTATCATAACAAATTAATTTTTGTGGTAGTCACAGTTAAGAATTTTCTTACTAGAATTTGAATCAGCTGCAAAATTGTATAAGTTTAATATTGTTTTTAATCGGATTTTTTTATAAGAATATCTTCACGCTTATTAAGTGTGGATCACGGTGTTAAAAGACAACCCGGGCAACGCCTCGTATTTAAATGCTAGTAGATACATATGGCCACAACATCTTAAAAATAGATTTATTACATCATTACAATAAGGCACTGCGCCATAATACATTTATTCGGTCTCTTTCATTTCTATTTGCGCAAACGGAGATACTCGTACGACTATATTGATTGCATCGCCCAGTTAATTTAAAAATGAATTAAACACTCGTGTACACAAGAGAGCAGTCCGCTTAACACGCCTCCAGCTAAGTAAAATTGAATGTTTCTGGTTTCAACTATCGTCCTGATGGGAGTAGTTTTGGAACTCAGCTCGAGTATGTGTCGAATGGGTATTAAGACATCTAGGACTACAACAGGAAAGGGTTTGTTTCACATATGCCAAAGTGATATGTATATGTATATTTAGGAAGAACATTGAGTCAGGATTTTACAAAAATTGAGAAAAAATATTTTTTTGGGTTCAGCACAAACACCTGTAACTCGGCACATTTCTATATTGTTTTTTTATCTACTGTTCAGCTCAAACTGGACGAATTATGTTGCCGCACACACACAAATTTAAAAAATAACATCCTCACATGTGTTGTCATGTCGATCACCGACGAACGGAAGTACGCACGATCTAATCCTACTTCAAGAGTGACATGTAAATATACCCATGAAAGAGGATAACATACTCCAACGTTTCCACTTGAAACAAACGCGATTCTATTTAATTCTCACTTTTGGGAAATATGGAAGTTATTGCTGTAAAATTACAGATTGTACACAGAGCCGAAAATACATTGATTTTTTAACCATGTGTCTGGTTAAATTTTTCATGGTAAATGTTTGATTACGAAGACAAAAATAACCTTATATAAGTTCAAATGTACATGAAAAATGGTTAAGTTAACATTATATATGGTTGGTTTTTTTGAAAGAGAGGCAGAAAAATGTGCGGGATAAACAACAATTCGGCTCTGTTGTGGTCGACGTTTTTCAACTGCTTTGTGTTAGACGAAGTTGAGTATTAAGTTAAACGAAAAATCGTTGCTGATCATTCGCAGTGAACGGACGTGTTTATCACATAGCGGATAGTTACCAGTACCTATTACGCAATAGCAAAAATCTGTACAAAGTCTGTAAGGCCTACATCGTAGTACCTATTACGGTCTAATACAGACAAAATTAAAATAAATTCTCTTGACGGGGATGCCTTCGTGTTCCGATGGAGCGCGGTTCCCCAATCGTCCGACTGTCCGTCCGTTGGTCTTGGCCAAAGCCGACCACACCAAAAATGGTGAAAATCTCCCCCAAGTACTCACAACAGGTGGTGCGGTGAGGGGAAAACGTCATGTCCGACCGTCAAAACGGAAGCACAATGAGCATCGTGTAGCGCTAAGAGTTTTGACGAAGTTGGAGGCTGTTGAGGTTTCGGCTCTTACCGAAAAACAAAAAGAGTCACTTACCTGGGCTAAAGGCGTCATAGATGCTTCTAAGGCCAATGAGTCGGCTGAAAGAGCCACAAATTCAGCTGTGTTAACGGCTAATAAAGTAAAACGAATCAGATCACCTGATGAACCCCTGCCTTCGAAAAAGGCAAGAGGCCCTAATGTCACCATCAACAGGACACTCACCAAGCCCTTCAATGAAGTGGCGAAGGAGAGTCTAGTGATGGCTGTTATAGACAGAAGTAGTGAGGATGGATCCATCCTCAAGGACAAATGGAGTCATGTACAATCAGCCATTATGGCTCATTACCTCGATGTCCGTAGAGAAATGCCGGGCAAACCACCAATCTGCAACGATGCAGGATGGCATCAGGGGAGAGTAAAGCTCTTATATTTCGGTGATGCCAGATCAGTAGACCTTTATAAGGCTGCTCTGAGTCGAGCGGGTGAGGTGTGGCCGGGTGCCCAGTTGGATGTTGTCGAAAAAAACAACATCCCTAGTCACCCTAGAGCCATCACCTGGGTTACAGAAGAGCCCTCCAACCCGGCTGACATCTTAGAAATAATAAAAGATTCCAATCCTGGTCTGCCGGCCCATAATTGGAGAATCAGCAAGGTGGGTGAGGCGGATGGTAAAAAGCGGCAGGTCAATCTTATCCTAAACGCTGAATCCACCTCCCATATACAAAGTGCGAGTGCAACCCTACAATATGGCTTCGAGACTATAATCTTGAAGATATACAAGCAGGATATAGCTCCCACTGCAGAAGGTGAGTCGTCCACCGTGGCACTTTCTGTAAGTGCGGAGGTAGCCACGCCTATTATTTCTGGTGACTCCAACTCTAACAGAAGATCTGTAACGTCCTACTCTGAGGACGAAAGCTCTACTTCTGACACAGAGGGGCTGAGGGGAGTCTCCGGACTCTTTGACGCATCTGGCGGGGACATGCTTCTCGACGATACGGACGAAGAGTTCGATAACACCCTTGTTGGGGTGGATGTTAATCTGTCAATTACCAATGATGGTAAGAATTCTACAGATTAACCTCCATCACGCTAAAGCAGCCTCAGCGGCTCTATTGCTGCGCCTGTCCACAGGCGCAGTAGACATCGTCCTGATACAGGAGCCCTACGTAGTGGGAGGAAGGGTGTGCGGTATTAGGACACCCAACTTTAAACTGCTTGTGGCCAACTGTGAAGGCACTCCAAGAACCTGCATTTTGGCCAGGAAAGATCTAAGTATCTTTCTCCTGACTAATTTAAGTGGTAAAGACCAAACAGCTGCTAGCCTGGAGATCGGTAATCGCATATATTGGGTGGTCTCCAGCTACTTGCCTTATGAATCTGTAGTACCGACTGCTCTATTCAGGGATATATTCCTGCAAAAAGGCTGTAGGGTCGCGGTGGGGACTCTCTCCTAAAATCGTCCACTGGATATATATAGCAGTAGTTCGTCCAATACTGTTATACGGTATTGTGGTATGGTGGACGGCAACTGACAAACTAACCATTACCAACCTACTAACAAAGGTTCAGAGGACTGCCTGCCTGAGCATAAGCGGAGCCTTAAGGACTACAGCGACCGAGTCTCTACAAGCCCTACTCCATATACTGCCGATTAATATTGTGGCGAGAGAAGTTGCAACCAAAGCGGCAATAAGATTAAACTGCCTATCAATGTGGAGGTACAAGAACTATGGTCACATGAGGATATCAAAGTGTAGTGCTATGGTAACCGACCGAGTGGACTATATACCAACAGTGTACACCTTCGAGAGAAATTACATCACTATGATTCCCGCCAGAGATGAATGGGTCGGCAGAATACCAGGTAATATAAACCATCTCCACTTTTACACGGATGGTTCGAAGCTTGATGAAAAGGTTGGCTTCGGAGTACACTGTGAAGAACTTAGTCTGGATATAGCTCACAGACTACCAGATACCTGCAGTGTCTATCAAGCCGAAATAATGGCAATATGGGAAGTCGCCAAGTGGCTGAGTCGCAACATAGTAACCAACAATGGCGTTGTCATTTACTCGGACAGCCAGGCTGCCATCAATTCTCTGGAGGCAACATCCCTAAATTCACAAACAGCCCTCGACTGCCGCAGATCTCTTAACGAGATGGCTGAGCAGTTTAATATACACCTCATATGGGTGCCTGGGCATAGGGATATCCCGGGGAACTGCAAAGCCGATGAACTTGCTAGGAAAGGGACGACATTACAAATTCTCGAAGAATTTGCATATATTGGTGCGCCACTATCCACGTGCAAGCTTTGGCTTAGGCAAGAGGCAATCAGGCAGTCCAACGATAGATGGACAGAAATCGGCACCTGCTGGGTAGCTAGACAAATCTGGCCAAGGTATGACCTGAGAAGGTCAAAATATCTCCTCGCACTAGAGAGGAAACGATTGTCTACGTTAGTACAGGTTCTGACGGGACACTGCTTGATCGGCGAACACGCCAAAAGATTGGGTATTGACTCCAATGACTTCTGCCGAAGCTGTGGAGATGAGGAAGAAGTGGAGAGCATTGAGCACTTGCTTTGCGACTGTCCCGCTTTGAGTAAACGACGACTGGATATACTGGGGTCGGCCTTTTTATGCAGCCTAACAGATCTTTCCAGTACTGATATTCGTACTATCGATAAATTTATATATCAAACAGGTTGGTTTCGATGAGGGGCATTTCAGCCCGTGGTAACACTAGGGACCTAAACTGGTCTATGTGAGCTTGTAAAAAAATACAGCTGCCACCCTAACCTAACCTAAAGTTAAACGAAGTTGAAACGAATGCGACTGTCGTCATAAGAGAATTTATCTCGCTCATTGAAAACACCACCAAATGCCAGCTTCGGTGCTTTATCGAGTGCGGGAGTTCAGTTGGTGTTGAATAGTCGATGGGACTAGTGCTGTTGTCGGAAGCTGTTGGTATAGAGGTAAGTAGTAAAACATTTTGAAAATAAAAACATTCATAAAGTGAAATAATAAAATATGTGTGTTAAAAATATTAATAGTGTTTTGTGCCTGTTTAATTATAGTAAAGGCGAATGTAACATTAATATTATTTTTTGTGATTATGCCATTACAATTGTGAAATTCAGTGGTTAAGAGTGGAAAAAACAAGTAAGAAAGTTTCAGTCGGGTAAACCGACTAAGGTATACCCTCACTTTGTGAGTAATGTAATGAATATTACTCGAATTATTCTGTCAATTTGTGTGGGAGGTACCAGAAGGGGTTTATCAAATACACTTTTTTTTGCCGAACATTAGATACTTTAAATTCATTGCACTGTGCCGACTTATAAGCATTTATGTGCACTGGTATAAACGTTATGAGACATTAAATTGTGGTATGATTTGGGCATTTTGTGTGGGAGGTACAAAGAGGGGCGTGGCAATAACGCCCATTTTTCACAGGGCTATAGACACTATAAAAACATTACACTGTACAAAATTTCAAGTATTTTTATACACTGGTTTTAATGTTATAAGCTGTTAACTTTTGGTGCAAAAAGGTACCTTTGTGTGGGAGGTACCAAAAGGGGCGTGACAACAACACCCATTTTTCCCTGGACTGTAGGCAATATAAAAGCATAATACTGTACAAAATTTCAAGTATTTTTATACACTGGTTTTAATGTTATAAGCTGTTAACTTTTGGTGCAAAATGGTGCATTTGTGTGGGAGGTACCAAAAGGGACGTGGCGACTTCGCCCATTTTTCTCGAGTTGATAACGACTAATAAGCTAATACTATGTGTGGAATTTCAAAAGATTCGAATAAGTAGTATAGCAGTTATTAAAGAATCAATATTTCACAACATTTTAACCCTTTGTGGGGGAGGTACTAGAAGGAGTGGACCAATATGGCCCATCTTCGAACTTAGCCGGAGATAGAAAAAAATATTACCACATACCAAATTTGAGGTCAATCGGTTACTCCTTTCGAGAGTTATCGTGCGCACCAGCCAGCAGACACACAGACAGACAGACAGACAGACAGACAGACAGACGGACGGACATTGCTCATTCGACTTAAAATGACCCAAAACGGATTTCCTCCGAACATACTTGGGGTCTTAGGTCACTCCTTCGACGTGTTACACTTTTTTCCGTAGCAAATGATATATACCCTCGTCACACTAAAGTGAGGGTATAAATATGTACACGTTGTCGCATTAACTGAGCATTAAAAAACAACAATGTATGTACGTACGTACATGCAGCAGCAATCAAACATACGGTGAGAAGTGATGTGTACGTGTGGGTATGTGTTCATCTTGTCTTTTCGTTTGAACACTTGTGGCTGATACGCCGTACATACATACGTTAGTTTTTGTTGTTGTGCGATGTTAAATGTACGTACATACATATGTTGTTAGAAGTGCTTTCGTAATACCTACATACATATGTACATATAAACGATATTTTGTTTTTATACCCTCACTTTAGTGTGACGAGGGTATATATCATTTGCTACGGAAAAAAGTGTAACACGTCGAAGGAGTGACCTAAGATCCCAAGTATGTTCGGAGGAAATCCGTTTTGGGTAATTTTAAGTCGAATGAGCAATGTCCGTCCGTCTGTCTGTCTGTGTGTCTGTCTGTCTGCTGGCTGGTGCGCACGATAACTCTCGAAAGGAGTAACCGATTGACCTCAAATGTGGTATGTGGTAATATTTTTTTCTTATTCGAATCTTCTGAAATTCCACACATAGTATTAGCTTATTAGTCGCTATCAACTCGAGAAAAATGGGCGAAGTTGCCACGTCCCTTTTGGTACCTCCCACACAAATGCACCGTTTTGCACCAAAAGTTAATAGCTTAACAGGAAAAATTGGCGTTGTTGCCACGCCCTTTTTGGTACCTCCCACACAAAGGTACCTTTTTGCACCAAAAGTAAACAGCTTATAACATTAATAACAGTGTATAAAAATACTTGAAATTTTGTACAGTATTATGCTTTTATATTGCCTACAATCCAGGGAAAAATGGGTGTTGTTGTCACGCCCCTTTTGGTACCTCCCACACAAAGGTGGGGGAGGTACCAAAAGTTAACAGCCAAAAGTTAACAGCTTATAACATTAAAACCAGTGTATAAAAATACTTGAAATTTTGTACAGTGTAATGTTTTTATAGTGTCTATAGCCCTGTGAAAAATTGGCGTTACTAAAAGTTAAAAAAAATATTTATGTAAGATATTATTAATAATAGAAACTGATTGTTTTGAAAGTGGCGGAAGTGAAATTTTTCATATAAATTGAGTTATCAAAAATAATTTTCTCAAAAAAATCAATCGTGACTTAGATTTTAAAATCTTAAGTTTTGTTAGCAAACAAAACTACAAAAACTTATTAAAAATTACGTCTATAAAACAAAAGCTAATGCTGCTTATGACATTCTTAACCCTGGTGTTAGATTAGCAAATCTGTACGAATCCTAGATTAAGAGTCCATTTGGTCAACATTACATTTTTCATATGAAATGAATATGGAAGACAATATTTTATATTTATTTTTATTCAATACTTCGTGAAAAGAAAGCAGCTTATTTACAATTCTTTTTCTTTGTACCTCCCACACAAAATGCCCAAATCATACCACAATTTAATGTCTCGTAACGTTTATACCAGTGCACATAAATGCTTATAAGTCGGCACATTGCAATGAATTTAAAGTATCTAATGTTCAGCAAAAAAAAGGTGTATTTGATAAACCCCTTCTGGTACCTCCGACACAAATTGACAGAATAATTCGAGTAATATTCAATATTACATTACTCACAAAGTGAGGGTATACCTTAGTCGGTTTACCCGACTGAAACTTTCTTACTTGTTTTCTTTTCAGTTGTTTCTTTTTCTGTGGCTTGCGGCTGCTTGAGCTGGGAGTCCGGCCTTGAATCTGTTGGTAAGTTGTGCCAATACTAGAAACTGTTGATAAGCTGTATCAATACTAGTTGTAGTGTGCGAAGTAATTACAGGAAAAGTGGTATGCATGCATACATTCGTTTTTTTATACCCTCACTTTAGTAATACGAGGGTATATATCATTTGCAACGGGCCAAAAGTGTAACACATTGAAGGAGTGATCTAAGACCCTAAGTATGTTCAGCGCATATTAGTTTTGGGTCATTTTAAGTCGAATGAGATATGTCCGTCCGTCTGTCTGCTGGCTAGTGCGCACGATAACTCTCGAAAAGAGTGACCGATTCACTTCAAATTTGGTATACGGTAATATTTTTTTCTATCTCCGGTTAAGTTCAAAGATGGGCCATATTGGTCCATTCCTTCTGGTACCTCCCACACAAAGGGTTAACATTTAATGAAATATTGATTATTTAATAACAACTATACCGTGGTCGGTTTACCCGACTGAAACTTTCTTACTTGTTTTTAATATACAATTCAGTGCACTTCCTTGAAGTATCATCCATTGACTTACCCAATCCTTGATTTTTATATCTATTCCGATTATGATTTTGGTGGGACATCGGCTTTCTATCAGATTGCCTTTGTTATTAATCTCCTCTCTCCTATAAGTTTGCCGTAAGATCGGACTAAGCTCAGTACCCCAAACTAAGTGCCTAACCGTCCTGGGCCCTTAATAATCGAAAGATTCAGGGAGTTTACGTGGACGGCACCTTTTGAGCGGGGACTGATCACATGTTGGTCAAGCACAGAAACGTAGGCACTTAACTTATAGTCACAGAGCAGATTTTTCCATCAGATCAGCCCATCGTAAATGCTTATGCTCTTTGAACTACAGAATTTAGGTAAAAAGTCAAAAGATCTTCTTAGAATTGCACCCTTTTTATACCCTCACTTTAGTGTGACGAGGGTATATATCATTTGCTACGGAAAAAAGTGTAACACATCGAAGGAGTGATCTAAGACCCTAAGTATGTTCGGAGGAAATCCGTTTTGGGTCATTTTAAGTCGAATGAGCAATGTCCGTCCGTCTGTCTGTCTGTCTGTCTGTCTGTCTGTGTGTCTGCTGGCTGGTGCGCACGATAACTCTCGAAAGGATTAACCGATTGACTTCAAATTTGGTATGTGGTAATATTTTGATCTATCTCCGGATGAGTTCGAAGATGGGCCATATTGGTCTACTCCTTCTGGTACCTCCCACACAAAGGGTTAAAATTTAGTGAAATATTGATTCTTTAATAACTTCTATACTACTTATTCGAATCTTTTGAAATTCTGCACATAATATTAGTATATTAGTCGCTATTAACTCGAGAAAAATGAGTGAAGTTGGCATGCCCCTTTTGGTACCTCCCACACAAATGGACCATTTTGCATCAAAATTTAACTGTTTATAACGTTAATACAAGTGCATAAAAATGCTTGAAATTTTCTACAGTATAATGTTTTTGTAGCGCCTATAGTCCGGTAAAAAATGGGCATTATTGTACAGCCCCTTTTGGTACATCCCACACAAATGGACCGTTTCGTACCAAAAGTAAACGGCTTGTAACTTTAATACCAGTGCATACAAATACTTGAAATTTTGTACAGTGTAATGCTGTTATAGTGCCTATAGTCCTGTAAAAAGTGGGCGTTATCACCCCGCCCCTTTTTGTACCTCCCACACAAAATGACCAAATCATACCAAAATTACATAGCTCGTAACTTTAATATACCAGTGCACATAAACGCTTATAGTTCAGCACAATGCAATGTATTTAAGAATGTACTGTTTACCGAAAAATATGTGTATTTGGAAAACCCCTTCTGGTACCTCCCACACAAATTGACAGATTTATTGGTGTAATGTTATATATTACATTACTCACAAAGTGAGGGTATACCTTAGTCGGTTTACCCGACTGAAACTTTCTTACTTGTTTACATTTATACTTATATTTTCTAACCTTTTTGTTTTTTTTTTCTTTTCAGGTGTTTCTTATACATATATATATTAAAATAAAAAATAAAAATGCGAAAGTTAAATTTTTCTTGTTTTATATGATATAAATATTAAAAATTATTGAAACAACTATGTTTCTGGTTACATGAAGTAACCACTAAATAGTGAAATTAACAATAAAAAAGGTTTCAATAACAATCTTTATAGTTAATAATATTAACAATTTCATTGTTAAATTGAACATGCATTGTTTCAATAAATTAACTATGAAATGTTAATATTAACAATTTTCATGGTTAAAAAATTCAACCATGGAATAGTTAAATTAAATATTATTATTGTTAAATACCAGTCAACAAGAAAATGTTCAAATTAACCTTATATAACGTAGACACCAAATCATGTTTATTTATGGTTAAGTTAACCTTATATAAGTTTAATTTTTGGCTCAGTGTACTCACCATTGAACACTCTGATGTCTGTTGGCACAAAGGATTTTTTGTTGCGAACTGAAAAGAAAATTAAAAACATTATATTGTGAAATTCTTTTAGTAATAATATTTATATCTAGCACTTGAGAGTTCGAATTAGTGTTGTATTAAGAGCCAATCGGTTGAAGATGACAAGTTCCAGCTTGAAATTCCGATCACTCTACTACAAAACTGGAGTTGAGCTATTTCTTCAATTACATATTAGTGAGATGAATTACAATAGCTTACACACATACATGGCGTCGAAAAAACGAAACAAATATTAAAAAAATCTTTTTTAATTTTCGTTTAGTATTTGGACCATATTTGAAGTATAAACTCGATAAAGCCGGGATACCACATTCACGTAGAAACAGAAGTTTAGTAACTGTCGTTAAAACAATTACGAAAAGGTAGTTTTTTTCAAAATAATCATTTTCTGATGACAACCGTACCGTACAACCGTAAAAAACGAAGAACACAATCCTCCGTCTGTCCGTCTGTCTGGCTGGTGCGGACGATCACTTTTAATAGGTATGTGTTATTATTTTTTTAAAAATCAGGCTAAAATCAAAGATGAACTATGTTGGTCCACTCCTTCGAGTACCTCTCCACAGAGGGCCAACATTTAGTGAACTATTGGTTCACTAATTTTAATCTCTCACAGTTTCTGTCATAATATTAGCTTCCTGGTCGCTATATCCTTGAGAAAAATGGGCGGGGTTGACATGCCCCTTTTAGATACTTCTCATACAAAATGACAATTTTGCACAAAAGTTATCGGCTTTTTGGTACAGTGTAACCATAGTCTATTGAACAAGTAAGAACGTTCAGTCGTTTAAAACAACTGATCTTTTGTATGCACTGTTTTTAAAATTATAAGCTGTTACCTTTTGGAGCAAAAGCGTCCATTTGTGTGGGAGGTACCAAAAGGGGCGTGCCAATATCGCGAACTTTTCTCTGGACTCTAGGTACTTTAAAAGTATTAAAATTGTAAGTATTTGTATGCACTGGTATTAAAGTTTTAACTTTTGGTGCAAAATGGTCCATTTGTGTCGGAGCTACTAAACTTTTCTCGGAACTGTAGTTACTACAAAAATATTACATTTGTGTGGGATGTACCAAAGGGGGCTGGAAACTTCGCCCATTTTTCTTGAGGTTTTACCGACTAATAAACTAATACTATGTGTGGAATATCAGAAGATTCTAGTAAGTAGCATAGAAGAAGAATCATGAATTCACTAAATGTTTACTCTTTGTGGGGGAGGTACACGAAGGGGTGGAAAAATATGGCCCATCGTTGAACTTATCCGGAGATAGAGAAAAATATTACCGTATACCATTACGGTTAATCCTTTCGAGAGTTATCATGCATTCCAGACAGCAGACAGAAATACGGACACAGACAGACAGACGGACGGACATTGCTCAAATGACTTAAAATGGCCCAAATCGAATTTCCGCCAAACAAATATGGGTTCTTAGGTCACTCCTTCGATGTGTTACACTTTTGGCTCGTAGCAAACAATCTGCAGCCTCCTCCCTAAGGTGAGGGGATAAAAATGGGCGTCATTGCGTTCCTTTTGGGACCTCCCAAAAAAAATGCACAAACTAAAAAAAATATGAACAATTATTTTTTTACGCATTTCCTAATTTTTAGAATATGGATCATATTTTATAAATTTATACAAAGATTTTTTTTTAAATGGACATTAGGATGCTATCTTTCATAAAACGGAACCCAATTGTTTGTGCTATTTTTTATATTTTTATGGTTTATTCGTGCCACAAAAAAACGCATTTTTTCTAATTAGTTTAACAACAGTTACTAAACTATTGTCACTATGTGAAAGTTGTATTCCCAACATTTGTAGCCCTCAACATTTTCTTTTATTTTATTTATTTCTCTAATAGTACTTACCATTGAAATTGGAATTAAACAAATTAAAAATAATTTACCATAAAAAATGTTTGTGGTTTCATAAAATAGTATGCCTCAATCTACACACAAAAGTTTTCAGGTCTCGAGCAGAAAATAATGTTGCACAGTGTTATTTGACCATTTTAAACAAGGGATGTAAAGAATTCTGCCAAGTCATGGCGAAGTCCATCAGTCGTAATTAAGTCCACTGCATTTGAGAAGAAGAACAAACACGCCGCCTTTATTTATGGGTATTCTAGAATATGACAGCCAGTTATTTAATTGACTCAAGTTGAACAAACGTATATTGCAAAGCTTGTGTGCTGCACATTTTCGAAAGAAATCTCAACGTCTCCGCTTTATTGTTTGATACACATGTACGAGTACGAGTATGCAGGTATGACCGGCGACGGACAGAAACATAGAAATCTCTTCGAGATGATGACGAAGACTCACTTCCATTGCCGCTACGAACATCAACATCAGCAGCAGCAAGCAGCATCATCAGATATGTATAATCATAATAATTTTCCACGGTTACTTTCATTGCCGCAATAAATCCAAATCAAAAACCAATAACGAAACACTGTTGCATTCGGTCTTCCCTTGTGGCAGCCACTGGGCGGACAGGACAGAAGACCGTAGACCGTGCGATTCATGAGAGTGTAGCTGACTGTAGTGGTTCCGTACGATGATCTGTCGATCTGTGCCTTTGAATGGATGGATATGCATTTGAAAATTAACGACAACAAAAGAGATGAAGAAATGAGTGAGTGTAACACGCATTCTTTGTCAGACGGAACAAAGGCCATTTCGACATTTAGCGAAGTAGCCCATAATGAGGATTAGGATGAGCAGTGCGACCACGAGATCATTATTAAATCATCTTTTGGACAGAGGATTTGAAACGACCAACGATATTATTGTGAAGTTGTGACCACTAAACTCCAGTCTCAAGTTTGCTGAACAGCAAACCACAAGGCAAAGTCCCAGCGAACACCGAACTGGCCAGAAGACAGCACTTACATATTACTGCAGCCACTACTCGTGTTCGGTACAAAACTCATCACGACCCATCATCATATAGTCAGCAGCAAGTGCTCTGCCTGAGAGCAATTTGAACGGGCTGATGAGCCTGTCTGTTGTCGGTATATTTTTATTATTGACATGAATTGTTATTTGTTTAATTTTCGAAATGAAATCTCTACCTGCGTTGAACAATCACAAATCGGCCAAGAGAACATGTAATGAATTCTATTCGTATACCCCGAAATTCTGAAAACAAAATCCTCATGTTCAACATTGGAAAACATCGAGGTCATGAAATATTTCCGTAATACGGTTGTCTTTCCCTGAGTTAAAATATGACGCTATTAGCTTGTCGGCATGTACGTACAAAGTTTGTATTTTGGTTCGTTGGATGACTTCTTCAACAAACGATGACGCTAATACGTGCATTTCTTATGTATTCATTCTGGAGATTTAGAATTCGGGTCGATTACCAGTTTATTGCCGATGCCGGCTAATGGGTCGAAGTCTAATACCAAGTTTGAAAATGAACCATATCCGGTATAACATCGTTCGACACTAATTTTTGGTAATGAAAATTTAATTTTGGATCGTTATGCATTTTTGCAACTTTTTAATTCCAGTTTCTAAAAACAAAAATAGTATTTACATAGCCCTTTCATTTGACACCCATATCGTCTTACGTGGACTTTCACAAAAATTAAAAAAAATTATTAAATATGTACATATATTCCTTAAAAATATCATTACTTTTAAACGCAAAACAGAAAACAAAAAAAAAAATGATTACACAGTTTTGTTTTTAGTCAGCTTTCAGAAATATATAGACATTTCCAATATCAATAATTATACACTCACTTAGTGTGTCGAGGGTATATATCATTTGCTGCGGACCAAGAGTGTAACACATCGAAGGAGTGACATAACCCCAAGTATGTTTGGCGGAAATCCGTTTTGGATCATTTTAAGTAATTTGAACAATGTCCTTCCGTCAGTTTGTCTGCTGGCTGGTGTACGATAACTCTCGAAAGGAGTAGCCAATTAACTTCATATTTGGTATGTGGTAATATTTTTTTCTATCTCCGGCTAAGTTCGAAAATGAGCCACATTGGTCCACTCCTTCTAGTACACCCCCAGTACACAAAGGGTTAATATTTAGTGAAATATTGATTCTTTAATAACTTCTACACTTCTTGTTCGAATCCTTCGAAATTTCACACGAAGTTTTAACACACCTTGTCGTACTTCCTACACAAATGAACCATTTTGCACGAAAAGTTAACATCTTATTACTCTTATACTAGTGAACAAAAATACTTCAAATTTTGTACAGTGTAATGTTTTTATAATGCCTATCGACCAGTGAGAAGTTGGGATTATTGACACGCCCCTTTTGGTACCCCCCACACAAAAAGACTATTTTGCACCAAAAGTTAACAGCTAATAGCTTTTATACTAGTGCATACAAATACTTAAAATTTTGTACAGTGCAATGTTTTGATAGTGCATACAATCCAATGAAAATGAGTGTTATTCACACCCCCCTTTTGGTACCTCCCACACAAATGGACTATTTTGCACCAAAACTTAATAACTTTTAACTTTAATACCAGTGCATATAAATATTTGAAATTGTGTACAGTGTAATGGTTTTATAATAACTACAGTCCAGTGAAAAATGGGCGTTATTGCCATGCCCCTTTTGGTACCTCCAACACAAAGGTGCCATTTTGTAAGAAAATTTAACAGCTTAGAACTTTTTTACCAGTACATACCAATACGTAAAAATTTGCAATATATATTGGTTTTAATGTATATATAGTCTGCCGAAAATGAGCGTTGTTATTATGCCCGTTTGGTACCACCCGCACAAACGTACAATTTTGTACAAAAAGTTAACAGCTTATATCATGAATACCAATGCATATAAATACTCAATACTCAAGTACTGTTAAAATGGGAGTTATCACAGCGCCCGTTTTAGTACCTCCCACACAAAAAGTGCCAAGACATACCAATGTTAAATAGCTCATAATATTAGTACATATTCCACTGCATATTTACATAGCTCACAAAGTGAGGGTGTTGGCGAAAACATTCTTTCACCAACTTACACATTTGAATATACATACATAATATAAATATATTTTAAGATAACTTCATTTCTTATATTTGAACAACACTGTAAAGTAACTTCATAGATATATGTATTCTCTTTTGTAATATCTGTAACAATTTTGCTTCTTTAACAAATGTAGATGCAATTTTAACAGTTCAATGTGTTTAACATTTTTTTGTTTCCTGAACTTTACATTGATTATGTTAATCTTGTAACTACATTTGAACTTGCCTGCATACTTATCAACAGAAGCAGAGGTTTCATCTCATTAGCATCATTGGTTCACTCTTTCTCTCTCTCTCGCTCTCTCTCTCTTGTATCTTTTGAAGTGCTAAAACTTCACATTTGCATCTTTGCACATTTCAGTTTCCAGTAGCAAGTTTGCCGTTACAACTCTCACCAATTTACTCTGAGTGTAAATTTTCAACTCTCATTGAGTTTCTAATTTCTCTGTGCATGTGAGTTTGAGATTGAGCAAGTCAATTGGTATTTACCTCTGTAAAACAGCGGCTTAAGCTGCTGCTTAATCCGTCTGGTTTTCGCTGCTTGCTGAGCTCAGAACCACCGACACTCAGTGTTGTACACCTATGTCTATACACACACAGCAATGTTTGTACGCAAACATTAAAATTAATAAGTACTTTTTAATACTTGTTTTGTTTGATGTGGGAGTAGGCCTAGGTGTACTGGATTTGAGGTAACAGACAATTCGTCTGGATTGAGTTTTGAAACACTCAAAAATCTGAAATTTAATTATTTTGTCTGGTTGATGCTAATGACTGAAACCCTGTGTCGCTCTCTCCTTTTTTGGCTCTGAAGCAGACAACATCATTCGATAAGTATCGCTCCTGAACTTACAGTGTTTTTTTTTTTCTTATGTTAAAGCATTGAGCTTTTTGTTATCTTACAAAAAGTAAAATAAAATTTGTTCTATCTCTACATAAAAGATAACTTTTTTCTTTTGAGAACTTTTACGTACATAAGTTGGTGCCGAAACCCGGGAATTATCGTGAATATTTTCTTAAATTGAATTATTTTAATTCGCGGTATTTTTTCCTTTTTTTCACATTTCACAACATTCGTGGTATAGTGCTTCGTGTCATTAATTGGGTAATATAAAGCGACAAAAATGTGTACTCTTGACCAACTAATTCAAATGCAACGTGATGCACTTGAGATTTTGGTAAAATATCAATCTCGTTTTAATTCCAAGATTTGTTCAGAAATAACCGCTGGTTATTTACATTCCCTTGGGCAACGAATTGATGATATTTTTAATAACTTTGAAAGCCAACATAATGAAATATTAAAGAAAATTCATGAAGACGAAATAAGTGCTTGTGATGTTCCCTACTTATCCGAAGATTTCTACTTCGATTTTTCCGAAAAATATTTCACATTTAAAGGCAATCTTATGGACCAGTTATCACAACATTCGGTCACATATTCCCCTTTGTCGAGTACGTTTGCTGCACCTAGCGGACGCGCAGATACCACCATTGGAGTTGACGCAAAACTTCCAAAAATATCATTACCAAAATTTTCTGGAGATTATATGGAATGGGTTCCATTTCGTGATATATATATCTCACTTGTACATAGCAATGAAGCCCTCACCAAAATTCAAAAATTTTATTATTTGAAGGGCACACTTGGAGGCGAGGCAGCAAATTTAATAAAGACGATTTCTGTCACCGAGGCAAATTATGAGTCCGCGTGGGAAACATTAGAATCCAGATACCACAATAAAAGGATGATTGTTGGACATTTGGTGACTAGGCTTTTTAATATTGAGAAATCTGATGGAGGATTTCAATCGATTAAGACACTACTTGATTCAACGAAAGAGTGCTTATCTTCCCTAAAAAATTTGGGTATAAAAACTCGAAGTTGGGATCCTTTTTTAATTCATTTAATAGCTCAAAAGCTGGATGTTCAAACTCGAAAAGATTGGGAGCAATCTTTAAAGTCTTCTACGGAAATTCCTACTCGTTCGGAAATGTTTGAGTTTTTAGAAAGGACTTTTAGAACGCTAGAATCGATACACGACGATCGTCCGTCAACAAGTAAACAAAAACCTACAAAACATGGCAAAGTGTTTTTGCAAAATAAAAAAACTTCTGTTAATTCAGGAAATTTTGCAAAACCAAATCAATTTAAATGTGCATATTGTGACAAAAATCACTCTCTATCCAAATGTTTTAAATTTCTATCGCTTTCGTTAGCCTCGAAAAACGAATTTTTATCCGCCAAAAAAGTGTGTCGTAATTGCCTAACAATTGGACACAATTATAACAACTGTAGCTCTCCATTTCGGTGCATTATATGCAAACAACAACACCATACTGTTCTTCATACGGACGGACATGGACATCAAGATCAACGCTTGAACAATTTGCCTCCTTCCTCTGGTGCAAGTGGTGATATGGGCCAACAAGTTTCCTCTAATAGTGCTAGTTCATTCCAATCTGTTTTGCTGTACACGATTCGGTTATTAGTTCGTACCGATCGTGGGTATTTCCCATTGAGAGCCCTGTTAGATCCTGGATCTCAGGGTAGTTTAATTACTGAATCTGCTGTCCAAATATTAGGATTGAAAAAGCATAGGGCACACTGTAAAGTGGTAGGGATTGGTGACGGGCATAGTAATTTATCCAAATTCTCAGTAAATGTCGACTTATTTTCACGAATGAATAAGCCGGTTATAAGCTGCTTGGTTTTAGTCCTCTCCAATCTTTCTTCTTATACGCCTGAGCCTTCTTCGAAGCATATAGTTTTGCCTGATATAAGCACAAATAACTTGGCAGATCCCTTTTTCTATAAAACTGACCAGATCGACATGATACTTGGTTCAGACATTTGTTCAAAAATAAAGATTCCTACTGAATCCTTTATTCACAATGATTTATTCTTCCAAAACACGTATTTTGGATGGGTTTTCTCTGGATCTACTAATGCTATATCTGCTAACAGAGTTCATATCCATAATACCAATTTGGAGGCCATACTTAAGTCTTTTTGGGAACAAGAAGAAGTATGTTCTGAAAGGGATTTCACAAACGAAGAATCGTGTTGTGAATCTAATTTTAAAACCACTACAAAGCGATCTAGTTCTGGTCGTTATTTGGTACAATTGCCATTTAAAACACTGTTGTATGATAACGTTCTTCCACATTTAAATAACAACGTTATCAATGCTTTCAAAAGGTTGAGACAACTTGAAATTTCATTTTCAAAACGTCCCACTTTTGCCAAAAACTATAAATTATTCATGAACGAATACGAAACTCTAGGACATATGACCAAAGTTGGCTCATATCCCAGAGATATTCGACAAGATTCGTACTTCTTACCTCATCATGGGGTTTTCAAGGAAGACAGTACAACGACAAAGTTAAGGGTCGTTTTCGACGGTAGTAGCCATTCGAAAGAGTTTAAATCTCTTAACGAAACGCTTTCTCCAGGACCTGCCCTACAAAATGATTTGCCTGCAGTGTTGACTCGGTGGAGAAGACACAAAATATCTTTTTGTGCAGACATCGAAAAGATGTTTCGCCAAATTGACGTATGTCCAAGTCATCGCCGGTTTCAACAAATTCTATGGAGAAATGATCCATATGAGGAAATTTCCATTTACGAGCTAAATACGGTTACCTATGGTACCACGCCTGCTCCATATTTAGCCATACGAGTGCTCCGACAACTGGCACAAGATTACATGTCAGAATTTCCACTTGCTTCTCAAGTTATTTTAAGTGATTCTTATGTCGATGATATATTATCTGGCGCTGAATCAGAAGATGACGCTATCCTCTTACAAACACAATTGTGCAATATCCTTGAAAAGGGAGGTTTCATACTACGCAAGTGGATAACAAATTCCAAAGAACTTTTGAGGAAAATTCCTGAGAATTACCGAGATCCATCTCTCACATTAGATTTTGATCGTGGCGATACGGTCAAAACACTTGGAATACAGTGGAATACAGGAGATGATTGTTTTTCGTTTAAAATAAACTTTCCTGACACTGAGTCGATAACAAAGCGAATTATTCTTTCTGATACAGCCAGTCTGTATGATCCACTTGGGTGGTTAACTCCCTCCACTGTTATGGCGAAATCTCTTTTTAAAAGTCTTTGGGAAAACAACCTAGATTGGGATGATAACATCCCTGATTTCTTAAGAAATCAATGGTTAAAATACCGTTCCTCATTGCCTGAACTAGCAAATATTAGGATTCCCAGATATATAGAGTGGTCAAGGGGAGCAAAAATAGACCTACATTGCTTTTGTGACGCATCAACAAAAGCATATGCTGCAGTGATTTACTCTAGAGTGGAGTCTGTTGATGGAATATTTATAAACATTATACAGGCCAAGTCCAAAGTTACGCCAATTAAAACAGTCACAATACCAAGACTAGAATTGTGCGCAGCAGCATTATTAGTTAAGCTCACAGAGAGGGTAAAATCATCTTTGCGTGGCATAGATATTGACAAGATATTTTACTGGAGTGATAGCTCAACAGTTTTGTCTTGGATCCGTAAATCACCGTCTAATTGGAACGTTTATGTCGCCAATAGAGTAGCGAAAATACAGAGCTACAGCAATTGTCTCGATTGGAGATATGTCCCTACTGCACTAAATCCTTCAGACTGCGCCTCTAGAGGAATTCTTCCGAAGGATCTGGTGAAAAATGAAACTTGGTGGTATGGACCTAAATTCTTGTATAAACCTCCGTCATTTTGGCCAGCCAATCTTTCAAACTTATATACTCTGGAAGAGCAGAGGAAAACAAAAGTTGCATCCCATATTTCTAGTACAATGTCATATCCTGATTTGCTTTCAAGATTCTCGAATCTACAAACCCTTCTTAGAGTCACTTCTCTTTGCTTTCGCTTCGTTTACAACTCTAAGAATAATAAACAAAAGATTACAAATCCGCTGACATTATTAGAGATAAACAGAGCTTTACTCACGTTAGTCAAACTAACCCAAATGATAGACTTTCCGGAGGAATTGTCTCTCCTTTCAAAAAAACACGAGCTTAAAGAAAGCCGTATTTTAAAACTAATGCCATTCTTGGATAATAACGGTATAATTCGGGTCGGAGGACGTTTACAGAACTCTCCCTTGTCATATGATTTTAAACACCCAATTTTGTTATTAAAATCGAATCCTTTGGCAAAACTAATTATTTTAGATTCTCACGAAAAGACGCTTCACGGCGGCGTGACTTTGACTATGTCATATGTGAATCGGAAATTTTGGATTGTCTCTGGAAATACCTTGGCTAAATCCATCATTCAAAGCTGTATTAGATGTTTCAAATATTCAGCAAAAACATCTCATCAGATTATGGGCAATCTTCCATATGTCCGACTTAATGTCACTAGACCTTTTCGACATAGTGGCGTTGATTATGCCGGTCCTATTCCAATAAAAACATCTTCATTGAGGTCAGCATCTACGACGAAAGGTTATATATGTCTTTTTGTTTGTATGGTAACAAAAGCCATACATTTAGAGGCGGTTTCCGACCTTACCACGAATGCTTTTCTTTCTGCCTTTCGTCGCTTTATTTCGAGAAGAGGTATTTGTACCGACCTATATTCTGATTGTGGCACAAATTTCGTCGGCGCATCAAAAGAGCTCCAAGTGTTATACAACAAGAATAAAAAGTCGTTACCAGCAGAATTACATCAAGCTTTGAGTCTAAATGGAACGAATTGGCACTTTATTCCGCCCGCATCGCCCAATTTTGGTGGTCTGTGGGAGGCAGGAGTAAAATCTACTAAATATCATCTGAAACGAATTGTAAATGATCGATTATTAAATTTTGAGGAACTTTCAACTCTGCTGTGTCAGATAGAAAGCTGCTTGAATTCTCGTCCTCTGGCTCCTTTATGTTCAGATCCTACAAATTGTGATGCACTTACTCCAGCGCATTTCCTAATTGGAGAACCAACAACCTGTATACCAGAAGAATCTTTAATAGACTCTAACATTAATCATCTTACTCGATGGAAATGCTTGGAAAAGTTGAAGCAACATTTTTGGAAAAGATGGCGAAACGAGTACCTAAATAGATTACAGGCACGACCAAAATGGTTAAGACCGAAAACCGAGGCAAAAGTTGGTGATTTGGTACTCATTGCTGACGAAAGATGCGGCCCAGGACAATGGTTGCTTGGACGCATACACGAGACTCATCCCGGAGCAGATGGACATATAAGGGTTGTATCTGTTCATACGAAAAATAAATTAATTAAACGCCCAATCACTAAAATTTGCTTTCTTCCAGGAAATGATCCACCATCGCCAGGAAATGTTCAACCATCGCCAGGAAATGATCAACCATCGCCAGGAAATGGTCAACTATCGCCAGAAAATGATCAACAATCGTCAGGAAATTCTTCTCTCCTAAGCAATCACACTATCATGAAAGATGGAACCTATAACAGTCGCTGTGAGTCGGAGCATAGCGGAGTTTAAATAAACTCGACTAAAACACTCCCATCGATAGGCCATCAATCATCATCTAAAAACATCCGTTCTTCGGGGGGAGAATGTTGGCGAAAACATTCTTTCACCAACTTACACATTTGAATATACATACATAATATAAATATATTTTAAGATAACTTCATTTCTTATATTTGAACAACACTGTAAAGTAACTTCATAGATATATGTATTCTCTTTTGTAATATCTGTAACAATTTTGCTTCTTTAACAAATGTAGATGCAATTTTAACAGTTCAATGTGTTTAACATTTTTTTGTTTCCTGAACTTTACATTGATTATGTTAATCTTGTAACTACATTTGAACTTGCCTGCATACTTATCAACAGAAGCAGAGGTTTCATCTCATTAGCATCATTGGTTCACTCTTTCTCTCTCTCTCGCTCTCTCTCTCTTGTATCTTTTGAAGTGCTAAAACTTCACATTTGCATCTTTGCACATTTCAGTTTCCAGTAGCAAGTTTGCCGTTACAACTCTCACCAATTTACTCTGAGTGTAAATTTTCAACTCTCATTGAGTTTCTAATTTCTCTGTGCATGTGAGTTTGAGATTGAGCAAGTCAATTGGTATTTACCTCTGTAAAACAGCGGCTTAAGCTGCTGCTTAATCCGTCTGGTTTTCGCTGCTTGCTGAGCTCAGAACCACCGACACTCAGTGTTGTACACCTATGTCTATACACACACAGCAATGTTTGTACGCAAACATTAAAATTAATAAGTACTTTTTAATACTTGTTTTGTTTGATGTGGGAGTAGGCCTAGGTGTACTGGATTTGAGGTAACAGACAATTCGTCTGGATTGAGTTTTGAAACACTCAAAAATCTGAAATTTAATTATTTTGTCTGGTTGATGCTAATGACTGAAACCCTGTGTCGCTCTCTCCTTTTTTGGCTCTGAAGCAGACAACATCATTCGATAAGTATCGCTCCTGAACTTACAGTGTTTTTTTTTTTTCTTATGTTAAAGCATTGAGCTTTTTGTTATCTTACAAAAAGTAAAATAAAATTTGTTCTATCTCTACATAAAAGATAACTTTTTTCTTTTGAGAACTTTTACGTACAGAGGGTATACCTTAGTCGGTTTATCCGACTACAATTTCTTACTTGTTTTTGTTTAATTTTGCAGGACGGTGTTATATCAATACGCACATTAACCAGTGAATATTCCTGTAAAAGTGCTGATTTTTCTTTGCCGAGTGCCATATCGTGATATTCTACAATTGTGTATTATATATTACACGACAGTCCAACAACTCTGCAGGAAATCGAGTTGAGGCCCTGAAGTTAGGTACTCTAAAAAGACCCCTGATCATGTGTCAGTTTTTTCATTTTCGAGCCGTCTGTGACGATTGAGATTTAGTTGTTGAGATATAATTTTACTGTAATACAAAATCGATCTTCCGATCTTTCCGAATGGGAATGAATGAATTGCTAATGAAAGTTGACATTATCCATAACAAAACCTTCAAGCGGTTTTTTCAGCTCAGTGCGATATTGTTTTTTACACGCATTTGAAGTTGGTGATTTTGGAACGCTGTCTAACGAGAAAATCTCATTGAAAATTTGATAAAATAATGCTTATTTTTTATTATCATGGAATGTTGTGGTATCTTACTGTTTTTGGGTCGAGGAATTTATTTTTGATATTTATTTTTACCAACAAATCACGCTAGATGGCACTGACATAAAAATGGTGCTATTTCTTGTCGATTTTAATAGAAGAAACGGTTCAAAATCACCAACTTTAAATGCGTGCAAAAAAAATCTCGCACTGAACTGAAAAAAACCCTTGAGGGTTTTGTTACTGATAATGTCAACTTTCATTTGCAATTGATTTTATCCCATTCCCATTTTGGTTGTTGCACTGTGTTTTTTGTCAATGACAATGATCCATATCGATACCTCCATTCTAAAACATGCTAAGTCGACTTAGCATAGTTTTAGGGAGATTGCATTTTTAATTTCTAAATATTCCAAATTCAGTCCAAATTTGGTGTTTATCCGTCAACCCAATCAAAAGTTATTCACAAAACAGTACAGGTCATTCGACTTGCTTTATAAAGGTTACAAATAGAGATTTGGCTTTATATGGGCGGTGTCGCGTACACTCTTTCTATCCCCCGATTTTTTTTTCGATTCCGCGTATCTCTCGCCGTAATATTACTTGGAATATTGTGTTATGAAATTTGATGTATGTATGTATATGGGCGGTATCACGCGTATTATATACATATTTGTTCCTAATATATTATATTTAATTTTTCTTTGCCAAATATATTTTCTTTCAATTCAAAACATATCAAAAATTACGATTTTCCACCGTGTAGTAGGTGTCAATTCTCCTATATATTATAATGTTTCGAGATCGATTTCAATTGGAAGATTTGGCTCATTCATGTACTCAAATTAAGATCAGATTTTTGAACATCAATTGTCAGTAACTTGCAACGAGATAATGTTGCTAGTGATGCATAGTAAGCGATATCGCCCACATTGCCCTCATTCTGCAGCATTCCTTAGCAACGTCAGATCGCATGCAGTCACCAGCATAACGGCCGAAATGTCGAAAATTCTGTGCACAATGACCATCGTAAGTCCCATCAGTGTCATAACAAAGCCAACCACATGATTGGGGTGGTGGCAAATGTCTACATCTTCTTTCTGGTCACCCTTTTTGACTGCTGCTGTAGCCGTGACAGATCCCAGACTGCAGACATAACATTTGTGTGCACCAGTACTAGTAGTATGATGAGTACCTCAAGCCACGGCGTGTGCGTAGCGGCAGAAGGACAAGGTCGGGCACGGTACTGCGGCGCGCGGAGAACTGTTTACTTTCTTCTTTGGATGTTTTTCACGAAGTGCCATTAAAAATGGCCAGAACTGCAATTACATGAATTTTTTGCATGCCAGAGACATCAAGTGCTTCCACATACTATTAAAGCGTACGACGCTGCGAAGCGATGCGAGATGAGTTCCAATGCGATTCAGTACATATGCGCATAAGCACACTTCCAGGCGTCATACACTGAACGCAAAGACTTATTTAATTGACGAATGCTGACATTGATCTGAAGTATTATTACTTCGATTCGGAGGTTATTATAACATATTTGATTAGCTTGAAAAAATTGTGCATCAAACTTTCTTCAATACATATTTATTATCAATTTGATGCAAACCAAAATAATATTAATTTTTACGTTGGCGTTTTTCAGTGAAAAGCTTAGACTTCAAATCGATGATCAAATTAATTATGTAATTTTATGCAAAGATCTTTAAGAAACATTTAAGAAACATGTTCATTAATTTGATGCACCATTTTTCTTTCGGTGTATATTGGTATAGTTGCACAGGAGGAGTTCGTGGACACATCCATACCCGGGTAGGTAGATGTACTGGTCGCAGACCCGTCATCATCATCAGCATCAGCTTCGGTCGGCATCACAAGCAGGACCAAACGCAAACATACCAATTTTATTGAGTTGTTCATATTTACCTAGCGACGACTTGTTGTTCCTGCAGTAGTTGTCGTAGTGGTGGAAGGGGATTTGGGGAGCTCAGGAATGGGTTTACTCGATGGTTGAGGTCATTAAACGTCATTTAAACTGCCTCATTTTGCAATTTTGAAATACGTTTTCCTCTTCTGACCAATACCGATACAAAGCATTGACGGACCATGTTATGTACATTCGTACATGGCATTCTCTGTATGTATGTTTCCAATACATACATACGGGTATGTAAGTATGTATACACGTGTATATTTAAACAAATATACATACGTAAGTACCAGTATACAAATCATCCTTGCCACAAACCCTTTCATATCGTGAAAACGCAAATGTTTGAAATTGAATAAAAATAACAACGGTCAGCATTGAAACAATCGCCGCACCCTTCGTCGCTTCGTCGTTTCAAATTCAGAATTTCAGTTTTAACTGAACACTCACACATAGCCAAAATAGTTGTTCTAAGAACGGATACAGACGGCGACAAATGTTGCGGCAATGGCAAATAAAGCAACGGCGCCGGAACGAAGGCGAAGTTTGCCGCATTTAAGGCAAAAGAGAAGACCCTCAGCCATCCAAGCACAGCTCTGAAGATGTTCGTTGGAAAGCAAGAAGCCGGCCTTATCTGGTCAGAAAACAAAGAATAAACGGACGACAAAACAGACTACAAAGTGTGGCAAGGCACATCTCCTACGAAACTCTGAATTCAGTCGGGCACCTCCTCGACATTGTTCAGTCACTCAATGTCTTTTCGCTGAAAGGAAACGTAAATAATCTTGAAATGAGGTTGATTTTTCGCAAAAACCTTTTCGCCACAGTTCAATCGCTATCTTGTGGACGGACGAGTGCAAGACGCCTCAACCTCGTACAAGTACGGAATGAGAGAGAGAGGACAACTGAAAACGATGCCTTCGTCTTATACGGGTATTTAGGTATTTACTCGTACCAAGTCGAGCTAACACACAATACGAATGTGAATAAAAAATGGATCATCTATCATCAGACCATTCCGTTGTGGGAACATAAATCTTTGAAGGCCTGAGTCGCCTAACCCTGTGGGCAAACAAGTGTTACCCTTCTTCGGTACCTTTTGGTACCTCCCACACAAAATGGTCAAATCATACCAAAATTTATTGGCTCATAAGTTAGTACCAATGTACATAAAGACTTACAATTCGGTTTAGTGTAATGTCTTTGATGTATCTACTGTTCAGCGAAAAATAGGCGTATTACTCGATCCACTTCTGGTACCCACAAACGAATTGACAGATTCATTCGAACACTAACACAATTTTTTACAACGAGTGATACTGCGCAAAATAAAATGTAAGGTCATTAATTTCGGGCAGATCGTTTGTTTTAATGTATTATCTACTTGTGGTTTTATAAATAGTACTACCAAATACTGCTGCTTCGCACGCGAACGTCTATAAATATCATTGGAGTTACAAGTAATATTTGAACACGAAAATAAGGGTTCTGCCAATGAATTCTGGTAGAAGAGACCAAATAAATTTACGTGTAGCCGCATTTTGAAAGATAACACCAGAATTTTATTTTAGGGGGTTAATGTCTCCTCCTTTGATTTTTCGTGCAGCATGTCGGTGTATAGAACTATATACTCATATGTGTTCTTTACATCTGAGGTGTAGGGTATGTTCAGTAACTTTGTAGCAAATATTAAGGCCAATATTTTTGCCTTACACAATTGTTGGTACTATTTTAACATGTTGTAAAAAAAACCTCTAAAAGGAGGAAGACGGGGATGAAATGTTCTTTGGAAATAACAGTCAAACCCTCTTTGGCCTGTTTGTGCAGCAATGATCTAGTGATCGAAACAAAAACGATACCAGTAAATATGGGTTTGACAGAAATTTGAATTTTAGGGGTGTTTTTATGATTTGTTATCCTACGCCTCAGTTGTAAACAACATATTTTTTCTAATACCGATTTGCGGCAGGAAAAGGCTCTATGGCGTAAACTTGTATGACAAAAAAGATATCTAGTTGGCTTTTGTCAATCACCCACAAATGTATCATATAAAAGTTTATACATATTTAGAAAAGGAGCAGCTAGATCGGATTAACAGATCCCACCCATTATTTGATGGCTCACACTCTTTGGTAATATAGGAACGTACACCAAATTTAAAGATTGTAGTTTTAATAGACATATGAGTATTATAATATTTATTTACCATCCCTCGTCTGTTGAAGTTATTTCCATAGTATCTACTAACAATAACACAGTACACCAGTTTTCAGCTCATTGATTTCGGACTCAATTCTGAGAATTGGACGTGAAAGTAACCTTCCAAACACGGAACACATTTTTGAAATCGGTTCAGTAGTTCTTGCGTAATGGAGTTACAAAGAATTTGCCTACGTTTTTATATATAGGGTGATCCATTTCGATGTTCCCTACTTTTTTAAAGAAAAAAACACAGAAAATTCAAATTGAATGGGGAATGTTTATTATCATTTGAAAGAACTTTCTTTGGCATTTATTTTTTGAAGATTATGTCTATCAAATGTTCGCCGGGGCTACGGCTCAGATGGTCCATCCCTTGAGTCCAATTTTCGATGACTCGTTCGAGCATTTCGACTGGTAACTGGCGAATGACACGCGTGATGTTTTGCTCCAAGGCCTGAATCGAAGCGGGTTGTCCGCATAAACTTTAGACTTTACATATCCCCACAGGAAAAAGTCTAACGGTGTGATATCACACGATCTTGGTGGCCAATCGACCGGCCCAAAACGTGAAATTATCTACTCACCGAAGTGTTCTCTCAATAAATCCAATGATTGATGCGATGTGTGTGAAGTGGCGCCGTCTTGTTGAAACCAAATGTCGCCGAGATCACGAGCTTCAATTTCAGGCATCAAATAGTCGGTTATCATGGCACGATAACGGTCGCCATTGACGGTTACGTTCTCACCGGCATCATTTTTGAAGAAATATGGACCGATGATGCCGGTACGTCAGATCGAGAATCGGTCAATGGCAAAAAGATAGATCTTAACGAGAGCTAAAAAGGTCGTGGGTCGACTGGAAAGTGTTTTTTTTTTGATTTAAAGAAAAATGGACTTAGCGCAATTGGCGAACGATTATTTTGATAATAAAACTGAATAATTTGTAAACGTTGTTCAGGCGTAAGTCTGTCCATGATGAAATGCCAAACAATACTTAACAAAAATAACATGACAGCATGACACGACTCACACGTGATCTGTCAAAAAAGGTTATTGAAAAAAGAATCTCTACTTAGATCACCCGTTATATACTAGCAGGGACCCCCTGCTTCGCATGCGAACATTTATAATATAATCAAAAATTTCCTATAAAATTATCTAAATTCGCTAAAATCATTTTAATTCAGATATGTAGTCTTGTTGACACTTACTGTGATACATAGTTTCAAAAACACCGATTTTTAATGTCATTCACACTCTTTTAATTTACGTACAAAGAGTATAGACAAAGTTATAGTACGAACTAATAAGTCGATCTAGTTTTTCTAGTCATTCAACTAAAAAATATACCGTAAAAATGTGTATACATATACACCAGTCAGATCTCACCCATTATTTGACTCACGTTGTTAACATAATAACGCACACCAATTTTAAGATTGTCGGTACCATACTCGTACACATTTGGGTATTCGAAAATAGTTATTTACTTCGAATGATATGAACGACCCCAGCAAGGCTGGATATACACATAAATGTGTAGATTTTATTTCTTACATAATTTTTAAATGAAAGAATGAAAATAGCTTTGGTCACGGCTAAACTGGCCACAATCTTAGTAATCAAAATTGGGTTTCCCGTGAATAATTGTGCATATTATTTTAGCTTTGTATCATTTAAGATGCTTCTAAAATACGAAAATAATATAAAAGATTTTGATACCGCGAGAACTGATTACTGGCCAAACAACGAATAGTGAAAAGTCCGTGGGTTATACAACACCCGAGTCTATACATATGCAAAATTTTACCTTTCTAGCTCTTATTAGAGCCTCAGCGGTCAAAACCCATTTGACGTAAAATCTCTTTTCCTGGAGATCAATATAAACATACATCAATGTATGGGTTAATAGTTCTTAAGAGACTGTTTTAAGTACTGAAAGAGTGGAAAGAGGAACTTTTAAAATCAGTTAAGTAATGAAAATGTATCTGTTCAAAGCTACACTGACCACAGTCAGAGAAAGTTATTTTTCGCGCATATTTTAGGTTTATAGTATATTTACAAAGTTATAACTTTGTATCTTATAAGAGGCTGCTGAAAGGACAAAAATAATATTAAAGTTTTGATATGTGAATATTCCGTGTTTTATACAACATTCCTGCCTACGTGTGTGCAAAATTGCAGCTTTCTAACCCTTATTGCAGCCTCAGTGGTCAAGTGGTCGAAAATCACCAATACACATACAAAGACCATACATACATAAAAACCTTGCCATAGACGTAACCTTTCATGGTAAATTTACAGAAACAAAATCGGTTCACGCATTACAGAGAACATCAATGACAAAGAAAATTAACTTATTTTCATATATACATATAGATTGGGATATCGCGACCTAAGAGTGAAAAGGCGCTAAGTCCACTTTTTGTCAAATTTTTGAAGCGGGACCTAAGATAAGTTGGATATACATCGATTTAAAAACAAAAAAATCATGCTTTGTCATCTTTAAAAGCTGAATCGTAAAAGCGCTAAGTCCATATACCCTTTATAGAAACATGCATGTATAGTGAGTACTTTGCCTCTCCTGCAAAATTTTCAATATTTACATATTTGCGATATATAGAAAAAATACAGATTACCGTCATGTACATTTCTTAATCCAGTTAATCTGAGTATATTATTATTCCAGACATGTTCTTAGCTATATGTACGAGGTATGTTCTATAGAAAAGGTGAATTTTGAATTTTCTCGGGATACGTGCATTCGAAAAGCTTTTTTTTTATTTTTTTATGTTGGCACACTTCAGTTTGTTTCTACAACTATTATTAAGATAAACCGTACATACATTTTAAATTTCACTTAAATCGTTCTGGAAATGCGGATTTTGCAAATAACGTGACCACTCCGCTATTTATCGCGGTTAAACTAATATAAAACATAGCTGACCACAAACTGAACCTAAAGTGCAATTTTTAGCCCAATAGCGCTTGCGGTTTCCGAGTTCATGCGTTAGAAACACACGTATAGAGGTTGTTATACACGGAGAAAAATCGCCATTTCTGATATGTTTGAATTAAAAGAAAATATATTTGCAAACAAAATGTTTAAATATTATATATTTGTGGACAAATACATTTTATTTGAAAGTCAAGAAATTTTGATTGGTACGCATATATTAGAACAAAATATATTTTCGAACTGACTTTCACAAATGAAATAAGTGCTTTCACACAAACAAACTTATTGTTTAAGAAGTTTTCCAAATATATTTTATTTAAAAAAGGACTTTTAAAACTTTTTGTCTTTGTCGGATTTTAGTTTACATTTTTCCTAAATTTCGTGTTATACTTCATTGATAAGAATGTCATAAGTAGCATTAGCTTTTGTTTACGGTAATAATTTTTAATTTATAAATATATCAGTTCATCATTTTACGATTTAAATTTTAATCCAATTTTACAAACATATAAAAATTCTAAAAATTTGCGCTTTGAACTTCTGAAAAGCAGAAAACTTGGTTTAAAATTAAGGCATTGATACATTGAAAAAGTAGTTAAGTACAATTTTTTTTTGGAAATATTAGTTCCAAATAAAAATTTAGAACAATATCCTCCAAAACATATAATATTTTTGTGTGCCAAATATTATATATTTAGAGTGTGCCCCAAACATATGTATGTTTCAACCAGAATATGTTTGGGACAGTATACTACAGATGCGATTTTTTCAGCGTGTATATAAAGATTTAAAAATGTATGTTCCAAATATAAATAACTAATCACAATTGGCATTGTGGGTACTATGTATAGGTGCCCATTTCCATCCAAAGCTCATATGTTAGAAAATAAATATAAAAAATACAAACACTTAAAAAAATATTTTTCAAATCCGACCGTGGCTTTAGAAGTTATAACAAAAAACCCGATACACAGAGTGGTATCTTAACATGTTTTAAATATCGATAACTCTGAACGAGTTATCGAAAACATCTCAAAACCAGTAAGGAAAGGCAGAAAGTCGGGCGGGGCCGACTATATAATACCCTACACCTCCCTAACAATGCGATAAGGGTCATTGCCATAATAATTTGGAATAATTGGTAAATGGGTAGAAACATATTATCTATTTCTGAAACGATAATCGCTAAATTAAACAATATTCGTTCCGAAATTGAGAAACATCTTTCTGGGAAATTTTAATGATCGGAAGTAAAATACAACTTCTATAGCGGTTTGATACCAAATCAGGAGGAACATATACATGTAGCTTTAATATTAATCTGAACCGATCTTCCCTGAATACTTATTCATGTAAAAAGACCTCCTTCTGTCGAATTTCGTACTGATCGGATATAAAATACAGTCTCTACAGCGCTTACATGTCAAATCGGGGGTAACATATATATGGGAGCTATATCTAAATCTGAACCGATTTTCTCCGAATTTGGCAGTATTCCTTCATGTAGAAAGAAACCTCTTTTTGCCGACTTTCGCACTGATCGGATATAAAATATCATTTTTACAGCGCTTTCATGTCAAATCGGGGGTAACGTATATATGGGGGCTATATCTATATCTGAACCGATTTCTTCCAAATTTACCAGTGTTCATCCCTATAATGAGAAACCTCTTTCTGCCGAATTTCATACTGATCGGATATAAAATGCAGTTTTTACAGCGCTTACATGTGAAATCGGGGGTAACGTGTATATGGGGGCTATATCTAAATCTGAACCGATTTTCTCCGAATTTGGCAGTATTCCTTCATGTAATAAGAAACCTCTTTCTGCCGAATTTCGCACTGATCGGATATAAAATACAGTTTTTACAGCGCTTACATGTCAAATCGGGGGAAACATATATATGGGGGCTATATTTAAATCTGAACCGATTTTCTCCGAATTTAGCAGTATTCCTTCATGTAATAAGAAACCTCTCTTTGCCGAATTTCGCACTGATCGGATATAAAATAAAATTTTTACAGCGCTTTCATGTCAAATTGGGGGTAACGTATATATGGGGGCTATATCTAAATCTGAACCGATTTCTTCCAAATTTAACAGTGTTCATCCATATAATAAGAAACATCTTTCTGCCGAATTTCATACTGATCGGATATAAAATAAAGTTTTTACAGCGCTTAAATGTCAAATCGGGGCTAACATATACTATATGGGGGCTATATGTAAATCTGAACCGATTTTAACCAATAGGGATCGTCCTTGGGCCAAAAAAAAGATATGTGTAAAGTTTCGTCGAAATCGGATCATAATTGCGACCTGTACTTTGATTACAAGAATACATGCACAGACAGACGGACAGACAGACGGACATAGCTAAATCAACTCAGAAAGTGATTCTAAGTCGATCCGTATAATAATCGATGGGTCTATTTCTTCTCCTTTTGCGTGTTACAAAAAAATGCACAAAGTTATAATAACCTGTACCACAGTGTGGTGTAGGGTATAAAAATCTACAAAATTGCGACCTGTACTTTGATTACAAGAATACATGCACAGACAGACGGACAGACAGACGGACATAGCTAAATCAACTCAGAAAGTGATTCTAAGTCGATCGGTATAATAATCGATGGGTCTATTTCTTCTCCTTTTGCGTGTTACAAACAAATGCACAAAGTTATAATACCCTGTACCACAGTGTGGTGTAGGGTATAAAAATCTACAAAGCGTTTCCTCAGATGTGCTAACAAATATAGAACAATTGTCGTGAATATATATCCCTAAAATATACGTATATTCCGTTTTTGCATCTAAGCACAATAAAACCCCTTAAATGGAAGATTAGTGAACTAGCAACGAACGTTGTCTTATTTCAAGAAAATTGGTCCAGATTTGGGTCCGTATATAACTATCTACCGCTATGAATCTAACAGAAATCCGTATAATTGGAAAAACAACATTGATTAAATTTAAGAAATTTTTCTTTTAATTCTACATACTCTGATAGGGTGGTGTAGGGTATCTCATAGTCGACTTCGCCCTACTTAAGCCCATCTTTACCTGATTTTCTAACTGTTTTAAGTTCGAAATTAAAAAAAAAACACAAATTTAGCAAAACTGCAATACAAATTTATTTTCCCCAATTGAAATCAAAGTGCTTGCATATTTTTTCTCCTTTTAATTCGGACATCAAATGGCTTTTTACTATTATTCCTTTTCCAAATAAATGTCCGTACATATAAAAAGAGTTTGATGACAATTTATCTCTAACAATATAGTTGAATACCGCCTAACGTTTTAGAAATTTAGAGGTTCAAACTCAATTTTTGTTGCTAAGTATATACTTATGTCCGGCTCTGTATATTGCAGAGTAGGGATTATTTCTCCTGGGGAAAGCATGTCACAAACAATCACATGTAACGAAACAGGGAAAACGAAACGAAACATGAGCTGTGGGTTCAATCGATAGGAATCGTTTTTTATCTGATTTAAGGACAACAAAAGATTCAAGTATATTCCTGCCCCTCCATAAAAGCGAGCAGTTTCTCCGAAGCAGTGGTCTACGATCGGGAGCGTTATTTCCCCAGTGGTTGTTAACGATAGCCGGCATAAAGGAAATGTCCGACTACATAATTGAAAGGAATGCTGACGTTACAACTGATTGCAAATGAAAGTTTCCTAGTCACTGCACTCAAAATCAATTATTTTTCTCTGGCAAATGTTCGAGTGTCGCCACAAACAGAAAACTCAATCCTGTTCATCAAATTCATTTTTCATTTTCGAATCAGTTGATGTGTACTTTGGTGTATGCGCACGAACACATATACACCTACACACTCTCATACATATTCATAAAATCTCAGGTCTTTGGGAAATGGTATTGCGTGACAATATTCAAAATGCTGTAAAAACGATTCCTCTATTTTGGATCTCGTCTTGGGCATATGCATACCCAGCGGCGGAAATCATAGACAGGACGGCATTCTTACTAATGGAACGACGGGAATAAATATATATATGGCATTCTAACCGGCCTGCTTAGTGCACCCCGAAGACGTTAAAAATTCCTTTCCATTTATTTTCTTAAAATTTTGCAAGGTTTGTTCTTGGTTCAAGAAACTGTTATTTGCCAAAATGTTAACGGTTCTGTTGAGAAATACACCCCTGTCCTGGTACTCACTTCACATTCATCTCACTTCTCACCTTTACTTCACAGGACGAATAGCGAGGTTCCTGGCAACTGCAGAAAGTATTGCCTGCCTAACTTCTGCTTAAATAATGCATAACATGTGATTTGCCTTCCATGCCATACGGTTTTCAGGCATGATAGCGACTATTAGAACATTTCACGTGATATGTTCCAAGTGAGTGCCAGAACGTACCCGATATTCTTGGAAAATGAAACTTGTATATGTTAATATGCATAAAGATGTGTTGAGAAAGGTGGATATAGTGGTATTATAATTATCGGATTTCAAATACAGCTTCTATAGATATTCAAATACAGCTTCTTAGATGCCAAATCGGTATAAACATATATAAAATCCATATGAATATATTCATATATGAAGGCAATATCTAAATCTGAACCGATTTTTTAAAATTTAGTAGCATTTATTCGTATCTCAGGAGACTTCGCTCTACCAATGTTCGTAACGAGCAAATGTAAAATTTAGCATCTACATATAGGCTTTAGAATCTGAACTGATTTACTCCAAATTTGGTACTGATTGTACAGCAACAACGGACATATTTTTGCTAAATTTTGCTAAAAGTGGGGATATTACAGTCTATATAATCTATATATCTGAAATTGTTGCGTGACTGGCTGACTGACTGACTGACTGGCTGACTGACTGACTGATTGACTGACTGATCATCGCCCATGCCAAACGGCTGAAGCTAGAATCATGAAATTTTGTGGGAGGGTAGTCCTTGGGACGTAGACGAGCAATAAGGCGAAATTCGTACTATTAGCTGCACAATGGGGCAAAAAGGGATAAATATGGTACCACCGCCAAATCGAAATGAGCTAAAATCTTGAAATTTGGTACGAGGGTAGCCCTTAGGAGGCAGACTCAGAAATTAGCAGGATTTTTCGAAATTCGAACATTTACGTACACAGTGGGGTAAAAAGGGAAAACTTGGGATAAATGTAGTACAACAGGCAAATTCAAATGGCGAGAGCTAGAAACGTGAAATTTGGTGTGAGTGTAGCCCTTATGAAGTAGACTCTGAAATTGACAGGATTTTTCGAAATTCTAACATTTACGTACACAGTGGGGTAAAACGGGAAAAATGTGGTAAAACAGGTAAATCCAAATGGCAAGACCTAGAATCGTGAAATTTGAGTAGCTCTTGCGACGTAAACAAGAACAAGGAGAGATTTTTAAAAATTTAGGGGCACATGGGGACAGAAAGTTATAAATATGGTACCACCGCCAAATCAAAGCCTAAAATTAGAATGGTGAAAATTGAAGCGAGGTATGTCTTTATGACAACGGATCGGGGTATTTTTTTCTTCGCAGTTTTCGGGGCACAGTGGGGCAAAAAGTGTGAAATATAGTACAGTGGCTTAAAAATGTAAAACGTGGATCAATGGTTCCAGGGTAACTTTTGGAACATCAACTAGAGATTGGAAGAGATTTTTGTAATTCTAACTTTAAGAGGCACAGTGGGACAAGACGGGTTAATTATGGACCATGGGGAAAAAAGGGAACAATCTGTCAAAATTGGAACTTAAACATGAGATATGAAGAGTTTATATGGTTTTAGGAGCACAGTGGTCAAAAACGGTTAAATACTGCACAGTGGAGAAAATATGATTAAATATGTTACAGTCGGGGAAAAAGGTTTAAGTATGCTAGCGTGGAGACACATTTTAAATACGGTACAGTAAGACAAAAAATTTTTAAATATGGTACAGTGGGACAAAAATAGTTATATATGGTAAAGTGGGACAAAATGGGTTAAAAATCGTACAGTGGGGCAAAAAGGGTTAACTATGGATCAGTTGGACAAAAATGTATTTACTATGATACAGTGGGCCAAAAAAGGTTAAATATGGCACAGTGTGACAAGAATGGTGAAGTATGCAGTACAGTTGGCATAACTGTGTTGAATACAGTGGAGCAAAGAGGGTTAAATATGGTACAGTGTGGAAAAAACTTTTAAATATGGTACAGTGAGACAAAGGCTTTAATAAGACACAGTGGGGCAAAAAGGGTTAACTATGGTACAGTGGGGCACAATAAGGTGAATACGGTAACGTGGGACAAAATGGGTTAAATACGGTACAGTGGGGCAAAAATCATTACCTATGGCACAATGTGTTAGCTATGGCACAGTGGGAAACAAATAGTTAAATATGGTATAGTATGACATAAATGGTTACAGTGGGCGCAAATAGTAAAATATGGTAACGTAAAACAAAATGGGTTAAGTATGGTACAGTGGGGCAAAAAGCGTTAACTATGGAACAGTGGGGGCAAAAATGTGTTAGCTACGGTACAGTAGGGCAAAAAGGTTTAAATATGGTACAGTGTGAAAAATGGTTAGCTATACAGTACAGTGGGCATAGCTGTGTTAAATATTGTACAGTGGAGCAAAGAGGGTTAAATATGGTACAGTGGGGCACAAATAGTTGGATATGGTAACGTGGGACAAAATGGGTTAAATATGGTACAGTGGGGCAAAAAGCGTTAACTATGGAACAGTGGGGCAAAAATGTGTTAGCTACGGTACAGTGGGACAAAAATGGTTAAATATAGTGGACAAAATATAGTAGGGCAAAAAGGTCTTACATTTGATTCAGTGGAACCAAAACGGTACAGTGGGTCAAAAAGCGTACATTCAGTACAGTGGGTAAAAATATGGATGCAGGGAGAGATGGTAAGTTAAATATGAAATAATTTTTTTTTCTTTTAAAAAATTTATGCTTTTACTAGCATTGTTGTGCAAAAAGGCAAGCACAAATTGTTCAATATGTTACAGAGGGGAGAAAATGTGTTCAAAATGGTTTAGTGGAGTAAAAGGGTTAAATATGGTACGGTGAAGCAAAAAAAGTTAAATACGGTTAAATGTGGTATGTGGGGAAAAAAGGGAAAAAATAGTCTCAGATTTGTGTAAAAATTCGTACTATATAAGCACAATAAAAAGTGTTTAATATAACAGTGGTGCAAAAGGTTTTGAATGTGGTCCCTGAGTGCAAAGGTAGCTCTTAAAGCTAAGGAATTGTTTTTTCTAAATAGGTTCTTCTACTTAAACCGTGGGGAAAAACAAGTTAAATAAATGGCACAGATAATTATGACACACAAACGGTTAAATGTGGTACAATGGAGCTATTCACTTTAGATTTTTAAATTCGTACCTTTATAGACACAGTGGGACAAACATGGTTTTGTACCAGGGTGTGAATGTAGCTATTGGAAAATAAACTGGGGGAAAGTTGCTAACGTATGAACCAAAAAATTGTTTTTCAACGTTCAGAGGTACAGTGGGAAAAGGGATAAATATTGTACCATGATGTCAGGGTAACTCTTGGAACACAAACTAGAAATGAAACGAGGGGTCGTATTTTATAAAATAAAATATAAAAGTAATCAAATCTTCTTCATTTTGTACCATATGTATATATATATGTAATAAGTTATAACTATTTAACAGTACCCTAAACCGAAAATAAATAAAAGCTGGGGGCTGCGAAGCGCACCGGGTTAATGCTAGTACAATATATGAGAGCTATATCTAAACCAGAACCGATGTTCACTAATTTCGTCCTTGGGCCAAAAAAGTTACCATAAATGCGGCCTTAGAATACAACGATGCATTTAAAGACGGGCATGGTTAAATCGAATCAGGAAGTGGATCAAGTTGATTGGTATCATTATAAATAAACAATGTGTCTACCTCTACCTACCTCTTCTCCTCTTGGGTGTTACAAACAATTGCACAAACTCGTAGTACCCTAGACGACAGTGCGGTGCAGGGTATACAAATGCGTCGAACACAAAATGAAGCACAAATCATCGCTTGATGATTGGTTCGGGCTATAGAACATTATAGAAACAAATGAGTAAGACATCGATTGAATATGATTGATGTGCCCTCTTTCTGAAACTGCAACCCATTTTTCTATATTTCATATAATTTAAAAGATACCATGCCCCATTTCGTTGTTATGTATTAATGTGGAAAATAATTGATAAGAAATTTAAGATTATTTTTTAATGCAGAAATCCTTTCTTACACATTTCTTTTTTTGCCAATTTATAAATAAAATAAAATTTATTTTCGTTAAAGACTTTTATCCACATTGTAGGAGACAAAGGAAACTATCTTCAAACTTGGGCATAACGAGAAGATTATTGTGCTGTTTTTATACACTTCATGAGTAAATTGGCCATAAATGTTATAGTCTCCATAGAAGGGTCCCATATGATTTTATTTGGCTAATTGTACCCAGAACCGAGCACTCCAGAGAATTTTCTTGTTATAGCATTGACTGCAATCTTTCATGTAGGATATATACATAATATTCGAACGAGCCACATTTTCCAAAAATGTTCACAAGTGTTCATCAAAAACTGAAAATCTGGTCTTCAAATTAAAAATATCAACGAATATACTTATACTTAGTGACACTGCCACACCGTTATGTCTAGTATAGTCGTTTGGTCTGGAACAGTGATTGGCGGGAATGTGTAGACTAATTTCCGAGTGCTACCCTTAAACCAAATATTATGATTCTGACTATACGCATTTGAGTGGGTGGTGATCAGTGACTGAATAGTTGCTAACGTGGATGTAGAGACGTGGATGTAGAGACAACGATTTTACCCCTTCATATAAACGTTTTGGCGACCGCGATAGGAAATGTTTGCTGGGTGTACATATCCGTCTAGTATGTAAATTTGTATGTGTATATACATATGAGTCATAACTTTGCATGGGCTGACAGGGACTACAATTTATACGCATATCAAAAGAAGGACCTGTTCATCGTAAATCAATCAATATCGCAATTAAGAGAGTTCCACGGACACATTTAGTGTCCAATTTGAATACTTTTTATTGTTGTCTTTTTTGTAGTCCCTCTCCCATTGGCGTCGAGCAACCGAACACACACACACAAAGGCACACTCGCCCGACTCGAAGGAACTTCATACATAAGGATGAAATGGTGTGGACCACATCACGATGATGAAGGTCTACATGAAATGCAAACTGAATTAAGGTTTTGATTTGCCTACCACAAATGTACGTCATTTAAACAATGCCAACCGTAGAGGAAATGAAGTGCAGTGCTGGGAAAAAGCCAAACATTTCCGCATATACTCCCATCATTTATTTGGCGAAGCTCTTTAGACTTATCGACATCAACAGTTGTAATATGCCTAATGGTAGCATATGCTTCACAACTATCCTCTAAAAGATAATTCCTCTAAAAAGCTGAATATATATGTGACTGGCAGAATTTTGCGACGACGGGGTTTTAGTGATTTGGAAACAAATTGTGACGATTAGCCAATTTATGTACCCCCATTTTGACGAGTTGACAAAATATATTTGCGAACTAATTTTGTCAATTAAAATACATACACACATACATATGTATATCCGCAGACCTTAAATTAGACAGATGTGCCGTCCGGACGAAACGTCAAAATCTATCAGTTACGAACAAATAGGAATGAAGTATCACACGCGACAACACACTTTTCCGCGAACATAGTTAGAACTTTCTTTGCACTAATCAATTAATGTTAATTTTTTATTTGTGATAATTTCAAAAAATTCGGGAAAATCGGTCCGAAATCCGCGAAAAGCCTCTCTCTTTGAAGTCCTACTCATTGAAATTTCTATTCGTTCGTAACTGACAACTTACTCGCTCCGGGATGACATATCTTATTATTTATTATTTTTGTGTATATCTCATTGAAATTTCTATTCGTTCGTAACTGACAACTTACTCGCTCCGGGATGACATATCTTATTATTTTTTATTTTTGTGTATATCTTTATAACGAATAGGAATTTGATTCCAACGAGTGATGTTTTTCGCGGATTTTCAGACCGTTTTCCCCGAATTTTTTGTAATTGTCACAATTAAAAAATTAATATTATTCGATAAGTGCAAAAAAAGTTCGGTCAATGTTCGCGGAATACTGTTTTTTCGCGTGTTACAATTCATTCCTATTCGTTCGTAACTGATAGATTTTGACCAAAAATAATGAATAATAAGATATGTCATCCCGGAGCGAGTAAGTTGTCAGTTACGAACGAATAGAAATTTCAACGAGTAGGACTTCAAAGAGTGAGGTTTTCCGCGGATTTCGGACCGATTTTCCCGATTTTCCCATTCGTTCGTAACTGATAGATTTTGACCAAAAATAATGAATAATAAGATATGTCATCCCGGAGCGAGTAAGTTGTCAGTTACGAACGAATAGAAATTTCAACGAGTAGGACTTCAAAGAGTGAGGTTTTCCGCGGATTTCGGACCGATTTTCCCAAATTTATTGTAATTGTCACAATTGAAAAATTAATATTAATTGATTAGTGCAAAGAAAGTTACATTTTGGTTAAATCACATTTTGGTTAAATCACAACACATAAATAAAGGAATGTTATTCAAATGTAATTACTGAAAAACTTAAAAGTTGGCACACAATTAATGTACAGATACTCATATATTTATAACCTCACTTTGGTGGAGGTTTAATCGACCTAAACTTTCATTAATGTTTCCCAATACTTTTTGCTTTATATATTCCACTTGGGAATATAGGGTTTCTACAAGAGATTTGTATTCGATTTTGTAGTAACATATAATTTTACCACGTTGTTTATTTTTTTTGAGCGCTCAAAAGCAAACAATCTCAGAGAATTTGTAAACATGGAAAAAATTGGTCACCGAAATGTAATACAATACTTTCATTTGAAAGATTTCACTCGAACCAATATTACAACTGAGAGAGATTCTACTTTGGAGGATTCTTGTTTTCAACTGTAAAATATTTGGTGGCAGGGTTTAAACGGGACCGTACGAGCTGCCAAGACGAACACGGTAGTGGTCGACCAATTTGAGGTATCCACGCCAGAAATAGTAAAAAACCACAAAATGATATTGGGAGACCATCGGTTGAAGGTTCGTGCTATACATCGCATATCGACTGAAAATTTGATGATGATAAAGCTGTGCACAAGATGGGTACCGCGTTTGCTCATAATCAAGACAATGCACCAGTTCATAAATTCACTTTTACGATGGCCAGGCCAGATTTAGCTCCCTCGGATTATTTTTTTTTTCCAAACTTGAAAAGTGACTCGGCAGAAAAAGATTTGCCAGCAATGAATAGTTCGAGGTTGATGATTATTATTATTATTTTTGGAGGGGATTTCCAGGGGTAAGGGATGTGCGGGGTGTCGGAAGTTTTGGGAGAAATACTTCCTGAAGTGTATCATGTATTTCGTTCTTTAACATAGATACGAGTACTTATATACTAAAATTGTGTCTGAATTAACTAACCTCTTTCGTTACCCAGCAAATTTTGTGGCTAAATATCTCGAAAACGCTCAAAAAGAAAATGAAGAAGACTTGGAGAATTAATTATGAATCGAACAACGTACAAAAATAATTGATTTTTTCCGAAATTTTGCGAAAAGTTATGGAAAATATGCTAAAAAGAGCACGTTGAGCGCCCCAGTAGGCGAGTTGGTAGCGTACTCGCCTATGAGTTTGGGGGTCGTGGGTTCGATTCCCACCAGAGGCTCTGGTCTGTCGCTGCAAACATTTAGCCATATGGTCTTTGTAACCCGGCCTTTCCCTGGACCTTAAAATTAGAATATAAATTTACTTTGTATTGTAATTCATATAAATAAATAAATAAGAGCATTTTTTTTTTAAATTATAATAATCGCATAAATAAAAAAGTTATAAACTATTTAAACCATATAGCTCATTCTGCGCCACTCTGTATATATTTTGAGTGTGCCCAAAACATGTTTGGGGCAATATACTACAGAAGCACAGATCGTGCATATTTATAACCTTTCCTATTTGACCTGTCTACTATGCAAGGAAAACACAATAATTAATGCTATCTGTGTACATTTTGATCATTTATATGGGCTTTGATCATTTATATTTTGAACCGTCCCTGGTGAAAATGAGATATATCAGTCGATGTTTTGATATATGTAGCTGTAATATAAAGGTGTCTCACTATTATATTAACGACAAAGTTGAACAAAAATGGTTTAAATGGTGCGAGGGAACCTGCTTGCAACATAAACTAGTCATACTAAGCTTTTTTGAAATTCGTACATTTAGGAGCACGGTGTTGGAAAAAGTGTAAACTATCGATTAGAAGTGTTTTTTTTCGAAATTCATGATCTCTGTAAATTTTTACACAGATCGGTTAAAAAATGTTTGGAGTCTTTGGCAGCTGGAAAGAACCCTATTGAATTTGGTTGAAATGAGTTCAGATTTAGATATAGCTTACATATATATCGTTCGTCTGATTTGGCTCTTTAGTCCTATAGAAGATGTATTTTACATCCAATCGTTTTGAAATTTAGAATGGTAGAGTTTCATGATCCATGGACCAACGTTGCCAAATTTGAAGGACATCGGTTAAGATTTAGCTAAAGCTCCCATATATATGTTTCGCCCGATTTGGCCTTTTGCCCTATAGAAGCTGTATTTTATATACAATTGTTTTGAAATTTAGCATTCTAAAGTTTATTGATCTTTGGAGCAACATTGCCGAGTTTGAAGAAAATCGGTTCAGATTTACATATAGCTCCCATATATATGTTTCGTCCGATTTGTCACTTTTGCCCTATAGAAGCTGTAGTTTAAAACCAAACGTTCCTTTATAGCATTGATATATGTAATAGTTTCACTTTCGAATTGCGTCTTCAAAAACTGTTTTTAATTGCCGCCTTTTCTTTCAGTGCTGCACAGCCAACCCACCCCTATGCCAGGACGCAACATCAACTGCAGTCCGCATCGGTATCTCAGGGACCTGCTTGAAAAGTTTTCGTTGTGTACTGCACTTCAGGCCCTGGCTCTCTTTTGACGAGTTGAGTTCCACTTGAGGGTGGCGAAATGCGAAATGCGCAATGTCATTGTTGACGATTTCTGGAAGACTGTCAACAATGTTTTATTACAGCTGTTCACTTCCTCCTAAACGGAAAAAAGTTTTGTAACTTTTAGAGAAAATTAAAGATGCAAATTGACAGCAGTTTTAGTTGGCGTTGTATTGTGTGTTGTTTTCTCGGCGAGGGTTACCAAGTTCGTGCAGATTGGCCGGCATGAAGGGTTCGTCCGTCGGATGTTTGGAACAAATCTGATCTGCCACATTCGCTTCGATGAAAACTTTGGCAAAAGTTGAAAGTTTGCGACTTTGTATGTTGTTATTTCTGCTGGCGATAGGCGATAGGGTTACATGGGGTTGCTGATTATTTGCCATTGTCGTGTTTGTCACTTTGAATAATTCATTAGAACAACAAGAAACATCCCCAACATTCCGCAAAAGAATATAACAGCACCACCGCCCCAACACACACACACACAACCATCGCGATGTGTTTGCGTGTGGTTTACTGCTAACGGAAGAAATGACTTATGAATCAAATTGGGCAGCTGGCATAAAAGTTCCCAGACGTTCGCCGTGTGTATAGCTCGATACAAGTTTGAGATTCGGCGGGTGCAATCTAAGAAAATTTGACGAAAAAATTCCATGAGCACCTGCAGGTGCAAGCGGTGGATGAGAGGAATGCGACAGACGATGTCATCATTGTTTGATCCCGGGACTAACGTGTCATATAGGCAATGGCTGCATTGCCGTACTTTAGTGTAAACTAGTGGCTGCAGTGTGGAAAAAGGGAGCATCACATTTAGAGTCGTTCTCACATGGAGGAGGTGTAGTTCCGTATGGACAAGAATATTATGCTTAACATACATATATGCACACATACGTATGTATGTAAATGGAACCACATGTTAATGTCCGATGTATGTACGTTGCGTATGTATGTACGTATGTTGAGATTGTGTATTCAGAAAATTAATCTATTTCCTTCCATATAGCCACCCTATGGACACGACTGAAATTTTGCTATAGGAAATACGAATATGTACTCCATATGGATGCAGTACATATGTATATATCCGCCGCATATATGTGTTTATACATACATATTTATGCATATGTGCATATGCAGTATGTTTGTAGGTGTATGTCCAGTACCTCATGAGTATGCAAAACTTATGGGAATGGTTAAAACATTTCAATTTCAATTTGGATAAATACCTTCTCTAAGCATCCCTCGCGGCATTGCTGGACACGTATAGTTGTGGTTTGATGCTTTTGCTGCTCATGTTGTAGTTGTTGTTGCCCTTGTTGACGCTGCATATGCAGTTGTTGTTGGTGTTGCTGTTGTTGTGTGGGACTACTGGCTGCTCTGGATGCACACAATGCAATGACCATTAGAAGAAGGGTTAGCATTTGTTGCAACTGTGCACACATGCTGGACGATGAACCTATTGTTTTTGCATTCAAACGCTTAGAAGAGTGCTTCATTATCCGATTGGACTTGGACGGGGTCAAATGTAGCTCGGAACGCAAAATTGTTATATATGTAGTATGTATGTACATATATAGTATGTACGTATGTAGGTATGTGTGTATTTTTGTGGATTGGTATACAAGTGCAGCACTACAACTCCGGCCGGGATTTTGGAGGACTTCGAGATCCAGACATCACAGAAAACCGAAGGCTATGTCATTTCTCTGTTCCCTTATTCCATGTATAAGTACATACAGACACTCTTCATAGACTTCGATTGACATTACTACACGCACGGTCTGTTATAACTTGGGTATACGAAACATATTCTGTTGCCTTAGGTATTTATTTTCGCGAATGCAACTTCTTTGGATTTCTATGTAAATCAATTTAAAATGCTTTCATATCATATTGCAAAGATTTATTATTATCTAGTTGTACTGCTTTGTGTGAGTACCGACGGACTTTCGAAATCTTGCTTACACGCACGACCACAAACTGAAAACAACCGAAACCTCGGGGAGTCTACACTAAACTGTGTTTGCAGAATTTTTCTACATCAGCCAAGAAGAGAGGACGATTGGAGCCAAGTAAGAGCACACACATCCACACACACACACACACCCAGTTATCCATTATTTCATTCTTGCAGCGAGCGAGTGAAGGTGAGCCCCAACCACCAGTAAACACACACACACACACACAGCACATTAATCTGTCCATCTGCACTCTATCCGGTATTCCGGGCATGCGACGACAATGCGAAAGGCTTTCTGTATTGTGTATACATATATCTATGTATGTGTCTGCGAGTGTTTGTTGCAGAAAATAAAAAAAGAACGGCCACAATCTCTAATTGGATTAGGATGGGAGAGTACTGAGAGCAATTTAGTGGAGACTTTTTACCAGCGAGAGAGAATAATGAGCACGCAACACCGAGTCACAGTACACATCAGAAGTAAACAGAGGAACAGAATAACCTTCGTTGAGGTTAAGTGAAGTGAAGTTGTGTTGAAATTAGTCTCTTTCGAAATAGGCCAATTGCAGGATGGGCGACCCACAACACAACGCATGTTTATCTGTACGATTCAAAACATTGTGCAGCGCTGTTGTGTCACTCTGCACACCGCAATGTGAGAGAGCGCATAATCCAATTAGACCACGAAATGTTGCAGGGGAAGTGGTCCAACGAGGCTGACTAGATTTCCGAATGAACCATTGCCCCTGCGACAACTGTAGTCAACTTTTAGACTGGTTGGAATCAAATTGGCTCGACGTAAACATATGCTTTGTCGAACGACCACTGAGCACTGAGGGAGGGATGATGGATGTCTATTGATCTTTATTCCATTGTATTAAATTAGAAAAAAATTCGAAATTGCAATACATATTTAAATAAATATGTTCTAACTATTGTACCCCAATATTTAACATATTTTAAGCTACATATAGGTACAAACGGTTGTCAGATCTGGTTATGTAATGACAATTAAAATTTTTTAGCAAATGGTAAATTGTCAGTTCAGACGATTTTAAGATTTTTATTGACATCTTACTGACAACATTTTAAGATCTGACAACAGTCTTTACATAGCTTTACTTTACACATATTGTTTTAAAATTATATATCCTCATACCTTCACATATCGTCGGCCTAATGCTATGTATGCTCTTTCAGAATCTGTAATAATTGTTTTCTAGTTTTCTAGTTTTCTAGTTTTCAAGATATTGGTAGGGTAAATCGATTTATCTCCGACGTAGGCAAATAAATTTGTTCTATGTATTTTGGTTTTGATAATATGTCAATATATCATGCTCTTTCAGAATCTGTAATAATTGTTTTCCTATCTAGAACAAGAAGCGATTTTTTAAAAATTTTGGGGGCACAGTGGGACAGAAAGGGATAAATATGTTACCACTGCCAACTTTAACGTCTAGAATTAGAATGGTGAAAATTGAAGCGTAGGATGTACTTAGGACAACCTATCGGGGTAGTCAGCTCTTTTTTGTAATCGTACTTTTCGGGGCACAGTGGGGCAAAAAGTGTAAAATAGGGTACAGTGATTTAAAAATGTTAGATATGGTCCCATGGTTCTAGGGTAGCTTTTTGTAACATAAACTACAGATCGGAAGTGATTTTTGGAAATTCTAACTTTAAGAGGCACAGTGGGGCAAAATGGGTTAATTATGGTACATTGGGGTAAAAATGGCAAAATTGGAACTTAAACTTGAGATGTGAAGAGCACAGTGTGTCAAAAACATTAAATAATGGTACAGTGGATAAAATGTGATTAAATATGGTACAGTTAAGGGTTAAGTATAATAGAGTGGGGACAAATTTTTAATATGGTACAGTGAGACAAAAAGAGTATAATCCTACGGTAGAGTGGGGCAAAAAGGATTAAATATGGTGTGACAAAAAATGTTTAGCTATTAAACAGTGGGTCAAAAGGGGGCCAAAAGAGGGTTAAGTATGGTAGAGTGGTGAACATTTTTTAATATGGTACAGTGAGACAAAAAGTGTTATTTAAATATTTAAAGGGCCAAAGAGGCCAAAAGAGGGTTAAGTATGGTAGAGTGGTGAACATTTTTTAATATGGTACAGTGAGACAAAAAGTGTTAAATATTTAAATATTTAAATAACACTTTATTAAATATTTAAATAACACTTTTTGTCTCACTGTACCATATCAAAAAATGTTCGCCACTCTACCGTACTTAACCCTCTTTTGGTCCCTTTTTGACCCACTGTTCAATAGCTAACAATTTTTTGTCACACCATATTTAATCCTTTTTGCCCCACTCTACCGTAGGGTTATACCCTTTTTGTCTCACTGTACCATATTTAAAATTTGTCCCCACTCTATTATACTTAACCCTTAACTGTACCATATTTAATCACAGTGAGACAAAAATGGTTAAATATGGCACAGTGGGGCAAAAAGGGTTATGTATGGTACAGTGGGGCAAAATAGTTAAATATGGTAAAGTAGGACAAAATGGATTAAATATGGCGCAGTGGGGAAAAATTTATTAAATATGATACAGTGGGACAAAAAGGATTAAACACAGTGTGACAAAAATTGATAACTATGGTACAGTGGGTCAAAAAGGGGCAAAAAGGTGTTAAATATGATACAGTGGAGCAAATGGAATTAAATATGGTACAGTGGGGCAAAAAGTGTTAAATATGTTACAGGGAGACAAAGGGTTTAATATTGCACAATGGAACAAAAAAAAGGGCTAACCATAGTACAGCGCGGAAAATATAGTTAAAAGTGGTAAAGTGAGTCAGTGGGCCAGAAAACGTTACCTCGGAAATAGTGAGGCAAAAGTGTGTTAAGTATGGTACAGAGGGACAAAAATTATTAAATATGGTACAATTTGACAAAAATGGTTGACTATTGTACTGTGGATAAAAGAGAGTTAAAAATGGTACAGTGGGGGAAAAATGGTTCAAAATGCTACAGTAGGAAAATGGTTAAATATGGTACTGTAATACAAAAGTTGCAAAATATGGGCAAAATTATGGATCAAGGGAGAGAGGGCAACATCTGGAACATATATGTATATGAGAAAAGAAGTCCTTTTTTCAAATATTATGATTTTAGTTAAAGTTTAATATTACGGTGCAGAGTGGCTTAAAGGTGTTAAATAGGGTTGTGTATAGCAAAAAGGGTTAAATGTGGTACAGTGAAGCAAGAAATGTTAAATATGGTACAGTCGGGTAAAAAAAAATTAAATACGGTAAAGTGTAGCAAAATGGTAAATGTAAGTGGGGAAAAAGTGTTATATATAGTCCCAGATATGTATACAATTTCTTTATTTAGAAGAACAGTGGAATAATAAAATATTGAATAAAGTTAAGTAGTGCAGTGATTCATAACCAAAGTGCGATGCTTCTATATAAATAGTTGGTAAAAAGTTAAATAAGGCAAGGTATGGTAAAAAGGTAAACGTGTCACAGATAGGGGACATAAAGGGTAAAACACGGCCTAAGGTTGCGAATATGGCGCTTGGAATATAAACTATGATTTCTCTAAATGCACATTTTAGTAAAATTGTTGGGGCAAAAACGATTAAATGTTGTACAGTGGTGCAAAAATGGTAAATTATGACACATTGGGTTGAATGAATAGAGCGAAAATGATTAAATATGGCAATTGTAAGTCTTGCAACTTAAACTAGGCATTCATTTAACTTTTTATACCCTACACCACTCTGTGGTACAGGGTATTATAAGTTTGTTTCACGGCAGATGTTTGTAACACCTAAAAATAACACAGCTAGACCCACCTTAAAGTATACCGATCGACTCAGAATCACTAGCTGAGCCGATTTAAGCATGTCCGTCCGTCCGTCCGTCCGTCCGTCTGTGGATGTAAAGTTGTTCGTCGACTATAGGTCGCAATTTCACTCCGATCGTTCTGAAATTTTGCAGTTTAGAGTATTTCGCAGCTGTTAAGATCGCTATTGAATTTGGTTGAAATCGGTTCAGATTTAGATATAGCTCCCATATATATCTTTCTTCCGATTTGGCCCTTTAGTCCGATAGAAGCTGTATTTTACATCCAATCATTTTGAAATTTAGAATGGTAGAGTTTCTTGATCCATGAACCAACACTACCGAATTTGAAGAAAATCGGTTAAGATTTAGCTATAGCTCCCATATATATGTTTCGTCCGATTTGGACCTTTAGTCCTATAAATGCTGTATTTTACATCCAATCTTTTTTAAATTTAGAATGGTAGAGTTTCTTGATCCATGAACCAACATTGCCGAATTTGAAGAAAATCGGTTAAGATTTAGCTATAGCTCCCATATATATGTTTCGTCCGATTTGGCCCTTTAGTTCTATAGAAGCTGTATTTTACATCCAATCGTTTTGAAATTTAGAATAAATAAATAAATTTATACATGAACTACAAAATTTATATTTCAGAGTTATTCAATATTACGAGAGTGGTGTAGGGTATTATATAGTCGGCCCCGCCCGACTTTAGCCTTTCCTTACTGGTTTTTAATTAAAACTGTTAAAGACACGGTGGGGCAAACATTGTTTTATATTGTATCGGGGTGTGAATGTAGCTAATGGAGCATAAACTAGGGGAAAAAGGTAAAATATGGTCCAAAAAATAGTTTTTGACATTTAGAGGCACAGAGGGGAAAGGGATAAATATTGTACCATGATGCCAGGAACATAAACAAGATAATTTTTCCACATATGGAATAGTCATTTGTTTTTGAAAGAAAGAGGTATATAATTCTCAATAGCAGGGTGGAAAATTCTTCGAACGTGAACTTGAGATTTGAAGCAAATTTGCATAGATGAGTCTTCATGCTCTTGACCGCAGCTTCCCACATTCCACCCATGTGGGCAGCATGTGGCGGAATGAAATGCCAAGTGAAGCCATATAAGTTGTATTTATCGACAAATGTGTTTCTCGGCTGATCGAATAAATTTCTTGTACTCTTGAGCAAGCGATCAACTAGCTCCGACAAAGTTGGAGAAAATTTGTTTGGGAAACCCTTTGCGCCCTACAAAGCGATGCTTCCGCTTTCTGAGAGTAATGCTTCCGTTTTCAGGTCGGAACAGACTTCCAAGTGAATAGCCCTAGTCGACCAACAAACAAAAATAGCAGCGTATCCCTTTTGGGGCTTGTCATTTCGGAGCTTGGAGGTTTTGATCTCGAAAGGACCAGCAAAGTCCAGTCCTGTATTGGTGAAGGGTAGAGAAAAGGTGCATCTTTCGGATGGCAGAGCGGCCATTATTTGGTTACGCACACTGTGCTTGTAAATAGTACAGTCCCTACAGTTTCGGATACAGTGTTTAACCGCATTTTTGAATCGGATGACGAAGAATTCTTGGCGAATTGCTCGTAACATAACCTGGTGTTCAGCATGCAACAATGTTTTGTGCGTGAACTCGATAAACAGTTTACAAAATCTGGAATGTTCCGGTAAGATGAACGTCCATTTACGCGAAGTAGGGGATTTTCGTCCAGGAATGGGTTCAGCGTTAAGAGCTTACTCTTTGAACATATGAATTGACTAGCTTTAACCCGGTGCGCTTCGCAGTCTGCATCTTTTATTTATTTTCTGTTTAGGGTACTGTAAAATAGTTATACCTCTTTCTTTCAAAATGGCATGATTATTATACATATATGGTGCAAAATGAAGAAGATTTACCTTTATACTATAAAATACGAACCCTCGTTACATTTCTAGATTGTGTTCCAAGAGTTACCCTGACGTCATGGTACAATATTTATCCCTTTCCAGACTGTACCTCTGAACGTTGAAAAACTGTTTTTTTGGATCATACGTTAGCAACTTTCCCCTGGTTTATGTAGCTACATCCAAACCCTGGTACAATATAAAACCATGTCTGTCCCACTGTCTCTATAAATCCATTGTGCCACATTTAACCCTTTGTATGTCATAATTAACAAATTTTGCACGATTGTACAATATTTAAAAATCATAATTGATATTTCAAGGTCCAAATTCGCAACCTGAGGCCGCATTTCAACATTTTTGTCCCCTATATGTGCCATTTATTGAACTTGTTTTTCCCCACAGTTTAGGTAGAAGAACCTATTTGGAAAAACCAATTTCTTAGCTTTGGTTTAGGCTGTAAGAACTACCTTTGCACTCTGGGACCACATTCAACACTTTATACACCACTGTTCTATATTAAACACTTTTTCACTTTTTCCCGACTTACCACTTGAAAAATTTTTGCTAGTCCCAACTCCATCATATTTCTAACGTTTTTGCACCACAGTGTTACTTAATAACAGCATACATTTTGAAAAAAAACTTTATTTCATATGTAAGTTACCCTCTCTCCCTGCCTCCATATTTTTGCCCGCTGTACTAAATGTACGCTTTTTGTCCCACATTACCATATTTAACCCTTTTGGGTCCACTGAAACATATCTAACACTTATTTGTCCTACTATATTTTGTCCACTGGATTTAACCATTTTTGCTCCACTGTACTATAGTTAACACATTTTGGCACCACTGATCCATAGTTACGGCTTTTTGCCCCACTGTACCATACTTAACCCATTTTGTTCCACGGTACCATATTTTACTATTTGTGGCCACTCTAACAATTTTTGTCACAAAGTACCATATTTAACCATTTGTGTCCCACTGTACCATAGTTAACACATTTTTGTCCCACTGTTTCATAGTTAGTTTCATTTACCATATATAACTATTTTTGCCCCACTGCACAACTGTGCCCCATTCAACTTTTTATCTCACTGTACAAAATTTTTGCCCCACTAAATGTTTGTCTCACTGTACGGTATTTAAAATATGTATCAACGCTAGCATACTTAACCCTTTTTCCCCGACTGTACCATATTTAATCATATTTTCTACAGTGTGCATTATTTAACCGTTTTTGACGACTGTGCTCCCGTCTTGTCCCAATGTGCCTCTTAAAGTTAGAATTACTAAAAATCCCTTCCGATCGCTAGTTTATATTCCAAAAGTTACAATGGAACCATTGATCCATGTTTGACATTTTGTAGCCACTGCACCATATTTTACACTTTTTGCCCCACTGTGCCCCGAAAACTACGAATACAACAAAAAACTGACTATCCCGATCCGTTGTCCTAAAGATATCCCTCGCTTCAATTTTCACCATTCTAATTTTAGGCTTCAAATTTGGCGGTGGTACCATATTTATCCCTTTCTGTCCCACTGTGCGCCTCATTTTTTCAAAAAATCGCTCCTTGTTCTAGTTTACGTCCCAAGAGCTACTCTCACACCAAATTTCACGATTTTAGGTCTTGCCATTTGAATTTGGCTGTTGTGGTACATTTATCCTATTTTTACCCCACTGCGTACGTAAATGTTCGAATTTCGAAAAATCCTGTATATTTCTGAGCCTACCTCATAAGGGCTACCCTCACACAAAATTTCACGATTCTAGCTCTTGCCATTTGGATTTGGCTGTTGTGCCATATTTATCCCTTTTGCCCCATTGTGCTGGTAAATTTTCGGATTTTAAAAAAATGCATTCAATTTCTGGGTCGAACCCATAAGGGCTACCCTCACACCAAATTTCACGATTCTAACTCATTCCGTTTAGACTTGGTGATGGTACCATATTTATCCCTTTTTGCCCGATTGTGCGGGTAATAGTACGAATTTCGAAAAATCCCGTCTTATTGCTCGTCTACATCCATGGGCTACCCTCCCACCAAATTTCACTATTCTAGCTTCAGCCGTTTGGTCTGGGCGATGATCAGTCAGACAATCAGTCAGCCAGTCACGCAACAATTTTATATATATTATATATATAGTATATATAGTAGATTACTCTGAAGAGCTTGATATTCAGCGGGATAGTATGCTTGTTGCGCTAGTTTGATTATATGGTATTTGACAAAGCTAATTTCGTGAGCAGTAATTATTTCATTCAAGTCGGACCTGGATTGTTTCCTACATTTCTTAATAAACCGGAACATCAAACAGAGCACACGCAAGGCACGCCCAAACGATGAAAACCGATTTAGAACATCTTCAGTTTGGGTTTGAGTCTGAAAGCTAGCAACTTTCTTCTCAAGATCTGGTTCTTTGTGTGTTGTTTTCTTCGGCCAGTAGTCAGGGGTCATCACTAGCTGGTCCGTGTCACCATAACGGGTTCAATTCCAATTCCGATGCTGTACATCCTCGAGTCACAATATCCGCAGGATTTTCGCTGGTTGGTACATGTCTTCAGCTGACATTGCCAATATTATCCAAGATCTCAGAAATATTGTTTGCAACAAACGTTTTCCAATGATATGGTTTGTCCAACCAGGCAAGCGTAATCGGAGAATCCGACCAGAGAACAAGTAAGAAAGTTTCAGTCGTGTAAACCGACTAAGGTATACCTTCACTTAAGAGAGTACTGTAATATGAAATATTACACGAGTTAATCTGTCAATTTGTATGGGAGGTACCAGAGGGGGTTTAACAAATACTCCTACTTTTGGCTAAACAGTAGATACTTCAAATATTTTGCACTGTACCGAATAGTAAGCGTTTAGGTGAACTGGTATATTAAAGTTATGATATATTCATAACTTTAACTTATAGCCCTTTAAAAGCATAAAACTGCACAAAATGTCAAGTATATTTACGCACTGGTATTCAAGTTATAAGCTGTTAACTTTTAGCGCAAAATAGTACATTTGTGTGGGAGGTACCAAAAGGGGAGTGTCAACTACGCCCAATTTTCACTGGACTGTAGGTACTATAAAAGTATTACACTGTACAAAATTTCAAGTATTTGCATGAAGTGATATTATAGTTATAAACAGTTAACTTTTTGTGCAAAATGGTCCATTTGTGTGGGAGGTACCAAAAGGGGTGCGGCAACTTCGCCCATTTTTCTCGAGGTGATATTGACTAAGATACTAATATTATGTGTAGATTTTCAGAAGATGGAGATTAAGAAGATCCTTTTCAAGCGAATGCGGTTTAACTTCTTCATCCCAATCTGTCCCGTCAATCCAGAGTTGTTGCATGAGGACTTTCACGACAACTATTACTGGGGCTAGCCAACCCGCTGGGTCAAAAAGCTTTGCAATTATTGAAAGGATCTTACGTTTTGTCAAAGGATTTGACGGAACAGGGATATTAGAAACCTTGTAAAATAATGTATCCGACATGGCATTCCATCGAATACCCAATGTTTTTGTCTCATTGGAGTCCTCAAGTTTCAGAAAGTCTTCGTACAGAAGATCCTCCGGGGGAAAATGGAACAAAATTTTGTGGATGATTTGCGGTCAGTTTCTTTAAGGGAAATCCTGCCGAGTTGAGCAAATCAATGAGCTCAAGTAAGTATGACTTTGCCTCGGGTACAGAATGTCCTCCAGAAAGTACATCATCAACGTGTATCTGGTCCTGTAGAATGGACGCGGCTGTTGGATGAGTAGATTTGCCATATTCGCAAAGTCATTATGGCTAGGTAGGGGCACAGTTTTCAACTCCTTCAGTTGGAATATTCTTAAACAGAATCAGAACATATTTAAAGAATCGCCATCGCAGAATGACGTTCATCAGGTCATTTTGAAGAGTTGGTCCAGTATGTAGAACGTCATTGAGTGAAACTCCAGACCAACTCTTCTTCGACGCGTTGAACACAACTCGGACTTTGGTGGAGGTTCTCAGGTTTGACGACCGCATGATGCGGCAAGTAAAAAGAACAATATCGAGAATTATCGTAGATTTCCGAAGATGTTATACGCTCCATGTGGCCCAGTTGCAGATATTCCGACAAAACCTTGGAATACTCAGCTGCTAGTTCAGGAGATTTTCCTAGAGTCTTTTCCATCCGAACATATTGACCCATATCATCCCTTCTGGATGATCCAAGGGCTAAGGGGGAGACAAATCGTGTCGGAAAGGTAATCGGACAACGTACTTTCCATCCGAATGGCGAACAGTTGTTTCCTTGTAAAATTCTTCGCACCAACTATCTTCGTCCGAGCTTTTCCTTGAAGTTGGAACTTCCTCGAGTTCCCAGAATTTCATTATATCATCGTTGAGCGAAACAGGCGACGTTATCCATGTCGCGAACGTGTATACAGAACGCACATTAGGTGGGCCACTTAGAATCCATCCAAATTCCGTTTCTTGTGCGAGAAGATTACCGGCAACATTCGTTTGTATTTCGGATCTCAGTACGAAAGGCAACATATCGCTTCCTTACAACAGATCGATAGGAGCAGGTCGTGAGAAGTTTGGATCTGCTAAGTCAAGTTGGTTTTACTTCGACCAATCAAAAATTTAAGTTGGACATGTCGGCATCAAGTGGTTCATTTTGGAGACAACAACTGAAGGCAACTTGAGTTTGAAACCGGTCTTGCGAGAACTCAAAGTATTTTTGCACAGTTTCGATGAATTGTCGAGAACAGTACCTCCGAGTCCCGAAATCGTCGTAAACGATTTCGTTGTCGGAAGGGACAAACGGTTAACAATTCGGTTGGAAATGAAGGATTCCTGAGACCCTTGATCGATAAAAACGCGTATTGGAAAAAGGGTGCCTAAATGCTCGATGTCAACCAAGGCTGTAGGCAGGACGGTCCTCCCTCCTGACTCGGAAAAGTTCAATTGGACTTTCGATCTCGTAGCGTAAGCGGAAGCTAACGTAGTCGGCTGATCATACTGAGTGTCTGAAATGATGCTACTTGATCTTGCGGGCCCCGCCTATCAGTTGCGGTATTCGGATTTTGTACTCCCATTGTACGAATACTGATTCCTGGCGTATCCAGTATCAGGATGTAGAAGAGTGTGATGTGGTTGATGGCATTTTTGGTACAACTTTTCACTGTTACAGTTTTGTGAAACATGACCGTAACACAGACAATTCTCGCAAATCTTATTTGCACTTACAAGCTTTCGCTGTATAAGCAATCGTGTTAAAAAGCTTTGTCAAGCTTTGTACACACGATAGTGTCATCTCTAACAATATTGTCAGTAAAATGATGGAAAAATGCAACCATGTGAACTTACAACCGTGTGAACATACATTTTTTTCCTGCAACGTTGACAGAAACGTTATTGTAAGACAATAATATTGGTAGACATCTGGCAATAGTGTAAACACACATCGTTGCCATTGCGAGATAATTTGCAGTCTCTTTTGATTTTCAGATGTGAGAAGTTTATGCATGTGACAATGGCGCCATTATCAGTGAAACATTTTATTGGCAACTCTTGTAATCGTTTGAACTGGCAATTCACCTTTGCCTAACAATCTGTCATTGTCAGTATATTTGAAGCACTCTAGCAAGTTTGATATCGTTGTCCAATCTGACAATCGGGTGAGAGAATCAATAATTTCAATGTTTTCATTATCATGGCGGACGAATTAGCTGATATTTCAAGGGATGAGCAAGTTTCAATGTGCATCCGGTACCTTAATGAAAACGATGGGCGATATACAATTTGCGAAGATTTGTAGAGCTTCGTCCCAACAAAACAGTTCGGCTGAATTTTTTTGTAAATTTCCTCGGTACGTCTGGTATTGATTGTATAGTTTATGTTCACGCATCTGACAAGGGCGCCATTGTCAGAGCAACATTTTATTGGCAGCACTGTCTACAAAATATTTTGATCTTGCGGGCCCCTATATACATATTTACAAAATATATTGTAAATACATGAAATTGTAAGGTTTTTTGACAATCGTCCGAACTGTCAATTCGCCTTTGCCTAAAAATCTGCCATTGTCGTACATTGACAGCTTTTTAACAGGGTTGATAAAGTCGACCGATATGAGAATTATCTGTACCTAGCATAAGTTATGCACGCAAAGTAGTCTCAGTTAGAAATTGTCTCGGCACTATCCAAACCATATACCACTTCTTTCAATGTCCTAAAGAGCAAGGCAAATAGCTCTCCAAGAGCAATTTCTAATAACAGGAACTTCCGTGACGATAAAAAACAAAAATTAAAGTGATATTGCGAACTCGGTGGGTAGAACAACACGAGCCTGTTTAAATATAGCGTGATCCATTTTGATGTTCCCTACTTTTTTAAAGGAAAAAACACAGAATATTCAAATTGAATGGGGAATGTTTTTTATCATTTGAAAGAACATTCTTTGGCATTTATTTTTTGAATTTATTTATGTTTCTCAAATGTTGGCCGCGGCTACGTCTCAGATGGTCCATCCCTTGAGTCCAATTTTCGATGACTCGTTCGAGCATTTCGACTGGTAACTGGCGAATGACAAGCGTAATGTTTTGCTCCAAGGCCTGAATCGAAGCGGGTTTGTCCGCATAAACATTAGACTTTACATATCTCCACAGGAAAAAGTCTAACGGTGTGATATCACACGATCTTGGTGGCCAATCGACCGGCCTTAAACGTGAAATTATCTGCTCACCGAAGTGTGCTCTCAATAAATCCATTGATTGATGCGATGTGTGGGAAGTGGCGCCGTTTTGTTGAAACCAAATGTCGCCGAGATCACGAGCTTCAATTTCAGGCATCAAATAGTCGGTTATCATAGCACGAGTTACGTTCTCACCGGCATCATTTTTAAAGAGATATGGACCGATGATTCCGGTACGTCGGATCGGGAATCGGTCAATGGCAAAAAGATAGCTCTTAACGAGAGCTAAAATATTGCTCATGGGTGTCAAGGTCGTGGGTCGACTGGAAAGTGTTTTTTTTTTTGGATTTAATAAAATGAACTTAGCGCAATTGGCGAACGATTATTTTGATAATAAAACTGAATAATTTGTAAACGTTGTTCAGGCCTAAGTCTTTCCATGATGAAATGCCAAACAATACTTAAAAAAAATAACATGACAGCATGACACGACTCACACGTGATCTGTCAAAAAAATGCTATTGAAAAAAGTATCTCTACATAGATCACCCTATATATCTCCACGTACAAGTAGAGGTGGAATAAATGCATTCGACCTGGACTGATCAGAAAACTACAACATCTGCATTTCAGTTATTGCTGGTTATAAAAACGTTGGATTTTCAAGTTCCGGTCCATGTAGTTCATTCAGTTCACTGCTTCGAATTATCATTAAGTTGCGGTCTTCAAAGTGAAAATCAAGATTTAGCTGAAGCCGCCCATCTGGCTGAAAATACGAAAAAGGAATTGATGGACATACGTGAAAATTGCACTCTTCATTTTAGTGCGATTTTTTCGTCTGTTAAAATATGTTGTGAAGAACAAGACATTCCAAACAAGAAACCTAGGATTTCGGCCCGACAAAGTCATCGTTGCAATGTTGATGCAACAAATATTGAAGAATATTATAAGATTTCGACCTATATTCCATACCTAAATTTATTCATCACTCATCTCAAAGATCGCTTTTTGAAACACCGTACAATTCTGTCAAATTTCCAATGTCTTTTTTCATCTAAAATGATGAATGAAATGACAATACTAAATGAAGATTTTGCCTGACACTTCTTTTGTAGTGTGGATTGCGTCGGCTGAAAAATTACCAGCGGTCAACAATCATTGAAAATCGATTACATGGATGGGCTTCCCTGAATATTCATCGAGACGTTCCAGTAGAAGTTAACGCAGTATTACACGATTTTTTTTCGCCTCGCCGTGTCAATTTATTAAAACGTTAATACAATTAATATAATATTTAAATACAGATACATTAAAAATAGTTACAAAATCTCCGACGATTATAGAATTGCAATTGGTCGTCTCTATGTAGTCCGCCGTCCATGTGTTTGAGACAATATATTACAAAAGATAATTTTTTTCAGCGTTCAGGATAAGTTATCCGCCTTCTGAAGCCTTTCCATCTGCCTGGAAGAGATTCAAAAAGAAGCCGGGAAATCATAGACCACTTTAGGTTTTATGGTCTGTTTGTAGTTCAGAGACCATTGAAGAAATCATATTGTTTTTTGTAAAAATGTTGTCCGTGTTTCTCACGAGTTTGAAGTCTGTCCCAAAAATATACCTCGGGGCCATTTCGTTATACCCGTAGTCTAGGAATACGTAATTCAGGCACATTTGCTGATAAGCGATGCACATGCCTCACGAAGTCCATCGAAAAGAAGTCGAAGACCATCGAGAAGAATGTTCAATTGGTTGAAATGTTCTTATGATACTAGATATTTAAATTTTAAAATTGACAAGATCGGCGGTTTTGAAATGTTTGAATTCAAATATTTCTAAATTTTATATATGGGACATACTCATGCAAATTTTTGAAAACAGACTAAAATTATTTGTTGTTGAATTGTTTGATGAAGCCTCATTAGCCTGCTTGTCACACTTTTTTGATTTCTAGTTTCCCGCCGATCTACTCACCAGATTACGCTTATGTTTGGCATGGACGTCGAGAATAAGAATTCCGTGCAATTATTGAAGCATTTGTCACGCATATCGGAATTTTACACACAAATTTGCATACTCAGCTATCTTCTCTATCTACATTTTAGAAGGCCTTTGTCCATAAATAAGCCCACATTAGTTATCAGTTACGCGGAAAAAATATTTTTGTACTCTTCATATGGACAATCAGTTTTCTGCGTTCTTCTAATAGAATGTTTAACAAAATTGCCCCTTGGAACTAGATTATTCGTAGAACGCGTGTATCAATTATAGCATATGACTAATAAATATATAACCGAATTATAAAAAACAAGATTTAAAACTATCGGAGAATGATTTTTCTCATACGGTCCATCATGGATCACAGGCTATGTTTGTACTTAGATAGGCAATCTTAGGCCAGATTTCAGAAGACTTCGACACGTTGAATTAGTACGGGTATCTGCAATCAGAATTGCCAAAGAACTTCGCGATATTGATATTTTGATATAGAAACATGTAAAAAAACTGATTTATTTTTTGAGTATAGATTGTGTTTGTTTGAACAAATAAATTATATCTATAAATCAAGAAACTGTATTTGTTCAATACGTATATTACAACAATATATTTGCAAAATACTTTTCTCAAATAAAATACATATGAGTTTACGTTTTGTTTAAGATTATCAGAAATTTGTTGACGTTTTCTAATTTAAGTTTTAATTTATCTTTGATTTGAGTAATATCTTACAGTTATAAATGACATATGGGTGATTCCACGTAAACTGACCCCATCACACATTAAAAAATAAATCAGATTTTTGCAAAAAAAAAACACCATAAGGGACGTCATGGACAAATGAATTTTAGAAATTCATGAAGAATTGATGAAATTTAGGAATAGTTTTTTTTTACCAATGAGTTTTTATAGGTTATTATAAAATTGTTGTATGCACTACTTTTACTGTTGAGCTGACATGAATCATTTTTCACACATTTTTTATTTTGATTTAAACTGAGATACTCTCTCGGCTAAAGACCAACTAGCTTCTATACAGTGATAGAATTCAAGTATTTTACATGGCAAAATATATTGCAAGTATTTCATTGCGTGCCCACAGACTATATCATCATTTCTGGGGCTTGACCCCCGTCATCAGTAGTCTACATGGCCGGCTTTTCAAAAAAGCCTTTGACTGATGATTCGATAACCAAACTCTCAAAGCCTATCACGGGGCGACTCACACGAGCAAATGAGAATTGCACCCAAAGACTCACTTTTCGGCTATCGATCAAAAAATCAAACACTATGAAATACTAGCACTTTGCCATGTCCACAAGAAATTCAATTGGAATTTACTTGTAGAAATCACTCACACATTAAGAGTAAAGCTTTATAGTAAAAAGCTTTTTTCTTATTGCTTTAAGTGTTTTGTTGTTATTTTTTGTGTTAATATTTTACAACAAGCTTTTTTCTTATTGCTTTAAGTGTTTTGTTGTAATATTAGTTGGCCTTTAGCCGAGAGAGTATCTCAGTTTAAATCATAACGATTAAAGACCGAAATAAAAACGGGCAACCGACATTTTTTATTTTCTGAAATTTGTTTTTCGACTACTAGAAAGTACACATCCATAAGTGTATTTTAGTGTAATACTCGTACGTTTTGGAAAATATTCAGTGCCTGCAAACGGGTTTGTATCATGGAGTGTTTGTCACACCCGATACGGAAAATATACAAAAATTTAAAATTTAATACTTTGGCGTAGATTTACATATGTATATTAGAGTTGTGTAGTTCGTGAACGAACTAGTTCAATTGAACGGGTCACTATACTGAACTGAACGAACTAGTTCACACAACTCGTTAATTTCAGCTCAGTAGTTCACTATTTTTTTTTTCTTCAACCTTATCATTTCGTTTTCTCTTCTCTGCTGTTGTGTTGTTTCCATTTTTATGTTATCATCAATGTATGATTCTACCTATACAAACGCCTTTGTATTAGTTTTTCCAACTCTTCCATTCATATTCCAATCAGATTCCTTTAATAGCGGCTTATTTGAACTGGTGATCTACTGAACGAAATGAACTGTTTAAGTAAAGTGAGCTGGTGAGCTAAAGAGCTGGTGTGCTAAAGTGAGCTGTTGAACTAAATGAACGAACTAGTTCACTCAATTGAGCTGAACTAAAAAGAGCGATCACTTAAAACAACTATAGTGCCCAACTCTAATGTATATCATCTTTTGTGTAAGTTAGGCCAAGGTTATATAGTATGAAATAAATCAAACTGTTCAGTATTGTTACAATATTTACGCCAGAATTTGCATTATAAGATTTGTCACACCCGTTACGCAAACACTGTAAATAATTTTTAATCGATTTAAAAATATTGTCTATTTATTAAATTTATTTCAAATATTAAATTAAATAATAGAAAGCTGAAATTTTGGTATAACTTAGAAAAAATAAATAGATGGTATAGGGGCAATCATTAAGAGAACGATGTGTGCGGCAGTGAAGGCCCGTAAGGTCATATTAAATCAGCCCACTCATTGTTACAACGTTTTCGTTCGTTCTGGAACAAAAGGCATAAGTATGTTTCTCAAATGTAGTTAAAAATTATCAATATGTTTTAGAATATAGGTGAAAAACTAAAAAAAATCAAGAAACCCCGTCCTAAACATTATTCTGCTTATAATTTTCTAGCAGGACGCACAGCGTATTCTAATTTAGAAATTAATTCTTGTAGAAAATAAAAAAAATGCATTGTCATAAACATTGATACTAACGAGAAAAAGTTTTTAATATGTCAAAACTTGTTTATGGCAAAGAATTTTTTATTTGTAAGTTTTTACTCTATGTGACAAAGAAAGTCGGCAATATGAATATGATATAGTGAATAAAACGACTTCAGTATTGTTTTTCGCAGAAAAAAATAAGTTTAATTCGTTCGTTCTACTTATTACTCCTCCAGATTGCGACTATGTCACACCCGTTACATTGACATGTCACACCCGTTACATTGACATGTAACACCCGTTACATTTTAATATATTTACTACAAATGACTTAATAGTTTAAATCCTTTGAAATGAAGTCTACAATATTCGTCATAATCTCGAGATACCCACAAAAATTGTTTTTTTTTACAGTACATACAGACATTTTACAGTATGCAATAAAGAAAGCGACTAGTCAAGATTTTATCAAAACCTAAGGTCACACCCGTTACGGCGATATATCAACCATATTTGTTTTATTTAAAATATTATTTAATTTCCTTGTATGCCAGAAGGTAACACTTAAGTATATCTACATAAACCACCATTTGTGAATTGTCGTTATAAATTTTATAGATTGAAATCAGGAAAATACTCAGTAACAATGTCACACCCGTTCCTTTGGAATCACCCATATGTAGCATTAATTTTTGCACTAGAGCACCCAGTAGTAAATTGTTCTTAATAATATACTATAGAAGCGATCGTTTTTTATTATATTCTCACTAGCTGGACCCGGTCCACTTCGTTGCCTCAGATTGAGATTTCCGATACCGTCCATTTTTGAACCAATCACAAATCCTGCCACCAAATACGTATACATAAATTAACAACACCCTCGCTAACAAATTGTGCAAGATATCTCAATTCCAAAATGTGACTTACATGGACGGGGCCACGCCCATTAGTCTGATCCCGCCCACTTGTTAACTAATCACGTAGACTGCCACCAATTGCATATACACAAAATTACAGCATTCTCGCTAACAAATTGTGCAAGATAGCTCAATTTTGGGTTATATGGGCGGGCCACGCCCTTTGGTCAGATCCCGCTCATTTTTAGATCAATCACGTAGGCTTCCACCAGACACATATACACAAAATTACAGCACTCTCGCTAACAAATTGTGCAAGATATCTAAATTTCAAAATTTAGCTTATATGGGCGGGGCCACGCCCATTGGTCCTATCCCGCCCATTTTTGGATATCGCGTAGATCGCCAACGGATATATATGCACAAAATTCCAGCTCTCTCGATAACAAATTGTGCAAGATATCACATTTTTAAAATTTGGCTTATATTGGCGGTGCCACGCCCATTGGTCCGATCCGGCCCATTTTTGGACCAATCACGTGTACTGCCACTAGATACATATGTACAACATTACAGCACTCTAGCTAACAAGATGTGCAAGATGGACAACGCTCATTTTTAGACCAATCACGTAGGCTTCCACCAGACACATATACACAAAATTACAGCACTCTCGCTAACAAATTGTACAAGATATCTAAATTTCAAAATTTGGCTTATATGGGCGGGGCCACGCCCATTGGTCCTATCCGGCACATTTTTGGACCAGTCGCGTAGATCGCCAACGGATATATATGCACAAAATTCCAGCTCTCTCGATAACAAATTGTGCAAGATATCAGATTTTTAAAATTTGGCTTATATTGGCGGTGCCACGTCCATTGGTCCGATCCGGCCCTTTTTTGGACCAATCACGTGGACTGCCACCAGATACATATGTACAACATTACAGCGCTCTAGCTAACAAATTGTGCAAGATATATAAATTTCAAAATTTGGCAATTTGGCACAAAATTTCAGCACTCTAGTTAAAAATTTTTCTCAATATCAAAATTGGGCCCATATGGGCGGGTACACGCCCACTTGATATATCGAAAATTCAAGTACCCTATTTTCAGCACCCCCTACACATGTACATTCTGTGAAAATTTCAAGGTGATCGGTCTAGCCGTTTAGACGTCTATACGGAACAAACAAACAAACAAACAAACAAACAAACAAACAAACAAACAAACAAACAAACAAACAAACAAACAAACAAACAAACAAACAAACAAACAAACAAACAAACAAACAAACAAACAAACAAACAAACAAACAAACAAACAAACAAACAAACAAACAAACAAACAAACAAACAAAAAAAACAAACAAACAAACAAACCCACAAACAGACACTCTCTTATATATATAGATTTTAGTGTAACGAGGGCATACATATATCATTTGATACTGGCCAAAATGTAACACATCGAAGGAGTGAACTAAGATCCTGGTGTGTTCGTCTGGAATCCGTTTTGGGTCATTTTAAGTCATTTGAGTAATGACCGTCTGTCTGTTTGCTGGTGCGATAAATCTCGTGGTACGGTGAGGGGAAAACGTCATGTCCGACCATCAAAACGGAAGCACAATGAGCACCGGATAGCGCTCAGACTTTTGACGAAGTTGGGGGCTGTTGAGGTTTCGGCTCTTACCGAAAAACAAAAAGAGTCACTTACCTGGGCTAAAGGCTTCACAGATGCTTCTAAGGTAAAATTCAGCTGTGTTAACGGCTAATAAAGTCAAAAGAATCAGATCACCTGATGAACTCCTGCCTTCGAAAAAGGCAAGAGGCCCTAATGTCACCATCAACAGGACACTCAGGAGATGGCTGTTATAGACAGAAGTAGTGAGGATGGATCCATCCTCAAGGACAAATGGAGCTGTTGAAGTGACAACAGCTGATTTTCAACAGCAGCTGAAATGCAGTGCTGTTAAAGCCGTCATTGTGATGGTAACGCCGTCAATTTTTTTGGAGTCAGTTCTAAACTCAACCGCACCGCTTACGGCTCACGGCCAAAATAAATATACAATTTAAAAATTAATTAATTTTTTTTTTTTTTTGAGTTTTCTTTTTTTTAACTCCCGCCACTCTGGCGCGGAGTTAAACATGGTCCTTCGAGCCGAATCAGATCCAGAGACCGGTGATAATGTTTGGTGATTCGTCAATAATCTTGTTCAAATAAAATAAAAGTTTTATAATTTCGGGTTATGGTTGTTCGAACCAAGTGCTTGTCCGTCGTGGAGTTAAACAGGAGCCATGTGCAATCCGCCATAATGGCTCATTACCTCGATGTTCGAAGAGAAATGCCGGGCAAACCACCAGTCTGCAACGGTGCAGGATGGCATCAGGGGAGAGTAAAGCTCTTATATTTCGGTGATATCAGATCAGTAGATCTGTATAAGGCTGCTCAGTATATCTGTATAAGGCAGCTCGGGTGAGGTGTGGCCGGGTGCCCAGTTGGATGTTGTCGAAAAAACAACATCCCTAGTCACCCTAGAGCCATCACCTGGGTTACAGAAGAGCCCACCAACCCGGCTAACATATTAGAGATAATAAAAGATTCCAATCCTGGTCTGCCGACCCATAATTAGAGAATTAACAAGGTGGGTGAGGCGGATGGTAAAAAGGACAGGTCAATTTGATTCTTAACGCTGAATCCACCTCCCATATACAAAGTGCAAGTGCAACCCTGCAATATGGTTTCGAGACTATAGTCTTGAAGGTATAGAAGCAGGATATAGCTCCCACTGCAGAAGGCGAGTCGTCGATATATGGTTATCACAAATACTGGGTGGTCTCCAGTTACTTTCCTTATGAAGCTGCAATACCAACAGCTCTCTTCAGGGAAGTAGTAGAAGAAGCAACGTCTGACGAGCTCGAGCTGATTATTGGCGCAGACACGAACGCTCATCATACTCATAACGCTCATGTACTGCACGGCCACTTATTCTCAGATCACCATTATATAGAGTTCAAACTCGCCGAAAAAGCGCCTAAACCTGTTGTCCACAGAAATGTGAGGAAGACAAAGTGGCACCTGTATGAGAAGAATTTTAAAAAGGTCCTCAACTCTAAATTTCCTTACGAACCGAATGACAAAGCCGGTGTGGATAATCTGGTCGAGCATATCACCACATCATTCAATAGTTCCCTTGAAGAAGCCTGTCCAAAAACAAGGTACAAGGTTAAAACTAAACCCCAATGGTGGACTTCTGAGCTAACGGCAAGGAAAAAGACCTGCAACAAGCTATTCAACAAGGCGAAATCTAATGGAGCCTTTAATGATTGGGATGCATATAAAGGGTAACTCAAGATCTATAAGAAGGAGCTTAGGAAGGCGCAAAGACGCTCTTGGTATTCCTTATGTGGCGAAGTGGAAAAGGTCTCCGACGCCGCAAGGCTGAGGAAGGTACTATCCGCGTCTCCTTGTACCGTGGGGTATTTGCAGGATGAGGCAAACAACTGGACAAAAAAACAGCGAGCAATCGCTATGTGTACTGCTCGACACACATTTCCCGGGGAACTCATCAACAGAGCCCGAGGATCAACAGGACCAAAAAGAGTGCGAGTGGATTGCGAGCATCGCTAGCTTGTTGACTGAGAGATCTAGAATAAGCTGGGCTATAAACAGCTTTGAGCCCTTCAAGTCACCTGGACCAGACAGCATCGCTCAAGCAGAAATGCAGAAAATGTCAAAGTACATTATCCCCTGGCTGCAGAAAATTTATGTAGGCTGTATTAGGCTTTCATACATCCCGAATCGATGGAGGGATACCAAAGTGGTATTCATACCCAAGATATCGCCTATTGAAAAGTCTGGAAAGACTTTTAGATTATTTCATTAGGCAAAACCTGGATACAAAACTCCTGTCGGGGAACCAACATGCTTACTATAAGGGAAAGTATACAGAATCAGCCCTGCACGAACTTGTGAGCACTATCGAATCGTCCCTACATTTCAAAGAATTCACCATGGTGGCGTTTCTTGACATAGAAGGGGCTTTTTAACAACATAAACCCAGATGCGGTAATAGCGGCATTGTCACATCTAAAGGTGAACTCTAGCTTGATTAGACTAATTGAAAGACTACTCAACAGAAGGCGCATAACAGCATGTCTAGGGTCCACAACTCTAACAAGGTTTGTAAACAGAGGGAACCCCACAAGGAGGACTACTGTCTCCACTAATTTGGAACCAAGCGGTGAATTAAATCCTGCTAGATCTAGAACGTTGTGGCTGCACGGTCGTGGCATATGCGGACGACCTGACAATCACAGTGAGTGGCAAATTCGAAAACATCTTCCGAGATATTCTACAGGTGGCTCTGAACAAGTTGGCTATATGGTCATTCAGACTAAATGTACTGGAACGAGTAAAGAAGGCCAACATCGCCCTATATACCTGCAGGAAGGCTGTAGGGTCGCTGTGGGGCCTCTCTCCTAAAATTGTCCATTGGATATATAAGCAGTGGTTCGTCCAATACTGTTATACGGCATTGTGGTATGGTGGACGGCAACTGACAAACTAACCATCACAAGTCTGCTATCAAGGGTTCAGAGAACTGCCTTCCTGTGCATAAGCGGAGCGTTAAGGACTACATTGACTGAGTCTCTACAAGCCCTTCTCCATATACTGCCGATTAATGTTGTGGCGAGAGCAGTTGCAACCAAAGCGGCACTAAAATTAAACTGCATATCAATGTGGAGGTACGAGAACTACGGTCACATTAGGATATCAAGGTGTAGTGATATGGTAACCGACCGAGTGGACTATATATCAACGGTGTGCATCTTTGAGGGGAACTACATCACTATGATACCAGCCACGGATGAATGAGATGGCAGAATATCCGGAAATAGAAACCATCTCCACTTCTATACGGATGGTTCGAAGCTTGATGAAAAGGTGGGCTTCGGAGTACACTGTGAAGAACTTAATTTGGATATAGCTCACAGACTACTAGATAATTCAAGCCGAATTAATGGCAATATGGGAAGTCGCCAAGTGGCTGAGTCGGAACATAGTAACCAACACTGGAGGCCACATCCCTAAATTCACAAATAGCCCTCGACCGCCGCAGATCTATTAACGAGATGGCTGAGCAGTTTAATACCTCATATGGGTGCCTGGGCATAGGGATATCCCGGGGAACTGCAAAGCCGATGAACTTGCTAGGAAAGGGACGACTTTACAAATTCTCGCAGAATTTGCATAAATTGGTGCGCCACTATCCACGTGCAAGCTTTGGCTTAGGCAAGACGCAATCAGGCAGTCCAACGACAGATGGACACAAATCGGCACCTGCAGGGTAGCTAGACAAATCTGGCCAAGGTATGACCAGAGAAGGTCAAAATATCTCCTCGCAGTGGAAAGGAAAAGATTATCTACGTTAGTATCAGTTCTGACGGGACACTGCCTGATCGACGAAAACGCTAGAAGATTGGGTATTAACTCCAATGACTTCTGCAGATGCTGTGGAGATGAGGAAGAAGTGGAGAGTATTGAGCACTTGCTATGCGACTGTCCCGCTTTCAGTAAACGACGACTGGAACTACTGGGGTCGGCCTTTCTAGGCAGCCTAACAGATCTTTCCAGTACCAATATTCGTGCTATCGATACATTTGTATATCAAACAGGTTGGTTTCGAATTTTAGCCTGGTACCACTAGGGACATAAACTGGTCTATGTGAGCTGAAGAAATAAAAAAGAAAACGGCTGCCACCCTAACCTAAACCTCACCGATTGACTTCAAATTTGGTATGTGATAATATTTTTAATTTTGCATATTATACTTAGGAATCAGTGTTGCCAGACGAATTAGACCGAAAATCGTCAAAATAGGGGCACAAACATCGTCAAAATAAATGTTTGAAATCGTCAACGCATACATGTACCAGTTAATACAGCATTTGTTTTTTTTTGCGTGCGAAGGGCAGATACGAATTAATAGGTACTCTCAATGATTACCCGGAACCTTAAAGTGAGCTTATACAAAAAATTGTGATTCGATCTCACATTCATGAACTGCACATCAGTTACTTAGGATTGAAAATGGTGCATATTTCGATATACTCCTCATAGAAAGATCCAACCATTTGTGAGGTAGGTACTAGAAGGAGTGGACCAATATGGCCCTTCTTCGAGCTTAGATGGAATAAATATTAAAGTTTACAAAATTTTAAAGCCAACCCGTTGCTTCTTCGACTGTTACAGTGCGTACCAGTAAGGCTGACAGACAGACCGACAGACACTGGAACTTTGTTAACTTAAATTCGAATTCCCGGCCTAAAAAAATAAAATGCCGGATGTTAATAACAAAACAACAAAAATATGTCACTTACATTAAACAATTTGGAATTTTGTGTACTTCATCATCGCACAGCAATTTCAAAATCTGAATATCTCATCATAGTCTCGCTTTTCATAAATGACCGAATTGTTATTCTACGTATTTTTTTTCGTTTGTCTTCCTACATGACCATTAACAACAATCCTTTGCCCATTCGTGACTAGAGGGCATTTAGCGGAGACAATGTTGTTGTATGTATTTGAAATCATTCAGAGTCCACATTTGTGGTTCCTTCGGTGCTGATGTGGGGAGGATGTGGATTGAGGGGCGACAGTACTGCTGTGCCTTGCCGTGTTAGCTGAGATGCTGAGCATTGAGCGCTGAGCTGTGTTATCATAGCACGCTGGCATTGTCGTCTTGTACGTCTTCTTGGTCTGTTTGGGAGGATTCATTGTTTGGATGCTGGGCCAGCCGCTGTTCAAGTGTCTTGGATATCTTTGTGGTGTTGTTGTCTTTTTATTCGATGATGTCGAGGTGAATGGGGCAGACAGACGGACGGACGACACGTTGTTATTGCATGTAGTACTTGCTCATTATCTACCACTTGACTTTCTTTATCTAGAGAGAAGAAGAAGAAATAAATTTATGACCTATGCTGAGACTCCAACTGGTTGGGATGTAAATTGTTGTAACTGAGTTTACACGTGTGCAGGAATTTTAATGTTTCCAATCTTGCAAATTTGCATATTATCTGGAGGAGAACAATAAAAAGAGAAACAATTTAATATTTTCAAATTTTATCTGCAAATACAAAGCTTGTGCACATAGCCGTACACCGCATAATACAGTAGCCGCCGCAGCGCATTTTGCCTCGGCGACGGCCAGAGTTGCCATACAATGTTGTCTCTATACCATAGACTGAAAGAGGGGGATGATATATATACTTTAAATACATTGCACTGTGCCGAATTATAAACGTTTATGTGCACTGGAATATTAACGTTATGAGATATTAAATTTGGTTATGATTTCGAAATATTGTGTGGAACAAGAAGGGGCGTGGTGATAACTCAAATTTTTCACAGGGGATAAGGTACTTACAAAGCTTTACACTGTGCAAAGTTTTGTTGTGTTTTCGTGCATTGGTACTCACACTGTAAGATTTTAAGTGTTCTTACGAACTCGTATAAATGTTATAAACTGTTAACTTTTGGTGCAAAATTGTGCATTTGTCAGGGAGGTACCAAAAGGGGCGTGGCAACATCCCCCATTTTTCTCAAGGTGATAACGACTAATAAACTAATACTACGTGTGGAATTAAAGTTAGTTATTAAAGAATCAATATTTCACCACATTTTAAACCTATGTGGGGGAGGTACTAGAAGGAGTGAACCAATATGGCCCATCTTCGCACTTAGTCGGAAATAGAAAAAAATATTACCACATACCAATTTGAAGTCAATCGGTTGCTTCTTTCGAGAGTTATCATGAGCGGACGGTCATTGTTCATTCGACTTAAAATGAGCCAAAACGGATGTCCGCCGAACATACTTTGGTCCGTAAAAAATGATATATACCCTCGTATCACTAAAGTGAGGGTATAAAAAACCCTATTTTTTAACGAAAGCTTAGAATATTTCCTTTAAGAGCTTTATGGTTTATTAGTGTGACGGGCTCGTGTATCTATCAAAATAAAGATAAATATCTAAAAAATAGAGGTTAAACCGCATATTTTAGCATAGGTTCAGGAAAGTTTTTAAAGCTTAATAACATCAAATGCATAGCAATTTAATACACTGAACCAAAAAAAATCGCTTCTGTAATATATTTTCCCAAATATATTCGGCTTCAAATATACATATCTTTAGTGTGCACTCCAAGTGTATAATATTTGACGCACACAAATATTTAATATTTGCGGGATGTGGTTCTAAATAACACTATGTTTCTATGTTATTTTTTGATTTGGAACTAATATTTGGGAACATAGACTAATTTAGTATCTTTATTGCGTATCGATAAATTGCAGTGCTGCTTATGATATTTTTAACTAAATATCGCGCACTCACATCAAGAGTGACAGAACTCAAAATTTAAAATTTCTTACATGTGTAACTTTAAGTCCGTATAAAAAGATAAGTAACATGAAATAAGATGTTTAAATACGCTTGAATAATCCGAAATATGGTTATTTACTTATAGACCAAATTTCGCAGAGATAGATTTATGGACATTTGCAAAATTCGGATTTTTGTAGGGCAGCCTCCTCCTTTTAAATTTTGAGTTATGTCACTCTTGAAGTGAGTGAGCGATATAAAGTGTAACACAAAATCTGCACGCTGAAAAAAACGCTTCTGTAGAATATTGTCCCAAACATATTCTGCTTGAAATATACAAATGTTTAGCATACGCTCTAAATATATTAAATTTGGCACGAACATTAAATTAAATAATTGGGAAGATGTTGTTCTAAACAAATCTTTGTTTCTGTTCCAATATTTTTAATTTACGAAACAAATATTTATTTGCATTTAAGTACATATTTAGAAAATATATTAACATCTTAATTTTAAGACAAGTGTTATGTTTTGCACTAATACAAAAGTATTTTTTTTTTAAATTTTAAATGTTCGTAAAATTCCTTTATAACTGAAATCGTATAGATATAAGATGGGTTGACAACAAATAATGACTTGGAATAAATATGAATTAAAAATTAGTGCTTTATAACAAATGTTAATGCTACGTATGTCATTTTAAATTATACGATATAACTGGAGATAAAGGCATAATAAAAAATCTAATTGAAAAATCTGCAACGTTCTGAAAATCTTTCTTAAACAAAATATATTTTAAACCAGTAAAGAAAGGCTAAAGTCTGCAATATGATGCCCTACACCACTCTAGTAAGATTGGATAACAATGAAATATACATTGTATACTTAAACTAAAATTTTTTAAGCAATTTACATTTGGTACGTCTCCTCTGCATCTGTAGCCCAATCGGACGAAACATATTTATGAGAGCTATAACAAAATCTGAACTGATTTTCTTCAAACTCGGCAATGTTGGTCCATGGGTCAATAAACTCTGCAATGCTAAATTTCTAAACAATTGGATATAAAATACAACATCTATAGGGCAAAATGCCAAATCGGATGAAACATATATATGGGAGATCGAGCTAAATCTGAACTCGGTTAAATCGACCCAGCTAGTGATTCTGAGTCGATCGGTATACTTTAAGGTGGGTCTAGCTATAGTAATTTCAGGCGTTACAAACATCTGCCATGAAACAAACTTATAATACCCTGTACACACAGCGTGGCTGTATATATAAAAAATTCCTAAACAAGAATTTTATTTGTATATATACTCGTGTAAAAATGTATCTTATTTGAGAAAATTAGTTTGCGAATATATTTTTTTCTAATATATTTATATATGCGTTCCAAATAAATTTTATTGAGTTTTAAACAAATTTTATTTGCTCAGAAAAAACTTGTGTACCAAAAATATTTTCTTTCGATTCAAACATATCGAAAAAAGCAATTGGCCCCGAGTTGGAAAAATTAAAACTAAAAATCGACAAGGTCAACAAAATTTTAATTTTTTACATAAGAAGAATAACTTTTTTTGTAAACACATAATTTATTTCTGGGAGTTAGTTCGCAAATATATTTTGTTGTAATATATCTTTGTTTTAAAAAAAAAATATTTTTAAATATTTGACACCCATGAGCAATATTTTAGCTCTGATATTGAATGGCCTCCAAGAAGTTGTGATTTACACCATTAGACTATTTATTGTGGGGTTATTTGAAGTCATTGGTAATAAACCAGACTCCCTTCAAACTTTACAAGTCAATATTGAACGTGCCATTCATGACATAAGACTTGATTTAGTGGAAAAAGTGCTCGAAAATTGGGTTCATCGAATTCGTTCCTGCAGAAGAAGTCGTGAAGATCATTTAAATGATGTTCTAATTAGAACTTAATTGTATCGATTGTACTTCACATTAAATATAAAACTTTTTAATTTCATGAACAATAAGATTGTTTTTTTTTTTTCAAAGAAATCAATCACTCTTATTGGAAAACCCTGTATTAGTAGTAGTAATTGTATTTATAAATGAAAAGAGGTAGGAAGTAATGAAACATGTACATTGATGGTGTACACGTTTCATTGATGAAATTAATAGGTATATTGCTTTTCAAACTAGGATATTTTCTTCGGCAAAGAGGTCTTTTTTGCAGTGCTACAATATAAATATCAGAAACATATTTGATCTATCAAAAGGAATGGTGCCATTGATCAACACTATTTCCAATTGTATTTCAGAATAAAATCTTTTGAAATTCAGAAATTCTTTTCGAAATTAAGATTTGATATTTAAATTTTGCGAATTTCTCAATTAGAATTCAGAAATTTAATTTGCTTGTGATCATATACATACATATTCTGCCAGAGAAAGTATGTCTAGCCACACGCTGAAAAAGATCGCTTCTGAGGTAATTGCCCCAAACATATTCTGCTTGAAACATACATATGTTTAGGGTACACTCCAAATATATAATATTTGATACAGTAGGTCGTATCCCGCCCACTTTTGGATGTATCACGTGGACTGCCAAAGATACTTATAAACAAAATTACAGCACTCTCGCTCATAAATTGTGCAAGATATCTCATTTTCCAAATTTGGTGATCCCATCTGGGATCACGATCCGGTCCCAATCATGTAAGTAGATAGGGACAGTAGGAACCACTTAAAACGAATGATAATTCCAAATTGGTATATATGGGCGGAGCCACGCCCCCTCTGTCAAGATCTTATATAGCCTATGTCACCCGCTAGGCTTTTGTGACGACTCCCTGAAAATTTCATCAAAATCGGTCCAGCCGTTTTGGAGTCCATACGTAACATACACACATCCAATTTTATATAAAATGTTGTTTCCAAATGCACGTTTTTCAATTCAAACATATCAAAAATTACGATTTCCCCATGCAGAGATAGAGATTTTAAGGACATCGCTGGAAAGCTTTTCGCAAAAATTATGATTAAGAGTGTATAGCAATTTGATACAATTTGATCTCATGTTCTTATAAAAATACCGAATTTCAAATGACTACAGCTACCGTGCTGCAATTAATTTAGACGACACTATGTATTGGCAACTCTGGTTGTCCCATCATAAGTTACAATTGTTTTCTGTTCAAACTACAAACTTTTTTGCCTCTCAAAGATTTATGATCAATACTTTTGCATATTTAATGTTTAATCCGAATTGTGGCACCTGTGATCGTGTGTGCGCTCCGTTCCCAAACTTTATTGATACACATCTTGAGCGGCAGAGATTCCACCATGTTGTGGTGTTGTGACCACATGGGCAGGGACGTATCTAGAGGGGAAATGTTTTAAACATAGGCATAAACTGTTTACAGTTTTCAAAATCACTCAAAAAATCACGAAAAATATTTGGAAGGCCGTTAAAAAAAACAATACAAAAGTGTAAAAAATGGTAACAGTAAAAGTAATAACAACTAAAAATAAGAAAAGTGCATGGTTTCCTCGCTAAAACTTTTTAAATTATGCATCGATTTTCTTCGGAATAACCTTTCAGAGTTTACGATAAAATCACAAAAATATGACAATAATGCGTTTCTAGATGTTTTTATGAGGCTTTTATTTAAAAATTATAAAAATTTTCTCAAAAAATATGATTTTTTGCAATACTTTGCAAGATATCGTCGAAACCGCTGAACGGATGGAAAAAAGAGAGGTTGAACCACATATAGTGGCATAACTCGAGAACCATTTATCCGATTTGGTTGAGGAAAGTTTTAAAGAATTAAATATTAAGTAGCCTTCAACTTCATATAATACCATTTTCCATCCGTTCAGCGGTTTCGACGATATACGAGTATTACAAAATATTGCAAAAAAAAAGTTTGATTTTTTGATAAAATGTTAATATTTTAAAATAAAACTCCCATAAAACAATCTAAAAATGAACAAATGTTATATTTTTATGATTTTATCGTAAAGTCTGTTCGGTCGTGAATTAAACGAGCCCATTCCGAAGAAAATCGATGCATAATTTAAAAAGTTATAGCTAATTTAGTAAGGTTTTAACTTTAAAACTTTCTTATCGATGTAAAATTTACAAAAACAAACTTAAAAGCTAAGATTGGAGATTTTGACGTTTTTTGACGTCTAGAATCAGAATCTAGGCATTAAAACAGAAACCCAAGAAAAAATGTTGTTTTTGGCGACCGGTGTAATTATTGGTTGGCTTTAAATTTATGATAACCAGATATGGCGAAAATTAAGTTAAAATTACATTTATGATTTCTTATCTATCTACCTTTTTAACATGTAGGTTGCAGTGATGGAATGAGTTTGCACAACCGTGTATGTAAATTTGACTTTATATTGGTTGTGGTAATAAGTAGTACGATTTTGGCCATTACACAGAACTTATCACGGTATTTGCAAACGATTAACCTAGATATAATAAAGGCTTACGAAATCATAAAATTAACAACGACTAAATTAAGTAACATGCGTAGAAATTCAGATGCTGAGTTTGATAAACTGTTTGAAAAATCTACACAACTTGCAAGAAGTTTTGGAATAGAAGCTGCACTACCTAGAAGAGTAGGCACTCAAAAGTTCAGATGCTAAGGCGTATTTTAGGACAACATTGTTCGTACCATATCCGGACGAAGTAATATCACATTTAAATAATAGATTTTCCGAACATGAATCTATAATTACAAGTCTGTTTAATATCGTTCCGATACGAGTTGTAAATCTATGTAATAAAGGAAGATTTCGAAGAAGTCACACTTTTTTACAAAAACTATTTAAAAATTTCAGCAAAATCTGTTTTAGCTGAAATAAGTACATATATGGATTGATTATTGGAAGCAGAAGAATGATAAGCCATCAAATGCATTAGATGCTATTTCAGTTCGTGATGAGGACATGTTCCCAAGCGTTTTTACCCTATTGCAGATACTGCAATAGGGTATCTGCAATAGGCATCTGCTGAGCTAAGTTTCTCGACGTTAAGAAGAATAAAAACTTACCTCCGGAACAGAATGGAAGGAGAAAGGCTATCTTATCTGGCTTTGATGTCTATATACAAAGATGAAGTCAAAATCGATGAAATAATTGATATATTTCTTTCAAAAAATCGAAGATTACATTTTTAACTCTTTCGTATTTCATTTTAAAAAGTTTTACTGATCTCGTACTAAAGTTATATTTAGGAATTAAAAACTAAGGAACATAACTTCCCCCCCCCCCCTCGGGAACCAAAATCCTGGATACGTCACTGCACATGGGTAATTTACCATTACATATGCCCAGATGTATACATACTTATATTTCTATGGGGTATCGGCCCTACAAACACTTACGTTTTTTTTATGTATACATGTACTAGCTTTAACCCGTAGCATTTCGCAGTCCCCATCATTAATTTATTATTTTATTCATTTATATGAATTACAATATAAAGTAAATTCATTTATTTGTACGGATGGGATAGATGTCGCAGTGACAGACTAGAGCATCGGTGAAAATCGAAACAACAAATTCATCTACCGTGGCGCTCACATTCCTTGTTGTACTTTTTTCTTTAAATTTCATATGAGGAAACCAAATAATTGGTTCTTTTTATACAATAAAATTAAAAATACGAAAATCTCTCTAGTATTCTCACAGAGAGCTGCCCTCACCCATTCATTTTCCCAACTGTGCCCTGAAAGCACCAATTTCGAAAAACAACTTTTAATATTTTAATATCTACTTCCGCAACCTTGTTTACCCTAAAGCACCATATTTGTATTTCTTTTTGCCACACTATAAAATACGAACCCTCGTTACATTTCTAGTTTGTGTTCCAAGATTTAACCTGACATCATAGTACAATATTTATCCCGTTCCACACAGTACCTCGGAACATTGAAAAACTAATTTTTTGGATCATACGTTAGGGTAATTCCAAAGGAAATCGACCCGCTCTGAATTTTTATGAACTTCGATATTGCTGAAATTTTGTACGCGCATACTACAAGATGATACGAAATAATGACAGGTTACCGTTGTCTAAATTCATAGCGGGTTAGATTTTATAGGGTGGCAAAGTGGGGCATCTACATTTTTTTTTGAAAATTAAGCTGTGTTCAAGTCGTCATAACTTTAAAACGGAAGGCAAGTTTTAAATGAAATAGGTAAAATTTTAAAGATATTGACTTTCTTTCTAAGTATTATACACAAAAGGATCAATAAATGTGTATTATGGATACCAAAAGGACGAAAATGTCCTAATTCCTTGATTATCCTGAAAAATATATTTTCAATTTTTTTTATTTTACTTCTGAATATTACCCCCATATTTACCCATAAAATACAAAATTTTCAGAATGGGTGCTCAATGGGTTCAAAAGATATGACTTAATTAATGTCCGTCTGTCTGTCCGTTTGACTGGATTATGCGAACGATATCTCTAAAAAGGAGTGACCGAATGACTTACAAATTCGTATGTTGTATTATATTCCTCAAATCTACTTAATATTTTGAAGTGGTCCATCCTTGTAGTACCTCCCCAACAAAGGGTTAACATTTTGTGAAATGTTAAAACTGTTATAACTTCTATACTACTCATGGTAAACCAATGATGATTTCATACATAGTAATTATTTCACGCATCTATAAGCTGAACAAAAATGGGCGAAAATGTCACGCCCCTTTTGGTACCTCCCACACAAAGGGACCAATTGGTACAAAAAGTTAAAAACTTATAACATTAATACAAGTGCATAAAAATACTTATTATTATATTTGTACAATGTAATGATTTTATAGTTCCTTCAATAAAGTGAAAATTGGGCGTAATTGCCACGCCCCTTCTTGTACCTCCCACACAAATGTAACAATTTTGTGAAATGTTAAAAAATGAGAAACTCATTAAAGTAAATATATAAATATAAAGAGTTTTAACATTTCACAAAATGTTTACTATTTGTGTGAGATGTACTAGGAGGGGCGTGGCAATAACGCCCACGTTGTACTGTAAGCTGGCCACTCCATAACGTCAACCCTTCCTTTCCAACTCAATCATTGAATCATTTCGCGGTATTATTCGGGTCGTTGTCGTGTTGACATTGGCGTAATAGAGCAACATTTCACTCAGCATAGGGAAGCATGGAATTCTCCAAGAATGCGCAGTACATAAACCTGTTCATTATTCCGTTTGTTGTATAGAGGGGTCCAACCACGTTACGGAAAAGCATCCGCAGACCATGACATTACCGCCTCCATGATTGACAGACCGTTTATAGTATAAAGGGTCCAATATTTTATTAATTAGTATATGCCATACATATGTAACGAATATTCGCATTCGCATATGGGTGATTCCAACGGAACATGTGTGACATTGTTACTGAGTATCTTCCTGATTTTGATCTATATAATTTATAACGACAATTCACAAAGGGTTGTTTATGTAGATGTACTTAAGTGTTACCTACTGACATTCGAGAAAACTAAATAATATTTTTAACAAAAAAAATATGGTTGATATATCACCGTAACGGGTTTTCATAAAAACTTGATCATCCGCTTACTTTATTGCATACTGTAAAATTTTTGTATGTACTGGCAACAAAAAAAATTTTGTTGGTATCTCGAGAGTATAGGGTATATTGTAGACTTCATTCTAAATAATTTAAATTATTATTTAATTTGTAGTAAATATATTAATATGTAACAGGTGTGACATGCCAATCTAACGGGTGTGACATAGTCTCAATCTGGAAGAGTAATAAGTAGAACGAAATAATGTCCAGTATTTGTTAGCCAAGATGCATCTATTAAAGTATTTTTTTTCTGCGAAAAACAAAATCGAAGCCGTTTTATTCACTAAATCATATTCAAATTGCCGACTCTCTTTATCACATAGAGCAAAAAATTACAAATACAAAATTCGTTGCCAAAAACAAGTTTTCACATCAGAAAAAGGCTTTCTCTTTTGTATCAATTTTTATGACAATTCAATTTTTTCATTTTCTACGAAAAATTAATTTCCGAATTAGAATACGCTGTGCGTTCAGCTGGAATATTATAAGCAGAACTGCTTTCAAAATAATGTTTAGGTCGGTTATTCTTGATTTACCTGATTTACCTATTTTCTAAAATATTATTTTGATATAAATTAATATTTTTAAATCGATTATACGGCCTCTGCGTAACGGGTGTGACAAATCTTAGAATGCAAATTCTAGCGTAAATATTGCAATGATACTGAAACATTTTGATTTACTTTATACTATATAACCTTGACCTAACATACACAAAAGATGATATATGTATATCTACAGCATATGTGTTAAATTTAACTTTTTGTATATTTTCCGTATCGGGTGTGACAAACATAACACTCCAAGATAGAAAACCGTTTGCAGTCACTGAATATTTTCCAAATGTTACGAGTTTTACACTAAAATACACTTAAGGTTGTGTACTTTCTTGTTGTCAAAAGGCAAATTAAGAAAATAAAAAAATATGTCGGAAAAATTTTCAATTTCAGTTCAACAGTAAAAGTTGTGAATCCAACAATTTAGAAACCCATTGGTGGGAGAAAAACTATTCCTAAATTTCATCAGCTCTTCATGAATTTATAAAATTCAATTGTTCGTGATGTCTCTTATGGTATTTTTTGTGCAAAAATCTGGTTTATTTATTTATGTGTAATGGGGTCCGTTATAAATAAATAAATTTTTAGTGTTCGCTTCCGTTTGTTAAATTTTTTTGAAGTTTTTAATACCAATTAAAACCTTGATACTTCCCTTCAAAACAGTTGAATAAAATATGTTTGTCCTTGTGGTAACAGGAGCTCAAAATATAGAAAACATCCGTAATACTTAAATATCCTCTTAAAGTATAAATTCAGTTCCTTAATTTTGTTGCTACTAAAGGGTCAGGGTCAGTCAGACTATTATGAACCATGAAAAACTTGAAACGGATTCCTGATGGACCGAAAGATAACCAATTTTATTGAGACCATATTATAAATATCATAGGGTAACTTTTAATCCATACACCCTGGATGAATTATCGTGCCAAATTTTATTAAAATAAAAATGGTAATTTTTAAATTGTGTATTTTTGATATATTTGCTTTGGAATTGTCCAACTACAATACAAATATGGCATTTAAAGGACAGAATGTTTCAATGAATCTAAATTGTTCGCATTCGTAAATCAATTTTTGAATATTCGCTTCGAATTCGCGAAAACAAAAAAATATTATTAGCTTTCGCAAAAATGCATATTTAACTATTCGCTTTCGCATCCGCATTCCAAAGAAATATATATCAATATTTGCATTCGCTTTGAAACGAATTTTGGTCCAATCAGAATTTTTCTATCAATCTGAAAAAAAAATTTCAATTGCATATGGGTAATTCCACCAAAAGGTCTACCGTGATCAAAAAAATTAAATGTATTAAAATCACATTAATGTAATTTATTATTATGCAAAAATATTCAAATTTTAATAAAATGAAAAAATTTCGCATGTATTTCACAACATTTTACGAAAAAACAATCGCGTAGTGGCAAATTGTAAGATTGGTTCATTTACGCATTTTTATTGCACATTTCTTTAAAATTAACCTAGTAATTAGAGGCATATCTAAAAATAGGCTTATTATAAATAATCTTTCTAAGAGCAAAATTAATCTTAAATAAAAATGTCGAAGCAAAAGGAATGAGGAATAACGGTTATTTTTGGCATCTCTACTACAAATTCTATTGTCACGTTCAACACTGATTAGTTGCCAGTAGACCACAAATATTCAAAGCAATTGCATCAAACTATTGGCACAAATAGAATTAGTATAAAATACCAACATTCAAAAAAAATCAGTTTTAAAAATTATATAGAATTTTTTTGTATTCGTTTGAAGTTTGTTGCGTTCGACACCCAATCGTTTTGTGAAGGTGAAAAATATAAACTCCATGATTCATAATTTTATTTAATCTAGTATTTGAGCTATAACACTGTACGACACGACTTCCCTCCCAAGAACGAGACTACATAGGAATGAAACTACAGCCCAACAGTAGATAAGCTGCATACTCGGTTTTTTATTTCGTGATCGTTTGTCCTTTTTACAGGACTTTGAAAATTTCAAGGATAACAATTTTAAAATATTTTTATTTGCACTTACAACAATGCGAATTGATAAATATGGATATCAAATGAAAGGGGAGAATTCCCGTCATTTAATAAAATTTTTGGAAAAAAACTTCGAAGGACGAAGGCTAAAAAAATGTCCTTTTAAACTTTTATCCTTTAATATCCTTCAAAGTTATGCAATTAAAAATCGTAAAAAAATACATGTTACAGAACTCCAACTGACACAACACATATTAATATTTCAGCTTTCTATCTTTAACGGTTAAGGAATAACAAATATTTGCATTTCAGAGTCTATACTCGTATAGTACATATATTTAGGACACCGATACCTGTTGTCTCTCACCTGTTGAGAAAAGGGCATTGGTATGTTTCCAGAGCGTAGTAGAAAATTTCCTAGGGAACAAAAAAGATGAAAATTATGAAGACAATGTTCGCAACATGCTGGAAATGAGTGTTAACATGTCGCTAAAAATACACTTTCTTGCGAGCCATCTCGATTTCTTCCCCGACAATTTGGGAAATTTCAGCGAGGAACACGGTGAACGGTTTCACCAAGACCTCGCCACCATTGAAAAGCGATTTAGTGGAAAAAATGATTGTCATATGCTGTCGGAATACCTGTGATCTATATGTCGCGATTCAGATTACCAACAATAACGGCAATGCAAAAGAGTTCATTTCAACCAACTGAAAGAAGATTATTTAACATAAACATTTAAAATATATAAAATACATACAATACAGAATTGGCTCGAATTGGCCACCTTTGGTACGAATTATGGCCTTCAAACGGCCGACAAAGCCATCACACGCTGCACGAAAGTGGCTCTGCGGTATTTTGGCCCATTCCCGGCGAAGCGCCGGGCGCTTGAGATGATCGAAGCGCTTGAGATGATCGATAGTTTGGTATTTTTTAGTGCGAACCTTACCCTCTAAAATGCCCCAGGCGCAAAAGTCCAACGGATTGAGATCCGCAGATCTTGGTGGCCATTGTGCGGTAGAAATGAAGCGAGGAACCTCATTTTTAAGCCATTCTTGGTTGACGTGTGCTGAGTGCGATGGTGCTGAGTCCTGTTGGAATGTCCATGGTCTGCGGCCGAAATGTTTGTCTACCCAGTGCTTCAATACTGTCTTTAGGACATTTTCCCGATAATATTCGGCATTTATTTTGACCCCATGGTCGATGAATACGAGCGGGGAGGGACCATCGGCCGTTACGGCGGCCCACACCATTACCATCGGCGGCGCTTGAGTTCTGGTGGCCAATCGAAGGTGTAAATTTTCAGCTGACCTCTTTGGCAAGTAAACCCGATCATTTTGTTTGTTCACAAACTGCTCAATTTGGAATGGCTTCTCATCGGAGAAAACCAAATTCGGTAACTGGCCACTTTCGTGCAAGCGAAGCAACTCCTTGGCTCTTTCCAGTCTAACTTTTTTTGTGCATCGGTGAGCTCTTGCACTTTTTGGAACTTCAACGGCTTTAGTCCAAGCTCATTTTTTAATATGTGTTGTATCCGTTCTCGCGATATGTTCAGCTCACGAGCAATTTTTCTATCACTGCGGCGTGGATTTCGATCAAATCTGGCCTTCACTTTTCGGATCATTTCTGGTGTTGTTACCGTTTTTTTTTTTCGTCCACTTTTTGGAAGCCATGCAACACTGCCAGTATCACGGTAACGAGCAATGGTACGAGAAACAAAAGATTTATTCACATTTAAATGCTGGAGGGCTCTAACGATAGCCACTTGTGTTTTTCCACCCAAATATAAAGCAATCACACTATCACGCTTGAATTCCATCACGAATAACTTTTTTCTGAATGCAATAGATCAAAATGCTTTTGTAAGCTTGTAAACAATGAAATGAACTGTCACTGAAATAAATCTGTCAGCTATCAGACTAGCGGTTTAGAAATGATAGCAACCTGAAGTTGGTTGCAATACATATCAGCCACCCTGTATATGTAAACATGAAAAATATTAATATATTGAATAAACGCACGTAGCATATTGTCTTTGTACGGTGCGCGTGTATTTTCCTTTCCGTTTTAAATACTTTGCGTTTTCTTTACGATATTTTTTTTTGATATTTTTCTTAAGATTGCAAATTTAAAATAATTGCCATTCTTTAACTCACACTGATAGAAGACTGATTTTGTTTGATGAAATTGTTCTACTCACAACTTTAAAGGATATTAATGGATAACAGTTAAAAGGACATTTTTAAATATTAATCGTCCTAGGAAAAATTTTCCTAAAATTTTAGTGAATAGCAGGAATTTTCCCCTTTCATTTGATATGCATATTGATGTTATTCACATTTTAAAATGTGTAAACAAGTTATATCAAGATTGTTAACCTTGTAATTTTAAAAGTATCGTGAAAAGGACAAACGATCACGAAATAAGGAAGTTGGTACGTTATTTTCCTACTAGTGCCCTATATTCCAAATTTTATATAGTGTCTTTCAGGGGAGGGAATAAAATATTTTTTTTGTATCGGTGTCCTAAATATGCTATATAGGCTGTGAAATTCAAACAATTGTTATTCCTTAACCGTTAAAGATAGAAGGCTGAAATTGTAATATGTGTTGTGTCAGTTAGAGTTCCGTAACATGTATTTTTTACGATTTTTAATTGCACAAATTTGAAGGATATTAAAGGATTAAAGTTTAAAAGGAACTTTTTTAGAGCCTTCGTCCTTGGAATTTTTCCAAAATTTTCCCCTTTTATTGGATACCCATATTTATCAATTCGCATTGTTGTAAGTGCAAATAAAAATATTTTAAAATTGTTGTCCTTGAAATTTTGAAAATCCTGTAAAAAGGACAAACGATCACGAAATAAAAAACTGAGTATGCAGTTTATCTACTGTTGGCCTATAGTTTTATTTCTATACAGTCCCGTTCTTGGGAGGGAAAAAAAGTTCGAATTTGTCGCACGGTGTAATAATTGGTAACTGGTGTTAATTTTCATGGAAAAAATGTCACGTTCGACATGTTACGTTCAAACCAACTTAATTAAAAACAAGTATGAAAGTTCAGTCGGGTAAACCGACATATGAATCCCCTCACCTTGAGTCTCAAAAATATATTTGTAAATGTATATTTATTTTGTTTGAATTTAATTATTATCAATTTAAATTGCATTTAATAACTTTAAAGTATGTACTGGTATTAAAGTTAAAAGCTGTTTACATTTGGTACAAAATGGTCCATTTGTGTGGGAGGTACCAAAAGGGGCGTGCCAATAAGAGTCACTTTTCTCTGGACTATAAAAGCATTACACCGTACAAAATTTCAAGTATTTATATTCAATGTTTTTAAAGTAAAAATCTATAATGGGTGATCCATTTCGAGGTTCCCTACTTTTTTAAAGAAAAAAACACAGAAAGTTCAAATTGAATGGGGAATGTTTATTATCATTTGAAAGAACATTCTTTGGCATTTATTTTTTGAAGATTATGTCTATCAAATGTTGGCCGTGGCTACGTCCCAGACGGTCCATCCGTTGAGTCCAATTTTCGATGACTCGTTCGAGCATTTCGACTGGTAACTGGCGAATGACACGCGTGATGTTTTGTTTTGCTCCAAGGCCTGAATGGAAGCGTGTTTAATTTAAACTTTAGACTTGTGGCGGCGTCTTGTTGAAACCAAATGTCGCCGAGATCACGAGCTTCAATTTCAGGCATCAAATTGTCGGTTATCATAGCACGATAACGGTCGCCATTGACGGTTATGTTCTCAGCGGCATCATTTTTGAAGAAATATGGACCGATGATTCCGGTACGTCGGATCGGGAATCGGTCAATGGCAAAAAGATAGATCTTAACGAGAGCTAAAATATTGCTCATGGGTGTCAAGGTCGTGGGTCGACTGGAAACTGTTTTTTTTTTTGGGTTTAAAGAAAAATGGACTTAGCGCAATTGGCGAACGATTATTTTGATAATAAAACTGAATAATTTGTAGACGATGTTCAGGCGTAAGTCTTTCTATGATGAAATGCCAAACAATACTTAACAAAAATAACATGACAGCATGACAAGACTTACTCGTGATCTGTCAAAAAGAGGCTATTAAAAAAAGTAGAAAGGCTATATAAAAGTATCTACTTAGATCACCCTATATATGGGCAATTCCACGGTGTCGAACGTGACCGGTGTACACATTCAAAGTAATAAAATGGGCAAAATAAAAAATATTTTAGATTCATCTTTTACATAATCTTATAGATCGTTAATAGTACAATCACTGCTGTTTTAGTCTTTTTCAGGCGAAATATTGATTACTGGTCTTTTTGATATTATATGTTACTTTTATTTATATTATGTGCATTTGAGTTTATTTACATGTACAAGTTTCATTAGAAATAATTGTGAGTTCTTTGTTGACGTTTGTAGATTTCGGAGTAGGTTTCTCTAATGAGTAACCAAATACAATCTCCCATCATTCTTTCATCCCAGTGCCCTTTGTAACGCCGCTCGATGGACTTCTTTTCTTGGTGAAACCATTCCCCATGTTCGTCGCCATGATTCTCAGGGAAAAAGTTTAAATGAGAATGCAAGAAATGAATTTTGAGGAACATATTTACTCCTGTTGGAATACATAAAGCGAAAAATAAGTTAGTAAAATACATACATATGTGTTCTATACATAAATATAGAAAAATATATTTCTTACCAATTTTATCATAATTTGTTAACAAATCATTAATCATTGTTTCATATTGCGTGCTTTTTTTGGATCCAATGAAATTTGAAACTACAAGCTTAAACGACCTCCATGCTGCAATTTCATCCGACGTCATATATGATTCGAAATTTAAATCGTTCATCAGTTTCCTTATTTTAGGCCCATCAAAAACGCCTTCTTCGATTTTTTGAAAAGAAAGACTTTTAAATATGAGAGAGTTTAAATATTGCTGTTTAAAAAACAGCAATAAGTAATTCCATTCATAAATTCCGGATTTACGGTACATAAGTTACAGTACCTATAGCTGACATATAGTTTGCTTCGAACGTAGAAACCCAATACATATAATTTTATTACCGGTGTATACTACTGGGATGTCCATGCCCCTGAAAAGCGCAACTTAATGGAAACCTCATAAATAAAAAACCACAAATACATATTGTTGAATGACCCTCTAACTGAGCGGATCTCATCCAATATAGCTCTCACATTGCATATCATGTTCTATGGAGGATTACGAACGGCCATAAAACCTCGTCCTCTCTATAATTTTATAATGTCTGACATCAATCCTCATAAAATAAAATCCAAGTGCAATGTCTCTTATATGTCTCTCTCACATATGGCGAATTCAATATAAGCAAAAACATCATTTAAAAACGAAAAAATATGAAAGAAGATTTTTTTTTAATTTCCCTAACATTTACAAAATAACAGTGTTTTCTTCGTTAGCATGCTGGCTTTTTAAAAATGTGATAACATAATTTTTTCGATTTTTTTGTATTTTTTATGTTTTTTTTTACCAGGAAAAAGTGTTTAAAAAAAATATATAAATATATATATATTTAAAATATATAACACATAAATATTATATATTTAAAATATGTTGTTCTAATAAAATTTTTGTTTCCGTCCTAATATTTTTAATTTGGGACTATTATTTACGAAACAAACATTTATTTGCATTTAGGTATTCAGCTAATGTATCAATACCTTAATTCTAGGACAAGTTTTATGTTGTTCAGTAGTAATACTTATAAATGTTGTTCATAATGTTTTTCAGTAATAAGGTATAACTCGAAATCACTGAAAAATTAAAAATGAAATTTGAAAAATCTGCAACGTTTTTAAAATCTTTTTAAAAAAAATATAATTGGAGAAATTCCCAAACAATAATTTTGTTTGTTTATAAACACATATTTTATTTGTGAAAATTAGTTTGCAAGTATTTTTTGTTGTAATATAATAATTTATGCGTTCCAAAAAAATTTTATTGATTTTCAAATAAAATTTATTTGCTCAGAAATATAAAATATTCAAAAATTTGCGTTCCAAATATATTTTCTTTCGATTCAAACATATCAAAACAAGTAAGAAAGTTTCAGTCGGGTAAACCGACTAAGGTATACCCTCACTTTGTGAGTAATGTAATATGGAATATTAAACGAATTATTCTGTCAATTTGTATGGGAGGTACCAGAATGTTTTTTTTACAAATACACCTATTCTTCTCTGAATAGTAGATACTTTAAATACATTGCACTGCGCCGAATTATAAGCGTTTTTTTGCACTGGTATATTAACGTTACGACATATTAAATTTGGTATGATTTGGCCATGTTGTGTGGGAGGTACAAAAAGGGGCGTGGTGATAACAGCCATTTTTTACAGGGCTATAGGGACTTCAAAAGCGTTACACTGTGCAAAATGTTGTTGCATTTTCGTGCATTGGTACTCATGCTGTGAGCTCTTAACTTTTTGTGCAAAATGGTACCTTTGTGTGGGAGGTACAAAAAGGGGCGTGGCAACACTATAAAAGCATTACACTGTACAAAATTTCAAGTATTTTTATGCACTGGTATTAATGTTATAAGCTGTTAACTTTTGGTGCAAAATGGTGCATTTGTGTGGGAGGTACCAAAAGGGGCGTAGCAACATGGCCCATTTTTCTCGAGTTGATAGCGACTAATAAACTAATGCTATGTGTGGAATTTCAGAAGATTCGAATAAGTAGTATAGCAGTTATTAAAGATTCAATATTTCACAACATTTTAACACTTTGTGGGGGAAGTACTAGAAGGAGTGGACCAGTATGGCCCATCTTCGAACTTAGCCGGAGATAGAAAAAAACATTACCACGTACCAAATTTGAAGTCAATCTGTTACTCCTTTCGAGAGTTATCGTGCGCACCAGCCAGCAGACACACAGACAGACAGATAGACAGACAGGCAGACGGACGGACATTGCTCATTCGACTTAAAATGACCCAAAACGAATATCCGCCGAACATACTTAGGGTCTTAGATCACTCCTTCGATGTGTTACACTTTTTTTCGTAGCAAATGATATATACCCTCGTCACACTAAAGTGAGGGTATAAAAAGGCAATTTTGCCCCTTATAGGAGTAAGAAGCTGCGTAGATATATACATACCGAAAGGAATATATATATCTAATAGCAATCTAATTGAATATTTTAATAGGGATAAAAAGTTATTGATATGATTAAACATGTAAGTTAAAAAGTTATTTAAACGAGAGATATTAGTATTCCAAAACATTTTCTATTTTTTTATGAATTGATATGTATCATGCAGGAATATGTGTTGAAACGTGCAAAAATAATGATTATAAAACTGTGAATGATTATCTAAATTTGCGTAATATATAATTAAAATTAATTTTCTCAATCGATCCTAGTCATGTGTATGATTAATGGTTCTGCCAGGGTAATTCTCCATTAATGCATATTGTTCTGTTCAGTGATTGTCTTCTTTAACGATTTGCATTTGATTTGAACATTTTTGAATTTTAACTTCGGCCATTTTGTGGCGTAATTGATGTTGATGTTTCCAATATAAAAATTTTAAAATTCTTACAATATAACATTTTTAAACAGATTTCCAGATTAGCATTGGATTAACATCGATATTTAAATTTGCTGCATTAACGTGTCAGCTTCTTTTGTCAATGGACAATAAATCATCACTATAAACTCCGCCAATCTTCCCAGTCAATTAATCGAAATTAAATCAATTAGAACTGGATTTATATCCACTAATTACTTGAATAGTGACACATCGCAACTATTCAAGTCAGTTACGATAAGACCGCAATTATATCACCGCAGCCCTTTTATTAGATTCGTAATTGTAGTTGCGCGTTGGTAATCAATAAATTTAAGTTCTTTTATTTTACGAAAGAAAATATGTATCTTCTCGTTTTGAAATTTTTCTTCGACTCCATTCAATTTCCAAAATTGTCTGACAAAAAAATTAAATAACATTTCAAATATTGCTTTTGCCAGAAAGTTTTCTTTCTCTCCTTCCAACACAAAGTGAAATTCCTGTAACCACACACAGGTGTTGAACGTGAGAATAGAATTTGTAGTAGAGACAAGCCAAAAATTACCCCTATTCCTCATTATTTTTGCTTCGACACTTTTATTTACGATTACTTTTGCTCTTAGAAAGATTATTTATAATAAGCTACTTTTTACATAAGCCTCTATTTACGAGGTTATTTCTAAAGAAATGTGCAAACACAAGTAGTAATGTTTCAGTCGGGTAAACCGGCTAAGGTATACACTCACTTTGTGAGTAATGTAATATATAACATTACACTTATTAATCTGTCAATTTAGATAATTTCAATAATATTAAGTAATTTACTTAATTTAAGTAAATTTTCTTAATTTTAAGTACAAAATGTACTTATTTTGAAGACTAAGGACGTCTTTGGAGCATTTCTTTAATTTTATGACAAATTTTTTTTCAGTGTGACTTATTGTAACCGATTACAGTAAAATCCCAGGGATGTCGCTTTTCCTTACCAGTTTGCGCCGTCCCAAGGTGAGGGGATGCTCTCCTCTAGTTTTACGAGGACATCGGCGCAGCATTGTAATTGTGAGGGACGTTCAGCATTAAAACGTCCCTCTCAAACTTGCAACTCAATGATTGCATTGTTGGTCCATCTTAGATTCGAGAATTTGGTCCAACAACTTTGTGTAGAATAAATCTTCGAAGTTACTCTTTTGCTATTCGGGAATTCTGCCAGACGCACTAGTGCTGTCAATTATGGCATAGTATAGTTCGTCCTGGATATGTTTTTTAAAATACTATTAAATATAGCAAAATAAACATTATCCAACTTGGGCCTAAAATGTAAAAAAGTCGCTCGATTTTTCTAAACAACAAATACAAATAAATATTTTGTGCGTTAATTTACATATTTTGTGCCATTTTATATTAAAATACATCGAAAATAGCAAAATAAATGTTGTGTAACATATAAGGCATTGGATGTTACCAAAACCATTTTTGGCCACACAATATTTTTGAGTGTACCATTTGGGGCCACCAATCAAATAAAAAGTTTACGGCCCTGAAAGGGTTAATTTTTTATAAAAATGATATCTAGCGATCAGCAGTTCTATAACAAGCCATAAAAAGTGAAAATCGGACCAAAATTGTAGAAATGTTTACGATTTTTTTAAAAAATTCACTAAAAATTGCAATAAAATCGAGAAAAAAGGGACTTTATATTGCAATTTTTTTATAATGATAATGGTCCCGATTTTAATGTCCAGTAGTCAATTCGTAAAAGTAATAAAAATTTACAATTTTATCAAGGGGAATACAGATTTTTAGAGGTTATTTCAACCGCAAATATCCCCTAATTTCGCGATCGCAGAAACGAAATATTTTGCTTATATACTTAAAACAAACCAAATTTGCATATAAGCTTTGATCAACGCGAACTTTTTTTTCGTCCTCACAACAGAAGCCACTCTAGTACTTATGTGTTCCAAAATATTTCGAAATTAAATGTGTTTTTTACACAACAAAGTTTAGCCTACGGATATTTCAAATAAATTGTTTTCGTTTTGTTGGCAGGCATTTTAGCAATTAAAGGAAAATAAGTTAAGTGGAATGTCCCTGGGGGAGAGAAACACTGTATCCGCCACAAAATTAAAATCAAATGATGCCACCAAGGATAAAGCTTATAGAGCCATAAAGCAAACATTCTTGAGTTTGAAGTCCTTGTGTTTGAGTATTTTCTGAATGTAAGCGGTTTATATGTATCCCTTTTAAATGATAACTAAGAATGTTGTCTAGAGAAGATTTTGATATTTTTCTAAAAGCCCTTATATTGCTTTTATTTTCCCAAAAAAAATTATAAACTGGTGAATACACTATGCAACAAAGTTTTTTTGTATAGATTAAGGCATACTGTTTTATAAAACCAAAAAAAATTTTTATAGTAAAGTTTTTTTCTTTTTTTTATAAAATTCCAATTTTCATGGAAGTTAACATTAGTATATAGACCATATTTTTTGAAGTAAAGGGTTTTCCATTAAGAACATAAAAATTTTATCTATATATATAAAGAAGAATGTGTGTTTGTTTGTTTGTTCCGTATAGGCGTCTACACGGCTGCACCGATCTTCTTGAAATTTTCACAGAATGTACATGTGTACATGTAAATAGGGACTTCGGTAATTAGCTTTGGATGTAGCTTTCGCTTCATTTGTTTCTGTTCGTAGTAGAGCGTTGCGAAGGTGTTTGCAGCGTATTATCTCCTCCAGGGTTTCATTGCTTATCCACGGTTTTTGTTTTTACAGGGCCTATAACGGTGGTACCTGTTTCTGTACACGAAGTTGATATCTCGGCCCATGTGTTCATGAGATTGCATTGCAACCTATCAGTCAAAGCTGACTTATAATTCTCAGGAGATCGAAATTTGTAATACATATAAATCATTTACGATAAGTACACTAACCATTTGCTATAAACGTTTCTTTGGGTTTTGGGATAAACATAAATCGTTTGCGACAAACATACACCACAAACGAAATTCGTTTGTCTAATTTTTCGTTTGGGAGTAACGAATTTTTTCTTTGCGTGTGCGGCACATTGCACGGCCAGTATCAAGCTATCCTTAAATTGTGTACACACGGTTGTAAGATTTTACAAGGTGAATTGTCAGTTCAAACGATCAGCCAAACGGCTGAACCTATTTGAATGATTTTTTGAAGGAGGGATGTAAAAGTAAAATTTTGTCACAAATTAAAAAAAAAAAAAATTGTGCACATCAACTTTCGAAGTTACCAGTAGTTTTTTTTACCAATTTAAAGAAGTTACGTATAACGTTATGTTTTAAATAGGATTTTATTAAAAAATTTTAATTAAAAAAATGTTTTTGAATAATACTACATTCGACACCTGCAAAAATTAATTTATTAAAAAAGTTTGCGCAGATCCGCAGCTGAAATGTAATAGAATTAGAAGGTGATTGACCTATGGAACTGTTAAGGTGTTATGCCTAGCAAGTGCTAGCACTCTTGTGTAAGTCTAATAAAATCTGCAGCCTGTAACAACTCTTTTTCATAATTTAGTTGTCATTCGAATATTTTTTATATTTGACTAGCTGCACCCGGTCCACTCAACAGGAGGCGCTGACCACCTGACCACTGAGGCTCCTGTAAGATCAAGAAAGCTGAAATTTTGCACAAGCATATACCAGAGTATTGTATAAACAACTGACTTTTCGCGTAGTCAATTTTTGCCCTGTGGTCAGTTCTACCGCTATCAAAAACTTGAGTATTGTGTTTATCCTTTCAGAAATATCTTATAATATCAAAAGCTCTAATTTTGTAAATATGGAGTACTATACACGACAAATATTAACGCGAAAAATCATTTTGAATTTCCTGTCTGTGGTCAGTGTAGCAGTAACCACTTATTTTCATTATTTCAGTTTTTTTAAAAGATATTTAAGAGCTACGAATCTAAAAATTTAGATGTACATACATATCTCAAAGGCAATTTGAAAACAACTATTTAATGTCCAGCCTGAAGTCAAATTGCAGTGACCAAAGCAATTTTTACTCTTTCAGTAATTAAAAAGTCTTTAAATAACTATAACCCTACACACTGATGTACATATATACAGATCTCCAACGCATGTGTCTCCTGCAAGAGCTACAAAGCTCTTACAAATATAAACGCTACACTTTTCACAAAATCATATTTTGAGCAGAGGTCAGTTCTCGCGCTATCAAAAACGTGAGTGCTATTTTTATCCTTTCAGACCTAAATCTTTGTAAATATGTAGTACCATACAACGAAATTGTAGCATCCGATACTATGAGGAAAATCTAGGATTGGTCAAATCGGGCCAACATAACTTAAGTAATTATAATTATAATTCGAGAAAGGATCGTTCGATTTTGGGATTGATGGATTCGTATTGGACAGTGACACTGCGGATTATATAATATTGAACTTGATGTATTTGTAGTAGCGCTAGGAAGGACTTCATGGAGAACAATTTTGGATTGGTCAAAAGGGCGTTGCATAACTTCATAGCTCGAGTATAAATCGTTCGAATTTTCACGATTTTGGGCCTGGGCTTGTTGCATTCGTATTGGCCCAAGTAAGGACTCTATGTAGGAAAATTTAGAATTGGTCAAAACGGCGTGGCGCGGCCAACACAACCTCATAGCTCAAGAATGGATCGTTCGATTTTGATCTTTATGGAGGGACTCTGTGGAGCAAAATTTAAGACTGTTCAAAGCGGCGTCATACGGCCACAGGGACGTATCCAGAGGGGGGGCCCGGGCCCCCCCCGAAATGTTTTAAACATAGGCATAAACTGCTTACAATTTTCAAAATCACTCAAAAAAACACGAAAAATATTTGGAAGGCCGTTAAAAAAACAATACAAAAGCGTAAAAAATGGTAACAGTAAAAGTAATAACGACTAAAAATAAGAAAAGTGCATGGTTTCCTCGCTAAAACTTTTTAAATTATGCATCGATTTTCTTCGGAATGGTCTCAAATTATTCATAACCTTTCAGAGTTTACGATAAAATCACAAAAATATGACAATTATGCGTTTCTAGATGTTTTTGTGAGGCTTTTATTTAAAAATTATTAAAATTTTCTAAAAAATATGGTTTTTTGCAATACTTTGTAAGATAACGTCGAAACCGCTGAACGGATGGAAAATTGTATTGTGCGAAGTTGAAGGCTACTTAATTCTGAAGTTTGTAAAGCTTACCTGAACCAATTCGGATGAATGGTTCTCTAGTTATGCTATAATATGTGGTTCAACCTCTTTCTTAGCCTAAAGGGTTGTCTCTTTTCGGTTTCGACGATATACGAGTATTACAAAATATTGCCAAAAAAATGTGATTTTTTGATAAAATTTTAATATTTTTAAAATAAAACTCCCATAAAACAATCTAAAAGATTCGGAAGAAGTCGAACTTTTTTACAAAAACGATTTAAAAAATTCAGCAAAATCTGTTTTAGCTGAAATAAGTATATGGATTGATTATTGGAAGCAGAAGAATGATAAGTCATCAAATGCATTAGATGCTATTTCAGTTTGTGATGAGGACATGTTCCCAAGCGTTTTAACCCTTTTGCAAATACTGGCCACAATACCTGTACAACGTCATCTGCTGATCGAAGTTTCTCGACGTTATGAAGAATAAAAACTTATTTCCGGAACAGAATGGAAGGAGAAAGGCTATCTTATCTGGCTTTGATGTCTGTATACAAAGATGAAGTAAAAATCGATGAAATAATTGATATATTTCTTTCAAAAAATCGAAGATTACATTTTTAACTCTTACGTATTTTATTATAGAAAGTTTTACTGATCTCGTACTAAAGTACACATTTATATTTAGGAATAAAAAAATAAGGAACTTAACTTCCATTACCTACACAATAAACGCAATTTTTTAATTGTTTATCTTTGTTATGGAAAAAAAGGTTATATTTCGAGGTATATCGAATTAACAAGCGTGTATCTAATACTGAAAACGAAATCTGGCACCAATCGTCTTGAAGTTTTTAGTTTATACTTTTGATAGCATTGCAAAAAACTTATCAGTACGCCGTGAGCGTAGCGGCAGATGTACATCGGCATTACAAAGAATTTTAATTGACCGAATTACAGGAAGCAGCACGAGCATGTTCGTATTATTATTTTCTTTACATTGAAGTTCGCCGGGCCAGCTTGTATATAAATATTTTCAAATATTTTTCCAGTAATAGAATTGGATGAACTTAACGCATTTACTTGTTATCTTTATCACTTTAGTGATACGAGGGTATATATCATTTGCTACGGACAAAAAGTATAAAACATTGAAGAAGTGATCTAATACCCTAGGTATGTTCGGTGGATATTCGTTTTGGGTCATTTAAGTCGAATGAGCCATGTCCGTCCGCCTGTCTGCCGGCTGGTGCGGACGATAACTCTCGAAAGGAGTAACCGATTGACTTCAAATTTGGTATGCGGTAATATTTATTCTCCACTCCTTCTGGTACCTACCTAGGGTTAACATTTACTGAAATATTGATTTTTAATAACTTCTATACTAATAATGCGAATCTTCTTCCACACATAGTATTAGTTTATTAGTCGCTATCACCTCGAGAAAAATGGGCGAAGTTGCTACACCCCTTTTGGTACCTCCCACACAAATAGACCATTTTCCACTAAAAGTTGGACTACTTGTAACATTAATATCACTTCATACAAATACATGAAATTTTGTACAGTGTTATGCTTTTATAAAACCTAGAGGACAGTAACAAGTGGACATTACTGGCACGCCCCTTTTGGTACCTCCCACACAAATGGACTATTTTGCACCACCGTTAACAGCTCATAACATTAATACCAGTTCATACAAATACTTGAAATCACAAAGGTGTCATTTTGTACGAAAAGTTAAATTAGCTTTAAACTTGGGAATACAATCTCGAGTTCAAACTCGAACAGTGTAATGTTTTTATAGAACCTACAGTCTGTCGAAAAATGGGCGTTATAATCACGCCCCTCTTCCACACAAACGTACCATTTTTTACAAAAAGGTAACAGCTTATATCGTGAATATCAATAAATATACAATTTCTCAAAAATTTTTCACATTGTAAAGTTTTTAAAATTTGTACAGTCCTGTTAAAACTTGGAGTCCTGTTAAAACCCCATAAAAAAAGCCAAGACTTAAAAAATTAAATAACACAAAATAAAGGGTGGTTAAATTGTAAGGGCCGATGTTGAATGTGAACCACACCTAGACGTCAAGCCTTTTGCGAAAATGGGCGTTCAAATCAAAATGAATTTCGTGCACTTCGTGATGTTTTTTTGATCAGCATAATCACGTCGTGGCGATGTCAATTGGCCGCCAAGATCATGTGATTTGACACCGTTGGACTTCTTTCTTTGGGGGTATTTGAATGAAAAGGTGTACGTCGATAAGCCAGCAACAATTCAAAAGCTAAAGGATGAGATAATTCGGCACATTAACGGCATAGAACCTCAATTATGCATCAGCATCATCGAAAATTTGGACCATCAGATGGAGGTCCTTAAAATTTAACCACCCTTTATTGGTACGTACCAGTGCATATTTACATTGCTCACAAAGTGAGCAGTCAATCTATGTTTCCAGACAATTTATTTTCGGGAAATTCTACAATTTTAAGGAAAAAAGCATAAAAACTATTAAAATGTGTACTTTAGTTAATTACTGTTGTACTACAATCAATGATTTTATTTCTTTAATTGCATCGTTATCAGTTTTAGTATTTGTAGTCGTATCGGTTAGTTGTTGTTGTTGTAGTGTGTGACAAGGACTCAGTCGTTTTTGGGACGTCCAGGTATCAGCAAAGGCAGCCGTCAAAGCACAGTATATGGTAACCCCTGACTGCGAACCGAAAAGTATACTGAGCACGGTACGCATAACACTCCGGATTTATGGGAGTTTGTTTTAAGTATGACGTTGGTATGGTCTTCCTATCATCTATAAAACATCCATTCAAGATTTTGGATGTTTCATAGATTACACAGTGCGACAGTCCAAAAACCAAAAACCGCGATACTGTTTTTCTTGTAGGTCTTGGCGAGTAGAACAACGTTTGTTCTACGAAATTTGCCGGACACCCCCAAAATCCGGATTTACGGGTTAAAAAATTATTATTATATTATATTTTCTTACCTTTTTTCACATAAACGAATGCCTTTTTTCTCTAAAAGAAAGAAAAGAATTAGACCTTTCGAACGATGTATATTTTGTTTATTTGAAGCTGTAGGAATAAGGGTTCATTTGTCCTGCACACACTTTTTTACATTTTTGTCGGTCATTTTCTAGTTAAGGCAATGTTATGACCAATTATTTTGTGAAATAAACGTACGATTAATTAACTTACATATATAGTATATTTTATAAGGAACAAAATGCAACAAGTCTCTTAAAAATCCGTTTGCAATTGACGGACTTATTAAAGTTTCATTTAAACTAAAACAGTATACATATAAACACTAGTTTTGACCATTCAACTCAATAATGTCTGCTTGAGCGTTTCGTTTTTAACGCGTCATCATCGTCTAAACTCGTATTTATGTACACATTTAGTTTTAATGAAACTTTAATAACTCAGTCAATTGCAAACGGATTTTGAAGAGAGTGGTTGCATTTTTTTCCTTATAGTAGACTAGTTAATCGTACGATAATTTGCTTCTCAACTTGAGTTTATTTTGTCGCACTGTGTTATTTGCAGTTTTTCCTAGTTATTCGCAATGGACGCATTTGTCCACAAATTTGTCGCTTTTAGCGAACTTTTGTAGTTTTCGAAATGTCGATGTTGCCCACATACAAACGACTTTCATTAATCGATTTGCGGATCCATAAAAGCCATACATTTCAAATATTTCAAAATCAACAATTTTCTTTCGCGATTTCACATTTACTTCCCAAAAACTTCCCTGTTCTAGGTTTGAATGGTATTCACGGTCAGTCCGATCGTATGTCATGTTTGTTGTTTTTTCGTTAGATTTGATTTTAATATTTGCACATTTTTCGCTTCGGGCTAAAATATTTTTTTCGTGTTTCAACTCCCTAAAACAGATTATGTGCGAAAATTGAGTCCACGATTAAGATGCTCTGAAGCAAATTTAAAAAGGCTTTAGATATTCCTATTGATACTCGCATCTATCGAGTATCAATGATGTAGCACTTTATTGGAAGAGTTACTCTGCCTCCATTGCAGCACCCGCTCCCAGTTTATGCGTGTTCTCAGTCTGTGAATAGGTGTGCATGTGTTCGTGGATTCGGATGTGAAGAAACTTGCAATTCATGGACATAAATAATGGTTTTTTTACGTTAGAGACCACCAACATGATGAGGCTATGGAGAGCTGTCTGTACACACTTCGCCGCTGAACCAACACCCATGTCACCGCGATGCCAATATTGTGAAACGTCACCGTGCTCTCCAATACACCAGAGGATGTGAGGAACCGATGTAAACGTGTATTGGCCAACACCTTGAAGTGCGTCGTGTACTCATTTTTACAAATTCACTTGACACCTTTCTATGTGTGACAATCGATGTCTGTCTGTCTGTATGGCCAATCTCTCATGTACCGGTGATAGCCATGAGGAAATACAAAATCTCCAGAAACCCAACGCCCAGACATGACAAACATTTATTTTTGAGAAATTTAAGGGGGAAAATGCATGTCATCCCATAGCAAATGATAAACTTAACAATTCCATAAGAAATAAACTCCTTATGATGATGGTAATGATGACTCTTGTACGACAAAGCACAGTGAAAAGATCTGTCCCCACACGGACACACGTAATTCTTATGTATAAATGTGTGTGTATTTTACATGCGAAGAATGCTGCTTATGTTTTGCGATATAACAATGCTCAAATATAAATACATACTGGTATAAACCGCATTCAAATCGTATGCTACGATTTCCTTTCGATCAATACACAATAGGCGTGTTTTGTTACACAATAGCTGCTTAATTTGTATGGGGAGGTGTGGAGTTTTAAGCATTATTAAGCAGCGATGTACATTGTTGTGTTGCCAGATTGAACATCCTATATATCACATTGCGGCATCTCATTTTTAGAGAAATTTTTATCAATTATTGCGAATTAACGGTAAGAAGAACACATTGAACATAGAATATTAAATTTTTGTTTTATAAATACATTTAAATTTTTTGACAGTCTCGCATTGTTATTTCCTTGCAATTCGTGACACCATTGTTACCAGATAGTGGAAATCCGTCACTTAATGCTTATGCGCCAGTTAGTGGAACTAAGTTGTTGTGATTGCAAACTGCCAAAATAAAATTGCTAGCTTGTTACGACAACACGACTAATATGGTGACCCTTCAAACGCCAACATTTTGAGCTAAATGCTATGTCACATTTTCATCTCCTTATGGTTATTTCGTTTGTGCAAAAAGTGTAAAATTGTTTCTACATTTTACACTGAAACCACATGAAACCAAACCTAATTGAAAGCGTACATTCTTAATGCACTATCAAATGGTTGCGCCATAATGTAGGTATGGGTTTTACTCACCGCACGATTTTTGTTCGATTGTTCGCATGCAAAATGCGAAATTAGCAGTGGGTGCAGGTGGAATTTTTATTTATTCACAATTTGCATTCACATTTTGCTCTTGATGTTCCACGTCTTTGGATTTTCGTAGTCTGGAATACGTTTTCGTTTGTGGCGTTTATTATTATTGTTTATCGGAAAATATGTTTAGCAGCCCTCGTATTTGTATGTACATTCGGTATATCGAATCAATCGATGCAGCTTTGTATATGTGGAGGTAGCTGTCAGGTCGTCTTGGCTTCTTCGTCGCTAAGCCGCAATGAGTTATGATTATGCTGTTTTTGCGTCCACTTGCAGAGATCTCCTCCACTGACGGCCTGTCACTGAACATCGTCAGCAGGACTTGTTGCTTTCGCTGTCATAGAGCTGTGCTCATTACCACTGCTTAAATGATGTCTAAACTGCTGATGCTGACACGTTGACAGTCGGGAGTCGGGGCCACCATCAATGTTTCTCATGCTTTAAATCAAAGACAAGACATCCGTTTTTGTCCACTTGTGCGGCAAACGACAACATATCGGCAAACGAATCTCAAACGCAAACAATCGAATACGGTGGGGATGGCGTCCTCTCCTCCTTAAGGAAGGCCGGCAACTGTCATCCATCCTCTTCTGCGCTCGTACAATTATTGTTTAAACATTTGGTATGCGTTGCATGTTCCTCAACAGAAGTGTCGTACATTACTTGTTTTATTAATTATCAATTTATTAACAAAAAACAAAGGGCCGGACGGACCGAAGTCGATTGGCAATTGTCTGGTGATGTTGGCTGCGCTTCTGCGTGGCTTCTTCCGTCCGTTGCCAGCACATCTCGCCTGATTGTCCGGAGTGTTTTTGCGATCTGCTGTCGTCTCATCCAAAGTGGACGTAAATAAACATCCACTGCATTCGTCTCGAGACTAGGGTTTATTTACACTTTCTTGCATGAATTATTGTAAAAGGATGGATGAAGACTGATAGGCAACCTGCAAACTTTAAAAGGAACCTGTGGCCAGAATGGTGTGTAATATTTATGCGACACGAAGCATGTGTGTCGGAAGGTATATTTTGCCAATGTCTTCGATGGCGGCTCTGTGGCGACTGGCCTCATTGGCTATTTTTGACGAAGTTCTAGTTAAACTGGACAGAAAATAAAATAGATCAATAAATCGACTTGCTGAAATGGTGCTAGTTTTGCATGTCATTATTCAGACCATCGGATTAAACAAATAATTTTTAAATCTGTCCAATTAATACATATATATCGCACCTGTTCCACAAAAGGGTAACAACTCAAAATTTTTAAATTTTGCAAGAAAACAACGTACAATAGCAATTTCTACCCACTACAAAAAATGTTCGTTGATTTTTCTTCTTTTTCATAATAAAAACCCGTTATGACTCTCTCTGTGTTTACAGAATAACGTCTTTAGATTCAACTAAAGAGGTACATTTTGAATTGTCTCAAAGTGTTTAAGCAAATGGGACCTTTGATTTATCATCTAAAGAGTAATATTTTTAGTTGTGCCCTTTTCAACTTATAATCCGAGTAAGAGTAAAGTAAAAAGGTACAACTCAAAATAATACCACTATTTATATACAAACTTTTTTCATGAAAAGAGTAACAACTCAAAAAAGTTGTTATTTTTCTAAAATCAATAAAAAACAAAAAGGAAAATAGCGCTATTATTATTTTCTATGACATTTTATTGCAATGACATATTATTTTTTTGTAATATACCATTAATATTTATTAACGTAAACGGTTTTGGCGTCTACCTTTTGTGGAACAGGTGCGATATGTCGAGACGGTGCTGTTGTAGTATTTTAGCAAATGAGGCCTCTTCTTGATTTCATTGCACAGAGCTTTCCGGAGATCTGTGTTAATTCTGTCTTTCTAAGATTTTGTCTTCTTTATTCTGCATAGAACTGTAGAAACGCACAGCATATTAACTTAAAAGGCCATGTCTTCCACCTCACACCCTGAAAAACCAGTAAGAAATGGCTAAAACGGACGGACAGACATGGTTTAATGGGTCCAGCGCAACTCCTTTCGGGTGTTCATAGAAATTATATAAAATAGTATTAATTACCTTTCGAAAAATTTTGCATTAAAAGTTTAGCTTCACTGTTTTTATACCACTTTAATGTGACGAGGGTATATACGAGTATCATTCGCTACGGGCCAAAAATGTAGCACATCGAAGGAGTGACCTAAGATCCCAAATATGTTCGGCGGAAATCCGTTTTGGGTTATTTTAAGTAGTTTGAGCAATGTCCGTCCGTCTGTCTGTCTGTCTGTTTGTTTGCTGGCTGGTGCGCACGATAACGCTCGAAAGGAGCAACCGATTGACTTCAAATTTGGTATGCGGTAATATTTTTCTCTATCTCCGGGTAAGTTCGAATATGGGCCATATTGGTCCACTCCTTCTAGTACGCCCCTCACAAAGGGTTAAAATTTAGTGAAATATTGATTCGCTAATAACTTCTATACTACTTATTCGAATCTTCTAAAATTACACACATAGTATTAGTTTATTACACCCAGGAAAATAATTGGTTGGAATTCGGTTGTAACAATAAAAAATTAGTACTAGCAACAAAAAGTATAGCTTTTTTTCCATAACAAAGATAAACAATTAAAAAATTACGTTTATTGTGTAGGTAATGGAAGTTAAGTTCCTTAGTTTTTTATTCGATTTTGTTCCTAAATATAAATGTGTACTTTAGTACGAGATCAGTAAAACTTTTTATAATAAAATACGTAAGAGTTTAAAATGTAATCTTCGATTTTTTGAAATAAATATATCAATTATTTCATCGATTTTGACTTCATCTTTGTATAAAGACATCAATGCCAGATAAGATAGCTTTTCTCCTTCCATTCTGTTCCGGAGATAAGTTTTTATTCTTCTTAACGTCGAGAAACTTCGCTCAGCAGATGTCGTTGTCACTGGTATTGTGGCCAGTATCTGCAATAGGGTAAAAACGCTTGGGGACATGTCCTCATCACAAACTGAAATAGCATCTAATGCATTTGATGGCTTATCATTCTTCTGCTTCCAATAATCAATCCATATACTTATTTCAGCTAAAACTGATTTTGCTGAATTTTTTAAATTGTTTTTGTATAAAAGTGTGACTTCTTCGAAATCTTCCTTTCTTAGATTTACAATTCGTATCGGAACGATATTAGACAGACTTGTAATATAGCTTCATGTTCGGAAGCCTTTATTATATCTAGGTTAATCGTTTGCAAATACCGTGATAAGTTCTGTGTAATGGCCAAAACCGTAGTACTTATTACCACAACCAATATAAAGTTAAATTTACATACACGGTTGTGCAAATTCATTCCATCACTGCAACCTACATGTTAAACAGGTAGATAGATAAGAAATCATAAATGTAATTTTAACTTAATTTTCGCCATGTCTGGTTATCATAAATTTAAAGTCAACCAATATTACACCGGTCGACAAAAACAAAATTTTTTCTTGGGGTTCTGTCTAATTCTGATTCTAAACGTCAAAAAACGTCAAAATCTCCAATCTTAGCTCTTAAAGTGTGTGTTTGTAAATTTTACATCGATAAGAATGTTTTAGAGTTAAAACCTTACTAAATAAGCTATAACTTTAATTTATACCGAACAGACTTTACGATAAAATCATGAAAATATAACATATGTTAATTTTTATATTGTTTTATGGGAGTTTTATTTTAAAAATATTAAAATTTTATCAAAAAATCAAATTTTTTTTGCAATATTTTGTAATACTCGTATATCGTCGAAACCGCTGAACGGATGAAAAATGGTATTATATGAAGTTTAAGGCTACTTAATATTTAATTCTTTAAAACTTTCCTCAACCAAATCGGATAAATGGTTCTCGAGTTATGCCACTATATGTGGTTCAACCACTATTTTCTTTCCATATCACAGCTTATCGCGAAAATTTAATGAGACAACCGTTTAGGCTAAGAAAAAAGAGAGGTTGAACCACATATTATAGCATAACTAGAGAACCATTCATCCGAATTGGTTCAGGTAAGCTTTACAAACTTCAGAATTAAGTAGTCTTCAACTTCGCACAACATAATTTTCCATCCGTTCAGCGGTTTCGACGATATCTTACAAAGTATTGCATAAAATCATATTTTTTAATAATTTTTAAATAAAAGCCTCATAAAAACATCTAGAAACACATATGTAATTGTCATATTTTTGTGATTTTATTGTAAACTCTGAAAGGTTATGAATAAATTGAGACCATTCCGAAGAAAATCTATTCATAATTTAACAATTTGTAGCGAGGAAACCATGCACTTTTCTTATTTTTAGTTGTTATTACTTTTACTGTTGCCATGTTTTACGATTTTGTATTGGTTTTTTAACGGCCTTCCAAATATTTTTCGTATACCCCCCCCCCCCCCCCAAGTTATGCACCCCCAAGAATCCGAGATGCTTCAAAGGAATCAAATCTCTAGACGTGGATTATGAATTTAATACGAAAGCATGGATGACAAGCGAGATTTTCTTGAAATGACTCCTGAAATTGGACCGAAAGTTTGCTTCTCAACAAAGAAACGTTTTGCTTTTTGTTGACAACTGCACTGCACACCCTAGTGATGTTAAGGACCAATTGAGAAATATGGAAATTGCTTATTTCCCACCCAACATGACTTCGATACTTCAGCCAATGGATCAGGGCATAATTTGTAACATAAAAACGCATTACAGAAAACGCATTTTGACAAACATTTTTTACAAATGGAGGAGAAAGAACCTCCCACGCCCATAAATTTGCTGAATGCCATACGAAACTTAAGCAAAGTGTGGAATGTCAATGTAAAATCCGAGACAATTGCAAACTGTTTTAGAAAAGCAGGATTTGCTTTATGCTTTGGGACGAAGAAGACTATCTACCACTATCCCACTTCGCATTTTTAGAGTCTTCATTTAAAACAGTTGCTAATATGAATGCAACATTTAAAGACTACATCAATGTCATTACCACAGACAACCCTTCCGACAAAAAATCCTCGAAAGTGTTCAAGAAAATTTTGGAGCACCAGCTATCTCAGGTAAAGAAATAATAATAAAAAAATCCGTGGCTAATAATTTTCTGATGTACATTATTATTTATCTTTTAACAGATTCAGATAAATTCGAAGAAGAATCTGCCGATATTGCGAAACCGTTACCCACATATGGACAACTTTCTTCATCAGTTTAACGTTTCCGTACCTATTTGGAAATGAAAACCAACGTACCAAATACTGTATTAACTTCTCTAATTGTTTTAGAAAATTATATTGAAGAAGAAAAGTGGGAAAATGTACTTCAAACCAAAATAACTGACTACTACAAATAAAAAACGTTAAAGGGAACAAATTTGTTTTTATTTTCTATATAGCGAATTTTCTTTATAACGAAGTAAATATTCAGTCCCTTAGAATTCGTTATAGAGAGTTTCGACTGTACATAGGTAATCAAAAATAATCTCGTGTGGATAATAATGTTTGGAATACAGAATATGTTGTGCAAAATGTTTAACATAAATAAAAAATAAAAGCAACAATCATGAAATTGAAAGCACAGGGTTAAGAGATCTTTGCATACAAGTTTGGTTTTTTTTTTCGTGTACTAAAATGTGTGTCAAATATTTCCACATCTCATAATAGTAATGAATTTGTAATATGGGATTTTTAATTTTGTTATGAATTGTTTTGTTTTTTGTTCATTAAATAAAATGAAAATTATTGAAAACTGTTTTTAATTAATTGTCGGTGTTGACTGACAAATTGTCAGAACAACCAACATTTTTTTTAAAACAGTTGGCTGTGGCAACTGCGACATATAATTTAAGCCACCATTTTCGTAGTTGGCGCAACCAAATATGATTGTTGTCAACATGGAAGCAGAAGTATACCACAACCAAAATATTGGTTGTCCTGATGGAATCGCATGATAGTGCACAGAAGTACAAAATTCGGTTGAGGCAACCGAACTGTATTCTGTGTGTAGTTATTATCACCTTGAGAAAAATGGGTCCGTCCCTTTCGGTACCTTCCACACACATTGACAATTTTGCACCAAAAGTTAACAGCTTATTACTTTAATGTAATGCTTTTATAGTGCGCTAGCGTACCCGGTTCACTTCGTTGCCCCAGATTTTAGATTTCCGATGCCGTCCATTTTTGGATCAATCACGTGGACTTTCCGTTACCTTCAGTTGGACCCAGGACGGTCCAGTGCCAATCACAGATAGGAACAGTAGGCATCTTGTTAATCTATTGATAGGTACGGGCAGTAGGAATCAGTAAAAAATGATAAATCCAAATTGGCTTATATGGGCGATCAAGAATTCATATAGCCGATGTCACCCGCTAGGATTATCTTAAGATTCCCTGAAAATTGCATCAAAATCGGTCCAGCCGTTTTGGAGTCCATACGTAATATACACGCACATCTAATTGTATATATATATAGCTGGACCCGGTCCACTTCATTGCCCCAGATTGAGATTTCCGATCCAATTTTTGAACCAATCACGAATCCTGCCACCAAATCCATACACACAAAATTACAGCACTCTCGGGGACAAACAAATTGTTCAAGATATCTCCATTCTTGGCTCATATGGGTGGGGTCACATCAATTCGCCCGATCCCACCACTCACGTAGACTGCCAGCAGATATATATACAGGGTTGCCCATATTCGACGGACCCATGTTTTTTTAAAAAAAAATCAAAGAAAAAAATAAAAATTTGCCGGTTGGCAATCTTAATCATTTAATTTGTTCCAAGTAGATTTGTTTACATCAATTTTTGAATATGATATCTCTCAAATGGCCGCCTCTGGCGTTGATGGCGTATTGTGCCCTTTTTGCAGCATTTTCCATCGTTTTCGCCAACATTTCGGCCGGAATAGCGGCTATTTCTTCACGAATGTTGTCCTTGAGCTCTTCTACGGTCCTTGGCTTGTTAACGTAAACCTTTGACTTCAAATATCGCCACAAGAAGAAGTCAGGCGGCGTCAAATCGGGCGAACGCGGTGGCCAGTCCAAATCACCACTTTTCGACATCAAACGGCCCGGAAACAAATTCTTCAGAAAATCGATTGTTATGCGACTTGTGTGCGGTGGAACGCCGTCTTGTTGAAACCAGAACTGCCTCATACGCTTTCGACGAATAATTGGCATCACAAAATTGGTCATCATGTCGCGATAACGCTCCTGGTTGATGGTAACAGCATGGCCATTTTCGTTTTGGAAGAAAAACGGCCCAATGACCGTTTTCGCACTAACGCCGCACCAAACTGTGACTTTTTCGTCATGAAGAGGCAATTCTTGAATCTCCTGAGGATTTTCAGTGGCGTAAATACGGCAATTTTGCTTATTTACGGTCCCATTCAATGTGAAATGGGCTTCATCGGACATGATAATTTTGTTTTTTGAGTTTTCACAATTGACTTCTTCTGTTGAATGTAAATTTCAACTATTTCAGAGCGCTCGCGTGGCGTGTATTGTTCCATGGTAAAAATCTGCTTGGACTGACGCTTCAAACACGGTATGTCATTAAGCGATCTGACATCTCTGTCAAAAGTTATGGCGTTGCCAGATGGGTCCGTCGAATATGGGCAACCCTGTACACAAAACAAGTAAGAAAGTTTCAGTCGGGTAAATCGACTAAGGTATACCCTCACTTTGTGAGTAATGTAATATGGAATATTAAACGAATTATTCTGTCAATTTGTATGGGAGGTACCAGAATGTTTTTAACAAATACACCTATTTTTCGCTGAATAGTAGATTCTTTAAATACATTACACTGCGCCGAATTATAAACGTTTCTTTGCACTGGTATATTAACGTTGTGAAATATTAAATTTTGGTATGATTTGGCCATTTTGTGTTGGAGGTACAAAAGGGGGCGTGGTGATAACGGCCATTTTTTACAGGGCTATAGGGACTTCAAAAGCGTTACACTGTGCAAAATGTTGTTGCATTTTCGTGCATTGGTACTGATGCTGTGAGCTCTTAACTTTTTGTACAAAATGGTACCTTTGTGTTGGAGGTACAAAAAGGGGCGTGGACATAGCGTCCATTTTTCACAGTGCAAAAGAAACTATAAAAGCATTACACCGTAAAAAATTTCAAGTATTTTTATACACTGGTATTAATGTTATAAGCTGTTATCTTTTGGTGCAAAATGGTACCTTTGTGTAAGAGGTACCAAAAGGGGCGTGAATATGACACCCATTTTTCACTGAACTGTAGGCACTATGAAAGCATTACACTGTACAAAATTTCAAGTATTTTTATGCACTGGTATTAATGTTATAAGCTGTTAACTTTTGGTGCAAAATGGTGCATTTGTGTGGGAGGTACCAAAAGGGGCGTAGCAACATGGCCCATTTTTCTCGAGTTGATAGCGACTAATAAACTAATGCTATGTGTGGAATTTCAGAAGATTCGAATAAGTAGTATAGCAGTTATTAAAGATTCAATATTTCACAACATTTTAACACTTTGTGGGGGAGGTACTAGAAGGAGTGGACCAATATGGCCCATCTTCGAACTTAGCCGGAGATAGAAAAAAAATATTACCACGTACCAAATTTGAAGTCAATCGGTTACTCCTTTCGAGAGTGATCGTGCGCACCAGCCAGCAGACAGACAGACACACAGACAGACAGACAGACAGACCGCCGAACATACTTAGGGTCTTAGATCACTGCTTTGATGTGTTACACTTTTTTTCGTAGCAAATGATATATACCCTCGTCTCACTAAAGTGAGGGTATAATTAAAGCGCTCTCCCTAACAAATTGTGCAAAATATCCCAATTTCAAAATTTGGCTCATATGGGAGGGGCCATACCTGTTGGTCCGATCCTGACCATTTTTGGACCAATCACGTAGACTGCCTCCATATACATATACACAAAATTACAGCACTATCGCTAACAAGTTGTTTTATATATCTCCATTTCAAAACATGACTCACAGGGGCGGGGCCACGCCCACTTTTGCATCTACCACGTGGACTGCCAAAGATACATGTACACAAAATTACAGCACTCTCGCTTACAAATTGTGCAAGATGTCTCAATTTTCAAATTTGGCTTTTATAGGTGGGGCCACGCCCACTGGTCCAATCCCCCTATTTTTGGACCAATCACATTGACTTTCAGGTACTTCCAGTTGGACCCCAGAAAGCCCAGGATTGGTGACCCATCTGGGATCACGGCCGGTCCCAGTAGGAATCCCCTTAATAGGTACGGACAGTATGAATCAAAATATGATAGCTCCAATTTGGCTTATATGGCTTATAGCTAAGAAGGAGACAAGCTTTCCTACGAGAATACAATAACATTCTTAGTAATGATCACATTCCAAAATGAAGCGAATAATTTACATTTGCATAAGCGAATACGAATATCCAGTCTATGCGTATGAAAACTTTCAGCGTTCTAGCTCTAATAGGCGCCTCAGGGTCAAAGTAGCCTACAACACTTTCCAGGTATTGGTCTATCTTATTTATTGGAGGAAACTTTTGATAAGCGCATTATCTCGCGTCGTGGGCCTGTGGCGTTCCCTCCAAGATCGTGCGATGTAACACCGCTATGTGAAGCCGCTTGTCTACGCAGATAAGCCCGACACGATCGACGCTTTGGTAGAGAATATTCAGCGCGTTATTGCTGACATACAGCATACAACCAAATGCTGCAAAAAGTGGTCGAAAATTGGTCCTCTCGGCTGGAATTTATCGGAGCCAGCCGCGGCGTCCACTTGCCCGAAATCATTTTTAAGCATAATGTCAAACCCTTATCTTTATAAAAAATCTAAATACATGGCCATAACATTAAATTTTATTTTATTTCTTCTTGAAAACCACACGTCTGCAAAAAAAACCCTTTTTATGAACACATATTTTATAAGTTTGCAAACATATTTTGTTGTAATATATTAATGTATGCGTTCCAAAAAAGTTATTGATTTTTAAATAAAATTCATTTGCCCAGAAATATGTAATAAATAAACAAACTTTTGTTCCAAATATACTTTCCTTCGATTCAAATATATCAAAAAAAGCGAGTTTGCCCCGTATAGTACCTTCATAGGCGAGAATCGAGTGCAGTTTCGCATCGATATATGTGTACATATGTATGTACATGGGGCAAGATCGTCTTTTTTGATATGATTGTATCGAAAAATATAATTGGAACACAAATTTTATATATTATGTATTTCCGACCAAATAAATTGTGTTTGAAAAAGAAAAAAAAAATTTGAACGCATATATTAATATATAGCGTGATCCATTTCGAGGTTCCCTAAAGAAACACAGAAAATTCAAATTGAATGGGGAATGTTTATTATCATTTGAAAGAACATTCTATGGCATTTATTTTTTGAAGATTATATCTAAGATGGTCCATCCGTTGAGTCCAATTTTCGATGACTCGTTCAAGAATTTCGACTGGTAACTTCCGAATGACACGCGTAAACGTTGTTCAATACTTCACAAAAATAACACGACAGCAAGACACGACTCACACGTGATCTGTCAAAAAAAGGCTATTGAAAAAAGTATCTCTACTTGGATCACCCTATATTACAACAAAATATATTTGGAAACTAATTTTATCAAATAAATTATGTGTTTATAAACAATAAAAATTTAGTTTTAGGAATTTCTCCAAATATTTAAAAAGATTTTCAATACGTTGCAGATTGTCCTAATTTCATTTTTAATTATACCCTCACTTTAGAGTGATGAGCAGAGAATGAAGCCGAGCCAAAATTGGCGGCGGCGGCTGCCATTGAAAATTATAGATCGGCGGCGGCGGCTAGGCGGCTAAGCCGACATAAAATTTACATTCGGCGGCAGACATTTTAATGATAGACATTTTAACATTTAAAATAATAGTTGAAAAGTTAAGCTCGGGTATTTATTCTTAAATAATAGATGTTTTTAAGTTAACTGTAAGATATTGTGGGGTAAAAAAATCATCGATTCCATGCCGCTAGGCAGCTCTATGATATACTCTATTTTCAAAGTATGCTAAAGCTATGTGTAGACGATTGTCAGATCGGACAACTTTATCAACCCTGTTAAAGTGCCGCAAATGTACGGACAATGACAGATAGTTAGGCAAAGCTGAAGACGATTGCAAGAAACCCTTACAATTTCATATATTTAAAATATATTTTGTAAATATATATTTATATGCAGGATTGTCAATAAACATATTTTATAGGCAGTGGCCAATAAAATGTTTTTCTGTCAATGGCGCCGTTGTCACATTCATAAACTTCGCACATACTACAATCTGCAAATTATCTCACAATGACTTTTCTGCCAACGTTGCAAGACAAAAATTGTATGTTCACACGGTAGTACGTTCATAGGGTTGCATTTTTCCGCCATTCTTCTATATATAGCTTAAGTCGAAACAGGTTGTTTCCACGTTTTAGTGAAATTTTAAATTTGTGTGGAATTACCTTGTGGTTTAAAAAGAATGACATCTACTGTTTTGAGCTTATCTTGATTGATTCTATAGAATGGAGGTATTAATTTATATGTTATACTATTCTTTAATACTCCATTGATTTTTTTCCGAAAATATTTTTATCTCTATATGTACATAATCTAATAATAAATAAAAAATCTTATTATTTCCTTTAAAAAAGAATTTTTATAATTATTTTTCTGTTACTATCAATTTTATGATTTTTAAGACATGGTAAGCTCCCGCTTGTGACAATAAACGAATCAAAACGAAAATCACTCACTTCCATATCGTCCACTCAATAAATGAATAGTGTATAATTTATTTGTCGTTTCGAGAAAATCATATTTAAAGTTTTTGTGAAATTTAAACTCGATATTATTATTTATTAATGAACAATTTCAAACACCCAATAACCCAATAACCCAATTTGTGGAAGTAGAATTGCAACAGATATAGAACCAATTGAGTAGATTCTTAGAATGCAATAAAAAATAATAGTGTATATGCGTACAAATTGTTCTTCTATTAAGGGGACGATATATCTGCTATATAGCTATTTGCTTATCACAAATGTAAATTGTATCTATCCATATCTTAAAGTTCTTCTATGGAACGGCGGCTGTGTTTCAGCCGATTTGAGCCGCAAAGATCGGCGGCGGCTTCGGCTGGTGAAAAAAGGTCGGCGGCGGCTAAAATCGGCGGCTCGGCTCGGCGGCTTCATACTCTGGTGATGAGGGTATATATCATTTGCTACGGACAAAAAGTGTAACACGTCTGAGAAGTGACCTATTCTCAGATTATACGTTATTCGTAATACGTATACGTATAAAAGAGAACATTATACAACAGAACAGATTTTTGAAGTGAACTTTGCAAAAATCGTTTCAGCCGTTCGAGGGCAATTACAAATTTCGTAAAACACAAAAACTCTTTTTTTTAAAGTTATAATGCCCGCAAAATTAAAAAAAAATAAAAAAATGATAGCAGGATCTTAATTTAATTATTTGTAACACCTTATAAACATTTTAGCCAAAAATAAACTACATAGGTCGATATTAAATATTCTGACCCAGAGATATATAGTTTTCTCGGTATATCGTACGGAACATCTCTTTTGTGTCTGAAGCAAAGTTGTAGATATTGAATTTGAAAAAAATGCGGAACAAACCTACCCGAAAAAAGTGCATTTAGAGTCTTTGAAATCGCAAAAATGACCACAAAGTCATACAATATTGAAAATTACAGAACAGAAAATTTTTGCGATTTTTACGGCACTGGATTGTTTCGTTTTTTCTCCTATTCAAGATCTACAACTTTGCCTCAGACACATAAGTTATCCCGTAAGGTATACCGAGAAAAAAATATAGAAAAGTACTAAAAATCCATCATGAGCAAAAAAATGTGTATGGCCATAAAATTATTAATTGAGCCATTGGGCTTTTTCACTTCCAATTCTCAGAATTGAGTCCCACATCAATGAGCTGAACAATGTTGCATTGTGTTATACGATTTAAATTATAAAGAACATTTAAAATTTCAGATTTGTGTGTGCCAAATATAATATATTTAGAGTGTTCTTTAAACATTCGTATGTTTCAAGCAGAATATGTTTGAGACAGTATGCTACATAAGCTTTTTTTCAGCGTGTATATATGTAGTCGTATGTGCAATCGCGTTTGTTTACGAATTTTGATCTTTACCAATGACATTCAATTCGACTCTCCGAATGTATACAGTAGCTGCTCTCTCTGGTAGAAAGGATAGGCGAAGTGCATTGCGTTGCGTGACGTTGCTCCATTAGTGTTAGCCATGATTTTTGCGAGACGCAAATGTATTTGCAACTTGTTTCAGTCGAGACTATTCATTGGGTCTAGACTATTGGGAAAATTATAAAGAACATGATTTGACCTGATCCCGGCTGTATCTTTTGTAGTACAAAGCGCTTAAGATAAATTTATTTATACTCTCGCAACAACAGAACAGAACTTTACTACAGAGGTGATCACACTGTCATTGCACATACGGACGGGACCGAATGAAATGTGGAAAGAAAGGAGCAACTCAGTGGCCATTTCATGATATGACATGATTTACCATGAAAATCGTGGCTATATAGTTAGGGTAAATTATTGTCAAGCGAAAATCATCAGAACGCTGATAATCTTTTCTTATTTGAGAAGTCCAGTTGGAAAAATGTGACGCGTGTTTTAGGCAATCGCATCCCACTGTTCTCCCCAATCACAATGTGGCTGATGAACGAATGTACTGACCATGTTCGAGTTCTTTTCGCTTGTTATGTATTGCAGGAGATTTGTATCAGGTGTGCAATTCCTTTAGGTGGCGATTCGTTAATGTACTTTAAAAAACATGTTAAATTCATAGCACCATAAGACAATGGCTCAAGGAAATTTGCTCCGTGGAGCCGAAAATGGCTCTGGCTTCGTTGTAACATTCAAAGAGGACAGCACCATCCGCGCTCAGCGATTAGTGTTTCATTTGATACAAAGTAGTCTTCTCCGCGTTCCACTGAAGCCATCATCGGCCGTTCAGCAGCCAGACGGGCTACATCGCGTTGCAGTGCGATAAATTAAGTTGGAGTCGCATTGAATGCCCAATAAGTCTGTCCATCGAGAGACCGCAAGAGGCAAGAGCCGGTCGGAGTGTCAACAACATTGAGTTACTTTCGTGCTTTTAATTCACTACCACCGCGGCGAACGCGGCCAATTCTGAGGAGCGCAATCTCCAGCGTTGTTTGTTTCCTTCCCTTTCCTTCGATCACAAACTCAGCATCCGTCTCCTCCAGGTCTCTGTAAGCAATCGCGGTATGTTTGTTTGTCCGTCCGTCTGTCTGTTTGTTTTGCTAAAACAGCGACCATCATTACCGAAGTGATAAACAATTGATTGTTGGAAGTAGTCAACAGACCGACAGCCCGACAGGCAAACGGATAGAAGGACGGGCAGACAGGACAAAACAGCACACACATGTTTTTCGACGTGGATCGGATTTGTTCTGTTAGGTTTGCTTGGCCTGTATCATTTGTACGTCCATTCTCCATTTTCCACTCTGTTGCGTCCATTGGCCATGTACGAGTACAACCAACGTGTCACGCAGCATCGCGGAGACGACTCTGCCTAAATAGGGTACATGCGATGCGATAGCTGTGTTTGACTATAAATATATATATATATATATGTGTATATGTGTGTGTGTTCATCACAGTATTGTTAATTAAAACAAATGCAATTTATTTGCCTGTGTGTGTATGTGTGTTTGATAGAGGGGAGCATTAGGTGCGGCCACTAAAGGAGATGCAACAGAGCTGCAGAAAGGATATGCACATGCATTTATGTACCCGTATGTACGACTATATACTCGTATGTACATAACGCCGTCATTCGGAAATATGCTAAATCTACAATAGGAAGTTATCGCTAAAGACAAGTTTTAGAAAATTCCATTCATATTAAATTTTAAATTTGTGTAATGTTACTAATATTATGCGAACAGAAGTTAAATGGACTTAACCTAGATTATAATTAAGGTAGCGATGTGTTATTTTAAGTGGTGTTCATTTTAATCAGCATTTGTGCGCATTTAATTGCTGCCTGCGTTGGGTTCCCTATTGGCTCCACGCGAATGCATCCGAATCCATAATTTGTTGTCCACAGAGTCGCCATGTTGTTAGAATCGAACAAAATTGCCGGTCACACAACGAACGCAATGCAATGCAACTCAACATCCAGAGAGTTAATGGAACGTAATAAATATCGGTATTCGTTTTAATCTAATATTTGAGCATTTGTATGTAAATTAGTGCATATGTCACAATTGAAACAATTTTTGCATTTAATTTGGTAATTTAGTGTGCAACAATATCAACTGTCAGCTGGGAAATTATGCAACTCTGTTCACTGGTCCATTATTGATCCCAAAAGGTATTCACGAAAACTTTATCAGATTAAAGGGGAGATGCATGAATATATATATATATATACATATATTATATATATGAATATATAAAGGTATATCCATGGCTTATATCCATTTGTGGCTATATTAAAAAACCCAATCCTTCAGGAGAGCAAAAAAACTGTTTTACTGTCACATTATTTGAGCTGCAGTGAATTTATATGTTCTATATACATATTGCTACTATGTGCTACAAACCAAAAAAATTTTATATAATCCATTATACGGGAAGTTCTGTAATATAACAAAGACATCGAAGAACACGACATTAAAATTTAAAAAAATCGAGGGGTGTAATCATTTTGAAAATCGCAATAGAAAGTATAAAAGGGCAAAAACATTAAAAATTAGTATATTTGTTGCGGTGCTTAATCGAGTTGGTTGTAGTAGTTGAAATTACCTTCAAAACAAAGTACAGCACATTAAAATCCGTCACGTATTTCAGAAGATACAAGCAAAAGAATGAACACACCTTTAGAAAAAAACGTAATTTCGTCAAATTTAAATTGCTCATAACTCTCAAAGAATTTTTTTTTAAAATTTGTTCTTGAACTACGTATAAGATATTTTAAGGTAAATCATGCATACACAAAATTTTGAAGCGATCAAAAATAGTGATGTCAAAAATCGTCCCGTTTGGCATGGAATGACTCATATACGTCTCCTAAAACGGGAAAAGCAGCTATTAATGAGAAATCAAAACTTAAACATAGGTTTCGTTCCTGAGGTTGTCTCAATCCATACACATATCATTTTAAGGGTGTTTTTTAGAGTTACATCTGTTAAATTAAACGATCTTGCATGCTTAGTTCTCAGAGTATATAAAACATTCGGATTAGATGGATGGTATGTGGAGGGAATGATTTGTAAAGTGGACCGTAATTCACATCAACAACGCCCAACAAACCACATAAATACCCTACATCACACTGTGGTCGCTCTGTCTACACATTCCTGCGATGAAGAATATCCACACGTTGAAAAAATCGCCTATGTAGTATATTGTCCCAAATATATTCTGCTTGAAACATATATGGGCAAATATCAAAATTATTTAATTTTGAAGTAATTTTTTTTTAAGATTTGTTTGGCGAGCACATCAACGGCTTTTACAACAGACGAAGATAAAAATATAAACATGCAAAAACCGTTGTTGTAAATAAATTTCATCAAAGGCCGCAAAATTTATGGCGGTTCCAAATTAAAATTTGAAAAAAAATTATAAAATGCAATTTTCAGCGGAATTCAGAAAGCTAAAATTACAATCATAGAACATTAGCATTTCTATCAGCCTATGACAAAATATTCGCTGTAGCTTCAATATTCGGATAAATATAGCGAATCCAAAAATCGACCAGGTAAAATTTTCATACGAACATTATTTTTGTGGAAATAAAATTTTTGCAATGTGTAAAATTTGCACAACCATCAAAATAAAATTACGGCCCTCCGATTTCGGAATAGAGCGTTAAAAATCCTTTTATTTCATATACACTTCCGCCTTATCTGTACCCGCACTGGGTGTGCCTTGACGATCATTGCTGAGACAAAAGTGTCACGTTCTTCGCGTACAAGACTTCAATCAAATAAGTATCCATGATTGTAAAGTGCACGACAGCAGTAGGCCCGAAGAACATAGAAATGAATTTCAGACGTTTAAACTATTAAAAATGCCAAGGACAAAATTTGCAATTTTTGCAAAAATTTAAAACAGTGAATAAAATTTCAACGATTTATTATTTTGTTACGGTCCCCTGATTTTTGGATTCACCAGGTCAAAAGCCATCTGGGATAATTAATTCAGCTCAACCTATACATAACTGTCGATGTGCTCCGCGAAATACACTATCAAAAAAAAATAAATCACGCTAGTTTAACAAAGGTTTGGGAAGCTATAGCGGTGGTTCCATTAAGAGCACATCAACGACACCTATATAGATTTATAGGTATTTCAATCCGCTATAACCGCTTCTTTAGTGTTATTTCATTACATGGCGGGTCGCGCTGACCGCGATCAAAAAAACACAAACCACTGGAAATCGCATTTCAAAAAGTTATGAGCTATAATTTTTACGGAAAGATCTCACATGAACAGTGCTCACGAAAAATTATTCCCACATGTGTCCCTCGTGTTTTTTGTAACTGACCAGTAACTTCAGAATAAATAGTTTGGCCACAACTAATAACAGTATGGATACTGATATGAACATTTCTAGGACTTTTTCACAATTTTGAAATGTATGTGCTTATAACTTCTAAAGTTTTTTATATAATAAAAAACTTTTTTGGGAAAAAACTTTTATGTTTGTGGTTTATCTAATTCCATCAACTTATGCACCGAAATCTGTACGCAAAGCTAGAAAAGGGTAAAACAACATACATTACCCCTGTGTTAACAAATTTTGATATTTGCCCATATATGATAGATTATGCTCTAAATATATTTGGTTCTCAAGAAAATTATACGCACGATGGTAATTGTGAGTCACAAATTAACGTCAAGTTTTTTCCAAGCTTAATTTGACATTTCTTTGTTTCATTATTTGACAAATTCAACCAGGGAGAGGTACACTATTGAGCGGCGCGTTAAGATCAGTGATGGAAAACTTGGTACAATTGTACCACTTTTGGTACATTTGAGGAATTTTTGGTACGCTGGTACAATCAAATAATTTTTGGTACATTTCTCTGGCTGATAAAATTAATAAAAAAAACCCATTCACACTTTTTAAACGCAGAAAAGGGTACCTACTTACGATACCATTTTGTACGTATGCCTTTCGTACCAGTATGCTAATCTTATATAACGTCCACCATGGATCGCACTTGAATGGTTTCGGGTTCAAATAAACTCAAATATGTGCATCTAGTCCGTTGAAATTTGTGGTTTTTATTGCGTTAATAAGAAAAATCTAGAGGGACCTTTGTGTGGGGGCTATATTAAAACATGGACCGTTGTTCGTGTGAAGGTTTCTGAGTATAAATACACCCAAAATAGCAATTTTCAGACCGATCATTTGAATATATCGAGGGTATATATCGTCGCTTGGATGACCAACTGTCGGAACTAACATTTTCAAAATTGTTCAGGAGAGATTTTCTGTTTTTGAGACAATGTTGCTTCTTCCCAATGGAGTAATATTTATTATACAATTTAAAGTTTGTTTTTCTTATTATGTACAAAACTTCTTCTTTCTCAATATTACTAAAAAAAGTTAAGTAACATATTGTCAGATACTTCGATAATGTTTACCGTTTTTTGGATACAACTGAAAAGCTACAAACTCTAAATGTACACACACGTTGTACTCGTACAATGACTAGGCAAGTCCAATAATGACAGACTGCCAGTTCTGTCAGTTGGTCATCTAAGCGGCGATATGTGGCGGCATATTAAAATATTGATCGATATTGCTCATTTTCAATCCTAAATTACCTGTAGCTATAAGAAGTATCTGTACCAAATTTCTGTTATCTAGCTCAATAGTTGTAGATTGTAGCGTGATTATAACAGACACTATAATCTATATCGTCTTAGAATTTTACGACGATTAATAATATGTGTATGTATATACTTCATGATGTTTCTCATCAATATTTCGAGGTGTTACAAACGGAGTGATAAAATGATTATACCACCTTCCTATGGTGAAGGGTATACAAATAAAAATAAGTTTTAAAAAGAATTTTTCACTTCTGATAATTTGGTACAATCGTGGTAGACTTGGTACAATTTCTTGATCATTGTGGTACAATTAGAAAATTTTCCATTCCCATCACTGGTTAAGATTGTTGAAGCCATTACCAAAATGGGCATTCAAATCAAAATGCATATTGTTCACTTCCTGATTTCCTTTGGCCAGCATAATCGACCAAATGTGTTCACAATCGGGAGAATTGAGCGCAAATTTCAGCAAACCGCGTCTGTAGGAAATGTGAAAACACCCGTACATGATCACCAAGTTCTTTCTGCGGAAAGCATTGATAGTGTAGCAGAAGAGTCGTCAACCTCGACTCGTCGCCACCATTCGCCACACAGCCAACGAAACAATGGCTCTTTTGCGCGAGAAATTTAATGGCCGTGTTATCTCACGTCGTGGCGATCTTAATTTGCCGCCACGATCATGTAATTTGACACCGTGACTTTTCTTGTGGATATTTAAAAAAAAAAGTTTACGTCAATAAGCCAAGAACAATTCAAGAGCTATCGGATGAGATAATTCGGCACATTAACGACATTGAACCTTAATTATGTCTCAGAGCCATAGAAATTATGTACCATCGGAGAGAGGTATGTCACAGAAGCCATGGCGAGCAATTGGCCGATATTTTGTTTCACTCATAACTGTCATACAGGGTGGAGCGCGCAAATTAGCTTTTTGCACTGCAGGCAGTGGCGGGTTGGTCGGAGAGGGCGGAGAGTGTGCGTGGCTTATAGTGGCTGATGGGAGATTTGTGTTCGTCTACCTTTCAGTTGCCATCATGCGAAGGTGTATATGAACCGTCTTAACACCTTGGAAGACGTAATTAACAATATTGATGCTGAAATTGGCAGAATACCAGTCGACATGCTTGTTAGAGTTCATGAAATCTCCAGAAAACGTATGCAGCAGTGTGTGGATAGCAAAGTTCGACATTTGCCAGATATACTATTTAAAACCATGAAATTTTAAAATTCCATTACTGTTCAATATAATTAACATATAAAATAATTTTTTCTAAGGTTCATAACTTTTTTATTTCATTCCCAAATAAGCAAATTTCCGCGCTCCTCCCTGTATATCCTTCTATCACAATAAAAAATATTAAGATAATTCTCTGAAAACTTTTTGTTTTATTTACAATTTACATAGTGCTTTTTGGTTGGAACTCCCTTTATTTTTTTGCGAAAATTAGTTTGAAAATATATTTTGTCGTTATATATTAACATATGTTTTCCAAATAAGTTTTAATAATTTTCAAATACAATTTATTTATTCAGATATATGTATATAATGTTTTAATCATATCAGAAACCAAGTCTTTCCAAAGTATGAATTTAAAAAAAATATATTTAAATATTTTCACGAGAAGTTTATTATACAGGGTGTGGAGATTGACGTGTTACCAATTGAAAGCGTTTTAAATGTTTTTATTTTAGTGATTCTAACTAGGATATTCTCCCGGCTTCAAACCATTTTGTTTCTATATTATTATAGAAACAAGTATTTTATACATGGCGGTGTATAAATATGTATTAAAAATTGGCAGCACACATACTGGATCATGATTTCTGAGCCGTGACACTCGTTATCAACAGTTCTGCTGCAATTGTATGGAAGATACGGAGCTCTATATGGTTGATTTCTAAACACACGCAAATAAGAAATCTTTGCAAAACCACACTTCTCCAAAATCTTCCAAAAACAATTGTTAATACAAAACACCAGCCATGTCCAATGAGAAGCAAATTTTCAATTGCAGCAGAATTGTTGATAACGAGTGTCACGGCTCAGAAATCATGATCCAGTATGTGTGCTGCCAATTTTTAATACATATTTATACACCGCCATGTATAAAATACTTGTTTCTATAATAATATAGAAACAAAATGGTCTTGAAGCCGGGAGAATATCCTAGTTAGAATCACAAAGATTTGCAGACCGAATAAAAGCAAGCAAGCAACATGTTTTTATTTTATTTTAATTTTTTAATTGAATTTTTGTTTATCTATTTAAAACATAATATAGTACAGAATTCTATTTAAAATTTTTCATGTATTCCCCTTTTATTTCGATAATTCGATCGATCATTTAAATAAAATTATTTTCAGATGGCCGAAGGTATGTTTGAGGAAGTCGCGACCATCGTCGTTGAATGAATTTCTTTAATGCGTCAGTATTGGAGTACTTTTTTTTAAGGACCATGGAGTGCAAAATACCTCGAATACAGAAATCCAGGGAGTTGGCAGGTGAATTTGGAAGCCACTGTTCCGCTGAAATGAGGCGAGGAACGTTATTTTTCAACCAGCCCTGATTCACGCGTGCCTTATGCGATGATAGAGAGTTCACTTGAAGAGAATAAGGCCTATTGCCGAAATATTTATGCACCTGATGCTTAAGGGCACCTTCTATTCAAGTTCTATTAAATTTATTACCAGGCTCCAGAAATACGAGTGGAGAGTGGCAATTGGGAGTTACCACAACCCAAACCATGACGTGAGGAGGAGCAAGTTATCGTACAACATCTCTGCTAACAAAATGACCGGGTACATTTTGTTTGTGTACGTACTGCTCTACGTGGTAATTTTTCTAGTCTGAGAAGACGATATTGCGTAGTTGGCTGCTGGCGAGCAAGCGTTTTTACTCCATTTATATTTGCTGTCGTTGAAGATTTAGCTTAGGTATAAGGTTATGAGCCTTTTGGATCTTGTAAGCGTTCACATCGAGCTTCTTTTTTTAAATATAGCGAACTCTTCGGTCAGATATTGCAAGATATGCAGCCACTTTCATAGCACTAGGCCTGTGATTCCATCCAATACTTTCCTTCACTTTGCTGGCCATTTCTGACGAAGTTGCTATTTTTACGGCTGCCACCATGCCACTTTTAAACACTACCAGTCTCCTTGTATCGTTTTATGGTCTGATACAAGAACATTTTATTAATATTTATTTTTTGGACGATCGCTGGACGCGATTTTCCAGCTGAGAATGAATGTAATAAAGTGTTGCCATACCAAATTACAATATGAATGCACTGACATTTTGGCAGATATGACACATATTGAAAATTGGAACACTTCCATTCCCGCACCCTGTATGTATTGTATGCACGAAGTTTTGGACACCAACACGTAGTATTTCCAGTAACTGAAAAATCGTCTGCGAACCGAGATTGAATAAGGAAATGTTATAAGTGCTGCAATTAACCTCTTTCATCAATTTCAAATGGAGGTAAGAATATGGTTAATGTTAAAGTCGCATTTTAAACTTATGGCGAATTCTTTTCTGCAAAAAAGTGCAACATTTTCATTGCCCTTTTTCCGAAAACGGCACTTTTGTGATACTTTTTTGAAATTTGGTAATTAAGTTGCTCGAGTTTAGCATAACTAAAATTTCAAAAAAGCGATATTATAGTGCAGTTTTCGGAAAAAGGGCAATGCTAGTGTTGCACTTTTTTGGAGAAAAGAACTCGCCATTAGTATAAATATATCGGTGGCATTTTGACAAAACAACCGATCTCAAAACAAAATTATTTTCGACAAAATTACACCTCAGTTTTTGGTCCTTTTCTCGCCAACCTTTGTAGCTGGAAGTATGACATTACTTTGAAAATAAAGGTACACAAATTCCCTACAAAATATGTATTCTATATTTGCGAAATGTGTCGTCCCAGGTTTTTGTGGCCCATAAAAGTGTCATTATTTCGCTCTAAAATTTTTGTTTTTATTTTTTTCAGATATGTTTTTAAATATCACTATAACATTTTATGCTAATCGACACAAAAAAGATGTAATCAAAAACAAAACTTAACAAATGTCTAAGTCAATTTGTTCATACCGTCGTTCGGGGAAGTAAGGCATGTAACATGTAAAATTTCGATTTTAACACTTGATGGTGTATGGATACAAAATGTACTAGGTTTAATTACACATGTTATTGATTTAGGGACGCTTAATACATGGAGCAGTTTGACAAAACAACCGATCTCAAAACAAAATTATTTTCGACAAAATTACACCTCAGTTTTTGGTCATTTTCTCGCCAACCTTTGTAGCTGGAAGTATGACATTACTTTGAAAATAAAGGTACACAAATTCCCTACAAAATATGTATTCTATATTTGCGAAATGTGTCGTCCCAGGTTTTTGTGGCCCATAAAAGTGTCATTATTTCGCTCTAAAATTTTTGTTTTTATTTTTTTCAGATATGTTTTTAAATATCACTATAACATTTTATGCTAATCGACACAAAAAAGATGTAATCAAAAACAAATGTTATTGATTTAGGGACGCTAAATACATGGAGCAGAAGATGTACATATTAAGATGTACAAAGATAGGACAATTTCAATGATTTTCAGTAAGCTTTTTTCCGTGTACATTCGCACAAATCACCCAATGTATGAAATTTCAAATAGAACCGAAATAGCAACATAATTGTATGTACAATTTGGCTGAGCACTACGACTCAGTTCTTCATTTCGTAAGTTCAAGGAGTCAGTCACTGTTGCCTTCGAAAAATTAGCACTTAAAATTCCACCAGTCGAGAATGATGAATTGCATTTTCCAAGTTTGCGTGGCAGGCGATTTTGATACGAGTTCCCGTAAGTCTCAAACCAATTTCTGGCAAAAGAAGGCCTTTGATTATTTGTCTACACCGTTGCGAAAACTATTTTTGTTTCGGCGATGCCCAGAGCTCGTCTATTCCCCTTCGCAATTGGGACATTTTTTGCACAAAGGCTATGCTATGTAATGCGATGCGATGCGAATCGCAACATATGTGTCTGCCGGTCCCTACCCTATGTGTAGCATCAGATGAATGGGTCCATTCTGAAGCCAAAGCGAAAACGCAGACACCGCCAAGAAATATACAGCGACATCAGCACTTTGCGATCCATTTGCCACTGATGTAGCAGCCGGCCAACATATGTACGAGTATGTCCGTGTTTCGCGATTGCATTCGTGAGATTAAGACATTGCGGATTTTAATGAATGAAAACATTTTGAATGTTTTGTTTGTTTATTTTAGGTGGTGCTCCCATTTCTTCGTCGTTAGCAGTTCAGCGTAAAAACTGTTGAGCTTCTGTTGCTTCGACGTAGAAGAAGACTACTCTTGGCAGCATTATCGACGGAGCGTCATGGTGGGGTTGCACTCTTTGGGACTGTGTTTCAATCTCATTTTATGTTTAGGATGTGAGATTTTAATTGTGCAGAAGGCTCATTATGTCTGATTCTACATGTATATTTGCAAATACATATGTACAATATACATATATATGTATGTATATCCTATGGTGCATATGAAAATATGTATGGACATTAGACAGCCTCTCTTATAAATACGACGAGTCTTATGTTGAAATAGGACCACGTCGCACTGTGGGAGAAACGGGAGAAACTTACGCCAATTCTTAAAATTGTTATACACCACTAATCTAAGAACATGGCTGCACATAACAGCATTCCACATTTCTCAATTATTTCATTCATCATGACACATAACGGTTCATTAACTTTTGGAAATCTTTTGGCCGTACGTCAGTCATATATTTTCGTTGTACGAGTATAGTTTAATAAACATTTACTTGAATATACCAATAATTCTTTTTGGTACAATTTATAATACCCCAAGTATTCATTTCGGCAAGGTTTTAGTGCCGAGAGCAGCCTAGATTTTTATTTTTAGCTCACCCTGTAATTGCCTATTGATTTTCTACAAATATGTTTAGGAAATATTAGGATTGCGCGATTGGAAATTTTGATATTTGGTACAAAGACAAACAATTTTCGGAAAAAAAATTCTTCACATCTCAAAAGATTTAAAATTTCAGGAAAGCCAAAGTACATTTTCTGTCACAGTATATTTGATACTAAATGTGCATAGTTGAGTATTGACAAAATTCACAAAAAATTGGACAAATATATCGATTGGTTATAATCGATATCGAAATTTTCTAACCAGGTTGTTATATAAGAAAACCACATATACATACGTATATGGATACAACTTAAACCGATGTAAAATCTATTGAAATGCAACCATTAATAATTAACCAAGTTCTAGGCGTTTAAGTGCAAAAAGGCAGGAAAATCTGTTTTTACCCGTAATTCCGGATTGTATTGGGGGTGTCCGGGGAATTTCAAAAAAAAGATCGATTTGAATGAGCCAAAAAAAAGTTGCAAATGTGCCCTCTCAGAAATGAACATTGATATGTTTTAGAGTGATTCCCAAAATAATTTGCTTCTAGCTATTTTCATTTGTGAGCTGGGCCAGTTGCAAAAAAAACCGGGGGTTTTCGTCAGTAACATATCCGATTGTATACTTATATTAAAATAAACGACCAAATATAATGATTGTTTTTAAGCTCCAGATATTAAGATTTTTGTTCGTTTTTTCACGTTTTTTCATATGATTTTCATAAAATTTTAAATATATCGCATGTTTTCCATCGTAATTTCCATTTTAGGGTACCGTTGGAAAGATCGTTTCCAATTCTATACACTCTGTATCTTATTAATCAATTATGATAAGAAATGTTGTACCAATGCTAATAACAAACAGGCTGTTATTAGCATTGTATATTGAGGAATTGCTATGATATTGAAAAACATCAATACGAGTATACCCAGCAAAATTTCTCATTACCAAATAATCCGACGAGTAAGCAAAGTTCGCTAATGGTAAATACTTATTATTTCGCCACTTTTCTCATTATTTTAACATGGGGATGTCATTGGAGGAAAGTACTTTCTAAAAGCATACAATAAAGTAGCATAATACGTACTTATTTGTAGTATAGGCATACCACATAAATATGTGCTTATATTTTCACGATTTTAAGTACATGAATAATGCATTACCAATAAGATATAAAATAAGTAGTAGATATGTAGAAATGGCCATTTAACGTGATTTGTTGCTTATTGTCGCGCATGTTTCTCGAAACAAACAATTTCTTCATGCCAGATTAGAGGTTATGAACCCAAACCACCATGTTATTCTTCAATGGGCTAACATCATACGATATACGTAAATATTTATGCTATTTTCAATCAAATCTGCACGTATTTTTTGAAAACAAGTCGAAAAATCAATAAATCTTGTACAATAATCTACATACAGCCAAAATTGCCAAAATTATTTTGATAGCAAAAAATCACTTATTTCTGTTATTATTGGTAAGTCATTATTAATAAGCCGAAAGTAATGTAGCGAATAATGAGATGTCATTATTCGTAATGCAGGGAATAATGACAGGTACTTACCAAGATTTTGCTGGGTAGCATTACAAGTTCATTCAAAAGAGCTTTAAACGATTGACTGGAACGAATGTATAAATGTTACGGAATCACTATGCTAACAATATTATTCTAATTCTATTATTCGAAAGTATTTGGAATATTTCCAACATTCTGAAGAGATTGTTGAAATTCCGGGTAATGTTTTGCAGAATCCTATAGAATATCTTGTATTTTGTGTATATTGTATTAAACTACATAATTTCCTTCCTCAGTAACTAAATTTTATATTTTCCGTGTTATTTAAAAAAACACCGAACGTAGTGTACGGATCGTGAGCCAATCCTGGCAGTCATCGATAATATAACAACATAATATAACACGATAATTTTTACAACAACAACATTTGAAAAATGGTAAAAGTTGTTGAAATAGTAAAATGTAATAGGTAAATGAACATACATTGGACAACACTGTGCAAATACATAGGATGATTTACTTGGTGTCATCGAAGACACGGACATAGTTTTTTTTCGATTTTAGAGATCCACTAAAACAAATAGTTTACAGTTTTTGGCGGATTAACCACCAAGGAATGGTATATTATAAAATATCAAAAAACATATGTGTTACTTTTAGGAAAGGTCTGTGCACAGGTGTCTTGGGCAAAATCGTATGTTGCCTTCGAAGAATATTAAAAATATTTTTGTGGCTATTTACTATATCAAACCAAACCCTGTGGCAACGAACACATCAAATATCTTTAAGAATTGAGATCCTCCGCCGAAAGGAGGTGGATTGGTCACACCCTGAGGAAACCTGATCTGCAATTGAGTGGAATCCTGGAAACCAAGGTCGCCCTGCACATACCTGGCGACGTCAAGCAGAGATAGAAGCTGCCTCTCAAAACAAATGCTGGAATGAATTAAAGTTATATATAAAGTGGAAGCAATTTGTAATGGCCCCATGATCCTTATAGAATCTAATAATAATAATAATAAAAAATATTTTTAATACAAAATGGGTAATCTGAAGTTTCAAATATTCTACAAAAATATTTATGCTCCGATTTTAATAGAGGTCGTCGAAGACACTAACAAAGCAAAAAAGGATCGATTCGTCCATCAAAAAATAGCCGTAAGTAAGTGGAACAAATTCTTCAATGGGCAGCATCGTTCACTTTAGAGGGAAAAATCAAATATAGATACGAATTTTGTGGTCAAGCTTGACCTACGGCGAACTAAATTCGCATAAAATGTTTAGAAACTTAGTTCAGCAAGTCTGAACTAGTTGTTGGACAAAATCTGATGACACCTTCTTTGGTCACCAATTTCGCGAAACGGAGTATATGATTATACTACCCTTTGGTAGTAGAATCGAACCTATACTGTCAAGTCCGTGTATTTTTTCACTGTTGCACCGTGTAATGGATGGATTTTAATAGAGAACGTTATATCGCATATGCAAAATCTTCAGGAATTCCGGCGTGATACGCATTGGCGCAAAGAAGGACGTGCGATTTAACACCTTTAGATTATTTTTTGTGGGCCTGAGTTAATGCTCAATTTTATAGGGACAAGCCCGCAATGGCTGAGATATCAACGATATGTTGGAGAGAGTAGCCAAAATTTGACCCGGTTAATGAACAATTTATTTATAAATCCAACATTTACATTAAATCATCTTTAAACATTGAATTATATAAACCTTTCTATCGACTCAAATAAAGATTTCATACATTTCCCTAAATGTAATGTTTTTTTTTCAAATCCGAAAGCTCTTAAAAATTACCCTTTATTTGGACATGTCGCTCCTCTTGACAAAATAGGTCCACATTCACACGAGACAATTTTTTTCAAGCAAGAGTCAGAGTTCGTAGGAGAGAGAGACAGGCGGAAAAAGCTCTCTGCCACTCTCTCCTTCAAACTTGGTTGGAAAAAATTGTCTCGTGTGAATCTGGACTAGCCAAATAATATCAACAAATTTGACAGACCGAAAGTGATCGTCACAGTTTATCAGCACAGACCTAAAGGAGATATAGTGATTTCTTGTTGAAGGCACTGAAATTCTCAAAATATTCACCAAATGTCTTATGCAATTGCTTTACTAATAAAAATATATTCCAGATGCTTCAATTTCACAACAAACTATGTGGGAGAATATTTTGAAACCTTTATGTGATCGAAAAAGAGATGAAGAGAATGAATATTTGTGTCGTATGTGAGGTGGTTTATTACAGTTTGTAATCACATTTATATTTATATCGTCTGATTGCCGTTCATGTCGCATCGAGATGTCCCGCCTTTATGTTCCACGCCTCGTCTCGAGCATCCATTTGGACGTCTGAGTTAAGGATGATTTTTGGCTGGTGTGTCTGTCTTTATTCCTCTGTTGGCAAGCAATTGTACCTAATTTGTATGAAATGGAATGCGCTTGTTGTGCATTTTGTGAACTGTTGAGTAATGGGAACACATGTGTTCAGCACCGAAAGCAGAACGATTTTTCTTTGTTCCTATTTTGTCAAAATCATTTTTGGCGTCTAGAAACGCGCAGAATTCATTATTGATTGCACAAGGCGACAAAGATATTCTTTCTTGTACATATGTTTTGATATGGTCGAGGACTAGAGGCAAAGGAAAATTTAAGATCACTGCTGCTGCCCCTTGGGCGGGATTAGTGATGTCAAACGGGAAATCCCGATCCCGAAAATCTGTATAAAATATTAAGTGATACATAGATACTTTTTGTTGAAAATGCCAACAAATGAAGCAAATTGTTAACATCAAAAACGTTAACAAAATCCGGTGAAAAAATTCGTAATTTGGAAAATAATTACAAATTATACCATAGGTTTAATAATAAACAAATAAACTTAAACAATTAACTCAGTTGGAATTTCTTAAATTTTTAAAGGGTCCATTTTGAGCACAGTGTTATTACCGAATATTCGGTCAAGCAAAGTTCGTACAAAAGGAAGACGCTGTAATATAGGTTTTTAGCAGAAGTTTTGACGACATTTTAATTTTCTTGTTGCGAAATTATTGCGGTGTAGAATTTTGCAGTGTATGGTACTCGTATAATTTGTGAGTACTCTGTTGAATTGCTGCCATTACGGGGCCTTTGTAAAGTTAGTGTTTATGTATACATAGGCTTGACACCCCATAATGGCGTTCACAGTGAATGACTGGCGGTCCTCGAGGAGCAGATCCTACTGGTTGCTGTTGTTTGTCTTTCAAATGAAGCAGAATTTCGTTGAATAATTTATGTGCATGCAAAACTACAGTACACCTCACTTCGGAAATGTGCCATTCAGATGGAATTGGTTGATGGAGATTTATTTGTTTTTGACAAATACCAACCGAGAGAAGGACACCCCTTTCACCAGGTCTTAGATATTGCAAACAGTAATTAAAATATGTATTGCGAGAAAGGATGGCGAAGTTGTAAGAATATTCTCCGGAATTAGAAATGTTGAGGCATTTTGTGTCGGGTTTTTACACGTGAACGATGAGGGAATTCATTATTAATTAATTAAGGCTTCCAGAAGCACCGGAAACATGGTCACAAAATGAAAATTAAGTACATTAAAGTGGGTTCTTCTAGTCGATATAATTTTTGGGAGAAAGGGTTCAGTTTACTTAAATGAAGCGATACGTGGGACTGTTCATATTTTGGTCATAATTGATCAAGTCCACCTACGACAACACTGTGGAATAAAAAGACTCCATTTTGTAAATGTAGAGTTTTATTTTCCTTCGATCTCGCCGAATATATACTAACTTATTCGATATCGGTTACATAATATACATGACGCCTATTAGATTGGAATCATTTAAAGCAGTCATCAATTAGGTAGCTTCACATTTGTTTGACACCAAAGTTAAGGGAAGTTATAGTTAACCGATATTTAAATATCATTACATAATAAATAAACTTTACACACAAATAAATAGATATATAAATCTATATATATAAAAGAGAGTGTCTGTTTGTGGGTTTGTTTGTTCCGTATAGACGTCTAAACGGCTAGACCGATCATCTTGAAATTTTCACAGAATGTACATGTGTACGGACCAATGGGCGTGGCTCCATATAAGCCAAATTTTGAAATTGAAATATTTTGCACAATATGTTAGCGAGAGTGGTGTAATTTGGTGCGTATGTATCTGGTGGTAGTCTACGTGATTGGTAAAAAAATGGGCGGAATCGGGCCAGTGGGCGTGGCCCCGCCCATATAAGTCAAATTTTTGAATTGAGATATCTTGCACAATTTTTTGGCGAGAATGCTGTAATTTTGTACATATGTATATGGAGGTTGTCTACCTGATTTGTTTAAAAATGGACGGGGTCGGACCAATGGGCCTGGCCCCGCCCATATAAGCAAAACTTTGAAATTTAGATATCTTGCACAATTTGTTAGCGAAAGTGCTGTAATTTTGTGCATGTGTATCTGGTGCATGTGCATCCACGTGACTGGTCTGGTATCTTGCATAATCTGTTTGCTAGAGTGCTGTAATTTTGTGTATATGTGACTGGTGGAAGCCTAAGTGATTGGTCAAAAATGAGCGGGATCAGACCAAAGGACATGGCCCCGCCCATATAAACCAAATTTGGGCTTTCTTGCACAATTTAGTGGTGATAGTACTGTAATTCTGTTTATATGTATTTGGTGGCAGTCTACGTGATTAGTTGCAAAATGGGCGGGATCAGACTAACGGGCGTGGCCCCGCACATGTAAGCCATATTTTAAAATTGAGATCTCTTGCACAATTTGTTATCGAGAGTGCTGTAATTTTGTGCATATGTATCAGGTGGTAGTCTACGTGATTGGTCCAAAAATGAGGAAGATCGGAATAAGTGGCGTGGCCCCTCCCATATAAGCCAAATCTTGAAATTAATCAAAAAATGGGCGGGATCAGACCAATGGGCCAAAGCCAAATTTTAAAATTGAGATATCTTCACAATTTATTAGCGAGAGTGCTCTTATTTTATGGAGATGTTTTTGGTGGCAGTATTGGTGATTGGTTCAAAAATGGACGGGATCGGAAATCTAAATCTGAGGCAACGAAGTGGACCGGGTTCAGCTATATATGTATATATAAATGGATGTGTGTATGTTACGTATGGTTCAGCTATATATGTATATATAAATGGATGTGTGTATGTTACGTATGGACTCCAAAATGGCTGGATCGGTTTTGATGAAATTTTCTAGGAATCTTCAGATAAGCTTAGAGGGTGACATAGGCTTCATAAGTTCTTGATTGAGGGGGCGTGGGTCCGCCCATATAAGCCATTTTTTTAGGTGATTCCTACTGTCCGTACCTACGAATAGATTAACGCGATTCCTACTGTCACTATCTGTTTTGTTTTTGTTTTGATAAATGGACGGGATCGGATATCTGAAGTCAAAGAAGTGAACCGGGTCCAGCTAGTATATATTTCTATTGTCTAATCTGTTGGGTTGCAGACAGATTCAAACAGAATTTAACTGAAACTCATAGTCTAGGAACTGAATAAGGTTTTTTTTGAAAATTTAAAATTGATATATGATTATTGATCATCCGTGGAACGCAGAGACGGTCATGATGAATACGTAAAGTGATCAGCAGCCAAAAGCGGAAATGCTTTTGCAAAAAAAAGCTGGATTTTGTAACAAAAAGCGGGACTTATTTTCTAAATCATTAAATGAAATTCCTGATTAATTTTCTTTCACACTAGAGCTGACGTACCTGACATAGTACATATTCTACGATTTTTATAATACATTGTGTTTTTAGACGTGTGGTTTTCAAGAAGAAATAAAACGCATATAATTTAATGATATGGTCAAGAATTTAGCTTTGTTAAAAATATAAGGGTTTGCCATTATGTTTTAAAAATGTTTCAGGCAAGGGTCCGCCGCGTCTGGTTCAAATAAGTTCCAGCTTAGATGCTCAATTTTTGCAGCATTTGGGGTTGTATGTCAGCAATAACGCGCCGAATATTCCCTTCAAAGGCGTCAATCGTGTCGGGCTTATCTGCGTAGACAAGCGACTTCACATAACCCCACAAAAAATAGTCTAGCGGTGGTAAATTGCACGATTTTGGAGGCCACGCCACAGGCCCACGACGAGAGACAATGCGCTCACCAAAAGTTTTCTTCAATAAATTGATTATTTCGTTGACTGTATGTAGCGCCATCTTGTTGGAATCAAAGGTCGTCCACATCAACATCCTCCAATTCAGGTACGAAAAAGTCATTAATCACGTTCCCCATTGACTGTAAAATTATGGGCGGCTTCATTTTTGAACAAATATGGACCACTCCAAAATAAGAGCACACCAAACAGTAACTTTTTGTGGATGTAACGGCGTCTGAACAATGACTTGTGGATTACCATTACAAAATCATTATTTTGGTAAAAAATTTGCACGATCTGCAAACTTTGTGCCGGAGCAAGTCTATTCAATATGAAATGGCAAACCAAACTGAGCATAAATCAAGTGACAGCTGTCAAAAAGACCAACTCCGAAAAAGTATTGCCAGATTGAAAACCACACGTCTAAAAAAAACACCTTGTATAATTGAAGGGGACTTCATTTTGAAGAAAATCCCCCCCCCCCCATCTCTCTTCTGCATATACTCTGTTGATATTGCAATCGATAGTTGTTTGAGGAGTTATATACGAGTATTTCTTTCTGAATGCAAATTGATCGAAGAATCGTTGCTGATTCCGTTGATACCTTGTTTTGAAAGGTCTTCTACAACTTATTCCCATTTGGCTTTCAACAAAGTCCAGTTGAAATTTTCAATCTTAGAAAACTGCTTACTCCAAGCCTTTAGGTATTTTTTGGATGTCTCTATAAAATAATTTATCATGTGGTAAAAGCGATCTTAAATTTTTTATATTCACCATAAAAAAGTCGCGGCTATTTTCAAAACAAAATTGTTTTTATCTACGTTATTTTCGCTATTTAGATTCATTAATTCAATTTCACGTGATTTACTGTAACACAATCGCCTTCTATGTACTCGTATGTATGTTGTATTGATGTTTATGTACACTGTAAGAAAATTTGTTTGTATGTACCAGGTTTTCCAATAGGACATAACAATTTCGTATCGTTATGTCAACGCACCCTCAAGCATTTTGAATGATCTATCTGTGTCAAAACGTTAGTCGAAGTCCACATATTCATCATGGTAAAGCTCATTTACGTGCAACGTTTGGAAATCATTAAAAATTACTACCGAAATTCTGAGTCGGTGGCCGCAACTTTAAGAGCGCTTACTCCAATTTTCGGCCTCACTCATTTCTGGCTGAGTGGTTTTGTCAATAAACAAAATATGCGTTATTGGACAGTAACAAACCACATGTGCTTCCAGAGACACAGTTGCATCCGCAAAAAATTACTGTCTGATGTGGTTTTCATGCCGGAGGTGTGATTGAGCCGTATTTTTTCGTCGATGAAAGCAATCTTCATGTTACCGTCAATGGAGAGCCATGTTAAAAAATTAGTTTTGGCCAGAATTGGATCAGCTTGATATCGCCGATATGTGGTTTCAACAGGACGGTGCCACTAGCCACACAGCACGCGTTACTCTCGATTTACTGAAATCCAAATTGTGAATGCGTATCTCGAGAAATGGTCCGGTCGCCATCTCGTTCATGCGATTTAACGCCATTGGATTTCTTTTTATGGAGCCACATCAAGTCATTGGTCTATGCCAACAAGCTCAGAAACAACATCCAACTCGAAATTACCAACGTTCCGGTCGAAATATGTGCAAGAGTGGTGGAAAATTGGGCCCAATGAATAGATCGCTGCAGACGGGCTCGTGGTGGTTATATGCCCGAAATGGAATTTTATTCTTAAAATGTAAAATTGTTATGTCCTTAATGGAAAACCCTTTATGTTAGTTTGTATGTACACTGTAAGAAAAATAGTAGTTTGAACTCGAACCGTTAATGCAATTTCGTTGTGCAACGACGAAATTATTTGAACTCGAACCAACCGAAATCGCAAATAATAAATACTGCAAAATGTATGATACACAGAATATTAACAATAAGTGACGAACAATTCCACAGCAAGAATACCAAAAAAATAACCAACATTCTAACCCACAATAGCTTTCCAAAAAAACTGATATCATAAATAATAGAAGAAACAAAAAAAGAAGATAATAACAGAAAATAAAAAAACATACCGAAATTAACGCAACATCAAATAACCTCAACGAAAAAAATGTTCACAGTGTACAATACATTCCTGGCTTAACAGATGACAAATACTTGAAAAGAGCAATGACAACAAAAAACATATGCTTCGCCTACAAGCCGCATAGAACACTACAAGAGATATTCTCCAACACAAAAACACCAATAGAAAAACAACAACAATGTAATGTAGTTTATGAAGTCAGTTGAAAAGGAAGAGATGAAAACAGCTGTGAACTTATTTACATTGGAAAAACGAAACGAACTTTAGAAACAAGAATGAACGAACGAAAATGGACATAGAAAAGAGGAAAGAAAATACAGCTCAGTCACAACACATATTACACAGCTGACTTCAACAACGTTCGGATCATAGACAAAGAAATAAGAGAGAAAAAACGAATGACGATAGAAAGCTTACGAATACAAGAAAAAATACACAAAACAATGAACTTAAAGGAGGATACAACTAACATAAGTGTCAATTACAGCGTTGCAATAAGAGGAACCCATCTGTGATATTAGTTTAAGTTAAGTTAAGTTGTGTTGTATGTTTAAATATGTATTTTATATGTTTAAATATAACAAAAACACCTATGTGACTTACTTAAATTAATGTGAATGTAAATTCTTTTGCTATTCGTAAATTGTAACAATGTTTTTTATTTAAAAGTCAACATAGGACGAAACGTTGGGTGAAATGGAATAACATTTAATTTTATTTTAAACATAAAGGTCCAATTAGCTTAACAAAGAAAACATCATCTGGCCAATAATTATACATCGAAATCATTTATCATAATTGAAAAAATACATGTTAATTGATGTAACAATACGTTTGAGCTTTGTTTACCGGGGACGATGTGTCGTCGATCTCGGACAATTGCACTTGGCAACAGAGTCTGGAGGGAAGAGTCCATTTTAGATGACATTTTAGGAATACGTGACGAGTTCCATGAGCACGTATCACGTAGCTGTCGTTGTCAGTTTTGCTAGGGCCTTTTATAGTGTGACGCTATTGTTTATAAGATGAAGATGTTTCGGGTTTGGTCGTTAGTACGAGATATAGGACGGTGTAGGCTGGAATACCTAATGGATCACTTTTAGAATCTCTCATCGCTGTACCGGCAGCACACGGGTCAAAATCGCATTTTTTGATATGTTTGAACGCATGTCTATACGGGCTATCGCCATTTTTATACACTACACCACACAGTGGGAACAATTCAAAAAATGGGAAATAATTCTGCCGTTTCTTAACCAGACAAACGATTGCGACCAAACATGACATGTTTGTAGAAGAGGTATTATAGAAGATAAGTTCGGAGAAGCATGGCAACACTATTAATACACATTGTTGACTCGTTCCTTTCTCCGAAATAATCTCGAATCTAATTTTATACTTTATTTTAATAAATTCCTCGGTATCTCCAAAAATTTACATATACCTTTTCGCAATATAATACAAAAAAGCCAACATTTTGAAAATATAAATTGATATGACCATAACTTTTGTATAAGTGGGCACAATTTTGTTATCAATTTTGAAAAGTTGCTGTGAGAGAAATCGGTTTATATTCTGCTCTGATTGTAAGCAATTGCCAGGACAGGGTCAGGAAAAAAGTAAAAAATCACTTTTCAAATTAAAAATTGACTTTACTTATATCAAAGGGGTATTTCACTGCATCAACGAAACTGTTTCGTTCATTGTTCATACGTACTAAGTGTATATTAAAAAGTTTACTGTCTAGTAAATTCCAACAGTTTTGCTTAGTTGTGCGAGTAAAGTTGAATTTGCATTAATATAATATCTGCTGGTTAATTACTAAACGGGATAAATAACTTTCATTTTGAGAAGGACGACGGGAAGGCTATGACTGACCACTCCCATTCGCCCCAAGCCCAAGGTGGGGTCGTTACTGTTATTTCATAATAACGCGTTAAACGCGTGTTTTGTTTCAACCCACAGTCCTAAATAGAAACTCTTCCTCGCTTAATTCAAACAAAGTGAATTAACATTAAAATAAATTAACATTCAGGCAAAATAAATTGTCAAACTACACACCGGCGGCGAACGGACAGGTGTTAGTGAAATGTACCTAGCGGTACGAGTGGCAAGTAGATGCCATGTGCTGTGAAATGAGAAGAGTTTATGCTGCTATGGTTTGTATTTCTGGCCACATAAAAATTAGTACTTTATCACTTGAATCTCTGCGATTTTGTCTATTTGCAGCTGTGCGCCTTAGGACGAGTCATTCTGGAACCACTTGCACAAGTCGGACGCTGAGGCAGATAAAGTTTCTAGTGAGTCTTGCCTTGGCAAATTACGTCTTATGCTTCTTCTTTCGCTTTGGTTGCCAATGCAGTCGTGGTGCCATCTTATTAAGCCACCCTATTTGCAACTTTCTTCGTGTTTGAATTAATTTTGAAATTGTATTTGCTAATCGTCATAATAATGAGCTTAGGCAAACAACGAATTTTATTCGGATGTTTGCAAGAGATTTGAATCCTTTCTAAAAAGCATCTAAGATTCCGGCTATAGGTTTGGATAGATGACAACGTTTCTGATGACTTCGTCATATCAGCATAGTGCCGACAGATGCATATGTGAATTTAATTTTAATTTAACTTTCTTAGTAAATATTTGCTTGACAGTCGAGGGAGTCAAATTACTTAATGTCAGTCGGAAGGAAGTATGTAGATATGTTGCGATAAAGTGGTTAGAGATAGAGCACATTATATATTCGTATGTTTAATCACATTTCACAAGGACACAGTGTTGGGACATGTATGGATGGCAAAAAGTTCAGTGTACCCGTAAATGGCTTTTGAGATCTTCCTCCTAATCCTCACTGAGTTCTACCTCAATCATTGTACATTGTAGAATCATTTTATTGTTATTCACACGCTATATGCAAAAATATCGTAATACGTATAAGGACTTTTTTACGGTTGCAATCATTAACGTAACATATTCGTGATCAACGACACAATCGTTGTACTAACTTAATTACTCGTATTATTAATAAAACACAGAAAATAATTAATATATAGCGTTCAAATTTATTTCAGGTGTAGTGCAAATGTTACATTTTAAGAATGTAATTCGATTCCGGTCATATGATAACCACGAGCCCGTCTACAGCGATATATTCTTTGCACCCAATTTTCCAGCACTCTTGCACACATTTCGACCGAAACGTTGGCAATTTCGCGTTGGATGTTGTCTCTGATTATTTTTTTGCGGATGCAGTATGAACTTTTCCTGTGTATTTTGACCTTCTGGTTACGATTTCTTCTGTGTTTAAAACGTTTGCGAAAACCGCAGTAGAAAATGTCTTATAAACCTTCTTAAGGGATGTTTAAGATGCCTACTGTGAATAGTGGACTTTACTTCGGAAAAGTTGAAAGCAGTGGTGTCTTTATAGAAAAATGTAGATGCTTTTGATTACAGAATCCTAAGATGTCTAATGTTACGTGCAATGCGACATAACACTAGAAAATGGAAAAATGTTTAAAATATTTTAATCGAAAAATACTTAGAATAAAAGCTTTATTATGAATTTCCAGTTTTGTTCAAACGTCAAATGCATTTTAAATGCAAATATGAGGAAAACATGTTTTTGTGTGATATCTACAAATCGTATAAACTGTTTACCTTGATGGGTATAAATATTGCAAAAAAAAACGAGAATTGCAATTTTGTTAAAAGAACATGATGTGGGTCAAGCGGGAAAGGTAGAACACTTTATGTTCAAATAAATTTAAAATATTCCAAAAACATTTAAACATGCCACTTGACGCGAAGTACATATTTAAATCACGATTTTTTCAAGAACTATAACAATGAAAAACATATCCTGGTAGAAAAATATGTTGTCAAATATATCTAAAATCTCTGTTATATCTTCCAAAGGGCAAGAACATTATAAGGTCAGTGTAAACAATTAATTCAATTATCAAACATGTCATACTTGAAAATATTCGTTGCATCTGGGAACACCCAACTCGCATTCTTTTCAACGTATATACGGTTTTTATACAGAATCGCGACAATTTCTTCTCCCATTTCGCAATCCACACTTACTTAGTATTGCAAAATTTCTGCGAAAATAGCCCTACCAATAGCCATTATTTTAGTATTTAAATGTAGACAGTTTGTCGTTTTGTTTCATAAATATCTTTTAATTTGAACTGTGCTCAATATTTTTTATTTTCAATAGTTGCTTTCTTTCCGTCCCGTATATGGACAAAAGTCAAATATTTGTAATTTTCAAGTGATTTTTTTTCGAAAAATATTTGGGGAGCCGCGTTTGTAGTAGACAGAGATAAAAATGTAAGCTTGCAAAAACCGTTGTTGTGAATTAATTTCATTAAGGAGCGCGAAAGTTATGGCGGTTTCAAATTGAAATTTTTAAAAAATTCTATAAAATGCTATTTTTAGCGGCATTAAGAAAACTAAACTTACAATCGTAGACCATTCCCATTTCTATCAGCACATGTCAAAATATTCGCAGTGCCTTCATTATTTCCAAAAATGCGAAACAAAACATTTTTAATTGAAATTTTATATTATATAACGAAACCCGCGAAATATAAAAATCGAAAAAATATATGAAAAATGAGAACTACCTGTGATCTTCAGAAAGAATGATGGTAATATCTCTGTTCGTTAAAAAGTTACATTTGTTTCAAAATAAAAAGTCCATATCAATTGTGTTTTATTTCAATGCAAAATTTCTCTACAAAATGCCTAAGTATTGATGGGAGTTGAATGTAAAGATCTTTTTGAGTGTATTTTTTGATTACATAATAGTATTTGTTAAAGCCTTTAATAATAAATTAAAAGACTTCATATCAAAAGAATGAGAAGAGGATTTTTTAGTGATATTATTACACTAAGACATTTTAAAATATATTCTTATGAAATTCGCGGATTGTGAAGTCGTTATATGAACTTTAGTAATATTATAAAAATTGTCAAGAACAAAATTTACAAGTTTTGCAAAATTTTAAAAAAGCGAATAAAATTTCAATGATTCATTATTTTGTTACGCGCCTCTGATTTTTAGGATTCGCTCCGTAAAAAACCTTCTGAGACAATAAATTGTGCTCAATCTATGTGAAACTGTCGACTTGCCCCGCGAAATACACTATCAAAAAAAAAATAATGCACGGAAGTTTAACTAAGGTTTGTAGAGTTCTAGTGTTGGTTCCATTTGGAGCACATCATCGACACCTACGTATAAGGATTTGTAGGTACTTCCAGCTACTATAATCGCTTCTTTGGTGATATTTCATTACATAGAGGGGAGCGCTAACCGCGGTCAAAAAACACTTGAAATCGAATTTCCAAAAGTTATGAGCTATATTTATTCGCGGAAAGATCTAACATGAACAATGCCCACGAAAAATTCTTCCTCCATGTGTCCCTCGTATTTTTTGTAACTGACCAGTTCCTCCAGAATGAATAGTTTGGCCACAACCTCTAACAGAATGAATAAATATATGAAAATTTCTAGGTTTTTTTCTACATTTTTGAAATGTATGTGCTTATATCTTTTAATGTATATATAACAAATTTTTTTGGAAAAAACTTGTATGTTTGTGGTTTATCTAATTCCATCAACATTTGCACCGAAATCTGTACACAACGCGAAAAAAGTGACCACTAACATAGATTACCCCAATGAAAAAAATATTGAATTTTGCCCACACGGGGCAAAATTTCTTTTTTGGACATGTTTGAATAAAAAGAAAATATATTTGGAACTCACATTTTTAAATATTATATATTTTTGAGCAAACAAATTTTATTTGAAAATCAATAAAATTTATTTGGAACGCATATATTAATATATTACAACAAAATATATTTGCACACTAATTTTTGCAAATAAAATAAGTGTTTAAATACAAATAAAATTATAGTCCAGAAATTACTCCAAATATATTTTAATTAAAAAAGATTTCAAAACATTGCTAAATTTACAAACTTCAGTTTTAATTTTTACTTCATTTCGAATTATACCTCCCAATTAAAAATGGCATATGCAGCATTAACTTCTGTTTTAAAGCGCTCATTTTAAGGTTGTAAATATTCCAAGTTATTGTTAGTTGTAAATCCTTCCATGATGTATTGTTTTCCAAGGTTTTACGATTTCAATTATAAACCAGTAAGGAAAGGCTAAAGTCGGGCGGTGCCGACTATATAATACCCTACACCACTCTCGTAATATTGAATAACTCTGATATATAATTTTTGTAATTCATGTATAAATTGTTTACATAATTGTTTACTTTTGGGACATTTTATACTTAAATATCACACTGTACCACAGTGTGATGTAGGGTATAAAAACGATTGGATCTAAAGAGCCAAATCGGATGAAACATATATATGGGAACTCTAGCTAAATCTTTACCGATTTTCTTCAAATTTGGCAATGTTGGTTCATGAATCAAGAAACTCTATCATTCTAAATTTCAAAACGATTGGATGTAAAATATAGCTTCTATAGAACTAAAGGGCCAAATCGGACGAAACATATATATATGGGAGCTGTAGCTAAATCTTAACCGATTTTCTTCAAATTCGGTAGTGCTGGTTCATGGATCAAGAAACTCTACCATTCTAAATTTCAAAATGATTGGATGTAAAATACAGCTTCTACAGGACTAAAGAGCCAAATCGGACGAAACATATATATGGGAGCTCTAGCTAAATCTTAACCGATTTTCTTCAAATTCGGCAGTGTTAGTTCATGGATCAACAAACTCTACCATTCTTAATTTCAAAATCATTGGATGTAAAATACAGCTTCTACAGGACTAAATGGCCAAATCGGACGAAACATGTATATGGGAGCTATAGCTAAATCTTAACCGATTTTCTTCAAATTCGGTAGTGTTGGTTCATGGATCAATAAACTCTACAATTCTAAATTTCAAAACGATTGGATGTAAAATACAGCTTCTATAGGACTAAAAGGCCAAATCGGACGAAAGATATATATGGGAGCTATATCTAAATCTGAACCGATTGCAACCAAATTCAATAGCGATCTTAACAGCCGCGAAATACTCTAAACTGCAAAATTTCAGAACGATCGGAGTGAAATTGCGACCTGTAGTCGACGAACAACTTTACATGGACAGACGGACGGACGGACGGACGGACATCGTTAAATCGACTCAGCTAGTGATTCTGAGTCGATCGGTATACTTTAAGGTGAGTCTAGCTTTGTTATTTTCAGGTGTTACAATCATCTGCCGTGAAACAAACTTATAATACCCTGTACCACAGTGTGGTGTAGGGTATAATGAGCTTGGACTAAAGCCATTGAAGTTCCAAAAAGTGCAAGAGCTCACCGATGCACAAAAAAAAGTTAGACTGGAAAGAGCCAAGGAGTTGGTTCGCTTGCACGAAAGTGGCCAGTTACCGAATTTGGTTTTCTCCGATGAGAAGCCATTCCAAATTGAGCAGTTTGTGAACAAACAAAATGATCGGGTTTACTTGCCAAAGAGGTCAGCTGAAAATTTACACCTTCGATTGGCCACCAGAACTCAAGCGCCGCCGATGGTAATGGTGTGGGCCGCCGTAACGGTCGATGGTCGCTCCCCGCTCGACCATGGGGTCAAAATAAATGCCGAATATTATCGGGGAAATGTCCTAAAGACAGTATTGAAGTCCTGGGCAGACAAACATTTCGGCCGCAGACCATGGACATTTCAACAGGACTCAGCACCATCGCACTCAGCACCAGAGTATGAAGCCGCCGAGCCGAGCCGCCGATTTTAGCCGCCGCCGACCTTTTTTCACCAGCCGAAGCCGCCGCCGATCGTTGCGGCTAGAATCGGCTGAAACACAGCCGCCGTTCCAAAAAAATCTTTAAAATATAAAGGGATACAATTTACATTTTTGATAAGCAAATAGCTATATAGCAGATATATCGTCCCCTTAATAGAAGCATAATGTGTACGCATATGCGCTATTATTTTTTATTGCATTCTAAGAATCTACGCAATTGGTTTTATGTCCGGTAAAATTCTACTTCCACAAATTGGGTTATTGGGTTATTGGGTGTTTGAAATTGTTCGGTAATAAATAATAATATCGAGTTTCAATTTCACAAAAACTTCAAATATGATTTGCTCGAAACGACAAATAAATAATACACTATTCATTTATTGGGTGGACGATATGGAAGTGAGTGATTTTCGTTTTGATTCGTTTATACCTCCATTCTAAAGAATCAATCAAGTTAAGCTCAAAACAGTAGAGGTCATTCTATTTAAACCACAAGGTAATTCCACACAAATTTAAAATTTCACTAAAACGTCGATTCGCCTCTCCTGGAAACAACCTGTTTCGACTTAAGCTTTGTATAGACGAATGGCGGAAAAATGGCGCCATTGTCAGAAAAACATTTTATTGGCCACAGTTTATAAAATATTTTTATTGGCAATCCTGCATATAAATATTTACACAATATATATTTTAAATATATGAAATTGTAAGGGTTTCTTGCAATCGCAACTGTTCGGACAAAACAATATGTCATTGTCCGTACATTTGCGGCCCTTTCAATGGGTTAATAAAGTTGTCCGATCTGACAATCGTCTATACATAGCTTTAGCATACTTTGAAAATAGAGTATATTATAGAGCCGCCTAGTGGCATGGAATCGATGATTTTTTCACCTCACAATATCTTACAATTAACTTGAAAACATCTATTATTTAAGAATAAATACCAGAGCTTAACTTTTCAACCATTATTTTAAATGTTAAAATGTCTATTATAGAGCCGCCGTATGCCAATTTTAGGTCGGCTTAGCCGCCTAGCCGCCGCCGCCGATCTATAATTTTCAATGGCAGCCGCCGCCGCCAATTTTGGCTCGGCTTCATTCTCTGCTCAGCACGCGTCAACCAAGAATGGCTTAAAAAGGAGGTTCCTCGCTTCATTTCTACCGCACAATGGCAACCAAGATCTCCGGATCTCAATCCGTTGGACTTTTGCGCCTGGGGCATTTTAAAGAGTAAGGTTCGCACTAAAAAATACCAAAGTATCGATCATCTCAAGACGGCGCTTCGCCGGGAATGGGCCAAAATACCGCAGAGCCACTTTCGTGCAGCGTGTGATGGCTTTGTCGGCCGTTTGAAGGCCATAATTCGTGCCAAAGGTGACCAATTCAAACAAATCTAAACTGTTTCTAAAATTTTATGTTAATTCCGTCATTTTTTGCTTTTGAACAATAAAATTTAAAAAAAAAATTGAGCGCTTTACTTTGTTGCATTACATATCAGCCACCCTGTATATATGTACCTTCATTAAAATATGCCAAATTTTGAAGCGAATGGACATGGTACAACCGAATTTGGATGTATATACGCGTATTATATATAAACAGAAACTCCAATTTTCACACACTTTTTGCAGCATTTGCGCCTGTATTTCCAGGTGTTCAGTTGTCCCCTGTTTATCGGCGTAGGAGAGAGGTTTTATATATCCCCAAAGAATATAATCGAATGGGGTTAGATCGCACGATCTTGGTGGCCATTATTCGAACGATTTCAACATTATTATTATTGAAATTTTTACAATTTGCAAGCCATGCTCTTACATAGGCAGAACTGTGTGGTCGGTGTCCAAGATCGAAAAATTTTGATCGAATCTGTGAAGAATTGTACAAAATGTATCATTTATTTGATAGAACTTTTGCACTTCAAACATTTTGGGAAAACAAATTTTGTAGTCGGGGCAAAATAGCCGTGTTTGATATGTGTATGAAAAGAAAATATATTTGGAACAGAGTTTTTTATACCCTACACCACACTGTGGTACAGGGTATTATAAGTTTGTTTCACGGCAGATGTTTGTAACACCTGAAAATAACACAGCTAGACCCACCTTAAAGTATACCGATCGACTCAGAATCACTAGCTGAGTCGATTTAAGCATGTCTGTCCGTCCGTCTGTTCATGTAAAGTTGTTCGTCGACTACAGGTCGCAATTTCACTCTGATCGTTCTGAAATTTTGCAGTTTAGAGTATTTCGCAGCTGTTAAGATCGCTATTGCATTTGGTTGAAATCGGTTCAGATTTAGATATAGCTCCCATATATATCTTTCGTCCGATTTGGCCCTTTAGTCCTATAGAAGCTGTATTTTACATCCAATCGTTTTGAAATTTAGAATGGTAGAGTTTCTTCATCAATGAACCAACATTGCCGAATTTGAAGAAAATCGGTTAAGATTTAGCTATAGCTCCCATATATATGTTTCGTCCGATTTGGCCCTTTAGTCCTATAGAAGCTGTATTTTACATCCAATCGTTTTGAAATTTAGAATGGTAGAGTTTCTTGATGCATGAACCAACACTACCGAATTTGAAGAAAATCGGTTAAGATTTAGCTATAGCTCCCATATATATGTTTCGTCCGATTTTGCTCTTTAGTCCTGTAGAAGCTGTATTTTACATCCAATCATTTTGAAATTTAGAATGGTAGAGTTTCTTGATGCATGAACCAACACTACCGAATTTGAAGAAAATCGGTTAAGATTTAGCTATAGCTCCCATATATATGTTTCGTCCGATTTGGCCATTTAGTCCTATAAAAGCTGTATTTTACATCCAATCGTTTTGAAATTTAGAATGGTAGAGTTTCTTGATCCATGAACCAACATTGCCGAATTTGAAGAAAATCGGTTAAGATTTAGCTATAGCTAAATCTTAACCGATTTGGTAATATTTTTTTCTATCTCCGGCTAAGTTCGAAGATGGGCCATATTGGTCCACTCCTTCGTACTAGAAGGAGTGGACCAACACAAAAGGTTAAAATGTTGTGAAATATTGATTCTTTAATAACTGCTATACTACTTATTCGAATCTTTTGAAATTCCACACATAGTATTAGCTTATTAGTCGCTATCAACTCGAGAAAAATGGGCGAAGTCGCCACGTCCCTTTTGGTACCTCCCACACAAATGCACCATTTTGCACCAAAAGTTAACAGCTTATAACATTAATAACAGTGTATAAAAATACTTGAAATTTTCTACAGTATTATGCTTTTATATTGCCTACAGTCCAGGGAAAATGGGTGTTGTTGCCACGCCCCTTTACGTACCTCCACACAAAGGTAGCTTTTTGCACCAAAAGTTAACAGCTTATAACATTAAAACAAGTGTATAAAAATACTTGAACTTTTGTACAGTGTAATGTTTTTATAGTGTCTATAGCCCTGTGAAAAATGGGCGTTATTGCCACGCCCCATAATTATATCAGTGCACATAAATGCTTATAAGTCGGCACAGTGCAATGAATTTAAAGTATCTAATGTTCAGCGCAAAAAAGGTGTATTTTATAAACCCCTTCTGGTACCTCCCACACAAATTGACAGAATAATTCGAGTAATATTCATATTTTATTTAAGTAATAATAGTCCCAAAATAAAAAGATTAGGATGGGAAAAGAGATTTTTTCAAAATAAAATCTTCCCAAATGTATGTATATATGTAAAAATCAATGTGTGTGTGGGTGTGTGTTACGTATGGACACCAAAACGGCTGGACCAATTTTGATGAACTTTGATAGATATAATAGTTTTGGAAAAATTTGGTAGGGTATGTCGATTTTTTGGATTACACAAAATTCGCATTATAAAAACATTGCAAATATCGCTGACGTTACAAAACGTCTTACAAATTATCATATTTAAAGAAAATTGTGTTACAGTTCTAAATTTCCGGGTTTTCTTTACAAATCAAAGCTATTAACTTTGTTTTGAGTAAAAGAACTGTTTTCGCGATAACTCGCAAAAGGAATTAGATCCAATTTTAATCTATTCATAGTTATCATTATCCGTTTTTGGCGTTAATCTTAGCCAACCTTCTATCCCTTGGGACGCGCTGTGCCTACAACACACAGTAGTTTTTATCGGTGCATTCCTATAGAGGGATACACATAGGAGTTTTAGGTAACTTCGAAAACGGCGAAGATAGCGCAAAATGCTTTGGCGAGTAGTCGTATGACCGCCAGGACATTCTTATTTGACAATAAAAAAAATCGAAAAATTAAAAATAGGAGTTTTCGTCGGCGCACCGACGATATGTATGTTTCATGCATAATATATTTAGGACAATATACATACTACAAAAGCGATTTTTTCACACTCGAAGCTTTTAACCAAATATTTTTTATATTGCCCCAAACATATTCTGCTTGAAATATACAAATGTTTAAGGTACACTCTAAATATGTTATATGCATACACAAAAATTATTTATTTGGAAAGATGTTGTTGTAAACAAATCTTTGTTTATAATTTACCAAACAAATATTTATTTGCATTAAATGCAGATCAGAAAATAAATCTTTATATCAATTTTAAGACAAGTTTTATGTTTTCAACTAATTCAAAGATAATTTTTTAGTAATTTTTAAATGTCCGTAAAATTCCTTAATAATTGAAATCGTATAATGTTGCATACTGATACTTCGCTTAATGGGTTGACAACATAGTAAAAAAAGTTTACTCTACCAAAAATATAATATATCAAATTAGTGAGCCCACACATTTCCATTTAAGACAAATTCTTTAAAGTGTTATCATGACAAAAATGGGCGGGTCCAGCTAGTATTAATATAAAATTGTTATCATTTACACCAAATTACGATTGGTGAATATGAACGAGGCCAAGTCCACCTGTCACCAATTGTCTGTTGTGTCACGCAGGGTGCTGTCATTCAGCCGAATATCCACTTTTGTGTTGAGTCACGCAGCGTGCACACTTGGGGGAATAGTTCTCCAGATGTTTTGTTTTCACTATTCTTGAGCTATTTACGTAGACTGTCACCAAATGCATATACCAAAGTTTTCAGCATGTTTGCTGCCAAATTGCAGAAGATGCCTCGTTTTCGAAATTGGAGTCATATGGGTCAGGCCGAATTGATATATCGACATCAAAGTAGCCTATTTTCAACGTTATATATTCTGTGTAAATCCTATGCGGAACAAACACACATACATTACATACATACATTTATTTTTATATTCATGTGTACACTTTTGCCCCCCAGTGATTCGATTCGTATTTCCAACATAGCTTCTCACAGATGCAAAGAATTAATTTGGGAAAACTTGCCACATGCCAAAGATCCCATATGCATATGGTAGTACGAGTACCTGCGCCCATTAAAGGTACCTGCTCCTTATTAAGGACTTTACAGCGCTTGCGGGGGAAGGGCAGAGAGAATGCGCTTTAATAATTCAATAACTAAAAATTAATTATCCTTTCGGCAACAATAACACACGAATGAATGATTTGAATGGATGATTCATCCGCTCCCCTTCCATCACCACAAAGTGAAATGTTTGGCTTTTGCATAGCTCTGCGGAGAAGGCATATTAACTTGCGAACCGGTGGAAATATATACACATCGCTGTATATGCCGGATAGGAGCTTAAGAAGAATACGAGTTTATGCATATGTGGGTGTATACGCCGATACATGCCGACACATACGACGAAGAAAATACGTCTACTCGTAAAAGTATATCAAAAATGGTGGTTTTATGTGTTTTTGTATATGTGAGGATGTGTGTTTGGTTGGCATCCATTTGGCAGTGCTCATCAAATATTCAACATATTATTAAAACGAACGTAAGAATTCTGTATGTTAACATACATTCGTACATTTGTGTGTGTATGGCTTTGCCTGCCAAGCACCAACACCCACAAATATTCATACATTGCATCTGTCAGGAAATCGCCAAGCCACACACACACACACTCATATGAAGGTACGTTCGCACACAGTGGCTCAGTTAATGCAAAATCATATATTTTCTTAATTTTGTACAGATTTTGTCCTGATGATTACAATAGAAAACTGTACGGGGCAAAATCGCGTGTAGTATGAATATAAGTCTATATTCGTATTACCGAGCAGAACAAAAACCAGTAAGGAAAGGCAGAAAGTCGGGCGGGGCCGACTATATAATACCCTACACCTCCCTAACACTGCGATAAGGGTCATTGCCATAATAATTTGGAATAATTGGTAAATGGGTAGAAACATATTATGTAATTCTGAAACAATAATCGCTAAATTAAGCAATATTCGTTCCTAAATTGAGAAACATCTTTCTGGAAAATTTTAATGATCGGAAATAAAAAATACAACTTCTATAGGTTTGATACCAAATCAGGAGGAACATATATATGGAGCTTTAATATAAATCTGAACCGATCTTCCCTGAATACTCATTCATGTAAAAAGACCTCTTTCTGTCGAATTTCGTACTGATCGGATATAAAATACAGTCAGCGCTTACATGTCAAATCATGGGTAAAATATATATGGGAGCTATATCTAAATCTGAACCGATTTTCTCCGAATTTGGCAGTATTCCTTCATGTAATAAGAAATCTCTTTCTGCCGAATTTCGCACTGATCGGATATAAAATACAGTTTTTACAGCGCTTACAGGTCAAATCGGGGGTAACGTATATATGGGGGCTATATCTAAATCTGTGTTCATTCATATAATAGGAAACCTCTTTCTCACGAATTTCATACTGATCGGATATAAAATACAGTTTTTACAGCGCTTACATGTGAAATCGGGGTAACATATATATGGGGGCTATATCTAAATCTGAACCGATTTCTTCCAAATTTAACAGTGTTCATTCATATAATAAGAAACCTCTTTCTGCCGAATTTCATACTGATCGGATATAAAATAAAGTTTTTACAGCGCTTACATATCAAATCGGGGGTAACATATATATGAGGGATATATCTAAATCTTAACCGATTTTAACCAAATTCAATAGGGATCGTCCTTGGGCCAAAGGAAAGATATGTGTAAAGTTTCGTCGAGATCGGACCATAATTGCGACCTGTACTTTGATTACAAGAATACATGCACAGACGGACAGACGGACATAGCTAAATCAACTCAGAAAGTGATTCTAAGTCGATCGGTATAATAAACGATGGGTCTATTTCTTCTCCTTTTGGGTGTTACAAACAAATGCACAAAGTTATAATACCCTGTACCACAGTGTGGTGTAGGGTATAAACATATTACAAAAAAACCAAATTTATAAATAAAGAAGTGTCGAATTGCACCCTGAGCAATGAAGTCAGTTCAACAGCGACGATCGCTGGCCCACTCATACTTTGCTAACGCGGCACTTGAGTCAAACATTGTTGTGACGCCGCTCGGTGCTGGACAAAAGACTCATTCCATACCTAGTAGGCTTTTTTGCCTTTGATGACACTGTCGTCAGTGAGCAAGTCATGCAGGACCTAAATCTCAAAAACTTTTCTTCAATGTTAACATAAGGGAAAACTTCATTCACGCCCTTTTGCAAGGCAAGTTCCACGACAAAATGGTGGATAGAACTATGTTAAAGAAAAAATGGGCTGGATTGAGTAAGAGGGCGTGGCAATATTTGAATTTTCAAATATCTCAGAAACCATTTATCATAGAAGAACGAAATTTGTTTTGTATGTTATTCGATTCAATATTAGATTAACCATATATGGTTCATGAAAAATAAAAAAAGTGGGAAAGGTCAAAAGTAGGCGAGGCATTATTTTAATACCTCAGAATGTGTTGATCAAAATTTTGTACATACTGTAGCAGAATTATTAATGAAAACTTGGCAAAAAATAAGCGGAATCGGAATTGTGGGTGTGGCAAAAGTGGGCGTAGCTATATTTAAAATGCAATATCTCAGAAAATAGTGACCGTAAAAAACTAATATTTGGATTGTAAGTTATTGGAGTTAATGTAAGTAATTTCAAGTGGTTAATGTAAGTAAGTAATCAAAAGTAGTCGTGATATGATTAGCGGTCAATTCACCAGAAGCGTTAGGAATGGGACACTATAACTATTAGGAATACCCAGGTGTATATGGTACCGACAATCTCTAAATTTGGTATGCATTATTATTTCTTTTCTGGTCGACTTCGCGTTTAGATGGACATGGTCTTTTTTATTGATATAATTATAATTATAATAATTATTCAACATTTGTTGGTAATTTTTCTGAAAGTCCAAGTAACCGATATGGGTGTCAAATGAAAGGTCACATTTTTTTGTTTTTTTGAAACTGAAACAAAATGTTTCAAAAATGGCCTTGCAATTTTATTCCATTTATTATTATTAATTATACCATTCCACGTTGATTAGTTTGATTTTTAGATCTATTTTAATTCAAATTAACCTATCCATGAAATAATATTTAGATTTCTGTAAAAAGAATAGTACAAAGTTAAAGTAGTTCTAAAAAAACAAACTATTGGACTTATAACGGTAAAATGTGTATCCAGTTTCTAAAAAGTAAAATAGTATTTATGTAGATACCCAAAATGTGCCCTTTCATTGTACACCCATATCATCTTACTAGGACTTTCAGAAAAATTAAAAAAAATATAATTACATCACGCTGAAAAAAAATCGCTTCTGTAGTATATTGTCCCAAACATATTCGGCTTGAAACATATATATGTTTGGGCTAGACTCTAAGCATGTAATATTTGGTACACACGAAAATTGTGTATTTGGGAAGATGTTGTTCTAAACAAATATTTGTTTACATTCCAATATGTTTTTATTTGGGACCATTATTTCCGAAACAAATATTTATTTGCATTTAAGTATTCATAAAATACATCAATTGTGTCAAATTTTTCAGTAATTCAAAGTTACATTTTTAATGTTCGTAAAAAATAATAATTGAAATCATATAATCTTGGATCAATATAAAGTACTTAGAGGATTGACAACTAATGATGGCTTGGAATACTCAGAAATTTGAAATGATTGATTTAAAACATAAGGTAATGCTGCATATGGTATCATAACTGGGAGGTACAATTCGAAACCCAAGAAAAATTGAAACTGAAATATGAAAAACTCAGCAAATGTTTTGGAAATATTTTTTAAATAAAATATATTTGGAAAAATTCCTAAATAATAATTTTATTTGTATTTAAACACATATTTTATTTGAGAAATTTAGTTTGCAAATATAATTTGTTGTAATATATTAATATATACGTTCCAAATATATTTTATTGATTTTCAAATAAAATGTATTTGCTAAGAAATATATAATATTTAAAAATTTGTGTTCCAAATATATTTTCTTTCGATTCAAACATATAAAAAAAGGCGATTTTGCCCCGTGATATATCCTTAAAAAATTGCATGTCCTTTTAAACGTGAACCCGACCAGATAATAAAAAAGCTGAATATACAGTTCGGTTTATTGTCCGCTTTCAGAATTATGTACATATCTTTCATGACCAACAATTTGTGTCGCACGGTGTGATACACGCTGAAAAAAATCGCTTCAGTAGTATATAGTCCCAAACATAATCGGCTTAAAACATATATATGTTTAGGGTAAACTATATGTATACATATAATATTTGGTACACATAAAAATTATACTTTTGGTAAGATGTTGTTCTAAAAAATCGTTGTTTAAAAACATGAGTTTGGAGCGCATATGTTAATATATTTGAACAAAATATATTTGCGGACTATTTGTCACCAATGAAATTTGTGTTTAAATACAAATTCCTCCCACTGTGCGTGTGTACATCTTATGTTGTTCGTTGAGTATATGTCGCAACTTCACTACGATTGTGCTGAAATTTTGCAGTTAGGAGTCTTTCACACCTGGAAATAAACCTATTGAAATTGGTTGAAATCGGTTCAGATTTAGATATAGCTCCCATATATATGTTTCGTCAGATTTTGCTACAGAGACAGAGACGTACCAAATGTAAATTGTGTAAACAAATTTTAGTTGAAGTATACATTGGATCCGATCTAACGAGAGTGGTGTAGGGTATCATATATTCGCCAGACTTTAGACTTTCCTTACTGGTGTAGAAATATTATAGGTTAGCAAAATTCAAATAAAATTAAAATTTTACACGCTGAAAAAAAATCGTGTGTGTATATTGTCCCATTCAGCTGGAAATATACAAAAAGCACTATATATAAAAGCACTATAAGATCTGCTTTTTTGGTGTTGTATTAATTTGATGAATGATGTCGTTCTTATTAACATCTTTAGGCCCAACATGTTGATCATTAAATGTAATTTTACTTACTCTGATCTAAAACTGGAAATTAAAACCCATATTAAAGTTTGTTAATTATTGAATCCGAATACTTTAAAATGCAAATATCCTCTGTTTATACGAGTGCGTACATTTCAAATTGTCAATTTAAAATATTTGATGATTTTATTGCAGCCTGTACTTTATAAAACATGATCGTTTTGTAAGCGCTTCTATTCAAAGGTCTGCTTCACGGCTTGACCGTAAGAAAAATATATCTTGCAACTTAGAAGCTGAAATTAATAGGATTAGACGGATTTCCTAACATAGGGAAGGGGGTGCATAAATCATTTACTTAGTAAACTCTATATTATTTTACAATTAGTAAACTGCTTACCTTGGAGAAACCAAATAATTGACGAAAGTGAGGGACTGAGTTTCTTTCTCTTAAGCTGTCGAAGTAGCTCATACAACACGATCGTTTTCGTTGACCCGTTCACCAATGATCGAAATAATGTAAAAATAAAAAATGAAAACATTGACACCTTTTATTGGCGTTAGTGCCATACATATTTGTATGTCAATGTTTACAACACTTAATCCATGTATAAAAATATACTCGTACGAGGTATGTTCAAAGAATATCGCGAATTCTTAATTTCCGCGGGCTACGTGTATTTGATTTTTGATATTTTTGTAGCGTTTTGTTGGTACTCATGTCTCTTACTTATGATGACAAGGTCGGCCATTTTGAATGTTTAGTTAATTTTTGACAGCTGTTGTGCTTGGATGCTTGGATTTAATTTGACTTAGATTTTTATCTATTTCAGAAAATGGATCAAGGAATCTGCATCAAATTTTGTGTGAAAACCAAAATAAAGTGCGCTGACGCATTCCGAATGTTGACTGTGGCATATGGTGAAGCTACCTTGGACCAAAGCAACGTTTATCGGTGGTACAAAATGTTCTTAGAGGGCCGAGAAGATGCGAAGGACGAAAAACGTCCCGGACGCCCGAGCTCACAGTTTTCTTTGATTGCAGGTACGTGGTGCATTATAAGTTCTTGCCACAGGCTAGTACGGTCAATAAATAATATTACCTGCAAGTTATGCGCAAATTGCGCGAAGCAATCCGCCAAAATCACCAGGATTTGTGGAAGAACAAAAGCTGGCTTTTGCACCATGACAACGCCCCTGCACACACATCGTTGCTTGTGCGCGAATATTTGGCCAAAAACAACACAGTAATGGTGCCGCCGCCACCGTATTCCCCTGACCTAGCCCCCTGTGACTATTTTTTTGTTCCCAAAACTGAAAAGGCCCATGAAAGGACGACGCTACGCCACGATTGAGGAGATAAAGACGGCATCGAAGGAGGAGCTGAACAATATCACAAAAGAGGATTATTTTAAGTGCTTCGAGGATTGGAAAAAACGTTGGCAGAAGTGTATTATATCCTAGGGGAATTACTTTGAAGGGGACAAAATAGATATTCATGAATAAATAAATACTTTTTGAAAAAATACAAAATATTCTTTGAACATACTGCGTATGTATATAAAAAATAACGCCACCTTGTATTTAATACAATTCAAAGAATTGCAAAGAATTTTTGGCTTCCATCTTTGTGCTGAAATCGATTTTTGGCATGGATAATCGATCCAACACATATCCCGTAAAATAAGTAAATATTTAATTTTATAGATATCTATATATGGTCCCCAGAACCGATATTCTTAAAACTTGCCAAAGGTTATTGCCGGCGCAAACATATTTTCTGTATCAAATTTCGCTAAAGATTTGAGGATAATATTTTAGGTATTTACTGTCCCATAGAACATTCTTGTGCATTTCATAAAGATCTGCCAAAAATTAAGCTTTTATACCCTTAAATACTAAAAGGAGATGTAGATTAGGTCGGGTCAGAAAAATTTTGCGCATATAAAATTTAAATTTTTTGCTAGCATATTAATCCTTTTTGTAGTAGACAGAGATGAAAATGTAAGTGTGCAAAAACCATTTTTGTGAATTAATTTTAAACAAAGTTAGGTATATAAAACACAATTTTCAGCGGAATTAAGAATACTAAACATACAATCGTACACCATTCGCATATCGAGCCATAAACGCCAAAAAGAGACATTTATAGGATAAGGTTTTTTATGATTACTTTTGATTTCCTGCGAAATTTAGTAGTAATTATTGTTTTGTTCCAATTACATAAATAAATTAGTTATGTTTACATATCTATAAGAAATCCGTTAATTTTTTGTCGCTAATATCTTTTTCGCTGTCATTGTCGCGAGGTACTGACTAGTGCTTCTGCCGGTTACATTTAAATAAAGAGTCAATATTCGGCGATAATATTTTATTTTATATCCTCCACCATACACTGATAGAGAAAGCTTCGTCATGAGAACGAATTTGTACATCATCACGATTATTTTTTCGTCAAAAGTCAGCTAACGTTCGGAATAATCCTCTTGATGAATTTGTTCGTCACCATGACGAATCTCTGTTTCCAAAAACTTTCGTCCTCAGGATGATCACATTTCATCCCGACGATGAATCGAGTTCATTACCACGAGAATCCCATTCATCACTACGATGAATCGAGTTCATCACTACGATGAATCGAGTTCATCACCACGACGAATTCCATTCATCACCACGACGAATCCCATTCATCACCACGACGAATCCAATTCATTACCACACCACGACTATTTAAATTTTAAAAATGTCAATAAATATTCTTCTGGTTTTAGACGGTATGGAAAATAAAATTACTTGACTGCTTTGCTAAGTTCAGTTGTGATTATTCGGTTCGAACACAGTTCTTATCAGGAAGGGCTTAAATCTAACGAACGAGAAGTATTCTATCCTTCTGCTGTTTTATATCACATCAATTAATGTATTTGCCAACAGACCACTTGCACAAATGTTTCGCACTTATACAGCTTGTGTAGCTTATGTATGCATGTGTTTGATGTTTTGTTAAACCCAACATCAGTTGCGCCGTGCCAGTGCAATTTGTTTGAACCAATAGGTGCTGCGTGGAAGACACGCATGGACGAACATAACAACGTCGCATGTCTTACTTTGTTTTGCTGTAGGCGTTGACGTTGCCGTAAAGAGCGACGAATGGATAATCTTATTGACGAACGGTGTTCGTCATTAATTATTAGATTTTTTAAATTAAACTTTACAACAAATTATTTAACTAAGGTATCAGAACGCACATACTATAAATTAAGTGCTTCGTTTTATCATATCTTCAGCAAAATGGTCAAATATATCTTTTCGTCGCGGGAATGAAACCTTATCGTTCCCTCGACGAATTTCGAAATCACCAAAACCATGGCTTGATGATCGTGTTCGTTGTATTGATGTACAAAAACATCGCATGTACGAAACTTTTCGTCACCAGTACGAAGATATATTAACGAAACTGGTTCGTCATGGTGACGAACCGTTTTTCTATCAGTGTAGAATGGGGTAGAAATCTTCCGGAAGATAAATATCCATATTATCTCTAAGAATGACCTGTAATTAACAACCTCGCGGTCTTGTACAATATTAAATTTTTTTCATTTATTTTCATTATTTTTTGAAGAAAAAGTAGATACAATTCTGTTTTAACCAAAGAAGATTTTTTGCAGCGCGTTTAAATTCAATACTAATTTCAAAACTGCATTAAATTGTAGTATTTTACCCACTTTCAAAACAAACGTTTTTGTAATTTTGTTTCCTAGCTTTGACTTTTTTGAGAAATTTCTTTTTGACAAAATAATGTCCGACTAGCTTGATGCCGAATACACCCTTAACTCAATTTATGTGACAATGGCGGTTACGCCACTTTCAAAACAAACAGTTCATATCGAGAGCTTATATTCAAAACCCTCTATCTTCAATTTTTGCAAAAAATGAGATTCGAGAGCTTATATTCAAAAGCCTCTATCTTCAATTTTCGCAAAAATTAGATTTTGATGTTAGAAAAGAGTATGCTAAACCCGAATTTGGTTAAATTTTTTTAGTCGAAGCTTTAGTTTTCAAATTATGACTATTTTTATATCTAACTATGTGGTAATATTTTTTTTTAACTATTTTGAATATCTTCAAAAAACCGAAAAACATACTTTTTTACGGCTAAAAAATACTACATTTTTGCTCTACTGCGAAGTGCAACAACAACGGGAGGAGGAGGCTGTGTCATTGTTTTTATGTTGAAGACAATCATTGCAAAGAATAGAGCAGCAAAACTGAGTTGAAAATATTTACCGGCGCCTACTACTTTTGTTTTTTATAAACAAAAAAGTATACATAAAAATACGGCGTCAAAATAGGTTCAAGAGCGTAAACGATAGGTAATTGAGCTAGTTTTTATCAGCTTGTCGGAAAAGCAAGTATTATCAGTTTATACGCCTAATTAATTTTAACTATTAATGTTTAAAATAGCAAAAAAATCCGATTATACTCGTAAGTGTGCTTCAAAACAAGAAAATTACAATTCCTTGCAGCGTATAGCAAATGATTATGCATCTTCAAATGAAGATACGGAAAGTGTGCGTATAACAGGTAAGTATCTTGAATACAGAAAGTAAAAAATAACCAAATAATCCCTTTACATAGACTCCGAAGGCGAAATAAATTATAATGTGGTAAATCGCCGAAGAAATAAGCGGAAACATAATTATGTTTCAAATACTCGAAAAGAAAACTCGATGAAAAGAAAGAAACGTTTTGCTTGTCAGATTCATTGCCAATAACAATTTTCTCAGACGGTTGTGGATATCAAAACTGAAACCATTATTTGTCTAATGCCTTATCCAATTTTGCGATAAAATTGGATAAGGCATTGAATTGAATAGCAATACCCACTATCCTTCATAAAGTGGCCCGTGGGCAAATATTAAAAAAAAATATTATTTAGTAGTTCACGTAGTTAGGTGTAATAAACATTGCGGTACAAACAATTTTAACTTTCTTTAAAATTAGTGATATAAACGGTTTTTTGGCTCTACTGAACAATTGTGTTTTTTAAGATAGAGGATATTGAATATAAACTGTCGATATACTTGTTATATCTGCAGGTATGTTGGGATTGGACAATATCGGTTCATTTTTGGTTATAGCCCCCACATATAGCATCTCCCTGATTTGACTTCTTAACGTCATAGAGACCACAAATGCCAACTGATCTGGCTGAAAATTGGTAACTGGGGTTTATATACCCGGTATCTTTCACACGAACAACGGTAATCATAGGTCCATGTTTTGATATAGCCCCCATACAGATTTGACTTCGCAACGCCACAAAAAACCTCAAATTTCAACGAATTGGGCTTAAATTTGGTATAATTATTTATTTAGTAATGATTAGATCTCTGGATTTGGCAGCGCTTAAAAGATTTCGTTCAGCACGATAACGAGTCCAATCTTGAATATTTTTCAACCAGGAAAGTTCTTTCCTCCGTCTAGTACTTTTTCCTTCAATATATGCCTTGAGAATGTTTTGAACGTATTTATATTTGCATTTGCACACTATGTGTCCCAAATACGCAATTGTGATTTTCTTACACTAAGAAATTTTGAATTATTTTCTTATGAATTTCGCGGTTGTGAAATAGGCAATGACATACGGTAATTATGAGCTCATCCGGGCTAAATTATTGTGTAAATTCGCTTAAAACTATAATGTATCTTAAGAGGGAAACTGATAATGAATGGTTTTATTTTGAGGTTATGTATTTTGCAATGTGCATAATTTGCACAATCAACAACACAAAATGACGCCCTTCGATTTCGGAATAGACCGTTTAAAATACTTTGAATTCATATAAACTGCCGCCAAATCTGCCAATTATCGCTAAGACAAAAGTGTCTCGTTCTCTCGTACAAGAATTAAATCTTCAAATAAGTATCCATGGTTCAGCATTAGAATTGCATAAAGTAAAAAATTAGCAATCTATGCAAAATTTGAAAAAAGTGAATAAAATTCCAGTGATTCATTATTTTGTTATATTTCTAAAAAAAACTAATGTGTTATTGTTCATATCAAGCTAAAGCAGTACATCCTTAGCAGCGGTTTAAAATACTCGTACAATACACGAACTAATCAATTTAGAAGCAACCCACCTAAAATAGCCGATCGTTTAGGAATCATCTAGAAAATATCTCAGCTCTCGCCATGGAAATTTCTTACGATAAGTATCTTTAATGATTACAGAGATACGTCCTATCCTGTGTTTAATTTATTCACTAAATGTTTCTTTGAAAGATTACTTTTTCTCTTCGGATTGTAGGAAAGGTTACAATGTGCAGGTACTACCCTACAACCTAACAAACAAACACCCTCACACAACACAGCACTGGGTGGATGAAGACATTGCTGCACGTAGCGTACGTAATGCCATTACAAATCCAAATACAACATTTCATTAGAAATTTATGAAGACGCCGTAAAAGGATGAAAAGTGCCAACAGCTTTGCTTTGGTTTGGGAAAAAATCAACATCCCATGGCTAGGAATCAAGCCGGATGGGATTGAATGAATGAGTGAATAAACGAATACAACAGCGGAACGAATGAACGAACGTACGAACGAATATACAAACTCCGAAACAAACAAATGAAATTTAGTTTTCATCCTTGGCGCAGAGTGAAGTGTATTGCGTTGCCAAAGTTTTGATACAAACTTCGTCCTGCAACTTACTAAGTTAAATTCTCTAATGGGAGTACAGTTTTTTTCAGACGGAGCTTCGAGCGTTTGGTGCGCCAGTCCATAGTCGCCTTCGCGAAAAAGAATAACACAAAATGTAAAGTAAATAATATGAAATGAAATAAATTATTAAAAGAAAACATTGAAGTTATTTTCACATTTATGCATGAGTATGTGTGTGGATGTCCGAGTGTGTGTATATGTGCTTGTCTCTCTATGAATTTGGCAGGACGGAAATACGGACGTATGGAAGGATGATAATGATGACGGCGATGATAAAAGCGACCATTGTGAAGAGAACCAACCGGATATTAAGGTGATTTCAACAGTGTATTTGCGGATTCGCCAACCCGGACTTCATCCAGTTTGTCTAACGGGAATTCTGGGCCGGGGGAAACAACCACATCTGTCCAAATTCATGCTTAGTCGATTTTCAATTAAGATAACTTTTGCCGTATTAGTTAGACAAGGACTGCCTGCAATTTATTTTAACGTGGCTAAACTTATCCCGTCAATTTTGGATACATTTTGTTTTGTTTTCCTATTTCCTTTTTCCAGATTCATGCTTTTTTAGCATAGATTTTTTTGGTGTGGCAATCAGAAGAAAGCGATTCAATTACATCGGACATTTCCAACTTTCCACACTGCAGAGTTGCTTGAAATGATAAGGTAAATGTAGATGTTCCTCCACAGGTGAATAGCATCGAATTATTCAGACTGTTATCGGCATTCCTTTATGCTTACGTATACACAAATGTATGTACACATATATTGCTATACACCAGTAGTAAACCAATCGTTTGGATTTTTTTTAATATATATGCTGAGGACATTCAAAATGAAAAATTTAACTTAAACAACATTTTGTCTGCATTCTACTAACTAAAGGTCCGCAAACAACATTTTACACATAAGAGTTATCTTATACAGTTCCCGAGATATATGCATTTGAAAATTGAAGTTTTTATTTTTTCCGATCATGTCTCTTAGTATTTTTAGAATATCAGACACACCGACAAAACAACAGTTAGGGCAAAATTATATTTTCAAAAAATATGGTTTGTTGTATTTTTTTGGGGGAAAAATGTATGTCGTATTTCGTTTTTTATTTTATTATTTTTATTATTACCTTTAGATTCATATGGTTTGGTAAGAAAGTTTCAGTCGGGTAAACCGACTAAGGTATACCTTCACTTTGTGAGTAATGTTTTCTGGAATATTATACGAATTAATGTGTCAATTTGTGTGGGAGGTACAAGAAGGGGTTTATGAAGTACACTTATTTTTCTCTAAACAGGAGATACTTTATACACTGTGCCGAATTATAAGCGTTTATGTGCATTAATATGTTTACGTTATTAGCTATTCAATTTTGGTAGGGAGTTTCAAAAAGGGGCGTGTATTAACGCCCATTTTTCACACGACTATATGTCCTTTTTTTTTTATTAAAATTCTTCTATCTTTATAACAATTAATAATATTTATATGTATTAATCATGGTTTGAGATAAAACTAAAAGTATTGCAACAAGTAAGTTATTTTTTTTTCTTTCAAATAATATACAGTTTCTCATAAGTTGAAATCTATTAAAGGAAAAGATAGGAAAAACCTTATGAAATTTCATAAAATATATATGATTTTTATATTTATTGCAAATATAAACAAAATTTTATTATAGGTTTCAACCCTCTAGGATTAACTAATCATGCAAAAGTCTTAGCAATCTATAGTTCGATGATCTGTTTCGGCATTGCAATGCATTACTATGTGCAAAGTTATGTAGTACTTTCGTGCATTGGTACTCACGCTATAAGCTTTTAATTTTTGTACAAAATGGTACCAAAAGGGGCATGGCAATAACGCCCATTTTTGACTGGACTGTAGGCGCTTTAAAAGCATTACTGTGCAAAATTTCAAGTATTTTTTGCACTAGTATTAATGTTATAAGCTGTTAAGTTTTTGTACAAAATCGTCCCTTTGTGTGAGAGGTACCAAAAGGGGCGCGGCCACTTCACCAAATTTTTCAAGTTGATAGCGCCAGCTAATCTATTAATATGCGCGGAATTACAGAGGATTCGGATGTTAACCCTTTGTGAAGGAGGTACTAGAAGGAGTCCATCTTCGAACTTAGCCCGAGATAGAAAAACATATTATCCCATACCAAATTTGAAGTCAATCCGTAACTCCTTTCGAGAGTTATCGCTCCAGCCAAATAGTCGGACAGACAGACAGACAGACTGACGGACATTGCTCAAATGACCTAAAATGGCTCAAAGCGGATTTCCACCGAACATACTTGGGGTCTTTGGTCGCCCCTTCAATGTGTTACACTTTTTGACAGCAGCAAATGATAAGAAAGTTTCAGTCGGGTAAACCGACTAAGGTATACCCTTACTTTGTGAGTAATGTTATAATATTCTGTCAATTTGCGTGGGAGGTACCAGAAGGGGTTTAACAAATACATACACCTATTTTTCCCTGAACAGTAGATACTTTAAATACATTACACTGTGTCGAATAATAAGCGATATATTAACTTTATGAGACATTACATTTGGGTATGATTTGCCCATTTTGTGTGGGAGGTAAATTTTTCACAGGGCTATAGGTACTTCAAAAGGGTTACAATGTGCAAAATGTTGTTGTATTTCGGTTCATTGGTACTCATGCTGTAAGCTCTTATCTTTTTGTGCAAAGTGGTACCTTTGTGTGGGAGCTACAAAAAGGGGCGTGGTAATAACGTAAATTTTTCACAGGCCTATAGACACTATAAAAGCATTACACTGTACAAAATTTCGAGTTTTTTTATACACTGGTATTAATGTTATAAGCTGTTAACTTTTGGCACAAAATGGTACCTTTGTGTGGGAGGAACCAAAAGGGGCGTGGCATTAACGACCATTTTTCACTGGACTGTAGGCATTATAAAAGCACTGTACAAAATTTCAAGTATTTTTAAACACTGGTATTAGTGTTATAATCTGTTGACTTATGGTGCAAAAGGGTGCATTTGTGTGGGAGGAACCAAAAGTGGCGCGGCAACTTTGCCCATGTTTCTCGAGTTGATAGCGACTAACAAACTAATACTATGTGTGTAATTTTAGAAGATTCGGATAAGTAGTATAGCAGTTATTAAAGAATCAATATTTCACAACATTTTAACCCTTTGTGTGGGAGGTACTACACCATTTTCAATTGTAATTCGAAAAAAGTCAATTGAAGTTCGAAGATTCCATTTGAAATTCGAAAAACATCAATTGAAATTCGGATATTCAATTTGAAATTCGAATAAGGTCAATTGAAATTCGTAAAACATCAATTGAAATTCGAAAAACGTCAATTGAACTTCGAAACAAATTGAAATTCGTTTCGAATTGGAATCTTCGAATTTCAATTGGAATCTTCGAATTTCAATTGACCTTGATTGATATGGTCCATCTTCGAACTTATCCGTAGGAAGAAAACAATTTAAGTCAATCGGTTAGTCCTTTCGAGAGTTATCGAGCGCACCAGCCTTCAGACAGCTTAAAACTTTAAAACTACTGGACCAAATTGGATACTTCCTTCTGCGGATTTCTTCGTAATTGCTACGCGAAGGTTTGGAAAAAACAGTCGCAAATTTCTCGACAGGTGGCGCTGACCACTTGACCTCCGAGGGTCCTGCAAGAGCTAGAAAGCTGAAATTTTGCACAAGCATAGCCCACAGTGTTGTATAAACAAATATCGTTTCGCGTAGTCATTTTTTGCCCTGTTGTCACTTCTAGTCAGTTCAGTTCTATTCTTATAAAATCTAAAGCTAAAATTTTGTAAATAATACATGACATGATTTACAAGAATTGAATATACATGACAAATATAAACGCGACAAATAAATTTGAATTATCTGACTGTGGTTAGTGTATTTTCAATATTTCACTGATTTAAAAGTTATTTAAGAGCTAGGAATCTAAAAGAGAAATGTTTTGCCATATCGAAAACAACTATTCAATGTCCAGCCAAACTCAAACTGAAGTGACCAAAGCAAGTGTCACTCTTTCGGCCCTTAAGAAGTCTTTTAAGAAATATGAGCCTACAAACTGATGTGTATATATACAGGTCTCCAAAGGATTTGCTTTTACGCCAATCGGTTCTTGACCACTTGGCCGCTGAGCCCACTGTAAGAGCTAGAAAGCTGAAATTTAGCATATGGAAATTTAGCATATGGATAGACTCGAGTGTTTTATAAACCCCGGACTTTTCACAGAATCGGATTTTGGCCAGTGGTCAGTTCACGCGCTATCAAAACGTGTGTTTTGCCTTTTATAAGAAACAAACCCAAATCTATGAAGTAATATACAACGGAAATTTACCCTCTGGATACTACATATGTAGGAAAATTTAGGATTGACCAAACGGGTGTGTCGCGGCCAACAAAACCTCATAATTCGAAAACAGATCATTCGAATTTTCACGATTTTGGGCATGGTGTACGTGTTGGTCCAAGGAAGGACTCTATGCAGGCAAATTTATAATTGGTCGAAGGGCGTGGCGTGGCCAACATAAACTCATAGCTCAAGGATGGATCGTTCGGTTTTTGGGATGTTGATCTAAATGGATTCGTGTTGGCCCCAAGAAGGGATACCATGGAGCAAAATTTAGGATTGTTCAAAGCGGCACGACACGACCATCACAACCTGTAGCTCAAGAATGGATCGTTCGAATTTTACTGTTTTTGGGCATGATAGATTCGTACATCGACATTGGTATACATTTAAGTTATTCCCATTGTGTTTAATACAATACAAAGAATTGTAATTGAACGAATTACAGGAGGCAGGGTATTATTATTTTCATTACATTAATAAATTTTAAAATATGTGTGTTTACCCACAATTTAAAATGTTAAATTTGAACTTCCGGTTATTTTGGCTTGCGATTTGAGCCTTTTGGATTATTTTCTGTGGGGAGCCATTAGGGTAAGCGTTACGCAAAACATCCAGAGAGAATTGAAGCGTTGAAACATGAAAACGTAGTTGCCATGGCAAAGATTCGACCCGAAACAATCGAAAATTTACTGAAAAATTGGGTTGATCGGATGAAGTACTTACGAGCCGGTCCTGGTCAGGCAATCTAGCCGACCAAAATTATCGGCGGAGGCGGTGCGATAGCTTAGCCGATCAAATTTCAACAATCGGCTGAGCCGATGAAGTTCCAACAAACGATGTCGCACGAATGTCAATCTCAGACAAAAGTGCCGTCTTAAGATATTTACTATTAGATGAAAAAACCTAAAATTAACACAACAATTTAAGAAAAGTTAAGGAAGTTTTGATGTAATGTCTAAAATCGGTTCAATAAATCTCGGTGCGATAGCGGTGCTTCAAATGACGTTTATAAGATCATCACAGATGACGAATCTTGGATCTATGCGTATGAGCCTGTAACAAAACAGCAATCGACCGTGTGGGTCTTAGAAGACGAGCCAAATCCAACGAAAGTTGTTCGTGGAAGCAAATGGTCGCCTGTTTCTTCGGCAAAACTGGTCATGTGGCGACTGCTCCGCTTGAGCAACGTAGGACGGTCTGAGTCGTACACCACAATTCGCGCTCAAATGACAAAACGGTCCGAGTGAAGTTATGCTAAAAAATGTCACACTTTCCAATGGAAGTTCCAGTTTTCATCTGGCAACACCAGCATTGCCAGGATCGAAATATAAATAGCAACCCTCGTATAAATAAAGTATAAATAAAATGTACGTGTATCTCAAGTGGGCGTGGCACTGTCCATACGCCCCTATATTTGAAAACTCCATATCTCGGGAACGGCTCTCAAGATTATTCTGTTTTTGAAGCAAAAAAACTTGATCGTACCAAAGGTCGTGGCCCCACCCATATAAGCCAAATTTTGAAATTGATATATAATGCACAATTTGTTAGCGAGAGTCCTGATTCATATATAAGCCATTCAGACATTTTCACAATTTGTTAGCGAGATTGGTCAAAAAATGGTCGGAATCGGACCAATGGGGGTGGATCCGATGCAAATTTTAAATTTTATATATCTTGCACAATTTGTTAGGGAGAGTGCCGTAATTTAGTGTATATGTAGTTGATGGCAGTCTAAGTAATTGGTCCAAAAATGAGCGAGATCGGACCAATGGGTGTGGCCCCGCCAAATTTTAAATTTGGTATTAATACAAATGTATTATTACCTTAAATTTGGTATTAATACATTTGACAAACTGTCAACATAAGTGAGTGATGTGGGATAAGAGGGCGTGTACCCTCATATGCGACTACATTAATGAAAACAAAATATGTGGAAAACCATTACGCCAATCATCTTAAATTTTTACACGAGAGTATTTCACTGCAATCAAATGTGAGCGTGTCCTATCCACATGACTCCATTATTGAAAACGAAATATTTTCAGAACCATTTGGTTTGGAGAGAAATTTTTACTACTCAAACAATAAATGGGCAATAGTAAAACATTGCCGTGGATCCGCCATTACCTCAATTGTCTTTAAATGTGCACTATAGATAATGGGCAATATCGGAAAGGTTAGTACCGCCCACATAAATGTTGACCACTTTTTTCTAGAACTGACCGTGCGCGTAATAATAGCATTATATATTGGAGCAAAATTGTCGAAATTGGGTATGTGTGCCCTTGGCGCCATTAGGCGTCATGTAGCTGAAAACTGGGCTGATGGTGACAGTGGGCGTGACACCGCCCACACAACCTAAAATTCAAATATGAAATATTTTGAATACTATTGCAGTAAAATTCTCGAAATTTAGTACGTGTGACCTTGGTAAAAGTACGCGTCACAGGACTAACCAATAAGGAAAGGCAGAAAGTCGGGCGGGGCCGACTATATAATACCCTACACCTCCCTAACAATGCGATAAGGGTTATTGCGATAATAATTTGGAATATTTGTTAAATGGGTAAGAACATATATATGCGGATATATCTAATTCTGAACCGATAATCGCTAAATTAAGCAATATTCGTTCCTAAATTGAGAAACATCTTTCTGGAGAATTTTGTAATGATCGGAAGTAAAGTACAACTTCTATAGCGCTTTGTAACCAAATCAGGAGGAACATATATATGGAGCTTATATATAAATCTGAATCGATTTTCCCTGAATACTCATTCATGTAAAATAGAAACCTCTTTCTGTCGAATTTCGTACTGATCGGATATAAAATACAGTCTCCACAGCGCTTGAATGTCAAATCGGTGCTAACATATATATGGGGGCTATATCTAAATCTGAACCGATTTTCTCCAAATTTGGCAGTATTCGTTCGTGTATAAGAAACCTCTTTCTGCCGAATTTCGCTGTGATCGGATATAAAATATAGTTTCTACAGCTATTGAATTTCAAATCGGGGGAAACATATATATGGGGGCTATATCTAAATTAGAGTGATCAAAACCGGTTTAAAATAACCCGGCCCACCGGTTTTTTGCTTCCACCGTCCCCGGTTTTTCTCAAAATCATGAATTTCGAACAACCGGTGCAACCGGTTTTTTTCGTTTGTTTCCACCGGTTTTCCGGTTTTTTTATTATCACTAAAATATTAACAATTATTTACAACTTTATATACAAAATATCACAAATTAAGATAATAATATGAAAGATCTCCTTATATGGCCTAAAAAGACTCGGCAACTTTGCTAGAATCCGAAGCCATTCACCAATTTCTATACAAATTACAAAAATTTAAAGAAAATAAATGATTCAGACGCGCAGAAGTTATGTTAAAAGTAAACGCATTCTCCCACTTCCAAACCGAAAGAAAAACAAGTAAGAAAATTTCATTTGGGTAAACCGACTAGTGTATACTCTTATATATTTATATGTATACTCGTATATACCCACCTGCACTAAAGTGTGTATATAAAATATATATGTATAAAGATTTAATACCTCTATTAAATATTCTATTAAATATCCCGAAATATTAATATTTTCTTGACTGAACTACATAAGGGGAATTTCATGTCAAGTGAGTTAATTTTTAAAAGGGATGTCTTCTGTCGGGATGAAAATTGCACCAAGTAGCCCTATCAGATAGTAGTTATGAGACACAATTCCAACGAAATCGGTTAAGGACTTTCCGAGTTGGAGGGTGTCAAATATTGACATTTTTGTCAAACGGTTGTTTTTCCCATCTGAAATGCTAAAATGTTTGGTTGAACGTTAATTTTTTTTCAGAGGTTTATATTTATTTTGATAGATCAACAGGTTCCATCCCATTAATATGTCACAAAGCTTTTAAAGGAAATTATCTAAGCATTCTTTTGAGCAAAAAAATCACAAATTAAAACATAGGTTTTTACCAAAATTTCAAAAAAGTTTAATTTTACAAAAAAGTAATGAAAATATATTTGCTAATTTGAAGAAAAGACTATAGATAACACTTTTGGAAAATGTTTCTAAATACAATAGATAATTAGTTATAAGTATGAGATAAAAGGACCGTTTGACTCAAATGACAATATTCATCACAATCCAACTCATAACTACTATCCAACAGGACTAAATTTGGTGCAAGATTCCTGATCAGAAGATATCGCTTTTAAAAATTTAATATTAAAAAATCGCCTTTTTTGTTATTAAAAAGGAAAATGTTTTTCAAACGGCAATTTTCAATCTTGTTTTGTTATGCAGAAAAAAACCGTCCACAGGTTTTTTTATAACTTAAATAAACCATCCACCGGTTTTTTATTTTTTCAAAAAAACCGGTTTTTTGATCACTCTAATCTAAATCTGAACCGATTTTCTCCGAATTTGGCAGTATTCCTTCCTGTAATAAGAAACCTCTTTCTGCCGAATTTCGTACTGATTGGATATAAAATACAGTTTCTACAGCGCTTACATGTCAAATCGGGTGCAACATATATATGGGGGCTATATATAAATCTGAACAGATTTCCCCCAAATTTTGTATTGTATCTAATTGTATCACGAGACTACTCTCTGTCAATTTTTGTACAAATCGGTTACAAAATGTTGCTTATACAGTGCATATATGCCAAATCGGAGGTACATATATATGGGAGCTATATGTAAATCTGAACCGATTTTAACCAAATTCAATAGGGATCGTCCTTGGGCCTAAAAAAGATATGTGCAAAGTTTCGTTGAGATCGGACCATAATTGCGACCTGTACTTTGATTACAAGAATACGTCTACAGACAGACGGACAGACAGACAGACGGACAGACAGACGGACATAGCTAAATCTACTCAGAAAGTGATTACAAGTCGATCGGTATAATAAACAATGGGTCTATCTCTTCTCCTTTTGGGTGTTACAAACAAATGCACAAAGTCATAATACCCTGTACCACAGTGTGGTGTAGGGTATAAAAACGGGGAAACAGTGAAATATGAAATATTTCGAATACTAGTAGCAAAATTCCCAAAATTGGGTATGTGTGACCTTGGTGCCAGGACGCGTTATGTAGCTGAAAACTAGGGTGATAGTGTTAGTGGGCGCGACATCGCCCACCCAAAATTAAATTTAAAAATGCTATTATACAAGTATTATTGTGGTAAGAGACTCCAAATTTGGTATATGTGACATTGGTACCAGTATGCGTGATGGAACCATAAACTGGTGTGACAGTTATAGTGGGTGTGGCACCGCCCCACAACCTGAAATTTACAAATACTACATTTTGAGTACTATTACAGTAAGATCGGCGATATTTAGTATTTGAGCCTTGGTAGCAGTACGCGTGTTGGAGCCAAAAACAGGTGTGATTCTGACAGTAGGCGTAGTACCAGAAATTCAGAAGTGCAATATTTTGATTGCTATTGGACCAAAATTCTCGAAATTTGGTATGTGGAACCAGATCAAGTGCTGGAGCAAGAAACTGGCGTGATAGTAACAGTGGGCGTGGCACCGCCCACACAACCTGAAATGTGAATCATGACATCTGAATATATAATATTACCTGCACTATTGCAGCTAGCCTGTAAAAATAGGTGTGTAACCTTCGAACCACAACCAATGATTGAACCAAAAACTGGAATCGTATTAACAGTGGGTACTCCTGCACAACCTGAAATTTCAAAATTCAATATTTGATCACTATATCAGCCATGGTTTCGAAGTTTGGCTGTCTAGCCTTGGGACCAGTGGGGGTGATGGAGCTATAAATAGAAACGATGGAAACAGTCGGCATGACACCCCCATATAAATAAAAAATTTAGAACGCAATATTTGAAATCGTATTGCGGCGTTATCTTTACAAACGAGAGTGATAAGGGCGTGGCGCTGCCCATACAACCCGAGATGTGAATTTGAAAAATTTCCAATATCATTGCAGGACAGTTTTGAAAATTTGCGTGAAAATAGTATCGATGGACAAAGTACTCAAAACGAAATATAGAGAGGCGTTGCACTAATCGTCTTGAAGTTTATAGTGGATGCTGTTGATAGCACTCTACGGAATCTGATTAAAAAGCTGATCAGTGGAAGTATATGTGCATGCGACACGTTTGCTGAAAACGAAATAACTGCAGACCATTATATCTAGATTGAGGCTTGACCAATTGTGTTTAGTATTCAAGTGCCTTCAAAGTTAGCACGTGACTCAACAAAATTGGGATATATCGGATTATAGGGCGTGACTACGCGCATGGGAAATCGTTATAGAAAAAATAAATACTGATAGAATTATTGCACTAATTGGTATGACTGTATTTCACAGCAGCCTATATGCCCCAACAGAGAATGAGCGACGAATCATCCCAAGGTGACCCGTCAAATCACCTTGGGATGCACTACACGAAATTTGTGCATTTAAGTGCAATATGGATGACCCTAAAACTCTGCCGTAATATTAAGAATGTCAACATATCATATGGTTCTATTTCAATGAAACGCACTTTGAGGGCACACCGGGGCAGCTGGTTGTTTAGAAATTTCTCCAATCTTATTATACCCTACACCACACTGTGGTACAGGGTATTATAACTTTGTGCATTTGTTTGTAACACACAAAAGGAGAAGAAATAGACCCATCGTTTATTATACCGATCGACTTAGAATTACTTTCTGAGTTTATTTAGCTATGTCCGTCTGTCCGTCTGTCTGTCTGTGCATGTATTCTTGTAATCAAAGTACAGGTCGAAATTATGGTCCGATCTCGACGAAACTTTACACATATGTTTTATTTGGCCCAAGGACGATCCCTATTGAATCGGTTAAAATCGGTTCAGATTTAGATATAGCCCCCATATATATGTTACCCCAGATTTGACATGTAAGCGCTGTAAAAACTTTATTTTATATCCGATCAGTCTGAAATTCGGCAGAAAGAGGTTTCTTATCATATGAATGAACACTGTTAAATTTGGAATAAATCGGTTTAGATTTAGATATAGCCCCCATATATACGTTACCCCCGATTTGAAGTGTAAGCGCTGTAAAAATGTTATTATATATCCGATCAGTATGAAATTCGGCAGAAAGAGGTTGCTTATAATATGAATGAACACTGTTAAATTTGGAAGAAATCGGTTCAGATTTAGATATAGCCCCCATATATACGTTACCCCCGATTTGAAGTGTAAGCACTGTAAAAATGTTATTTTATATGCGATCAGAATGAAATTCGGCAGAAAGAGGTTTCCTATTATTTGAATGAACACTGCTAAATTTGGAAGAAATCGGTTCAGATTTAGATATAGCCCCCATATATACGTTACCCCCGATTTGAAGTGTAAGCGCTGTAAAATTTTATTATATATCCGATCAGTATGAAATTCGGCAGAAAGAGGTTGCTTATAATATGAATAAACACTGTTAAATTTGGAAGAAATCGGTTCAGATTTAGATATAGCCCCCATATAAACGTTACCCCCGATTTCACATGTAAGCGCTGTAAAAATGTTATTTTATATCCGATCAGTGCGAATTTCGGCAAAAAGAGGTTTCCTTCTACATGAAGAAATACTGCCAAATTCGGAGAAAATCGGTTCAGATTTAGATATAGCCCCATATATATGTTACCCCCGATTCGACATGTAAGCGCTGTAGAGATTGTATTTTATATTCGGCAGAAAGAGGTTTCTTATCATATGAATGAACACTGTTAAATTTGGAATAAATCGGTTCAGATTTAGATACCCCCATATATACGTTACCCCCGATTTGAAGTGTAAGCACTGTAAAAATGTTATTTTATATCCGACCAGTATGAAATTCGGCAGAAAGAGGTTTCTTATTATATGAATGAACACTGTTAAATTTGGAATAAATCGGTTCAGATTTAGATATAGCCCCCATATATACGTTACCCCCGATTTGAAGTGTAAGCACTGTAAAAATGTTATTTTATATCCGATCAGTATGAAATTCGGCAGAAAGAGGTTTCCTATTATTTGAATGAACTCTGTTAAATTTGGAAGAAATCGGTTCAGATTTAGATATAGCCCCCATATAAACGTTACCCCCGATTTCACATGTAAGCGCTGTAAAAATGTTATTTTATATCCGATCAGTACGAAATTCGACAGAAAGATGTCTTTTTACATGAATGAGTATTCAGGGAAAATCGGTTCAGATTTATATATAACATCCATACATATGTTCCTCCTGATTTGGTATCAAAGCGCTATAAAAGTTGTACTTTACTTCCGATCATTAAAATTTTCCAGAAATATGTTTCTCAATTTAGGAACGAATATTGCTTAATTTAGCGGTTATCGGTTCAGACTTAGATAATATGTTCCTACCCATTTACCAATTATTCCAAATTATTATCGCAATGACCCTTATCGCATTATTAGGGAGGTGTAGGTGTAGGGAGCTTTCAAACAAAAGAAAAAATTTTTCCATTTTTATATATGTATGTATATATATAATACAACGGAAATTAGTAAACCAAAATGCGTACGAATGTAACGTCTGCAACGCAGGATTTGCCCATATGGTTCTATTTCACTGAAATGAAATTTTAGGTCAGCGAAGTGTACAGGATGCAGCTAGTATAAAATATTGTTTTTAGCCGAAGTGATCATTCTTACCAAATATACATATGTATGAATGGAATATTTCGGAATTTTAGGATTCAAAATGCTACCGTTTTCGACATAATCACACACATTGGTAAGAAGAAATATATCTATAAAAATGTTTATGATTCTCGCACTGAAAAAAAATTGTCATAACATTAAAGAAATGCTCCAAAGACGTCATTAGTTTTTAAAATAAGTACATTTTGTACTTAAAATATACATAATTTCAATAATATTAAGTAATTTACTTAATTTTAAGTAAATTTTCTTAATTTTAAGTGCAAAATGGACTTGTTTTGAAGACTAAGGACGTCTTTGGAGCATTTCTTTAATTTTATGACAAATTTTTTTCAGTGCGATGTAAGCAGAAAATATCAACAGGAGGATCACACACATTGGTAAGAAGAAATATATCTATAAAAGTGTTCATGATTCTCGATGTAAGCAGAAAATATCAACAGAATATTTTGTGAATATCGTTTCAGCGGTTTAGACGTCTATACGGATCAAACAAACGTCAAAAATTAGCCCTTCGTAAAACTCAAAACTACTCCTGTTTTGATAGAGTCATCATGACTATGTACGGCGGATAGCAAGTCGTTCCAATCTGCATTGCTGCTTTTCACCCGGGATCAATTTCAGCTGGCAATACGCTGTCGTTTGCATCGACAAGCAGTAACCATTAAAAAAGAAAGTCATTGATCTATCTGAGCTCTGACGTCCGATGCTACTCCCTACTCCAGGAGGCAGTTCTGTCGACGACGCACATTAGCCATGACGTTGATTGCATTAAAGATAGCTGCAGCAAATCTAACAAGAAATATGAAAATATTTGACATTAGCCCGCGCAGAAGGAGCCCCAAAAGCAAAAGAAGAAACTCCACTTGGCTGGCGTAGAAGTCACTCAATAAGTAGCAGAAAACGTCCAGTGCTCAAGACAACTAAGCTGAATCACCGAACCTCCAATCGCCCGCACCTCCCATTCTCCATGGACAGCAATTGATTTAGTGCTTTCCCTGCAACTCGTACTACCACTCCAATGGAGGGAAAAACTAACGACTGTTGTTGTTGTTGCTGCTGATATTGATGTTGTTGGCATGTTTAATATTCAAATTGTTATTGCTCAGTGGAAAATTTTAATAACGGCAAACATGGCTTCGCATCTGAGCCGTCCACAGTCGGCCACAGAAACAAACACGGCATTCACATGCCGTGGAGCAGAAAGGAGCACATTGCACATTGCACGTTGCAAGTTCCAACCCAGATAGATTGAAGGCAAAGATTACACTTAATAGTAGACAATTTAGCTTAAAACTGAGATTAAGCGCATGTGCGCCTGGACAGACTTGGCAGCAAATGCCAAGTACATTTTTCAGCTCTGTGCAAATCACAAAGACAGACGGACAGACGGCGATAGTTTGCGATCGCTGTCAATGAAATGTTGTCTCTACGTTGATATTATATTTGCTTTTCGACTGGATTCACTCCGCCCTCGTGGAAATAACATCCCCTCCCCCAAACCCACCAATCACGACCTCTCCGAGAAGGACATGTAATATGTATTATCGGTCCTGCCCAATGTCTGCTTTTACTTAATTAGTTTTTCTGTTCTGAATTGTTGGGAGCGTACGATGTACATGACCGTGAAGCTATTTACCTCAGTTCAGTCCGCTGCCACTCAGGAGATGATCTCATTCCATTAATTGGAACAGTTGTTGCTTATTAATACGAGTATGTAAGCAAAGAGTCTACGTTTGAAATATAGAGTTTACAATTAAAAAATCTACGACTTTCGCATCCTACTTCGTTGCTAACACAGCTTCAGTAGAATGTAGTTGTTTAATTCGCAATGCAGAAACGAGAATATGAACCAGGGTTACTCGCTTCAAAACAGTGCAGCTTGTGTCACTTCCCTGGCATTGATTGGTTTATCTGACCACCAAGTTTCAAGAAAATCGGTTCAGCCTTAAGATATGTGTGTCAAACAATTTTAGAAGGTCAAGTTTTTTTATACCCTTCACCATAGGATGGGGGGTATATTCATTTTGTCACTCCGTTTGTAACACCTCTAAATATTGATCTGAGACCCCACAAAGTATATATATTCTTAATCGTCGTAAAATTCTAAGACGTTTTAGCCATGTCCGTCTGTCCGTCCGTCCGTCCGTCCCTCCGAAATGGGCCATATCGGTCCATATTTAGATATAGCTCCCATATATAGCATTTAACTTGTTGTGATTCCTACTGTTCTCATCTACTATATTTTTTGTATTTTCGGTTATTTTGTGAGGTCACATGCTATCCATGGTGCAGGGTATATAAGATTCGGCATGGCCGAACTTAACGCTTTTACTTGTTGATAGTTAATAATCTGATTGAGAATTGAAAAAATAAAACAATTTGAACGGTTTTGCAAAATTTTAAATTTCCCGAGATATGACCGGGAATAGAGTGTTAGCCGATCTGTCTTTTTACAACTAAAATATTGTTTTAAATTATAAAAAGTTCAAAATTAGAATCGCGACAGACGCACTTTTACCAAAAAATTAAGGTTTCCCAAAATAATAGATTTCCTATTAAAACGAGTATCATGTATCCTATATCTTCGTAACCTATCACGCTGGGAAGCTGTATTTTTGACACACCTCATACCCATAGTACTTATGCAACCCCACCAAAGTTTGACGCGATCGGAATAAAATTGAAAAAGTGGGCCTTTTGACGTGTTACTCTACATACGAGTATATTAAATTGTTGCGTGACTGACTTACTGATCATCGCGCAGTCCAAACGGCTGAAGCTAAATTGTGAAATTTGGTATGAGGGTAGTCCTTGGGAAGTAGACGTGCAATAAGATGGGATTTTCCGAAATGCTTACTTTAGCCGTACAATGGGGCAAAAAGGGATAAAGATGGTACCACCGCCAAATCTAAACGGAATGAGCTAGAATCGTGAAATTTGGTGTGAGGGTAGCCGTTATGAGGTAGAATCCGAAACTAAAAGGATTTTTAGAAATCGAACATTTACGCGCACAGTGGGGTAAAACGGGATGAATGTGGTACAACAGCCAAATCCAAATAACAAGAGCTAGAATCGTGAAATTTGGTTTGAGGGTAGCCCTTGGGACGTAAACTGAAACTAGAAGCGATTTTTGTGGAGATTTTAGGGGCACAGTGGTGCAGAAAGGGATAAACTTGGTACCACCTCTACATTTAACGGCCGAGCAACGGATCGGGGTGGTAAGTTTTTTATAATTGTACTTTTCCTGGCACAGTGGGTCAAAAAGTGTAAAATGTGATACAGTGGGTTAAAAATTTTAAACATTGTGCTAGGGTAGCTTTTGGAACCTAAACTAGATATCGGAAGTGATTCTTAGAAATTGTAACTTTCAGAGGCACAGTGTGGCAAAACTGGTTAATGGTGGTGTGAATGGGGTCAACAATTAATCAGTCTAGCAAAATTGGAACTAAAACTTGAGACATCAAGAGTTTTTATGCATTTAGGATCTCAGTGGATCAGACATCTTTAAAATTGTATTGTGGGCAAAAATGGTAGAGTGGCGAAAAATTGTTAAGTATGTTATAGTGGGGACAAATTTTAAATATGTTACAATGAGACAAAAATTTGTTAAATATGGTACAGTATGGCACTTTGAGAAAAAGGGTTAGTAGATATAGAAGAGTCAGATTCATCCTGTAATATCTCCTGCCGCCTTATCTAATTCAGTTTCCTTCTTTCTGCCCCTGACAGTCTTTTCCGATTTTCAACAGTAGTAAAGTTGTTATCATTTGATGACTCAGAGTCGGAGTTCCCACTAGCTTTTGAAAGCTGGGGCTGCTTAGAGCCCCCTAGATGTGCTTTTATATCTATTTCGATGCACCCAATTACTTGTTCACGATTATTTCATAACGACGACACGTGACTCTCGAGTAAATTAACGCCTGCCGCTGGCACTGGGTTCATTTTCCCTGCACCGTGATTACATTTTCTTCACTTAGCCAGTAATTTTCTTCACATGCCAGTATCCTGATGAATTTTTGCACGGACAATTATTCGCCTCGAGAACGAACGGTACTGAATTTGCAGAAAATAGGTTCAGACTTAGATATAGCTCCCATATAGTTGTCATATAAGCGCGATAGAATTAGTATTTTACATCTGATCATTACTAGATTTGACTCAAAAGGGTTTAGTGAACCAGGAATGGACATTGTGAATTTTGAACGAAATCGATTCTGAATTAGATATAGCTCCCATATATAGTTTCTTCGGATTTGGTATTAATGTTCTATATATAATTTTTTTAACATCAAATCGTCATGAACTTTGGCAGAGAGAGTTTCTTTCGGCTCAGATTTAAATATAGCCCAACATTTATATTCCTTCCGATTTTTTATGAAAGTGCTATAGAAACTTGTTCTTGCTACAGAAAAGAACTTGTCAAGTTTGAAAAATCGTATATTTTTCTTCCGATTCGGAATTAGATTCCGATCTTTATGAAATTAGGTAGGGAACGTTTCGAGTCTAATAGTGATTTCGTTTGTGCAAAAAATTTCAAATTTTTTCTACTTTTTCCACTGAAACCGCTTTTTTAGGTTCGTTTGTAACAATGGTGCAGCCGTATGAACGCGTTTGTAAAATTATTACACTCCGCAAATGCGGAAATATCGTATTTTCCACACTCAGCCCAGTCCACAGTGTGGAGTGTTGCACTGTCAAAAAGCAGACTTCAGAACCAAACCAAAATGAAAGCGTACATTCTTAATGTACTACCAAATGGTTGCGCCATAATATAGGTATGGGTTTTACGCACCGCACGATTTTTGTTCGATTGTTCGCATGCAAAATGCGAAATTAGCAGAGGGTGAAGGGGAATTTTTAATATGTCGCAACATGAGAACGATCGACTTATACAGCAAAACAAAGTAAGACATGCGACGTTGTTATGTTCGTCCACGCGTGTGTTCCACGCAGCACCGATTGGTTCAAACAAACCGCACTGGCACGGCGTAACTGATGTTTGTTTAACAAAACATCAAACAGATGCATACTCGTACATGCAGCTCGACAAGCTGTATAAGTGTGAAACATTTGTGCTAGTGGTCTTTTGGCAAATACATTACTTGATGTGATTATTTTTGATTTAAAATAGCAGAAGTAATGAATACTTCTCGTTTGTTTGATTTCAGCCTTAATTGATAAGAACTGCGTCTCGAAACGAATATTCACAACTGAACCAAGCAATGCAGTCAAATAATTATATTTTCCATACCATTTTAAATGGTTTTAAAACTAGAAGAACATTTATTGGATTTTTTAAAATTTAAATAGTCGTGGGCATGAATTCGTCGTGGTGATGAATGGGATTCGTCGTGATAATGAATGGGATTCGTCGTGGTGACGAATGGAATTCGTCGTGATGATGAATGGGATCCGTCGTGGTGACGAATGGAATTCGTCGTGGTGATGAATTGAGTTCAGCCTGGTGATGAATTGAGTTCAGCCTGGTGATGAATGGAGTTCAGCATGGTGATGAATAGAGTTCGTCGTGGTGATGAATGCTATTCGTCGTGATGATGAATGGGGTTCGTCATGATGATGAATGGGGTTCGTCGTGGTGATGAATGGATCATCCTGAGGACGAAAGTTTTTGGAAACAGAAATTCGTCATGGTGACGAACAAATTCATCAAGAGGTTTATTCCGTTAGCTGACTTTTGACGAAAAAATAATAGTGATGATGTACAAATTCGTCGTCATGACGAAGCTTTTTCTATCAGTGTACACTGACGGACAAACGTATTCACATATTAATCATGGTACGATTTTGATATACATTGTATATCATCCTAATTGTATTTAAACATATCGCACGTGTTCCACAAAAGTGTAACAACTTAAAATGAAAAAAAATTCAGAAGATTAACGTTTGAAAATACAGGGCGGCTGATGAAAGCTGCTACCAAAAAAAAAATTTAATAACTTTTTTTCTATTTAATGAATCTGGTTAATTTTTTTTATTTTGCAGATTGATTTTTAGATTTAACAAAAATGGATAACTGGGACACTGAAAGAAGAATTTGGATTGTCCGCCGCTATTACGCACTGAAGTCCGTAGTTTCGGTTCAAAGAGAGTATAGGGGCACGTTTGGCGGCAATCCTCCGAGCAGAAGGACCATAAAGAGACTTGCTAACAATTTTTCCGAGCATGGGACAGTCAACAGAAGACCTTACCATCGAAACCCTTCAGTTTGGACGGAGGAAACAATCGCTGCTGTAGCTGATGCCATACAAAACAATCCAAGAGTTTCGACAAGAACCTTATCTGCTCAAATGGGTATAAGCAGACAGTCATTGTAGTCAATTATGCATAAAGATTTGGAGTTATTCCCATATACAATTCAAATGGCCAACAAAGTGAACTCAGCATACTTCCCGATTCGCTTGGAATTTTGCCAGAAGATGCTTCAGATGGTGGAAGAGGACGGAAATATGTTGAACTGTCTTTTCATGTCTGACGAGGTCCATTTCGATTTAAACGGCAACATAAACAAACAAAATTGTCGAATATGGAGTGCTTGCAATCCACAGATACTCCAAGAGACGGAATTGTATCCACTTCGTGTCACAGTGTGGTGTGCAGTTTCATCACGCTGCATTGTCGGGCCCTACTTCTTCGAAGAAAACGGTCACACCGTTACAGTTACTGGAGGCCGTTACTTGAGCATGTTGAGAGAGTTTTTCTATCCAGAATTACACCGAATGCGAATTTCTTTCTGTGTGGTTTCAGCAAGATGGTGCAACTCCTCACTTAGCCCGGCCTGTTATGACAGAATTGCGGCGAAAATTTCCCAATAAGCTGATATCCAGAAACTCCACATTCCGTTGGCCCCCAGGTCGCCTGACCTTACTGCACCTGACTTTTTCTTGTGGGTTTATTGCAAACAGGAAGTCTACAAAGCAAAACCAACAAATTTGAATGAACTAAAGCAATCCATTCGAGAAACAATTGCGGCTATTCCCGTCTCAACTCTCCAAGCAGTAATGAACAACTTTTTGGTAAAATGCCGCACATGCATAGACGAGCAGGGGGGGCATTTAAATTCCATTATTTTTGAAACTAATTAAACTATATTTAATTTAATTTAATGAGCTTTAACATGAATAAAAGATTATTTGAGTTTCTTAATGTAGCAATATTCATCAGCCACCCTGTATGTCAAAAATTATGAGAATGTATTTATAACTGTATTGTCTTGCAATGACATATTTCCGTTAATATTTATTTTTTGAAATTAATATTTATGAATAATTTTTTTTCTTTTTGAGTGGTTACCCTTTTGTGGAACAGATGCGATATGGGCAAAAGTAAACGATTTTAAAACTTGGGATTTGGAAAAAGCTTATTTTTATTTTTAAATTTACATTATTCAAAATGTATTGTGAAATTCATATATAAATACGAGTATATTCCACAAAAATCGTTGTGGTACTCAGAGTTCGATTAATGACAGAAATGTACGCGGATTATAGAAAAAAGCAACAGCAAAATTAAATTGAAACTGTTTTCCAAACATATATGATTTTTCGGAAAAATCTTTTCGCGACCATTTCATCAAGTTTTTTCATTAATCAACGAATCTGATGCTCCGAGAGTCATACTCCAAACAAATAATCATTAAAGGCAAATTTTAAAAATTCCGGCAAACTTTTTGAATCAGGGCCGATGCGAGCAAATCATATCATGACAAATTATTTGTTTTTACTGTCAAATAAAATCAAACTGTGTGAATAACAATATAGTCCTCTTTTAATTCGGATGCGACAGTATTTTTACCCTTATCCTATATATATAAAACGTTCTGCTACAATATATTTATATTTTTCAGTCCAGAGGAGAATGACAAAAAATTTTCCTAAATCACATCGGCCATAGCATTTAGACTTACAAATATTGAAGTTTAGACTCAATATTTGTTGCTGTGTAAATACATACTTATGTCCGGCTCTTTATATGTATACTGCCGCTTTTGCTTCACTATAACCAAGGTCACAGGGTATGATACTGGGGGAACAATTTCAAGTTTCCTTTCCCGGCATCTTGTACAAGCGACAAACGACAGTATGCCGTCGACAGTCTGGCACAAAGAAAAGGGTTTGTTTGCTCTGCATGCACGAGTGATCAATCACATGAGTGCAATTACCACATTTTAGACGAAGGCTAGCTTTATGGAGGATGCAAGAATCCAGCGAGCATCATTCGCAGAGGACGTGGGTGCCGCCTAGACGCAGGCAATCAACCATCCATGCTTGGAACACACACATACACACAAATACTCCTTTCCAGGGAATAGCACACGAATTAGTATACAGACGGACAGACAGAAAGCCTACCATGAGATCCACACCTTAAGCTGGTGGTCTGCAGAGTCATCCTTTTTATTGGCAATCGTTAGGGATGTTAGTCGAGAGACCGTCATTCCTGAACATTTTAAATTAGTTTTCAATTAACTTTAAATGTATGTGGATAATGGATGAGAAGTCCCGGGATTTGCCTATTCTCATAATACCATTTGGCATCTCTAGTCAACGAAATCTGGTCACAAGCTCTTGATCCGGACGGAGTGGAGGGAAATAAAATAAGTCAGACATTAAATGCATCTGAAATAAAATTGCTCAATTTATGAACTTGGTCAGATAATGCTAATGGAGCTGCGAACCTGCGGTCTGCAGGACAAGGAACGTCCATGGAGAATGCCAGCGAAAACGTCGCCGCAACAAAACAAAGGGAAGGAGAGCAATCGTGATGTGACCGTTGGACATTTATTTGTTTGTTTGTCCGCTTCGTATGGCTTGATATTGCGAACTGTTCGCAAATGTTGTCGTAAATCTATTTGCAAGCTAATACGGTTAAGCTCAAAGTCAAACAAATCCGCGTGGGCCATAAATCAGTGAATAGTCTGGTTGATTCCGCCCTTGCTCTCGACAAATACTAGCTCCGGTTGTGTATACATATTTCTGTAATGTAGATCGAACATAACCATCCTTCATCTGCATCTGAAGGAAGATCAATTCTCTCGCTTCGCATTTCATTACGAATTTATGTGTCGCAATGTCCAGAGCGTGATCTCCTCCGTATGGGTAGTATAACACAGTACAACACATGATTTTGTGACTTTATTCTAAGAATTGGACGTGATAGTAGCCCCAAAAATAAAAACTTTTGCATCGTTCGTTTATTCAATTTGGCTCAATTAATAACTTAATTTGCTCAAGGTGGATTTTTTACACTTTTTCGAAATTTTTTTCTCGGTATACCGTACAGAATATCTTTTGTGTCTGGAGCAAAGTTATACTTATACAGGGTGGCTGATATGTATTGCAACCAACTTCAGGTTGCTATCATTTCTAAACCGCTAGTCTGATAGCTGACAGATTTATTTCAGCGACAGTTCATTTTATTGTTTACAAGCTTACAAAAGCATTTTGATCTATTGCATTCAGAAAAAATGTTATTCGTGATGGAATTCAAGCGTGATAGTGTGATTGCTTTATATTTGGGTGGAAAAACACAAGTGGCTATCGTTAGAGCCCTCCAGCATTTAAATGTGAATAAATCTTTTGTTTCTCGTACCATTGCTCGTTACCGTGATACTGGCAGTGTTGCATCGCGTCCAAAAAGTGGACGAAAAAAAACGGTAACAACACCAGAAATGATCCGAAAAGTAAAGGCCAGATTTGATCGAAATCCACGCCGCAGTGGTAGAAAAATTGCTCGTGAGCTGAACATATCGCGAGAACGGATACAACACATATTAAAAAATGAGCTTGGACTAAAGCCACTGAAGTTCCAAAAAGTGCAAGAGCTCACCGATGCACAAAAAAAGTTAGACTGGAAAGAGCCAAGGCGTTGCTTCGCTTGCACGAAAGTGGCCAGTACCGAATTTGGTTTTCTCCGATGAGAAGCCATTCCAAATTGAGCAGTTTGTGAACAAACAAAATGATCGGATTTACTTGCCAAAGAGGTCAGCTGAAAATGTACACCTTCGATTGGCCACCAGAACTCAAGCGCGGCCGATGGTAATGGTGTGGGCCGCCGTAACGGCCGATGGTCGCTCCCCGCTCGTATTCATCGACCATGGGGTCAAAATAAATGCCGAATATTATCGGGAAAATGTCCTAAAGACAGTATTGAAGCCCTGGGCTGACAAACATTTCGGCCGCAGACCATGGACATTCCAACAGGACTCAGCACCATCGCACTCAGCACGCGTCAACCAAGAATGGCTTAAAAAGGAGGTTCCTCGCTTCATTTCTACCGCACAATGGCAACCAAGATCTCCGGATCTCAATCCGTTGGACTTTTGCGCCTGGGGCATTTTAAAGAGTAAGGTTCGCACTAAAAAATACCAAAGTATCGATCATCTCAAGACGGCGCTTCGTCGGGAATGGGCTAAAATACCGCAGAGCCACTTTCGTGCAGCGTGTGATGGCTTTGTCGGCCGTTTGAATGCCATAATTCGTGCCAAAGGTGGCCAATTCGAACAAATCTAAACTGTTTCTAAAATTTTATGTTATTTCCGAAATTTTTTGCTTTTGAACAATAAAATTTAAAAAAAATATAGCGCTTTACTTTGTTGCATTACATATCAGCCAGCCTGTATATATTGAATAGGAGAAAAAAATGCGGAACAAACCTACCCGAAAAAAATGCATCCAATGCCTTAAAAATCGCAAAAATTTCGAAAAAGTCATAAAGTATGTCAGTAGAATATTGAAAATACGTATACGTAATAAAACAGAACATTATAAAACAGAACAGAACAATATAAAAAGTATAGAAAAATTGTTAAAAATCCACCTTGAGCAAAGTGAAAATCCACCTTGAGCAAATTTTTAAATATTATATATTTCTATGCAAATAATTTTTTGTTTAAGTTAATAAAATATATCTGGAATGCATAAATTTATATATTACAACAAAATATATTTGCAAACTAAATTTCTCAAATAAAATATGTGTTTAGGCCCTTTTCGTTTCTGATGACAATATATGTATATACCAAATTTGAAGACATTTGATTTTATATGAAAACTTTTATGAAAAAATCGATTTGGATATATCAAAAGCATAAACTCCAAACTTCAAGACGATTTGTGCAATGGTTATCCAGATTTCGTTTTCAGTATTGGATTCATACGACTTACGCGCTTGCTAATTTGATACAGTAATCGAAATATTATATTTTTTCTGTTAAAATCGAAAGATTTATTCGCGAGTTATGATATCGTTTGCAAGTCATCATGGAAAGACTCACACCACAAGATCGTCTCCAAATTATTCACCTGTGAACAAAATCGTCGTATTTGGGCTGATGAAAGAGCTACCATTACATCCACTAAAAACAACGGTATAGTGTGGTTAATGGGATGGTGGCAATGATTCCACCATCCCGTTAACCACACTATACTTCATATTTCTTCAAAAATGAGGAAAATCAGAGTGTTACCTCTCCCCCGTTTTTGCACCATGTTAAAGGACTATGTACTTCCTAAAGTTCAAGCGCATGGTCTCGGTGAGTCAATCATTTTTGTGAGCACTCAATTTCAGGTGCTACATATTCAAACAGTAAATGTCTTTTAACCGATAATACAAACTTAAAGTTCACTTTCAAATTTATGTGTTTTATTTTACATTATAAATCAAACCTCGCAATATCAATCACAATACAAAGAAAATTTATATACAGTTTTACGGTACAGTAAAAACTGGGTTTTTATTTTTTATTTTCCGTCAAAAAAAAGATGATTCCGTATGGGGAAATTTAAGAAGAAATTTATATAATATATAATAGTTTACCTATTTTGCCCGATGTACCATATTTAATCCCAAAAAGGGGGATTACTTTATATTTTAAGAGTTATTTACGAACCCATTTAACTCATCGATGCAATGTTGAACCCCTTTCGTCCCACCGTACTATTCGCACCCTGGGACCATATCACAGTATCACCAGTATTCGCAGTATCATACATAACACCTGTTTATTGGCTCATTGTACCATATTTAATAATTTTTTGTTATCCCATCTTGTCTCACTGTGCCCATAAAATTTCTGAAAATAGATTCATATCCCGATACTATTTTCTATGGAAATAGAAACTGTGCCCCTAAACATTTCGTAAATTTTTTTGTGTTGTGTTTACTTTACATTTAGTAAATTTCACAATTTAAGCGCTTCGAAAATGTGAACATGCCCTTAGCATACGTTCAAAGGGCTACACTCACACAAAATTTTACGATTCTAGATCTTACGATCCATTCTTGAGGTTGTGTTGGCCGCGCCACGTGCCTCGGAATAATCTAACATTTTCCTTCACCGCGTCCTTCAATCAAATATGAATATATCAAGCCCAAAACGTCAGTGACACTTCTGGGGCCAATACGAATTGGCTTAAGCGATTCGTATTGGCCCCAGATTTGTGAAGCATCGAACGATACGTTCTCGAGTGATGCGTGTTCAAACGGATGACATTGTCTTTTATACATCATTTGTGGCATTGAAGTTGTTTGGTGAATTCAGTGATACAGATAGTAGATTTAACCCATTTAATAATAGCAACTCCATTATCGAAGGTACACATCAATTTTATAATTTTTAACCGAGAGATACAAATCGGAAGGTAAAGCTTAAAATCGACATAAAATGAATTTGTTGATAAAATTACATGAATAATATGTAAAATATTGTTTTGTAAAACATCCTAGTTCCATATCCATATGACAAAAAAATCATAATTTTTTTTTGGATAACTACCTTGCAGTTACTTGCTTTTCCCTGTCAAAATATGACGGTTTACAAAGGCGTCCACCTAGATGACATAGTTGGATAAAACACCTCAAAATAAAAAGAAAATATTTTTTATAACAACCTTTGACTAACCATATAAACTAACGGATTTACATAATGCTTGACTATTGCTCTCGTTTTTTATTTAGACGCGTACTCTTTTACTTTTGCGATGCATAGTAAATACTTCGAAATTCTATACTCGTATTAACATTTGAACTTAAATTTTGTAAGAGTGAAATTGATTTTGTGGCTCAGTTTGTTTCATTCTGAATGTAGAATACTATTAAGAAACGGCCAATCGATAGGGAGGGACTTTTGCATGTCACTGCTTTTGTCAAAAAGAACAAATTACTTCTGTCGGTGTCATAAAATTCATATGAGGATGATGCCACGAAATGGTGAAATCCTCGATTTTTAGTACTTAGTCCCCTCATCCGTACATTTTGTATGTAGCTACGTTCATATACAAAGGTATGTATGTATTTATATTTTTCTATATATGTATCGATGTTTGTATGTACCCACTCCCGGGTGGTGGTGGCGATACCCGTGGTTAACGAGTTGAAAGGCAAAGGCGGCAGTTTGGTGACTGCTGACGCTGTTTCCGGCCGTAACCCTTCTGTGCTGAGAACGCTCGTTGAGGACAATTTCATGTGTCCTAATTCTTTTAGCTGTTTCGAGCTGCCACATTGTCTTGGCCTTCTCGCATGTGAGTTATTAAAACGTCTATGGGTGTCAGTGTCAGTCGGCGGGTGGAGGTGATGGTGTGGGTTACACAGATCGTTGATGTGTTGTCATAAAGTTCAGCTGTTAACAGAGACTGTTTTTTATTGCTTTGTTATTACATAGGCAAGTCGAAATATGGCTAACATCAAGGAATACACACATACATACATACACATGTACACGTACGTATGTATGTGTGTACGACAGGAAATATGTATGCAAATTTGCAGAGAGCAAACTAGTTCAGGCGATGCTGGGGTGATAATTTACTGTTAAATTGTCATTACATATCGGCTCCTCATGCGGAGAAACGACAACGAGGACACCGAGAGTATTAGTTCTTTCAGGGTAGCCAACTCTTTAATGGTTTATAAAAGCTGACAAACCATTTTTACATTTGATAAACATTACTTCCGCATACTGCAGGAGACTCGTTCACATAGTACGCATCCCAGCGGCGTAAATACGGAGGCCTACTTGGAAGAGGCCTTCAAGAAGACCTTATAAAAAAGTCAATACCCATACTTGCTGGCCTTCCTTGACAACGCCTTCTGTAATCCCTATTTTCGCCTTACAAAAAATCGTTTATTCATTCTCGTCCGCCTTGCGCGTTAAGACCTTACACAAGGCCTTCATATGGAAGGGAATTCATAAGGTCTTTGCAAATAATAAAATATAATTGTTGGGCAACTTATAACTTAATCATGCGAGAGCGAAAGAACTATGAGGGAGCAAAACAATTCCAAACAGAAGACAGCAAGCAAAAAACAATTGCGTTTCCAAAAAGAGTCAAGTAGCCGTATTGTGTTTTTAGTTTTTAGAAGAATTTTGTTGAAGTCAGTTATGTTTTTTGTGGTTCGCGTGGTAAGTGAGTTTTTCTAAACAAGCAAATAAAACAAATGTTACATATCGGCATCAGAAACGAGAAAGGGCGTATCATCATATTTGAAAATTGTACAGGAGAAGCAAAGAACAAAGTAAAGTGCAAAATGTTTTCGTTAGAAAAACGGGGGTTTCAGTATATTACCTAAACATAATAAAACATATATAAATTCCTACAAACATGATTTTTAACATCTTTGTGAAAATTGTGTGAAATAGGAATCTCTAACTATAAAAAAAGAAATAGTTTTTTGTTAGGCCCTTTTGAAATTTTGTTAATAAATTCGCTATTTTTGATAGTAGGTCGCTAAAAATTTATCAGGATGTGTATTTTGATGCAGTGTACCGAAATCCATCAAAAACTTAATTTCCATTTTTCTTTTTGTTACGCCCTTTTTCGTTTATGATGACGATATACATATCGAATTTCAGATTTCGAAAACCGAGTAAAACCTTTGAGGAACGATTTATAAACTCAAAATTAAGTTTTTGTGGAAGAATTCTCACAGATCATTTAGAACATTCAGTTAAAAACAAAATTGATAACAACAAAGAACAGGAGGAAATTTATTTTATTATATTTATTTTATTTTCTAACTACACCACAAAACATGTATATTTCATTAATAAAGATTTGGATTTGGTAAATAAGTTCTTTTTAATTAAAATCTTCCAAAGGCCTTCTAGATCTGGGCCTGCCGTATTACACTTTCCATAAGACCTTGTATAATAGGTCTTATATAAAGTTTTCTGGAATTGTCCCTCTATAAGGCCTAACAATGGAAGTGAGTGTGGAAGACCTTGGTCGCCTATGGCACGCTGTGTAAAAAATTAATGAGTACGTAATGGGACTGGCAGGCCTTGTGTCTCCAAACCAAGGCATGATATAAGGCCTGCTGAGACCTTCTTTACGCCGCTGGAATGATACAGATTTGTTCAGACATATGTATAAGTACATTATATTATTATATTAGACGTAATGTTTTTTACTATATGCTTATATCCCAGCTCAGTGTTTTTTGAAAAGACAACTTTTTATGTCGTCGAATATGTTCTGGAACGTCTGGATTTGTATGTTCTGGAACGTCTGGATTTTAAAATATTTACAATTAGATGAAAAAACATAAAATTAACACAAAAATTTAAGAAAAGTTGTAGAAGATTTGATGTAGTGTCGAAAATCGGTTCGAAAAATTTTTGTAGTGTTTGAAAATTTACTGTGTATGACTAAACTTTGCAAAAATTGGTTTGGCCGCTCAAGAGCTATGTAATTTCAGTAAAAAACAAAAACGCATTTTTCAATTTCAAATCCCATACATTTTTTGGATTCTGTTAAATAAATGATAGGGAGATCCATTTAGAAACTTTTTATAAATTTTTACGCAAAAATTAACTTCATTAAAAATTCTGAATATATTGTATCACTTAGATCTTAAATCTTTTTGACTCACCAGATAAAGTTAGGCGGCTGAGTTTCTGCCGATGTGAGCCGCTAACATCGGCGGCGGCGTCGGCGGCGGCGTCGGCCGGAAAAAAATGACCGGCTCCGGCGCGCCGCCTATTTGCACCGCGTCGGCTTCATAGCCTGCTACAGATCCAACTTTAAGACGTAAATTATGAAGCGGCATGCCAGGCAAATCCAAAGAGTTTATGAATTCAGCGGGAAAACTGAGTCTTAATTTTCAACCGTATCCATTAATTTTTATGAATGCAATTTTCCCGGAATTTGATTGTGAATCGTCCGATTCAATTCATTCACATTAGCAAATGGCGGGTGGAATCGATATTAAAGCACTGAGAGTATCTACCCGGATTTGTCCATTTCCGATTCATATCGGTTCTTTCGTCATTGTAAACTTGTCGTTCAATAGCACGGACCTCTTTCGTGTGATTCTGTGCAACATTTCGGATTAGCGTTTCATTCTGAGAACGCCGCCCAATGTTGACAAGACCTTTTGTTGGCATCGTAACTAATATCGATCAAAAATATCACTCACAAACTTATATCTCACAGATTCGCAATAATATATGTATGTATGTATTTCGTAAATGAAAACTATTTCATTTGAAAAATCGATAAAAACTGCTCAAATTATCACATGAGAAAGAAAATATGCTGAGTTGTTGAACGAATAAGCCTAAATAAATCATGAATCTAAGTAGCGTGATATTTAAGTCACACTCGTAACAACATGTATGCACGTTTTCAGCATATTACTTCTAATAGGAGGTCTCAGTGGTCAAGAGGGTAAATTTTCGTTGAGTAGTTCTACATATTTACAAAGATTTAGGATTGTTTCATATAAGAGGCTTCCTAAAGCATAAAAATAACATTCATGTTTTTTGATAGAGAGAACTGTCCATTGGCCAAACTCCAATACATTTACGTTTTTAAATTGTTAGCTTTAAATAACTATTAAAATCACTAAAATAATGAAAAAAAATAGCGGTACTACTACCCTGACAACAGTCAGCGAATTCAAAATTATTTTCCGCTTTTATATTTGTCGGGTATAGCACTTCATATTTACAAAGCTTTAGCTTTTGATCTTATAAGTTGCTTCTGAAATGCCAAACACACTACTTACTTTTGTGATAGCGCTAGAACTGACCACAGGGCAAAAATTACTACGTGGAAATTCTGTTGTTTATACAATACTCCGGTCAGCGCCTCCTGTTGAGAGTTTTGCGACATTTATTTTTCCTAAACCTTCGCGTGGCAATTACGAACAATTCCGCAGAAGGAAGTATCCAATTTGATCCAGTAGTTTTCATGTTTTAAGCAGTCGAACAAACCACGATTCATTTATATATATATGTATATATATATATATATCATATTTGTAGTAAAATATCTTACAGTCCATTTGCATATATAACAATAAAATTTCTTGCCTTGACATTTAAATACAGTTCATAAATTATGTATGAAATATTCCTTACGTTGAATTTATTTTAATGAAACTCGTAGTAATGAATAATTTCCTTTAAACTATTGAAATCATTTCAATATTCCTAGAAAGTACGATTTTTGCATAAAAGTTACAACGATAAATTCATAACACCAAGCATCGTCTTGCTAAGCATTGAATTTGTTATATTTTATACTCGAAAATAGAAAATAATTATTGCTGATTATCATTAACATTTTAAAATTTGAAACAAAATGTGGGTAGTTATTCTTTTTTCGTTAAATAAACAACGACTAACTAATAATGACAAAAAATAAGTTATTGCTTATAATCTAATGTAGAGAACCTAAATTTATAAACATCTTTTTAAATGATTTAACTGAATACCAACTACAACGTTTATACGCAAATCATATTAGAAAATTAGATTTTTTTCATCTGTAAATTTTTTAAGTTAATTTTAGCGCTACGAAGCATAAGAAATTTAAAATAGAAAATATTGTTTCTTAAAGGATTTTCCATGTCCTTTTCAATAAAAATATTAATTTTATCTTAAACAAATTATTTCGGTCCATTTTCGCGGAAATAAAAATATAAATTGCAATATCTCAGAAACGCCCTAATTTTTTTCCTTACACACATATCACGAAATGTTTCTTACATATTACGAAGTCTGTCTTATTTTTTTCAGCCAAAGAAATGTTTCATACGATATATGAAAAAAAATCATATATATTACGAAGAAGATTCTTCATATTTTTTATGAAACCATTTCATACTTTTTATGAAACTATTTAATATTTTTTATGAAACTATTTAATATTTTTTATGAAACTATTTCATATTTTTATGAAACTATTTTATATTTTTTATGACAATATTTCATATTTTTTATGAAACTATTTCATATTTTTTATGAAATTACTAGCTGGATTTCCGTTTCCGATTAGTCCGTTCATTTTTGGACTAATTACGTAGACTGACACCAAATATGTATGCACAAAATTACATTGATCTCTCTAACAAATTGCTCAATATATAACAAACACCAAATTACAGCACTCTCGCTAACAAATTGTGCAAGATATATCAATTTAAAATATTGACTTTTACGTCCGGGGCCACGCCCACTGGTACCTTCAGTGGGCGTGGCCCCGGAATTCAAGTACCCTACACTCAAAAAAAAAGTGAACCCTGGAGCAAGTAAACATGAACTAAACTGTGGGAATATTGAACTTCATATAGCGCTAAAGCTAGTTTTCATTATATCAAGTTCAATTATTCCCTCACACTTATGAAATAAATTGAACTTAATTCTAGTTAACTCGTACCTCCTTAAAGCAACTATTGAAATTTATATAGGGAAAATGAACTAAATTCTAGCAAATTCTGACTATATATACAAAATCAGCATATTTTTGTATTTTTTTGTAAATTTTTACTCATATGTAGGAAAATTTAATTAAATTTGAATAATAAATAGATTGCCATCATTGAATGATAAATAGAGTTGCCATATATTATATTTATAGACGACAAAGAAATTTTATTATGAACGAAATTTTCGTATGAATCCAAAATGAGTTTCGCAGCTCGATATATAGTGTGTTGTATATAAGGTTGTCGGTTCGACTCTCGTCCCAGGCGAAACATTTGTCATGTTTCGCCATAAATTTCCGTTTCTGCAAGTAACAGTTTGCCATAAAAAGTTTGAGTTTTTGGGACAACAACATAATCTGAAAATAGTTAATTTTTCCTTAATTTTAGTATGTTTTCCTAATTTTGAGTCCACATTCATGGACTCGAACTGAGGATTCTTGATTATTTTTAGTTAAAATTTCCCAAAACTCAAGATTTCCATTATTAGTTCATAATTTCCTTATGTATATGTTGGGTGTCCACTATTTATGTCTAAATTTGATAAATTTATGAATATTCGAACTATTTTCAAGAAATATTATTTTAGTAAAAATATTTCCTCCTTTTTAGTTAATGAACAATTCTGCTTATCCCTCCAAAATATAAAATTTACTAGCACTTAGTAAAATTTCCCAGTTTTAAGAAAAAATTAACTCAATATCAATAAAAACATTGAACAAAAGAGTATGGATTTTTTATAAATTTAGGAAAAACATTTTTTGAGTGTGTTTTCAGCACCCCCTACACATGTACATTCTGTGAAAATTTCAAGATGATCGGTCCAGCTGTTTAGACGTATATAGGAAACAAACAAACAAATATACAAACAAACCCACAAACAGACACTCTCTTTTATATATGTATATAGATTTCACATTTTTTAAGAAATTAATTCATATTTTTTAAGAAAATATTTCATATTTATTATGCAATTATTTCATATATTTTATGAAACTATTTCATATTTTGTATGAAATTATTTCATATTTTGTATGAAATTTTTTTATATTTTGTATGAAATTATTTCATATTTCATATGAAATTATTTCATATTTCATATGAAATTATTTCATATTTTATATGAAATTATTTCATATTTTATATGAAATTTTTTCATATTTTATATGAAATTATTTCATATTTTGTATGAAATTATTTCGTATCATAATAAAATTATTAAGATTTTTTACAATTTTGATAAAATTTTGTTGTTGTAAGCAAAGCAAAGCAGACTTGTCAGCATCGAAATGTAAAACATATATGTATATAGCACATAAACAGTTGTTGAATAATTTTCAGGGTTTCCTCCGAATTTTGTATTTTTTCAAAAAGTATTTATTTATTCATGAATATCTATTTTGTCCCCTTCAAAGTAATTTCCCTCGGATATAATACACTTCTGCCAACGTGTTTTCCAATCCTCGAAGCACTACAAATAATAATTTTTTGTGATCTTGTTCAGCTCCTCCTTCAATGCCGTCTTTATCACCTCAATCGTGGCGTAGCGTCGTCCTTTCGTGGGCCTTTTCAGTTTTGGGAACAAATTTTTTTGTCACAGGGGGCTAGGTCAGGGGAATACGGTGGCTGCGGCACCATTACTGTGTTGTCTTTGGCCAAATATTCGCGCACAAGCAACGATGTGTGTGCAGGGGCGTTGTCATGGTGCAAAAGCCAGCTTTTGTTCTTCCACAAATCCTGGTGATTTTGGCGGATTGCTTCGCGCAATTTGCGCATAACTTGCAGGTAACATTCTTTATTGACCGTACTACACTGTGGCAAGAACTCATAATGTACCACGCCGCTGCAATCAAATAAAACTGTGAGCAAAACCTTTACTTTCGACCGAACTTGGCGCGCTTTTTTCGGTCTTGGTTCATGTGGCAGCTTCCATTGGGATGATTGAGTTTAGTTTCCACGTCGTAACCATAAAAATGGGCGGGGTGATAACGCCCACTTTTTACAGGACTATAGGCACTATAACGGCATTACACTGTACAAAATTGCAAGTATTTTTAAGCACTGGTATTAAAGTTACAAGCCGCTTACTTTTGGTACGAAACGGTTCATTTGTGTGGGAGGTACCAAAAGGGGCATGCCAACGTCAACCATTTTTTTCGAGGTAATAGCGACTAATATACTAATATTCAATCGGTTACTCCTTTCGAGAGTTATCGTGCGCACCAGCCAGCAGACAGACAGACGGACGGACATTGCTCATTCGACTTAAAATGACCCAAAACTAATATCCGCCGAACATACTTGGGGTCTTAGGTCACTCCAACGATGTGCTACACTTTTTTCCATAGCAGATGATATATACCCTCGTATCAATAAAGTGAGGGTATACAAATATCAAAAATCAAATACACGTAGCCCGCGGAAATTAAAAATTCCCGATATTTTTTGAACATACCTCGTATATCTTCTTTTTTGATAAATAAAAAATTTAAAAAAGTATGTTACTCTCACAAAAATTACGAACTTGTTAAGACTTCATTTCATACAAAATAAGAATCTTTTCATAAAATTTATGAACATAATTTTACGAAGCTTTTACGATGATTTCTTAAGAAATCCTTTCGTAAATTCGTAAAATATTCTGCATACTATGAATGAAATATAAGGAAAAGAAATTCGATTGATTCTGAGATATCGCTATTTATATTTTTATTTCCGCGAAAATTTACCTAAATAAATTGTTTAATATAAAATTAATATTTTTTGCAAAGGGCACGGAAATCCTTTGTGAAACAATATTTCCTATTTTCAATTTCTTATGCTCTGTAGCATTAAAATTAACTTCAAAAAACCATTACAGAGAAAAAATAAATTTTTCTGAACTTTGAAATTTTTCTAATATTGTCGGTCATAATTCCTTCATATTAGGGCAACATTTTCTGAGAATTTGGGTAAGATCTAATTTTTGACCTGTGACACTTGAGAAAGAACTACCCATATTTAGTTGTATTAGGAGAAACCGTCCAATACACTATAGAAATATTTGAAGTTTGACCTTGCTCGAAGATTTGATATCAATTTGTAAACGTGTGATGGGTTCATCTTCATATTTATGGCTCCAACCACCATGAAAACTTTTCATCGGAACAAAACTTTACCATGAAAACTTTTCATCGGAACAAAACTTTATCAAACCGTGACTAACTTCGGTTCTATCAGAGACAGAATCACAATATTGTTACTGGCTTAAGAAGAATAGTGAGTGCAATGTAGCTGGACAATGTATGGGAAAATGAACCGAACCGGCGACGTCGCACAGTGGGAGGAATTAAAAGAAGGAAACAGTTATCTTGTATAGTTACCGAGATATCTGCATTTGAAAATCCCCCAAATAGGAATTTTTTGTTGTTCTGCAAAATCTGTTATATAGGGTGATCTAAGTAGATATACTTTTCAATACCCTTTTTTGGCAGATCACGTGTGAGTCGTGTCATGCTGTCATGTTTGTTAAGTATTGTTTGGCATTTTGGCAAGTTTATGAGGACAAACCCGCTTCCATTCAGGCCTTGGAGCAAAACAACACGCCTGTCATTCGCCAGTTACCAGTCGAAATGCTCGAACGAGTCATCGAAAATTGGACTCAACGGATGGACCATCTGAGACTTAGCCGCGGCCAATCTTCAAAAAATAAATGCCAACGAATGTTCTTTCAAATGATAATTCTTTAAAAAAGTAGGGAACCTCGAAGTGGATCACCCTAGACTAAAGGCCGGGATCAATGTTGCTTTTGCAGTTTATCGTATAACACCGAGATATCTGCATTTGAAAATCCCCAAAAGGGGATTTTTTGTGTTTCCCCAAAATTTGTTAAAACAAAAGCCGGGATCAATATTGCTTTTGCAGTTTATCGTATAACACATTACTACACATAAAAAGCTTTGCGATTGTCGAAAATGTAGCCATGTTTTTGAATTTTCGTAAACTGTTTTGTAAATTGGAGAATCGTGGCAACACTATTAATACACATTTTTGACTCGTTCTTTCTTTTTGTAAAATATTCTCCAGGAAGTGTCCTTTAAGATGAATATAAATATGTTATACTTTCTTTTTTTAAATTCCTTTGTATCTCTAAAATACTATATATACCTTTCTGCAATAAAATACAAAAAATGCCTATATTTTGAAAATATAAATTGAAATGACCATAACTTTTGTATAAGTGGGCACATTTAACTGAAATTTTTTATAGCAAATTTTGTTGTCAATTTAGAGAAGTTGATGTGCGAGAAATTTATTGATTCAGATTCCCTTTGCAGTTCAACTGACAACACCTTACCACATACAAATACGCCAAAAGTTTTAACATTTTAGCTTTGCGATTGGAGAAAATGTGGCTTACTTTAACAAATGCAGATATCTCTGTAACTATACAATATGACTGTATCGTTACCAAGATAACTGTTGTAGACCTCGGTTAGTAGAATGTACACAAACAAAGATTTTATGAATCGAATGAAAAAATGTCGGAAAAGTCAAAAATTACACGCCCTTAAACATTTTGCTCATCCCAGGTGACCCGGCCCAATTTGATGCCCCGCGGCTCCGCGCTTTCATCCCGAAAGGAATCCGATTTCAAAACTTAACTTTTCTAATACCTCTTCTACAATCATTCAATCGTTTGGTCACATTCGGCTGTCTTGTTAAGAAACGGCAGAATAATTTTCTTTTTTTAATTCCTCCCACTGTTCGCCGACGACAGCTTAAGCGCAACATAATCGTACACACATAAAGGGTGTCCCAAGAAGAGCGCAATTTTTTAATTTTAAATAAAACACAGATATTTAAGAAAAAATCGTGAAACTTTATTATATCGTAAAGTAGACAGAATGAGGTTATGTATGGAACAATATATCGTGCAGATGGCCGCCGCGGCTTTGCTGGCATGCACGCGATCTTTTAATGAAATTTTCAATGACCGTTTTGCATGAATGCTGCGGTATTTCATTAATGCAGCGTGCAATTTCGTCTTTTAAGGCTTGAGTCGTCGTCGGCTTATTCGCGTAAACCATCGACTTCAAAAAACCCCAAAGAAAAAAATCTAATGGTGTTAAATCGCACGATCTAGGCGGCCAATTCTGATCTCCAAAACGCGAAATAACACGACCGGGAAATGACTGATGCAGCAATTGAATTGTTTCTCTGGCTGTATGACACGTGGCGCCGTCTTGTTGGAACCACATGCCCTCCACATTCATTTCTTCAATTCTAGGCAAGAAAAAACTGGTTATCATTTCACGATACCGAACACCATTGACTGTTTGCGCTTGACCTGCCTCATTTGAGTTTGAGCGACATCATCACGTACAGCTGCGACATTTTCGGTCGATCGACCTGGTCGATGGCGCGTTGTTGTCTTTACATCACTAACAGACCCAGTTTCGGAAAATTTATCCATTAATCTCTTTACAGTTGACTCTTTTGGAGCATTATTGTGACCCCAAATTAATCGCAATTTGCGAACTGTAGCCGCAAAACTTTCACCATTTTGGTAAAACAATTTCGCAATGAGAATGCGTTGTTCATTCGTGTAGCGCTCCATTTTTACTAACCTCGTACCTTCTACTAACAAACAATAACAATTATTCAAATGTCAAACAATGACACTTCGAATGTTGCGAGATTTAAAAATTGCGCTCTTCTTGGGACACCCTTTATATAGTAAATATTGATATTGAGCAGACATGATTTACGGCCAATCCCACAATCTCCGGTTATCCTACAGTTACAGCTAACCTACAGTTATAGCTGTCAAATTGTATGAATTGTGTCCACTATTTAATTTAATTGTTTCAGATGTACTTTAGCAAGGTTCCATTTAGCAAAAAAACTGATATGTCAGAATTTTTAGGATTAACCTCTGACATTTATTTTTGCCTAAAAACTTTATAAAAAGTTGCAAAGTGGAAAAACAAAATATCTCTACCATTCAGTTCAGAGTTTTTTCAAAAATTTTAAGGAGTTTTGAAATGTTAAACAATTGAGAAAAAAATATTTTTGGTTGTATCATTGTTTTAATGCAGAAAATCCTTAAAAATATTGAGCTTGTCACAAAAATAATGTTTTCTTTTAATTTAAAGGCGTACATTTAAAGAAGTGCGTACACAAAATTAATGATTGGAATATCTTTGAGTCAATTGCAAGAATCTTTAGGTCAAGGAAAATTTCTCAACAAAAAGATGGATATGTCTTTATAGTTACTAGTTATATTACTAGTTATAGTTAGTTGTAAAATGATTATGCGGGTCCCCAAAGTGAAATTAAAAAATGAAATTAAAAATATGAGCCCATCTCACATTCTTAAACCACAATAATAATCAAATTTGGCGGAAACATATTTTATACATATCAATTTCTTTAGATTGAAAATAGTCCATACTTCGATATTCTCCTCATTGAAGGATCCCAATTGGTTTTACTTATGTACTAGCAAGTACCCACTGCTTCGCATGCGATCATTTATAAATGTCATTGGAGTTAAATTATTATTTATATTACCTTCATATTTGTGGTTTGCCTGAGCTGTATTACATAAATTACCTCTAAAAACCATTTATATGCATATAATCTTGTTAATATATGCTGTGCTTTGTGAACATTCAAGTCAAATTTCGTCGTCGTCAAGTCAAATTTTAGCTAATAAAACAGCTCTTCCAAAACGTAATATTTCTACAAATCTCCAATTACAAATTGCAACGCCCACTCTTTAAATTTATTTACAAAGCTTATTTCACCAAGTAACAATCTAAACAATTATAAGACGACTTACCACCAATTTTATTTTTTCAATGATCAACCACAATATTTGAGAAATTTTTTAATATTTATATTAAAAACAGATATATTATATCTGTTTATACGTAATATGTTTGTTTAGTATAGGCAACTACACAAATTTTCTACGTTTCTTTATAACTCTGCTCTGTGGTAAGGACAATCAGTATTAAGATTTACGTGATAAAAACTTTCTTCAACTCTACCGCCCAGAAAAATGTATACTACTTATAAATGCTATGATCCGCAAGAAGACCATTTTGCTTTCATTTCCATGCAATGTCCAATAGAAACCTACTGTAAGTAAAACAAGTTTGGGCACTCTTGTTTTATTAACAGTAGGTTTTTAATCTTTGGACTTACTGATGTCACTATTTTCAATGGTAAAACCAATTGTTCTGACGATACGAGTGTGTGGATAAATGTTTTGTCGTCTCTAGATGCCGTAGTTGATGTCAATTAAATATTGTCTCTATTTCGTAGGAAGACTACAATTCACATTTCACATAGTCACGTTCACACACACATGCACTCACAGGTTAATATAGAGGCAACATATGCACGTATAGTTCTGCCCATCTCCACCCATTATGGTGCTCTGCTCCACTGTTTCGCTTGGCATTAAGTGAAATTACATAAAAGGATTTGCTTTTTTTTCTTTGCTTTGTGCGTGCGTTTAAAGGGCGCCATTAAATTGCCATTGACATCCACTTTATATAAAGTGAGTTCACTTTTTCATACTTAACGACTTGCCGCCGCTAATACTTTCACATAGGCTTGCATGGGTGTATATGTGTCTGTACATGCTTTCGAATGCGCAGAAACACCCATTCACATACTCGTACCTTTGAATATAAGGATGTCGGTTTACTTACTTACATGCGTGTATGTTCATATTCCAGCGACAAACATCAGGGCTCCCGAAGCCCCAAATCAGGCCTTCTTTAGAAGATGCGAGATCCGGCTGTCCAACGCCAATTTTAGATCATACCTACTTGGATTGCATGCAGATTGCGGTACATGTCATACACTCAAATTAAAAATTGTTATTGGTTTATGTGAGCTGGTAAAACCGACTGCCACCCTAGCCAAAAACCTAAATCTTCATCGTATAGGTCCTTCGATTTTGAAACAGTATAAGGCAGCTAAGCTTTATAAATGGCTTTATATTGGTAATTGTAGCAGTCCCTCCCATGGACTAAGAAGAATATATATTCAGATGTTGTTCATTATTTAGGTATAACACTGCCAAAGCATAACAGTTATGAACTATTTGTTTACAACAGGTTTACACCAGTGAGCTTAATAGTAGCTTTGAAAGGAATGCAATTTTTTGGGACTTACACTGTCACAAAAGTTCGAATTGTATGCCTATGCCAAAATTGTGGCACTCATCTATGACGAAACTTCAAGAACAACTCTTTTTTTTATCCCTTCATAGATAAAATATATAAAAATATACAAATAAAAAGTTTAATTTAATGGGTTAAAAAATTTTATTTTTTTAACACTTTTGCACATTGTTTCTCACAAGCAACATGCTCCAGCCCACAAATTGAGGGGCGTGGTGACTCGGAATTTTGTAGACGGTCTTTTTCGATAGAGAAAATAAGAGCGAAACACAAAAAAAAATGTTCATGCAAGGGAAAAACATTCAGGGCTAAACATGTTAAGAAATACCAATAATAAACTCCAAACCGGCCAAAACATACATAACTATTAAACAACTATTTAAATTATAAAACGAGTTTATAAAATCTGAAATGCTACAGTTGTAGAACGAAAACTTCTCTAGGAATAACTTGTTGTTTTCTTCATCTTTGGTTCGTTTCCAAGTTGCTAGATTGTCTGTTATTCGAACACGACAGTCTTGGTGCTGCAACAAACGCACGATTTATTATTAAAATATGGATAATATAATACCTAACGTTTAATCAGGGCTATGTGCGCCTGCGGTGTTAAAAGCACAGTAAGTACTGATAAATCAAGTACCAAATACTTAATTCAAGTGCCGGTCTTTCAAGCGCAGAATTATTAATTGTAACTGCAGCTAGGCTTGATTTTAAAACTGAAACTTCCCCATTATTAACAATTCAGAGGAAATACTTTGAGAGATAGAAACTTATTCTGCTCTATTATCTAAAAGGTTTATTATTTTATAGATTTATTCACACTGTTCCTGAAATGCTACTATTGCATCTGCTGTTTTCTTTTGCGCCGATTGAAGGGGTTAAGGCCGAATCGCCGAACACGTCAAGCTGTTATGTGTCTCACAAACACACCAATCTTTGGGACATTTCATTTTTAAATGCAAAATATTCCAAATTATATCCATTCAAAATTTGGTGTTTGTCCGTCAACCCAAACAAGTTATGCGCAAAACAATAAAGGACATTCGATTTGCATTACAAAGGAATTCCTTAAAATTTCATAAACATCTGATCGCTTCTCGTGAAAATCTACCTATTTCGACTTAGCATGTTTTGGAATGGAGGTATCGATATATGAGCACTATATTGGCATGTAGTCGTATCCAATCAGAACTGATACTATAAATATGAAGCTGGTATTTTCTTCGCATTCTGTAGAATAGCATTTCTAAGAAATATTTTGAGAAATTAAAATTTTTTTTATTTATTTATTCAATAATAGCTGGACCCGGTCCACTTCGTTGCCCCAGATTTAGATTTCCGATCCCGTCCATTTTTGAAAACAAACGATTTGTCACGCCCACATTTGCGCCGCACACTTTTTGCAAAATTTTTTTTTCCAAAACCATCTCAGACAAAATAGCTTTCAAACAAGAGAAAAAATGTTTAAATCGGTCCAGTGGTTTAAGCGTCTATAAAACACATACATACATACAAACATTTTTCCATTTTTATATATATAGATTAAACCGAGCCGTGGTTATAATTATACTACAAAAACGAAGAAATATTAAAGCGTATGTATAAAGATACAAAATATGAGGCTACTACCTTAATGTAACTAACAATAAACTTACAAAATAGAAATATAAACAGAATATAAACAGCTAACATCACATGGGATAAATAAACATTCTGGGATACGTACGATAAACATTTAATAATATGGTTTGAAGACTCTTTTGTTGTATTAAAAAACATGAAATGATGAGAATTTGCATTTAGAATTATGTATTTTTGACTACTCTGGTGAATTGATTTTCTATTTAAAAATTTTAATCTATTTGTAATTTATTTAATAAATAATCTATTTTGTACTTTATACATATATTATTCATACTTAACAAAGGAAATCTTAAAATTTGAAGAATTTTTTTAGAACGAATGGGGCTATTTGACTTTACTGTTCGCAGTAACGTAAGTTGCTGTCATTGATGTGCTATGAATGTATTTAAAGCTATACATTAACCAGAATTAATATAGATAACTTTTGACGATATCGTCCCCTAAACATAACAATAGCCTATAATGCACTAGCATATCATTGTAGGCTATTGTTATATTTACTGGACGATATGGAACTAATTAAGAAAATAAATATAATTATTTGGAAAATAAATACAAAATGTAAATTGTAGTGGTATATCTCTACACGGCATAAATCCTTAACTTTCAACCCGTTTATTTACCTAAGTGGTTTGTGTTAGTAATGATCGGTTTGTTCTTGGTAGGGACTTTTTGAAGGACTACAGCATGTCTGACAAAGTAAGGGGGCAATATGTATTCTGTCTCGATATCAGCCCACAATGAAGAAGTCATACATACATATCGCTCACTTACTACAAGCGTGACACAAATCAAAATTGTGAAGATGTGTAACTTTAAGTCCGTATAAAATAATACGATATATGGTTGTTTATTTATAAACTAAATTTCGCCCATATTAATTTAAAAACATTTGCAAAATCCTCACTTCTGTAAGGCAGCCTCAAAATTTCAAATTTTGATTTATGTCACTCTTGAAGTGAGTGAGCGATATGTACATGTGAATTAAATGAGCCTTTAAGGCCTAATTAATGAAGGCCTAACCAACATCCCCACCGTGTACGTATGTATGTACACACCTTTATGCTGTGTGAACATCAGTCATTTCATGCAAAAGTGTAATATCACAAAATATACACTCGTATATAATCCACACATTTACTATATAAAAACGATTATACTATATAAAACGATATAAACGGGAGAGGGAGAAGTTGTACACGGTGTTTACAACACCGTGTAATACTATATCCTGAACCCGTACATGCATTTTTAGATTATTGCAATTTGGCCGATATGTTGTGATTAACCGGCAATGTTGGCATTTTGAGATGTGCCACTCTTCCACGAAACGTCACTTGAGTCACATTTATTAGAGGGGTTAGCGCAATATGACGAAATATATAAAGAAATAAATATCGCATATATGGCTTGCAGGATATTAGTCTAAACTACACGTTCCCACAAAATTTTTTATATGAATTTATGTTATGTTTTTAACCAAATTTTAAAAACAAAGCATTTTTATGGACTCAATAACATACTTAATTAGAGTAAATTACTCAGTTCAAAACCTTCCTTAACACATTGGCCACTTTTTTCATCACCACAACACTATGTGTGGAATTTCCGAAGATTCTAATAAGTAGTTTATACGTTATTAAAAGTTAACCCTTTGTGGGGGAGGTACTAGAAATGGTGGACCAATATGGCCCATCTTCGAACATAGCCGGAGATGGAGAAAAATATGACCACATACCGTTGGCGGAGCGCAGCTGAGTGATTACGGACGCGTCCACCGGTTGCGGCTAGTAGATGTACTGGGTATACACTGATAGAAAAACCGTTCGTCACCATGACGAATCAGTTTCGTCAACATATCTTCGTACTGGTGACGAAAAGTTTCGTACATGCGATGTTTTTGTACGTCAATAGAACGAACACGACCATCAAGTCATGTTTTTGGTGATTTCGAAATTCGTCGAGAGAACGATAAGTTTTCATTCCCACGACGAGAATATTTATTTGGCCATTTTGCTGAAAATATGATCAAACGACGCAATCAAATTATAGTTTCTGCTTAAATGTACTGTTCTATATGCGTTCTGATTACCTTAGTTAAATAATTTGTTGTAAAAGATCAATTTAATAAATCTAATAATTAATGACGAACACCGTTCGTCAATAAGATTATCCATTTATCATGAGAACGATCGACTTATTCGCCCTTTACGGCAACGTCAACTCCTACAGCAAAACAAAGTAAGACATGCGACGTTGTTATGTTCGTCCACGTGTGTGTTCCACGCAGCACCGATTGGTTCAAACAAACCGCACTGGCACGGCGTAACTGATGTTTGTTTAACGAAACATCAAACACATGCATACTAGTACATGCAGCTCGACAAGCTGTATAAGTGTGAAACATTTGTGCTAGTGGTCTGTTGGCAAATACATTACTTGATGTGATTATTTTTGATTTAAAATAGCAGAAGTAATGAATACTTCTCGTTTGTTTGATTTCAGCCTTACCTGATAAGAACTGCGTCTCGAAACGAATATTCACAACTGAACCTAGCAATGCAGTCAAATAATTTTATTTTCCATACCATTTTAAATGGTTTAAATCTAGAAGAACATTTATTGGATTTTTTAAAATTTAAATAGTCGTGGGCATGAATTCGTCGTGGTGATGAATGGGATTCGTCTTGATAATGAATGGTGATGAATGGAGTTCAGCATGGTGATGAATAGAGTTCGTCGTGGTGATGAATGCTATTCGTCGTGATGATGAATGTGGTTCGTCATGATGATGAATGGGATTCGTCGTGTTGATGAACGGATCATCCTGAGGACTAAAGTTTTTGGAAACAGAAATTCGTCATGGTGACGAACAAATTCATCAAGAGTAATCGTGATGATGTACAAATTCGTCGTCATGACGAAGCTTTTTCTATCAGTGTAGCAGCGAATGAAATAAGCAGTCGCGGACAGCTCAGCGGTTTCAGGGGGAGAGTCTCGGAGGACTTCGTTTGCGAATGTCCGAGTTGCCAATGATCCCTAAAATGCGTATCGAGTAATTGGCGCCCATAATATCCAATAACCTAAAAAAGCCAGGATGGCGGCTATAAAATGGCAAAGTACTCGTATATCAAATTTATACTCATTTTAAAGAAGACGTTTCACAGAATCTGTTAGAGAATGTTTTTTACTTAAATCCGAAGCCAACATTTTATTTGGTGTGGTTGCCACCCTTCTCCTATTTGGACCTTTTTTACATAAATTTCAAAAGTTTGATCGATTTTTTCCAATCGCAAAGCTAAATTGTTATTTTTTTATTTATTTTTATTAGGGTGTAACAAAATCGACTGCAAAGGGAATCCCAAGCGCGGCATTTCATATCGAAGATATAGGACTAAAAGTAAAAATACCATTTTTGGGGATTTTTGAAGTATTTTTTTGGGAATTATATGCAAAATATTTTTTTTTAATTTTTCCCTACCTTCTTGTACTTATTGGTTATTATATAAGTCAATCACATGTTTTTATCAAACAATAATAAAATTTAGTAAGAAGAACAATCATAAAATTGGGTAAGAAACAATCATAAAATTGGGTAAGATAAAAGATGTCGGCCTTTATAAAATGTTAGTGTGACTCTTGTTGCCTTAAATTTGGGTATACACAAATTTAAGGCAACAACAGTCATAAGCGAAAAGACCCATTTTTTGATAAAATAATTTATTTTCTTATTGTATTTCTTTAATATATATTTTATTATTTTATTTCTGTAAAATAATCTGAATAATCCATGTCTAGGAGATAAAGCAAATCCTTGTATTCCTCAGGATTGTCACATGTCAAAGATCGGTAACATAGCAATCTTTTTCATATTAAAGATACAACAGGATCGGAATATAGGAGAAGATTTACAAATATATATTCATTTTGAAATTTTATTGAACTTTTGCGGGAGTGAAATTGCTGAACATTGCGAAAATCGCGCTTCCTGGGCTTCTTCCGTAAGCTCCATGACGCAACTGTTGGGGTCATATCTTTCCATGGATACAGTTCTATTAGATGTTTCGAAATACCAAGACAGTATATTCCAAACTGAATGTTCTAGCTGTTGATTGTTCTAGCTGATTAGAATTATGTTGATTTTTCTCAGTAATTCCATATCAATTCCTGTGATCTTAGATGTGAGTTCATAATCCTTGAAGAAACGCCTTGCAGTGTTACCATCATTTGTATTTCCATATCCCACTAGTGGTTTGTCGACATTTAATCCAGTCTCTTTCAAAAATTCCTCTTGAATTCTTTTTTTCTGGAACTCTCTCGACGCTTTTAATTCCTGTTTGTCCGGTAATTTGTTTGCATTCTCTGGATTACTATAATAATGCAAATCGTATGCTATGTGTAGGAAATGTTCTAAAAACTGTATGCGAGCATGTAATGGGGAAATTCCAAATTTTAGAGCATATGTTTTCATCGTTGGTTCTTCGATTAATCCGAAAATTCATTTTTTTCCTCCACATAGTGTACATCTTCACGTAGATGATGTTCCCGTAACAGCATTGCAAACGCTCCAATCGAACATAGTGAAATTTAGGATGAAGGAGATTGTGAAGCTGTAGTCCAATATTTTGATTGATATGGGTTCCAGCTCCTTAATTTCATTCTCAATATTATCAACCAGGTTTTGTGTGTTGGTAGCCGACTCTTTTGTATATTCGAACCATATTGGTCTACAAAAGTTTTTTGATCCTGGAGTCGAATTTATCCAAATGTCATCAAAACTAGTTGAGGGACAATCCGTGACTTCTCTCTTTCTTAATCTGAGGGGAACTAATGATGCCGTGAACACACTTCTATAATCTGTCCCGCTCGGTCTTGTTGATACTTGTTTGTATTCAGGAAGGGTTGATAAGCCATCACTTCCCCACTTGCACATAAGTTGCAAGTCGCAAATATCCATTGTACTCAGCTGTTCTGTAGTAAGAATGGAAACTATTCTCGATGCTGTAGCGGTGAAGGAATAATATACTTCTTTTGTCCTTTATTTTGTTACATGAAGGTAAGACATCGACTCCTTGCTTCTTCATCCATAAAAACTGACTTAGATGATGGTGTCGGAATACTCTCAACAATTTGGAAAATACTGTCTAGGTATTTCAAAACATCTAATAGAACTTTATCCATGGAAAGTTATGACCCCAACAGTACATAAAGTATTGCATCGTGGAGATATAATTATTGCATTTCATATTCTCCCTTTGGGCGAGCTTACGGAAGAAGCGCAGGAGGCACGAAATCGTGATTTTCGCAATGTTCAGCAATTTTACTCCCGAAAAAGTTCAAGAGAATTTCAAAATAAAGAGATATTTGTAAATCTTAACCTATCTTCCGATCCTGTTCTATCTTTAATAAGAAAAAGATGGATATGTTACCGATCATTGACATGTGACAACCATGAGGAATACAAGGATTTGCTTTATCTCCTAGACATGGGTTATTCAGATTGTTTTACAGAAATAAAATAATAAATAATTATATTATAATAATTAAAATAATAATAAATAATTATATATTAATAATTAAAATAATAATAATTATTTTTCTCAAGAAGTTGGTCTTTCGCTTACAAAATGGGTATACACAAATTTAAGGCAACAAGAGTCACACTGAATTTTATGATTGTTATTCTTACTAAATTTTATTATTGTTTGATAAAAACATGCGATCTAAAAGAAATCAGTGCATATTGACTGATATAATAACCAATAAGTACAAGAAGGTAGGGAAAAATTAAAAAAAATATTTCGATGAATTTTCTTTATTTTGATACTAGAAATAATAATCAAGCGCAAAATGTGGAAATTTCTAATGGAAAATCACTCATTTCCCAAAAAATACATCAAATATTCCCAAAAATGGGATTTTTACATTTAGTCGTATATCTTCGATATGTAAATCCGCGTTCGGGATTCCCTTTGGTTACACCCTAATACAAATAAATAAAAAAAATTTACAATTTAGCTTTGTGATTGGAGAAAATCGATCAAACTTTTGAAATTTATGTAAAAAAAAGTTCCAAATCGAAGAAGGGTGGCAACCACACCAATTAAAGTTTTGGCTTCGGATTTTCTTTATCAGATTCTGTGAAACGTGTCCTTTAAAATGAGTATAAATTTATACTTTGTGTAACAAACTTTTTCTACAAGACCTACCCAGCAAAATTTTTGATTACCAAATAATCCGACGAGTAAGCAAAGTTCGATGACTGTAAGTACTTATTATTTAACCACTTTTCTCATTATTTTAACATGGGGATGTCATTGGAGGAAAGTACTTCCCAAGAGCATACAATAAAGTAGCATAATAAGTACTTATTTGTAGCATAGGCATACCACATAAATGTGTGCTTATATTTTCATGATTTTAAGTACATGAATAATGTATTACCAATAAGTTATAAAATAAATAGTATATATGTCGAAATATAGGTTATAAAACATGTTGAAAGATAAATAAATCTTGAACAATAACCCACATATAGCCAAAATTGCATTATATTAAAAATTGCTAAAATGATTTTGATAACAAAAAATCAATTATTTCCGTTATTATTGGTATGTCATTATTAATAAGCCGAAAGTAATGCAGCGAATAATGAGATGCCATTATTTGGTAATGCAGGGAATAATGACAGGTACTTACCAAGATTTTGCTGGGTATATACGAATTGGCCTTTTTTCGCCAAAAAATTTAATTTTTTCAAAAATTTCACTTTATAGGGCCATAACTTTCTTATTCCTTGACATATCTTATCTATTATTTTTTTTATAATATTGTAAATTTTATTGGCAATCCATAAAAACTCGCGAACAAAATCGGTAAACTTTTGACTGAGATATTGGCTAAACACCAAGGCAAAGTCGGCGAAAAATGAAAAATTCAAATTTAAAATCCACATATCTCGGAAACTATTCAAGATATCTTCAAGCTTTAAAATGTTTATTATAGGTCTGGTCATACTTGGGGTCTTAGGTCACTCCTTCGATGTGTTACACTTTGGCTCGCAGCAACTTCCTCTATATATTGTGAGGGGATTATCATAGGGATTCTGGAAATTGTAAAGTAGTATCTCGTAAAATTGATTGAAGATTTGACTGTTTCCAAGCCAAATTAACAATAAGTTACAAAAAATTGCATTACGGGATTTTACTTAGATTTTAGAATAATACGCAGAAAATATTTTCGTTTCACGAAAAGTTTTTCGCGTATTGTTGGTCGTTGTTTTTCAGACAATGGAAAAAATCGTTGATGCAACGTAAAACTTCGTTAGGGTCATGACGTTTTTCCCCCACTGTACAACATTTGTGTATAGGTTGTTAATCCATTGCCGTCCAATAATCAGATTAGAACTCAAACATGAACTCAATAGTTGTAGTATGGGAATCTCAACTTTAATATCAGCGGATAATTTGTAGTTCGATGTTTTCTCATTCATGGAAGACCCACTCTGATATTTTTTCTACGTATACACATATCTACATATGCGTAGATGAGGGCGTTCGGCGTAAGGGGTTGTACTGGCTTAGCTGGAATCCTAATCCCTCCTCTGGCATTCCTGTTTGCGTAAATGAAGATCCCCCAAATGGCAAATGAGTTACAACAACACTCTGGAGGCAGTACATAAACTAAAGGAATGCGGAATGTGTCACTTTGTATTCAGTAAATGTCTATGTCCCCGATCCGGCATCCGGTGTACATCGTCTGTTTGTAATGTGGGACTCAAAGGATTTATGACAATTGTCAAACATTTACCTTAACTGCTTAACTGCAAACAGAGCGAATCAGTTGAACTCCTGGCCGTCTCATCGTTCTTTTGCCCTTGCTCCCGTTGCTGTTCGTGTTCTGCTTGTCTCTTCTTGTTTGTTTTTGTTCCTCTGACTGACGGTCTGTCGTCTGCTGGCATTCGCCAGTTGCCCTTGGGCAAGTTTAACTACACTCCGAGAACAAAGGAACCCTTTTGGTTAACATGTAACAACATTTCATATTCCGCGAACATACGTTCCGCTGTGTTGTCATTCTGTCTGACAGGCTGTCTCCTGGTATCTCGCAAGCTTTCACAAAATGCGTAATTAGATGAAATCTCCTATGCGTACGATGCGTGTGGGGACAGCGGCACTCACTCACTCCTCGTACTCGGTTCACCCCAAACATTTATAAGCCGAAAGACACATCAGTCAGGTAATACTAAGACATGATTGTCATGGTATCTCTGTTGTACTTTCTCATGGAATTTATAGATCACCACCAGGGAATGTCACATGGAGTTCTGGAGTTAATCATCATGTTTGGCAATTCAAAAACCAGAAACCTTATGACGGGAGAAAAATAATACATATTACTAACTACCATTTCTAAACATATTTTAATCATATATGCCATAGTTAAATTTGAAGTTAAAAGTTGATCCTTTATATTTGCTATTTAAACATTGAGTATGGCAAATACTGCTTAAAAATGGCCATACATAGTTTCAGACTGACATCATCAATTCATAGCATTGAAGAAGTATTTGAACATTTCAACCACCGGACATTGCGACCACCACACTTCGACTGAGACTCTGGAATATATGCTATGCAAACTTTACATTTGTCGAGAAATCTATTGTAATTATATATGCATACATATGTTACTTTTTATGCTGATTTCAATGTTTATACACGGGGGCAAATCGCCATTTTTGATACGTTTGAAGTGAAAGAAAATATATTTGGAAACGAGTATTTTAAGTGCTATTAAAATTATAAAATCGTTTGTTTGTCTGTTCCATCATCACGTCTAAACGGTTGCACCGATTTTCTTGAAACTTGGAGGACAGATGTACCAATGCCTGGGAAGTGCCATAGGCTACACTGAGCCAAAAATTAACCTTATATAAGGTTAACGTAACCATAAATAAACATGATTTGGAGTCTACGTTATATAAGGTTAATTTGAACATTTTCTTGTTGACTGGTATTTAACAATAATAATATTTAATTTAACTATTCCATGGTTGAATTTTTTAACCATGAAAATTGTTAATATTATAATAATAATTGTTACTTTAACAATGCATTTTTGAATTTTTTAACCATGAAAATTGTTAATATTAACATTTCATAGTTAATTTATTGAAACAATGCATGTTCAATTTAACAACGAAATTGTTAATATTATAAACTATGAAGATTGTTATTGAAACCTTTTTTATTGTTAATTTAACTATTTAGTGGTTACTTCATGTAACCAGAAACATAGTTGTTTCAATAATTTTTAATATTTATATCAAATAAAACAAGAAAAATGTAACTTTCGCATTTTTATTTTTTATTTTATTTACAAAATATATGTTAATATATATGTATGTATAAGAAACACCTGAAAAGAAAAAAAAACAAAAAGGTTAGAAAATATAAATGTAAAAAAGGGTGCAATTCTAAGAAGATCTTTTGACTTTTTACCTAAATTCTGTAGTTCAAAGAGCATAAGCATTTACCGATGGGCTGATCTGATGGAAAAATCTGCTCTGTGACTATAAGTTAAGTGCCTACGTTTCTGTGCTTGACCAACATGTGATCAGTCCCCGCTCAAAAGGTGCCGTCCACGTAAACTCCCTGAATCTTTCGATTATTAAGGGCCCAGGACGGTTAGGCACTTAGTTTGGGGTACTGAGCTTAGTCCGATCTTACGGCAAACTTATAGGAGAGAGGAGATAAATAACAAAGGCAATCTGATAGAAAGCCGATGTCCCACCAAAATCATAATCGGAATAGATATAAAAATTAAGGATTGTGTAAGTCAATGGATGATACTTCAAGGAAGTGCACTGAATTGTATATTAAAAACAAGTAAGAAAGTTTCAGTCGGGTAAACCGACCAAGTATAGTTGTTATAAAAGAATCAATATTTCACTAAATGTTAACCCTTTGTGTGGGAGGTACCAGAAGGAATGGACCAATATGGCCCATCTTTGAACTTAACCGGAAATAGAAAAAAATATTACCGTATACCAAATTTGAAGTGAATCGGTTACTCTTTTCGAGAGTTATCGTGCGCACTAGCAGACAGACGGACGGACATATATCATTCGACTTAAAACGACCCAAAACTAATATTCGCTGAACATACTTAGGGTCTTAGATCACTCCTTCAATGTGTTACACTATTATTACTAAAGTGAGGGTATAAAAAAACAAATGTATGCATGCATACCACTTTTCCTGTAATTACTTCGCACACTACAACTAGTATTGATACAGCTTATCAACAGTTTCTAGTATTGGCACAACTTACCAACAGATTCAAGGCCGGACTCCCAGCACAAGCAGCCGCAAGCCACAGAAAAAGAAACAACTGAAAAAAACAAAAACATCGTTTATATGTATGTATGTAGGTATTACGAAAGCACTTCTAACAACATATGTATGTATGTACATTTAACAGTATCAACATCGCACAACAAAAAAAACTAACGTATGTATGTACGGCGTAGCAGCCACAAGTGTTCAAACGAAAAGACAAGATGAACACATACCCACACGTACACATCACTTCTCTCCGTATGTTTGCTTGCTGCTGCATATACTTACGTACATACATTGTTGTTTTTTCATGCTCAGTTAATGCGACAGCGTGTACATATTTTTTTCCACTCTTAACCACTGAATTTCACAATTGTAATGGCATAATCACAAAAAATAATATTAATATTACATTCGCCTTTACTATAATTAAACAGGCACAAAACACTATTAACATTTTTAACACACATATTTTATTATTTCACTTTTTAAATACACATATGTACATACATACTTATGAATGTAGTTCTTTACAAAATGTTTTACTACTTACCTCTATACCAACAGCTTCCGACAACAGCACTAGTCCCATCGACTATTCAACACCAACTGAACTCCCGCACTCGATCAAGCACCGAAGCTGGCATTTGGTGGTGTTTTCAATGAGCGAGATAAATTCTCTTATGACGACAGTCGCATTCGTTTCAACTTCGTTTAACTTAATACTCAACTTCGTCTAACACAAAGCAGTTGAAAAACGTCGACCACAACAGAGCCGAATTGTTGTTTATCTCGCACATTTTTCTGCCTCTCTTTCAAAAAAACCAACCATATATAATGTTAACTTAACCATTTTTCATGTACATTTGAACTTATATAAGGTTATTTTTGTCTTCGTAATCAAACATTTACCATGAAAAATTTAACCAGACACATGGTTAAAAAAATCATTGTATTTTCGGCTCTGTGTACTATGATTTTCGATTTTCCGCCAATTGATTTTCGACCACTTGCCCGCTGATGCTTCTGTTAGCGCTAGAAAGCTGAAATTTTACACAGGCATGGACAGGAGTGTTGTATAAACCACTGGCTACTCATGTAGTCTTTTTTTAGCCATCGGTCAGTTCTAGCGCTATCAAACATATGAATATTGGTTTTGTCCTTACAAAAGCCTCTTATAAACAACAACATGACGGCGCCACTTCCCACACATCGCATCAATCAATGAATTTATTGAGAGAACACTTCGGTGAGCAGATAATTTCACGTTTTGGGCCGGTCGATTGGCCACCAAGATCGTGTGATATCACACCGTTAGACTTTTTCATGTGGAGATATGTAAAGTCAAAAGTTTATGCGGACAAACCCGCTTCGATTCAGGCCTTGGAGCAAAACATCACGCGTGTCATTCGCCAGTTACCAGTCGAAATGCTCGAACGAGTCATCGAAAATTGGACTCAACGGATGGACCATCTGAGAGGTAGCCGCGGCCAACATTTGATAGACATAATCTTAAAAAAATAAATTCAAAAGAATGTTCTTTCAAATGAAAATAAACATTCCCCGTTCAATTTGAATTTTCTGTGTTTTTTTTTTCTTTAAAAAAGTAGAGAACCTCGAAATGGATCACGCTATATTTTGGCAGAAATCAGTTTTGGTCTATTTTATGCCATTTGAGCAATGTTCGTCTGTCTGTATTACTGGTGCATGCGATAACTTTCGACAGGAGTAACCTATTGACTTCAAACTTGGTATCCACAGTCTTTCAAAATTCCACAAATATTTTTAGAATCTTGGTCGGTACCATTTGAGTCGAGTCAATGCCAATTGACGTAATTGTCACGCCCCCTTTGGTACCTTCCAAGTATAATGCATGTGGAAGGCCTTATTTTGCAAGGACTTCCTTATATAAGGTCTGCAGAACGCATGATTTATGATCAGTTACAGGCATGCCAATATCAGGCATGATACGCGCCTTCTAAAAGAATGCAGAGGGAATGCATATCGATTGGTTCGTCGTCCAACGTGCTTAAATACAACAGATGAAAGAGCAACAACAAAACGAAACGAATTATCCCGTAATACAAATTCCATCGTATAAGCTTCCTTTTAGATAGCCTGATTGAGGCCTTTTGAATGAATGCGGAGGGAATGCAATAGCGAGTGGTTTGTACATATAAAAGTACATGTGCTTAAGGAGATGAAAACGCTATCAGTTTCTGTTATAGCGTTGACCTATTCGGTTGAGAAATTTGAAATAATATAATACTTATAAATACAACAAAAACAATGAAGGGACTGATTTTTTTCAAAATGGATTTATGAGTTCTTTATGCAGGCATTCACAAGACCTCCTTTTTAAGTCCTTCTTAAGGCGTGATTTTTTCCGACATGTGGATTTTTTCCGGCTATGGAAGGCGTTCTAGAGGCCTTCCTTTCAATAACTCTCGAAAGGAGTAACCGATTGAGCTCAAATTTTAACCCCACAACGTATTAAAATTTAGTGAAATATTGATTCGTTAATAACTTCTTCGAATGTTCCGAAATTCCGCACATAATTTATTAGTCGCTATCACCTCGAGAAAAGTGGCGAATATTGTGATAGCTCCCCGAAGATGTTGGTCGAAATTGATACAAATTAAGAAGAACACTGTCTTCGTTCCTGAGGTGAAAGAGTGTCTTGCATTAATTTCATACAATCATTCAATGCATTTTATAGTTATGAAAGGTTATACTATTTAAATTTTAATCGAATTGTAAAAATTAAAAAAATGATAAAAATTGGAATTTAACTTCAGAAAAACAGAAAACATGGCTTAAAAAACCAACATTGACAAAATACTTATGTTTCAAGCAGAGTATGTCTGGGACAATATACCATAGGCCGATATGGTTGTCCATCAAACATAAACAGTGTCTGAATAAAATATTATAACGTAAGTTACGATACCATTTTTCTGGTCTCGGAACTGTTCTAACTCATGATTGAAGCTATCTCTCTCGATAGCTTCAATCATGAATTACTTTTACTTTCATTTATCTATTATTCTATGCTCTTCATTTTCTTAACGTACTTATTACTTCATTATTCATATTCTCATCTTCATTTGCTCCATTTTATAATTTTTTATTCCTGAATTGTCTTTAATATATTACCGTTAGAAACATCTCTTTTCATCTTTGAATTATTAGTCTTAAGACATTAGTTTTTAGTTCTGTTGTAACCTTTACTGACTAAAGTTGATATTTTGATATATAAAAATAAGTAACGAAAATTGTGTTTAAATATAATTACATAACTGGCGCAGTCGTTATTTCGAATTATTTTTAAAGCTAAAGCTTATAATAAAATAAATATAGCTAAAAGTACAAAAATATCAAGAAAGTTAATAATTTCAAACATGCTATTTTAAAACGTCATCTACATATAAATCTATTTTCATAAATTTTCTTGAAAATATTATTACATTGTGTAATGTGGTTGCTTGATTAAATTTTGACTTTTTATCGGAAAGACATATTTCTCTTTGGAAAAAATATAAAAATAGAACTCTTATTTCACAAAATATTGTTTGAAGTTGTGCTGTGTATGCAATAAAGAATTCCAATAAAATACTGTGATAAACACATAACAAAAAGATATGTGATAAATTATGAAACCTATCAGAAAACCATAAAAAACGTAAAATATGAACGTAGTGGAAACAAAATTAAACAACAAAGAACACTACGAATCTAAAGAGAGTCGTTAAGAGAGCCGCTTAGAGCATTAACAACTAAATAAATAAAGATAAAGATAAGAACGCTCCGTCCACATTTCAGAGACTTATAAATTATGTCCTTCGAGACTTGATCAATAGGATCTGTGTTGTCTATTTGGACGACATATTGGTATTCTCCACCAGTTTGCAGGAACACATTTGTAATATAAGGACAGTTTTTGATACATTAAAGGAGGCGAATCTTAGAATTCAGATTAATAAATGCAAGTTCTTTTCTAAGGAGACCTTATATTTAGGACATATTTTGACACCGGAAGAGTACTACCGGACCCGGCGACGATAGACACGATTTTGAAACTCAGCCTTCCGAAGACTATTAAAGGTATTAAATCCTTTTTTGGAATGACCGGGTACTATCGTAAATTTATTAGAGATTACTCGAGGGTAGCATATCCTATGATAAAGTATTTGAAGAAGGATGTTAGATTGAATGTTAATGACTCGAATTATATTAATGCCTTCGAGAAATTGAAGGTCATTGTTACTGAGGCACCGGTGCTTAAGTATCCGGATTTTGGAAGGCCATTTCAGCTGATAACGGATGTCAGCTCGAGTTCATTAGGAGCTGTTTTGCAACAGGATGGACATCCGATTTCTTTCGCCAGCAGGACTTTGAATGATCACGAGAAGGATTATTCTGCAACGGAGAAGGAGCTTCTTGCGATTGTTTGAGCAACTACGTAATATCGTCCTTATTTATACGGCGTGAATAGGAGGTTATCCTATGATAAAATAGGAGGTTATCTCCAACATGAAGCAGGCCCTCTTCGTGGAACCTGCGAAATGCGGCGGGTGGCAGGTGCCTCAGCGTCCGCAGCAACTCCAACTCGTCCTCGTTCCTGAGGCATCCTTCGACGATACCGTTGTGCAGGTCCTGACTCCTCTCAAAAAACCGAACAGCACCCCTAACAAGGAAGACATCCAACCTATCGAAAGAAATGCCCTCGTAGATAACCCTACAAGCAACCGTCCTAACAGAACCATCCTCCAGAATACGGGGCCGAATGCCCAAACATCCCCTATGAACTCGCCTCTCCCATATCCTCAACCTCTCCATCTGATGGGCGGAAATGCCGAACCACACCGGGAAGGCGTATGCGATGATCGGTCTGATCACCTGCCGGTAGATCAGTAGCCTCACATCGGGGGAGAGTCCACCCCTCATACGCAGAAGACTTTGGTATCCAAAGTACATCTTCCTCGCCCTATCGAGAACGTAGTCAATGTGCCTACAGAAGTCAAATCTATCGTGAAAGAGGACCCCTAGGTACCTGATCCTATCAGAATTGCCTATCAGCTCACCACCTATGCGCAACACAGGGATGTAGCGGCGAAAATTCGGGTACACGTGCCCCGGTCTACCTCTAAAGACGACCGCGCAGCATTTCCCCACGTTGAGCCGAAGGCCCCACCTGGAGAAATACTCGTGAAGATCGGTCAGGTAGGTGCTAACGCACCTCTCAACATTGCTGGCCCTAACCCCCGAAAAAGCCAGCAGGACATCATCGGCATACACAAGCAGCAACCCACCAGGAGGGGGTCCTGGTATGTCTCTGACAAATAAATTGTAGAGCATAGGCCCTAGCAAGGAACCCTGAGGTACCCCCGCCAGGACCGGTTTCCTGCCGGAAACCTGTCCGCCCACTTTCACCCTGAAGAAGCGACCCCTAAGGAAGCTAGCAACGAGCCTACAGGTCTGGAAATCAAAACCAAAGCCCTGCAATTTGTGGAGGATCCCATCATGCCAAACAGAGTCGAACGCCCTAGAAAAATCGAGCCCAACTGCAATCGTACCTTGCTTCCTATTCAATCCGCCCACGACATAGTCAGCAAAAGCACACAACGCATGAGTGGTAGAATGCCCCCTCCTAAAACCAAACTGGAAGTCCCTGAGAACACGCCTGTCCTCAACGAACCTCCAGATCCTAGCCAATATGACCGACTCAAAGACCTTACCGAAAGCCGAGAGAAGAGAAATCGGTCTATAGCTGCCACAACGCCCTGGGTCAGAACCCTGTTTCAACACTGGAACCATCATCGCCTCCTTCCACGCAGCAGGGAAATAGCCCAAGTTGAAACAATGATTGAAGAGAACCGTCAAGAAAACAAAAAGAACCTCACCAGCCCTCTTCAACGCCACGTCAGGAACGCCATCCACACCAGACGAGCGTCTAGCTGGGCGCCCCGCAAGAGCACCAGCTACCTCAGAAGAATGAACAAATCCGCCCTCTTCCCATCTAACCAGATCACCTACGACCGAACCATCAGCCAAAAATCCCTCAGAAAATTCCACCAGCGGGTCCCTACAGTCCAAAGCCGCAGTAGACTCCGCCACCTGGGCACGAAAAGAAGCATCGAGATTCTCCACACCTGCCCTGTAGACCCCCTGTAAGTCCTCCGCCAAAAGCTCAGCCTTGCGCCTATCATCAGAAACACGCGTGCCATCCGCATCAAGGAGACTCCCCACAGGCTCCCTGTGCGACAAGCCGGCCGCCCTCTTCACACGCCCATACATCCTACTATCCCCTAACTCCCTGAAGATAATCCCTAAATCGGTCACGCTCAAACAGGCGGATCGACTCATCAATAATCCTACTCAAATTCCTAATGTCCGCCTTCAACACAAGCCCACGATCCGGATCAGGAGTCCGGTGGAGCGCACGACACAACCTCCTACGCTCACGAATGAAACGCAAAATCCGAGGTGGGAGATCACCCAGGATACCACCCCTAGCCCGCGACATCGGCACAGCAGAGTCCAACGCCTCACTGAAAACCGAGCCCAAACTCCCCACACAGCCATCGACCTCCTCAACAGTGACATTCCTATCAACAGGCAAAGCACACCCCTCAAGACCGCGTCCTAGACAGCCCCTATAACGGCGGACGTCCATCCGACCGAAGTCCCTAAACCTACGACCCTCACAAGTATCAACCCTGCCAACATCAATCAAAATCTGTATCGCCCTATGATCCGACTCGAAATCAAACGTCCTAGACTCGTGGCCATCAGCCAAAACGATCCCAGGAGTCCTCAAGAAAAAGTCAATATAAGATCCCACCGATCTACCAGCCCTAGTAGGTGCATCGGCAGGAACAGCAGCAAAATCAGAGGAAGCAAGAAGATAGCCGTGAAGGCATGCACCCCTGGTATCAACCACAGCACCACCCCAAGATGGGTGCTTAGCGTTGAGATCGGCGCCTACAACTACCTCACCAGAGCCATACAACAAATAAATGGGATCAAGGTCAGAAGTGAGAAATGGGTCACCCGGCCGAAGATACAATGAAACAAAGGCTATAGAGGAGCCATCCCCCCTCCAAATCCTAACCGCACAACTCTCTATACCACCCGTATCGACACAAACCCTGTCACAGCGAAAATTCTCCCTAACCAGAACAGCCGTACCACCGCCCCTACGACCTATCCTATTCTGACGAAACACCTTGTAGCCCCTCAACTCAAACCTATGAGAATCAGACAGCTTGTGCTCAGCAAGCAGAAGAATATCGGGACCCCTCTCCCTAACAAACAAACTGAGGAAATGTCTCTTGGCCAAGGAAACGCAAGAGTTAACATTCAAAAAGACACAACTAAGCGATCTAGACATCGCAAATTCTAAGCGCAAGGCCTAACACCGCAAGAGAGTCAGCACCGCCAGACATCAACCGCCGAAACTCAGGAGCGTATTCCCTGACTCGACCTATCACACCGAGAAAATCGGTGCCGAAAGCCTTCTCACAAACGCCTAAGACCCCCGGAACACTAACCTGCCCGTTGCCACCAGAAGTACCACCGGTCCTAGCAGCCGGACGCAGCTTCGACGCCCCCCCTGAGGCAACAGGCCCTATACGAGGCGCGCGCGCAGCCCCAGCCGCCGCCGAATAGGAAACGCCGGGCCGAACACCCGACGCCACCGAAGCCCTAGCTCTATCCCTAGCCTCCTTATCAGCCTCTCTCCTAGCAAGGATAGCAATACGTCTAGGACACATACGTGAACCAGCAGTATGCCCCACCACACCGCAGTTCACGCAGCTAACCTCCTTCTCAGGCTTCCTAACAATGGCCCCCGTAACAGGGTCAGAAACCTCAACGAAATTCTCTGCCTCCTTAGCAGGAATCGGGCAATCCGCCATAACGTGCGGTTGCCCGCACTTGACACACCTAATTGGCATCCCACAGTTGGCAGAGACGTGTCCAAATCTCTGGCATCTGAAGCACTGCGTGATGCCGTGCCGTTTGTCCCTAACAAACTTCACAGCTAATCTAAACATCCTCCTCAAGCGATAAACGCCCTCTATGTCCGAAGCCCTGGACAATCTCAATAACCACTTGCCGCCTGAGACGCAGACGGCACCAAGTACCTCTACCCTAACGCCAGACTCTACCTCTAGCCACGACTTGACCTCCTCAGCAGAATATTCATCTGACAGACCCTCAAGGACAACGGGGTAAGGCAGAAGCGACTTAGGAGTGTGGGTATGCAACTTATACCCACGCTCAACAAAAAGATCCCTGACTTTAGTAAAATCTTCAAGGCTCCTAACCCGAACCGACAATGCGGTCTTCCTAATTACGACCAAATGGAACTCACCCTTGTCCAGGACCCGCTGCAGCAGGTTGGTGATCTCCTTCACGCCAACGTCGTAAATAGTGATCGCGGGGAGGGATTTCCCCGCCGATCGTCCTCCATCATTGCCTCCGTTGTCCTTCGCCGGGGCAGCGGCAGTTCCAACGGGGGCGCCCTTCTTCGCCGGGGCAGCGGCAGTTCCAACGGGGGCGCCCTTCTTCGCCGGGGCAGTGGTCTTCGGGGTGGCCCCCACGCTCGATTGGCCCGAAGTAGATGGGAGCTCCAATTTGGGGCTCCATTTTCCACCAGAGGTCGCTGGGGGCGCAACCCCTTTTCGCGGATCCCCCATGGTCTTCGGGGGGGACCGCCATCCTAACATCCGTAGTAGCCGGCGGTGCTACTACCTCTTCCTTCCTTCCTTCCGCCGCGCTGAGGTGTTCGGCTACCTCAGCTGACGCTGGGACAATGTCCACCAGCATGTCAGTCAGCTCCTCAGGGGGCGTAATACCCGCCTGTGCCTTCCTAAGGGCCGAAAGTTCAGCCAGAAGGGCACGGTTGTCCCGTTCGAGACTCTGGATAGTATCAGTAAGTCTATCCAGAGTCGCCTGGTACTTGAGGTCTTTGTACGAAGACTCGCCATCACTGCAGCTGCAACTGCAGTTCTTCTTCTTCTTCTTACGCTTCCGGTGGTGCCGGTCGGCCACCGCCTGGAAGCCATCCGTAGTGCCGCCGGTATCCGACATGCCCTCACGGGTGGCACTACGCTCCATCAGGACAGGGGTCCCGCCTGCAAGAGGCAGAGGGATTTCGCCGTCGCCACTCATCTTAACAATATCCCAGCCGTCAACTCTATCAAACAGAGTTTCGGGTCTGGGATGTCCGATCTCTTTTAGAAAAGTTCTCAACAAAATTTTATCTCAATACAGAAAAATACTATTCCTACAAGTAGGAATAGCCGTCGGCAAATCGCCTTTATACAAAGTGCTATTAGAAAAATTCTAACAATTTAGCACTTTGCCGCCTCCTATGCACTTCTAAAACTCGCTTTTATTTTCTCAGAAGGAGCACAATTCACTATGTCTTGCCTTGTCGCTGGTCACTGGCAAACCTTGAGATTTTATCAGTTTCAGTTTCAGTTTCATATTTATTTACCCAAATCGGTCGTATTAAAGTTATAAAGACATTTCAACTTAATCTAATGGTAATCTTCCTAAGCATAATTCATGAATCTAGGAATATATAATCTAATACTTATAATTAAATAACCGGCAGGCCAGCCCAGCCTATTTATACCGTCTATGCATATAAATCGATACTACATCGAGCACTCACATGAAACATCTCCTAAAAAGGGCAGTAAAAAGGAGATTCCCTCGTATTATTATATCAACTTAAAACTAAAACTTAAAACTAAAAACAAAGGTAAACAATTCAGAGCAAAAGGTATGTACAAAATATTTACAGGTCAAACAAAATGATAAGGTATATACAAAACTATTCACAAACAAAAGAAAATAAAATAAAATAAATCAAACCACAATTCACGGGTCCTGGACCCCCGCAGGACACACCAAAACAAAAGACGTCACTGAGCCACATTGTACACCGGATTCTCAAAACCGTATGTACGATATCTCCTGTGGTAGAAGAGTAACATTCCATCAGGACCATACACCACTCCTTCATCGATCAGGTGCTGAAGGCACATCGGCGATAGATAACCGCCGGACTCAAACAGGCGTCGGAACTCGTCACGGGCCATAATGGACTCTCTCACCAGTCTGTTCGGATGTGAGGAGTATTTCAAGAGGAGAGCGATAGCGCTAGTGACCATGAACACGTCAATCCGACCCATCTCACTTTCATCGTATATTCTCCTACATGAGGGACTGATGTATCGACCCATCTCTGTTCTAATAGCCCTCAGGCCAAGGCATTGTGACAGGATCTTACGCTCCAGTACTCGCAACCTCTCCATCTGGTGCGAGGAGATGTTGTACCACACTGGAAACGCATATGCAATGGTGGGCCTGACCACTTGCTTGTACAGAATCATTTTCACCCGTCTACTCAGGCCATTCCTCTTCGACAAAATCTGCTGGTACAACCTGAAGGATGCCACTCCCTTCTTCAGTGCATAGTCTACATGCCTCGTGAACTTCATGTTCTCCTGGAAAACCACTCCTAGGTATTTGAGGGTATCGGTATTCCTGATCACCTGACCTCCAATCCTCACTACAGGGACATACTGGCGGGCGTTCCTGTACAATTTTCCTCTATCGCCCTTGAATATTATAGAGCGGCATTTGTCAATGTTCAGTTCCAATCTCCATCTAGAGAAATACTCGGCAAGGGTGTTCAGATATTGTTCCAATCTACGCACTGCCGTACCCGCCCGGGGGTGAGTGGCCGCAATTAAAATGTCATCCGCGTATGTCAACATCAGCTCATCCCCAGTGGGCTCAGGCATATCAGCCATGAATAGGTTATAAAGGACTGGTCCCAGCACAGAGCCCTGTGGAACCCCGGCCTTGAACTCGTGTGTTGTCGACCTCGCCTCATCCAGCGATATCGAAAATGATCTGCCTTTCAGATAGTCGTGTGTGATCCTTGTGACGGAGTCATCGAAGCCATATGTGTCCCACCGCTTTTATTTCTTCGCTTTCGGTGCTTTCTTCTGATAGTCTGAAAGCCATCAGCGGAGTTACATGTATCTGATACATTCGTGATTGTAGAGGCGGAACTCTCCGCCATTTGTGCCTCCTTTTGGGCACTAGTCATCAAAAAAACCTTCCAGTTCTGATAGAGTACTTTCTTGACCAGTATTGTCGGGGGTTTCTCTCCCCGCCAGTTTTCTGTCGATGGTCTCAGCACTATCACTGTTCTCCACTATGACTTTTTAGTCCTAAAATTCACTTCACTTTCACTTTGTATCACTTCGCTTATGTGCGCTATTGAGGTCTTGCCTCTTTGCCTGTCACAGGCACACTATATATATGAGATTTTATCAGATCATCAGCCATTGAGGTGGTTGTTTGTTAAATCGCAAAGTAGGGACTCGAATCCTAGGCTATACAGATGGCTGGTGAAACTAAGTGAGTTTAATATAATAGTTAATTATATAAAGGGGAAGGATAATTTAGTGGCTGACTTTTTAAGTCGGATAGAGGATGATTCTGGGGAGATAAATGTTTTGGATTCTTCAGGTGAAGGGGATTCATTGTACAATATGTAACATTGTGGACGACATGGAGACGATACACTCTCAAGAGGAGGAGGTGAATGATCATATCCCCATTTTGAATACGGTGGTCAACCTATTTAGAACGCAAATTATTTTGACGGATAATAAGACTAAAGAATGTGACAGTATACATGGCAACTCGAAGATTTACATTTCTTCGACGGATTTGTGTGCTGATTTGGATGGTATATTATCGCGGAACATTGATAAGGGGAGAATTGGCATATATACGGAATTGGATGATCATAAGTATAATATTTTGCAGAAGAGACTTATTGAATTATTTGAAGGAGATAATAATGTGAAGTTTGTAAGATGTTCATACCACGCAACGGATATGTCAAGTGAAGACGAGACCTATGGTCAGATACATCAATATAACAAGAATGAAACGGGTCACACCGGTATAAATGAGAACTATGAGGGTTTGAAGAGAAGAATATATTACCCTAATTTGAAAATCTTAGTTCAATAGGGCGAAATTTGACCGTAATCCCATTAGGCCAAAGTTTCAATTGACTGAAACGCCGAAGGATGTAGGCCAGATAATTCATATAGACATTTACACGAACTCGAAATCGAATTTTTTGACATTTATAGATAGGTTCTCCAAATTCGCTACGGCATTTTATTTGGAGGATAGGACTAATCAGACTATAATAGGAAAACTGTACGAGTCTCAGAAGGGTCATTTTGAGAAATTAATCACTGATAATGAGTTCAAAAGTATTAATATTAAGGATTATTTTCGAGATGAGGATATTGCGCTTCATTTGGCGAAACCGAATAGTCATACTGGGAATGCTGATGTTGAAAGATTGCATAGTACGATTAGCGAGAAGATAAGGGCAATGACCATTGGCAATACAACTTTAGGTATTAAAGACAAGATCAGTAAGGCCATTGAGTATTATAATAATAGCTATCATTTGGTGATCAAGGAGAGGCCATTCGAAGTGGAATATGGAAATTGTGATAAGGAAAAAGTGCATAATAATATTTTGAAATCTAAAGAGAACTATATTAAGAAGATAAACGCAAATAGAGAGATATATGATGACCAAAGGGATAAGGGTTATATAAAGAATTATAGGGCAGTAAGACACAAAGAGCAACCGAAATTCAGAGTTAATGATTTGAGAAATGTACACTGTTCCAATATTCGAAGGAAGAAAAAGTACGATGGGGTCGTCAGTACTCGACAATATGACAATTAGATTTATGTACATACTTGTAAACGTATCATTATATTAAAATATATGATAAATGTGTTATGGACTTTGACATTTTATGAACTATGTATTTTTTTTATTTATGTAAGTATAATATACATCTATGTTATAAGATATCTTTAGGATGAAAGACACAGGGGTGTCTTTTCTTTGGCGGAGGAGTAGTTACGATACCATTTCTCTGGTCTCTGAACTGTTCTTTTTATTATCTCTCGATAGCTTCAATCAAGAATTACTTTTACTTTCATTTATCTATTATTCTATGCTCTTCATTTTCTTATCGTACGTATTACTTCATTATTCATATTCTCATCTTCTTTTACTCCATTTTATCATTTTTTATTCCTGAATTGTCTTTAATATATTACCGTTAGAAATATAAACATCTCTTTTCATCTTTGAATTGTTAGTCTTAAGACATTAGTTTTTAGTTCTGTTGTAACCTTTACTGAATAAAGTTGATATTTTGTTATATGAAAATAAGTAACGGAAATTGTGTTTAAATATAATTACATAACTCGTACGAAATTTGAAGTCATTCGGTCACTCCTTTTCAGAGTTATCGTTACCACCATTCTGTCGAACTGACAGACGAACGGGCACTAATTAATTCATATTTTTTAACCTATGGAGGACAAACGCTTAAATTTTTTACATTTTGTGGTAAAATATGTGGGTAATTTTTAAAAATACAACGAAAAAAATTAAGATATGCTTTTTAGGATAACCAAGAATTAAGGACATTTTAGTATTTTTGATGTCCTTAATAGACAAAAATTAATTACTTAATTTATAATTCAAAGAGAGGATGTTAAAATCTTTGAAATGTTACTTATATCATTCTAATATGGTATTCCGTTCAAAAGTTATGTAGACTTCAAAAAGTTTTAATTCTTAAAAAAATATTGTAGATGACCAATTTAGACACCCTATAAAATAAAAAACCGTTATCAATTTGGACACTCGGTAAAAGGTAGTAAGTCTGAATGAACTTCTTTTATACGCGTGTAAAATTTCATTGAAATCTAAACCCATAAATATTCGGACTATATCCTTTGGAATTTCCTTTATATAACATAACATTAATAATAGTGCACACAGTGATGTGCTAAATATCTTGTGTAGGGTATTGTATATTGACGCCGTTATGTGTGGAATAAGACATCATGCACATATCCGTCGCGTCTTCAAAATGTCAAATTTTCATGTCTTTGGTAGGCTTAAGAAAACCCCACAAAAAAATTTAAACGGGGTGAAATCACGTTGGTCTGATCACATCCCCTCCACAAGAGATGAACATGGACACAAATCGCTTGTTCTCAATGGCCCTAAATCGCAACGTGACACATGGAGCCGTCATGTTGAAACCACATCGCCTTGGTGTCCATTTTATCAAATTTTGTAGAGCAGTGTTAAAAACATGAAGATTCATACTGAATTCTGGTTTGGTGATTTCATTAAACAATCCCAAAGCCTCCACTGCATTTTTGTGTGGTGATGCACTTGCTTCCTACTCTACACTATTTATTGCACCAACATAATTTAACGCAATTGATGTAAAATGTTCGTATCTGCAACTCCATATAGTTTTATTGAGACTTCGAACTTCTAAATATTTTATTTGTAGATCATTGGCAGATCTTTTGAAATCAATATGATTTACGTACATGTTTAGAAAAAATAAATATACAACATGTACATCATTGAAAAGTTGGGGGTTAAAAAAGTTCTGGGGTGATATAAAACCACCCCGTTTCTACTCTTATGGCCCCCTCTATATCTAAGATAGCTACCATAGCATATTTCTAAACAAAGAAGTTCCTTTAATAAAGCTGACCAAATCATGCGGGGCCGTTTCGAACTACCTTTTGCTTTAGGCATGCTGTTGGTATATATGCCTAATTAATATAACATGAGTAAATCTTTGAGATAGGGAGCAACTGTATCAGCCACTGCCTGTAGCTCCGCCGGTGACTTTGTCTGGTCCTGGCCACTGAACAGGTTTAAATTATTTAATAGCTCAAAGAATTCTAGATTCGGTTAGGATTTATTCTGAGCCTTTCTCAACTCTTTTTTGTACCGCTTGAGTTCCTATTTGTATGTGACCCAGACCTGTGGGGCTCTGGAGCCTTTGCCTTATTAAAGAGCTTCCTACAACACTTCCTCAGCATAACTAATTGAAATGACCACTGCCATGGTCGTTGTCTAGTTTGGGATATGTGGTTTGTAACGAATCGGATAGTTTGCGTTTTCATTTCAGGTTTTTTTGGAAGATACCTGTTGAATATGTGCCAACATTTTCCCCAATTGACCTTCCTAATATTGGATGGGAAGACGGAATTAGTAGGCTTCGCATTCATGCAGAAGCTAATATATCTACATATGGGCGGAAAAGCTATGAAAAGCAAACAGAAATGCATAAATTAGTTAGCATGTCCCTCTTTTCCTTTTTTTTAGAGATTATTACCTTACCGCCCAGTATGAATATGCATAGAAGACACTTTTTTAGGCGGGTTTTCAATACGACGTAATCATATCTTCAGATTTAGAATCGACCGCCAGTATGTCTCACAATATAGTTTTGGTAATACAAAATTAGGTACGCTTTAAAAGCTTCATACTTTTAAAGTGAAAAGTAAATTTTTTCTCTCAAAGTACAGTTTAAAGCCATTTTACGAAAAATGTAGAATATTTTTTTTATATTTACGACTTTTAGTAGGTATAAAATATCGTTAATTTCACTTGCACGTTCTCCAATTTAGGGTAATTGGCACCTTATCCAGACGAACAACACATTAAATTCCTCTTCGGATCAAATTGGAAAAATTTAAAATGTTATTATTAAAACCTTTTTTTGGCTTTTATTGTCTAATGTTCGATTTCAGAAGAAACTAAGCACTGACAATTTATTGAAGAAACATACGATTTTTTAAGGGTTTTTAAGTCGCGAATAGCTCCTATTTTACAATCGCAGAAACGAAAAATTTAGGGAATATGCTGAAAGTATCTAAATACTCATATAAGTTTTGAACATTGCAAACTTTTTTTGAAGCTACTCTTATATATAAGAACTTAGGAGAAGGAGCTCTCCTCAAACATTGTTCTGAGCCTGAAATAGGCTTAGTAAGGCTTTTTTATTTTTAACAAAAAATTTCGGTAGAACTGTTCAGTCTTGTAATTTTGCAAAAATGGGCTTAGTGCCAAGGATTCAATCATTCATTCGTCTTAAGCTCTAGAACCCTAGGCGTGTCTTGGCTGTCTCCAAATTTGCTCTAAATAGATCGTGATCGTCTGCAATCATTCTCCAGTTGGTTAAATCAATGGTTCTACGCCATCACACAATCCTAGCATGGGCCTTCCCCTTTTTCTCCACCCATGTGATATAATTTGGAATGCTTTTTTGGTTGGGTTAGAGTCATTCATTCTGAGTATATGGCCTGCCCATCTCATGCGTGCTATCTTTATACGTTGTGTGTATTCATGATTACATCATACTCTTCAGACACCGTCCATCCATACGTTTTGCGTAGAATCTTCGTCATTCTTTGAAAGGATCAAGGATACGCCTAACAAATTTCAACACTGGCTGTAATACTGATTCAAATATTATTTTTGTAAGTTCTGAGTTGAAAGGGTTGTGGTATCACCACTACTGTTATCCAGTACATTTTGGCTACATCACAAGCACAGTTACTAAAAACGATGTACTGCATATACTTACCTTGTTCCGCTCATTTTATGTTGCTATGTACATTCTACATGCATACCCTGGGCCAATATACAACCATATTTTAAAGGTACGAATTAGGGTGTCCCTTATTTTTCGAAGCTCTCTTTTTGTGACACATACCCTCTAAATAGTTTAGTATTAGTCCAATATATGCAAATTAAAAATTTGTACTATTTCTGAGAACTCTAACCGGTGCCGACGTGCATTGGAAACAAGCTCATACAGGTAGAAGGGCTGACACGAGTACTAATTCATAACATCTGTAATGACGTGTTCTATGTGTTCTAATTCGGACTATTGTAGGTCCCCATTTACACTGGAGTCTATTTTAGGTCTAGGTCGAACTAAGAATTTCGGATATCCGATGCAGATCAGCTTAGTAAATTTTCTTCAATTCAATTATTTCAATTGCCAATTTGCCTTGTCCGTGCGGCAGGAATACACATTGAGTGAACAATTGTCTGCAGCATTGTGAAATTATGTGCAAAAGCTAGATTGAATTTCCTGGAACTGATCGTGGAATACCGCATGCACAAGCCGGTAGCTAAGGATTTTATTGAGATGAATTCTTGCCAAAATAAGATATAAACTGCAAAGTTTCAGCTACATTTCTTAGAAATTGTGGTGTTTAGGGCTTAAATAAGCATTTTCGAGAGCGACATCTATAGGTGGAATATAACAAAATATGAACTGATTTAAATTTTTTTACTGCGATGAATTCTTGTCTTAGTTAAATATAAAAAAAAACAAACAAAATAATTGATTTGGGGCGTTTTTTCGACAAATCTCGCAGAAAACAAATATTTTAGGCAGAATAATTGCATCGCAAATTACCACTGTCCGAATGAAATCCGTTGAATTGGTCCGAAATGGCTGAAGCTCATTCGGACGCAGGCAATTATGCTCCAGCGTATAGTGATTTGATTGAGTTATTATTATCCTTTGCTTTGCTTTGCTTTGCGTTTCCGCAGTGTAGCGAAGCCATTCAGCACTGAGGGGCATTACGGTTATTGTTGAAAGATTGCGATCTGGGTGGCTCCTGATGTTTGTTTGCTTTGTTGCACGATTGGCACAAGAGCCAACATCGCCACCATTACCACCATCGAATGCAACATCTGGCTGTACACTATGGCAATTACGTGCTGGGGAGTCCAGGAACTGAAACCGAAACTGAAACAGAATGAGATACGAGATACATACGAATTCGAATACGGGTACGACCGATCGTGGCTACAACCGATGATATGTGAGTTCATACTAAAATGAACATTTGGCCATCTCCAATCTAACTAAGCAAACCAAAAAGGACTACATCCGAAACAGATCGGAGCACAGTAGAGATCAATTTGAGTCTTGATTCTCACCAAAAACTATGACAGCTGATGTTTTGGGTGTAGAATTCGCATATACCCCACCCCGAGTCTGTCCTTTTGGCGGGCGGGTTGGTATACATATTTCCTGTTTTCAGCGAACAACAATGTTGTTGTTCTTAACTCGAACCGGACGAAGTCTGGAGAGTGTTCTTATTTAAGTACACAACACAAGTCGTCACTTGGGCTAAGCAGGAGCATCGACTGAAAGAAGAAATCATCAGCGGGGAATTTATTTGGGATGCTTGCCATAACTCTGGTAACGCTTGATCTGATCACTTAATTAGACTCAATCATGTAAATTGACTTTAAAAAATATTTAAATTGACTGCACTTGAATCTTGAATGGGTCAGCCACAAAGTACTCAGTTGATCAACTGCCATCAGATTGTGGCTCACATGTGGTCAGACGTGGATGGATTGGTGGACGGCGGTGGATGCCATGAACCCCATGCTCACGAGTACTCGTATGCCTCCATGGGCAGTGGCTTATAAATGCCACCGGCTGCTGGCTGGTTCATCGTTGCCCGGTTGTTGGGCGAGTAGATGCGACAAAGCTTAGCCTTGAATTATTCATAGGCTTCAATTGTTGCATTGATCGTGACAAAGTGAAGCTGTGATTGACAGATTGACACGAATCCAACGCATTGTACATCGCTACGTTGGCCTTCCATCACAGCCGTTGTCCCCAAGTGCAATTTGAATGCTTGCCGACATCTACAGCAAATCCCGAATAATAAAGCGAGTTATGTAGAGATCAACGGGTGTTTGTTTACTTAGCTCCATGGACAATATATGATTCATTTGCTTTCGACAGTACCCAGTGTACCCAGATCCATGTTCACTTGCCTGGCATGGCCGTTTTGGGATTGACAAATGGTAAATAAACTTGACATTTTATTTAGCTGTTGTGTTCCTCTGCCAAGTGTTCGATGAAGCACATCCCTCATTTCACATCAAAATGCGGCTGTTTGTTATTATGGAAATCGCTGCTCTTGCCGTGGCGATCAAGGACCACGATGACAATGTTTTAGTTCGGGAGACGATAAAGGTCGTCTTTGAACATCAAACCCAATAGATGTACGTTCTTTATGTTTATTCATCGGCATTGCGCAACGGTCGCCAGTTGACTTGTCCATATTGGAGGCTGGATGCTGGATACCGATAGCGGCAACAGAGTCCCATTGATTTGTCCACTGTACTGCAATCTGCAATTACGGAATGTTGACCAGCGATGATGAGCGGTGGCCAATGTCCTTGTCGAGGTACAGCTCTGTTTGTCGTGACTGATATTCAGTATCAACGCACAGCTGTGAGACGGAACAACTGTTGGAGTTCGGTCGTCTGTCCCTGTTGTAGATTCTTGAATATCATTACTCAGATAAGCTGGTCGCATGCATATTCTTGTCATTTTTCTAAGCATTCATGTATGTTCTCTGTGTCGTATTGGATGTTTCTGTACTTTAGTCGCAGTTCGCAGTGCTGGTTCTGCCATCCCATTGAGGTGATCATAACGAGTCTTGGCTGTGTCGGGTCTCGGGTCTGAATCATTGTGGTCGTTTGGCATCTTATCGGTCTTTTTACACCACTTCATCTGTCGCCATGATATCATTCAAGATTATGATGGACTTTTGTCATATTCATTTATCAGGGTAATCGCGGTGATCTCTTGCCGCCTTAATGAATATCATTAGGTTGCCACGAACGACAAACTCCATTTCATGGAATATAATGGGCTGGGATGGAAGGCAGTGACACTGACAATGACAACCACAACGACAAACACACCATGTTTTGAAGTTTTGCGGCCTCAATTAGCGATTATGAGCATCATTTTCTCCAAGCTTTGCAAAAGTGAATGTACGTAAATTTCCCGGGAAACCGGGCATTGAAGATAAATTTCCCGGAAATGCGGAACTCCTTCCTTTTTCTGTTTATTAATAAATAACCACTTTTACATAGTATATTGTTTCAAATATTGTGTTTTATATTTTTTTAATTACACTGCGCAACAAAAAACATTTTTTTTGTGTCCTAGAACTAACAATTTTTATGGATACATTTCTTTTTAAATTTTTTTTTTATTAAAAATACTAATATCGTCGAAGGTACCCTTAGTATTTGCACTATACTTTGGAGTATATGCCCGATCAGGTCGACGTATACGGTAAATTGAAGCTATTAATGTGGGCTACCAATGTTGGAAATATATCTTAAACTTAAAAACAGTGGTTCAGTGACAGTCATTAAAGAAATAGAAAAAAGTAGATTTGTTTCAAAAAAATAAAAATTTCCTTGGGCAAAAAAAACAAAATATAGAAAAAAAAATCTAAAAAACAAATTTTATTCCATTATTTAAAAGTTTGCCTCCTAGCGAAGAAAATAATGCCTATTTGAAAAATCTATGGATAAATGTTGAAATTATAGCCTGTTTGGTAGAGGTAAGAGAATTTGAAAAAATCTTTTTTGTTTAAATTTCTGTTTAAACAGCGATTTTATTTGTTACTTTTATTTATATTATGTGAATTTGTGTTTATTTACATGTACAAGTTTCATTAGAAGTAATTGTGAGTTCTTTGTTGAGGGTGTGTACATAACGGCAGCGTGGAATTTAAAACGACGGCAGATTTCAGAAGGATATATCGTATTGGTATTGGTCTTTAATTTCCCCACCTCGTTTGTTATAAAACTTAAGACTTATGGTGTTTTCTTTTGTGCCAAAAAATGCAACATTTTTTATGCCTTTCACCCCAAAAATGCCTTTTTGTCTTCGATTGTAAAACAAATGCTGCATTGTGAAAGGGTTTCGTTTTCTTTTGTGAAAAATGTCGCACTTGCATGGGGCAAAAATGCAACATTTCAGCCCTGTATTTAATCGAAGGGGCGGACGCTGCCCTACAAAACAGATGTTTCTTCGGCGTCGAGCGAATAGCCTAAATAACCGCGTGTGTCCGTGACCTACAAAACAGATGTTTTTTCGGCGTCGAGCGAATAGCCTAAATAACCGCGTGAATGAAGTTTGGTCAGATGCTTTATTTAGGCGGCGCCGTGGAGTATTCTTTGTTTTTAGTTTACTTTTAGTGAGTTAAAAGGCTAGTTTTTTGCATTTTTGTTATCGATTCTGACCATAAAAAATTCAGCAGTACAAGAGGGTGTAGGCGACATTGTTAAAATGCTGCTCTCTGACAGGGCAACATCTTTTGTTAGAAAAGAAAACACCATTAGGTTACAGTTTGTCCCGGTGATTTTGTGGCAGAGGGACATTTTTCATTGTTGATGTAGGAGCAGTATTGCCTGTTTTACGGGGCTACCTAAACTGTTATACGAAACGAGTGAATGTATGGAGACTTACGTTTGGCGTAGAATGACAGAAATATGTAAACATAAATATCACATACATACGCTTGATGTGTTTGGTGTACAGATGGTATTCACGAGGAGTGTGGAGTATGTGGTGTTGTTTTATAGTCCGGGGTAGATTGCTTATGCGCGTCGTTAAGGGCGCATGGTACATCCATGGAACAACGTTGGGTATCTTATTAGTTTTATGTTATTCTTTCGGGTCGCTTCTGTATGTTTTTTTTGGTTTGTCGGTGAAGGTGTGTTTACCAGATGTTCGATCATTGTGAATGATACTCTGGAATACCAACAGGGTTGTATTTAGGTATGGAAAGGACATCATTGCCAAGCTCAGAAAGAATTTGTTTCTTTAACTTGAATGGGAAGAGGGGATTGTTTTTCTTAAGGCGAGGAAACGAACAACTTTAAAAGAAAATTTTACTGAATTTCAAGGCCAAAGCATGACGGTCAGTAACCCAAGTAATGTATATGGATGTTTTTTGTTGTAAAGATGTTGGCTATGAGGTACAGTTAATGGTAGTTTGTGTAAAATTACATTTAGAGGCTTGATCAGTGGTTTTTTAAAGAAGTGGCGATCATTCTCTCAGTCCGATAGTCAAAAGAAGCTTGACATTATTTGAAATTAAATTAAGTGTTCAAGTAGTTTTAAAGTAGACTGAACAACACCAAAATAAGTGAGTTTGGTTAAGAAATCCTTCTGTTAAATTCAAAAATATTATAATTTTGTGTAAAAGTAGACTATTGCGGGGAATGCGAATTTGGAAGCTGGCTAGGAGAAAAACGCAACACATAAGTTATCCCTTTTATACTTATTACGTAAGTAGTTACAAAAGCAATGAAAGTTGAACTTAGAGTAAAATTTATTATTTCTCAGTGTGGCCAGGATTAAAACGCGGAGCGTAATTCAATAGAGTTGGCCACAGGATAACGAGGTTATAAAAGGTAACGTTAAAAAAATTTTATGTGTTGTGAGATTCCGGATAGGCATTAATTCAAAGGTGGCAATAGTTGAGCAATAGAAAAGCCGTTCCCAGTGGTAACACCAAATTGGAAAGGTTAAAATAAAATAAAAAGTCCAAAATTGGAAAGACAATTGTGATTGGTGATCTGATGGGAATCCAATTGGATTGTTCCCGTGGAGAGTTAAACCGTGGAGACTAAATTATTTGCTCCCCAGTTAGTAAGTTCAAAGTATCGGATTCCAGAACCTGACACATAATTAAATGCTGTTATACGGGAACATGTAAAGTTTTTTGTTTGCATGGGAAAGGCCAGAAATTGAACGAGTATCCACGCCGATAAGCTTGAGCTAGTTGAGGCTGCCACACATGATCGATTCAAAGAAAAGGGAGAAGAAAATGGGGTCTCGTAACATCTTTTTTGACGTTTGTAGATTTCGGAATCGATTTCTCTAATTAGGAACCAAATATAATCTCCCATCATTCTTTTATCCCAGTGCCCTTGGTAACACCGCTCGATGGACTTTCTTGGTGAAACCTTTCCCCATGTTCGTCGCTTACGTCGCCAAGTTTCTCGGGGAAAAAGTTTACATGAGAATGCAAGAAATTAATTTTGAGGGACATATTTACACCTGTTGCAATACATAAAGCGAAAACATAAGTTAGAAGAACATATTTGTTATATACATAAATATAAAAAAAATATATTTCTTACCAATTTTGAACAAATCATTAATCATTATTTCATATTGCGGGCTTTTATTGGATCCAAGGTAATTTGAAACTACAAGCTTAAACGACCTCCATGCTGCAATTTCATCCGACGTCAAATATGATTTGAAATTTACATCTTTCATCAGGTTCCTTATTTTAGGCCCATCAAAAACGCCTTCTTCGATTTTTTGAAAAGAAAGACTTTTAAATAAACTTTTTAAATGTGAGAGTGAATTCCCATCTTAAAGCTTATACAAAATTTTTAAAGAGCCCCAGCTTCAAATGCAGTGGTGGCAAAATAATGTTTTCGAGTAAGATTTACATGGCACGAATTACACAAAATACTAGGTGTCCACGGTTCGTTCATATTTTCAACTCGTATACCAAAATATTGCCAATATATGTATAACCAATACATATAATTTTACCACCTGGGATGTCCATGCCCCTAAAAGGCGCAACTGAATGGAAACCTCATAAATAAAAAACCACAAATATTGTTGAATGACCCTCTACCTGAGCGGATCTCATCCAATATAGCTCTAACATTGCATATCATGTTCTATGGAGGGTTACGAACGGCCATAAAACCTCGTCCTCTCTATAATTTTATAATGTCTGACATCAATCCTCATAAAATAATAACTTTTACATCTATCCATAGATTTTTTTTTTCAAATAGACAGTGTTTTCTTGTTTAGCATGCTGGCTTTTTAAAAATGTGATAAAATAATTTTTTCGATTTTTTTTTCTATCTCAATCAGGCTTATACTTGAAAAATTATGGTCGAAATACTGAATGTACTTTCCATGAAAGCTGAAATTAAAAAAATATTTGCCATAAATTTTTTTAATATTTTTTCGTGTTTGTGACACCTAATTGCACCAGAAACTGTTATCCACATCCCTTGGACAAACATTTTGTTGCATAGTGTTATCGGATTCATATACAGTTACGGATACTCACATTGATGACACTATGCGACAAAAAAACGTGAAGTTGAAAACCCTTGGACGCCACATTATTTTTCCTGTAGGTCTTGTCGAGTAAAAAAAGAGGCGTGGTGATAGCGCCCATTTTTCACAGGGCTATAGGTAATATAAAAGCGTTACACTGTGAAACATTTTGTAGTATTTTCGTGCATTGGTACTCATGCTATAAGATGTTAACCTTTTGGACAAAATAGTACATTTGTGTGTGAGTTACCAAAAGGGTCGTGGCAATAACGCCCACTTTTCAAATTAAATGCAATGGTGTTCAACCATTGTTGATTTATACGCTAAAGTAACGGTCATTGTGACACACATAAGTTATGCTCCACACATGGGTGGAGCATGAAGACTCATCTGAAGAAGGTCGCGGGCAACCCTTAATTTACATTTGTAGAGTTTTCGACCTTGTTAGTCCGGATAGAAAGTGTGCTTAACTCTCGACCTCTTTCTCCCATGAACGAAGATCCCACAGAATTAAACCCGTTAACCCCAGGACATCTGTTGAAAGGAGCTGCTTTAGTCAGCATACCTGAAGAATTCTCGGACAATCTTTACTTACTTTCTAGCAACTCTCCTAGCCTCCCTAAGTGCCGTGTATGCCATGAAAGGCACTTATTGAGCAAATGCACCAAATTCAAAAATATGTCGGTCCAAGAACGCCGGGATGCAGCAAAAGAAAAGGGGTACTGCTTCAATTGTTTGTGCGCTTCCCACAATCGAAATTAATGCCCATCCCGGAAGACTTGCATGGTTTGCAACAACAACCATCAAACCTACCTTCACACTGACGGTCATAAGCGCAAGACTCCCATGAAGCCACCCACGGTGAAGAAGGAACCTACGCCAGAGCCAAGTCCGACCTGTTGCCCACATCACCACCGTCACCACTCTCCCACCACGTCCGCAGCCGCAGAACGGAAGCGCTTCGATCGGTTCGTTCCAAGCAGTGACGGAAATACTCGCCAACACTCGAAGCGTCGAGGATCCGCTGCATCCAGCTCTACGGCGGCATCTAGCCGCAAGCCATCTTCCGTCAGCGAGCGCCTGAGCATCCGCCCACGGACGCATATTTTCATGCCTACTGATTTAGCGCGGGTCCTAACCTCCACGGGACCTGAGAAGACGCGGCTCCTTTTTAATTCGGGTCTGACACATACCGTGACACAAGAGTTTGGTAGAAAGACTGTAGCTCCAGACTACGAATAAGGATGGCAAGGAATTCTGCACCGTGAATCTCCAGTCTTACCATGACTTGGCGGCAAAAATACAGATCACAGTGATGGTGAAAACGCAGCACAACTCCACGTTACCGGCGATCACCACGGAGAAAAAGCTCGAATCCGTCTATAGTCGTCCTCGACGACCTGGCCGATCCACATTTTTTCCAGCCTGTCGACATTGAGATCATGTTGGGCAATGATCGAATATGCCGTGTTCTGCGAGCCGGCCTCAATCAAACCGCTTCGACCATGCCGATCGCCCAAAGCACTCTCTTCCGATGGGTCAACTCCGGGGCTTGCCACTATTAACGTTGCAATACTGCAAGGGCGGCGGCATGTTGAACCGTGTTCAACCATTGCATTTAATTTTAAGATTAACTGAATTTTGAAATGAATTACTAAATATAGGGTGTTGATTTATACGCCAAAGTAACGGTCATTGTGACATTTGAATTCCATTTTATGTTTAGTCTGTACATATGGCTACTCTTTATCCAATGATTGCTTCTTCTGAAAAGCTTTCACTCATTGGATAAAGAGTTTCTAAATCTCTGAATTGGCGCTCTGTCGTTTTTCGTTCTGCAACACAATTTCCACTTGTGCAGCAGAAACGAAAACGGTAAGAACAACCTGAACAGAAGTTGAAACTCTTTGTTGTTTTTATTTCCTTCTCTTTATTTCCATGAATTTCTAAAACGGCCAAAATACTTACAATTTTGGGAGTTTTATGAAACTTAATACAGTCCACTTCCAGAAGAAGGTCCAGAATTGTACAGTAGGCACTATAACAGCATTACACTGTACAAAATTTCAAGTATTTGTATGTGCTGGTATTAAAGTTATAAGCTGTTAACTTTTGGTGCCAAGCGGTCTATTTGTGTGAGAGGTACCAAAAGGGCAGGGAATTAACGCATATTTTTCACTGAGCTGTAGGCCCCCACTACTTGTGTGCGAGGTACCAAAAGGGGCGGTACAATAATGCCCATTTTTTACCGAACTATAGACACTATAAAAACATAACACTGAACAACATTTCAAATATTTTTATGCACTTGTATTAAGGTAATACTTAACTTTTGGTGCAAATTTATCAATTTGTGTGGGAGGTACCGAAAGGGTCGTGACCACTTCGCCCATTTTTCTCAAAGCGATAATTACTAATAAACTAATACTATTTTAGAATTTCAGAAGATTCAAATAAGTAGTATAGAAGTTATTAGCGAATCAATATTTCACTAAATTTTGAACCTTTCTGAGGGAGGTACTAGAAGCAGTGGACCAATATGGTCCACTGACGAACTTAGTCGGAGATAGAAAAAAATATTACCCCATACCAAATTTGAAGTCAATCGGTTACACCTTTCGAGAGTTATCTGTCTGTCTGCTGGCGCACCAGCCAGCAGACAGACAGACGGACGGACGGACATTTCTCATTCGACTAAAAATGACCTAAAACGAATATCCGCCGAACATACTTAGGGTCTTATTACGTCACTTCTTCGATGTGTTACACTTTTGGCCGTAGCAAATGTCACAAATATCACTAAAGTGAGGGTATAAAAAGGCTGCCGATCAATATGCGTCGCAGAGTTTTTGGACTGTCGCACATCGTAGGGGGATCTACGAATCCTATAGTTCCCACCTATTCTCCGGGTGGGGACTGGACAGTGATCCCAGATTGGGATCTGCGAATCTTATAGCTCCCATCTAGTCCCAGGATGGGGGCTGGACAAGCAGATCCCTAGAGGAGCACGGTCCTCGAAAGCGGGTCCATGTTCCACAAAGGATCTACGAATTCTGTAGCTCCCATCTATTCTCAGGATGGGGGCTGAATAAGTAGATCCAAGAGGAGCACGGTCCAAATGGTCGGTGTTCCACGAAAGGATTTACGAATTTTAAAGCTCCCATCTATTCTCAGGATGAAGGGGCTGAATAAGTGAATCCTAGACTGGTCACCAGTCCTAGATTTTCTGGAGTCTAACTGGTAGTATCTTCGGCTACGCAGTCTGACCAGAGCACTTTAATCTGGTACCACGGGGGTCAGGAAAGCCCTCGGTACGCAGGTACCGGCCTGACCATTGGTGAGGATCCTGTTGGATGCAACGTGGTGGCTGTGGTTGAAACCAAAATCGCTGGGAGAGTGGAGTCTCGGATGTGGAGTTGCAAACCATCCGGGCGCCATGACCCATAGATTGGAAGGAGTTTTAGATGGGCTCCGCTCCTTACCAAGGAGGGGAGTCAGTGGCCAGAAACACTGAATTCATTGGAACTTATGCACATTGTGTGTGAGGGCGTTGGTCGACGCATACATTTACCCGAGTGTTTAGAGCACGGTGGGGTTAAGCCTAACGGCGTGTATCCACCTAAATCCAAATACTCATTCTGTCGCACATCGTAATATAAATATAATGATTAAAAATAACATCAATCGGCCAAGCCCTTTAGAAGATACACCAGTCCAATCGTCGAATCTAACATTCAGTATAATATTGAAGGGAAATTCTAAAATTGACTCAAGGAAATTTCTATATCTTTGTGGTCCATCAAGGTTCCATTTAGTGTTTTTGTAGTCAGTTCATAATAGTTTGACCTCTTTTTACCAAATAAATTAATGACCTGACATACATATTTGATCCCACTACTTTAAAGAGAAGTGCGGCGCTTTTCATAGGTATTAATATTTTCAAAATATGCTAAGCCGTTAATATACCTTCTTAATTTTATCAAATTGTACTTTTGAAAGCAAAATCGCTGAGGAAGGAAACTTTGGAGCTCTGTACAACAAAAAATTTAATGTTTTTGAAGAACTAAAAACGCCAACAATTTCATACAAACGTGAAGAATTATTGTGCCAATTTTTATTAAAATCAAAAGCGGTCATTTTTTGCGTTGTTCGAACAGCATTGGAATTACCCAGCCTTGTAAATAAATTAAATGAGTGTACATACTTGTCATTATTAAACCATTATTTTCTCCATGACCATTTAAAAGCTAACCAAATGTGAAGTAATTTCATGTCCATATAATCTGACATATATACATAAATATCCTATGTCTAACTATTGGATAACCAGATTATTTGAAAGCGGCGCTTAGTAAGACAAAGACTTGAATTTGCTCTTTTTCATTTGCAAAATAACAAAAGCCTTACATAAAGAAGAAAGTTGTTGTTGCATTAACGAATGAAAACATTATTAGGAAAACCAGGATAATATCCTAGGTTGAACAGCAAGGTATCCTTTCATCATATCAAGTAAGTGTTTATTGCAGCAAGGTAGTACTTATTTTCATCAATGTAACATATTTCATTAATACAACAAATAAGTTCCATTTGGGTATACAAACCGAAAATATGGCAATCAAATGGTCATGTCTATAAATCGCGATTATCAACCGATTTTCAGTCTCTCAACAGATTTGAAAAGAAGAAACTTAGACGTATTGGACGATATACGTATTTAATCAAGGTTTAAAGTACGCTGTTAATTTAAAGATTTAGTAATATGTATGTATTAGACCGTTTATAGCACATGATGCAATGAGTGAAAGTTGCTGCGATCCTTGATTTCGGGATCGAAAAAGTTTCCATTTGGCCTACAAGACTTCCATAAAAAATTTTGTGCCGATCGAATAACCCTAGGGTCTGCCCAAAGTTCATTCAAAATTTATTCATTCAAATACAATTATTTCAATATTATATTAGATCTGACTTGTTATGTGAGGGACATTTTCTACGATATTCTTCAATGCACTGTAATATAAATTGATTTAGCTCTTCGTCTTTCGTAAGTATTCTGTTGTAATCATTCATAAATTGTACACCGCGTTCAGCAGTGTCGTTAACAACAAACAGATTACGACAAACATCGAGAGCATCTTGATAATCTTCCCAAATGGATGTGTCATGCTTTAAAAATTCAGTACTCAATCCAAAAGCACCGAAAAAATGTTTGGTATTGTATGAGACGAAATCGCTCAAATTATTACACAGCAATAGTTTCGGGTCGGAGAATTTTCGATCGTTTTCCAGATTTACGACGGGCTCTGTTGATTGCAGACGCCTAACCATTTTTCGTTTCTCTTCGAGTGAAACATCCGAATCGAAAAATGCCAAAGCCATTGATTCTGGGGCCAAATACCACAAATGAATTTTCCATTTCTTCATAACCGCTTCAGACACATCTCGGTCGATTTCTGCGTATGCGATGGAGTCTTTCAACAAGTGTATATCTTGATTTGGTGCTCGTATGGCATTTGTGCATGTAAACCACGCTTTGACATACAGCAGCACGAGAAAAATACATATATCCCGTAGTCCACTGGACTCTCGTTTTGTCAATGCAAACTGCTCTCGAAATAGGTATATTTTTAAGGCATAAATGCCTTTTCCCATGAACCTTGCGTGGGATGTTGGACCAGGTGTTCGGAAGTTATCGCCGACACCACCAAGAAACAGTATTGTTAATTGTAATAGTCCCTTGTAATCAGCTCGGATTTGTGTTTCATTTAGCTGTTTAATGTAGAATTTCTTAATGACTTCGCAGTCAGCATTACTTATTTTTGAGCGAACAATTGGATCTTCGAGTCCGTCTTTAAACGATTTGTGGTCGAGACTTACCAAAACTTAGCAAAACGATTAAAAATAGGCACTTCAGGACCACAAGTCGCCGAAAGTTTAACCTCAAACACATGTTTCAATAATATCTCCATTATGTGATGACGACATGGGAACTTGATTAATTTTCGATCTAATTTGTTCTGTAACAAAATGCACGATCCTGTGTTTTGACCTGTATTTGACGACGTGGTATCGAAAACCATGGCGGAAACTTTATTAGAAATATCCCAATTGATGAGTGTATCATGAACGACTTTGGCCATATTTTCTCCAGTACCAGCCGGGATTTTGGGAGCGCCCATAAATTTTGATGTGCCTTCATAACTGGCGATGATTGCAATTCTATCAACGATTTTTCTGCCGAATAGCTCCGGCAAAAGTTTTCCGTCCCAGTGAATAATCAATGAATTTACGCTATTGATCTACGTATAAAATAAAAATGGGATTTGAGCGTATCTTTGCCGTCCTCATCGCGATGCAAGTTAGAATCATGTCTTGATTTATTTATACGTGAAGAGCTTTTAGACGGCGATGAAATGCCCACTTGTGCGAAATGCCAAACATGGAGGAAATGTACGAAATCTTTTGCAATTCAGCGATTTCCAAAATACCTTGTTATACGTAAGTACACCACAATTCAATATACACATATACTTAAAGTACGTTATTGAGGAGTGTGAAAGCAAACAATTTATTGAAAGGATACGGATTTCGCTCGATAATATTAGAATTTGGGGCAAACCTGTTAAAATAATTTCATATTATAGTTCACAAAAGTGTGTCATGTACACTTTTTGTAATTTTATTGAGAAAGAACTTCAGCATAATTTTAGACAACCAAGTATTTTACTTGGAGATTCAAATGTCGATTTTCGAAATCCAGGTTTAACGAGTGATATTTTAAATCTCTTAAATCAATTTGACTACGAGAATTGCCACTACATGATAACAAGACCAATTAGTGGGACGTACATAGACAACACATACAGTAATATCCAAAACAAACTTGCTATTGACTCAATTAAATGTCAAATAACAGACCACAATATCTTATCCTGCAAACTACTATTAAATTTGGAAACATGATTATGCACAAGAAAGTTTTATCATCGGTGCGACTATAACATTTTAGAAGAAAAAGTTTGCAATAGTTTGAATAGTACCCATATATGTGGCAATCGTGCGTTCACTTTATAAATATATTTTCATTATATATTCGGGACTCAACGGTACAAAAGGAAAGGGTCATATCTACCAGAAAGTTAATAGCTCCATGGGTAAACGAGAAATTACAATCTCTTTTTGCATTAAGGAATACCTTATTAAAGGAGCGTAGAAAAAATCGTGGCAATAGCGGATTGGAAAGAAGATTAAAACTAATAAGCAATATTATAAAGAAAGCCAATAAAATTTGCATGAATTCTTATTATCAAGATCAACTTGAGTCTCGCCAACACTTGGGGAGATCTAGAAATTCTGAGATAAAGCTGAGAGATGAAGATGGAGAGCTTATAGTCGATAACGGTCGGAAATGTGTTGTATTTAATCAATATTTTCTACAAATCCCGACACACATGAAACAATTACCCGATGATTCCTTTAATATGCTAAATACTATGAGACAAACTCCAGAAAACTTTTACATTGGCAATATTACAAATGAAATGATTTTGGTAGATATTTTAAACTTGAAAGTTAACAAAAGTCCCGGTTATGACAACGTTTCAAGTAAAGCTATAAAAAATGCTGTGGCGTCATCAGTACCAGACTTACATTATTGTTTAATAATATTATTGACCAATCTATATATCCTGATGTCCTTAAAATATCTAAAATTATACCCATACCTAAGGAAACAGGTACCGACACAGTTGATAAGTACAGACCAATTGCTTTATTGCCGATAACAGACAAAATAATCGATAATGCATAGGCAGCTAACATCATTCTTGGATCAAACTAACCAGATCGAAGTCACAGTTCGGATTTAGAAAAGGAAGTGGAACTCAAGATGCTGCTGTAATTGTTGTAAATTTGGTGTGCGATGGCTTGGATAATGGATGCGGTGGACTAACGGGAATATTTTATGATTTTAAAAAGCATTTGAAAGTTTTTAAAATTCGTACAGTCCTCATTAAAATGGGACTTAAAATAATACAAACAATTTTGTTGAATATTTGTAAGAATTTTTGATTTCTGTAAATAAGAAAATAACAAACAATGTACAACCAGAATTGTTCTCAAAAACTAACTAATCAACGTAGAATGCTAAAATTGACTACAGTGGATATTAAAGGATAATGAAGGAATAAAATTCGCATTAGACACCCATATTGTCTAGGACTTTCAGACAAAATGAAAAAAAAAAAATAATAATTATGTCCTTCAAAAATGGCATGTCCTTTTAAACGCGAACTCGACCAGATAATAAAGAACTGAGTACACGGTTTTGTTTCTTGTCTGCTTTCTGAATTATGTAGAGATTTTGATGACCAAAAATTGGCGTCGCGCGGTGTTATATACACTATTGTCTGAGAAATATTTATATTCTGGCAATTTGTATACCCCAGATAGGCTGTTGTATTCTCAATACAAATTACAAACGTACTATCAACGATTGACAACAATAAAAGTCTATGCGATGTTTACATTGTTTTACAGGTACGTCAATGCGAGAGAAATATTGTTAACAGTTGAGATTTCAGTTAGAAGATAATGTTTTTCGTAAAAAAATCATTTGGCAAGTCCGAGTGAGCATCTGCTATTAAATAATGTAACTATTGATGAAAAATCAACAGTTTCTAAAGTCAACATGTACATAATGTTAAGCACAATTATATTTAAACTATGCTTGTTTTTGCTCGGAACCGTTATGTGTGCTAAACATAGAATACCACCACCACTACTATCGGTCACTATGTATCACCAGAACGCGTTCCGTCTCCTATGGGGAGCACGGCATGTCAACGTTTCGAGTGTGTTTCTTATATACCCCGGCTTGCAAATAGCAACAAATAAGGCAACCAGAACGGTGCAGTGCAAAACTTGTCCACCGTTGGTAGTCCCAAAACTAATGAGTTACGTACCTGTACATACACCACCGCCGCCGACACTACGGACATCAAAGCCCATGAGTGGGGGAGCAAGGTTGGAGAGTTTTTGGTGACGATTGTTCCCAATGGAGGCCACGTCGTGATTGTGTTGGTGCAGAAAACAAAAGGCTGGCAAATCACATACTGAGATACGAAGTCGAAGATTGCACTCCACTGTACATTGTATCGAGTATCGGGTATAGGGTGGGACACAACGGCGGGAGAACATGGAACACGGAGCACCGTGACAATTGCAGCTGAAAGCGTGCACACATAACGCCTTGGTGTCAAAATAAATTCCTCCTTTTATGGCAGCAATTGAAGTAGCCGACGCGATGCGACTGGATGCTGAATGTTGTCGCCGTTTGGAAGCGACACGAACAACAGCGCAACAACGGACGGTCATACCACATCAGATCTCTGATCAGGGTTCCGCACTACATTACGAGAAGAAGAATCTCTAAATGTGACTGGGGCGGACTGCATTGTTGTGGTTGTTGTATTGTGTTGTGTTGCGATTTTCAAAGCCTAAAATGTGGAGTAATCCACTGCCATTGCTCCCCCTGCCTTGTGGCGGGGACATTTCAAAATTTGCTCTTATGCTATCATAACCAAAAGTCGGCTGTCATTGACACTTCGGCAAAGATGGCAGAAAATTTCCATTAAAAATTCTCTGTCAATTCCCAAAGGACATGTTGTCAAGCAAAGATGACAGTTTGGAAATCTTTGTTGAAATCTCCTCTTACACCGGACGACTACGTTCGTACATCAGTACAAAAATGTGTGTAAGTATGTGTCTGTCTACATACCCCTGACACACTCGGACGTACTGCGTACAGGGGGTTCGTGTACGAGATGATGGAATTCAGAATTCATTAAATCGCGGACTAGCAAACGGATGGCGAAATTGTAATTGACCGTGCCATTAAATGAAGGTTTCAATTGAAAATTGATAACTTTGAGATGACATTTCTTTCATAAGACCATTTTTTGAATTGTTGGATGGATGTTGCGGCCAGAGCTGGCGTCCTCACTTAAGTATGAGCATGTATTAGCCGCCTGCAACTCTATGCAAGTACGAGAGTGGACAAGCGAGAGCGACCGGCTATCTATTTACGGACGGCCGCCGCTAATGCCGTCTGTCAGTTTGTATTGCTGCGAGTACATAACGGATGGACAGCAAGATGACTGGCTGGCCGGCGGCTGGCTGTTGCCCTCGGTCCGTAATCGATACTTTAGGATTTCACAACGAAGCATCAACTACTTTTTGGGCTTGACGGGTGCTTTTCGTTTTGTCGGTTTTTGGCCTTTTCATTTTGCTTCATTTGTTCCGATGGCATGAACACTCTCAGGACTGTGCAACAATGCTGGAGATGATGATATGACAGCAAATTACTGTGGTTGCTCCGTTGAGCTGCCGCAACAAGTTGACAGTTCTTTTCATTTGTTTGTAGAACTGTCAAAACCTCAAGTCTGTACAATATGAGATCGCTACGCAATGTGATTCTTTTGATACGATTCGAGTCGAGTGTCTGTTGCTGTGTTCCTCTGTTTCTGTAGAAACAAAGGTTCCACTCTCCTTGTGACCGTTCCAACTATGTTTGAGTATGGCTGTATGTTTGTGCATACATATAGACAGCCACACCGACGGACGACAGATCATCGAACGAGCATAGCTCGTAGCTACCGCATCACAACAAATGTCCCTGATCCTGTCACAGTGGTCATTGTCCGTTTGAGTACTGACGATGTATTTGTCGGTGAGTCAATAAGACTCCTTCGGCCATACCCCGACCAGTCATTCCCCCGGCATCCATTTAGCCGTTGGTCGTCGGCCAGTGCCCGGAGTTAGAATTGAATTCGTAGAGTTTGGCTAGCCGCAAATGTCAACAAGACAACACATTTATGTACCTCCTCTTCGGATGTTCTCAATGTCTCATGCGAGACGTTTGTCTTGTTTTCCTCCTCTTTGGTTTCGGTTTACTTGTATTCTTCCTCGATTGTCGTCAAGTTAATGTGTGCTGACAGATTTAATGGTTATTTGTAGCTCCAAGCTCCTTTCTACGCATCCAACGGAGCGCTCTGTTGTGGCTGGCTTGAGCGAATCTGAATAACTGAGCGAATCAGCAGACAACGCCTGACTATGGTCGTCGAAATCGAACCGGGAGTGCTGCAAATCCTTTCAGAGAGATTGCAGCGGCATTTAGATTTCAGGAATATCAGATTGGTGGAAATCAGTGGCAAATTACTTCAGTTATTCAGATTCGCTCAACATTACTTAATTTTGATTCAACGTGAAACACTTTGAATTCAGCTTCCTTTATTTCTGAATAAATTTGATTTGATAGTGGGTCTGGGTTGACCATACAACACCGTACTAAACCAATCTTTCGACAAAGCCGGCATTTTTCCGTATTTTTATACGGAAACCATACATCGTGTTTAATTGCAATGTTGGCGTTTAAACTTTTACTTTTGAGACAAACACAATTCGATCTTCCAAACTTTATAAATTTTGGAAAAGTAAATGGCAGGATAAATATATTTTCATAAAATTATACTGCGGAATTTGGTTCAAAAACTTCACACCTCAAAATCTCAAAAGAGGGCAATTGCCACACTCATTGTTCCGATTACGCCAATTTTTGGAGCAATTACGTACACTGTTGTAAAACACAATCTTGCTAACAAATTGTTCATGATATTTCAATATCAAAACTTGGCTCGTATGGGCGGGGCCACGCCCATTGGTCCGATCCAGCCCATTTTTAGATCAATCACGTAGACTGCCACCAGGCACATACACACAAAATTACAATGTTTATGACATTTTAAAAAAACTAAACTAAAATTCGAAAAAAGACAGCAAGGTTTTAAAAATCATTTTTAAATAAAATATATTTAGAAAACTTCTTAAAAAATAACTGGTGTGTTCAAACACATATTTTAGTTGTGAAAGTCAGTTCGCAAATATATTTTCTTCTAATATATTAATATATGCGTTCCAAACAAAATTTCTTGATTTTCAAATAAAATTTATTTGTTCAAAAGCATATAATATTTTAAAATTTTTGTTCCAAATATATTTTTCAATTCAAACATATCAAAAATGGCGATTTTCCTCCGTGTGCAAAGAAATTTACATATGGGAATTATATACCTACGAATAAAAGGTTTACATTTGGTACAAAATGGTCCATTTGTGTGGGAGGTACCTAAAGTGGTGTGCCACTAACGGTCACTTTTCTCTGGACTCTAGATACTACAAAAGCATTACACCGTACGAAATTTCAAGTATTTATATTCACTGGTGTTAACATTAAAATCTGTTAACATTAGGTACAAAAAGGTCCATTTGTGTGGGAGGTACCAAAAGGGGCGTGCCAATAACGCCAATTTTTCTCTGGACTTTAGGTACTATAAAAACATTATACTGTACAAAATTTCAAGTATTTGTATGCACTGGTATTAAAGTTATAAGCTGGTAACTTTCGGTACAAAATGGTCCATTAGGTACCAAAAGGAGCGTGGCAATAAATTTCATTGTTCACTGTATTGTAGGTACCAGGCTATGAAGCCGACGCGGCGCAAATCGGCGACGCGCCGCATCCGGCCATTTTCTTCCAACCGGCGCCGCCGCCGATTTTATCGGCTCACATCGGCTGAAACTCAGCCGCCGAACTTGATTTAGTGAGTCAAAAAGATTTATTTTAAGCAACCATGAAAATTAAGAAAGTGCTTACTAAGTAATACAATAGGGTCAGAATTTTTAATAAAGTTTATTTTTGCGTAAAAATTTATAAAACGTTTCTAAAAGGATCTCGCTATCATTTCTTTCAAAAATCCATACGGAAATTACTATAGCTCCTGAGTACCAATTTTTACAAAGTCTACGTTTCGTTTTAAAGAGAACGCAAAAGGCACTATGTCATTGACAATAAATTCTAGCAAGCATTAGCTAGAGTCCAGAGAAAAATGGGCGTACCTCCCACGGTACGGGTACCTCCCACACAAATGGTCCTTTTTGTACCAAAAGTTAACAGCTTTTAAATTTAATAGCAGTGCACACATATCGTCGCTTGGATGACCAACCGACGTAACTGACGTTTTTGCATCACAGTGCCACTATAAGTATGTATTAAGAGAAAAACATACTGTATATTCCAAAAGCTAAATTCACACCCTAGCCATACTCTACCACATTCAACCCTTTTTGCCATATCGTACCATATTTTAATTTTTTCCCCACTGTACCATATTAAACACAGTTTTTTCCAACTGCACAATATTTAATTTTTCCATCACTGTACCATACGTAACCTTAATCTTAACCATATTTAACCTATGTTGCCCCACAATATTAAACACATTTTTCCCACTGTGCCGTATTTAACACATTTTTGTCCCACTGCACAAATTTAAAATATTTCCCCAACTGTACCATATTTTCACGCTTTTTGCCCCACTGTGCCATATTTAACACATTTTTGACCCACTGCTCAAATTTAAATTTTTCCCCCACTGTACCATATTTAGCACTTTTTGCCCCACTGTACCATATTCAGCATAGTTTTGTCCCACTGCACAATATTTATCACCATTTTTGCCTTAAAAAACTCCTTGTGTCTAGTCTACGTTCCAATGGCTACCCTCAAGCCAAATTAGACGATTCAAGCTCTTGCCATTTGGACTTGGCTTTGCCATATTTATCCCGTTTCGTCCCAATGTGCGCGTAAATTTTTCAAAAAATTGTGATTCATACCGAATCTTCGCCATAGGCGCTACCCTCACACGAAATGTTGCAATTCTAGCTCCAGCCGTTTGCATTAGATGGAGTTAAGTACACAATAAGAAAAGCAAACTGGAAATATAATAAATATTACGCCGTGGGGAAGAATGGACATTGTCTCAAAAACAGAAAAAAATGCTCTCCTGAACAATTTTGAAAATGTCAGTTACTGCAGTTGGTCGTCCAAGCGACGATATACTTGAAATTCCGTACATTGCAATGCTTTTATAGTACCTAGAGTCCAGAGAAAAGTGACCGTTATTGGGACGCCCCTTTTGGTACCTCTCACACAAATAGACCATTTTGTACCAAAAGTAAACAGCTCTTAACTTTAATACCAGTACATGCTTTAAAGTTATTAAATGCAATTTAAATTGATAATAATTTAAATAAAACAAAAAAATAAATAAATTTACTAATATTTTTTTAAGACTCAAGGTGAGGGGATTCATTATTCATTGAACTTTCTAACTTGTTTTGATATAATAGAATCTCCCTGATTTGACTTCATAATACAACTTCTACTAAAAAAGGGTTTATTCGGAAACTTTAACGCGAACAACGGCAATCATAGGTCCATGCTTTGATATAGCCCCCATAAAAAGGTCCCTCTAGATTTGAATTCTTAACGCTACAGTTACCACAAATTTCAACGAATTGTCCTGAAGTTTGGTAATATGTGTTTATTTGCACCCAAAACAATTGACATGCGATCCCATAAACACTCAAACTAATAGATGGTCCGTCGTACTCTTTAAAAAGTGACAGTTACGAACGATTAAATTTTTGACAGTTGTTTTGCTCTCTTCGAGATATTTTGGCACTCTCTTGTTAGCTCTCGAGATTTAATGTGCCGATTTAAAGATGTGTTTTTTGCTATTTTATTTTAAAAATCAATTGTGTTTGCTCCAATTGTGATTGCAAAGTGAAATGTTTGAGGAAAAATGCCAAAAATATGTATAAAAAATAAAAACAAATTTGTGCTCTTTCTTTTCTTAACTACTAATGTCAAAAATTTAATCGTTCGTAACTCGAGAAATTTGCTTAAGAGGGCGAAGGACCATCTAGTAGTTGAGTGTTTATGATGCGATCCATGGTGGAGGGTATACGAGTATAAGATTCGGCATGGCCGAACTTAACGCCGCCCTCCCTTGTTTGTTATAAGTTTGATTTGTGACAGATATTTGTAACATCTAAAAAACTGGAGCTAGACCCACTTTAAAGTATACCGATCGACTCTGTATCGCTTGATGATTCGATTTAACAATGGCCGTCCGTTGTTAGTTGTTAGTTAAGTACACGTCGCCTTTTCACTCAGATATTGCTAAAATTTTACAATAGACTCTTTCACACCTGGGAAGTATTTGGTAAAAATCGGTTCAGATTTAGATATAGACACCATATATATTGTTTTTTCGAAATGGGTTTTTGCGCTACAGAAGCTGCTTTTTATATCCAATCACTTTGGAAATTAAGCAGAACAAATTTGAATAAAATCTGTTCAGATTTAGATACAGGCCTTTTAAAAATTGATTTATGATCATAGTAAACAGCTCATCCTTTCCAATTACTGTATTTTTTAAATGTCCTCCGAAAGTCCGAAAACTCTCTCAAATGTCCTTCTTTTCTGACGCAAAGGTCCTCGTTTCCCAAAAAAGTTTCTGGTAACCCTGGACTAAAGGTACCATCGAAATAAAATTTCTCAAAAGCCAATGTATCCAACGAGTGATTTTTTAATAGCTTTCTAATAAAACACATAAAATTAAGAGAAATTTTGAAATCTTTATTTGAGTCGATAGAACGGTCTATATAATTCAATGTTTAAAGATTATTTCAGGTAAACGTAGACCGCGGCTGCGCCTCAAATTATTCATGCGCTGGGTTCAATTTTGGCAAACATTTTCCAACATATCGGCTGGAATCTCAGAAGTAAATTATTTTAACATTGCATTTTAGTGCGTCAACCGTTGCGGGCTTGTCCCTATATACATGAGCCTAAACATAGCCGTTTATCTCATTCTGCGCCACCCTGTACTAAATGTTAATCAAATTCGCCCTAGCTGAACAGAATTGAACCTACACAATAGTGTAACTTCCCCGTGAAACTCGAGACTTGTGGTTCAACACATATAAACATATGGACATAAATTACCGAACTAAGCGAAGCGATGTCCTCTTTTGATGTAAAAGAATGTCAAATGTCTACATTTCGGACATGCAAATCCGAAGTCTGTGATTCACTTTTCCGCCAGTTCTTTAGTTGTGTTGTGTCCTGGGTATCTTGTTTCTAATAGATTGCGACACATTTTAAAGACGACGTCACAGCCAACACAGTTCTGCTCAGCTCTGCTCAGACAGACACACGGAACACGGGTTCCTCGAATTCGCCTAATGTCGTATTGCCATTCTTCATGGAGTGGACTCCTCATATTTCACACTCGCAACGAGTATTAATTGCCGATGTTACTTTTTAGAAACACAACCAACGTTGGTCGGTCGTCGGACGCAATTGCAGCAAATCCTAACATTTGAATTCATTCAAACGAAAGAAGTTGTGAATAAATGCACTCTCCGCCATTTGGGATTTGCCATAGCCGTTAGCATTAAACTTCGCGATTAAACATTTACGAGAATTATTTGGATTTGAACGTAGGTAACATTCATTCCATGCTCCGCACAAAACAGGCCACAAGATGGGGCATTCGCCATTGGCCGGCGTTTGCTGCGACGACGAACCTTGTAGAATGGGTATGGATGGGTATGCTGCCTTCGGAATGGTTCGCATACACGTGTCCAGCCATGGATGTATCGAGGGACTGACTGACTACTCATTCGTACATGTGTACGAAGGCTGCTGAATGTAATTTATGAATTGATTTTCAGTTAATTAAGTTGATTTATTGCAGCACTTTGTATCGAACGTCGCTGTCGCTATCGCTGCCGTCACCGCCGACACTGTGAGTGAGTTGCACATGCGCCTTCTGCAACTTACGAGAACTCAGATTGTATACATATGTACATACCTTGGTGCGGAGTAGAGCGTAGTGTTGGCCTTGCGGCATTTTGTGCAAAAAATGCAATATAGTTTTGTGGCAATTTGGATGTGTTTGAAATCGAATTGAATTTACCACCACGTGCATAATTAAAAATAATTTTTTTGCATATAAAAAAATATATGAAATCAAAACCAAAAATTTTTTTACGGATAAATTTTTTTTAAAATTTTTTTTATAAAAAATACTTTTATCGTCGAAGGTACCCTTAGTACTGCACTATAATTTTTGGAGTATGTGCCCGATAAGGTCGACCTATACGTTAAATTGAAGCTATTAATGTGGGCTACCAATGTTGGAAATATCTCTTTCACTTAGAAACAGTTGTTTAGTAACAAACAAATGGGAAAAAGTAGATTTTTTTCAAAAAAAAAAAAAAATCGTGGGACGAAACAAAACATAAAAAATAGAAAAAAATCGAAACAAATATTTTATTTTATTTGTTAAAAGATTGCATCCTAGCGAAGAAAATAATGCCTATTTGAAAAAATCTGTGGATAAATGTAGAAAGTATAGCCCTTTTTCAAATTGCAAAAAACCTTTTTTTTTATTTCTGGTTAAATAGCGATTTTATTTATTACTTTTATTTATATTATTTACATTTTAGTTTATTTACATGCAAAGGGTGATCTAAGTAGAGATACTTTTTTCAATAGCCTTCTTTTGACAGATCGCGTGTAAGTCGTGTCATGCTGTCATGTTATTTTTGTTAAGTATTGTTTGGCATTGTTGTTAAGTATTGTTTGTTTCCATTCATAAATTCCGGGTTTAAGGTTCATAAGTTGAAGTACCAAAAACATCATTTAAAAACGAAAAAATATGATACACGATTTTTTTGAATTTCCCTAACATTTACAAAATGGCTTATAACTTTTACATCTTTCCATAGTTTTTTTCAAATATACAGTGTTTCTTCGGCTGGCTTTTAAAAAATGTGATAAAATAATTTTTTAGACTTTTTTCTATTTTTTATGGTTTTTTGTACCAGGAAAAATGTTTTAAAAAAACACTTTTTTCTCATACTTTTGACGACTGTTACTAAACCAAAGATTCTACGTGAAAGCGATATTCGCTTCATAATTCCCTTTAATTTAAGGCATATCAAGGCGCAATCAGGCTTATAATTATACTTTCCATGAAAGCTGGAATTAAAAACAAATGTACCATAAAAAATTGTTTTAATATTTTTTTCGTGTTTGTGACACCAAATTGCACCAGAAACTGTTATCCACATCCCTTGGACAAAATTGTTGTTGCACGGTGTAATGGGAAACTACTTTGCTCACATGAAAACAGTAAACTGACGATCGTACAATGAAACACAATTTGTTTTTAAAGTTGGGGAGTATGTCTTTAATTCTTCTTCTAGTCCATAGTAGTAATCACCTTAGACTTGGAACACAACAAATTAAACAAATTGTTTGTTACTATTACCAGATCTCTGGAAACATTAATGAGATATTTAAATGCTAGGGATCTCAAAATAAAATGTATATAGATATGTTTACTGACTGCGTGAACACATTGAAGTCGATGGAGGCGCGGAGTGTCCGACAGCTTTGTTGAAACTTGGGGAGTTTTAATCAGTCAGTTCTTGCCGATCCGAACTATATAATTCGGAAGCGCGCAATTGTAATCGTATATATAAGACATTTAGCTAAAGTAGGTATTCTGGATTTAGGTGAGTTCCTGCCGTTAGGCTTAACCCCACCGTGCTCTAAACACCTGGGTAAATACATGCGTCGACCAACGCACAATGTGTATGAGTACCAAACAATTCCTTGTTTCTGGACACTTTTGCCATCGTTCTTGGTTGAGAGCGGTGCCCATCTAAAACTCCTTGCCATTATAAAGGTCATGGCACCCGGTTGGTGTGGAACTCCACATCCGAGAATGTTCTCTCCCAGCGATTTTGGTTTCAACCACAGCCACCACGTTGCATCCAATAGGGTCCTCACCAATAGTCAGGCCAAAATCTACGTCCCGAGGGCTTTCGTGACTCCCGTACGTTTCATTGCGTACGCACGCAATGAAAAAATTAATTATACCAACAAAATATTATCCAACCACTAATAAATATTTCCGCAGAAGTTTTTGTTGCGTTGCCGTGGTTAGCAAAAAGATTTGTGTAAATGAATAAAACGATTATGATAAGCTGCAATGTTTTTTCAAACAAATATCGACATCAATGAGGTATAAGTGCGAATGAGGCTTATTTTGTCTTGGTCTGCATACCAAGATACAACCATTGTCTTGGTGTGCAAACATCACGTTTCTTCAATTAACACAAACTTCTAAAATGGCCGAAAAAATGTCCATCTGTCTGTCGTTCTTTTTAGACTTGTTCACAATGTGGCGGTTGCTATCATTGTTCGTTCTTGGTGAATTTTCAGCACAAATTCACATCAAAGATAAACTGGTCGTGGCACCGCCCATACAACCTAAAATTCAAATATGAAATATTTCGAATACTATTGGAGCGAAATTCTCGAGATTGGGTATGAGTGACCTTGGTGCCATTACGCGTCATGTAGCTGAAAACTGGGGTGATAGTGACAGTGGGCGTGGCACCGCCCACACAACCAATTTAGTATGTGTGACCTTGGCACCAGTACGCGTCACATGACTAAAAACGGGGAAACAGTGAAAGTGGGCGTGGCACCGCCCACACAACCTAAAATTCAAATTTGAAATATTTTGAATACTTTAGTAGCAAAATACTCAAAGCTGGGTATGTGTGACCTTGGTGCCAGTACGCGTTATGTAGCTGAAAACTAGGGTGGTAGTGCTGGTTGGCGTGACATCGCCCACCCAACCTGAAATTTAAAAATGCTATATTACGAGTATTATTGCGTCAAGAGTCTCCAAATTTGGTATATCGTCGGCGTAATGATATTTTGTTCCATACGCCATTTTTTATGAACGGAGAAAAACGCAATTTATTGTTTGAGTAAAAACGGGACTGAAGAGTTACACACTTTTTATTTCATAGGGTTCCCAACAGTGTTTGTATGATTCTCATGCATTTCTATGCCATTCATCCAAAAATAAGCAAGTTATAACAATTTTTGTACTTGGCATTTTGGTCCGTATCCACTTTTATTTTAATATTTTTTCGTATTTGTATTACATGGACCACAAAAAGGGTCGGTATGGAAGGACACTAATTTACATATTGTGATCGAAAGAACGTAAAATACTGAGTGAAAAATATAGGGCGATAGAAAAATTGAGACATAGAACAAAAATATCGAAATTATTTCCCGTTATTCAGAGTAAAACAAATTTACCCTACCAATATCTCGAAAACTAGGCGAGATAGGAAAAAAATCATTGCAGATTCCGAAAGAGCATGCTTGGAACCCATATTATCAACTCCTAACTCAAAAAACACAAAAATGGCGTATGGACCAAAATAGCATTAAGCCGACGATATGTGACATTGGTACCAGCATGCGTGATGGTTGTGTGGCACCGCCCACACAACCTGACGGCGGAATGAAATTGGGCCCCAGGAAAATACACCCTAATATTTTTATGAATATTAAAAATAACTTGTCAAACAACAAAAAAATTTTTTGGGGCTTAGTTTCATTTTTTGTCTGCTGTTTGGGGTTTTATTTAATTTTTTGTCTGCTTTTTGGGGCTTATTTTCATCTATAAATTTAGAAACAGGAGAGGTTACGCATAAAAGATTTGCTCCACGTTGCCAACTTTGGATCCTGTCTCCATAGGAGAAAGTCTTAAACAGAGGCCGTAGGCTGACGACGCCCGAAAAGATTTATAATTAAAAAAATATATGTTCGTATACGTGTATTATTACGTACTGCCAAGATTTACGAAGAGAAAATTTCTTAGTTTTCTTGGGGTTTATTTTCATTTTATGCTGTTTTCTTGATTGGGGTGTAATTTCCTAAATCAGTTTTTGTAACGAAAATAGGCCCCGACTTTGGGGCGCATTTTCATTTTCAATTTGGGGTGCATTTTCTTGGGGTACAACTTCTGGCCGCCCAACCTGACATTTACAAATAATATATTTTGAGTACTATTGCAGTAGGATCGGCGATATTTAGTATTTGTGCCTTGGTAGCAGCACGCGCACCGGGCCATCTAGTCCTTCTATATTTTAAATATTTGACATACATATTAATCCCCGAACAACAGATATAACAGCAATATCCTTTGAAAATTTTTGGTAATTATTATGCATGGTTTTTATACCCTACACCACACTGTGGTACAGGGAATTATGACTTTGTGCATTTGTTTGTAACACCCAAAAGGAGAAGAGATAGACCCATTGTTTATTATACCGATCGACTTGTAATTTGATGTGAAAAACTTACTTGTCCTAAATTTCACCAAGATCGAACAATGATAGCCACCGCCACATTAGGGACAAGACTAAAACGAACGACAGACAGACGGACATTTGAACCCCAAAACTTCTGAGGCCGGTATCACTATCCAAACTGCGTCAAAAAATGGAAATTATTTCGAGAGTCTTAATCCTCGGTGGGCTCATAGAAATTTCCCAAAAAGAAATTTTAAGAACCGGCCTTGTGTACAATCCCTGCATTCGACAGCGGATAGAGTTTCCTGAACACGTATACTCCCAAATTTTAGTGTATGTGTACACCCCGTATAAAACCCTTTCAAACAAACTCCATTTACAGACGCTTTGGCTTCACCTTCACCAATCTTGAGCACCACTTCAAATGGCTCTTCTGAAGAGGTATGATAGCTGTTGTCCTTTGCAGCGGAATACTTACATGACCAGTTACCAGCGTCGGCGGCAGCCCGGCATTCTGTATCAAAAATAACAATAATAACAACAACGGGAAATACAATCACAATAGCCCAGCAAACAACACCTTTGCAACACTTGAGTTTTTGCTCGCATAGACCTGAAGATTGGTATATTTATTTGTTTTAGATGTACGTACCTAACATCCGTCTATCCATCCCAATGGCAAGAGGACAGCGGAGCTGTGGAGGAGTACGAGTCATCCTACGCCCTTGGAAAACTTGAAGTCAAGCATTGTCGAACTTACCGCAATCCTCTTTAAATCAACGCCGGGTCATATCGTTAGGTCTGCAATCTCATGGGGATTTATTTGGACATTTGTTTGCAGTGGGTAACAAATATGTTTGACATGGGATGATTGCTTATAAAGTAAATAAAAATTCTTCATGTCCTTCCCAGCCATGTTTAAATAAATTGGTTAAAGCAAGTCTTTTTCATTTCAGGCAGCGGATATGACTGAAGGCGAAAGGTTCGAAACGCAGTGTATATTTTTCAAAATTACAACTCTATGTGATGTAGTTTGAAAAGCGTTGTTTCTCTCCTACTACACCTAACACCGAGTACATTCCACCTGCTCAACTATGAAGAGGTCAAAGTCGGATCAGCTTCCTTTCACGTGTTATCGCCAAAACAGCATTTTTACCAAAAGTGACATACTAAATTACATTGCTTTGTAAAAATGTAAAACTGTAAGTAACAAAACCAAATTCCTTATATGTATCATATCAGACAAAGTGGCAGTATGCTTTAGAAAATTTACTACACTGAAAAAAAATTTGTCATAAAATTAAAGAATTGCTCCAAAGACGTCATTAGTTTTTAAAATAAGTAAATTTTGCACTTAAAATATAGATAATTTCATTAATATTAAGTAATTTACTTAATTTCAAGTACATTTTCTTAATTTTAAGTACAGAATGTACTTATATTGAAGATTTATGACGACTTTGGAGCAATTCTTTAATTTTATGACAAATTTTTCTTCAGTGTAGGCTTACTTACTTGCTTTGGTAACAAATTAGTCAAGGTGCAAAAAAATTATGATATTTTACTTATTTTCATTCGTCTACGACGAAAATCTCTCAACTATTACTTGAATTCTATAAACCGCAGTAATATTTGAAGTATGAGCTTTGTACGTGCTTTTCTGTAGACACAACGAATTACAAACTCTTGTGACTTATAGATCTCTCGGAATTATTGAGTAATTTTTGATCGTTCGCCGTAGACGAACGAAAATAAGTTACAGAAACAGGCTTATCTATCTTTAAAAAAACAAATTTGTATTTGCATCTAAGTATTCGATACATCAGAAAACCCGCTAATGGTGTGAAATGAAATATAACATGCCCGGTAGTGTTTATTTCTAATAATATTCGATTTTATTTTCGTTCGATAACAACTCCAAGCCGTCAAAAGAATACTTACTGTAAGATTGGATGGATCATCTATTCTTTGAGCAAAATAAATGTTTTAAATTAACTAATTTGGAATTTACACGCTGAAAAAATCGCTTCATATTCTGCTTGAAAAATATATATGTTTAGAGTACACTCTATACAATAGTTGGCACACACAACTATTATATCATTGGGAATATGTTGTTCCAAACAAATCTTTCTTTCATCCCAATATTTATACCATCCACCCTCTAAATATTGATCTGAGACCCCATAAAGTATATATATTCATAATCGTCGTAAAATTCTAAGACGATTTAGCCATGTCCGTCCGTCCGTCCGTCCGTCTACTATATTTTTTTTTTTTGTGTTTTCGGTGTTATTCTCTTTAGGATTGAGTTAGTTTGTGTGGTCACATGCTATCCATGGTGGAGGTTATATAAGATTCGGCATGGCCGAACTTAACGCTTTTACTTGTTTTTATATGGGAATATTATGTCCAAACCAAGATTATTTTACATTTACGAATTCAGAATATATATCGATAACTTATTTATATGAAAAGTTTTAAGAATTTTCGTAGTTCAAAGAATTTTTTTTTTGTAAATAAATTTTTTTAAAATAACACAAGGATAAATTGATTGATGTATTGACGACAAATAATGACTTGGAATATTCCGAAATTAAAAATCAGTAAGGAAAGACAGAAAGTCGGGAGGGGCCGACTATATAATACCCTACATCTCCCTTACAATGCGAAAAATGTGCATTGCGATAAGTATTTGGCAGTGTTCGTACATGTAATAAAAAATCTCTCTCTTTTGAATTTCGTACGGATCGGATATAAAATACGGTTTCTACAGCGCTTACATTTCAAACGGATGTAACATATATATGGGGACTATATCTAAATCTGAACCGATTTTCCCCGAATTTGGCAGTGTTCATTCATTTAATAGAAGAACTCTCTCTGCAAGATTTCGTACTGATCTGATATAAAATACAGTTTCTACAGCGCTTACATGTCAAATCGGAGGTACATACGAGTATATATGGGAGCTATATGTAAATCTGAACCGATTTTAACCATTCATTCAATAGGGATCGTCTTTGGGCCTAAAAAAAGATATGTGCAAAGTTTCGTTGAGATCGGACCATAATTGAGACCTGTACTTTGATTACAAAAATACATCTACAGACAGACGGACATAGCTAAATCGACTCAGAATTGATTATAAGTCGATCGGTATAATAAACAATGGGTCTATCTCTTCTCCTTTGGGGTGTTACTAACAAATGTACAAAGTCATAATACCCTGTACCACAGTGAGGTGTAGGGTATAATGAAACCTGCAAGGTGTTATCAAGAAAAAATTAAAACAGGAATTCGAAAAAGCAAAGTTTTTAAAATAAGTTATAAATAAAATATATGAATGGCTTATATCCACAATGTGTCTATATTAAAATCAAAATTTTTCAGGAGAGTAAAACAACATTTTTATTGTCACATTATTTCGGCTTCAACGAGTTGTTGTTCTACGATATGTTCTAAATATTGGTACTATGTTCTACAAACAACAAAATTTGAATATAATTCATTATACGCGAAGTTCTGAAATATAGACCTTTTTTCCTTCGCAAATTGTTTATGTTTTGTGGAATTTTTAAGTGAATTTTTAATTTAAATTGTTGAACACAATTCTAGTTAAAAGATATTTTGAAACTAAACGCCAAACTCTCTATGGTTAAATAGTAAATGAATGGCTATTGGTAGGGCTATATTCGCAGAAATTTTCCAATACTTAGAATGGGTAGCCACAGAGCCGTGCGCAGGATTTTGAGGGGGGGGGGGTGTAGGGGTTTCACATATGGTACCCAATTTTTTTATTACAAATAGATGGTTGACATTTTTAATGCACATGGGCGTGCCCCCAGTGCTGTAATTTTGTGTAAAGTGCTGTAATTTTGTGCACATATATCACAACATATATACATATATATATACGAGTATAGCTGGTGGCAGTGAAAGTGATTGGTTCAAAAATGGTGGGAGCGGACCAATGGGTCCGCCCATGTGAGCCAAGTTTTTAAATTGATATATCTTGAACAATATGTTAGCGAGAGTGCTGTAATTTTGTGTATAAGTATATGTCTTTGGTGACAGTCTATATGATTGGTCCAAATTGGGATTGCAGATCTGAAATCTGGGGCAACGAAGTGGACCGGGTCCAACTAGTTACATAAATCAAGAGATTCCAGGGAATTTTTGACATTCCACGCTTCAAATCTTTTTCTCCAAAGGTTCACTTTACTAATCCAGACTGTAAAAGAACTGTCAGCAAAGTTGATGAATATTTTTCAAATAATTGTTTACAACTTTCTTCATTTAGTATTGGCATTGTAGATGGAAAAAGACATTGAAAATTTGATAGAATTCCACAGGTTCCACAATTCGATCTTCGGGTGAGTGATTTATAAATATATATATAGAATTCTTGATTTGAATATATTGTTCTTCACAAAATATTTTAACAGACGAAAATATCTATTTATTCCTTTTTCGTATTTTCAGCCACGTTGACAGCTTCAGCTAAATCTTGATTTTCCCTTTTAAGAATGAACTAAATGGACAGAAACATAAAAAGCCACGCTGAAAAAAATCGGGTACAATAGCGTACACTTTAAATATGTACTATTTGGCACAAACTCATATTATATATGTGGTTAAATCGTAGTTTCCACCGAAATATTGATTCTTTAATAAATGCTATACTACTTATTCGAATCTTTTGAAATTTTGGTACCTCCCACACAGAGGTACCTTTTTGCACCAAAAGTTAACAGCTTATAACATTAAAACCATTGTATAAAAATATTTGACATTTTGTACAGTGTAATGTTTTTATAGTGTCTATAGCCCTGTGAAAAATGGGCGTTATTGCCACGCCCCTCTTTGTACCTCCCACACAAAATGCCCAAATCATACCACAATTTAATGTCTCATAACGTTTATACCAGTGCACATAAATGCTTATAAGTCGGCACAGTGCAATGAATTTAAAGTATCTAATGTTCAGCAAAAAAGGTGTATTTGATAAACCCTTTCTGGTACCTTCCACACAAATTGACAGAATAATTCGAGTAATATTCAATATTACATTACTCACAAAGTGAGGGTACCGACTGAAACTTTACCCGACTGAAACTTTCTTACTTGTTATTTAATAACTTCTATACTACTTATTTGAATCCTCTGAAATAATATACACGTAGTATTAGGTTATTAGTCACTATTACCTCGAAAAAAATGTCCGAAGTTGCTACGCCCCTTTTATAGACAATTTTGAACCAAAAGTTAATACCTTATAACTCTATTACCTGTCCATACAAATACTTGAAATGTTGTGCAGTGTAATGGTTTTATAGTACCTACACTGCAGTGAAAAATGGGATTTATTGCCACGCTCCTTTTGAAGATATAGTTCAATAGACTCATGTTGTTTTACCCATCGATTCGCTCAAAACCGCTATAATTTTTGCTTTTTATCATCACGGATATTCCTATTATAAGAAACTGCTTCCTGAAGAGCCGTTTGCCTTTTAGGATATTGAGAAGAGACACTGGGACTACATTGCATGCGTAACTTACAACCAAGTTGAAGCTGTGGACTGCACAATATGAATGTAGTGCTAAGCTGTACTTCTCTTGGATACATGCTTGCATTCTCCGTTCTTTGATCTTGCGCCATCATCGCATTGCCCAAATAAATAGTTGCAATTAATATCAGAATTTTCGAGGAAATTTAGAATAACTTTAGCCAAACCTTTTCCGTCGAAGTGTTTTGTTGGGACGCCCATCCTTTCCAGTGGACCTACAACCTTGGCACAATATGAGCTCTCGTTAAGAACTATCTTTTTGCCATTGACCGATTCCCGATCCGACGTACCGTTAAGGAGCTACAGCAAAAATAAACTTTCCGTTCACATTTGAAAATTATGCTAAGTCCATTTTTTAAAAAATCCAAAAAAACACTTTCCCGTCGACCCACGACCTATTTTAGCCTTTTTTAAGAGCTATCTTTTTGCCATTGACCAATTGTGGCTAGCTGTCACACAGCAAAGGAAACATTGTTGGGTGAAAAGTTTGGAGATTCGATTATTTCAAGAAATTGTGCTATTGAATGGTCTCCAAGATGTTGTGATTTAACACCATTAGACTATTTCTTGTGGGGTTTTTTGAAGTCATTGGTCTTTTGAACTAAACCAGACTCTCTTCAAGCTTTACAAGTCAATATTGAACGTGCCATTCATGACTTGATTTAGTGGAAAAAGTGCTCGAAAATTAGGTTCATCGAATTCGTTCCTGCAGAAGAAGTCGAGGAGGTTATTTGAATGACGTTTTATTTAGAACATTTGTAATTCCCATTAAAACAAAGTTTTGAATTTCCTTAACAATAATCATATCACTCTTATTGGAAAACCCTGTATAAGAGTGTGACGAAATACTTATAATTTGATTTTTTACGCGATTGCTTATATACCTTGCGTATCGTGGTGAATTTGAATCCGTTATCGACCGATACTTTAGCAAGGCTCTAAAATTTCCATCATTTGGAATAGTTTCATTTGAATCGATTTTGACAGTATCACAACTTCCACTTAGTAGTAAGCCTTGTCGACCAAAAAGGAGGACTGTTTGAACTGCTTTCATGAATTTGTAATTGTTTGTCGATGGATGCTGTGAATTGCTTATCTACATTAGATCTCATTTCAGCTTTCAATACACTGTTTCTATGGTATTCGAGTTATCAGTGGTGGCGAAATACTTCAAGCGCTTTTTTTCCTATTAGTACATGGTCTTGATACCAAGTTTCCTTATGCACTACTGTATCCCTAGGAATAAATAATACACATATTTTACAGAAAGCACCTACATATGTATTTTTGTAACCAAGAAATTTGGAATTATAAAATTCTTTGCCCAGTCATTGGAAAACTATAATTATCTGGAGGAATCCAGATATTTTCCTGAAGACCTTCTACGAAGCGTACTTGTTCACGAATAAACCTATATCATATGGTGATACTACGTTAGAGTTACTGGAAGGTATAGAGTTTGATGAAGTTGGCTTCACCATATGACCATCAACTTTTTAATTTTAAAGTAATTTTTGAGATAAAGATCTAAAGCTAAACAGGTAAAATTTCCGGAGAGTATAGATTTTGACTTACTTTTAATAAATTATATCTGTAATCATATGCTACAAGTTACTTTTTTGACACAAACCTTTAAAGTAAACAACGGTTGCATTTTTAATCTTTCATTTACTTGTTGAAACAAGGAACACATTTTAACCATTAAAACTAATAGTAAAAATGTTTAATTTCAAATCAATTTGGGGGGTGGGGGTTTTGGTCGTGTTTAGCCAAATGAAATAAGATGTTTCGCGATTGTTGCAATGATTTTGCAAATATTTTAAAGTTATTTGAACATAGTGTGTTCATCTTCTTTAAACAAATTGAATTTTTCGATTTTTGGCAATGTTTTGACCAAATATACTTGGGGTCTTAGGACACTCTTTCGATGTGTTACAGCTTCATTACGTACACGCTGACAAAATCGCTTATGTAGTATATTAACCCAAACATACTCTGCTGTAAACTTAGTTATGTTTAGGGTACGCTCCAAATATATAATATTAGATACGTACAAATATTATATGTTTGGGAGAATGTGTTGAACAAAAGTATGTTTTCATCCACATATTTTTTTATTTGGATCTAATATTTCCGAAACAAAGATTAATTTGTGTTTAAGTATCAATGCCTTCATTTAAAGGTAAGTTTTCTTTCAAAAGTTAAAAGGGGATTGTTTTAGATATTTTATATGTTTATAAAATAAGATTAAAATTTAAATCGTACACGTTGAAAAAAATCGCTTCCGTAGTATATTGTCTCAAACATATTCTGCTTGAAATATATATATCTTTAGGGTACACTGTAAATGTATAATATTTGGTACACACAAAAATAATATATTTGGGAAGATGTTGTTCTAAAAAATCTTTGTTTACATCCCAATATGTGTTTATTTTAGACTATTTTTTCCGAAACAAATATTTATTTGCATTTAAGTATTCAGAAAATACCTAAGTTGTGTTAAATTTTTCAGTAATTCAAAGATAATTTTTAAAAAATGTTCACGTCGTAATTATTGAAATCATATTATCTTGGATCGAAATATATACTTGGAGTTTGACAACCAATGATGGCTTGGAATACTCATAAATTTTAAATGATTTATAAAATTCGAAAAATTCAACAAAAGTTTCGAAAATCTTTTTTAAATAGAATATATTTGGAGAAATTCCTTAACAATAATTTTATTTGTATTCAAATACATATTTTATTTGAAAAATTTAGTTTGCAAATATTATATGTTGTAACATATTAATATACGAGTTCCAAATATATTTTATTGATTTTCAAAAAAATGTATTTGCTCAGAAATATATAATATTTAAAAATTTGTGTTCCAAATATATTTTCTTTCCATTTAAACATATCAAAAAATGCGATTTTGCCCCGTGTATAGTCTTTCGTAACTATAAATTACATTGATGGATTTCCAAAAAGATGTGAATTGGAATACTAATAAATTAAAAATTAGTGCTGCAAAACCAAGTCTAATTCAGCTTATTCCATTTTTAACCATAAACTACAACACGAAATTTGAAAAAATTGCCAGTTCAGACGACTGCAAGAAAATCTCACAATGTCATATATTTACAATATATTTTGTAAATATTTATATGCAGGATTGCCGATAAAAATATGTTATAGATAGTGTTGTTTTATAATAAAAAGTTTTTCTGACGATGGCGCCGTTGTCATATACATGCATAAACATCGCATATGAAACAATCTGCAAATTATCTCACAATGACTTGTCTGCCAACGTTGCAAGACAAAAATTTTATGTTCACACGGTGTACAATTAGACCTCGGATTTTTTGCATATATTAATTTTTCATCCGATTAGAACCAAACTTTGCATTTAGACGTTTTATCGTTCAAATATAGAAAACTAGCTGGACCCGATCCACACAAAACTGCAGCACTTTCGCTAACAAATTGTTGAAAAACTTGGCTCACATGGAGCCACGCCCATTAGTTCCATCCCGCCCATATTTGGACCAGTCACGTAGACGGTCACGAGATATATATACCCAAAATTTCAGCAATCTCGGTAACAAATTGTGTAAGATATCTTAATTTAAAAGTATAGCCTTTATGGGCGGAGCCACGCCCATTGCTCCGATCCCGCCCATTTTTGGACCAATCACGTAGACTGCTACCAGACACATATGCACAAAATTACAAAACTCTGGCTAACATATTTTGCAAGATATCTCAATTTCACAATTTGGCTTAATTGCGCGGGGCCACGCCCATTCGTCCGATCGGGCGATTACGTAATTGGACCGATCACGTACCACAAGATACATGTGTAGAAAATAAAAGTACTCTCGCTAACAAATTTTGCGAGATAACTTTATTTCAAAATTTTTGCTTATATGGCCGGGGAAACATTGGCCCGATCCCGCCCATTGTTGGACCAATTAGACTGCTACCAGATACATATACACAAAATAACAGCACTCTCGCTAACAAATTGTGCAAGATATGTCAATTTCGAAATTTGGCTTATATAGGCGGGGTCACGCCCATTGGTCCGATCATTGTTAGAATAATCACGTAGACTACCACCCGATAGATATACACAAAATTACAGCACTATCGCTAACAAATTGTGCAAGATATCTTAATTTAAAAATTTGGCTTATATGGGCGGGGCCACACCCACTAGTCCGATTTTGCCAATTTTCGGCCAATCACGTAGACTGTCACCAGATATATGGGTATTTCCCTGGCTACTCATAAAAATGCCTTACAATTTTGCAACTCTTTCTTGAGTATTTTTCTTAACAATGCACTCAAAGTTTCGATATATATATGGGCGTGCCACGCCCACTTGATATATCGAATATTCAAGTACCATATTTTCACCACCCCCTACATATGTACATTCTGTAAACATTTCAAGAAGATTGCTCCAGACGTTTAGTCTTCTATACGATACAAACAAACAAACCAACAAACACACATTCTCTTTTATATATCTAGAATGTAGTGGACGTCGAAAATATTTGAACTATTAAACATCTAAATGCAAAATTTGGTTCCAATCGGATGACAAAATTAAAATTTGCAAAAAAATCGGAGTTCTAATTATAATACTAAGTAAATGTTTATTCTAATTGTACGGTCCAGGGAAAAGCCGCGTGACTTATGTGGCCGCATTATTGCAGCGACAGAACAGAGCTTCCGGTGGAAATCGATCCCACACTCTACCTACTCACCTACTGGGGCGCACTGTTAATATAGTTACTTTATTTATGGAAATATGCTAATATTGTGGACGTCGGAAAATTAACGATCACAATTACACTGAAAAAATGTCGTAAAACTAGAGAACAGAATCTCTGAAGCAATGGGCCTTTTTGTCTTTACTCCTAATACATTTTTTTAGGAGAAAAATTTTTTTAAAACTTTTCGTACTTTTTCGAATTTTAGTAAGTTTTTCCTACATTTCGTGTCAGTCTTTACAGTAAAAAAATTGTTAGCAGAATTAGCTTTTGTTTTACATCAATAATTTGTAATTTATAAATATTGCAATTCATAATTTTTTGTCAATCCATCGATGCTATTTATAGTTACGAAAGATTATACGATTTAAGTTTTAACTGAATTTTACAAACATATAAAATTTATAAAAAATTTAACTTTGATCTTCTGAAACACAGACAACTTGTCTTTAAAATTAAGCATTGATGCATTGTCAAAATACTAATATACTAATTAATCATTGTTTCGGAAATGTTAGATCTAAATAAAAAAAATTATACATATTATATATTTGTAGTGCACCCTAACATATACGTATTTCCAGCAGAATATGGTTGGGACACTATACTACAGAAACAATTTTTGTCAGCGTGCGATTTATATCAAAACGTGGTCCGATATGACCAATTTTTACAATGAGAGTTTCCGAACAAATTGAAATTTAAAGTCAATATTTTTTAGAAGCTTTTTTCAACGATCGATCATTATGTTTTTGTTCGAATGTTCCATATTCGAATCTTTCAGATTTTTCGATCATAACAAAGGAGCTGACTAAATATCATGTGCTCCTTTATTATGTGAATCGATGTGCTCATTTTACTAGGAACGATTTCAGCTAATATGAAATATAAATGTCTAAATTTCAGCATTACTTTTAAATGGGATGATATGGTCCCGATGTGCCCCATTTCTGTAGAGTGAGGAACATAAAGTAATATTAAGTATTTAAGCTTAAACTTAATCTAACTAAGTTGAAAATGTGTCCTAAAGTCTATTAGGAAAGAATTTGTATATGGGAGTACATAAAACATGGACCGATGTATCCCATTTTCGCTAGGAACGATAATGCCTTATAAAGTGTAAACGCTTAAGAAACCTTCGGTTGAAGTGTATGTTCTATAGAGCACCAATAAGTGTAATCGGAAGGGGCGTATGTATGAGGGACTCATTTGCTGCATTTTCGCTAGAGTCAGTGTAAAAGATTATACAGTGTAAATGCCTAAATTTCCTCAAGATCGGTTGAAAAATGTTTCTCGTTGAGCGACAAGAAGACTATTCGGAAGAGGCTTTATATGGGGGCTGCATCAAAATAGGCTGACTGACTGACTGACTGATCATCGCCCAAGCTATAAGCATGAAATTTGGTGGGAGGGGGCACACACCAAAGGCGAGGTCGACACACAATTTGCCTGAATTTTTTAAAATCCGAACATTTACCCGCACAAGGGATAAATGTGGTACAACAGCCAAATCCAAATGGCAAGATTTAGAATCGTGAAATTTTGTGTTCTGAGTAGGTAGACTCAGAAATTTACTGGATTTTTCGAAATTCGAACATTTACTTACACAGTGGAGTAAAAAGGGAGAAATGGTGGGGGCTGCGAAGCGCACCGGGTTAAAGCTAGTAATACTATTGTACATATTTAAATCAATTAATCGTACGGTTATTCCACAAAATAATTGGTAAAAACATTGCCTAAACTAGAAAATTACGAAAAAATTTAAAAAAAAGTGCTTGTGGGACAAACAAACATATATTCGTACAGCTTTAAATAAACAAAATATATATCGTTCGAAAGGTCTAATTATCTTCTTTCGAGATTGATCGGTTAATAATTAACAATATTTATAGGCGTTCAAGTGAAAAAAGGCAAGAAAATCGGTTTTTTACCCGTAAATCCGGATTTCGGTGATGTCCGGGGAATTCCAAAAAAAGATTCGTGCTTTACTCGACAAGACCTACGGGAAAAATAGTATCGCGTCATTTGCTTCTCAACTTGAGCTAATTTTGTCGCACTGTGTAATTCTTCTATTTTTGGGCGTAACAAACAAATGAACAAAGTTATAATACCCTGTACCATTTCAATTGGAACTTAATATCTATCGGTGCAATGGGTAGACAATTACTTACCTTGATCTATCTTGTGGAACTTTTAAAAAATTATTTTATAGTTTGAAACAGTAATACAAATATTACAAAATCTAATTCGACCCGCTTTACTGTAGTTAGAAGAACCCTCTTTGTGGCAACATGCCAATTGGAGGGGGAATTAGAAAGCATTTTTAAATGTCACATGTCTTTAGGAAACATTGAAAATGTAATCTCAAAATAATTGAACATGTCTGCAATGGAAAGAAACTAAATCCTTAAAGTCGTACGTACGGCACTCATGACATTCACTATCAATACCCCAGATTGAGGCACTTTTCAGACGTCTATTTAGCCCTTTGCTGCGATATGGGTGGTCTTCTTTCCTGGAAACAGGAGACTGACAGACACGTCTTGGGTCTTTTACACGATTGTCTGGTGTTTTGGGCCCCATCAACAATCGCATGTTTGGGTGTACGTATGAATGTATGCATGTGGGAGCATATTTGCATTGGCATTTCGGGAATGTGGAATGTGTAGTGTGAGGGGCAAGGTGACTGGCAATAGCAGACCGTTCTGTTATACATAGCATTTTGACAAGTGCGTGAGACAATCCGCATCGTCTGCTTTGCTATATATTGTTTGTCCGGAAAATAGAGTATATCCGAAATGAATGTGACAAACGCAAGAACAGCAACAAACATGTTGAAATGATGCAGGATACCTAATGCAGTAGGGGCGCACAAATTGTAACCACTTAGTTTTTCGGTAATTAATTTCAAATCTGAGATCAAAAATTAAAAAAATTTAATTGTGGTTAATTTTATTTGTGGTTTTAAGGGTCGCAAGAAAGGGCCTACACCAACGTATCCGATGTCTACCGCTTTATGTTAGGTCACGCACAGTGGTGTCAAATGCATTCGCACCAAACACTCGCCAAAAAATGTTTCAAGATTTCTCAATTTGAACACTTGACTCATATGAGCGGGGTAGACCCAATGGTCCGATCAATCCCATTGTTTACCAATCGCGTAGCCTGAGGACTACAAATGTTAGTATTGATACTTTCACGTGGAAACATAAGTTTAGTATGTCGTTAAATTATTTAGGTTTTTGTTATAAAAAAAAAATATAACAAATAGGAAAAAATCGGAACAAAAATGTTGTTCCAATAACGAGAAACCAATGGCTATTTGAAGAAAGTCAATGGATAAGTAGGAATTAAAGCACCTTTGGTAGATATAAGAACATTTCAACATAATCCGCTTTTAAATTTCCACCAATGTGCCAAAAGTGTAACACATCGATGTCCGTCTGTCTGTCTGGTTGGTGCGCACGACAGGATTAACCGATTGACTTCAAAGTTGTTACGTGTCGATGTTTTTCCAATCACAGGCTAAGGTCAAAGATGGACTATGTTATTCCACTTCTTCGGTCAAAGTTCAGAAAAATTTATTTTTTTCCTCTGTAATGGTTTTTTGAACTTCATTTTAATGATACAAAGCATAATCAATTGACAATAGGAAAAAGTGTTTCTTAAAAGATTTTCCCGTGCCTTTTTCATAAAGAAAATAAAAGTTTTATCTTAAACAATTTATTTCGGGCACTTTTCGGGGAAATTAGAATATAAATTGCGATATCTCAGAATGGTTTTAATTTTTTCCTTAAATTTTTTATAAAAAATAACTGAAAATCTTCACCAAATTATAAAGAAAACATATTTGTTTTTGTTTTCTACTATATTTTGTTTATTAATTTTTTTTCAAATATTCATACCCGACACCACACTGTGGTGTTATGACTTTGTTGCTTTTGTTTGTATCTACTAAAAAACAAAGAGATATCGTTCATTATACCGATCGGCATAGAATCACTTTTTGAGTCGATTTAGCTATATTTGTCTGTCTGTCTGTCCATGTAATCTAGCAGTTCGCAAATCTGAAGCTATCTTTGCAAAAATTGGTACAGCGGCATTCCTTAGACTAGGGACGACCCTATTGAAAATGGGGTCCCCACTGATGTCACTTCTTGACAATCTCGAGAAAACATTTTGCAATGGATCTGGCTGAAATTTAAGAATTTACACTTTATATTGGACCTTCCTCACCTATGTCTTTTTTATACATCGGTCCGTGTGTTGATAAGTATAAGCCCCTCATGAAAGTTAACTTTTTTAACATGTGGTCTGGAATTTAGAAATGTACTCTGTTTATCCTGTAAATGTTAATGGTAATAATGGATATTCGTGCAATTTTTGGCAAACAATGGTGGAGGGTATTCCACACTCGGCCCCGCCCGACTTTAGCCTTTCCTTCCTTTTTTTTTAATTTGGTGATTTCATATAACTTCTGAACCAAAGGGTTCGCACTCCAAAATTTACAACATCGGTAGAGTACATATGGATCATTTTTTATAAAAAAATTTAAGGAAACAAAATAGATCGATTCTGAAATATCGCAATTTATATTTTTATTTCCGCGAAAAGTGTCCGAAATAAATTGGTTTAGATAATGTTTGTATTTTTTTATGTAAAATACGGGGAAAAAGCTTTAAAAAATTATATTTTGTATTAGAATTAAAATTAACTTAAAAAACATGCCTCCAATTTCCATTTTTTTTATAATGTGGAATTTGAGAAAGACCTAATTTTTGACCTTTGACACTTCAGAAAGAACTACCCATCTACTTATACAAAATCGTTGCGCGACTGACTGACTTATCATCGCCCAGCCCAAACGGTTGAAGCTAGAATCATGAAATTGGGTGGGAGGGCACTTCTTGGAACGTAATTCGTACTTTAGCCGCACAATGGTGCAAAAAGGGTAAATATGTTACCATAAATCTAAAGGGATTGAGCTAGAATCGTAAAATTTGATGTGAGGGTAGGCCTTATGAGGTAGACTCCGAAATTTGCAGGATTTTTCGAAATTCGAACATTTACGCAGTGGTTAAAAATGGTACAGTGGGTCAAAAAGCGTACATATAGTAGTGGGCAACAAATGAATGCAGGGAGAGAGGGTAGCACTTGGAACATAAATTTAAGATAAGAAGTGTTTTTTACTTGTAGCTCTTGTAGTAGCACTGTGTTGTTCAATATGTTACTGAGGGGCGAAAAGTGTTAAATATGGTTGAGTGGATCAAAAAGGGTTAAATATGGTACGGTGAAGCAAAACGAGTTATATATGGCACCGTGGGGCAAAAAAAGTGTTTAATAAGTAAAATGTGTCAAAATAGTTAAATGTGGTAAGTGGGGAAAAAACAGTTGAATAAAAAGTGTTAAATATGGTACATTGGTGCATAAAGGGTTGAATGTTGTCCCAGAGTGCAATATAAACCAAAGATACGATTTTTTTTTTCGAAATTAGTACTTATATTTAAACAGTAGGGAAAAATAAGTTACAAAAATAGGGTACAGTGGTGCAAAATTGGTAAATTATGCCACATTGGCAAAAGGGTTAAATGTGATAAAATGGAGCGGTTTACTTTAGGTTTTTAGGTACCTTTATAGACACGGTGGAAGAAACTTTTGGGACATAAACTAGGGGAAAGAAGCTAACATATAATCCAAAAATAGTTGTTCAAGATTCAGAAGTACAGTGGGGAAAGGGATAATTATTGTACCATGATGTCAGGGTAGCTCTTGGAACATTAACAAGAAATGAAACGGAAATGGAGGTCATTACACCTTGACGTACGCACGCGAAGATGGACCGATATAGATAGTGACGAGGATAGTGTTGAAGAAAATAGTGTACCCATCAAAATAATAAATATAAATACATATATGTATACGAATGCTGATCTACTGATACTCTGTAATAGAAGCAAAAGTGAACGATTCAGGACAAACTCACACAAGGAAAAGAGGAATAACATGAACAATGCATACACACCTAGAAGATATCGACTACGCCGATGTCACCTGTATTCTACCTATATTTCGCAAATATGAAAAAATGGACAAATCAAGAAAAACATTATTTTATATTGAATAGTTTTGAATTGTTTTACATTCTCTTCAATCGAATCATCATATTCAATAAGAGGTATTTCTTTTTGTTTATTTTAAGAAAACATCAAATATTTGTACATCAAATATTTGTATCGTTACGATTCAATCGCTTTCGCAAAACTGAATGTACATGAGGCCAATTGGAGAGATGTATTCGAATTGTGCATAGGATCATCAATAACACAATGCGACAAAAAAGGTTAAAGAAGTTCCCAAAATATATAAATACATTGTTTTTTTTTTAAATAGAATGATTTTAAAGCTACTCGTATGTACACACGATTGTCAGATCGGACAATATTATCAACCCTGTTAAAGTGATGCAAATGTACAGACAATAACAGACAGGTGAATTATCTGTTCAGACGATTGAAAGAAAATAGAAAGAGTTGCCAATAAAATGTTTCTCTGACAATGGCGCCATTGTCACATGCATAAACTATGTTGCAAGACAACAATTTTATGTTCACGCAGTTGTAAGTTTACAGGATTGCATTTTCCGCCATTTTCCTGACAATATTGTCATATCTGACAATCGCGTAATACTACTCAAGAAACGTTTGTCCGTTCAGTTCAAAAATGTGTTAAATATTTAAAAGTGAAATTTCCTTTAAATTCTTATAACAGTGTTATAACATAATAAATATAATTATAATATTATACCATCCCTTTTCACAGTGTGGAAGATATGTGAGAAACAATACAATTTCCCTTTAGTCTTAAAATCATGATATGATGATATTAGGACACTTTTATTTAAAATTATTACTTTTCTTTGAAATTATTATTTTTTGCGGTGACTTACCAAATGTAAACGTGTATACGGGACGAAAAGAAAGCAGCTAATATCGGTCATAATTTACGTTAAACCATTTTTACATAAGGCATTGTTTTCTTCGTTAGAATGATATCTTTCATGAAATGGAACAATCAATTTGGTGGCTTCATAAAATAGTATGAATCAATCTATTTAAAAAAGTTTTTAGGTCTCGGACACAACAAACATTTTTTGTTGCAACAAACATTTTTTGTAATCGGTACCACCTATCTTATGTGATTGTACTTTTATAAATGTATTTAAATAAGATATACATTGATGAGTCCTTCGGCTGCTGGTAGGCGTGTATCTATTTCATGGGCCATTCCTGCGTTAAAAAAATAATTAAATTACCGACTTTAGTGCCCGAATTCAAATGACGAGTGTAGAATCGCTCGCAAAATATCATGGCATATGCAGATAAACACCCTGTTCCTTCCGAACACGTCGTGTCATCGTACCCCCTCATTCGCAACGTAAGCACTGAAAACATCCCCTTCAGCGAAAACTCTTTGTACTAATCACGAAATAATTTCAAACATTTACGATCATTTTGTGGTAATGCCCTTGAGTAATTGAACACATCAAAGTAATTTGAAGGAAAACACCGCCGACGGGCATTTGAGTGGAAGCATGTACCGACGTCGAACAGGAACGGGCATGTTCCAAAGCCAAAAATCAAATAACCTGTAGGGGTTCAACAAACCACCCGACGAAGGATGCGATTTTGAGAAAAATGCCAAAAATGGTGTGGTGCGTCGTCTGTATGTATGTATGTTGGTGTGTATGTACACCCAGTTTTTTTTGTTTTTCTTAAAACTCAATCTCCAAAATGCAGCTGGAATGCGTAAAGTGTTGAGGGGGTGGTTTGGCTCTCAACTGTTAGCTGCTCGTCGTTCCCTTTCCAGAAATGTGGTATAAATTGGGCAACAAATGCCAAGAATAATAATGAACACTGTCAGGAGCGCTCTTCGTGGGTGCACTTCTTTCCGTCCCCTGTTCTAGGCAAATAGCAACTGTCGAGGCCAATACGACATCAACAACGACAACGAGAAGAGTAACGAGTATTGTTCTCACTGTCCTCCGCATGAGTAGGGGTGAAAAGCAAAGCCCACAGGACATAGTTGCTGCTCATGTTGTCCTTTGTATGTTGTATATCAACATCTGTATCCGTGTAACTCCGTATACATGTAAGCAAGGCTATGTGTGTGTGTGACAAGTTAGCTGTTAGCTTGTAACAGACTGCATTAATTAAATTTATATTAAAAACTCACAGATGTCTCTGTCACTAGCCAGCGGCAATTTCCATAAATATGAATTCTCTCCACACACACAATACCAACGACAATGACAACGCCAGCAGCATCAAACTCCACGCCGTTCCTCCTGAAAGTCCAACTTACAATGGGATGTCAATAACATGTAACATGTGTCATGCGAATGTCAAGTGTCAAATATTGACGTTTAGCACCGCTATCTGAATATGAACGCACTTGGCGGACGTCTCTATCTCGTTTTGTTACAACAGTCGAGGAAGGATCCGAATAGGTTCTGCATTTTCTTGTATGATGGAACACATTTTTCTAAAAACTTTACCATATCACGAGTATATGAGTTATTTATAAATAAGGGTTGGACAAAGAGTTTGCTCGAGATAATACAACATGATTTCACGTTGTTTTGGTAAACGATCGTGATTGAACGCGGTTCCTATTCAAATCTATACCATTAAATCCTTAACCAGTAATCTGGATAACGATGCTTTTGATAGAACTCTAGGTAAAGTGGGTACACTCGAAATATATTATATTTGACACATACAAATATTATATATTTGGGAAGATGTCGTTCTAAACAAATCTTTGTTTCTGTCCTAATATTTTTTATTAGGAACTATCTATTATTTACGAAAGAAATATTTATTTGCTTTTAAGAATTCAGAAAATATTTCATTCAGATATTTTTAATGTTCGTAAAATAACTTTATAATTTAAATGATACATTGCTTGATGGGTGGACAACAAATGACTACTTAAAATAAATATAAATGAAAAATTTGTGGTTTAAAAGAAAAGTGAATTTCGAAAAATCTGCAACGTTTTGAAAAGCTTTGTTAATCAAAATGTAGTTGGAGAAATTTCTATTTGTATATAAAGAAATACTTTATTTGAGAACATGTGTTTGCAAATATATGTTGTTGTAATATATTAATATATGCGTTCCAAATAAATTGTATTGATTTTCAAATAAAGATAATTTGCTCAAAAGTATATAATATTTAAAAATTTGTGTTCCAAATGTTCTTCGATTCAAACATATCAAAAAATGTGATTTTGCTCCGTGTATGGATGTAGTAGCGTGACTGAAACAGAAATGGATGATACCGCACATGCGACTTCATTATAGAAGAATAGATATAGGAACAAGTAAGAAAGTTCAGTCGGGTAAACCGACATAAGCATCATTCAAGCATTAAAGTTATAAGCTGTTACATTTTGGTGCATAATTGTCCATTTGTGTGGGAGTTACCAAAAGTGGCGTACAATAACGCCCACTTTTCTCTGGACTCTAGGTACTATAAAAGCATTACACTGTACAAAGTTTCAAGTATTTGTATGAACTGATATTAAAGCTATGACAACTTCTCCCATTTTTCTTGAGGTGATTGCGACACGCTGAAAAAAATCGCTTCTGTCGTATATTGTCCCAAACATATTCGGCTTGAAGCATATATATGTTTATGGTACACTCTAAATATATAATATTTGGTACACACAAAAATTATATATTTGGGAAGATGTTGTTCTAAACAAATCCTTGTTTTCACCCTAATACCTTTTATTTGGGATTTTAATTCCGAAACAAAAATGTATTTAAATTTAAGTATTCCGAAAATATCGAACCATAACTGTGTTAAGATTTTCAATGGTAATTTTTTAGAAATTTTTAATTGAAATCGTATAATTTTTTATAACATTAATTTACTCGAAGGAGTGAAAAAAATGCTGACATGAAATACCAATAAATTTAAAATGATTCCCTTAAAACAGAATGCAATGCTGCTAATGTTTCTTAGCTTCAATTCCAATTTCTATTCTCATTCCTTTCCTTTTGATGTTTCTTTATAATTCCCTTTCTTGCATAATTGAATAGGTTAGGTTTGTCTATTTTTAAGATTTTTATACTTTTTGTAATTTTTGAGGGTAAAAAAATAATCCTCGCATAATTAGTTATATAAGATAAAATTGTAATGTATTACACCTTAAGAAGTAATTTGTAACCATATACGGCCTATGGGCTCGGTTGTTATTGAATATAATAAAATTAAAATTAATGTTATTTTTGACTGGGATAAATAATTCGAAACGAAGGAAAAACTAAAAATGAAATTAGAAAAATTCACCAAAGTTTTTAAAATCTTTCTTAAATTATATATATTTGAAGATATTCCTAAACAATGATTTTATTGGTATATAAATACATATTTTATTTGAGAAAATTAGTTTGCAAATATATTTTGTTGTAATATATTAATATATGCGTTCCAAGTAAATTTTATTGATTTTCAAATAAAATTTACTTACTCAGAAATATAAAACATTTAAAAATTTGTGTTCCAAATATATTTTCTTTCGATTCAAACATATCAAAAAAGGCGATTTTGCCCCGTGGACTAATAAACTAATACATATATACTATGTGTGGAATTGCACAAGATTCGAGTAAGTAGTATAGAAGTTATTGAGAATCAATATTTCACGAAATGTACTAGAAGGAGTGGATCAATATGGCCCATCTTTGAACTTAGCCGGAGATAGAGAAAAATAGTTATCGTTATCGCACCAGCCAGCAGACTGACACACGCACGCACGGACATTGCTCAAATTACTTTACATAAATGACCCAAATCTCAGGAGTTTTGCTAAAGCGAGAACTTCTCCACTTTAGGGGAGTAGTTTTGCATTCAGTATTCGCAATTGGAACAAAAATGAATTGAGTTCTTATATCTCTAAAGTTCTTATATCTCTAAAGTTCTTATGCGACATACTTATCATATGGTGTAATTTCACTGCGATTCTGAAATAAAGTATGTATTCAATAATTTAGTAAATTGTGACCCTTTGTAGTGTAGGTACTAAATAGAGTAGAGGACCAGTGTGTCCAATCTTTAAACTATATTAATTTCGAGGGTTATTGGACATTTTTACACGCTGAAAAAAAATCTCTTCTGTAGTATATTGTCCCAAACATATTCGGCTTGAAATATATATATGTTTAGAGTATACTCCAAACATATAATATTTGACAAACACGAATGTTTGGGAAGATGTTGTTCTGAAGAAATATTTGATTCCATCCTAATATTATTTTACGTTGAAGTTCAATCTTAGAAGTTTTGTATTTTCCTAAAATTTCTTTATAACTAAAGTCATATAACGTTGCATAACGTTAAATTGCTGGTTTGCTTGACTAAAAATTAAGACTTGGACTATTTAGAAATTAAAAATAAGCGTTTTAAAAAAAAATTATTAAATATATGGGGCATTTGTAACTATAATTTATAACTTGAAATCAAGTAAATGTTATAACTGAAATTCGGAAAGTTTTTTTTTATATATATTTTTTTTAAATTTTTTAACATATTTTTTAAATAAAATATATTTCGAGATATTCCTAAACAATAATTTTATTTGTACGGAAATACATAATTTATTTACGAAAATTAGTTTGCAAATATATTTTGTTGTAGTATATTAATATATGCGTTCCAAACAAATTTTATTGATTTGCAAATAAAATTTATTTGCTCAGAAATATAAAATATTAAAAAATTTGTGTTGCAAATATATTTTCTTTAGATTCAAACATATCAAAAAAGCCAATTTTGCCCCTGTAGGGTTTTCAGACACTCTTTCGATGTGTTACACAATTTCTCCAGTAGCTAATAACATATATATCGCGGTAGTGGTGATAAACATTTATCGCAAGGAATGTGACTAACCCTAATGTACACTGAATGTGCACAACTGAAATTAAATACTTTTGAAAGATATATTTTTTAACTAAAATCTTATTGACATCATCTACCGTACATCACAATGTGGTTAAATAAACGTAACTGAGATTTTTGTGCCTTTCGACACTGTTTTGCCCGCTTTTAAGTTTCACCTGAGCGAACAATTGTATCAAAATTTTTTAGATAGCATTACGTTTTACACGCCGGGAAAAATCGAAATAAAATATATTTGGAACAAACATTTTTAAATATTATATATTTCTGAGCAAACACATTTTATTTGATAATCAATAAAACTTATTTGGAAAGCATGTATTAATATATTACAACAAAATATATTTGCAAACTACTTTTCTCAAAAAAAGTGTGTTTACTTAAAAATAAAATTATTGTTTAGGAATTTCTCCAATTTTGGTTTAAAAAAACTTTCCAAAACTTTGAAGATTTTTCGAATTTGAGTAATACCAAACAATTTTACGAACACTTAAAATTTCATAAAAGGAATTATGGTTGAATTACTGCAAAGGAAAAAAATTGTTTAGAACAACATATTCCCAAAAATATAATATTTGTGTGTCCCAATATATATTATATTTCGAGTGTACTCTAAACATTTATATATTTCAAGTAGAATATATTTGCGACAATATACTGCAGAAGCGATTTTTTCAGCGTGCACACCCATTATTGCTTTCAAACTCCACTTTTTACGTTTACGTTTTTTTAAAGAGGACACAACGCGCAATATTTCGTAAAGAAATTTTTTCGAAGGAAAATGAAAAAAGTATTGCTCCCTTTCACAAATCCAAAACAGTAAAACAGGAGTAATGGTTTCGTTGCTTGTGTGGCACGTAACGCCGTCTTGTTGAAAGTAAACGTTATCCAGATCAATACCATCCAACTTCGACCATAAAAAATCATTAATCATCTCTCGATTGCGCAATCCATTCACCGTAACTGTTTATCCAACCTCATTTTCGAAAAAGTAAGGTCCAATGGCCCCGCCGGACCATAAACCGCACCAAACAGTCACACGTTGAGGATGGTGAGGCTTCTCAACAATAACTCTTGGGGTTTCCGAGCCCCAGATGCGACAATTTTGCTTGTTGACGTAGCCACCGAGGTGGAAATGAGCCTAATCAGTCAAGACGATTTTGATCGATTGAATTTGGTTGAAATCGGTTCAGATTTAGATATAGCTCCCATATATATTTTTCGTCCGACTTGGCCCTTTAGTCCTATAGAAGCTGTATTTTACATCCAATCGTTTTGAACTTTAGAATGGTAGAGTTTCTTGATCCATGAACCAACACTACCGAATTTGAAGAAAATCGGTTAAGATTTAGCTATAGCTCCCATATATATGGTTCGTCCGATTTTGCTCTTTAGTCCTGTAGAAGCTGTATTTTACATCCAATCATTTTGAAATTTAGAATGGTAGAGTTTCTTGATCCACGAACCAACACTACCGAATTTTAAGAAAATCGGTTAAGATTTTGCTATAGCTCCCATATATATGTTTCGTCCGATTTGGCCCTTTAGTTCTATAGAAGCTGTATTTTACATCCAATCGTTTTGAAATTTAGAATGGTACAGTTTCTTGATCCATGAACCAACGCTACTGAATTTGAAGAAAATCGGTTAATATTTAGTTATAGCTCCCATATATATGTTTCGTCCGATTTTGCTCTTTAGTCCTGTAGAATGGTAAATTTTCTTGATCCACGAACCAACACTACCGAATTTGAAGAAAATCGGTTAAGATTTAGCTATAGCTCCCATATATATCTTTCGTCCGATTTGGCCCTTTAGTCCTATAGAAGCTGTATTTTACATCCAATCGTTTTGAAATTTAGAATGGTAGAGTTTCTTGATCCATGAACCAACGCTACCGAATTTGAAGAAAATCGGTTAAGATTTAGTTATAGCTCCCATATATATGTTTCGTCCGATTTTGCTCTTTAGTCCTGTAGAAGCTGTATTTTACATCCAATCATTTTGAAATTTAGAATGGTAGAGTTTCTTGATCCGTGAACCAACACTACCGAATTTGAAGAAAATCGGTTAAGATTTAGCTATAGCTCCCATATATATGTTTCGTCCGATTTGGCCCTTTAGTTCTACACTAAAAAAAAGCGTACTGAAAATCAATGAATTTTTCGTAAAGTTTAAGATTTCGGCAATGATTTCGAGCCAAAGACAATCGCTATAAAAATAAGAAGGTTTTATAGTTAATTTAAAGATGTGAATAGTACTTGTTTTGAGGCTGCATTTCATAGAATTAAGAATTTTGGGTAATAAAACTAATTATGTTTGGTCTTAAAATAAGCACATTTTTGCGTAAATTTAAGTATGGCGCGTGCTTATTTTTAGTAAAATATCATATAATTTAAAACATTATCGTAATAAAATTTAAAATGTTTGTCCTTGATATAAGAATATACTGGTAATTAATTTAAGGCATACATGAATTTAAATACAGTTTTTTTTAATGTTACTCTTTTAAATGAATCATTTTCTTTGAAATCATTTAATATTCATAGAAAATTCAATAACACAACACTTTATCTTTCTAAATAAATATTTTATTTGTTATATTTTATATGTATTGGAAAATACAAAAAAATATAATATGTACATATTACGGATAACCTTGAACATTTTATAATTTAAAACGATATGTAATTGTATAAAGACAAATCGGCCAACCCACTATGAAGTTTGACTTCTATTCGAATATTGTATTGTTATGTATCGATTCTATAGCGGGATTCGTTTCTCTATATGTTGTCCATGAACAATTTTTATCGGAACCGACCTTAATGATTTTTAACCTAGAATTTGGCTGGAATTTAAATAGAAATTATATAAAACAATTATTATATCATATAGTTTGTATGCTCACTCATTTCCTGCAATTTGTAAATTTTTAATTCCCCACTGCATTTTTCATATATCCAAATAAAGTTCAATTGCGCGAACTAAAATAAAAATAATTTGAATAGAAATCAAACAGAATGATTTATATACGATAAAGTATTAAAATAAATTTTATCGTATGACTGTCACAAAATGTTGAAAAACAAGAGATATATTCAAATCTTTGGAATATACTTACTTACACTGAAATATTTAGTCACTCTTCTACGACACAAATTCTCATAATAGATCCATACAAATTTGCTGTAGTAAAAGTTAAAAAAAATATTTATGTAAGATATTATTAATAATAGAAACTGATTGTTTTGAAAGTGGCGAAAGTGAAATTTTTCATATAAATTGAGTTATCAAAAATAATTTTCTCAAAAAAATCAATCGTGACTTAGATTTTAAAATCTTAAGTTTTGTTAGCAAATAAAACTACAAAAACTTATTAAAAATTACGTCTATAAAACAAAAGCTAATGCTGCTTATGACATTCTTAACCCTGGTGTTAGATTAGCAAATCTGTACGAATCCTAGATTAAGAGTCCATTTGGTCAACATTACATTTTTCATATAAAAGGAAACGATACTAAAATTGGACCAAATGGGCCTAATCTAACAGCAGGTTTAATTATGAAGTACATATGAAGCAATTATGAACACGAAATCAAGGAAAAATTTAAACTAATATTCAAAAAAGGAAAGCATCTTTTTAAATAAATTATATTTGGAAAACTTTTTAACAATAACTTTGTTTGTGTGAAAACACGTATTTTATATGTGAACGTCAGTTTGCAAATATATTTTGTTCTAATACCGTAATATATACGTTCCAAATTAAATTTCTTGATTTTCAAATAAAATATATTTGTTCAGAAATACATAATACAAATATTGTTTCCAAATCTCACTTATTTGATGTAATTTATAAATGGCATTCAGCACTGCATTTTTCATATATCCATCACATTTACCTTCAAATATTGCGTGATGTAAAATTAAAATAATTAATTTTTTTCTGAAAATAAATCAAATAAAATCTATATATATAAAAATGAAAAAATGTTTGTATGTATGTATGTGTTTTATAGACGCTTAAACCACTGGACCGTATATAATACTTACGTTGAAATATTTTGTAAAATTTGCCACTCTTCTCACAAAAGACCCATTCTAAAATTGTTTTACTAAAAAATTAAAAAAGATAGTTATATGTATAACATATTATTAATAATAAATTTCTATATTGCCACAAATAATTTTACATTTCTGCATTATGCGCTGGTATTTTTAATAAATAAATACTTTCAATTAAAATGTGTTTTGTTAATTTTGTAATTGCCAATAAGATGTTTATTTCAGGATAATAATATTGTTTTTCACGTACCTAAACATTTTCCAATTATCTCTTTCAGTATTACAAAATCTATTACTCACATTTTTATCATCCATTTGGCACAAATCTCTTCACAGGACTTACAGACAAGATCTCCTTCAAAAACGCATGTACATACATCGCCATAAATAACATACAGCAAAAATAACTATGACACACGCACTCCCTTATCACAGAGATCGATGGTTGACGGCATAACCACATGCATACACACATGTACAGGACGGTTTCATTTGTTGTTGTTGCTATGCTTTAGCAAAAATAACTGTTAACAGCACATATTCAAATTATTTTCGGTGCAATATGCACGTATACTTACATATTCACAACAATCAAATTTTTTCACAATCCGCGTCCCGAAAACAGACAACCGTTTCCTTCCATTGCTTGTAAATAACTGACGATTTAAAAGAAAACGAACAACAGAACTGTTCTCTATTTTCTCTTCTAGCATTCCACAATTGATTCACACATTACCAAACAAAACTGATTCTCCGAGCGGGAGAGGGAGGGAGAGATTGTAAAATTCTCTCGTATGTATTCTTAAAAATAATGACAATAGTCATAACATTTATTACCAAGACAGCCTTTCCTTTAAGGGGAGCATAGCCTTAAATTTATTACTCAAATATCTCATACTGTTAATTAAGTCCGATTCGGCAGTAAAACTATGACATGTCTACGTCATAGTGTTAATGTTGAAAATCCTAAAAAGTATTGAAATATTACTTAAAATAATGCGGATTGTCACAAAAATAATGATTTTTTTCTTTAATTTAAATGCGTACATGTAAAGAAGCGAGTACACAAAACTAATGATTAGATAGTCATTAATTCAAATTCAAAAAACTTTATATTAAGGAAAATTTCGTAAAAAACGTGTAAATTTTAATGAAAATTGGCATTGAATTGATGCCGAGGTAGCATACATAATATAAGAATGTGTCATCATTAGTTTTATTACTATTTTTTGTTCAGTGTATAGAAGCTGTATTTTACATCCAATCGTTTTGAAATTTAGAATGGTAGAGTTTCTTGATCCATGAACCAACACTGACGAATTTGAAGAAAATCGGTTAAGATTTAGCTATAGCTCCCATATATATGTTTCGTCCAATTTTGCTCTTTAGCCCTGTAGAAGCTGTATTTTACATCCAATCATTTTGATATTGAGAATGGTAGAGTTTCTTGATCCATGAACCAACACTACCGAATTTGAAGAAAATCGGTTAAGATTTAGCTATAGCTCTCATATATATGTTTCGTCCGATTTGGCCCTTTAGTTGTATAGAAGCTATATTAGACCGTTTACAGCACATGATGCAAAAAGTGAAAGTTGCTGCGACCTTTGTTTTCCGGACCGAAAAAGTTTCCATTTGGCCTACAAGACTTCCATATAATTTTTTGTGCCGATCTGATAGCCCTAGGGTCTGCCCAAAGTTCATTCAAAATTTAGAACACACTTTATAGGGGAAATATTTTTTTTATTCAAAAGTCGTATGTTTAAAGAAGTAAAATTACATTTCTTTGTATTATTAATTAATAAATAGTTTTTAAATATTAAGATCGGTGAAAAAAAACAAAAAATACAAATAATTCAATGTTATATTAGATCTGACTTGTTATGTGAGGGACATTTTCTACGATATTCTTCAATGCACTGTAATATAAATTGATTTTGTTCTTCGTCTTTCGTAAGTATTCTGTTGTAATCATTCAGTGTCGTTAACAACAAACAGATTACGACAAACATCAAGAGTATCTTGATAATCTTCCCAAATGGATGGGTCATGCTTTAAAAATTTAGTACTCAATCCAAAAGCACCGAAAAAATTTTTGGTTTTGTATGAGACGAAATCGCTCAAATTATTACAGAGCAATAGTTTTGGGTCGGAGAATTTTCGATCGTTTTCCAGATTTACGACGGGCTCTGTTGATTGCAGATGCCTAACCATTTTTCGTTTCTCTTCGAGTTAAACATACGAATCGAAAAATGCCAAAACCATTGATTCTGGGGCCAAATACCACAAATGATTTTTCCATTTCTTCATAACCGCTTCAGACACATCTCGGTCGATTTCTGCGTATGCGATGGAGCCTTTCAACAAGTGTATATCTTGATTTGGTGATCGTATGGCATTTGTGCATGTAAACCACGCTTTGACATACAGCCGCACGAGAAAAATACATATATCCCTTAGCCCACTGGACTCTCGTTTTGTCAATGCAAACTGCTCTCGAAATAGGTATATTTTTAAGGCATAAATGCCTTTTCCCATGAACCTTGCGTGGGATGTTGGACCAGGTGTTCGGAAGTTATCGCCGACACCACCTATAAACATTATTGTTAATTGTAATAGTTCCTTGTAGTCAGCTCGGATTTGTGTTTCATTTAGCTGTTTAATGCAGAATTTTGAAATTGAAATATTTTCCGCAATTTGTTAGCGAGAGTTCTGTCATTTTGTGTATATGTATCTGGTGACAGATTATGTGAATTTTCCAAAAATGGGCTGAATCGGACCAATGGGCGTGGCCCCGCCCATATAAGCCAAATTTTTAAATTGAGATATCTTGCAGAATTTATTAGCGAGAGTGCTGTCATTTTGTGTACATGTATCTGGTAGCGGCCTACGTGTTTGGTCAAAAAATTGAGGGGATTGGACCAATGGGTGTGGCATCGCCCATATATGCCAAATTAGAATTGTGATATCTTGAACAAATTGGTAGCGTGAGTGCTGCAATTTAGTGCATATGTATCCGGTGGCAGTCTACGTTATTGGTCCAAAAATGGGCGGGATCGGACATATGGGCGTGGCCCCGCCCATGTAAGCTAAATTTTGAAATTTAGATATCTTGGACAATTTAGGCCAAACTTTGAAATTAAGACATCTTCCACAATTTGTCAGCGAGATGGCTGTAATTCTGTGCATATGTATCTTGTGGTAGTCCGAGTGATTGGTGGAAAAATGAGCGGGATCGGACCAATGGACGTGGCTCCGCCCATTTAAACCAAATTTTTAAATTGACATATCTTGCAAAATTTGTTAGCGATAGTTCTATAAATTTGTGCATATGTATATAGTGGTAGTCTATGTGTTTTTTTCAAACATGGGCGGAATCAGACCAATGGGCGTGAGACCGCCGACATAAGCTAAATTTTGAAATTGAGATTTCTTGCACAATTTGTTAGCGAGAGTGCTGTAATTTTCTACATATGTATCTGGTGGTAGGCTACGTAATTGGTCTAAAAATAGACGGGATCGTGATTGGTCCAAAAATGTTCGGGATTTGACCAATAGGCGTGGCCCCGCCCGTATAAATGAAATTTTGAAATTGAAAAATCTTGCACAATTTGCTAGCGATAGTGCTGTAATTTTGTGCATACGTATCTGGTGTTACTCCACGTGATTGGTCCAAAAATGGGCGGGATCGGACCAATGGGCGTGACCCCGCCCATTTAAGCAAAATTTTGCCCAACTAGTTCATCTACATATATATATATAAAAATAAGTTGATTTTCTTTGTAATTGATATTCTCTGTAATGCGTGATTTTGTTTCTGTATATTTCCAATGAAAGGTTAGGTCAATGGCATGGTTGAGGCTCCTATAAGAGTTAGAAAGCTAATATTTTACAAATACGTAGGCAGGGATGTTGTATGAACCATGGAATATTCACATATTCGTTGTTTTAGACCGTGATCAGTTTTTACGCTACCAAAACTTTAATATTATTTTTGTCTTTTCAAAAGCCTCTTATAAGATACAAAGTTAAAACTTTGTAAATATGAGGTACTATAAACCCCAAAAATATGCGCGAAAAATAATTTTGAATTCGATTATACACGGGAAAACCAATTTTGATTACTAAGATTGTGGCCAGATTAGCCGTGACCAAATCAATTTTCATTCTTTCATATAAAAGTTCTGTAAGAAATAAAATCAACAAATTGTTGTGTATATACTGATCTCAAAGAATATTCTAAAATAACTATCCGTAGTCCAGCCATACTGGGGTCGTTCATACCATACGAAGTAAATAACTATTTTCGAATTTGATGTGCGTTATTATGATAACAAAGTGAGTTCCCCCGTCAAATAATGGGTGAGATCTGATTGGTGAATATGTATACATATTTGTACGGTATATTTTGTAGGTGAATGACTAAAACAACTACATAGATCGACTTATTATTTCGTATTAAAACTTTGTCTATGCTCTTTGTACTTAAATTAAAAGAGTGTGAGTGACATTACTAAATCATACATATATGATTTACATATCTATAAATACATATCTGTAAATCAACAAGACTACATTTCTGAATTAAAAGGATTTTAGCGAATTTGGAAATTTTATACAGAAATTTTCGATTATATTATAAATGTTCGCATGCGAAGCAGCGGGTCCCCGCTAGTACGTATATAAAAATTGATGTTCCAAATATATTTTCTTTCAATTCAACACATCAAAAACGGTGATTTTCCCCCGTATATTTTATATTTGTTGCGGGCCGTATGCTTTAAAGGCGATGCAAATTTATAATTCTACTTTGTTCAACTATTTGAGAAGCACTCCGTCCAAAATAATGTAACACAATTAGCCAACATTGTTGTAACGTAACGAATCATGAATTCGATGTTACATTAATGCAAACAATTATTATATCCAAATTTTGGCATCTTATGTCATAGGTATGAGAGGTAATGTGTTTTAGGTCCAGCACTATATACATACATACATGAGCGGGAATGTCGGTTTTATTGTGTCTGTGTGTGTGTACATATATATTCCCTCTGCATTATGTTCAGAAGCATTTGAGTATATTTCACCTGTACAGAAGATGTCAAACACACAGGGTACCGTGTACCCAGCCGTACTTTGCACTGTGTGTATCAGATGTTGGGGGTAAACACTTCTCACGCCCATCATCCACTTACATTAGAGGATGTATGCCCTTAATGCTTTTTAGGGAGTTTACAAACGATCTGTTCCTATTTATGGAGGAATCTTTTGTGCGAAATTTGTGTGTGCTTTAAGTGAAATTTCCACTTGTACGACGAGTGCCTTGTAGAGATGCGAACAATCGTCTGCTGCATGTTTGTGTGTTTGTGGCTGTCCTACTCAAATGAAATGAGTAGGACAGCCGACAGTGGCGTATGCATATTTTCATTTCTTCGAGCATCCCCAACATGAGACACGGAAAATATCGGGAGGAACATATTCAGGGTTGATTATGCAGCGCCTGACATTGCACTGCAATCTTAGCTACACCACTGCTGAGCTACTCCCAGATACAATAAATTCTATTAATTTCAAGCAATATCCAACATATAGCTGGAGCAGCAACAACAGCAGCACTTACGGATACACCGCCTCCTAACGATAATGTAGGTGAAGGCATTTCCATTATGGCGAATATGTTTTTGCCAAACATTAAATTGCGATTAAAAGCTGGGATAAGCTCAAGCACCTTAGACATTTACCCGGGACGAGGATTGAGTCGAGGAGACACCAAAGGTGAGCAAAATCCCGCATGAAGGAAGTTTCGTTTGTTTTCAAACGAATCTCTTTTACCATTCGCAGACGAAGGAAAACTGAAAATGAAAACTCGACGCAGCTATTGTAGTCAAACATCATCCGAGGCTGTAGGTTAGTAATACATTTTCCTTTTACTAGCGACTTACTATGGGTAGGTGGTATCCAAAACAAAGGCGAATGAAATGAAATGTAATGCTGTTGACGTTGACGTTGTCGTCACCCACCCTAAAATGTTGTCAGACCAACGCTGATACTTCCTTGCCGATAAGGCTTTGTGAAAGAGGGATTGAATCAAGTCTTTCAATCGTTGTCACCGCTTTAAATTAAAAGCGAAGGCTACAGACTGAACTGCAGAAAAGTGCAAATGTGGAATAACGAGCAAGGACCAGGACCAAGATTTGCTCGCTGTATATACTGTGTCTATCAAATACTGAAAACGGAACGACTTTCATTGCAAATTTCAACATACTGGAATATAGGTGTGCACTAGGATAATATCCTACAATTGTCTCAAACCGAAAAAAATACTCTACTCTGTACCCCCATATCGCATATGGAGTAGTCGGAAAAACTCCTACATAAATGTGTAATTCTATCACTAAATAAATAAATTTATGTAGTTCCATCTACTACGAGTATCTTTCATTACATTGGGACTGGCAATAAAATGGAAAATGGGCTGTTGTAACTGTGTAAAATGGGCTGTTGTTGGGAATTAAATAATAAACAAATCTACTGCCCGTCCGTTGATCTTGGAACAAGCCGACCATACCTTACCAAAACCAATGAAAAAGGTCCACATTACTCACAACAAGGGGTACAGTCAAAAGGAATTGTCACCTCCGACCATCAAAACACAGGTACAACGAGCAGTGGATATCGCTCAGAGTTCTGATGAAGTCGGCGATGGCAGATCAGTAGACCTGCTGCTCTAAGTCCAGGGGGTGAGGTTTAGCCAGGCGGCAAGTTGAATCCGTCTGGAAAACCGAAATTCATAGTCGCCACAGAGACCTCACCTGGGTTACAGAAGAACCATGCGACTCAGCTGATATTCTCCCACTCATAACTGGAGAATTGGCAAAATTGGTAAGACAGATAGTGAAAAGCGGCAGATCAAATTGATCCTTAATGTAGCCGCCAAGCCTTAGGCTCTAATGCAAAGGCGGTATCATCTATCTCAAACCACAATTGTAGCGACACACAGGCCATCCATCAGGTCCACTCCTCCCATATGGCTGTTATACTCGCGAAATTCTTGACGGTATCAAGATTTTGCGAAATCTTGGTGTAGTCGCTCTCCTTGCTCGTCGCTCGTATGACCTAAGTTTTCAGGATCAAAATCGAGATGGGAATGAAGAAAATGTATTTGAGAGAAATTCCTGCGCCTATCTGGCGATAATTTTGCAACAAACTGTAGATTTTTTGCTTGAAATCGGGGAATTAGCGGTTACCCAGAAAGTTGTAAACACCATCTGCTGCTTCATTGAGGGTTACACTTTTTTTCAATTCAATTCAATTTATTTACTAATATGTATAACAATACATTTCCTTAAGCTACAGTTGTCGAAGAGCTTCCACCCTAATGTCTAAAGACAAGAACACACATATACACATATTATATCTTTTAGAGATGAGGCATATATACGTATCTATGTACATATATGAATGTATCAGCACCTGACATCATCATCTACAGATACAAACACACATCCACAGATACTCGTATTCGCAGATTTGAAACGTTTGTCTTATTCTTGTCAGAAGTTGACTAGTGGTAGTTTGTTGTGAGCAGCGCTCTTCGAAAGAAACGTCGGATGCAAAGGTCCTTTCATGCAGAGCACAAACATCTCACCTCAAGGAGCACACCCACCTGCCCAGAATGAAAGTGTTCTCAATGTGAACTCTTTTGTGTTTCTTTGTTGCTCAGCGTGTGGAAATGGATCTCATTATAGATAACAAGACACTCTGAGCAATCTGAGCACTGCGAACGGCAAAGGCAAACTAGCAACATCTTGCCAACATTAAGGATGTAAAACTTTTAATTTTGTTTACTTGCATATGTACGTTTAACTTGAAAATGAAGGCACGACAGAAACAAGAAGGACGACCTCCTCCCATCCGTGTGATACCTTCCTTACTAGGTCTCGCTGCCATCAATGAATCTCGTCAGATGTGCAGGGTGCTGCTCTATTTGTGCTCGGTAAGCATTTCCCTCTTAAAGTACCAACTTCCAAACTGCGCTGCCAATTAAATGACCTCGTTTCCAACTTAAAGTCAGTTCGTTTCTTTAAATTGCTAAATCAGTCGTGCTTTTCTGTCATTATACGTCTTACCAATCAACTTAAACTATTTCATCAAATGTAGCGTCCGTTCACTATCACAATTGCTGCACTGATTTTCTGCGGTTCAACTGATGTTGATAAATTGACATCTTGTGTGAACAATGTCATCGATTTATATTGGCAATACTAGTACTCTTAACAAATAAGCGGATTCTTTACTCAACAATACATTTTTCTTACAGTGCACATCAAAACAATAGAATATAAGAAGGCATTCCTTCCTGTCCAAATGTCAAAATTTGTCAGTTAAGAACAGTTCTCCGGAAATATAACTTAAACTTTTTTGCACTTATCGATTGATTAAAATTTTGACAATTTCAAAAAATTCGGTAAAATCTGTCTCAAAATCCGCGGAAAACCTCACTCGTCGAAATCAAATTTATTATCAGTCGTCACTGATACTTAATCGATACTGGAAAGAATGCCATCTTACTTAATAATTTTTAGTATATATATATACATGTAATTTGGTGATATTTTCCACCTATGTATTGAGTTTGCAAATCGAAGTGTGAAGCTTATTCCTTCTTTTCAGTCTGCAGGATCATCGACCGTTGTGGATGTGACGAAAATAATAACACGGAGAAGCGTCAGTGCCGTTCAATGTTTATATCCATTTCTTGGGGGCTAACATGTTGAGGAAGATTTAATTACATTTTGTGGAGTGAGGGTTTGTGTCTTTAGATTTAGCCAACACAGAATTGGACGTATCGGAAATGGCAAGTAGTGCCACGCGTTCATCGCAAAGCCAATAGCGGATTTACATACATTTGTACATAATATTTGGAATGACTCCGGTGCTCCGTACCTTCCCGGTATCACTCACCTTACACTGTATGCAGCATTTGCCTCCGCCAAAAGTACACGTACGTAAAAGAGTGCCATAACATCCCCGAGATGCAGACTATAGGTGCGTACGGCAGAAACACTTGAAGCACTTAATGCTTTCGTCTTATCATTGAAATGAGACCACTTGGAAATGTCAAAATATGCACGTATCGAGGATGGGTAGTCGGAAGATTCCACAGTTCTACAATCCATTCATTTTGAGGCATTGTTGTTCAAGTGGTCATAATCACTTGATGAATGCTAATCTATTTTTCTATGTTCATACAATGAAGGAGATAATTCCAAATGAAGATTACGGAATGACTACACAAATAAGACATTTTCACCAGAATAATCCAACTTGAATATACACGCTGAAAAAATCGCTTCTTTAGTATATTGACCAAATAAATTCACATTAATTTAAAGATAAGTTTTCTGTTCTTCAGAAGTTCACAGCGAAATGTTTGTAAAATTCGCTTCTGTAGTACATTGTCCCATACATATTCTGCTTCAAAAAATATATATGTATAGGAGATACTCCAAATATATAATATTTGGTATGGATACTGGATACTCCAAATATATAATATAATATAAGAATTCAGACAATATATCGATACCATAATTTTAAGCAATGTTTTAAGTTTTTCAGTAATTCAAAGCTCATTCTCACGAAATTTTATATATTCTCACAATTCCTTCATAATTGAGGGAATTGTGGGAAAATATAAAAAATGCTTAAGCAATGGATTCCAAGGATGAGTTGAAGATGATAATCCTAACAATTATATATCAAGAATCGGAAGGAACAAATAGGTGGGACTATACATAATCTAAACAGATTTTCATCAACTTGGATCAAAAACCTCATTTCTGCCAAATTATATAATGATCGGACATAGAATACAGTTTTAAAAGGCTTATAAACTAAATAGGCGGAACAAATATATGAGGCTATATCTAAATCTCAACCGATTATCCCCAAATTAAATTTGTTCCTAAATTAATTGATAACAAATCGGGAGGAACATATGGGGGTTGATTTTCGCTAAATTTTACTGTGTTCTTTCTGCCGAATTTCGTACTTATCAGATATAAAATAAGGTTTCTACAGCGCTAACATATCAAATCGGCGGTAACATATATATATGTATATATCTAAATATGAACCGATTTTCCTCACATTCTGTATTGTCTCTATGTGTATCAAGAGACTGCTCTCTGTCAATATTTACTTACATACATATTGTTTAAAAAATGTTGCGATGAATGTACGTATATGTAAATATGAACCAATCTCAAAATTCAAATTAATTTCTTTGGCTGTTACATACAAATCCACAAAGTTGTATTACTCTTTACCACAGTGTGCTGTAGGTTATAATGAAAACTGAAACTGGAAAATGTCAGCAAAGTTTTAAAATTATTTTTTAAATAAAATATATTTGAAGAAATTAATAAAAAATTTGTTGATTGTACGTAAGAAAACACATATCGAGGGCTTGTATTCAAAAGTTGCTATGAGCAATTTTCTCGAAAATGAGTTTTTGATGGCAAATTATTCTCTGATTTGGCGGTCATCTGTCATATAAGTTTGGAAACGATTTTTTTCTAAAACCATTTTTTTCTAATATATTGTGAATGTAAAAGTGGATATGAAGAAAAAAATAAAATATTTAAAAAAAAAGAAGTAGAATAAATCCAGGGTTGCAAATTCCTAGAACATATTGCAATTTATTATATTTTATTTTCCTTCTTAAAAGGCTTTCGCGATGAAAAGCTTATTCGATTTACAAACACTAGAACTGGCCGAGGAAAAAATGACCCGACCGTATCGCAATTAACATCACTCTCTATCCATGTCGTAATTTAAAATATAAAGTGAACTTCGATGAAGAATAGTGGTCGAAAGTGGCGGAAAATCGAAAATCAAAGCAGCCTACGACACTTCCCAATTATTTATCGATATGTCCACCAAGTTTCAAGAAAATCGGTCCAGCCGTTTAGGCGTGGTGGAGCAACCAGCAAACAAATGATTTTATAATATGGTAATTCCAAAGCAAATGAATCAAAAAACACACATTTTAAAAATGACCCCTTTTGATTTTAATAATATGTGGCACAATGGTTATACAAATCTGTGTGGATTTTATGGCGTTATTCCTTCTTTTGTTAATAACTTGAATACAGGTCTACTTATCCGATCCAGATACAGTTACGCATACTGACATTGCTAGTAAAAATATAATGTGTAAAAATAGCATCAATCGGTCAAGCCGTTTTAAAGTTACACTAGTCCAGCCGACGAATCTAAAATTCTATATAAAATATACAAGAAAAATGATCTCGTATAGACTCAATAAAATTGCTATATCTTTTAAGTCCATCAAGGTTCCATTTTGAGTTTTTCATATTCAGTTCACAATAGTTTGACCCTTTATTACCAAAAAATCAAGGACATTAATTGATACTTTTTAAGGATATTCAAGGATTAAGGAATTTATTCCACATTTTTTTATTTCATTGCTCAATATTGTAGAGGAGTAGCAGAGCTTTTCATTGGTGTATGAATTTCTACAATATTATCTATATATATAAAGAAGAATGTGTGTTTGTTGGTTTGTGTGTACCGAATAGACGTCTAAACGGCAGGACCGATCTTCTTGAAATTTTTACAGAATGTACATGTGTGGGGCGTGGTGAAAATAGGGTACTTGAATTTTCGACATATCAAGTGGGCGTAAGACACATTTTAAAATTGAAATATCTTGCACAATTTGTTAGCGAGAGTGCTGTAATTTTGCACATATGTATCTGGTGGCAGTCTACCAATGGGCGTGGCCCCGCCCATGTAAGCCACATTTTGAAATTGAGATATCTTGCACAATTTGTTAACGAGAGTGCTGTTATTTTATGTATATGTATTTGGCGGCAGGATTCGTGATTGTTTCAACAATGGACGGGATCGGAAATCTCAATCTGGGGCAACGAAGTGGACCGGGTGCAGCTAGTATATAATATTGTTGAGGAGTAGCCGAGGTTTTCATACGTAAAGCGGTTAAGAGGAGATGGCTAATTCAACAAATGGTAATTATGAAAAAAAAAGAGTAAGAAACTCAGTCGCGTAAACCCTCACTTTGTGAGTAATGTAATATGGAATATTACACGAATTATTCTGACAATTTGTGTGGGAGTTACCAGAAGGGGTTTAAAAAATACACCTATTTTTCGCTGAACAGTAGGTTGAACTATAAACGTTATGAAATATTAAATTTTTTTATGATCTGCTCATTTGGTGTGGGAGGTACAAAGAGGCGTGGTGATAACGCCCATTTTTCACAGGGCTATAGGTACACAGAAAAAAATTTCATGTATTTTAATACATTGGTATTAATGTTATAAGATGTTAACTAAAAGGGTATCTTTGTGTGTGGGGTTCAAAAAGGGGCGTGATAATAACGCCGCTTATTCACTAGACTGTAGGCACTATAAAAGCATTACACTGTATAAAATATGGCTATCTGCTAATTTGAACTTCGTTGTGCTCATATCGAGCCCTAACCGCCCAAAAAAGCTTGACCTGACAAATGTACAGTTACGAAGAAAAAGTCAAAACAAAAATAACTCAAACGACATTTACTTTTTGTTTACAAATTCCTGACTGCGTAGTGTCCTATCCTATCCTACGGTGGAGGGTATAAAAAATATGCTAGTGCATATTTCTATGCAATTGCGGTTATCTTAACCGACACAAATACACAAATACAAATGCAGCTTGCTACAATGACAGCGAAAAAAACTTAAGTAACAAAAATCTTATTTTTTTCTTAAAACAGACTAATGCAACGAATAATACTAATTAATTGCTCCAAAAAAGCTTAACTTGAAAAGTTCATGTTAATACCTGCACTGAGTATAGAGAAAACTAAAAAAAACCTTCTCCTGAAAAATGTACTTTTGGTTGCTTAAGTTTTTTTTTTGGCTGTTAGGGCTCGATATTTAACATGTAAAAGTGGCTACGAACCATTAAGCGCAAATAATAGGGAATTTTGAAAACTTTTTAATTGGATCAAGTAGTAATCATCTTAGAATACAATGTAGAAGAATAATTAATAATAATTACTCTTAAAACTAAGGAAAAAACATTTTTTCGCTCTGCTGCAAAATAGTGTTTTGTTCATAGCCATTTTTGAATATAAGCCTACGATATATTATATATATTTGAAAAATTCATTTGGCAAATGTATTTTGTTGTAATATATTAACAGATGCACTCTAAATAAATGTTATATTTGTAAAAAATATACAATTATATTATTTGCATCCAATAGAAAATGTTGCTGTCTATCCAGAAAAGATAATGAGAAAGGAATGTACTTATATAAATCCGCCTCTAATAAAGGGTTAGACATTTAGGACGTAACAATTTTATATATTAATAAACAGGGCTGTGGAGTCGGAGTCTTGGAGTCGGAGTCTTGGAAATTTGACCGGAGTCGGAGTCCGGAGTCGAAAAATTATGGTCGACTCCGAGATGGATTGTGCAAAATGTATCATTTATGTGACAGAACTTTTGCACTCAAAAATGTTTGGGAAAACAATTTTGATACAAAAGTAGGATAAAATATTCGAAGCTTTTTAACCTTTTTTGTATGCCACAAATATCTATAAAGTTAACCAAACTATCGAGTTTTTTTATGTAAAACAGTTTTAGGAAAGCTCTGATTATATATAGCTAATAAAATAAGTATTTTTGCAAGACTATTCGATATTATTAAGTACAAAAGTACAAAACAATTAAGGAACTATATGATACTGTACAACACTTTGATAGAGCAGAATAAGCTCAGATATTGTAAATACAAATATGAGATAATTATCTTATAAATCTGAATCTAAATAGAATTTTCTATAAAAACATTTATACATGGAGATAATTTTGATCAAAACCGATTTTGACCAATTCCAATAGGTTTAATCCCTGGTGTGAAACAGTCCTTATTGCCAAATTTTAGCAGGATCGTAGTGAAATTTCGACCTGTACTTAACGAACAGCTTAAGATGGACAGCCGGACAGCTAGTGATTCTGAGTAGAACGGTATATTTTAGAGTGTGTCTAGCTGCAATATTTTTTACAAATCTGCCAAAAACTTATTTAAAACCCCCTGTAACATAGTGTGGTGTAGGGTATAATAACTAACGAATGAACAGTTTGCTTGAAGCGAAAATAACTTAAAAAAATTGCGGAATATTAAAACAGAGGCAGTTATTGATGAACATTTTATCATGATTTCATGTTGAAAGAATTGTCATATTAGTTGCAGCTTACAAGAAAAGCATCAATAAATAAATAATACAATTTTATTTAATTACTGATATTGAATACCAATTTTTTTCAGTTTTTTAACAAAGCTATATCTTATTTTCAAAAACATGAACTCACGTCTAAGTAGAAATATAATTTCAGAAATTTATGTTATTTAACTGCCGCAGTCGGAGTCGGAGTCGAATGATTTTAAAATTTGACTCCGGGAGTCGGAGTCGAGTAGTTTTGGCTCGACTCCGCAGCCCTGTTAATAAAACACAGAATATTTAAGATATAAAATTCAAATTTATACCAGGTGTAGTGCCACCACGAGCCCGTCTACAGCGATCTATTCTTTGAACCCAATTTTCTGTTGGCAATTTCGAGGTAATTGCTGAAGATGATTTTTCGATGAAATTGGTGAATTTTCGTGAAACTTTGCCAGAGCGCAATCGGAGAAGTTTCGGCGTTTCAAATGATCAAGTGACTTGAGTCAGTTTGATCTCATAAGGATGAAGGCCAAGATCTTTCCGCAAAATACGCCACAGCGTGGTTTGAGAGATGCCCAATTCCTGAGAACGACGTGGAATCGACGGTCTCTTTTGCACCGGAACATCCAAAAATTAAAATTTGGTTTAAAATTTATCTACTATAGCACGCACAGCCTGCCGATTATTATAATGATTATTACGGACGAAAATTGGAGTACGCGCTTTAAAAGTTGTGACCACCGACTCAAAATTTCGGTAGTAATTTTGAATGATTTCCAAACGTTGCACGTAAGTGAACTTTACTACGATGAAAATGTTGACTTCGACTGACGTTTTGACACTGAAATATCATTAAAATGTTTGAGGGTGCGTTGACATAAAGATACGAAATTGTTATGTCCCTATTAGAAAACCCATTACACACTAGACCGTTTATAGCACATGATGCAAAAAGTGAAAGTTGCTGCGATCTTTGATTTCCGGACCGAAAAAGTTTCCATTTGGCCTACAAGACTTCCATAAAAATTGTTGTGCCGATCTGATAATCCTAGGGTCTGCCCAAAGTTCATTCAAAATTTAGAACACACTTTATAGGGGAAATATTTTTTTTTTGTAATCATTCATAAACTGTACACTGCGTTCAGCAGTGTCGTTAACAACAAAGAGATTACGACAAACATCGAGAGCATCTTGATAATCTTCCCAAATGGATGTGTCATGTTTTAAAAATTCAGTACTAAATCCAAAAGCACCGAAAAAATTTTTGGTTTTGTATGAGACGAAATCGCTCAAATTATTACACAGCAATAGTTTCGGGTCGGAGAATTTTCGATCGTTTTCCAGATTTACGACGGACGCCTAACCATTTTTCGTTTCTCTTCGAGTGAAACATCCGAATCGAAAAATGCCAAAGCCATTGATTCTGGGGCGAAATACCACAAATGAATTTTCCATTTCTTCATAACCGCTTCAGACACATCTCGGTCGATTTCTTCGTATGCGAAATCTTGATTTGGTGCTCGTATCGCATTTTGCATGTAAACCACGCTTTGACATACAGCCGCACGAAAAAAATACATATATCCCGCAGCCCACTGGACTCTCGTTTTGTCAATGCAAACTGCTCTCGAAATATGTATATTTTTAAGGCATAAATGCCTTTTCCCATGAACCTTGCGTGGGATGTTAGACCAGGTGTTCGGAAGTTATCGCCGACACCACCAATAAACATTATTGTTAATTGTAATAGTTCCTTGTAGTCAGCTCGGATTTGTGTTTCATTTAGCTGTTTAATGCAGAATTTCTTAATGACTTCTCAGTCAGCATTACTTATTTTTGAGCGTACAGTTGGATCTTCGAGTCCGTTTTTAAACGATTTGTGGTCGAGACTTACCCAAACTGCAACAAAACGATTAAAAATAGGCACTTCAGGACCACAAGTCGCCGAAGTTTAACCTCAAACACATGTTTCAATACTGTATCCATCATGTGATGAGAACATGGGAACTTGATTAATTTTCGATCTAATTTGTTCTGCAACAAAATGCACGATCCAGTGTTTTGACCTGTATTTGATGAGTGTATCATGAACGACTTTGGCCATATTTTCTCCAGTACCAGCCGGGATTTTGGGAGCGCCCAAAAATTTTTATGTGTAGAACGATTAATCACAAGCTCACCAACAGAGGTCAGAGGCGTCGCAGCATTAAACATTACAGTTATCACATTATGAAATATCTGTCTATTTGACGGCAGTTTGGCTCCAGATATTGTATGTGATACATGCCCAACTGATTCTACGGTGCGAAATTTATCACTGGATCTAGTAACCATTTTGGATGTGGTCGGTCTGGAGACAAATAAGAATATGACTAAAATTAAATTTTGTACGTAGCTGTCCCTTTCTCAATTCACTTAGGCTGGAAACAGAGCGAAGAATTTAAGAATAAGTATAGAGTGAAGAATATAAGAATTGTTATTATTTTTCTTTCAAAAATATTTACGTTGATTTTAAATTTGAAAAAATAAATTTCGCTTAATTTTCCTTGAATGACCGGCTTGTTAAAAATTTATTTTAAAAACTAAACTAATTTTTTATGTTGGTTGGAAGGCAATATACAATTTCTTGTGGAAAATAAATATGTACATATGTAAATATTTTTCGTAGATTTGTTAAGCATTTTAATTTAATGAACACTTTCATTTACTTCAAAAGTATACAGAATTTGTGTCTGTCTCTCCCAAACATAATTTTTGGAAGACAATATTTGTAAAAGTAATTAAGAAACAACGATATTGGCATGACATTTATTTTACTTTTCTCCTCTGTTTCGGCATATATTATTTTGTATGAAAACATGAAACAAATGTATTGAAAAAGTCAGGTAAAATTTGTATCAGGTACATTTGTATATCACATTAAAAATATAACGCACGATGCACACTCATATGGAATGTGGGTATAAACAAATTCTTTCAAAAATTCCCTAATTATTCATTAAAAAAGGTTGAAGGAAAATACCCAAATTTTTATGGTCACATATTTTCATTTTGCCGACGGCATTTTGATCTTTTTCTTCGCTGCACACGCACAACCGACCACGTTGCTGTCGTAGATGAAATGATGTTGTAGAGATTGCATGAGTAATGTAAGGACAAACAGTCGTCGAACACAACATCTGAGAGAACATGATGCTTGACAACAAATCCACAATGTAAGGTACCCTTACATTGATTGATTGATACACTGATTCTTAGGAAACGGAAAAAAATTAACCAACAACACTATACAACAGAGTTTATGTCGAAGGGCCGTGCATACAATTTTCTGGTGTAATATGGGTTCCTAAACAAGAACAAAATATTACAAAATTGTTTATGGTAATAATTTTTAAGTTCCGATTTTCTTGGACGATGCATTGTTAGGCTTAAATAATGGTAAGTCGAAATCAACTTTATTTGACGATCGATTATCAGGCTAAAAAACGACTATTTCGTGTTCGACTTTTTGCTTCCAACTTTATGCTGAAATCGACTTTTGGTATTGATAAATCGGAACACATATAACTTTTAAAATAAAACACATTTTTATTTTATCCTAATATACAAACTTATAATTATCACGCAATCTATGACGATTTTATTTATAGCTCAACCAAAAAAATAGTTTTTTTTAATAAATTTTAAGGTAGATTTAACTTTACACGGTCGCTTACTAGGACCCATTTTGCTTTACTTTGCTAGTATTTTCATTTAAATTTCGCACGTTTTTCAATAGGTCACAAAATTTGAACTTAAGAAGCATATCAACATTTTCGGAAAGGATAACGTTTTAATAATAAATTCAGTTTATATCGCAATCCAATGTACTACAATTCCACAATATAACATATTTCGTAGAAAATCAGCATACTTTAAAATGACTTAATGTTATTTTAATCGACTATGAAAATCGCCTTTTAGGTCTGATTAATCGACCTAGGAATAGGTACGAGAGTTGTACGCGAGTACCAGTCTTTTGGTTAGTATGTAAAATCTAACGATAGGTTATGAAGTATCATACGGGCGAATAAACCGGTATATGGTTACCTATAGATGGGTCAATTGACCCCTTCATACACGGGTCAAAATCGACTTTTTTGATATATTTGAATCGAAAAGAAATATATTTGGAACAAAAATTTTTCTGAACAAATAAATTTCTTTGAAAATCAATAAAATTTATTTGGATCGCATATATTTATTAATACATTACCACAAAATATATTTGCTAACTAATTTTCTCAAATAAAACATGTGTTTATATAGAAATAAAATTATTGTTTAGGAATTTATCCAAATATATTTTGTCCAAAAACTTTTCAAAACGTTAAAAGTTTTTAGAATTTAAATTTAATTTTTCATTGATTTAGAGTTATACCTTACAAATTTAATATGGCGTAAGTAGGAAGAATTTTCGTTTTAAAACGCAAATTTTTAATTTCTCTTTATTCCAAGTCATTATTTGCTATCAAACAATCAAGCAATGTATCATTATGCAAGACTATACCATATCAATTACGAGTATAAAGGTATTTTACGAACATTTAAAATTTCCGAAAAAATTAACGTTGAATTACAGAAAAACATAAAACTTGTGTTAAAATTAAGATATTGATATATTTTTTTAATACAATAGATATTTGTTTCCTAAATAATAATCATCCCAAATAAAAAATAGTAGGACGGAAACAAAGATTTGTTTGAAACAACATCTTCCCAAATATATAAAATTTTTCAGCGTGTAGGAAATAAACATGTTAAAATCACCGGTCACTTCTATAGTTAAAGTACCGGTACTGGTTCTCGGTTAAATAACCAGTTTAGTACCAGTCTCAATAACCGATGAATAAACCGTTAAATGGTTATATGTAAGTGGGTCAATCCTAGGACGGCGACATGTTAAAATCACCTGTATTTTCTATATTTAAGGGGCCGGTAATGGTTCTTAGGGATCTGTAAAATCACCAGTTTAGTACTAGTCTCACGAACTGCAGGGTAAAAATACCTAAATAAATCGGCGATATACCGCTGATGGCAATGGTCGTGTTAATGTGTATGAGCGTGTGTGTGTGTGCATGAGTGAGCGAGTTCCGTGTTGCCAAACATGATTGATCAATTAAAAGTAACCATGTTTACCAAACGAATAACATCGGAGCTTAAACGATTAATAATAAATTCAAATAAATTTAATTAGCTGTAAACTGTAATTTAATTAAAACATTTACACAATTGTGTTCAACACAAAATTACAACAGCAACGACTACTTCACCCCCACAAGTATTCCATCTATGTATCCGCATGTTTGGAGATGTGAATATATGGTTGTATGTGTGCGAGAGAGAAAAAGAAAGCGAGTGTGAGGTGCACATCTTTATAAGCGTAACTTTATGAAATATTCACAATTTCAAATTGTTTTATGTGCTTTAAGCCCGTAACTATTTCACACACTCAGCCCACCGCCCCCGCTCCCTGGTCCACACACAACAACTTCCACATATCCGTCTGCCAACAGCCATCACCAGTCATATCCCCGTGAACAGCAAACACAGATACGAATGTACAGATAAAGCCGGTCCCTGCCAATCCGGGATCACACAAGCACAGACACTTACACGAACACACACACACGCGCTTGTGTGACCGAAATTTAAACCGCTTCCCTTTTGTGAAAAATGAAAATTTTATAAAGGCATACCTCCGAAAGTTTTCACTGATTGGAGTGAGTCCTCGCGTGGGTGGTGGAATCGAGAGTGTTGCAGGAGCGGCAAGGATCAATGATGCTGTCCGTCGTTGTTGCCTTTGTGAATGTGTGTGGTTGTGTGTGTATGTCAAACAAACGAAATTAAAATTCCACAAATAGTTAACATGCGTAACTTAAACAAAAGCGCTTAAAATATGGCAATTCCGTGGTAGACAGTGCGGTTGCTTTTTTCGTAATTTTTTGTTTGTCCGCCTCACAGACTGGCAGACTGACTGACTGTTTATTATTGGAGTCGTTGTTTTTAGCCGTCGCAATAAAAGGCACGCACAGTGCGAGAGGATAATCACACATGGATTGTTTGCCTGGATGGTTGGCTGATTCGAGTGAAATGTGTGCGCAGTCATTTGTGAAATGCTCAAATTTAATGAATTTCTATGTGAAATTCCGTAATGTGTGACAGCCTCCGCGTAGCGTTGAATCGGGGTCAGTGTGTGTGGAGAACGTACCTCTGAAATAATTTCTCAAAACTGGGGATATATTTTCGAAATTCCAGGACCTTAATTAAATTTAGACAATCCAATGGATGGCGGAATAAAACGAAAAACGTGGTGCTCTACTCTAAGAATTGTTTAAGATGACGTAAAGGACAAAATTGATTGTTAAATTAGAGTCTATAAGAAAAAGAAGGTAAATCGAGAGGTACATTTTTATAATACTTTAATTGAAATACGAACTTCGTCGATTGGATAAATATGATAATCCTTTTTAAGTGAAAAAAGTTACAATGCAAAAATTAACATTATTATTTCAGCGGTTATTGTATGGATTGAAGTACCCGTTATATTTCTGCACCCAGGAAAATAATTGGTTGGAATTCGATTGTAACAATGAAAAAATAGTACTAGCAACAAAAATTATTTTGCCTACACCGCACGATGGGAAAATATGATGAAATATGCGCGCGTAGGATTTTGAAGCCAACTTTCAAAAATCAGTTTTTTGGGATTGTTGTTTTATTGTGGATAACATTTAATGAAAATACCTTCAAATTTTATGAAAATAGAATTCTCGTTTGTTGGTGAAATGCGACCGGACTTGTAACATATGATAAGGTTATATAAATCTTAATTTTTGTGTATAAGACGTATTTTTAACGTCTTTAAATGAAGAGATATTTCCAAGTAAAAATACAGTTGTTTTTGTTTTTCAAAAAAATATACACAGTAAATGGAATACAACTTTTTTGGATCACGTGGGATCACTTCCATATGACATAGAGAAGATAGATGACTTAGTGATGTATCCAACAGTACCTAGTTTATCTGCGACTTTTTGCGATTGTGGCAGATTTTTGTACTTTAAATATGTGCTTTTTTTACTTTAAATATAGAAAATATGTGTGCGAGCTACATCTATCTATGAACCGATTTTCCCGAAATATAAGGACCGATTTTCTTTGTCCAAAAAAATAACTTTTACGAAATTTCGGCAAATCGGATAATAAATACCGGTACATGTCCGGCTGCATGTTTGTAGTGTCCTACGAACAAAAATAGCGATCCTATTAATATTATTAGGATTATATGTGTAATTTTTATAGTTTACTTCTCCTACAAAAAGTATAAAAATATAGTTAAACGCTTCTGCAGTTAATTTATATTAGGGTGGACCGGTTATTTTTTGTTTTTAATTTTACTTTTCCTTTATTAACAGTCGACGACGCATTGTGTAAGTGCATTAGTGCAACACTTCCGCTTTCAAAAATATTGCAGACGTATTTATGTTGTTTTGGTTTCAAATTCAAAAGCATTACCCGGTTTTATAGACTTTTAACGCAATGTTGACAAAAGTATATTTGAACTTCAATGGTCTATATATTTAAAACGCACCAACACACAATCAAGTAACTCAAATAGATTTTTAACTAAATTTTGTCAGCTTTAATTTAAAATCAAGATCACTGAAGTTGGTACGATATTCTGATTTTTACACTATTTCCACAAAGTCGTTTTTGTAGCTCCACTGTGCGATACATGGTAACAGTAAAATTAATTCTTGGTACACCAATTTCTTCTCCAAAGAATTCTCTTGAAGATAGTCCAAACCGTAGGACTCTATCTATAACGGTATAGTCATGTGATAGAAAATACTGATATGCGCGCGTATTTACTCCTTTTTCCCATTGTGCACCGTCTGTCGGTTGTATTTATATATAATTAGTTGAAACAACAATAATAACATGGATACGATCAAATGAAAATGCTTGCAACTAAATCGATGGTTGTCTCAATCGAATTAAGATTGTTTTTTCATTGACACTCGGTTAGTTGGGGTAACCAATTTTAAATTTTCATTACCATATGATCGATTTTTGGTTGTGACAACCAATGTTTTATTCTTGACAACAGAAATTGTATCAATAGACCAAAGATTATTATTGCAACGAATAATTGGTTACTACAACAGAAAAAATATTAATAAATAATCGTTTATTGGTTATCCCAATCATTTCCCAAATTTAGAATAATTAAATGTATTTGGGAAATACAACCGAAAGATTGGTTTCTGTTCTTTTCCTAATACATGACAAACAAAAAATAAAACTACTCGACATAAAAATATCTTCAACATTTTGTTCAAGAACGGTATAGGTAATCAAAAATAATCTCTTGTGGATAATAATGTGTGGAATACAAAATATGTTGTGCAAAATGTTTTACATAAATAAAAAATAAAAGCAACAATCATGAAATTGAAAGCACAGGGTTAAGCGGTATTTGCATACAAGTTTTGTGTTTTTTTTTTCTTTTACTAAAATGTGTGTCAAATATTTCCACATCTCAAAAAAGTGATGAATTTGTAATATGGGATTTTTAATTTTGTTATGAATTGTTTTGTTTTTTGTTCAATAAATAAAATAATAATTAATGAAAACTGTTTTTAATTAATTGTCGGTAGTATATGACTGACAAATTGTCAGAACGACCACTTTTTTTAAAACAGTTAGTTGTGGCAACTGCAACAGATAATTTAAGCCACCATTTTCGTAGTTGGTGCAACCAAATATGATTGTTGTCACCATTGAAGCAGAAGTATACCACAACAAAAATGTTGGTTGTCCTGATGGACTCGCATGATAGTAGACAGAACTACCAAAATTCGGTTTGCAAATAATTCGGTTGAGGCAACCAAACTGTATTCTGTGTGTAAATAATTTGTATTTTTCACCTACAAATATTTTAAAAAAGATAGGTTAATATTTAGAAATACGAGTATACTCCCACATGTATGTAAGTCCTTTCCGATGTGGCATATACGAATGTTGTTGAATTTTAAGAAAACCAGATATAGCATCATATACTGAAAAATATAATGTCGTAAAACTAAAGACAACGCCATATCTAAAACTATGATTTTTTTTGGTATTTTCTTCAACTAAAATTTTCTGTGAAATAATGAAAATTTACTTGTTTTCAACGAAATTATTTTCGATCCAAAGAAATTATTTTTGATATAACGCTTCGTTGTACATTAACGCTTGTGTGTACATGTGGACTTTGGAGATATTTCTTTGAGTTGGTGAAAATAACATTGATCTAAGAAAAAATGTTTTTTTATTTTTTTGGAATTATATACATTTTCATGTCGTTCTTTTAAAGTCCATAATTCTATTTAATATTAAAAACAAGTAAGAACGTTTCAGTCGGTTTAACCGACTAAGGTATACCCTCACTTTGTGAGTAATGGAATATTATAAGAACTTTTCTGTCAATTTGTGTGGGAGGTACCAGAAGGGGTTTACCAAATACACATATTTTTTCCTGAACAGCAGATTCTTTAAATACATTGCAATGTGCCGAATTATAAGCGTTTACGTGCACTGCTACATATTAACGTTATGATATATTAAATTTTGGTATGATTTGCCCATTTTGTGTGGGAGGTACAAAAAGGGGCGTGGTGAAAACGCCCAACGTCATTGACGTAAGTCCAGACGAACGAACGAACGAACATTAGAGAAACCAAATTCCTGACGTGAGTGACTGGTTTTCGTTCGCAGAGACTTTCGTTAGAAATACAGAAACAGGCCGTGGATGTCTTGGTGCAATAACGACTAATAAAATAATAATATTTGAATTCAGGAACAGCACATATTTCAAACCTATCTTTAAATAAGGTTGCAGTCACCCAAGCCTCTTTATTAGCACGCCAGTGTACAGGAAGATCATTTTTTAATTTCCATTGTTCTTGAGGCAGAACAGGCTTACATTTAACATCTCCTTCTGTGTTTCCGAAGGAGATTTTACTTGGAGGCTTTTAATCCTGGACATGATTACTTAGTTTTTCGCCAGATATGTGGTTGATGGTAACCTTTTCCAAAAAAAACTGTTTATCAGCATTCAAAATATTCTTAGAATAATAGCTTCCTTATTCAATTATGTCTCTCAGTTTAATCTTAAATTTTTCTGATGGTAATGTATCTGCACCAGCTGATTCTAATTTTAATGCCGCATCAAGCAGTTTGGCTCGACCAACCGCTTGATAGCTTCAAACTAAAGGTAAGTACACACGATTTGCAGATCGGACAACATTTCCAGAAAAATGGCGGAAAAATGCAACCCTATGAATTTACAACCGTGTGAACATAAAATTTTTGTTTTGCAACGTTTGCAGAAAAGTCATTGCGAGATAATTTGCAGATTGTTATATGTGCGAAGTTTATGCATGTGACAACGGCGCCATTGCCAGAAAAACATTTTATTTGCAACACTGACTTTAATGTATGTTTATTGACAATCCTGCATATAAATATTTACAAAATATATTATAAATATATGAAATTGTAATGTTTTCTTGCAATCATCTGAACTGTCAATTCTGGCAATCGTCTATACTCAGCTTAAGTTATTTCAACACTTTCTCTGTTGTCATCAGCTTTTTTCCACTCTACTAATGACAGAATAGAATGGGAATTCCCCTTTTAACACGCAAATTGAAAAATACAATCGCAACACACGGCGCAAATCGGAATCAAAACGACGCAAAGCAGATTGAAATTTAAAAAAGCGACGCAAAACGGGGCTCTAGTGTACTTTGTTAGATGCTAATTAGTGTTGGTTTGGGAAAAATATATCCGAATAAGAAAATATTAGAATGGAAACAATGATTTGTGTAGGATAACATCTTCCCAAACATATAACATTTATATGTGTTAAATATGTGTACAGGGTTGCCCATATTCGACGGACCCATGTTTTTTTTAAAAAAAATCAAAGAAAAAAATAAAAATTTGGCGGTTGGCAATCTTAATCATTTAATTTGTTCCAAGTAGATTTGTTTACATCAATTTTTGAATATGATATCTCTCAAATGACCGCCTCTGGCGTTGATGGCGTATTGTGCCCTTTTTGCAGCATTTTCCATCGTTTTCGCCAACATTTCGGCCGGAATAGCGGCTATTTCTTCACGAATGTTGTCCTTGAGCTCTTCTACGGTCCTTGGCATGTTAACGTAAACCTTTGACTTCAAATATCCCCACAAGAAGAAGTCAGGCGGCGTCAAATCGGGCGAACGCGGTGGCCAGTCCAAATCACCACTTTTCGACATCAAACGGCCCGGAAACAAATTCTTCAGAAAATCGATTGTTATGCGACTTGTGTGCGGTGGAGCGCCGTCTTGTTGAAACCAGAACTGCCTCATACGCTTTCGACGAATAATTGGCATCACAAAATTGGTCATCATGTCGCGATAACGCTCCTGGTTGATGGTAACAGCATGGCCATTTTCGTTTTGGAAGAAAAACGGCCCAATGACCGTTTTCGCACTAACGCCGCACCAAACTGTGACTTTTTCGTCATGAAGAGGCAATTCTTGAATCTCCTGAGGATTTTCAGTGGCGTAAATACGGCAATTTTGCTTATTTACGGTCCCATTCAATGTGAAATGGGCTTCATCGGACATGATAATTTTGTTTTTTGAGTTTTCACAATTGACTTCTTCTGTTGAATGTAAATTTCAACTATTTCAGAGCGCTCGCGTGGCGTGTATTGTTCCATGGTAAAAATCTGCTTGGACTGACGCTTCAAACGTGGTATGTCATTAAGCGATCTGACATCTCTGTCAAAAGTTATGGCGTTGCCAGATGGGTCCGTCGAATATGGGCAACCCTGTATGTTTCAAGCATAATATGCTTGGGAAAATATACCACCGAGAGATATATTTAAGTATATACTCAGTATGTATGACATGTATATAAATGACCCACGGTGCATGATAGCCACTCACACATGGCTGCAGTACATATGAATGCAAATATTTGTATGGATGAAACAGTGGCTGAGTGTTGTGTTTATGTGTGTGGCTGTACATGTTTGTGACAGTTAACTTAATGAAATTACCATAATTTCACCCATAAATGAACAAGCAATGTCTCGGTCCCGGGGACCCAAGTGTCGGTGTCAGGTGTTATGGGCAGACAGCGTCCGCAACGGACTACGGTGAATATTCGGGAACTCTTGTCTGCCGTTGTGCGTGTGTGAATATTTAATTAAAAACACCAACAGAGAGTAATTTCACGTGCGAATTAAAACAAAACAAAGCCCTTTCTGTGTTATTTTTTAAATGCACATCAAAATGAAACGCTCACGACACGACGCACAGTGGTGTATGAGATTCTTAAAATGTGTAGTAATAAAATACATTATTCTATCTAATCTTTCGAACAGAAAAAATTATTTTACTTTGTAAATCGTCACCTGAAATCCAAAATCACGTAACCCACATGTTCATGATTTTTCAGGAGAAGCAAAAAACAAAGTAAAGTAATTTGAAGCTTTTGACCAAATTTAGGGATTTCAGACTATTAAGGCGAAATCAAATAACAAATCTAGCGCAATGTACAAATTGTAGCGTACATTCTGAATTAATTAAATAAAATTTTATGAATATTTCCACTTTTTTAATGACATTGTTTGCTGCAACGTCATCATGAATATCGCCCATAAAATGGTCAATTTTTGATATTGAAGTCCAAAATTTTGTAGGAATGTGTAGTTTACCCTAAAGCCCCCCATACACGAGTACTGCCGCAGGAACGGCAATATGTGTGTATTGGTGAATTTGACACAACATGAGAATGTATTGGTTGCAGTATGAAAATCAAAATACTTTTGATTTTCAAAATGAACACATATCAATCAGATGAATTTTGTTCATCATTATATGCCAGATTATTGGAAATTTTATTATAAGTATGTAAACAACGAAAATTTAAAATAGTTTTGTGTGAAAAGTGAAAAAAATGGATAAATTAAATTTTGATTGATATGTGTGTATCGAAAATGTCAATCACACACGTACACAAGGGGTTCATCGGCATGAACTGCGGCAGTACTCGTGTATGGGCGCCTTTATAGACTATAATCAATCATAAAATTAATTTTGATTTTTTTGATGTTACGTGATTTTGGATTTCAGATGACGAAATAGTACATTGCATTATTTATACCCTGCAGCATATTGTGTTATAAGTTACCTCGGATTTTTGCAAATTTTTTGTATCCGTTTTGGAGCAAAGTTTTTATATAGATGTTATATCATTCAGACATAAAGAAAATTAGTGTATATCGAAAATATGCTAAAAAAGTAAGAAAGTTCAGTCTTGTAAACCCCAGCTTCAGTCTACGTGATTGGTGCAAAAATAGATCGGACAAATGGGCGTGGCCCCGCCCATACACGCCAAATTTTGAAACTAAGATATCTTGCACAATCTGTTTGCGAGAGTGCTGTAACTTTGTGTATATGTGTCTGGTGGAAGTTTATGTGATTGGTCCAAAAATGAGCGAAATTGAGATATCTTGGATGTCTATAAATCACAAATCGTCTAAAACCGATCTTGGTCAAATTTTTAGATAGTGCTTTCCAGTAATCCCAAAGCTAATTCCACGACGATTGGATAACCAACGACAATTTTTATAAGATTTGCATATTGCTGTAAAATATGTCTTTCCAAGTATTTTTTTTGGAATAATGTTACATTGGAGTCATTAGTTTTTTTAATTCTTGCAAATTTTTTTACTTTAACAAAAAATACGAATTTTCCAAATTTTGAACAGTATGAAGGCAATTTTCTGCTGACTTGGCACTTATGTATTATTAGGAATTCGATTAAATGTTATACAAATAGTTTGGTATAATTGCCTTAATAAAATAATTGTATACAGCTATTTTATAACGTATATTTACGGTAGTTTTTTTTGTCGATTTGTACATACACCCATTGGCTTTGGCGCCCTCTCGTAAAGTCAAAAAGAGCTAAATCAAAAAAAAAAGAATGTTATTACTTATCTTAATTGGGTTTGTCAAGATATTATGAGTACCAATTTTACCATTATTTGAGCCAATACATTATTATAGATTTTTGGGACAGATCACTGTGCGACTTCTCGATCGGGATGAAACTTGCACCAAGTTGATTGCTATGGATAGTAGTTGAAAATAGTCTAATTTTATACAAGACCTACCAGACTTTACGACAAAATAATCTATATATATAAAAATGGTGTGAAAAATGTATAGTAATTCATCAATTGAGAACAGCTGGACCGATTTGGCTCAATTTTTTTTCAGTTCTTCGTATTTGCCTGGAGAAGGTTGTTACGAAAGAAAATTTTGGGAAAACCATCCGGAAAAGTCGGAAAAAGCTCTCTTTTTAAATCCAATTTTTTTATTAATTTTCTATTAAACAAAAAAGTTTTCTATTAAATATATGTACGAGTATGTGCTATTTTTCTTGCTGCAATTCATTCGAGTTTTGCGTATTGTTACACTGATTTCGCGTATCACATCGACAAACGGTACAAGCATTACGATCAATTAAAATTCAACGCGATATTTATCAGCTCGAAAATTTTTTCAGATAATAAGTTTGAGTATAAGAGGTAAGGTTATCTTATTGGATTGCGGGCACTGCAAAATCATAATTTCGGATGAATGCACGATGGCGCATAAACGAGCTCTGGAGGCAGTTGACCGAACGATGAAGGATTTACGTGATTTGAGACAATTTGGTGAGTCTATGATATTGCTCTCCGGAGATTTTCGTCAAACGCTTCCCGTCATTCGGAAATTTACTGCCGATGAAATTAATGCATGCCTGAAATCGTGGTCTTTGTGGCGGCATGTCAAGAAGTTGAAATTGACCACGAAAATGAGAGTCGCGTTGCAGAACGACTCATCGGCTCTTGAATTCTCGAAACAACTGTTGGCGCTTGGCAATGGCCAAATTACTGTTGATGTTTCCACTGCATTGATATTGTTCCCGGCAAATTTTTGCGAGTTCACATCGTCGAACGAGGAACTCATCACCAAAGTGTTTCCAAATCTCGATTAGATTAGTGAACGGGCAATATTAGCAGCGAAGAATAAGGACGTCGATAGCATGAATTTTATTATTCAAAGTAAAATCGAACTCGCTTGATGTGCCAGGAGCTCCGACGCATAATTTACAGCTGAAGGTGGAATCGATCATAATCATGTTGCGGAATCTGAATCATCCGAAATTGTGCATAGTTCGCGGTTGTCCATTATGAAACTGATGGACAATGTGATTCAGGCGACGATCATCAGGGGAAAATTCAAAGGAGAGGAAGTCCTTATCCCACGAATTCCGATTATTCCAACTGATCTTTCATTCCAATTCAAGCGGATTCAGAGAATAAGGACGTCGATAGCATGCATTTTATTATTCAAAGTAAAATCGAACTCGCTTGATGTGCCAGGAGCTCCGCCGCATAATTTACAGCTGAAGGTGGAATCGATCATAATCATGTTGCGGAATCTGAATCATCCGAAATTGTGCATAGTTCGCGGTTGTCCATTATGAAACTGATGGACAATGTGATTCAGGCGACGATCATCAGGGGAAAATTCAAAGGAGAGGAAGTCCTTATCCCACGAATTCCGATTATTCCAACTGATCTTTCATTCCAATTCAAGCGGATTCAGTTCCCTGTACGATTGGCTTTTACGATGACAATCAATAAATCTCAAGACAAATCGTAGGAAGTCTGTGGAATTAATCTCGAATTTCCCTGTTTTTCGCACGGTCATCTGTACGTTGCCTGTCTTCTGTCTTCGTTGTTTGTTGTTTATCACATCGCTCTCTACTGATTTCGATTCCTTTTAAACAAATCGCATTAAAATTTTAACTATCTGTGTTTTATTGTCACTCTGGAGTTTATCTGAAGGCGTTAAATTGGGGCGAGGCGAAGTTCGCCGGGTCCGCTAGTAAAAATATAATAATCGTAAATATTTCGATGATTTTAAAAGGCTTTAATCAAACAATAGAATTAATTTGTTTTCAAAAAAAATTGGATTTTTTATATTACGGGTATAAGAAGTTGCGGGCTATTTAATTCAGTATTGTTTTAGGGGGTTTTTATGACGAAACGGTTACAATTTTTGATTGAAACCAATGGTACATTAAAGTATAACTTTCAAAGTTTATTGTAAAATTTTCATAAAAAAAAATTCAAAAATATGGCAACGCGGAAGCGTCTCGAAAAAAAGTTTAATTGCGGTGTCCCTCAAAACTCGCTACCGCATCGTCAGAAATTAAAAAAAAGATGTATTTAGTTAGATAATCGTTATAGCCAGGTAACACTGTCGATATTTTTTCAAAATTAAAATTTTTCAATTTTTGGAAACACTTTGAAGTTAATAATGCGATTATTGCGAGAAAGAATCGATTAATTGGTTATTCTTAAGTACAAAAATTGACAAATTGAAAAAAACTCAACAGCTTGTAAATTATGTAAAGAAATAGAGTTAAAAATTGCAAAAGGATCGGTTCAGTAGTTTTTGAGTTATGAGGGGTACCGTCTTTGAAAACATGGGTTGTGGGAAAAACGCTTTAAAGTTTTTTGATGTACTGAGTCACGTATGAGTGGTCCAGGGTTATATGAGTTTTTGCATTTGTTTGTATCACCAAAAGGAGAAGGGAGACACCCATATTTTTAACGGATCAGTGCGAAAGTCGGCGGAAAGAAATTTCTTATCACATGAATTAACACTGCTACATTTGGGGAAAATCGGTTCAGATTTAGATATAGTGCCCATATATATATATACAACAAGTTTAGATTCGTGTAACTTTCGTCTTTTTAGTCCAATTCATAAACCGAGGTCTGCGAAAATCTTCTTGCACCATACAGTAGAAATGAGATTTTTGGACATTCCCTTTATATCTGCTACACTAAAAGCCGGGCTCCAAATTCCGTACCAAGTTGAAGTCGCCCATTATTAGCGCAATACCTTCGCTATTTATTGCAGACATCACATTTGAGATGGTGCTCTAAAAATGGTAATTCATTGCCAGGTATGATGTTTCGGTTGGTTCGTAACTTTGCACACACGCAACAAAGAAGGGCCGGATTCATGAAGGCGCGTACATTCTAAGATCCAAACTGTGTCCGTGTTTAATTCTGAAGATTGTCATCAAGTTAATCGATAGGCTTTAATTCATTTTTGTTCAAGAAATCAATTGGTTGAAAATGAGTAGTTGATTAGAGCGCCTCCCGGAAGGCAAGTTCAGATGAATATTTCATTGCATATCGCACACAAAACACAAAATTTACTTATATGGGTGATTCCATGTCAAGTAGATGATCTTTTGAAACCTCTGATCGGGATGAAACTTGCCCCAAGTTTAGTCCTATTGGGTGGTAGTTACGAAACAAAATTTCAACGAGATCGGTTAAGGACTCTCCGAGTTGGAGGCTGTCAACGAATACGTACCCAGAACCGAAAAAACAGGGCAGGGAATATAAAAATTTACTTCCAGCACAACGTGCCTGATGTAGTTACTGTACATTGGGATGGAATTTTGCCAGATTTATTTACAAAAAGTTTAAAGGAAGAACGGTTGCCAATTATTGTATCATTTGACAACAAAGAACAACTCCTCGCTGTGTCAAACCTAGAGAGTTTAATAGGAAAGGATCAGGGAAAGGCCATATCGAACGCGCTCGCTTTAGCGGAGCTTGTGTTCTTTTGGAACATAGCTTGGAAAGGGTTTGCTGTTTTTCGCTTTTCTTCATCATGATTATAAATAGGTTCTCAAAACCGCTCCGAAACCAAGCTAACGCAATGTCCAGTAGCCCAGATATTCCTCTCTTCAAAAAGTTAAGAGACAGCGGAAAATACAAATTATACCAGGATAGAAGAGACGAAGATTATAAAAATCAGACCTCCTGGAGCTATGCATCATGCTAGCGATTTCCTCTTTCAAAATATGCTTGCTTCAGTCTCAGTTCCAAATTACCGTAAAAGACAAAGATGTCATAAAAGAAGTTTGCTTTTTTTATTGTGACTTCTTATGTAAAACCTTGGCTCGAATGCACTAATGCGGTAAAAGCACATAATCTAAATTTAAGCTGTTTAAAAACTTTAAAAGACTACGAAAAAGTCGACTTTGCAGTATCAAAAGCAGCTACCAGCAAATTCACCCGCCACTTATTTTATTTAAATGAGGAAGCTGTCATTTTGACTATGTCATCATTATTTGACTATGAAGTTTGTATCCATACAAAGAAGAAAATTATTGCGAATTTGAACAGAGATCAATTCGAAGATTTTCTAAAACGGTACATCCCAACGAAGGAAGAATTATCAAACATATTGTATGGTATGTTTCATAAATCATAGAATTATTACCTTTTGTACTTTAATCGTTTATCTATTTTAATTATTTTTGTTGCAGAAATAACACTAGACGAATTTGTGTCAGAGAGGAGCAAAAAATTATGATCTCGACTACAAATTGATATTTAATTCGATATTTAAGTTGGTTTTTGCATTTATAAAAGACTAGCTGACCCGGTGCGCTTCGCTGCCCTCAAAGTGCATTTCAGTGAAATAGAACCATATGATATGTTGACACTCTTGATATTACGGCAGTGTTTTCGGGTCATCCATAACCAATGCACAAATTTCTTGTAGTGCAATACCACTAAAATCGCTTGGGAGACCATGTCGCTCATTCTCTGTTGGGTCATATAGACTGCTGTGAAATGCTGCCATACCAATTAGTGCAGTAATTCTATCTGTATTTATTTTTTCTATAACGATGCCGCATGGCCGTAGTCACGCCCTCTAATCCGATATCTCATTTTTGTTGGGTCACATACTAACTTTTAAGGCACTTCAATACTAAACACACTCTAGATATAATGGTCTCCAATTATTTCGTTTTCAGCAAGCGTGTCGTATGCACAGATACTTCGACTGATCAGCTTTTTAATCAGATTCCGTAGAGTGCTATCAACAGCACCCACTCCAAACTTCAAGACGATTAGTGCAATGCCTCTCTATATTTTACTTTTAATGGTGGAGTCAAATAGAGTTGTTGATATGACCCTTTTCATCCACATACAATTGTAACAGGCTTTGTACATCGAAGCTATTTTTATGGAAATTTTTCAAACTCACATCTGCGGTTGTATGGGCGGCGCCACGCCTTTATCACTCCCTTTTGCAAAGATATCGCCGCAATACTATTCCAAATATTACGTTCTACATTTTTTATTTTTATAGTCGTTGTATGCCAACTGTTTCCATAGTTCCTGTTTGTAGCTCCATCACCCCTACAGGTACCAAGATCAGACCGCCAAACTTTGAAACCATGCACTCGATCTGGTTCCACATACCAAATTTCGCAATCGAAGCAATCAGGTTGTGTGGACGGTACCACACCCATTGTCACTATGACGTCAGTTTTTAGCATCATCGCGGGTTCTAGTACCAATGTCACAAATCACAAACCAGTCGTTGGTTCCATTACGCATACTGGTGCCAAGGTCACATATACCAATTTTCGTGACTCTTCCCGCAATAGTACTCAAAATATTGCATTTCTGGTTGTGTAGGCGGTGCCACGCCCACTAACACTATCACCCCAGTTTTCAGCTATATGACGCGTACTGCACCAAGGTCACAAATTCCCAATTTCGAGAATATTGCTGTAATGGTAGTTTAATTTTCAGGTTGTGTGGACGGTGCCACGCCCACTATCACTATCACCCCAGTTTTCAGCTACATGACGCGTACTGCACCAAGGTCACACATACCCAATTTGGAGAATTTTGCTCTAATGGTATTCGAAAATTTAATTTTAGAATATTAAGTTGTGTGGGCGGTGCTACGCCCACTGTCGCTACCACACCAGATTTTGATTTCATTACGTATACTGGTGCCAAGGTCACAAATACCACGTTTCGTGACTCTTACCGCAATAATACTCGTAGTACTTTTAAATTTTAGGTTGTGTGGGCGGTGTCACTATCACACCAGTTTTCGGCTCCATGATGTGTACTTGTACCAAAATCACACATATCGAATTTCGAGAATTTTTACCCAATAGTACCCGAGATATTCCACTGTTAAATTTCACGTTGTGTGGGCGGTGCCACGCCCCTTTGTACAATCATAACCGTATATAGCTACGAACCTTCCACACATCAAATAATTTACTCATGCAAAATTTCAGCAAAATCTGTTCAGCCGTTTTTGCACCCATCGCGTACCAACGAACACCATTTCATTTTTATATATCGCACCTGTTCCACAAAAGGGTAACAACTGAAAATGAAAAAAAAATTTCGTAGATGCCATAAACAGCTTTCGTTAATATAATAACCATTTAAAAAATATATAAAAAATTATGAAAATGTCTTCTTAATTGTGTTTTCTTGCAATGATATATTTCCGTTAATATGAATTTTTGGAAATATGTAAATACTAGCTTACCCGGTGCGCTTCGCAGCCCCCATCTTTTATCTATTTTCTGTTTAGGGTACTGTAAAATAGCTATACCTCTTTCTTTTACTTTTATATATAAAATACGAACCCTCGTTTTTTGGTTCATACGTTAGCAAATTTTCCCTCGTTTATGTTCCAATACATACATTCACACCCTGGTACAATATAAAACCATGTTTGTCCCACTGTTTCTATAAAGGTACGAATTTAAAAATCTAAAGTAAATGGCTCCATTGTACCACATTTAACCTTCAGTGTGTGTTTTAAAATGATAATTGATATTTCAAGATCCAAATTCGCAAGCTTAGGCCGTATTTCAAAATTGTTGTCCCATATCTGTGACATTTATTTAACTTTTTCCCCACGGTTTTAGTAGAAAAAACAATTTCTTAGCTTTGGTTTATGCTGTAAGAGCTACCTTTGCACTCAGGGACCACATTCAACACCTTTTGCACCACTGTTCCATATTAAACACTTTTTATTACACTGTGCTTCTAAAGTACGAATTGTTATACATATCTGGGACTATTTTGTTCCCTTTTTTCCCCACTTACCACATTTAACAATTTTACCGTATTTAACTTTTTTGCTTCATCGTACCATATTTAACCCTTTTTGCTCCACTAAACCATATTTAACACATTTTTTCCCCTCTGTAACATGTTGAACAATTTTTGCTTGCCCCAACTGCATCATAATTTTAACCATTTTGCACCACAGTGCTACATAATTGCAGTGCATTATAATTTTAACCTTTTTGCACCACAGTGCTACTAAAAGCATACATTTAGAAAACAAAACATTCTTATTTCATATTTAACTTACCCTCTCTCCCTGCATCCATATTTTTACCCACTGTACTAAATATACGCTTTTTGACCCACTGTGCTATATTTATGCTATATATTTGGGTCCACTGAATCAAATTTAACACCTTTTTGTCCTACTATATTTTGTCCACTATATTTAACCATTTTTGCCCCACTGTACCATAGTTAACACATTTTTGCCCCACTGTTCCATAGTAAACGCTTTTTGCCCCACTGTACCATACTTAACCCATTTTGTTCCACGTTAGCATATTTTACTATTTTTGCCCACTGTAATCATTTTTGTTATACTGTACCATAATTTACCATTTGTATTCCACTGTACCATTCTAACACATTTTTTCCCCACTGTTCCAAGTTAAAGCTTTTTGCCCCACTGTACCATATTTAACCCATTTTGTCCCACGTTACCATATTCAACTAATTGTGCCCCACTGTACTATAGTTAACCCTTTTTGCCCCACTGTGTCATATTAAACCCTTTGTTTCACAGTACCATATTTAACCCTCGTTGCTCCACTGTACAATATTTAACACAGTTATGCCCCACTGTACTGTATAGTTAAGCATTTTTGTCAAACGGTACCATATTTAACCCTTTTTGCCCCACTGTATCATAGTAAATAAATTTTTGCCCCACTGTGCTATATTAAACGCTTTGTCTCACTGTACCATATTTAACAGTTATTGCCCCACTGTACCATATTTAACCCTCTGTGCTCCACTGTACAATATTTAACACAGTTATGCCCCACTGTACTGTATAGTTACCCATTTTTGTCACACTGTACCATATTTAACCCTTTTTGCTCCACTGTATCATAGTAAATACATTTTTGCCCCACTGTTCAATAGTTAACGCTTTTTGCCCCACTGTGCCATTTTTAACCCATTTGTTCCACAAAATGTTTACCCACTGTACCATATTTAACAAATTTGTGTCTCACTGTACCGTACTCGTATTTAAAATGTGTCTCCACGCTAGCGTACTTAAACCTTTTTCCCCGACTGTAACATATTTAATCATATTTTCTCCACTCCACTATTTAACCGTTTTTGACCACAGTGCTCCTAAAACCATATAAACTCTTCATATCTCATGTTTAAGTTCCAATTTTGGCAGATTGTTCCCTTTTTTCCCCATGATCCATAATTAACCCGTCGTGTACCACTGTGCCTCTTAAAGTTAGAATTACTAAAAATCACTTCCAATCTCTAGTTTATGTTCCAAAAGTTACCCTGGAACCATTGATCCATGTTTGACATTTTTAAGCCACTGTACTATATTTTAGACTTTTTGCCCCACTGTGCCCCCAAAACTACGAATACAAAAAAAAACTTAATACCCCGATCAGTTGTCATAAAGACACCCCTCGCTTCAATTTTCACCATTCTAATATTAGGCTTTAAATTTGGCGGTGGTACCATATTTATACTTTCTGTCCCACTGTACCTCTAAATTTAAAAAAAAAACACTCCTTGTTCTTGTTTACGTCCCAAGAGCTACTCTCACACCAAATTTCACGATTCTAGCTCTTGCCATTTGAATTTGGCTGTTGTACTACATTTAAATGTAAATGTTCGAATTACGAAAAATCCTGCCAATTTCTGAATCTACCTCCTAAGGGCATACCAAATTTCAAGATTCAAGCTCATTTCGTTTAGATTTGGCGGTGGTACCATATTTATCCCTTTTTGCCCCATTGTGCGGCTAATAGTACGAATTTCGAAAAATCCCGCCTTATTGCTCGTCTACGTCCCAAGGACTACCCTCCCACCAAATTTCATGATTCTATCTTCAGCCGTTTGGCCTGGGCGATGATCAGTCAGTCAATCAGTCAGCCAGTCACGCAACAATTTTATATATATAGATTTACGGGAATATTTGTTGGGCTCTAGTGAATTTTTTTTTATTTTGAGTTGTTACCTTTTGTGGAACTGGTGCGATAATTATAATATACGAGTATAAGATTTGGAGGGTATGCGTTTCAAAATAAGAAAAATATTTTTTTTGTCATATAAGGGACACCGTAATGAACACGGCCAAATTTTTATAGCAATGTCCATTTTTGCATTGTTAGGGAGGTGTAGTGTATAATATAGTCGGCCCAGCCCGACTTTCTGTCCTTCCTTACTGGGTTTTAAAAAGGAAATCCTACCACTTGGGCTGAAAGAAAGATAATATGTGATTTTAACAGAAACCATTCGCTGGAATATATACGTCTAGATGCAAATTTTACTTAAAATGTTCACTGCAATTTCCTATAATGCTCTTATGTCATTGAATGCGATCGAATCTACCACCAATTTTATTTGTTTTATAATATGCCATAATATTTGAGAATTTTTGCTAACATTTCTAATTTTAATGTTAAACAGATAAATGGGCGTGTAAATATAAGAAAAATGTGGAATTATTTTTTATATCACAAAAATCGTAATTTCGGTGCAAAAATCCTCCTATCCTAAAGGACGATAAATCGTAATTTCTGGCAACACTGGAGATTGAGATAAATCATTTAGTGAATGCGATCACAATTGTTATTTGTGCTTTTACGTATTCACATGATATGTTACTAATTCACGAAACTGAAATTTAGAGCAATCAAGTGGACCGGGTCCAACTATAAATGATTGCGACTGCTGCAATCAAAATGTGTATTTTCATAAATAAGCCAATTATATAGCTTAGCATTTACCTAATATTACAAATTATATAAGTCAACTACATTATATAGATTTTAATAGCATTTCTTAAATTACGACAATTCCAGTGCCGCCATAGGGTCGTATGAACCCACGAAAATTCGATTAAACATATATGTATAAAGCCGGAGCGTGAGCCATACTGAGTCAACGCAGAGTGCGGTGACATGATGCTGAAAATGAAATTAATTATAAACAAATGACGGAGACGTAAAGCACCTGCGGTCACTCGCTTTGCTTATTATCGGTAAAATCACACGCAAACGTGCGGACCGAAAGAAAGTGGGAAACCGAAAACAGCAACGGATTTATCGAAGACACGCATTAAGCATATGTTGGGTGTCCTTGGTCACACATGCACTACACTGCAAATGCAAGTGCGAGGATGTGGAAAAATCTGAATGAACCTACTTACGGTACTCATATGTCTGTGTTCGCTGATCCAGTGAAAAGCGCGAAATATTCAGGCGGAGTTGTAATTTAATTGCGCTTTGTTGCTGCGAAACTCGCTGGCGGAGCAACAAGAGCTCTCCAACGACCCATGCAATGGAGGAGAAAGTATAAGTAGTGTCAAGAAGGACAACGTCACTCCCATTCAGTTCTTCTGATTCCCGCAATGCAATTACGCAACAAATAACACAACGGCTTGTTTAACCCAAAAGCAATGCCGGCAACACCATCGCCGCCAAGGACTGCACATCCTCTACAGCCCTGACACAGCACCCGACACGAATATGCTGCTGCTGTAAAAAATAAAACGTATATATGTATGTGTTTTCTTCTGTCGTAATAAATGTCATTTAAAATTAATAAATTTAATATTGAAAATAAAAGACCATAGAGTCAGAAAACTGTCGTAACGGAGTCAGTGCAGTGTGCCCTCTATTGCCGCCAGCGAATGTCTTTCGCAATATTGTCACCAAGCATTGAGAATTTACACAATTTGGGCATGTAAAATGCTCGATTGGGGACGAAGCGAATGCAGTGAACAAAATATTAACCTAATTTAAATATTTAGTGTCAAACATTATAATCTTAAATAAAACGTTTCAAACATAAAATAAATACAACATAAACAAATGGTTCGATAGCATTTGCAACTCAGCACGGAAAAAGTCGATGAAATTTCTAAATACATATCGAAAATCACAAAATCCAGAGGATAGAGAACTGTATCAGAAAGGTAGACACGATTACCATATCATATGCAACAGATAAAGAAATGAGTACTATGCTCGACTAGAGTCAGAACCAAATTCCGTGCATGACAGTAAAAGGTGCTGGTCTATAGCGAGACAAAAAAGAAACCAGGAAAATTGCATAGGCAGTCAAATTACAGCTGAACTTTTCAGAGAATATTTTATGGTTTTATTGAATCCTGTCATCAATGCACCTGATGTATCTTATGCGGCCTTTCTAATAACAGAAGAAGAACTTGATAAACTATTTACAACTAGAGAACTAAGACATCATCTCAGAAAAACCAAACCGAATAAAGCTCCAGGAGAAGACCGAATACCATATGAGTTTTTCGAAAATGCGACCGATGATTACTTAGAGGAACTTGCACATGCATATACGCAGGTGTTAAATGGAAAAGCTACCTGCGAATTGTTACAGAAAAGCATTATTTATTTAATTCATAAAAAGGGAGACGTGAATAAAGTTGTAAACTATAGAGGAAAATCCTTTATGAATTACGATGAACGAGAGAATATCGGATTGCGTAACTCGTAATAAAAAATTGAACGAGTTCCAAGTAAAGAATTACTACTACTACTACATGAACAAAATACAAAACAAATTGAATTTATATTAGATTTTTTAAATGTTTTTAAGGATCATACGCTTTGAATTAATATGTGTATATTTAATTCATAATGAATGAATCCAAGTTTTTCCTCAGTCGTTTTGGAAGGTTAAGCTATTAAAAGGGAGTAAATAATATATTTGTATAGATTGTGGCATACTGTTATATTAAATCAAAACCAAATTTTTTTTTATGGATACATTTTTTTTTTAAATTTTTTTTTTATTAAAAATACTACTATCGTCGAGGGTACCCTTAGTATTTGCACTATAATTTTTGGAGTGTATGCCCGATCAGGTCGACTTATACGTTAAATTGAAGCTATTAATGTGGGCTACCAATGTTTCTTTCACAGTGGTTTAGTAACAGTCATTAAACAAATTGGAAAAAGTAGATTTTTTCAAAAAAAATCCTCGGGAAAAAAACATAAAAAATAGAAAAAAATCGAAAAAAATATATTATTTTATTTTTTAAAAGTTTGCATCCTAGCGAAGGTAATAATGCCTATTTGAAAAAAATCTATGGATAAATGTATTAATTATAGCCCTTTTGGTAGAGGTAAAAGAATTTCAAAAAATCTTTTTATTTTAAACTAGCATACCCGGTGCGCTTCGCAGCCCCCATCTTTTATCTATTTTCTGTTTAGGGTACTGTAAAATAGCTATACCTCTTTCTTTCAAAATGACATGATTATTACATATGGTGCAAAATGAAGAAGATTTGATTACTTTTATATATAAAATACGAACCCTCGTTTCATTTCTAGTTTATGTTCCAAGAGTTACCCTGACATCATCGTACAATATTAACCCCTTTTCCCACAGTATCTCTGGACGATGAAAAACAATTTTTTTTGGTTCATACGTTAGCAACTTTCCCCTTGTTTATGTTCCAATACATACATTCACACCCTGGTACAATATAAAACCATGTTTGTCCCACTGTGTCTATAAAGGTACGAATTTAAAAATCTAAAGTAAATCGCTCCATTGTACTACATTTAAACTTTAGTGTGTCATAATTAACCTCTTTGCACGATTGTACAATATTTTAAAATGATAATTGATATTTCAAGATCCAAATTCGCAAGCTTAGGCCGTATTTCAACATTTTTGTCCCCTATCTGTGCAATTTATTTAACTTTTTCCCCACGGTTTAAGTAGAAGAACCTATTTGGAAAAAAAAATTTCTTAGCTTTGGTTTATGCTGTAAGAGCTACCTTTGCACTTAGGGACCACATTCAACACCTTTTGCACCACTGTTCCATATTAAACACTTTTTATTACACTGTTCTTCTAAAGTACGAATTTTTATACATATCTGTGACTATTTTGTTCCCTTTTTTTCCCCACTTACCACATTTAACCATTTTACCGTATTTAACTTTTTTGCTTCACCGTACCAAATTTAACCCTTTTTGCTCCACTAAACCATATTTAACACACTTTTTCCCCTCTGTAACATGTTGAACAATTTGTGCTTGCCCCAACTGCATCATACTGTTAACCTTTTTGCACCACAGTGCTACATAATTGCAGTGTATCATAATTTTAACCTTTTTGCACCACAGTGCTACTAAAAGCATACATTTAGCAAAAAACATTCTTATTTCATATTTAACTTACCCTCTCTCCCTGCATCCATATTTTTACCCACTTTACTAAATGTACGCTTTTTGACCCACTGTGCTATATTTAACCTTTTGGGTCCACTGAATCAAATTTAACACCTTTTTGTCCTACTATATTTTGTTCACTATATTTAACCATTTTTTCCCCACTGTACCATAGTTAACACATTTTTGCCCCACTGTACCATACTTAACCCATTTTGTTCCACGTTACCATATTTTACTATTTGTGCCCACTGTAACCATTTTTGTCATACTGTACCATAATTAACCATTTGTGTCCCACTGTAGCATTCTAACACATTTTTTTCCCGACTGTTTCACAGTTAAAGCTTTTTGGCCCACTGTACCATATTTAACCCATTTTGTCCCACGTTACCATATTCAACTAATTGTGCCCCACTGTACTATAGTTAACCCTTTTTGCCCCACTGTGTCATATTAAACCCTTTGTTTCACTGTACCATGTTTAACAGTTTTTTCCCCACAGTACCATTGTTGAAGCAGTTGAGAGCTGAGAAATCTCGTAATATATATATCGATGGCTTATATCCAAAAGGTGCTATATTTAGATTTTCGAAAATGAGATTTTGATGGCAAACGCTTCTGCTTCACATGATTGACCTACGGTGTAAATTTTAGATTGAAAAAAATATCCTAACACGCCTTTTTAACATTTTTCTTTTTTTGCTATGTTGTTTTATGTATTTTTAAGAAGAAAAATCAGGCTATACTATCATTTTATATTTGCTCTCTAAATTGCTTACAATTTAAAAACCGCCAAGTTCAATAATTTTTCGATGTGGTATGAAATTTTGCTGTAGATTTTGACACGCTGATTACAATTCTGTATTGAAAATTTTTGCAAAATACATACATTTAGAGAAAACCGCGGAAGAAAATTTAAAATTTGATGTATTTTGCAAGCCCGTGTAACACTCATAAGCCTTCTTAAGCGATGTTTAAGGTGCCTACTGTGAAGAGTGAATTTTACTTTATAAAGTGTATTGCAAAATAGTTGAAAGCAATGACGACTTTATAGCGAAAATGTTATGCTTTGACTGCAGAATCCTAAAATATATAATATTACCTGAAATGCGCTATAAAACGAGAAAATGAATTGATTTTTAAAATATTTAAATCAAAAAATACGTAGAGTATTTTTTTTATTATGAATTGCCGGTTGTATTCAAAACGTTATAACATTGAATGCATTTTCAATGCACATATGAGAAAAACTAGTTAGGTGTGATATCTACAAAATGTCTAAACTATTTACATTGATATGGGTATCGCAGAAAAGTTAGAAAAAACACTATGTCCAAACTACATTAAAAAATTTGCAAAATATTGCAAAACTCCGCGAAATTATTTTTTTTAAAAGAAAATGATGTGAGTAATGCAGAAATCAATATGTTTAAATAACTTCAAAAAATTTGCAAAAACACTGCAAAAGTCCACATCAACTAACTTTAAAATATTGCAACAAATCGCGAAATTCAATTTTTTTCGAACAACAACCTCTACACCACGGTCAGCTTCCGATTTCTATGAGTAAATGGAAGCATTTACAAGAATTGAAGTCATTGATTCCATATTATCATAACGTTTATCATAACATAAACTATATAGCATTACGTGTACTATTTGCAAATATACAAAAATCGTTGATGCCGTCGTAAAAAGTTGTTGTCTTCACATTGTATGAGGGAACACTCGCGTTCTTTTCAACGTATGTAAGGTTTTTATATAGAATCGCGACAAAATCGTATTTCATTTGGCTACCCACACTTCGTATTGAAAAATTTCTGCGAATATAACCCTATCAATTTATTTATCCATAGACAGTTTGCAGTTTAGTTTCAAAATATCTTTTAATTTTAATTGTGTTCAAAATGTTTTATTTTCAACAAAAGCTGCTATACCTTCAAATTCCACAAAACATAGACAATTTCCGAAGAAAAATAAGGGCTATATTTCAGACCTTCGCGTACAATTGATTATATTCAAATTTTTTTGGTTGTAGCACATAGTAGCAGTATGTAGAACATATCGTAGAACAAAAGTTCGCTGAAGCTCAAATAATGTGACAATAAAACAGTTTTTTTGCTCTCCTGAAAAAATGGGTTTTTTAATATAGCCACAAATGGATATAAGCCATCGATATATATTATTGAACTAGTTTAACATTTGAACATACATACACCCAGAGAAAAAGCATCATTCCATCAATGAAATTTTACATTGTATCAATGAAAAGTTACATTGTTTTTGAACCAATGTAAGGCTTCATTGATACAATGTAAAATGTTACATTGAACTAGTAAATGTTTCATAGAAATTTGTTACATTGATGTCATGAAATATTACGTTAATGTAATGAACGAGTCATTAATGTAATGAAAACGTTTCGTTGTTGTAATGAACATGTTTCGTGGGTGCAATGAACATGGTTCATCGATGCAATGAACATGTTTCAGTGATTCATAGAACATGTTTCATTGATGCAATAAACATGTTTCATTGATTCAATGAACATGTTTCATTGATGCAATGAACATGTCTCATTTATGAAATGTACATGTTTCATACCTTTGCTCTGAAATAAAATAGAAAATTAAACAAAATTCTCCGTTTTTTATTGCAATGTTTATTGTAGTACATCAGTGTTTGTTCATAACTTTAAAATCATTTCAATCTGAAAATATAATATAAAAGATAAATAAATAATTAAAATTGTGGGTTTTGAGAAATTTTAAAATAAAAAGACAACTGAAGTTGAGAAAATAAAAAATGAAACAAAAAAAATCACAATACAATTTGTTCTTTTAAATTCGTTTTTTAACTGCATTTGTGAATTCGTAAATACAATTTAAGTAAACACTTAAACCGCATTTTTACATACTTACTAATTGAAATCCATTCACTCGCTTGTACTGAGGCCAAAGTGAAAAAGCTTAATTAATATTTTTGCTTTTGTGCATAATTTTCGAAGTTTGGAATAAGCAGTCCAGGCCAACCTAAAGTCATCTGCGGATAGATTGTCATATCTAAGGCTATGTGCGTACATTTCCGCATTTTCCCCAATTTCTAAACAAATAAAAAATTATAAATATGAATGAAAATATGTTTAGGACATAACTTGGTAGAAAGTACTTACCTAGTGTTTTTGGAATGTTTCATCGTTGACTTCGGATATGGTTCCATTTCAAGCTTGACGTGTCTTTGTATGTACTTCCACAACATCTATAGTTGTCATTTGTTTTAAGAAAATTATATTATTTTAAGTGCTTAAATAGATTTAATTTCTTTCAAATGAAGTACCACACAAAAAACATTTCTCATTCAGTATTTGTTGACATTTTGTTTCACTTTTAATATTTTCACTTTTGAATTTTTTTATTAACGCGCACAACTACGTCCGTTTAATGTCTATTATAAACTAAATCAAAGGGCTGCTGCCAGCACTCATGCAACAATTGATTCTTCGCCACTGATTTGTTTTGACTCGCCAAACACACAAAAAAATAACTGGATATTTTTTTACGAAGAGTTTGCATAGCAAGGGGTGGGTTGTTGTTGTAAGTTTGCCATAGAGAATTTATTTTCTGGTCGCAACAGCACACCTAATGCATTTAATATTTGTTTATCTATTGATGACAGTTGTGGCACAGTGGTTCAGAATAATTAATATCGTGCACTAACTGTTTAATATTCGAAATATATTGTGAATAGAATTCAGCTTCACGACAATAATCGATTCAAAAAAAAATTAGTTTACAAATTCGTAAACGTAAACAGAATGGATCATGAATACATAAAATTTGATAAAAACCAGTAAGGAAAGACAGAAAGTCGGGCGGGGCCGACTATATAATACCCTACACCTACCTACCAATGCGAAAATGGACATAGCGATAAGAATTTGGCAGTGTTCATACATGTAATAAGCAAACTCTCTGCCGATTTTCGTACTGATCGGATATAAAACACGGTTTCTACAGCGCTTACATGTCAAATCGGGTGTAACATATATATTGGGACTATGTTTAAACCTGAACCGATTTTCCCCGAATTTGGCAGTGTTCATACATGTAATAAGAAAACTCTCTCTGTTAAATTTCGTACTGATCGGATATAAAACACGATTTCTACAGCGCTTAAATGTTAAATCGGGTGAAACATAAATCTGAACCGATTTTTACCAATTTCAATAGGGATCGTCCTTGGGCCAAAAAATACCACTATGCTAAATTTCATCACAATCGGACCATAAATACGACCTGCACTTTGATTACAAGAATACATGGACATACGGACAGACGGACAGACAGACGGACGGACAGACAGACGGACATGGCTAAATCGACTCAGAAAGTGATTCTGAGTCGATCGGTATAATAAACAATGGGTATATCTCTTCTCCTTTTAGGTGTTACAAACAAATGCACAAAGTCATAATACCCTGTACCACAGTGTGGTGTAGGGTATAAAAACCCTTTTGACAATTTTGAATTAATGTACACCGACTGCTGTTTGAATAATAATAATAATTAAATAAATATGTCAGTGCGATTATAAAAGTATAAAATTATTGCCAAAATGTCATGTTAATTGATAATACATCTAATAATATGAACACCTTGAAATTATTAGTGAATCATATTATTACCAACAAACCACCTTCATTCGACGTTCATGCCACTGTGCGGTGTAGATTCATAGAATTCCGCCTCTCTCTCCTCTCAAACAAATGCAAGAAAAATACGCCGCTCCATCGTTTTCATTGAGCTTGCACGACTCTGATTCACACATCACATATTACATTTATTACCACACAAACACATTTGTGAAGATATAGGTATGTACATATGTGTGTAATGTGACAAAAACTTTGTTAGTATATTCACAGTTTAAATTCATTGCTGGAATGAAACTTTACATTTCTATCTATGAATTGTTACATTAATTTAATGCATCAGTTTCATAGACCTCCGTAAAGTATAGTTGTTTAATTAACACCACTACATACTCTAAAATGTTTATAAAATAGATAAAATATATATATAGAACATCAATATAAAGCTAATTTCATTGTTTATATTCTTCACCGCACCACTTCATTGCAGCAATGAAACTTTTAAACTTCTATGAAATGTTACATTAATATAAAGAAACAGTTTCATAGACCTTTTTTGAGAATAAAAAGCACATAAAAATTATTAAATCTGTTTGTGTAGTATTAATTTGTTTTATTAATGTTAAAATCTTTACACCACTGATAATTTTTTTGTTAATTTTATATAAGTCTTCCTTTTTTTATAAAATGTAAACTTCATACCATCAATGTAAACCGTTTCATTCCATCAATGACACGTCATAAAGTAGAAAAACGCTTTAAAGCAACATTTCATTCCCGTAATGGCATTTTCATTGCATCAATGAACACTTTCATTGTATCAATGTCAAATAATTAATGAAACGCGTTCATTGATGCTATGAAGCATTTTTTTTCAGTGTAATAACTAGTAGTCAATTTAGTTTGAAATCGTAAATAGAAATCGTAAGTTTCGTTTGAAATGCGTAGAAACTCAACGCATTTCATTTAGTGATGTGCCTTCGAATTAGAATCACTAAATACGCTTTCTTCATACGACTTCATTTAGGTCAGTGGTCGAATCGTTGTTTTGTTAAGCCTTTCCGAACACTTGTTGTCGAATGATTTTGTTTTTTGGCATTGAATAAAAAATATTCGCAGCGACGTGATCGTCTCTTTCTTCGGAAAATTTAAATTGAATTTTAAGCAAAAAAATAACTGTGTACGTGCCAAAGGCACTGAAAAATAAAATAAAAGTATATTGTTAACTGCCACAAAGTGGCCAAAGTGGATATCGGCGTTTTATTTTAAAGAAAAGTTGCTGAGACGTCAAGAGACTTGGTATTGCCACCAAGCCCAACGAGATTCGTTGCTGCAATTTCTAAAGGCGAAAAAGCTCGCTTAAACATTGGCGACCGTGACAGGACCCCTGTAATTGGAAAGTATTCGCCTACGAATTAGGCCCCATTTTGCTGTTGACTGATACGGAGGTGAGGAGTGTTGCAGCAATTGGATAACTTACAAATTGGTGGTGAATTGTGGGGCAGTGTTGCTTTTTAGAACGGCAAGGGGCACGCTGCTGAATTTATAGCAGAACTTGAGGTTCCAAAAAAAAGGAAATCAGGTTGTATTAATGAATATAAATTACTAACATAATAAACAATAGTATATTTGTTTGCGAGTCGTAACCTAACCTCATCCTTACATAACCACAATAGAAGTTAAGCTTGAACGCCATTTTAATATTTGTAACATCGCTACTGCCATACATCATTCCATACACATATCCATTAAAATAACCCCAAGTAGTTCCCAACATATATTAATATATATTCCTGCATTACATCAAACACAAACATATCCCCCTTACATCCTAGTAGTCGTCAAACATCCAAAAAATTTTAGTTGGAATATTTTACATCAAACACAAGTAATTATAACACCATTTAAGTTTTAATAGGAGTTCCCTTTCAGAATGATGGAGTTTTCTTTGCAAACTAAATCTGCCAATTGAGGAAATTGATGACTGATCGTGTTTGATGTAATTATAATTAACATGTGTACTTTTTGGAAGTGTAATAAATAGATTAATAGAAAACGGATTGTATTTAGAACTGTGTTGACATTTTCTGCTGAAACTAGAAAAGGCTTATCGACTTTAGGACTTGCGAAATTTTATTTGGTTTGCTGGGTTGTCGTGTTTTTATTTCAACTGTTAAAATTTTTCGGAAGTTTAGTTGTTGTTTACTAGAAAATATGGCCAATAACGATGAAACTGAAAACATTGATACCGCTACTACATCTTTACTTTCATCACTACAAAAGCAAAGGTCATCAGCAAGAGCCAATATAACACGGATAAGGAGGATCGTGCGTCATCATTGAAACCAATTGATTTGGAATGTCGGCTAGAGATACTCAATTCTTATATTAAGCAATTGATGGCTTATCAAACGGAAATTGAGAAAATATTTACAGATGATAAACGTGGTGAACTTGAGGAGATATGTATTAGCACGAAATCTTTGCTTTTGTCTAGATTGGGTAGCGGTCGTAGGACGAGTATTTCTAATGAGTGTACCCCTACCTCCATCAAATCGTCTTCCTCATGTGAAAATTCCGAAGTTTAGTGGAAAATATTCTGAATGCAAGAATTTTATAACATGTTTTAAAAATTTAGTGCACGAAGATCCCACACTAACAAAAATTGAGAAATTTAATCATTTGTTTGCTAGCCTTCAGGATGATGCTTTGCGTGCAGTTAGGGCTTTTCAAGTAAACGAGCAAAATTATGATAGTGCTTTGGCTAGGCTAGCGGAGCGGTATGATAACAATTGTTTGATATTCCAAGATCATATTGCGTCCTTGTTCAACCTCAAGAAAATGACTAAACCAAATGTATCTGAATTAAGGGAAATTATTGACACGGTGTCAGCAGTATTAGATTCATTGTCTCATTTAGGCACAGAAAACGACATCGCTCATGCAATCGTGATTCATTTGGTGTTGTCGAAATTGGATGGTGATTCTAAAGCGAAATGGGACGAGCAATTGAATTATACGAAACTACCTCAGTGGAGTGACTGTGCTTCGGTTCTGATAAGGCGTTGTCAGTTACTAGAAATTAATGAAGATAGGTCAACGAAATACGATTCCAATCAAGCTAGACCAAATAAATTTAAGTCGAATGGAAAGGATAAGAAGAGTCCACAGTTTTCATTTGCTTGCGCTCAGACACAATCGGATGAATGCTCATTTTGTTTTGGCAAGGATCATTTTATAGCTTCTTGCCCAATGTTTGCGACTTTGAAGGTAACACAAAGATTCGAATACACTAAACGAAAGGGCCTTTGTATTAATTGTTTAAAAATTGGTCATTCGGTAAAGAAGTGTCGGGCTTCGCGTTGTAACGTTTGCCAAAGACCACATCATACCTCGTTACACAACAAGGAGTTAATAAGGCAAAATTAAAGTCGTGATATAAACGGAGGTACTCCAGGACCATATCCCACATCTAATGCTGCTACAACTAGTGGTTCAGCACAATGTTTTGAAATGAAAGCTGGGAATCGTAATACAGCTCAACGTTCGAATTACCAACGTGTATCGAATACCTCTAGTGCCACTTCGATGTGTGTGCAAGAATCGAACCAACAGGTGATTCTCGCTACGGCGTTGGTGCAAATTAAAGATAGATGTGGGAAGTATCAGCAAGCTCGTGCTCTATTAGATTCGGGCTCTCAAGTTAACCTAGCTACGGAGGAAATAGCACATCGATTGTCTTTAAAACATTTTGATACGAGCTTGAGATTAGTCGGTGTAGGTGATAATAATAAGAAAGTGAGACATAGATTCAGTACATATGTTAAATCTCGTGTAAATGAATTTGAAGTCATGACAGATTTCTATGTAATGAAGACTATAACATGTCCACAGCCACATGATCAGATTGAGATGGATAGGTTTGCTATTCCTACTAATGTGAAATTGGCGGATTCTCAATTTAACAGGCCTCAGAGAGTAGATATCCTTGTGGGAGCAGAGTCGTTTTTCGAATTATTATGTGTGGGGCAAATCAAACTAGGTCCCCAGTTGCCTACGTTACAGAAAACGCTCCTTGGATGGATAGTCTCAGGAAAATTTCAATCGAGATTTAGTCCGAAGTAACAGTTGTGTAATACTGTTGGCCAATGTGAGGAACAAAATTTAGTTGGCTTAAGCGAAACGGTTCAAAAATTTTGGGAGTTAGAGCAGGTTCCGAATTGTTGTAAAATGACTAGTGAACAATTATTGTGTGAAAGTCATTTCGCCAAAACTACAATCCGTATTGATGGTGGTAGATTTGAAGTAAGGCTGCCATTTAGGTCGGATCCATTGATTCTGGGCAATTCGTATGAAACGGCAAAACGAAGATTTTTATCTCTTGAGCGAAGAATGTCAAAAATCCTAATTTAAAAAGCTTATACACCGATTTCATGAAGGAATATTTGACTTTAGGCCATATGTCTCCGATTAATATGGTGCCTCTTTTGCCACACAGTGCGTGTTAAGAGCACACAGTACCACAACAAAGTTAAGAGTAGTCTTCGATGCATCTTGTAAAACAACTACTCAGAAATCACTGAACGATACGCTGATGGTTGGTCCAACCATACAGAATGATTTGTTTTCAACATTGGCGAGATTTCGGTTGAACAAATATGCCATTACGGCTGACATAACTAAAATGTATAGGCAAGTTAATGTACATAAAGATGATCCCAAATTTCAGCTAATCTTATGGCGTGAAAATTCTGATTTACCACTTCAAATTTATGAACTTAATACAGTTACGTACGGCACTTCACCAGCTCCATTCCTTGCGATCAGATGCCTTAAAGAGATCAGTGATATTTTTAAAAATGTTTATCCTATTGGATCTAAAGTTATCGCCACAGACTTCTACGTAGATGACTTGCTGTCAGGAGCAGACGATATTGAGACGTTAGCACAAATACGTAGAGAGGTCATAAACATTTTAAGTTCTTGCGGTTTTTGTCTGGCTAAGTGGTACTCGAACTTTAGCGAATTTAGTGGCGAAAAGCACATGAGGCCTCTTGATGTACATGATGCTCATTTTACTAGAGCCCTTGGGATAGGATGGAAGCCTCAGGAGGATATTCTATGTTTTCAATTGGAAAACGACTTTGGAGATCTTTCTGCAACTAAGAGAAATATATTGTCGGTTTCTTCCCGCCTGTTTGATCCTTTGGGATTATTAGCACCAATAATAATTAAAGTTAAAATGTTGTTGCAAGAATTATGGCCAAATAATCTTGACTGCGATGAGTCAATTCTCCAGAACTTGGACACTATTTGGAGCGAATTTAAAACAGTACTTTCGAAAATCGATAAACTAGTTATACCGCGTTTCGTTGGAACGACGTTGAACGCGTCTGTCCAAATACATGGTTTCGCCGATGCTTCAATGAAAGCATATGGCTGCTGTATTTATGTTGTGTCCAAGAGTTGTGAAGGTACAATTTCAAGATTATTTATGGCAAAGTCAAGAGTAGCGCCGTCCAAGAAAATTAAGACATTACCGCGACTGGAGTTATGTGCAGCCCATTTGTTGGCTAAATTATGGTCCGTCACCAGGATGAATTTTTCAGCATTTCGAATAGAAGATATTTTCTTTTGGAGTGATTCAGAAATTGTTTTACATTGGATCAAAACACATCCGTCGGTATTGAACACATTTGTAGGCAATTGCGTTGCACAAATTGAGGAGTATAGCGCAGATGCAAAATGGCAATATGTCCCATCAGCTCAGAATCCGGCTGACATAGTTTCTAGGGGTTGTTCTGTTTCTGAGTTGCAAGATTCAATATGGTTATCGGGTCCAGGATTCTTACGATTAGACGCTGATGAATGGCCCAAAAATTCTCACTTTGATCTGTCTTCTGATGATTTAGTTTTGGAGGAGAAAAAGTCCTTGACAACTCTTTTGAATACTGAGTTGAAAGTGGAGAATTTGATTTTAAAGTTAGTTGAGAAAACATCATCATACAGAAAGGCACTACGAATAGTGGCTTATATATTGAGATTCATTCGTTGCTCTCGTAATAAGTATAGAGGACACAATGTTAATTTGCATGTTAGAGATTTGGACTTTGCATTTTGTAAAATTGTTGAAATTATTCAATCCATCGAATTTAAAAATATTGAAAACTCTGATGTTACGAAGCGTAGTCACATTCAAAAATTGTGTCCCTTTATGCAGCGATATAGTGATGATGGTTTAAGTTTTTCGTTGTTACGAGTCGGAGGTCGCTTAAGTAAAGCTTCGCTGCCATATGACGAAAAATTTCCGTTGCTAATAACAAGAGCTTCACATTTTATTAACTTGTATTTTACTCATTTACACTTATCAAATTGTCATGCAGGACCAAAGGCTTTACTCGGTTTATCTCGTGAAAAACTATGGGTAATAAACGCTCGTCAATTAGCTCGAAGGGTCGTTCACAATTGTGTCATTTGTTTCCGATTTAAACCTAGTTTAAATTCCCAGATAATGGGTGATCTTCCTCGTGATAGATTGACAGGCTATCGTCCCTTTTGGATATGTGGAGTTAATTTGTGTGGTCCAGTATTAACTACGCTCAGATTAAGGGGCAGACCTCCAGTTAAGACTTATGTAGCAGTGTTTGTTTGTTTTGCTTCTAAAGCAGTGCATTTAGAAGCTTTATCGGATTTACAAACTGATACTTTTTTATGTACTCTCAACAGATTCGTTGGCAGAAGGGGTCTACCAAAAACAATATGGTGCGACAACGCGACAAATTTTGTCGGGACCGCGAGACTGTGGAACGCCAAGAGCCAAATTCGAATTCAACAGGTGACCGCGGAGAAACGAATAGAATCTCTTTTCATCCCTCCTCGAGCACCACACTTTGGCGGTTTGTCGGAAGCGGCGGTGAATTCAGCCAAGCATCTAATGTTGCGGACGATCGGCGGCGCCGGAGTAACGTTCGAGGAGCTCACGACGGTGCTGGTAGATGTAGAGGCCTTTCTCAATTCGAGGCCAATCGTAGCTCTTACAGAAGACCCGAACGACGAGGTGGCACTCACTCCAGGGCATTTATTGATAGGATGCTCGCTCAAAGCGCTGCCAGACGTAGGAGAATCAGGCAGCAAGGCCGATTCCTTGAAGCGATTTCGAATGCTGTCTTCGCTCAAGGCACACTTTTGGGATGCGTGGCGGAGGGACTACGTGAGAGAGCTCCAGTATCGAGTCAAGTGGAAGAGTCCAACCAACAACGTCAAAATCGGGGACGTCGTAATTATACACGAAGATAATCTTCCGCCACAGAAGTGGTTAATCGGCAAGGTCGTCACCGTGGAAACCAGTACAGAAAACCAAGTTCGAGTCGCCGAAATAAAAACCAAAGACGGTACATATAGACGTCCCATACATAAGCTGGCCCTGCTTCCTTTTAACAGTTCGCAAACTGAATCACAGTTTTGCAACGGGGCCGGTGTTGAAGCAGTTGAGAGCTGAGAAATCTCGTAATATATATATATATATTATTGAACTAGTTTAACATTTGAACATACTTAATAACTAGTAGTCAATTTAGTTTGAAATCGTAAATAGAAATCGTAAGTTTCGTTTGAAATGCGTAGAAACTCAACGCGTTTCATTTAGTGATGTGCCTTCGAATTAGAATCACTAAATACGCTTTCTTCATACGACTTCATTTAGGCCAGTGGTCGAATCGTTGTTTTGTTAAGCCTTTCCGAACACTTGTTGTCGAATCATTTTTTTTTTTGGCATTGAATAAAAAATATTCGCAGCGGCGTGATCGTCTCTTTCTTCGGAAAATTTAAATTGAATTTTAAGAAAAAGAATAAATGTGTACGTGCCAAAGGCACTGAAGAATAAAATAAAAGTATATTGTTAACTGCCACAAAGTGGCCAAAGTGGATATCGGCGTTTTATTTTAAAGAAAAGTTGCTGAGACGTCAAGAGACTTGGTATTGCTACCAAGCCCAACGAGATTCGTTGCTGCAATTTCTAAAAGCGAAAAAGCTCGCTTAAACAACCATATTGAACCCTCCTTGCTCCACTGTACAATATTTAACACAGTTATGCCCCACTGTACTGTATAGTTAACCATTTTTGCCACACTGTACCATATTTAACCCTTTTTGCCCCACTGTATTATAGTAAATAAATGTTTGCCCCACTGTTCCATACTTAACGCTTTTTGCCCCACTGTACCATTTTAAACCCATTTTGTTACACGTTACCATATTTTACTTTTTGTGCCCACTGTAACCATTTTTGTCATACTGTACCATATTTAACCATTTGTGTCCCACTGTACCATATCTAACACATTTTTCCCACTGTTCCATTGTTAAAGCTTTTTGCCCCACTGTACCATATTTAACCCATTTTGTCCCACGTTAACATGTACCATAGTTAACCCTTTTTGCCCCACTGCGTCATATTAAACGCTTTGTCACCATATTTACAGTTTTTGCCCCACTGTACCATATTTAACCCTCTTTGCTCCACTGTACAATATTTAACACAGTTATGCCCCACTGTACTGTATAGTTACCCATTTTTGTCATACTGTACCATATTTATCCCTTTTTGCCCCACTGTATCATAGTAAATAAATTTTTGCCCCACTGTTCAATAGTTAACGCTTTTTGCCCCACTGTACCATTTTTAACCCATTTGTCCCACTTTACCATATACATATAACTATTTTTACCCCACTGTACCATAGTTAACCCTTTTTGCACAACTGTGCCCCATTCAACTCTTTATCTCACTGTACAAAATGTTGTACCATATTTAACATTTTTTTTTCACTGTACCGTACTCGTATTTAAAATGTGTCTCCACGCTAGCGTACTTAAACCTTTTTCCCCGACTGTAACATATTTAATCATATTTTCTCAACTCCACTATTTAACCGTTTTTGACCACAGTGCTCCTAAAACCATATAAACTCTTCATATCTCATGTTTAAGTTCCAATTTTGGCAGATTGTTCCCTTTTTCCCCATGTTCCATAATTAAGCGTTCATGTCCCACTGTGCCTCTTAAAGTTAGAATTACTAAAAAAATACTTCCAATCTCTAGTTTATCTTCCAAAAGTTACCCTGGAACCATTGATCCATGTTTGACCTTTTTTAGCCACTGTACTATATTTTACACTTTCTGCCCCACTGTACCCCGAAAACTACGAATACAAAAAAAACTTAATATCCCGATCAGTTGTCATAAAGACAACCCTCGCTTCAATTGTCACCATTCTAATATTAGGCTTTAAATTTGACGGTTGTACCATATTTATATCTTTTTGTCCCACTGTGCCTCTAAATTTTTAAAAAAATCACTCCTTGTTCTTGTTTACGTCCCAAGAGCTACTCTCACACGAATTACGAAAAATCCTGAGAGTGCTGTAATTTTTTGCATATGTATCTGGTGGCAGTCTACGTGATTGGTCCAAAAATGGGCGGAATCGGTCCAATGGGCGTGGCCCCGCCCATACAAGCCAAATTTTGAATTTGAGATATCTTGCACAATTTGTTAGCGAGAGAGCTGGAATTTTGGATATATATACCTGGAGGCAGTCTACGTGATTGGCCCAAAAAGAGGCGGAATCGGGACAATGGGCGTGGCACCGCCCATCTAAGCAAAAATTTTAAATTGATATATCTGGCACAATTTGTTTGCGAGAGTGCTGTAATTTTGTGCATATGTATCTGGGGGTAGTCTACGTGATTGGTCCAAAAATGGGCGGGAACGGACCAATGGGCGTGGCACCGTCCATATAAGCCAAATTTGTAATTTGATATATCTTGCACATTTTGTTAGCTAGAGTGCTGTAATGTTGTACATATGTATCTGGTGGCAGGCTACGTGATTGGCTCAAAAATGGGCGTGATCGGACCAATGGGCGTGGCACCGCCCATATAAGCAAAATTTTAAAAATGTAATATCTTGCACAATTTTTTAACGAGAGAGCTTGAATTTTGTGTATATGTATCCGGTGGTAGTCTACGTGATTGGCCCAAAAATGGGCGGAAATGGACCAATGGGCGTGGCACCGCCCATATAAGCAACGTTTTGAAATTTAGATATTTTTCACAATATGTTATGTAACATGTGGCATAATATCGGCTTCCCAGAGGTATAACATACCAACTACTTTTAAATCGCAACAAATTGTCCAGTCATGTTCATATTTTATGTTTTTTATCAATTTAGCCATTGTTTCGTATGATTCCTTAGTGTTGACAGCATGAGCAATGGGAATCGACGGTTTCTGATTTCCGTTGTGTAAAAGTACTGCTTTCAAACTTTCTTTACTGCTGTCAACAAGTAACCGCCATTCCTTTGAATTGTATGTTTGACTAAGTTCCTCGAACAATCCGGGAATGTCCTTGCAAAAGCATCTGTTATCAACAGTTTTATAAAATTGTTTGTAAGGTATATCACGGACTCTATAATATGATATGTTAACATCTGGGGCCAAAATATTGTACCGTTTCATCCCAGGTGCAAGTAGTTCTGCCTTATCTTTGGTCAGTTCCAAATCTCTCACTAGAAACTAAGTTAAAAGCGATGACTTCTGACTCAAGCTTGAATCGCTCAGAGTTGAGTGCTCAGTTCAACTTGATGATGTTTCCGTTATTAGGCTGTTAGCTATACTTGGACACTTCCTACACCAATCTATTAACTTAGACAAAAATAGCAGTCCGTATCGTGAATGAATGGTTGTCTCCAAATCATTGGCATTCCAAATTGCACGTGAAGTCTAAAATTAAAACGTTTTATTCCACAAACATTGTAATACATTAATTGTAAAGTACTTTCCGCATGCTTCCACTACTCCATCGAGTAAGATTTACATGGCACGAATTACACAAAATACTAGATGTCCACGGTTCGTTCATATTTTTAACTCGTATACCAAAATATTGCACATATATTAAAAATATTTTGGACAAACACCATCTCAAATACGAACATATTACAACAATAAAACCAATTAGCATGGATATTCTCGATCGAAATGGCACTGGATTGGTCAAATTCTTCGACGACCATAGGGAGACATAGCAAAAATTGCCATATACTGAACTAAACCCACATGGTAAAACTGTATACTTGGAGGCGACAAATTGAAGTCGATGCCAACCAAACCGGTCGAAGATGGAGATAAATGAAATATATACTCGTACTAGTTTTTGTATCAGTTTTGAAATATCCGCAACATACTCGTATCAACCCGTAACCGAAACCCGTACTGACTTAATTTGTGCGATTTTTTCGTACAGATAATGCACATTTGTTCACTCTAAATGTTTCCAATGATTATCTGAAACATGATGATTTTTAAATTGTTCACCTAAGTTATTGAATATATCTATATATATAAAATTGTTACTTGGAGGCGACAAATTGAAGTCGATGCCAACCAAACCGGTCGAAGATGGAGATAAATCAAACATATGTACTCATACTAGTTTTTGTATCAGTTTTGAAATAGCCGCAACATACTCGTATCAATCCGCAACAGAAAACCGTACTGACTTAATTTTTACGATTTTTTCGTACAGATAATGCACATTTGTTCGCTCTAAATGTTTCCAATGAGTATCTGAACATGATGATTTTTAAATTGTTTACCTAAGTTATTGAATATATATTTTATATAATCACGTTCCAAGTGGTGCAAATGGAAAACAGAAACGTTGCACGCAAGCGTGTATTCTGTTCGCAACAACAATATAATTCTTTCTCTTTTGGTGTATTTCATTGGAAATCTTAAAGTTGCATATGGAGGAATCACTTGAAATCACTGCCCCATACATGCTGCACTGTGTAAACACGTACTCTGTTCCATGTTTAACATCATCCGACGGGTTCCGGATTCTCTCTACGCGGCGCAAGTGGCGCAAGGGCTAACATCCTCTCAATTAGGTGAATCATTTGTACGTCGAAGTGCATCCCATTGCATAGTTAAACGTCTCAAGTGTCTACCTAAAGTGTTTTCAAATGTTTTGAAAATCGTCAGAAATCTTGACTAATCTGATGTATGGCTAACACTCTTGTCAAGTACGGCGACTGCAGCAGCTGTAAAGCAAAACAAATAGACCACTTCTTGCCCACTTCCACTCGCCGGCGCCGCACATGTCAGTTTGACAGCCTCCATTTAATTTCGCCCATTCCCCAGTCAGATCGGCTGGTTATTGAAAATGAGTTAAGTCACGATCATTAAATATTTTCACTTCTGCGAAAGCATCACAGAGGTAACATTGTTAAGAGCGACGAACAGACGCACATGCGTAACTGGCGTTGCACTCTGCTCACAAACGGCCGATGCAGCCGGTTACACAGCGCGTACGTACATCATAACACTGGAGTGGGATTTATGTATGAAAAACTATTTTGAAAAGAATAATCGGTCGAACTCTAATACATAATAATATATATATACATAGACTCAAACATCGTTTAATGCGATTAATTCGTTCCGCAAAAATCCACATAAAACGATACACTAGCTCAATATAAAAAGATCTGATAAGGTTAGGTTATGTTCGGTTAAGAAGAGGAGGCATATTGATCCGCATCATGTCCTTGGACATACACATAAGCCAAAATTCGGCATGTTAAGCACTCTAATTGTTATTTTAGGAACTCTCTGCTATCGACATATTCCATAGTTGTTTTCCAGTCTACACCCCTAAGTTGGGTCAATTCTGGTAAAGAGTCATTTACCTATTTATGGGATCTATTGCTTGCGAACGCAGGGCACTAGCAGAGGAAGTGCCCAATGTTTCGCCATCCTCCCGGCATGCCCTACAGACGCTGCTGTCCACAACTCATATTTTATGCAGACGCGCCAGTGTAATTACATTTTACAATCTAAATTGTCCTTGATTTAACTTTGGCCATCTGGTGTGCGGTTCAGTTTCCGGTTCTCCGATATAAAGTCCCAGCCCCGTCCTCTCCCCTAGTTTCAAACCATCTGTATAATAGCAAGTTCCAGGGGGTGTCTGCGCTAGGATTCCGTCAATCCAAGATTGTCTGTCTGGAATCAGGGTTTCACACTCAACAACCATTGATGTTTCAGGTATTCTGTCGGATACTGATGCTAATCGCATTTGATCCATCGATGTCCATCATACTACTGATGTGTAGGTTAGAACGGGTCCGATTACGCTTTGGTAGAGCCAGTGTGTCATCTTTGAAATGAGGTCATTTTGGGCCATTGTTATTCTACATAGTGATCGGCCTCTGTGAGCTTTCTTTGCTCGTTCTTTTATTTGGTACTTCCAAACTAGTTTCCTATCCAAGATTACTCCTAATCTTGTATCCAGTATCCAACTAGTATTAGAACTTGTTGGATACTGGAATTGTTTTGCCTAGAAAAAGTGTGTCAACGTATTGACCAATCTTCGTTTTCCTTGTAAACAGACATATCTCTGTTTTGTCTGGGTTTACATTTAGACCTCTCGGTCGAGCCCAGTCATTCTACAAAGTTGATTTGGATTCATTCCCCTCAGAAGTATTAAAATGTCGTCGTAGCAGACTGGGATAATTCCTTCGTCCGTTAGTCTGCATTTACGTGATACTTTTTTTTAAGTATTAAGTATACTTATCGGCATTTTGTGGTCGAGAGAGGCAGTCGAAAACGGGGGGAAAAAGTATGCCGTACTCGTACTTTTCGTACTCATCGTTTTGTGTTTTTCGTCCGCACTTGGAAATAACAACAATTCACACAGGAAAAGCCGAAACAAAACAAATGAAAATAAGTATAAGTATTGAAAAAAAGTACGTGTGTGAACGTATAATACGTATAATACTTTTTCAAAAGAGAATAAGTCGATAAGTTGCTTAAAAAAAGTACCATGTAAATGGGTACTTGGTATCCTCAGGAGACTGTTTATAGTAGTTACCCAAAGTAGTGGGTAACTACTATCACAGGGTAGTGGGTAACTACTGTCTCTTTTTTTTATATCGTGAGACCCACAATTTATCCATCTATTCCTTACATCTTGCCATTGAAGGATTCTTCTATAGTGTATACTACCTCGTGTAGGGCGGTTACCACTAATCGTCCTGTAACATATGCGTGTTGTTTTAATTTTAACAATTCGCTTGGTATATTACTTTTAATCATATATCCACCATGGTTTTGAGTAAGAAAGAGGTTAGGATTATTGGTCTATATGCATATGTTTAGGAAGGGGGTGGCTTGGGACAAGAATTCAATTTCATCCGCGAATAACTTTAAAGTACAAAATCAAACTTTTCTTCCGGGGGCTGTAGCCATCCCCAGCAGGAATTCATTGCTACGCCAATGTCGGGTTTAGGTATGAAAACTACTCTTGCCTTCTGCCAGGCTTTCGGTGTGTATGTGAATTTTAGGTATGCTGTGAAAATAACTGCTAGATGAGTTGATGTGTAATCCACCATCCATCTGTAGTAGTGCCGGAAAGATTCCATCAGTTCCTGATGTCTTAAATGGTGAGACGCTTTTAACGACTTCTTTCACCATATGGTCTGTAATGATAAAACTTTGTTGTGCTTCATTTTCCGTGTAGTCCGGTATCTCTCTATGTCCCGTCACACCTTATGGAAAATGGGTGTTCATCAGAAGCCTTACCATTTCTTCAGTTGATTCTACTTTTCTGCCTATATCGTCTACCATTGTTTCAGTTTGGGTATGGGTTTTTAAAAGAACCTTTTTTATTTTAGAAACATTGTTGACGCTATCGACCTGTTCGCAGAATGGCTTCCAGGAGTGTCGTTTTGCTGTTCATGTGATTTTGATGTATTTTCTGAGTATTCTATGGTAGTCTTCCCAGTATACTGGCGATTTTTTACGGCGTTCCCGGGACCTGAATATATTTTTGGATGCCCCAATCTTCTCGGAGAATCGGATTCCCTACCTGTACTTGAAGGCTGGGTCCAGTTAATACTCTCCCGTGTGTCCTCCTTTTCATTCTCCCTGTTGTTGCCAACGGCTAGATGTGCGCTTGATGCATTAACTGTGACTACAGGCGCCAAGGCACCCACAGCTGTAGGAGTATTGATTGCGCTTGTCCATTTGTGTAGGAGGTACCAAAAAGGGGCGTACCAGTTACGCCCATTTTTCTCTGGACTGGATTGGTACTATTAAAGCATAAATCTCTACAAGATTTCATGTATCTATATGAACTGATATAAAATCTGAAAGCAGTCAACTTTTGCTGCAATCATGGTGCCCAAGCCAGCAGATAGACAGGCAAACGGACGGACGGACATTGTTCAAATGACTTAAAATTACCTAAATCGAATTTCCACCAAAAAATTCTTTGAGTCTAACAAACGATATACTGGTATACGCTCTTAAGCAGCGGGGATACAAATATATAGTGGACTATAATGGTTAAATATGGTGCATTGGGTTATAAATGGATAAAAATACGTATTAAATAGGCGTAGCGTCATATCGCCCAAAACCATGTATTTCAAATAGCGATAAATGTATATCGGCCAAACGCCATGTCATAAGGCCCAAAGTTTGTTTTGGGCGATATGACATTTCAATAAATATAAAATATTGCAAAGCATAGCGTAACAAAAGAACTGTAATAATACCCTTCATCATGGAGCGGGGACACATACTGATTTATTTCACCTCTTTCACCTGAGACGGATATGTGGTCCAAAGATGGGTACGCGGACCAAACAGCTTGTGCCTGGCCGATGGTTAAAGATTCTCTTCTCTGGGGCATGTCAAAAGACGGCTACGCAGACCAAACAGTCAGTGCGTGGACGGCCTTCGGCCGTGGTTAAAGGTTTTCTCCTCTGTGGTATGTCCATAGATGGCTACGCGAACTAAAGTGCCTTTGCAAAGATACTTTGATCAGCATATCCGTCTTTTGACATATGGCTAAGGGGAGAAAATCTTTAACTGTGGCCGAAGGTCCATGTCCGTCTTTTGACATACCCCAGAGGAAAAATCGTTATTCCCGGCCAAAGGACGTCTACCAGATCACCTTGGTCCGCGTAGTCGCTTTTTGGCATTCTGTAACCGAAGTTGTCCCCATCTATACCATGTTGAACCCTTTTTACCCCATAGTACCATATTTAAGTTATTTTGCCCCACGGTTTTACTAGAAACTATCAGGGATCATTTGCAGAGTTTGTCCACTAAACTTTAATTCTTTTTACTCCCAGAACTGCCTTAGTTTTTCGCCCATAACATTCGCAAATATTGAGTCTCCAAAAATCAAATTACTGTTTTGCACTTGTGAGAGTCTGGGGCATATTTGTATTTCCATGTTAGATTGAAAAAATCGAAGTGGGAGAATTTGTTTTAATTTTAAGGTTTTTAAAAAAAAAATAGAATCGAAATTGTATTACTTTAAATAAAATCCAGAAAAAAGCCATTTTTGTTATCTTTGAAACGACGTGCCTTTTGTAAAAATGTTATTTTAAAAATTAAATGATAGTGATTTCTTATTTTACCATTTTGTAACTTTTTATAAACAGTTTAGGCAAAAACAAAATTCATAGTCTGAACATACTGTTCTTATTAATTACATCCCACACGCTGTGACGTTTTAGTTGGACATAGTTTCACTACTCATACTCTTAACTTACGAAGTTAATTTCACTATTAGTATTGTTTTATCGTTGCCTGTAAAGTTACTTTAACATTCCTCCGTGAGCGTTTGAAATTTAAATCTTGTGTCATGCATTCCATATCTGTACCTGCAAACAGACAGAATTACAAAAACCCACTACATTTTGTCCCACCTCAGTATGACTCTGGTGAAGAAAGACAAACTTCCAAGAATGCAAATGTTCTCCAAGGAAAGTCGAATGTACGAGTATGTAGGTCCATATTCAGTGAGTCTGCGCAAGTGTGGCTGCTGCCAACTGAGGGGGCGAACAAAGAAGCTTTCCAATTGAACACGACTACCTTTAATTAGTTACTACTCCACAAAGGTGCGAACCAACATGGCCCAGACCAACTCACATACCAATATACGAGTGCTCATCGAAACGCGGATAAAGCCGCGCCGCGTCGCGCAAACTTGTGTCCGCATAAACAACAAGCGACAAATGCTTTAATTGGAGTTGGTGCCAAAGTTAACACAAACAAACTCCTCATCTCCGTCTCACCACAGAGCTTTATCTCTGCCACCGGCGAGTGTTGCATGCTGACTGGGAACTGCAAGGAATCGTCGGCATTGTCAAGTGGCTCAAATGCCCTCACCTTCTCCATTCATTCATCCCCGTGGAGGCCCCGGTAACTGTGGAGTTAGTCCATTGTGCGGTGGGACGCTATGTTAGAATAGGAGGTTTCACAGCTAATGAATCGATGCTCCAGCATAGTCAGACACTCGCAGATAACAAATGTTTAAATCTCCGTTTAAACTCCGGCATGTCGTTGTCGTGTTGCGTTGATTACAACTAGCCAAACTAGCCGTAGTAACCGATTGAAGCGAACTGTAAATTGTAAAATTAACGGACGATCGACAAGGCTCCCCCATCCCTATTGCTTCCAATTGCATATATGTATGTTTGTACGTACGAGTGCATATGACAAAAGAGCTCTGGAGCTCTGAAAGAGAAATCATCCAAAGCACCAATGAAAATGTGTTTGCATTGGTACAACGGATTTCCACTCATATTGCTTTCAAATGACAAATTTAAAGGCTATTCGTGCAATGGTTCTTCACCCACATTGATCTCAAATACATACATGTCAATTTGGATATACATAATTGTTGTTATTGTTCTCCAGATATTTTGTTTTCCATAATATATTAGGCTTTGACCACGTTTCCAAAATCGTCAATTTTGTTTTCCACACCAAATTCCACGACGATTGGTGCAATGATTTTCCAGATTCCATTCCGATATCGCAAATTTCCTCGTGAGTTACATATATTCGATATTGATGTATATTCAATACATCAGTACCGAATTTTAAGGAAATTGGAGCAATTACTTCCCAGATTTTACATTTTCAAAATTGTTGCTGTATGGACGGGGCCGTACCCACTAATCTAATCTACGGTTGTTCGTGTGAAGGATTCCGGGTATAAATAAACCCCAGCTACCAATTTTCAGCCCGATCAGTTGAAATTTGTAGTCTCTGTGGCGTTAAGAAGTCAAATCGGAGAAATACCACAGGGTTTTCCAACAAGTGGTGTTATTTTGAATCACCCGGCATTTCGGTAGCTGCCACTTTTGATGCTTTTATTCTTTGACGTTTAACAAGGTTCAACAACGCATTGAAATTATTAAAATTCGAAAATCATCGAAATATCAGATTGACTTATGAGGCCCATTTCCACCTCGGTGGCTACGTCAACAAGCAAAATTGTCGCATCTGGGGCTCGGAAAACCAAAGAGTTTTTGTTGAGAAGCCTCTCCATCCTAAACGTGTGACTGTTTGGCGCGGTTTATGGACCGGCGTGGTCATTGGACCTTACTTTTTCGAAAATGAGGTTGGATCAACAGTTACGGTGAATGGATTGCGCTATCGAGAGTTGATTAATGATTTTTGGTGTTATCTCTCGAAGAGGTGATCGCAATTGGCCACCGAGATTTTGTGATTTAACACCTTGCGACTTCTTCCTTTGGGGCCACGTGAAAGATAAGGTCTACGCCAACAGCACAGCGTCGATTCAACACCTCAAAGATAGAATTCGTGAGGCTATCGAGGACATAGGGCAGCGATTTGGTTATGGAAAATTTCATGAAAAGGATATGGTCCTGTAATCGTGGTCGTGGTGGCCATTTGGCTGATGTTGTTTTTCATTATTAACGGCATACCTTCCTCTTTATTATGAAATAAACATCCGATCATTTATCTCAAAAATGGTATTTTTTTTGAATACCAAGAAAACGCTTGTTGGAAAACCCTTTATATATGGGGGCTATATTAAAAAATTTAACGATATTCCCAATTACAATCTCAACATACTTATAGATATAAGAAGTATATGTACCAAATTTCAGCCACCTACACTGAAAAAAAATAGTTAATGACGACACATTCTTAAATTAAAATTTAAGAAATTGTCCTTAATTTAAATTGTCCTTAATTTAAAGTTTTTTTAAAATTGAATTAATGACTATCTAATCACTAGTTTTGCGTACGCCCTTCTTTAAATGTAAATTGAAGAAACTAATCATAATTTTTGTGACAATCCGCATTATTTTAAGTAATATTTCAACACTTTTAGGGATTTTCTGCATTAAAACGACAAAGACATGCCATAGTTTTAATGCCGAACTTAATTGACAGTATGAGATTTTTGAGTAATAAATTTAAGGCTATGCTCCCATTAAAGGAAAGGTTGTCTCGGTAATACATAATTCTTGCCATTATTTTTAAGAATACATATGATATAATTATAGAATCTCTCTTAACGATATTCCCAATTACAATCCCAACATACTTATAGATATAAGAAGTATATGTACCAAATTTCAGCCACCTACACTGAAAAAAAAATAGTTAATGACGACACAATCTTAAATTAAGTATGCGACGTATGGGAGAAGAATGACAAATTCTACCAAATATTTTAACGTAAGTGTGAGATGTTTCGTATAATAAACTCGACACCCACAAATATAGTTTTAGATAAATTAGAAGACTACTAAATTTTTCATGCAAATAAACTTTCTCAGGCTATTGATGTTTTCGCTTTAACAGAACTGAATGTTTACATAGATACTTAAACTAGTAATTTCTTACACTAATAAAGTCATGGCCTCAAAGTGATGTCAAATACAGCTATACCAAATTTCACGACGATTGACCGCAGCTCATATCGTGTGAATGTGAATAGCGTATTTCAGCCGCACATGTAACTATATATGTGTAAACTTTCACATTAATATTTTTATATGGGCTCAGTGGTCAAGGGTCACCAAACGGGTCAGGTCGGACGACGCATTTCCTTAAAGATCGGTATATATACACGGAGGAAAAAAACGGCCTCTATAACATATTGTCCCAAACATATTTTGCAGGCAACATATATATGTTTGGAGCAGCTCCCAAACATATTATGTTTGGGGTAGCGGTAATGTTACCAAACATTTATATGATTGTATGCAAACATATATATGATTGTATGTAATCATATATATGATCCCTGCAGTCAGCCAGGCACCATATGTCTCTATGTCACCACTTGTTCTATAGTGACAATTGAACAAGGTAAAAAGTCTACAACTTTCCTTTTATGCGCGAGTAGAAATACTTTACAGACAACTGTTGTACAGTATTTATGGCGACATTGTCATTGCTTGTCTTTTTTGTTTGACTGCGCATTATAATAGCTGCCTGCAGAATGCACAGCTGCGCAGTCAGCAGGTAGAGATTTTTTGACAATTGTTCTTTTTTCATTCCTTGATTTTCTTCTGTCAAGGAAGCACGCGTTCGTTTTGTGAAAATAATTTTTGTGTGTTAAAAAGATGATTACAATTATTTTCTAAAAATAAAAAAAATAGTAAAAGAAATTATAGAAGACTTGTAAAAAAAACAAACAATCTCGTTTAAAAATAGAAGTTTGCAATGTGAGCAAGAAGCGAAATGAATATTGTGGGAGAAAGTGAAGATTTTGTGGAGAATTTGGAAGATTTTGGCGTTCCGAAATTTACGTTGCGGGAGAAGTTAAAGCAGTGGTACATAGAAACAACTCCTTCTAGGAAGTGTTTGGAGAAACTATGTCAGTATTAAATGAATTTAATTGTATATACATTCCAGTATTTATTATTTTTTGTTAATTAAATTAATAAAAGGTTTAGCCAGCCTCGAAGAAAGTGAGCATATAAATATATGCGTTTAAGTGTACTGCGCCCACCTTTATAAAGATGTAGACCAGGGTCACTAAAGTTTACTACTGAATCTTTGGTACAAATGTCTCTATATGAATTACTTTGACATTTAACATGTACTAGTGAAACTTTGTTCCAAATGTCAACATATGGTTAACTTTGACATTTAACATTTACTAGTGAATCTTTGGTGCAAATGTCTACATATGGTTTACTTTGACATTTAACATTTACTGCTGAATCTTTGGTTCAAATGTCTACAGGTGGTTTTTCAATGACAGCTGTTAAATGTCTATAGGAGATTACATGGGTAGGGGCACATTTTGTCTGTAGTACTATCACTACAATTTTACTAATGGCATTTCCTACAGGGAGGCTTCTGAAAGAACAAAAACAAAACTTATGTTTTTGATAGTGCTAGAACTGACCACGATAAATGATTAAGTGAGTAGCACGTGGTTTATACAACACTCCTGTCTATGTGTATGTAAAATGTCAGGTCTCTAGGTCTTATAGGAGCCTCAGCGGTCAAGTGGTCGAAAATCACTCGGTCCAATATGGTCCAAGGGATATTTTTGTTTTCTGACATCAAAATAATAAGCCTTTTTTGTTCAAAAATAATATGTAAATAGCCTGCTTTCTTTTCACGAAGTATTGAATAAAAATAAATATAAAATATTGGGTTATATGTTCGTTTTGTATGAAAAATTATGAAAATTTAATATGGACCAAATGGTCTCTATCTAGGATTTGTACATATTTTCCAGTCTAACAGCAGGATTAAGAATGTCCTAAGCAGCATTAACTAATTATTATTTAATAAATATTCCTATTCATCTCTTTTTGACAATCCATCAAATCAATTTATAGCAACGAGAAAAATTTGAATCGAATTTTACAAACATATTAAATTTGTTTGCATCATCTGAAGAACGGAAAACTTACATCTAAATTAAGGCACTGATACATTACCAAAAAATACTTAAATACAAATAAATCTTTGTTTCGGAATTATTACTTCCAAATAAAAAATATTAGGATGGAATCATAGTTTACAACAATATCCTCCCAAACGTATAATATTTGTGTGTATTAAATATTATATAGGTATTTAAAGTGTACCCTAAATATATGTACGGTTCAAGCTGAATATGTTTGGGGCAATATACTACAGAAGCAATTTTTCAGCGTGGATATAATTTTATAATTTTTATTTAAATTTCAGCCAAATTCAATCATCAAAGGTTCCAACGAAAATTGTTCATGGATGAAGATTACAAATCGATAACAAATATACGAAACTTCAAATATTTCGATGGTGTGTTGGCCGGTTTATCATTATACATACAACTAAAATACTGTTTTAGATTATATAATGTTGAAAGTTATCCGTAATATGTATTATACAATTATTTTATTTTCTAAAATTAATATAACAAACCCAATTTTTAGAAAAAGGAAGTGTTGTGTTTTGAATTTATCATGGTAACTTCATATTTTCTATGAATATTGAAATGGTTTCAGTGGCTTTAAAACAAATGATTCTTTAGTATGAGTGGCATTAGAATAATAACAATATAAGGAATTTTCCCTACATATTTTTAAAAACTTTATTTATGCTTTAAATAAATTTCCAGTATATGCTTATATCAAGAACATACATTTAAAAATTTAATACGATAATGTTTTAAATATTATGATATTTTGCTACACATAAGCACGAGTCATTTTAAATGACGCGAAAAAGTGTTTATTTTAATACCAAACTTAATTAGTTTTATTACTATGAAGGAGACTTGGGGAATTAATTATGAATCGAACAACGTACAAAAATAATTTAATTTTTCCGAAATTTTCCGAAAAGTTATGGAAAATATGCTAAAAAGAGCACGTATATACGAAGCAGAAAGTGGACATCACTTAGAGGATATCATTTATTAAAGCTAATTGCAAAAAAATTCCCAATAATATACCGCATTTAAAAACATAAATAAATAATAATCGCATAAAAAAAAGTTATAAACCATGTAGCTCATTCTGCGCCACCCTGTAGATTGTAGCGTGGTTACAACAGACGGACGTACATACGGACATGGCAAAATCGTCGTAGAATTTTACGACGATTAAGAATATATATACTTTATAGGGGTCTCAGATCAATATTTTGAGGTGTTACAGATGGAGTGACAAAATGAATATACCCCCATCCTATGGTGGAGGGTATAATAATGGAATTATGTGCTCAGATGTACATGAAATGTTGATCGTGGCATATGGTGATTGTACTCTGAGTCGGAAAAATCGTTACAAGCTTTTAAAAGAAGGTCGAGAAGATGTGAATGACGACGCTAGTCCTGAAAGATCCATCACATGAAAAACCAATGACAAGGTTGATAAAGTGAAGAAAATTGTTATGGTGAATCGTCGTATCACTATTAGAGAAGTCTCAGAGGATGTCGGCATATCGGTACCTACCACACAAAGGGTTCAAAGGACTTAAAAATAAATACGCTCAAGAGTGGCGCTGAATTTCGACCAAATTTTGTAAAGCGTAATAGGCTTTACAAAAATGTGTGCACAAATTTTGGGAGGAATTTTTTCAAGCTCCTTCAACATAGCCACCGAGAAGATCTTGAAAAATGGGTTTTTGGTCCAAATATCGTGCGACCCATCAACTTAAAGGGAATTTTGCGTAGATTACAAATATGGGAGAACAAATAGAAGACTCAATAGGGAAAATTTCTGTATTTCATACGTCGGTTACGTGTTTTTGCGTAGTATGGTACTGTATTGTTTCGTTTTAAAAATTTAATGCATGTAATTGTCAGACGAATTCGTTGACTTCTAAAATAATATTATCATCTACGTCAAAAATTTCATCAAAAATACCGCCTAGATATATCTTCGTTTAAAGGATACTTGATATATTACTCTGAAAAATATTAGCAATGTTAAGATTTTAAAACCGTATTGAACTTATAATAGGATCAGAATTTATTGTAAGGTACGTCATTAAACCTTTGTTTGTGTTTTTTGGACAATTTTTTCCTGTGCAACAACCAAAATGGGAATGGGATGAAACCAATTGCAAATGAATGTTGACATTATCGCTAACAAAACCTTCAAGGGTTTTTTCAGTTCAGTGCTAGATTTTTTTACACGCATTTGAAGTTGGTAATTTTGAACCGCTTTTTCAATGAAAATCGACAAGAAGTAGCACCATTTGCATGTCAGCGCCATCTATCGTGAGTTGTAGGTAATAAATTACTTCCTCGACCCCAAAAACCGTAAGATACCAAAACTTTACATGATAATAAAAAGAAATAATCATTATTTTATCAAATTTTCAATGATCTTTTCTTGTTAGACAGCGTTCCAAAATCACCTTCAACTTCAAATGCGTGTAAAAAAAATCTCGCAAAACTCCTTAAATGCATTACAGTTAATTTTTTGTCGCAAGACAATTTTAGACCTAAAGCAAAAGTACTTTTTCGTAATTTTGTGCGCGAATAATTGGAACTTTTATATTTTATGTTTAAAGAGGGCATATCATTAATAGAATCTGGAGAAAAAAACAATTAGGGATCTTTACGAATTTTTTTCCGATGCCATACAATATTCAATATTTTGATTTTTCGGCATAAAAGCACGATATTAAAAGCGATTTTTTTATGTTTTTCTCAACAATAATTTATAAGTATAAATTTTTAAGAACTCTGTCAGCTTTCTTGCGCAAAAAAAAATATGGGGTTGGTCAACACATTAAGCGTTGGCGTCTGTTTTTGGAACACCACTAAAAAAAAAAAATGTATATTTTTTTACGTTTGTGCACTTTTATTTTGCGTTTTTATATTTTTCATTTGATAGTAACAGTACATACATTGTTTTTGAAGAATACAATTTTAGGGATCTGTTCCAACTTATTTTTCTCATTCCAATTAAAATTGTAAATTTTTTCATTTCTTCAAATTTCCTGCCGATTTGGCATTTTTGTATTATTAGCAATACGATTTACTATCATATACAAAAAGTTCGGCTTAATTTCCCTAATAAGCGAATTTTATACAGCTATTTTACAACATACATTTATGGTAGTTTATTTTTTGGTCGATTTGCGTATACAACAATTGACTTTGGCGCCCTCTCGCGGTGTCAAAACGAGGTAAATTAAAAAATATTGTTATTATTTATCTTAATTGGTTTGTTAAGATATGATGAGTACGAATTTTAGCATTATTTGAGCCAGTAAATTATTATCGATTTTTGTCAATGGGACAGAGCACTGTGCACCGGTTCCAGCTAGTCGTTAATATAAATAAATATTTTTGTTTTTCAATGCATTGTGCTCCCATCTCGTTTCATTCGAGAATATGGAATGTGACCCGTGTTGAACATTGCTGGTAGATGAGCCGTTCCCCTATTCAATTCGATTGCAAGAAATTACATTCATTCCGTTTGCACAGTTCCTACGGTAGAGGTGTCATGGCCAGTGTTCCCAACTCTTCCGAGGTAAAAATCACTACGGAACAACTGTGCAGAAACCACCACAAAACCACTACCAACCAAGTATAAAAACACCAAAAATCGCTGTGAGAAAATAACAAAATCTCCCAATAACGCAAACACGGACAAAAATGATAACCATGAATTATTTTTAAAAACCACCAACAAAATATTTTTGAATTCAATTAATTTTTTCAACATTTGTAGAATTTATATTTATAACATAAACCATAAACGTAACAGTCTTTTTTGTTTTCCCTTCTCAGGATTAAAGTATTAATAAATGACTTGTTCCTGGTCAAATAAAAAAGTATAATTTTCCTCTATCTCTTCTGGCCATAAAATTGATTCTGTATAAAATTTTGATTTCTAAATGTTTCATTGACATTTATTTTTAAAAATAAATTATTGGGTATTTTATACTTCGAGCAGCAAACATTTTGAAACTTTAACACATATTTATACCCTCACTTTAGTGTGACGAGGGTATATATCATTTGCTACGGAAAAAAGTGTAACACATCGAAGGAGTGACCTAAGACCCCAAGTATGTTCGGCGGAAATCCGTTTTGGGTCATTTTAAGTCGAATGAGCAATGTCCGTCCGTCTGTCTGTCTGCTGGCTGGTGCGCACGATAACTCTCGAAAGGAGTAACCGATTGACTTCAAATTTCGTATGTGGTAATATTTTTTTCTATCTCCGGCTATGTTCGAAGATGGGCCATATTGGTCCACTTTTTCTGGTACCTCCCCCACAGAGGGTTAAAATGTTGTGAAATATTGATTCTTTAATAACTGCTATTATACGTATTCGAATCTTCTGAAATTCTACACATAGTATTAGTTTTTTAGTCGCTATCAACTCGAGGAAAATGGGCGAAATTGCCACGCCCCTTTTGGTAACTCCCACACAAATGCACCATTTTGCACTAAAAGTTAAAAGCTTATAACATTAATACCAGTGTTTAGAAATACTTGAAATTGTGTACAGTGTAATGCTTTTATAGTGCCTACAGTCCAGTGAAAAATGGGCGTTATTGCCGTGCCCCTTTTGGTACCTCCCACACAAATGCACCATTTTGCACCAAAAGTTAACAGCTTATAACATTAATACCAGTGTATAAAAATACTTGAAATTTAGTACAGCGTAATGTTTTTATAGTGCCTACAGTCCATTGAAAAATTGGCGTTATTGTCACGCCCCTTTTGGTACCTCTCCCACAAATGTACCATTTTGCACCAAAAGTTAACAGTTTATAACATTAATGTCAGTGTATACAATTACTTGAAATGTTGTACAGTGTAATGCTTGTATAATGCCTATAGTCCAGTGAAAAATGAGCGTTATCACCACGCCCCTTTTTGTACCTCCCACACAAAATGGCCAAATTATACCACAATTTAATATCTCAACGTTAATATACCAGTCCATATAAACGGTTACAATTCGGCACAGTGCAATGTATTTAAAGTATCTACTGTTCAGCGAAATATAGGTGCATTTCTTAAACCCCTTCTGGTAATTGACAGAATAATTTGTGTAATATTCAATATTACATTACTCACAAAGTGAGGGTATACCTTAGCCGGTTTACCCGACTGAAACTGAGGCAATTTTTTCCAAGCAAGTGTCAAAGTCTCTCTCCTACAAACTTTGACACTTGCTTGAATTCAGGACTATCATTGTTCTTAAAGAAATTCATAACGCTCAGTTGTGAATTACGGGCACAAATCACATAAGAACATGATGTATGTAAAAAATCACTAAAAGCGCTACAAAAAATTGTTAAAAACGCTACGGTAGTGGTTTTTCTGAAAAATCACTACTTTTACGAAACAGAGGTATTTGGAGATCAAAAATCACTACAAGTAGCGGAAAAATCACCAAGTTGGCATCGCTGGTCATGGCATTTAAAAGCCCACATAATAATTGCACAACTAATTCCTGAAATTTTTTAGGCTGATACAACGTTTCGCGTTTAATTAACACCAAAATAACACAATTTGCATTTAAATTGATCTGAACTCAGACCGAATTCTTTCACGGAATTACTTCTTTGGCGCACAGGCATACATGCACACACCCCTACCTCGTATGAATTTAAACATGTTTATGGAAGTGCAGCGCTTTGTATGGCCGTATACACATACATACAGTCCAGGTCGCATTTAACGAATATCGGTTATAAGGAATATTCATTTATAACGAACGACATTCCAAATGCCAAGGGTGTTGCTAACGTTTTTCCTATAAATAATCGGGTTATGCCTATTTTTACCGGACTATAGACGCTACAAAAACAATATGATGTAAAAAAATTTTTTTCTCCAGGTGATAGCGACTAGTGAACTAACACTATGTGTGAAAGAAGATTCGCATTATTAGTATAGAAGTTATTAAAAATAAATATTTCAGTATATGTTAACCCTAGGTAGGTACCAGAAGGAGTGGAGAAACCAAATTTGAAGGCAATCAGTTACTCCTTTCGAGAGTTATCGTGCGCACCAGCCAGCAGACATACAGACAGACACGGACATTTCTCATTCGACTTAAAATGACCCAAAACGAATATCTGAAGAACATACTTAAGGTCTTAGATCACTCCTTCGATGTGTTACACTTTTGGCCCGTAGCAAATGATGGATTAATGTAACTTGTGTGAAAAATTTACATTATTTTGTTGTTTAATGTAACTTTTTGCATTTCTTCAATAAAGCTCTACATTGGCCCAGTGATAAATTAACGAATTTTGCATATAACCAACAGAAACGCTTTGTCCCTATGTGTTCGCAATAACCATACTTGACTAAACGTATACGAGTACAGACTCGAATGGATGTTTGCATGAGTTTGCACCTATATATAAATATAACCAATTGGGCCATCCTCCGCACACGTTTTGTAAATCCATCTGTTGTGCATCGTCTCTTCGCCGCAAAGGTGTGAGCATTTACTTGGGTGGATAATCGCAGAATTGCGATAGCTGCTCTTGCATAGCTACTTGATTGTTAATTCTGATTGTTTTATGATCCACAAAGGGCACGGAACACAAACACTTTGTAAATAACGGACAAATCGTCCGATTCTTGGAAAACAATGCCAGGGCACACACTCAACTAAATGACAGTAAAAGAACTTTTGACAAAAAACAAAATACATACCGAGTGACTAATATAACTAGTAAGAAAGTTTCAGTCGGGTGAACCGACTAAGGTATATCCTCACTTTGTGAGTAATGTAATATTGAATATTTCACGAATTATTCTGCCAATTTGTATGGGAGGTACCAGAGCGGGTTTAACAAATTCACCTATTTTTAGCTGAACAGTAGATAATTTTAAATACATTGCACTGTGCCGGATTATAACAGTTTATGTGCACTGGTATATTAACGTTATGAGATATTAAATTGTGGTACTATTTGTCCATTTTGTATGGGAGGTACAAAAAGGGGCGTGGCAATAACGTCCATTTATCACAGGGATAAAGACACTATAAAAGCATTACACTGTACAAAATTTCAAGTATTTTTATACACTGGTATTAATGTTATAAGCTGTTAACTTTTGGTGCAAAATGGTACCTTTGTGTGGGAGGTACCAAAAGGGGCGTGGCAATAACGCTCATTTCTCACTGGACTGTAGGCACTATACAACATTGTAAGTATTTTTAAACAAATTCGCCCATTTTTCTCGAGTTAATAGCGACTAATAAACTAATACTATGTGTGGAATTTCAGAAAATTCGAATAAGTAGGTTACAATCGGTTACTCCTTTCGAGAGTTATCGTGCGCACCAGCCAGCAGACAGACAGACAGACAGATGGACGGACATTGCTCATTCGACTTTAAATGGCCCAAAACGGATTTCCGCCGAACATACTTGGGGTCTTAGGTCACTCCTTCGATGTAGCAAATGATATATACCCTCGTCACACTAAAGTGAGGGTATAAAAATAATAAGAAATTAATTTACTTGATCCGATGTGATCAAGTAAACTAATTTATGGAAATTGAATTGTTGGCATTGTTCGGCTTGAGCTTTTTTTAGTAATTAAACAACGAGCTCATCGATTTTTCTACTATCTTCGTTAGGATTAAATCTAGAACAAAAACACAAAAAACTAATTCAACAAGTAAGAAACTTTAAACCGACTAAGGTATACCCTCACTTTGTGAGTAATCTTATATATTTAATTTTCGGTAAAACAGTATATTCATTTAATACAATGCACTTTGCCGAACTATTAGCGTTTATGTGCACTGGTCATTTTGTGTGGGAGGTACAAAAAGGGGCGTGGTTATAACGCCCACTTTTCACAGGACTGTAGGCACTATAACACCATTGCACTGTACACAATTTTAAGTATTTGTATGCACTGGTATTAAATTTATAAGCCATTAACTTTTGGTGTAAAACGGTCCACTTGTGTGGAACTATAGGCTATAGAACTGGACTATAGGCGCTATAAGAAATTATACTGTATAAAATTTCAAGTATTTTTATGCACTTGCATTCAAGTTATAAGCAGTTCAATTTCGACGCAAAATGGTTCATTTGTGTGGGAGGTACCAAAAGGAGCGAGGAAACTTCGCCCATTTTTCTGGAGGTGATAGCGAGTAATAAAATGATACAATGTGTGGAATTTCAAATGATTCTAATAAGTAGTATATAAATTATTAAAGTATTAAAATTTCACTAAATATTTACCCTTTGTATGAGAGGTACAAGAAAGAGTGGACCAATATGGACCATCTTCAAACTTAGCCAGAGATAGATAAAAATATTACCGTGTACCAAATTTGAAGGCAATCGCTTACTCCTTTCGAGAGTTATCGTGCGCACCAGCCAGCAGACAGACAGACGGACGGACGGACATTTCTCATTCGACTTAAAATTACCCAAAATGAATATCCGCCGAACATGCTTGGGGTCTTAGATCACTCCGTCGATGCGTTACACTTTTGGCCCGTAGCAAATGATATATACCCTCGTATCACTAAAGTGAGGGTATAAAAACACAATTATTTAACTTTTTAACATTTAGACTTGGTTTCTTGAAGACCTGTTAGTGTACAATGCGCTGCCAACGCAAATGATGTATTCGACAAAGAATCACTGGTGATGTATTCGACAAAGAATCACTGGTGATGTATTCGACAAAGAATCACTGTAGGTCCCCACAATACACATTAATTGCAACCCTGTGGTTTTTTATATATCGTATTTATCCACAATGTTCGGAATAGATGTTGCATGTTAAAAAAAGAATTACAGGAGACACTTTAGGATGTATTTCTCCCAAAATATCCGACCGTCCAGCTCACCCCTTACCCCGGATAATATCGCCTAAAAAATATAAATATATCAAAAGTCGTAGAAATCTATGGATTTTTTGAACGATGTATTCGACAAAGATTCAACATGTTCACAATACGAAATTTCTATATGTATAAGTATAGTATTTTTTAATTTTATATTTATATACGAACTAGCTGGCCCAGCGAACTTCTTTCCGCCCAAATTCGTTAATGTAATGCAAATAATAATACGAACATGTACATTTTCTGTAATTTTGTCAATTAAAATTCTTTGTATTGTATTAAACAAAATTGGATTATGTAAAGTTTCTGACAATGTCGATGTACATCTGCCGGCACTCTCACGTGGCGCCGATAGAGCAAACAGGTTGCAAAAAGAAAATTGTTTAGCTAGAGTGCTGAAATTTTATGTGTATGCATTTAGTGGCAGATTATGTGAATTTTCCAAAAATGGGCGGAATCGGACCAAAGGGCGCCCATATAAGCCTAATTTTTAAATTAATTTTGTGCATATGTATCTGGTGGTAGTCTACGTGATTGGTCCAAAAATGGGCGTGGCCCCGCCCATTTAAGCCACATTTCGAAATTGAAATATCTTGCATAATTTGTTAGCGAGAGTGCTGTTATTTTATGTATATGTATTTGGTGGCAGGATTCGTGATAACGCTCATTTTTCACTGGACTATAGGCATTATACAAGCATTACACTGTACAACATTTCAAGTAATTGTATACACTGACATTAATGTTATAAACTGTTAACTTTTGGTGCAAAATGGTACATTTGTGGGAGAGGTACCAAAAGGGGCGTGACAATAACGCCAATTTTTCAATGGACTGTAGGCACTATAAAAACATTACGCTGTACTAAATTTCAAGTATTTTTATACACTGGTATTAATGTTATAAGCTGTTAACTTTTGGTGCAAAATGGTGCATTTGTGTGGGAGGTACCAAAAGGGGCACGGCAATAACGCCCATTTTTCACTGGACTGTAGGCACTATAAAAGCATTACACTGTACACAATTTCAAGTATTTCTAAACACTGGTATTAATGTTATAAGCTTTTAACTTTTAGTGCAAAATGGTGCATTTGTGTGGGAGTTACCAAAAGGGGCGTGGCAATTTCGCCCATTTTCCTCGAGTTGATAGCGACTAAAAAACTAATACTATGTGTAGAATTTCAGAAGATTCGAATACGTATAATAGCAGTTATTAAAGAATCAATATTTCACAACATTTTAACCCTCTGTGGGGGAGGTACCAGAAAAAGTGGACCAATATGGCCCATCTTCGAACATAGCCGGAGATAGAAAAAAATATTACCACATACGAAATTTGAAGTCAATCGGTTACTCCTTTCGAGAGTTATCGTGCGCACCAGCCAGCAGACAGACAGACAGACAGACAGACGGACGGACATTGCTCATTCGACTTAAAATGACCCAAAACGGATATCCGCCGAACATACTTAGGGTCTTAGGTCACTCCTTCGATGTGTTACACTTTTTTCCGTAGCAAATGATATATACCCTCGTCACACTAAAGTGAGGGTATAAAGAAACGTTGCATACATGTTTGTCCGCGTTGCTGTATTAACAGACGGTGCACAGTGGGCTAAAATTGAAAAATGGACATGGCGATGAAATTTTAGGTGTGTATACAAGAGGTATCAGAGAGTTTAAGATCGGAACTTGGGTCCACTATCTCATACAGGGGCGGAGCTGCAGGGCCCTAAAGTTGACCACCTCGGGTATAGAAAATTTTCATCGGCTTCTAACTTTTGAATGGTGTTCGCGTGTTTATTTATGGATTGCCAATAAAATTTACAATATCATAAAAAAAGAATCGATAGGATATGTCAAGAAAAATTTAATTTTTGTCAAATTCGTATTTAGGTCTTGTAGCAAAAGTTTGTTACACAAAGTACACCAAATATATACTAATTTTAAAGGAGACGTTTCACAGAATAGGGTAGAGAAAATCCGAAGCCAAAATTGTAATTGGTGTGGTTGCCACCCTTCTCCGATTCGGACCTTTTTTACATGCATTTTAAAAGTTTGATCGATTTTCTCCAATCGCAAAGCTAAATTGTTAATTTTTTTTATTTATTTGTATTAGGGTGTAACAAAATCGACTGCAAAGGGAATCCCGAGCGTGGCTTTTCATATCGCAGATATAGGACTAAAAGTAAAAATTTCATTTTTGGAGATTTTTGACGTATTTTTTGGGAATTGAGGGATTTTCCGTTAGAAATTTCCACATTTTGCGTTTGATTATTATTTATAATATCAAAATAAATAACTTTAAAAAAAGTCATCGAAATATATACATTTTTAAGAATTTTATGCCGTATTCTCGTTTCTGTCTATATGCAAAATATTTTTTTTTTTATTTTTTCCCTACCTTCTTGTACTTATTGGTTATTATATCAGTCAATACGCAATGATTTCTTGTAGATCACCTGTTTTTATCAAACAATAATAAAATTTAGTAAGAAGAACCGTCATAAAATTGAGTAAGAAGGATAAAATATGTCGGCCTTTATAATATGTTGGTGTGACTCTTGTTGCCTTAAATTTGTGTATACCCATTTTGTAAGCTTCTAGAGAAAAATAATTTATTTTCTTATTTTATTTCTGTAATATATATTTTATTTCTGTAAAATAATCTGAATAATCCATGTCTAGGAGATAAAGCAAATCCTTGTATTCCTCAGGATTGTCACAAGTCAAAGATCGGTAACATATACATCTTTTTCTTATTAAAGATAGAACAGGATCGGAAGATATGAGAGATATACAAATATATCTTCATTTTGAAATTCTCTTTAACTTTTTCGGTAGTGAAATTGCTGAACATTGCGAAAATCGCGATTTCGTGCCTCCTGCGCTTCTTCCGTAAGCTCGCCCAAAGGGAGAATATGAAATGCAATAATTATATCTCCATGACGCAATACTTTATGTACTGTTGGGGTCATATCTTTCCATGGATACAGCTCTATTAGATGTTTCGAAATGCCTAGACAGTATTTTCCAAATTTTTCTGCATTCACTTTGTTCTTGCTGTTGATTGCCATTAGAATTATGTTGATTTTTCTCAGTAATTCCATATCAATTCCTTAGATGTGATTTCATAATTGAAGAAATGCCTTGCAGTGTTACCATCATTTGTATTTCCATATCCCACAAGTGGTTTGTCGACATTTAATCCAGTCTCTTTCCAAAATTCCTCTTGAATTCTTTTTTTCTGGAACTCTCTCGATGCTTTTAATTCCTGTTTGTCCGGTAATTTGTTTGCATTCTCTGCATTCCTATAATAATGCAAATCGTATGCTATGTGTAGGAAATGTTCTAAAAACCTTATGCGAGCATGTAATGGGGAAATTCCAAATTTTAGAGCATATGTGTTAATTGTTGGGTTCTTCGATAAATCCGAAAATTAATTTTTTTCCCCCACATAGTGTACATCTCCACGTAGATGATGTTCCCGTAACAGCATTGCAAACTTTCCCATCGACCATAGTGACATTTAGGATTAAGGAGATTGTGAAGCTGTAATCCAATATTTTGATTGATATGGGTTCCAGCTCCATAATTTCCTTCTCAATATGATCAACCCGGTTTTGTGTGTTGGTAGCCGACTCTTTTGTATACTCAAACCATATTGGTCTACAAAAGTTTTTGATCCTGGAGTCGAATTTATCCAAATGTCATCAAAACTAGTTGAGGGACAATCCGTGTCTTCTCTCTTTCTTAATCTGAGGGGAACTAATGATGCCGTGAACACACTTCAATAATCTGTCCCGCTCGGACTTGTTGATTCTTGTTTTGTATTCAGGAAGGGTTGATAAGCCATCCATCCCCAGTTGCACATATGTTGCAAGTCACAATTATCCATTGTACTCAGCTGTTCTGTAGTAAGAGTTGAAACTATTCTCGATGCTGAATTTTCCAGAAGGTTAGGAAGACCAATACTGACTCCACTTGGTGAAACTTGTAGCGGTGAAGGAATAATAGACTTCTTTTTGTCCTTTATTTTGTTATATGAAGGTAAGACATCGACTCCTTTTTCGGACAATGCCTTCCTAAGTGTGTTGTAGTTGTGTTTGCTGAGTCCCAGTTGTAGCATAAGAACAAGTGCTTCTTCATCCGTAAAAAATGACTTAGATGATGGTGTCGGAATACTCTCAACAATTCTCCTTAGACGTTTCCGGCAATTTTTAAAGCATCAGTTGGTTGCCTTAAAAGTATCCGTAACTTCATCAGTAGTCATTGCCGAAAGATTATTGGACAAATGCCTCTTCTTAGTTCTTGTCGATACATCTTCGTAAGGTTTATGGAGTGGACCAACAGATGAAGTACAAACTGTTAAATCTATGTTGTTCTCGAGCCAATCTGAATATTTTTCAAGAAATTTTGAACGCGATTTTGCTGTTGTCCACTTTACATCAAATGTTTTAACAAATTTTTGTATTTTTGTGATTTCGCTTTTTAATACTTTAATTTTATAGGTTCCTTAGATAAATTCTACTATTGTACGGACTTTTTCCTCAAAAGTGTGAAATGGGATTTCACACAAAATAAACAATAGTGACGAGTTCTTAAATGTTATAGCCATGCTTGCAAAATTGGTAATGATATACATTCTCGAAGATGCTATATTTATATAAAAACAATAATATACATGACTTTTTTTCCAGATACGTGTAATATGGGAAATTACAAAAATCATATATGAATGAATATTATAAACTATATGAATGAACATTACAACAAATATTTTTATACCTGTCAATGATAAAGTTTTTCCTAGAAATAGTGCCATAAAACAATATTTTCTGAAAGGTAAACTAAATTTTACTGTTGTTTGATAAAAACATGTGTTCTATAAGAAATCAGTACATATTGACTGATATAATAACCAATAAGTACAAGAACGTAGGGACAAATTAAAAAAAAATATTTTGCATATAGACAGAAACGTAAATACGGCATAAAATTCTTAAAAGTGTATATATTTCGATGAATTATTTTTTAAAGTTCTCTTTTTTGATGTTAGAAATAATATTCAAACGCAAAATAATCAAATGGAAATTTTTAATGGAAAATATTTCAATTCCCAAAAAATACATCAAAAATCCCCAAAAATGGGATTTTTACTTTTAGTCCTATATCTTCGATATGAAAAGCCGCGCTCGGGATTCCCTTTGCAGTTGATTTTGTTACACCCTAATACAAATAAATAAAAAGAATTTTAAAATTTAGCTTTGCGATTGGAGAAAATCGATCAAACTTTTGAAATTTATGTAAAAAAAGGTCCAAATCGGAGAAGGGTGGCAACCACACCAATTAAAATTTTGGCTTCGGATTTTCTCTAACAGGTTCTGTGAATCGGGTCCTTTAAAATTAGTATAAACTTGATATACTTTGTGTAACAAACTTTTTCTACAAGACCTAAATACGAATTGGACTTTTTTCGCCAAATAATCTCCAAAAATGAAATTTTTTCAAAAATTTGATTTTATAGGGCCATAACATTTTTATTTCTTGACATATCTTATCGACTCGTTTTTTCGTGATATTGCAAATTTTATTGGCAATCCATAAAAAGCACGCGAACAAAATCGGTAAACTTTTGACTGAAATATTGGCTAAACTCCAAGGCAAAATCGGCAAAAAAATCAAAAATTCAAATTTAAAATCCACATATCTCGGAAACTATTCAAGATATGTTCAAGCTATAAAATTTTTATTGTAGTTCTCGTCTAGGAGTACCCACTCAAAGCGGACACTCCATTCAAAAGTTAGAAGCCGATGAAAATTTTGTATACCCGAGGTGATCAACTTTAGGGCCCTGTAGCTTCGCCCCTGTATGATATAGGGGGCCCAAGTTCCGAACTTAAATTCTCTAATACCTCTTGTATACACACCTAAAATTTCATCGCCATACGATAAGTGGTTTTGAAATGGCAGAATTATGTAAATTTTTTCCATGTTAGCCCACTTTGCGGTGGTGGAAAATTATTTATCTGCATCACTCTCTCCGCACTGTTATTTGCAATCGTACTCAGCATGCGTAGAGTCGTATGCTGGTGGGCCTTTAGTTTTGACTGGCGCTTGTGGTGTTCGGTATTTATGCGCGTGTGTTGCAAAATTAAAAATATTTTTATGAGTGAACTCAAAATGATTTCATTCAAAGAATTAATTAAAGCAAAGAATTAATTAAAGCCTGCCTTCATATGGGGGCTATACCAAAACATGAACCGATGTACCCCATTTTTACTACACCATTTTCAACAGTAATTGAGAAAATTTCACTTGAAACTGAGATTTTACATTTGAAATTGGCTAAATTTCATTTGAAATTGAGAATTTTTATTTGGAATTGACTAAATTTCAATTGAAATTGAGATTTTCCATTTGAAATTGACTAAATTACATTTGAAATTAGGATATTTCCATTTTAAATTGAGAAAATTCCGTTTGAAATTATGATATTTCCATTTTAAAACCAGTAAGGAAAGGCAGAAAGTCGGGCGGGGCCGACTATATAATACCCTACACCTCCCTAACAATGCGATAAGGGTCATTGCCATAATAATTTGGAATAATTGGTAAATGGGTAGAAACATATTATCTAATTCTGAAACGATAATCGCTAAATTTAATGATCGGAAGTAAAATACAACTTCTATAGCGGTTTGATACCAAATCAGGAGGAACATATATATGGAGCTTTAATGTAAATCTGAACCGATCTTCCCTGAATACTTATTCATGTAAAAAGACCTCCTTCTGTCGAATTTCGTACTGATCGGATATAAAATACAGTCTCTACAGCGCTTACATGTCAAATCGGGGGTAACATATATATGGGAGCTATATCTAAATCTGAACCGATTTTCTCCAAATTTGGCAGTATTCCTTCATGTAATAAGAAACCTCTTTCTGCCGAATTTCGCACTGATCGCATATAAAATACAGTTTTTACAGCGCTTACAGGTCAAATCGGGTGTAACATATATATGGGGGCTATATCTAAATCTGAACCGATTTCTTCCAAGTTTAATAGTGTTCATCCATATAATAAGAAACCTCTTTCTGCCGAATTTCATACTGATCGGATATAAAATAAAGTTTTTACAGGTCAAATCGGGGGTAACATATATATGGGGGCTATATCTAAATCTGAACCGATTTTCTCCGAATTTAGCAGTATTCCTTCATGTAATAAGAAACCTCTCTTTGCCGAATTTCGCACTGATCGGATATAAAATAACATTTTTACAGCGCTTACATGTCAAATCGGGGGTAACGTATATATCGATGGCTTAATATAAAAAGGGCATATCTTAATTTTTGTCATAATTGTGTTTTCCGTTTATCCTGGTCGAAAACTACCAAATGCACCTTATTTTTTTAAAAAATTTCGGGGGCTATAGTTGCAAATAAAGGATTTATATGTATTTAAAACCTCCATAAGTCTAGCCAAAGAATTTGTTTGGTTTTTACTGGTTTTCGTGTCCCTGTTACGGAAAAACAAAATCGAGATACGCCCTTTTTATATTAAGCCATCGATATGGAGTTATATCAATATCTGAACTGATTTTAACCAAATTCAATAGGGATCGTCCTTGGGTCAAAAAAAAAAATATGTGTAAAGTTTCGTCGAGATCGGACCATAATTGCGACCTGTACTTTGATTACAAGAATACATGCACAGACGGACAGACAGACAGACGGACAGACAGACGGACATAGCTAAATCAACTCAGAAAGTGATTCTAAGTCGATCGGTATAATAAACGATGGGTCTATTTCTTCTCCTTTTGGGTGTTACAAACAAATGCACAAAGTTATAATACCCTGTACCACAGTGTGGTGTAGGGTATAATGAGAACATTTTATTTGTAATTGAGAAATTATATTATGGTAACAAATAATAAAGTTAAATAATAAACTATGTAACAAACGTACTACAACAGTTTCAAATTTATATAAATAATATATTCTCGCACATACAATTAAATGACACACAAATTTTATTCTCCGACCGGCATGTTCTCCATTTCTAGGGCGGGGTGGTGGAAGGTTGACGAATGCTGAATAGCTCGGCTGCAGTCTCCTGCAGTAATTAATGATTTAGATTCGTCGATGATTCTCTCTAAGAAAACTAGCCGTAGCATACTATCATGAGCTCACTGCCATCATTTCCCATATCATGCCATCTTTGTACAAGTTCAATTACCCATTCGTTTGCAGATACTGCGGTGAATGACCCTCTACGTCGATCCAATTGTATGACTCCGGATGTTCCTATTGCACCTGCCAAATGGACATTTGGACCACGCGAGGAAGGTATGATCAGTACGGACTGGGAACCCGCGCGTGACCAGCCATATCCTCTTCGGCAAAACAAATTGAAATTTGTTTCGTCAATGCAAACTAACTGTTTCCCTGCTCTAATATAATCCACCAATTTTGAGACGTATGATGAACGGGCGATTTTATTCCCATTGCTATTCATGGGTACAGGCTGGGTATGAACAGCTTTTATTTACTGTAAAAAAAAATCTAGCACTGAACTGAAAAAAACCCTTGAAGGTTTTGTTAGGGATAATGTCAACATTCATTTGTAATTGTTTTAATCCCATTCCCATTTTGGTTGTTGCACTGTGAAATTGGCGTTGCCGCATATTTTACCATACCCGGCTTAAAATAACTTACAAATAAGTACATATTTATGTCAATATAAGTAAGTCATTATTTGTTGACTACATTTAATGCAGAGGGTAATGACATGTCTTACATGCTAATGCAATGTACAATGACAAGTACTTACCATGTTTTTGATGGAAATATTTCGAGTCAAAAATATTTCTCGTCGTATTTAATTATATATGATAAGTAAATGGTTATGAAAATCATAACTGGTAAGGTGTTATTCAACCCCTTATTAAAATGACAATAATAACTACTTATATGTTGGATCTTCGTAAGCGTGGGGGTAAGTAGTTATTTGTTAGCTTTTCGTATGCTTGCATGGAAGTACTTTCCTCCAATATCATGCCCATGTAAAAATAATCTGAAGGGTGGCTAAATGGTAAGTCATTATTTCTTTTGAATTTCACTTACCCGCCAGGTTACCTGGTAATGAGAGTTTTTGCTGGGCAACTCCATGTTGTCTTCCGAGACTTTTATATTATAATGAGGTCATGTATATATAATTTATTTATGTCATAACATTTCAAAGCCAACTTCATTAATTTCCCCAGCTTTTAATATGTATTTCAAAATCAAAGTTAGGTTCATAAATTCAAAACAATTTCTCAATTTCAAATGGAAATATCCTAATTTCAAATGGAATGTTCTGAATCTCAAATAGAAATATCCTAATTGCAAATGAAATTTTCTCAATTCAAAATGGAAATATCCTAATTACAATTTAAATTTACTCAATTTCAAATGGAAAATCTCAATTTCAATTGAAATTTAGTCTATTCTAAATGGAAATATCCTAATTTGAAATGAAATTTAGGCATTTTCAAATGGAAAATCTCAATTTCAATTTAAATTTAGTCTATTTCAAATGGAAAATCTCAATTTCAATTGAAATTTAGTCAATTCTAAATGGGAAATCTCAATTTCAAATGAAATTTAGCCAATTTCAAATGTAAAATCTCAATTTCAAGTGACATTTTCTCCATTACAATGAGAAACTTCTCAATTTCTTCTGAAAATGGTGTAGAGACGATTAGGTCAAATATAAAGTATAAATTTTCAAATTTTAGAGGTATACACATATTAAGGTTTAAAGTTTCAATGCAATCGGTTGACTCGTTCGGAAACGGCAGATTTATGTCCCTTAGTCCGGAAATTGTGATTTTGAAAAAACCAACCTGGCCTAATGTAAATAGATACACATGCATCTATTAATTTTAATTAGCACCGTTTTCTTGATATTTATTTGGTAGATAATCAGCGGAAGAGATGTGTCGTTTGAATCAAAGCAATTGGTAGCAGATACGTAGAAGGAACACCACCACTAGTGACCAGTGTGCCGCTCAGCGCTCTGCCAATGTTGCAGCTGATAAATGATGATGGTTATGAACATAAATCTCTGGCCTAATTTAGGGGTTAAATATGGATGGATGCATCACGGTGTGCTTGGATGAGTGTGTTCCCTAGCACTGATGTTAATAGCTAACTTGGTCGACTGGGCCACGATGATGTGAATATGTGAAAATGTGTGGCAGCAGACAAGTTCCTGATGGCTTCCTTCGACGTTGTGCGGCATGCTGCATGGAGCGCACCGCATGTTGCATGCTGCACATGTCAATCACAATCACAGTAAAATATGTATTTTTATTGTTATTGCTGGGAAATTTTGTGACCCATCATTGGTGAACTAGCACGTCCCTATTTGTGATGCGGCCAGGAGGTTTTATTGTGGAGAATGTTCTGATTTCGGGGCAATGGAAGATCTTTGTGTGTCTTCGATTGCTTCTGGTGTATAAGAAAGGGAGAACGAAGCTAGGGACTGCTACTGATTATCTCGTGATTTATTTGATTTCCTTCTAAATTTAGGGATTGTACGATGGAAAATAACGAGCATTCGGCCGACTACTCCTCAGTGTAGTCGACGGATAACGTCTATCGCAGAATGCTTTTTTTCGGGATCGTTGAAATGCATGTCTGTCTGTAGTGACAACAAATTGTGAGCAATTTTAAACAAAGCGTGTAATTAAAGTTTTAGCAACGCAAACGAAAATAAATTGTTTTATCGGAATTGAATTACTGGCGGAGCTATATCACGTTCGTTGTCGCACGGCTGGCCCTCCTATCGCTGAACCGCGAAGTCGCCACTCAGCCCCCGCTCACGGACAAATGCTTCGGTCGCAGTCGTGCCTCCACCTAACGAGAACGCACGTAATCAGCATCACCTGTCGGAAATCCTACTGGTTTGGTGGGCGGCATTGTTGTGTTGAAAGGCCTAAAGCTTTGAATAATTACTTTTAAATGCGATGGCAAAAGGAAAAATAATTATAATTTATAGCAAGCAACAAGCACAACATTGGCGAGTCTCCGTCCATCCATCCATAACCGACCCACACCACTCATCCGCCACCAATTACGAGGATACTTTTCGGCATTGTACGTATGGCGATTGGAGGAAGAGGTGGGGCCACAAACGTACGAATATTATGTACATAAACCCCAGGCATCTCCTTATCTGGACGCACTGTCACAACGTTTTCAAAACATTCGTCTTTTGTCAGCTAATATTTTGTATTTGTGGGTTTGTATTAGGGATGTCACGAATATTCGCATTCGTATATGCGAACGCGAATTATTCGCATCATTTTAATATTCGCTTTCGCAAAAGCCATCTTATATTTATTTTCGCTTTCGCAAAAATATATTTCAGTATTCGCTTCCATTTATTACAAGTGTTTTATATATATTCTTATATTAATAAGAAGATTCGCTTCATACATTTTGAAGATATTAATACCAATGAAAACCCCTTCCACTCTTCAAAGCAGTTGAAAAATATGCTTGTCCTTGTAGTAACAGGAGGTAAAAATATGGAAAACATTCTTAATACTTGAACCTGGGAAAGTATCATTTAATTCCTTAATTTTGTTGGTACTAAAGGGTCAAACTATTATTCGCATTCGCTTTCGAAAAATGCATATTTCACTATTCGCTTTCGCTAAAGTCACTTTCGTTACATCCCTAGTTTGTATACGGAATTTGTCGCAAAGAAATCCTATTTCCGGAAAGTCAACTATTGTAGATGTACATCATGAGTACCACGCGTCGGCTGTATCATCCTTGATTCAACAGTAGTGGAGTCAGTGGAATAGAATAAATGGGCTTGTTTCTTAATATTTATCTAATGAGTCATTCTCGGGTATAAACGCTGAATAAAATGGCTTCTGTAGTATATGTATTGTCCCAAATATATTCTGCTTGAAATATACAAATGTTTAGGGTATTATCTTTGGTACACACAAAAATTATATATTTGGGATTATGTTGTTCAAAACAAATCATTGTTTCCTTCCTAATATTTTTTATTGCATCTATGTATTCACAAAATATATTGAGAAAATACTTATAGTAATGCAACGATACATACAAATTTTAAATGTTCGTAAAATTCCCTTATGACTTCACGGGGCAAATGGAATTTTTTGATATGTTTGAATCGAAAGAACATATATTTAGAACACAATTTTTTAAATATTATATATTTATGAGCAAATAAATTTTATTTGAAAATCAATAAAATATATTTCGAACTCATATATTAAGATATTACAACAAAATATATTTGCAAACTAAATTTCTTAAATAAAGTATGCGTTTAAGTACGAATAAAATTATTGTTTGGGAATTTCTCCAAATATATTTTATTTAAAAAAGATTTTAAGATCTTTTGCTGGAATGCAAATTGTTTAGTTGTTTCGAAAATAATAATAGTCCCAAATAAAAAGAAATTGATGAGCGCCCCAGTAGGCGAGTTGGTAGCGTACTCGCCTATGAGTTTGGGGGTCGTGGGTTCGATTCCCACCAGAGGCTCTGGTCTGTCGCTGCAAACATTTAGCCATATGGTCTTTGTAACCCGGCCTTTCCCTGGACCTTAAAATTAGAATATAAATTTACTTTGTATTGTAATTCATATAAATAAATAAATAAAAACAAATTGGGATGTAAACAAAGATTTGTTTAGAACAAAATCTTCCCAAATATATAATTTTTGTGTGTATCAAATACATATCATACGTTTAGAGTGTAACCTAAACATATATATGTTTCAAGCCGAATATGTTTGGGACAATATACTACATAAGAGATTTTTTTCAGCGTGTTGGAATAAATATAAACTAAAAATTAGTGCTTTAAAACAAATATTTTGCTCCTTATGTAATTTTAAATTATACATTTTAATTAGTATATCGAAATCAATGAAAAATTTAAAATCTAATTCGAAAAATCTGCGACCTTTTAAAAACTTTTTTAAACAAAACATATTTGGAGAAATTCCTAAACAAAAACTTTATTTGTATATAAATTATTTGTACATATTTTATTTGAGAAAATTAGTTTGCAAATATATTTTGTTGCAACATATTAATACATTTTATTGATTTTCAAATAAAATATAATTGCTCAGAAATATATAATATTTAAAAATTTTTATTCCAAATATATTTTCCTTCTGTTCAAACATATCAAAAAAGGCGGGACAAAATCGCCATTTGTATTATGTTAGAATATAAACAAAATATATTTGGAGCACACATTTTTAAATATTATATATTTCTGTGCAAATACTTTTGTGTGGAAAATCCATAAAATTTATATTACAACACAAATATTTGCAAACTAAATTTCTCAAATAAAATATGTGTTTATATACAGATAAAATTATTGCTTTGGAAATCCTCCAAACCTAGGTTGTTTCATTAATATTTCAAAACGGTGCAGATATTTCCAATTTAATTCTTCAGTGATTTCGAGTTATAAACTCGTACCTTACAATTTAATATACCACCAATTTTTAATTTTTTATGTTGTTTACCAATCAAGGAATGTACACGGAGCAAAATCGCCTTTTTTGATATGTTTGAATCGAAAGAAAATATATTTGGAACAAAAATTTTTAAATGTTTTATATTTCTGAGTAAATAAATTTTATTTGAAAATCAATAAAATGTATTAATATGTTGCAACAAAATATATTTGCAAGCTAATTTTCTCAAATAAAATATGTATTTATATACCAATAAAATTATTGTTTAGGAATATCTTCAAATATATATAATTTAAGAAAGATTTTCAAAACTTTGGTGAATTTTTCTAATTTCATTTTTAATTTTTCCTTCGTTTCGAATTATTTCTCCCAGTCAAAAATACCATTAGTAGCATTGCATTCTGTTTTAAGGGACTCATTTTAAATTTCTGGGTATTTCATCATTGTGAATTTAAACCAGTATCCAGGAGAAAAATACGTTCTTCAAATAGGTTAAGATCATTTTGGAAAAACCGAAGAAATCTGCGAAAGCATTGTATTTCAAGTGTAATAACTAGAGACATGGACACTCGTCCTTATGTCCAGGTCAATATTCTTGGAAGGACTTTTCTTTCGCTGTTAGATAGCGGAGCAACCATTAGTTGTTTCGGTGGTTCTTTGGCGGCAGAAGTTATTTCGGAAAATGGGAGAGAGTTGAGGAAATTTTGTTGTAATGTTAAAACCGCAGACGGACAGAAGCAGAAAGTAGTAGGTACTATGAAGGTTAGTATTTCATTTGGTGGTCGAACCAAATCTCTAGAAGTGTTAGTTATACCCGCTAGAGAAAAGATGCTATGTAAAGAGATTGATGGAATGCTAAGCCTTGGGGTTATAGAGGAAGCCACGAATTCTGCTTGGTCATCTCCTGGAGTTTTGGTTGTAAAACCAGGAAAAGTGAGATTTTGTTTAGACTCTAGAAAGTTGAATGAGGTGACTCAAAAGGACGCATACCCAATGCCAAATATTGACGGACTTATATCTCGTTTACCAGCAGTATGTACATATTATTTCTAAAATAGACCTTAAGGACGCATTCTGGCAGGTAAATTTATCAGAAGAATCTAGGCCAAAAACTGCGTTTTCTATTCCTAATCGGCCGTTATATCAATTTTGCCGAATGCCATTTGGGCTCTGCAACGCCCCCAGACCCTTTGCAGATTAATGGACAAGGTGATAACTTATAATCTAAAAGGGCATGTTTTTGTGTACATAGATGACTTGTTAGTAGTCTCGAAATCATTTGAAGAACATATATCCCATTTATTAGAAGTGGCTGGACTGTTAAAGAAAGCTGGACTCACCATTAACGTTAAGAAAAATAGTTTTGGTCTCAAAGAAACTAATGACCATTCGAATTGGACACATTAATGTTCATCATTTGTAACAGATATTTACATCTTCCTAATCCCACTCATTATGATGAGCCAATGCAAACAATTATCGTAAATCCGTTGCAGCTGCCTGTGCCGCACTGTAAGCTGTGTTTTCATTGTTCTGCCAATTTGTCGAATACCTATGGCATTTGTAGGGATGGCAATGCCACAAAAGGTTTTGTTATTTGGAAAGCAAACAATAGACCGATCGTAAACTCCGCACACATCTAATCCCAATGTATCAAATTTTGATTGTTTATGGATCGAAGTTCAATCCAATCGAATGGATAGTTGGATGGATGTGTTTCTGTTTCAGAAACAATCGTCTGGATCATGCGAGATCATACGAACTAATGTATTTGATTTTGTCTGTTTGTTCATCGGCCAGGAGAACCCGAACAAAAACACAGCTGGATTGTTCGTTCAAAGGATAAACGTTGTTTGAAATTAGACAACAAACTGAAACTGTCCCGGTTAACAGTATTAATTTGCGTCATCGATTGACACCAAATGAACAGCGCCACCACAACAGAATCTCCATGAGAAGCCAAAACTGCGGATGTGGACTATTTTGCTGCTTCCACTTGTGGGGCCAATGTGAGCTCGAAACCAATTTATTACTTTGAATGCTAACACAAATCAAAGTTAATTAACCCCCATGTGGTGGCCCAAAAGAGAAAATTTTGCTCATTAGTGAGTTCGTTTCCTAAAAACAGTCGGTTTAATTACAAAATCTCAAAAGTGTTCACTGCCTATATGAGTGGCCGTACTTCGCCCGGGCAAGTGAATTACTTTGAGTCTCAATTAAGTGCTACTCGTACTCGGAATACCCGCATTTCGGTGTACGACATTAAATCTCAGTTGACTGGATGCAATTAAGATTGACAGTAAAAGACCAACAAAATACATAAACTGACAAAATTCTGGAGTTGTCGGGGTGGGCGTCTTTTGGGTACATTTAAATTGTTTCGCCGCTTCTTCTCTGGCCGACTTGATAGTAACGAGGAAATCCCTTCCACATAATTATTTGATTGCACACATACGTATACACATATATTAGACTGTGCCGAAAATACACATTTTACTTCGGAGAGATCATGTGAAGGAAAATATATTTAAAACAAATAAGAAAGTTCAGTCGGTTAAACCGACTTATGTATCCCCTCACATTGAGTCTAGTACGTTATTTGAGTCCAACGTTACGTCTAGTACTTCTTGTCTGTCTTTAATTGTAAAGGTCGGTTTATTACTTATGTTACGAATACTTAGGTTGGTAGTTAGAATAAAGTCAAGAAGCGAATCACCCCTATTGTTTATATCCGTACTACCCAGATAGTATGATGAGCGATCGTGTCTGCGCCAATAATCTGCTCGACCTCGCCAGAAGTTGCTTCTTCTACTACTTCCCTGAATAGAGCAGTCGGTACTACAGCTTCATAAGGCAAGTAACTGGAGACCAACCAATATATGCGATTATACGCGATCTCCAGACTAGCAGATGTTTTGGTATTTACCACTTAAATTAGCCAGGAGAAAGATACTTAGATCTTTCATGGCCAAAATGCAGGTTCTTGGAGTGCCTTCACAGTTGGCCACAAGCAGTTTAAAGTTGGATGTCCTGATGCCGCACACCCATCCTCCTACTGCGTAGGGTTCCTGTATCAGGACGATGTCTACTGCACCTGTGGACAGGCGCAGCAATAGAGCCGCTGAGGCTGCTTTAGCGTGATGGAGGTTAATCTGTAGAATTCTTACCATCATTGGTTATTGACAGATTAACATCCACCCCGACAAGGGTGTTATCGAACTCTTCGTCCGTATTATCGAGAAGCGTGTCCCCGCCAGATGCGTCAAAGAGTCCGGAGACTCCCCTCAGCCCCTCTGTGTTAGAAGTAGAGCTTTCGTCCTCAGAGAAGGACGTTACAGATCTTCTGTTATAGTTGGAGTCACCAGAAATAATAATAATCCGCACTTCCAGAAAGCCGTGTATCAACCACGGTGGACGACTCACCTTCCGAAGTGGGAGCTATATCCTGCTTGTATACCTTCAAGGCTATAGTCTCGAAGTCATATTGTAGGGTTGCACTTGCACGTTGTATATGGGAGGTGGATTCAGCGTTAAGGATCAAATTGACCTGCCGCTTTTTTCCATCCGCCTCACCCACCTTGCTGATTCTCCAATTTTGGGCGGTGTTGAACCGTGTTCAACCATCTTTTAATACTTAAGCTAAATTTCTGTACTGAATTACTTAATATAATTGAATTGCAAATTGAATTAACGGTCACTGTGACCATCCTCTTTTAGTTCTCACTTAGGTTTAACTTAGTCTGTAAACGTGGTAACTCTTTATCCAATGATTGCTCCTACTGAAAAGCTTTCACTCATTGGATAAAGAGTTTCCATCTTAGTTTTAAATTTCCAGTTACTGTGGTGCTGAATATCCCGAATACCCTGAACTGTCTCTTTGTCGCTTTCCTTTTCTGCCGCACAACTTCACTTGTGAAGCAGCAACGAAAGCGGTAAGACCTGAATTCTCTAATAAACTGAGCTGAAGTGTAACTGAAACTGAAACTCTCTGTCTTTCATTTCTCTTTATTTCCATGCCTCTGTAAAACGGCCAAAATCCTTACAATTTTGGGAGTTTTATCAAGATTCAAATACAGTCCACTTTCAGAAGAAGCCCCAAAATTGTACAGGCGGGCAGACCAGGATTGTAATTTTTTTTTATTTTAATATGTCAGCTGGATTGGAGGGCTCTTCTGTAACCCAGGTGATGGCTGTGGGGATGTTGTTCTTTCGACAACATCCAACTGGGCACCCAGCGACACCTCACCCGCTCGACTCAGAGCAGATCTACTGATCTGGCATCGACGAAATATAAGAGCTTTACTCTCCCCTGATGCCATCCTGCATCGTTGCAGATTTGTGGTTTGCCCGCCAATTCTCTGCGGACATCGAGGTAATGAGCCATAATGGCTGATTGCACATGGCTCCATTTGTCCTTGGGGGAAATTTTCACCATTTTTGGTGTGGTCGGCTTTGGCCAAGACCAACGGACGGACAGTAGGACGATTGGGGAACCCCGCTCCATCGGAACGCGAAGGCATCCCCGTCAACTAATTTATTAATTTTTTCGTCTGTATTAGCCCGTAATAGGTACTACGATGTAGGCCTTCCAGACTTTGTACAGATTTTTTTGCGATTGCGTAATAGGTACTGCGTACTAACTATCCGATCTGTGCTAAACACGTCCGTTCACTACGACTGATCAGCGACTTCCTCCCTTTGACCCTTAAGTACCAACAAAATTAAGGAGCTAAATTGATACTTTTCCAGGATATTCAAGTATTAAGAATGTTTTCCATATTTTTACCTCCTGTTACCACAAGGACAAGGTTTTCTTTGGTATTAATATCTTCAAAATGTGTGAAGCGAATAAGAAGATACGAGTACAACACTTTTAACAAATGGAAGCGAATACTGAAATATATTTTTGCGAAAGCCAATGCGAATAATCCAAAGATGGTTTTTGCTTTTTCGAAAGCGAATGTTAAAATGATGCGAATAATTCGCGTTCGCATATGCGAATGCGAATATTCGTTTCATCCCTAATACATATGCACCGGTCCGATCTCACAGATTACACACTGCTACAAATTTGAAAAAATCTCAGGAACTTCTGATGCGACATAGTGTAGGTTGTAGATCTCATTGAGTACAACTGGAAACACAAAATTGTAAGTGTTGTATACTCTCAAAATCTAATTTTAGCGTTGAAAATCCGTTTTTTTACTTCTTGTACAAATCGATTTGTTTTACTCTTATTTTTCAACCGATTTTTGGTTACATAACGGCTTTTGAAAGAGGCCCTTTAAAAATATGTACTTTAAGTTTAAATACACAGAGCTACAGGCTGAAAACTTGAAATTTCCATAAATTTTCCCAATTTTTGAACTTTGATCGCGACGTATTGCAAGATTTTATTAGCAATGGTGATCTTTTTACATATCATTCTGAAAGTGTGTTTATTCTCAATTAAACTAAGTGTGATTTTACAGCAATCGGAGAAAAATTGCGTCAGTTAGGCGAATTTTTCAAACAACGAAAATTTCAATTGCACTTTTGTATGGGGTTGCTACATGTACCTTATTACGAATATATTATTGTAATAACAGTGATACGAGTAGTTATATTAGTGTTAATAATGACGTCACAGTCTGTTCTATTTATTTATTATTTCTAAAATATTTACAATATTTTTAAGAAATTTGTTGGATTTACAAATTTAGGAACAATTTTGCAACACTGCAATTCTGCGGGGGAAAATTGCAAGTGTGAATATTGACAAATAAAACAACAAAGTCCATATTCACACTTGCAATTTTTTCTGCTGAATTGCAGTGTTTTTACAAGTTTTTAAAGGGTTATGTCTCCTCTTTCAAAAGCCGTTATGTAACCAAAAATCGGTTGAAAAATAAGAGTTTAACAAATCGATTTGTACAAGAAGTCAAAAAAAGCGGGTTTTCAACGCTAAAATAAGTTTTTGAGGGTATACAACACTTAAAGTTTTGTTTTTCAAAAGCCGCTATGTAACCAAAAATCGGTTGAAAAATAAGAGTTTAACAAATCGATTTGTACAATAAATTAAAAAAACGGGTTTTCAACGCTAAAATAAATTTTTGAGGGTATACAACACTTAAAGTTTTGTTTATCCGGTTGTACTCAATGCGACCTACAACCTACACTATGTCACATCAGAAGTTATTTTTGACTGTAGCACTGTGTTATTTGACGGGCGAACTTTGTTATCATAATAACGTACACCAAATTTAAAGATTTTCGCACACAGAAAACAGTTTGGTTGCCTCAACCGAATTTCAACCGAATTTTGGTAGTTCTGTCTACTATCATGCGCTTCTATCAGGACAACCAACAATTTGATTGTATACCAAACTGCTTCCATGTTGACAACAATAATATTTGGTTGCGCCAAACACGAAAATGGTAGCTCAAACTATATTCTGTATGTTGCCAAAACATGATAACTTGTCAGTCAATTAATTAAAAAAAACAGTTTTTACTAATTTTTATTTTATTTATTAACAAAAAAACCAAACAATTCATAACAAAATTAAAATCCAATATCACAAATTCATCACTATTATGAGATGTGAAGTATTTGACACAAATTTTAGTACACGAGAGTACAATGCACAATAAAACTTGTATGCAAATATCGCTTAAACATGTGCTTTCAATAGCATGATTGTTGCTTTTATTTTTTATTTATGTAAAACATTTTGCAAAACATATTTCGCATTCTACACGAAATTATATTTGACTACATATACCGTTCTTCAACAAAATGTTGAAGATTTATTTATACCGAATAATTTTATTTTTTATTTGTCATGTATCAACAAAAGAACAGCAACCAAGCTTTCGGTTGTATTTCCCAAAATATATATAATTATTCTAAACTCTTGAGAGATAACCAAAAATCGATTATTTATTAATATGTTTTCAATTATTCGTTGCAAGAATAATCTTTGCTCTAATGATAAAATTTCTGTTGTCAAGAATAAAACATTCGTTGTCACTACCAAATATCGATCATATGGTACTATAATGAAAATTTAAAAGTAGTAACCACAACTAACCGAGTTTCAATGAAAAACCAATCTTAATTCGATTGATACAGCCATCGATTTAGTTGCAAGTATTTTCATTTGATTGCATCCATGTTATTATTGTTGTTTCAACTATTTATATACAGTGGCGTGCACAAATGAGTACATGTTTGCATCTCGTGCACTTCTAAGCTTATAAGAAGAGCAATAATAAAGCAAAAGTTGACTTTATTTTTATTTTTTTTTTTGTACTTTTTTAATACGTTTATAATAAAAGAAAAAAAGCTGGAAAAACGTTTTTCATTTTGCTTTACTTTTGGAATTCTTATAAGCTTAGAAGTGAAAGATGTACCAACATGTACTCATTTGTGCTCGCCACTGTATATGTATATACCAATTAAGGTGAAATTACTAACAGTGACTCCAGTAACATACAATCCAAATATCATTCTTGTATGGTCAATAGTTTCCGAGATACTGAATTATAAATATTGCTTCGCCAAATTTCGCAACACCCACCAATCCGATCCCGCCTATTTTTAGGCACGTTTTCAATAATAATTCCCCTACAGTATGTTGTTCTTCTACTATCAACACTTTCTAAGGTATTCACATATCAAATAATGCCTCGCCTACTTTTGACCGATCCCACTTTTTTATTTTTCATGAACACTATCTGGCAAATGTAATACTGACTCCAATAACATACAAAACAAATTTCGTTCTTCTACGTTAAATGGTTTCTAAGATATTCACTTTTTGTGAAATTTGTAATATTGATCGCAATAACAAAACTATCCAAATTTCGTTCTTCTATGGCGAATAGTTTCAGAGATTTAAAATGTTCAAACATTGGTACGCTTACTTTTGCCAGACCCATATATCCGATCCCGTCCATATTTTTGAAGTTTGAGATAATAGCTCTAATAAAAGATGTACCAAATTTCTTTCTCCTAAGAGCAATACTTTCTGAGATATTCAGAAAGTATTGCTCACCCACTTTTGACCCCGCCCACTTTGTTAAGATTTATCTATGACTAATCTAATATAGACTTCAATATTAATATTAAATTCAATAACAAAACAAATTGTGTTCTCCTACGATAAATAGTTTCTGAGATATTTAAAATTTAAATATATTTTATTCAATCCCGCCCACTTTTGGCGAATGTACAGGGTTTTCCAATAAGTGTGATATGATTTCTTTGAAAAAAACACACTTATTGTTAAGGAAATTCAAAAGTTTTTTATTTAATGTAAAGTACAATCGATACAATTAAGTTCTAAATAAAACGTCATTAAAATGGCCTCCACGACTTCTTCTGCAGGAACGAATTCGATGAACTTAATTTTCGAGCTGTTTTTCCACTAAATCAAGTCGTATGTCATGAATGGCACGTTCAATATTGACTTGTAAAGCGTGAATAGAGTCTGGTTTATTTCGAAAGACCAATGACTTCAACTAACTACACAACGTCTAATGGTGTTAAATCACAACTTCTTGGAGTCCATTCAATATCGCAATTTCTTGAAATAATCGAATCTCCAAACTTTTCTCGAACCATGCAATTGTTTCATTTGCTGTGTGGCACATAGCCATAATCGGTCAATGGCAAAAAGATAGCTCTTAACGAGAGTTAAAAGTGGAAAGTGTTTTTTTGGATTTAAAAAAAATGGACTTAGCGCACGAAAAGTTGAAATTGGAGAACGATTATTTTGATAATAAAACTGAATAATTTGTAAACGTTGTTCTCTCCATGATGCAATTGTAAACACTACTGAATACTATGAAAAACCAATGACAGATCATGACATATTACAAATGGCCGAAACGTCACTTCAAAATCATATCATCCCTATTGGAAAACCCGTTACTAATATTGACCACAGTAACTGAATATTCAAATTTCGGTTTTCTATGGTTAACATTTTCAGAGATATTAAATTTTCAAACATTGCTACCCCCACTTTTGTCACACCCACTAATGCGCTTATCCCGTCCATTTTCGTTGAAGTTTTAGAAAATAGTTCAAATAACGTATGCACCAAATTTAGTTCCTCTACGATTAATACTATCTGAGATATTAAAATTTTTAATAATGCCAGGCCCACTTTTGACCCCGCCCACCTTTTTTTTAAGACCCATCCGTTTCCAAGAAGCGTTGATGTAAAAGAAGCATTTGAACAATCAGTTCAGTAGTTCTTGCGTGATGGCGTTACAAAGAATCTACCAATATTTTAATATACATATATCGCTCATTTAGAAAAATAACGTCACATTTCGAGTTATGACATTTCACTAATGTGTGATTTAAAAGGTCTATACAAAAATAACTATTTGACAAAAGAGATGACTTAACTTCTGAAGTGCGCCAAATATTGTCTTCCTCAGTAATCGGCCCTATCATAGATTATCTTGTAAATATTTAAATGGAGGACAATTTAGTACCTAAGGACAAAATATTTTGAGTTGTGACGTCCTTTTTTTAAATATGCGATATATATAGAGATATATAGATTTTCGAAAGACCGCAATTTTTACGCGGTTAACAAGTTTCCATTTAATATGAAACATTTTTTCCCGTTTTTCTTTGAAATAATTAAACATACGTTGATTGGAATTTTTAGTCACTTTGGCATAATTTAATAGTTAAAGTAATTTAATATTTAACCCAAGCTGGAAACGTCCAAAGTGTGCGATAGGAGTAAAAGGAATAAATATATATGTCGAATATATATTATACCATCCACCGTGGATAGCATTCCAGATGATAACTAAGAATGTTGTAAATTATAACGAGTGATTTTTTAAGAGTTTTCGGATTTGATTTCAAAAAACACATAAATAGTAGAGAAATCTAGAAAACTTTATTTTATTCGATAGAACGGCCTACATAATTCAATGTTTAAAGTTGATTTCATGTAAATGTTGACCGAGGCTGAGCCTCAAATGGTTCATACGATGGGTCCAATTTTGGCATACTCTCTCCGACTCTCGGCCGGTAACTCACGAATAAATTCTTCAATATGCGCTTCCAGTATATTGATGACCGTTGCGGGCTTGTCCCTATAGACATGAGCCTTAACATAGCCCCGATCTAGTCGGCCAATTGACCGGCCCCAAACGTGAAATAAACTGTTCACCGAATTAAAAATTCAATAATAAAATAAAATAAAATAAAATAATCTGCAAGCGTTGTTCGTTTGTAAGTCAATTCATGGTAAAATTGTAGCCCAAGTGACCGTAAAACAGCTTAGCTGCCAAAAAAAGTATTGCCAAAAAGAAATTTCCCAAAAAAATCACCCATTATAAAATATTCACATAAAGGATGATCATTGAATGTGAGCTATGAATCCGGCTATAATTAAACTCAAATTACCAAATTTCAGCTCTATAAGTTGAAATTTTTGTATTCAATTGGGTTATGGAGTTTTGTATTTGGACTATATCAAAACGTGTACCTAAGGCAATGAGAATGATGATTCTGATTCTCATCTCAGTGATACAAATTAAATTTTATGCTTTAACACATGCTCATAGATTTTACCTAAACAACTAAGAATGCTAATATGTCGATAGCTGGAAACCATATCGACATGCGTCCCATTTTCTAGTATAGGAATTACTTTAGAAATTTTGCAACGTGAGAGTAAATACTGAAACTTGATGCATGAATTGAAACAGTAGCAAAGACACACATACTAAAAAATTTTACTTTTGTATGAAAAACGTGATTCAATTCAAGTCAGCTTTCCAGTAAATTGTGAATAAAATCAAAAGTTGTGCACCGATTTCAAAGAAATAAAGCTCATATCATTCATCATTGAATTAAATGCTATTAGACCAAAACCTTGATTTCTGTCGCAAATGGGTAAATTCTACTTTAAAATCTAAAAATAACAATTTTGCTCCTTTTTTGACTTTTATTCGAAATTTGTTTTAACATTCATAACAATTCCAATATTTTTTTAACTTAGAATTTTTATTTTCCCTTGAATTTCAACAATTTAATAGAAAACTATAAAAAAGTCCAACTTTTGAAAAATTTCAGCATTTGTGCTTGAAATAATGCGTGTAGGATCGTTTTTGTGAAATTGAATTCATTCAACATTTACCCATTTGTGACCTACATTAATTTTAAAACATGGGTCCAACATTATATAAGTTATTTCGAATTTAATACAAAATTGTATAAAAATTAAACTAAAATGATGAAAAAGTGGGAAAATTTTAAAAGTTTTAATGACGTTTAAAAGTAATTTTCTCGATTTTTACTGTCTAATGCTCGATTTCCGAAAACAGTTATTACTGACAATTTTATTGAAGAAAAATCTGACCTTTGGAGGTTTTTAAAATGGCGAATAACTCATATTTTTACACTCACCGAAACGAAATATTTTGGGAATATGCTTAAAACAAGCCAAATTTTCATATACGCTTTGAACATCGCGAACTTTTTACGCTTCATACAAATGAAGCCACTCTAATACATAACAGTAAACTGTTTAAAAGTACATTTTATTTAAGTACTTCATGACCTCATGTAGGTTTCGCTAAATACACTCTCGGTTGAAGCAGTATTTCCGTAATCAGATCATCGATATGAATTGTTACAGATCACTAGGCTTTGAAATTCAAGAACTCGCATTTTTCGGTTCAGCCTAATATATATATATACTGATGTATGTATGTATGACAGATGACGGTTGAGCAAATGCATAAACCCATTTAATGTTTACTATCCCTCATTGTCTGCAGAAGTGCCGTACCACACCGACACTAGTCTCTAGGCAAAGTCGAACAGAAAGAGTTGTTCCTCAAACGCCCGTATGTTGTGTCAACTAATCCGCACAGAATACAAATCCAAATCGCGTCTAAGGCGACACAATGCAGCCAGACCGAGAGATCTGGCAAAAGTAAAAGAGTTTCACCTGTTTGTCTCCAAATCCTTCACTGTTGTCCTGCCTAAGTGTACATCATTTTAATCCAAATACGAGCACATGCAAATTACAATTAATTTAATCCCTGCGACTATACCCTCATTAGCATTAATGCTTACAAATGGTTACACTAATTCGCAGGAGTGTGAGAACATTCTGTACAATTCGTCAGTCAGACGTTGTCGATCGTTTCCGGTTCGAAGGGAATTTCCCCTTTTTCCGAACGGGGCCCTCCGACAGACAATTGTCTGCACGAAACAAAGCAAATACCATTTAAATAGGTTTTAAATCCTCAATAAAAAAATTTAGCGTAAATAGGAAGACTCACACACAATGGTGTGAATGCCGACCAGGTAAGATTTGTGGATGATGTGCGAACATCACGCATCTACCGTTGGGTGGTCCGACAACGCAGGATAATACGCCTTCGCCGAGAAAAAGAAAGAAATACATTGGCATGGCCTATGGTGCCATTGTAAGAAGTGTTTGAACGATTTGCCACAGCCATTCAGCACACTGTGGACAAATTGCAACATCCGGTTCGGTGTACGCCCCGTGTTCACATTGTGAGCACGCCGATTTTATATGACTTTATGACTTTTATATGAGCTATTCATATTACCGTGCTTGGCTCAATAAATGTCACCACCTTCCTGCTAGACGGACATGGAAAATCCGCCCATGATTTATGGAGTCTCCATTAACGGTGCGCCATGCACATCAGATGGTTCCAATCGTAGTACCCCCAAATATGCACACCATCACCCACAATTGTCGCCATCTAAAGATTGTGGAAAGTGTCGCCGTATCAGTGAATTCAATCCATGCATGACTGTTGTGAATCAAATATGCTGCCGCCACATCCTAAAACTTCAGCACTTTAGCCAACGTCCGACGAAGCGACGATCAGATAAAGAGAGCCACAATGACACCTTCAATCAAAAACGTTAGAATGTCATCACAGCCGACAATTGATACCCCGACTTTGTGGACGGACGTGAGTGCACCTCAGAAGCAATCAGATACGCGCATGCTCATTCTCCCCATCTCACCCTCCTGGTTATTGGACGGGCGCATAGAGGCATAACATTGGCTGCACCTCTGGCCGGGCGAACAAATTAGAATTCATAACTCATACAGCGCAGTGTGCGAGGTTTGGGGTGTGGGGTTTCTGGGTTTCTGTGCATCCATCCAAACTCATCCAATAGACAGAGAGTGCGACAGACGTGCAGAACATCTGTTGTCGTTAATTTTTTACGAGCGATTTTCCTGTCGTGATGGGCATAAGTGACTTTTATGACCATCAAGTTGATTTTCAATCTGTGTTTCCATGAAGTCCTACGCAGAATATTTGTACTTATATTTGTGCAGCTATGCGGCATATAGGGTTCAGAGATGGAGATATATCTCCCCACATTGATATTGTCCAGCAGTGTAATAAGTAATCACCTAGTGCAACGTCAGATATGACTGTGAGCATGAAATCAAATGAACGAATACAATTTATATTATAATAAGTAATAAATCACGTGAATATATTTATGTATAAAAAAACTGAAAGATAATGTCAACTAACATTTACATACCTATAATAAATTATTACACCGGTCGACAAAAACAAACTATTTTCTCGGGTTTCTGTTTTAATGCATAGATTCTGATTCTAGACATCAAAAACGCCAAAATATCCATTCTTAGATTTTGTACTTTATATTTTTAAATTGTATATCGATAAGAAAGTTTTGAAGTTAAAACCTTACTAAATTAGCTACAACTTTTTTAGTTATGTATCTATTTTCTTCGGAACAGGGCCATTTAATTCAAGACCGATCAGACTTTACGATAAAATCATAAAAATGTAACGTTTGTGCATTTTCAGATTGTTTAATGGGCTTTTATTTGAAAATTATTAAAATGTTCTCAAAAAATATGATTTTTTTTGCAATGTTTTGTAAAATATCGGCGAAACCACTTAATTGGTTCAACCTTCCTATTATTTTAATATAACGGTTTATCGCGAGAATTCAAAGAAAGAACCCTTTAGGCTAAAAAATAGGCCGAATTGGTTCAGGAAACTAATAAAAAAATTCAAAATTAAGTAGCCTTCAACTTCTTTGAATACAATTTTCTATCCGTTTAGTTTTAAAATTTTAATAAAAAAATAAAAAAATATTAGGTACTAACTGGAGCCGCTCCACTTCGCTGCCCCAGATTTCCGATCCATTTTTGGACTAATCACGTTGACTGCCACCAAATCCATAATACACAAATCCATATACACAAAATTACAGCACCCTCGCTAACAAAATGTTCAAAATATCTCAATTTCAAATCTTGGCTCGGTTTTGGACCAATTACATAGACTGCCATCAAATGGCTCTATACAAAATTCGCTAACAAATTGTTCAAAATATCTCCATTTCAAAATATGGCTCACATAGGTCTGATCCCGCCCAATTTTGGACCAATCACATGCCACCAGAAACATATACACAAAATTACAGCACTCTCACTGACAAATTGTGTAAGATATCTCAATTTCAAAATTTGGCTTATATAGGTGGGACCACACGCATTGGTCCGATCCCGTCCATTTTTGGACCAGTCGCTTAGATTCGCAAGTACTCCCAGTTGGACCCCAGAAAGCCCAGTACTGATGGTCCAAGTGGGATCACGGTCCAGTCCAGTGACAATAGGAATCACGTTAAGCTATTCGTAGGTGCGGACAGTAGGAATCTCTCAAACATGATAACTCCAAATTGGTTTATATGGACGGACACACCCCCTAAATCAAGATCTTCTATATCATATTTCACCCGCTAGGCTAATCTGAAGATTCCCTGAAAATTTCATCAAAATCGGTCCAGCCGTTTTGGAGTCCTTCGTTTTTGCTAAGTGCAAAAAGGTAGTTTTTCAGGAGAGGCGATCACAAAATTGAGGTATCGATATATAGATAGATGAAGTATGAAGATAAGTCATCCGGAGAACTGTCAAAATCTGTCAGCTATTAAAGAATAGAAATGACTTTTCTAACGCTAAAATAATTTTCTAATTGTGACAATTGTAAAAAAATCGGCAAAATCTGTTTAAAAATAAGCTGAAAACCTCACGCGCTGAAATCAAATTTCTATTCGTTCGTCACTGACACTTACTCGGTTCGGGTAGGAATATCTTCTTACTTTATATTTTATAAAAAAATAACTTCTAGAAAAGGTTCTTTATTTTCATAGGAGAAAAAATATGGAAATCTCAGTATTACCTCACTGTAAGATTTGCATACAAAAGAATATTAAAATCTCGGAATATCTCGCTAAAGAATGCCACCATTACATTTTATTAATCGTGTTTCTGGTCCACAGCTTAAAGTAAACTCACTTTAAAATACGAAATAATTAGTAGGTTTGACATTTAAAATTTAGTGGAGGAGGGTGTACGAGTATATCATTTGCTAAGGGCCAAAAGTTTAATACATCGAAGGAGTGACCTTCGACCCCAAGTCAGTCATTTGAGCAGTGGAGATATATCTAAATCTGAACGGATATTCCTCAAATTTAGTTCCCGGCCCTATTTAAACTCGGCCACCCAATATTTTGTAATAATAAACGAAGAAACAGGCTGCTCAAGAGTATTATCTAGCTCGGTTGTAATATTGGTTGGAGCGAGAACTCCCAAATTAAAGTGTAGTCGTATATAACAGTGATCAATTTTACCATGTTCACAAATTCACTGAGAAAGCTTATTGTTGATGGCTCAAAAAAATCTTAATAACGGGGCGCCTTGAGCCATAAGACATATGTTTTCGGCTCTGTAATTTCACACAGAGCAATCGTTTATTTGTCGCTATAACCTTGAGAAAAATGGGCTTTGTTGCTACGCTTCTTTTGGTACCTCCCGCACAAATTGGCAACATCGTACCAAAATTTAATGCATCGTAAAGTTAATACCGTATACCAAAATATTTATTATTAGCATATGTAATATACCGAATAAAGTATATTGCATCTTAAATCAATAAAAAAACTGTCCCGACACGGAAAAGTCTTCGTCGATGTTAATTGTTCCAAACCTGTTCCGACAATTGTCGGCATGTACGGTAGTCCTATAATGGACGACAATGAAATTCCAGTGACTTCGCTACTTGAATGTTCCCAGCTACAAACTCAATAACTCGTTCCTCGACAAAGAAAAGAAAAATTAAATCTCAGATTATGAGCTTTTACATGTCCCCCTCCCAACTGTGGCTCCTATTGCCAACAACTTTGTGTGGAAACTGAAAATGCGATTGTGTTCGGCTTACCCAAGTGGATTTATACTTTGTACTTTAAAAAGCGACAAGCTCTTCTCACTGGAATGGACTTGTGAACAGCCATTGGATTCGAAGCTACTGGTGGCAGACCCAGAAATGTCAATGGTTATTTTTCATCGGTCGCGTCAAGGGCTGCCGTGCTTTCCATTATTTATTAGATACTCCTCCTCATAATACTGATTGATTTCCCCGCCACATCTCCGCCACCACCACCAGCACTGCCACCCATTTACAATAGCACACTGTTCGGTCTGTTGATAAATGATAATTCCTTATTATGTATTTGTCAATATGGCAGAGCGCAACAATGGCCGCAATTCTGGAACACAGCATAAATGACCGTTCACTGTTTTGGGTTTTCAACTTTTTAAGGCGACTTATTGCGGATTATCTTTGAGTGTTCCAGTGGAACAGTGTCAAATCGGTATCGGTATTCGGCTGAAGTTCCGAAGTGGTTCACTCGCTCACTGACTACTGTGTGTGAAGCACTTGGTTATATCGTACCTTCAGCAATGATCGCATTATTAATTTAATGAGATTAAGCGTGTGTCTGGCACACTAACTGGTGGTCATAAAATAAGTGACAAAAGAAGAATGGTGGGCACCTTTATTGCCACATCATACACCAATCGCTCCTCCTCCACCTCTCCGTACCACGGACATTTGAAATATATGTGAAAAAATGCGCACGAGTACATTAGGAAGAGGCCCACCCGTTCATTACTTCTGTAATTGCATCATTGTCAGTCAGCAATTTTTGATCTATCTTTTGACATATACAAGTAATGATTGCTTGGATTACTCTAACAATATGAAAATAAACACGAAATATAAAAGCTGTATCTGACAGATGCATTTTCATTTCATTACGCCCATAAATTATAGCAAATTCAAAAAAATTGTAAAAAGTGAAGTCTGGGGCAACGAAGTGGACCGGGTCCAGCTAGTATACTTATGTATAAGAAATAATTCAAAAAATATTTTTTTCTTTGGGCTAATGCCGATGCTTAATGTCACAATTCTTATATTAAGTCGTTGTCTCTACTAATTCTCATATGTTAATTTGATTTTTTTTTAATTTAAGCTGTTATAATCAGGAAATTTCTTGATCTGTCCTCGAAATGGAATCCTCGAATTGCAAATATCGCGTGTTTCCACTATGCTTCGGTGGCAATGCTGGAACAGCACGCTTATTGACGTCTAAATTATGCATAACAATATCGCTTATATTCTCATTACGTAACAGATGCACGGTGCTGTCACCGAATTTGTCGCCAACGGATTGTAATGCAATCTTCAACTTTGTCTTGCAGTGTGTACTGCAATGTGTCTTCATCTGTCAACATCTTCTATGGACCATTTTGTTATGGAACTTGCCTTGCAAAAAGTCGTGAATGAAGTTTTCCCTTATGTTGTCACTGAAGAAAAGTATATGTGATTTAGGTCCTGCATGACATGCTCATTGATGACAATGTCATCAAAGGCGAAAAACCCTTTGAAAACGACAGAAAACGACGTCAAAAGTAGATTGTGTGATTTGATCTCTGCATATATTTTGTAATTTTAAACCAATATAACTTTTTTGTTTATGAGTGAAAGTGGGTTCTTTAAAAGCAAGTGTCATTATTTTTAAAGACCTTTATTACCCTATCCTTTAGACCCTATCGTTTCAAAATATTCCCCACTTACGGGTTTAGAAAACGATATTGACATCTAGACGAAATATAGCCCTTGCCAAAACTCGACCCACTCTTATGTACTCAATACTATTTACAACGAAACATTAAAGCAAACAAATTTATTTGAATCACTTATAATTTCGTTGAAATCAAGTAAATTTCCGTTATTTTACTAAAAAAATTATATGTATTTCAAGTAAACACAAAACATTTCATTGCTTTAGAGATTTGCGACATTTCTCTTCACAGTGCGGTTTTGGATTATACATTTCAGTTCAAAATGACATATGTAGCATTATCTTTTGATTTGAAGTACTCGCTTTTAATTCAGAAGTATACCAAGTCATCATTTGTTATCAATCCTTCAAGCAATATATTTTAATCCAAGATTATTTCCCCCATTTACTGCAAGAGTGACTTATCTCAAATTTTAAAAATGTTAAGCCGAGTAACTTTTAGTCAGTATTAACAGATAAGTGACATGGAACTCAGGAATAATCCGTAATTTAATTTTTCACATACGTATAGTGTGAAATTCGCTAAGATTAATTTGCAAACATTCGCTTTTCTGAAAAGCAACCTCAAAAATTTAAAATTGTCAGTTATTTCATTCCATACAAAATATAATACGAGTATCTATATATTTCTGAATACTTAAATTCAAATAAATCTATATTTCTGAAATAATAATCCGAAATAAAATCAAATATTTTTTAGAACAACCTCTTACCAAATATAAAATATTTCTTTGTACATTACGAAAAGTGAATTTTGGATTTTTCCATAGTATAACTAATTTGTGATTTTGCAATTTCTTAGTTGTATGGTTTATTTAAAAATAATGTACATTTGCATTGCACATCTTGTATCTGTACAAAACAAGATAATATTAACAATCAATCAAGACCATCTGGCATCACAATACCCCGATGACAATATTTTCAACTTCGAACGATAGTTGAAACTATACCACACAACTACTCATTGCAACAGGTGAATATTTTAACCCACTCCAGTCAGTCTATAACCTGCCAGGGTCCAAGCAATTCGAAATTACTTTAATCTCATTACCCCTGTGTGCACATACTATTAGAGTAGAGTTTTCAATAATTATCTCAACTGCAAAGATACCTGAGGGATAAGTAACCTGCTGAGATGATGGAGATTTGTGAAGTGAATCCCATTATGCTGGTATCCTGTGGAATTAGCTTATCTAAGTATTGCTATCGCTACCAGCAGCTGCTTTACAAATGCACTTCAATTGATAGTACAGTGCACAAAAATACATACACACACATACACATATTTCTAATTGTGCACTTGCCTTTCGATCAAAATGCTAGTCCTTTTATTGTCCGCAGGTAGGGAAATTATGTCAGAAACATATAAAGCCAAATTTTCCGGACATATGCTAATAATTATTTTGCACAACTAAATATAGGTTATATTACAATTTCCACACTAAAAGAATGCGTACTGAGAATTAATTAAACGATCCTAACTATAATGATTTTGGCATTGATTTGGCGCAAAAGACAATACTCATGATCAAGTACATCTTATAAATCAATTAAAGACATGGAACGTCTTTAAATCAATTACATCTTGTACTTTAATAAAAGACATGAAACGTCCTTAAAACAATTACATGTTGTAATTAAGTCAAGTACATGTTGTATTTACCATTAAGTGTATGAGCCTAACAATTCTGAAGCTAAATTCACGTTAAAGAATACCGATCGAATCAGAATCACAAACTGAATAAAATTAAGATAGGCATGTTTATAGAAATGGATATGCAGCGTAACGCTTCGACGACTTATTCTAACGATGGTCAGTTCACGGCTTTACTGGAAATTGTCTTGAAATTTGGTAGACAGATAAATCAATATGTGGCTACTTTGATTTTCTTTACCTGATTTTCAACCACTTGACCACAGAAGCTCCTTCAAAAGTTAGAAAACGGAATTTTTACGAGTATATCCAGTACATTTGTATGGCAATCGAACAGTTCAGACCAAACAAAAAATAGTTAAAACAAAATCATTTGTATATAAGTTTCTGATCGATAATGCAACTCTTTCTAATGGTTTTTCTTTTCATAAAAAATCCTAATTATGATTTAAAGTGCACGTTAGTTAACAAAAACTTTTGGCCTAATAAACGATTATTAAAAAATCGTATTCATAAACAGCATTTTAACTAATAAACATTTTAATGACCGTCAATGTAATGCTGGCAACACCATCTTTTTCACACACCATTTTCTCTCTTAACGATGCATTAATAGGATTATCAATTGTAAAGCTGAGTATAGACGATTGCCAGATCGGCAAACGTTATCAACCCTGTTAAAGTGCTGCAAATATACGGACAATGGCAGATTGTTAGGCAAAGGTAAATTGACAGTTCAGACGATTGCAAGAAAACAATACAATTTCATATATTTACAATATATTTTGTAAATATTTATATGCAGGATTGCCAATAAAAATACATTATAGACAGTGTTGCAAATAAAATGTTTTTCTGGCAATGGCGCCGTTGTCACATGCATAAACTTCGCACATATAACAATCTGCAAATTATCTCGCAATGCCTTTTCTGCTAACGTTGCAAAACAAAAATTGTATCTTCACACGGTTGGAAATTCACAGGGTTGCATTTTTCCGCCATTTTTCTGGCAATGTTGTCCGATCTGCAAATCGTGTGTACATACCTTAAGAGTAGTCGAATATATAATATATTTTATTGTCATTTATACAATGTTGAATGCGACATTCGTACGCATTCAAAGTGAAAAAAATATGCCAAATATTCTTTCAGTATAAATCGAGATTTAAAAGAGGTATCAATAATCAAAACATAACATGCAATACAAATGTTTAAAACATACATTTTGCAATTGTTCGACTTTACACTCGAATATTTCAAAATGTGTTATGAAAAAATCTAATTTTTGGAGAAATTAGTTAAATTTGATAGATTCATATAAAAAAGTAGCAAAACAACATACTGTAAAAGACATAACATTTTTTGGCTGCGGTTGACATCTCTTTGGAAATGCCCATATATTTTATCGAATATAACTGCCATTTCCATAGTATTGAGTTATGAGGAAGTCTTGACAAGCTGTTCATCTCTCGTTGCGATGATTTTGTGATTCTTGCAACGTACGAGTATTTATATTGAGTTAAGCTTTAAATTAATCGATTGAGCCTAATTTCTTCGATTGGGACTAATTTCGCACATTTCCAAATGCTAAACCTCACCGATTTCCGATAATGTTGTATTTATTTGTGGATTAAAAGTTCGTATAACAGTATATGAGGGTTACATCTAAACTTGAACCGATTTCTACAAATTTCAACCAAAAATTTCACTCCGAGCAGAGCATATACTTTTTTGAACTTTCATTATAAGGTTAAACGACTCAGGAAGTAATTCCAAATCGCTCGGTGCAGTGCATGGTAGGACTATCTCATCTCCTTTGGATGTTATAAAAGAATGCATTAACTCATAATACCCTGGCCGATGATTCAACAATGATAATTTGTTTTCACATGCTTCAAAGCTCCATTCCAAAAGTATTTATGGTCGCCATTTGGAGGAAATGGATACCGACGAAATTCAACGCCAATATAGGATTGGGATACGTGATCCTGTAGAAAAGATTTTGAATGAAGTCACCAATATTTCAAAACGAACTACACCGAATAAAATTACCTGAAAATTAACCTACACAACTATTAAATGACATCGAGAAATTGTATTTAATTACTGTCAATTCATTCATAGATCTACTTTTCAGGCCAATGAATATTTTTACTGACTCAATAACTCTTTTAATTTGAACAAATTCTTCACAAACTTCGTATTTTCTATCTCGCTTGGCTAATACCTCCATGGGGAGTGCCATCAATAATTTTACAGGGATTAGCTGTGCGACATGGATTTATTAAAGAAAGATAAATACCTACATACGCATTATTTGTTCACCGTCATTAAGGGGGGATGTGGGGCAAGTGTTAGTTACGTTACGTTTTTCTAATTATTATTTATGCTTGTATTTAGCCATTTATCTGTCACGATATGTCGTTGGGAGCGCATGTATCCTAACCGACGTTCGAGGGAAATTGGTAAGTAGGTACGATTTGTAATGTGTACGACGGCAAAGGATGAGTGCCACAATTTACGCCGACACTAACTGGCAGGACCCCCCAATGCGAGAGTGTTCGTTGCTTATCAAATTCTCAGATGGCATGGGAATGTGCCGCTCGTTCTGGTTGAATATGCCGCCGGCTGAGGCGGTGACGGACGGTGGTAATGTTTAATATGTATAAGGTTATCGTACGTGATTTTTCCGGAATCAACATGATTTATAGCCGTTTATTTATTATTCCAGAATTTCCCCGTGATGTCTGTTCGTGGTACGAATGTAAGGTGTTACAAAGACACTCGTCCGTTGATATCTTTCCACTACTTTCATCCCATAAAAATATGAACATACTCGTACGTATGTATGTAGATATGCGGCATATAGGTATCTTCATATCCATCCATATCTGCGGTATTTTGTATTTACGTGAGCAGTCCTAACAAAACAAGTTAGGTGTCAAGTACAAATAGTGCCTTGAATGTTTTGTTTGTTTTATGATTTTTCAAAATAAAATTGTTTTGGTTCTGTTTGAAGGTGCGAACGCCAAATATTTGTTCCGTCATTTTGTATGACCAGCTAAATGCATATTCTGGATTTTTGTGAAGTTAAAATATCCACGAAGAACTCCAAGCATGAATGTCAGTAGTTTATGGGCCACAATCACCCGATTATGTCTTGAAAATCTTCAAATTCTGCCAACATTATCACAAAGCACAACAACACATAAAATACATATATACATATGTATGATGCCACAAGGGAACAAAATTGAAATACCGGAAATACCGATTTCAGTAGGCTTCGTCCGTGCTTCGTGCCGAATTTCATCAAGATCGGAGTGAAATTGTGAACAATTTAAGATGGACATGGTTAAATCGAATCAGCTTTTGAATTTGAGTCGTTCGCTATACTTAAGTTGGTTTTAGTTTCAGTCCTTTACGTGTTACAAACATCTGCCACGTGTGTTTGTATAATATTACACCTTGCGACTGAAGTCAACTTTTTTTGTCACCCATAATCGAAACTATATACAAGTGAAACTAGAGACCATAGGTAGAAAAACTGCATACCCAGTTTTTTATTTCGTGATCGTTTGTCCTTTTTTCAGTACCTTTAATTTTCAAAGGATATATTCATTTGAACAATTTATTTTCGAACTTTCAAAAGTCAAACAATGGCGATATGTGTATCAAATGAAAGACGAGAATCCCTGCTGTTTAATAAAATTGTTTGTTTTCATTTTTCAGGATGAAAAAATGTGAAAAGTGTCCTTTCAAATTTTTATCCTTGAATATCTTTGGAAATTTCCAATAATTTTTTTTTTAGCAAAGTGTATGTTAAGGCTAGTAACATTTTTTATATATACTTAAATTTCTCGTTCCTAGCTGTATTAGTTTATCATTAACAACCACTTTAAATTTTTCCCCTTATAAAGTTAAATATGAATAAAGTTATACAACACCTCTGCAAACCCCCAATTTTGCTCACCCACCTACAAACATATATACATGTGATACTAGGGACCACAGATAGTAAAACAGCATACCCAGTTGTTTATTTCGTGATGTTGTTCCCTTTTTAAAGGATATATATTTCTATTTATACAAGACTATATCAATAGAAAAATGTTCTCTACAGCCTCAAGAAGTTACATCACAGAGGACCTTTAAATGGGGCTGTACTAAACCATGGACCGATGTGATCCGTTTTTACTAGGAACGATTAGGTCCAATATAAAGTATACATTCTTCAATTTCAGTATATATAAAAACATTGTATTAGCATTAACATATATTTTTCTAAACAAAATTCATTGGAAATTTCCAAGGATATTTAAGGATAAAAATTTCAAAGGACATTTTTCCCATTTTTTCGTCCTGGAAAATTAAAACAAAAAAATTTATTAAACAGCAGGGATTCTCGTCTTTCATTGCGAAAGACGAGAAAATAAATTTTTCAAATGAATATACCCTTTGAAAATTAAAGGTCCTGTAAAAAGGACAAACGATCACGAAATAAAAAAATGAGTATGCAGTTTTGCTACCTATGGTCTCCAGTTTCACTTGTATATAGTTTCGTTCATGGGTGGAAAATTGTGTCGCACGGTGCTATATACTACAGACCTGATTTTTGTTCAGCGTATATAATTTTGTATTGTATAGTATAGTATATATATAGTATAGTATAGTATATATATAGTATATATATTGTATTGTATATATATAGTATAGTATTGTATATAGTTTCGTTCATGGGTGGAAAATTGTGTCGCACGGTGCTATATACTACAGACCTGATTTTTGTTCAGCGTATTTTACATAGGATAATTACGTATTTTACTTAGGATAATTACGAATTATACAAAAAAGAGGTTTCTTTAAACACTGTTCAGATATTGCCCCAAAAATATTCTCCTGAATAAATATAAAATATGAAGTCAATAACACATAAATTGACATGGAATTTAGGGAGACAGCCTGGTTGGATGGCATTACATATCCTATCCCACAACTATAAAAATCACTTAACAATCAGAAAAAAGGTATATGTAGTCCCGTGATTTGTCAGTTGGTTGGTTCGGTTCATAGATCCGTGTTGTATAAAGTGAGAGTTATGTTATTGTTAGCATTCAGTCTCAATATTTTCGTCTTACCTATATTAATGCGAAGAACGGCGTTCAGTGTCGTATCTGCAAGTAGGGTATTTTTTTTTACTTGTCAATATAACGGTTTGTGAGTATCACTATATCACCAGCATATGTGAGCTCACCTGGTTTCTTGTTGAGATTCAAGTTTAAGCCAATATGTCTTTGTTTCGATATTAAACAGCATCGGTTATAGATAGGGTGATCAAAAAGCCGGTTAATTTGAAAATGCGGTTTTCGGTTTCTTCGAAAATTAAGTTAACTCTAAAACCGGTTTTCGGTTTAACCAAAAATAAAAAACCGGTGAACCGGTTGTTTTCGGTTTTTCTTTTTTAATAAAAATGCATAAATAATGCTCAACATTTTGTTAGATGACGTAAAATAAGCGTTGTGCAAATTTAATATGTAACCATATTCCAATTAAATTAAGATTTATTTGAAAATTTTATTTTAAACACTTCATATTTTTATTTGTAATAGGTAATTGTTCCAATTTTATTTATGATATAATATTATAATCTCTGCAATCTTTGTAATATTTATGTTACATTTTTTTTTGCTAGATGTTGATTACCCGAGCAAATCACTGTGCATCGTTGTCTGCCCTTTCGCCGGCCTATTGTTGGGACTACAGCAAAGTTCGATTTCACCGCGAATACATACATATAACATTGTTCTCAGGCACTGACATCGCTTGTCCCACGCACTGCATTCCCTCCAACAAGACATTACATTGATTGAACGATGGGCCATCGACGATGGGTCAGCTACTTCGGAGTTAAAACGGTTTATGACCCAATGATGATGACCAACGTAATCGTACATTTCGTCCAATTAAACTGTGAACCAATGTTGGAATTGCATCAAATAATCATTACCAAAACATCGACCGATTTCACAAGCACACCGACAGAGGCAGACGCAAGCGTTTTTCTCGTTATACTCGTAATCTGAAATAAACAAACGATTTGGTTTTGTATTGTTTATCCACAGACACAACGCTGTTCATCGCTTGCTTGGAATTCTGGTTCTGCGTCGGCTATTGTTGCTTTAAGGATGTCTTATTTTCACTTTTAAATGATTATCGCGGAGTGAGCAGCATCTGATTTCATTTTATTACTTGTACATTGAAGCGCATACATTGTATTGTTTGTGTGTTAATTTTTTTTCCAAAAAAATATCGATAACAATTTATGGTCTCTGTGTGGCCATAAATAACGCAACCTAATATGCTGACATTGTCGAATAAAATCTTTTGTTATTTGACGTTTATACTTTAGTGAAACAAAGATGTACGAGTATGTCTTACTATGATTTTGGACAATTTCTTGATTTTCAAATAAGCCTCAATGGCAAATGTTATGTGCGACAAGTCCAGAAAATCTTTTTCAATAAAATGGTAATTTATTAAACTTAACCCTGGAAGGTTACTCTTCATTTTAGTACATTAAGGATACACTTCGTCGAATCGACGAACAATTTTAAAAAAAAATTCTAGCGAAAGTATTTTTAAAGTAAAAAATAAACAAAAATTTGTTTTAGTTAAGAATTTTATTATAAAATAAAGAAAAAAATATAACATAAAAATACAAATTATTTTTCTCTCTTAAAATTCGATGCGAATTTGAACACTTTTTTTCGTTTTTTTTTTTAAATGAATTAACTTTTTAAAACTACAAAAACTTAAAAAATAAAAAGAAAAGTGCCTTTAAAGATAATCAGTCAAGCAATACGAAAGACAAAACAAATTTAGTTTTTAGCCTTTTTTACGCATGAGACACAAAGTTCAACTTTGTGTTCATCGCAGATGCTTTTCTTGCATATGCATTTAATCATGTCTAGTGATAATGGGGCACATCAGTACATACTTTGATATAGCCCCCATACGAATGTCCCTTTCGATAAGACATATTTACGCTCTAGAGAGTGCATTTTCTAACCGATCATGCCGAAATTGAAGCAAAATATATTAGTGACAAAATCTGCATCCTATGGTGGAGGGTATACAAATAATTTGCAAACAAATAATCTGTCTTCTATATATATAAAAGAGAGTGTCTGTTTGTGGGTTTGTTTTTATGTATGTTTGTTTCGTATAGACGCCTAAACGGCTGGACGGATCTTCTTGAAATTTTCACAGAATGTACATGTGTAGGGGGTGGTGAAAATAGGGTACATCAATTTCCGATATATGAAGTAGGCGTGGAGCCGCCCATATGAGTCAAATTTTGAAATTGAGAAAAATTTTCAGCTATAGTTCTGTAATTTTATGTATCTGGTGACAGTCTACGTGATTGGTCCAAAAATGGGCGGGATCGGACAAAAGGGCGTGGCCCCGCCCATATAGGCCAAATTTTGAAATTGAGATATCTTGCTCATTTTGTTAGCGAGAATGCTGTAATTTTGTGCATACGTATCTGGTGGTAGTCTACTTGATTGGTCCGAAAATGAGCGGGATCGGACCAATGGGCGTGGCCAAACCCATATATGCCAAATTTTAGAATTGTGATATCTTGAGCAATTTGTTAAAGAGAGTGCTGCAATTTAGTGCATTTGTATCCGGGGGAAGTCTACGTTATTGGTCCAAAAATGGGCTGGATCGGACCAATGGGCGTGGCCCCGCCCATATAAGCCAAATTTATAAATTGAGATATTTTGCACAATTTGTTAGTACGCGTTCAGTAATTATGTGCACATGTATCTGGTGGCATTCTACGTAATTGTTCCAAAAATTGCAGGATCGGAACAATGGGCGTGGCCCCGCCCATTTAAGCCAAATGTTGAAATAGAGATATCTTGCACAGTTTTTAGCGAGAGTGATGAAATTTTGTACATATAAGCCAAATTTAGATTTGAGTTGCACAATTTATTAGTGAGAGTTCTGTCATTTTATACATATGTATCTGGTGGTGGTCCACGTGTTTGTCCAAAAATGGCAGGGATCGGCCCATGGAGCCTGGCCCCGCCCATGTAAGCCAAATTTTGAAATTGAGATATTGTGCACAACTAATTGCCGAGAGTGCTGTAGATTTGTGCAAATGTATCTGGTGATAGTCTACGTGATTGGTCTAAAAATGAGCGGAATCAGACCAAAGGGTGTGACCCCGCTCATATAATTCAAATATTTAAATTGAGATATCTTGCTTTATATCTTGTTTTAGCAAGAGTGCTATAATTTTGTGTTTATGTATCTGGTGACAGTCTACGTGATTGGCCAAAAAATGGGCGGGATCGGACCAATGGACGTGGCACCGCCCACATCAGCCAAATTTAAAAAATGATATATTTTGCACAATTTGTTAGCGATAGTGCTATTCAATGAACAGTGGGCGTGGCCCCGGCCATATAAGTCAATATTTTAAATTTATATATCTTGCACAATTTGTTAGCGAGAGTGCTGTAATTTCGTGTTTGATATATCTTGAGCAATTTGTTAGAGAGATCAATGTAATTTGTGCATACATATTTGGTGTCAGTCTACGCAATTAGTCTAAAAATGAACGGGATCGGAAATCTAAAGTCTGGGGCAACGAAGTGGACCGGATGCAGCTAGTCTATATATATATAAAGAAGAATGTGTGTTTGTTTGTTGGTTTCTTGGTTTGTTTGTTTGTACCGTATAGGCGTCTAAACGTCTAGACCGATCTTCTTGAAATTTTCACAGAATGTACATGTGTGGTGTGGTGAAAATAGGGTACTTGCATTTTCGATGTACCAAGTGGGCGTCGCCCCGCCCCTATAAGGCAAATTTTGAAATTGATATATTTTACACAATTTGTTAGCAAGATTGCTGTAATGTTGTACACATGTATTGGTCTAAAAATGGAGCAATGGGCGTGGCACCGCCCATATAAGCCAAATTTTGAAATTGACTTATCTTGCACATTTCGTTTATAGTGAACCGGGTCCTGCTGGTAGGAAATAAAAAGAATTTGCGAAAAAAAAATAATAGAAATGCGAAGAGAGCGAAGTGAACAAACAACAATACCGTTTTTATCACCTCGTCTTCAAGAGAAGGGTATACGAGTATATCATTTGCTACATGCCAACATTGTAACACATCGAAGGAGTGACCTTACACTCCAGGTACTCGTAGATTGGTGGAAATTCGATTTTGATCATTTTTAACTAATTTTGAATAATACTTGATTTTTTGTACAGTGTAATGTTTTTATGGCACCCACAGTCCAGTGAAAAATGGGTGTCATTAGCATGTCCCTTTTGGTAGCTCCCACCCAAATGGACTATTAATACCAGTGCGTACTTTAAAGATATTAAATGCAATATTAATTGATAATATTTAATTATAACGAAAAAATAAATAAATTTACGAGAATTTTTTCGGGACTGACGGTGTGGGGATTATGTACACGTAAAAAATCGATTCTGTAGTATATTGTCCCAAACATATTTTGCTTGAAATATGTAAATGTTTAGAGTACACTCGAAATATATTATATTTGGCACACACAAATATTATATATTTGGAATCTAAGCAAATTTTTGTTTCCGCCCTAATTTTTTTATTTGGGACTTTTACTCGTATGTGCGAAACTAATATTTATCTGCATTTAAGTATTCAGAAAATAAATCAATGCATTAATTTAAAGAAACATTTTATGTTTTCAGTTATTCAGCGTTAATTTTTAATGTTCGTAAAATTCCTTTGTAATTGAAATGATAAAATCGTTGGATGATTGGAATAAAAAATAGAAAATTTCAATCTGTGCTTTAAACAAATGTTATTGCTACTTTTGTCGTATTAAATTATAAGGGTTAAGGAGTTTGCATTGTATGCGTGGCACTGTTTTATTGACATTTGACATTTTTAAAGGTGTCATCATTTAAGTGAATCAGAGTGTATCCGGGTTATACATATGGGCTGATATGGTAAATTTTAGAAAATGCTAAAATATGTAGACATTTTTTGTTCTGCGTAGCTTCTGGACGTCGATTTGTATCACATTTTGAACAAAGCTGTAATTTTAGAAACACTTCACATAACAAATATGACTTTACATTAAATGTCGACTTTTTCACCCCCATACATTTTGAATTATCTTTTTGCAAAAACTACCAATTTTAGCAATCTGATTTGCTTTCCTTCCAAGAATTTAGTTGTGCAAAGTGCCTTCGTTCCGCCTTAGTAAACGTAAATCACCTTAAAACTTCAATTAAAATTAAGCCCTCTTCTGTCCACCGCCCAACCACAATGAGGGACAAATGTTCCGCATTATTGTGTGTTGTATGCTACACACTCGCAGTTCGTAAGCAATCATATCGTACAAATCTTACGGCTTTGTGTCTCATTGCAAAGCCCTCAAATGATTCTGTCCGCCTGCACTTGTGCAAAAGAATCCTTCGAGCTATATCCGGGGATGAACTCAAATTGTACATTTGTGGTAAAGCCCTTCGCAACCATCTATACTCCACTTGGCTCCTACTTAATGAACATAGATCCCATAATTTCGTGTTGGGCACGAGTTACCACATTTCCATTGGAGCGGTGGCGCAGCTACTTGATATATTTCCTGTACATATATATATATGGATGTACATGTGGACTCGTAGGTACTAGGTAGTCGGTTTTTGGCATGTAGGCCTTCCAATGAGGAAGTAGCTGCATTGCGAGCGATAGGATTTGTTTGGAATCCATAACACTTGTACAAATGCTTATGAGAGATTACACTTTGGCTGTATTGGCTGAGTACGAGAAGATGAATACCAGATGACGACGACAACGGTCATGATGACGATTATTTATTGGGACGATAGAGACTAGGGCCGGATTAGATGAATGATTTTTCCATGTAATACAGCGTCCTGGCATTGCATGTGTGATATTGAATTTTCGTTGGCACATGAATTGATGTCAATGTTGATAATACAGTCGAAGATTAATCGCAGGGTTGGCATTTTCTGACATTTCAATAGGTTATTTTATTGCAGGCGTTAGCATTACTGTCACACCCAAACACAACAACAAGCAGGCAACAATAACAATAATTACAAAAGGGGACGAGTCCTGTCCGGCCACAAACATCTAAGAATCATTTCACACACACACACACACACAGAAACAGTCATATACACAGAATGTTCGAATTGACTGTTTGCGTTCGTTAATCTACAAAAGGATATCGACATCCATTCCGTCAGACAGCCGAAAGCAGCAGAAACCAAATCTCCCGATACAAATCTCACCAGCCAATAATAGTATCGTCGCCGACTCACATCGATATACAGACAAACATACATATAAATACATATATATCTTCTCTGGTGGACAGTAGATAGTGGACATAAGGGATTGACTTCTTTGCCGACATTCTTCGTTGCCATTGTGTCATGACGATGACAATGTTAACGGTCGTGGTGGTGGTGGTAGTGGCGGTCATGATGATGATGATGAGCGAGTATGAATCGGAATAAACTTATTACGGTGCTGACCTTTGCAGGTTTTCCACTGAGACATCGGCGGAGAAGTACCGGTGCAGGGAAGGAAGCGAAGCAAGAAAAATTGTCCTCCGAAGCATTGTTGACGTTAAGTTAAAATGACACTTTTTCCATTTCCACACATACGGATATTCATTCAAACGGAGATGGCCCGACCACTTCGCCAATAACCAAACAAACAATGGCAGAGGTTGACATATGGTAAACAATGATCATCTATCTCATCGGGCGACATGCATAAATACTCTGACACTTTGAGATGTCAAGACACTTCCAGATACAATGCGGACTGGACTTATCAAAGCAGGTATCTGGCTCACCCTGCCCCTGTCCCACTCCCTGCCCTCGCATGTACGTATATACATACATACATATGTAACACGCTTTACCAAACCCAAAACCCTTTTCAACGACTGAAGTGTCAAACATCGGTATCGCCAGTTTTGTGATCTTCACTGGGATTGGAAAATCTACAGCTTGTCATTGGTTTCTGAGAAAATGAGAAAAGAAAAAAATTAATTAACACGACTTTTGTGACGTGATTCTAGGGAATTTGAAGTCATGAAGCACAAGGCTTGAGTAGCGAGTTTTGTCTGGAGTGTGCGTGTTGTTGTTTTCGGGTTATCTTGGGAGCGTTCATTGATGGGATTCCACAGATATCGATCGATCGATGTGTTCTATTATACTTTTATGATAATCACTTCGTCGGAGTTCGAATGCATTGCCCAAAACGAAGCAATGCCAAATGTGCCAATGGACTCTTTGTGGGAGCGCCACGAGAAGAGACTCTCTCCAGCTCTCTCTCTGCTATGTAAATAACAGTTTGCCATTCATCAGTCTGGAGTCATGTCTACTTGAACATAACAATGACATCCATCGAAAGGACATTACGTATGACGTGTACGTAGGCTTTGCAGCAGGGCTTCCCAACGCTTTAACTATTCGGCTCCCAACAATCGTGTACAAATTGTTATGTCCCTTATCGCAAATAATATCACAAATTTTACTTATGAATTGTTATTATTAATAACAATCAATACGAAAAATCAAATCAAAATCGCTCAGCAAAAATAGTCGAGACAAAATGTTTAAATTGCAACTAATGTTGGAAAAATATTTTTCAATGATTGAGTAAAATTCATGATAACTCAGCAAAAAAAGAACACCTGGAAGTTGTTCTAATTTGGATTTTTACGAATGAATTTAACAAGTGCTTGTCGCGCCGGAAAAGTACTTATTTGCCACCACTTTAGCACCACTCCTTTTAAAGCACTGAAAGATTTGTTTTTTGGTGTTGTATTTATTTGATGAATGTATGTCGTTCCTATTAACATTTTTGGGAGCAGTGATACTTCTCTTCTTTTAAATGAATGAATAAATGAATGAATGAATGAAATGAATTGGAAAATAAACCAATTTTTATGTAACAGAAATATTTATTTTATTATCCCTTGAATCTGAATATTTTAAATCCACAAACGACATCACTGTTATTTGAATACAAGTGTACGAGCAACTCTGTGAAAATCAAAAATTATAAAGTAAGAAGATACGTCACTCGGGAGCGATTAAGTGTCAGTTACGAACGAATAGGAATAGTGCTGTGGTACAGGGTATTATAAGTTATAATATCGAGCCCTAACAGCCAAATAAAAAACTTAAGCAACAAAAAGTAAATTTTTCAGGAGAAGGTTTTTTTAGTTTTCTCTATACTCAGTGTAGGTATTAACACGAACTTTTCAAGTTAATTAGTACTAATCGTTGCATTAGTCTGTTTAACCAAAAAGTTAGATTTTTGTTACTTCAGTTTTTTTCGCTGTCATTGTAGCAAGCTGAAGCGGTGTATTTGTGTCGGTTAAGTTAAACACAATTGCATAGAAATAACATTAAATATAATAATAAAAACCAGTAAGGAAAGGCTAAAGTTGGGCGTGGTCAACTATATGATACCCTAAACCATTTTCATAGCAGAACAAGTACAAAACGAATTAAATTCACAACATCGAAAGATATATTGTACATATGTGGCCGATATTTAAACTACAATCTGCCAAATTTTATAAATATTAAATAAACCTTCTACAGCACTTTGATACCAACTTGAAACGAAAACATTAGTTAGTTTGCTATTGTACATGTTTAAGGCACTACATGGAATCGGTATTAGTACCGCAATGTTTAGTAGGAGTGGATCCCTAACTGGAAGAAATACAAGACAATCAAATGATATCATAACTTCAAGATGTAGACTTGAAATAACAAAACAGCGAATTAGTTGTTCTGAACCAAGGCACTATAATGAACTTCCGTCACGGTTGAAGAACAGGTCAACTATATCTTTTTTTAAACTCCATTTAAAATAATATTTAGCTCAAAATATTGAAACACTTCTCATTTAACATTAGTTTCAGTGGAATATATGCGATGAATCCAAACTGTGACAGCCCCGTTTGGAGTAACACGTAAATTTCATCGGTGCTCAGATCGCTCTAAATAAAAATAAAATTCGTTGGTACATTAACATTCAACGCGTTCAAAAAGTTCACAACATATACAACAACAGACTGTGTATCGAATAAACACAAACATCGTGCCAAAATCAACAAAACGTCGCAGTGTCGCTAATAAAAAGAAAAGGTTGTGTGATCATTGTAAGAAAGAGATCAAAGAAGAATCTGATGATTATATACAATGTGACAAATGTGGAAATAGTTATCACTCTCAATGTTCTGGATTGAGCAGAAGAGAGTTTGACAGACTGTATGAGCATGACGATGAATTATTCAGTTGTCAGTTGTGTGAAAGTGGCAATGGTACTGGAGAAATAAAGAAAGAGCTGATAACAATTAAAGAAATTAGAGAAACTAGAGAAATTGGATCAGCTGACTGAGTCAATCCAATTTATGTCAGAAAAGTTTCATGTTATGATTATGATTGCGGAAAATAAGAAAAAGATAACAGCAATTCAGAAAGAAAACAAAAAATTAAAAACTGAAGTCGAAACACTCGAGTCGTCTGTGAAATTGTTAAATGATCACAAAGTGAAAAATGATTGCATCATTAGCGGACTTAAAGTTAAAAGTGATGTGAAGGCAATAGATGCTGTAATGCAGTTGTCTGAAGAAGTTGGGGTGAAGTTTGAGATAGATGCTGTTGACGATGCATTCTATCTCGGAAATAGAAACACAACAAGAGAAGAAAAATCAATTGTTGTCAAATTTGCATCAAAGAAGCAAAAAGATAAGTTGATGGGTGCTAAGCAGAAGTTGAGACAAAACGATGAAACAAAAAAGTGTATGTTAATGATTTTCTTAGCAAAGAAACACTAAACTCGCTTGCTTATGCTAAAAGTTTGAAAACAATTGGATATCGCTACATATATGCCAGAGATGGGAAAGTGTTTTGTAAGAAGAGTGAACTGTCCAGACAACAAATAGTGAGATGTCCTGACGACGTTGACAAGATGCTTTCCGATGCAACAACAAGTAAGAATTGGGAAAGAAGATCCATGGTTCGTAATAGGCAAGTAATTGTCCCAAGTTCGGATGAAGAAGATTAAATGATTAAAAATCTATATTTTAATAATTTTTCTAAATTTGAAAAACATTGTGAAGTAAATAATAAATTCTTGAATATATTGTGCATAAACACAAGAAGTATAATTGCAGTACAAGAAACTAGGTTTAGAAATGAATTAACTCAATTATATTCAATACCAGGCTATGAAAATGTTCACTGTTGTAGGAATGATGGGTATGGTGGTACGTCGTTATATATTAACTGTCAAATTAAATTTTCCGTTGAATTTTGTATGAGTAATAGTTTTGTTGAAATTATAAATGTGAAACTATCAGGGTTTAAAATTGATAATAAGCCCTTGAAACTTATTTCATTTTATAGATCTCAAAAATGTAATGTTAATGATTTTGTTAATATGCTGGATGTAATATTGAATAATCATGCTCAAAGTCCATTGATAGTGCTCGGCGATGCGAACATTGATATTTTGCAAACTTCATGTTGCGTTGATTACTGTTCAGTATTTCAAAACTATGGTTGCGAAAGTGCTCATAACTAGACCGAATAGTGCAACTTGTATTGATCATAGTTTTAATAATATATCAGAAATGCTTATTATTGATTCAGTAGAATGTTCATTATCAGACCATAATATGCTTTTTTGTAGAGTGAAGAAACCTAACATCACGTCAAAATATGTTGAGTGCAGCAAAATCCATACGGATTTTGGGAAAGCTAGAGAAATTTTGGGTCAAACGTTACCTCATTGTTTCATTCCGTTTACTGCTACTGGTTTGACCAATGAGGTTTTATCTTGCATTGAGGGTGCTGTTAGGCTATCAACTGTTAGAACTATGCATATAAGAGGAATTCGTTTTGAACTTACTCCATGGATTAATAAGGACCTCCAAGGGCTAATTTTACTTAAAGAGAAACTTCTATTAATCAAATTGATGTTGAACAATGTAACGATCATTTTCTGTTGCCCTCGCCTACTGACCCACCTAGAATGATGTATCTTTATAATGATGAAAGTATGTCGATTGATGCATTTAATTTTCAGAATGTAGATGAAGTAGAGGTGTGGAATAGTTTGAATCCAATAAAATTGTTTGAATAGATATCTATTCGATTTTTAAAGTTAATTTTCCCTTTAATTTCAAGACATATGGTGAATACTTACAACAATGTCCTAATGAGATCAACCTATCCCCGGTGTTGAAAACTTGCTAGGGTGGTTCCAATACCTAAAAGAAATAAACCTCGCAGTCTAAGTTATTTTCGACCCATAAGTATATTACCTGTTCTTTCCAAGATATTGGAAATACTAATGAACAAACAAATTATGTCTTGTCAGACTGTATCCAGGCGTTTTTCGAACTTCCAATCTGGGTTTAGGAAATATTACAACACCACGACTTTGATGACAAGTTTGCTAGATGATGTTAGGAAAAACACTGACAACAAATTAGTTTCAGTATTGGTTAGTCTCGATTTGAGTAGAGCATTTGATTCCGTATGTAATGAAATTGTATTAAACAAGTTGTTTTTTAATTTCTCTTTTTCAAGATCATCATTGCTCTATGTCTATTAATATGCGTAAACTTCTAGCTCATACTTTACTTATGCCTATAATTTTATATGGACTGGAAATATATACAGGTACAACTGTTGTGAATACATCTCGTCTTGAGCGATATTTCAATAGAATTATAAGATACGTGTATGGGCTCCATCTGTATGAACATGTCACTGCATATGTGTATGATTTTCTAGGATGCTCTTTTAGCTGCTTTATTAAACTAAGGTTAATAACCTTATTCTATAACGCTTTTAAGTACGGATCCCCTCCATATCTTTTATCAACGTTTTATTTTGGGTCATCATCTAGATCACATTCATTAATCTGCCCGCGGTTTAATTCTCTTATAATGCAGCGTTCATTTGAGGTGAGGGTTTGTCGTATTTGGAACACTTTTATTCCATATGCTGAGAGACACTTTGGTCACTCTATTTCCGTGTTTAAAAATAAAATGATTTCCTACCTTTAACATTAATATTCTCATTGTTGATGATGGGTTAGATGTTTTCTTTTAGTTTTATTGGGGGACAATCCATATCCAATAATATAATTAGTATTAATACATATTTGAATTTTCATTGATTTACGAGTATATAAAATGCCATAGTATATAAGTTTCCATGTAATCAATTTGGCCTAATTTTTGGCTTAAAGATTATGAACAAATTGAAATTGAAGTAAATTGAAGTAAAAAGGCGCAGTTCAAGAAATAAAAGTAATATTGAAGGCAATTTCAAGCGAATTAGCAAAATAGTAAGATATGCTGTCAAATTTTGTAGAAGTAATTATTATGCAGAAACTTTACATAAAGTAGGAAGTGATTCGAAGAAATCATGGAATTTCATGAATAAAACCCTTGGCAGGAAAAAAAAGTGAAAGCATAAAATTAAAAGATGCTCAAGGTGAATTATTGAGCAATGACTTAGTAAAAGCTAATGAGTTTAATAAATATTTCTTATCGTGTATTGCTTACCTAAAGGATCAGATGGGAGTTCGTCCTGGTGATACAATACACTTCTTTGGCACACTTAGTGAGTCGAGACATGTTTTTAAATTACAAAATGTCAATCTGCAGGAAATGAAGAATATTATTGTTTATATGAAATGTGATAAAAGTGCAGGAAGTGACAATATTTCGCCAAGATTTGTGAGGAAATGTGTAAATGAGCTGGCTCCAATGTTGATGGCGATCTATAATAATCTCAAAATACACAAAATCATCCCTATACCGAAACAAATCACTGCTTCTACCGTAGATAAATATAGACCAATATCAGTACTGTCGACCATCGACAAAATTTTTGAAAATTTTTGAAGTTTTATTTGATAAACTTTTGTGTTATTTTGAAGAAACCAATCATTTATTTGATTTTCAATTTGGCATTAGAAGGGGTTGTGGAACCGAGGATGCTGTTGTGAATGTTTTGCAATACATATGCAAGGGCTTCGATGAGGGGTCTAGTGGAGTAGCCGGCGTATTTTTTGATTTCACAAAAGCTTTTGATCTTGTTGATCATGAAATATTACTGCATAAGTTAGATTTGTATGGTGTAAAAGGGTCAGAGCAATTGTTATTTAGAAGCTATTTCACCAATAGAAAACAGTTTGTTCAAATAAATGGATTAAGAAGTTTTACAGATTCTGTAAAGCACGGTGTACAGCAAGGAAGTGGGCTTGGTCCTTTGTTATTTTCGATTTACTTGAGTGACTTGGGGAACTTAGGTTTGTTTGGGAAACTTTATATGTTTGCGGATGATGTTTGCATTTTTTATCCATATAAGCATGACATACCACCGAAGACACAAATTGAAAGAGATGCCGCGCTCTTAGTTGAATTTTCAAGATTAAATGACTTAAAACTTAATCCTAATAAAACTAAACTGATTCGTTTTCGCCCACATTCTGTAAATGAAAATCATGATATTAGAGTTATAATCGATATGAATGAGATTCAAGAAACTCACTCAGTAAAGTATCTTGGTGTTATTCTTCAGAGTAATATGTCATGGAATTTGCATATTGACGAAATAAAAAAAGTCCATTATTTCTAGAACTGAGAGCGTTTTCGGCATTCCTTGCGATGCAAAGGCTTCTAATTTGTCAGAGTTACCTCTTACTAAACGAGAACCGCCGTCAACATCCATTCGTTGAACAATAGCCATTTTCTCGTCATAAGACAGCTTGTCGGAAAGCAAGGCAAATGTAACTAGCTCACCACAAGAGACGCTCTAAGACAACCCTTGCCGCTGCACTGATTTCGGGATAATTGAATTCGTATAATATTAATCTCTTCCAAAGTTGGAGGTCATTAATCGTTGCATCTGCTGCCAAAGGCGCTTCGACCCAAATCTTCGTATATATAAGTGCACCGAAACCAACAAATCGAATAATTTGTTTTTCTTCTCGTTTGGTTAGCTTAAATGCTTCAGAATTATTACGAAAGAGAAAAATCTTCATAGCATACAGCTCTATTAACTCGTTGTAATCACCACTAACTTGTTTTTTCTATCTATATCAGTCGCAAGACTCTCAACAGTATTTTCGGCAAACTGTTTCGCGCTAGTATTGAAGTAAAGTTAATCGTAGTGATCTTTTGGTAATGTATCCCAAAGCAAAGTGTAAATATTTTTGATAACATTATTTCCAACACGTGATGACGACAAGCAAGCCATAATATATCACGTCCCGTCTTTGATTCGAGGTAAGTGCAAGCTCCTTGTTTGGCACCGGTGTTAGAGGCAGTAGTGTCAAAACTCATAGCTCTGACTTTATTTGTGAAATTCCACTGTTCCATTGTCTCAAAAACAGCATCAGACGCGTTTTTCCCCGTTCCTGCAGCAAGTTTCGGTACGCCTAACAGTTTTTCGCAACCATTACCGGAAACAAGGATGGGAAGGCGTTCTACTTTCTTATTACCTTTTATATCAGGCAATATTTTCCCATCCCAATGTATTACAAGGTGATACTTCGGGTCGAATAGTTCTTTTATATTCGCATTGCATTCTGTCCTTGCTTTTATTCTTGCACGTCGAATTGTGCTTCGAGAGATTGGGTGTGCAGCAGGATTACAACAAAGTGCGGCAGACAATAGTATAATCAGTCGCAATGCTTCTCTTTCGGTTATTTTGTTATGATCCAGAGCGCTGGTATGTAGCATGTTGGGTAAATATACCACTAGTCGATGGCACAACAACTAGTGGTATATTCTACTTATAGCGACCTGTGTCTACTGCACCCTAAATCAAGTTCTATTTCTTGACTTGACACTACTAAAATTTAAGCATTATGTTTAGCGAATTTTTTCTTAATTCTTCAACTCTTTGTTTTCGTTTTAGAGAACGTTCTTTGATCTTTTCTAGCTTCTTGTCAATTGATGTCATAATCATCTTACGCTCACTTCTTTGATCCATGAGAAACACTCTATCGTCTGCAATTTTGATTGAATTCAAAGCATATGCGCAGAATCTTTCACATTCCTTGATTCATTTAATGTGTGGTGATAACGAAGTCGAACTTGCCGAAGAGTTGGCAAGTTACCAATGACACAAGATCCCGACATCCAAGTAGCAAAATACCTTCTTTTTTTCGAGTTGATGAACTCATTTTATTGCTCTGATTTACTGAGAAATTTTGAAAATATGCTATTAGGTTAACAGCGAGAAAAAATCAAATCGTGTAAAAAATGATTGAACAATGCATGAAAATTCGATCACAATAATCCGAGGCAAACATAAAAACTAACAGATTAGGAGAGCTAAATAAAATCATTTAAAAATAAAAATCAAGGAATTTTCCAAAAATTTCAAAAACAGCTCTCGATTGAGCACCCTCTTCCGGTAAAGTTAGCCAACTGAAATTATACAATGTTATTGCTATGGATACACATTACAAATTTAAGGGTGGCCAATACTGTACATGGAGTTCATGAATATCAGGTTCTCATGTTTGTCTACAAATGTCTTCATAACATTGGACACCACATTGTACAATTTAATCAAAATCAAAGAACTTTTAATACTAGAAATCAGTCAGATCTAAGGTTACCATTGTGCAGATTAGAAAAAAACGAAACTGCGTATTGATTACATTGGCGGCGAAAAATATAACGATTTACCATGCCCCATAAAATCGATTGAAAGAATTTCACAATTTAAAAATGCATGTAAATATTATTTAATGAATAAATTGGAATACTATTTATCGTAAAATACTTTTAAATGCTAAATGTTTTAAATATTTTTCCAAATTATGTAAATTTGGATTTAATTACTTTATTTTTATCTTAAATTAAGCATAGATTTATTTGTATAACTGAATTATAATATGTTGTCACATGCCTCAAAAATGCCTATGTGGCGCTGAGGCCGAATATTAATGAATGTAATGTTTATTGTACAAAAAAAAAATAAATTTAAAAAAAAAACTTGAAACTAAATGTCATATTAAGATGTAAGCAAATTTGTTTATAAAGAGTTTCACCAGTTTCAATAGAGATCATCCTTGGGCCAAAATGAGCATTCTGCAAATTTCATCACGATCGGACCACAAATACGACCAGAACTTTGATTACAACGATACATCTACAGACGGAAATGGTTAATTCGACTCAGGAAGTGATTCCAAGTTGATCGATTATAATACCCTGGACCACATTGGGGTGAAGGGTATAAAAATCAAATGCTGTTTGAGCTATTTTTGTTTTGTCTTTATCTTCGTAACGGTACATTTGTCAACTTTTTACCAGAAGGGCTATAATTTCTACATTTTTCCAAAGACTTCTTTCGAATAGGCATTATTTTCAAACTTTTTTATCTATTTTTATGTTTTTTTTGTCCCAGGATCTGTTTTTTTAAAAATCTACATTTTCCAATCTGTTTAATGACTGCTACTAAACCACTGTTTCTAAGTGAATGAAATATTTCCAACATTGGTAGCCCACATTAATGACTTCAATTTTACGTATAAGACGACCTTATCGGGCATATACTCCAAAAATTATAGTGCAAATACTAAGGGTACCTTCGACGATAATAGTATTTTTAATAAAAAAATGTTTAAAAAAAATTAACCATAAAAAAATTTTTAGTTTTGATTTTGTATGCCAGAATCAAAAAAAAATCATTTTTAGGTCTGGGACACAAAAAAAAATTTGTTGTTGCATAGTGTAATAGGATCAGAATTTATTGTAAGGTACGTTATTAAATCTGCCATGAATTAGTACTTTATGTCATTGGAAGAGCATCAAACTAATATCTTTGTTGCTATTACGAACTCCTTAAATGCATTACTGTTAATTTTTTGACGCAAGAAAATTTTAAACCTAAGCAAAAGTACTTTTTCGTAATTTAGTGCACGAATAACACAGTACAACACAAAAAAAAATAACAGGGTTCTGTCAATGGATTATGGTAGAGGAGACCAAAATATATACGTATATCGGCGTTTTGAAAGATCACATCGGAATTTTATTTTAGGGGGGTTAAAGTTTTCCCCCCTTTGCTAGTTCGTGCAGAATATCGGTATATAAAACTATGTGTTCTGTTCATCTGAGGTGTAGGGTATCTTCAGCAACTTTGTAGCAAATGTTAAGGCCTATATTTTTGTGGAATATATTAACCCTCTAGCTTCCCCCCATAACGGTGATTTTTGCCTAAATTTTAACAAATCGTAAAAAATTCCCCTAAAAATGGGTGGGGCGGGGTTGAAATGTTCTACAAAAATGATGGCCATAAAATTTTACTATATATGTCAGAACACACCAAAGCCCAAAACTTAACACAAACACCAAAAAGCCGGCCAAATTCAAGATTTCCTGTTAAGGGTTAATTTAGATAGTATATATTGTTAGTCCCAAAAACGTCTTTAAAAATTGGATTTTTCGGGGTTGATGTGAGAGATGCCAAACAAAAAATAATGATTTTATTTTACAATTAAATAATATTTATTTTATATTAAATTATATTTCAGGACTATAAACAAAAAATCTATTAATAACGCATATACAAGGAGAAATACTTATTAAATACATAAGTTCATTTATTTTTAATTCACCTTTTTTCACTCTTGGCAATTCGACGCCATTATCAAACAATGTCCAACATAAATCTGTTATAAGTGACAAAATGCTCTTGCCTTTATAGCGTTTTTCAATAGGAAGACATATCTGATGGAACCGTTCGCCATGCTCATCAGTTTCAGTTGAAAACTGAAAATCAAAATATAAATATATATGTATAATCAAATATAAATCAAAACTTGTATTACCTTTAGACCACAGCATCAAACCGATATAGCAATTTCGGCATATATGTTTTGGCACCCATAGCTCATCTGGAAAAACTTCCAGTTCAAAATAAACTTAATATATATCCTCCACTTTGCTCGTAAAAAATGAAACCCTATGCTTGCCACAGACGTAGCAAAACCAGTTAAGTTTTCCCAAACAGTCAGTCATTATTATTCTTACAAATTCCCTTGTAGAATATTGTAAGAAAATAAAAAGATTAACTGGTTGACCCACGATGTAAAACGTTAACGTTCATAAGTAACGTGCCACTCAAAAGTTCCGTTATGGTAATTTTGAGTGACAAAAATATAATGACAGAAATAATGAAGAAGAACAAAAGTACTCTTGGTAGTTGTTGAATCCTTCTCTTCAGAGCTGGGAGAACCTACATATGCGAGGAATAACAAATTAACCCTAAACAGGCTATCTTAAATTTGGGCGTTTTTTTTTTTGGAGTTTGTGTTAAGTTTTGGGCTTTGGTGTGTTCTGACACTTATAGTAAAATTTTATGGCCGACATTTTTGTAGAACATTTCAACCCCGCTCCACCCATTTTTAGGGGAGTTTTTTACGATTTGTTAAAATTTAGGCAAAAATCACCGTTATGGGGGGAAGCTAGAGGGTTAATATATTCCACTAAAATATAGGCCTTAACATTTGCTACAAAGTTGCTGAAGATACCCTACACCTCAGATGAACAGAACACATAGTTTTATATACCGATATTCTGCACGAACTAGCAAAGGGGGGAAAACTTTAACCCCCCCTAAAATAAAATTCCGATGTGATCTTTCAAAACGCCGATATACGTATATATTTTTTTGGTCTCCTCTACCATAATCCATTGACAGAACCCTGTTATTTTGAAAAAAGTTTGAAATTGTTGTACAGTGTAATTTGAACTTTTATATTTTATTTTTAAAGAGGATATGGCATTAATAATTTTTGGTGAAAAATTTAGATCTTTACTATTTTTTTCCGATGACATAAAATATGATTTTTTTCGATTTTTCGACATAAAAACGCCATATTAGAAGGAATTTTCTAAAAATATTCTCATAGATATTTTATAAATATGATTTTTTGTATTTTTAAGAATTATGCCAACTATCAGGCTACACCTAAAAAAAATTTTAGACATAAAGCACAATTACGTTTTTGAAATTTTGCTCGTGAATAATTTGAACTTTTATATTTTACGTTTTAAGAAGGCATATCATTAATAATATCTGGCGAAAAAAATAGGAATCTTTACGATTTTTTTTTCAGATGCCATACAATATTCAATATTTTTTGATTTTTTGGCATAACGTCGGCTTAATGCTATTTTGGTCCATACGCCATTTTTGTGTTTTTTGAGTTAGGAGTTGATACTATAGGTTTAAAGCATGCTCTTTCAGATTTTCCTATCTCGTCTAGTTTTCGAGATATTGGTAGGGTAAATCGATTAAACTCTGATTTACGGAAATACTTTTGATATTTTTGTTCCATGTCTCTATTTTTTTACCGCCCTATATTTTATACTCATTATTTTACGTTCTTTCGATCACAATATGTAAATTACTCTCCTTCCACACCGACCTTCTTTGTGGTCCATGTAATACAAATACAAAAAAATAAAAAAAAGTGGATATAGAACAAAATGCCATGTACACAAACATTGTTATAATTTGCTTATTTTTGAATGTAATGGCTTAGAAATTCATGAGAATCATACAAACACTGTTGGGAACACTATGGAATAAAAAGTGTGTAACTATTAAGTCCCGTTTTTACACAAACAATAAATTGCGTTTTTCTCCGTTCATACAAAATGGCGTATGGAACAAAATAGCATTAAGCCGACGATATGTACATATACGAGTAATCATTTACATATGTACATATCGCTCAGTTACTTCAGTCAAGTAAAATTTAAAATTGAGATGTGTAAATTTAAGTCCGTGTAAAAAGATAAGAAACGCGGAAATATGGTTGTTTACTTATAAATTAAATTTCACTGAGACTAATTTATGGACGTTAGAAAAAATCGCATTTCTGTAAAGCAACCTGAAACATTTGAGTTAGGAGTTGATAATACGGGTTCCAAGCATGCTCTTTCAGAATCTGCAATCATTTTTTTCCTATCTCGCCTAGTTTTCGATATATTGGTAGGGTAAATTTGTTTTACTCTGAATAACGGGAAATAATTTCGATATTTTTGTTCTATTTCTCAATTTTTCTATCGCCCTATATTTTTCACTCTGTATTTTACGTTCCTTCGATCACAATATGTAAATTAGTGTCCTTCCATACCGACCCTTTTTGTGGTCCATGTAATACAAATACGAAAAAATATTAAAATAAAAGTGGATATGGACCAAAATGCCAAGTACAAAAATTGTTATAACTTGCTTATTTTTGGATGTAATGGCATAGAAATGCATGAGAATCATACAAACACTGTTGGGAACCCTATGAAATAAAAAGTGTGTAACTCTTCAGTCCCGTTTTTACTCAACCGTTGAACCGTAATTATTTTTATGAAAACCGTTTTTCAAAACTTTTCGGACTTTTTCGAACTTCGCACGAATACTCTCGAAAGGAGTAATCGATTGAATTCAAATTTGGAATGTGGTAATATACAGGGTTCTCCAATTAGAGTGATATGATTTCCTTGAAAAAACACACTTGTTGTTAAAGAAATTCAAAAGTTTTTTATTTAATGTGAAGTACAATCGATACAATTAAGTTCTAAATATTCATTCAAATTTTTCCACTAAAGAAACATAAAACTTGTTTTATAATTAAGGTATTATATATTTTCTGATTACTTAATTGCAAATAAATATATGTTTCTAGATAATAGACCCACATACAAAATATTATGACTGAAACAAAGATTTGTTTAGAACAACATCTTCCCAAATATAAAATTTTTCTGTGTGTGTCAAATATAATATATTTCAAACAGAATATGTTTGGGACAATCTACAACAGTAGCGATTTTTTTCAGCGTGTTTGTATTAAAATGTAATGCTTGCATCAGCGAATCAATGTTGTTGTAAATGACATTAAAATTCGTTCTGGTTACGAAGCCTTTTCTTGTATAACTGAATTGATTCCACAAAATTTCTTTCACTTTAGCTGAGCTAGTTGAACACGGATGTTTTAATTGTTGTGTTAGATTGTTTGCATTGTAGATACGTCAAACTAACTAATGTTTTCAAAAAAGTTCGCATTAAGTGAATATGGAATACCATGGAACTCATTCCAACGAAATAAAAATAACACTTTACGCTTATTTCGGGACAGGAGTACAACCCATTGTTTGTGTTGCAATATTTGTGGTCCACAAACTATACAACCCACGCACCACAGGAGGTGAGAAGCAGCCGTAGTCATGTAACAGAACGTGGCCAATTGTTTGCGCGCAGCGTTCAGCGTTCAGAGCAACGTCAGTCGGCCATTTCCCATTCTCTTGTCTTGTGGAGGAAGGCACTATTCAGGCCACTGTTATAGCTGTGCCTCGTTTGACACAGTTGGAGTTCATGACTTTCACATACAGACAACTCTGCAAACGCATGTGTTTCCAGCTACACGACTACCTAGAGCTAGATCTGCGCTACCAGCTCCCCCACCTCACCCAACACACTGCTCCTAACCCCACCACACACCACTTTAGCACACTGATCACTCTTGGGCGCATTAAAACCAATATTTGAACGAATAAAAACGAGCATTTGCTGCTCGTTTGCCTCAATCTAAGCGCAAATTTTAATAAAAATATCCGAGTTATTTCTGATAGTCATCGAAGACCTTGTTCGTTCGTGTCTTGCCCATTATAATTGTGTTTTTCTTTTTTCTGTTCTCCACTTTTTATGTGAAGCCCTCACATTACAGAGGAGAAAAGCGTTCAAATTCTCTAACGGGCATTTGTAGTCTTTACGTCCGGTACAATTAATCATAAATCATTATGTGGCGCGTGATCTTGTCTGTCAGAGCGCTTCGAATTAAGTTGTGCCTCATTCACGTTCAAAAACTCCCAGCAGTGGGTCAATCATCCGTACAAACAGCCAAATGAATGAGCCATTCAATGGGAAATAATGAAGATTTCATACGCCTCCTTATCGACGAGGTGCTGACCTAAACTACCGACTTAACAGCTAAAGCACATGACGTTCGCCAAGTCCGTACTTTGACCGTACCTTTGCTTGCCATCACTTCCTCTCCTCCCCAGCCCATCCGTGATGGTCGATAATAAAACGCCAAAAGTCAATCAAGCCGTGGGCAATGTAAGCAAATGAAAGTACACCCATGCCAAACCACACGTAAGAAATTGCTCTTTTTCTTTGGCCAGATGGGACGTAGGAATTTGTCTCTCCTCCTCGCCCAAACGAGCAAATCAGTGTTGATTGGGTATCGGATACCTGAGCATAAGTCCGCTTTCGGTTATTTTTTCTGACGCAATCATAAGAGCTATACACTTTTAGCAAATCTATAGACATGTATGTATGTATTAGGCTATGCCTTTTTATACCCTCCGCCATAGGATGGGGGTATACTAACCTTGTCATTCCGTTTGTACGACCTTGAAATAATGTATACATATATTAGCCATGTCCGTCTGAGCTAGGTTCATTAAATTTGGTACAAATACTTCTTATATTTGCAGGTCGCTTGGGATTGCAAATAGGCCGGTCAATGTTTTGATATAGCTCGCCGATAGAAGTCGCTCAAAAATACGGCATTTGAGCCATAGTTACAACATTTTTAAAGCAATTTAGCAGAAGCGTTTCAGTTTGTATTCTATTTTGAAAATAATTTGTTTCAGTTAGAAACATACATTATTGCTATTGAATTCTGAAGATGATAGAGTGGTGTCTATCGAAACTGCAGTCAATTCTACCAAGCAATTAAAACTCTCTACCAATTTTTGTATTTGTTTCTATTACATTTTTGCAATAGACAGAAAGTAACTGAAACATATGGTCTTAAACCGAATAAGTTCTGACTGAATAACAAAAGCACAGACCAGCAATAAATAACAACAACACTTAATATTAAATATATAATATACAAGCTGACCCGGCAAACTTCGTTTTGCCCAGAATATATTTTTGGTTACATTAATGTTGAGCATTCACGATTCCACCAAGATTTTTGTGGACAAAAATTAGCTATTGTTAACTGATATTTATAAGAAAGCTGATTCGACAGACTTCCTACCGTCCAATAGTTGGTGAAAATAAAATTAAATCAATTATTAATTTTCATTTCATTCTTTTGTTGGAGTGAATTGGCATATGGCGGGTGGAGTTGTTTCATATAAGAGGCTTCCGAAAGCATAAAAATAACACCCATGTTTTTGATAGCGAGAACTGACCACTGGCCAAAATCCGAGTGTGTGAAAAATCCGGGGTATATAAAACACTCGAGTCTATCAAAATGCAAAGTTTCAGAAAGCTGAAAGCTCTTACAGGCCAAGTGGTCAAAAATCACTTGGCGTAAAATCACATCCGTTGGAGATCTGTATGTGTACTCATCAGTTTGTAGGCTCATAGTTCTTAAAAGATTTTTTTGTGTACTGAAAGTGCGACAATTGCTTTGGACACTGCAGTTTGACTTCAGGCTGAACATTATTATGTTATGTTATGTTATTTTCGCATCACCTTGGAGTTATGTAAGTACATTTACATTTTTAGATTATTAGCAGCGGTCTGGTGGTCAGCGTCTCCTGTTGAAAATTTTGCGACCTTTATTTTTCCTAAGCAATTACGAACATATCCGCAGAAGGAAGTATCCAATTTGGTCCAGTAGTTTTCAGGGTTTAAGCAGTCGAACAAACCACGATTCATTTTTATAAAGGGTCCGCCATCTAACGTTTTTTTTCAACTAGTGCTTATTTCGTGAATGGTAACACTTAGCTCATGTCTGATTCGACAGATAATTAGTTTTATCCTTCTGCTGAACGAATATGATTGTGTATACGCTTGAACAACGCTGGGAAATACAGAAGAAGAAGGGACTTACAGAAGATGACGATTTTGCCAAAAAAATCATCTTTTCAGATGAAGCTCATTTTAATCTTGGAGGGTATGTAAACAAGCAAAATTGTCGCATTGGGGGCACAGAAAACCCGCACGCATACATTGAAAAGCCGATACACCCAAAACGAGTCACTGTTTGGTGCGGATTTTGGTCCAGAGGCATAATTGGGCCATTTTTCTTCGAAAATGAGCAGTCAATGGCTATCGTTATCGGGCCATGTTGAACGAATTTTTGTTCACAAAAATTGAAGAGGAGGATATTGACAACATTTGGTTTCAACAGGACGGCGCTACGTGCCACACAGCTACACTCGATGTTTTGCGCCCTGTTTTTGAAGATCGCATTATCAGCCGCAGAGCTGATGTCGTTTGACCACCTCGGAGCTGCGATTTGACACCGTTGGACTATTATTTGTGGGGTGCCCTCAAAGATAAGTGTTACGCCGACAAGCCAGAGACAATTGACGCTTTAAAGGACAACATTCCTTTTGATGTCCTTAATGCATTACTTAATTTATAATTCTTAAAGAGGATGTTAAATCTTTAAAATGGTACTTACAATATCGGACAGTACATATTGGACTAACTTTATACTTCTGTTCAATCGCCAAAATCTGAAAAACTTTCAATGACATATTCCAAAAATGTTACCTATTATCTAACAAATTGCATCAACTTACCAAAAATTGGAAGTTTGGCTGCTTAAATTATTTGAAACTAAAAATTTATTTCACAAAAACAAAAAGGTCAAAAATTCCCACGACAAAACATATTGGACTATGCATTTCTACTAAGATTTAATGGAAAAACATTTATTACCAAGGACGGTGTTGCTTCTTCTTGCATGGAATCAATAAGATTGCTTGTTATCTTTGTATCTATGGAGTTCCAAGCATCTGCAATAGCCTGAAATAGCTTATTTTAAGCACAACCTACGCTTTCTCGATTTATCTCTATGTTGACATTTTCCCAAAGATTTTCAATTTGATTCAAGTCTACAGTTGAGCTGGCCTCTCCATAACGTTAACCCCTTCCTTTGTAACTCAATTATTGAATCATTTCGCGTTAATATTCGGTTGGTTGTCGTGAAATTGCCGTAATAGAGCAACATACCACTCAGCATAGGGAAACATGGCATTCTCCAATATTTCGCAGTACATAACTCCATTTATTGTATAGAGGAGTCCAACCACGTTACTGGAAAAGGACCCACAGACCATTACATTGCCGCCTCCACGATTTACATACCCTTTATAGTATAAAGGGTTCAATATTTTATTAACAGGTATACTTATATACTGTATATCATTCAAATCTGATATTCCGTTTAAAAGTTATATCGACTTCAAAATAGCAAAATTTTTAAAAAAAATGTTTAGATGACCTATTTGGCACTCTCTAAAATCTAAACTGCTTTGAATTTGGTCATAACTCCGTATTGTCTTGTAGTATACGCGCGCAAAATTGTATCCAAATCTGAATTCATAAATATTCAGAATGGGTTTCCTTTAGAAGTTAGGCACCTTTTTGGATGATTTTTGAAATCATCCATTTTTGTGTCATGAATTTTTAAATAGTATTGACATATCCTTCAAAAATTTATCATTTTTGAATCATATATCGCATTTTTTTGCATATTTCAAATATGCACAAAAAATGAAAAATATGCACCTGTTTTTCTTTGAAACGAATTTTGGTCCAATCAGAATATTTCTATCAAACCGCAAAAAAAATATTTAATTGCATATAATCCGAGGTCTAGTAATTACATACATGGTAATAGTTTATTCGTCGTTATCACCTTGAGAAAATTGGGCAGTGTGTCGCCACCCTTTTTGGTACATCCCACACAAAGGGGCCATTTTGTACAAACATTTAACAGTTTATATCTTTAATATCAGGGCATAAAAAAATTGACATTTTCTGCAGTGTATTGCCTTATAGTACCCACTGTTTGATAAAAAAATGGCATTATTTCTACACCCCTTTCGGTACCTCCATTTTGTTCATGCAAATACTTCAAATTGTGTACAATGCATTGCTTCTATAGTACGTAGAGTATAGTGAAAAGTGTGTATTTTTAGCACGACCCTTTGGTACTTCATACACAAATGGACATTTTTGCACCAAAAGTTAACTGTTTATAACTATAATAGCAGCGCACACAAATACTTGACATTTTTGTTTGAGGAACTACAGTTCAGTGGAAAACGGATATGTGTGGAATGTGCACATTCTAAGTTTTTTTGTTTTTTTTTTTATATAGAACAATTTATACATACATTGAACTTAGTTCATTGTTCATTCAGCTAAGTTCATTGCGTAGTAATTAATAATGAAAATATGCCGAACCGGGTTGATGCAATACACGTACCTGTTCCACAGCACTATGTCAGAGTGCGTTCTTCAACTTTTCGTTTGTGTTATCGACACTTTGTTTTCATCCGTTCTCTTTTATTCAGTGCGTACGAGTATTTACAGACCTATTCAAATGTGCGGTTAAGTGTTTAAACAAACCACAAATTCATCATTTTAATGTGCACTTCTCCCTGAACTCGCAGAGCTTAATTCACAAATTCCATAAACTTTGTTAATAATTGGGTGCGGCAGAAAATCGCTTTAGAAACGTGGCTGAATAACAAAAGCTGCAGACATACAATCTTATAATCTATGCCATACAATAGTTGTGAAACGACGTCACCGCACGGTCTGGGATTCCAGCACAATGTGGAATAAATCTGTCGCTTCATAATTAACTGTCCGATTTGCACAATTACATCAGGAGTATTGTCTGACTTTTGCTTGGCATATATGTATATGTTATACGAGTACATCTATACGTGCCCATTTTGGAAGCACCAGAATTTGAAAATTTCGTAAATATATAAAATAACTTTTAAAAATTAAAAAAAAATATTTACGTCTGCTATAGTTTTGCAAAATTTTGTCTTTCGGCAATTTTTGGAGTAGCTGAATTATATGTCCAAAAGAAACAATTGTTTACAAACAAATGTCGGAATTGTTTCTTTTATAAACAAATGTTGGAAGGATATATAGTTTATATACGTAGCTAATCTTTCACATGGAATTATCACAGTGAATATGAGTATTATCGGATGATCTAGTTCGCCGTAGTGAAATCAAGACATCGTTGCTGTCTTGAAGTTTGAACGATACAGTTCACTTCCACTTGTTTTAAATTCCCCCACTGTGTGGCCGTAACGGGTGGGCCATGTCAGAAACTCTTAGTACCCATTGAGTGGATAGTTAAAAAGTAAATATATGTATACATAGTGATTCGTACACAGAAATTCAATTAATCATTAAAAGACCATCAACGCTCGAGTTGTATTGCCGCAAAACATATTCCGCACAAAATTATATTTGACATAAACAAATATAATATGTTTGGGGAAATGTTGTTCTAAAAATATATTGATTACATCTCAAACTTTTATTTTGGAATTTTTTAGTTTTTTTTTCATTAATTCGGATTTTTTGTTTGTCAAAATCTATATCTATATATCTATATATATATCTATCTATCTATATCTATATATATAAAAATGAAACGGTCCATCTGTGTAATGGCATCACGTCAGAACGGCTGGAGCGATTTGGATGATTTTTTTTTTATTCGATTCTAAATTTTCACGAGATGGTTTATATAGAAAAAAAAAATTAATTGGACAAAGGGGCGTGGTACCTCCCATTCAAATCGCAGGTTAAAAATCGATATTTCTGCTCCTATTATAGGTATAGTGCTGAAATTTTGTTTGTATGCATTTAATGGCAGATTATGTGAATTTTCCAAAAATGGGCGGAATCGGACCAATGGGCGTGGCCCCGCCCATATAAGCCAAATTTTGAAATTGAGATATTTTGCACAATTTGTTAGCGAGAGTGCTGGAATTTTGTGTATATGTAAACGGTGGCAGTCTACGTGATTGGTCCAAAAATGGGCGGGATCGGACCAATGGGCGTGGCCCCGCCCACATAGACAAAATTTTGATATCTTGCACAATTTGCTAGCGGGAGTGCTGCAATGTTGCGTATATGTATCTGGTGGCATTCTACGTAATTGGTGAAAAAATGGGCGGGACCGGACCAATGGGCGTGGCCCCGCACATATAAGCCAAATTTTGAAATTAAGATATTTTGCACAATTTGTTAGCGAGAGTGCTGGAATTTTGTGTATATGTAAACGGTGGCAGTCTACGTGATTGATCCAAAAACGGGCGGGATCGAACCAATGGGCGTGGCACCGCCCATATAAGCCAAATTTAAAAAATGTGATATCTTGCACAATTTGTTAGCGAGAGACCTGGAATTTTGTGTATATATATCCGTTGGCGATCTACGTGATTGGTCCAAAAATGGGCGGGTTCGGACCAATAGGCGTGGCCCCGCCCACAATGACCAAATTTTGAAATTTTTATATCTTGCACAATTTGCTATCGGGAGTGCTGCAATGTTGTGTATATGCATCTGGTGGCATTCTACGTTTGAAATTGATATAACTTTCACAATTTTTTATCTAGAGTGCTGTTATGTTGTAGATATGTATCTGGTGACAGTCCACGTGATTGGTCCGAAAATTGGCGGGATCTGACCAATGGGCGGGCCACCGCCCATATAAGCCAAATTTTGAAATTGAATTATGTTGTTCATTTTGTTAGCGAGAGTGTTGAAATTTTGCGTATATGTATCTGGTAGCAGTCTACGTGATTGGCTTTCAAATGGGCGGAATAGGACCAGTGGGCGTGGCCCAGCCCATATTTTGATATATCTTGCAAGTATTATATAGGAAATACATGAACAAAAATGCTCGGTATGCGATAATTACAGCTGCTCACTCCAATACAATCGCAATATGATAATGTGATGCAATATCAATGAAACAAGAATTTGGAAATTTTATAAGTATACATTTCTATTTTCTGGACTTTCCACTGAATTCGGTATTTTTTCATTCAGTGAATTTATTACTAATACCAGTAAGGAAAGGCAGAAAGTCAAAAAAGTTTTCTATTAAACATATGTACGAGTATGTGCTATTTTTCTTGCTGCAATTCATTCGAGTTTTGCGTATTGTTACACTGATTTCGCGTATCACATCGACAAACGGTACAAGCATTACGATCAATTAAAATTCAACGCGATATTTATCAGTTCGAAAATTTTTTCAGATAATAAGTTTGAGTATAAGAGGTAAGGTTATCTTATTGGATTGCGGGCACTCCAAAATCATAATTTCGGATGAATGCACGATGGCGCATAAACGAGCTCTGGAGGCAGTTGACCGAACGATGAAGGATTTACGACGTGATTTGAGACAATTTGGTGAGTCTATGATATTGCTCTCCGGAGATTTTCGTCAAACGCTTCCCGTCATTCGGAAATCTACTGCCGATGAAATTAATGCATGCCTGAAATCGTGGTCTTTGTGGCGGCATGTCAAGAAGTTGAAATTGACCACGAAAATGAGAGTCGCGTTGCAGAACGACTCATCGGCTCTTGAATTCTCGAAACAACTGTTGGCGCTTGGCAATGGCCAAATTACTGTTGATGTTTCCACTGCATTGATATTGTTCCCGGCAAATTTTTGCGAGTTCACATCGTCGAACGAGGAACTCATCACCAAAGTGTTTCCAAATCTCGATTAGATTAGTGAACGGGCAATATTAGCAGCGAAGAATAAGGACGTCGATAGCATGAATTTTATTATTCAAAGTAAAATCGAACTCGCTTGATGTGCCAGGAGCTCCGCCGCATAATTTACAGCTGAAGGTGGAATCGATCATAATCATGTTGCGGAATCTGAATCATCCGAAATTGTGCATAGTTCGCGGTTGTCCATTATGAAACTGATGGACAATGTGATTCAGGCGACGATCATCAAGGGAAAATTCAAAGGAGAGGAAGTCCTTATCCCACGAATTCCGATTATTCCAACTGATCTTTCATTCCAATTCAAGCGGATTCAGTTCCCTGTACGATTGGCTTTTACGATGACAATCAATAAATCTCAAGACAAATCGTAGGAAGTATGTGGAATTAATCTCGAATTTCCCTGTTTTTCGCACGGTCATCTGTACGTTGCCTGTCTTCTGTCTTCGTTGTTTGTTGTTTATCACATCGCTCTCTACTGATTTCGATTCCTTTTAAACAAATCGCATTAAAATTTTAACTATCTGTGTTTTATTATCACTCTGGAGTTTATCTGAAGGCGTTAAATTGGGACGAGGCGAAGTTCGCCGGGTCCGCTAGTATTAAATATTTGTAAATTTCCTTTAAAACTTAAATCATACAAGGAGAAAAATTTATGTTTTTGATATATCATCGGCTCAATGCTATTTTGTTCCATACGCCATTTTGTATGATCGGAGAAAAACGCAATTTATTGTTTGAGTAAAAACGGGACTGAAGAGTTACACACTTTTTATTTCATAGGGTTCCCAACAGTGTTTGTATGATTCTCATGCATTTCTATGCCATTACATCCAAAAATAAGCAAGTTATAACAATTTTTGTACTTGGCATTTTGGTCCATATCCACTTTTATTTTAATATTTTTTCGTATTTGTATTACATGGACCACAAAAAGGGTAGGTATGGAAGGACACTAATTTACATATTGTGATCGAAGGAACTTAAAATACAGAGTGAAAAATATAGGGCGATAGAAAAATTGAGAAATAGAACAAAAATATCGAAATTATTTCCCGTTATTCAGAGTAAAACAAATTTACCCTACCAATATATCGAAAACTAGGCGAGATAGGAAAAAAATGATTGCAGATTCTGAAAGAGCATGTTTGGAACCCATATTATCAACTCCTAACTCAAAAAACACCAAAATTTTCTGAATATTTAGAAATTAACAGCGGTTGAAAGAAATGCTACATATGATATTTTTAACTTTTCGATATAACCCGAAATCAAGGAAAAATTTTAAATGGAATTAATGTCGTAATGGTTCGAACACCTTTTTTAAAAAAAAATATTTTAAGAGATTTCTAAACTATAATTTAATAATTTTTTGATAAACTAAAAAATATATATTATTTAAACATTTTGGTATAAATTCGCATATCAAAAGTACTGGGGTTTCCCGTGCACAAAATTGTTTTCAAGTTGTTGTATATTACTCTATTAAAGAATGTAATAATAACGAGAAAATTAAAAATAATATCAAAAAGAAGGAAAAAGCATTCTTTGATGTTAATTATTTTCTTTCAATTTAAATTGTTTTTTTTTTACTTTGCTAAATTATTACACTAAGTAATTTTCCAAAACATGTGCAAAATCATCCTCATGTTGTCTACTAATAATAAAATAAATTTAAGGTTTCTATTTTTTTAATTTATTTGTAAATTTTTCGCTTGAGTTTCTTTAAAGAGTACATGAGCCTCCTTCAAATTGCACAGTACTGGCCTCTTTTGATTTTTTCTTTTAGATCACCATTCCTAACATGCATTGTACGGCTCATTTCTAAAGATTCGTGGCAATCTGTAACGTTTTTCATGTCATTTATTTTGTTTATGCCCTCACTTTAGTGTGACCAGGGTATATATCATTTGCTACGAAAAAAAGTGTAACACATCGAAGGAGTGATCTAAGACCCTAAGTATGTTCGGCGGATATTCGTTTTGGGTCATTTTAAGACGAATGAGCAATGTCCGTCCGTCTGTCTGTCTGTCTGTGTGTCTGCTGGCTGGTGCGCACGATAACTCTCGAAAGGAGTAACCGATTGACTTCAAATTTGGTACGTGGTAATATTTTTTTCTATCTCCGGCTAAGTTCGAAGATGGGCCATATTGGTCCACTCCTTCTAGTACCTCCCCCACAAAGTGTTAAAATGTTGTAAAATATTGAATTTTTAATAACTGCTATACTACTTATTCGAATCTTCTGAAATTCCGCACATAGCATTAGTTTATTAGTCGCTATCAACTCGAGAAAAATGGGCCAAGTTGCTACGCCCCTTTTGGTACCTCCCACACAAATGCACCATTTTGCAGCAAAAGTTATCAGCTTATAACATTAATACCAGTGTATAAAAATACTTGAAATTTTGTACAGTGTAATGCTTTTATAGTGCCTACAGTCCAGTGAAAAATGGGTGTTATATTCACGCCCCTTTTGGTAGCTCCCACACAAAGGTAACATTTTGCACCAAAAGTTAACAGCTTATAACATTAATACCAGTGTATAAAAATACTTGAAATTTTCTACAGTGTAATGCTTTTATAGTGTCTATAGCCCTGTGAAAAATGGACGCTATTGCCACGCCCCTTTTTGTACCTCCCACACAAAGGTACAATTTTGCACAAAAAGTTAAGAGCTCACAACATGAGTACCAATGCACGTAAATGCCACAACATTTTGCACAGTGTAACGCTTTTGAAGTGTCTATAGCCCTGTAAAAAATGGCCGTTATCACCACGCCCCTTTTTGTACCTCCCACACAAAATGTCCAAATCATACCAAAATGTAATATCTCATAACGTTAATAAACCAGTGCAAATAAACGCTTATAATTCGGCACAGTGCAATGTATTTAAAGTATCTACTATTCAGCGAAAAATAGATGTATTTGTTAAACCCGTTCTGGTACCTACCATACAATCTAACAGAATAATTCTTGGAATATTCAATATTACATTACTCACAAAGTGAGGGTATACCTTAGTCGGTTTACCCGACTGAAACTTTCTTACTTGTTTTTCTTGCAAAATCGTCAGTTTCTTGATTTGATGATTTAAATACTTGTTTGTCTTTTGAGCAGCGACAATGATTCGTTTAACTTTTTAAGTTTTAAACTTCCCGCTGAAAATTAACTACCTACCGACATCGATTCAGAATCGCATTTATAAAAGTCCAGTTCTGCTTTGTGAAGTTGATGTTAATCCGTCGTAAGCTTTTTATTGCATTTCTTTTATGGGTGTAATGTGACGATATTTAACAAATTTCTTACGTACATATTTTACGCCTATATTCTGTTAATAAACCTTGACATCGAATGACCCAATGAAACATGGTGTGTGGTAGTAATTCCCATTAACTTTGTTAAGTCGGACTTTATACAACGATAAGTCATTGATCCCCATCGCAAAGAAGACGAGGACAAGTAGATGTGTGGCACGACCGCAGTCGAAAATACCCGATTGTGATCCATTCAACCTATATTTTGAGAATAGTTAGCCGCGATTCGTTCGCTCCAGAAGTTACGTTTGAACTTAACCGTAACGCCCCCGTAGCGTAACGAATCAGCTGATTCAATCTGTTATATGGAAATTAGTGTAAACAATTAGCCAACGGAAACGAAACGTAAACGGACGGCTGAATCTGTTGAAATCATAATTGGACCTTCCGTTTACGTACAATTTGACAACAGCTGATACTACATGTTTTTTATAATTACAATTGTATGTTCACCGAGAAAAGTAAAGAAAACAATTTATTAATTATTTGTTGTTTAAAAGTGCAAATAAACATGAAAGACGAATATTTGTTTCATTGGTGCAGTCGCACGAGTATTTATACAATAAATATAATCCAGCATATAGGATATCTGAAAAAAAGCGAGAAGCTTGGAAGGAAATTGGCAAGGAGCTGGGCGTAACAGGCGAGTTTTATAATTAAATTATAAATATATAATTAAATTATTATATATAATTAAATGTATAATCTGCTTCAGGATTGATGCAGACGACAGTACGAGACAATCTTCTTCATTGTGGGTTAATTTGACAGAAATATAAGCGTCTCTACAAACGTGGACTTATTTATAGATAGAGATTGGATTGGATTTGGCTGAGTCCCTTTTCAATGGAAATAGACATAAGTAAAGGGTTTTCCATTAAGGGCATAATAATTTTATATATTAATAAAACACAGAATATTTAAGATATAGAGTTCAAATTTATTCCAAATGTTACATTTTAAGAATGAAATTCAATTTCAGTCATATGACCACCATGAGCCGTCTTTGGACCCAATTTTCCACCACTCTTGGACACATTTCGCCCGGAACGTTGGCAATTTCGCGTTGGATGTTGTTTCTGAGCTCGTCTAAAGTTGTTGACTTAGACCAAGGATATTCCTCAGGGAAACGACGCATCGCCAATAAAAAAATGAGGCGAATACCAATGCCGATGGTAAGACGGAAACCGTATCCGACGGAGAAGAACGAAGCCGAAGCGTGAACTGACGCTCCAGACTCTAACGTATCGACTTACCCGAAACCAATTTTGTCTTCAGAAATCGCCGACCAGACTGAATCCAAAACCGATGTACTCGAATACGAAGCCGAAATACTCCGAGCCGCCTGCATCTCTTTTAAGTTCATATTTCACTCCCTATTATTGTACGAAATACATCAATAAAGGTGAATTATAAGCCCAAGTGGGTTAAATACTCAACTGCTTACTTAAGGTTCGAAATAATATAAAAAAATGATATTTAACCACGTATGCACATAAAGTGTATATTCTGATTAGCTCAATAAGGAAGAGGTATTCCATTGCAAATGCTGGGATGCAATTTTGATGTGGGTACACATTCAAGTGTATGGCAATGTGGGCTTAGTCAAGCATTCAACATCAATGTCATACACCCGTAGACATTTATGGAACATAACAAGTGATCATCCTGACACCAGGTTATTGCTGCTATTGACGTCCAAACAAACCCTCTGCCAACTGAAATGATCTCGGAAAATGACATACACATTCGTGCTTTTTATGCTCCACTGCTTGTTTTCACTCTGACCGTTTTCCAGAATAATAATGTTGGCAATTTATATGCAATTTCAATATGAATTTACACCGAGGACATGTTTGCCCGGATACCAGTACTGGTTGCGAAGGCCGTCATTGTCGTTTCGAAAGCACGTCAATCTGTGTACTACGTAATTGTCTACACGCTGAAAAAATCACTTCTGCATTATATTGTCCCAAACACGTTATGTTTGATGTCCGGCTTGCCAGATTTTATTAGTGCCGAATCCCCAATTTTTTATTTGCTATCCCCTAAATCCCCAAAAAAAGATTTCTTATCCCCAAAAAAATCCCCAGATACTATTTTAACTCAATGAAGTATTTTAAAATTCAAGGTATTTTGTACTATGATTCATTTTGTTTGTAGAAAACGAACGTTTTAAATATTCATTATATCAAATATACTGGTATTAGGTTAGTTTAGGTTGAAGAGAGGAGACGTTTAAACGTCTCATGTCCATGGACATACACTTAAGCTATGACCATGAGACGTTCTGGCATTAAAAGTTTTATAATTTCTGCAAATGGACTAAATTATTGGCAAAAAGGTTAATACGATGCCAGTTCTTAAAAATTGAGTTGGACCATCATAAACCTGATACAAGTAAACTTTAATAGAAAATTAACTTAAATTGTTCGTAATGTCGTCTCCGAAGAATTTTTCCATTTTAAAAACCACATTTTGTTTCCATTGAGATTTATAAATATCTATAGAAATACGTATTGCAATTAATTCAGGTAGTCTATTTAAGTCGTACTCTAATACACTGCGAGAGCGTTAGTCAAAGATTGTTTTTGTACGAACTTTTGACACAATTTTTAACAGAAAATCCAAATTTTAACATAAATGAATACATGTAATAATAAGAAATTGCAATCCCCACCAATCCGGATCCCCAAACCAAAAAATATATCCCCATTTACAAAGAAAAATCCCCAAATTGGGGATAAATCCCCTAAACTGGCAGCGCTGTTTGATGTATGTATGTTACATATGTTTAGGGTACACTCCAAATATATATGTAATATTTGGTACGCACAAATAAAGTTGGGGAAAGTTGTTCTAAAATGTTGTTTAATGTGTCCACCCTAATATTATTTTATTCGGAAATAGCATTTTCGAAACAAAGATTTATTTTATTTAAGTAATGGGTGATTTTTGGCAATTTGTTTTTGGCAACACTGTTTTTGGCAGCTTAGCTGTTTTCGTGTAACTCGTGTAACCATGAATCGACATACAAACGAAACGCTTGCAGATTTAATATCAAAATTCATCCTCGGTTAAGTAAGGGCATCGTGCACTTCATTGTGTTCAGCGACGAAGCTCATTTCTGCTTGAATGTATACGTGAATAAACAAAATTGTTGTTGGGAAAGAACCCAACGCAACGTAATAAATGTTGTATTCCTGAAGGGAAAATTTAGGAAATACTGATTTTGGGACTCAATTCTGAGAATTGGACGTGAAAGTAGCCCAAAAATAAGAACTTCTGCATCATTCCTTTAGTCACGTTGGCTTAATTAATAATTTAATGACCATGCGATTTTTTTCTCAAGGTGGATTTTTTCCACTTTTCTATATTTTTTCTCGGTGTACCGTACGGATTACCTGTTTTGTGTCTAAAGTAAAGTTGTAGATATTGAATAGGAGAAAAAAAGGCGGAACAAGTCTACCCGAAAAAAATGCATCCAGTGCACAGTGAAAAAATTCTGTAAATCTAAAAATTAGTTCGATTTTAATAAATCTTGTGCATTTCATCACTTCGAGTCATTTTAATTAGTGCTACTTTTTTGATTTTAAACAGTGGGCATTTGAATTTCCTTTAAAATCAAATTCGTTATGAACAACACTTCCAAACTTTCAAGTTTTAACGGCTATTTATTTTTTGTGTTCTTTAAGAGATACTAAAAATATATTGCGCATATTTGCGCATTTTTAAAATATTTACCTTAATTTAATGGTGTTTTCTCTTCTAAAAAAAGATGTTGCCCTGTCAGAGAGCAGCATTTTAATAATGTCGCCTACAGCCTCTTGTACTGCTGCATTTTTTATGGTCAGAATCGATAACAAAAATGCAAAAACTAGCCTTTTAACTCACTAAAAGTAAACTAAGAACAAAGAATACTCCACGGCGCCGCCTAAATAAAGCATCTGACCAAACTTCATTATAAAAAAGCACGCACGGACACACGCGGTTATTTAGGCAATTCGCTCGACGCCGAAAAAAACATCTGTTGTGTAGGGCAGCGTCCACCCCTTCGATTAAATACAGGGCTGAAATGTTGCATTTTTGCCCCGTGCAAGTGTGACATTTTTCACCAAAGGAAACGAAACCCTTTCACAGTGCAGCATTTATTTTACAATCGAAGACAAAAAGGCATTTTTGGGGCGAAAGGCATAAAAAATGTAGCATTTTTTGGCACAAAAGAAAACACCATAACAATGACCCTGGAAATAAGTTACAAACTTTGGTTGATCAGTGGATTGAAACACTGGGCGGTGAAAAAGCTAATCCATCGTTAATATATACTTTAGACGCGGTAAATTATTCTGCAACAACTTAAATCTATGAAAGTCAATCAAAGTTGAAGAATACGCTACAATTAGAAAAATGCTTTTGGAAAAATGTCAGTAAAATATTGAAAAATACGTATAAAATAGACCATTATAAAACAGAACAGGACATTTTTGCGATGTTTAAGGCACTGGATGCACTTTTTTCGGGTAGGTTTTTTCCGCATTAGGTTTGTTTCTCCTATTCAATATCTGACGAGAACCATGTACATATAAATTGCCGATGGTCTTCGAATTTGATGAAAATTTGTGGAAATGTTAAATATGGTTCTCTAATATCGGATATAAAATTGTTGGAAAATCTTCAAAACTATGGGAGATATGTAAATTTTAACATTAGAAATTGAGCAAAAAATATCGAAAAGTGCTTGCATTCGAATGCTCATAATTTTTGTTCTACGAGAGATCTGCATTCCTCAAGACTTTAGCTTTAGTAATATCGAGGCGAATTTTAAATATTACTTTTTCAAAAAATTTACATTTTATTTTGTGTTTTAAAAATACAAATATGTCATGCAGCTTCCAAACAGCATCCGCTCGATATTACTAAAGCTGAAGTATTTAGGAATCTAGATCAAAACAGAGTATTTAAATGCCTCTCGTAGAACCAAAATTATGAGCATTCGAATGCAAGCACTTTTCGATATTTTTTGCTCAATTTCTAATGTTTAAATTTACATATCTCCAACAGTTTTGAAGATTTTCCAAAAAAATTTTATATCCGATATTAGAGTACCGTATTTAACATTTCCACTAAGTTTCATCGAAATAGGAAACCATCGGCAATTTTTATGTATAATTAACATGGTTAGATGGCGATAACCAACTTTGCTTCAGATAAGTTGGTACGGAAATAGATATTCCGTACGGTATTCCGAGAAAAACATTATAGGAAAAGTGCACAAAATCCACATATGGCCATTATATAATTAATTGAGACAACTTGACTAAACGAATGATGCAGAAGTTCTTATTTTCGGGGCTACTTTCACGTCCAGTTCTCAGCACTGAGTCCCAAATCAAGGAGCTGAAAAATGCTGTACTGTGTCGGACTTTCACAAGATGCATACGACGTATTCACAGCTATATTTGGGGTGCTAGGAACTTTATGAAATCTTGACCTTTTAAAACATATTCGAAAAAAATTAAATTGCTTCAGTAAGAATTCGGTATAAATTGTTTTTGAGGCAATTTCCAAATTTAAGGAAGATATGATCGATCAAATCGGGATAAATTTTAACCGATTTCAATTTCATGTGTTTGTTGGAAAAATTATTTAGTACATATTTTAAGTAACTTCAGACGATCAGGTGATCAGATTTTTTTCAAATTTTGCAAAAATAATTGTTGACTAATAATTGCTGAAATAAGGCTGATTGCACATTGTAGGGCCACATGAATGTAGATATATATTATATTTGTCACACACAAAAATTATATATTTGGAAAGATGTTGTTCTAAACAAATCGTTGTTTCCGTCCTAATGTTTTTCATTTTGGACTATTATTTACGGAACAAATATTTATTTGTATTTAAGTATTCAGAAAATAAAGCAATGCCTTAATTTTAAGACACGTTTTATTTTTTTCAGTAATTCAACGTTATTTTTTTCAGAAATTTAAAATGTTCGTAAAAATCCAATATAATTGAAATCGTATAATCCTGCGAAATGATGTATTATGCAAGGTGGATTGTCAACAAATGATGACTTGGAATAAATATAATTTAAAAATTAGTGCTTTAAAACGAATTTTATTGCTTCATAAGTAATTTTTAATTATAACTTATAACTTAAACTCAATTAAAAATTAGAAATGAAATTCAAAAAATTGTCAATGTTTTGAAAACCGTTTTTAAACAAAATATATTTGGACAGGTTCCTAAACGATAATTTTATTTGTATATAAACACATATTTTATTTGAGAAAATTAGTTTGCAAATACATTTTGTTGTAATATATTAATATATGCGTTCCAAATAAATTTTATTGATTTTCAAATAAAATGTATTTGCCCAGAAATAATTAATATTTAAAAATTTGTGTTTCAAATATATTTTTCTTCGATTCGAACATATCAAAAAGGACGATTTTGCCCCGTGTATATATCGCTCACTTATTTCAAGACTGTTATAACTCAAAATTGAAAATTTTCGAGATGTGTAACTTTAAGTCCATATAAAAAGATAAATATATAGAAATAGGAAGTTTAAAAAGGTGAAATAATCCGAAATATGATTGTTTACTTATTAACTAAATTTCGTTGATATTAGTTGTTATGACCGTGCGGTAATTTTTAATTAATTATGTTGTTTAAACTGGGCTATTTGGTCAGATATTTTTATGAAGTAAATAAAACTAATTTATTTCATGTTTCACTCAACGTTTCGTTGGCTTTATTCCAACTTCATCAGGAGTAATTGTTGAAAATCCTAGCGACAAAATTATATATTTATTGTTTTTAATTTAATTTTGATAAAAGTATTGCAGAATTACTCACAATTAGTTTTAAATTTTTTCATCATTAAATATTATTAAAAAACTGGACATCACGACACAAAATTTATAATAATAATTAATAAATAAAAAGGTAAATATTGCAGCAAAACTTAATACTAATATCACAGGAACCGATCACTTTAAAGTATTGCAACTGAGTATTGCAGTTTAGTGTTGTCTTTATCTTCTTTGGTGTTTATTGATTTTTGGTGTTTATTGATATTAATTTATGGATATTTGCAAAATTCGCATTTGTGTAAGGCAACCACAAAAATTTGAAATTTTGAGTTAAGACACCCTTGAAGTGAGCGAGCAATATGTACTCGTATGCACTAAATAAGACTATAATATTCGGTGTATGATTAATTACAAGCAATTGGCTCACAGCAAAATTGTTATCAATTAATGAATATGTACGTACTTTTTGTCGAAAAAAAACGTAATACATTTTAGTGTTCGCATTTGTTAGGAAACTTTAGTTTGGTTTTAATAACATAACTTTTTCAGTTTTATGGTTTATGAAAAACATTGCGAGATGTATGGATAATTTGAAATTGACTTCCATGAAGTGGTTACAATAGTAACACATTCGACAATACCATATGCAGCCAACGACATCCACACCATCAGAACGAAACACTTGGACGGACTGTCGAAGACTTTATGATTTCGAGTTTGAATTGGCTGTCGATGTGGATGTGAATGTAGGACTTCCACTTGATGCGAATGACCCGCTAACGAAGCTCCATGTTCTTACGTTCCTATGAAAATCAACAGCAATCTTGTTGTGCTGATTAGGAGGCAAACAATGATGGCGACGGGGCAAATTGCGTTTGTTATTCCTCTTCACAAAATAGTGACTTTCAAAAATGAAATGGACTGCATTGGTGAGTTAATGAGTGTCATGACAGGCAGTTTGTGAACGAACCGTGGGGCGAGGGGAAACTTTTGTTATTGATTCTAATTTGCAGGTTGTCAAGTGACTTGGCCAACACGGCGGACAGTAGTCTATGTTTGCTCCAATGCAGCTGTATCTGTCTAAGGGTAAGTCTATGCCTTCCGCACGATTTTCCGTACGGGCATGTTTATTAGTTTCGTCAATATTGACATTAACACTTTAATGTGTCCATTGTCCACACGTTCGAACACCTTTGGGTGCAAATCCAAAGACATTGTGAGTTGAGGTGCATAGCGAATGAACAAATGAGCAGTTGACGCGACAGTTCACTACCGAATAGTCAAATGAATGTTCCATTGAGTACACATATCGAAAAGCAAATCTGTAGGAAAAGATATTTTTCCAATCTTACTCAGTAACGTGCACTCAATCATGACTCGCCGGGTACGTGGAACTAATCGCTTTATCGGAAGGTGGAACATGATTTCAGCTAACGCGTATTTATTTATCCCGCGGCTTAATAATACAGTACAGTGAGTGCAAATTTGAAAATGTATATTCAATGAAACGGACTTACCTCACTCATATAAATTCGATTCACTAATTCGAACGATATTAAACTAATTTCTGTATCACACATAGGTTATGAGATACTTGGCCACAAAGGTAGCTAAGAAGTCGAAAGTTCAATGACTGAGTTTGCATCGGAACTCATTGGTGAACACTCCTTGTATGGGGAAGTTGACCCATTTTGTTCAAGAATAGTTAAGGGTATAATAAAACTTAAACTGCAAAATTTCTGCCGGATCGGTTGTATAGTGTTACTTCTAGAACGAGTAGCAGTCAAATAGGGAGGTACAGATATACATATTTATAAATAAAAACGGGTGGAGCAAAATAGTAGTTCTTTGATCACAAGATCAAATGATCACACACAATGACAACACCATTATAACCTGTCCCACAGTGTTTTTATACCCTCCACATGGGATGGGGGGTATAATAATTTTGTCACGCCTTTTGTAATACCTCTAAATATCGCTCTGAGACCCCATAAAGTATTAATATTCTTAATTGTTTTAAAATTCTAAGACGATTTAGCCATGTCCGTCTGTCCGTGCGTCTGTTGTAATCACGCTACAATCTATAATTCTTGAGCTAGGTGACTGATACCTGTTATAGCTGCAGGTAGCTTGAGATTGAAAATGGGCAATATCTGTCCATATTTTGATATAGCCCCCATATACCATCCGTCCGATTTGACTTAATAACGTTATAGAGACCACAAATACTAACTGGTCGGGCTGAAAATTTATAACTGGGATTTGTTTATGCCCACCAGTTTGTTTAGTATAGGCCGGTGTGGCCTCTTCATTTCCATTTTCTCCTTGCGATTAGTCGAGCCACGGATTCATGATTCGTCAATCTGCGTAGCTGCTCGATTGATATTTTATGACATTGTGCATTTGTTTTTTACGCCGAAAATAACGATCGTCATATAATCATTTTAAGTGTCGATTAAGCCATGTACGTCTGTCCATATATATTTGTTATCAAAGTGTAGGAGGCTGATAAGATTCGATCTTAACGAAAAAGATCGATCTTTACTGAAGAAAACCATCCTCAATATGATGATAATGCTTTTGTTCGTTTCTAACCTACAAGACTTTTCATTTGTATGTTAAACGTTTCATAAATAGTATATAAATATATATATATTCTGCTTGGAATATACAAATGTTTAGGGTACTGACACATTTAACTGAAAATTGTGAAATTTTTGATTATAAACATAATTTTCATATTTTCAATTTCATAATGCAAACAACTTATTCTTTTGTGACAAACTTTTATTCATTTATTGATAAACTGAAATTGCTTGTGACAAACATAATAACCGCTTGCACCAAACGTTTCACAGGGTTTGTTATAAATATAAATCATTTACGATAAGTACACTAACCGTTTGCTATAAACGTTCCTTTCGGATTTGGGATAAACATAAATCGTTTGCGCAAACATAGACCACAAACTAAATTCGTTTATCTAATTTTTCGTTTGGGAGTAACGAATTTTTTCTTTCTGAAGTGAAGACATTTGGGAAAATTACCAGATTGTTAATAGCAAAAAAATGGATCGAGCATTGCATGAAAATATTGAATATTTTGTGGAAACCGGAATACAAAAACAATAGATTTTAACAGAAACTGAGACATATTTTGCTTTTGTTAACGACTAAATGTTTATTTTTCCACACGCCTTAAATTGTGAATAAGCTAATACAAATCATTAACAACCAATCATCACACGTTTAGGTACTGAAGCTGCTAATGGTAATTGTGAAATAAATTTGGATACTTCTGGAAACTACTGATATTTTCAACACTAAACAGTTAAACTTTGTTTTTTACAACACGATTTTTCACCCGAAGTTTTTCATGTTATTTTCTGCTGCAATTTAGTATTCTATTCATGGACGTGGAAACTTTTGAATTGTCAGTATTTGGGTCAGAATACTGACCTATAAAATTCACTTTTGACTAAAAAGTTTGATATATGGTAAGATAACATATCACTTTGATCCATACAATGGACTACTACATTTTTAATATGTTCTAACATACATACTTTCTTATTTATAGTTTGTCTACAACTCAATTAGAAGGTAGCAGCCAAATAATAGCAGAGGTGTTTGGCGGGGAGCTCCCGGGTACATTTTACCAAAAATTGTGACATTTTTGATTATAAACATTATTTTATAAAACATATGTATCAAATATCATAATTCATTTACACCACAAACGAAATTCGTTTGTCTAATTTTTCGTTTGGGAGTAACGAATTTTTTCTTTGCGTGTAATCCAATTTGGAGTTATGACTTTTTTGAGAGATTCTTACTGTCCGAACCAACGAAAGGATTAACGAGATTCCTACTGTCATTAACTAATTCCATGACTGGGAATGGACCGCGATCCCACATGGACCATCACTCCAGGGCTTTCGGGGGTCCAACTGGAAGTAGATGCGAATCTACGTGACATTTCTTTTGACACCCATACTAGGATTTTTAGAAAAATTACAAAAAAAATGTTTGAATAAGTATATCATTGAAAAATGTCACGACCTCTGAAACACGCACAAGGCCAGAAAATACAAAACTGAGTATACAGTTTTGTTTTGTTTCTTGTAAGCTTTCATCATTATGAAGAGATGTTCATCACCAAAAATAGTGTCCCTCGGTGTTGTTTTTCGTTTAAAAGCTAAATTCAAAAATAGATAATTTATTGAATGGATTCGCAATTTATTATTAACTTAATTTAAATATTGCAAAAATTTTACACATGTATGTACAAGTGCAAAGGATTATTGAGTAAGTCAAATTTTAACACAATATGTATGTATATACATATAAATTCACTGGAATAATCAATAATAATCCTTTGTGACGCTGGGGGAACTTTCGTTTTCAGAACAATGTGTTTCTTATTATATCGTATGATGAAGAATACAAATAAACTATACAATAAAGAATTGTGGCAACACAACTATGTATATCAAATATCGGTAAAATGTATAATGCAGTTTAGTACAGCTGCAGCAACCCGATGAGCTCTTCTCCATCAACGCGTCCTACTTGTAATCGTATACGTCTCTGACATTCCTAAAGTGAAAAAAACACATTTTGTTGACGGAGGAAATTCTCTCATTGCAATTCTTGTGGTGGGCGTCAGTGCAGGTAGTGCTGTTCTGCACACAGAGCTCTCCTTGGTTTGGTTGAAACTGACGTTGTGTAGAAAAACAGTCTGAATGGTAACGTGTCCACTGGCAGCAGCACTTAAGAGTCCACAAACCTGTCTGTGGCCGAATGTGTTCGAATACCACATTAAAGTAAAATTCCACGGCTTCTCCAAATGTATTCCTCTTGCCTGACTCTTATCTAAAACGTCAAAATTAGCAAACTCGGATATCTTCATTGGTCAATGCCGAAACTTAATGCTGACGATTAAACCGCGAGAACATTTCGAATTCTCTGCGAATGGAAGTGGCCTTGTTTCTAATCCGGCACTTAAGTACATCTGTCTGTGCACAACATGAACCACGACTCAGTATGATTTAAGGGAAAAGCGTAGGTTATAGTACTTAAGACTGGTGCTGTTTGTACGATATTTAGCATCAATTATCGCCGGTGAAATCCACCCAAGACTCCACGAATAGTCGCTATTCACCCTACATCCCAAATGACTTTCGATCTGTTCGATCACTACGTGCATCGAGGATAGAATAAACCTGCATTCGAGGATAGAATAAACTACGATTCTAAACGATTTTTAAAGCGAATGTGTTTATAACGCATCATAGATTCTAGTTAGTACTTTTATGCAAATATTATTATAAAAGCGCCCAACGGATGTCAGTGTTTTAAAGTTCCAGGATTTTAGTACTGATAGTAGTTGTCAGTAGAATTTAGGGTGTCCGTCAGTCGGAGTTATTTGAGGCACTCGGGTCCTTCTTTAATTAAGTAAGTGCATGCGCAGCCATCTTGATTAGCTTCGGTCTCAATAACGTCTTAGCTTTGTGCGCTGGAACGACGTCATTTCCCTGTGAAATGCCGAGATAAGTCTTGCAATGTTCGCTATGTAAATTGTGCGAATGCAAAAGAAGAATATTTTGTCAGACTCGAGTCGAACCGTGGTCAGAAGGATTCATTATTTTCAATTACTACTCGATGATAGTTTCACATTTAAGGCGGGAATAGTTTCACATTTAAGGCGGGAATAAATTTCACAACGTTATGTTTCTAGTTTGAAAAGGGATCACTTTTAAATATACTTAGTTTGGGAACACATTTTGTGAATTTTTCTTTTTTTCTTTTTGCTAATGTTCTTGAGAATAAACACGGGTTTAAATTGAACTCTTAGAAAATAGTTAATTTAAATGTTCATAGGTTGTCATTTGACCTTTTTAGTGCCCAAATTGTGGAAATGATAGTCAAGCTCGAGGTAAATTTTTATTAGAATATTATATTTGATTCATATTACACAGAACAGCATTTTTCAGCTCATTGATTTGGGACTCAATTCTGAGAATTAGACGTGAAAGTAGCCCCAAAAATAAGAACTTCTGTATCATTCGTTTAGCTCAATTAATAATTTAATGGTCATACGAATTGTTTTGCTCTAGATGGATTTTTTGCACTTTTTCTATATTTTTTCACGGTATACCGTACGGAATATCTCTTTTGCGTCTGACGCAAAGTTAGCGTGATCCATTTCGAGGTTCCCTACTTTTTTAAAGAAAAAAACAGAAAATTCAAATTGAATGGGGACTGTTTATTATCATTTGAAAAAACATTCTTTGGCATTTATTTTTTGAAGATTATGTCTATCAAATGTTGGCCGCGGCTACGTCTCAGATGGTACATCCGTTGAGTCCAATTTTCGATGACCTGTTCGAGCATTTCGACTGGTAACTGGCGAATGACACGCGTAAACGTTGTTCTGGCGTAAGTCTATCCATGATGAAATGCCAAACTATATTTAACAAAAATAACATGACAGCATGACACGACTCACACTGTCAAAAAAATGGCTATTGAGCAAACTACTTGTATCACCCTATCTATATATTAGAATAAATATATCTGCGAACTAACATTGCAAAAAAACCTGTTCAACTACAAAATAATTATTATTTATCAATTTCTTCAGATACATTTTATTTAAAAATATTTGTTTAACATTGCTGACTTTTTGACCTTTACACCATTTTCAATTTTAATCCAAAAAAATCAATTCCATTTCGAATAAGATCAATTAAAAATCCGAAGATCTCATTTGAAATTCGAAAAAGGTCAACTGAAATTCGGAACACATAAATTGAAATTCAAAAAAAATCAATTAAAAACGAAAAACATCAATTGAAATTCTAATTTTTCCTTTTGAAATTTGTAGTACACTAATTCGGAAAAAATAGCAATTGAAATGCGAATTTTTCCATTTGAAATTCGTAATACACCAATTGAAATTCGGTAATGATAACAAATCTGTACATTGGGTTGGGTAGAGTTTATATAGATATTTTTTGCTGACTAAATCTTAACATATAATATGACGAATAGAAAACAGAGAGGTGATCTTATATTTTATAGCTGGTCCCGGTCCACTTCGTTGCCCCAGATTGAGATTTCCGATCCCGTCCATTTTTGAACCAATGGCGAATCCTCCCACCAAATACATATACATAAAATAACAGCAATCTCGCAAACAAATTGCGCAAGATATCTCAATTTCAAAATGTGGCTTACACGGGCGGGGCCACGCCAATTACTATCGCTCCTAATTTTTGCAAGATAGCTCAAATTTGGGTTATATGGGCGAGGCCACGCCCGTTGATCCGATTCCTCACAACACGTAGACTACCACCAGATACATATACACAGAATTACAACACTCTCTCAAACATATTGTGAAAAATATCTAAATTTTAAAATTTGCCTTATATGGTCGGTGCCACACCCATTGGTCCGTTTCTGTCACGTAGACTATCACCAGATACATATGCGCAAAATTAAAGCACTCTCGCCAACAAATTTTGAAAGATATGTCATTTGGTCCGATCCCGTCTATTTTTGGAACAATCACGTAGACTACCACCAGATACATATGTACAAGAAGAGATATTTCGAAGTAAGTTGTTTTGGTTTTAATTTCAAAAACATTGCCCGGTTTTGTAGACTTTTAACGCAATTTTGACTTAAATATTTTTCAACTTCAATGGGGTATATATTTAAAACGCAGCAACACACAATTAAGTGACCCAAATAGATTTTGATCTAAATTTTGTCAGCATTAATTTAGTTCAAAATCTATTTGGGTTACTTAATTGTGTGTTGCTGCGTTTTAAAGTTAATAAATTGCAATGTAAATTGATAATAATTTAATTAAAACCAAAAAAATAAATAATTTTACGAATATTTCTTTAGAGAATTATGTAAATCAGTATAAGATCGAATCTACTTTAACTAATCCATACACAATTGTTGGTCAAATGACAGACGGCGAATGTGTCAGTGTCATAGCCTTTATGTATTTTTATTATTCAAAAAATAAGTATTGGATAAATTGCTGAGATTTTTCTATTTTTAAATTTTTGTGAATTGTTTGATATTGACCCTATTAACTTAAAATTCAAATTCAGTTCTTGTACGGTCAATAGTTTTTAAGTAGGACATCCTTTAATTATTGCCACGCCTATAAATCCGGACCCGCCCGTCTTCAGCGATGTTGCTTAATATCATTATCGTAGTTGAGATCTGTCCAATACACATTGTTATGGTGATTTTTTCTTGATAATCAGATTGAATGAATTTTTGAAATTTAGTGATTTCGAATGAAATATCAACAAATTACAAACCAATACATCACAAAAAGAACTGTCAGGACTGCCCAAGAATTGGTGCTTATTCGCCTTTAGCAACCACTGTGTGCATGTTCGCGTAGCAGAGTTAAGTGTTCCATACCCATTGGAAATTGTTTTCACGGGTGCCTAATCTCTGTGTCCCCGCATTACTAATGGATGACTGGAAGAACACAACTCTGATCGTACGCATGCATTTTATTAACTTCTGGACGGTTTAAATGTCCATCGTCTGTTTGAGATTTATGTGTATGTGGAGCTACGCTCGTGCAGCAGCCACGGCGGCGACTGCCTGGTGCGTGTCACGAGCGATATAAAGCTGTCAGGGCGCGCATTTTAATTTTGGGCAACCCTGATAGACGACGCGAAGCGTTGCTGGCAAAAACTTCGTTGTGTTCTTATCAGTTTCTGTCTCACTGTTTAGCTATAAATGTCATCCGTAAGAGTATATCGGTTTCATGAAATTAAATATTGTTAATGTGTAAAACATTTTCTGGTTTACTTATAATGGGTCGTTTTAGGCACGAAGACGGTATTGAACAAAAACTAAACAGTCTAGACAAGAAGACAGGCCAAAAATATCCTATAAGAAATTTTGCTACCTTTTCGCGTGACTTTCACTTAGTATAGCCTACAATTACACATTACGCGAAAACTTCTTGAACTCCAAACGAAGTACAATATTGTAAAATTTTGGCGAAAACGTCATTTTAGAAAATGTAAAGAATTGTGTAAATAATTGATATTTATCCTATGTATCCACTACCCACTTGCCTATTATACTCGTACTCCCCAACTATGTTTTATAAAACTATTTTTTTTCGCTTGTAAAATATGCAATTAATAGACAACGATGCGATTCCGATCTAAATCTGATCTGAAAAAAGGAACTTACTATCAACATTATATGTGTCATTTTTAAAAACAACTATACGAAATGCGATGACAAATATGTTTTTGACTATAGAAAGTTGCTCTGGTATTACAAGTCCGGCACTGATCCAGTCTTCTAGTTTAAAAAGTTACATTTCAATGTAAAAGTTATACTTATATTTAAAGTAATAATTTGGTTTGTTTCAGTTAACAAAGTACTTAGCTGCACCTCCTCTCAAGGCTTATACGAAAGAGAAATTTAAAATAGCGATCATAAGTATCGGAAGGAACAAATAGCTGAAACTATAAATAATAAACAATTTTTGTACATTCTGAACCGAATTAAATAGGGTTCGTCCAAAATAAAAATATGGGCCAAGTTTCGTTGAGGTCGGACCGTAATTGCGACCTGTACTTTGATTACAATAAATAATACATGCACAGACAGACGAACATAGCTAAATCAACAAAGAAAGTCTGAGTCGATCGGTATAATAATCGATGGGTCTATTTCTTCTCATTTTGCGTGTTACAAACAAATGCACAAAGTTATAAAAAAACAACATTCCGTACATAAAATCACACAGTGAGCCGTTTCCAAAGAACTCATCGAGTTTTATGAAAATACGAATGTGTATCTATCTACATATGGGGAAAACACGTCAAAAGGCCCACTTCTTTCAATTTTATTCCGATCGCGTCGATCGCGTTGGTGGTTGCAGAAGTCCTATGGGTATGAGATGTGCCAAAAATACAGCTTCCTAGCGTGATAGGTTAGGAAGATACATGGTGTCAAAGTTTGAAATGTTGACCATTGTATCTCTTGACTGCGTGGACTGATTTAAAGGAACCGTGGTTTATATGACAGCTATTTACACGGAGCAAAATCGACTTTTTTGATATGTTTGAATCGGAAGAAAATATATTTGGAACACACATTTTTAAATATTTTATATTTCTGAGCAAATACATTTTATTTGAAAATCAGTAACATTTATTTGGAACGCATAAATTAATATATTACAACAAAATATATTTGCAAACTAATTTTCTCAAATAAAATATGTGTTTATTACAAATAAAATTATTGTTTAGGAAGTTCTCCAATTATATTTTGTTTAAAAAAGTTTTAAAAACTTTGCAGATTTTTCCAATTTATTTTTATCTGATTTCGAGTTATACCTTATTACTGAAAAACATTATGAAACACATTTATTTTTACTGAAAAACATAAAAGTTGTTGTGATACATTAGCTGAATAGCTAAATGCAAATAAATATTTGTTTCGTAAATAATAGTCCCAAGTTAAAAATATTAGGAGGGAAACAAAAGTTTTATTAGAACAACATATTTCCAAATATATAATTTTTATGTGTGCTAAATATTATATGTTTAGAGTGTACCCTAAACAGTTATATATTTCAAGCAGAATATGTTTGGGACAATATACTACAGAAGCGATTTTTTTTCAGCGTGTAGAAACGCACAAAATGTACCTTGATAATTGTTTGCAGATATTAAATTTTCTTACATTTTTCTCGCGACTTACATATGTTTTAATTGTGTTCCGCGGATGGGATTCCATATCTTTAAATTACAAAAACAAGCAAGAAAGTTTCAGTCGGGTAAACCGACTAATATTACACGAATTAATCTCAGTCAATTGCAAGCGAATTTTTAAAAGACAGGTTGCATTTTTTTCCTTATAAAATATACCATATATGTAAATAAATTAATATTACGTTTATCTCACAATAAAATTGGTAAAAACATTGCCTAATCTAGAAAATGACGGACAAAAATTAAAAAAATGTGTTTGTAGGACAAATACATCTATATCCCTACAGCTTCAAATAAACAAACTATATGTCGTTCGAAAGGTCTTCTCTTCTTTCCAAATACTTTTAGGGATTGAAAATGGGTTAATAATTAACAAAGTTATAGGGGTTCAAGTGAAAAAAGGCAAGAAAAATCGAGTTTTTACCCGTAAATCCGGATTTTGGGGGTGTCCGGGGAATTCCAAAAAAAGATTAATGTTTTACTCGACAAGACCTACAGGAAAAATAGTATCGCGTCATTTGCTTGCTTCTTAACTTGAGTTTATTTTGTCGCACTGTGTTATGTGATAAAAATTCTGATTTCACTCTTTTTTGTATACAGAATCGCGACAGACGCACTTTTACAAAAAAAAAACAGGTTTCGCAAGATAATCGCTTTCCTATTAATACTCGTACGAGAATGTAATGTAATAATGTCATCTACGAGACATTTCCCCTAGTCGGAGAAATCGTATTTTTTAATATGGCTACATTTGGGAAAAGAAAAAAATATGATGTCTACGTGATGGTGTAAGATATTGACCCTTCATAAAAAAAAACTTTTAATTCGTTTGATACTCGTTTTAATAGGAAAGCGAAAATTTTGCGAAAGCTGAAATTGTTTTGGTAAAAGTTCGTCTGTCGCGATTCTGTATTTAAACCAGTAAGGAAATGCTAAAGTCGGGCGGGGCCGACTATATAATACCCTACACCACTCTCGTAATATTGAATAACTCTGAAATATAAATTTTGTAGTTCATGTATAAATTGTTTATTCTAAATTTCAAAACGATTGGATGTAAAATACGGCTCTGCGAAATACGACCCCAATGAAAAATGACCCCAAACCGAAAATGAATTTTGGCCCCAAAAATGTACATTGGTTACAACAACACGAAATTTGGGGGAATTTTGTAGTTTTTTGGGACTTTTTTTCATTTTGGAATTGGGGCAAAATGTCACAATCGAACAAATGTAAGATGGCCCCAAATGTTAAGAATGACAAATTGCCTCAAAAAATTTGAATTTTACAGTTTGGGGCCTTTCTGCATTGTCTAAAAACATTATTTTTTTATATTTTTTAAGGGTAAAGGGTCTGAAATCTTCATTCTTTGCTGAGATTTGTATGTGAAAAGTTCTAAAATTTATTTGAAAATGAGGAGATAGAATGCAGTGCGTATTTTTTGCCGGGAAAAAAGTTGGATCTTTTTTGTCAAGAAGATAAAATGTTTTATAAAAAACAATCGGTTTATGAAGATGTCGTGAAATATGAATGCTGGCATGACGGGTGCAAAGCACGGGTAAGTTATATGCCACATGGCAAATGCTCTTATCCAAAAAAATGCATACCTCATAACCACGGTAAGGAGGAAGATGAGTATAAAAGCTCTGTGCCCTAAATGAAATAAAAAGACAAAGTGGAAGCATATCAGGAACTCTCGGGCCGTTGGAACTGCATTCAGGAATATAAGCGAAAAGTAAGTAATAATCGAAAAATTATTTAAAAAAAAAATCGCGCGATTTTTTAAAACAAATTTTCGATTTCACCTATCTCTCACATTTTTCTTTAATTAAAACTTACTACTACGCACAAGTGCAGAACACATTAAAATCAAATAATCTTGTGTGAATAACGTTTGTTTGTTCACAAGGGAATGTTGAAAGAAAAGAAATCAGTTACAAGAAGCGTGATCGAAAAATTATTTGAAAAATCGCGCGATTTTTTAAATAATTTTTCGATTATTACTTACTTTTCGCTTATATTCCTGAATGCAGTTCCAACGGCCCGAGAGTTCCTGATATGCTTCCACTTTGTCTTTTTATTTCATTTAGGGCACAGAGCTTTTATACTCATCTTCCTCCTTACCGTGGTTATGAGGTATGCATTTTTTTGGATAAGAGCATTTGCCATGTGGCATATAACTTACCCGTGCTTTGCACCCGTCATGCCAGCATTCATATTTCACGACATCTTCATAAACCGATTGTTTTTTATAAAACATTTTATCTTCTTGACAAAAAAGATCCAACATTTTTCCCGGCAAAAAATACGCACTGCATTCTATCTCCTCATTTTCAAATAAATTTTAGAACTTTTCACATACAAATCTCAGCAAAGAATGAAGATTTCAGACCCTTTACCCTTAAAAAATATAAAAAAATAATGTTTTTAGACAATGCAGAAAGGCCCCAAACTGTAAAATTCAAATTTTTTGGGGCAATTTGTCATTCTTAACATTTGGGGCCATCTTACATTTGTTCGATTGTGACATTTTGCCCCAATTCCAAAATGAAAAAAAGTCCCAAAAAAACTACAAAATCCCCCCAAATTTCGTGTTGTTGTTGTACATTTTTGGGGCCAAAATTCATTTTCGGTTTGGGGTCATTTTTCATTGGGGTCGTATTTCGCAGAGCCGTGGAGGGCATGTGGTTCCAACAAGACGGCACCACATGTCATACAGCCAGAGAAACAATTTAAAATTAAAAAATTGCGCTCTTCTTGGGACACCCTTTATATAGATTTTTTTTTTGATATTTTTCGAAATAAGTTTTTTATTGTTCTGGTATATTTGGCTATAGAATGTCACCATTACATTTTATTCATCGTGTGTCTGATCCACATCCTAAATACGAAAGAAATAATGAAAAATAATAGGTTTGACATTTGAAATTTCCACAGCTTTTGTTGTGGTTTTCATCGCATTGCGAAAATTCGTATTGATAAAGTAAACAGAATGGGCTTCATTTTTGTAGTTTAAAGATATAGAGTCCCATCCGCGAGGAAAACATAAGTCGCGAGAAAAAAAGTATGACAATTTAATATTTGCAAACAATTATACTATGCAACAAAATGTTTGTCCAAGGGATGTGGATAACAGTTTATGGTGCCATTAGGTGTCACAAACACAAAAAAAAATATTAAAAAAATTTTGTTATGGTAAATTATTTTTTTTTTTTAATTCCAGCTTTCATGGAAAGTACATTCAGTATTTCAAGTATAAGCCTGATTGAGCCGTGTTATGCCTCAAACTAAAGGACATTATGAGGGCTACATATGCTGCAAATAACACTTTCACGTAGAATCTTTTGTTTAGTAACAGTCGTTAAAAATATGAGAAAAAAAATATTTTTAAAAAAATAACTTTTTCCTGTTACAAAAAAAACATAAAAAATAGAAAAACAAAATCGAAAAAATTATTTTATCACATTTTTAAAAAGCCAGCATGCTAACGAAGAAAACACAAACAAAAAATCTATGGATAGATGTAAAAGTTATGAGCCATTTTGTAAATGTTAGCGAAATTCAAAAAAATCTTGTTTCATATTTTTTCGTTTTTAAAGGATGTTTTTGCTTACATTAAATTCGCCATATGTGAAAGAGACATATAAGAGACATTGCACTTGCATTATATTTTATGAGGATTGATGTCAGACATTATAAAATTATAGAGAGAGCGAGGTTTTATGGCCGTTTTAACCCTCCATACAACATGATATGCAATGAGAGAGCTATATTGGATGAGATCCGCTCAGATAGAGGGTCATTCAACAATATTTGTTTTTTTTATAATGATGAGGCTTCCATTCAGTTACGCCTTTTAGTGTAAATAATATAGCGCCCTAAAGAGATAAGTCGATTTTTTGAAAAATATTACAAAGTTATATTTCGAAGTATGAGTAAAAGGCAAAGAACTTTTCAATGTATAAATGATCCCGACAATTTCTGCTACATCTGCGGAAAATATGTAATTAAAAAATCGACGTGCGTTTAGTAAAATAATAGAAGAAATATACTCGTATGTGCAATATTTTGGTATACGAGTTAAAAATATGAACGAACCGTGAACACCTAGTATTTTGTGTAATTCGTGCCATGTAAATCTTACTCGATGGACTAGTGGAAGAATGCGGTAAGTACTTTAAAATTAATGTATTACAATGTTTTGTGGAATAAAACGTTTTAATTTTAGACTTCACGTGCAATTTTGAATGCCAATGATTTGGAGACAACCATTCATTCACGATACGGACTGCTATTTTTGTCTAAGTTAATAGATTGGAGTAGGAAGTGTCCAAGTATTTCTAACAGCCTAATAACGGAAACATCATCATGTTGAACGGAGTACTCAACTCTGAGCGTTTCAAGTTTGAGTCAGAAGTCATCGCCTTTAACTCAGATTGAACTCATTGATCTAGTGAGAGATTTGGAACTGAATAAAGATAAGGCAGAACTACTTTCATCTGGGATGAAACAGTACAATATTTTGGCCCCAGATTTTAACATATCATATTATAGAGTCCGTGATATACCTTACAAAAACTTTTGTGCAACAGTGGATAACAGATGCTTTTGCAAGGACATTCCCGGATTGTTCCAGGAACTTAATCAAACATACAATTTGAAGGAATGGCGGTTACTTGTTGACAGCAGTAAAGAAAGTTTGAAAGTAGTACTTTTATAAACACAAAGAAAAATTTGCGGCAAATTCATAGTTTCTTCGCGTTACCCTTCAACTATTGAGGTTTTTCTCTCAATATCACACGTAAAGTGTAGAGTAAATATTCGATTTTATGGTCGAATATCGCAAAAACAAAAGACAGTCTAGAAAAACGGCACAATTGGATTCAGCAAGGCCGACATATGTGTATCCATAGGGTTTCTTTCTGTTGCATTTTTTGACTAGCACAGTGTTATTATCTATATCTCACAAGACAAAAGATATTCGAATAAAAGTATTTTTCGGGCGTTTTGAGTATTGATTGCAATGGTTTATTAATATGAGTGACATTAGAATAAATGCAATGTAAGAAATTTTCCATAGATACGAGTATGTTATGATCTGTATTTAAACCCATTTATTCCTTCAAGTAATTACCGGCACATGCTTATTTCAGGGACAGAAATTTTAAATTTAAATACGGAAATGTACTTAATTTTAAGATATTTAACTACAAATAAGCTCGTGTCATACATAGATTTCCGCCAATCATGTTCTAAGGTAAAACATAATTACGCAAAGTAATAATAACTGGTTCAGTGAAATGCACCCTAATACAAGAACTCTTCATGTCTTTACATTAACAGTAAACCATTTTTCTTTTAACACCGATTGTCTATGGCTCCAAACCATTGCCATAATCTTAAACTTAAGGACAAATTCTTAGATTTTCAGAATGCTTTTTTATTATTGTGGGAAAATGGTGAAAATAAACTGAATAACAATTATTTTTTAATTTAAAAAACACAGCCACAAAAAATTTAAGAAAATGTAGCAGGATGATCCATTTTCTGTCATTTTGTTGCATTGTATGTTTCGTTCAGTACGAAATTAAATTGATTGAGAATTTTGAAGAAACACTTTCCACAGCCATTCTCATGTTAGAGTAGTTCTGTTAATTTTCAAAATGTAACTGTCAACAATTTGTTTTAGTTTTAGTTAGGAAAACTGATGCTGAGCATGCTCAATTATGTATGTAAATATGTTTGTAGTGCAGTCAGTCGCCTGTTGGCATCCTAATTGGTCTTTGTTTAACGGCCGCATGGGGCGCATGCTTTGCAGCTAATTTCGAATTTCCAGCTGAAAGTAAGCGCTCCTTTCCATCGAATCTCAAATATCACGTGTGTCGTCTTCTCTCGACGCGTGTCCTCTGTGTGTGTAAACATCCGCCCAATATCCGCTTTCATTGTGCATTTTATTAGACTTTCATACTTCGAGCATCGCATTCTGTCTGCCGCAAATTGGTGTTACTGACACTTATCCACACCCTTAATGAAATGCGACACCAAGATGTTTATTTTCCGTCCTCCTCTGTGGCTCGTCGTCGGATGCATTCACATGTAGCAAGAAACCATGTTGACATAATCTTTAAAGTCGAGTATCCATATCCAGTCGAGTATTCATATCCTCACGGGTCGGAGGGACGCAGGCTCCCACCGTCAGAGTGGGTCCTCGGCACAGATTGTATTTTGATCATTTCAATATCAAATATGTAACGTACTCGTAAAGCCCGCCCTGGATTGCGTCCAAATATAAGTGCAATGTTGGTGCAGTGGACAAGTAAATGCCTATGCAACAGTTGTCCGTGCAGTGAAGTTGATCAATGCTACACGACCAATAACGGAATTCGAGTGTTGTCATTGCTAATGTTTTTATAATTACACTGTGGGAATTTGATGTAATTTCTCATCGTGTTCGTTTTGTCTATCCACATTTACGTGTAGACGACCATGGAGAGATAGAGAGCGTCCCATCCCTCGAGCGAACGGAAGTCCAAATATGAATGTCCCACAGTTTGGGTTGAAACGAACGAATGGCTAGCACCACTTCCAATTCTGAATGCCGCCTCATATTAAGCATAACGAAACAACAGCGTTATTATGTAGCTAATGGATTTGTGGATCTATGAAAGTTATTTTGTTGTTGTTGTGGTTGTTGTTAACGCAGTATGTTTATGACGATGTTTTCCTACCTTATAAAGAATGGCTTCCATGCAGTGTGGCGTTGTTAATTAATTAAAGGTTAACTAGGCCAATAATGTTGCATTAACACACACCCTCTCATAGGTTCCGTGTAATGACTTCTACTACCGTTCTATGCTCTATCCGATTCCACAACTACCTGACATCAGCCACCAAAAGGACAATTCGATGGATCAACATGCGTCAAAGAATGTTTTCTTTTTTGTTTTCAAAGGGACGCAAACATATCCAACATACATATTGGCCTAATGGAACATGTGGCTGACTTGTCCATTGACTCAGTCGGGCGATTGCAACTGAAATGTGGTATCTGATTAAACACGTTTTTAGTCCAACAATCCGCCTTTAAGCTGCCTGCTACCAGGTACGAACACATGACACCTGTATGGAGAGCAATGCATTTGCCCATATGTCTCCTAATCGTAGGGCCTGAATGAAGGGAAACCGTCGAATCGGTGTTCCGTTATTGACGGCGTCTAGCTCGTTCTGACAATAGTACAGCCACATACCGGCATATGACTGAATGGGAGGATTCCCAACAATCCAAATGACTCGCCAAACATTCGATTCTGTGGCGTCAATTTATGTCGAGATCCTGAATTGTAACTTCCACTACAGTCGTCATTAAGTGCATATCATTGCCACTTCAGAACTTCGCCGCCATCTTCATGAGCAGCACACCACTGAGGTTGTTTAGTTGGGTGTATGTTGACACAAGAAGTGGACAGAAAGGAAGTGGTGGTCGGATTAAACACTTCTCCCAGCCAGCCTCGCAATGACCATGTGTCCCTCCCTGTTTGTACACTATGTGGCGAGTCTATTTGGCATTGGTGTTCTTATCCCATTTTCTAAATTTCTATACAATACAGACTTTGTCTTTCCAATAATTCCCGCTCGATTTGTCGTTTGGCTACGGGTATTGCTGCTTCCCTCCCCTCCCCTCTTCAGTAATTCCCATCCGACACATGTAGCAGCTTCGATCCCATTGTCTTTTGCCAATTATTGGACATAGTCTAAGCTGTCGAATGACAGGCATTAGAAAGGTTGTCTCAAAAATGTTTTGCGTTAGCATTTTGTAGTCGCTTTCAAGAAACTATCGTCTGTGGGAGAATGTGGAAAATCTGATTGTGCCACTACCAGTGGGGGTCAGGTATTATGACAGCTCCGCCACACTCCAAAGTTCGTATGTGATTTCGTGGGGGGGGTGGCAAATCGGACAAGTTCTTCGTCCAAATTGGAGTAAAAACCTTATCAGGAGCCAATTAAAGCTGTGTTGTGTATGTGGCGAATTATATATCCTAAAAGTGGTGCTGCGATATAATGCGCTACACAAAAGTTTGTTAACATGGGTTATATAGCTGGACATGGGATCGTTCGACATTTCGTCAAACATTGTACACAACATTAATGAATATTGGTAGAATCTAAAATAAATAATTGTTACATATTTATAATTTATGCAACAACCAAAACCATAATTGCTGTCTCACCAATGCACTGCGTCCTGCGCCGGCCGTCCCTCCTTGAAGTGAATAATTAAAACTAACACAACAATTTCGAACTACGAGTATGTATGTATGTATATGTATTTTGCTTTTATTTCTCTTTGAAACTGTCACACGCCTCCAGTAGTTTGTCGGTTCATTTGGCTCTCAGTTAATGGCCCATATTTTATTTGCTCTAAAATGTGTTATGACGACGTAATTAAAAAATTAATTGGACGACATTTGCTTTTGTAGCTGTAAACACGAGATCCATTCGGGGGAATTGTGCGGCTTATACGAGTACTAACGGAGACGGCCATGATTTTGTGTCGCATAACTCAGTAGAACCAAAACTAATTGAATGAAACAGCACCGCTGGGATTTCATTGTTTGGGGAAAATGAAAAATAAAACGAAAATTAACAGCCGCTTCGTGTGGCTGGATGGGCTCGCTCGCTCGCTGGGCAATACTCGTAATATGAGGCATCTTTGGGGTTTCCTTTGGTGGGAGAAGGCCACTTTCTTGTCACGTTATGCATAATTAACTGCACACAAATGCGGAGGAGAATCTCATGTTACCCACAACAATCACAATTATGACACAAAGCGAAGAAAAGATGCAAGGAGCCCCAAAATACGTATTTTTTAAACACATATTTTGGCTACTGCTCGGCTGCGGAGCGCAGAGACGGATCACACACAATGCATTTGTGTTGCTTTGGTCTCGATTTGAAGAAGAAAATACACGAAAGTTGGTAGACCATAACCGACCCAACCAAACGAAACTCTCTTTCACACCGTCATCCACTTTCGGCTTTGTTGGATTTGGTTTGTAATTGTTGCCAGCAAGAAGACACCATTGTTTCGAGCTCTTTACCTTACTCACTCTGCCTGTCCACCGTCCAGCCGTCCGTCTGTATGCCTGTCTCTTTTGTTTCGGGCATTCTGTGGTGGGTTGTAGCATTGAACCTCATGTGACATTTTGCATGAGCAAACGTGATACAGGACAACGAATTAAGCGCAAATCAAGCCGAAAAAGTCACACCAAATACCACCTTTTGCAACACCCTACATACGACCTAATAGAGTTATTTTACGGGGAACATTTGTACAGCGGTCCGTGGGTTTGTAAGACAACTGAAGGACCAATGCAGTCGGCACATGACGATGGTTTTCCATTTGCCAAATGCACGAGGCAGCGTTGCCCATGGAGACGTTTTTTTTTGTGCCAAACATTCACTAGAAGTGAACACGGCTTTAATGCTGTCTCTTTAACAGTCCGTCCCAACATACAATTGATATTGTGCTTGATTCCGTTTGTTTCGTTCCTGGCAGGCGCTTTGGAAGGAGTGAGCGTGATATACGCTACTTTGTTAAGCACTCGCTGAATGAACGTCACAGAGTTTGTCGTGTCTGGATGCGAGGAAATCGAGTTACTTTGCACCTGCATATCGCACCTTGGCGTAGGACGACGACTTGTACGGAGTAACGTTGTGCTCTAAACATACCCTGCGAACACCCCAGCCACCCCGATCGCCCACCACAATCATCTACTGTCACTCCAGTTGCTGTCTACCGAAGAGTAGCATTTTTTGCTACATGCAAATCAATTTGCAAATAGTTCGGGCATGAAATTTTATGACATTTCGTACAAAGCGATTGTCAGTCTTTTGAGTTCAGCCGTCCCATTTCCAAATAAATGGAAAAGCAATTGTCATTAGACCCGTCGGTTCCCGGTTCTGAACATTCATGTCGTCCCAAATTGCAAATGTAATGTATTCGTTCATTCATAAAGCCTATGTTCCATCTCCCTCCCTCTCGGTTCGGGGCATATTACATTGTTCATTGTTTTATTGCCAACTATATACATACATACGTACATATAGACAACAAGAATTACACCAACAACAGCGGGAGCACCAACAAGACATAATGACACAAACGACATTTTAAATAGAAAGAAATAAATGAGACGACGGTACCAAGGCGAATCCTTGCACAATATTGTTTCCTTTGTAGCACGTAACAAACGTACCCACCCGTCCGTCCGCCCGACCAACCGTTCCCTGAACATGCAACAAATGTGCCAAACTAAAGTAACAAACAAAACATCCAAACATTCGGTAACAAATAACTTCCGGTGAACATAATTTACACGCAAACAATAGATGAGACCCTTAATTATTGCACACACATCTCCATTGAATGTCTCGGCCTCTGTTCGAATACGAATGTCGTAATGCCGTAAGGTCAAGCTTCCGGCCTCTTCCGCAAAGAATACCCACAAACACATCTTCGTATGTCTCAATGGCTTTGAGAGAGAGACAGATATTGTAAGTGAGAGTACATATATTCCAAACTGTAGTCTGTCATTGTCAAGAAAAGGTCGTCGCTTTGGTAATTGTGTAATTATATCGCAAGTATCTCAGTTTTGGTAACATTATTCCTATTGGTGGAGGACAACAATAAGTTGGATGCCTGTATACGTAACAGCGTGGAAAAAAATGATCAGATTTGTAATCCTGCCATAAATGTCATGAGCAAACGGAGACACCTGCTTCAAAGGGTTGCGAGCATTTCAACCTAAGCGTCTACCTGATATCGATTATGTCGAATGCAGAAGAGCGGACACCTGTAATGATTAGCGGTCAATGAGAACATCAATGATAATGGAAAAATTAGTTTTTAAGACACTGATAATGGTGCAGATTTTAAAAAAAAAATTATTGAGGGAAAATTTTAGTTTCGCGATCACATATCGAATCAAATATACTTAAAACAAACCAAATTTTCTAATAAGCATTGACCAACGCGAAATTATTTTTTTGACGCCACTATAATGCGACACAGTGTTCAGCTTGGATGTTCGAATTTGTCGGGATCGAATTTGGTAAGGAATGTATTATTGCTTGTATCTCAAAGATTTCGATTTCCAGGTATTTTCATCTAAAATTATGCTAAAAGCTTAATGGACGAAAACGATTTATTATTACATAGATGAATCACAATATGGTAAATACGAGAGTTTGTTTATCAATATTTATGTGTTTCTTCAAATATCCCACAGAAACCTTCGTACATTTTATAGAATCCCCTATTAAATCTAATTTTTTTCATTTTTGATATGGTTATTCCCAAGAATTGGTTGTAGACATTTCGATTCCCCCTGGCGCTCCGTTTTAAGGTACCGGATGTACAGCATACGAAAATGCAAGTACAATTTTTGATTCGATAATAAAACAGTGCGACAAAATAAACTCATGTCGAAAAGCAAATGTGTCTTGTCGAATAAAATTAGAATCTTTTTTGAAATTCCCCGATTGTAAACGTTGTTCAGGCGTAAGTAATAAAAATAACATGACAGCATGACACGACTCACACGTGATCTTTCAAAAAATGCTATTGAAAAAAGTATCTCTACTTGGATCACCCTATTTATAACTGTAGAAATAAAAACCAAGTTCTAAGAGCAGATTCTGTTGCGACTCTTCCTGTCGTTTATACTGCTTTAAAATTCTAAAGCAAGAAAATGTTTTATTTCAATATAATTCATATAATATGGATAATTCACCTTAGTTTTACAAAATTGCGTGACGTAACACAGAACTTCAATTATTACAATGATTTGAGAGTGTTAATGTACAAGTACATATATAATGAGTTTATGATGTGAGAAAACCTTTAGTACAAGATAAATTTAACTCAAAATGAAGAGTTGTATTTTTTACTTGATAACGAACGATTAATTTTATTCGATAATTAAATATTTATAACTGTCGGTAACAATTCTCCCCCCAGTAAGGGGCCAAACTAAGCCATTACTGCAACCCATTACCGACGTCAATGACAGCCAATTTAACGGCAGGCCTTTCTAATACTCCGTTCTTAGTCTGCACTTTTGCTCGCCGTACTTGTCCATCTTTGGCTGTGGTGACTTCAATTATTCTTCCTTTGAGCCATGAATTGCGGTCAGAATTTTCGTCGACTATAATTACAATATCGCCTTCGCTGATCGGTTTTACCTTTTGGAACCATTTACTGCGCCTAGTGAGGGTAGGTAACATTTCTTTAATCCAGCGGCGCCAGAAATTGTTTGCAAATATTTCGCTCTGTCGAAGGCAAAGTTTGTGGTCCAGATCCTCCGCTTTACAGAATGGTTTAACCCCATTTGAACTGCCCAAGAGAAAATGATTCGGTGTTATAGCCTCTTGATCTTCTGTTTCCAAAGAGACAAACGTTAAGGGTCGTGAATTGACAATTAACTCAATTTCCATCAAAGCACTTCTAAAACTCTCGTCGGTAAATGTGTGATATGGCGATATCTTATTCAAAACTGTTTTAATGGATCTTACCAATCTCTCCCATGCTCCCCCCATATGGGGAGAAGCAGGAGGGTTAAATTTCCATGCAACGCCGCTAAAAGCCATGTCTGTTTGAATTTTATTAAAATTTATATTTTTTTAGCTCTTCTTTTAGAAAACGATCGGCTCCTCGAAAATTGGTTCCATTATCGCTGTATATTTCAGCTGGAATCCCTCGCCTGGCCATAAAATTCCGTAAGCACATTAGAAATGAATCCGTAGAAAGAGTATACGCAATTTCCAGATGTACGGCTCTGATGGTAAGACACGTAAACAATACACCCCAACGTTTTAGCGACTTCCTTCCGCATTTCACAGAGATGGGACCAAAATAATCAACGCCAACAAATGTAAATGGGCGTTGAAAAGCAGCTAGTCGGGCAGCTGGAACGGGTGCCATTAGAGGAGCAATAGGTTTAGCCAAACTAATTTTGCAGTGTTGACAATTTCTCCTGATCACTTTATAAATTACTCTCAGTTTAATGATAAAATAAATTTGGCGAATTTCGTTTAAAACGGTTTCGTGATTCAAATGGTGGTATGCAAGATGATAGTGCGTAACAATCAGTTTGGTTAAGTGATGTTTTGCAGGCAGTAATATAAGATCTCTCTGCAATCCACAGAAATTGCTGCCATATTGAGCTCTATTTTTTACCCTTACAACGCCATTGTCATCAATATAAACATTTAAATTTCGAAAAGCTCCACAGTTAGAAACAGAGTTTTTATGTAGAAGTAAGAAATACTCATCCATGAAGAATGCCATTTGTGCTATTTTGAATGCAATACTTTTAGCCTTTAAAAGATGACTTGCATTAATGTCACTCTCTCTTTGATACCTTTTACTTTTCTTTGTAAAAGGTCAATTAACAAAACCCAATTCCCAATAGCACGTTGTAGTTTAATCCAACTGGAAAAGTATTCGAAATTAATATTGAGGACCATAGCCACACGTGTATGTGTAAATAAGTGTCGAGGTCGAATTTCACTGGTATCAATTTCAGCTATTCTATTGTCTACAGGCCAAGAGCTTTCTGGATTTTGTAACCATTTTGGTCCCTCGAACCAATCATTATAAGCTTCTGTCGGTGGTCTAAATTTGGTAGCGAAATCTGCAACGTTCATGGTACTAGGTACCCATCTCCATTCCTTTATTTCGGTAGTTTTTAATATCTCAGCTGTTCGAAACATTACAAATTGCTTATATTTTCGTGGGTCACCCGATAGCCATTGGAGTACTGTTTTGGAATCGGTCCACATTATCCTGCGTTGTAATTTTAAATCATGAGCGCAAATTGTTTTTACAAGTCTAGTCCCAATAACCGCTGCTTGCAGCTCTAGTCGAGGTATAGAAAGGGGTCGAAGTGGGGCTACTTTCGATTTGGCAGAAATCAGTCGTAATTCTACATCGCCATCACATTCAATACGAAAGTATGATACTGCCGCATATGCCTCCTCGCTGGCATCCACGAATGTATGTAATTCAATTTTACAACTATTATTGGGTAACTTTAACGAGTAACAGCGTGGGATCGATACATCTTTAATAAGTGGCAAAAAGGTTAGCCAGTTTCTCCATTTTATGTACAGCTCATCGTTAAGTGGTTCATCCCATTCAATGCCACTTCTCCAGATATGTTGTAATAGAGATTTTAGATATGCCATAAAACAGGTTACGAAACCTAATGGATCGAAAACTGACATTAAAACTTGAAGAACTTCTCTCTTTGTTGGTATTATCTCTTTAGCGAATATAGGACGTTTAATTCTTACAAATTTCAAATTTATTTTAAAAGTGTCAGTTTTCGATTCCCAAAATAGTCCAAGAACTTTTTCATACTGGTTGACGTTATCATTATATTCAAAACTTTTATTTTTATCAACCCGGACTTCGCCTAGCGCTTGTAATACTTCATAAGAGTTGGACAACCAGTTCCGCATAATAAATCCTCCTCGAGCATGCACTTCTCTAACTTTTAGAGATAATTCTATAGCCTCCTTAACTGAATTCGTAGAATCGATGAAGTCATCTACGTAATGCTGCTTAGTTATGGCTTCAACAACTTTGGGGTCATTTTGACCGAATGTTTCTGCATTTTTGTTCCTCACGTAATGAGAAATGAACGGAGAACATGATGCTCCAAAGGTGAGAACATTTAGTTGATAAATGAGAACAGGGTTTTGGCGATCCCACCATAGGAATCGTTGGGCACCCGCATCTGCTTCTCTCACTCGTATACGGTGAAACATTTCCGCGATGTCGCCGCAGATCGCAACGGCTCCCATCCTGAATTTAAACATGACATGCATTAGAGGTCTAAGTAGATCCGGTCCCTTAAGCAAAAAGTCATTTAAAGATACATTTTCAGTTTTCGCTGCAGCATCCCATACTAATCGGATTTTATCTGGTTTATGGGGGTTTTTCACTATAAAGGTAGGAAGGTACCATACTTTATCGTCATCTCGTTCCATAATATTAGATGGTAACTTCTGAGCATATCCTTTCTCTACTAAGCTTTCAATTTGTTTTTGCAAAACTTCGGCGATTTGAGAATCACGACGTGTTTTTTGTTTAATACAATTTAAACGCTTAATGGCTGTTGGTAGGCTATTGGGCAATACCGGATTATCTTCCTTCCATAGTAGCCCTACTTCGTATTGCCCATCCTTAAATGTACACGTTTCTGTAATGATACGAACTGCGCGTTCGTCTTCCCTTGACATAGGCAGAGATGTCGACGGAGTTATGCCGTCACTTTCCCCCGAAATGAATTGTTTGACTAATTCGTGAAGTTTTTCGTCCTTAGTACATACACACGAGTGCAAATTTAATTGTTCTACCATTTGACTTCCACCAAAAAGTGTCCACCCAAGCCTAGTTTTCGAAGCAACTGGTTGGTGCCATTTCCCTTCTCTAGTCTTAATGGACGAAATTAGATTTGGGTTATTTACTCCTATTATCATGGAAGGGACAGCATTCTCGTATTCTTCAAGAGGAATGTGAACCAAGTATGGGTATTTCCGTTTAATATCGCTCAACAACAAAGTTTCAGGTGACAGATTTAAATTTTTTACAGTGTGAACATTTTTGAGTGGGTAAACGCTAGAACTATTTTTGGCTGATACTTTCAGGTCGAATTTCCTAGATTTATCTTCAAAACGTACTACATCACCTGTCCAACGCATGCACAGTGCTTCAGTAGTTCCTGTAACTCCTAATCTATCTGCCACATCTTCTTCCACAAGTGTTAAACTGGACCCATCATCCATGAGGGCAAATATTGTGACAGACTTTCTATTATTATAAAGAGTTACAGGCACTATACGAAAAAATGAATCGCCTGCTCCCGATGTTTTATGGTTATTTAGAGTGCTCAGTGTACTTACATTTGGAGGCTCGTCGTTGTGAAGCAAGGGGTTGTGGCGTACAATGCAGCCATTTACTCCACATTCTCGTTGAAACCAACACTTACGTCGATGTCTACCAAGACAATTGCAGCACAAATTCTTTGATTTAACGACATCCCACCTTTCCGTTTTTGACATTTCGTTGAATTTTAAGCATTGTGCCACTTTATGAGGCTCTTCACACAAAAAACATTGTTGCAATGGATGCTCGTCTTCATATTTCGAATGCGTGTTTAGACGGCTTTCCTTCCTCGATGTTCTTTTGTCATAGGTGGACTCAAAAACTGGAACAGTGACTCTACATGTGGCCTCCGCAATGATATAGAGCCAATCGGAGAAGTCCATTAAATTTGGTCGATGGTTGTCTTTCGAGTGTAATGCCCATTGAATCATTATGTCTGGCGAGAGCTTCTCAACTAATTCCTGCAACAGAGTAGGGTTTACAAGATAATCATCCATTTTACTAGCACGTATAGTAGCACAAATATTTTTGATAGCAAAGGCAAATTCAATCAGTGCTTCAAGTTTACCCTTCGGCAAAGTCATCTTTCTGACATCTTCAATTAGACTTTTAAGAACGCACTCCGGCCGCCCGAAGTACATTTTCAGTGTGCGAATGATGTCTGGAACCATGTCGGGTAACATCAAACAATTTCTTACTGCATCACGAGCCTTACCGTGTAGACTTTTCTGAAGCCGAATGAGATTTTCTTCGTTACTATACCCGGCAGCATTCGTACTTTGCTCAAATGCACTTATAAAAATGGGCCACTCTCGTGGGTCACCATTAAAATGTGGTAAATCTTTTGAAAAACTTTGACGAGCAAAAAATTGCGTTGCCGAAATATTAATATCACTTATGTTATTGTTTACGTTTGCATCTGTCAGATAGCTGTTGTTGGTGTGAGTAGTGGCATGAGGTGTGTTCAGTCCATTACCAATTTGATGACGACGTACGTCACTCGCATTTGAGTATTGAGGTAGACTGAGTCTTTGGGTGCTGTGATACAGCGGTTGATTTACAGATGAAAAGTCATTGGTATGACATTGGGTGATATTTACGTTTGATTGTCGGGTTTGCGTTTCTAACGTAGCGCGACTAGAATTAGGCTCTGTTGATCTGCTTTCATTCTGTTGGCACTGAGATACGTAAGGCTGTTCAGTTACCGCAGACGAATGAATATTGTTCTCCGTTGGCCGTACATCTGGTTCTTGCGTATTATCATCGGCACAGCGAATTTCCTCAGCATTGTCGGCTAGCAATAACTCATATTTACGCTTAAGAAACTCCTCTCTCAATGCCATCTCTTCTTCTAGCTGTCGAAGTTGTAATTGTTTTTATACCCTACACCACACTGTGGTACAGGGTATTATAACTTTGTGCATTTGTTTGTAACACCCAAAAGGAGAAGAAATAGACCCATCGTTTATTATACCGATCGACTTAGAATCACTTTCTGAGTCGATTTAGCTATGTCCGTCTGTCTGTCTGTCTGTCTGTCCGTCTGTCTGTCTGTCTGTCTGTCTGTCTGTCTGTCCGTCTGTGCATGTATTCTTGTAATCAAAGTACAGGTCGCAATTATGGTCCGATCTCGACGAAACTTTACACATATCATTTTTTTTGGCCCAAGGACGATCCCTATTGAATTTGGTTAAAATCGGTTCAGATTTAGATATAGCCCCCATATATATGTTAGCCCCGATTTGACATGTAAGCGCTGTAAAAACTTTATTTTATATCCGATCAGTATGAAATTAGGCAGGAAAAGGTTACTTATTACATGAATGAACTCTGTTAAATTTGGAAGAAATCGGTTCAGATTTAGATATAGCCCCCATATATACATTATCCCCGATTTGACATATAAGCGCTGTAAAGATTTTATTTCATATCCGATCAGTGCGAAATTCGGCAAAGAAAGGTTTCTTATTACATGAAGGAATACTGCTAAATTCGGAGAAAATCGGTTCAGATTCAGATATAGCCCCCATATATACATTACCCCCGATTTGACATGTAAGCGCTGTTAAAACTGTATTTTATATCCGATCAGTGCAAAATTTGGCAGAAAGAGGTTTCTTATTACATGAAGGAATACTGCTAAATTCGGAGAAAATCGGTTCAGATTTAGATATATCCCCCATATATACGTTACCCCCGATTTGACTTGTAAACGCTGTAAAAATGTTATTTTATAACCGATCAGTATGAAATTCGGCAGAAAGAGGTTTCTTATTATGTGAATGAACACTGTTAAATTTGGAAGAAATCGGTTCAGATTTAGATATAGCCCCCATATATACGTTACCCCCGATTTGACATGTAGGCGCTGTAGAGACTGTATTTTATATGCGATCAGTACGAAATTCGACAGAAGGAGGTCTTTTTACATGAATGAGTATTCAGGGAAGATCGGTTCAGATTTATATTGGTTGTTCCTCCTGATTTGATATCAAACCGCTATAGAAGTTGTATTTTACTTCCGATCATTAAAATTTTCCAGAAAGATGTTTCTCAATTTAGGAACGAATATTGCTTAATTTAGCGATTATCGTTTCAGAATTAGATAATATGTTTCTACCCATTTACCAATTATTCCAAATTATTATGGCAATGACCCTTATCGCATTGTTAGGGAGGTGTAGGGTATTATATAGTCGGGCCCGCCCGACTTTCTGCCTTTCCTTACTGCACTGAAAAAAAAATGTTTCATAGCATCAATGAACGCGTTTCATTAATTATTTTACATTGATACAATGAAAGTGTTCATTGATGCAATGAAAATGCCATTACGGGAATGAAATGTTTCTTTAAAGCGTTTTTCTAATTTATGACGTGTCATTGATGGAATGAAACGGTTTACATTGATGGTATGAAGTTTACATTTTATAAAAAAAAAGGAAGACTTATATAAAATTAACAAAAAAATTATCAGTGGTGTAAAGATTTTAACATTAATAAAACAAAATAATACTACACAAACAGATTTACTATTTTTTATGTGCTTTTTATTCTCAAAAAAGGTCTATGAAACTGTTTCTTTATATTAATGTAACATTTCATAGAAGTTTAAAAGTTTCATTGCTGCAATGAAGTGGTGCGGTGAAGAATATAAACAATGAAATTAGCTTTATATTGATGTTCTATATATATATATTGTATCTATTTTATAAACATTTTAGGAGTATGTAGTGGTGTTAATTAAACAACAATACTTTACGGAGGTCTATGAAACTGATGCATTAAATTAATGTAACAATTCATAGATAGAAATGTAAAGTTTCATTCCGGCAATGAATTTAAACTGTGAATATACTAACAAAGTGTTTGTCACATTACATACATATGTACATACCTATATCTTCACAAATGTGTTTGTGTGGTAATAAATGTAATATGTTGATGTGTGAATCAGAGTCGTGCAAGCTCAATGAAAACGATGGAGCGGCGTAGTTTTCTTGCATTTGTTTGAGAGGAGAGAGAAGCGGAATTCTATGAATCTACACCGCACAGTGGCATGAACGTCGAATGAAGGTGGTTTGTTGGTAATAATATGATTCACTAATAATTTCAAGGTGTTCATATTATTAGATGTATTATCAATTAACATGACATTTTGGCAATAATTTTATACTTTTATAATCGCACTGACATATTTATTTAATTATTATTATCATTCAAACAGCAGTCGGTGTACATTAATTCAAAATTGTCAAAAGGGTTCTTTTTTATCAAATGTTATGTATGCATGATCCATTTTGTTTACGTTTACGAATTTGTAAACTAATTTTTTTTTGAATCGATTATTGTCGTGAAGCTGAATTCTATTCACAATATATTTCGAACATTAAACAGTTTTTAGTGCACGATATTAATTATTCTGAACCACTGTGCCACAACCGTCATCAATAGTATTAAATGCATTAGGTGTGCTGTTGCGACCAGAAAATAAATTCTCTATGGCAAACTTACAACAACAACCCACCCCTTGCTATGCAAACTCTTCGTAAAAAAATATCCAGTTATTTTTTTGTGTGTTTGGCGAGTCAAAACAAATCAGTGGCGAAGAATCAATTGTTGCATGAGTGCTGGCAGCAGCCCATTGATTTAGTTTATAATAGACATTAAACGGACGTAGTTGTGCGCGTTAATAAAAAAATTCAAAAGTGAAAATATTAAAAGTGAAACAAAATGTCAACAAATACTGAATGAGAAATGTTTTTTGTGTGGTACTTCATTTGAAAGAAATGAGATCTATTTAAGCCCTTAAAATAATATAATTTTCTTAAAACAAATGACAACTATAAATGTTGTGGAAGTACATACAAAGACACGTCAAGCTTGAAATGACATGTTCGAAAAAACAGAAGTTGGAAAATATATGTCAAATGCCACAACAAGAAACAATTTTCAAGAACCATATCTGAAGTCAACGATGAAACACTCCAAAAACACTAGGTAAGTACTTTCTACCAAGTTATGTCCTAAACATATTTTCATTCACTCCTATTTATAATTTTTTTATTTGTTTAGAAATTGGCGCAAATGAGGAAATGTACGCACATAGCCTTAGATATGACAATCTATCCGCAGATGACTTTAGGTTGGCCTGGACTGCTTATTCCAAATTTCGAAAATTATTCATTTACTATTACTTTGGCCTCAATACAAGCGAGTGAATGGATTTCAATTAGTAAGTATGTAAAAATGCGGTTTAAGTGTTTACTTAAATTGTATTTACGAATTCACAAATGCAGTTAAAAAACGAATTTAAAAGAACAAACTGTATTGTGATTTTTTGTTTCATTTTTTATTTTCTCAACTTCAGTTGTCTTTTTATTTTAAAATTTCTCAAAACCCACAATTTTAATTATTTATGTATTTATCTTTTATATTATATTTTCAGATTGAAATGATTTTAAAGTTATGAACAAACACTGATGTACTACAATAAACATTGCAATAAAAAACGGAGAATTTTGTTTAATTTTCTATTTTATTTCAGAGCAAAGGTATGAAACATTTACATTTCATAAATGAGACATGTTCATTGCATCAATGAAACATGTTCATTGAATCAATGAAACATGTTCATTGAATCAATGAAACATGTTAATTGAATCAATGAAACATGTTCATTGCACCAATGAAACATGTTCTATGAATCAATGAAACATGTTCATTGCATCGATGAAACATGTTCATTACATCGATGAACCATGTTCATTACAACAACGAAACGTTTTCATTACATTAATGCAACTTATTCATTACATTAATGAAACTCGTTCATTACATTAACGTAATATTTCATGACATCAATGTAACAAATTTCTATGAAACATTTACTAGTTCAATGTAACATTTTACATTGTATCAATGAAGTCTTACATTGGTTCAAAAACAATGTAACTTTTCATTGATACAATGTAAAATTTCATTGATGGAATGAAGCTTTTTCTCTGGGTGTGGTTTTATTGTTCCTGTTCGAACATTTGTTGTGAGCGCTGTGCGATGAGAACCATTGACTGACGCTTGTTGGAAATATGATGTCTCATGGATATGTTCAGTGTTGGTTCCATCAGCTGCTTCTTCGACATTGAAGCTATGAGGTATATTTTGTTGTTGCTCGTGACATTTCTGGCACATCCAATTAGTTACCCCGCGATCATCCTCAATGTTACAGCAACTGAGATGATAGTCTATTTTGCACCTAGAACATGTCACCATATTACCGTCATCCGGATTGGGGCACAGAACGCAGCTCGAAGGAATCGTTGCACTGTGTTGCGCCATATTCTTATGGTAATAAGAATTTTAAAGAATTGTAGAAATAAAAACCAAGTTCTAAGAGCAGATTCTGTTGCGACTCTTCCTGTCGTTTATACTGCTTTAAAATTCTAAAGCAAGAAAATGTTTTATTTCAATATAATTCATATAATATGGATAATTCACCTTAGTTTTACAAAATTGCGTGACGTAACACAGAACTTCAATTATTACAATGATTTGAGAGTGTTAATGTACAAGTACATATATAATGAGTTTATGATGTGAGAAAACCTTTAGTACAAGATAAATTTAACTCAAAATGAAGAGTTGTATTTTTTACTTGATAACGAACGATTAATTTTATTCGATAATTAAATATTTATAACTGTCGGTAACAATAACATTTAATCGAATTCGTAATAATCCCCATGTCCTAACTTGTAGACCAAACCCATATTTTTTCGCCAGATTTCTTAAAAATGCAAAAAAAAATTATACTTCTAAAATATTTTTGAGATAAATTAAAAAAAAAATGCTTTTAATATGGCACTTTTTATGTCGAAAATCAAAAAATATCAAATATTGTATGGCGTCAGAAAAATAAATTCGTATATATCCCTAATTTTTTTTCTCCGCATATTATTAATTCTATGTCTTCTTTAAACCCTTTGTGTGGGAGGTACTAAAATAACTCTCTCTATCCCGCCGAAATTTTGCACCGCAACTTTTATGTATTGAAATTTTGTGACGTGTTCAATTTCATAAATATACAATGCTCCAATTAAGTGTTATAGCCTGTTGAATTTTTGTGTACCCGGAATAATTTATATGAAGGTATGACACCCGCGGTCCGATTGGGTTTAAATTTAAAATTTTTTTAATTATAACAAACTTGGTACCATTTCGGAATTTCAGAAGTCTGTAATTACTCCTTCTATTTTTGTCACATCGATACATGTACATAATACACTATTCCACGAATAAACAAAAAGAATAGCAATGTTTAACTAAACTTAAGCTGTGTACGCTCGTTGGTCAGATCTTACAATATTGTCAGCAAAATGTAAAAAATTCAACCCTGTGAACTTACAACCGTGTGAACTTAAATCGTGCATATGAATATTTATAAAATAAATTCTAAATATATGAAATTATAAGATTCTCTTGCAATCTTTTGATCTGACATTTCCCGCATTGCTAACAATCTGTCATAGTCAGTACATTGACATCACTTTGACATAGTTGATAACATTGTAAGATCTAATAACCGTGTGTACATAGCTTTAGAACAGTTTTGTTTGGACTTAATTTGTGAAATTCTAAAGCGAAATATTATACATATCTTTTTTTCAAATAAGAATTTTTTTTATACAAACAAGTTTAAAAGTAGTCTTAATAAGTGAATACGTTTAATGCACAGAATTTATCTTTTTATACTGGAAATCGATAGAAAAGAAGTAGTTTTCAATATTATCTAATAATTCCTGACAACCAAAAAACAGTCCATTTCTAAACATGTACAGATATCTTTATGATACATTGCTTGACATTTCCAATGCATTTTATGAACTGCGACGTTACAATTATTACTGAAGTTATACATTTAAAGGGGGTTAATGAATAAGTTCCAGCTGAGAGGCCCAATTTTCATCCACTTTTTGCAGCATTTGGGGCTGTATGTCAATGCGTCAATCGTATCGAGCTTATCTGCGTAGACTAGCGACTTCTCATAACCCCCAAAAAATAGTCCGGCGGTGTTAAATCGCACGATCTTGGAGGCCACGCCACATGCTAAGTCGACTTAGCATTTTTTCGAAGGAAGGTATCGATATGTATTTCCGTTGGTTGAATGTGGAGCATATGGCAATATTTATAGTTTTAGTAATTGTAATTTTAGGCTGATTGGGTTGTCGCATCCGAGTCTGGTAACGGGAATACCGATTGTAGCCTGCAGTCAGGCGTGCGGCAACAGAATTTCATCCGTGCTGATGTTCAGGTTGTCAAGCCTCGTCTCGGTCGGCAGAGCCTCGTTAGCGAAAACAGGGAGCACCAAGTTTACTAGGAACAGTGGGTGAGGTTGCCATTTTAGGAGGATACACTCTTCCGTTCTCTATAAGTATATACTCGTATATAAAAAAGTACAAGCTTATCTAAATCTTCAATAAAAATTGACGGGATCGGATAAGCGGGTGCTGCAAATGTGGGAGTAGAAATGTTTCAAAATTGTATGTCTCGGAGATTATTGACCATAGAAGATCTAAGAAACCATTTATCGTAGAAGACCCAAATTAGTTTTGTTTGTTATTGGAGTCAATATTAGTTTAGTCAATATTAGTATGTATCTTTATTAATTTAAAGACGTACGTATCTTCACGATTTTAGGTTTGGCGATACCGTATTGGTAGGTAGGACACTACCTTGGGCGGAATAAAGTTCGCAGGGCAAGCTACGTTTTACTAAATGTTACTCTTTGGGGGGAGAGGTAGTAAAAGTACATAGTTCCAATATGGTCTACATTCGTACCTAGCCTGATATAAAAAAATCACATACCAAATATGAAGTTAATCCGTTGCTCCTTTCAAGAGTTATCGTGCTCACCAGACGGACATTGATCTAACGAACACTGTTCCTAGTAAGGGTTTAAAGACACTGCTTCGATGTGTTATAATTTTAACCCTTAGCAAATTATATATATATTCTCATCCACTAAAGTGAGTGTATATAACAACATATGAACTGTTTGTTTTGAAAGTGGCGCAAATCCATTTGTTTTTAAAACGAGATATAACACAGCAAAATTTTGGTAAGTACCTGTCATTATTCTCTGCATTACCAAATAATGACATCTCATTATTCGCTGCATTACTTTCGGCTTATTAATAATGACTTACCAATAATAACAGAAATAAGTGATTTTTTTGTCAAAATCATTTAGGCAAATTTTAATGTTATGCAATTTTGGCTATATGTGGGTTATTGTACAGTATTTATTTATTTTTCAACATGTTTTCAAATAATACTTGTAAGTTTGAATGAAAATACCATACAAATTAACGCATATCGTATGATGTTAGACCATTGAAGAATTTTTCACATGGGGGTTTGGGTCGAGAAATTCGAATCTAGCATGAGGAAATTGTTTGTTCCGAGAAATACGCGCCACAATACGGTAGCCATCTCCACATATCTACTACTAATTTTATAACTTATTGGTAATGCATTATTCAAGAACCTAAAATCGTGAAAATATAAGCACATATTTATGTGGTATGCCAATGCTCAAATAAGTACTTATTATGCTACTTTATTGTATGCTTTTGGGAAGTACTTTCCTCCAATGACATCCCCATGTTAAAATAATGAGAAAAGTGGCTAAATAATAAGTACTTACCATTATCGAACTTTGCTTACTCGTCGGATTATTTAGTATAATTTTTTAGTACAATTTTTCGCTTTGATGTCTATTAACCCGCTTTTTGCAAAGGTGAATGTAATTAACTTTGTACTTTTAAAACAAACTATTTATATGTACAAAATGTTTGTTTTGAAACTGGGTAAACGCCATATTTCCTATATACAAATTTTTGTTTTCCTTTTGACGTTTACGCCACTTACAAAACAAACAGTTCATATCTATATATATATATAACACAATGCCGTACGTTAGATTTTCATGATTTTGGGCTTGATTAGTTTTGTAGGGGCTCCAGAAGTGACACTGGTCTGGACCAAGAAGGGAGCGTTAAAATGTTGATTTTGGGATTAATGTATTCGTATTTCCTAAAGAAGTGCATTGCATAGCATTGGTCAAAGGGGCGCGACACAGAGAGCACAGCCTTATAGCTTGGAAATGTATCCAAGCTTGGATACGTTTCCAAGCTATAAGGCAATTACTTTTTTTCTAATTAAAAATAAGGTTCTGTATTTCAATAATAACGACATTTAAATGTTAGCAGTGAAAATATTTTACATGTATAAGCTAGTGAGTTGCATGCAAATTTTCATTAGTTTTAACTTTACAATATTTAGGTGACTTCACTGGAGTTTCTCTATCAAAAAATTTTGTTTTTTACAAAAACAAATTATAAACGTTTCGTTTTGAAACACTTATCTATAGATCTGCGACGTTCGATTTTTTGAAAAGTTATTGTCGAAAAATGGCTTTTTTGCATCCAAAATACCTCTGTGGGCGTGGCGCCGCCCATTCTACCTCATAAATCGAAAACGGATCATTTGGTCTTCACAATTTTGGGTTTGATGAATTCGTATTTGCAATTATTCGAGAAAAATGGGTGTACAAAACGAAATGTAAAATTGAAAAACTTCGAACAGATTGGGACAGATTGAAAATGTGCATGACAGTTCTTGGTAAGGCTATACGGCGTCAAGGAAAAAATACGCGGAATCGCAGGTAAACACGGCCGTGACGTTAACATGACGTTACATTTTATAGAACACTACATTATCTGATAAAAATGTTTAGTAAAACTAGCTGCGCCTACGCTACGCGATTATTGAGAACTAAACAGAATGGAGAGCGTAATTTTTAGGGTGCTCTGAGTGCATTATATTAGATTGAACTTTTTAATAAATAATTTCAAGTGAGCGTGTTGAACCGTTGAACCATTGCATTTAATTTTAAGATTAACTGCATTACTAAATATCGTTTGTTGATTTATACGCTAAAGTAACGGTCATTGTGACATTTGAATTCCATTTTAGGTTTAGTCTGTACATATGGCAACTCTTTATACAATGATTGCTTCTTCTGAAAAGCTTTCACTCATTGGATAAAGAATTTCCATCTAAATTTTGTGATTCCAGTTACTGTTTTGCTGAATTCCCCTAAATCTCTGAATTGGCGTATACTCATATAAACATGCTCGAATTATTCTTTTCATTATATTACCGAATTTAGACGCAACGAAGTTCGCCGGGTCAGCTAGTAATATAACGGGTGATCCTAGTAGAGATACTTTTTTCAATAGTCTTTTTTTGACAGATCACGTGTGATTCGTGTCATGGTGTCATGTTATTTTTCTTAAGTATTGTTTGGCATTTCATCATGGAAAGACTTACGCCTGAACAAAGTTTACAAATTATTCAGTTTTATTATCAATTGCGCTAAGTCCATTTTTTTTAAATCCTCGACTTTCCAGTCGAGCCACGACCTTGACACCCATCCGACGTACCAGAATCATCGGTCCATATTTCTTCAAAAATGATGCCGGTGAGAACGTAACCGTCAATGGCGACCGTTATCGTGCCATGATAACCGATTATGTGATGCCTGAAATTGAATCTCGTGATCCGGCGACATTTGGTTTCAACAAGAAGGCGCCGCTTCCCACACATCGCATCAATCAATGGATTTATTGAGAGAACACTTCGGTGAGCAGATAATTTCACGTTTTGGGCCGGTCGATTGGCCACCAAGATCGGTCGATTGGCCACCGTTAGACTTTTTCCTGTGGGGATATGTAAAGTCTAAAGTTTATGCGGACAACCCCACTTCGATTCAGGGCTTGGAACAAAGATCGTGTGATATCACACCGTTAGACTTTTTCCTGTGGGGATATGTAAAGTCTAAAGTTTATGCGGACAACCCCACTTCGATTCAGGGCTTGGAACAAAACATCACTCGTGTCATTTCCCAGTTGCCAATCGAAATGATCGAACGAGTCATCGAAAATTGGACTCAACGGATGTACCATCCGAGACGTAGCCGCGGCTAACATTTGATAGACATAATCTTCAAAAAAAATGCAAAATAATGTTCTTTCAATAATAATAAACATTCCCCATTCAATTTGAATTTTCTGTGTTTTTTTCTTTAAAAAAGTAGGGAACCTCGAAATGGATCACGCTATACAATATTGTGTGTGAAAAATATATTTCGAGTGCACCCTAAACATATACTTGTTTCAAGCAGAATACTTCAGAAGCATTTTTTTCAGCTGTATGTAAAGAAAACCATACAATATTCTTTCCAAGCAACTAGTCTAAAGCCCTGTCTCTTACTGTATCAAAGCTCTTTATTGGTATACAGTGTATGTATGTACATACATCTGCTTATATATCCAATACATAATGTACATATATACTTGTATTGAAGTACACATTCATACATATTATGTATACCTGTTTGCCGATATTGTTTTGCAATTGGCTCACGATTTTCGACGGAGGAGGTGACTCCATTCATTGTCTGACATATGGAAGGCGGCATGAGTGACTTACAATGCCAATATTCGCAACCTTTTTGATCAGAGTGGAGAACATATGTAAGCATATATATGTATATGTACATTGTTTAATTTGAGCCATGGAAAATATACATATACATACATGTCGGGTATCGTATTACACACGTCAAGACGCCATTGTGGTTGGTTTTCACTAATTTTTTTTTGTACTAAAGAGACTATGCGATATTCGCCATCCCTTTGAAAGCCATTTCGGAAGGGTCACTATTTTGCGTTATGTGTGTGACAGTCTTCTCCTTCCATTTGCGTCACGGCCGATAAGTGCTTTTGAATAATCGCAGGGAATTAACTGGAAAATGCATTGTACTGTCTGCAATAAAATGGTATCAAACAAGTTTCACTTTTAAATGACCAAATCGACCTTTTAGATAAGTAGACAATTTTTCAAAAAAAAGTGGGTATACATTTGCAAAAGTATATCGACAGTTTATATTCAATATCCTCTATCTTAAAAACACAATTGTTCAGTAGAGCCAAAAAACCGTTTATATCCCTAATTTTAAAGAAAATTAAAATTGTTTGTTCTACAATATTTATTACACCTAACTACGTGAACTACTAAATAATTTTTTTTTTAATATTTGCACCACGAGCCATTTTATGGAACATAGAGGGTATTGCTATTCAAAAATTCATCATGTATAAAAAAAGGTAGAGGGTTTTACATAGTAAAAAAAATTATTTATGAATTCCACAAATTTTTTTAATATATAATTATACATATTATAAAAAAAATAATAAATAATAATAACAATGAATTAATGATTAATTTTTTATTTATGTATTATCCATTTCTTGGGGTTAATTTTTAAATCCATTTTCAAATTATCATAGAAAAAATGATATTCTTGTGGAATCACAGGTTAGATATAAAAATAGTCATAATTTGAAAACTAAAGCTTCGACTAAAAAAATTTAACCAAATTCGGGTTTAGCATACTCTTTTCACCAAAGAACCAACATTTAGAAGAAAAAAAAAACAAAACAAAAATAGTCCCAAATTATATGAAGAGATAGAGGGTATTGCATTCAGAAAAAATAAGTGTGTAAGATAGAGAAATTACAAAAATGACCATAATATCTAAATTGTTGTTTTTTTTATTTCCAAAATAGTACCATAGATGCGCCTTATTTTACCGAATATTTAAACATAAAAATCTCATTTTTGCAAAAATTGAAGATAGAGGGTTTTGAATATAAGCTCTCGATATGCATGTGGGGTTCTCTCAACATTTTATTTTCGAATAATTTATAGCGGTAACAAAATTAGATTTAACTCAGTGATCTTTAATAGTCATATTAAGTATAAGAATTTATATAAGAATTTGGCGTATCGTCATATTGCCCAATGTCATATCGCCCAAAACCATGTATGCCATATCGCCCAAAAAATCAATGTTAGTTGTTGTTGTAGAAAAATGTAGTTTTTGGGCAATATCTCATTTTTAAAAGTAGATCATTTTTTTCGACCAAAAAAATTTGCATTAAGCCCAAAGTATACAAACCAATTTATTCTCTCCAAGCTAATTTATTTATTTTTTGTCTATATCAGCCCGTAATAGGTACTACGATGTAGGCCTTCCAGACTTTGTACACATATACTTATAGCGAAACAAATAGTGTAACTCTTATTTCATATGGGGCAATATGGGAGCACCTTTTCCGAGTAACCGGTTTTGGACATGACCTAAAGGCGTGGTAAACTTGTCTTCCAATTTAAGACATGATCAATATTTTCTGTTATAATTTCACTTTCGTGGGATTAACTTTTCCTGGGGATTCTCGAAAACAGTTTGTGTTTGTGACCGACATGGCAATACTATCTAGAATGTAACTAATTAATTGGAATTTATATTCGACTAGTTTTTATACTCTACACCACACTGTGGTACAGGGTATTATAAGTTTGTTTCACGGCAGATGTTTGTAACACCTTAAAATAACACAGCTAGACCCACCTTAAAGTATACCGATCGACTCAGAATCACTAGCTGAGTCGATTTAACGATGTCCGTCCGTCCGTCCGTCTGTCCATGTAAAGTTGTTCGTCGACTACAGGTCGCAATTTCCCTCCGATCGTTCTGAAATTTTGCAGTTGAGAGTATTTTGTGGCTGTTAAGATCGCTATTGAATTTGGTTGAAATCGGTTCAGATTTAGATATAGCTCCCATATATATCTTTCGTCCGATTTGGCCCTTTAGTCCTATAGAAGCTGTATTTTACATCCGATCGTTTTGAAATTTAGAATGGTAGAGTTTCTTGATCCATGAACCAACATTGCTGAATTTGAAGAAAATCGGTTAAGATTTAGCTATAGCTCCCATATATATGTTTCGTCCGATTTGGCCCTTTAGTCCTATAGAAGCTGTATTTTACATCCGATCGTTTTGAAATTTAGAATGGTAGAGTTTCTTGATCCATGAACTAACATTGCCGAATTTGAAGAAAATCAATTCAGAGTTAGATATAGCTCCCATATATATATTTCGTCCGATTTGGTCCTTTAGTCCTATAGAAGCTGTATTTTACATCCGATCGTTTTGAAATTTAGAATGGTAGAGTTTCTTGATCCATGAACCAACATTGCCGAATTTGAAGAAAATCGGTTCAGATTTAGATATAGCTCCCATATATATGTTTCTTCCGATTTGGACCTTTAGTCCTATAGAAGCTGTATTTTAAATCCGATCGTTTTGAAATTTAGAATGGTAGAGTTTCTTGATCCATGAACCAACATTGCCGAATTTGAAGAAAATCGGTTATGATTTAGCTATAGCTCCCATATATATGTTTCGTCCGATTTGGCCCTTTAGTCCTATAGAAGCTGTATTTTACATCCGATCGTTTTGAAGTTTAGAATGGTAGAGTTTCTTGATCCATGAACCAACATTGCCGAATTTTAAGAAAATCGGTTAAGATTTAGCTAAAGCTCCCATATATATGTTTCGTCCGATTTGGCCCTTTAGTCCTATAAAAGCTGTATTTTACATCCAATTGTGTTGAAATTTAGAATGGTAGAGTTTCTTGATCCATGAACCAACACTACCGAATTTGAAGAAAATCAGTTAAGATTTAGCTATAGCTCCCATATATATGTTTCATCCGATTTGGCTCTTTAGATCCAATCGTTTTTATACCCTACACCACACTGTGGTACAGGGTATTATTTAAGTATAAAATGTCCCAAAAGTAAATTTATGTAAACAATTTATACATGAATTACAAAATTTATATATCAGAGTTATTCAATATTACGAGAGTGGTGTAGGGTATTATATAGTCGGCACCGCCCGACTTTAGCCTTTCCTTACTGGTTTGTAATTGCAATAGTCCAAACAAACTAAAGTCCAAACAAACTTTCTTTGACTACACAAATTTTGGTTTGTAACCAAATCTAAGCAAATTCCAAAAAATTAAGCATCATTAAATAATAGCAAACATATCTAAGATACATTTTTCAGCGAACAAAAACTGCTGTAACAAAAATTGTTTTCGGTTGTTTTTTAATTGAGGTTTTAAAGGAATTTTTTAATCTACTCGTATATATATAAAAATGAATCGTGGTTTGTTCGACTGCTTAAAACATGAAAACTACTGGACCAAATTGGATACTTCCTTCTGCGGAATTGTTCGTAATTGCCACGCGAAGGTTTAGGAAAAATAAAGGTCGCAAAACTCTCAACAAGAGGCGCTGACCACCTGACCGCAGAGGCTACTGTAAGAACTAGAAAACTGAAATTTTGCACAAGAATAGACCGGAGTATTGTATAAACAACAGAATTTCCACGTTGTAATTTTTGCCCTGTGGTCTGTTCTAGCGCTATCACAAAATTAAGTATTGTTTTGCCTTTCAGAAGCAACTTATAAGATCAAAAGCTAAAGCTTTGTAAATATGAAGTGCTATACACGACAAATATAAAAGCGGAAAATAATTTTGAATTCGCTGACTGTTGTCAGGGTAGTAGTACCGCTATTTGTATACCCTACACCACACTGTGGTACAGGGTATTATGACTTGGTGCATTTGTTTGTAACACCTAAAAGGAGAAGACATAGACCCATTGTTTATTATACCGATCGACTCAGAATCACTTTCTGAGTCGATTTAGCCATGTCCGTCTGCCTGTCTGTCCGTCTGTCCATGTATTCTTGTAATCAAAGTGCAGGTCGTATTTATGGTCCGATTGTGATGAAATTTAGCATAGTGCTCCTTTATTATTATGTGAATGAACACTACCAAATTCGGAGAAATTCCGTTCAGATTTAGATATAGCCCCCATATATATGTTTCACCCGATTTGGCATGTAAGCGCTTTTGGAACTGTATTTTAAATCAGATCAGTACGAAATTTGGCAGAGAGAGTTTTCTTATTACATGAATAAATACTGCCAAATTCGGGGAAAATCGGTTAAGATTTAGATATAGTTCCCATATATATGTTTCACCCGATTTGACATGTAAGCGCTGTAGAAACCGCATTTTACATCCGACCTGTACGAATGTAATGAAACGCTAATCCGAAATGTTGCGCAAAATCACACGAAAGAGGTCCGTGCTATTGAACGAGAAGTTTACAATGAGCAACAACGATTGAGAAGAAGAGAATACGTTTTTCGAAAGAACCGATGTGAATCGGATACGGACAAATCCGGGTAGATACTCTCAGTGTTTTAATATGGATTCCACCCGCCATTTGCTAATTCACTCCAACAAAAGATGAAATAAAATGCTAATGTGAATGAATTGAATCGGACGATTCAAAATCAAATTCCGGGAAAATTGCATTCATAAAAATTAATCGATACTGTTGCAAATGAAGACTCAATTTTCTCGCTGAATTCATAAACTCTGTGGATTTGCTTGGCATGTCACTCCATAATTTACGTCTTAAAGTTGAATCTGTAGCAGGCTATGAAGCCGACGCGGCGAGCCGGCCATTTTTTTCCAGCTATGCAAATTATGAAAGTGACTACTAAGTGATACAATAGATTTAGAATTTTTAATGAAGTTCATTTTTGCGTAAAAATTTATAAAAAGTTTCTAAATGGATCTCCCTATCATTTATTTAACAGAATCCGAAAAATGTATGGGATTTGAAATGCGTTTTTGGTTTTTAGTCATACACAATAAATTTTCATACACTACAAAGAGATTTATTGAACCGATTTTCGACATTACATCAAATCTTCCACAACTTTTCTTAAATTTTTGTGTTAATTTTAAGTTTTTTCATTTAATTGTAAATATTGTATTCGTGCTCCATCGTCTGGTGGAACTTTATCGGCTCAGCCGATTGTTGAAATTTGATCGGCTCAGCCGATCAGCCGCCGCCGCCGATCGGTATATTTCCATGAGCCGCCGCCGCCGATAATTCCTGTCGGCTTCATTGCCTGATCTGTAGTCATTATGTTACGAAATCTTAATGCCTAATTTTGCGAATTACTTTGACTCCAACGGATTTATCATTTAAGTACAAACGTCTTCAGTTTCCAGTGAAACTTGCATAAACAAGGCAGACGGACAATCGCTGGAAGTGTATGGGATAAATCCAGACGTTCCAGAGCATAAAACAAAAAATGTTGTATATATGTCAGCATTAATTTGATTTCATTAAAACTAATATTATTTATTCATTGAAATTAATACTTGGTTTAATTCTATTTTCACCAAATAGTGGACGGTACAAAGTCTGTCGAATCAGCTTTCTTATAAATATCAGTTAACAATAGCTAATTTCTGTCCAAACAAATCTTGGTGGAATCGTGAATGTTCAAAATTAATGCAACCAAAATTATATTTTGAGCAAAACGAAGTTTGCCGGGTCAGCTTGTATATTATATATTTTAGTATTACCCAAGATGGTCGGTCGGTGCAAATACGATAACTTGAAGTGGTATTTTCGAGTTGAAATACCAGAAGTGGGGAATAATTCATATTCGTTTGGAAGAAGATATACCTCTTAGGCCAAAACTTTGCAGTCTATGATACCTAATAGAGGCAAGGATGGTATAAAGCCAGGAGAATATCCTAGTGACAAATCCTTACCCAAGTTGTTTAGAATAATGCTTCTTTTTAAAGCACAGATTATTTTTCCCGATTTAAATTATTACCACATACAAAATTTCCAAATTAATTTGATGGCCAAAAAGACGAGTTCAGATCAGAAAGAAAGTTCATCTTTTTACGCAACTGATTCTCTTCGAAATACATAGTCGCAATAATTATCATTTTTTATTAATGCCATAAAGAAAGATATCAGCATTCATTCAAGTCTGAATTAGACACACGACACCATAACACATACCACGTTCCATCAATTCCAATGTGTCTCAGATGCAGCGTGAAGAATTGATTTGCGAGAAGGAAACCCAGGACGACTGCACCCCACCAACTGTTTCGTAAACCGTTTTCGCAATCCATCTATGATCCTGCTCAGTTCAGATTAAATGTCATTTAAATTTGTCTAATATAGGAATCCGTGACAAATTCCCCGTGATTTACTCCTCGCACACATAGTACGCCGGCCGGAGTGCGGCTGTGAAATGAAGAAATTGAAATGGACAGTTCGGAAGATAGCTACCAAGATTATGTCTACGAGAAAAAATCGAATGAAGAAAAAAATCCCCTAAAGTAACTGCCCCGCCATTTGGCTGTTTATCAAAAGCACGCTTGGCAGCCGTAGCCAATGTAAACTGTTTAGCATTAGAGCGGCAGTATTAGCCACAGTGGGTCGGCATGTACCCAGAGCGTTTGATATGGAGGTTGGCTTTTGTGTACGTGTGTACGAGTATGTGTGTGTCGAATTTATTCTAATGTTCGTAAATACCTTCAATAGGGCACATTGCCTTGTTAATAACCCCTATTACTGTGATGCGAGTAATGTGGACTTTTGTGAGATGGGTATGCATGCCGGAATTGAAATTGATTTCGGTGTGATTTTTTACAAATATGCCCACACTGGAATATACGTGTACATATACATAATAAATACGTACAGTGGCAGACAAACGTTTGCTAACATCAGTAAGGTAAAAGGGGGAATTTGTATACATAAGTTGTCGGTTATGGGATAAGTTTGTCGGTTATATATAGTGGAAAAAATAATAAGAGCTTACGACATAACACATACAATTTCAGCTTACCTCTTAAGTTGACCATAAGGAGGTAACTAAGTACATATTCTAAATTATACTCAGTCAACATTTGACGTTAATCCTTTAACCCAATCAAGAGTTGTGCGTCTACACCGTAAATGACATTAAATTACATCATATGAGAATTCCATACATATTTAAGAACAACTGCGATCGAAATTTGATAATGATCTGAATATATGTATGTATATTTTGTCGGATTAATGTATATTATATTAAATAAAAAAACACTTTTTGTTATTAAACATAATTTTAGTTATATAACCTCTTTATCTTATAAATTCATATATGACAGAATCTAGATCAAATAGCAGATCCGTGAAATGGACGTGATTTCAAATCTTTGCGGGAGAGGTGTCATAAGGAGTGGATCAACATGGCCCATCTGTGAACATAGCTTTATATGGAGCAAGTATTTTCACGTACAAAATTGGATTTAAACAAAACATGCATATAGGTCGAAAATTGTCATACTGATTTGGTGACAGTGCTCGAATATTATTTTATTGGTAATCATTCAAACTTGTTCTCATTAGCCATGTCAACATGTATGTTGAACATTGGTAGAAACATTTTTTTGTCCCCTACTGTGAAACACAAATGCACTTGTATATATACATTAGAGTGGCTTCGCAACAAATTTACCGATGTGATTGTATGAAAATGTGGTTTGTTTTATATATAACTTCTGATACTGGCGCACTGTGTGTATGACTCGGTTTTACCAATCAGAGTTTTCCACTGGAATATCATTCAGCCTGAGTAGTTTATATCACGGTAATTAAATGCAACCCGGGTAACGCCTAGTATTTGATAAATATCAACATTATAACAAATTTCCGATGGTCGATTAGGAAGAAATAAAAAAAAACACTTGTAATTTTGTAACGCTCGTATCGCTCAAAGAAACGAATTATTTTGCGAATATACGTGTATATAAAACTATGCAAATGTTATGTCATATATGATTGGAACATCGTCAATTTGAAGCCGCTCTTATGTACCCATGTATGTAAATATCTATGTATGTATGTACATATATAGTCTTGTAGACTTTTCACACGAATCATTTGCAGGGGCAATTTTTAAACTGGCATTTACTCACACTGAAAATCGTTGCAAAGCGAAGCTATAATTCAAAATGGATTATGGTGGGGAATTAAGTTTTTAACTCGCATTCAACAGTGCACACATAGCGGGCTGGCTGCCCGTTGCCTGCTCCCCGGGACGGTAGTTTGCCGTTTGCCCGTAGACGCCATCGCATGCAACACTTCACACTCTAGGTGGCACTGTTAATCTGGACAACAACAGCAACACGCCAGTGGACAATGGACAACGGACAACTGCCCATATCGATGGCACTGCATCAAAATATGGTCATGGGATATGGGAACGGGATTTGTTCTGTGAGTTTTTTTTTATTTTTCGCTGCATGTCCAGGCCCCGTTGTAGTTTGTAATCGGTCGGCGTTAGCCGATTCTTTGTTATCGCCAGTTAGCCGTGAGCGGTAATTAAACAACTCGCCACTACCAGTCGCCGCCATTACAATGCACTCGATAAATCCTATTAACTGGAAGTGTCTATAGGCACTCGAGCTGGGATCAGCGTCCCACTGCAGAAACCACAACATTAAAAATCGCATCACAGCCTCAACGACCGTCGAGTTGATGGTTGAGCAGGACCTGCATATTTGCATTGTATTGCAATGAATTGCATAGCAATACAGTGCAACTCTAACTATACAAAGTTATTAATTAATTATGGTTTGTGGGCGTTATTGAATGGCCCATCGATGCCCGCCCACGCCCCCATCCCACAGCTTGGCAGAGGTTTTAGTATGAGATAATTGTGTTTGTTAGCAAAATGGATAATAAGCAGATTTATACGATTAATTAATTGTATATTGTCTAAAATAGTTGTGTACATGTGTACGCTCACTCACAGACATATACACACACATGAACGTGTATAAATTCACTAAATACACACATAGAGATATTGCATATTGCGTGCGGGTGTGTGTATACATGAGTGTATATGCACATAAATACATGCAAATATATTATTATAAAGTGAATTTAAATTTGCGTCCATTATTTCGCAGAATAAATTTTAAAGTGAATGATTTACAATAAACTCCGGTACTTTTGATGCTTAACATGATTGTTTTTGTAAACTTAAATTTCATCGCATTACTTTAAAAAAGTGTGTCAAAATGCAATCAGACACAAGTAGCGGTAATTCTTTACATTTGTCGAAAACAAAATATGCTGAAGTAGTGTCTAATACTTCAATTAGGGTCCGATTACATATTCTTTTTCAGTCGTATATATTCCTCGCATAGTTAGAGCACAACATTAGTTTGAGGTATACTCACAAATCTCTCAAGGCGGGTCGAGTTCGGACTGCGTTCGAGTTCCAAAACGGCTGGACCGATTTTGATGAGGGGCTATATAAATTCTTGATTGAGGGGGCGTGGTCTCGCTCATATAAGCCAAGGAGTTAAAATTTTTTTTGCGATTCCTACTTTCCGTACCTACGAATATATTAACGAAATTCCTACTGTCCTTATGTATATCAGCCATGTTTATACCCTACACAACACTGTGGTACAGGGTATTATGACTTTGTGCATTTGTTTGAAACACCCAAAAGGAGAAGGGATAGATCCATTGTTTATTATACCGATCGACTTGTAATCACTTTCTGAGTCGATTTAGCTATGTCCGTCTGTCTGTCCGTCTGTAGATGTATTCTTGTAATCAAAGTACAGGTCGCAATTATGGCCCGATCTTGACGAAACTTTACACATATCTTTTTTTTGGCCCAAGGACGATCCCTATTTGGTTAAAATCGGTTCAGATTTGGATATAGCCCCCATATATATGTTAGCCCCGATTTGACATGTAAGCGCTGTAAAAACTTTATTTTGTATCCGATCAGTATGAAATTCGGCAGAAAGAGGTTTCTTATTACATGAAGGAATACTGCCAAATTCGGAGAAAATCGGTTCAGATTTAGATATAGCCCCCATATATATGTTACCCCCGATTTTACAGGTAAGCGCTGTAAAAACATTATTTTTATCAGATCAGTGCGAAATTCGGCAGAAAAAAGTTTCTTATTACATGAAGGAATACTGCCAAATTCGAAGAAAATCGGTTCAGATTTAGATATAGCCCCCATATATATGTTACCCCCGATTTTACATGGAAAACTGTATTTTATATCCGAAACTGTATTTTATATCCGATCAGTAAAAAAATTGGCAGAAAGAGGTTTCTTATTACATGAATTAATACTGCCAAATTTGAGGGAAATTCGTTGAGATTTAGATATACCCCCATATATGTATAGTTACCCCCGATTTGACATGTAAGCTCTGTAGAACTGTATTCTAAATCCGATCAGTAAAAAAAATTGTCAGAAGAGGTTTCTCATTACATGAATTAACACTGCCAAATTTAAGGAAATCGGTTCAGATTTAGATATAACCCCCATATATATGTTACCCCCGATTTAACATGTAAGCGCTGTACAATCTGTATTTTATATCCGATCAGTATTATATGAAGGGATACTTCCAAATTCAGAGAAAATCGGTCCAGATTTAGATATAGCCCCATATATATGTTACCCCCGATTTGACATGTAAGTGCTGTAGAGACTGTATTTTATATCCGGTCAGTACGAAATTTGACAGAAAGAAGTTTCTTTTTACATGAATGAGTATTCAAGGAAAATCCGTTCAGATTTATTAATTAAAATTAAAACATTACTTAACCAATTATTCCAAGGTAGTACCAATTATTCCAAGGTAGTACCTACCTAACATACCCTGCATATATTACTTATATTGTGTACGACCAAAAATCGGACTATTTATTGTGTTAAGGCTAATAATAACCACAGTAAATGCAAATATGTGGAATATTATTATTAGTTAAATTTTTAATTCCACACATTATATTAAACTCCTCTTTGGAATAAGCCTTGACGTGGCGGGGGAGCTAAGTACTTTCGTAAAAGAAAGGAAACTAATATTATGGTGTAGGGAATTATTTAGTCGGCCCCGCCCGACTTTAACCTTTCCTTACTGGTTTTAAATTTATATATCTTGAGCAGTCCAAAAATGGACGTGATCGGTAATCTGAAGTCTGGGGCAATGAAGTGGACCAGGTACGCTAGTTTTTTAAACAATTTTTTGGAAAATTTTTTAAAAAAATTTTACGAAAGTTTTTTTGAAAAGACCTTTGTAGAATAAATTTCTCCCCCCTCGATTGGATGTGCAATAAAATTTCCTATGACGAACAACAAATTGGTTCGATATACCCAATAGTACAAAAGTTATGACCACTTGATGTTATATACGAGTATATTTATATTTTTTTCCAAAAAAAAATGTTTTCGTCATATAGGATTTTATTGCCCATCCAGGCATGTTGATACGGATGAAATCGTTGCATATAGTGCTCCGATATTTACAAAATACTAGCACATGGTAAGGGAAAAATGAAAATTTTCAATTTTCAATTGCAGATATCTCGGTAACTAACGAGATAATTCTTTGGTGTAAAAAGTTCTTTTGTAGACCTCAGTAGAACACACACAAAAATAAATTTTATAAATCGAAAGAGAAACACGAGTTACACGCGCTTGAACATTTTTTTCACCCGATGTGTCCAACTTTGAGGCCCTCTAGCTCCGCCCCTGCCTGACATAGAAGCCCCAGTGTTTTGCAAAAACAGACGAAAATTGTCAGACTACTCTTAGTATTTTATCCATAACTTTTACAAATATGTTATGAGTCTCCTAAACAGTTTTTACTGTTCTGGATTTGTGAGAGTGCGACGAATATTCTGTGAAAATTTTAAAATTCCAAAAAAATTAGATATCTCCTATTTTGCAAATTGGGTAAAATCTGCGTAGAAGCGCAAATGGCATTGCATTTGCGAAAAATCAAATTGCGTAAACCTGTAGAATAAATTCTGTGAATTGGAATGACTAGTTTTGAAAAGACTAAGCCATAAGTGCGTCTATACGTCGGATAAACAGCAGCAGGTAAACATGTGCATAGTTAGATAGATAGATATACATAGGTTTAAAACGAAGGGTAATGTTAGATTTGTCTGTTTTGATAAACATGAAAGGAGCAGGTAGGGAACAACAACGCCCAAACCCTTGTTGATGGATAGAAGATTGCATAAAGTGTTTCTCTTACAGTTTCGGCAACTGTCAACATAAACTGTCAAATAGACACACAGAGTACAGGGTCCGGATATACATATATGTATAGATGTGTGTGTGTGTTCGTCCACAACAAGTTGAATTCCTGGGCGTTTTTGAATGTGCCAACATGCGAGTATTTCTGTACCATTACCAAAGAGCGTGTGTTCGTATTTCCCAGGATCTGCTTCTGCTACGTTGTTCTTATCGATATTTGACAGGGAAGTGACCTTCAAACTTAGAAACTCTTACGCCTAGTCGATGCCAAACATGTTGCATTCGAATACGCATCGAACGCTGAGATTTGAAGAGCGAGTAACATACCCCTCAAATGTGGATACATTGCAACATGACTGAAATCCCCGACTTGAGGGAGAGTGACTTACTTGTTGGCATTTTTAAACAGTCATGTGGTATTGTGTTTGCATGTAGTAGTTAGTAGCTTGTCCCCACCACCAGCTCCAGGACCCCTAGAGTTATTCCTACAGTTTATAGCGCCTGCGTTATCCCATCCTCCGGTAATCTTGAAAGTCACACGTGTTTTATTTACATCGAAGCCATGCTGAATAAGCTTTCCCAAACGCAACATGTCCCAACTTGTGTGTACGTGCATATGTAAGTATAAAATGTTCAATTTCTGTAATTTTGCAGACGCGAAACGCACACACCCAAAAGTAATTCAACTCTTCTCAGTCATTTACAAATCAAATACCTTTTTTTCTTTAGATTTGAGTTGTATTCTACAACTGATGCTTCATTTTAATGATTTGGTTTTCTGCACCATTACTTCAGTATCAACTTTCGGTTTTATGTTCATCCATCAGATACTGTATCTGCTCTCATACTCGTACATCACTTTTTACAGTTCCGTTTGCGGTTTGAAGCATTGTGTTCGCAGCCGTGTATTGGGTATGTAAGAGTACGAAGCATTGCATTAATGTTACTTTTTCTCAAATGTGGTAAAATAGAGTTTCTACATTCGGCTCTCCATTTCTCTTTCTCTCTATGTGTATCTCGCAATACCATTGTTACATGTTCGATATTTGGTTCGCTCTGTTGTTGTGTTGTGTTGCACTGTTAAGTGTCAATTACGAATGCTTTCGTTATCAAACTCATACATGAGCGCATGACCCTACCAACATGTAATGCTTCGCAACTACTGCTGTAGTGCAACATATACAAATCATATACAAAAAAATAAATGTCTGTCTGGTAATCAATATGATCTTTGATCGTCTTAAATGGCTACACAATGCAACGTTTCGTTGACAACAAATTTCGAAGAAACGTATTTGCTTCGTTGTCCGTTGAGGGAAAGCTCAGTGATGAAGTTGATTATCAAACTCCTTTCCGTACAATGTTAATCCAGCCGAATAATACGTGAATGCTATCGACTGAGTTGAGTTGAGGAACTCAAAAGGAATCTTCAGGAAAGGAAAACTATCTTTTCAAATTAACACAACACAATTAAGTAGACGTAACAATGAACATAAAATCCGCTGTGACTAACATTGCTATTAGTAAAAAATATTTTTTCCTTGCATACTATGTGGATGAGATTGCAAATTATTGTCAGCTGCGACAAGGGACAATTTGTGCACAACTTTTTCGACTGTTGTATTAAAATTTTGCCAACAATGATTCCTATTAACTGCTTCATACATAAAGGGAAGGCCATTTAAAATTTGAATCGTATATATAAAAGAACTGATCATTTTTTCAAATTTCTGGTTTTATTGGAAAGGTTGAACTTTGTCATTTAATACACTGATAGAAAATGCTTCGTCATTCGTCAAAAGTCAGCTAACGTACGGATAATCCTATCTATGAATTTATTCGTCGCCATGACGAATCTCTGTTTAAGTATACTAGAACAAGAACTATTTAGTGGAATAAAAAAAAATCCCGCAGGGTGATTACATATCTTCCCTACGATGAATCGTGCTCATAAATAAAAAAATGATATATACCCTCCTCTCTAAGGTGAGGGGATAAATATGGGGATTTATTTGATTTATAATACAAATATCAATAAGTGTATATATATAACATATAGCAAAAGAGTAACGCATCAAAGGAGTGGCCTAAGACCCTAAGTTTATGCGGAGGAAATCCGTTTTAGAACACATTAAGTAATTTTACTTATGTCCGTCCATCCGTAAGCCTGACTGGAGCGAACGATAACCCTCGAAACTATAGTTTCCAGAGATTTTTTGATACTATTTTGCTGTCTAACTTGTCGACTACACAATGCAATTTAAATAATTCAAGTAACAGATAGTTGTTATAACCGGGAAAATCTAATGTCAAAAGAATTTCTGTATGTGACTTCAATGATGTCTAATAGACACGACCAACCGGGAAACACTGTCATACATGCTTGTCCTGCATTTTGACAATGTCATTGGTTTTGAAGATGTTAGCAGCCACTGCTAACATCTTAACAGTCGTTCAGACCTCTGTAAGAGACAATCGCCCATTGCCGCAGTGAGGCAGTGAAACAACGCGTCGATGAGAATCAGTACTAGTGAAATCCTCGAGTGGAAAGGTTGTACGCGGGTGAATCTATTCATTAATGGGAAAACGAAAAGAAAAAAGATAAACAAATCATTACTTAAACGAAATACATACCTATATGTGCGTTCAGTTATGTTCGTGATTCGATCGAGTCCAATGCCGTCGTCGCTCTAGCAAAACTATCAACAATCAATTGACGGCGAATTACAATAATCCATTTTAACAATTGTGATATTTCTTAAATCAACCAACAATACACACATCCATACCCCCTCAAAAAAATATACAAAAAGTTCACATACATACATAAATATACATCCACATTTATATATTTATTAACACAACTAAACGCCAAGTGAAAAAAAACCGAAATAATGCACTCCGAAAAGATTCAGATGCATAGTGTGGCATTGGCTGCCCTCAGTTTATTTGGATTTATTTCTGCACAGGCCGTTGGGTCCAAAGACCTCTTCAGATGCCGCCAAAGTTGCTATCAAAAGGTACGTTACACATCTCAAAGAAACCAAAAACACACACAAAACTTAAAAACTACGAAACCAAACCCAAACCAACAAAGACATGGCATGGATATGAGGATTAAACCGCCGCCTATTGTCTCCGACATAAACAGTCTTCGCAGGAAAACAATAAAACAAAAACTATGGACACATTCATAAGCATAATGTAACAAAAATATAAAAAAATACTCGCACACATTCGCAAACTTCACTCCATTTTGCATGGGACATATTCGTTCCATGGACCGACCGACAGACCGACCCATGTGAACATAAAATCAGATTATGATCTGCACGTGACTTTGGCAACTTTTCGGGCCTATCGTAAAATGGACGAGCACAAATCAAAAGCAACATTGTAGGACTCCTCCAAGTAGTAGTAGTCCCATAACCGAATACTCTATCATCGTTGTCAACATTTGCGTGTTTCGTAGAGTGAAAACAACGACGATTTGGCGAATTGCCGTCGCAAAAGTTGCAATTGCAATTGGACAGAGTCGAGTACACATTTCCTTGGAGCTATAAACAATTTTATTTCTTTCCCTCGCGAAAACACTCCAAGCGCTATCGCCAAAGAATACGCACGATATAATACTTTGGTAGCTAAATGGCTCACTGATTAATTGTACTTTATTACTCGTAGGTAATTTTGTTGCACTACAATTGAAACATTCTGCCATAGATGTGGATACACTGACAGTCTATAATTCAGCACTACACATGTATGAAATGTCACCTTGAATCCAGTTGCGTATTCATTGGATAATGTTGGTTAAGTGCGAATAAGTGGTTATTAATTATTCTGGGGAAATCAAAATTAAAACAGAGAGCTTATAAATGGAATACCTTATGGTGAACATGATGCATAAATTGATCTACTGCAGTGACTTCTCCGTGTATTACAAACGCCAAGTTCACTGTGGGAGGCAGCCAATTACGGGTATTCCAAATAGTCTAAGCGAAACACATCATGTACTCGTACATGACTACTACCTCACATCGCATATACTCGTATACATATACATATAAGTATATATGTATATTAAGTTTGCACATTTCAATTTAGAAAAATTAAATTTCCCAAAAAGAAAATGTAAAGTTGTCCAGAAAAACCCAACATGTGAGAAGGACGCAACAATGCCTGTTACCCATATGCTCTTGGGAAACGGGTGGAAGGAAGGAAGCCTTCGCAACAACACATCAATGGACTAGTGTTGGTTTTCACTTCGGTTATAAATTTTTCTTCGTAGTTTATTCGTTGTTTTTTTTTCTTTTGCGTACGATAATTATTATTTTTGTGGTGCAGTGCGACGACCGCCGACTATAAAGCAATTCAGAGCTACACAAATTGCTACACAGCACCGTAATTTCCAGTAAAAAGGACAGGTTTTCGCTGCAAGAACCAGATTTGCAGTAGAAGCAGATCAGAGGACGGGCGAGCAGTCTGACTAGATAATAGCCAGACAAAGATCACGAATGTAATTTTCCTCTCCGCTGGTGATCACTTTTTTTGCTTTGCTTTTCTTCATTCAACGACCATTCTTCATTCCCGTCTGCCGTCTTCTCCAAGTGGTTGTATGCAATTTTTAAATTGATTTGTCGGGAAGTAGGAGTTAGGAGTAGCGAGCAGTATTTGTATACAGACTCCTGATTTGAAATTGAAAATCTATAATGAATGTGTGCATGTGTAGTTGTGTTCGTGTTCGTGTGATTGACGATACGATCTGATTTTAATTAAAAACAAATCACTCGACTTTGACAGACTGCTGTCTCTCTTCGCGGCGAGGCAATCTGTTTTCGTGGGTTTCCTTCCTTGGAGGGGGCCACAATTTATGAATGTCTCGAGAAAATTTCAAAGGTCACTCGTTGTGAGGCTTTAATGATCTCTATGCCTTCGTAATCTCTAAACGACGAATGGTCAAATAGATAAATAATTTGTTTTTTATTACATTTCGTTTGGTAGGAACCAAAATGGGGTGATCGTCTATGTTTGTGTATGTGCGTATGTTCGTTTTTGGCCGCTAATTAGTAGCCATAAATTTTGCGGTCATAAATTCTTTCCTCTCGTGCACCGTGTGCGTGTGTTTCCTCAACGTATATTTCAACAACACTCCTCACCTCTGGCACACTATTGCCGCAATTGCGGCATTTTGAGTCCAATATACGATCAGAACTATGAGCGATATTATGTGGAAAGCACCAAAAAAGCATAGCAATAGATGGACGTCTGACAAAGATCTTCCGTTATCCGTGCCCCGGTTCGATTACTGAGTACTGAGTGTACATAGTCAGTGGGTCTTATCAGTCCGATTTGAACGAGCACCACCTAAGCAAATATTGTTTAGCTTTTATTATTAATAATACCCGTATTTGCTTTGTGTTGCCCATAATAATGGTTATGGAACTCACTTGTGATGTTGGTTGGAAGTGAGGTGAAGTGAACACACCGACTCAACCAGCCAACCATCCGTCCAGGCGAATAGGCCATAAACATGGTAGTTTATCATAATAATAAGAAGCCACTCGGCAGTGAGATAGTAGCATGTAAGTCAGTCAGTCTGTCCGTCTCTCCTGTCACTGAACGTATTTTGTTTTTCTACCATTCCTCGAATCGATATTTGGAATCGATGGGACGATTATCAATACCATTGGGTACGACGTACATATGTATGTAATTATGTACATACGTAGATACATATGTGATTTGTATGTGTGTAAGTTCTAATCGAACATTTTATGTTAAGCGCATCGAAATAATTGTGTTTTGTTTTTATTTTCATATGTTTGACATGGACGTGCCACGAATTGTAATGCCCAGATATCTAAATAATCGAAGGCATAATGGTCTCGCCACTGACTTTTTAATAAACATTTTGAAGTATATCAACAACATCCAACGGAAAGCAATTATTAATGTTAACATATGCCGCACATACATATGTACATATGAACGAGTATGTACATATAAACATATACATATGTACGTGTTAAATATGCATATCTGTATGTATGTACATATGTATGTTTGTATGTACATACATGAACATCTGCACTCGTACCCCTTTTTCCGCCATTCAATCCATCTAATTTGCTTTCCTAGTTTTCCCCGGGATTCGAGGGAAATGTTAGTGTTGGTTGGCACTTGGCAAAAAAGTGCACGTTCTGTGAAATGCAACCCATTATTACTGCAACGGGGCAGATTAGGGCGACGGAGTGCGGAGTGTAATGGTAATTTTTTTCGCTCTGTTTTGTATGAGTTTGTAACATTAGAATTTGCCTCATTTCCGTTGTTTGTATGAACGGCGGAAGTCAAGTACCGCCTTTTGGAAGAGAGTTTCATTTTAGTCAAAACAAGCAGACATTTGTGTGCGAAATAAATGCCATAAACGATGGCTAAAGGCACAAATAAGGTTAAGTTAATCCAAAAAAAAGAAATGAAACAGAAATACCTATTATTAATGGCATCAGCAGCAGCATATTTGAAGACAGCTTTCCTTTCATATGGAAAGCGGGCCACCCGACGGTCGTTGTCGCTATCAACACCAACAGCAGCGCCACCCCTAAATTCAACTCAGCTGCTCTGAGTTCTTTCCACATCGTTATTTGAGTTTCAAAACATTTAAAGAATCTTTAGCAGTTTTAAAGTTTCTGTCATGGTATTCCTTTGAATTAAGAGATTTGAGATTTGCATAACTAATGAAATTTCTTGTGTTCGTTTTTTTATACGAGCGATACACATACATACATACATGCATCCATATGTACATATTTCTTCCTTTCGTTTTAGACGTTTCACAAAAGGGTAAATTCACAGACGAAATTCAAATGATTCGACTTTTGTTGTTCTCTTCTCATTCTTAACTCTTTCACATTTCGACAGCATAACGAATTCAATTTGTCTGGGGTTGGTGGGTTGGTGTACTCACGTGAGATTGTTGGGTATCATCGTCGCCGTACGGATCTGGCTGTTCAAGGGGTCTCCGTCCGGCGGCCACCGAATACGGGAATTTTAATATTTGACATCAAACGCAATTAAGAGACTCAATTAAAGCCACCATCAAACTATGACAACAAAGATCAAAGGTAGTTTCGGTATTTTATTTACTGAAAAATATTCAGATCATCGCATTTCGTTCCTTGTACATGGGCACACCAAAACCAAACGGCTAAACAACGTATTTATTTTTAGAACATTTCTGTTGAGACTTTCTGAAATTGTCCGACTTTGATTCAATTCATAAGTCTGCACATGTCTTATACTGATAACTATGAAAGTCATTCATTCTATTCCTTTCAAATCCATAAAATTTGAATTTTCAACTGCTAGTTTTTTGTTGCATCTTGGTGCTATCGCTAAATGTACAAAATATCTCTATATTATTTCCCAAAAATTGGCAATCATAATCCAACGATTTTCCCACAGTGAACTCTTGCTGTCAACGAGCGAGAATACATGAACTTAGATTAATTGTACCACGTACCGATTAGTCCACCAATTTTGATTACTGCTCGTGTGTACTCGTAGTATTGACATGGACAGCGGAAAACAGGACAAATCAATAATCTACAAATGTGATGTCGTATCGAGTGCATTTGGTCACACCACTCCGCTGGAAGCACTATTCCAAGAACGCTATGTACGACCGACGCGTCGTTTGTTTTATTAAAGGGCAAACCCAGAAGTAATGCCGTTTTTAGGAGAGTTCGATGGCTGTCAAATCGGCAGACATACATAACGATGATAATTATACCAAATGATGGAACATACACACATTCGTAGATACATAAGAACTTGGGTAGTTTTATCTGACGATGACGATGTTTTTGGCCCCCATAATTAGGCTCCCCAACACAGCACAAAACGTAACAAAACAAAAAAGGGAACAACAAATCCAAAATCTTACCCGGAACGTTTCGACGTTTCCATGAGCCGTAGGTTATTATGCTGTGTTTGTTTATACAACGAGACAACGGGGCAAAAAAATTGAAACATTACGACTTATCAAGTCATTAATTACAAAGCCATATTTTAAAATAATAATGACAACAAAGCCAAAACGACAGATACAAAACAATTTACCCTTGTAAATGATAAAAATGAGACTACTTTAAATGAATGGCATGCCGAATGATTAATTTTCTGCGCAAAAGGCAATTTTGGGTTTTAGCTCCGGGGATCTGAAATGTATCGACGAAAACAAATGGCAAAAAACTGATCTGACGACGAACAATACTAAATTCCATCGATTAGCATGGGTGGATGGATGGCAGTGTCCAATACAGGAGCGTTCGCTGTGCTGCAATTCGGAGAGGGGTGGTGAATACCAACCATGGCAATACGCATTCTTATCAATGATACGAACAGAGGGACTCCCTACGAGGTCATTGTGCCGAGAAAAGGTTCTGCAACTCATAGCCACGGCTCTGTAATAAATGTCATATGTGAAAGAGCTGGAACACCGCTCTGCCGTTTGGTAGCACACAACCTACCTTCTTTATTCATGTATCTTGGCCTGAGTGCGGCATTGTTGGAGACCTTAAGGACGGTTGTGCGACGGTGTCCTCTTGTTCGCACAATGATATAATGACAAAACGTGTTTCCTTTGTGTGTCTTTTCCTTCTGTCTGCTTTTGTTTTGGCCGTTCATACCGAAACAGTAATGATTCAATTCAATTGGTTATGAAAAACTCCGTCACTCTGCGGAAATGATGACAATAAATTAAAAATAAAACCAGAAATCCTGAGAAATGAAAATGAAACGAAACGACATCGACTGTGAACAATAGATCGACCAGTCATTCAGCCTTTTGGGAGAGCAATGCGGTAGGTCTCCCTAATAATACTTGTTTATCCGGTGTCATATTTTGTCAATGTAATTTCTGCCATCTCTGTATTGTCATTAACCCTTAGGCGAGCAGAGAGTAGATAATCTTTCTAGGGATATCGCTAAGGGAGCCGCTCGATTCCCAGATGTTCCATTGTCTCGTAAGGAATTCAGGCAAGTAATTTATGCAGGGATAACAATTGGAAGAGATGTCTTTCCAGATAAATGGTAGTTGTAATGCTTATGAGACCAACGCTCTGCTTAATGGCACTGCAAGAGCCCCCGAAAATCGGTGTGGACCTATCCGTGGATTGCAATGCAATGGTAGTGGTGGTGGTGGTGGTGGTGGCGGTTAGTGGTAATGGGGCTGCAGTGCTGCAGCAAATTTGAGCCAAAAATAAACAAACATCGGGGGAGCCACAGGAATAACAAATTGGTACTTAAGCCATTTGGAGCTTGTATGTTCATCGACGCAAAGTGATAAGTTATGCAAATGTTTACTCTCGACCAATTAATAGGCTAAAGAATCACCACATTAACATATAACATCTCGAATATCCATAAGTATACATACATATACATATGTATATATATATATGTATGTATGTATATGTACATAAAAATAAAAATTTAAATATTATTCTTCTGTCCAACTGCTATGCTTACGAGTGGCGGAGGGGGGTTGACATCGCCGGCATTGTTGCCCAAAATAAGCGCATTTTGTTAATATTTCCACCAGAAAATGCGTATGCGGAGCTCCACACCGAATATATCAAGTTGTTCCAATTTTTGGTCGTCAAATATATAAGTAGATATGTGTGCGTCGGAATGGAATTTTGTAAAAATAGGATTTGTTTTTCTCGAATACGTTTCGTACAATGGGTGGGCGACGAACGAAGGAGGTGGGGCTCCCTCCCATGATTGACTTTGGTTGGCGGCATATTCAGCAGCTGGTGTCAGTCTATCTTATCTGCTATTTAAACGAATTGAAAAGGTTACTACAAAATGATTTATGTGATCTCTGTTCTCTCTCTCCCTCTCATTTCAGTTTGTTCAAGATTGGCATCATTGCATGGATTTTGAGGATTGTAAAAATGTAAGTATTTTATTCCGTAATTAAATGTTGGCTTTTGTCCTTTTCATATGTATGTATGTAACTCTATTCGTATGGTTTTCGTTTGTTTCCCACTCACTTTTATACACTGCCAGCAGTAAATGCCCTTTTGAGACGACCCTGATTAGGCAATCAGGGAGCATGGCATCCTAAATCCTCTGTTTAGATAGATGTAAAGTAAATTGTTTGAACGATATGTCAATCCTTTCCAGGCCTCACTCACTCCCTTTCATTTCCTCAACGTAGAATCACAAACCCAAACAAACATCTGCACACACACATATATGTACACTATCCTATATACACATCTTACATACATATGTGTAACACATGACTATCTATGTCTGTAAATAATACATGTAATTATATGGAAAATGTGTATAATTTAACTATAAATCCTTTCAATAATAACACATGGATATTATAAAAAAATACGGCGAGAACTGCTCCATTTCCGGCAAAGTATCGGTGGTGTAATCGGCGAGGAAAGTTTTCCAATCGTAAAATAAGCATTACTGCAATCCTGGCAAGATTTCCTCTCCATTCTCTTCGCTCATTTCTTTTTTTTATTTCAACGAACAACATTCAATTTGTCTGAAATATAAAAGTGGCTTTAAGTTTTGGCATTGCAACAAAGAACGTTAAAGACGGCTTGCGAATGGTGTGGAAATAAATGTGGGTCAATTGAAAATTTATCGATGAAATCGAAAAAATGAGCTCTGCATTGTTGAACTGCAAACACTGCAAAAGGACGAGCGGAAAAACTGAGTCGCATTCGTTGAAATGCCAAGGAAACGAAAGGATAGGATAGGCAGTCATGCTAACTATGCACAACAGAGTAACAGGAAAGACTTTTGCTGGCGCAAACACACAAAAGGAAACTATAAAATACCTTTTTTAGGCATTGCTCTGATTGTTTTCTGCCTTTTTTGCTTGTTTATTCGTTTTCTAGAGCAAATCGAGGAAAGCGAACAGCGAACAGCTAAAATTTTAAATTCTTCACATTGGTCATAACATCAATGAAAAAGACTCTCGTTCGGCTGTGGCCGGCCATGACTATACGGGTATTGTGGCTCCAAGTCAAAGATAAATGGTAATGGAAACCGATGTTAGTTACTTTACATTTGTGCTCGTCTTGGGGCCATACTAAGAGAGCCTATCTACACAGCGCCTCGTTGGCCTTTGTGTTTGATTCCAAAATAATGATTTCTTTATTTTCTTTATTGAAAATATCAAGTTGCAGTTTCCAGAAAGCAATCATGGAAATGTTTCTTCTTCTAATCACAGGCCGTAATCAGCCCTAGGCATCTGGGTGTAAACGAAAAACGGATCTATCTATCTATGGACCAGAATCGCTTGCATTGACATGTGTCCGAGATTTTAATCACAGGAGATGGGATGTGGCAACTGTACACTAGATAGGGTCGATGCCCAACCAAGAAAAATAAGTTGCGTTTGTCACCCCCTAGATTTGAAGATTATTCAAAGACAATGTCAGAAAAAAAATTTTTAATTTTTTTGGTGCACCCTACATACCGCCCTTTTAGTTTTCTTTATCCTGTGTTGCTATTTGAAGTCCGATCGTATAGGGATGTATACCGTTGTTCACGTTTTGGAAAGGGCTATATTTCGTCCACTGGCCATTTTTTACTCCGAGGTCAAATTCGATAATTGACCTCTATTATCTCGTTTTCTACCCCCCTTGTTTTGGACTTATTTTGAAACGATAATAAAGTCAATTAAAAATAATTAAACTTTTGTCTTTAAAGTACTCAGTTTTATTCATAAACAAAAAAGTTACATAGGATTTAAAATTGTAAAATATATGCTGGAGTCAAATTCGACTAGTTTCTTTTGACCTCGTTTTCTGTCTCTCTCTCACACACACATGAATAACCCAATGCCACAAACGCACAATCACTACGGCAGTTCGGTCCAGCATCAACAAATTAAATTTGCGGGATTCTCTAGCAAATGTTGAAGCTTTTTAAGGAAGAATAAAATCACTTTGTTTTCACATTCACCCTACACTCCACTAAAATAGTATTTTTGCCACTTACTCCATATTTATTATCCTATCTTTACGTATGATACCTCGTGGATCATCTCTATAAGGTCTACTTTTCTTCCATACGTCACTTTGGATTTTTTACCAGATTTTCTACTTTCACGATAAAGGGTGGGCCATTTAAAATTTGAATTACCGATTACCTTGCATTGTGATTTGAGTCCATTGGATTATTTTCGGTGGGAACCCATTAAGGATAAATGCTATGCAAAGCATCCAAAGACAATTGAAGCGTTGAAACATGAAAACTAATGATGATTTCGTTAGTGTAAAAAAATTTTAAAATTTTTCTACATTTTACACTAAAACCGCATTTTTAGGTTAGTTTGTAAAAATGGTGCAGCCGTACGAACGGGTTTGTAAAATTATTACACTCCGCAAATTCGAAAATATCTATTTTCCACACTCAGCCCAGTCCACGATGTGGAGTGTTGCACCGTCAAAAACCAAACTTCAGAAAGCGTACATGCTTAATGCACTATCAAATGGTTGCGCTATAATGTACGAATGGGTTTTACTCACCGCACGATTTTTGTTCGATTGTTCGCATGCAAAATGCGAAATTAGCAGTATGTGCAGGGGAATTTTTAAAATGTAGCAACATGATGTAGTGATATTATTTTTCAGAAACGAAATCACCATAAGTTGCCATTGAAGAGATTCGACTCGAAGCAATAGAATATGTCCTGAAAAATTGGGATGAGCGGATGAGGTACTGCCGAGCCAGTCTTGGTAGTCATATGAATGATTTTGTGTTGCATTATTAAATGAAAAAGTTCAACATTTCCATAAAAAAACAGAAATTCGAAAAAACTATCAGCAAATTTTTTTTATAGCTGATTCAAATTTTAAATGTATTCATAAGCAAATAAGTTATAGAGAATTATTAATAAAATGTTATAGACATGATTAATTTGTTTGAACACCATATTTAACTTACATACAAATGCCTTCCCATGCGTTTCAAAATAAGTGTTATTTACGGGGGTTGAAAATCAAATAACTGAAGTCACTAGTAAAAATTTACTTCGGATTCAAAACTGAAGTAAGGAAGAAGTGTTGTCGTTGTCAAGAGATGATCATCGACGTATCATACAAAAATATCATACTAGATTAAATCAGGAATTAGTGGAAAAAATACTATTTTGGTGGAGTGTAGGGTGAATGGGAAAACAAAGTGAATGTATTCTTATATTCTTCCTTAAAAAAGATTCAAAATTTGTTAGAGAATCCCGCAAATTTAATTTGTTGATGCTGTAAAGAACCGCCATAGTCGTTGTATGTTTGTGGCATTGGGTTATTCATGTGTCTGCGAGAGAGAGTGAGACAGAAACGAGACCAAAAGAAACTAGTCGAATTTGACCTCAGCATATATTTTACAATTTTGAACCCTATGTAACTTTTTTGTTTATGAATAAAACTGAGTACTTTAAAGACGAAAGTTTAATTATTTTTAAATGCCTTTATTATCGTTTCAAAATAAGTCCAAATAAGGGGGGTAGAAAAAGAGATAACAGTGGTCAATTATCGAATTTGACCTCGGAGTCAAAAATGGCCATTGGACGAAATATAGCCCTTTCCAAAACGTGAACAACGGTATACATCCCGTTACGATCGGACTTCAAATAGCAACACAGGATAAAAAAAACTAAAAGGGCGGTATGTAGGGTGCACCAAAAAAATTAAAAAATTTTTTCCTGAAATTGTCTTCGAATAATCTTCAAATCTAGGGGGTGACAAACGCAACTTTTTTTTATGACCCTATCTACTGTACACCGACACCCAACCTCCCGTCTCAATCTTCCACTTACACAGTGATGTGCTCTATTGACGCGTGACTTTTCCGCTGGCGAATTGATTAAATTATTGGGATTCTTTTGTTTGTCATTAATCGAAAGTATTTGTAATTTTGTGAAAAGGAGATAAAATGATTTACAACGAAGCCCTGTCACATTTAACAAATATTTACATTCATTTTCCAAAACCTTTACCCTCCATAGCACAAAGGAGTGACGAACCGAACGCAACGCGCTAGACTCTGTGACGGGAATTTGTAATCAAAGAGCATTGCCAGTGAGCGTTTTCGAAATTGTGTTGTATATATTTACACAAGGCATCATTGTTTTTAATAAACTCGTATTGATACTCGTATCTACAGACGGACGGACTGACGGACTCCCACAAATACTCATATGGGTGGTATAGAACAAATAGAAGTTTTATTATCAGCTCTGCTGACAGACAGATTGGTGTACGTGTGTCAATATTTGCATTCGATAGTTCAATACGATTCGATTTGAAGGCTCGAAGCACCCCTTTGGAAAGCAATAAATTCCAAACAGATCCATTATCACATAGAGAACTATTAAATACGGATATAAACAATTTTTGAACGCACAATTACAACTGAGGAACGCCAACGAATCGCCGCATATCTCTCTCCACCAGCCCCTTGAGTTTTCTATTATTGCCCGACCATTAGGTTTTGGTCCTGCTGATGGATTTCATTGCAAGTTCTCTTGTATTTGGGTTAGATTGGTTGTTTTGTAAACAAATTTGTCACAGACAGAGTGATTCTGGGCGATTGTTTTCTTGGAAGACATTCCACTCATTATGGAGCACTTATTACTTTCAAGTGTTACATGAGTTCCTTACCCCCCCTTCCCCAACTACTTCTAGCGGGAGCAAGGGAGGAGGTGGGGTTAGGGTTGACACCCGAACTAATTTATTGATCCTCTACACAAGCAAGGGGTAAGACAACATCTCCATAGTATACCGCATACACACATATGTGCACAAGATGTAGCACTTATGAGGACACACGAATAGCTAGTACAGCCGTAAAACCTTCATGGCTAGTGGGACAGGGGACCTAGTCATCAATAATGGAGCATCTTTTGTCTTCGCATCGTCCGTAATTATTAATGAGCTTTTAAATGATTTGGTTCCCCTCGAGACAATAACATTAACAAAGAGATATCTGTCAGTCGAGCATCATAATTAAAGCAACCTCGTAAGCAACATAACCTTCGATGACATGACGAGGAGAACAGCAGCTATAGCTGCTCGAACGGCAAACGAAACGACTTCCTTGTTTGTTGTGGGAAAGGAAGGCATTTCTTCAATTCAAATGCATGGTTTAGGTTTTCCCACTCTGCCAGCATGGGTTCGTTTCAACAGATACCTTCACATATACTCACATGAACTGAACATACCAACAGACATGTGTCGACATGTTTCCATGTACTATCTGGAAGATGACACCTTCAAAATGTCAGGAGAATTTCTTTTTTGTCGTACCTACCCACAGACAGACAGACAGACAATGAAACACTTGAGCAATAGTTCGACAGACAAATTGCCAGACATGAGTGTAACATTAGATCTGTAACATTTTGTTGGCCTCGTGTTTGGTCACAACAAAAAGCAAATGATTTTTGGTAGGTGGAACCATAATGAAATCCCCCTCACTGGCCATTACCGCTGAACTGTTTTTAATTTCCAAAGGCGGTCCGGCGGTGCGGTCCGTAAAATTGTTTCCCTTATGGCGACAACAAATGAGTTACCAATTTTTTATGGGTCACATGAAACCATTTTCGTTCTGACATCGTCGCGTCAACGATTAATAGAGAACAAAGAAATCTGGAACCCGAATATTAGCAGCAATCGATCTCTGTACAATGTGTTGACGGCACTTAAGGAAATTGAAATAAAAACGCTCTAAAAGAAACGAGAAACACGTATGAAATTCCTCCCAATCAAATGAAATATCGTATCGAAAATATGGGTTTCAAGAAAAATGAATTCGTATACGATCATTCGATCGTACTATCGCTCATTCGCTCATCGCCAGAGCGTCGGATTCCGAAACAGATGAATTTCTGAACGAGTAAATGTGTGATCACAATTTATTTCAGTTTATTTTTTACCAATAATTTCCATGTAAAAGATTTAAATTGTATTTTCAGATTATGAGATGTGACACTTTGTGTGAACTGTGCAATGGGTGTATCCATAAACATAATTTTCTTTCTTTTGTGATGTCATAATATTATTTGACCGTTCTAGACCGCAATTTTCATATAACGAATTCATATCACAAACGAACAAACTACTAAAAGTAAGACGTGTGAGCGTTATTAAAATTACAAAACATTGAAAATGATATCTGTATTTTCACTTCAAGCTGGATATTTTATTAGTAGCTTCATTGTTATTATTATATGATTATAAAATGGATAGCTGGGTTGATTATTACAAATGTATCCACTTCGATTGCACTCGTATAAAGTCTGCAGATGATTTTACATACATGTGTATGTTTGTATGTATTTATGCATCCATGAGTAGCAATTACCTAAATGGATATGCAGCATGAAGGCAGCCTAAGCGATTGAGGTTAGAAATTACAATGTTCCACTATAGCTAATATTTGGCCATTTTGTTTTGATAGCGGACACATAGTACGAGCGTGTGTTGTCAATATCAAAACGAGTGTCGGGTGGTATAGCTAAGGTACTTGTAAAAAATCACAAATCTCAATCTTGACAAACAAATGCATTTTACATTAATCCAATTATATCTAATGTTTTCTCCAATGCAAATCTGAAATTAAAAATCTTGTTCTTGTTGTACGAGTATGTATGCAAATTCAATCCATGTATCGAAGTGTTGAGAAATGAATTCAATGACATTCTTTGGTCGATGGCATTCAATGACATTCTTTGGTCGATTTCCTGGTATTAATTATATACTCTTATGTATGAACATATGTATCTAGATACTACACCCGTACATACATATGTATGAATATTGGTTAATGGCATATATGTACTCGTATCGCTGTGGTAGTATGGCACAGACGCACACACACACACTGACGCCCTGCCCCACACATATAGTGACTACTTATGCTGATAATGAAGCATGTTAATTATTTGAATACACGATCAAATCCCCATCAAATTTGCATAAATTATTGCTACAAAATACTTACGCACCATAGAACCGCACTAATAACGACATCATCGCATCGGCCACGAACGCTATGGTGAAATGCTCCTCCGACACAGAATGATCGGAACCGATACAATTTCGAGATGTCGGTCGACTTTACATGGCTGATGATATTTTGTATTTATTATCGCCCCACATCAGACGTCTGACATTGGGGCACCGATAGCGCGGGTGGCGAGGTTTGGGTTTGTGACAGTTTCGCTTTCTGATTCGTTGAATGGTGATGGGGTGGGGGAGGGCGTAGCACTTGGTAATCCGAGCAAAATGATTTACATGTCGAGTAAATGTTTCTCGAGATTCGAGACGAAAGTATGTGTTGACATGTGGTACACGCTATAAACTAAAATGAAATAAACTAATATAAGACTTACCGCATATCGGATGTTCGATGTTCTTATCAGATGAGATGTCACTTTTTCAGTTTTCCACTTTTCGAGCTGTCGGTGTAAAATGATTTCGATTTTTTTTATGTTTGCACAGATTAGCATGACTTGTTTGTCTCCTTATGAGAATATGTACACATATACATATGTACATATGTAAATGCATGTGTGTGTTTGGATATTGTCCTATCGCTCGTTTACTTTAAGAGTGTCACATCTCAAAATTGAAAAATGTAAAGACGAACAACTTCCAGTCGATATACACAAAGACGAAAAACTGACATGAAATTAGACTTGGAAAAAATGTTACAATCCATAATAGGGTTGATTCTTTATAAACTAAAATGCTCCGAGGTTATTCTCTGGATGTTTTTGAATACAATTTTTGTATGTTAACCTCAAAAAATGTTAGATTTTGAGTTATGCCACTCTTGAAGTACATATGTATGTATGTGAGCGATATAGTATATGGGATCTTATTTTCACGAGTTTTTATCACTTTTATTTTACGTTCGTTTGAAGCACATATGTATTTATAAATTTCAGTTTTTATTTTTTGGTTTCATTTGCATTTTCAATTTCCCTGTACTTCATAGTCTATCCTTCCTATTCCTCAGTGATTGTGTGTGCGTGTGTGTGTGTGCGAGAGAGAATGTATGTCTGTGTTTTATGCAAATACATAGCACCAAATATCCTTTAGTATTTTCATTTGCAAGAAAACGACTAAACCAACAAATCCAATCAATTCTTCTTTTTACGTTACAGATGTGCATCACACCACCAAATATCAATAATTATATCCCAGAAGCATTCAGTTTTCTGGTGAGTGTCACTTTAAGAGTACTATATTGAATACTAGCAGCAATAGCTCATGACGTTATCAAACCCTACCCCTTTCCATTTCCATGCCAAACAACTGTCTTTTCGAACTGATTTCGACTTCGATTTGAACGCAGAGATAATACATACTTTTAATTATATTTGAAGAAATTGATCGCGTCTTACTTTCCTAAAATAACAAACAAAGGCATATCGATATCCAGGAGTAATCTAATTTTAGTTGCAATCAGGCCTGACATCGTTCTAAGCTTTTTTAAATCTTTTTTGTTTGGGCGCACTAGACTAAACCTCGAGCTTTTTAAATATTGTGGGTAAATTAAATGTAATACTAGTCTTCGTACAGCTATCTACTATCCACAGTCATCCTTTGGAAGATATGATGGAACGTATCCTTACGAGATGAAAATCTCGCCTACTGAATATTTCTTTAACTATACAGAACATTCATTCAGTTCATAGAAGTGCACCAGAAGGTTTGAAAATAATTCGTGTCCAATGTGGACCAAAGCCGCGCAGCAGAGCGCCTTCAAAGTTTTAATATTCACCCATGTACGAAACACAAGCAACTGTTGCCACTGTTGAACATTGTTTGGAGTCTGCTACAGATGTTCAGACATACCCCAAAGTATGTAGGCGTGTTGGTGGGACATTTCTATCGGAGCAGACGAAGTTATCGCAGCCACCTCCACCACCACCACCACCACCGCCTTGCGAGGCTGATGCCTTTTTTGGGGCAACAAAGATTGCCTTGGAACATTTTTGAATGTTCGTTGTTCACACATTTGCGAACTCTTCGAATATTACAATTTGGGTACTTCATATGTTTGTTTGTGCCGGGCCAGAAGCAGACGGCTGAAGTGTTGTCGAATGGCAGAAGTTGCAGGGAGAGCGAACCTTGTGCGGATGTTGGTGGCGGGGAGCTGGAGCTGGGGAGAGTGAATATTAAGGATTATTCCATTTGTGCTGTTATGTCGAACGGAGTGTTTGCTGATTTGCAAATTATGCGCATTTTCAATGGTGACATCTTCTCCTTCTACGACACCGGCACTGGCACTGGCAACGGCACTCACTTCCATCGAGAACAACACAGCCAACAGCAAAGGGCCACTAAATGCATGCATATTTATGAAAGGAACCGAACACTCTGCCGACGATGAAGAAATAATAACAAACTTTCCAAATTGTGAATATAAATAATCTGGGGAAGTTTATGTGTGGCGCAAGGTAGTCCTTCGAATGGCGAATTGTGCCGCTGTCATTGATTCTCGTTCGAGGGTTGCATATTGAATTGAAAATCAGTTGGGTGTGTGTCCCTTTGTCCCCGATTCCAAACGAGGTTGACTTGGTTTTGGTTACCGCTGAAAAGTATTATGTACATACAGAGTTAGTTAGTTAGTTAGCTAAATGTATTGAGAGTATTTTTCATTTATTGATTATTTCCGTTTTCTTTGCCTTTCTGTTTCTATTCTAGTGTTGGAACAACTGCGATCAACAATTGGGCCCCTTCCCTTTGAATATCAACTCAGCGCTGCGGCAGGGTTCGCTGGTGATAACCGACATTGGCTGGGATCAAGCCATCACGAATGCTTCAAAGCAATGCTTGGTCACTTGGGAGGTCTCTGGAGGCGGTCTAATGGGCAACCTATTGACTGATAGTTCTACTGTTGAATTATCCCTCTGGTCAGATACGGTTTATCACGTACAAGTTACGTGCAAGCATAAGGTAAGTTAACATCAAAATCCACATCCACATCCCCATCAACACAAATGAACAACTAGACACTCTTGCTGGTCCATAGACAGACAGATTCACTCTCCCCCATGAGAATGTGGATTTTGCAAATCCACTCTAAGCGCCACCATCAACATCATAACATGGTTTCGGAGATGGCGGCTTCGTTGGAACAGACATCTTTTCCGAAGCCATCGTTGATGTGGTGTGCCTCGTACTGAGGCGCATAAGCGCGGTCTTATACAAAATTAAAACAAAACACAAAAAACACAGTATAATTTCGCTAGTCTTTGCGCGCAGATGTGAAGAGCATTTGCTATCCAATGGTCGTGAACATCACTTTTTGTGCTTTTTTCAAGCGTAGGGTGTCTCTTGCAATTTTATCATTATTCGTTCAGCTGATGTTCTTTTGTCTTATTGTGTCTGTTACCACCTCTAGAAGAGGCATTTGGACTGCGTGTTAGACTTCTCGTTGTTTGCCTTGCAAACTTTTAGGTAGTGTGAAAGTCTAAGTAATTGCCTAATTACAACAATGTTCCTCTGGCTGTTGACAATTTTGTTAGAAAGCCCAACCCACGTGGTTCGGAAAAGGCAGTCGATGAAAACGGAACAGTCGCATCTAGTGGATGTCCTGCCATCTGGTACATACTTGTATGGCCGCAAACATTGCATGACTCCATGCAATCATATAAGGGATATATGTGAGCTTCAGAGTTTGGGGGCTACTTCATCAGCTGGGCTCTGCTATCGTTACCGTCTTCCAGCAGACCATTTTCCTTGGTGATTGTCTGTCCGTTTGATGCGTGCATTGAAGAGGCGGTGACTGTTTTTCGGACATAAACACGCAACCGTTTATAGTATGATTTACTTAGACAATTCTCGTCTGGATGAAGATTACAGGTGTCTGGCATTCATTCGGTGTGACTTAGTCTCCACAACATTGAGAACCGTCAGTTAGCCTTGACAGTGTTAACTGATACGTTGCAGAGAACAGATCTGATTGATCACAATGACCAGATCAAATCAAACATGAAATGTATTCACATGTGCTATTGTTTTTTCGTCTCGTTTCAGGAAACTGGTGGAATGCGCCGTTCATTTAAATTGATCGTTGATACCCACAAACTGGGCGATAGTTCCGCGACAAGCATGCAAGCCATATCAATGGAAAGTCAGTTTGGCAACAAACATCTGCCATCTATTTACGAAACCGACAATATTCCTTCTTCGCCCAGTGAAACTGAATCGAGGATGCGTATTTTGAAAGATAGTTCGAAGGACTTTTTAGCGCCGTACAATCCCAGTGTCGACATTAAATTGGAAACACCCACAGCAACAACTGACGAATCTGCAGAGAATGAAGTGGTAGCTCGGGATAGCGTCTTGCGCACCAAACTGGTTGGAGCTCCAGCGAGAGGCCCGTCGCTGAACTTCGCTATTAACTCAGTCGTTATGGCTGTCATCGGATCTGTAGCTGTGTTCATGGCCTTAGTGGGCGTGTATCTGATAATGCGTCCAGCTCGCAAACAAGTACCTGCCACAGTGTGTCCCAATGACAAGCAGGTCCTGATACAGACGGAAATTCTTCCACAACAGACCAACCTGCAGCCAGCGCCTGTTCACCGAGCAACCTCATCGTCGGCGGATCAATCGGCACTGGACCAGCGTTCAACATTACATGTGTAAATAATGCATATACCGTGTGTTGAATGTGTACATATACATAGTGTAAATATTGTCTGTGGTCTGTATGTGATCACCTGTAAATACGTAACCACTAAGTCCCGTGTATATATCTATTGCGTTTGCTTTGATTTCGTCGAGGGCGTGGAAAGTGTAATGCTCAATGAAGTGGACAACTCAAATTGTCCTAGTTACCTGACAGCGCTAACTTGAATGCGAAGAATACTTATAGCTTTTTGTTGATTTATTTTAAGCGTAGCCTATATAGGATTCAAAATAGGTCTTCGACTCTACTTCATCGAATTTGTGAGTGAGACTTAATTGTGTGTAAACTAGAACATAAGATATCAAGTCCATTTGGTGTGAATGTCCGATGAATGGTTGTTTGACTGAGTGAACGATTGTGATTTTTTTAATTAAAGCCCCTCCCACAGACCCTGAATACCACGCACTTGTGTCACTGAGTGTTGCTCTCCTGCTATTCTGCTATTTTTCTTTGTTTTAAATGCTTCCTATTTTTTGGTTTACCCGTATCTCTTGTATAAATGCAACCCACGAAAGAAATCAAAAATATCTTCCAATTAACAAAAGAAATTCGAAGAACACATATATACAATACTTGTAAAATTAGACAGGTGGAGGTGAACGTCATGCCTCAACTGCCTAGTGTTAGGCATCGTAAGTACTCCTAGGATCTTAGCATTTATTTAGTTAAACTAAGTACTCGTCTGTACGCTACAGAGTGTAAATACAGCAATGAACAGATACGGTAACTAGCAACTCTTCTGTAACTTAAAATACAAATTAGTACGTAACGAAACGAATGTCACATTTAGCGAAATGTCTACGTGTGTTCTAGAAAACGTCAAGCAATCATGGCCAATATCAGGTACCCGGTAACCGCTACTCGTACATATTCATAAGACGCTCAATCCACATTTTCACGTTACTCCGACTGGAGACTTGAGGAGGATACACACGTTCAAAGACTGACTGATACCCCATAAATTAACCGTATGACGTAGTTCGTCCCATTGCCAAACATTTACTTCGCTTTCTGGCTCAACTCCCGCCCTTTGGGGCAATCGGGTCAGACTTAGTCCGAATCGAAATTTGAAAATGCTATTAACAGACTAGCCATTTAAGCGTAAGAGTAAGCATACTTGAATTTGCAATTCAAAATGTCTCATCAAGAAACCATTGTAATTAGTAGTTATATTGTACCTTAATAATATCGAATTGTAAAATGAGTAAAAAAAGAAAACCTAAATACAAACGAACAAAACTAAATAAAATAAATATTTGAAAATCTGAAAGTGTGGAATGTTATATCATTTAGCGAAAATATGGTAAGTATCAGTGTATGACGCCGCCGAGCTCTGTGGCTGTCTCATAAACATTTGTCGTCTGTCAAACTAGATTTCAAATGTATGAAATTGTTCTAAACCTACCGAAATAGGCCTCATAACTTCGAAAAATCCAAAGTCAACAAAAACCAGTAAGGAAAGGTTAGAGTCGGGCGGGCCGACTATATAATACCCTACACCACCTCGGCAATGTACATTAAGAATTTATTTTTGAATATTTGGAATAATTAGTTTCCTTTCTTTTACGAAAGTACTTAGCTTTAATATAAATCTGAACCTATCTTCCCTGAATACTTATTCATGTAAAAAGACCTCCTTCTGTCGAATTTCGTACTGATCGGATATAAAATACAGTCTCTACAGCGCTTACATGTCAAATCGGGGGTAACATATATATGGGGGATATATCTAAATCTGAACCGATTTTCTCCGAATTTGGAAGTATTCCTTCATCTAATAAGAAACCTCTTTCTGCCGAATTTCGCACTGATCGGATATAAAATACAGTCTCTACAGCACTTACATGTCAAATCGGGTGTAACATATATATGGGGCTATATCTAAATCTGAACCGATTTTCTCTGAATTTGGAAGTATCCTTTCATATAATAAGAAACCTCTTAGTGTAGATTTTTTTTTGATCGGATATAAAATACAAATTGTACAGCGCTTACATGTTAAATCGTGGGTAACGTACAGGGTTGCCCATATTCGACGGACCCATGTTTTTTTTAAAAAAATCAAAGAAAAAAATAAAAATTTGGCGGTTGGCAATCTTAATCATTTAATTTGTTCCAAGTAGATTTGTTTACATCAATTTTTGAATATGATATCTCTCAAATGGCCGCCTCTGGCGTTGATGGCGTATTGTGCCCTTTTTGCAGCATTTTCCATCGTTTTCGCCAACATTTCGGCCGGAATAGCGGCTATTTCTTCACGAATGTTGTCCTTGAGCTCTTCTACGGTCCTTGGCTTGTTAACGTAAACCTTTGACTTCAAATATCCCCACAAGAAGAAGTCAGGCGGCGTCAAATCGGGCGAACGCGGTGGCCAGTCCAAATCACCACTTTTCGACATCAAACGGCCCGGAAACAAATTCTTCAGAAAATCGATTGTTATGCGACTTGTGTGCGGTGGAGCGCCGTCTTGTTGAAACCAGAACTGCCTCATACGCTTTCGACGAATAATTGGCATCACAAAATTGGTCATCATGTCGCGATAACGCTCCTGGTTGATGGTAACAGCATGGCCATTTTCGTTTTGGAAGAAAAACGGCCCAATGACCGTTTTCGCACTAACGCCGCACCAAACTGTGACTTTTTCGTCATGAAGAGGCAATTCTTGAATCTCCTGAGGATTTTCAGTGGCGTAAATACGGCAATTTTCCTTATTTACGGTCCCATTCAATGTGAAATGAGCTTCATCGGACATGATAATTTTGTTTTTTGAGTTTTCACAATTGACTTCTTCTGTTGAATGTAAATTTCAACTATTTCAGAGCGCTCGCGTGGCGTGTATTGTTCCATGGTAAAAATCTGCTTGGACTGACGCTTCAAACGCGGTATGCCATTAAGCGATCTGACATCTCTGTCAAAAGTTATGGCGTTGCCAGATGGGTCCGTCGAATATGGGCAACCCTGTATATATGGGGGCTATATCTAAATCTGAACCGATTTCCCTCAAATTTCGCAGTGTTAATTCATGTAATAAGAAACCTCTTCTGACAATTTTTTTTACTAATCGGATTTAAAATACAGTTCTACAGCGCTTACATGTCAAATCGGGGGTAACATATACATATATGGGGGCTATATCTAAATCTCAACCGATTTCCCTCAAGTTTGGCAGTATTAATTCAACCTCTTTCTGCCAATTTTTTTAGTGATCGGATATAAAATACAGTTTCTACAGCGCTTACACGTCGATTTAAGCCTGATTAGGCTTGATTTTAAGCCGAACAATTCTTATTTCAAGCATAAAGCGATTGATTTTAGAATTTTATCGGATTAATTTGAGTGCAAAACGGGCTTCAATGAAGAAATTTTTGATTGAATTAAGTCTGTCCAATACTTGATTTAAGCCTGGTAATACTTGATTTAGCCTGATCGGTTCTTGATTTAATCCTAACCAATACTTGATTTAAGCCTGGCCATACTAGATTTATTGTGCTTTCGTTCGTTTTATACCTATACTGATCGGATATAAAATAAAGTTTTTACAGCGCTTACATGTCAAATCGGGGCTAACATATATATTGGGCCAACATCCAAATCTGAACCGATTTTAACCAAATTAAATAGGGATCGTCCTGGGGCCAAAAAAAGATATGTGTAAAGTTTCGTCAAAATCGGGCGAACTTGTACTTTGATTACAAGAATACATCTACAGACGGACGGACAGACAGACGGACATAGCTAAATCGACTCAGAAAGTGATTACAAGTCGATCGGTATAATAAACAATGGATCTATCTCTTCTCCTTTTGGGTATTACAATCAAATGCACAAAGTCATAATACCCTGTACCACAGTGTGTTGTAGGGTATAAATACTGTCGATCGGGACAGAAAGAGAATACTCCCTTTCTACACAAGCCAAAAATCAGGAAAAAACTAAAAACCATGTCAACAAAAAGTACTATCGAGTGGGTCGAAATGAAAATTCTTGTTCTCCCTTTCTACACAAACCAAAAATCAGGAAAAAACCATGTTAATAAATGTTCTGAATTATAAATATTAACATTAGAAATATATATTTTAATAAAAACAAGTAAGAAAGTTTCAGTCGGGTAAACCGACTAAGGTATACCCTCACTTTGTGAGTAATGTAATATTGAATATTCCACGAATTATTCTGTTAGATTGTATGGTAGGTACCAGAACGGGTTTAACAAATACACCTATTTTTCGCTGAATAGTAGATACTTTAAATACATTGCACTGCGCCGAATTATAAGCGTTTATTTGCAGTGGTTTATTAACGTTATGAGATATTAAATTTTGGTATGATTTGGACATTTTGTGTGGGAGGTACAAAAAGGGGCGTGGTGATAACGGCCATTTTTTACAGGGCTATAGACACTTCAAAAGCGTTACACTGTGCAAAATGTTGTGGCATTTACGTGCATTGGTACTCATGTTGTGAGCTCTTAACTTTTTGTGCAAAATTGTACCTTTGTGTGGGAGGTACAAAAAGGGGCGTGGCAATAGCGTTCATTTTTCACAGGGCTATACACACTATAAAAGCATTACACTGTAGAAAATTTCAAGTATTTTTATACACTGGTATTAATGTTATAAGCTGTTAACTTTTGGTGCAAAATGTTACCTTTGTGTGGGAGCTACCAAAAGGGGCATGAATATAACACCCATTTTTAACTGGACTGTAGGCACTATAAAAGCATTACACTGTACAAAATTTCAAGTATTTTTATACACTGGTATTAATGTTATAAGCTGATAACTTTTGCTGCAAAATGGTGCATTTGTGTGGGAGGTACCAAAAGGGGCGTAGCAATTTGGCCCATTTTTCTTGAGTTGATAGCGACTAATAAACTAATGCTATGTGTGGAATTTCAGCAGATTCGAACAAGTAGTATAGCAGTTATTAAAGATTCAATATTTTACAACATTTTAACACTTTGTGGGGGAGGTACTAGAAGGAGTGGACCAATATGGCCCATCTTCGAACTTAGCCGGAGATAGAAAAAAATATTACCACGTACCAAATTTGAAGTCAATCGGTTACTCCTTTCGAGAGTTATCGTGCGCACCAGCCAGCAGACACACAGACAGACAGACAGACAGACGGACGGACATTGCTCATTCGTCTTAAAATGACCCAAAACGAATATCCGCCGAACATACTTAGGGTCTTAGGTCACTCCTTCGATGTGTTACACTTTTTTTCGTAGCAAATGATATATACCCTCGTCACACTAAAGTGAGGGTATAATTAAAATTACATATTTGTTTCAGTAGTTCGCCAAAGCATATTGTGGTAGTACGCGCGTCAGTCGATTTAGACATGTCCGTCCGTCCATGTATTCTTGTTATGAAAGTGCAGGTCGCAAATATGAAGCGAACTTTGCGAAAATTGGTACAGACACAAAAAGAAAAAATTGAGTAATCCGTACTTGAATCAAGCCGTAGCGGCGTCAAAAGTACGTTAAGTACAGATTTTCTTAAACCAAGTACAAAATACTTGAATCAAATCCTGATTTTTAAGCCCTGAATTCTTAATTCTAAGGTCGCAAATATGAAGCGAACGTTACGAAAATTGGTACAGACACAGAAAGAAAAAATTGAGTAATCCGTACTTGAACCAATCCGTAGCGGCGTCAAAAGTACGTTAAGTACAGATTTCCTTAAACCAAGTACAAAATACTTGAATCAAGTACGGATTTTTAAGCCCTGAATTATTAATCTTAGCGCTTATTAAGCCTGATTAGGCTTGATTTTAAGCCGAAAAATTCTTATTTCAAGCATAAAGCGATTGATTTTAGAATTTTATCGGATTAATTTGAGTGCAAAACGGGCTTCAATGAAGAAATTTTTCATTGAATTAAGCCTGTCCAATACTTGATTAAAGCCTGGTAATACTTGATTTAAGCCTGATCGGTTCTTGATTTAATCCTAACCAATACTTGATTTAAGCCTGGTCATACTAGATTTGTTGTGCTTTCGTTCGTATATCATTTATGTTAATTATATTAATTATACCAAATTATACCAACTTTACGAAAATTGGTACAGACACAGAAAGAAAAAATTGAGTAATCCGTACTTGAACCAATCCGTAGCGGCGTCAAAAGTACGTTAAGTACAGATTTCCTTAAACCAAGTACAAAATACTTGAATCAAGTACGGATTTTTAAGCCCTGAATTATTAATCTTAGCGCTTATTAAGCCTGATTAGGCTTGATTTTAAGCCGAAAAATTCTTATTTCAAGCATAAAGCGATTGATTTTAGAATTTTATCGGATTAATTTGAGTGCAAAACGGGCTTCAATGAAGAAATTTTTCATTGAATTAAGCCTGTCCAATACTTGATTAAAGCCTGGTAATACTTGATTTAAGCCTGATCGGTTCTTGATTTAATCCTAACCAATACTTGATTTAAGCCTGGTCATACTAGATTTGTTGTGCTTTCGTTCGTATATCATTTATGTTAATTATATTAATTATACCAAATTATACCAACTTTACGAAAATTGGTACAGACACAGAAAGAAAAAATTGAGTAATCCGTACTTGAACCAATCCGTAGCGGCGTCAAAAGTACGTTAAGTACAGATTTCCTTAAACCAAGTACAAAATACTTGAATCAAGTACGGATTTTTAAGCCCTGAATTATTAATCTTAGCGCTTATTAAGCCTGATTAGGCTTGATTTTAAGCCGAAAAATTCTTATTTCAAGCATAAAGCGATTGATTTTAGAATTTTATCGGATTAATTTGAGTGCAAAACGGGCTTCAATGAAGAAATTTTTCATTGAATTAAGCCTGTCCAATACTTGATTAAAGCCTGGTAATACTTGATTTAAGCCTGATCGGTTCTTGATTTAATCCTAACCAATACTTGATTTAAGCCTGGTCATACTAGATTTGTTGTGCTTTCGTTCGTATATCACTTATGTTAATTATACCAAATTATACCAAAAATTGCAAAGAATGCAATTTTTTAAAATGGTATGTCAAAATACAATTGCTTGACAGCAAAAGTAAAAGTTTTGCTGCATTTATTCGATTTAAATATGAAAAATATAAGGAATAGCATCAACGAAACAAATAAGAATTATTAACAACTTCAAAAAACTAAAATAAAAAAAAATCGCGCCAAGTAATATATTTGCCAACACTGTTTGAACTGAAACGAATTGGATATGGTCGCGCACAAATGTTTATACATATACATCTTGACAATTTATACGCATGTGTGTTTGATGTTGCGTCAGCCAAAATCAACCACTTGCATGAGAGTGGTTGATAGGGTAATTTTATTGTGCTCTTTTTTCTTACTTTAAGCCATATTAGGCTTAATTTTTCTTTTCACGAAATGTTTACTTGATTTCAAGCACTAAATGCTTATTGTAAGCCTTTCAGCGCTTGATTTTTTTCAAATTAAACCGATTTATACTTGTTTTAAGAAAAAATTAGTACGAACGTACTTAAATTTTTAAGTACAAATTCGGCTTAAATTAAGAATTTCTTACTTGAATTTAGTATGGCATTTTTCTTTCTGTGGAGGCACTTCTTACAATAGGGACGCTCCCTACTGAAAAAGAATCATTCCATTACAAATTAATTTCGATTTCTGACATTTTTAAGTACAAATGTTATTACATAGAAACTGAAGAAAAAACTAAATTAAAATTTACAGGATCAGCTCAGGTTAGATAGGACTACATGCCTATATATATTTCACATATCTATGTTGGTGTTTTCCCGGTCCAGTATACAAATTAAAATTTAAGAGGAAAAATAAATAAAGATATATAAATAACGATTCTTTTTTAAAAAAGAACGGGAACACCATGTCCAAGTTTTCAGGGTTCATTTAGAATATATGGGGCTACATAACTATATTTTTCACAGAAATTTAAGTTTGTGTCATTGATTTGTAAATTGCAAATTAAATCTGCAGATGCATCGGATGAACTCAAAAACGTTAAGGACGCGAACATAATTCCCTGCTATAGAATAACAACTTACGACCTTTAAAATGGGACTTCTTTTGTAAAAATCCGTCCACGCGTTCCGAATATACAGAACTCGAAACGTACGCCCTTTGAGAATATTTTCTAATTTTCTCAGATTTTAGATACTAATAACACCTGGGAAAATTTTTTGTATTTTTTTCGCCTACTATAAAATGTTTAGTTTTGAGCAGAGAATCGATATGCAAATTTATTTTGAAATCGGGAATGTTGTTCGATTTGATATGGGATGAACGATGTAAGTATTTTGGCAATGAATCGATGCCTTAATTTTAGAACCAGTTTTCAGTCGGTCGGTTTACCCGACTAAAACTTTCTTACTTGTTTAATTTACATTTATTCCAAGTTATCATTTGTTAACAATCAATTATATGATTATACCATTCCTATTATAAAAGAATTTTACGAACATTCAAAATTTCTGAAGAAAGTGATAGTTGAATTACTGAAAAGAATAAAATATGTCTTAAAATTTACATATTGAAATATTTTCATATTGTTTCGTAAATACATATTTGTTTGTAAATAATAGTTCCAAATAAAAAATATTAGGACAGACATAAAGATTTGTTTAGAACATCTTCCCAAATATACTTATATAATATTTGTATGTGTCAAATATAATATATTTGAAGTGTACCATAAACCACGTAAAGGCTTGTCCAACCATAATGTATGATGTTAATTGTGAGTCACACCTTAAAGTCAAGTTTTTGCCCAACCTAATTTGACATTTCTTTGTTTCAGTGTTTGACATATTCAACAATAGAGAGGTGCACAATTGAGCAGCGCGTTAAGATTGTTAAAGCCTTTTGCGAAAATGGGCGTTCATATCAAAAATCATTTCATGCACATTGTGATTTTTTTGGCCAGCATAATCGACGAAATGTGTCCACAATCGGGAGAATTGTACGCAAATTTCAGCAAACCGAATTAATGAGTGATTGTTGAAAAGCCGATGCATCCACAAAGACTGACTGTTTGGTGCTGTTTATGGGCTGGCGGCCCTTAAATCATCGGGAGATTATAACGGACTTCTAGTGGCCAAATTCCAGCACAATTCTTTGAAATGTGAGGTTATTGTGGCGTTACGAAGTCAAATCTAGAGCGAATTTTATATAGGGGCTATAACAAAACAAGGACCTATGACTACCTTTGTCCGTGTGAAGGATTCCAGGTATAAATAAACCGTAGTTACCAATTTTCAGCCCGATCAGTTGACATTTGTGGTCTCTAGCCGTTCAGAATTAAAATAGGGGAGATGTTATGTATGGGGATTATAACAAAAAATGGACTGATATTTCCATATTGCCCATTTCAATCAGGAAAATAATTGGTTAGAATTCGATAGTAACAATAAAAAAAGTACTAGCAAGAAAAAGTTTATGGCATACACCGTGTTCCGGTTGTATTTATACATAAATAGTTAACAAAACAAGATCAAATAAAATGCTTACAACTAAATCGATGGTTGTATCAAGCGATTTAAGATTGTTCATTTCATTGACACTCGGTTAGTTGTGGTAACTACTTTTAAATTTTTATTGACGATTGTTTTATTCTTGACAACAGTAATTGTATCAATAGACTAAATGTTACACAGTGCAACAACCAAAATGGGAATGGGATGAAACCAATTGCAAGCGAATGTTGACATTATACCTGCTGTTCCTTTGTTGAGACATTACAAACAAAAAATAAAATTTTTCGACATAACTAAATCTTCAACATTTTGTGCAAGAGCGGTATATGAATTTAAATATAATTTCGTGTGGATAATAACACTACGCAACAACAAAATTTGTTGTGTCCTAGACCTAAAAATTATTTTTTTGTATAGATTGTGGCATACTGTTATATAAAATCAAAACCAAAATTATGGATACATTTGTTGTAAATTTTTTTTTTATTAAAAATGCTATTATCGTCGAAGGTACCCTTAGTATGGCACGAATTATTCAAAATGCTAGGTGTCCACGGTTCGTTCATATTTTTAACTCGTATACAAAAATATTACACATATATTTCTTCTATTATTTTACTAAACGCACGTCTATATACACGTTTAATTACATATTTTCCGCAGATGTAGCAGAAATTGTCGGGATCATTTACACATTGAAAAGTTCTTTGCCTTTTACTCATACTTCGAAATTTAACTTTGTAATATTTGTCAGAAAATCGACTTATCTCTTTAAGGCGCTGAATTACACTAATTTATTAATAGAATTAATAGAAATTTCATTCATAAATTCCGGGTTTAAGGATCATAAGTTGCAGTACCTGTAGCTGACATATATTTTGCTTCGAAAGTAGACACCCAATATTTACAAGACTGCCGCGTACTACTTTGTATTGCGTACATATAATTTTACTACCTGTATGGGATATCCGTGTAACTGAATGGAACCCTCATAAATAAAAAAACCCCAAATATTGTTGAATGCCCCTCCATCTGAGCGGATCTCATCCAATATAGCTCTCACATTGCATATCATGTTTTATGGAGGGTTACGAACGGCCATAAAACCTCGTCCTCTCTATAATTTTATAATGTCTGACATCAATCCTCATAAAATAAAATGCAAGTGCAATGTCTCTTATATGTCTCTCTCACGTACGGCGAACATTTACAAAATGGCTCATAACTTCTACATATATCCATAGATTTTTTTCAAATAGACAGTGTTTTCTTCGTTAGCTTGGCTTTTTAAAAATGTGATAAAATATTTTTTTTCGATTTTTTTCTATTTTTTATGTTTTTTTTTTGTACCAGGAGAAAGTGTTTTAAAAAAAATCAGATTTTTTCTCATATTTTTGATGACTGTTACTAAACCATAGATTCTATTTGCAGCATATGTAGCCCTCATAATTCCCTTTAATTATCATCATAACACGGCTCAATCAGGCTTATACATACATGAAATTATGGTCCAAATACTGAATGCACTTTCCATGAAAGCTGGAATTAAAAAACAAAAAAAAATTAAAAAAAAAATTGTTGTCAACATGGAAGCTGAAGTACACCACAACCAAAATGTTGGTTGTCCTGATGAAATCGCATGATGGTAGACAGAACTACCAAAATTCGGTTGGCAAATAATTCGGTTGAGGCAACCAAACTGTTTTCTGTGTCCAAGTTACCTGTTGCTATAAGAAGTATCTATACGAAATTTCAGTCGTCTAGCTTAATTATTGTAGACTGTAGAGAATCGCCCATTGCTCAGTGAAAATCGTATTCTAGGGATCAAAATAAGAAACTTTGCCGAAGGAACCATACCTCTAAAACAAATTCTGATGTCCCGGAAAAAATCCCACTTTGACCCATTTAGAGTGCTCCAATCGAGTCCAAATGTATGGAACCCCCAGGGGGTTCCAGGGGGTGTGCCACTGGCATGGGTGGGTCGGGCCTCCAAAGTTAGTGGGTGTCGTTCATACATTTGGACTCGATTGGAGCACTCTAAATGGGTCAAAGTTGTATTTTTCAAAATTTGCCCCTACCAAAAAGTTCGGCCCAAACAAAATCTGCTCCATTGGGCAACCTAAGTCAAACACATATTATGAAAGAAAGTCTATTCTTTTGATTTCTCATAAATTGGAAAATCAGTTATGTCGTTACTAAATAAAAAAATCGACGATATGTTTTCAATTGGGCTTTTATTAGTAATTCGTCGGTCCACAACTGTAAAATTCCCTTCATACGAATACCGGTACTTTTGTGGAAAGAATCTCCGAAGTGATTGCCCCCGTTTGAATTGATACAATATTGCCCGGGTCCTGAATAAGGCACACTTTGAGTGCCGTTGCAATTAATTCGTTGGAGTTTCAAAACAAGTTCCTACAGATAGATGCGACACCAGAAGAGGATACAAATATCCGTTTAACTAAATTATGAATGAGGATGGCATTACTACACCCCCACACGCCACACGGTCGTAATGAGGGCGAATGGGATCTGTATCCGTCCAAAAGCCATCATGGCAATGCAGCCGCAGCTGCTGCCAATGAATCTCGCAGCAGTCGCTCCTTTACATTATGATTGCGTTATTTGTTGTAACCGTAAAGAGATGGCAAAGTAGCGGAATCGCAGCCATTAAAGCCTCTTCACGTCGCAATAAAAAGCGTCTAAAAACAATTTACGCAATTGCATCAACAAATAAACGAGAACCAGAACGACAACAGAAACCGAAACAAAGGCCTTGGAATGGGCTGGTTGAATTGGCGGAATTGGCGGAACATCAACAACGACGACAGCCAGCACACAGGACATGCTTTGGCCCCGAGAACGTTGAATGTAGAATGCAGGCTACATTGTTCGCTATGCCTCTGTGAATGACTCTGGATGATGTGGATGTGACTGTGGCTATTCCTTGTGGATTCTGCTGAATTTAGCGCGGCTAATGTCGGTGGTGCTAGTGTTCAAAACAAACACACACGCACACATACATAGACCGCTCCGTAGCGTCCGTATATTCTTCGTATCTATTGTCTATGTTTCGGATACTGTGTGTGCGTAGGAGTTTGGGAGTCTATTTTTCTTTAATTTAAATTTGTTTTTATTGTTTTGTGAGGAAAAAAGAAATACAAAACACTTCAACACTCGAGCATTCAGTGTACCGTTAATGTCATTGTGAAGTATACAAAAAATCATTATAAAATATATTCCACAAATTCAATGATGCTGCGGATTGTGTCCGGGAATTCATGCATTCATCATCATCGTCATCATCAAATACACACACACCCGCACATATACAGTCAAACCTGGATACGTAAACAAAACGAAACTGAAAAGCTGCGTAATTTTTCACATAAATTGAGTTAAGGGTGGATTCGGTACCAGGCTAGCCGGACATAATTTTATCAAAAAGAATTTTCTCAACAAAGTCAAAGGTGACTTAGATTATTAAAACATAAGTTTTGCTTGGAAACAAAATTACAAAAACACTTTATTAGTTGTGAAATATAATTCTTCCCCAAGATTTCTCTAAGTTGCAGCAAATTATCGATATTTAGGTTCCGACAGATTACCAGATTTGACAGCAATGGGCATGAGACGTTGAACGTCTCCTCCCTCAATCTACAACACATGATGCAATGAAATCATCAATTTGAATTTAAAGATCAAAATTCGCACCAAATCTTCTTAAATCAATGAACGAATACATTATATTGAGAGTGTAGGTGCATTCATTTTTTCAAAGCGATGTACTAATAACCCATGTGAGCATATTCTGCCATTTAGTAATGAAATAATGAAAATTTGTTTCGAAAGGAAAATTTTTATTTAGGAAATATGGCGTTTACGCCACTTCCTAAACAAACTTTTTGTATAAGAAGTTTGTTTTGAAAGTGGCTTAAATACATTCACCATTGTAAAAAGCGGGTTAATAGGACTCAAAGCGAACAATTTTACACCTTGTAGAAACTTTGAGTACTTCTAATGAGCTATTTTATTTCTACTATTGACCCAGATTTTTAAACGAATTGAAACGCAAAACCTTTTGTGTCTCGTTTCAAAAAAAAAATGGGTTTACTCCACTTTCAAAACAAACAGTTCATATTATTTATTTGGAATTAATATTTCCCAAACAGAAGGTAATGCTATGCATGCCATTTTCAACTGAAAAGTATAATTCTAAAAGAAGAAAATATAAAAACCGAAATTTGAAAAATTTATCAAAGTTTGGATATTTTTGGAGATATTCCTAAACATTAATATTTTATTTAAGAATATTCGTTCGCAAATATATTTTATTCTAATATATTAACATATGAGTCATTCCATGCCAAAAGAGATGATTTTTGACATCACTATCTTTGATTGCTTCGAAATTTTGCGTATGTATTATTTACCTAAAAGTATCGTATACGTAGTTTAAGAAAAAAATTTAAAAAAAAATTCCTTTAAGAGTTATGAGCAATTTAAAGTTGACGAAATTGCGTTTTTTTCTAAAAGGTGTGTTCATTCTTTAGCTTGTATCTCCTGAAATACTTTACGGATTTTAATGTGCTATACCTTGTTTTGACTTTGTTAGTCCACACTACCATATTCCATTGTCCGGTAAAAAATTAAAGTTCAGACAACATCAACTTCCGAACAGTACTGTGTTACGACTGTGTACAATGATTAATTTTCTTATTTTTTACTGCAAATAGTATATTTGATTTGAATCCTTCTCATACATTTTTTATTGTTCTTATTTTTACATTAGTATAGTGATTATTAATAATTGTCATTCTTTTCCTAATTGTTTTATTGTTTTTACTGTTTTAATAAACTAATGACTAAAAATTATGATTCTGTTAATTATTTAAAGCACATTCCTAGAAATTATACAAATGTTATTTTTATAAAAAATCGTAAAAAAATTGTTCACATCAATTCACCACTTCCAATTTCATACAGTACCTAACAAAGACATCTAAGAACACGACGTTAAAATTTCAAAAAAATCGAAGGGTGTAATCATATTGAAAATCGCAATAGAAAGTATATAAGGGCAAAAACATTAAAAATTAGTATATTTTTTGCAGTCAGTTGAGTCAGTTGTAGTAGATGAAATTACCTTCAAAACAAGGCATAGCTCATTAAAAGCTAAAGAATGGACACACCTTTTAGAAAAAAAAACGTAATGTCGACAACTTTAAATTTCTCATAACTCTTAAAGGATTTTTTTTAAGTTTTTTCTTGGACTACGTATAAGATATTTTTAGGTAAATAATACATACACAAAATTTCTAAGCAATCAAAAATAGTGATGTCAAAAATCGTCCCGTTTGGCATGGAATGACTCATTTGCGCTCCAAATAAATTGTATTGATTTTCAAATAAAATGTATTTGTTCATAAATATGTATATACTATTTAAAAATGTGTGCTTCAAATATATTTTCTTTCAATGGAAACATATAGAAATGCAGCGCACAGTGGATTTACATGGGTGTACGCTAAAAAAGTGCTTCTGTAGTACACGGGGCAAACTCGCATTTTTTGATATGTTTGATTGGAAAGAAAATATTTTTGGAACACAAATTATTAAATATTTTATATTTCTGAGCAAATACATTTAATTTGAAAAACAATAAAATTTTTGGGAACGCATATATTAATATATTACAACAAAATATATTTGCATGCTAATTTTCTCAAATTAAATATGTGTTTAAATACAAATAAAATTAAATTTTAAGAATTTCCCCGTATATATTTTATTTAAAAATATTTTCAAAACTTTTCGAACTTTAGTTTTCCTTGGTTTCGACCTATTTCTTCTGTTGCAAAGAACTTACTTTATGTTTCTGAGTATTTCATATCCTCATTTGTTGTCTATTTTAGTTATCCAAGTTGTAATTTTTTAGTTATCCAAGAATATACGATTTCAAACATTTCTTAAAAAATGGACTTCGAATTGCTGACAAACTTAACACAATTAAGGTAACGATATGTTTTCTGAACAAAAATAGTCGCAAACAAAAAATATTAGGATGGAAACAAATACAGGGTTGCCCATATTCGACGGACCCATGTTTTTTTAAAAAAAATCAAAGAAAAAAATAAAAATTTGGCGGTTGGCAATCTTAATCATTTAATTTGTTCCAAGTAGATTTGTTTACATCAATTTTTGAATATGATATCTCTCAAATGGCCGCCTCTGGCGTTGATGGCGTATTGTGCCCTTTTTGCAGCATTTTCCATCGTTTTCGCCAACATTTCGGCCGGAATAGCGGCTATTTCTTCACGAATGTTGTCCTTGAGCTCTTCTACGGTCCTTGGCTTGTTAACGCAAACCTTTGACTTCAAATATCCCCACAAGAAGAAGTCAGGCGGCGTCAAATCGGGCGAACGCGGTGGCCAGTCCAAATCACCACTTTTCGACATCAAACGGCCCGGAAACAAATTCTTCAGAAAATCGATTGTTATGCGACTTGTGTGCGGTGGAGCGCCGTCTTGTTGAAACCAGAACTGCCTCATACGCTTTCGACGAATAATTGGCATCACAAAATTGGTCATCATGTCGCGATAACGCTCCTGGTTGATGGTAACAGCATGGCCATTTTCGTTTTGGAAGAAAAACGGCCCAATGACCGTTTTCGCACTAACGCCGCACCAAACTGTGACTTTTTCGTCATGAAGAGGCAATTCTTGAATCTCCTGAGGATTTTCAGTGGCGTAAATTTTTCGTATAAACGCTTAATGGTGTTCTTAGAAGGCGCACTTCTCACATTTTTTAATATTTTAAAAGCACGTTGAGTTTTCACAATTGACTTCTTCTGTTGAATGTAAATTTCAACTATTTCAGAGCGCTCGCGTGGCGTGTATTGTTCCATGGTAAAAATCTGCTTGGACTGACGCTTCAAACACGGTATGTCATTAAGCGATCTGACATCTCTGTCAAAAGTTATGGCGTTGCCAGATGGGTCCGTCGAATATGGGCAACCCTGTATTTGTGTAGAACAACATCTACCCAAATACATAATATCTGTGTGTACCAAATATTATATATTTAGAGTGCTAAACATATATATGTTTTTGAAGCCGAAAATGTTTGGGTCAATATACGACATATGCTATTTTTTTTCAGCGTGTATATTGTGTCAAACATATTCTGCTTGAAACGTATACATTTTTATGGTAAACTAAAAATATGTAATATTTGACACACACAGATATATGTTTGGGAGGATATTGTTCTAACCACAACTATGTTCCACTCTTAACATTATTTTATTTGGAACTAATATTTCCGCATGCGAATAAACAACACCATAGATCATGATCTTAAATCGTTAAATTGTATGGAAGCGAAATCTGGCTGACAACGAAAAATACAGTCCAAAAACTACAAGTATTTATTAATAAATATCTGGGGATAATTTGCAGAATATTCTGGCCAAATACTATTTCAAACGCAAATCTTCTCAATTTAGCCAATGAAGAAACAATAAGAAAACAAATAGCGAGAAGAAAATGGAGGTGTATAAGCCACCCGCTCCGAAAGCCAAGCAGTAGCATTGCTACAACGGCCCAACAATTGAACCCCTGAAGGTAGCAGACGCCCCGACCGACAAATGAATACTTGGCGCAGACCAATAGATACAGAACTGGCGAAAGTTAACAAGTCTTTTGACGAAATAAAAGTAATATTTAACGAAGTTGGAATTCTTTTGTAGAAACCCTATGTGGAATAAATAAAGAAAAAACATTTCCGAAACAAAGATTGATTTCGGAATTATTGATTGACTGATTTGGCTGTTTAGAAGTTCTAAGAGCAATTTTTTAGAAAATGCATATGTTAATAAAGTTCTAATAAAATTTAATAGTATAAACTTTCGTAGGTATGAATTGCATTGATGGATGGGCAAAAAGTGATGAATTCTGTGAAACAAAAGCTAATGCTGCTTATGACAATTTTACCTATAAAGTATAACACTAAATCTAGGAAAAGCTAACTAAAATTCGAAAAATTCAGCAAAGTTTTAAATAATCAAATATATTTGGACAACTTTCTGAACAATAACTTTTTCTGTGTGTAAACACATATTTGATTTGTGATAGTCAGTTAGAAAATATATTTTTTTTTATTTACTCGTACGTGACAGATCGAAAAACTATTATATATAAATATCAGTTATGTTACAAAACCATTGCCAATCACGAAACCAAAACAGTAACTAGATCTCTGTGATCCAAGCAAAGTTACAAATTCATATTAAAAACCCTAGTACATCATTAACTGATAGCATGTTTGGCAGCACATGCCACATCAAATACTAACTTCACATCCAATTTCAATTCAATAAAACGCCAGCAAAACGCTTCTTTGCCTTCACAATTGGAATACACAGTTCGCTCTCATGAAGATTACACTTATCCAGGTTAGACTGTACATACATACATATTTTGAGTCGTACTCCCCCTCTTGGAACGCTCCTTTTAGCCGTGTATTTCAACACTAGCCCTTAAGGGATTTTCCAGGATTTTGCATTTGAATAAATCGACAAGGCACATCCGAAACAACAAGAGCAACAACACCGGCAACAGCAACAACAAATTGGGAGTGGGCGAATGGCCAGGAAGGCATGCGACAAATACGGCAAAAACTTTTTCCAACTGAAATGGATAAAATGCAAAAAGGCATAAACACTCGTACAACCGCAACAACCTCAATCCATAGAAATCCGTTGTACATAGTATACGAGTATATGTATTCGTATGTGTGTTTGTGTTTGGGTGTTGCTGCTCCTGCCATGACCATTGTTGCAATTTTCGCTATTGCCGTTGCTGCTGTTGTTTAAGCAAAAATAACAAAAAAATCCCCTATGAAAAAATAAATAAGTGACGGAACGAAAACAATTTTTCCATTTCGCCCAAATGAAAAAATAACAATTCTCTCCAAGCTTAGGCCAGGAAAAAACTCTTCTTCGCTGCCCACACGCACGCGATGCACTCCTCATTGCCCGTTCCCCACCCATATATGTACGAGCAAGGCAAACAAAAACAATATCCAAATATCCAGCCTGTTGACGCTTTGATAAGAACTCACCAGCCCAGGCAATGTGGCAACTCCACCGAAGCGCTCAAGTTTAGTATGCAATGGCCCCGAAATTCGCGAGTTTTTATTGAAAGCTGCAACAGCAACAGCAGCAGCGACAGCAACGCAGTGTCCATTTCAAATGTCATTTTGACTGCTCTGTACAGCTCCTGGCCCCTTGCATTGTGTGGGTTGAAAGGAAACCTTATATTCTCCAACAGATAAATATCAAAGGTATTTTCTTATGTTTCTTTTAAAAAAAATTCCGCAGATTTGGCATTTTGCCAAACAAATGTGACGAACACCTTAGAACCAGTTTCTGAAGCTATGTTAAACGCTGTTTGTTGATTAAACAACTTTTAAACGATCAATGATATTTCTCAGGTTTAATTTATGTCGTGTTAATTGTTGTTTTACATAAAAAACTTAAGAGTGATCGTAGAACACTCGATAGAATGGCGATCACCCATTTACCCCATTTACATACTCCACAAAACTAAATAAAATGCACTATAATACAAAGGCGTTCCTAATATATAGTTAAGCTCATCCAAGGTATATATTTAAATGAGACTTGTAGAATCTTATATGTGGTATTACATGGGGTCTTTTCGGCAGACTGGAGGATCTAGACTACGCCGCACAGATAGAGATAGAGATATTTTAGTAACGGCAGATAGCTTAAGCTTTTCTCCACTTTCACTTTCAATAAACTCGGCTTAGTAGTTATTGAGGAATTTAAAGTGTAATTTTAATCTTCTTTATTTATTAAAAGAAAGTCATACATTGATAAATAAACCATTTTAATAACAAATTTTGAAAAATAAAAAAAAAAATTGATAACTATATGATATAACACACCTAACTTGGCTTGGTGTACATTAGAGTGGGTCACGAACAAAAGTTGCGCGAGTCACACCCTAGTTTTGAAGCTTAGCTGGAGAGGATTTAGGAAAATTTTTCACGCAATCTTCATACCGCAAAATTCTCTGCAATTCGTCCATACGTCATTTTTGACTCCGACGTCTACAGGGTTTTCCAACAAGAGGTGTTAATTTGAATCACTCGGTATTTCGGTAGCTGTCACTTTTGAAGCTTTTATTCCTTGACATTTGACAAGTTGAAACTACGCCATTACTAAAAATGGAACGATACACGATTCAACAACGCATTGAAATTATTAAAATTCACTACAAAAATGGTGAAAATCTTGCAGTCACAGTTCACAAAACTAAATCATTTTTGGGTCGTCGTGAAGCACCTTGTCGGAACGTAATACAGAAATTGGTTGAAAAAATCGAGCTGTTGGGACAAGTTACTGATGTGAAGAACAAAACCCGTGCAAGTCGCTCAAGAACAACTGAGAATATTACTGCTGTAGCCCAAAGTGTTGAAGAAAACCCAGGTTTGTCCATTCCTCGTCGTTCTTTCGAATTGGGCATTCCACAAACGTCATTGCACCGTATCTTGCATAAAGACTTTGGTCTTAAGGCTTATAAAGTTCTGTTAACACAACAACTCAAGCAGGCCGATCACCAACAACGTTGTGTCTTTGCTGATTGGGTCCTTGAAATGCATGAAAATGATCCGGAATTCCATCGAAAAATCATCTTGAATGATGAGGCCCATTTCCACCTCGGTGGCTACGTCAACAAGCAACATTGTCGCATCTGGGGCTCGGAAAACCCACGAGTAGTTGTTGAGAAGCCTCTCCATCCTCAACGTGTGACTGTTTGGTGCGGTTTATGGACCGCACCAAACATCATTGGACCTTACTTTTTCGAAAATGAGGTGGGATCAACAGTTACGGTGAATGGATTGCGCTATCGAGAGATGATTAATGATTTTTTTTGCTCGGAGTTGGATGGTATTGATCTGGACAACGTTTACTTTCAACAAGACGGCGCTACGTGCCACACAAGAAACGAATCCATTGCTCTGTTACGGGAAAAGTTTCCGGACCGTGTTATCTCTCGAAGAGGTGATCACAATTGGCCACCGAGATCTTGTGATTTAACACCTTGCGACTACTTCCTTTGGGGCCACGTGAAAGATAAGGTCTACGCCAACAGCCCAGCGTCGATTCAAGACCTCAAAGATAGAATTTGTGAGGCTATCGAGGACATAGGGCAGCCACTTTGCAATTTGGTTATGGAAAATTTCATGAAATGAGTATGGTCCTGTAGGCGTGGTCGTGGTGGCCATTTGGCTGATGTTGTTTTTCATTATTAACGGCATACCTTCCATTTATCTCAAAAAATGTAATTTTTCTTTGAATACCAAAATAACACCTCTTGTTGGAAAACCCTTTACTACCCTAACTGGAACTTTTTCTTGCACGCAGTAAATCAATACGGGTAATTCCAAAGGAAATCGACCCACTCTGAAAATTTATGAATTTCGATATTGCTGAAATTTTGCATGCGCATACTGCAAGATGTTACGAAATAATGATAGTTTACCGTATGTCAAAATTTGTAGCGGTTTAGATTTTATAGGGTGCCAAAGTAGGACATCTACATTGTTTTGTAAAAAATTAAGCTATGTTCAAGTCGCCATAACTTTTGAACGGAATGTCAGATTTAATTGAAATAAGTACCATCTTAAAGATATTAACGTTATTTCTAAGTATTATACACATAAGAATAAGTATATGTGTATTAAGGATATCAGAAGGACGAAAATGTCCTTAATCCTTGATTATCCTGAAAAATGTATTTTAATTTTTTTTAATTTTATTTCTGAATATTACCCCCATATTGCTCCATAAAATATAAAATTTTCAGAATGGGTGCTCAATGGGTTCAAAAGATATGACTTATTTAATGTCCGTCTGTCTGTCCGTTTGACTGGTTTATGCCAATGATATCTCTGAAAAGGAGTGACCGAATGACTTACAAATTAGTATGTTGTAATATTTTCCTCAAACCTACTTAATGTTTTGAAGTGGCCCATTTCGGACCCCTCCTTGTGGTACCTCCCACACAAATTCTAACAATTTTATGAAATGTTAGAGCTTTTTATTTATATGTTTACTTTAATGAGTTTATAATTTTTCAACATTTCACAAAATTGTTAGAATTTGTGTGGGAGGTACTAGAACGGGCGGGGCAATAACGCCCGCTTTGTGCTGGCCTGTAGGTACTATAAAAATATTACACTGCACAAAATTTCAAGTATTTTTATGCACTGGTATTAATGTTATAAGCTGTGAACTTATTGTAAAAATTGGTCCCTTTGTGTGGGAGGTACCAAAAGGGGCGTGACATTTTCGCCCATTTTTGTTTAGCTTATAAATACGGTGAAATAATTACTATGTATGAAATTTCATTGGATTCCCATGAGTAGTACAGAAGTTATAACAGTTTGAATATGTCATAAAATGTTAACCGTTTGTGCGGGAGGTACCACAAGGAGGGGTCCGAAATGGGCCACTTCAAAACATTAAGTAGGTTTGAGGAAAATATTACCACATACTAATTTGTAAGTCATTCGGTCACTCCTTTTCAGAGATATCATTGGCATAAACCAGTCAAACGGACAGACAGACGGACATTAAATAAGTCATATCTTTTGAACCCATTGAGCACCCATTCTGAAAATTTTATATTTTATGGAGCAATATGGGGGTAATATTCAGAAATAAAATTAAAAAAATTGAAAATACATTTTTCAGGATAATCAAGGATTAAGGACATTTTCGTCATTTTGATATCCTTAATACACATATACTTATTCTTATGTTTATAATACTTAGAAATAACGTTAATATCTTTAAGATGGTACTTATTTCAATTAAATCTGACTTTCCGTTCAAAAGTTATGGCGACTTGAACATAGCTTCATTTTTTACAAAACAATGTAGATGTCCTACTTTGGCACCCTATAAAATCTAAACCGCTACAAATTTTGACATACGGTAAACTATCATTATTTCGTAACATCTTGCAGTATGCGCATGCAAAATTTCAGCAAAATCAAAAATGTAAAATTTTCAAATCGTCATTTTTGGGTCGATTTTCTTTGGAATTACCCATACATGAAATTTGCGCTTTTTACAAACAAATTATTTATTCCAATTTTACGGTATAAATAACCGCTTTACAAACAAATTATTTATTCCAATTTTACGGTATAAATAACTTGATTATCTTTTGGCCTGAATTAGAAGTATGGTAACATTTAATAATTCTGTCAGAACAATGTTTTTATTCATACACTAAAAAAAAATTTGTCATAAAATTAAAGAAATGCTCCAAAGACGTCCTTAGACTTCAAAATAAGTACATTTTGTACTTAAAATTAAGAAAATTTACTTAAAATTAAGTAAATTACTTAATATTATTGAAATTATCTATATTTTAAGTACAAAATGTACTTATTTTAAAAACTAATGACGTCTTTGGAGCATTTCTTTATTTTATGAAATTTTTTCAGTGTATTAATCATTTGCTTCCTTTGGCTTTAGTTCAGTCTTGATAATTGAATTCTGAGAATATTAAGATATTGTAATATTGCGAGTAGTAAGCAGAATTAAATTTTGAAATGTATTTTGTCGCGTGTGACATCGATAAGAGCAAACTGCCACAAATCGGGAAGTGATCCAATATCAGTTATATTTGAATCAACATGGTTCTCATAGTGTAAAACAAAATAGAAAGTTATACAGTTATGTGCAATTTGTGTTGACAATTCTTTGCGACATATGGAAGCGTGCAAACATTCCAATTTTCGGAAAAACCACTATACGTAAATTACTCATTCGTCTTTTGGATAAATATAATTAAACACCCGGCGTATTTCACAAAAAAAGAATGGGATACAATTTTTAAAATTTCTCTATGTAAATGCAATATTAAATCCAATATCAAATGTAACTGTCCGTCAAATAAAAAAAGACCAAGATTGGAGTCTGTACATCACTCAGATGCTGGTACGTTCGAAATGTGTTCAATTGTAGACACTGTTGGACTTTCATATACAGATGAATACGTTCCGAGCACCAGCGAGTAAGATGACTGTGAATATGACAAAGTGGAAACAGAAAATTTTGACTTGAAAACTTCGGACATATCTCTGCAGAATTATTCACTGGCCTTGGATCGTACTTATACATCTAATCGGTTTGGACTCCTGCTTGCTACAACCTTAATAAAGGATTTTAGAATATCTATTGCTTCAAAATCGAAGAAAGAGTTTCCTGACTTAAGTGAAAAAATGTTAAATACTTTGACGGTCTGGTTATAGATAAAAATAAAATTCGTAAAGAGCGTGCTAAATACAGAATTAAAGTCAAAGCCGCTACTACCAATATTGATGTTTTGTCATGTATTTCTAACGACGGGAAGAAAGATCAAACATTAAAAAAACTTAAAGCTGGAGATCGTATAAAACTAACAAGACACGTTGAAGAACATATTACTCTCTTGAAGGAACCTTATTCAAAATGTATCGGTTGTACAACACCAGAAAGTGGTAAAGGTATAGATGGTCGGAAAGCTATTGTAAACTTCCTAAGATTAGAAAATTATTGCCTTGATAATTTGGTTATGATAACTTGCGATGGGGCTCCTGTAAATACTGACTACAAAACAGGAATTAATGCATGTATGGAGAAGTTTTTGCAGAGACCATTGCAGTGGAACGTTTGTTTTCTGCACTTCAATGAGTTGCCTCTTAAAGCCTTAATTATAAAACTATTTGGAAAACAAACTAGTTCAGGAGTTTGAACCTGCATGTGTGCAGTTTTATGCCGAAAGCCAATTTGCTCATTACCAATATTCAACTAACTATATAATTAGTATCCCAGATACATTTTTAAATCTTATTAAAATATGTATATTAATAATAATATAAAATATATAAATATATATGAATTCCCTGTCATTCACAAAATACGGAAAGATTTGTGCGTGTCGTCAGAGAATCAACTATGGCAGTTACGGATGAAAAATGCCTGGGACAGATTTTGGCAAAATCTGGGAGCCGCGATAAGTACCGTCAACAGGATTCTCGGCAGGATTTAGTTGAAAAAAGCACTTAAAAATAAACAAACAAGTTAATTTGTATGTGATACATACTTAGGTTTTTAATTTATAAATATTTAGAAAATAAAACTGGTTGATTGAAATAATGTTTTCTTATTTTCATATATCTACTGGCAAAGGTATGCGAAAATCAAAATAACTTTTTTTTCGAATTTTTCATATTTTATAAACTTTATAACTGGGATATTCTCATTGCTTTAAGTCTTGTTGAATACAAATGTTTCACACGTATACAGCTCGATTTGTCTCTCGTACAAGCTGTCTGTTGGCAAATACATTACTCGATGTGATTATTTTTAAATAATTATTTTAAATACTTAAATAATTAGTAAAATACTAATTATTTTTATTACGTAATGTACTCGTAATCGTCCTCAAATCAAGAGCGTTTCATGGCACTAAATTAGCAAAAAACATTCGTATTTCAATTCTGATTGTCTTTGGCCGGTAATTATTGCCGACGAATTCGTTGATTTTCAGTAAGTTTTTTTCTTAGTGTACTTGTGCTATTGCATTAATCCTACATTTATCTGTGACTGGTGTTGACAGCAAATTACTATTAATTTCAGTTTAAAAATTATGTTGCGTCGAAACTTTTTTATCTCCCTGTAAATTCAACTACACCGAGAGAAAAACCTTCATATGATCAGTGTAATCTAAATCGCATCAATGAAAAGTAATGTTGCGATCAAGTCTAATTGAATTTAGTTTAATTTCCCAAAAATTAATTAAATCTGACAAACAAGCGTAATTTTCATTTATACTTATCAAATGGTTTAACCGGAGAAATTTAACTTTCGCTTTAAGGCAAAACGGAGCCATTCGATGGCATAGTTAAAATGCAGTTGCCAAAAGAATACAGTTAATCCGTTGGCTCAAAGAAACTCTGTGCATTCATTGGCCGACCAATTAACGCTTCTGACATTATTGAAGGACGGTCGGGCGGACGGACTTTGACGTTCCTCGCCCCTTTGGTAAACATTTGATATGCTCACATACTCGCGCGTTTTCATTTCGCTGTGAACCCTGAATACGGACTATAGCAATTGTTTGTTGCCGCATGAATGGTTGCACCAACAGAGACGCATAATACCCGGAGCCACAATCCCATGTCCAAACAACTTTTACTGGCACTGGCATCATTTGCGTGTTTTTGTTTTTTTGTCGTTGTTTTGGTATGGAAAAAGGATTCGCACAAAATTGGTTTTTGACAAAAGCAAGAGTGGACAATTGCACATTGTGCCTACACTCAGATAAGCACAGGATAGAAGTCCTCGTAATCCAATGTAACAGGAGGACAAAACATCAAAACAGATTAAGGCCGGGCAGCACTACTCGCGTTCTAATTAAAAACCATAAAAAATTCACAGGGACATTCACTTCGAATATATGGGCGACGAGATGCTGTAAATGTGCACATTTGCCATACTTTGAAGGTGGGCATTGGACTAATGTGACGTCCTTTGAGAGCCAACATTTTATGCGTGAAAAGCGATGTTAACGCTTTGAAAATTGGCAATTATCGACATACATGCATTGGATTAATCTTGAATTGGTTGAAAACAGGTAATACCCTCCAGTGCAAGGAGAGCAAAAAAATCATCATAAATTATGTATTTACCAATCTTACCAATCGAATTTAATGTGTGCCTAAAAATATCATTGTACGAGTAATTTAGAAAGCAATTTTTTCTGCGATACATTTAATAGGTGCATGAACGATTTTATTACATTTTGGTTTGAATTTATTTTAATAAGACACGTGTTGATCCGTGTTCAACAAGAATTACATTATGTCCCATGAAATAGTGAAATAATGAATTAATTAATATTAAGAAGTAATTTGAAGTTAACAGTCTTTTCATAATTAAGTTTTCGTTAGTACAACTGAGATTTAACTGAAAAGCTTTCACTAAATTGTGCTTGGTTGGTTGAGCTTCAACTTCGTCTGAGTTTTCCACTTTCGCTGCATAACCACCAGAAGAAGCTCACGCTCTACGGTACTTAGGACTGCGTTCAAAGGCGTTTTATACATTATAATTATTCAATAAACCAAACATTGAATTACAAAATCAAATCTACCTTTTGTGTTTTTTGCTTTTATTTTCATACGAAAATCTTATTTACAACTTGTGAGGAACATATCAATAAAGTAATACAGTCCACTTCCAGTAACCCTCACAAGATTGTACAACAAGTATCCTGCATTTTAAAACTCGGATCAAAAGGTTTTTATACGATAAATATTTATTATACCCTCATTTGCTACAAAAAAGTATAACACATCGAAGGTCACTCCTAAGACCCTGAGTATGCTTGGCGAAATTCTGTTTTAGGACATTTTAAGTAATTTGAGAAAACCAGGAGGAATGTCTTTCAGTTTACCCGCCCCTATTGATGCCTCCCTCGAAAAGTTAACAGCGTATAACATTATTAGCAGTACATGCAACTACTAGATACGAGGTGTGTTCAAAAAATATCGGACATTTTTAATTTCCGCGGGCTACGTGTATTTAATTTTTGATATTTTTGTAGCGTTATGTTGGTACTCATGTTCCTTACTTATGATGACAAGGTCGGCCATTTTGAATGTTTAGTTAATTTTTGACAGCTGTTGTGCTTGGATGCTTGGTTTTAATTTGTCTTCGATTTTTATCTATTTCAGAAAATGGATCAAAGAATTTGCATAAAATTTTGCGTGAAAAACAAAATAAAGTGCGCTGACGCATTCCGAATGTTGACTGTGGCATATGGTGAAGCTACCTTGGACCAAAGCAACGTTTATCGGTGGTACAAAATGTTCGTAGAGGGCCGAGAAGATGCGAAGGACGAACAGCGTGCCGGACGCCCGGCAGGGGGGCGTGGTGCATTATGAGTTCTTGCCCCAGGGTAGTAAGGCCAATAAAGAATATTACCCGCAAGTTATGCAAAAATTGCGCGAAGCAATCCGCCAAAAACGCCCGGATTTGTGGAAGAACAAAAACTGGCTGGGGAATTACTTTGAAGGGGACAAAATATATATTAATGAATAAATAAATACTTTTTGAAAAAATACAAAATTCGCGATATTTTTTGAACATACTGCGCATTTCGTGCTGTGTAATTCCAGTGTAAGTTCAGTGAAAAAACCCGTTATTGGATAATCCCTTTTGGTACCTCTCACACAAAATGATTAAATTTAGCTATGTGTGATGGTTATAACTTTATACCCCTGCACTGCGCTTAAAAACCTCTTAAAATTCGAATATCTAATAAAAGCTAAGCAAGCACAGTCCTGATTCTACACTAGATACACTACTTACCCTAAATAATATTTATTTATTTATACGAATTACAGTACAAAGTAAATGTATATTCTAATTTTACGGTCCAGTGAAAAGCCGGGTGGCAAATAACATGTCACTCAAAGGCGAGCACGCTACCAACTGGCCTACTGGGACGCTCACTAGAGTATTATATAATCAGTTCTTCCCCACTTTAGTCTTTGTAATCCTTGTTACTTTCCCGTGGCTCTGTGGTTACCCTGTAACCTGGCTTCCAAAATACGATGATTCGCACTGCGAAGACCACTTCTTATACATAGTTAGAATAATTAGAATAATCTTCAATTTTCATTCAAAGCATATTTTACTTGACTTCAAGTGTCATATATAAGTTTACTAAGCTTAAGTCGGTGGTTTCGTATTAAGCGCAACGAAATGAAATAACGCTCAAGGGATAAATGTGAAATAATATGCAAAATAAATAAAAAAGACCCAAGTAATAAATTAAATAATCTCAAAAAAATTAGCCCAATTTAAAAAAGTAACGCTAACCAAAAAAATATGAAATTATCCCCACTAAAAAATCCGAGGAAATGAAATGAACCCCAAAATAATAACCGCAAGGTTGGAGGAATTAAAAAATGGAAAACAATTCTGCCGTTTCTTAACCACAGAACCTATTGCGACAAAACTTGGCATGTTTGTAGTTTTGAACACACTAAATGGCGAAAATACAAAAAATATGTTTCGACTTCGACTACATATACTGTATATCAACCGTCCCAACACCTTGCAAGACCTTATTAACAATATTGAGGCTGAAATTTGCAGAATACCAGTCGACATGCTTGTTAGAGTTCATGAAAACTTCAGAAAACGTATGCAGCAGTGTGTGGATAGCGAAGGTCGACATTTGTCACATACACTATTTAAAACCATGTAATGTATAAATTCCCTTACTGTTTAATATAATTAAAATATAAAATAAATTTTTCTAAGGTTCATAACTTTTTTATTTCATTCCCAAATAAGCTAATTACCGGGCTCCACCTTGACTATATAACTTCAATTGGCCATATAAAGAGTGGATTCGTAAGAGCTTCCGGATTTTATTTAGTAGAAGTATTTGGGCACAAAGAAGTTATATGCACGAGGCATGAATACTGCCGAATTTCGAAAAATCGGTTCAGATTTAGATGTAGCGCCCATATACATATATGAGTATGTCCATTTCAATTTAGAACATTAGCGGTATAGAAACTGTATTTTACAACCGACCTTTGTGAAAATAGGCCTCTTGATATAATAATAAATACACAGTTGTAGATGTGAGGAAAATCGGTTGAAATTTGGATATAGCCTCCATATATGCTTCAGTAATTTAAAATTAGAACTGAAATGCAAACAAGTTAGCGTTTTGAAAATCTATTTAAATAAAATATATTTGGAGAAATTGCTAAACAATAAATTTATTTGTATTTAATATGCGCTCCAAATAAATGTTATTGATTTTAAAATATATATATATGTGTTCAGAAATGTGTAATACAGTGATGGTTGCTAATCCGAAGTACATTTAATCCGAATATCTAGTAATCCGTACATATTCAGTTGCATTAGAGATTCTGTAGACCGAATTGGTTGCAACTCAATAATCCGAATTGTGTGTTTCTATTCAATAACAAACAACAATGTGTATTGTTCAATGAAGAAATACCGTTCGAATAATTTTAGGGAGGTGTTTCTGCATATACTCGTATGTAAGTCTCATGTCATTTGTCTGCGATTGTCATTTGGAAAAAATTTACGTGATTGAAGAGTTAATAAAAGGGGTAAAGGGTAAACAACTGACGCAGAAAATATAGGGTGGTGATGCTACAATATGTTATATAAAGAAAAAAGATGGGTAAACCCCTATAACGACTACATTTGTATCACAAATGAAACATTTACCGATTCGCTGAAAATTCTAATCGTAAGTTTCTTAAATAACTCTGACCTGTGAAACCTGGGGCCAAATCACGACATTCAATATCGAGAATTTTTCTATAGAAAAGCCATTTTAATATTTGTTAATAAGAACAAGTAAGAAAGTTCAGTCGAATCCTCTCACCTTGAGACCAAGAAATATTCGGATATTTGTTTAGGTCTTGTTGTTTCAATTAAATTATTATCAATTTATTGCAATGAGAAACTAAAATTATAAAAGTATGCACTGTTGTTAAATGTATAAGCTTTCTATGGGAGGAAACTAAAAGGGCGAAATAGTCCATACGAGTGGGAGGTACCAAAAGGGGCATTCCAATGATGCACATTTTTCACAGAACTGTAGTTACTATAAAAGCATTATACTATACAAAATTTCAAGTATTTGTATGCACTAGTATTACGGTTATAATCTGTTAACTTTTGGTTAACATTTTTGGCATTTATTTTTTGAAGATTATGTCTATCAAATGTTGGCCGCGGCTACGTCTCAGATGGTCCATCCGTTGAGTCCAATTTTCGATGACTCGTTCGAGCATTTCGACTGGTAACTGGCGAATGACACGCGTGATGTTTTGCTCCAAGGCCTGAATCGAAGCGGGTTTGTCCGCATAAACTTTTGACTTTACATATCCCCACATGAAAAAGTCTAACGGTGTGATATCACACGATCTTGGTGGCCAATCGACTGGCCCAAAACGTGAAATTATCTGCTCACCGAAGTGTTCTCTCAATAAATCGATTGATTGATGCGATGTGTGGGAAGTGGCGCCGTCTTGATGAAACCAAATGTCGCCGAGATCACGAGCTTAAATTTCAGGCATCAAATAGTCGGTTATCATGACACGACATAATTTTTGAAGAAATGTGGACCGATGATTCCACCGGCCCACAAACCACACCAAATCGTTGTTTTTTCTGGATAAAGTGGTAGCTCTTGAATCTCTTCACGTTGCTCTTCGCCCCAAATGCGGCAATTTTGCTTGTTTACATACCGATTGAGCCAGAAATGGGCCTCATCGCTGAACAAAATTTGGCTCAAAAACGTCGGATCTTCTTGGAACATTTCAAAAGCCCATAGAACGAAGCGATGTCGCTTGAGAAGGTCGGGCAGCTTCAGTTCAAGCTGTATTTTGTATGAATTATGATCTCGACGTAAAATGCGCCATGTCGTTCCATACGTCATTCCGAGTTGCTGCGAACGGCGTGAATCGACTCTCCACGGTCTTCGTGTACACTCTCAGCTACGGCCGCTACATTTTCTTCACTGCGTGCTGGACGTGGTCTATTCGGTCGAATATTATCCAATAATGAATTATAACACATAACTTATTTCTTCTATAGTATTCTTCTATCGGCATGAATACTGCTGTTTTAAATAAATCAAACTCATCCCAATTAAAAAAATACTTTTTTCGTGAGCCTGTAATCCGAATTTTTCGATAAACCGAATCGGGGTCTGCAATCAATTATTCGGATTAGCAAAAGAGAATATTGACAAGTGTGAAGAAGATCGTTTCAGACTTACATACATACGATGTATTTTCGAAGGAAAGAGCGAAATTAAATTTTTCTCAAAAAATATTTATTTTTTAATCAATTTCTAATTTTTTCCCTTCAAAGTATTTCCCCTCAGATATAATACAATTGTGGCAACGTTTTTTCAATCCTCGAAGCAGTTCAGATATGCACTTTTTGGTATGTCTTTGAGCTTTGTCAGCCATTCGGTTTTTATCTCCTGAATCGTAGCAAATCGCCGTCTTTTCATGGGTCTCTCCAATTTTGGGAACAGGAAAAAGTCGCAGGGGGCCAAATCCGGTGAATACGGTTATTGAACCATGATTACGGCATTTTTGGCCAACAAATTACAAAAAAGCAATGACGATTGAGCGTTACCCACCACTGACCTACCTCGCGATTCATAGACAAATCGCTTAATATCCAAGTACAAAAATAGAACCCATCAAAATCTTGGTAAGTACATGTCATTACCACTCGCATTACCAGGTAATGATATCTCGTTACATGTGGTAACGTCATTTACTTACCAAGATTTTGATGGGTTCTATTTTTGTACTTGGATATTAAGCGATTTGTCTATGAATCGCGAGGTAGGTCAGTGGTTGTGATGCTGAACTACGAAACCATGAGGTAGCGAGTTCAATCCCAACTCCCGGCAAATGAAATTTTTCATCATATGACGACAAGAATCGATAACTACTCTCTCCCAAGTATACGCTCTACCCAATGTTACCAATTTTACGCCCTTCTACTTTCTCACCACATTCCTCCACTGATGGTAGTGAACAAGCAATAGCAACCCCGAAATATCCACTACCACAAAAACACACTCGTAAAATTATTTCTTTTGTCCACGCTTACTTTTACTATAATTGTAAGCGTGGAGGTAAGTGATTATTTTTCAGCTGCTTGTATGCTTGAGTGGAAGCACTTTCCTCCAATGACATGGAGGTGATAACTTTAATACAACCTCGTTTCCGTGTATCATATTTAGATGAGTTTTTATTTAGGATTAGATAAATCTTACATATAAGGTGATTCGATAAAAAAACATCACGCACAAAATGCTTTTAAAATGTTTATTTATCAGCATTCTGGCCAATTTGTATACCCTACACCATACTGTGGTACAGGGTATTATAAGTTTGTTTCACGGCAGATGTTTGTAACACCTTAAAATAACACAGCTAGACCCACCTTAAAGTATACCGATCGACTCAGAATCACTAGCTGAGTCGATTTAGCGATGTCTGTCCGTCCGTCTGTCCATGTAAAGTTGTTCGTCGACTACAGGTCGCAATTTCACTCCGATCGTTCTGAAATTTTGCAGTTTAGAGTATTTCGCGGCTGTTAAGATCGCTATTGAATTTGAAGAAAATCGGTTAAGATTTAGCTATAGCTCCCATATATATGTTTCGTCCGATTTGGCCATTTAGTCCTATAGAAGCTGTATTTTACATCCGATCGTTTTGAAATTTAGAATGGTAGAGATTCTTGATCCATGAACCAACATTGCCGAATTTGAAGAAAATCGGTTAAGATTTAGCTATAGCTCCCATATATATGTTTCGTCCGATTTGGCCCTTTAGTCCTATAGAAGCTGTATTTTACATCCGATCGTTTTGAAATTTAGAATGGTAGAGTTTCTTGATCCATGAACCAACACTACCGAATTTGAAGAAAATCGGTTAAGATTTAGCTATAACTCCCATATATATGTTTCATCCGATTTGGCTCTTTAGATCCAATCGTTTTTATACCCTACACCACACTGTGGTATAGGGTATTATTTAAGTATAAAATGTCCCAAAAGTAAATTTATGTAAACAATTTATACATGAATTACAACATTTATATATCAGAGTTATTCAATATTACGAGAGTGGTGTAGGGTATTATATAGTCGGCACCGCCCAACTTTAGCCTTTCCTTACTGGTTTATTTTATTTTTAATTTTTTCAAAACTTTCAAAATAATGACCGCTCATAAATGTGGTTTCTGTAACAAATCTGAAAAAATGAGAATCACAAAAAAGTCGTCAACATTTTTTCCAAAGAGATACATTCGATTCATAATGAGATACATTCACTTAATTGTAAATAAAAACGAAAGATGTTCATCGATTTCTATGATCAATGTCTATTTTGTTCATAGGTTATGTCGCTTTTCGTGAAAGTTATAAGACTTACACTTTTTTCCACTTTTGACCACCCCGTAGACTGCCAACAGATACATATACACAAAATTACAACACCCTCTAACAAATTGTGCAAAATATCTAAATTTCAAAATTTTGCCTATATAGGCGGAGCCACCCCCATTGGTCCGATCCCGCCCATTTTTGGACCATCACGTAGACTGCCACCAGATATATATACACTAAATTGCAGCACTCTCGCTAACAAATTCTTCAAGATATCACAATTCCAAAATTTGGCTTATATGGGCGGGGCCACGCCCATTGGTCCAATCCCACCAATTTTTGGACGAATCACTTAGACTCCCAGCTACTTTCAGTTGGGCCCCAGAAAGCTCAGGAATGATGGCCCACCTGGCATCAAGTCCAGTCCCAATCATACCAATAAGCCAAGATAGTAGGAATCTAGTTAATATATTCGTAGGTACGGACAGTAGGAATCACTCAAAACAAATGATAACTCCAAATTGGCTTATATGGGCGGGGCCACGCCCTCTCAGTCAAGATCTTATATAGCCTATGTCACCCGCTAGGCTTTTCTGAAAATTTCATCAAAATCGGTCCAGCCTTTTCGGAGTCCATACGTAACATACACACATCCAATTTTATATATCGATACCTCCATTCTAAACAATGCTAAGTGCAAAAAGGTAGTTTTTCAAGAGAGGCGATCAAAGTTTGATGTATTTTTTAAATTTGTGCGAAATTCCTTTATAATGAAAATCGATTGACCTGTACTGTTTTGTGAATAACTTTTGATTGGTTTCAGGGATAATCACCAAATTTTGACTGAATAATTTTTGGAAATTAAAAATGCAATCTCCCAAACCAAAAGCCAACCAAAGCAAATGCTATGTATGCCATTTTTAACTGGAATGTATAATTTCAAAACAAGGAAAAACATTTTCTTTATACCCTCACTTTAGTGTGACGAGGGTATATATCATTTGCTACGGAAAAAAGTGTAACACATCGAAGGAGTGACCTAAGACCCCAAGTATGTTCGGCGGAAATCCGTTTTGGGTCATTTTAAGTCGAATGAGTAATGTCCGTCCGTCTGTCTGTCTGTCTGTCTGTCTGTCTGTCTGTCTGTCTGCTGGCTGGTGCGCACGATAACTCTCGAAAGGAGTAACCGATTGACTTCAAATTTCGTATGTGGTAATATTTTTTTCTATCTCCGGCTAAGTTCGAAGATGGGCCATATTGGTCCACTCCTTCTGGTACCTCCCCCACAAAGGGTTAAAATGTTGTGAAATATTGATTCTTTAATAACTGCTATTATACGTATTCGAATCTTCTGAAATTCCACACATAGTATTAGTTTGTTAGTCGCTATCAACTCGAGGAAAATGGGCGAAATTGCCACGCCCCTTTTGGTACCTCCCACACAAATGCACCATTTTGCACTAAAAGTTAAAAGCTTATAACAATAATACCAGTGTTTAGAAATACTTGAAATTTTGTACAGTGTAATGCTTTTATAGTGCCTACAGTACACTGAAAATGGGCGTTATTGCCGCGCCCCTTTTGGTACCTCCCACACAAATGCATCATTTTGCACCAAAAGTTAACAGCTTATAAAATTAATACCAGTGTATAAAAATACTTGAAATTTTGTACAGCGTAATGTTTTTATAGTGCCTACAGTCCATTGAAAAATGGGCGTTATTGTCACGCCCCTTTTGATACCTCTCCCACAAAGGTACCATTTTGCACCAAAAGTTAACAGTTTATAACATTAATATCAGTGTATACAATTAATTGAAATTTTGTACAGTGTAATGTTTTTATAATGCCTATAGTCCAGTGAAAAATGAGCGTTATCACCACGCCCCTTTTTGTACCTCCCACACAAAATGGCCAAATTATACCACAATTTAATATCTCAACGTTAATATACCAGTCCATATAAACGGTTACAATTCGGCACAGTGCAATGTATTTAAAGTATCTACTGTTCAGCGAAATATAGGTGTATTTCTTAAACCCCTTCTGGTACCTCCCACAAAAATTGACAGAATAATTTGTGTAATATTCAATATTACATTACTCACAAAGTGAGGGTATACCTTAGTCGGTTTACCCGACTGAAACTTTCTTACTTGTTTTTTAAATAAAATATATTTGGAGATATCATAAACAATAATTTTATTTGTATATAAACACATATTTTGTTTGAGAAAATTAGTTTGCAAATATATTTTGTTGTAATATATTAATATATGCATTCCAAATAATATATATTGATTTTCAAATAAAATTTAGTTCCTCAGAAATATATAATATTTAAAAATTTGTGTTCCAAATATATTTTCTGTCGATTCAAACATATCAATAAAGGCAATTTTGCCCCGTGTATTTGTTTATGATAACAGCTTTCCAAACATATAATATTTGAGTGTGTCGAATACCATATATTTCCAATTTATGATGGAATTGAAGCAGTTTAGGAAAAACAGTTCGTAAACGGAATAAGAACGCATTTGGAAGCAATAGTTCAAACAGCCGTCCTTTGTGGTCGACAAGGCTTAACTCTAAGAAGAAGTTGTGATACAGGCAGAATCTATTCAAATGAAACTATTCAAAATGATGGCAATTTCAGAGCCTTGCTAATGTATCGCACGATAACGAATTTAAATTTTAATAGTCACTTGACAAATTCATCACGAAAGGCAATGTCTATAAGCAATCGTGTTCAAAATGAAATTATAAGTATTTGTCAAACTCTTATATGCCGACAGCTTATTGAGATAATCAATGATTCCAAAGCTTTCACCATCTTGGCGGACGAATTAGCTGATATTTCAGGGGTTGAGCAAGTTTCAATGTGTATACGGTACCTTAATGAATACGATGGGCGATATACAATTTGCGAAGATTTTTTGAGTTTCGTCTCAACAAAACAGTTTGATGGAAAAGGTTTGGCTGAAGTTATTCTAAATTTCCTCGAAACGTCTGGTATTGATTGTAAGTATTTATTTGGGCAATGCTATGACGGCACAATGAACGGAGAATTTCATGGGGCGCAAGCATATATCCAAGAAAATTACAGCTTAGCACTATATTCACATTGTGCAGCTCACAGCTTCCACTTGGTTGTAAGTTACGCATGCAAAGTAGTCCCAGTTAGAAATTGTTTGTCTAGGCACTATCCAAACCATAAAATCCTAAAAGGCAAATAGCTCTTCTAGAAGCAATTTCTAATAACAGGAATCTCCGTGATGATAAAAAGCGCAACTCGATGGGTAGAACGATATGAACCCACCGCCAACACAATTACAATAGACTTTTTCTCACAAAATGCATAATCCTCTTTCAGAAATTTATAACTTTGTTCAGCGGACTGTTAAAGAAGTTGGATTTTTCTGCTTAAATTCTAAGAATGGTATCCCGTCCTTCATTTCGTTGCAGTCAGAGGATCGAGCTCGACCGAGCCAACTTCTTTTTATTCCAAGGAAACCTACAAACGCTGAATTTAATAAAGCCATTTTAATCCATATAACTTTTTTAAATTAAAACCAGTAAGGAAAGGCTAAGGTCGGGCGGGGCCGACTATATAATACCCTACACCACTCTCGTAATATTGAATAACTCTGATATATAAATTTTGTAATTCATGTATAAATTGTTTACCTAAATTTACTTTTGGGACATTTTATACTTAAATAATACCCTGTACCACAGCGTGGTGTAGGGTGTAAAAACGATTGGATCTAAAGAGCCAAATCGGACGAAACATATATATGGGAGCTATAGCTAAATCTTAACCGATTTTCTTCAAATTCGGTAGTGTTGGCTCATGGATTAAGAAACTCTACCATTCTAAATTTCAAACGAAAGATATATATGGGAGCTATAGCTAAATCTGAACCGATTTCAACCAAAATCAATAGGGATCTTTACAGCTGCGAAATACTCTAAACTGCAAAATTTCAGAACGATCGGAGTGAAATTGCGACATGTAGTCGACGAACAACTTTACATGGACAGACGGACAGACAGGTTAAATCGACTCAGCTAGTGATTCTGAGTCGATCGGTATACTTTAAGGTGGGTCTAGCTGTGTTATTTTCAGGTGTTACAAACATCTGCCGTGAAACAAACTTATAATACCCTGTACCACAGTGTGGTGTAGGGTATAATGAAGGTTCTGTATTTGAGTAACAACGACATTTGAATTTTAGCAGTGAAAATATTTTATATCCATAATCTACGGTGTTGCATACAAATTTTCATTAGTTTTCGCTTTACAATATTTAGATGACTCAACTAGAGTTTTTCTATGGCAAATGGGCCATATTGGTCCACTCCTTCTAGTAGCTTCCCACAAAGGGTTAACATTTAGTGAAATATTGATTATTTAATAACTTCTATACTACTTATTTGAATCCTCTGACATTCTACACATCGACAGTTTATATTTAATATCCTCTATCTTAAAAAACACAATTGTTCAGTAGAGCCAAAAAACCGTTTATATCCCTAATTTTAAAGAAAATTTAAATTGTTTGTTAATGTTTATTACACGTAACTACGTGAATTACTAAATAATATTTTTTTTTTAATATTTGCACCACGAGCCATTTTATGGAACATAGAGGGTATTGCTATTTAAAAATTCTTCATGTATAAAAAAAGATAGAGGGTTTTGCATAGTAAAAAAAATTATTTATGAATTCCACAAATTTTTTTAAAATATATAATTATACATATTATAATAAAAATAATAAATAATAATAACAATGATTTAATGATTATTTTTTTATTTAAGTATTATCTATTTCTGGGGGTTCATTTTTTAATCCATTTTCAAATTGTCATAGAAAATGGTATTCTTGTGGAATCACAGGTTAGATGTAAAAATAGTCATAATTTGAAAACTAAAGCTTCGACTAAAAAAATTTAACCAAATTCGGGTTTAGCATACTCTTTTCACCAAAGAACCATCTTTTAGAAGAAAAAAAACAAAAAAAAATAGTCCCAAATTATATGAAGAGATAGAGGGTATTGCATTCAGAAAAAATAAGTGTGTAAGATAGAAAAATTACAAAAATGACCATAAAATCTAAATTTTTGTTTTTTTTTATTTCCAAATTAGTACCATAGATGCGCCTTATTTTACCGAATATTTTAACATAAAAATCTCATTTTTGCAAAAATTGAAGATAGAGGGTTTTGAATATTAGCTCTCGACATAGTATTAGTTTATTAGTCACTATTACCTCGAGAAAAATGGGCGAAGTTGCCACGCCCTTTTTGGTACCTCCCACACAAGTAGACAATTTTGAACCAAAAGATAATAGCTTATAACTTTATTACCAGTGCATTTAAAGACTTGAAATGTTGTACAGTGTAATGGTTTAATAGTACCTACAATACAGTGAAAAATGGGCATTATTGCCACGATCCTCTTGGTACCTCCCAAACAAATGGGCCAGTTTGTACCAAAAGTGACCAGCATATAAATTGAATACCAGTGCATACAAATACTTGAAATTTTGTACAGTGTAATGCTTTTATAGTACCTAGAGTCCAGAGAAAAAAGACCGTTATTGGTTCGCCACTTTTGGTACCTCTCACACAAATGAACCACTTTGTACCAAAAGTAAACAGCTTTTAACTTTAATACCAGTATATACTTTAAAGTTATGAAATGCAATTTAAAATAATTTAAATAAAACAAACAAATAAATAAATTTAAAATTTTTTTTTTGAGACTCAAGGTGAGGGTATTCGTTAGTCGGTTTACCCGACTGAATTTTCTTGCTTGTTTTTAATGTTAATGACTATAAATATATATGCATTAAAAAGGTCAACCATCGATTTAAAAAAAAATGGTTCCATATGGGACCCCCCCAAAGAAAATCCTGCGCACGGCCCTGGACCCGTGTTAGAGCAAGGCAGTGCTATAAGAATTACATGTTGAGCGAGGGCTACCTGTACTAATTAGAAACATTTATGCGCAGTGCTTCCAGACGAATTTGACCCTAAATCTTCAAAATCAACTTTCGAAATCGCTATCCCAAAAATATATTATTTGAATATGTTTTTAAGCTTTTTCAGGCTAATGAAATGTTTCAAAAGCAGGTTTTTTATTATTAATTAAAATAATTGCTACCAACGTTACAATATGTTTTAGAAAATTGCGTTTCAGACCGTTTTTCAATATTTTTAAAATATCGTAGACCCAATATATGCAACGCTGTCTGTCAGTCATCTTTGGAATTAGCCTTCTTTGAAATATATTCACATTTTTCGTGAGGCACTCTTAAAGAAAATCTGCAGAAAACTACAAAATATGGTCTTATGATCGTAGATTGTCAATAAAGTAGACATGTAACTGGGCTACATGAATTACATTGCATCAATTATAAATATAAAAGATTCAAGAATTCACCATCACAAATGTGATAATGCAAACCGACAAATTTCTCCATGAATGCCGTCCACAATAGGACAAATACGCAGAATCATACAATCACTCGACTTTCGTTGTCCTTGCATACATTAAGACAAATTGTCTTTGGGACATTGTCGCGCTTGTAGCTCATTCTCTCGTGATGAACTCTTCACTTCCGCCGCATAAGTGGTGCGGAAGTTGAGTTCAAACTGGATATATGTGAATAGTTCTTTCTGGCATGCTCAGCAAAAGAATCTCATCTCAAATGAATATAAATTTCAGATCGTTCCGATTCTCGAGATAAATTGTGGGGTTACAAATGTATTTGTTCACAGGCAGCGGCAGCAGTCACTCTGAGGTCATTTTGTTTATTAACTTCAGTTTCGGGTTTGCCTTAATATATTTATTACGCCGCAAATGATAATAAATTACCTTTTATCAAAGGTAGGAATAGGGCCACCAGAAGAAACTACTTTCCATCGAGAGACACTCGTCGTCCACAAGTGGGAACGGACGTTTAGGTTGGAGGACTTTGCCAGTATGGAATTGATGTGGATTTAAATTGAGATGATATATTTTGCTGTCATTTTTTAGAGCGACGCTGTACGAGTAGTAAATCTTTCGTGAACAATCCTTGTGAAGTATATTTTCTTGTAGTGATATGTAGGTACTCGTATTTTATAAAAAATGGCATCATTTAAGCCGTTGTCGTTTTCGTTGTTCTAGTGGTATGGTGGTATGCCGGTATGGTGTGCATGTCGTCCTCCTTGCTTGGCTTGGTTGGGATTCACAACGTGTGTCGTTCATTTCCGTTGGCATTTTTCATAACTACGTCTCATGAATACATGAATGTCTTAAAAATGTCCAAAACGCAAAGAATATCAAGACGAAAAAACGAACTCGTCACAGAATGGAATATGGCCGAAATGCCCAACAAACTTCTCGTGTTTAGTCGCATTTATGGATTAGAGAACATACTACGAGTACATATTTCGGTTCAGATGATTTTAATATGCAAAAACATTGTCTCTGACAATACGACTTTTTTGGACTTATTGTGCCCCCGTATATTATAAATAATATATCTTCCATATCCCATAACAATATTAATTACAAATAATTCTGAAAAAATTACTCATGAATGACAAATTCTTTGCTGGGTATCTCGACATGGCTATAACATTAAAAGCGGTAAAGCAAGTCATGTCTCCTTAATATATGCAACATTTCGTGTTCGCAAAGGACTACAGAAATCGAGGATTCCACCGTTTCCTACATGATGGATAACTGGTAAATTATCCTTGGATCATTCGCTAAGAATAAATGTGTGCGAGTGTTCGTATGGGCTAACTAAAATATCGCTCACTTACTTCAAGAGTGACATAACTCAAAATTTAAAGTTTCCAAAACGAGTAACTTTAAGACAGTGTAAACAAATAAGTAACACGGAGCAATACGTTTTAAAAACACTGGAATTGTCCGTAATATGGTTGTTTATTAATTAGAAAAATTCGCATTTGTGTAAGGCAACCTAAAATTTTTTAATGTTGAATTATGTCAATATTGATCTAAATATGCATATGTACACTTAAATAAAAAATACATTATATTTCTTAAGACTATTATCTTACTTAAATATATTAAGTTTTCTCCAACACATCCAAATGATTTTTCTGGAGATTTTACATTTATATATCTTAAATCTAAATCTACTGGTAAGGCCATAGATATATTAATTAGACTTTCATTTATTAAATCCTCTAGAAAAAAGGGTAAAAAACGAGGCACAATCAAGAACTAAAAACTAAACTAAAAACTAAACTAAAAACTACAAACTAAAGATAAAAATAACAAAAATAAAAAGGTATTTACATAAAAAATACAAAAGGACTACACGAAGTAACCACTGACAGCATGTGAAGGCGGAGGCCTATTGCGCGGTGTTGCAGACTGTGTCATCGAGATCGTATGAGCCAAATCGCCTATTGTGGAACATAATCCGGTCCTCCGAATCAAATAGCGTTTCTCTATCTCGCAAATGCAGGAGACACATGGGAGTGAGATAACCCTCAGTTGTCCACAGGTGGTCGAAATCCTCTCGGCTTGTGCAGCAATCCTGTACCATCCCATTCGGGTGAGTAAGGCACTTCTCCAGATGTCTGATGGCTAACTCAGCCATGTAGCGATCTATCCTGGTGACTCCACTTTTATCATAGATCTCCCTACATGAGAGGAATGTATAACGTCCATCGATGTTTATTCTTCTTGGGAGATCCAGGCATTGCCGCAGAATATCTTTCGGCCATTCACACCTTTGATGGCGACCACTGTTCCTTCAATTTCGCCCAAGTTAGCCGTTATTCTTTCGCCTTTTATGGTGTCCTTCAGGAAAACTGCGGTTCCGCCACCTCCTTGGCCTATCTTGTTCTGCCGGAATGACTGGTATCCTCTCGGGTTAAGGCTGTGCACTTCCTTAAGTTTGTGCTAGAGGACGAGACTTGCAAGCAGGCCAAGTAGTCCCTGCATCTTCTCCTCAACAGTTTTCAGCCGTTTGTGGGTTTCCGCATATGCCTTCATTCGCTGCATACAGGTGAAGACGTCTTTTCGAAGGAGGCGCTTGCAATCAGCATTTATCATGCCCATTGCCCGGTTGACAACGGTGGCGTTAGCTGGTTGTGACGAGGGGATATTCCGCGTCATATTCGCATAAGATGCGCCAATCTCCGACACCGAAGGTGCATTTCTTGCTCGAGCGATTTGGGCCACTCTTGCGTTTTTATCCGCTGCTTTCTTCTCTTGCCTCTTCTTCTCCAGCTCAACTCTTTTCGGTCAGTCTTTGGCGCTGGCTACGTGACCATCTACGTCGCACTTGACACAAAGGGCAGGCTGTCCTTTCGTTCTCAATATTCCGCCGGTAACTGAAACTGAAACTCTACCATTCTAAATATCAAAACGATTGAATGTAAACTACAGCATCTATATGACTAAAGGGTCAAATCGGACGAAACATATATATGGGAGCTATAGCTAAATTTTAACCGATTTTCTTCAAACTCGGCAGTGTTGGTTCATGGATCAAAAAACTCTACCATTCTAAATTTCAAAACGATTGGATGTAAAATACAGCTTCTATAGGACTAAAGGGCCAAATCGGACGAAAGATATATATCGGAGCTATATCTAAATCTGAAACGATTTCAACCAAATTCAATAGGGATTTTACACTTTTGGTTCGTAGCAAATGATATATACCCTCTTCTCTAATGTGAGGGGATAACAAGTAAGAAAGTTCAGTCGGGTAAACCGTCTTATGAATCCCCTCACCTTGAGTCCCAAAAAAATATTCGTAAATTTATTTTTTAACCCTCACTTTAGTGTGACGAGGGTATATATCATTTGCTACGGGAAAAAGTGTAACACATCGAAGGAGTGACCTAAGATCCCAAGTATGTTCGTCGGAAATCCGTTTTGGGTCATTTTAAGTCGAATGAGCAATGTCCGTCCGTCTGTCTGTCTGCTGGCTGGTGCGCACGATTACTCTCGAAAGGAGTAACCGATTGACTTCAAATTTGGTACGTGGTAATATTTTTGTCAATCCCCGGCTAAGTTCCAAGACGGGCCATATTGGTCCACTCCTTCTTGTACCTCCCCCACAAAGTGTTAATATTTAGTGAATTATTGATTCTTTAATAAATGCTATACTACTCACTCGAATCTTTTGTAATTCCACACATAGTATTAGTTTATTAGTGCTATAACCTCGAGAAAAATGGGCGAAGTTGCTAAGTCCTTTTTGGTACTTCCCACACAAATTGACCATTTGTCACCAAAAGTTAACTGCTTATAGCTTTAATATCAATTCAAACATATCAAAAATGACGATTTTCTTCCGTGTACATTCTACAATAATTTCCACGAATAAATTTAGCAGAGTAATAGGTGACAATGTAAGTGAAATCTCTGACATTGTGCAATGCTACTCATTGCGGGTCAAACAGAGTTGAACATTGTAGCACCACCAAATCAAAATGGCCAGACCTGGAATATCTAAATTTGGTGTGCGACTAATACTTGGGATTTATTACTTTTAAATATGGCATGAATCTCCAATTTAAACCATTTTTTCTAGAAAATTTAAAAATGTCTAATCGCAAAGATGATATATGAAAGCCCAAAACTTTTTAGAGTCTGGCTTTTAAGTGAAGTGGAATAAACAAAGCTGTGTGTGAGGTATAGAGAAATAATTTTTATACTTTTTATTATGACTTTATGAATTAGTTTGTAACATCCAAAAGAATCAACTTACCGATCAATTTGGAACCCCTTTCTGAATCGATTTAGCTATATTCACATGTCTATCTGTAGAAGGTTTTCCAAATACAAACTGCCTCTTTTGGACTGCCTTTTATCTGGTCTGGACTAATGAAAAAACTTTCAAATTATCGATACATTATGTTTAAAGTATCATTTAAAAAAACTTTGAGAAAACATTTTAAATGCAGTCTTTTCATTAAAATCATTATACCACATGTATTTTTGTACTTTTGGAAACAGATTTAATTAATTCGGTTCCTTCAGGTAAGCAAACAATTTTTAAAATGTTTACAGTTTTCATCCAAATTTATTATTAAAAGTTCTGAGCTTATAACTTCAAATTACATAATATTATTTTTCTTTGGATTATAAACAGTGATGCCAACTTTTTCCGAAGCAAAAGCGTATGAAAAACTGAAAAAAGCGTAAAAAGGCACTAAACTATAATATTGCTTTAGTCGGAAGAGACGACAACATTATATCCGCCCCCATCAGAGCAGAATAAAAAGAAATATGTTTTGTCAAATTGTATTAAAGTTGTTTTCTTAATGAGAATAATATGTTCAAAAATGTTTATTTTATGGCTCTTAGATCCAAAATCAGGATATAGAAATATAAAGGGGACTACATTCAACATTGGGAAATATATGTTATGGAGTCTATATCTAGGTTTAGGTTAGGGTGGCAGCCGTATTTTTTTTACAAGCTCACATAGACCAGTTTAGGTCCCTAGTGTTACCACGGGCTGAAATGCCCCTCATCGAAACCAACCTGTTTGATATATAAATTTATCGATAGTACGAATATCAGTACTGGAAAGATCTGTTAGGCTGCCTAAAAAGGCCGACCCCAGTATGTCCAGTCGTCGTTTACTCAAAGCGGGACAGTCGCAAAGCAAGTGCTCAATGCTCTCCACTTCTTCCTCATCTCCACAGCTTCGGCAGAAGTCATTGGAGTCAATACCCAATCTTTTGGCGTGTTCGCCGATCAAGCAGTGTCCCGTCAGAACCTGTACTAACGTAGACAATCGTTTCCTCTCTAGTGCGAGGAGATATTTTGACCTTCTCAGGTCATACCTTGGCCAGATTTGTCTAGCTACCCTGCAGGTGCCGATTTCTGTCCATCTTTCGTTGGACTGCCTGATTGCCTCTTGCCTAAGCCAAAGCTTGCACGTGGATAGTGGCGCACCAATATATGCAAATTCTTCGAGAATTTGTAGTGTCGTCCCTTTCCTAGCAAGTTCATCGGCTTTGCAGTTCCCCGGGATATCCCTATGCCCAGGCACCCATATGAGGTGTATATTAAACTGCTCAGCCATCTCGTTAAGAGATCTGCGGCAGTCGAGGGCTGTTTGTGAATTTAGGGATGTTGCCTCCAGAGAATTGATGGCAGCCTGGCTGTCCGAGTAAATTACAACGCCAGTGTTGGTTACTATGTTGCGACTCAGCCACTTGGCGACTTCCCATATTGCCATTATTTCGGCTTGATAGACACTGCAGGTATCTGGTAGTCTGTGAGCTATATCCAGACTGAGTTCTTCACAGTGTACTCCGAAGCCAACCTTTTCATCAAGCTTCGAACCATCCGTGTAAAAGTGGAGATGGTTTCTATTACCTGGTATTCTGCCGACCCATTCATCTCTGGCGGGAATCATAGTGATGTAATTTCTCTCGAAGGTGTACACAGTTGGTGTATAGTCCACTCGGTCGGTTACCATAGCACTACACTTTGATATCCTCATGTGACCATAGTTTTTGTACCTCCACATTGATAGGCAGTTTAATCTTATTGCCGCTTTGGTTGCAACTTCTCTCGCCACAATATTAATCGGCAGTATATGGAGTAGGGCTTGTAGAGACTCGGTCGCTGTAGTCCTTAAGGCTCCGCTTATGCTCAGGCAGGCTGTTCTCTGAACCTTTGTTAGTAGGTTGGTAATGGTTAGTTTGTCAGTTGCCGTCCACCATACCACAATACCGTATAACAGTATTGGACGAACTACTGCTATATATATCCAGTGGACGATTTTAGGAGAGAGTCCCCACCGCGACCCTACATCCTTTTTGCAGGAATATAAGGCGACGTTGGCCTTCCTTACACGTTCCAATACGTTAAGTCTAAATAACATTTTCCTATCTAGAATTATTCCTAAAAATTTTGCACTTTCAGAAAAGACTAGATCTGTTCCATTTATCCGAGGTGGAGGGTCCACATGTGGGACATTATTCATCCTAGTAAAGAGAACCAATTCTGTCTTGTTGGGGTTAACGCCCAAACCGCTGCTTCTTGCCCATCTAGCCAACTTGTTCAGAGCCACCTGTAGGATGTCTCTGAGGACGTTTACGAATTTGCCACTCACTGCGATTGCCACGTCGTCCGCATATGCCACGACCTTGCAGCCACAACTTTCTAGATCTAGCAGGATTTCATTCACCGCTAGGTTCCAAATTAGTGGAGACAATACTCCTCCTTGCGGGGTCCCTCTGTTTACATACCTTGTTAGAGTTGTGGACCCTAGACATGCTGTTATGCGTCTTCTGGTGAGCAGACTTTGAATTAGTCTAATCAAACTAGTGTTAACTTTTAGATGTGAGAGTGCCGCAATTACCGCATCTGAGTGAATGTTGTTAAAAGCCCCTTCTATGTCAAGAAATGCCACCATGGTGAATTCCTTGAAATGCAGGGACGATTCGATAGTGCTCACAAGTTCGTGCAGGGCTGATTCTGTAGACTTGCCCTTATTGTAAGCATGTTGGTTCCCCGAGAGTCTATATCTAAATCTGAACCAATTTTCTTTAAATTTGATGGGTCCATTTCTGGTTGAAGGAACCGTTATATACTAAATTGTATGTACTTATAGATCTGACGAGAAACGGGTATTCTATGGCGCTTAGACCCAAAATTGGTATATCAGTACATATGACGGATATAAATAAACCTGCCACAAATTTCATAAAATTTGCCAGAGTTTATTATTGGCTCCATCAACTTTTCTATGCCAAATTTCGTAAAGATTTGCATGGATGCAAAAGCATGGATGACAAGCGAGATTTTCTTGAAATGGCTCTTGAAATTGGACGGAAAGTTTGCTTCTCAACAAAGAAACGTTTTGCTTTTTGTTGACAAATACTCGAAAGTGTTCAAAAAAATTTTGGAGCACCAGCTACCGAAATAATAATAAAAAACCCGTGGCTAATAATTTTCTGATGTACATTATTATTTATCTTTTAACAGATTCAGATGAACACGAAGAAGAATCTGCTGATATTGCGAAACCGTTACCCACATATGGACAACTTTCTTCATTAGTTGAACGTTTCCGTACCTATTTGGAAATGAAAACCAACGTACCAAATACTGTATTAACTTCTCTAAATGTTTTAGAAAATTATATTGAAGAAGAAAAGTGGGAAAATGAGCTTCAAACCAAAATAACTGACTACTACAAATAAAAAACGTTAAAAGGAGCAAAATTGTTTTTATTTTCTATATAGCGAATTTTCTTTATAACGAAGTAAATATTCAGTCCCTTTGAATTCATTATAGAGAGTTTCGACTGTATATGTTCCTCCTGATTTGGTATCAAATCGCTATAGAAATTGTACTTTTCTTCCGATCATATAGATCAATTTAGGAACGAATATTGCTTAATTTAGCGATTATCGGTTCAGAATTAGATAATATGTTCCTACCTGTTTAAGCCAAAACTATATAAAACTCTTCCTCAAATTGCCACTGACTTTTTACAGTGTACCGATCGTACAATTCACTCCTTCAGATCAGCTTACTCTTTTATGCATCCTTGCAGAGTAATTGCCTTGATCTTGCAAATGAATTTACCGGTTATTTGAGTATTCGCTACCTTCGTCATCTGGGTATGTTTAGTTTTTAACGAGACACTTACTCTCAACAACTCTTGTTCTCTTGTTCTTACAACATAACAACCATCTTGTCCTTACAAGGTAATTTTGCTTTCAATAAAGCTTATTTATTTAATTTATGAAAATATACTTAACACCCCGTGTTTTATTTCTATTTATTTTTCATAAAACCCTCGCTCAGGGCGAAACATTTTGGTCCTTCGAACCGGATTATTTGATTTTTCGAGCCTATTTAATCGGTCTACTTTTTTCTTCCATTCAAGTGTTTGCGGATCACGTCCAATAACAATCACCACATCTCACTCTAATTTTCCGACATTATTTTTTAATATTTCATCGATATGAGGTATGTATAGTGCAGTGTATAGTTTAGTAGTGAGCTCGCGTTCATTTTAATAAATTAATAAACAAAGAATCCCAAAAAATTCCCTACGCAAATTGCCAAAGAGCCGCCTTACGATGTTCGCGAAACAAACGAACGTACATACGTGCGAAAACTTATGTGCTTTGAAATAAATAAACCCACATAGAAACGGACGGACAAAATTGTTAAAGATCGGTCGCTGCCCTTTATGACAACAAACGTCGAACATATACATAATTATTATTGGAAACAAAACGAAAAAAAATAAATAATTATTTTAGAATCTTCTTTGTATATACACATCAATTTGTAGATTGTAGATTTTCGATGCTTTCTTCCGTGCCCAGGTGGCGGGGTCTACTGCGGCTTTGGACTGTAGCGATCCGCTGGTGGAATTTTCTGAGGGGTTTTTGGCTGATGGTTCTGTTGTAGGTGATCTGGTCAGATGGGAAGAGGGTGGATTTGTTCGTTCTTCTGATGTTGCTGGGGCTCTTGCGGGGCGCCCTGCTAGACGCTCGTCTGGTGTGGATGGCGTTCCGGATGTGGCTCTGAAGAGGGCTGGTGAGGTTCTTTTTGTTTTCTAGACGGTTCTCTTCAATCATTGTTTCAACTTGGGCTATTTCCCTGCCGCTTGGAAGGAGGCGATGATGGTTCCAGTGTTGAAACAGGGTTCTGACCCAGGGCGTTGTGGCAGCTATAGACCGATTTCTCTTCTCTCGGCTTTCGGTAAGGTTTTTGAGTCCATCATATTGGCTAGGATCTGGAGGTTCGTTGAGGACAGGTGCGTTCTCAGGGACTTCCAGTTCGGTTTTAGGAGGGGGCAATCTACCACTCATGCGTTGTGTGCTTTTGCTGACTATGTCGTAGGGGGATTGAATAGGAGGCAGGGTACGATGGCAGTCGGGCTCGATTTTTCTAGGGCGTTCGACTCTGTTTGGCATGATGTGATCCTCCACAAATTGCAGGGCTTTGGTTTTGACTTCCAGACCTGTAGACTCGTTGCTAGCTTCCTTAGGGGTCGCTTCTTCAGGGTGAAAGTGGGCGAACAGGTTTCCGGCAGGAAACCGGTCCTGGCGGGGGTACCTCAGGGTTCCTTGCTAGGACCTATGCTCTACAATTTGTTTGTCAGCGACATACCAGGACCCCCTCCTGGTGGGTTGCTGCTTGTGTATGCCGATGATGTCCTCCTGGATTTTTCGGGGGTTAGGGCCAGCAATGTTGAGAGGTGTGTTAGCACCTACCTGACCGATCTTCACGAGTATTTCTCCAGGTGGGGCCTTCGGCTCAACGTGGGGAAATGCTGCGCGGTCATCTTTAGAGGTAGGCCGGGGCACTTGTATTTTCGCCGCTACATCCCTGTGTTGCGCATAGGTGGTGAGCTGATAGGCAATTCGGATAGGATCAGGTACCTAGGGGTCCTTTTCCACGATAGATTCGATTTCTGTAGGCACATTGACTACGTTCTCGATAGGGCGAGGAAGATGTACTTTGGATACCAAAGTCTTCTGCGAATGAGGGGTGGACTCTCCCCCGATGTGACGCTACTGATCTACCGGCAGGTGATCAGACCGATCATCGCATACGCCTTCCCGGTATGGTTCGGCATTTCTGCCCATCAGATGGAGAGGTTGAGGATATGGGAGCGGCGAGTTCTTAGGGGATGTTTGGGCATTCGGCCCCGTATTCTGGAGGATGGTTCTGTTAGGACGGTTGCTTGTAGGGTTATCTACGAGGGCATTTCTTTCGACAGGTTGGATGTCTCCCTTGTTAGGGGTGCGGTTAGGTTTTTTGATAGGAGTCAGGACCTGCGCAACGGTATCGTTGAAAGATGCCTCAGGAACGACGATGAATTGGAGTTGCTGCGTACGCTGAAGCACCTGCCACCCGCCGCATTTCGCAGGTTCCATGAGGGGGGCCTGCTTCATCTCGGAGATGACCTCCTATTTTACCATAGGAGGTACGACGCGTTCGACCTTACTGACACGGTGTACATCACCGCTCAGTAGGTCGACGCTGTATATAATTGTAAATAGTAGTTTTTAGTTTTTATTAGTTTTAGTTTTATTAGTTTTAAGCACCACCTTTAGTTTTAAGTTAAAATAAGTTACGTATGATTGCCTTTTTTGAACTTTCAATTTTTTTTGGACATTTTTCTTTGTTGTTTTTTATCTTTATTTTTGCTGGATTTGTGTTCGTGGCCTGACCACGGCACCTTATATATAATTTTTTTTTGTGCGCCATGATGGACAATAGTACGTGGTATGTTTATTTAGTGAGTAAGATTAGAAGTAAGCTGTCTTTTTGTATTAGGTTAAGTGTTTTGGAAAAAATAAATAGCTAATTTTGAAACTGAAACTGAGATTGTAGATTTTATTTCGTACAGAGTTTTAAATGAAAGAATGAAAATTGCTTTGGTCACGGCTAAACTGGCCACAATCTTAGTAATCAAAATTGGTTTTCCCGTGTATAACTGCATATTATTTTACCTTTGTATCATTTAAGATGCTTCCGAAATACAAAACTAATATTAAAGATTTTGATAGCGCGGGAAATGACCACTGGCCCAAAAAACGACTATGTGAATAGTCCGTGGGTTATACAATAGATAAGCAAAATTTCACCTTTCTAGCTCTTATAGAGGCCTCAGCAGCAGCGTTGCCGTTTTGGTCAAATCTATCAAATGTAGTCGGATAGATTTGAAATATTTATACTTGGTCGTATGGTCGGACCAATTCCATTTTGGTCGGTTTTATTGTAGAATATTTTATTTGTATTGTAACACAGAATAATTTGAAGCTTAATATCAAAGTAAATTACTGAAATTCACCGTTTGGAATACTCTCAAATGTCGATTGTGAATCCCAAATTTTTGTTGATCGCTGGAAGCAGTATCGATTGAAATTATAGACGAATATATTGTAATATAACTTAGTTTGAAAATATTTATTTCAGGTTCGACAAATGTTGTTTATAGTTGTCTAAAATATCGGCCCTGGGGAAAGAATGTGTGCTTTCATTCCTGAGCTGTATTCCGAGATCGGATTTAAACCGAAATTTTGGTTGATAAATCTCACCATAAGTGCGGAATCTTATTACGCTTACGGCAGTTTAGTAAATATTAGATTAATAAGGAACCAAAGCAATTGACAAGTGTTGACGTGTAAGTATGGCCCATCCGAAGTCGGGAATATGTTCGTATTTTACTTTTTTCAATATTAGTGGAATATAACAGAGCAATGTTCTGGGGTTTATGTAATTGAAGTGTTGGTGTTGAGAGCATTTATTGTTGTCAAAATAATATAAATTGATTTTTTGGGACGAAAAGGTGACGAAAAATACTATATTGAAGCTTGGGGATTTGGCGAAGATAATTAGGCTTAAAATACAAAAATATCGAAAAACGACGATTTTAATGAATGGGTATATATTAGGGTGATGACTTTTGATTTTTTGGGACGAAAAGGTGACGCAAAAGACTATATTGAAGCTTGGGGATTTGGCGAAGATAATTAGGCTTAAAATACAAAAAATATCGAAAAACGACGATTTTATTGAATGAGTATAAATTAGGGTGATGGCTTTTTGATTTTTTTCTCAAAAATTATTTCCAGATGCACGAAGGAATGAACTTTTCCCTATTAGTGACTAAAATAACATTTATTCCATTTATATATTGAAAAAGGTCACGCACAAAAATTTAAATTTTTTCTTTTTTTTAAATCATATAAATCCAAAACGGAAAAAAGTGTCAAGTTCACGAAAAGTCACATAACCTATGAACAAAATGAGATATTGATCATAGAAATCGTTGAACATCTTTCGTTTTTATTTACAATTAAGTGAAGGTATCTCATTTTGAATCGAATGTATCTCCTTGGAAAAAATGATGACGACTTTTTTGTGATTCTCATTTTTTCAGATTTTTTTACAGAAACCACATTTTTTATCGAATCATTATACCCTACACCACACTGTGGTACAGGGTATTATAACTTTGTGCATTTGTTTGTAACACCCAAAAGGAGAAGAAAAGGACCCATCGTTTATTATACTGATGATATAGCCCCCATATATACGTTACCCCCGATTTGACATGTGGGCGCTGTAAAAATGTTATTTTATATCCGATCAGTGCGAAAGTCGGCAAAAAGAGGTTTCTTTCTACATGAAGGAATACTGCCAAATTCGGAGAAACTCGGTTTAGATTTAGATATAACACCCATATATATGTTACCCCCGATTTGACCTGTAAGCGCTGTAAAAACTGTATTTTATATCCGATCAGTGCGAAATTCGGCAGAAAGAGGTTTCTTATTACATGAAGGAATACTGCCAAATTCGGAGAAAATCGGTTCAGATTTAGATATAGCTCCCATATATATGTTACCGCCGATTTGACATGTAAGCGCTGTGGAGACTGTATTTTATATCCGATCAGTACGAAATTCGACAGAAGGAGGTCTTTTTACATGAATGAGTATTCAGGGAAGATCGGTTCAGATTTATATTGATTGTTCCTCCTGATTTGGTATCAAACCGCTATAGAAGTTGTATTTTACTTCCGATCATTAAAATTTTCCAGAAAGATGTTTCTCAATTTAGGAACTAATATTGCTTAATTTAGCGATTATCGTTTCAGAATTAGATAATATGTTTCTACCCATTTACCAATTATTCCAAATTATTATGGCAATGACCCTTATCGCATTGTTAGGGAGGTGTAGGGTATTATATAGTCGGCCCCGCCCGACTTTCTGCCTTTCCTTACTGGTTTTATATGTAAGATTTTACCTAATCTTAAATAAAAACTCATCTAAATATGATACAGGGAAACGAGGTTGTATAAAAGTCATCACCCTAGTACACGAAGCAAAATCGCCTTTTTTGATTTATTTGAATCGAAAGAAAATATACTTGGTACACAAATTTTTATTTATTATATATTTTCGAGCAAATAGATTTTATTTGAAAATCAATAAAATGTATTTAGAACGTATATGTTAATATATTCGAATAAAATATATTTGCGAACTAATTTTCTCAAATAAAATATGTGTTTAAATACATTTTATTAAAAAAATGTATTATTTAAAAAAAAAAAGATTTTCAAAACTTTGCTGAACTTTTCGAACTTTAGTTTTAATTTTTTCCAGGTTTTCGAATTATGCTTTCCCATTAAAAATTGCATACTTAGCATTAACTTCTATTTGAAACCACTTATTTTTATTTTCTAACTATTCCCAGTCATAATTTTCAATTATAAAGAAAATTTACTAACATTAATAATTTCTAAAAATTACCTTTCAATTGCTGAAAACTTAAAACAATTAAAGAATAGATATATATTCACCTAAATAAATCTTTGTTTGGGAAATAACATATGTAAATAAAAAATATTACGATGTAAACATAGTATTGTCTAGAACAACATCCTCCCAAACATATAATATTTGTATGTGTCAAATGTTATATATTTGGAGTGCACCCTAAAAATATATATGTTTCAAGCAGAATATGTTTGGGACAATATATGTACTACAGAGGCGATTTTTTTCAGCGTGTATATACAGGGTGGGCCTAAAGAAGGGTGGCCCTAAAGAAACCAAGGGCTGTAAAAGTTTAATAACTTTTTCGTTTTTAAATTTTTTTTTTTTATTTTTTCTTCCAGATTATACAAAAGGCAATTTTTTTTTACACTAAGTATGCAATGACCACCGTTTTCAGCTTCGCACTGATGGGCTCTTTTTAGAGCATTTTCCATAACACCTTTCAAAACTTGTGGCTGTAGCGTTCGAATTTCTGCAACAAGGTTTGCCTTGAGTTCAAGGATTGTCTCTGGCTTGTTCACATACACTCGCTCCCTCAAATAACCCCAAAGAAAATAGTCGGGTGCTGTCAAATCTGGCGATCGCGCTGGCCAAATAATTTCCGAATTTCTGGAAATTATTCGCTCTCCAAAAATTTGACTTAAAATTCTATTGTTCTGGTTCTCTGTTCAATTGTGAACCTCTCCATTATAAATTCTCCAAGTGTTGTCTCTATATTCTGAAAGAAAAAATAAAAAAAAATAATAAATGAAAAAGTTATTAAACTTTTACACCCCTTGGTTTCTTTAGGCCCACCCTGTATATGTATATAACACTGAATGCGATCCATGTCGTTGGGTATATACGTTTCAGATGGCCACATTTTACTTGTTCGATTATGTATAACTAGCATATTTTTATGTTAATTAACTTTTCCAAACATTCCAAGATACATAAAAATCTGAAAAAGTCACAAAATTTTACAAGATACCAACTACTTTAATTTTATAAATTTGGTCGGCTACAACGGATTTTGGTCGGTTTTAGAGAAAATTTTGGTCGGAAAAAAATTTGCGCAGTGGCAACACTGCTCAGCAGTCAAGTGGTCAAAACTTATTTGGCGTAAAATCTCATTTCTTGGAGATCAGTATAAACTCATACATTTATGGGTTAATAGTTCTTAAGGGACTGTTTTAAGTACTGAAAGAGTGGAAATTGCTTTGGTCACTGATACACTGACCACAGACTGCTAATTGACCATATTGACAGTTAGATATGTTACCGCTCTAATTGGTGAGCGATATATTTTGAAAAGGCTTTAGAAAATTTCAAGACGCGGATTGATCTTGGGCTAGGCATAGATTAATTGCCCAGCAAAAAAAGAGCATCCAAAGAAGCAATAAAAATCCCCAACTTATGATCCGGAAGTTGTTCTTATTTGGATTTTCACCAATGAATTTAACAAGGGGTTGTCGCGCCGGGGAAGTACTTCTTTGTCACCACTTTTGCACAACTCTTTTAAAGCACTGTAAGATTTGCTTTTTTGGTGTTGTATTTATTTGATGAATGTATGTCGTTCTTATTAACATCTTTGGGTCCAGAGATTTCATATTTTAAAGGAATACAAATGTTGACATAGGGAAGGGAACATATAAATAATATACTATTGGCCAAAGAGATCAACGATCATATATATGTATGTATGTTTAGGACATTTGAAGATGTCTGTAATCTGTATGGTGTAGATGGCTCTTGAAAAGTGTGACCCCATAGTGTAATTAACATTCTCACAAAAAAAAAAAGTTTTCCGTAGCCCCGGTTTAAAGAGTAGTAAAGTACCACAATGTGGTACAGTATGTATGGTATGGTATATTTAATGACCATAAATTCTTTTAATATTATTTAATTATAACCTACACCACACTGTGGTACAATTTATTATGATTTTATGCATTTGTTTCTAACACCAAAAATGAGAAGAGATATATAGAACCATCGTTGGAATCTATGTGCAGGTCAGAAATATAGTCCGATCTCAAAGAAATTTTGTACATATCTTTATTTTGGGACAAGACAATTCGTATTGAAATTGAAAGACAATCCGTATTTCTTTCGTCTACGGCGAACGATCAAAAATCTCTCAACTATTTGAATATCAGTTTAGAACCAGATATCGTAATATATATGAATGTACCTTCGATTTAGATTATACCCTCTATAGAAGATATAATTTCCTTTCGATGTTCATGAAATTTGGTAAAGAGTGTCTTATTTTAACAGTTAATATCTGTGTGAACAATATCGGTTCAAATTTACATATAGCCCCACATACTCGCATGGATGTGTACCTTCCGATTTAGCATCTAAGCTCCATAGAAGTCATATTTTAGTCAAATGTACTATATTTTGCACAAAGGATTTTTTAATCCGAGAATAAACGGTCACTAGCAAGGTTGGAGAAATGTGTTTTCATGTTTTACATCAGAGCATTATTAAATTTGGCAGAGATTAGCTTATAGAATCACGAACACTGCAAAATTTGATAAAAAAATGGATACCCTTCAGATAAAGGCCAAATTTAAATACAGACCCATATAAAATTTTGCATCTAAAATAGGTGTCAAACACGATTTACAAAAATCAAAACAGCAACAAGAGAACAACTACAAAGGTTAAATAGATGAATACAGTACGTTCTGTCTAATACAATGTGAGTTACGCCTTTTGTTCTTTATCAAAAACGAGCACATGATGTTACGTATTTTTTTCTTGAATAAAATCGTGATTTTTTGACGAAAAACGAATTTTCATTTTTTGAGGGTTACGCTCTTGGGCATTTCTGGTGACGCTATATTAACATTTTTGGAAAGTATAAAGTGTTGTTAATAAATTCAGTTTTTATCGCAATCCAATGTACTACAATTCCAAAATTTAACATATTTCGAAGAAAATCAGCATACTTTGAAATGACTTTATGTTATTTTAATCGGCTATGAAAAAGTCGACTTGTAGGTCCGATTTATCGACCTAGTCGACTGAAACGAAATTTAATTGATGAAAAAGTCGACTAGCTTCCAGAACCATTCACTAATTCTGATATAGCCGCCATATAAATATATATTTCTTCCCTTTAGCACTATAGACGCAGTATTTTACATATATATCATAGCCCTCATACATATGTTCCTTCCGATCTGGACTTTCATCACTTCACAAGATTCATTTTACATCCAATCGTTTTAAAATTATGCATTCTTGGGTTAATAATTTATATTCCGAAATTACATTTCAGTTAGTTATTTAGAAGAACTTCATTAAATGCCGAAAAAATGTTCATACTTATGAATTGGAAGTACTTATAATGTTATTCTTTTGGAAGTACTTCTTTTATTTTTTGCTGGGTGTTATCGCATCTAATGTGAAGTCAGTATGTACATATTTGTACATTTTTATATTTTGAAAGAAACTGTTAAAATCAGTGAAATAATGAAGAATGTTTCGTTCAAAGCTACACGCTGAAAAAATCGCTTCTGTACATAGGATATTGTCCCAAACATATTCAGCTGGAAACATACATACATTTAGGGTACACTCCAAATACATAACATTTGCGGATGAATTTAGAACACTGAAGACCGACGCGGAGAGGACGAATGCGTTGTTCGGAATAATGGCCACCCTTAAACTTTATGATTAATCTCAAAACTATCTTTATAAACGTCAATTCCTTGGTGTCTCGTCACAGAAGACACTATTTTCGACTGTTCGTTGAACAGAACAATCTGAACACAAACTGACACAGAGGCATAGTCTTGAGCTGACGGGTTATGTCTGCCATAGACAGAATAGGATAAGCCGTAGGGGTGCAGGAGGCACTGCTGTATTTATCAAGGAACATATCAGGAGTGTGCGGATATCGGCCAACCTGGGCAGTATTGAGGGAACAGTCGTTAAGATCCGGGGACTGAATAGCGTGGCTATATATGTCATGGCGCTCTACGTGAGACCCAGTGTTAATCTTTTGCAGGCTGACCTGGAAAACTTGGAAGGTATAATTGGGGCAGATGAGGCCATAATTGGGGCGGACCTCAACGCAAACACACACAATGTGGCGGAAACGTCGTAAATGTGAGTGGAAGAATCCTCCATGATTGGCTCCAGACGAGCCCGACGATGATGATAAAACCAACCGCAGAACCCACAAGAGTAACGCCAACGTCAAGTTCATATATTGATATCATCCTAATGTCATGCGGTCTGGGATTGGCCGATTGGAGACAGGTCCGTCATGGCTTGACTACATTGGATTACGAATCTGACCATAAGACAGTGCTTGTGGAGATAGAAGTTGATCGCCTGGAGAGGGAAGTACCCCCGGAAATCTTTGACTACAGAAGTATGAAAGTTGCCCGGTTCAAGGACACACTAGCTGATAGTCTTTATAGATCTGCCTTACCGAGAGATCGGAATGTTTCTGCGGCAGAGATAGACAGCGCCATTGGGTCCATGACCGACTCCTTCACCGAGACAATGAGCAGCTGCATTCGTAAGTTCAGGCCCAGAAGGGGAGTGCTTCCTGAACTACAAGCTGACATATTGGCATTGATAGCACAGAAGAAGACATTACGAAGAAGAAGATTTCGAATACTTGACCCTGATGAGGCGAACACAATTAAGGCCCAGATCAAATGTCTCGATAAAATAATCCAGGAGCGTATTCGTATATTTGAGGAGGAAAACTATCTCAGACTTCTGAACGGCATTAAGACGAACCGCGATATGTTCAAAAAAGTGAAGGCACTCGGTGGTTTGACTTCCAAGAGAGGAATTGGAGAACTCGTAGATTCGCAGGGGCGAATAGCTGCATCTGAGCATGACATTGCGAACATGATGGCCAATGGTTTCGCTAACATCCAAAGGAACGCCACCCCAAGTGCCAACCCTGCTGGGGGCTGGAGCCAGCAGTGGTTTTTGGCCAGCACCACTTCGCAGATGGCCACACGACCGATGAGCCAACGATCGATCCATTCAAGATGATAAGAACGAATGAGATAGGAGCCGTCCTGAAGACGATGAATAATTAGAAGAGCTGTGGAGATGATGGTGTTCCCAATTTCGTCCTCAGGAGAACAGACCGCAGAACCTGGCGCTATCTGGCATTAATATTTAACCACTGTCTGAATATTGGTTACTTTCCCTCGAGATGGAAGACCGCCAAGATTATCCCCATCGTCAAGCCGGGCAATGACCCTACGAACCCGGATAGCTACAGACCCATATCCCTTCTCTCCAGCTTTGGAAAGCTTTTTGAGATTTTTATCCTACAAAGGATAAACGAGTTCGTGGATGAGAACAACGCCCTAGGGGACTTCCAATTTGGATTCCGGAGGGACACGTCCACCGCCCACCCTCTGATGGCACTCACAGGGAAGATTGTGAAGGGCCTGAATGCCAGAAGTCCAACCATAGCCGTGAGTCTGGACTTCCAGAAAGCCTTTGACACCGTCTGGCAGGAAGGTATTACCAGGAAGATGGTCGATTACGGTTTCGAGACACGATTGATTGATCTGGTGGGAAACTACCTCGATGGAAGGAGTTTCAAGGTGTCCCTAAAGGGCACTACCTCCACGGCACATGAAGTGAAGGCTGGAGTTCCACAAGGCTCGGTTCTTGGACCGGCCTTGTATAATCTGTATCTGGCGGATATACCGAGGCCCAACGCGGGAGAACTACTGGTAACGTACGCGGATGATATATTGGTGGCTGTCACACATGCCAGGCCGAAAATTGCAGAGAGGAGGCTGAATATATACCTGCAACAACTCATCGAATATTTCGAGAAATGGAAGTTGAACCTCAATATAGACAAATGTCAATCGACTATTTTTAAGGGAAGAAGAGGAAGACTTTGACATACACAAGGCACGTGGATAATGCCATCAGGAAGGGCATGTGTGCCCTAATGGAGTACCGCGGAATTATGTCCCGAAAAGGTGGCCTGAGTGTGAAAGTAAAAAAGGCGATCTACAAGCAGGTGGTGAGACCAACTATCGCCTATGGCTTCCCTGTGTGGTTTGTGATATCGTCAGCGCAAATGGAGAGACTGAGGGTGCACTCTGATTTTTGAGTGTCCTGGAGAATGGACGTTACGTCAGGCCCTCCTGCAGGGAAATATACGATAAGAGCGGCGTTGACAGGATTGATCTGTATATGACTCGGGTAGCAGTCGGCCACCTCACCAGGTGTTTCTCTCACCCGAATGATATGGTGCGGGAGTGTTGCACCACTCGCGAAGAATTCGATGTTCTCTGGACGTCTGACGGATATTTGACCCCGATGTGCCTTCAGCACTTGCACGACAAAGGATTGATGATGGACTCGGATGGTAAACTGATGTTTTACCATCGGAGATTCATTGTGCGTGATTTTAACGACCCTGTATATAATGTGGCGCGATAAGTTGGTTGATAGTTACCCTGCGAATTATTTTGTTATTTTTTGAGTTTTTATGTACATACCTTATACTTTTACTTTTATTTATTTGATTTGTTTTGTTTGGACATGGCCCTGTAGTTTTAAGATTCATGTAAATAGTTATGTACACGCTGAAAAAAAATCGCTTCTGCAGTATATTGTCCCAAATATATTCGGCTTGAAACATATATATGTTTAGGGTACACACTAAACATATAATATTTGGTACACACAAAAGTTGTGTATTTGGGAAGATATTGTTCTAAACAAATATTTGTTAACATCCCAAAGTTAAATTTTTAGAAATTTTTAATGTTCGTAAAAATAATAAATAATAATAATTGAAATCGTATATTAAAGTACATAGAGGATTAACAACTAATGATGGCTTGGAATACTCAGAAATTTGAAAAAATTCATTTAAAATAGAAGTTAATGCTGCATATGGTATCATAACTGGGAGGTACAATTCGAAACCAAGGAAAAATTAAAACTGAAATTCGAAAAAGTCAGCAAAAGTTTTGGAAAACTTTTTTTAATAAGATATATTTGGGAAATATCTTAAATAATAATTTTAATTGTATTTAAACACATATTTTGTTTGAGAGATTTAGTTTGCAAATACAATTTGTTGTAATATATTAATATATGCGTTCCAAATATATTTTATTGATTTTCAAATAAAATGTATTTGCTAAGAAATATATAATATTTAAAAATTTGTGTTCCAAATATATTTTCTTTCGGTTCAAACATATCAAAAAAGGCGATTTTGCCCCGTGTATATACCTTTGCTCTTGGATTCCTTTTATTTAGTTTCGTTTTGTTTTTAGGATAAGTCTAGTATTACATTAGGTTTAAGGTTACTGGGCCTCGCTTTTGATTTCCTTTTTGCGAGGGATATAATATATTTTAGAGTCTATAGGAACTCGGATTTATGGTCGAATGGGCTGGCCTGCCGGCGCATTTAAATTTTCTTCAATATTATTGTCATAACCCTAGAATAAGTATTTAGATACGCTGAGGGAATATTTATAAGTAATAGATTACATTTGTATGTTACATTATAAGAAATTGATTTGGAAATAAATATGAAAACATAACATTTTATACACACAAATACATCACGTGTTTGGGAGAATGTTGTTCTAAGCAAGAGTATGTTTTCATCCAAATATATTTTTATTTGAAACTAATATTTCCGAAAAAACGAATAATTTGTATTTTGGAAATGTATCAATGCCTTCCTTTTAAGGCAAGTTTTCTGTTTTTCAGATGTTAAAAGGGCATTTTTTTTGAAATTGTACACGCTGAAAAAAAATCGCTTCTGTAGTATATTGTCCCAAACATATTCGGCTTGAAACATATATATGTTTTGGGTACACTCTAAACATATAATATTGGGTACACACAAAAAGTATATATTTGGGAAAATGTTATTCTAAACAAATCTTTGTTTACATCCCAGTATGTTTTTATTTGCAACTATCATTTCCAAAACAAATATTTATTTGCACTTAAGAATTCAGAAAATACGTTAATTGCGTTAAATTTTTTATTAATTCAAAGTTATTTTTTAAGACATCTTTAAAGTTCGTAAAAATAATAAATAATAATAATTTAAATCGTATAATCGTGGATCAAAATAAATTACTTGGAGGATTGACAAGAAATGATGACTTGGAATACTAACTCAGAAATTTTGAAATGATTGATTTAAACTGAAGTTAATGCTGCATATGGTATTTTAACTGGGAGGTACAATTCGAAACTAAGGAAAAGTTTTAACTGAAATTCTAAAAAGTCCGCAAAGTTTTGAAAATCTTTTTTAAATAAAATATATTTGGATAAATTCCTAAACAATAATTTTATTTGTATTTAAACACATACTTTATTTGAAAAATTTAGTTTGCAAATATATTTTGTTGTAATATATTAATATATGCTTTCCAAATATATTTTATTGATTTTCAAATAAAATGTATTCGCTCAGAAATATATAATATTTAAAAATTTGTGTTACAAATATATTTCCTTTCGATTCAAACATATCAAAAAAGGTGATTTTGCCCCGTGTATATGTTTGTAAAATTAGACATTGGAAACAATTTAATTTGAAAATTGAATGCTGCTGATGACATTTTTAACTGTAAAGTATAACAGTAAATCTAGGAAAAATATCAAATAAAAATCGAAAGTCAGCTAATTTTTAAAAATCTTTTTTTTTAAATAAAATATAATTGGAAAACTTCTTAGACCGTAACATTGTTTATGTGTAAACACGTGTTTTATTTGTGAAAGTCAGTTCGCAAGTATACTCGTATTTTGTTCTAATATATTAATATATGCGTTCCAAAAAACATTTCTTGATTTTCAAATACAATTTATTTGTTAACATAATATAATATTTAAAAATGTTGTTTCCAAATATATTTTTTTCAATTCAAACATATTAAAAATGCCGATTTTCCCCGCCACAGTCAGAGAATTCAAAATTATTTTTCGCGCATATTATTGCGGTTTATAGTATCTCTTATTTACAAAGTTTTTACTTTGTATCTTATAAGTGGCTTATGAAAGGACAAAAATAATATTAAATAAAAACAGGAAACGTAATATGTTTGGGATCAAAATTTAAATAAAATATACTTTGGTGCAAATATTTTATATTTACATACCGGAAAAAAAAGTTAGAATATCTCTCTTATCAATGTTATTTTTTTCGGAGTTTTGGTGCAAATTATCTTTACAAACCAAGAAATATTTAATTCGGCTACACGATTTGTTTTCCGACCTATAGAAAAAAAGCAATTTTTCCCAAATATAATATGTTTCCAGAAAATATACTACAGAAGCGATTTTTTTCTTAGGGTAGATAGTTGATTTAAGTATTTAATTAACACAATATTTTCGACACTTGTAAAACCTTGTCCGACCATAAGACTGTTCTAACTTGTGGTATTCAAGTTATTGTTGTGACCACAGCACAGCACAGTTCACATCTGTCGGTATCTTTTGGCCAATCGAGTCCTTAATTAACAATCTCGTTTACATGAACGTAAGGCTCTAAGTTTGGCTAGGTATGAGTGAGAGCATGTGTGCCTACGAATATAAGTGAACATATGACAATATAAATACGATTTTCTTCAACAAATTAAATTAATTCGAGAGTTCTCTGGATGTGGGTGGATGTTGTGAAATGGAAAGGGATGTACAACGGTCGGGGGGTTACCAAATACCGGCGATGTTCCTTTGGACATGTTCCTATCAAATTGGAAATATGAAGTTACTATGACTGTGTATTCCCGGCCAGCAAAGAATTCCCAAGTTGGACATATTTTTTGATTTTCGTTCACTACTCCCCTGATGGAGTTTATGACCAAGTTTCCGAATAGACAAAGACATTGTGCTGAAGAGGGTAAAGTGATACGTTTATTATTTGTTCGGTATTAAAGGTTTCAACACCCGTCCCCCATATTGCTCGCACACACACACTGACACAAACACACATTTGTTCACATCTGTTGAGGTGGATGATAGCCCACCAGAGTATGGTTAACTTTTACCACCTCCTTAAAGTCCTTCCATCCATCCACAACCACTACCAGTGCCACTGCCACTGCCACTGCCGCTGCAATTGTTGTTATCGCCACGAAACGTTGTTGTTGTTGCTGTAGTACGAGTAGTCACCGCTTTTTCCTGCTGGAATGGCAACAACCCCAAACGGAAAAGAAATCAAGTTTGTGTAGATGGCTTTGCAGCTCATTTTATTTTTGGTGTTAATAATGCGAATTTTCACGTTTAAGTTCTTTTTGACAGTTTGATTTATGATGCAGTAGCTTCATTATCTACTCCATAATAATTTCGGATAGCAATACTAAAAAAAGGAGAAACAGCAACAGAAACGAAGAACAAACAAACGACAAGGAGATGGAGTCGGAGTCGGAGACGGAGACGGAGAGCCCGCTTCAGAGCCAATTAAAAGTTTTGAGTAAATAACAAATAGCCGTGGTATGCTTGGAATACCCCAAACCAACAATGAGTGAGATAGAATCGACAGGACCAGACCAGTCGAAGCTTTGTTATACATTCCGGACAAAAGCACACACCAATATTCATCCATGTATTTGTACATTTTAAATTCTTCGGGTGGAGGAACGGGCTCTGTAGTTTCACTAGAATTCAGTTGACCCAAAGTGGCTTACGGTTGTGTGTTTGTGTTCGTGTGATTGTGGTCCGGTTGGGTTGAGAAAGAGTTGAAGGATTTTGTTCTTAATTTGGCATGAAACCTCAAGCCAACCTTCCGATCTAGTTCTCCGCTTCAGTGTTACCAACAAGCAAGGATTTCAATGGTCTGGACGAAGGACTAAACTAAAAGTACCAACCAAAGAGACCGCCCCATTGTCCACAAATCATTGGGTCATTTATAGATGTAAATTGGAAATGAGCATCAATGTAATTAGCTGTTGAATATGGGAATCTGTATTGACGAAGGAACATGTTCCTCTAAAGTGGACAGCTTCCGCCTTCATCGTTGTTCTTGTCCCACTAACTGCTGCCAAGACATGCGGCAGCACTGCTTTCGCTCGTTCCATTCGGCGAGGAAAAGTGCTTTTAGATTTTCCTGACAAGTGTATTTGTAAAACTCATTTGGCATTTAGTTAAGTTCTTCTAAATAAGATTTGGGAAAAATGATTAATTAACTCAACTGCAAAACAAAATGAACTTTGTCCGGATGACAGCTGGAGTGAGGACGACAACGAGTGCTGAAAGTATTTGTCATTAAGGAGATTTCAAATTTTGATTTATGATCATAAGGAACTAATGGAAAACATGCTGGTAAAACTTAAACCGGGCGGGTCGTCCAATCACATACGCCGCTGAAACTAAATCAACTCCAAAAAGCCTTTTTCGTATTTGACGAATAGGGGGATGAGAAAGAAGTGCCTCCTTATGTCGCCATTTAACTCTCACTCCCGCTCGCATTCGCACTCTCTCTATATCTATATCCCGGTCCATCGGTTCCTACTATTTGTGTCGCGGTTTAAACTAAATAAGCCCATACTGGTCCGTAACAGGTTCTGCGGTCGAAGATATTGCGGTTTTATCGGTAAGAATTACAGATAATACGTCTGTGGTTTCGTGGGGACAAATGCCCCAATTTATATTGCATTTGTGTGTCTGGGCCTGCTGGGATGGGGTTGCGTGGACAGTGATAGAATAACATCATTTTGCAAATTCTCACGACCACATGTACGGACAGTACGGAGTCGACGAAAGTCCTTCGTAATTAAACGTCTTAATTAAAATGCAAGTCATAATGCAGCAGCAACCAATTGTGCATTCGTGGCGGGGTATCATTATACGGTAATATGGATGGGAAAGGGTACAATTAAATCGAAATATGAATGTACATATTGGTGGGTGTTTTTCATAATACACATTTTAATTGTCTCCCAATGAGTACTCCATGTGTCCCCCAAGTGTTCCTTTAATAGTGTAGACAGATATCACCACAACAATACGAGTATATTGTAATATCAATACCGATGTAAACCACAAGCGTGCAAACTTGGGATAGCTGGCCTTCACATAAATAATCATGGTTATATCTATCATATCACAGTTACAGTTCTAAATTTCCGCGATTTGTTCCATAGTTCATTCAAATTAACTACTTTTTTTTACTGTTATCGCGATATCTCGCGAAGCGAAGCAGATCCGATTTTGATCTCTTCACAGTTGAGTAGAGGGGATGATCTGGAACAAACCCTCATTAACAGTTTTTGGTGGCGAACTAGGCATACTTTTGAATCCTTGAGGCACGCTGTGTAGTATTTTTCAGCAATAAATTAAATAAAGAAAAACGTTATTATTGGATAAGTCAACGTTTCGCATATTATATTAATATAGTTTTGATTCTTAATTTACAAATAAAACATTAGATATACAACATATGATATAATTATTCACTTTATTGTGGTTCTTTTCATTAAACAATTATGTCAACAAAAATTAAATTTACACATTGAGATAATATGATATTCATAGAATAGACAATGACGATTTGAAAAATTAAGAAAAGTTAAAAGAATTTTTTATATTTAGGCTTTTTAAATTTTTTTCGGTTCTACATTTTTGTTCATCCTTTGATGATCCTTATCGGTCGGGCCGATCGCATGCTATGCCATTACAGGATATCTTAGGAATGTAAAATCGGGAGAGACAAATTAAAAATGTTAAGTAAAATAGGGGCTATGTCAGAATTGTTTTTATTCGTGCGAATGTATTAAAATGAAGTGAATCGGTAATGATCGAAATTTAAAAGGATTTCGTCTTAGAACATTTTATGACGCCTAATAATAAAGGATTGTACGTCGAGAAATATGCGAGTTAAAAAAATTTCAGATTCTGAAAAAATAATATTAACTGAAAAACGACAAACTGTGGTGTTTTCAATGTATTTTAAGAGATATGGGTAGAAAAGAAAAGGACGATTGCTTAAATACATTTGTTTAAAGCCATTGCAAAAGGTCGGAAAATAAAAAAAAATATGTTATCCATAAACAACAAGTAAATATTGAGAAAGATTATTATATTTTGATTTTTATTAATATATCCAATTTAGTCCTTGATCTCAAGACATGATTTAATTCTTCAATTAATATCCTATAAATATCTAAAGTTCGAATAAAAACAAATTCTAATATAATTTTTCAATGTGTGAGTAGTTTGCATTTTTTTATCAATAATTCCTCTTATATTTGAATAATCAAGAGTTTTTTGTTAAATTATATTTAAATTTCGAAATATATGAAGAGAAAAAAGGGCTACGTTTATTTAAAACACGAAAACGACTTTATCGGGTCTGTTCGGTAATCACGGCGATTTGATATCACCCGAACATAATTCGAACAATCTTTTTTGGAGCAAAAAAAACTGTTGAATTTTAATATTTCATGATATTATTTATACAAATTTGAAGTCAATCGGTTACTCCTTTCGAGAGTTATCGGGCGCTCCAGCCAGCAGACAGACAGACGGACGGACATTGCTCAAATGACCCAAAATGGATTTCCGCCATACAGGGTATACAAATATTCACTGGTATTGTTGCCAAGCTTTTCCAATATATGCCATTTTTACACATTTCAAAATTAAGCCATATTTTCTCTAATCGCTAAACTAGAATATTAAAACCTTTCCTATTTTTATATGTGGCGATAAGTCCCGCCTTTAGTATAGTAGATGTGGGGAAAAATAAAAAAAAAACATTTTTCGGAATTTTCGAAATTACTTTGGAAATTGCAAAACATTTCATTAAAATATATTAATTTTATAATATTTTATGGCGTTATTAGACTTCTGTCCGCATTTGAAAATTTATTTTTAAAATTTTTCCTGACCCTGTCCTAGCATTTGATTAATATCAGTGCAGAATAGAAACCGATTTCTCTCACATCAACTTTTCTAAATTGGCAACAAAATTTGCTAGACGAAGTAAAAAAATTCGGTCAGATATACCACTGACACAAAAGTTATGCCCATATCAATTTATATTTTCCAAAAAGATAATAATGACTAGCTGGACCCGATCCACTTCGTTGCCCCAGATTGAGATTTCCGATCCCATCCATTTTTGAACCAATCACAAATCCTGCCACCAAATATATATACATAAAAAACAGCACCCTCGCTAACAAATTGTGCAAGATATCTCAATTTCAAAATGTGGCTTACATGGGCGGGTCCACACCCATTAGTCTAATCCCCCCATTTTTAAACTAAGCACGTAGACTGCCACCAGATACATATAAACAGAATTACAGTAATATCGCTGCTAAATTGTGCAAGATAGCTCAAATTTGGGTTATATGGGCGGGCCACGCCCTTTGGTCTAATCCCGCTCATTTGTAGACCTATCACGAAGGCTTCCACCAGACACATACATGAAATTACATCACTCTCTCAAACAGATTGTGCAAGATGCCTCAATTTCAAAAGGTTGCTTATATGGGCGAGGCCGATTGATCCGATTCCTCCCATTTTTGGACCAATCACGTACACTACCACCAGATACATATGTACAAAATTACCGCACTCTCGCTAACAAAATTTTCAAGATATCTCAATTTCAAAATTTTACTTATATGGGCGGGGCCACGCCCATTGGTCCGATCCCGCCCATTTTTGAATCACTCACGTAGACTGCCACAGGAGACATATACACAGAATTACAACATTCTTTCTAACATATTGTGAAAAATATCTAAATTTCAAAATTTGCCTTATATGGCGGTGCCACGCCCATTGGTCCGTTTCCGCCCATTTTTGGACCAATCACGTAGATATGCACAAAATCAGGTACATATGCACAAAATTACAGCACACTCGCTAAAAAATTGTGCCATATTTATCAATTTCAAAATTTGGCTTATATGGGCGGGGCCGCGGCCACTTGGTACATCGAAAATTCAAGTACCCTATTTTCACCATCCCCCACACATGTACATTCTGTGAAAATTTCAAGAAGATCGGTTCAGCCATTTAGACGCCTATACGGTACAAACAAACCAACAAACAAACACACATTCTTCTTTATATAGGGTGATCCATTTCGAGGTTCCCTACTTTTTTAAAGAAAAAAAAACAGAAAATTCAAATTGAATGGAGACTGGTTATTATCATTTGAAAGAACATTCTTTGGCATTTATTTTTTGAAAAGTATGTCTATCATATATTAGCCGCAGCTACGTCTCAAATGGTCCATCCGTTGAGTCCAATTATCGATTATGTTGACCATAAGTTGAGCGAAGTTCACGAAACACATTCCTCACAGAACGTGAATTTTCGTAATAAAGTTGACGATTTGCAAACGTTGTTCAGGCGTAAATCTTTCCATGATGAAATGCCAAACAATACTTAACAAAAATAACATGACAGCATGACACGACTCACATGTGATCTGTCAAAAAAAGGCTATTGAAAAAAGTATCTCTACTTGGATCACTCGTTATATATAGATGTAATATTTTGGAGATATAGAGGAAATTACAAAAGGAAAGTATGACATATTTAATAATAATCCCAAAGGAGAAAGGAAGGGTGTGAATGTTTTCGAGAAAATAATGGGCCAACAATTTGTAATGGGTGATTTTTAGGCAACTTGTTGTTGCGCAACACTGTTTTTGGCAGTTCAGCTATTTTTGTGTAACATGTTACTGTCAAACATGTTCAGTTTGTTCTATAACTTAACCATGAATCGACTTACAAACGAACAACGCTTGCAGATTATTTAATTTTTTTTTATCAAAATTCACGCTTGGTTAAGAAAGTGCATTGTGCACGTCTTCCAGTTTATGGATATTTTTCATTCCTTCTTGAATGGATACGTCAACAAATAAAATTGCCGTATATGGTGTGAAGAGCAGCCAGAAGCACTGCAAGAACTGGCAATACATTCCGAAAAATGCACCATTTGGTGTGGATTATTGGACTGAACATATTGAGACGCAGCCGCGGTCTACATTTACAAGAAATCGTCTTTAAACATTGAATTATATTACCGTTCTATCGATTCAAAGAAAGATTTCATATGTTTCTCTAAATTGTATTTGTTTTTTAAAATTAGATCCGAAAGCTCTTAATTAATTATTACGTGAATGAACACTACCAAATTCGGAGAAAATCCGTTCAGATTTAGATATAGCCCCATATATATGTTTCCCCAGATTTGACATGTATTCGCTGTGGAAACAGTATTTTATATACGATCAGTACGAAATCCGACAGAGAGAGTTTTCTTATTACTTGTATGAACACTGCCAAATTCTTATCGTGATGCCCATTTTCGCATTGTTAGGGAAAGAAATCTGTACACCATAGCTTAAATATAAGTTCTCTATACATCTTCTACAAACATGTCAAGTTTTGCCGCAATCGGTTGTCTGGTAACGAAACGTCCGAATTATTTGCTTTTTTAATTATGCTGTGTGCTTTCTGCAAATTTTAAATTTAATAAAATTTTTTGTATAATAACATTGCTTTGAACCCTATTCACCCCGCACTTGATGCATACACAATTGAGGAAAGAGCAAGCTGTATTCCGCCCTAATCGATCTTGTGTCAACCAAATCAACGGCCTACGCCTAATAATTAAACAAATCTATCACACTTTGATATAATGTCATCAATATCCGGTGGAAGCAGTGGGATAACAATGAACAACTTGAGGAACTAGAGTGTGTCAATGAAGTAGTTCTACTGGCAACTACCAAAGAACTATTTATAGTAAATTTTTGAAAAAAATGTTCTTCAAATTCCATTGTCTTGGAAGATGCCTTTGGTATTTGGACCAAATTTTTTTAAGTGTACGATTAAGAAAGCCAGGATATAATTTTATTTAAAGGAAATTAGGAGGACTACAACTGTTAAAAATTAAACTTTCACGTGGAAACAGAAGTTTGTAACTGTTGTTAAAACAAGTAGAAAAAAACATAAAAATTTAAAAAAAAAACAAAAAAATTCTTTGATCCGATTTTTGAAAGCTACCTTCTTAACGACGAAAATCTATAGTTAAATGTAGAAATTATAACACTTTTGGTGGAAATGCGAGAATTTCAACATAATCCGTTTTTTATATCCCCACTATTATGAACGAGGATACATATCAGTTGCTGAGGGCCAAAAGTGTAGGATCTCTTTGCTCAAGATCGTTTTACTTCAAAAATGATGGTCCAAACACCAAAGGCAAATAACACGTATACTGGAATTAAAAAAAAAATTAAAAAAAAAAAAAAAAAATGTCCATAAAACATTTTTAAAAAAACTTTACCATAAAAAGTACTTCTAAATATTGTAACTGCTTATAAACATTTTAGCCAAAAGTAAACTACATAGGTTGATATTAAATTCTCTGACCGGTATTTAAAATCTTTGGTTCACAAATAGCTTTGTCTGTTGGATCATACGCCGATCATAAAAAATGGTTTAAAATTACGATCGGTCAACTTAAAAGTCTATCAAAATATAATCTGTTTACACGCTGAAAAAAATCGCTTCTGTAGTAAATTGTCCCAAACATATTCAGCTTGAAAAATATACTAGATATTTAGGGTACACACAAAAAATTCGTATCACCATTAAATTATTACTTGACTAAACGAATTATGCAGAATGTCATATTTTTGGGACTACTTTCACGTCCAATTCTCTGAATTAAGTCCCAAATCAATGTGCTGAAGAATGCTGTACTGTGTAATTCAAAAGCGTTTAGACTTTAGCGACGTTGGTTTGATTTTAATTATGCTTATCGGTTAATAAAAAACAATTTGTTTTGGATGCCATGGACCACACAATAGCATGTTTTTCTTACTTCAGGTAAGTACCTTAAAATGTTTTAATTCAACGTTGCGGAAAGAGTAGAATGCCATGTCCTATTACCCTAAACCCTATTTACTATGTAATCTAATGCTTAATGCAGCATTAGTATCAATTACAAAACCCAAGTTCAACTTTGAATACTTCTTCTAAGAAAAGCTATGAAAAAATGTACATTTATCTACGTTTTGCAAAGATCGTCCTTGCGCGACTTTAAGGAAATTTTTAAGATGTGCTGCGTTTTGGTACAGAGTTGTTGGCCTCATAAAGGGAATTTTTAAAGGGAATTTTTGGAAGGGAATTTAATAAAGATTTTATTATTTCTCGAGAAAGACAAAAAAAGGCCTTCGTGGAACTTTGTTTCGTGGAACTTTGCTTCGTAGAACTTGGCTAAAAAATAAAATTTAAAAATACAATTTTTTTTTTTTAATTTATTTTTAAAAAAAAAATTTGCTAACATTTTGCAAATGATCCTACATTGATCGCTTTTACCGACAAAAAGGAATAATTTTTTGTTAATAAACCCAGTATTCCTCAAAATTCACAATTTCGAAAATTTTCAAAACTTCATAGTAGGCCTGTTTAAGAACATACCCATGTAAACACATACCCTTATAGGTATTTCAATCCTGTGCGGGGATATCATCAGAGTGATACATGACACAGTGTGAGCTAGTAGTTGTGCCGATCATCACCAGTATATATACCAATCTACAGGTTGGCGCAGAATGAGCTATATGGTTTGATAATATACTGTGCGATATTATATTAATCGCATTAATAAAAAAATTATAAACCATTTAAATCATATAGCTCATTCTGCACCACCCTGTACAAGGAAATTTGCATATGAGAATTATATACCAACACACCCAAAGCTCCAAGCTGAACAATTCGAATGTGAAAAACATTAAAAAATATAATAAAATTAAAATTAAATCGAGACAGTTTGAAGTAATTAGTATAGGAGTATGCCAGCAGTTAAACTGCGACATTTTAATGTTTTATTTCGTTGACCCTGAGAGATTTAAAATACAAGGGTGTAATATTAGATGTTAAGTTTTTAGCAGTTAAGCCATACTGTAATTCAATAAATGGCAATTTTGAAAATGAAAATGAAAATGAAAATGAAATGAAAATTAAATCGACCGCTTGGAGCTTGGAGCTTTGGCTTTGTAACTGGTAAGCTTTCCTCGTAGGTATATAATTCCCATATGAGCCATTCCATGCCAAACGGGACGATTTTTGACATCACTATTTTTGATTGCTTTCTTTAAGAGTTATGAGCAATTTAAAGTTGATGAAATTACGTTTTTTCTAAAAGGTGTGCTCATTCTTTAGCTTGTATCTCCTGAAATACTTGACCGATTTTAATGTGCTATACCTTGTTTTGAAGGTAATTTGATGTGAAAAATCGTCCCGTTTGGCACGGAATGACTCATATGCAAATTTCTTTGTAGATTGGTTTACATACAAGTGACGATAAGTACAACTATGTACAAGTTGTGTTTTATATTTTTCAATACACCACAAAACATGTCTCTTTCGAAAGGAAGAGATGATTCATTCACAATTCTAATAAAAACAAGTAAGGAAATGCAGAAAGTCGGGGGGGGCCGACGATAAGGGTCATTGCGATAATAATTTGGAATAATAGGTAAAAGGGTAGGAACATATAATCCAATCCTGAACCGATACTCGCTAAATTAAGAAATATTCGTTCCTAAATTGAGAAACATCTTTCTGGAAAAATTTTAATGATCGGAAGTAAAGTAAAGACTTCTATAGCGCTTTGATACCACATGAGGAGGAACATATATATGGAGGTTGTATACAAATCTGAATCGATTTTCCCTGAATAATCATTCATGTAAAAAGACATCTTTCTGTCGAATTTCGTACAGATCGGATATAAAATACAGTCTCTACAGCGCTTACATGTCAAATCGGGGGTAACATATATATAGGGGCTATATCTAAATCTGAACCTATTTTCTCCAAATTTGGCAGTATTCCTTCGAGTAATAAGAAACCTCTTTCTGACGAATTTCGCACTGATCGGATATAAAATACAGTTTCTACAGCGCTTACATGTCAAATCGGGGGTAACAAATATATGAGGGCTATATCTAAATCTGAACCGATTTTCTCCGAATTTGGCAGTATTCCTTCATGTAGAAAGAAACTTCTTTCTGCCAAATTTCGCAGTGATCGGATATAAAATATGTTTTTTACAGCGCTTATATGTCAAATCGGGGGTAACGTATATATGGGGGCTATATCTAAATCTGAACCGATTTCTTCGAAATTTAAAAGTGTTTATTCATATAATAGGAAACCTCTTTCTGCCGAATTTCATAATGATGGCATATAAAATACACTTTTTACAGTGCTTACATGTCAAATGGGCGGTCAGCAGCTAACAGCTGATGCACCGTCTGGACTTTGTACGGAAACATCTTCAAATCTTGTACCGGCTACAGCAGCAATATTCTCTGCAGAACGGCTACTCCGGGGTCTGCCACGCCTGGCAGCATCTCGTGTTGTGCCAGTCTCTTCGAGGCGAGCGGCTAAACGTCGCAGTGTTTCACCAGTAGGCGTTGGACGGCCAGGAAATCTGTGCCAAAGTCACCGACCGATTATGTGTCAAATAAATAGTCAGCAATATTCCGCGTTCTGGAGCAGTGTAGCGTAACATTGTTTATTAACGTGTATTTCGCATGTGTTTACTACACAAATGTCAAAACAGAACTAACATTAGGGGCCAATCGCAAAATTTATAGCATTTTCTGATAGGAGGATTACTTTTGCGCCTCCTGTTATATTGGGCTATATCTAAATCTGAACCGATTTTAACCAAATTCAATAGGGATCGTCCTTGGGCCAAAAAAAAGATATGTGCAAAGTTTCGTCGATATCGAACCACAATTGCGACCTGTACTTTGATTACAAGAATACATGCACAGACAGACAGACAGACGGACATAGCTAAATCAACTCAGAAAGTGATTCTAAGTCGATCGGTATAATAAACGATGGGTCTATTTCTTCTCCATTTGGGTGTTACAAACAAATGCACTAAGTTATAATACCCTGTACCACACTGTGGTGTAGGGTATAATAACAGAAGTAAATGCTAGATATAACATTTTTAACCGGAGGGTATAATTTACCAAAAAAATTAAAACTGAAGTTCTAAAAAACAACGACGTTTTGTAAATCTTTTTGAAATAAAATATATTTAGAGAAATTCTTAAACAATAATTTTATTTGTAAAGGCTGGTCCAACCAAAAAGCACGATGTTAATTGTAAATAAAACAAAAAGTTTTTAGAGAATTATCTTAATTTATTTTATTCTGATATAAGGATATATGACAATTATATGTGAAACAAAATATTGACCAAATGGCTGCCACGGCTTTGGTGGCATACCTCTATCCGATGGTCCATATTGTCAATGACTCTGAGACATAATTGTCGTTAATGTGCCGAATTATCTCATCCTCTTGTATTGTTCTTGGCTTATTGACGTACATTTTTTTTAAATATCCCCAAAGAAAGAAGTCATGCGGGTCAAATCACATAATGGTGGCCAATTAACATCGCCAAAAAGAGCCATTGTTTCGATGGCTGTGCAGCAAGTGGCACCATACTGTTGGAACCACATATCGACCAGGTCCATATCCTCAATTTCTGGCCACAAGAAGTCCGTTATCATCTCGCGATAGCGACCACCATTCACAATAACTGCTTGGCCGACCTCATTTTCGAAGACAGAACAACCTGGGCGAGCGTACACTGATCAAAAAAATCAAGAAGTGTAAAAGGCTTTAACAATTTTAATGTGCTGCTCAATTGTGTACCTCTCCATAGTTGAATTTGTCAAACACTAAAACAAAGAAATGTCAAATTAGGTTAGGCAAAAAAAACTTGACGTTAATTTGTGATTGACAATTAACATCGTGCATTATAGTTGGACCACCCTTTATTTTTACAAATACATTATTTGAGAAAATTATTTTGCAAATATAGTTTTCTCTTAAAATATAAACATATGCGCTCCAAATAAATTTGATTAATTTTCAAATAAAATTTATTTGTTCACAAATATGTAATATTTAAACATTTTGTTTCCAAATATATTTTCTTTGAATTAAAAAATATTGTTGAACACGGTTCAATGTTTATATTAAGTCCATTGAATTAATGAATTTCATAATTAAGTTTTCGTTAAGTACCTATGTACTTATAGAAGCTCTCCGTCCAATTGAGAGTAATTTAGAATTCCTTTCATTCAATTGGACTCCATCCATCTAGGAATACATTTTCCGGCTTCGTTCTGGTTGGGGAAGTTCCTAGATCGACAAAAACTTCGCTTTTTCTGTATGATCGACTATCACTTGAAGGAAAATATTTTTGGAACACAAATGTTTACATATTATATATTTGGGAGCAAATAAATTTCATTTGAAAATCAATAACATTTATTTGAAACGCATATCGCATCTGTTCAACGATAGGGTAACAACTCAACATGAAAAACGTCAGTAGATACCAAAAACAGATTCCGTTTAGATTATTGACGTTTAAAACGGGTGAAGACTGATTAATTTCGGCCATGTCAAATCTTATACACCCTCTACCATGGATCGCATGCAAATGATTTCGGATACAAATAAACTCATTATACCAAATTTCAGACCAGTTCATTCAAATCTGAGGTTTTTGTGACCTTCGTATTGAGGCTATATCAAAACATGGACGTGTGAAGGATGCCGGGTATAAATAAACCCAGCTACAAATTGTCAGCCCGATCAGTTAAAATTGGTGGTCTCTGCGGCGTTAAGAAGTCAAATCGGAGAGATGCTATATGTGGGGGCTATATCAACAAATGGACCGATATTGCCCATTCCCAACATACCTGCAGATATAAGAAGTATATGTACCAAATTTCAGCCACCTAGCTCAAGTGTTATAGATTGTAGAGTGATTACAACAGACGGACGGACAGTCGGACATGGCTAAGTCGTCATAGAATTTTACGGGCGTGTACATGGGTTTGTATATATGTACGGGTATATTCTTTCACTTACATGATTAAATTCGTATGGAAATTTTGTTGCTGATTTTGGGCGGCCGGTTAAAGAGTCGTAGAGGAGGGTGTGCTGTGTTCAGTAAGACCCGGCCCGGCCCAAACTTCAGTTCATGGGGCAACACATTCTCCGTTACACAAAAATCTTATTTTTTTGTCACGATTCTCTAAGTACTCATACGATGTGTCTTACATTGCTTAAGGCCTGAATCCTTTTGAAGAAAATACATTGGTACAGGTGGATATTCGACTGCGATGAGTCGACTATTGAAGGAAAATGCCATTGTTGGAGTTGTCGTTGGTGGCTGTTCCTTTGGTGTACACATTTTTCTATACATGTTTCTTCTGTATGGCTGGTTCCACAAAAGTTTGTGGCATTAGGAGGACTGTCATGTCTACCCCAAAAATGAAGCAATAAGAAACAAGAAAAAAAGCAATGTTTATACCTCAAAACAACGTTTTTATTTCATCCTTGAACAACGAAATTTCTTTTTAACAAAGAGCCCCAAGCAAATATTGCATTATGCACAAATCTTTTTCCCCATTTTTCTGCATTTTTCTTGTGAGTTTTTCTTTTTCGGTTTTTTACAGCTTTGGCTGTTTTTCTTGATTGTCGGATGAGAATGAAGTAAACGACTGCACAACATTCTGTAGGTGTGAGAGTGTGAGATTGTAATAGTGTATGTGTTGCAAATCTGTTCAAAAAATATGTTATCCATTATAAGGATAAACTTACAGCACGGCGACGAATTCCTTTGGAAAAACGTCAACATCAAGAGCTGCAGCGACAGCGGCAACGACGAAATACGGATGTACGGATGTGCCCTGCGAGGAAACTGCAGTACACAAGTTCTCTTCTCGGTGGCAAAGAGGAACTCCGGCATTTTGTTATTGGTGCAATGGCAAAAAAGAAACTTCACAGAACACAGATACGCAGTTACCGTACACATACATGCCTGAACATGTACTCGTGCATATGTAGGTGTGCCTGTGCGAGTGTAATATATTAAAAGTTTATGAGATTGTCGTCGTCATTGCGCTCGCTTTGAAAGTTTCTGCAGTTATCGCAGGGTTCCGCCAAATTGTGTACGTAGAGTTGTTGATGGTATTCCAACACATGTCCGAGTACATCAATATCGAACCCAACAAACTACGTAGTCCTTCCAACATTGGCTGATATCAGACAAGCCTTCCTATTGCCGAAATTCCTGCCAGTAGAATGTCGGTAGCCGGAACGAATATTTTGTTAGATGTCGAAAAAAGTTAGATTTTCGTGCAACGACAAGTTATGTTTAAAATGTCTTAAAATATATTTTATTTGTTCATGTATTGCACATAGTACATTTGAAAAGTAGAAAGTTCTCTTCAGGAACATTGGGCGTAAACTAGCTCTCTACAAGTGTCTCTGTTGGAAGCAAGAGGTTTGATGATCAATTGGCCCTTTGGCATTCACTACGTAATGTTCTTCGTCACGTTGTTTTTGAGCGGCCTGGTCGTCTATACCCTTGTGCATTCCACTCTATGTCTGTCTTTGCTATATATTCTTAGGGCCTTAACAGTATATGCCCGATCCACTACCATTTTCTACGAGTTATTTGTTTATCGACAAGTGTATACTTCCATAATACTAATTTACACAATTTTTGTCAAAGGACTGTGTATAACATTTTCTGCTTCAATTTTGTGTCCTAAATACGAAAAAATTATAAAAAAAATTATGGAAATTCCAATTTTTTTGCAATGCGCCTTGAGTATTTGGACCATGTTTTTTGAAGTATAAGCTCGATAACACCGGTATGCCCTTTAGGAAATTGTGAGGGCTGCAAATGTTGAAAATATCATTTTCAAATAATATCAAAAGTTAAGTAACTGTCGTAAAATCAATTGGGAAAAATTTTATATAAAAAATAAATCGTTATTGCTGGCACAATAAATCCATAAAAAATAGAAAAAATCGCAAAAAATTTGTTCAAATTTTTCAAGGCTTGCATCCTAACTGAGAGAGCTGTGTCTATTTGAAAACATCTATGGATATTTCCAACACTTGTAGTCCTCACATTTTAAATTATATTACGGCACCATAGGACTTATACTTGAAATACTAAAGGAACTTTCATGAAAATTGGAATTAAAAAAACTTTAGCATAAAAACATTTTCTGTTTTAGTTTCATAAAATAGTGTGGCTCAACTTAAACAAAAAGTCTGCAAATTACGTTTTTGTTGTTGCATGATGTTCCATGTGCTGCAACCGTACAAAACTTCAGACATAAATAACACTGGCTTTAAGTATTCTGACGTTTGTTGGGCGGGAGATGCTACTAGACCGTCAGACATTATGTAGCGATTGGAAGGCTTTTCTAGCTTTGTTGATTTGTAAATTAATGTTGTCGTTAGTGCCACCGATTGTTGCTAGCATGCTTGCAAAATTGCAGAATTTGTCGACGTCTTTTATCGTTGAGTGTATGCATAACAATTTTGTCCTTTTAATATTGATTGTCAGTTCAACAGCCCCAGCATTTTTTTTAGGTTTCTCCAGTTTTACAATTATGTACGATAAATTTGGCACTAATAGGCTCCCATCGTCGGCATAATGCATATCGTGTAATTGTTCATTTAAAGACTACGAGATGTATATTCAATTGTTTGGTGCATAACTTTGTCAAACAGGATCATGAAAAGAGTTGGAGAAAGGAAACACGCTTTTTGTTATTATCTTTTGTTTTAGCAAATTATTAAAACAAGTAGGAAATGTTAGTCGTTTAAACCGACTAAGGTATACCCTCATTTTGTGATTAATGAAATTAATAACATTACACTAATTAATCTGTCAATTTGTGTGGGAGGTACCAGAATGGGTTATACAAATACGCCTATTTTTCAGTAAACAGTAGATTCTTTTATTACATATTTTCGTACTATAAGCACTTTGTGCACCGGTATATTAACATTACGAGCTATTCAATTTTGAAATGAGTTGGTCATTTTGTGTGGGATGTACAACAAGGGTCGTGGTGACAACGCCCATTTTTCACAGGACTCTAGACACTATAACAGCATTACACTGTACACAATTTCAAGTATTTTTATGCGCTTGTTTTCAAGTTTTAAGCAGTTCAATTTTGATGCAAAATGGTTCATTTGTGTGCGAGGTACCAAAAGGGGCGTGGCAACTTCACCCACTCTTCTTTGGATTCTAGGTACTATAAAAACTTTACAACCTACAAAATTGCAAGTATTTCCATCCACTGGCATTAAAGTTATAAGCTGTTATCTTTTGGTGCAAAATGGTCCATTTGTGTGGGAGATACCAAAAAGATTCAAGTAAGTACTATAGAAGTTGTTAAAGAATCAATATTTCACTAAAAGTCAACCCTTTGTGGGGGAGGTGCCAAAAGGAGTGGACCAATATGGCACATCTTCGAACTTAGCCGGAGAGAAAAATATTACCGCATACCAAATTTAAAGTCAATCGGTTAATCCTTTCGAGAGTTATAGTGCGCACCAGCCAGCAGACAGACACACAGACAGGCAGAGGGACGGACATTTCTCAAATGACTTAAAATGACCCAAATCGAATATCCGCCAAACATACTTGGGGTCTTAGGTCACTCCTTCGATGTGTTACACTTTTAGCTCGTAGAAAATGATATATACCTTCCTCTCTAAGGTGAGGGATAAAGAAGGTTGTGTATTTCAATAATAACGATAATAATTTAAATTTTAGCAGAGAAAATATTTCACATGCTTAGCTACTGAGTTGCAGTTGGCAGTACTTTCGGGAAATCTTTTAAATAATTTTCGCAGAAAAAGCTGTCACGATTTTCTGATATCCCTTCTGATACTGCCCTCCCCAAAAATTGACATGTGTGTCTTCAATTTTGCCGAAACTCAATGAATTATTTGGAAATTGCACTCAGTATTGTCATCAATTCGTATTGAGAAAATGACTGTATTTTGTTTACTGGGTATCGGGTATGTCAGTACATTCATATGTCTGGTACATTTGATACAGATGTTTAACAATTTTGCTGACTTTTTGGCTTTATGTGAATGCAAAGACTGTTTATTTATATACAAATATTTTTACAGTACGTGTGAATGTATGCGTCCGGATGCTCATATACTCGTATACATACATATGTACGTAAGCCAGTGTTACACAACTACATTGATGTCAATGTGACTTAGCGAGAGAGTAGTGCGCCACCTTCGACTCACATCCGAGAATCTTGTGATATTGGCACATGCTGATAGCGATTCCTTCCTAGAGTTTTTTATACACTGTCCGTGGAGTTGGAGAATCATTTGTTAGTACTGGGACGGAAAAAATGACCATTCCTATAGTCAATCGAAAAACGCACCTCTATACAAGATGTTAACATATATAAAATTCAATTAATTGATTTTCATTATAACCTCACTTTACATCATATCAAGTATGTTCGGCGGAAATCCGTTTTAAGACATTTTAAGTCATTTGAGCAATGTCCGTCTGTCGTCTGTCTGGCTGGAGTGCACGATAACTCTCGAAATGAGCAACGGATTGACTTCAAATTTGGTACGTGATAACATTTTTTTCTATTTCAGGCTAAGTTCGATATTGGTCCACTCCTTCTAGCACCTACCTTACAAAGGGTTAAAATTTACTGAAATATTGATTCTCTAATAACTTCTTTACTACTTATCTGAATCTTCTTCAATTCCACATTTAGTAATATGTAATCTGTCGCTATCAGCTTGTGGAAAATGGACGAAGTGGCCCGTCCTTTTTGGTATCTCCCACACAAAGGACTATTTTTTATTAAAAGTTTACTGCTAATAACTTGAATACCTGTGCATACAAATACTTGAAATTTTGTGCAGTGTAATGCTTCTATAGTGCCTTCAGTCTGGTAAAATATTGGCTTTATTGCCACGCCCCTTTTGGTGCCTCCCACACAAAATCGACAAATAATACAAAAATTGAATGGCTCATAACGTAAATACCGGTGCACATAAACGCATGCAATTCGGTACAGTGAAATGTCTTTGAAATATCTTCTGTTCTTCGCAAAATAGACATTCGTCCAGACATTTCTTGTACCCCTCACCAAAACGAATTTTCAGCTTCAAAAAGTAAGTGCTCATATTGTTTTCTTTTTTCCATAAATCGCTTAAAAACTTAAAAATATTATTTAGTTCGAGATCATTTGTTCTTTATTATTGCTTCTAATCTTCTGGGAATGTAAGTTGCTAAGTTTTGTGTCACAGCTTTGTCATCCGTTAGGGCACTAATCAAGTCATTTCTGTTCCGAATTTCCCTTTCACTGATTTATCTCCCACAAATTCTCAATAGGGTTTATATCGGGTGATTGGGGAGTTGTTTCCATCCATTTGGATATGTAATATAGTAACCACAGCTCAGTGTTATGAGCTGTGTGACGTGTAGCATTATACTAATTTATATACAATAGAATGGTAAACCCATCTTTTTAAAGATACACTTTTTGTGGTCAATAATACCATCAATAATATGCAATGATCCGTTATCACCTGTACTCATACAATCCCCATACAAGGTCTGACCATCCTCCATGTTTAAACAATCGTTGCTCCTTGATTTCCCCAATGGATTTTCCCCATATTTTACATCTTCCATCGGTACCATTAATGTTGATTTTGAAAACAATTAGATTCCAGAAGTCAATTTTCAAATAAATTCAGCATTTATGTACACTGAAAAAAATAGCTTCTGTAGTATGTCCCAAATAATTCAGCTTGACATGTACTTATATATGTTTAGGGTAAATATTCTAAATCACTGTATATAAATGAGACGCCAGTTACTAGGCTCATAACTCAAGAACCCATGGACCGTTGAATGCCCAACAATATTTCCGAAAATCCCCGAAATAAATTTACATATATAAAAGGAAATGTGTGTGTGTGTATGTTTGTTTGTACCGAATAGACGTCTAAACGGCTACACCGATCTTCTTGAAATGTTCAAAGAATGTACATGTGTGAAAATATGGTACTTGAATTTCTCGCACAATTTTTTTTAGCGAGTGTGCTGTATTTTGTGCCTATAAATATGTCTGGTGGAAGTGTACGTGATTGTTCCAAAAATTGGTGGGATCGGATAATGGGCGTGGCCGCACCCATATAAACCAAATTTTGCAATTTGGATACCTCTCACAATTTGTAAACGAGAGTTCTGTAATTTGTGTACATATATGTGGTAACAGCATACGTGATTGGTCCAAAACTGGGCGGGATAGCATCAATGGCCGTGGCCCCGCCCATATAAACCAAATTTTGCAATTGGGATATCTAGCAAAATTTGTTAGCAAAAGTGCTTAAATTGTATGTATACGTATTTGGTGGCAGTCTACGTGATTGGTCTATGTGAGTCAGGTTTCAGAAATTAGATATCTTGAACAAATTGTTAGCGTTTTTGTGTATATGTATTTGCTGAGAATCCACGTGATTTGTCCAAAATTTGGCGGGATCGGACCAATTGGCGTGACCCCGCTCAAGTGAGGCATGTTTTGAAATCTTGAGCAATTTGTAGCGAGAGTGCTGTCACTTTTTTCACAGCTGAAACGCAGACGCCGCACAGTATATCGTCTCATAAAAATTGAAAGATATTGATAAACAAGTAAGAAAGTTTCAGTCGGGTAAACCGACTAAGGTATACCCTCACTTTGTGAGTAATGTAATATTGAATATTACTCGAATTATTCTGTCAATTTGTGTGGGAGGTACCAGAAGGGGTTTATCAAATACACCTTTTTTTTGCTGAACATTAGATACTTTAAATTCATTGCACTGTGCCGACTTATAAGCATTTATGTGCACTGGTATAAACGTTATGAGACATTAAATTGTGGTATGATGTGGGCATTTTGTGTGGGAGGTACAAAGAGGGGCGTGGCAATAACGCCCATTTTTCACAGGGCTATAGACACTATAAAAACATTACACTGTACAAAATGTCAAGTATTTTTATACACTGGTTTTAATGTTATAAGCTATTAACTTTTGGTGCAAAAAGGTACCTTTGTGTGGGAGGTACCAAAAGGGGCGTGACAACAACACCCATTTTTCCCTGGACTGTAGGCAATATAAAAGCATAATACTGTACAAAATTTCAAGTATTTTTATACACTGTTATTATTGTTATAAACTGTTAACTTTTGGTGCAAAATGGTGCATTTGTGTGGGAGGTACCAAAAGGGACGTGGCGACTTCGCCCATTTTTCTCGAGTTGATAACGACTAATAAGCTAATACTATGTGTGGAATTTCAAAAGATTCGAATAAGTAGTATAGCAGTTATTAAAGAATCAATATTTCACAACATTTTAACCATTTGTGGGGGAGGTACTAGAAGGAGTGGACCAATATGGCCCATCTTCGAACTTAGCCGGAGATAGAAACAAATATTACCACATACCAAATTTGAGGTCAATCGGTTACTCCTTTCGAGAGTTATCGTGCGCACCAGCCAGCAGACACACAGACAGACAGACAGACAGACAGACGGACAGACAGACAGACAGACAGACAGACAGACAGACGGACGGACATTGCTCATTCGACTTAAAATGGCCCAAAACGGATTTCCTCCGAACATACTTAGGGTCTTAGATCACTCCTTCGATGTGTTACACTTTTTTCCGTAGCAAATGATATATACCCTCGTCACACTAAAGTGAGGGTATAAATAGTTGTTTTATGCTAACAAACCAGGTACTGGATATAGAAAAATTATTCTTGACTCAGCCAACAATATAGATTTTAAAACATTTGATCGTTATATCAAAAACCATTATATATCTATTTGTCAGTACTTCAGGTGTATACGAGGGCGGTTCGGAAACTTCTTAGCCTATCAATGAAAGAGAATAGTTAGTTTTTCAGAAATATTTTTATTTTTCAATATAATCTCCTGAAACTTCAATACACTTAGTCCAACGCTTATCTAGCAATTCTATCCCTTGATTAAAATAGTTTTCCTCAAGGTCTTCAAAATAGTGGTTTACAACTGTAATTGCATCTTCATTTGAGGTAAAACGCTTGCCAGCAAGGAATTTTTTTAGATTTGGGAACAGGTAAAAGTCACTGGGAGCTAAATCAGGAGAATAAGGTGGGTGGTCAAGCAACTCGTACTTAAATTCGTTTATTTTAGCCATTGTTAAAACACTCTTCTGCGCTGGTGCGTTGTCTTGATGAAAAATTATTTTTTTGTGTTGTAAGCCAGGACGTTTTTCTCGAATTTGTACATTTAATTGATCCAAATGGTTGCAATAGTACTCTAAATTTATTGTTTTACCCTTTTGCAGATAGTCAATCAATAAAATACCTTTGAAGTCCCAAAAAACCGTTGCCATAACCTTACCAGCCGATTGAATTGTTTTTGCCTTCTTTGGGGCACTTCCTCCAGCTTCAGTCCATTGTTTGGATTGTTCTTTTGTCTCTGGAGTATAGTGGTGGATCCATGTCTCATCAACAGTTATGAAACGACGCTTAAAATCCATTTTATTTCGCTTAAAACGATCCAAACAAGCTTGAGAAATGTTCATTCTTATGCGATTTGGGTAGACTGTTAACAAGTGCGGCACCCATCTTGCAGAAAGCTTTTTCATCTGTAGGTCTTCATTCAAAATTAAATGGACTCGATCATTTGAGATGCCCATGATATTAGCTATTTCACGCACTTTTATTCGTCGATCATTTAATACCATATGATGCACTTTGGCTACAATTTCTGTTGTTGTTGCTGTTTTTGGACGTCCACTACGTGGTTCATCTTCAATGCTTGTACGACCACGTTTAAATTCAGCAACCCAATTTTTTACTGTTGCATATGAAGGAGCACTTTCACCTAACACATTCACCATATCATTATGAATTTCTTGTGCAGATAAACCTTTTTTATGTAAATATTTAATGACATCACGCATTTCTAATTTTTCCATTGTAAAAAAATCGCGGATGCGTCTTTTGTGAACACCTGTTCCTATATGAAGGAGTTGCCAGATCGAAACAAAATGTAACATGTGTTCATAGCAGAGATGGAAGTTTCCAAAACACTTAACTTTTTTCTGTTTATACCGCGCTTTTTGTGCTAGGCTAAGAAGTTTCCGAACCGCCCTCGTAGAGAAAAAAAATAAAAAATCTTATTTTTTTTGACGAAACAGGCAAAAGAGATCAGTTGGCTTTTGTGGACACTTTTTTGCGGAATAACATAATATTTATAAATAAACATTTAAACAAGTAAGAAAGTTCCAGTCGGGTAAACACTCACTTTGTGAGTAATGTTATATGGGATATTACACGAATTAATGTTTGTTGTATTTTCGTGCATTGTTACTAACGCTATAACATTTTAAATTTTTTTACAAAATGGTCCTTTTGTGTGGGAGGTACCAAAATGGGCGGGGCCACCTCACCCATTTTTCTCAAATTGATGGTGACAGATAAACTATTACTATGTGTGGGATTACAGAGGATTAGGATACTAGAAGGCGTGGACCAATATGGCCCATCTTCGAACTTGAGCCTGAAATAGAAAAAAAATATTATCCCATACCAAATTGGAAGTCAATCCTTTACTCCTTTCGAGAGTTATCGTGCGCTCCAGCCAGACAGACAGACGGACGGACATTGCTCAAATGACTTAAAATGGCTCAAAAATATGATTTCTGCCGAACATAAATTTGGGGTCTTAGGTCAATCTTCGATGTGTTACACTTTTTGTCCGTAGCAAATAATATATACCCTCGTCAGACTAAAGTGAGGGTATAAAATGAGTGGACCATTTATTCCATTTCATTATCAATGTATGTTAACACCTTATTTCTCAAAAAATCAATTCCAAATGAGGACTTTAAAGTTCATATCAGCAGAGCTATCTCTTTATTAAAAGCCTCAAATCAGAATTTCCTCAGCCTCAAATCAGACATTCATCATACAAAACATACATAGGGCTGAGCTCAGGCCACTATGGGAGTCGACAGGTGGCGGATAGCCGAACGGCCTTCAGATATGTAGGTTAGCTGCGAATACCCAATAAGCAGTCCCCGACCACGAGCGGCAGAGGAGGAGGGTGAGGCTGAAAACGCCTTAGAAACCCAAAGAATCTCCTGCGAGAGGACGAGACGGTGCCGTCCTTTATTAAGTGCACATCCACTCCTAGGAGTGACGTCGAGAAAACGCGATCAAAACCGTGATTATGGAGCCTATGACACTGGCATTAAGACCGAGCCCGGTAAGGTCTTAATTATGGTATACCGGATCAACGGAATATATGAATTGACGCAACTGGCCGAACATGACAGTATTCTGTCACCTCAGTAAGCAGAAGTGACTCTTTGCCGAAATGGCTGGCAGGCTAATGCTTTCATGTCCCCCGCCCTAATAAAACACTGGCAAGTCTCATGGCACGTTCAACATTCGTTACCATTAAGTTGGTAGTGTAGGCCCAGTTGAGTTTACTCCTGGCTAACGCCGACCTGGCTTTGAACACGATCGCTCATAAGGCTTCGTGTCAACCCTCGCATGGCCTCCCTGCATCGCAAAGATAACCATGAGGTCAAAGAGGCGACTACACAACTTCCAGGATTAAGAAAACGCAAAAAGGTGACCTTCTTTTACAACTTAGTGGAAGCAGTGACAAGACAGACCAATTTAGGAGTGCGATTGGTGACTCGCTGGAGCGCGACAGAGAAATCGGTGTACGAAATAAGGTACATAGATGAAGTCACGACGAAAGAAGATGTTCGAAACGCTGTGGTCACGAGGCTGAAACTGCAGAATTTCCAACTGTCGGATATTCTAAGGTTAAGGCAGGCTTACGGAGGAACCCAGACCGCAACAATCAATCTGTCAGCAGAAGGAGTAAAGGCTATACCTGAAGATAAAAAGATTAAGGTGGGTTGGTCTGTATGCAAAATCCGACCAAAGACGGTGCTGACCAAGTGCTTCAGATGTTTAGGATATGGTCACATATCTACAAACTGCAGAAGCAAAGCCGACAGATCGAAGTGTTGTAGAAAATGCAACGAAGAAGGTCACAACGCCAAAGACTGCACCAACAACCTACTTTGCATTCTTTGCAAATCAGAAGAGTCGGTGGACGCAAAACACATAGCTGGAAGCAGAAAATGTCCCCAGTTTAAGAAGGCACTCTGCACAAAAAAGAGCAAATGAGAGTTATGCAACTCAATTTGAACCATTGCGAGGCAGCGCAAGATATTATTGTGCAGACAACATTGCGAGGCAGCGCAAGATATTATTGTGCAGACAACAAAAGAGAAAGGTGTAGATATTGTTCTAATTAGCGAGCCATACAAAACACCGGAAAACAGTACATGGGCAGAAGGTAAATCGAGAAAAGTAGCAATATGGGCCAGTGGTAAAAAAGCATTCGAAGACGTAATAACTCAGTCTACTTACTTTGTGCGACGACGGCAAGAAAATGACGTTCAATAGAGGGCGAACAGAGTCTATTATAGATATCTCTTTCGCAAGTTCCTCCTTAATACGAGTCACTAAATGGCGGGTAAGTGACCACTATACTTTGAGTGATCATCAGGCTATAATGCTCGATATCAAAGCAAAGCACGGTAGAGGAAAACAAAACCAACTTTTTTCCGGACCAAAATGGAGAGCGTCTGCATTCGACAAAGATGTATTCGAAGTAATAATGGATTCAGCACACTTCACTCCCAGACCTGCTGAAGAACAAGCTGAAGATTTAACTAATGCGATTATTGATGCATGCGAGGCGTCCATGCCAAGGAGAACACTTCCGAAGCGAGGACAACCCTGCTACTGGTGGAATGAAGACATACGCAATCTGCGGTCTGTTTGCCTAAAAGCTAGGAGAAGAATGCAGCGAGCAAGAGGGAAACCAACGTTCGAAAGACTGCAAGAGGAGTTCAGAGAGTCTCGAAAATCCTTGCAAACTGTCATCAAAGATAGCAAACGAATCTGTTTTAGAACAATATGTAGCGATGCCGATATCGATCCATGGGGAACTGCCTATAGGATAGTAATGAAGAAGATGCAGGGGAAATCACCCCAAATAACCTGTCCAAAAATGTTAGAAGATATAATTGGTACACTGTTCCCACAACGTCCACTGCCTACCACGAATCCAGTGTCGATGCTTGATGCCGAAATAATACCGGATATCTCTCGGGAAGAGCTAGAAGAAGCATGCGTAAAAATTGGTACTAACAAAGCGCCAGGCCCAGATGGAATACCAAATATCGCATTAAAGGCCGCAATCAATCGTAGACCAGAAATCTTCCTCGACACATTCCAGAGGTGTTTGCGTGACCGAATTTTTCCCACCCATTGGAAAATACAAAAGCTTGTGCTAATCCCCAAAGGAAGCAAACCACCGGGGGAACCATCGTCCTACCGCCCCATATGTCTCCTAGACACCATGGGTAAGATCTTGGAGAGAATCCTCTACAATAGGCTAATGTCAGCAGTCGAAGAAAACTGTGCTCTATCCGAAAGACAATTTGGTTTTAGGAAAGCGCGGTCTACCATCGACGCAGTGAAGCTGGTAGTTGATACGGCGACGAAGGCCATCGAAGGAGCAAGGTGGAAAGGCGGAACAAAGAAATATTGCGCCGTCGTTACCCTTGATGTGAAGAACGCCTTCAACTCTGCAGATTGGGGGCACATCTACGAAGCCCTTGTGCGAACAGAAGGCCCGAAGTATATCGTAGATATGGTAAAAAGCTATCTTGACAACAGGAAGCTCATATGCCTGAGCGACAACGGGCTGGAGCACTACAGTGTATCCGCCGGCGTCCCACAAGGATCAGTCCTGGGTCCACTGTTGTGGAACATCATGTATGACGATGTGCTGAGACTCCCCCTCCCAAATGGGGTTAATATTATAGGCTTTGCTGATGACATCGCTATAATCACGGTCGGAAAACATATCGATAGCATAGAAACAGCCACTAACACGGCTATCAAACAGGTGCAAACTTGGCTCGAGTCAGCACACCTACAACTAGCTGCTCATAAAACAGAGGCAATCCTCATTACAAGTCGCAAAGCAACAGAATATATGAACGTGATCGTTGGAGATAAAGTTATCCGTTCAAGTCGCTCTCTCAAATATTTGGGAGTTATGATTGACAACAGGCTGACATTTAAGGAGCATATTGAATACATAAGCAAGAAAGCCGCAAAAACGGAAGCCTCACTGGCACGAATGTTGCCCAATGTCGGAGGCCCTAGACTTGCGAAAAGGAAACTACTAGCCACGGTAGTGAACTCCGTGATTCTTTATGCCTCTCCCGTATGGGCGCATTCATTGAGCATAAAATTGTATAGAAAGAAGCTGATGTCCACATACCGCCTAAGTTGTCTTCGTACAATTTCCGGGTATCGTACGATATCGGAGGATGCAGCAGGTGTAGTCGCTGGTCTTATCCCAATTGACATTGTAGCTATAGAAATGAAACGGATTTATGATAGAAAGCCAGAGAATAAAAAGCAGAGATCCGAGTTTGCCAAGGAAGAGCGTTCCTCATCGATCGCCACTTGACAATCTCGTTGAGACACATCTGCAAAGGGAAGATGGACACACCTCCTTATACCTAATATAAGTGTATGGCTAAACAGAAAACACGGAGATACGAACTACTACCTCACCCAGTTCTTAACAGATCATGGTGCCTTCCGGAAATATCTGCACAGATTTGGACACGATAGCTCGCCTATGTGCCCAAACTGTGTGGACGAGGAAGAAGACGCAAATCACGTGATATTCCTCTGCCCCAGGTTCGACCGAGAAGGCGTACCTACAATGGAACACTCGAACGTGATCGAGTATATGCTACAAAGCGAGGATACATGGCGAAATGTATCCGAATTAGTGACAAACGCAATCTTAGAGCTACATAGAGTAGGCAATATACGGAGAAACACAGAAATGAATACGATTTAGAGTGCAGTAGATAGCCTAATGGCTAACCATCCTTCACGAAGTAATACTTCACAGCAGTTCCGTGAAGCAGTGATGGTCGAAGAGGGGGTGTGGTTTAGTACGTAAGAATCGTGAATGTTTTTCAGTACGGGCTGAATCATACATCTTTCAGAAGATTCCACACCTCCAGCGCAGCAAAAAAAAAAAAAAAAAAAAAATACAAAACATAAAAAGATCAAGGGAATATTACAACTATTGAATCTCACGATGAATCTCACACGTTAGTTTCGAATATTGCTTATTCTGCCGAATTTTAAACATTGAAGGAAAACCAGAAATAATTCCTTCAATGTTTAAAATTTGTTTCTTGAAGTGTGGTGTCACATTTCTTTTTATACCCTCACTTTAGTGATACGAGGGTATATATCATTTGCTACGGAAAAAAGTGTAACACATCGAAGGAGTGACCTAAGACCCCAAGTATGTTCGGCGGACAGTCGTTTTGGGTCATTTTAAGTCGAATGAGCAATGTCCGTCCGTCCGTCTTTCTGTCTGTCCGGATGAGTTCGAAGATGGGCCATATTGGTTTACTCCTTCTGGTACCTCCCACACAAAGGGTTAAATTTTAGTGAAATATTGATTCTTTAATAACTTCTCTACTACTTATTCGAATCTTCTGAAATTCTACACATAGTATTAGTATATTAATCGTTATTACCTCGAGAAAAATGGGTGAAGTTGGCATGCCCCTTTTGGTGCCTCCCACACAAATGGACCATTTTGCATCAAAATATAACTGCTTATAACTTTAATACAAATGTATAAAAATGCTTGAAATTTTCTACAGCCTAATGTTTATGTAGCGCCTATAGTCCGGTAAACAATTGGCATTATTGTACAGCCCCTTTTGGTACCTCCCACACAAATGTAACTTTAATACCAGTGCATACAAATACTTGAAATTTTGTACAGTGTAATGCTGTTACAGTGCCTACAGTCCTGTAAAATGTGCGCGTTATCACCCCGCCCCTTTTTGTACCTCCCACACAAAATGACCAAATCATACCAAAATTACATAGACCATAACTTTAATATACCAGTGCACATAAACGCTTATAGTTCGGCACAATGCAATGTATTTAAGAATCTACTGTTTACCGAAAAATAGGTGTATTTGGAAAAACCCCTTCCGGTACCTCCCACACAAATTGACAGTTTTTTAGTGTAATGTTATATATTATAATACTTACAAAGTGAGGGTATACCTTAGTCGGTTTACCCGACTGAAACTTTCTTACTTGTTTCCCCAAAGCTTAGTTGAATTTAGACAGGGGTGTTATTAAGCTATTATTTTAGGGGGCCCTTTTCACCGTTTGTATCGTGATTTGACAGGGATATCGACAAAGATTCTTGTTCAAAGATTTCATTACACATTTATCTAAACTGATATATAAATCATTTTCTACTTTCTATGGCGTTTATTCCGAAACTAATAATAAGTTTTAAATTACTTGTTAAACTAGACTTATTTACGAATTGTCTAGAGATTAATAAACATTAAATAACTGTATATTTGGTGAAATTTGAAACCATTAATTCTAAAATATGAAAATGAAACAATGATTTAAAAATAACCAAAAATACAAAAATTTTAACTTTTTGAACATTATTCCTCCAGAAATGAACTTTGGTGTGCAAAAAGATATGTCTTTACAAAGTCGGCTTAGCCTCCGCCGCGGATCGACGATTGTCAGCGCACCCGCCGCCGACAATATTGGCTTCATTCTCATTCTATATTAAGCTCGCGATTTGTGTCTGATCGTTATACAATTTTGCACGCATATCTTGTTTGGCCTAAGGACGAATAATAATTATGTTTCGTCCGATTTGGCACTTTAGCCCTACAGAAGCTGTAGTTCACATCCAATCGTTTTTTAAATTTAGCATGGTAGAGTTTATGAGTTTATAAAAGTGTGAAGCTAACTACACACGATTGCCAGATCGGACAATATTGTCAGAAAAATTGCGGATAAAATGCAACCCTGTGAACGTAAAACTGTGTGAACATACAAGTTTTGTCTTGCAACGTTGTCGGAATATTTGCATACACTTTTGATTGTCAGATGTGCGAACTTAATGCAGATAAACGTATTTTGGCAACACGGTCTATAAAATATTTACAAAATATATTGTAAATATAAGAAATTCTAAAGATTTTTTACAATCGTCTGAACTGTCAATTCACCTTGGCCTAAGAATCTGTCATTGTCCGTAAAGTTGTAACATTTGTAACCGATTGACTTAATATGTGGTAACATTGTTTTTCTATGTGCTAAGTTTGAAGATGGCCATATTGGTCTACTTGTTTTAGTACCTCCCTCACAAATGATTAACATTTAGTGAACTATTTATTCTCTAATAACTCTTATTTTGGTACCAACTTAACAAATTACTCGTATAACTTTAATACCAGATTATTTAAATACTTGAGATGTTGTGCAGTGTAATGCTTTTACAGTTAATGCTAGGGCACATTCACACTTACACTTCGGTTCAGTATCGGTTTGAAGTATTTAATGTTTAGCGCAAAATAGGTGTAGTTGTCAAGCGGCTTCTGGTATCGCCCACACAAATCGACAGATTCATTTTAACACAACTTCCCCATAACTTATGTAGCAATCATCTAAATGATTTCATATTCTGTATTTTAGACAACTATGTCCAATTGACCAATAAATAAGGACTGAGCAAAATGTTTCATATAATTTTGGTATAATCTTGGATAACAAAAAATTGCTTGGAGGATTGACAACAAATGATGGCTCGAAATATTTAGAAATGGGTGCTTTAAAACATATCTTAATGCTATACGAGTATATGCCATATTTAAGTGGACGGTATAATTCGAAACCAAGGAAACACTGAAACTAAAGTTCGAAAAGGTCAGCCAAGTTTTGGAAATCTTTTTTGAATATAATAGGTTTGGAGAAAACAATAAGATTATTCATTTTTTTTATTTCGCGAATATATGATTTGTTCTAATATATTGATATATGCGCTCAGAGTACATTTTATTGATTTTCAAATAATATCACTGTCAAACAGCATTTTTTGGAACAGATAGTGGAATTTTATGACGATCATTTTTGTGGAAGATCTTAACCCTCTAGCTTCCATCTTAATGGGTCAATTTAAAAAAAAAAATAAGAACATCTGCATTATTTGTTTGTTTTTATGTTCTGTTTTATACATAAACATATATGAGAGATATTTTATGACTTTGTTGACATTTTTGCGATTTTTAAGGCACGGGATGCATTTTTCGGGAAGGTTGGTTTTCCTATTCAATATCTACCACTTTGCTTTAGACACAAAAGAGATAATCCGTACAGTATACCGAGAAAAAAATATAGAAAAAGTGCTAAAAATCCACCTTGTGCAAAAAAATCGTATGGCCATTAAATTATTAATTGAGCCAACTTGACTAAACGAATGATGCAGAAATTCCTATTTTTGGGGCTACTTTGACTTCCAATTATCAGAATTGAGTCCCAAAACCATGTATTGTACTGTGTTATTTATTTGTATAATAAGTTGAGGTGACATTTTGCTAATTAAAATTAAAGAGCTATATTTTGGTGTCTTTGGCGAGCCCCACTGAAATTTCCCGGCAAAAATGTTTGCATAATATCTTAATCATTAAATGTCCTTTCTGAAACGACTTTTTTGATTTTTTCGAAAAACGGCCAAATTGACCCATTAAGATCTTCCACAAAAATGATTCTTATAAAATTCTACTATATAACTTTGACAATAAGAAAACCCTTAGATATTAGCTTAAAGCTTTTTTTCATTAGTATAATGCCCCCTTCGACCAAAAAATTACAAAAAAAGCCTGGACAATAAGTGTTTTCTACAACAATTATCTACTCAATAAGCCTTTTCAGAAATATAAAGGCTCGCTATTCTGTTCCAATGAAATAGTCTTAATTTGTTGGACAGTTTTTTTTTCCAATTCATTACATTTTTTATTGAATCTTTCATTATTATACAATGAAAATAACAATAAGTGGACAAATCTTAACCTAAAATACTATTCTCTGGGTTATTGCCATTGCGAATAAACCATTGAGACTTTACACGATTTTTTACTTAAACAAAAAGGTTAACATTTCAAATTTAAGAATTCATAATTACATTTCATTTTTTGATTTTGATTAGCTTTAATTTAAATCATGTCCAGCGTATCTCTCCTTCTAAGGCGGTTATGACCTTCAAAATTTAGTAGTTCTCGAGCCAGGATGTTTGGATGATTGAATAGTTTACCCACGTAACACCGGCAATATTTTTCAATTTCCTCTTTTACTGTTGGCATTTTGATATCCTTATGGATGTTAGCGTTTCTATATACCATGGTGCACCTGTAATTAAACGAAGAATATTCGATTGTCTTCTTTGTAATTTGCATACATTTGAAGCGCACGCTGTACCCCAGAGCTGGATACCATATGTCCAAATTGGCTTCAATACCGTTTTGTATAAAAGAATTTTATACTCTGGATCTAGGGCAGATCTTTGGCTGATAAGCCACTGAAGTTGATTAGTTTTGAGTTTTATTTGAGTTACTTTAGAGTCTATGTGGCGCGACCACGTCAAACGCCGATCTAAATGGATTCCAAGGTATTTTACATGATCCTTTTGGGGAATCTGTGAATTGACAATAGAAATTGGAGGACTTGCATCCCTTCGCAGGGTAAAAGTAACATGAGTACACTTTGAGGCATTCACCATTATTCTCCATTTTTATACCCTACACCACACTGTGGTAATGGGGATTTTTTGTTTGTTTCACGGCAGATGTTTGTAACACCTGAAAATAACACAGCTAGACCCACCTTAAAGTATACCGATCGACTCAGAATCACTAGCTGAGTCGATTTAACGATGTCCGTCCGTCCGTCTGTCCATGTAAAGTTGTTCGTCGACTACAGGTCGCAATTTCACTCCGATCGTTCTGAAATTTTGCAGTTTAGAGTTCAGATTTAGATATAGCTCCCATATATATCTTTCGTCCGATTTGGCCCTTTAGTCCTATAGAAGCTGTATTTTACATCCAATCATTTTGAAATTTAGAATGGTAGAGTTTCTTGATCCATGAACCAACATTGCCGAGTTTGAAGAAAATCAGTTAAGATTTAGCTATAGCTCCCATATATATGTTTCGTCCGATTTGGCCCTTTAGTCCTATAGAAGCTGTATTTTACAACCGATCGTTTTGAAATTTAGAATGGTAGAGTTTCTTGATCAATGAACCAACATTGCAGAATTTGAAGAAAATCTGATAAGATTTAGCTATAGCTCCCATATATATGTTTCGTCCGATTTTGCTCTTTAGTCCTGTAGAAGCTGTATTTTACATCCAATAATTTTGAAATTTAGAATGGTACATTTTCTTGATCCCTGAACCAACACTACCGAATTTGAAGAAAATCGGTTAAGATTTAGCTATAGCTCCCATATATATGTTTCGTCCGATTTTGCTCTTTAGTCCTGAAGAAGCTGTATTTTACATCCAATCATTTTGAAATTTAGAATGGTAGAATTTCTTGATCCATGAACCAACACTACCGAATTTGAAGAAAATCGGTTAAGATTTAGCTATATCTCCCATATATATGTTTCGTCCGATTTGGCCTTTTAGTTCTATAAAAGCTGTATTTTACATCCAATCGTTTTGAAATTTAGAATGGTAGAGTTTCTTGATCCATGTACCAACACTACCGAATTTGAAGAAAATCGGTTAAGATTTAGCTATAGCTCCCATATATATGTTTCGTCCGATTTGGCCCTTTAGTTCTATAGAAGCTATATTTTACATCCAATCGTTTTGAAATTTAGAATGGTAGAGTTTCTTGATTCATGAACCAACATTGCCGAATTTGAAGAAAATCGGATAAGATTTAGCTATAGCTCCCATATATATGTTTCGGCCGATTTGGCCATTTAGTCCTATAGAAGCTGTATTTTACAACCGATCGTTTTGAAATTTAGAATGGTAGAGTTTCTTGATCCATGTACCAACACTACCGAATTTGAAGAAAATCGGTTAAGATTTAGCTATAGCTCCCATATATATGTTTCGTCCGATTTGGCCCTTTAGTCCTATAGAAGCTGTATTTTACAACCGATCGTTTTGAAATTTAGAATGGTAGAGTTTCTTGATCCATGAACCAACATTGCCGAATTTGAAGAAAATCGGATAAGATTTAGCTATAGCTCCCATATATATGTTTCGTCCGATTTGGCCTTTTAGTTCTATAAAAGCTGTATTTTACATCCAATCGTTTTGAAATTTAGAATGGTAGAGTTTCTTGATCCATGTACCAACACTACCGAATTTGAAGAAAATCGGATAAGATTTAGCTATAGCTCCCATATATATGTTTCGTCCGATTTGGCCATTTAGTCCTATAGAAGCTGTATTTTACAACCGATCGTTTTGAAATTTAGAATGGTAGAGTTTCTTGATCCATGAACCAAAATTGCCGAATTTGAAGAAAATCGGTTAAGATTTAGCTATAGCTCCCATATTTATGTTTCGTCCGATTTTGCTCTTTGGTCCTGAAGAAGCTGTATTTTACATCCAATCATTTTGAAATTTAGAATGGTAGAGTTTCTTGATCCATGAACCAACACTACCGAATTTGAAGAAAATCGGTTAAGATTTAGCTATATCTCCCATATATATGTTTCGTCCGATTTGGCCTTTTAGTTCTATAAAAGCTGTATTTTACATCCAATCGTTTTGAAATTTAGAATGGTAGAGTTTCTTGATTCATGAACCAACATTGCCGAATTTGAAGAAAATCGGATAAGATTTAGCTATAGCTCCCATATATATGTTTCGTCCGATTTGGCCTTTTAGTTCTATAAAAGCTGTATTTTACATCCAATCGTTTTGAAATTTAGAATGGTAGAGTTTCTTGATCCATGTACCAACACTACCGAATTTGAAGACAATCGGATAAGATTTAGCTATAGCTCCCATATATATGTTTCGTCCGATTTGGCCATTTAGTCCTATAGAAGCTGTATTTTACAACCGATCGTTTTGAAATTTAGAATGGTAGAGTTTCTTGATCCATGAACCAAAATTGCCGAATTTGAAGAAAATCGGTTAAGATTTAGCTATAGCTCCCATATTTATGTTTCGTCCGATTTTGCTCTTTGGTCCTGAAGAAGCTGTATTTTACATCCAATCATTTTGAAATTTAGAATGGTAGAGTTTCTTGATCCATGTACCAACACTACCGAATTTGAAGAAAATCGGATAAGATTTAGCTATAGCTCCCATATATATGTTTCGTCCGATTTGGCCTTTTAGTTCTAAAAAAGCTGTATTTTACATCCAATCGTTTTGAAATTTATTATGGTAGAGTTTCTTGATCCATGTACCAACACTACCGAATTTGAAGAAAATCGGTTAAGATTTAGCTATAGCTCCCATATATATGTTTCGTCCGATTTGGCCCTTTAGTTCTATAGAAGCTATATTTTACATCCAATCGTTTTGAAATTTAGAATGGTAGAGTTTCTTGATTCATGAACCAACATTGCCGAATTTGAAGAAAATCGGTAAAGATTTAGCTATAGCTCCCATATATATGTTTCATCCGATTTGGCTCTTTAGATCCAATCGTTTTTATACCCTACACCACACTGTGGTACAGTGTATTATTTAAGTATAAAATGTCCCAAAAGTAAATTTAGGTAAACAATTTATACATGAATTACAAAATTTATATATCAGAGTTATTCAATATTACGGGAGTGGTGTAGGGTATTATATAGTCGGCACCGCCCGACTTTAGCCTTTCCTTACTGGTTTTAACCATTCTTCTAGGATTCGGACATGAGACTGCAGTTGATCGGACGCAACTGAAGAGTTTTTGTGAGTACTGACGAAAGCAGTATCGTCCGCAAAAGTAGACGTGTGCGTAAAGTTGGGTATGGGCATATCTGCCGTAAAAATAACGTACAGTATAGGGCCAAGAATGCTCCCCTGTGGGACACCGGCATTTATTTTCTTAGGGCTAGAAAAAATGCCATTTGATTTAACTTGAAAAGACCGGTTAGTCAAATAACTCCTGAACAGTTTATGCGTGTTGATTGGCAGAAGGTCGCATATTTTGTACAAAAGTCCTTCGTGCCAGACTTTGTCAAATGCTTGGGAAATATCTATGAATAACGCCGAACAGTATTCTTTATTCTCAAAAGCTCTTTTGATGCAGGTTACGATACGGTGTACCTGTTCTATAGTATTATGACTTTTTCTAAAACCAAATTGATGGTCAGGTATAATATTGTGAGAAATTATATGAGGTGTGATTTTCTTCATGAGAATGGACTCAAACATTTTTGAAAGTATCGATAGTAAGCTTATAGGGCGATAGGATTTGACTTGAGTTGGTTCTTTGCCTGGTTTCGGTATCATCACGATTTCAGACCTCTTCCAAGATAGGGGGAAGGCTGAAAAGGGAAGTTCTTTAATCATTTTCGCTGTTATACCATCTCTTCCGGGCGATTTCTTTAATTTTAGTTCTTTGACAGATTTTTCAACATCCTTTATTCTAAGCTTGATTGGACCAGGAATTATATCATCTATCACGGGCGGATAGATTGGGCGTGGAGTTATATCGTCTATCACGGGCGGGTAAATTGGCGAGAAGTTATGTCATCTATCACGGGCTGATAGATTGGGAGAGGAATTGAGTCATTTATGCCGGGCGGATAGATTGGGCGAGGAATTATGTCGTCTATCACGGGCGGATAGTGTGGGCGAGGAATTATATCTATCACGGGCGGATAGATTCAAGATGTATCACTGTTGGGTGTAAAAACGGACTCGAGGTAGTTTGCGAATGCATTTACTTTCTCTTCTGTGCTTTTTGCCCAGTTCCCATTTTCAAGGCGAATTGGGGATTCATGCGCAACAGGGACTCGCATATTTTTTGTGGCCTTCCAGAGACTATAATCTGTTTTCTGGGTTGGATCCAGAGATTGCAAATATATTTTTAGATCACTTTCCTCGTCTGATTTTAGGGCTGATTTCAATCTCTTCTGGCAATTTTTTAGTTTTTTTCTCAGTGCTGGGGAGCGATATTGTTGCCACTCTCTTCTTACGCTTCTTTTTTCTTTGATTAACGCTTTGATGCCTGTTGGGTTATTGGAGTTATCTCTTTTGAATGCGCTTTTTCGAGTAGCAACTTTAACAGCACTGTTTACAATGTCTGTGAATGGGTTTACCGCAGCTTCAATTTCATCCGTTGTACGTAACGATACACGATCGGAGAGGTGTGAGCTAACGTATTTTTTATATTTTAGCCAGTTGGTATACTTATTGGGCAAACTGTCACACCCATTTTCATGATTGTTGTAAAGCAGTGTCAAAATGGTAGGCGAATGATCCGATGATAGATCAAGTGATGGACATAGAGATAATTGTTCACGCCTTATATTTTTTATTATAGCGAAATCAATAAGGTCGGGCGTTTTATTCAGATCTGAGGGCCAATATGTTGGGTGACCGCTCGAAGCTACATCTAGTTTAGCAGATGTTATGGCTTTAAGTAGTTGTCTACCTTTTGGAGTAGTGAGGCGAGAGCCCCAAAATGTGTGCTTGGCATTGTAGTCACCTGCTACCAAAAACTTTGTGCCAAGAGTGGAGAAGAACTCCATGAATTGATCTTTCTTAATATTGTGCCTAGGGGGACAATATATCGACGATATCACCAGATTTGTGCCTGTGATAGCGATAGAAGTTGCTTGTATATGCTCAGTCCTATATTCGGGCATAGGATAATGTTTGATTTTATTTTGGACAGTAAGAGCTGTACCACCACAGGCTCTCCCGCTAGGGTGTTTAGTATTTAGTGTTCCAATGAGAAATTCTCATTGCACCAAATATGTATGCACAATATTACATTGATCTCTCTAACAAATTGCTCAAGATATATCAAACACAAAATTACAGCACTCTCGCTAACAAGTTGTGCAAGATATATCAATTTAAAATATTGAAATTGTGCAAATTGTGCAAGATATTCCAATTTCAAAACTGACTCACTCGGTCGGTACCACGCCCATTGGTCCGATCCCACACATTTTGGGACTAATCTCGTAGACTGCCACCACGTACATATACACAAAATTACAGCACTCTCGCTAACAAATCGTGTAAGATATATCAATTTAAAAATTTGGGCTGGGCAACGCCTGTTGGTCTGATACCGCCCATTTTTGGACCAATAAAGTAGACTGCCACCGGATGCATATGCACTAAATTTCAGCACTCACGCTAACAAATTGTTCAAGATATCACAATTCTAAAGTTTGGCATATACGTATGTTTGGACGTATCTAGGCCCGGGGGCCCGGGCCCCACCCGAAATGTTTTAAACATTGGCATAAACTATTTACAATTTTCAAAATCACTCAAAAAAAAATAAAGCACGAAAAATATTTGGAAGGCAGTTAAAAAAAAACAATACAAAAGCGTAAAAAATGGTAACAGTAAAAGTAATAACAACTACAAATAAGAAAAGTGCATGTTTCACGATTTTTTGATTTGTGTTAGCCAGAAATTAGCTGAAATAAGTATATGGATTCGCTGAAATAAGTATATGGATTGATTATTGGAAGCAGAAGAATGATACGCCATCAATTGCATTAGATGCTATTTTAGTATTTGTTCTCGACTTTAAGAAGAATAAAAACTTATCTCCGGAACAGATTGGAGGGAGAAAGGCTATCTTATCTGGCTTTGATGTATATATACAAAGATGAAATCAAAATCGTTGAAATAATTGCCCATTTGTAGGCAAATTACGTACTCTGCCATCAAATGCATATACCCAAAATTACAGCACTCTCGCTAACAAATTCTGCAAGATATCTCTATGTCAAAATTTGGTTTACATGAGCAGGGCCACGACCATTCGTCCGATCTCGCAAATTTTTGGATCAATCACGTAGACTGCCACCAGATACATACGCACAGAATTACAGCACTCTCACTAACTAACTAATTTTAAAATTTGGTTTATATAGGCGGGGCCGCGGCCATTGGTCCGATCCAGCCTATTTTTGGACCAATCACGTAGACTATCACAGGTACATATGTAGCAAATTACAGCACTCTAGCTAACAAATTGTGCAAGATATATCAATTTCATATATATGCCCCAGACTTCAGATTTCCGATTTCGTCAATTTTTGGATCAATCACGAATACCGCCATCAAATGCATATACATAAAATAACAGCACTCTCGCTAACAATTTTTTCGAGATATATTCCAAAAAATGGCTCATTTGGGCAGGGTCACGCCATTTGGTCCGATCCCGCCTATTTTTTAACCAATTACGTAGACTGCCATCAAATGCATATTCACAAAATTACAGCACTCTCGCTAAAAAATTGTGCAAGATATGTGTCTCAATTTCGAAATTTGGCTTATATAGGCGGGGCCACGCCAATTAGTCTGATCCGTCCCATTTCCTGACCAATCACGTAGACTGCCACCAGATACATATACACAATATACAGCGCTCATTTAAACAAATTGTGCAAGATATCTCAATTTCAAAATTACGTTTATATGGGCGGGACCACGCCCATTGGTTGAATCACACCCTTTTTTTTGTTAAATCACGTAGACTGCATGAGATGCACAAAATTACAGCACTCTCGCTAACAAAATGCGGTGCCACGTCCATTGGTCTGATCCCGCCCATTTTTGGATCACGTAGACTGTCATCAGATACATATAAACAAAACTGCAGCACTCTCGATAATCAATTGTGCAAAATATCTCAATTTAACAATTTTGTTTATATGGGCGGGGCCACGCCCATTGATCCGATACCGCCTCTTTTTAGACCATTCACGTAGGCTATCACCCGATACATATGCACAAAATTAAAGCACTATCGCTAACAAATTATGCATGGTATCTCAATTTCAAAATTTGACCTATATAGGCGGTGCCACGCCCATTTGTCCGTTTCCGCCCATTTATAAACCAATCATGTAAACTGCAACCAGATACATATGCACAAAATTACAGCACTCTCGCTAACAAATTGTGCATGTTAATTCAATTTCAAAATTTGGCTTATATGGCGGGTCCATATACACAACATTGCAGCACTCTCGCTAGCAAATTGTTCAAGATATCGAAATTTCAAAATTTGGTCTATGTGGGCGGGGCCACGCCCATTGGGCCGATCCCGCCAATTTTTGGACCAATCACGTAGACTGTCACCAGATACATATACACTAAAATACAGAACTCTCTCTAATAAATTGTGGAAAATATTTGAATTTCAAAATTTGCCTTATACGGGCGGGGCCACGCCCATTGGTCCGATTCCGCCCATTTTTTGAAAATTCACATAATCTGTCACTAAATGCATACACACAAAATTTCAGCACTCTAGCTAAAAAATTTTCTCAATATCAAAATTGGACCCATATGGGCGGGTCCACGCCCGCTTGATATATCCAAAATTCAAGTACCCTATTTTCAGCACCCCCTACACATGTACATTCTGTGAAAATTTAAAGATGATCGGTCTAGCCGTTTAGACGTCTATACGGAACAAACAAACAAACCCACAACCAGACATTCTCTTTTATATATGTAGACTAGCTGAGCCCAGTTAGGGTATTATCAGTAAACATTTAACATATATGCATTTAAAGTTATAAAGTCCAATGATTCCGAATTTACGTAATCCAAATTAAAATTTTAATAAATGGCAATAAACAGAATCAGAAAGACAATAAGTTATTCTTTAAATAAATCGTAACGTTATTTATGCGCCACCCTAAATAATAGTTGGCACACCAAATTTTTAGGAAGATGTTCTAAGCAAATCTTTGTTTCAATCCTAATATTTGTTATTTGGACTATTTTTGCGAAGCAAAGACTTACTTGGATTTAATTATTACAAAAAATTAAACGATTTCCTAAACAATAATTTTATTTGTATGTAAACAATAATGTTATTTAAAACAAATAGTTAACGAATAAGTTTTTTTGATTTTCAAATAAATATATAACCTCCCATGTGCTGGCTTTCACATCCGCAAGAATTTTGGAGATTCGGATTTGCCAATTGCCGTTTTTATTGTAAATCAGTTTGACTTAGGACTTCAGTTTCTTTTGTATTAACATCAGGTGTTATGGCAAAAGAAACTGCAATTCGAAATCGACATGGTTTACGAGAAAAGGACAAGTGGCAAATCCGAATCCCCAAAATTCTTGGGGATGGGAAAGCCAGCCCAGGGGCGTATTTTAAAAAATTGTGTGTTGGCTAACTGGGATATTATCCTTGTTTGTTTCTATACTATTAAAGAATAAAATAAGTAATTTATTTTATTAATACACCATGTACATTAGGGCGGGTCGATTTAGCAATCGATATTGTGCCATCGATTTTTCGATAGCTTTTGGCATGAGGAAAAAAAGTTCCACTACGACATATCCAAAAAATCATTTTCGAGGCGCCAAAATTTCAATTGTTTGACTTTTTCTCAACTTTTATTTTTAAGGTTTTTTTAGTAGGTAATAAAAAAAATTGACTGATTTAATTTTTTTTAAATATTACATTTCCAAGGTGAAATTGTACGCTAAAAACGATGGCGATTGCAGTTTTGCCAAAAAAAATGTTTTGGACGAGTTTTTGTCGAAAAATCAATTTTTTTAAGCATTCATTTTTAAGGTTTTTTAGTAGGTATGTTAAAAAAATTCGCCGATTTCAAATTCTTTAAATATATCCCATCTAAGGTAAAATTGTGCGCTTAAAGCGATGACGATATCATTTTGTCGAAAAATCTTTTGTTTTCTCGATTTTTTACTCTTTTTTGTTATTTTTAAGGCTCCAAACCAATTTCTTTTTTTAATTTCTGATGTATCAAATACGTATAGGTATGTGAGATGGATAAAATTATTTGATGATGATGAACAAAATTATTTCATCTTATGTATGTTCATGAATTTGATGAATAAAAGATTTTTAACTTTGGATTTAATTGATGTTTTGTATGAGTGTTAATTTATTATTAAAAGACATCATTGTCAATTTTCAACATTACTATTATAATTGCTGTTATGGTTGTTAAAATAAAAATAGTTTTTTAACAATTTTATTGATTTTTCATAAGCGAAAAATATGGGAATTTATTTTAAAATTCAGATATTTCCTTGCAAATTTTGCTTGGATTCCATTCGACTTATTTTACTTCGGCTAGCTGACGTAGTCGCCATGATCCCTTCGCGGTTTTTATGAATTGCACGTTTTGCTACGCTGGTTAGGAGTTGAACGTACCGCTCGGTACCTTGAATATGGCATGGAATCTTCGGATCGTCTAGCGGTTCAAAATAAGGACGGTTCATATAGGTCGTTACGAAAATGTAAAATTTTTTCCAGTGCATACTTCCGAATATGTTGTCGATCGTCGAAGAGCATGCTGAGCAAAACATTTTCACAATGGGCAAAATATGAATTATTTTCAATTACGGTGTTTACCACCGAACGTAAATTGTTTGGCAAATATTGCGTCCACCGTATGAATTTTCCAACCAAAACACTACCATATACAACCGACTCAAAATATTTGATGTTAAAATACATGGGAACGTACACGTGAATTATGTATCTTGCCAAAATTTTCAAATTTTCGGACGGCTTGCTTGTTGCAACGTAAATACGAAGTATTCTATTGGCTTTTGTGAGCCATCTAGCATGTGATACAGGACCCGGTTTAATATTTGCTAGTTGAGTTGAATCGCGACCATTCGAGACAGCATTAGCAATTTGGTATAGATACTTCACATCCGTTGAAAGTTCTTTCTGGTGATCTTCATCCAACGGTGGAGGCATGTTTTCAAGTGGGATTGCTTCAAAATTCGGAACAACCTGGCAATTATATTGATTACAAAATTATGTGTCTTATAGGGATTTTTTTTTTTTAAAATTTTGATAGGTACATTTAGAGTATGGCAACTCATTGAAATGTAGTAAACAAATCCACCAGTGTAATGGTCTCTTCAGCTGCAATTCAAATCGTCGCAGTATACCTCTCTCCGTACCAGTATTTGTAACTTCGCCGTCAGAGCAAATGCCAATTAATTTATCAAGAGGAAGTTCCTTTGCTTGGAAAAATGCATTTAAAGCTGCTTTCGCTTTAGCACTTTCACCTTTGCCTTCCAAGTTAACATAACCAAGTAATTTGGAATTTGGCTCATGAACGACGACTAAATGCGATTCTTTCTGCATTCTCGAATGGTAAACTTCATCAATTTTTTCTCGAGTCAATGCGTCGTTTTTCCGACCGTCAAATGAAAAAGCTTCCAAACACCCTTTTTGGTGTTTGCTCTTTAGCTCTTTCTCTCTCTATTTTGTTTTTGTCACAGACAACGGTTTGACCACGCTCATCTTTAAATGCAATGTCTTCAAACAAAGCTGATGCTAGGCAAGATGTCACTCTGTTCGACACGCCAAATCGTGATTCGACCGATGTATCAGCCATTTTCATTGCAATCATCATCTTTCAATTCTGAAGGAGTTGGTAGATATGTTTCATCAACAGATGATTCAAGTCTTGGTGCGATTGTAGACACTTCTGTTTCTGTAGGATCCTCAACGACAGGAATAGTTAATTTTCTTTCATTGTGCTGATCAAACATGAAGTCCTTGAGGTCATCTGGAATTTTACCACAGTTGCAACGATTTGATTTTAGTGAGCATTTGCATTCTGCGACGTAGAATATTTCATTTGTACCATCAACGATAAATAAATTTAAATTTATGATAATTTTTTCCGCATTTATTCAAATACTTATAGTTGTCAATTAGTGTATTTAATTTTTTTGTGACGGTTAATCTTTTAACTAGATCAATCTTCAATTTGCCCCAAATTTCTAAAAGTTTATCGACAACTTTTGGTGTGAATGTCTTGTACGAAATTTATTTCTTTTTTTCCACTGGTCGCCCAAAAAAAAGTAATATTTCAAAATATCGAAAGAAGTTGGCAAAGAAATTCCATCTAGTTCGCTTGGTGCACCGAATAGTAGCACATTATGTGAAGGCATGTGTTCTATAGTCTGTGCTGGTGGTTCTCCCTCTTCTTCCATATTGTGTTCTAAATTTTCTGATGAATTTATATTTTATGTATTTATATTTATTAAACAATTAATATTTTCCACCTTTTTGGTTTAAAGTCCACAGATAAACTTGATATTCACACTGTCACTAAAGTCGCACAGCGGGAGAAACTGGAAAAGAATATAAAAAAAATTGGGAAATAAGAAACAAAACAAAAAGCAATAACAGATTTATATACGAAAACTAGTTGCTGTGAAACCTTCAGGGCTGCTGACGATACCTGTGGAGAACTGATTTTAGTATAAATACAGTAATCCCTCGATTTACGTCGTCATTGGTTCCGCAAAATAGCATAAGTACTTCCAAAGTATGCAACTTACCAAAAAAAAAAAGATTTTTCGACAAAAAATCGTCCAAAATCAAAAAAAAAAACAGTTTTTACGAAAAAATGATATCGCCATCGTTTTAAGCGCACAATTTTACCTTGGATGGGATATATTTAAAGAATTTGAAATCGGCGATTTTTTTTTAACATACCTACTAAAAAAACCGTAAAAATTAATGCTTAAAAAATTTACAAAAACTCGTTCAAAACCTAAAGGAAAACATTTTTTTTTGCAAAACTGCTATCGCCATCGTTTTTAGCGTACAATTTCACATTGGAAATGTAATATTTAAAAAAAAATTAAATCAGTCCATTTTTTTTATTACCTACTAAAAAAACCTTAAAAATAAAAGTTGAGAAAAAGTTAAACAATTGAAATTTTGGCGCCTCGAAAATGATTTTTTGGATATGTCGTAGGGGAACTTTTTTCCTCATGCCAAAAGCTATCGAAAAATCGATGGCACAACATCGGCAAATTTTTGTCCTTACAAATCGGCCCGGTCTAATGTACATAAAAAAATTTTGGCTTCTACAATAGTATAGGAACCAAACATTTTGGTTTCAATAAAATATGTAATTATTCATTTGTATCATTGAGAAGACATATTTTGTTTGATGACATATGTATCTCTATTCTTGGAAATAGTGATTTCATTTTATATTAGTACAAAAAAACGATACGTCGAATATTTGATTTCCATTTAAAATTGTCCTTTTCAAGTTTTTCACATTCACATTCAAAGTTATCCTTTCATTGATGAAGTGATTCAAGAGGCGAAAATCCGTAGGCATCTGAAAATATTCATGTATTCATGTGTGAATATGTTTGCGTACATAATGGTGTGTGTGTGTGTGTGTTGCTGAAATTTTTCATTTCAGACCCTTTGCCGTAATATATGAAAGTATTTTGCCAATTTGCATATTTACAATATTTAATTCCCTTCGGGGACCTTTTGTAGGATTTTTTTGCGAAATGTGTAACATTTAACTGGTGCCCCCGATACGTTTGAAATTGGGCACAAAAGGTATCACCGCAACAACCTCATAAGCCCACACAAAGATGAAGAAAGACGTCGCAAGACATTTGTGCCGCACTGTGAGTAACTTAGTATTTAGTAGATTCTATTGTTCTGTGCGCATCTATGTGTATTTCCATTTAACATAGTCCCTTCCGATTTCGGGGTTTGGGTTTCTCCTGCACCGAAGAAATGCTCGTAAAACCAACTCCCCCGAAACATCAGTCTGATTACGGAGCCTTTTGGCATTGGCTTTGGTAGCCGCAAAACAAAGCAAAAGGCACAAACAGAAAAAGCCGCTCTAACAGTCAGTCCTTGTCCCAGTGATGCAATAAATTTTTGCTTAATGCGATTGTGCCATAAAATACAAAATTCCATCAGCATAAATGCGAGTGTATCCGTGTATGTGTGCGAGTGTATTGCCGTTTTCGTTAACATTTGCATTATGAATCCTTCGTCAGTCGGCCATAAAAATTTTACTTTTAATACATAAATATGAGCCGAGCTGTACATGCACGTTCCACTCACTCATACATCCAAAGTACATGAAATATTAAAAATGTTTGCGCTAAAACTGAAATTGGAAACATGAGAGCGGAAGAAAAAAGCCGTAACAGTTCTACAAATTTATTCAGTATTCACTAGAGTACATAACGGCCGTACTTGGCCCCAACAGATATTCCTGCGATCAACCATAAAATGTAAATGTCTCCATATATTCCTATTATACATATATATCTATGGACTATTGCCTATGGGTGGGATGGCCTCAGAGGAGCTCGTTGGAATATCTGTTCTATGGTGTTTGGGCAGTAGGTTGGCATCTTCGATGTATTGTACTGTTTGTTGGCCAAAGGTGTGCTATAGTTTTGGGCAGCACTTTTGCATTTACATATTTACAATCTGTGTTCTCCCGTAGACTCCACAAGCACATACACACACACGCACACCATGCCAAACACTCTCACAGTGATGGTGACCTCCATAGTGGTCCTTTGACGTCCACTAAATGATATTTGTGTTTACAAAAAGGACAATAAACATTGTAATCTAATGTCGGATCCTTTTAAGATAATGCCTTGTTGTTGGATTTGAAATGAAGATAAGCATAAATACGGCACGCTTACTATCTTGATGTCCTTTAAATGCAAATAGGATCAGGATATATATGAAAACATTATTATTAGCAGATACGTTTGGAAGGAAGTCATAAATCGTACAACCGTGAACTATGCTCACAAGTGTTCTACACCGACCTTTGGGAATGTCATGAAAGTCATGCGAAGGGATGCAGGAAAGGTGTACTTATGTAGAACCGAAAGAGAGAAGCCTACTTTGTTCATAACACTGTTTATCTCATCTAATACAGAATTATACACTATTCAATGTACTCGTATCAATGCTGTATCGATGTTGTGGAATAGTAACATGAAGACACACATTATACATCCGTGTTATTTTCAATAACTCAAATAAATGTCTTCAAAGTCAACATGTACAAAACATTATGAACAAAGAAGCATTAAAGGAAAAATAATTTCTTTGAACACAAATAAATGTTCATTATTCCACAGAAAATTGTATTTAAAGTAAAGACAAAAAATTTCATTGATTTAGAGATGATGTTGTGTATGGTTTTACGACATTATTTTTTTCAGTGTGGGGTGAAAGTTCAACATGGTACATTTGGAAATAAGAGGAAAAACACGTCAAAAGGCCAACTTTTTTCAATTTTATTCCTATCGCGTCAAAATTTGGTGGGGTTGCAAAAGTACTATGTGTATGAGGTGTGCCAAAATTACAGCTTCCTAACGTGATAGGTTACAAATATACAGGGTGTCAAAATTTTAAATTTCGACCATTGAATTTCCTGACTACGTGGACCGATTTGAATGATGAATCTTATATGACAGCTATTTAGAATCGCACAAGATGTACATTGATAATTGTTTGCAAATATTTAATTTTCGCACTTTTTCTCGCCTTTTATCTTTTCCTCGCGATTTACCAAATAACAGCGTTACAAATGCAACCTATTTGGGCCGTATCTAGGGTGCACGGATTTTTGTTGTTCTGAAATTGTCTTTGAATAAACTTTAATTTAAATTGTGTTCATTTGAAACTCAGCAGCATCGGTGAGAGATTTGGTATGTGGCTGATATCTCCCCTGTCTGATTTAAATTAAATATATTCAACTGGCTCCCGATTCAAGAGCGAATGGTTCAATGGCATAACATGTATTTCAACACATGCCTTGGCATCACCACTCCAGGGAAACTTTGCACCCATTCGTGATAAAATTGAGTTCTTTTCCTCCGGAGGAAACATTTCGCAAACATTTGTAAAGCAGAAATCAAATCCTGCTTAACATAAGCGAACTTTTGTGGCGAAACTCAATTAAGAAGAGAAATACCTAACATGCACTTGCTTGCTTGTACTGGCGATAAGCCCAATACACCGACCATGTCCTTGTCAGCACGAGGAATTTCGCAACTTCAGCAACTCTTAAGATGGCCGTACTTGTGTGGATGCCTTTTGTTGTGTCGAGCGAGCTCGTTGGCTCGCAATAGTGACACGTGGCCAGAGTACTGCTGGCCAGGCGGGCAAGAAACGTCGTTCTCGTTCATGCCGGGAACGTGTTAAGCAACTTTCATCCCGAGTTGAAGTTAGTTTTCCATCATGTCCGGAGCATGTTAGATTAACGCAAGATACAGATAAGTCACGTGGAGCTATGTATCGACAATTTTGTTAATTTTGGGTGAAAATTAAGGAAACACAAGTGGACCACAAATGGCGGAGTGTGAGGGGGAGGTGCAGTCCGCAACAACAGTGTGCTGTTTGTTCATTAGAGTTAATTAATGGCTATTGGACGTTTTTCCAACATTTTAACAAATGATCTTAATTATCACTCTTTGTGGGGCAGTTCAAAAGGATGCCGGGACGCCGTAATTCGCCAACGAGGGCCACAAAAAAATATATCGCTAAGTTCGTCGGACAACGCAAAAACAAACACATGGAAAGTGTTCGCTGATGCTTTCGCTTTAATTAGTTTAATGCATCATTGCTGATTGCCAAATAAAATATGGTTCATTTAAAGTTCTTTCATTTATGTAAAATTTCGTATCCTTGCTGTAGTCCTTCGTCCGAAGAGCAACAATGCAATTAGGCACTAACAACACACCTTCCACCTCTTTCCACTAACTTCGACATTCTTCTGTTAGACAGCAGATGTGCACGAGACGTCGAGCACATCCATTCATTCTCAGGAACCTATAAGCTACAGAAGGTACTTTTGCAGGTTCCTTGTGCCGTCATTAAACCAGGCCGGTGGCTGGTATTCACGTAGCCACTACGAAGCGAAATGGATTTTATTAATTCATTTCATTAATATTGTAGTGAGTGGAGCACCTTTTTAATTCCACGTTTGGCTGACCATTCTCTAACCCGGAATATACTACCTTCCATTTATGTAAGGCGAGCAATGTGTCCGTATGGACATTCGCACTCCTAACATTCACTACCATACTAGCTCCACTACTACTTGGCCACATCGAGAGCATTACTCTATTGTGGCCGAAAAACCATCGGAGTCTAATTAACGTTACTTCAATCTGTTACCGGTCATTTGGAAAATAGTTTAAACGTTAGCAGTTGTACCTTAGAACTTTTTCGAAGATTTCCAGTTATCTAAAGTTGGTTGCCAATGGCTAATATTCGATAGGGAATGTGTGTATTTGAAACCTTTTAATACGTTTATTCATGGTATGAACAATAATTCATTGTTGATATTGTGATTTAAAAATTATTGAGAAATACATATTTTGTTTTGCACTTAGGCTCAAGATCGTTAATGGTGTTTTTCAGTACATGAAAACAACTTTGTTCAAAATTAAAGAAGACGTAAGTGACATGTATGTATCCTGCCAATTAGGGTCATTAAAACGGCCATGATTACTCCTCCCGCAAGCAGATCATCTACCGATCACATGACCTGCAATAGACAGGAAAATCTTATCATGGATTCTGCCGAGTGTGAGTTATCGAATTCTGGGGTAAATTACCCACGGGCCAAAATCACCGATTTTAGTAAGGTAAAATATAAATCAAATATGTTTGAGAGCAGCATATAATATTTATTTTAAAACAAATCTGTGTTTTTTTTCGAGAAATCAATATAGTTTTATACTTTATTTAAAACTATATTTCTTTTCAAATAAATGGTACACGACATATGCACGGTTTTGCCTTTATTCAATTTCAGTTTTGATTATTCAATTTTTCAATTTATTAATCCTCAAACCCAAGCATGAAATGAGGATCCGCCTCTCCCAGACTCTAAGCCTCTCCATTTGGTGTGAGGAGATCCCAAACCAAACTGGGAAAGCATCAAAAATCAGTGGCCTTATGATCTGCTTATAGACCAAAAGCTTTACCTCAGTACTCAGACCTCAGTACTCAGACCATCTCCACATCGCATGATGCTCCAAATAATAGGTTCAAAATACCTTCTTCACCTTGGCCAGGATATATTCTATGTGCGTGATAAACGAAAACTTCTCGTGGAATATCACCCCCAGATACTTAATACGATCCGAAGTGCGAATCGGCTGATCTACCAGTAGTAGATCACCCAGGGGCGGCTGCGGTATATCGCACATGAATACGTTGAACAAAATCGGACCCAGGATTGAACCCTGTGGTACTCCAGCCAACACCATCCTATCACTAGAAAGAGAATTACCGACCCTAACTTGAAAAGTCCTGTTCCTAAGGAAATCAGCCACCATCCTACAAACATTATATTCGAATCCTAAGACCCTCATGTTATAAACAATTGCGCCCTGCCATACCCTATCGAAAGCACTAGCGAAATCCAGACTCACCGCAATGGTGACGCGGCGCCTATTAAGGCCCCTCGAAACACGATCCCCTAGGACCAAAAGGGCGTGAGACGTCGAGTGCCCCCTCTTAAATCCGAACTGATTATCTAAGAGAATCGACCTATCCTCCAATGTCAATCTAATCGTAGCAGCAACAAAATACTCGAGGAGTTTACCGAATGGCGACAGCAAACTGATAGGTCTGTAACTTCCACACCTCGTCGGGTCCTTTCCTGGTTTTGGGATGGGGACGGCAATCGCCCTCTTCCACGCCACCAGTAGTCAAAACGTAAAGTCCGCGCAGTACGTGCAGGTCCGTCCCCAAGCACCACAATCCCCAAAGCCATGTGGTCCGAGTCATAGTCCAAAGTCCTAATCGCCAGACATCGTGAGTCCAGCTGATACCAAACAGATATCGATATATGAGCGTGTCATTCTACCGAATCTGGTTGAACCATCCGTTGGCGCGATATCCAGGTCAGGACAACCTAACAGGAAGTCCTGCTTCTGCAGTTGGGCCACAATTGCCTCGAGTTTCAGGGACTCATATGGCGAATCATCGTCGCCGTGTCCCTTCTTCTTCCTACGTTTGCGCTGCTTGCGCTCGACGGTCTGGTAACCGTCGGTGAGAGCACTGGTGTCAGACATAACGCCTGCACCGCGCTCGACAGCAGCCTCAGCTGGCACCTTATTATTCGTTGTGCCGGCTAGATCGCCGGCCGTTGCCATGGCTTCATCAGCCATGTCTGCGCTATTCACACGCGCAATAGCCGCACCTTCCACTTTGCGACAGAGTGTCCGGTGTAGGCCTCCAAATTTCGTCTTTCTGGGGAGAAAATATATTTATCTCTGTCCTCTGTATCGGACCACCAGGGTGGTCAAAAAAGCCGTCGGGTGTCGGCTTCAAATCTGCTTCAAAAATCCAAATTGTCCACGAGATTTTCGCGTCGTTTTCTTTTTTTTCGTTTTCAAACTAGATTTTCGCGTCTCGGGCATAATTCCGAAGTAAATCCTGGTTTATCGATGCTAGATTGCACTTTGGCGTCTCCTAATCGATTCTCACTTTTGCTATTAAGCTCACTTTTAAGATTTTTTTCAAAAACGCACTGCTATTGCCAGAAAAATAGACCAATCCAACCTCATTTTTTTTTGATTATTCACTGATGTTGTTATATAATTAACCGTAAAAAACATAATAAGAGTAATTAAAAAAAAAGTAAAACTTATTCTCGTACTTATTTACTTACAGATTAAGAACTCACGCCACGGCGTATATTTGATGCATTCCTCATACGCACCCGCGATCATAAAGAGCATTATGCTCGATTTTTGTTCACAAATCCATGGTCTACATTTAATGATATGTCTGTTGAGTATGCACAGCAAGAAAAGATGTATGTTGCAGCTACGGGCCTGAATTGTTAATCCTTTGTAATGCTGGAACGAAATATTCTTTCATGCAAATAAACAGTACGTTGATGCAACAATGTTGACGTTCATACAACAATAACATGTTTCGTTATTTTTTTTTTTTCGCAGTTTCGTTCCTTCAACAAATCCATCAAATCCATCCAAAGGTGAAATATAAAAAAACTACCCCGTTAGATTGTTGACAGCATTTGCTCTAGTTAAAACTATAGTTTTTCTAAAAATTTTATCAGATTAAAAAGATATATTATGTGACAACTCATTTTCAGTAATGTAACAATACATTTTTATTGATGAAACATTTAAGTTGGTCCCCCTTTGAGTCCCTGTAGCTTCGCCCCTGTATACCATAGGGAATGCAAATTTAAAACTTAACTTCTCTAATACCTCTTCTATAAGCATGACAAGCTTTGTCGCAATCGCATAGCAATTAAGGTCAACATGTTTTCATATTCTTTATTTTAGACAAGTTTTGCAAATACCAAAGTCTGAACGAAGTGTTTCCACCTTTCAACTCCGCACAAAATGCCATATTTCAAATTTCATTCCTCACAAAGTGAGAAAAAACTTAACGTAAAACTACAAATGTTTCCATAACATTTACAAGATTCGAAAACACTAACTCGAGTAGAAGTCCGTCATCAACGATGAAATTGGAACAGTACAAAACCACATTCGTGATATGTTCCGGTCCGCAATTTTATGTTTTTTATGAAGACAACCGAAATGTCATTGTCATTGGATGTGGTGCATTGACACCCTGTGACATATCCATGCACTGCTCTAAAGAAATACCCGTAACTACAATATCGGTCACGGCATAAATTATATTTATTTAGATTTTCAACTTTAAAAGTAAATCGCAAAATTATGTGAGGATTTTTTTAAATCAATCTTCAAAACAGTGTATAGTTATTGAAATACCTTGTATTTTGACGGATGTAACACAAGTTAATTGCACCAATCAATACGTACGGAATAGAAGCAGATTTAGTTAGTCCTGGGAACGTTGAATTCTGGCAAATTTAAACCACATTTTCCATTGGGAATAATCATCAAAAATGATAAGGAAAAATGCGAATTATTTAAAACTCACTCTAAATATCTCACAAACAGTTGATGGTTGAAAACTATTTAGTATTTAAATTAGTGACAGAAACATTGGCAACTTCACTGAGAAGGCGAAGGATTGGGTTAGTGAGGGCGGCAAAATATTTATTTATAATAACTTCACCAACAATGGGCCGGATTGCATAGAAGACTGTAACATTATGAATATAAGAAATACTTAGGTAAGTAATTTCAGGAGAATGCACTGTGATTTATAAACTAGTGAACGGCCGGGGATTATTGCGTGTATTGGTGTATTCCCACAATTAATCAAGGGCGCTTCCAGAAAATATTGACTGGATTAGTTTCTATTTATATTTCTAAAATGATATGCATTCGCGACTCTCTAAATTTTGAGAAGTGAGACTGAATATGTGAAAATGACATATTTTCAAGGTGGAGTAATAAAAATGTTATACGGCTTTCAATTCGTCCTTTCGCAATGTACATATTAAAGATGAAATACATACAAACATTTCTTGCAAAGCGATGCGTAATTGCTAGTATTAATTTAAATTTGTATAACAGTTGCTAACTTCTAATGATGTAATCAGGGTTGTCGTTGAGAATGTTGAAAAAGTTTGCACAAAAAGTAGATTTTTTAAAAATAAAGTCGCACAAAAAAGTCTTTAATAAACAAAGTAATGAGAAATTAGAAAAAATGTATTAATTAAAAAAATCCACAAAAATGGCCCGTGTGGTCTCTTTCAAACGACTTAAACTTTGTAAAACTAGGTTCAGGCGTTCGAAAGCAATTAAAAATTTCGTAAAAAACTAAAATTATTTTTTTTTTAATTTCAAGCCCCATTATTTGTATCACCTTAGAGAGGAGGGTATATCGTCGGTGCGCCGACAAATACTCCTATGTCTAATTTTTCGAATTTTTTTTATTGTCGAATTCGAACGTCCTAGCGGTCAAACGACTACCCACCAAAGCATTTTGCGCCATCTTGACCGGTTCCGAAGTTACCAAAAACTCCTATGTGTATCCCTCTATAGCAATGCTCCGATAAAAACTCCTATGTGTTGTAGGCACTGCCTGTCCCAAGGGATAGAAGGTTGGCTTAGATTCACGCCAAAAAACGGCTAATGGGGTTTTGTTCAGAATCATCCCCTCTATTCGACAATGAATAGATCAAAATTGGATCTGCTTCCATTCGCGAGTTATCGCGAAAACAGCACTTTTACTCAAAACAAACTTAATAGCTTTGATTTGTAAAGAAAAACGTGGAAATTTAGAACTGTAAAACAATTTCCTTTAAATATGATTATTTTTAAGACGCTTTGTAACGTCCGCGACATTTGCCATGTTTTTATATTGCCAATTTTGTGTAATCCATAAAATCGACTTATACCGCCAAATGTTTCCAAAAATATTATACCGAATTTAATAAGATTAATATATTTGCATTCTATAATCTCTGAGGAATAGATTAATACCAGCTCTTTTGCGAAAAATATCCCTCGACGAATAAATATTGTAGAAAAAAATTAGTTCGGAATTATTTTACTATATAATGCTATTATCTCGCGAATGAACAGTTCTAGGGAAAAGTAGTCAAAGGAAGTTTGGGAGATAAGCGAAAGGCCTACAGATCTTTCTTTAACAAACAAAATTTATAGTAATTTGGTAAGGATTTACAGTGTGCTAAAAATTTTGTATGCTTTTTCCTTTATATGAGGCATATTTAGATTTGACTCATTGTAAATCCCTACCAAATTATTATAATTTTTTTGTTAAAGAAAGACTTGTAGTCGTTTTTAATATCACCCAAACTTTCTTTGACCACTTTTTCCTAGGACTGACCGTTCGCGTAATAATAGCATTATATAGTAAAATAATTCTGAACTTACATGTTTTTTGTTCGAAATTTATTCGTCGCGGGATGTTTATGGCGGAAATGCTGGTACCAATCTATCACTCAGAAATCATTGAAAGTTAATATATAAATTTTATTAAATTTCCAATAATATTTTTGTAAAAATTTAGCTGTGAAAGTCGAATTTTTGGATTACAAAAATTCGACTTTCACTAGTTCTAGTACCTCCCCCCACAAAGGGTTAACATTAAGTGAACTATTCGTCTTTAATAAGCTTATTTCAAACTCTTGCTCATGTCAAGAAATTTTCATAACTCAAAGGAGCTCAAATGTTTAGAAACTGACGTCATAATATTAATTTTAGATACTATTACTGACAAATTCAAATGCTAAAATTGAGGCAGTTTAATAAATTTTGCAAATTTAAATTTCAGTTTCTAATTTAAATTGTCTCGTTTATCAAATTGTTCGATATATCGAATTTTTGGGCTTAACGAATGGATATCGTCAAGCTGAACTTGCCCGGTAAACTTATAGCACCATAATTTACGTATAACATAGATAAAAATGGTTTTATGTATCTTCGGTCTCAAAATAAAATTGTTATTAATAAAAAAGGGGATAAGGTCGCAAAACAGTGCAAACAAGGGTAAAAATGATAATGTCTCACAAGAAATCACATGCCGCCCAAAAAGTTGTTTAGTCGCACAACGGTAACACTGGTTGTAATCAGTTTTTGTACATGGCCATCGATATGAAGGAGCCGTGGACCACGGCTTATATTTTGTATATATTCAATTATACATGCGCACACGCACATTTGTATACATAGATTTGGGTTTATATTACATACTGTATATGGGCTGTTGAATCTATGTAGAAAGTTCCACTAAATAAAAAGCATTAATTAATATTATGTAGAATGTTTGCATTTTTATAAATCAATTCGGAATCAAAATTCTATCGATATGCTTTAATTCGTGTTAATCGTATTCGATATCCTACGAATAAATAATTGTTGGCAAAATAACACTGATAAGTGAAAGAAGAGTCTAAACGACTCAACGATGTCAATTACAATATGAAATTCATAGAGATTCTTTTATGCATATGTACGTACGTATGTATGCCCAAGTGAATATGTGTACGTGTGGCTGTGTGTTAGGTGAGACCTCCAGGGAGTGAGTGACTTTCATTTGACAGTCGCAAGCTGATGTTGATGCTATTACGCGTCTCCACTGACAGCGTTCGCAGTAGCATCCGTCAGTATCGGTGGAGAATCGTGCAAAGGAATTTGATTATTTCGATTTGTCTCCCTTCTACGAAAAGTTCCCATCGGAACAGTTGGTATTTGGCGTTGGTGTTCGGTGTTCGCTGGCGACATGGATGGCACAGCACCAACTTCCGCAGCGACCCCTCTTTGCCACCCCCGCAAAGCACGACTTTGTGTTACAATAAAATGTGTTGAAGTGGAAAGACAAAAATGTCAAACGGCACAAGAAGCGTAAAATTGTTTCACATTTTGTTGGTAATTTAGCAGACAATTTGATGCCTGATCGAAATTATTGTCATTTTTCATGATACCGCTGTATGCACACACATACAGACAAACATACTCTACGCACATACATACATCAAAATGTACGAGTATTCATGTGCACATACAGATACACAAAGAAAAAATTTTCACACATTAAAGAAGTTTACATTGATTCCGCAACAAAGAAATGCACTTTAAAATAATTCCGTATATATTTCATACTCAAACGTTAGTAAATGTGAATAATATTAAGTAAATGAACTTCAGTTTATTGCCTCGAGATTAATGTCAATTTCTTCTGAATTAGTAATTTCTTTCTGTGTACATACAAACATACATACCTAGTGTATATGAATATAAGTGTATGTACCCAATGGATTTATACCGAACTGAGGAGAGGGCTGTAAAGAATCGCGACTATAACCGTAAGAAAATGTTAAGATAGCAAATATTCAATACGAGTGCGAGGGGAACTCTCAAATAAATAAACACATACTGCCAATTGTATTTGGCTGCCGTTTCATGACTGCTTCTGTTATAAATTACTAGCTGTTAATATGGAAGAAGGTACTCCATCGCACGCCACATCCCTCCATTGAACAGTGGTTTGAACGGGGGTGCGGTGTCGAGACAAAATCATTCGACTCCGGATGTTATTCACAATTCACTTTAAAAATCTAAAACAAACAAGCAATATTTTTTAAAATTTTGTGATTTTAGAAAGGCTTTTTAAACGATATTTCACATTTTTAATTCGTTCGTAAAAAATTGAAACATGGAGAAAATAAGGAAACAGCTAAATGTGAAAACAAATATTTTTGTGCAAATATTTTGTATTTGTATAGCCAACAGTTTGTTTGAATATCTCATCTGTAAATTTTATTTTTTCGAAGTTTCGGTGCATATTACCTTAAAAACAGGGAAAATCCTTAAATATGTTTAAAGATTTTTCCCGACATATAGAAAAAAAAATAATTTTCCTAAAAATAATAGTTTTCCCGCATTATATACTACAGAAGCTATTTTTTTCTTAGGTTACTTACATCGGGATATTTTGTAAAAAAAAACCTTGTTCCAATTAACAATTTTTAAATTTCAAGTGATGGAAAATTTTTTCCGTAAAGTTTTATTTAAATCTCTATAGAATAAATTTATACACATATTTTCGAATATGATTGACTTCTTTCATAACCCTGCAGAGAAATTGGAAACAGTATATGAAAAGGACCGGATCTGAGCTGGTCCAAAATGAACTAGATCCAGACTAGAGCAAAAGTAATGCAGCCAGGAACAGTTGAGCGCAAAAAACAAGAGAATTTTTTAGTTTTTATAAATATTACAAAAATAAAAACCAATCAAAAAATATTTTCTTTTTAATTTTTAAATTTTATAATAAAGGCAAGCTGAAAAGTGGTTCTAGACTGGTCCATAACCAAGAGAGCATGAACTAATTCTACATAATATATTTTTTCTTGAAGAACTATATCAGAGCTAGTTCCCTATTAATTAATTCTAAACTATTCCATTCTGAACTATATCAGAACTGTTCCAAACGAATACAGCTGGAGACAATTGATTCTTCCTAGGACAAGCCCATGTAAAAAGAAACAGTTGCTTGCTGGGCAAAGGGTATTATGTAGAACTAGTTCATACATTCTCATGGACCAGTGTAGAACTATTTATGAACTGGTCCGCTTCGCTGCAGGGAAACTACAAATTTTATAACAAAATCTAAATGATCGAAAATCCAACATCAAAGTATGCACCTTTTAAAATATAGGAGTATCTGTCCACCGAGTTTTGAAAATAAGACCCAGCCTTGTAGACGAAGAAAATAAATAGTAATTTTATGATCGGACTGCGGTCAAACCGAGACAAGATTTTGAGAACCAAAAATATCCGTTTAGTGTTTTAGTCGATGCCGACGTGATCAAATTAATCTCGCCGCAGTCAAAAGAAACAATTGTGTTGTTCTGCAGTGCAATTAAATAAAGGCATTACAAAGACAATCAACAATAATAATTCATTATAAAGTAAGAATTTTTTTTTGTTACTCCGTTTGTAATACCTCTAAATATTGATCTGAGATCCCATATCCGATCTGTACGAAATTCGGCAGATATAGTTTTCTTATTACATCTATAAACACTGGCAAATTCTTATCGCAATGTCCATTTTCGCATAGTTAGGGAGGTGTATGGTATTATATAGTCGTCCCGCCCGACTTTCTATCTTTCCTTACTGTTTTTTATACCCTACACCACACTGTGGTACATGGTATTATAACTTTGTGCATTTGTTTGTAACACCCAAAAGGAGAAGAAATAGACCCATCGTTTATTATACCGATCGACTTAGAATCACTTTCTGAGTTGATTTAGCTATGTCCGTCTGTCCGTCTGTGCATGTATTCTTGTAATCAAAGTACAGGTCGCAATTATGGTCCGATCTCGACGATACTTTACACATATCTTTGTTTTGGCCCAATGACGATCCCTATTGAATTTGGTTAAAATCGGTTCAGATTTAGATATAGCCCCTATATATATGTCAGCCCCGATTTGACATGTAAGCGCTGTAAAAACTGTATTTTATATCCGATCAGTATGAAATTCGGCAGAAAGAGGTTTCTTATTATATGGATGAACACTATAAAATTTGGAAGAAATCGGTTCAGATTTAGATATAGCCCCCATATATACGTTACCCCCGACTTGACATGTAAGCGCTGTAAAAACTTTATTTTATATCCGATCAGTGCGAAATTCGGCAGAAAGAGGTTTATTATTACATGAATGAATACTGCCAAATTTGGAGAAAATCGGTTCAGATTTAGATATAGCTCCCATATATATGTTACCCCCGATTTGACATCTAAGCGCTGTAGAGACTGTATTTTATATCCTATCAGTACGAAATTCGACAGAAGGAGGTCTTTTTACATGAGTAAGTATTCAGGGAAGATCGGTTCAGATTTATATTAAAGCTCCATATATATGTGTTCCTCCTGATTTGGTATCAAACCGCTATAGAAGTTGTATTTTACTTCCGATCATTAAAATTTTCCAGAAAGATGTTTCTCACTTTAGGAACGAATATTGCTTAATTTAGCGATTATCGTTTTAGATAATACGTTTCTACCCATTTACCAATTATTCCAAATTATTATGGCAATGACCCTTATCGCATTGCTGGGGAGGTATTATATAGTCGGCCCCGCCCGACTTTCTGCCTTTCCTTACTAGGTTTTAATAATTTTCTTAAACAAAAAGGATTGTTTCATGATTTGCTTCATATCCAAACATTTTTCCAGTAATAGAATTGAATGCAATCCATGGTGGAGGGTATATATGTTTCGGCATTGCCGAACTTAACGCTTTTACTTGTTGTAATTCCGGAACTGTAATGATTCTGTTTGCAAATCTCATTCACCACATGATACAAGCCGAACCACTGTATTTTCGCTTTTCCTTTCTCGTGTATAAGTGCCTCAATAAGTCACTTTCTCGCACTAAATATGCGAAGAGAATACACATCTGAAGTTATTCCTTCTGTTGTTTCTTAAGAGATAAATGCTTCATTCTCTAAATTAGTTTCAATCCCTCCGCCGGTGTGCCTTATTTGTCATCCAAAAATCAAATTAAACTTTTCACTCGTTCACCCAACACTCGTATTAGGGTGTACCTTATTTCGAATTAAAATAATATGGTAATATTTTCTGCGTTTAAAAGGGAAATAAAGTGCTATAAGGAATAGTAGAGGTAGGACAGAGCCGACTTTAAGATTGCCAATAGTATCGATCCATGTACATCTGGGGCAAATATTCAAAACTATGATTTTCATTAATTAGAAAGTTTACAAACTTTTGAAACTTCTTAAGGTATCGATAAGAGGTCATATAGTAATATTCGATTAAGTGAGCATCTTTAAGACTTAGGTTTCTGGTGCTTTTATTATTTCAGCTACTTTGATTTTTTACCTATGATAAGTTGGCATATTTACTTAAATGTAAAAAAATCCTTATTTGGGATATAGCGGATCCAAAAAAAACATATTAGGATGCATAGTAACGGCTGTTTAGGAAACATATTCCAAAACGTATGATATACATTTGTATCCAACATATCTCGAGTGCATCCTAACCGGGACAATATACGAAAGAAGAATTTTTTCACAGTGTGTATATCTATGCTGCCATTTATAAAAATGTTTATTAAAAATGTTTGTTAATTTCATTCACACTTTTGATGGGTTGATATCGACAGTTTCTAGCATAATGATAAAATGCATCAAATGATTGACTTCCCCATAAATTGAAATTTAGTGAAATATTGATTCTACGACCTCGAACATATATAATATTTGCTTCGTTCGCCTTTAGCCTTTTATTACTTGAATTCTAGTGTAGCAAATAGAGAGATATTCGAAACTATTTTTTTTTCTGCATGCAAGCACATATGGGCAAATATCAAAATTTTTTTACACAGAGGTAATGTATGTTGTTTTACCCTTTTCTCGCTTTGTGTACAGATTTCGGTGCATAAGTTGATGGAATTAGATAAACCACAAACATAAAAGTTTTTCCCCAAAAAAGTTTGTTATTATCTAAAAAACTCTAGAAGTTATAAGCACATACATTTCAAAATTGTGGAAAAAGTCCTAGAAATGTTCATATCTGTGTCCATTCTTTTATAAGTTGTGGCCAAACTGTTTATTCTGAAGTAACTGGTCAGTTACAAAAAACACGAGGGGCACATGGAGGAAGAATTTTCCGTGAGCACTTTTCATGTGAGATCTTTCCGCAAAAAATTATAGCTCATAACTTTTTGAGCGGCTTGAAATACCTATAAATCTATATAGGTGTCGTTGATGTGCTCTTAATGGAACCACCGCTATAGCTTCCCAAACCTTTGTTAAACTTGCGTGAATTATTTTTTGATAGTGTATTTCGCGGAGCACATCGACAGTTATGCATAGGTTGAGCTGAATTAATTATCCCAGATGGCTTTTGAACTGGTGAATCCAAAAATCAGGGGGCCGTAACAAAATAATGAATCGCTGAAATTTTATTCACTTTTTTCAATTTTTGCAAAAATTGCAAATTTTGTCCTTGGCATTTTTAATAGTTTAAACGTCTGAAATTCATTTCTATGTTCTTCGGGCGTACTGCTGTGGTGCACTTAACAATCATGGATACTTATTTGAAGATTGAAGTCTTGTACGCGAAGAACGTGACACTTTTGTCTCAGCAATGATCGTCAAGGCACACCCAGTGCGGGGTACAGATATGGCGGAAGTGTATATGAAATAAAAAGATTTTTAACGCTCTATCCCGAAATCGGAGGGCCGTCATTTTATTTTGATGATTGTGCCAATTATGCACATTACAAAAATTATATTTCCACAAAAATAATGTTCGTATGATAACGATGAAATCATAAAATTTTGTTATTAAAATAAAACACATATGATGTGAACTTCGAACTTTGAAACAAAGATAACTTTTGAACTAATAGCGATATTATCCTCATTCCTTTTGTAGGCCACAGAAAATTGCCTCATATAATCGTGAAAATTAGACTTATATTTTTCCGATTTTCATATTTCGCGGTATTCGATATATTACATAATTTTTCAATTAAAAATTATTTTGATCCGCTATATATATCCGAATAATTAAGCTACAGCGAATATTTTGTCATAGGCTGATAGAAATGCTAATGTTCTATGATTGTAATTTTAGTTTTCCGAATTCCGCTGAAAATTGCATTTTATAATTTTTTTTTAATTTAAGTTTGGAACCGCCATAACTTACGCGGCCTTTGATGAAATTTATTCACAACAACGGCTTTTGCATGTTTATATTTTTATCTTCGTCTGTTGGAAAAGCCGTTGATGTGCTTGCCAAAAACATCTTGAAAAAAAATGTACTTCAAAATTAAAAAAAAAATGATATTTGCCCATATATATTTGAAATTAATTCGTAAATTTATATGTGAAAATTAGTTCGTAAATATATTTTGTTGTAATATAAAAACATATACCCTCCAAAAAACTTTCAATTATTCAGCTTGTCTTTTATTCAGAATTTTTGCATTTTCATACGATCCAAAACTTCCTATATTAACTAAATAACTTGTATGCCATTTATTGATAACACAGTGCGACAGTCCAAAAACCGCGATAGTATTTTTTTTTTTCGTCTTGGCGATTAAAATAACGCTTGTTCTACGAAATTTGCCGGACACCCCCAAAATCCGGATTTACGGGTAAAACCTCGATATTCTTGCCTGTATTCACTTTAACGCCTATAAATTTGTTAAGTTTTAACCTATTTTCAATCTCTGAACGAATTTGGAAAGAAGAGAATTATACCTTTCGATGACATATATTTTGTTTAATATAATATAGGATTATTTGTCCCACAAACACATTTTTTAATTTTCTTTTGCCATTTTCTAGTTGACGCAATGTTTTTACCAATTATTTTGTTAAATAACCTTACGATTAATTGATTTACATATATAGTATATTTTATAAGGAAAAAATGCCTCCTAAAAATCCGTTTGCAATTGACTGAGTTATTAGTGTTTCATTAAAACTAAATGTATACATAAATACAAAGTTATAGGCGTTCAACTGAAAGAAGACAAGAAAGTCTGTTTTTTATCCGTAAATCCGGATTTTGGGGTGTCCGGGGAATTCCAAAAAAGATTTGTGTTTTTAACTCGACAAGACCTACAGGAAAAATAGTGTTGCGTCATTTGCTTCTCAACTTAAGTTTATTTTGACGCACTGTATAATTTATTTATATTAACTCGATGTACAAATTTAACATTAACAAAAAATGTTCGAGGTAGATTTACTATTTGTTTGTTTGATTTAAAGAAAAAAGGTTTGTTTTTAATCACAAGTATAAGCCAATTACGCCGCAGTCAAATCTTGGGTGAAGATAAAATAAGAGATAAAGTGGAGGCGACAAATGTTTAAAAATTTCGAATGTGAGACAAATTATTACATAACTAACTAAATTATGAATTAGAAATATTTTAATATTTTTAAAAATTTTTTTGATACATTTTTATTGAGTGTCATTTTTGATTTGAATAAACATTATACTGATTATAAGAAATGTTTTATTGATTGCTAATTTTAATTCCTAAAATAGTTTTACGTTGAAACATCCCGCTTCCGTTTTTTGTGTGTTTTCAAAGTAGCATTCCAAATCTTTATTACCATAATATTTATATATATTCGAAAACCTGAATTGAAATACAAAAGGAATGAAGTTTTTACTATTTATTTATTTTTTAATTTATATTGTAATGTTTAAAATTCCAACTTATATAAAATTAATCAATATATTGATGTATTCAGAACATCATTTGTGTTATTTTTGGGGAATACATCCGATTTTTTAGTTTCAGTGAATATTTTCAATTGAAAGTGCTTTAGAAGGATTACAATTGTTCAGGTAGAAAACGATCATGTCATCACACGGTGGGATAAAGCGCTGTAAATGCGTCAAAATGTTAACTCCGATAAATCACTTAAAATGGACCAAATCGAATTTCCACCAAGCATACTTAGGCTCTTAGGTCACTCTTTGATGTGTTACACTTTTGGTTCGTAGCAAATGTGTATACCCTCCTCCCTGTAAGGTGAGGGAATCGTTTATTTCGGAATCAAACCTACTTTTATAACCTCCCTGGGGGATGGGGGTATATTAATTTTGTTTGGAACATATATATATATTTTCTCAATCGTCTTAAAATTCTAAACGAATTGGCCCTGTCCGTCCGTCCGACAATAATTCATCACAGTAAACTTTTTTAAATCAGTTCTTATTTTGTTATAATCAACTTATAGATGTCGCTCCCAAAAAGGCTTATTTAAGCCATAAACACAACAGAAATTTAGCTAAAACTTTGCAGTTTGTTTTCTATTTTGACGAGAATTCATCTCAAAATAATTTACAAAAATCCATTTTTTATTTTGTTATAGTCCTCCCAAATAGTGTAACTAAAGCCATAAATACCACATTTTTCAGGTGAATATTTTTTTTTGGCTAAAAATATAGCAGTCGTTTTGTTTTAATAATTTCCATGATTTGCTCAATATCCAGAGATTTTTCAAGTAATAGAATTAAATGCAATATAAGATTCTTCATGGCCGAACTTAACGCTTTTACTTGTGTTGCAGTAAAGATGTTTTACATAAATTTCATACAAAATCGTTTAAGTTATTAGACTTAAATAATTGAAAAGCCACACAATTCAATTTATATTTGCTGCTGTTATTTAAAAAAAAGGTTATTAAGTGAGATTTGTTGCTCTTGTACACAATTTGTAGAATATTGCCCTTAACTGAACTAGCGGCAAGAGCACAGTGTGCTAAACAACTTCTGAAGACATTTTTCGAGATTGTGCCTACTTTTTATGAGCCCAGTTCTCAAACAAAGAATGTGAATTACTTAATATCCAACTTTATATTTTGTTAATGTTTTTATGAGCTAGGGGCTCCCAATAGTCGGCGCAATGTGAGTTACGTTTGACTATATGGATTACCAGTGGCCGAATTACAATTTCATACGTGAATTCTGCAGAAATGCCCAGAATTCACGTACGTATTATAGTTAAACATTCCAGATGGTGTTCTTGGATAACAACCATTAGGGAGCAAGCATTGTAGCCACGACCAACAAACTGCAGCAGTTAACGTTGCATTTAATTAATGGTGACAAACATTAACAGAGACTTGAACACTCCGGCCTAAACCCACACCACTCCACTCCGCTGGGTGTTTAGCCTGTATGTGTTAAGCTATGCACGAGTATGCATACGTATGTGTGTGTTTTGCATGTTTGTGTGCGAGTGTGTGTGGTGTGTACTTACTGTACCCAAAATGCCGGCAATTGTTTGTTATCTGGGGCATAGTTTTTAATTTGTGTCCATGTGTACTCCAGCATAGCCGTACTTCGTATTGTTTGAGTGGCGAGCGGAGGTGTATGCGTGTGTGTGTATGTGTGTTTGGACAAAGTTTATTTAGCATGATATCCTGTATATCCTGTATCCGGTGTCCCCCTCAACATAGTGTTGTGTACACGAAAAACGTAACAAATTTCGAGTTTCGCCATGTTCGCTGGATGTAGTTGATGGCAATTCCAGAAATGCATGGTCAGTTGAGCCTACATCGTTTCCATTTGTGGACTTCTGTAAGTCTACTTTGTGAACAGCCATGCCTCACTCAACTGGGTCAGCTGCAGCGAGACACAACGCTCCTTGTTGCATGGTGCAATTTTGTAGAGAACTTTCACCCACTGCTATGGCACGGAACTTCTGAGCTCTATGGCCATATCCGCTGGTCTGGATGTATCGGACACTTAGAGAAAAAAATGTGACATGTATAAAGTTACTTGAAAAATGTTGGTACATATTTCCCATATGCCTCTACATTTGACGGCACGAGAATGACACAACTAGAGCTTTAAATGGATTTTTAGAAAAATTTTATGTAAAAATAGAATTGATGAAAATAGAATGTGGTCTTCTTTTAACTCAAATATATTTTGAACAATTAAAATAAACCAGACATATCCGAAAATTCATACCAACCGAATTATTAAAGACATTTATAATTGCTCACACTGCCGATGAAATTGTTCCATTATGCAATGCAATTTATCGGGAACTGGAGCATGTAAAATTCAATCCTTTACATGTTGAAGGCAATATTACTTTCAGTGTGATGCTGTTTGTGGACGATGTAAATATTGGGATTTGTAGCCAAAAGAATGTCATTACATAAATTACATTCCCCAATGTCACTCAAGAGGGAACCAGCTGGAAGACGTGGACATTGGCGAATGTGAGAAAAAAGATTGCACGGTTTCGTTTCTGTGCCCACATTACCCCTCATAGGGTGGGAGTACAATACATTTGTAATTCATTGTAATATTGGTCCACTTCACCGAACTAAATGTTTTTTCTCTTGATATTGTTATTGCACCAATGTAAAATACAATCTAACTTGTATCCTCTCGTTCGATGCCTATAAATCCTTCCTCAAAACTAAAGCATGTAAGAGAAGGCTAATGTCGGTCGGTGCCGACTATATTATACCTACCATCCATCCACTTGGTTATATTTATAATAAATGTCTAACATATTATGAATGTTGGTTTTCGACCACAACTTTTTTTTAATATTATGCATATCTCGAGAACCATTTATAAATAGAATAAAAAATTAAAAACCCGTCAATCGCCAATTTTGCCTAAATATTTATTAATTCTCACTTTGCTATAACTACTATATTTTTTGCCGAATCTTCCAAAATTCTTATTGAAATGTGTATGTATATAGTGGTGCTCCATCTCAATCCACAAAAAAAGCCTGGCCTTTCTTAATAAAGGCTATGTTACCGATCGTTTCTTCTTATTTAATATGACACATAGCCTGTCAGTCACCACTCCTAGAAATCTCCATGTAATAGGAAAACGAAGTGGACGAATGACAGAGTGGCTGAGTGAGTGAGTCCAGATCAGATGCTGAATTGGTAAATTCTCAGAGACGCTCACACTCGATTTCCACAAACGCAACTCAACAGAAAGCATTTAACATTCCGCTGAGCGCCCTTAAGAGTACTTATGGGCGAAATCTTGAAAAGAAGCGAAACACCATTTTTATTTAGCACTTACACATGCTCAACTCCTCATCCGGCCAAAACTACTGGAATGGCAAACAAACAAACAGCCAACAACAAAATAAAACCAGTCAGAAATACGGACAAACTGCACTGCGTATCCTGTGAACGGACAGACACGTCCATTTAGTGTGAGTGTGTGTGTGTATTCAAATATAATTTGCCAAAATAGCCACAGTTGCTTTGCACGAGGAATAACTTGTCCGAACTCATATGTATCACAGTGATTTGATTGTGTGAAAATTCGAAAATGCATCGTACTGAACTAACAACCAGACCAAATAAATGTCCATCATTTGGCTATTGTGCAATTTCGTATTATAATAAACAAGCTTCACCAAACAAACAAATTTTAATCGAATTTTACAAACGTATTAACTCTATTCACTTTGAACTTCTGAAAAACAGCCAAAATACAAAATATTTAAATACAAATCAATTTTTGTTTCGGAAATATTATTTCCAAATAAAAAAATGTAGGAAGGAAACATAGTTTTGTCTAGAACAATATCCTCCCAAAAATATAATATTTGTGCCTGGCAAATAGTACATATTTAGAGTGTACCCTAAACACATGTATGTTTCAAGCAGAATATGTTTGGGACAATAAACCACAGCAGTGTTGTTTTCAGCGTATATAGACAATGGTTAGTTCTCGAAGGCTAATTTGTTTTTTTTATTCTATATGAATATATCGCACAGCAATTAACAACAACAATTTTATGTTGTGGTCAATTCGTATTCTGCACGCTGAAAAAATCGCCATATTGTGCCAAACATGTTCTGCTGAAACACACATATGTTTAGGGAACATTCCAAATATATTATATTTGACTGATACAAATATTATATGTTTGGTACGATATTGTTCTAAACAAAACCATGTTTCCATCCTAATATTTTCGGAACTACTATTTTCAAAACAAAAAGTAACTTGTATAGAAGTATTGGCAATGTATCAATGCTTTATTTAAAAGAAGTTTTCTGTTTTTCAGAAATTTAAAATGCATTTTTTTAATTTTATATGTTTGTAAAATTTAGTTAAAATTTAAATCGTATAATCTTTCGTACACGGGGCAAAATCGCCTTTTTTGATATGTTTGAATCGAAAGGAAATATATTTGGAACACAATTTTTTAAATATTATGTATTTCTGAGCAAATAAATTTTATTTGAAAATCAATAAAATATATTTGGAACTCATATATTAATAAGTTACAACATATAATATTTGCAAACTAAGTTTCTCAAATAAAATATGTGTTTGAATACAAATAAAATTATTGTTTAGGAATTTCTCCAAACATATTTTATTTAAAAAATATTTTCGAAACTTTTGTTGAATTTTTCGAATTTCAGTTTTAATTTTGGTTTCGAATTGAACACCCAGTTATAATATAAAATGCAGCAGTAACTTCTGTTTTAAATCAATCATTTAAAATTTCTGAGTATTCTAAGCCATCATTAGTTGTCAATCCTCCATATTTCGATCGAAGATTATACGATTTAAATTTTTACGACTGAAAATTTTCTAAAAAATTAGGTTTGAATTACTGAAATATTAAACACAATTTAGGTATTTTCTGAATACTTAAATGCAAATAATTATTTGCTTCGGAAAACAATCGTCCAAAGTAAACACATATTGCGATGTAAACAAAGATTTGTTTAGAACAACATCTTCCCAAATATAAATTTGTTTGTGTGCACCAAATACTATATGTTTAGAGTGTACCCTAAACATATATATGTTTCAAGCCGAATATGTTTGGGACAATATACTACAGATGCGATTTTTTTTCAGCGTGTACACATGCAAAATCGCATTTTTTTAATATGTTTGGATCGGAAGAAAATATATTTGGAACACAAATTTTGAAATATTATATATTTCTGAGCAAATAACTTTTATTTGAAAATTAATAAAATATATTTGGAACGCATAAATTAATTTATTACAACAAAATATATTTGCAAACTAAGTTTCTCAATAAAAAATGTGTTTAAATACAAATAAAATTATTGTTTAGGAATTTATCCCAATATATTTTATTTAAAAAAGATTTTAGAATTTCAGTTTATAATATTCCTTAGTTTCAAATTGTACCTCCCAGTTACAATACCATATGCAGCATTATATATACATATATATGTCCTTTATTTACAACTGAGTTAAATTACATAGCATATAAAACAATTGTAAATGGTTCAAAGTGAACATAGGGCATCATGATGTTTGAGTAATCGGTTTTGTTAAAGATGCACGACTTATTGGGCCATCGCATCCGCACTGGGATGCGATGTGCTGGGGCTGCCAGCAACCCTTGGTTGATGGTAGATCTTTTGAAGAATTTTGGGCGCCACCGTTGGCCACACTATTGGCTCATCCGCTGCCATCCCTGTTGCACGATCCCACCGTTATCCTGCAAGGAGTAACAATCCATGTTCAGGTGCTGCAGGTATTTACACCATGCTGCGGTTAGGGCTATACCGCCCACGGTCGGTCGTCAGAGCCTCGTTTGCGTGACATAGGACACCAAGTCTCCGGTGGACAGTGGGTGAGGTTGACAATTGAAGAGGATTGGCTATGTGTACAAATGTAGCATTTATATTTGTGTCACTCTTCCATTAGTCCTCCATATGCAGCATTAACTTCTGTGTAAATCAATCATTTCAAATTTCTGAGTCATCATTTCTTGTCAATCCTCCAAGTAATTTATTTTGATCCAAGATTGTACGATTTCAATTATTACATATTTTTTATTATTAAAAATTTCTAAAAATAACTTTGAATTAGTAAAGAAATTTAGCACAAATAACGTATTTTGTGAATTCTCAAGTGCATAAATATTTGTTTCGGAAATGATAGTCCCAAATAAAAACATATTGGGATGTAAACAATGGTTTGTTTAGAATAACATTTCCCCAAATATGTACTTTTTGTGTGTTTAACCAATATTATATGTTTAGAGTGTACCCTAAACATATATATGTTTCCAGCCGAATATGTTTGGGACAATGTACTACAGAAGCGATTCTTTTCAGCGTGTAAATCCGCTAAAAATCATTTTAATTCAGATATGTAGTCTTTCTGACACTTACTGGGATATTTTACTATTGTTGTACGTCTAAAGAAATTTTAGAAATCTTGCTGCCATCCAGCCAAATTTTAGCTAGGTTAGGTTAGGTGAGGTTGAATAGAGGAGACGTTTAAAACGTCTCATGTCCATGGACATACACTTAAGCCAGTGGTTCGGCCTGTTGTGCGCTCCTTATTTATGATTTTCATACCCCACGGATTACAGAAAATCGGTACTAGACACGTATTTTCTCAGTATCTTCCAGTCATATCCACTGAGATGAGTCAAGTCTGGCAATATGTTGGAACCGAAATATCGGGATCTTGCATGTGTGAAAGCTGGGCAGTGACACAGAAAATGTTCCATCGTTTCGATGTTTTCCCTGCACGCCCTGCACTCGTTGTTTTCTGCTAGTCCTATGCGATGAAGATGTGCATGTAAGCTTGAGTGTCCCGATGGAACACTTATCATCTTACTAATCTCGATCTTGTTTAGTTTCAGAAAACTACTGGTTTTCTTCTCATTTGGGTCACCCCACAGTATCTTTGCAGTTGATTTCAACAGGACGGCGCTACGTGCCACACAGCCGAAGCTACACACGATGTTTTGCGCCCTGTTTTTGAAGATCGCATTATCAGCCGCAGAGCTGATGTCGTTTGGCCACCTCGGAGCTGCGATTTGAAACCGTTGGACTATGATTTGTGGGGTGCCCTCAAAGATAAGTGTTACGCCGACAAGCCAGAGACAATTGACGCTTTAAAGTACAATATTCGTGAAGCCATTGGTGAAACACAGCTGCACACAATCGATAATGTTCTTAAACATTAGACCGATCGTGTAGGCTACTGCATGGCCAGCCGAGGCAGCCATTTGAATGAAATTATTTTCCATTATTAACCGGAAGGATTGTACTTTCAAATAAAAAAGAAATTTGAGAAAATATTCAGTAGTTTTTTTTATAGCATTTTAAAAAAAAAGTTATTTGGCGGACCCTTTATAAGTACAAAATAAAAAGTTGATCTTGTTGTTCTAGTCATTGATCTACAAAATATATCGTATAAATATGTGAACATATGCACCAGTCCGATCTCATCCATTATTTGACGGGGGAACTCACTTTGTTAACATAATAACGCACACCAAAATTATGATTGTCGGTACCATATACACCTGGGTATTCAATACTAGTTATTTACTTCGCATCATATGAACCACGAATACTTGTCCCATTTACGACCACTTTTGGTGAAATTACGAATATTGACTCCAATAAATTACAATCTAAATATCATTCTTCTACGGTCAGCAGTTTCCGAGATATTGATTTGCTCTGCCACGAGATTTAAATATTGCTCTGCCCACTTTTGGCACAAAAGCCAATTTTTTGCAAAGTTTTCAAAAAAAAATTTCATCTACGATCAACACTTTTTGTTGTATTCGAATTTTAAATAATGCCTTGCCTAATTTTGACCGCTCCCACTTTTTAATTTTTCATGCAGCATATGTGGCTTATCTACTATTGACTCCAATAACAAATCAAATTTCGTTCTTCTACGATAAATGGTTTCTGAGATATTCAAAATTAAAATATTGCCACGCCCTCTTGTTCAATCCCGCCCATTTTTGTTGAAATTACTAATACTGACCCCAATAACTAAATATCCAAATTTCGTTTTGATATGGCCAATAGTTTCCGAGATATACAATTTTCAAACATTGATACGCCCACTTTACCCACATCCGCTTATGCGATCCTGCTCATTTTTATTGGAGTTTTAGCTAAAAACTCAAATAACGTATGTACCAAACTACGATATTCACATTTTATTTTTTTCTGGTATATTCAAATTTTGAATAATGCCAGGCCAACTTTTGACCCCTTTTGACTTCTTATTTGTTAAGATTTATCTGAGGCTAATCTAATAATGACTCCAATAACTTACAAAACAAATTTCGTTCTTCTATGATAAACTTTCTGAGATCAATACTTTCTGAGATATTCAAATTTTAAATAATGCCACGCCCACGTTTTTATTTTTTAAGAACCATCTGTTGCCAAGAATCTTTCATATAAAATAAACATTTGTAAAATCGGTCTAGTAGTTCTTGCGTGATGGCATTACAAAGAATTTGTCTACGTTTATATATATATTAATTACATATATATATTAGGCCGGGTCGATTTGTGCAAAAAGCGATTTTAAACAATATATATTTTGAGAAATTCCTAAACAATAATTTTAATTCTATATTTACACATATTTTATTTGAGAATATTAGTTTGCAAATATAATATTTATAATATATATTCTCTCCATATATATATATATATATATATATATATATATTAGGGCGGGTCGATTTAAAAGTCGCCATTGCTCAGTGACAATCGTATTCTAGGGATCAAAATAAGAAACTTTGCCGAAGGAACCATACCTCTAAAACGAATTCTGATGTCCCGGAATTTGGGTCGAACTTTTGGGTAGGGGCAAATTTTGAAAAATCAATGAGAAATGAAACATGAAATTAGAAACTCTGCAAAAAGCGATTTTAAACAATATATATTTTGAGAAATTCCTAAACAATAATTTTAATTCTATATTTACACATATTTTATTTGAGAAAATTAGTTTGCAAATATAATATTTATAATATATATTCTCTCCATATATATATATATATATATATATATATTATATATATATTAGTTTGCAAATATAATATTTATAATATATATTCTCTCCATATATATATATATATATATATATATATATATATATATATATATATATATATATATATATATATATATATATATATATATATATATATATATATATATATATATATATATATATATATATATATATATATATTAGGGCGGGTCGATTTAAAAGTCGCCATTGCTCAGTGAAAATCGTATTCTAGGGATCAAAATAAAAAACTTTGCCGAAGGAACCATACCTCTAAAACGAATTCTGATGTCCCGGAAAAAATCCCACTTTGACCCATTTAGAGTGCTTCAATCGAGTCCAAATGTATGATCGACCCCCACTAACTTTGGAGGCCCGACCCACCCATGCCAGTGGCACACCCCCTGGAACCCCCTGGGGGTTCCATACATTTGGACTCGATTGGAGCACTCAAAATGGGTCAAAGTGGGATTTTTTCCGGGACATCAGAATTCGTTTTAGAGGTATGGTTCCTTCGGCAAAGTTTTTTATTTTGATCCCTAGAATACGATTTTCACTGAGCAATGGCGACTTTTAAATCGACCCGCCCTAATATATATATATATATATATATATATATATATATATATATATATATATATATATATATGTTTGTCCATCGCATAGTTTGGGGACAGGAAAATTCATCGATTTTTTTAATGTAGCATTATTTTTTACCACCTATGGATCCCAAATATACCGATTATTCCACTATAACCTATAGAAATCGGTATATATAGCTAATCTACTATCCACCGCATAGTTTCAGGTCCTTCATATATGTACCGCATACTTTGGGGACAGGTCCTCATAGTATGCGATAAATATATGTTGCCAGATTGTTCACGAAACTGGACGCGGTGGCTATCTTTATAAGAGCGGCTTTGACTTTCTCTTTCAAAATTAACGGTTTTTTTTTATTCAAACATAAGAAGTAGTACGATATAACTCCATTTTGAAATAAATAAAGAAAAAATAACTCAAATATTATTTTCAAGTTAGAGGATGTTAATATACGTACGAATATTCATTTTAGGCACATTTTCGTCGAACATTTAGGAGAAAAACAGAAAATATTATTATTACTATTTTTTTTTTTACTTTTTATATTTTTTTTGGAAAAAATACTACTGTTAAGATTGTTCCAATTGGATTATTCTGTGAAATGCTTATATTTGCAAAAAATGTTATATTATTTATTATATTACTTTCTTCAAATATTTGTTAGAAAACAAACCAAGGAGGAGTTGAAGAAGTGTTAGGAGAAAATTGAAAAATATAGTTTTTATTTTTTTAACTTTCTATAGTTTTTTATTACAATAATACAACTGTAAGTTTGTTCCACATTGATTTTTCTGGGAATTGCTTATATTTACAAAAAAATGCGCGTTATAAAAAAATCATATTTTTTTAATGCGCAGTATTCTGCCATAGATTAAGAATCGGAATGAACAAATAGATGGTACCAACAGATTTTCATCACCTTGATCAAAAACCTATTTTTTGCTAATTATATAAAGATCGGACATAAAATACAGTTTTATTAGCGCTTAAATACTAAGTAGGCAGGAACGATATTTTAATCTGAACCGATTATCCCCAAATTGAGCAGTATTCGTTCCTTAATTAAGAAACTATTTTCCGACAAATTTTGTAATGAAGGCATGCGCAGAGAGGCATGCGCAATAGAAAGAGGAATTCATTCCTTATCCTTTCTCTCCTGATACTCGCTTGTATAAAAATGCTTCGTGTGAATCAGGACATACATTTGAAATTGATTGTGAAAGCGTCTGTGTTTGGGTAGCTGTAGCACATTTCCATAGTTATGGATCACACGCGACAATTATTGCCAAGTAAGTAGCAGTGTATGTAGGAGAGTGAAGCAAAGAGCCTAACAAATAATACTCAAATACAACGCTGGTCAAAATCAAATGTTGCATAAGCAAAATATTTTCCTATTATAAAAACTAACTGTTAACTGTAGTACATTTCCACACTCCTGATTCACACGAAGCATTTTTTTAGAAGCGAGTGTCAAAGTTTGTAGGAAAGAGAGCTCTTTCCGCCTGCCTCTCTCTCCTACAAACATTGACACTCGCTTGTAAAAAAGGCTTCGTGTGAATGAGGACATACATTTGAAATTGATTGTGAAACCGTCTGTGTTTGGGTAGCTGTAGTACATTTCCATAGTCATGAATCACGCGAGGAGAGTGAGGCAAAGAGCCTAAAGCACGATTGCCAGATCAAGCAATATTGTCAGAAAAATGGCGGAAAAATGCAACACTGTGCACGTGAGAAGTTTATACGTGTGACAGTGGCGTCATTGCCAGAGAAACATTTTATTGGCAACACTGTCTATAAAATATTTTTAATGGCAATCGTATATATAAATATTAATATTAAAATATTGTAAATATATGAAATTGTAAGGTTTTCTTGCAATCGTCTGAACTGTCAATTGACATTTGCCTAACAATCTGTCATTGTCCGTACATTTGCAGCACTTTAACAGGATTGATAACGTTGTCCGATCTGGCAGTCGTCTGTACTTAGCTTTAGCATAACAATTAATACTCAAATACAACCCTGGATGCGTTTGACATTTTCTTGTCAAAATCAAATGATGCATAAGCAAAATATTTTCCTATTATAAAAACTGACAGTTAATGTGTCGTATGATCCTCCTTCGGAATCGTGTGATCCCCTCAACAGTCGTACGATTCTCTCTCGAAAACGTTCGATCGCCCTTTTACACCAAAAGGACTGCACTGCCAAGGTTGTATTTTTGACAGATCGTGCGATCCGGTCCTGCTTCACACGAATCATTTTTTTACATGCAAGTGTCAAAGTTTTAGGACACTTGCTTGAAAAAAATGCTTCGTGTGAAGCAGGACTATTTAAATGTACTACTGTTGCCCAAACACCGGACGCTTTGACGGGTTTCACACAAGGCAATTTTTTCCAAGCACGTGTCAAAGCTTGTAGGAGAGAGAGGCAGGCGGAAAGAGCTCTCTGCCTTTCCGCCTGCCTCTCTTACATTGGCATTTAAGTAATTCGCTAATAGGCTGCTGTTTAAGTTCCGATTCACACTTGCAATTTTTGTCAGCTGCTTATTCTCCAAGTTCATATTCATACTCGGCAATTTTTTCCAAGCAAGTGTCAAAGTTGGTTGGAGAGAGAGGCGGGCGGAAAGAGCCCTCTGCCTCCCTCTCCCCAAACTTTGACACTTGCTTGGAATAAATTGCCGAGTATGAATCTGGACTAAGATCCTCAGCACATGAGGCAACTCTAGTTGCGACGACTCTGCCCATCATAAGAAAGAGAGGCATGTGCAATAGACAGAGGAATTCATCCCTTATCCTCTCTCTCCTGACACTCGCTTGTATAAAAATGCTTCGTGTGAAAGCGTCTGTGTTTGGGTAGCTGTAGCACATTTCCATAGTTATGGATCACACGAGACACTTATTGCCAAGAAAGTAGCAGTGTATGTAGGAGAGTGAGGCAAAGAGCCTAACAAATAATGCTCAAATACAACGCTGGATCCGTTTGACATTTTCTTGTCAAAATCAAATGTTGCATAAGCAAAATATTTTCCTATTATAAAAACTGACTGTTAACTGTTGTACATTTCCACACTCCTGATTCACACGAAGCATTTTTTTACAAGCGAGTGTCACAGTTTTTTAGGAAAGAGAGGCAGAAAGATCTTTCCGCCTGCCTCTCTCTCCTACAAACTTTGACACTCGCTTGTAAAAAAAGCTTCGTGTGAAGCAGGACATACAATTGAAATTGATTGTGAAACCGTATGTAGCTTTTTTTACAAGCGAGAAGCTTTTTTTACAAGCGAGTGTCAAAGTTTTTGTAGGAAAGAGAGGCAGAAAGCTCTTTCCGCCTGCCTCTCTCTCCTACAAACTTTGACACTCGCTTGTAAAAAAAGCTTCGTGTGAAGCAGGACATACATTTGAAATTGATTGTGAAACCGTCTGTAGCTGTATTACATTTTCATAGTAATGAATCACACGAGGAGAGTGAGGCAAAGAGCCTAATGCAAAGTATACACGATTGCCAGATCAGGCAATATTGTCAGAAAAATGGTGGAAAAATGCAATCCTGTGCACGGGCAACCGTGTGAACATAAAATTTTTGTTTTGCAACGTTGGCAGAAAAGTCATTGTGAGATAATTTGCAGATTTGTAGGTGTGCGAAGTTTATGCATGTGACAATGGCGCCATTGCCAGAGAAACATTTTATTGGCAACACTGTCTATAAAATATTTGTATTGGCAATCGTGCATATATATATTTACAAAATATTGCAAATATATGAAATTGTAATGTTTTCTTGCAATCGTCTGAACTGTCAATTGACATTTCCCTAACAATCTGTCATTGTCCGTACATTTGCAGCACTTTAACAGGGTTGATAACGTTGTCCGATCTGGCAGTCGTCTGTACTTAGCTTTAGCATAACAAATAATATTCAAATACAACCCTGGATGCGTTCGACATTTTCATGTCAAAATCAAATGATGCATAACCAAAATATTTTTCGATTATAAAAACTGACTGTTAATGTGTCGTATGATCCTCCTTCGGAATCGTGTGATCCCCTCAAAAGTCGTACGATTCTCTCTCGAAAACGTTCGATCGCCCTTTTACACCAAAAGGACTGCACTGCCAAGGTTGTATTTTTGACAGATCGTGCGATCCGGTCCTGCTTCACACGAATCATTTTTTTTCATGCAAGTGTCAAAGTTTTAGGACACTTGCTTGAAAAAAATGCTTCGTGTGAAGCAGGACTATTTAAATGTACTACTGTTGCCCAAACACCGGACGCTTTGACGGGTTTCACACAAGGCAATTTTTTCCAAGCAAGTGTCAAAGTTTGTAGGAGAGAGAGGCAGAGAGCTCTTTCCGCCTGCCTCTCTCTCCTACAAACATTGACACTTACTGGAAAAAAATTGCCGAGTGTGAATCTGGACTTACATTGGCATTTAAGTAATTCCCTAATAGGCTGCTGTGTAAGTTCCGATTCACACTTGCAAAATCAAATGTTGCATAAGCAAAATATTTTCCTATTATAAAAACTGACTGTTAACTGTAGTACATTTCCACACTCCTGATTCACACGAAGCATTTTTTTAGAAGCGAGTGTCAAAGTTTGTAGGAAAGAGAGCTCTTTCCGCCTGCCTCTCTCTCCTACAAACTTTGACACTCGCTTGTAAAAAAGGCTTCGTGTGAATGAGGACATACATTTGAAATTGATTGTGAAACCGTCTGTGTTTGGGTAGCTGTAGTACATTTCCATAGTCATGAATCACGCGAGGAGAGTGAGGCAAAGAGCCTAAAGCACGATTGCCAGATCAAGCAATATTGTCAGAAAAATGGCGGAAAAATGCAACACTGTGCACGTGAGAAGTTTATACGTGTGACAGTGGCGTCATTGCCAGAGAAACATTTTATTGGCAACACTGTCTATAAAATATTTTTAATGGCAATCGTATATATAAATATTAATATTAAAATATTGTAAATATATGAAATTGTAAGGTTTTCTTGCAATCGTCTGAACTGTCAATTGACATTTGCCTAACAATCTGTCATTGTCCGTACATTTGCAGCACTTTGACAGTATTGATAACGTTGTCCGATCTGGCAGTCGTCTGTACTTAGCTTTAGCATAACAATTAATACTCAAATACAACCCTGGATGCGTTTGACATTTTCTTGTCAAAATCAAATGATGCATAAGCAAAATATTTTCCTATTATAAAAACTGACAGTTAATGTGTCGTATGATCCTCCTTCGGAATCGTGTGATCCCCTCAAAAGTCGTACGATTCTCTCTCGAAAACGTTCGATCGCCCTTTTACACCAAAAGGACTGCACTGCCAAGGTTGTATTTTTGACAGATCGTGCGATCCGGTCCTGCTTCACGCGAATCATTTTTTTACATGCAAGTGTCAAAGTTTTAGGACACTTGCTTGAAAAAAATGCTTCGTGTGAAGCAGGACTATTTAAATGTACTACTGTTGCCCAAACACCGGACGCTTTGACGGGTTTCACACAAGGCAATTTTTTCCAAGCACGTGTCAAAGCTTGTAGGAGAGAGAGGCAGGCGGAAAGAGCTCTCTGCCTTTCCGCCTGCCTCTCTTACATTGGCATTTAAGTAATTCGCTAATAGGCTGCTGTTTAAGTTCCGATTCACACTTGCAATTTTTGTCAGCTGCTTATTCTCCAAGTTCAGATTCATACTCGGAAATTTTTCCAAGCAAGTGTCAAAGTTGGTTGGAGAGAGAGGCGGGCGGAAAGAGCCCTCTGCCTCCCTCTCCCCAAACTTTGACACTTGCTTGGAATAAATTGCCGAGTATGAATCTGGACTAAGATCCTCAGCACATGAGGCAACTCTAGTTGCGACGACTCTGCCCATCATAAGAAAGAGAGGCATGTGCAATAGACAGAGGAATTCATCCCTTATCCTCTCTCTCCTGACACTCGCTTGTATAAAAATGCTTCGTGTGAAAGCGTCTGTGTTTGGGTAGCTGTAGCACATTTCCATAGTTATGGATCACACGAGACACTTATTGCCAAGAAAGTAGCAGTGTATGTAGGAGAGTGAGGCAAAGAGCCTAACAAATAATGCTCAAATACAACGCTGGATCCGTTTGACATTTTCTTGTCAAAATCAAATGTTGCATAAGCAAAATATTTTCCTATTATAAAAACTGACTGTTAACTGTTGTACATTTCCACACTCCTGATTCACACGAAGCATTTTTTTACAAGCGAGTGTCAAAGTTTTTTAGGAAAGAGAGGCAGAAAGATCTTTCCGCCTGCCTCTCTCTCCTACAAACTTTGACACTCGCTTGTAAAAAAAGCTTCGTGTGAAGCAGGACATACATTTGAAATTGATTGTGAAACCGTCTGTAGCTGTATTACATTTTCATAGTAATGAATCACACGAGGAGAGTGAGGCAAAGAGCCTAATGCAAAGTATACACGATTGCCAGATCAGGCAATATTGTCAGAAAAATGGTGGAAAAATGCAATCCTGTGCACGGGCAACCGTGTGAACATAAAATTTTTGTTTTGCAACGTTGGCAGAAAAGTCATTGTGAGATAATTTGCAGATTTGTAGGTGTGCGAAGTTTATGCATGTGACAATGGCGCCATTGCCAGAGAAACATTTTATTGGCAACACTGTCTATAAAATATTTGTATTGGCAATCGTGCATATATATATTTACAAAATATTGCAAATATATGAAATTGTAATGTTTTCTTGCAATCGTCTGAACTGTCAATTGACATTTGCCTAACAATCTGTCATTGTCCGTACATTTGCAGCACTTTAACAGGGTTGATAACGTTGTCCGATCTGGCAGTCGTCTGTACTTAGCTTTAGCATAACAAATAATATTCAAATACAACCCTGGATGCGTTCGACATTTTCATGTCAAAATCAAATGATGCATAACCAAAATATTTTTCGATTATAAAAACTGACTGTTAATGTGTCGTATGATCCTCCTTCGGAATCGTGTGATCCCCTCAAAAGTCGTACGATTCTCTCTCGAAAACGTTCGATCGCCCTTTTACACCAAAAGGACTGCACTGCCAAGGTTGTATTTTTGACAGATCGTGCGATCCGGTCCTGCTTCACACGAATCATTTTTTTACATGCAAGTGTCAAAGTTTTAGGACACTTGCTTGAAAAAAATGCTTCGTGTGAAGCAGGACTATTTAAATGTACTACTGTTGCCCAAACACCGGACGCTTTGACGGGTTTCACACAAGGCAATTTTTTCCAAGCAAGTGTCAAAGTTTGTAGGAGAGAGAGGCAGAGAGCTCTTTCCGCCTGCCTCTCTCTCCTACAAACATTGACACTTACTGGAAAAAAATTGCCGAGTGTGAATCTGGACTTACATTGGCATTTAAGTAATTCCCTAATAGGCTGCTGTGTAAGTTCCGATTCACACTTGCAAAATCAAATGTTGCATAAGCAAAATATTTTCCTATTATAAAAACTGACTGTTAACTGTAGTACATTTCCACACTCCTGATTCACGCGAAGCATTTTTTTAGAAGCGAGTGTCAAAGTTTGTAGGAAAGAGAGCTCTTTCCGCCTGCCTCTCTCTCCTACAAACTTTGACACTCGCTTGTAAAAAAGGCTTCGTGTGAATGAGGACATACATTTGAAATTGATTGTGAAACCGTCTGTGTTTGGGTAGCTGTAGTACATTTCCATAGTCATGAATCACGCGAGGAGAGTGAGGCAAAGAGCCTAAAGCACGATTGCCAGATCAAGCAATATTGTCAGAAAAATGGCGGAAAAATGCAACACTGTGCACGTGAGAAGTTTATACGTGTGACAGTGGCGTCATTGCCAGAGAAACATTTTATTGGCAACACTGTCTATAAAATATTTTTAATGGCAATCGTATATATAAATATTAATATTAAAATATTGTAAATATATGAAATTGTAAGGTTTTCTTGCAATCGTCTGAACTGTCAATTGACATTTGCCTAACAATCTGTCATTGTCCGTACATTTGCAGCACTTTAACAGTATTGATAACGTTGTCCGATCTGGCAGTCGTCTGTACTTAGCTTTAGCATAACAATTAATACTCAAATACAACCCTGGATGCGTTTGACATTTTCTTGTCAAAATCAAATGATGCATAAGCAAAATATTTTCCTATTATAAAAACTGACAGTTAATGTGTCGTATGATCCTCCTTCGGAATCGTGTGATCCCCTCAAAAGTCGTACGATTCTCTCTCGAAAACGTTCGATCGCCCTTTTACACCAAAAGGACTGCACTGCCAAGGTTTTATTTTTGACAGATCGTGCGATCCGGTCCTGCTTCACACGAATCATTTTTTTACATGCAAGTGTCAAAGTTTTAGGACACTTGCTTGAAAAAAATGCTTCGTGTGAAGCAGGACTATTTAAATGTACTACTGTTGCCCAAACACCGGACGCTTTGACGGGTTTCACACAAGGCAATTTTTTCCAAGCACGTGTCAAAGCTTGTTGGAGAGAGAGGCAGGCGGAAAGAGCTCTCTGCCTTTCCGCCTGCCTCTCTTACATTGGCATTTAAGTAATTCGCTAATAGGCTGCTGTTTAAGTTCCGATTCACACTTGCAATTTTTGTCAGCTGCTTATTCTCCAAGTTCAGATTCATACTCGGCAATTTTTTCCAAGCAAGTGTCAAAGTTGGTTGGAGAGAGAGGCGGGCGGAAAGAGCCCTCTGCCTCCCTCTCCCCAAACTTTGACACTTGCTTGGAATAAATTGCCGAGTATGAATCTGGACTAAGATCCTCAGCACATGAGGCAACTCTAGTTGCGACGACTCTGCCCATCATAAGAAAGAGAGGCATGTGCAATAGACAGAGGAATTCATCCCTTATCCTCTCTCTCCTGACACTCGCTTGTATAAAAATGCTTCGTGTGAAAGCGTCTGTGTTTGGGTAGCTGTAGCACATTTCCATAGTTATGGATCACACGAGACACTTATTGCCAAGAAAGTAGCAGTGTATGTAGGAGAGTGAGGCAAAGAGCCTAACAAATAATGCTCAAATACAACGCTGGATCCGTTTGAAATTTTCTTGTCAAAATCAAATGTTGCATAAGCAAAATATTTTCCTATTATAAAAACTGACTGTTAACTGTTGTACATTTCCACACTCCTGATTTACACGAAGCATTTTTTTACAAGCGAGTGTCAAAGTTTTTTAGGAAAGAGAGGCAGAATGATCTTTCCGCCTGCCTCTCTCTCCTACAAACTTTGACACTCGCTTGTAAAAAAAGCTTCGTGTGAAGCAGGACATACAATTGAAATTGATTGTGAAACCGTATGTAGCTTTTTTTTTACAAGCGAGAAGCTTTTTTTACAAGCGAGTGTCAAAGTTTTTTTAGGAAAGAGAGGCAGAAAGCTCTTTCCGCCTGCCTCTCTCTCCTACAAACTTTGACACTCGCTTGTAAAAAAAGCTTCGTGTGAAGCAGGACATACATTTGAAATTGATTGTGAAACCGTCTGTAGCTGTATTACATTTTCATAGTAATGAATCACACGAGGAGAGTGAGGCAAAGAGCCTAATGCAAAGTATACACGATTGCCAGATCAGGCAATATTGTCAGAAAAATGGTGGAAAAATGCAATCCTGTGCACGGGCAACCGTGTGAACATAAAATTTTTGTTTTGCAACGTTGGCAGAAAAGTCATTGTGAGATAATTTGCAGATTTGTAGGTGTGCGAAGTTTATGCATGTGACAATGGCGCCATTGCCAGAGAAACATTTTATTGGCAACACTGTCTATAAAATATTTGTATTGGCAATCGTGCATATATATATTTACAAAATATTGTAAATATATGAAATTGTAATGTTTTCTTGCAATCGTCTGAACTGTCAATTGACATTTGCCTAACAATCTGTCATTGTCCGTACATTTGCAGCACTTTAACAGGGTTGATAACGTTGTCCGATCTGGCAGTCGCCTGTACTTAGCTTTAGCATAACAAATAATATTCAAATACAACCCTGGATGCGTTCGACATTTTCATGTCAAAATCAAATGATGCATAACCAAAATATTTTTCGATTATAAAAACTGACTGTTAATGTGTCGTATGATCCTCCTTCGGAATCGTGTGATCCCCTCAAAAGTCGTACGATTCTCTCTCGAAAACGTTCGATCGCCCTTTTACACCAAAAGGACTGCACTGCCAAGGTTGTATTTTTGACAGATCGTGCGATCCGGTCCTGCTTCACACGAATCATTTTTTTACATGCAAGTGTCAAAGTTTTAGGACACTTTCTTGAAAAAAATGCTTCGTGTGAAGCAGGACAATTTAAATGTACTACTGTTGCCCAAACACCGGACGCTTTGACGGGTTTCACACAAGGCAATTTTTTCCAAGCAAGTGTCAAAGTTTGTAGGAGAGAGAGGCAGAGAGCTCTTTCCGCCTGCCTCTCTCTCCTACAAACATTGACACTTACTGGAAAAAAATTGCCGAGTGTGAATCTGGACTTACATTGGCATTTAAGTAATTCCCTAATAGGCTGCTGTGTAAGTTCCGATTCACACTTGCAATTTTTGTCAGCTGCTTATTCTCCAAGTTCAGATTCATACTCGGCAATTTTTTCCAAGCAAGTGTCAAAGTTGGTTGGAGAGAGAGGCGGGCGGAAAGAGCCCTCTGCCTCCCTCTCCCCAAACTTTGACACTTGCTTGGAATAAATTGCCGAGTATGAATCTGGACTAAGATCCTCAGCACATGAGGCAACTCTAGTTGCGACGACTCTGCCCATCATAAGAAAGAGAGGCATGTGCAATAGACAGAGGAATTCATCCCTTATCCTCTCTCTCCTGACACTCGCTTGTATAAAAATGCTTCGTGTGAAAGCGTCTGTGTTTGGGTAGCTGTAGCACATTTCCATAGTTATGGATCACACGAGACACTTATTGCCAAGAAAGTAGCAGTGTATGTAGGAGAGTGAGGCAAAGAGCCTAACAAATAATGCTCAAATACAACGCTGGATCCGTTTGAAATTTTCTTGTCAAAATCAAATGTTGCATAAGCAAAATATTTTCCTATTATAAAAACTGACTGTTAACTGTTGTACATTTCCACACTCCTGATTTACACGAAGCATTTTTTTACAAGCGAGTGTCAAAGTTTTTTAGGAAAGAGAGGCAGAATGATCTTTCCGCCTGCCTCTCTCTCCTACAAACTTTGACACTCGCTTGTAAAAAAAGCTTCGTGTGAAGCAGGACATACAATTGAAATTGATTGTGAAACCGTATGTAGCTTTTTTTTTACAAGCGAGAAGCTTTTTTTACAAGCGAGTGTCAAAGTTTTTTTAGGAAAGAGAGGCAGAAAGCTCTGTCCGCCTGCCTCTCTCTCCTACAAACTTTGACACTCGCTTGTAAAAAAAGCTTCGTGTGAAGCAGGACATACATTTGAAATTGATTGTGAAACCGTCTGTAGCTGTATTACATTTTCATAGTAATGAATCACACGAGGAGAGTGAGGCAAAGAGCCTAATGCAAAGTATACACGATTGCCAGATCAGGCAATATTGTCAGAAAAATGGTGGAAAAATGCAATCCTGTGCACGGGCAACCGTGTGAACATAAAATTTTTGTTTTGCAACGTTGGCAGAAAAGTCATTGTGAGATAATTTGCAGATTTGTAGGTGTGCGAAGTTTATGCATGTGACAATGGCGCCATTGCCAGAGAAACATTTTATTGGCAACACTGTCTATAAAATATTTGTATTGGCAATCGTGCATATATATATTTACAAAATATTGTAAATATATGAAATTGTAATGTTTTCTTGCAATCGTCTGAACTGTCAATTGACATTTGCCTAACAATCTGTCATTGTCCGTACATTTGCAGCACTTTAACAGGGTTGATAACGTTGTCCGATCTGGCAGTCGCCTGTACTTAGCTTTAGCATAACAAATAATATTCAAATACAACCCTGGATGCGTTCGACATTTTCATGTCAAAATCAAATGATGCATAACCAAAATATTTTTCGATTATAAAAACTGACTGTTAATGTGTCGTATGATCCTCCTTCGGAATCGTGTGATCCCCTCAAAAGTCGTACGATTCTCTCTCGAAAACGTTCGATCGCCCTTTTACACCAAAAGGACTGCACTGCCAAGGTTGTATTTTTGACAGATCGTGCGATCCGGTCCTGCTTCACACGAATCATTTTTTTACATGCAAGTGTCAAAGTTTTAGGACACTTTCTTGAAAAAAATGCTTCGTGTGAAGCAGGACAATTTAAATGTACTACTGTTGCCCAAACACCGGACGCTTTGACGGGTTTCACACAAGGCAATTTTTTCCAAGCAAGTGTCAAAGTTTGTAGGAGAGAGAGGCAGAGAGCTCTTTCCGCCTGCCTCTCTCTCCTACAAACATTGACACTTACTGGAAAAAAATTGCCGAGTGTGAATCTGGACTTACATTGGCATTTAAGTAATTCCCTAATAGGCTGCTGTGTAAGTTCCGATTCACACTTGCAATTTTTGTCAGCTGCTTATTCTCCAAGTCCAGATTCATACTCGGCAATTTTTTCCAAGCAAGTGTCAAAGTTGGTTGGATAGAGAGGCGGGCGGAAAGAGCCCTCTGCCTCCCTCTCCCCAAACTTTGATACGTGCTTGGAATAAATTGCCGAGTATGAATCTGAACTAAGATCCTCAGCACATGAGGCAACTCTAGTTGCGGCGACTCTGCCCATCATAAGAAAGAGAGGCATGTGTAATAGACAGAGGAATTCATCCCTTATCCTCTCTCTCCTGACACTTGCCTGTATAAAAATGCTTCGTGTGAATGAGCACATACATTTGAAATTGATTGTGAAAGCGTCTGTGTAGCTGTAGCACATTTCCATAGCTATGGTTCACACGAGACAATTATTGCCAAGAAAGTAGCAGTGTGTGTAGGTGAGTGAGGCAAAGAGCCTAACAAATAATACTCAAATACAACGCTGGATGCGTTTGACATTTTCTTGTCAAAATCAAATGTTGCATAAGCAAAATATTTTCCTATTATAAAAACTGACTGTTAACTGTAGTACATTTCCACACTCCTGCTTCACACGAAGCATTTTTTACAAGCGATTGTCAAAGTTTGTAGGAAAGAGAGGCAGAGAGCCAATTCCGCCTGCCTCTCTCCCCTACAAACTTTGACACTCGCTTGTAAAAAAATGCTTCGTGTGAATCAGGACATACATTTGAAATTGATTGTGAAACTTTCTGTGTTTGGGTAGCTGTAGTACATTTCCATAGTTATGAATCACACGAGGAGAGTGAGGCAAAGAGCCTAAAGCAAAGTATGTATACACGATTGCCAGATCAGGCAATATTGTTAGAAAAATTGCGAAAAAATGCAATCCTGTGCATGTGCAACCGTGTTAACATACAATTTTTGTTTTGCAACGTTGGCAGAATGAATAGTCATTGTGAGATAATTTGTAGATGTGCGAAGTTTATGCATGTGACAATGGCGCCATTGCCAGAGAAACATTTTATTGGCAACACTGTCTATAAAATATTTTTCTTGGCAATCGTGCATATAAATATTTACAAAATATTGTAAATATATGAAATTGTAAGGTTTTCTTGCAATCGTCTGAATTGCCAATTTACATTTGCCTAACAATCTGTCATTGTCCGTACAATTGCAGCACTTTATCAGGGTTGATAACGTGGTCTGATCTGGCAGTCGTCTGTACTTAGCTGTAGCATAACAAATAATACTCAAATACAACCCAGTATGCGTTTGACATTTTCTTGTCAAAATGTGTAATATTTTATATGATTCAATGCGATCCTTTATAATACATATTAATCATTTGGAAACGTTAGCAGAAATTTGTTCTATATTGAGAATAGAAATGCTCGAGGAGCATTGTCAACAAAATCGTAAGTTGTAGTATTGTGCACTTGTTACCTTTAATTATATATCACATTTTCCCTTTATGTAGCTGCACCACTAGAAGCATTCGCATCAGTCGCAAATCAGCTATTACAAGATGTGCAAGAACGTTTAGTGTTTAGGGCCCACCTATATCTTCAATCGGATATTCTGAATTACCATCCTTCAGCTGGTGATTTGGCGTATCCAGATAAATTAGAAATGATGGAGGTACGTTGTAATCAACTTCATTTGTTTTACCAAGTCTAATTATATCTTTTCAATTTCTAGAGCATAGCTTTGTCCTTACAAGATCCTTCCCATTTGAAACGTTTTGACTCTAGGTCGTCTCTTGTTTCTACTAATTCAAACATTACAGAGGCCAGCGTAGATACCAGCGTCAGTCGTGTGAGGAACATGAGTTAGTATATATGAGTACACATATTAGGTTAAATCTACAAACATACTCATATTGAAAACTTAACTTTCAGATTCTCCTGCTGATTTACATGGCATGTGGTACCCAACAGTTCGACGTACTTTGGTGTGTTTATCCCGCCTTTATCGTTGCGTTGATAAGCCTATATTTCAGGGACTATCACAAGAAGCCTTAAAATTATGTATACAAAGCGTATCATCAGCATCTTCAAAAATATCACAGGCAAAGGTAGGCATTGTAAAAAAAAGAAACTGCAATTTCTTACATTTTTCTTCAGAGACTCCTATAGATGGTGAACTGTTTGAAATAAAGCATTTGCTTATACTTCGCGAACAAATTGCACCATTTCGAGTTGACTTCACAGCCAAGGAGACATCATTAGACTTTAGCAAAGTCAAAACGGCTGCTTTCGGACTTTTGCAGAAACGTAAACAGCTCTTCTCTATAGGCAGCAACAATGCTTTGCTTGAATTTCTATTGGAAGGAACACCTCAAATAAAAGAACACTTACTGGACTCTCGCAAAGAAGTTGACAGACAGTTAAAATTAATTTGCGAGAAGTTCATAAAAGATGCCGTTCAAACACTGGCAGCGCCTCTGATTGCATTTCTTGATAAAGCCCAAGCGGTTGTGAACAGCGATGCAAAGGTCATAGCAGCAACGAAAGAGCAGCAGCAGACAACGGTCAGCAAAATAAATTATACGCTAAGGCAAAGTTCGTGGGCAAGTCCCCAACAAATTAGCAGTGTGATACAGGAAACGCAACGCTTAATAAAGACAAAATTGCCAGTACTACAGAGATCCATGCAATTGTACTTGAGTAATCGCGATACGGAATTCATAATATTCAGACCCATCAGAGTAAGTGGAAATATTATTTTTTAAAAATACACAAATAATTTCATAAAATATATTTATGTATTTTGCTTCCCCAGAACAATATTATACAGTCATTTGTCAAATTGGAACAGTTATTAACAACCAACGGCTACACAACGGATGATATGACAATAACAAGTTGTCCCTCAGCAGAGCAGGTCTCTATAATACTATCAAGCGCCAGCATTTTAGCAGCGGAACCTATTGTCAATTTCTCAGCATCCCAACGCAAAATTAGTGCTTCCTCTAGTGAAGCGGGCTGCCCAACTCCGCCTCGAAAGGTATCCCTCGATAAGAAAGTTAGTTTTGAAGGTTCATCTGCCCCCAGCCAGATGGAGAATTTAAGAGAAGTATCAGAATCTTCGGGAAATAATAGTAATGTGACATCCCCAACGGCACTATCGCCAGTGCCGCCTCCCCAGTAAAGGAGGGGAATTCTTAAAGTAGACGACGCCGATAAATATTACCCAAATTAATATGTATAAAAAGAAAGTTAGATTTGATCATTTTAAACATAATTTACTTTTTAATAAAACAATACAATAATAGACATAAACACATATGTATAACAAATCTCAAGTAATTAATATTAATTAAAATAATTAATATTAATTAAAATAAAATTGGTGAAGTAACACACGCACAATGGAGAAAGTATATAATTTGATATCCTATTTTTCTAATTAAAATGTCTATATGTACAGTGGTCAAAACAATTATTCGTACACCTTCATTGTATTAAAAAAATGCAGTAATACATGGACTATTTAATATTTTTTTCGATATTTCTTTTACCAGGCCGTACGAGTATTTGGTTCTTTACAAAATGTGCAAAAAAAAAGTTCCGTTATTTTACTTCCACAAAACGTGTTGATTACAAAAACGAATAACATGACAAATTTACGCAAAAAAATTATTCGTACACCTTATGTTTGTGATAGTTTACATGCAAATATAACGGTAATCGACGTTTATGTTTTAAGCATTTTTGTAATATACAGTAACATAGGCACTTCTTTGCATTTTTCGTTAATTTGATACCAGTTTCGCGTTAACATTTATTAGCATCAGATAAGATTGGACGAAGTGCTGATATACCCCTAGATATGCGCAAACTTATTATTAAATTATATTTGGAAAATAAATCTCTTCGAGAAATTGGTATTATAATTGGCAGAACGCACTCTACAGTTCAAAGCGTGGTCAATAATTACGTAACCAGCGGTCAATTGTCTTCAAAACACCACCAAGCTGGAAGACCAAAAATATTAACTGAACGAGATCAGCGGAACATATTATCTTCAGTGGCCCAAAACCCAAAAATAACGGCGAATAAATTGTGTCAAAACGTTGAACAATCCACGCACAAAAAAGTTTGTCCCCAAACTATACGCAATTGCCTACATAAAGCTGGTTTACGTTGTCGAGTTGCACGCCGCAAACCGTACATTTCTACGACCAACAAGAAAAAACGTTTAGATTTTGCCAAACTGTACGTCAATGAACCGGAGTCATTTTGGAAAAATGTTATCTTCAGCGACGAATCTATATTCAACATTTTTGGACCAGACGGACCATCAAAAGTTTGGCGAAAACCGAATACTGAGATGAAAGAGCAAAATTTGATACCAACTGTAAAGCACGGCGGTGGAAATGTAATGGTTTGGGGGTGCATGGCTGCATCAGGACCCGGACAGATAGTGTTCATTACGGACAAAATGGACAAGTACGTCTACTTGAACATATTGAAAGAAAATTTACATGCAAATGCCTCAAAAATTGGACTAGACACTAGGAATTTTCTGTTCCAGCAAGATAACGACCCAAAACATACATCATATCTCGTGCGTGAGTGGCTTCTATACAACTCTAAACAGTTGAAAACCCCTCCCCAGTCACCAGATTTGAACCCCATAGAGCATATCTGGGAGTTATTGGAAAGGAAAATTAGAAAGCACAAAATAACATCGAAGGAATCATTAAAAACAGCCATCAGTATTGAGTGGGAGAAAATTTCGACTAACGACACCGACAACCTAGTAAAAAGTATGCGCCGACGTCTAGAAGCCGTCATTGAAGCCAAAGGAGGTCCGACGAAGTACTAAATAAATGATTCCCAAATGTTTTTTTATATTAGTATTTTAAGTTATTTACTGTACGAATAATTTTTTTGCGTAAAATTCTGCCTTATTTTATATTTTTTAATTGTCCTCCTATACCAAAGTTGAATTCAATGATATTAGGTTTCATATATATATAGTAATAAAATTACTTTTATTAAAAAAATATTTTTTTTTTGTTCACGTTAATAGAAATCGTTTTTCGGAAGTATAAACAACAAAACTAAAGGTGTACGAATAATAATTGTGACCACTGTATATGCCTGCATAAAACAGTCAGTGGTGGTTTTGTCAGAATGTTTTAGTTTATCTCACTACTTGAGCGCAGCTTAAGTCATAGGTTGGTTGCAACAATGCAGTAAATCAACTACCAAATAATCACTAATGCTATATGTTGGGGAATTTGATATTTGTAAGATCCTAGTTGTGAAAACTATGATAATGAGCACTTGTCTTTTCCATTGCTTTGTTGGTTGTCCCGTCCACCCACTGGAACTGTTGTGTTATTCCGTCTTTGAGTGTTGTTAGCAGCAGTCTCATTTCGTCTATTACGGTCATTTGTTTCATCTAATTCCATTATAGATAAAGCTATAGCTCTTGCCAAAGCTTCGTCTTCAGACTAGAAAATTTTTTAAAAATTATAAAATTTTTTATAAAAATTATGAAACTGAAAATTATAAACTTTTTTGAACCTGACGTAAATTTTTATTATTTTCTTTTTAGCAACAGAAATGTTCACATCCTACGCTATTCAAAAGTGATTAAATATAGATTTCATTGTTTCAATCCGGTCTATGGTATACATACATAATAAACAATCTGTTTTTGGTAATATGTACTACCTTTTTTGACATTCAGTTTCTTCGGTCATAATAATAACGAGTATAATTTACCACGTACATATAATAATTGTTCACAATGCTCATGGGTGTCAAGGTCGTAGGTCTACTGGAAAGTGTTTTTTTTTTGGATTTTAAAAAAATGGACTTAGCATCATTTTCAAATGTGATCTAGCTCCTTAACGGTACGTCGGATCGGGAATCGGTCAATGGCAAAAAGATAGCTCTTAACGAGAGCTAAAATATTGCTCATGGGTGTCAAGATCGTAGGTCGGCTGGAAAGTGTTTTTTTTTTTTGGATTTAAAAAAATTGACTTAGCGCACGAAAAGTTGCAATTGGAGAACGATTATTTTGATAATAAAACTGAATAATTTGTAAAAGTTGTCCTTGCGTACATCTCTCCATGATGAAATTGTAAACACTTCTGAATACAATGAACAACAAATGACATCATGACAAAATCAGATCATCCCTATTGGAAAACTCAATACATACAACTTTTGTTGATATTTCTCGAAATTTTTTAAATATTTTACATTTACATTCTTTAATACGACCTAATGTATCCGAAACATGACATACATGGCTGATGGCAACTTTAATCATATATAGTTATTAATAAATACTCGTGAATATAGTGAATATGGCGATGACGTTTATAGGGTTCCATATTTTATTCTCTGCGTAACTTCCATTCTTTGACAAAAAAATATTTCATATTTGGCATTTCGAGTTTTTGTGTTGATGGCGCATAATTATGGGACTTTAATACGGCACCGCACTGTCGTCATTGTCGCGGCCAAAACAAGGGAAACGGAAGTTGAAATGGAAAAAAGAATAAAATGAATCGTAACGCGCACCATCACTGCCACCACCTCCGATGGTGATCCATCGCTCTGGGGCAGAGACAAGAGTCCAACCGACCAAACGTCCAAGTTTATGTTAATGTGCTTCGCGTGACAATCGCCGCTAAAAGAGTACTTTTTGTTTCGCTTTTTGTTTTACTTAACCGAGAAACATTTTCTCAAAAAATTGAATTTTTCTTTGAATACCAAAATAACACCCCTTGGGGCCAAAATATTGTACTGTTGCATCCGAGATGCAAGTAGTTCTGCCTTATCTTTGTTCAGTTTCAAATCTCTCACTAGATCACTGAGTTAGCGATGACTTCTGACTCAAACTTGAATCGCTCAGAGTTTAGTACTCAGTTGAACTTGATGATGTTTCCGTAATTAGGCTGTTAGCTATACTTGGCCACTTGGGAATTGGTATTGTTTCCGAATATGCAACTGGCAAAGTGACAGATTTTACATTAGCATAATTCCAGCGAATGCTCCTTCCTACTCCAATTTGTTTACATAGACAAAAATAGCAGTCCGTATCGTGAATGAATGGTTGTCTCCAAAACATTGGCATTCCAAATTGCACGTGATGTCTAAAATTAAAACATTTTATTCCACAAACATTGTAATACATTAATTGTAAAGTACTTACCGCATGCTTCCACTACTCCATCGAGTAAGATTTACATGGCACGAATTACACAAAATACTAGGTGTCCGGTTCGCTCATATTTTTAACTCGTATACCAAAATATTGCACATATATTTCTGCCATTATTTTTCTAAACGTTCGTCGATTTTTTAATTACATATTTTCCGCAGATGTACACGTCATCGATTTCATGAAACAATAAACATAAACAGCTGTGACGTACATATGTTGTGTCTAAGCCACTCAACATTTTTGAAAGCAACGGCGTCAAAATCAATCTTTTTTTTTGTTCATGTGGCAACGCCAACGATTGGAAAATTATCTTAAATTTAAAAAAAATAGTAATTATTGTTTATATATAAGTAAAAGGAGTTTATATATAACCTTAAGGGATAAGGCGGATTCAAATTTAATCGAAAATACAATTTGTATAAAAAATGTCCCCAAAGTATCACTGTCCCCAAAGTATGCGCAAGATATATGAAAATAATGGGGACTGTCCCCGAACTATGCAAATGTCCTCATTGTATGCGGTATATCAAAAAACTGTCCCCATACTATGCGTTGGACAAACATATATATATATATATATATATATATATATATATATATATGGAGAGAATATATATTATAAATATTATATTTGCAAACTAATATATATATAATATATATATATATATATATATATATATGGAGAGAATATATATTATAAATATTATATTTGCAAACTAATTTTCTCAAATAAAATATGTGTAAATATAGAATTAAAATTATTGTTTAGGAATTTCTCAAAATATATATTGTTTAAAATCGCTTTTTGCAGAGTTTCTAATTTCATGTTTCATTTCTCATTGATTTCAAGTTATACCTTACAAATTTAAAATGGCATAATTAGCAATAACCTTTTTTATTTTATATACAATTCTAATTTATATACAAGTCTAGTGGAAAGTATTAGTGAAAAATTATTGATCAAAGTTAAAACTTCGTAATAGTTAAAACAAAAACAGGCATTTTCATGAAATGTTTTAAATCAATTTTTAATCACGTTCTTTCTTTGTCCACTTTTACGATTCCGATAATAATATTGAGACGAAACGGTAATTACATTACCACTAGTTCATATAAAAAAGGTTTTTAGACATTTTAACTGATCGTTTACTAATTTTCTCTTGTGGTCTGGCTGGACCACTTTGAGCATTTAGTGCTACAAGAGTCATTGACCATCCTAGGGTTAAACTACTAACTAATGATGATCGATTTGAATATTTATGTTTTAAATTTAAGTTGCAATAAATGTTATTTGCACATAAACAAAAATGAATACATTTTTTTGTAGCTAAAGAGTTTTTTTTAATTTTTTTTTATCTTAAAGTACCCAAATATTATTTATTGCGACCCAAACCTATGAGAAATACCGACACTTCCAGTGGAAATAAGTATGCCATTTGTAAGCGGTCAGTCCGATGTCAACTAGATTTCAAACACTTTGGATGATTTGTTTAGCATATTTGTATTATGATAAAAAATTATTACATTTCAACTCATTTTCCGCAGTGGAGATTGTCGATGCAATTGGGAATATTCGCTTTATTGTTTCAAATAATATCACACTTCAATCACTACTTGAATAAATATTCGCATATTTCGCTTTTTGTTTTCTTTTGCCGAAATTGGCTCTTCTCACTTTTGTCTTTGCAGCGGCTCACTGTCCGCCCAGGAGGGAGGGACACATACAAATAGATGTTCGGATATCTGCATACCACAGTCTTTCGTATGCGAGTTTGTGTGCATTCGTATGAGTGTTTTTATTCCCTCATTTCACACACACACACACACATGTATACACTTGGACACCATGTGCCACGTATCCTTTCATTTTATTCAGTTTTTTTGGTGGATTTATGATGCCGAAAATTACTTTCAACACTTTGTGTATTCTCCCCGAAGTACGTATGTGTGTGTGCATATACTTCGAGTCCCAGCTAACCCGCTTATTCTTGAGCTATTAGTCAATTTCACTTTGCTCACAGAAGCCGCAAATGGCAAAACGCCAGTTCGTATGATGTAAAACATATTCATTTGGATTGTAAGAGTACTCACACACACACTCGCAATTGCACATACATATGTAGGTATGTATGTGCACATGTGTGTGCACATATTGTCTGTCTGTGAGTAAGTACGAGTATGTCTGACTGATTCATGGTCATACTTTAATGAATAAATGTTTTGCGGTATATCCATCGCATCTGCTGTTGTATAAGTACATACCGACAGTCGACGTGATCCAATCTGCAGATTCCCTTCTTGGGGACCAGCGATGAATGCAACTGACCCAAACCTACTGCCACCGTCCATCCCACCTATACAAAGCTTTATTATTATGTATGTGTACATGTGTTTAGCATGAGGTAAAAACCTACCGTCAGGAAACGGAGCTACTACGGAACTTGTAGAAAAACGTATGAACGCGTTTTAGCCAAATCCACTTTCAATGTTCATAAGATGAAACCATTACCTTCAACCAAGTGCCCCACAACAGTTTGTGGGCAACATACGTTTGTTACTCTGTTTACAACAACATTAAATATAACCATTTTTCGTCTTTTAAAATCACGCTACATCCCACTATAATAAATCTCGGTGACACATTACATACCATGTGGATTGAAAAGTGCCACAACGTCAGATGTTTCAATATAGTTCCTAAAGAAAGGTTCTGACAGAGTTTACTTTATTCCTATGTGCCACAAACTTCAACAGCTTATGATGAAATTTGTAATGGAGTACTTAATTTCATAAATCCGAAAAAGTAAGCGAGTCTAGCGTTGATGAGTGCGAGACCGATGGTGGTGCAAAGCGCTAGCATGTACTGTTTTGGAACAAGTAACCCGAAGTAAAATATAAATAAACCTATACAAAAAAAGGAAATAAAGAGAAATAAAAGGGAAAGAAAAAATATTTTTTTAATTTTTCTAAGCTGATGAAAATGTCGAAAAAAGAAGGTGTTTTTTTTTCAGCAATTCAGAATTAGTTACAGAAGGCTCATATCTTTATAAAAAGAATCGGTTAGGGTAGCCAATGGGGAATTAGTACGCACAAAGCTGCTTAATTCCCTACTCGATTGCTTTTTCGGAAAGTTTTTTTACCCGGTATATATATATATAATATGTGGAACTACTTTACTAAAAAGCCTTCTCAATTTGATGTTGTTTGGTTTATCTGTGGCTGGGGACCTATCGAATCCAAGGGTAATATTGGAATTTGGTTAAGCCTTGTGTAGGTCAGTGTTTTCGTAAAATATTCTTTCGAATGTAATCATTCGTTAACACTTTTGCAAGGTGCATTTGTTCAGTAAGTACCAACTCCGTTGTTAGCTACTTCACTAGAGACTGGTGGCAATTGACTACTTTGCGAACTGGTGGCTTGGTACGAGTCCATCTGCAAAAGTGGCAGGAGAGATATTAAATTAATTCGGTTGCTTTAACAAGTAAACCTACACTCGCAGATGTGCGTGTGTGTTTGTGTTTGTGAGCATATTCTCGGAAATCTAACTCAGAGGGCCGTTCAGTTCCACACAAAGTGGTAGCCGGAAAAATGAAGTCATTTGCTAAAAATTGCAGCCATAATTTCTTATTTTTCTTTCTCTTTTTTTGGAAAAATTAAACAAAAACTTAGATGTTGCGGCACAAGTTTGTGTGTGTGTATATGTGCAACTTGTGGCCGGGAATGCAATTGTACGAATGTGTTAAATTATGGGAAACTGTGCGATTTCTGTGCAAATGGCTTTTATGAATGAGAAGATGTTATTTTTGCGCAAAATGCAAAATGAACAACAAGAGCGCCGTATGGCGTACGATGTAAGTCGTATGGTGCTTGGTGTTTGGCATTACAAACTTGGCACGTTCCGCAGTTGTGTCCGTCGAAAATTATGTTGTTTTTACATGCCACTGACCACAACTTCAAGTTATCACAAAAGCAAAAAGCTGTGATATTTTTCCCCAAATACTAATAATTTGTGATTTCGTCTGTCTGTTGCCGTGGATATATGTGAGAGTGCGCGCGAGTGTGTGTGTGGTATATGTGTGATTCTCTATGGTTTATTACCCAGCATCAGATGCATTCCTCTGGTGTATTTGTTTGTCCGTTTGGCCCAAATGGGTGTGTGATATAAATTCTTTTTGAAAGCACACTTACAGGGTGGCTGATATGTAATGCAACACAGTAAAGCGCTATATTTTTAAAATTTTTTTTTTAAATTTTATTGTTCAAAAGCAAAAATGTCGGAAATAACATACAATTCTTGAAACAGTTTAGATTTGTTCGAATTGGCCACCTTTGGCACGAATTATGGCCTTCAAACGGCCGACAAAGCCATCACACGCTGCACGAAAGTGGCTCTGCGGTATTATGGCCCATTGCCGGCGAAGCGCCGTCTTGAGATGATCGATACTTTGGTATTTTTTAGTGCGAACCTTACTCTCTAAAATGCCCCAGGCGCAAAAGTCCAACGGATTGAGATCCGGAGATCTAGGTGGCCATTGTGCGGTAGAAATGAAGCGTGCTGAGTGCGATGGTGCTGAGTCCTGTTGGAATGTCCATGGTCTGCGGCCGAAATGTTTGTCTGCCCAGGGCTTCAATACTGTCTTTAGGACATTTTCCCGATAATATTCGGCATTTATTTTGACCCCATGGTCGATGAATACGAGCGGGGAGCGACCATCGGCCGTTACTCGGCCCACACCATTACCATCGGCGGCGCTTGAGTTCTGGTGGCCAATCGAAGGTGTAAATTTTCAGCTGACCTCTTTGGCAAGTAAACCGGATCATTTTGTTTGTTCACAAACTGCTCAATTTGGAATGGCTTCTCATCGGAGAAAACCAAATTCGGTAACTGGCCACTTTCGTGCAAGCGAAGCAACTCCTTGGCTCTTTCCAGTCTAACTTTTTTGTGCATCGGTGAGCTCTTGCACTTTTTGGAACTTCAATGGCTTTAGTCCAAGCTCATTTTTTAATATGTGTTGTATCCGTTCTCGCGATATGTTCAGCTCACGAGCAAATTTTCTACCACTGCGGCGTGGATTTCGATCAAATCTGGCCTTCATTTTTCGGATTATTTCCGTTTTTTTCGTCCACTTTTTGGACGCGATGAAACACTTCCAGTATCACGGTAACGAGCAATGGTACGAGAAACAAAAGATTTATTCACATTTAAATGCTGGAGGGCTCTAACGATAGCCACTTGTTTTTTTCCACCCAAATATAAAGCAATCACACTATCACGCTTGAATTCAATCATGAATAACTTTTTTCTGAATGCAATGGATCAAAATGCTTTTGTAAGCTTGTAAACAATAAAATGAACTGTCACTGAAATAAATCTGTCAGCTATCAGACTAGCGGTTTAGAAATCATAGCAACCTGAAGTTGGTTGCAATACATATCAGCCACCCTGTACATACAATGGGTATATGTACCCACACACAAATATCTGTTGTTTTCTGGAATAACCGCCTATTTCAGATAATTTCGATTTCGGTATTTTAGCATAAATGTATTCCGCTAATCATTATCTCTCGGTCCACATGTGACATATATAAAGCTATGTACACACGGTGGTCCGATCTTACAATGTTATAATCTCTGTCAAAGAGCTTCCAATGTATCTGACAATGGCTCCATTGTCAGATGCACAAACTTCGCTCATCTTACAATATCTTACAATGTTCTGTCGATGACTTTTCTGCCAACATTGCAATACAAATATTGTAGCTTTACACGGTTGCATTTTTTTAAATTTTGCTTACAAATTTGTAAGATCTGACCACCGGGTGTACATAGCTTTTAATATGTCGGATTTTTGGTGATTTTTTCCAACGCTCAAATATGCACATTTTGTATCAGATGTACTGCTAGAGAAAATGTATTACCAGAATATTTCGATTTTTGAGATGTACTGTTTTTCCAGAAAAATCGCCTTTTTTGATATGTTTGAATCGAAAAAAATATATATTTGGAACACAAATTTTTAAATATTATATATTTCTTAGCAACTAAATTTTATTTGAAAATCAATAAAATATATTTGGAACGCAACAAATTATATTTGCAAACTAAATTTCTCAAATAAAATATGTGTTTAAATATAAATAACATTATTATTTAGGAATTTTTCCAAATATATTTTATTTAAAAAGATTTTCAAAACTTTTGCTGACTTTTTCGAATTTCAGTTTTATTTTTTTCTTGGTTTCGAATTGTACCTCCCAGTAATGATACCATATGCAGCATTAATATATGTTTTAAATCAATCATTTCAAATTTCTGAGTTAGTATTCCACGTCACATTACTTGTCAATCCTCCAATTAATTTATTATGATCCAAGATTATTTTTATTTAAATTTTTACGAACATTAAAATTTTTAGTAAAAAATTTAACACAATTAACGCATTTTCTGAATTTTTAAGTGCAAATAAATATTTGTTTCGGAAATAACAGTCCCAAAAAAACATATTGGGATTTAAACAAAGATTCCTTTAGAATAACGTTTTCCCAAAAATATACTTTTTGTGTGTACCCAATATTATATGTTTAGAGTGTACCCTAAACATATATATGTGTCAAGCCGAATATGTTTGGGACAATATACTACAGAACCGATTTTTTTTCAGCGTGTATGGTTAAAAATTCTTGTTTATTCGAGTGTCAGAAATTACACATGTGTGTATCGATGTGAGTGCAACAAATGTCAGAAACACAAAGAGAACCAACGAATCTGATAAAAAATCCCATTAAAACATTTCCATAAAGTCATTCGATATCGCAATCGATTAATATAGAGACACACCCTGTGTTAGCATTCGACATATAGGCAAACATATACTCGTACATGCATAGACATACATATATCACTTTATTCTCAATGTTATTGATGACAAATTGTGCCCCTCATCCTCACCATTATCATCATCATCGTCAACTAGAGAAGCTCTCAAAGCGACATTTCAATTTCTTCTTTTAATCAGTTTAATTCAGTTACATACTCGTAGGTCTAGTTTACTTGTCGATCTGTTTCCGACATTCGAACAACAGAACAATTCCAGACCTGTACACTTACTTATACACTAGGGTGGACCACAAAACTTTATGCGAGATGTAAAACATATCAGGGCAAAATTTCGAAAATAGAACAAGTAAGAAAATCTAAGTCGCGTAAACCGTCCAGAAGGGATTTGATTTATACGTTAATTTCTCGGTGAACACTTAGAACTTTAGAATCCTATTACATTTATGAGTTATTCAAATCTGGTATGAATTGGTTATTTGTGTGAGATGTGTCAAAAGTGAACTGTGGCAACTTTACTGAACTGTAGCAACTGAAAAAATATTGTACTGTACCAAATATTCAAGCTGGTATTTACTTATATGTTGTGAATTGTTCATTTTGGTACACAATTGTGACTTTGGGTGGGAAGTACTAAAAACAAATTAAGACTTTTTGATTGGAACAGAATAGCGACCCCATAATTCTGAAAGGGCATGTTGAGTAGATCATTTTTGTAGAACAAACTTATGGTCCAGCTGGTCTGAGTTTTTTTGTACCGTGGATCAAAGTTTTCATTTTTTGGTTGAAAGTAGCATTATAGTAAATGAAAAATGTGATGTAAGTTAATGTCTGAGAGATTTCTTATTGTCAGAGTTACATAGTGGAATTTTACGAGGATCATTTTTGTGGAAGATCTTAACCCTCTATCTCCCCTCTTAACGGGTCAATTTGACCCTTTTTTCGAAAAAATTAAAAAAAGCAAAGCAAAAAAGCAAGGATTAAAATATTCTTCGAAAATGTTTGACGGAAAATTTCAGGGTGGTCGCCAAAGACACAAAAGTTGTAAATATAGTTCTTTACGCTTAATTAGCAAAATTACAGGTCTCAAACCAAATATGTATTTACAAACAAAAAAATTATTGTTTTAGAATTTCGTCAGGTATATTTTATTTGAAAGACATTTTTAAAAAAATTGCTGAATTTGTATAGGGGAATTTTCTTTTCCTCACTCCGTTAGATATTGATCAGGGACCTCATAAAGTCTATATATTCTTAATCGTCCGTCCGACCTTTGTACGCAAAATAGTATAATTTATATCCAAGAAAAGTAAAGCTTAGCACTATATTTATACTGTGCAGCTCACAGCTTCAACTTGGTTGTAAGTTACGCATGCAAAGTAGAGCCAGTTAGAAATTGTCTCGGCACTATCCAAACAATATATCACTTTTTCAATATCCTAAATGGCAAATAGCTTTTCAAGTTTCGGTCCATGTAGTTCATTCAGTTCACTGCTTGGCATTATCAATAAGTCGCATTCTTCAAAGTGAAAATCGAAACCTAGGACGTTCGACCCGACAAAGTCGTCGTTGCAATGTTGATGTAGCAAATATTGAAGAATATTATAAATGTATATACATATACTTAACGTATATTTTAGGCTGTAGGTACTGTATGTACTATACAAGAACTACACTGTACACAATTCCAAGTATTTTTAAGCACAGGTATTAATGTTACAAGCTGTTAACGTTTGGTGGTTCATTTGTGTGGGAGGTACCAAAACGGTACCATATATATGGGAGCTATACCTAAATCTTAACCGATTTTTTTCAAATTAGGTAGTGTTGGTTCATGGATCAAGAAACTCTACCATTCTAAATTTCAAAACGATTGGATGTAAAATACAGCTTTTATAGGACTAAAGAGCCAAATCGGACGAAACATATATATGGGAGCTATAGCTAAATCTTAACCGATTTTCTTCAAATTCGGCAGTGTTAGTTCATGGATCAAGAAACTCTACCATTCTAAATTTCAAAATGATTGGATGTAAAATACAGCTTCTACAGGACTAAAGGGCCAAATCGGACGAAACATGTATATGGGAGATATAGCTAAATCCTAACCGATTTTCTTCAAATTCGGCAATGTTAGTTCATGGATCAAGAAACTCTACCATTCTAAATTTCAAAACGATTGGATGTAAAATACAGCTTTTATAGGACTAAAGGGCCAAATCGGGCGAAACATATATATGGGAGCTATAGCTAAATCTTAACCGATTTTCTTCAAATTCGATAGTGTTGGTTCATGGATCAAGAAACTCTACCATTCTAAATTTCAAAACGATCGAATGTAAAATACAGCTTCTATAGGACTAAAGGGCCAAATCGGACGAAAGATATATACGGGAGCTATATCTAAATCTGAACCGATTTCAACCAAATTCAATAGCGATCTTAACAGCCGCGAAATACTCTAAACTGCAAAATTTCAGAACGATCGGAGTGAAATTGCGACCTGTAGTCAACGAACAACTTTACATGGACAGACGGACGGACGGAGGACGGACGGACGGACATCGTTAAATCGACTCAGCTAGTGATTCTGAGTCGATCGGTATACTTTAAGGTGGGTCTAGCTGTGTTATTTTCAGGTGTTACAAACATCTGCCGTGAAACAAACTTATAATACCCTGTACCACAGTGTGGTGTAGGGTATAAAAATGGAACAATTTTACATATTTTGTTTTTGTACTCAGGCTCAAGATCGTTATTGTTGATTTCAGTATATGAAAACAACTTTATTAAAAATTAAAGAAGAAGTAAGTGACATGTATTGGGGGCGGTTGTAATAATTGGATAGACAGATCTGTTTCGGGAGCCACAAAACTCCCGTTATCAATATCCTTATTACAACGATTACTTCAGTCGAAATTATTAAATATATACGCACAGCCAAGTACCATTAAACGAGAACTGTTTGCTAAAAGCGCATATCTCCAAAAAAAGACAATCATCCTCGTACATGCACCAACTTCCACTCTCGTGAGTCTTTACAATGTAAAGAATTCACACGAATGTAAAAAATTCACACGAATGTTTTGCTGTAGTTGACTATGCAATTGTTACTGAATTGTCTTTTTTTTTGAGATATGCGCTTTTAGCAAACAGTTCTCGTTTAATGATACTTGGCTGTGCGTATATATTTAATAATTTCGACTGAAGTAATCGTTGTACAAAGGATATGGATAATGGGAGTTTGGTGGCTCCCGAAACAGATCTGTCTATCCAACCATTATAACCGCCCCCAATACATGTCACTTACTTCAAAAAACAACAATAACGATCTTGAGCCTGAGTACAAAAACAAAACATATACTATGAAAGCAGATCGAATAAAACAAATAAACAAAAACAAGATGGAAAAATTTGTGTATGTATGTATGTTTTTTATAGACGCTTAAACCACTGGACCGATTTTATAATTTTTCTTTTGTTTAAAAGCTATTTGGTCTGAGAAGGTTTAGGATTTTTTTGCCAAAGTGGGCGTGTCAAATTGTTTTTTTTTCTGTTTGTTCCAGCAACACGCCAAACTACTGAACATATTTTCTTCAAACTTGGTGGACAGATAGACCAATGCCTTGGAAGTGCCAATGGCTACGTTGATTTTCGATTTTCCGCCGAGTGAATTTCGACCACTTGACCGCTGAGGCTAGAGAGCTGACATTTTGTGTACACCTAGACGGGAGTGTTGTATAAACCACTCACATAATCATTTTTTGGCCTGTGGTCAGTTCAAGCGCTTCAAATACTTGAGTTTTGTTTTTGTTCTTTCAGAAGCCACTTATAAAATACAAAATTTAAACTTTGCATATATATGAAGTACTACAAGGGCAAATATATGCGCGAAAAAAATTTTAGTTCTCAGATTGTGGTCAATGTAGCAGTGACAGAACAATTTTCATTATTTCACTGATTTTAAAAGTTCCTTAAGAGGTAAGAATATACAAATGTATATGTACACATGTGGAGAAATTTACTGTACTCTTTATGTAGTTCAGAAATTTATTTTTCAAAGCATCAAAGGAAAGTCATTGAATAAAATTTTCTAGTAGTATATAAAATTTTCATTCAAAAATTTTCGTCGACGTACGAAGACGTAGGAAATATTGTTTAAAGGCAAAAAAGGAAGTATCTCACAACAAATACTTTTTTGGAGATTCGATATCTGGAACTCGGGATCTTCCAGCAATAAATAACGAAGAGGAATAACATAGCTTTGAAATTAGCGGACAGTCATTGGAAAGGATATTTACATCCGCAGTCAGCAGCGGAAAGATAGATCGACTAGACCGGACTGTATGAGGTCGGTCTTAGAGACCACGCTGAATGAATTGATCAAATATCTACATTTATAATGAAATAGATTATCCTATGGCAATGACTTATTCGGAATCTTAAATAAGATGCCTCTAAGATAAAAATTATTCAAATCCTAAATTTAAAAGAAGCTGAAATCTGAAAGCCCTCCTAAGTCAAATATCCTTAATCCTTCCAGGAGGAAGCTAATGTTTTCCTTGTTAACGATTCTTAGCCGATAAACACCAGCGTTAATTTGCAATTAACTAATTGGAAATTATGTTACAAGTCTTAACCTACTAACTACTAACTTATCGCTATTAACCTAACATTATCGTCATAATTATCTTACCACTATAATTTAATCATCTATACTTTATAATTTAATCAATGGTTCAAAAACTACGTTGCAGCGATCGCTTCACCGCAGAACAAAGTAAGTGTTAACCATAATCAAGTAATAAAACAGACAACGGCAAAGCAAGCCGTATGTCGCTTTATGTTTTGTGTTATTTCGTTTTGTTCTTCAAAGAAGAACGAAATATTGGATAGCAATAAATAAACAATAACAACACCTGACCTCGAGCTTGTCATTTAAATACAAAAATAATATAGAATAAAAGGTCGATTATTTAGAAAACACATTAAAAAAAATCATAATTTATTTGCATAACAATCATACATTACTTCACTAACCTAGTCACCGCACGTGGAAGATTACTCTTCCTTAATGAATTTTACTTAATTAACTGTTACACATATTACCCATTACATCTATTTATTTAATTTTGTTTATCATTACCAATATTCCATTACTCACGTATATATATATAATATCATGAATTAATAGACTCCAAGCTTTTCATTGACAAAACATAGGGCCCAACATGTAGTTAGTTTGGCCGGCATGTATAGTTGCTTTATGATCCTTCTCCATTTCTATCACTCTAAATTTTGATTATGTAATCGGCCGTCAGAAACCAACCCTTATTTTTTCCTGAGCGTTTTTGGTCCGTGGTCAGTTCTCCGGCTATCAAAATTCTTAATATTATTTACTGTACTTCAGAAGCGGGGGATCTACGAATCCTATAGTTCCCACCTATTCCCAGGGTGGGGACTGGACAGCGATCCCAGATTGGGATCTGCGAATCTTATAGCTCCCATCTAGTCCCAGGATGGGGGCTGGACAAGCAGATCCCTAGAGGAGCACGGTCCTTGAAAGCGGGTCTGTGTTCCACAAAGGATCTACGAATTCTGTAGCTCCCATCTATTCTCAGGATGGGGGCTGAATAAGTAGATCCATGAGGAGCACAGTCCAAATGGTCGGTGTTCCACGAAAGGATTTACGAATTCTAAAGCTCCCATCTATTCTCAGGATGGGGGCTGAATAAGTAAATCCAAGACTGGTGACCAGTCCTAGATTTTCTGGAGTCTAACTGGTAGTATCTTCGGCTACGCAGTCTGACCAGAGTACTTAATCTGGTACCACGGGGGTCAGGAAAGCCCTCGGTACGCAGGTACCGGCCTGACCATTGGTGAGGATCCTGTTGGATGCAACGTGGTGGCTGTGGTTGAAACCAAAATCGCTGGGAGAGTGGAGTCTCGGATGTGGAGTTGCAAACCAACCGGGCGCCATGACCCAAAGATTGGAAGAAGTTTTAGATGGGCTCCGCTCCTTACCAAGGAGGGGAATCAGTGGCCAGAAACATTGAATTCATTGGAACTCATGCACATTGTGTGTGAGGGCGCTGGTCGACGCATACATTTACCCGAGTGTTTAGAGTACGGTGGAGTTAAGCCTTGACAGGCAGGAATCCACCTAAATCAAAATACTCATCTGTACTTCAGAAGCGTCCTAAATAATACAAAGATGGCATAATATGTAGTACTATTTACGGGAAATACAACTTTGAATTCTACGATTGCGGTCAGTTTAGCAGTGACCAAAACCATTTTCATTATTTTACTGAATTTCAAAATTCTTTAAACGTTTTTTTTCATTCTTCCAATACATTAAAAATCCCATAAGGAGCTATGGACCTGTGTATATGTATGTATATGTGTATGCACGTGATCAGGTTTTGAAATATGTGATATAATTTTAATTATCATGACTAAAAGATTATATCGAAATTTGGAACATACATAGCATAAGAGCATTTGTTTTTCCGCCTCGCGTTTGGTGACCCTTGATCACTGAGCACATATAAAAATATTAATCTGAAAGTTTTCAGAAGTCTGATAGACTTTCAAGTAGTCTGATCCGAGATTTTATTAGAAAAATCTCCAAGCTTACGAAATTTGGAACACTTGGAGTAGATCAATCGTCGTGAAATTTGGTATAGCTGTATTTGACATCTCTTTGAGGCCATGACTGGATCAGTGTAAGAAATTATTAGTTTAAGTATCTATGTAAACATTAAGTTCTGTTAAAGTGAGAACATCAATACGTTAATAAAGTGCATTTGCATGAAAAATGTAGTTGTCTTCAAAATGATCTAAGTGTCGAGTGTATTATACGAAACACATCACATGTCTCTATATCACTAAAATGAAATTTCGGGGGCTACAAAGTACACAGGGTATCGGCTGGTACTGCTATAAATTTAAAAGTTTTTCAAAACGGTATGGCAAATACAATTACCTGACAACTTAGCACAGAATAATCACAGATGAACCTTCTTGACTAAATTTAATGCAGAGGGTAATGGAATGTACATACTTGAATAAAACAAACGAAAACACAATAACAAAGCGTATTGGCACGGCACAACCGATGTTGAGTAAATCAACGTGTCCTTTAATGAAAAACACAAAATTATGCATATTTAAATCTTGTGTTAAATCTGCGAAGTATGGAACGCGGCAGCAAGAGATACTAACAACGACCAAATCGTCATAAACCGTTGCGTTCCATGAATATTAAAAATATTATGGCAATTTACTATCTCAAACCAAAAACTATGCCAAAAAATAGCAGCGAAATTGCACTTCGATGTCTGAATTCTGAACTGAGGATTATATCGCGCAACTTGGACCATTCAAATGGTATATATCTCTATTTCTCTCTCGATATAAAATATTCGGAAGCCTTCAAGTGGAAATTCGATTTTTCTTACAATGAATGTGTTTTCTAAATGAATGATTCTTCCATTGACCAGTCGCTGAGTGAAGAAATGATTCGTGTACGTATGTCCATGAGTATTTATCAGGTACTATATGCATTCGGAAATGCCAAAAGCAATTCCCTTAACGATATATCCATGTAAACATGGCCAGGGGACACTCTTGCCAAACTCAATGTGCCACATTGTCCTGGCATGTGTACTCGGTACCCTTTGACGTAGTAAGTAAACGAGTAGTTGCCACTCTGGCTGATGTTAGAAGGTTAACATGTGAGAATGCCATACCCCTTTGACAAGAACAATAACAACAACAACCGAAAAAGCACCGCCAACAACAACATGAACTGCATGAAGTAGAGAAAATTCCTTTGCGAGTAGCAACAGTAGTTAATGCCTTTTGCAGTGTTGCCCTTTGCATTGCTCAGAGTGTGTGCTCTCTCGTCTTTGGAACTTCCCATATTCCCCCCGCACGGTTGACCAAGCATTGACTGAGCTCCGGCAACGTGGCCGACAACATTAACAGCAACAAGCAAAGCAACTACCAGCCAGCAAGGAGCAAGCAGGCAAGCTTGGCATCAACGGAAGCGTGAGTGCATGTACACAATGTACAAAGACAAAGAGGAGAGGAGACGATTCGAGTCGATGACGCCGACGAGGATGAAGACGACTACAAGGTACACTTAGTAGTACACATGGGTTTAATTTGAATTTAGGAAAATTTCGGTTATGCTCTGAGCCAACACACAATGTTCGAAGTTCATTTGTATGCCTGGCATGCGAATGGGCAGGTGGGTGGTACAGACGTCAGGCGGTGGATGGAGTGGGCTCGGGCTTCGGAGAATGGATGTGTGCTTAGAACATGACTAAAATTTGTCTCCGTTTTCCAAGTGAACTTTAGACCTTAGACAGTTGACAGAAAATATTCGAAGCTATTCGAAAGCGAAAGAAGCGGCAAAAGGATGGGATATGCCAAGTCGAGTCGAGTCGAGATGAACATTAAAACACCCGACACAAAAGGGTGTCATTTGGCTCAAAGAGAATGGAGGAGAGCACCAACAACAGCAAAAGCAACAAGAAAGGGGCACACGTACACGTTGTAGTCGTGTCAGCAGCACACGCATACATACTTACAAGTGCACACAACACACGTCACACATGCACACAGAGCTTGAGAATGACACTTGAATAACTGGTGTAACATTATGTCATTAAGTTAATTTGATATGTCAGTATTCTGTATTCATGTGCTGTTGTTGTTGTTGTCGACCTCCTCGGAAGGTGCGGCGGGAGTTGCACTGCTTACGGTTCAGCTCGTTGGTAGCAGTTAGGCTTTGCATCCATTTTGGGCACAAACTCATTACAATTTCCAAGTGTAGAATTAATACATACACACACTCGCGCACACACACAGAGGGATATTCGTTAAACTCAACAAGTAGTTTCAAGAGGTGTAAATTGTTTGTACAAGCCAAGTTAGCTAACATGGAATTAAAATCAGCACATCCACACCCACACGGGCAACCATGCACTCACGTCACCGTCACACTGACACTCACGCTGTGCAGTCCGCAATCCAACCCGAATAGACGGACCAAACAGCTCCTGCTGACGGGCACGATTTGCATGTTTTATTACAACTTACTATGTACCCGTAGTATATATGAATGTACATAGATATGTACGAGTATGTACATATATACTACATGCATATAAATGTACTTTGTACGTATGTTTAATCAAACATTTGGTAGTGAGTTTTTCCCTCTCTTGTCAAAAAGTCACTACATCGGCACTTCTTGTAGATAATTTGACGATAGTTTACTATTTGCAACAACAAAAACATCTAATATAAGGAAGATTTCGTGTAAAGATTACAAAACTTGTAAAATCAAATTTACTCACATTGCAGTAAAGGCTGTATTTCCAGTCAGAATATTGCTGGTTCAAATCTCCAGCATTTTTTTTTTTAATTATTGAAGTCTCGGTTCTTAATTTACTTTGATATCGTGATCACGAATCTGCTTTTTGATCTAAAATTGGACATACAGTTTTTGAGATATGGCGGTTTTAAAATTTGCAAAATACATATTTATTTTTTAAATGCGTAAAACCCCTTTATATCCAAAACTAAATGAGAGGTTCTAGATCAAATATCAGATTCTTGATCACCACATAACCAATTATTAAATTGCGATATCTTAAAGAATGTTTATGGATTTTTTTTTTTGTTAAATTTCAGAACATTATACACAGCGTGCCTCAACCGGTAGAATATTGGCCTAGATTGACGCCAAAACGGCTAATGAGGTTTTGTTCCGTATCATTCCCTTCTATTCGAGCATGAAGAGATCAAAATCGGATCTGCTTCCTTTCGGAGTAATAGCGAAATGAGTATTTTTATCCAAAGAGACACACTTAATTACTGTGAAATAATTGCCTTTAAATATGGGCATTTGTAAGTTGTTTTGTTGTGTTCGCGATATTTGCAATATTATTATATTCCATGCTTCTTTGACGACTTTTCCCTAGAACGTGATAATTGCATTATATTCTAAAATAATTCTGAAATTAAATGTTTTTTGTTCTAAAATTATTATAGCGGGATGTTTATCGCGATAACTCTCGAAAGAAGTAACCTATTGACTTCAAATTTGGTATGCGGTAATATTTTTCTCTATCTCCGGATAATTTCGAAGATGGGCCATATTGGTCCACTCCTCCCCCCCAAAGGGTTAATATTTAGTGAACTATTGATTATTTAATAACTTCTAAACTACTTACTCGAATCTTTTGAGATTCCACACATATTATTAGTTTACTAGTCGCTATCACCTTGAGAAATATGGGCGAAGTTGTCACACCCCTTTTGGTACCTCCCACTCAAATGAACCATTTTGTACCAAAAGTTAACTGCTTATAGCTTTAATATTAGTTCATACAAATACTTGAAATTTTGTACAGTATAATGCTTTTATATTGCCTACAGTCCAGTGAAAAATGGGCGTCATTGGAATGTCCCTTTTGGTACCTCCCACACAGATGGACTATTGTGCACCAAGAGATAGCAGCTTATAACTTTAATACCACTGCATACCAAAACTTAAAATTTTGTACAGTGTAATGCTTTAATATTGCCTATAGTCCAGTGAAAGATGGGCGTCATTGACGAGCCCCTTTTGTTACCTCCTTACAAAAGGACTATTTTGCACCACAAGTTAACAGTTTATAACTTTTATACCAGTGCATACTTTAAAGTTATTAATAGTTATGCAATTTAAATTGAAAATAATATTTGGGACTCAAGGTGAGGGGATTCATAAGTCGGTTTACCCGGCTGAACTATGGATGGATTTGGTGGCAGGCTACATGATTGGTTCAAAAATAGGCGGAATCCGACTGCAGAACCATTTCACCAATTGCCTTCAAATTAGTTAGATTTTGTTCGGTAAAATACGGTTTTGGTTAGTAGTTCTTGTTAAATACAATTTACTACTTCCATAAGATTTCAAGCAGATTTAACTTAAAATCAAATTAAGGACAAATTGTTTCTAAAAATAAGTCATGAACATGTGAATATTTTTATATCGAAAATCATTAAACCTATTGTCATGACTAAAATTGCTGACAATTACCCTTGGTTCAGTGAATTTTTCATTAATTTAAATACATTTTAGAAAATAACACTAAAGCCATAACACTAAAGTACATAATATTAAAGATAACTGATCTTAAAAGTAAGGACAATTGTTTTTAAACGAAACCAATGATGAATTTCCTTGTCAATGACAGAATCTTTGGTTCAGTGCGCAGTAGCAAAGAAGTAAATTACTGCCCCGGTTCACCATTAGAAGAATTTAGGTTGTTAGCCCTGAGGCTAGCAGATCGCTCAGGTAGTTACCCTCTGACGCCACACGATCACATTCTAATGAGATCTTTATATTTGCGAGACAAATAACTCGTTTCGGGTCGATGATTAATTACCACCAGATTCAAAGTCAAGAATTTGTGGCGAAGCTGTTCCCAGGCGTGTGTAAGAGTTTACCATACGGACAGATATGCATATGGGGCTATTTCGGAGAGAGGCTGGGAAAGAGATTGATATTTTCCACTTAATTTATATCGCCACCATCATCCGCTAGCTCCACGTCGCTTCATTATGGAAATTTATGTTAAATTTATAATTTTTTTCTTCTTTTTGGTTGTTTGGCTGTTGTTGGTGTAGTTTTCGCTGCCGTTGCCTCTGTTGTTGATTTGGTGGAGAAATAATGAAGCTTATTCAATAAATCATGAAATTTGTAATGTACGAATGTAATTTATTTGTTCCACTCAAATGCGGATTAAACGGACTAAAATTGTTAGGCCGACATTTGTTGATGTTGCCGATGCACACTTACAAATTCACATACACGTACACGTACTTATGTATACCCACAGATACTTGAATGCTTTTATGTAATTGTACATATACGTTGTCATAATTATTAATCAATGGTAATATCAAATTGTAATTACACAAGAATAATTCTTCTCTCGCTTTCCGCATCACACTCACATGTGCACAGTGTGACTCAAGTGGAAACAGTTATTGAAAATTTATTCTGCTTCCTTGCGCGAGTTATCACTAAAACTATATAAGACGTGTTTTTCCGTTCTAATCTAACGATTTTAATTTGGAACTCTGCAACGAAAACGATATCCCTGCGACGGTCGTTTCGTTATGCGAAATTTCTTAATCAGGACTCAATTAAAAGTTGGTAACTGACCCACAAGCAAACTGAAGTAATAGTTTGGTTTATGCTTTCTTTTCACACATTCTTAGTATTGTCCGGCGAAGGAATGTGTTGAACCGCACGACTCGGCTATTAACAAATAACAATTTCCACCAGTGCGTCAGGAACAAAAAGGACTGCACACGCGTTTGTTGAAATATTTCTGTACCTTTTGGACGACATTAGTGTCAAGAAATGTAAAAAAGTATAAGGCCTCAGTCTTGATTACAGAAAATAATAACATACCATAATACGGTACACTTGAAATCATATTATATTCTCCAAAAGCATATTATGGTGTCCTTGGTGTCATAACGTATAAGCAAGTCTTGTAAATTTAAATAAATGACTTTACGAAGAAAAATAAGATATTAAACAATCTCGCTGGCGACTAATTGAAGTATTCAATGCCTCTTCATAGTTGCCCGAGCGAGACGCAGTGGAAAAATATACAGAAATGTCAAAATGCCGCCCTGAGAATAGCGACAGGGTGCCTCCTGTGGACCACCTACATGAGGAGTCGAAGATCATAACCATGCGACGATACAATTTTTTGCCGTCGAAGCAGTATCTGCTTGGTTGCTACCGTCCCAGCCATCAACACCACCATCTTCTGGATAGGCGCCCACCTCCCAGGCAGATCAGGAAAGACCTTCAGGATCCAGAGCGCGAGGTCCAACGCTACAAGAGGGAACCTCTAGATCAAAGAGCTTACCAGGCAGATCTGGCTGACATGTACTCTGATGCAGCCGCTGAAGCCGTGAATAATTACAGAGTCAATGTCGTGCTAGGAGACCACCCCGCATCAGTGGCCTCAGAGGAAGGGGAATTACAACGATAGACAAGAGTACTTTTGGCCCAATTAAGATCAGGCTGGTGTAGCCGCCTCAATTCATACTGGGCAAGGATTGATGGCACCACTTCGAACACTTGCCCCGCTTGTAACCAGGGACCACACGACACACTAAACCTGTGTCCAAACCCACTCAACTTCTTCCCAGGTCTCTTTGGACCAAACAAGTGGAAGCAGCCACCTTCCTCGACGAATAAAACAACAACTAATGGACAACAAACACATATACTGCTACTACAACAACAAGAACGACAACCATGGCGGTCTTTGGTCGCCGCATGGTTTAAGTTTTTGGCCTGCGGCTTGCAACAAGTCATTAAGAGTTCCAGTTACTCGTTCCAGCTCATCTTACGCCGGATTTTTCTGAATCCATACTATACCATGGCATCGGACTTGACGAGGTGGCGTAGAGACTCGGCATTCGGTATAAATAAAGCGTGCCTCCGAGACCAATCGACCGTCCCTCCAGTTACCATTTGGAAACCAAGGTCTGCCGACCTTCACCTTGGGTCAAGGCAGGATGTCATCCTTGTTGACAACACCCAGTGTCTCATTCGGCCAGATTTCACAAATCTACCTATCTTGCCCTATTCCTCTCCCCTGTTGATGACCGCCAGAAACAAGCTGATATTAATAACGTCAGCGAAAGACCCAGGAGCAGAATTACCACTGTACACGTATGTTCTTTTGGAACATCTGGAGAGCGGATCTGGAGAGCGGATCCTTTTAATATGCTTCTGCTGTATGGAAGGTGATGCAGTATCCTGTTCATCAGAAATACTCCGTGCCCACTTTATGGATTCTCTCTGCTTTTTGGTCAAAGATGCAGGGTCGGTTTTCTCAATAGTGTTCAAAAGGATTGGTGCAGTAGAAGTCATGAAGTTATGATGGGCACCGATTTTGAAAACCTAGGTTGTGGAAAAACGCTTTAATGTTTTTCTGACTGCTGTAACTTCGTTAGTATAGCTCCGATTCGTCTGAAATTTTCCCACAATATTCATGAAAGTTTGTCATTCATAAAATAACTGAAATCACAAAAAGGATACCATCGTTATCCTCTCCTTAATTTTTTTTTATGTTATAAGAAAATCTCTATATATATCGCACCTGTTCCACAAAAGGGTAACAATTCAAAATTTACAAAATTTTGCCTATTTTGCATGAAAACAACGTCCAATGGCAATTTCTACTCACTGCAAAAAATGTCCATTGATGTTTCTCCTTTTTCATAATAAAAATCCGTTATGACTCTCTCTGTGTTTTCAGAATAAGAGTTACATTTTGAATTGTCTCCAAGTGTTTAGTTTTAGGATAGGGTGGCAGCCGTTTTCTTTTTTTTCCTTCAGCTCACATAGACCAGTTTAGGTTCCTAGTCTTCTGGCGTGTTCGCCGATCAGGCAGTGTCCAGTCAGAACTGATACTAACGAAGACAATCTTTTCCTTTCTAGTGCGAGGAGATATTTTGACCATCTCAGGTCATACCTTGGCCAGATTTGTCTAGCTACCCTACAGGTGCCGATTTGTGTACATCTTTCGTTGGACTGGACCTCCAGCAGGTTTGTGATGGTTAGTTTGTCAGTTGCCGTCCACCATACCACAATGCCGTATAACAATATTGGACGAACCACTGCTATATATATCCAATGGACAATTTTAGGAGAGAGGCCCCACCGCGACCCTACATCCATCCTGCAGGAATATTGGGCGATGTTGGCCTTCTTTACACGTTCCAGTACGTTTAGTCTGAATGTCAGTTTCCTATCCAAAATTATTCCCAAAAATTTTGCACTTTCAGAAAAGACTAGATCTGTTCCATTTACCCGAGGAGGAGGGTCCACATGAGGGACATTATTCATCCTAGTAAAGAGAACCAATTCTGTCTCTTTTGGGTTAACACCCAAACCGCTGCTTCTGGCCCATCTAACCAACTTGTTTAGAGCCACCTGTAGAATATCTGTTTTTAAATTTTCTGCAGCCAGGGGATAATGTATGTACATTAACATTTTCTGCATTTCTGCTGGAGTGATACCGTCTGGTCTAGGTGACTTGAAGGGCTCAAAGCCGTTTATAGCCCAGCTTATTCTAGATTTCTCAGTCAACAAGCTAGCGACGCTCGCAGTCCACTTGCACTCTTGTTGGTCCTGTTGATCCTCATGCTCTGTTGATGAGTTCCCCGGGAAATGTGTGTCGAGCAGTACACTTAGCGATTGCTCGCTGTTTTTGTCCAGTTGTTTGCCTCATCCTGCAAATACCCCACTGTACAAGCAGAAGTGGATAGTACCTTCCTCAGCCTTGCGGCGTCGAAGACCTTTTCCACTTCGCCACAGAAGGAATACCAAGAGCGTCTTGGCGCCTTCCTAAGCTCCATCTTATAGATCTTGAGTTGCCCTTTATATGCATCCCAATTATTAAAGTCTCCAGTAGATTTCGCCTTGTTGAATAGCTTTTTGCAGGTCTTTTCCCTTGCCGTTAGCTCAGAGGTCCATCATTGATGTTTAGTTTTACCCTTGTACCTTGTTTTTGGACAGGCTTCTTCAAGGGAACTATTGAATGATGTGGTGATATGCTCGACCAGATTATGCAGACCGGCTTTGTCATTCGGTTCGTAAGGAAGATTAGAGTTGAGGACCTTTTTAAAATTCTTCTCATACAGGTGCCACTTTGTCTTCCTCACATTTCTGTGGACAACAGGTTTAGACGCTTTTTCGGCGAGTTTGAACTCTATATAATGGTGATCTGAGAATGAGTGATAGTCCAGTACATTCCACCCAATAATTTTGTCTGACACCCGGTCAGTAGCAAACGTTACGTCTAGTACTTCTTGTCTGTCTTTAATTGTAAAGGTCGGTTTATTGCCAATGTTACAAATAGTTAGGTTGGTAGTTAGAATAAAGTCAAGAAGCGAATCACCCCTATTGTTTATGTATATCCGTACTACCCCAGATAGTATGATGCACCTATAATCAGCTCGACCTCGTCAGACGTTGCTTCTTCTACTACTTCCCTGAAGAGAGCTGTCGGTATTGTAGCTTCATAAGGAATGGAGGCCACCCAGTATATGCGATTACCAATCTCCAGACTAGCAGCTGTTTGGTCTTTACCACTTAAATTACTGCGTTATAGATTTTAACTATCCGCTCTGTGCTAAACACGTCCGTTCACTACGACTGATCAGCAACTACTTACTCCTCCAAGTGTTTAAGCAAATGGAACCGTTGATTTATCATCTAAAGAGTAATATTTTAGTTGTTCCCTTTTCAACTTAGAATCCGAGTAAGATTTTTCAGTTAAAAGGGTACAATTCAAAATAATACCACTATTTATACACAAACTTTTTTCAGGAAAAGAGTAACAACTAAAAAAAGTTGTTATTTTTCTATAATCAATAAAAAAAAACAAAAAAGAAAATAGCGTTATTATTAATTCTTTGGTATTTTCTTGCAACGACATATTGTTTTTTGTAATATATCATTAATTAATATTAACGGAAATAGTTTTTGGCCTCTACTGATTTTTTTTAATTTTGAGTTGGGTAACAACCCTTTTGTGGAACAGGTGCAAATATATAAACACGTAGACAAATTCTTTGTAACGCCATCACGCAAGAGCTACTGGACCGATTTTAAAAACGTTTCTTTAATACGAATACTTCTTGGTCAAAGATGGTTCTTAAAAAATAAAAAATAGCGATTTTATTTATATTATGTACATTTGATTTTATTTGTTGACGTGAGTTCTTTGTTGACGTTTGTAGATTTGGGAATCGGTTTCTCTAATGAGAAACCAAATATAATCTCCCATCATTCTTTCATCCCAGTGACCTTGGTAACGCCGCTCGATGGACTTCATTTCTTGGTGAAACCTTTCGCCATGTTCATCGCCAATATTCTCGGGGAAAAAGTTTAAATGAGAATGCAAGAAATGAATTTTTAGGGACATATTTACACCTGTTGGAATACATAAAGCGAAAAATATGTTAGCAGAATACATACATACGTATTATATACATAAATATAGAAAAATATATTTCTTACCAATTTTTTCATAATTTTTCTACAAATCATTAATTATTGTTTCATATTACTTTTATTGGATCCAAAGAAAATTGAAACCACAAGCTTAATCGACCTCCATGCTGCAATTTCATCCGACGTCAAATATGATTCGAAATTTACACTTTCATCAGTTTCCTTATTTTAGGCCCATCAAAAACGCCTTCTTCGATTTTTTGAAAAGAAAGACTTTTAAATAAACTTTTTAATTGTGAGAGTGAATTGCCATCTCTCCTTAAGGCTTTTGCAAAATTTTTAAAGAGCCCCAGCGTTATATGCAGTGGTGGCAAAATAATGTGTTTTTTTTTTGGACGAGATGTGTGTATTTTATTTTTTTTTCGCCCAATGTTGGCCATTTATTTCTTCTGTAATGATCTTCGCGAGGCATAACATACCAACTACTTTTAAATCGCAACAAATTTTCCAGCCATGTTCATATTTTATGTATTTTATCAATGTAGCCATTGTTTCGTATGATTCCTTAGTGTTGACAGCATGAGTACTGCTTTCAAACTTTCTTTACTGCTGTCAACAAATAACCGCCATTCCTATGAATGGTATGTTTGATTAAGTTCCTCGAACACAGTTGTATAAAATTTTTTGTAAGGTATATCACAGACTCTATAATATAATATGTCAACATCTGCGGCCAAAATATTGTACGGTTTCATCCGAGATGCAAGTAGTTCTGCCTTATCTTTGGTCTGTTCCACATCTCTCACTGGATCAATGAGTTGAAACTGAGTTAAAAGCGATGACTTCTGCCTCAAACTTGAATCACTCAGAGTTGAGTACTCAGTAGAATTTGATGATGTTTCCGTAATTAGGCTGTTAGCTATACTTGGACACTTGGGAATTGGTATTGTTTCCGCATGTGCAACTGGCAAAGTGACAGATTTTACTTCAGCGTAATTCCAGCGAATGCTCCTTCCTACTCCAATCTGTTTACTTAGACAAAAATAGCGGTCCGTATCGTGAATGAATGGTTGTCTCCAAATAATTGGCATTCCAAATTGCACGTGATGTCTAAAATTAAAACGTTTTATTCCACAAAACATTCTAATACATTAATTGTAAAGTACTTACCGCATGCTTCCACTACTCCATCGAGTGAGATTAACATGCACGAATTACACAAAATACTAGGTGTCCACGGGTCGTTCATATTTTTAACTCGTATACCAAAATATTGCACATATATTTCTTTATTATTTTACTAAACGCACGTCGATTTGTTTTAATTACATATTTTCCGAAGATGTAGCAGAAATTGTCGGGATCATTTACACATTGAAAAGTTCTTTGCCTTTTACTCATACTTCGAAATATAACTTTGTAATATTTTTCAGATAATCGACTTATCTCTTTAAGGCGCTGAATTACACTAATTTATTGACAAGAAATTTCATTCATAAATTTAAGGTTCATAAGTTGCAGTACCAGTAGCTGACATATACTTTGCTTCGAACGTAGAAAGTCAATATTTTCAGGACTGCCGCGTACTACTTTGTATTGCGTACATATAATTTTACTACCTGTATATACGACTGGTATGTCCATGTCCCTAAAGGGCGTAACTGAATGGAAACCGCATAAATAAATACCACAAATGCTGTTGAATGACCCTCTACCTGAGCGGATCTCATCCAATATAGCTCTCACATTGCATATAATGTTTTATGGAGGGTTACGAACGGCCATAAAACCTCTCTCTATAATTTTATAATGTTTCACATCAATCCTCATAAAATAAAATGCAAATGCAATGTCTCTTATATGTCTCTCTCACATATGCCGAATCTAATATATATATATAAAAGTGAGTGTCTGTTTGTGGGTTTGTTTGTATATTTGTTTGTTCCGCATAGACGTCTAAACGGCTGGACCGATCATCTTGAAATTTGAATGAAAACAGAATGTACATGGGTGCTGAAAATAGGTACTTGAATTTTCGATATATCAAATGGGTGTAGACCCGTCCATATGGGTCCAATTATGATATTGAGAAAATTTTTTTGCTAGAGTGCTGAAATTTTGTGTGTATGCATTTAGTGGCAGATTATGTGAATTTTCCAAAAATGGGCGGAATCGGTACAATGGGCGTTGCCTCACAATTTCTTAGCGAGAGTGCTCTTATTTTATGGAGATGTTTTCGGTGGCAGTATTCGTGATGGACGGGATCGGAAATCTAAATCTGGGGCAAATGGATGTGTGTATGTTACGTATGGACTCCAAAACGGCTGGATAGTGTTTGATGAAATTTTCAGGGAATCTTCAGATAAGCTTAGAGGGTGACATAGGCTTTATAAGTTATTGATTGAGGGGTCCGCCCATATAAGCCAATTTTTTAAGTGACTCCATGTTTTGATAAATATACGGGATCGGAAATCTGAAGTCTGGGGCAACGAAGTGTACCGGGTCAAGTTCAATATAAGCATCATTTAAAATGAAAAAATATGAAACAAGACAGCGTTTTCTTCGTTAGTATGCTGGCTTTTTAAAAATGTGATAAAATATTTTTTTCGACTTTTTTTTTCTATTTTGTATGTTTTTTTTGTACCAGGAAAAAGTGTTTTTTTAAAAAAAAAAACTTTTTTCTCATATTTTTGACGACTGTTACTAAACCAAAGATTCTACGTGAATGCGTTATGTGCGGCATTTGTAGCCCTGATAATTCCCTTTAATTTGACGCATGGAAAATAATGGTCCAAATACTAAATGCACTTTCCATGAAAGCTGGAATTTAAAAAAAAATTAAAAAAAATTTGAGCATACATTTTTTTTTAGTGTTGGTGACACCAAATTTCACCAGAAACTGTTATCCACATCCCTTGGAAAAAATTGTTGCATAGCGTTATTTAAAAATGTAATATTTCGGAAACTATTTACCGTAGAAGAACGAAATTTGGAGTGTACGTTATTGGAATAAATTTTAATAATTTCACCAAAAATGGGCGGCATAGGATAAATGGGCGTGGCAATGATTAAATATTGAATTTCTCAGAAACCGTATATCGTAGAAGAACGAAATCTGTTTTGAAAGTTATTGTGGTCAATATTAGTATTTTTCCAAGAGTGGGCGTGATGGGATTAGTGGTCGTGGCATTCTTTACGAAGGTAATATCTCAGAAATCGTAGAAGAACGAAATTTAGTTTGTTAGTTGGTATATTCTATGGAAATAACTTCACCAGAAGTGGAATGGATAAGAAGATTTGGCTCCTCCCATACGAATTTAACCACTATTATAAAATACCCATATGTCGGTGACACCGACCATCGCTAAAGTTGGTGTTTGTTCTTATATTAATCGGACCTGTGTACATCTTGCTCCCTTCTCTACCTATGTGTGTATCAACATATACATATGTAATATGCTTTTAGGTGAATAGCACAACAAAACTGGATCACCTTATGTTTTGAATTGTTACTTGATGACATTAGCTCTTTAAATAAATAAATAGAGTGGGCTTGATTTCAATTTAAACATTGAATTATAACGATTGGTAGAGCCGCTTTATAAACTAAAATTTGATTGAATCACTGCAAGTTTCTGAAAATTCTTTATACTTAATTTGATGGTAAAAGAAGCACAGTACATATAGATCAACAAGTTTGTCTGATTGCAAAGTATGTTAGAGTGAATTTCTGTATTGGAGCTCAGGGAAACCACGAAGGTAAAAGGTAATAAAAATGCTCCAGTTTATCTGTTACTTTTAACACTTATGATATTTATAAATGTTCGCATGCGAAGCAGCGGGTATTTCCTAGTGCAAAATAAAAAGGAAGATATTTGAATTAAAAAAAAAAACATGATATGATTATGACTTTTATATATGAATCAAATAACACAGTGCGACAAAATAAACTCAAGTTGAGAAGCAAATGACGCGATACTAGTTTTCCTGTGGGTCTTGTCGGGTAAAACACGAATTCCCCGGACACCCCCAAAATCCGGATTTAGGGGTAAACAATTTTTTTGCCTTTTTCACTTGAACGCCAATATCATTGTAATTATTAACCGATTTTTAATCTCTAAACAAATCTCTAAAAAGAATAGAATTAGACCTTTCCAACGACATATATTTTGTTTATTTAAAGCTGTAGGAATTTCTGTTGGTTTGTCCCACAAACACATTGTTTTAATTTTTTCCGTCATTTTCTAGTTTAAGCAGTGTTGTTATCAATTATTTTGTGAGATAACCGCACGATTAATTGATTAACATATATAGTATATTTTATAAGGAGAAAAATGCAACCAGTCTCTTAAAAATCCGTTTGCAATTGACTGAGTTATTAAAGTTTAATTAAAACTAAATCGGTACATCAACACTAGTTTTGGCCATTGAACTCAATAATGTCTGCTTAAGTGTTTCATGTTTGACTAGTCATCATTCTCAAAACTAGTATTTATGTACACATTTAGTTTTAATAAAACTTTAATTTCGTAGAACAAACGTTGTTTTACACGACAAGACCTACAAGAAAAATAGTATCGCCGCTTTTGGTTTTTGGACTGTCGCACTGTGTAATCCATCTATTTATATGCATATATATATGTATGTAAATATATATACATAAATAAAATATGCACTGCGTTCACATTTCTCGCAAAAGAAATGTTGCATAAGTGCGAGTATGTGTTTATTTACACATGGATATATTCTATAAAGTTTTGTTGCAAACGGATCCACTTTGGGCCACTACACTACCTCACCGTTCTCAGCATCAACGAAAACTGCCGTCCACATTCGCAGCAAAAGTACAACTCAAATAAATGACAAAAAATCAACATGCAAAGCCATAAAAATACATTCAACAGCAATAAAAGCGAAAATAATTCACAAACAAAAAAGGAAAGGAGAACTAAATGACATTAATTTTCATGAATTACGATGCAAACGTATTTTAAACTCTACTCTCTCTTCACGACCGTATGCGAGTTGAGAGGAGATGGATGGACTGCTGGTCGGTCGAAGGAAAGGACGGTCGGCGAAAGGAGGGTCGGACGAAAGGACGAACGGATGAATGAATGAATGGATGGAAATGAACAAACAGCTCAGTAGGTTCCCATTAAAATACTCACCGAAGCGATGGAAGAGCAGCGACTACACAAAAGTTAAACAAACAATTCTCACAATAGCTGAACAAATGCAAATATACACACACACCTACACTTCCACTCGTATTCACACAAACACCAGCACATACTCGTGCAAATACAAACGCAAATAACAATTGCCAAGTGAAAATGAATATTTACTGTACATTGTAAATAACACCAAGGCTCCTTTATCTGCCGTTCGTTCGATTGTACGTTTGTTACATGGCACCTCCCCGTACCCGCACCAGAACCCGATCCACGCACACACTCACACAGTGGCACGCACGACATACTCACTCCGAGCAATTTGAATTATGAGCCTCCCCCTCGTGCATTAATCTGTCACCGCATTATGGGTATGGCACCAGACCGCGGGTAAACAAGAAGAACAAAAACACTCGGGGGAGGGGCAAGCGGATAAGTGGGCAAGTGGGGGCACCAGCAAACAAATATATGCAAAGTTAATAAAGATTATTTGTGTTCGCCACACTGGCAGATCAGGCATGCACTGCCATGCAAAATATATTAAAGCAATTGCATAAATTACGCCACAGCCCAACAACAAAACAACCGACCGACGACTTCTCGCATCGCACACAACGAGTTAAAAACAGCAACAAGAACACAATAATCGCAATAATGATTACAGCAAACACTTGCACCCACACTGCACATAAACGCATGCATGTACACTTGTATGTGCAGGTTTGTTTGTATGACTGTTTCTCAGTCTGTCCGTTCGTCCGTCCGTTTGTAACGTATTCTCTCTCACAAAACCAACAAGGCAAATAATAATTAACGACATAATAATGTGCAAATAAACTGCCACAAAAGTGACAGACGAACCATTGCCTCCGCTCCCTCTGTGGCTAGTCTCCTCCATAAGTTCCATTGCATCCAACAAAGAGCCCTGAGCAAACATCGCTAGCACCAATAACCGCACTCCATCCACAACACCAGATTTAATACCCATACATCGGGCATCGTTGCCCTCGCTCTTCCGTGGGTATACGTTCGGACTTTTCAGGCGTTGGGACCACCCCAACCAATTTGAGTCATTCTTAGCTTGACATCCCTAATATGCAGTTCTATTTAGACCAGAACAGGAACCCGGCAATACTCGTATGTATCATAAGTTCAATACATATGATTATATTGAGAGCATTTAATAGTTTAAAAATGTTACGTGAAATAATGTTAATCAAGGAGAAGACTCGCTCTCCTTGATTGCTCCCTGGAACATGTCTCCTTGGTAGCTCGCTCTCCAATGAATGTACATATACATATATATTTTATGGAATACGCGAGATCGCGTGTAATTCTCATTCGCTGCTGATAATAAATGTGTCATCTATCTATGCTGTATAAAATATATATGTATGTATATAATCTATATATATAAAAATGAAACGGTCCATCTGTGTAATGGCATCACGTCAGAACGACTGGAGCGATTTGGATGATTTTTTTTTATTCGATTCTAAATTTTCACGAGATGGTTTATATAAAAAAAAAAAATTAATTGGACAAAGGGGCGTGGTACCTCCCATACAAATCGCAGGTTAAAAATCCGATATTTCTGCTCCTATTATAGGTATAGTGCTGAAATTTTGTTTGTATGCATTTAATGGCAGATTATGTGAATTTTCCAAAAATGGGCGGAATCGGACCAATGGGCGTGGCCCCGCCCATATAAGCCAAATTTTGAAATTGAGATATTTTGCACAATTTGTTAGCGAGAGTGCTGGAATTTTGTGTATATGTAAACGGTGGCAGTCCACGTGATTGGTCCAAAAATGGGCGGGATCGGACCAATGGGCGTGGTCCCGCCCACATAGACAAAATTTTGATATCTTGCACAATTTGCTAGCGGGAGTGCTGCAATGTTGCGTATATGTATCTGGTGGCATTCTACGTAATTGGTGAAAAAATGGGCGGGACCGGACCAATGGGCGTGGCCCCGCCCATATAAGCCAAATTTTGAAATTGAGATATTTTGCACAATTTGTTAGCGAGAGTGCTGGAATTTTGTGTATATTTAAACGGTGGCAGTCTACGTGATTGATCCAAAAACGGGCGGGATCGAACCAATGGGCGTGGCACCGCCCATATAAGCCAAATTTAAAAAATGTGATATCTTGCACAATTTGTTAGCGAGAGACCTGGAATTTTGTGTATATATATCCGTTGGTGATCTACGTGATTGGTCCAAAAATGGGCGGGTTCGGACCAATAGGCGTGGCCCCGCCCACAATGACCAAATTTTGAAATTTTTATATCTTGCACAATTTGCTATCGGGAGTGCTGCAATGTTGTGTATATGTATCTGGTGGCATTCTACGTAATTGGTCAGAAAATGGGCGGGATCGGACCAATGGGCATGGCCCCGCCCTTATAAGCCAAATTTTGAAATTGATATAACTTGCACAATTTTTTATCTAGAGTGCTGTCATGTTGTAGATATGTATCTGGTGACAGTCCACGTGATTGGTCCAAAAATTGGCGGGATCTGACCAATGGGCGGGCCACCGCCCATATAAGCCAAATTTTGAAATTGAATTATTTTGCTCATTTTGTTAGCGAGAGTGTTGAAATTTTGCGTATATGTATCTGGTAGCAGTCTACGTGATTGGCTTTCAAATGGGCGGAATCGGACCAGTGGGCGTGGCCCAGCCCATATTTTGATATATCTTGCAAGTATTATATAGGAAATACATGAACAAAATGCTCGGTATGCGATAATTACAGCTGCTCACTCCAATACAATCGCAATATGATAATGTGATGCAATATCAATGAAACAAGAATTTGGAAATTTTATAAGTATACATTTCTATTTTCTGGACTTTCCACTGAATTCGGTATTCATTCAGTGAATTTATTACTAATACCAGTAAGGAAAGGCAGAAAGTCGGGCGGGGCCGACTATATAATACCCTACACCTCCCTAACAATGCGATAAGGGTCGTTGCGATAATAATTTGGAATAATTGGTAAATGTATTTTGAACCGATAATCGCAAAATTTCTGGAGAACTTTGTAATGATCGGAAGTAAAGTACAACTTCTATAGCGCTTTGTAACCAAATCTGGAGGAACATATATATGGAGGTTATATATAAATCTGAATCGATTTTCCTAGAATACTCATTCATGTAAAATAGAAACCTGTTTCTGTCGAATTTCGTACTGATCGGATATAAAACACAGTCTCTACAGCGCTTACATGTCAAATTGGGGGTAACATATATATATGGGGGCTATATCTAAATCTGAACTGATTTTCTCCGAATTTTGCGGCATTCCTTCATGTAATAAGAAACCTCTTTCTGCCGAATTTCTTACTGATCGGATATAAAATACAGTTTCTACAGCGCTTGAATTTCAAATCGGGGGTAACATATATATGGGGACTATATCTAAATCTGAACCGATTTTCTCCGAATTTGGCAGTATTCCTTCATGTAATAACAAACCTCTTTCTGCCGAATTTCGTACTGATCGGATATAAAATACAGTTTCTACAGCGCGAATTTTGACATGGGCAGCGAAGCGCACCGGGCTCAGCTAGTTATATATATTATTGTAAATAAAAGAAGTGTTCCTTATCCAGGAGAACATCCTTTTACATTTATGAAAATTCATATATAGTTTATTAGGACGGGAGATGCGGTTGTCCGCATCTCAAATGAAAGCGTGTTTCGTATAGTGAATATCCCATATTTCGGCTATATCCTGAGCCGCAAGTGAGCTAGAGCGACATTATATAATCTTAAAAAAAGCATGTAAAGGGTCCGCTATCTAACGTTTTTTTTCAACTAGTGCTTATTTCGTGAATGGTAACACTTAGATCATGTCTGATTTGACAGATAATTAGTTGTATCCTTCCGCTGAACGAATATGGCTGTGTATATGCTTGAACAAGTGGGCCTGCGATCGACTTACAGAAGATGCAGATTTTGTCAAAAAATCATCTTTTCAGATGAAGCTCATTTTGATCTTGGCTGGTATGTAAACAAGAAAAATTGTCGCATTTGGGGCACAGAAAACCCGCACGCATACATTGAAAAGCCGATATACCCAAAACGAGTCACTGTTTGGTGCGGATTTTGGTCCAGAGGCATAATTGGGCCATTTTTCTTCGAAAATGAGCAATTGGCCGTTACAGTCAAAGGCGATCGTTATCGGGCCATGTTGAACGAATTTTTGTTCACAAAAACTGAAGAGGAGGATATTGACAGCATTTGGTTTCAACAGGACGGCGCTACGTGCCACACAGCCGAAGCTACACTCGATGTTTTGGAGATTGGTGGAAAAATTCGAGCTGTTGGTACAAGTTAGTGATGTGAAGAATAAAAGCCGTACACGTCGCTTAAAAACAACTGAGAATATTGCTGCTGTAGCCCAAAGTGTTGAAGAAAACCCAGGTTTGTCCATTCCTCGTCGTTCTTTGGAATTGGGCATTCCACAAACGTCATAACACCGTATCTTGCATAAATCTTGGGTCTTAAGGCTTATAAAGTTCTGTTAACACAAGAACTCAAGCCGGCCGATCATCAACAACGCCGTGTCTTTGCTGATTGGGTCCTTGAAATGCATGAAAATGATCCGGAATTCCATCGAAAAATCATCTTGACTGATGAGGCCCATTTTCACCTCGGTGGCTACGTCAACAAGCAAAATTGTCGCATCCGGGGCTCGGAAAACCCAAGAGTTATGGTTGAGAAGCATCTCCATCCTCAACGTGTGACTGTTTGGTGCGGTTTATGGTCCGGTGGGGTCATTGGACCTTACTTTTCCGAAAATTAGGTTGGATCAACAGTTACGGTGAATGGATTGCGCTATTGAGAGATGACGATTTTTTATGGTCGGAGTTGGATGGTATTGATCTGGACAACGTTTACTTTCAACAAGACGGCGCTACGTGCAACACAAGCAACGAAACATTGCTCTGTTACGGGAAAAGTTTCCGGACCGTGTTATCTCTCGAAGAGGTGATCACAATTAGCCACCGAGATCTTGTTATTTAACACCTTGCGATTTCTTCCTTTGCGGATAGAATTCGTGAGGCTATCGAGGACATAGGGCAGCCACTTTGCGATTTGGTTATGGAAAATTTCATGAAAAGGATATGGTCCTGTAAGGATATGGTCATTATTAACGGCATACCTTCCTGTTTATTATGAAATAAACATCTGATAATTTATCTCAAAAAATTGAATTTTTCTTTGAATACCAAAAACCCTTTAGGACAATTTTGTCTCACCGAGGACTTTTTTGTACCACACATTTTAAGGCCTGTTTGCCGCTGTAAATACATTTCCTTTCATTGAGTACCTTATCGACAATCTGTGGGTCTTAGGGTTTTATTCGAGGCCCCAGTGTTCGTTGCGCCACTGGACATATTTTATGCATTTCAGATGTGACTTTGGATGTGGTGGTGTTTTTTTTTTTTGTTTTCACATCTGCCCGCTAAGGTGCACTTTCGTCCATATGTATATACAGTCTGGAATTTAACTAAAAATTGCCCAAGTATTTGTAAAACCTTTTGGGGGTTTTGTGGTGTGCTATCATCTCCAATTGGTCTCATTCGGGAAAGATTTGGTGACCCACAATTTGTTGCACAGTGTAATAAGTCGTAAGTTAATATAAATTTACTAGCTGTACCCAGTGCGCTTCGCTGTCGTTAAATTTAGTTTCAGTGAAATAGAACCATATTATCAAGCATAAGAACTTTAGAGAAATAAGAACACGACCCATTTTTGTTCCAATTGCAAATTTTGAATGCAAAACTACTCTTCTTTCATTCAGAAGACGCATAGGCAATATCTTCAATTTTTTTTTATTTGCGTATACTACATCCATACTAATACATTAATACTTATAATTTTGTTTTATTACCTTATGTATAATGCTAGCAAAAGCACACATTTCAGACTTGGACACGATTGCTACAATGGTTCTCCAGATTTCGGGTTGTATAGGTGTCATGCACATATATTTTTTCAAATATATTAATATATGCGTTCCAAACTAAATTTCTTGATTTTCAAATAAAATGTATTTGTTCATAAATACGTAATACCTAAAAATGTTGGTTCCAAATATATTATTTCAATTCAATCAGGTTACCATACACGATTTGACATTTTGAGTTTACTCGGTTTCTCTGAATTACGCAGTCTATCGAATGATATCGATTGGTCACTAAGACTTTTTTTGTTGAAATAACAGAAGTGAGGAATAATTCTTATTAATTTTGAAGAACCTATGCCTCTTAGAGCAGGAGTTTTAACCGAATAACCACAGTTAAACCTCTCTGAATGATCGGAGTAGCATCCGTGAAATAGCTATACGCGGAGCTGAGCTGTCCAGTAATTGTATTTGCTTCAACGTTTTTTTTTTAAAAAACTTTTTATTCTATAATACACACTCGTATTAGAGGCAAAAATGGTCTAAAGCCAGAAGAATATCCTAGTGACAAATTAATAACGATTTAAAACCGAAATAAAAATGAACGAAAATACAAAAAAAGGATATCTTTAAAGTGGTACAGACCGACATACATTTTGTTTCTAATACTCCAGTTAATATTTAAAATTTTGGTATTGGAATTCCTCCAAACGGTTTCCACATGTATGTCTTCCACATACACACATATTTATGTATTCTCCACATTACGGTGGATAGCGATGCCGCCGTTACTACACGGAACATCGGAGGGGGCGGTGGTTTAACTATTACCCAGCGATTTATAACTTCGTGGACGTTTGAAGCCAACTCATACATATTTATACGATTGCTCCGGCTGACATCTGTTTGCATCCTCACACAATGTGTCCAATCAGGCAATCGTGATTAATTGCTTCTCGGAGATGAACCAATTATCATCTTAAATATGCCTAATTTTAAATGATTCGTTTTCGTCGAATTGATGTTGTCCGCGTCGACATGAATTCATTAATTTCATGTTTTTGTTGAATAATAAATTGGTCGGTCTACTGATGATCGATCAGTGAAGTCCTAAAACGGCGGTCTCCGGTAGTCACGTACCGGATTAGGCCATGGCAGACCGCTCTCATTGGAACGTGTTATTTTGCAATACGAACAAACGTCGCAGCATCAATAATGAAATTTACGGATTTACACAAAAGTATTGCAACAATTCTTTTACTATGTACCGGCTTGTGTTTTTGGAATCGCTGAATTTGTATCGATCATAGCTGAAGCACATTAGAAGTAGGAGTAATTTTGTTAAAATGTTTGTGGTTGGAAGTCCAATAAACTACATTTACACTGGAATATTCATACCGTCATATATACGAGTATATCTTAAGTCGATTTGATTTCAATTATATTATCTGTTCATATGTCTTTTACAGGGTTTGGAATTGCTGACTGCATAACTGCAACAATTTTTCTACTGCCATTTGCTGTGACATTCATAATGAAATCAAATAATCACTCAAATATAGTTATATAAACATGTTTGAATTAAAAAAATATATTTGGAATCAAATTCTTTAAATATTTTATTCAGCCACAACTTATTGGGTTGTAGACCATATGTTTCAGTTACATTCTGCCTATTGCAAAAATTTAATAAAAACAAAGGTTCGAACTGTGGTCTTCAACCGAATAAATTCATGTATTCATATTGTGTAAAATAAAACCAGTAAGGAAAGATTAAAGTCGACCGGGCCGAATATATATAATATCCTTCATCACTCAGTAATATGAAATAATAGTAAAATATCCAAGTTCTGTTTCAGATAAAAATTGTTTAATAAATTTTCTTTTGTGAAATTCTGCTTCTATAGTGCTCAATCTTATATGGAGGCTATATGAAAAACTGAACCGGTTTTCTTCAAACACGACAGTGTGGATACATATGTCATGAATAGTGTTTTTCTTTCCCGGACTTTTTCAATTCCCGGGAAAGCGAGTTTTTTTAAAGTTTCCGTGTCCAAAACGTGTATTTTATGTATATAAAATAACTTTAAGACAAATCGAGCCTTAACCGCCTAAAAGACGTAATCTCCGCCATGATTTGTTTGAATTTTTGAAGGAAATCGTTTACATATGACAAATGGCATCACGTGTCGAAATAGTATAGCTATAAAATATATAAAGTTACACTAAATTTCACAGTAAATAAACAGATGTTTGCATTATATATTCATTTAAACAAAAAATAATCTCAAAAGAAGCCATATATTCTAAATTCAATACAAACTTAAAACATAGAAGAAGTCTATTTATTTTTTATTTAAATGTTATGTTAACATTTGTACACCTTTCCTACTTATTTAAATTCAATTGTGTTAAGACGAAAAACGTTTTTATGTATATGAGAGCAAAAGCAAAAAAATCTTCGTTAAGGATCAGAATATTTAATATCGACATATGTTTATTTTTGCCTAAAATGTTTATAAGCAATTACAAATAGATAAGGTAAGATATCGCTATCATTTAAAAAAATTTTTTTTTTGAAATTTTTTTTGAAAATTTTTTTAAAAAATTAGTTTTTGTGTTTTTCGAAATTTGTAATTGCTCTCGAACTTGCTCTTACAATTTTTACGAAATTTTTTTTGGAATAAACCTTTGTAGAAAATTTGAAGAAAGTCGAGGGGGACTTTCTTCAAATTTTCACAGAATATTCGTCGCACTCTCAGAAATACAGTAACGAAATACCAAGACTAGTCTGACAATTTTCGTCTGTTTTTGCAAAACACTGCACAGTGGTACGAATTCAAAAAGGGGAAATAATTCGACCGTTTCTTAACCAACCGATTGCGACCAAACTTGGCATGGCAGATGAAGTGTTAGAGAAGTTACGTTTTATGTTTCGGCCCCCTATGTCAGACAGGGGCGGAGCTAGAGGTCCACAAACTTATGTATATATATTTATTCCGCCCCCTATGTCAGACAGGGGCGGAGCTAGAGGTCCACAAACTTATGTATATATATTTATACTTTTTATATAAAACAATAGACAAAAATCGGATTTTGTTTTTGAAAAATCGGATTTTGTTTTTGAAGTGGTCATAACTTTTGTACTATTGGGTATATCGAACCAATTTTTTTCGTCATATAGGAAATTTTATTGCCATACAGACATGTTTATACGGATTAAATCGGTGCATGTTGTGCTCTGTTTTTTACAAAATACCAACACACGGTATGGGAAAAAAAATTAAAAATTAACAGCCTGTTTCTGTAACAAACAGCTGATTTGGGTTTCACTAATTACCGACAAGTTGCACGATAATGAACTCGTACGAATACGTAAGCATTTCAGTTTAAACTTTGGTTTCTCTATGTCCCTATTTATCGGCGTTTTGTAGGAGAGAGAGGCAGTCGGCAAGAGGGGGGAAAAAACTCTCCCGTACTCGGGCTTATAGGTCTGAACGTTTTGTGTTTTTCACTCGGACTTTGAAACAACAACAATTCACACAGAAATATCCGAAACAAAATTACGTGTCTAAACTTTACAAATATTGAGTCTCACAAAAATTTTTTACTGTTCTGTATTTGTGAGAGTGCGACGAATATTCTGTGAAGATTTGAAAAAAATTGAGAGGAGGGCAATTTCGACAAAGGTTTTTTCAAACAAAAAATGGTTCATTGTGTCCACTTTAAAACAAAGTAAACTTTGCTAAAATCGGTTCAGCCGATCGAGAGCAATTACAAATTTCGTAAAACAAAACCAGTAAGGAAAGGCATAAAGTCGGGCGGGGTCGACTATATAACACCCTACACCTCCCTAACAATGCGATAAGGGTCATTGCCACAATAATTTGGAATAATTGGTAAATGGGTAGAAACATATTATCTAATTCTGCAACGATAATCGCTAAATTAAGCAATATTCGTTCCTAAATTGAGAAACATCTTTCTGGAAAATTTTAATGATCGGAAGTAAAATACAACTTCTATACCGGTTTGATACCAAATCAGGAGGAACATTTATATGGAGCTTTAATATAAATCTGAACCGATCTTCCCTGAATACTTATTCATGTAAAAAGACCTCCTTCTGTCGAATTTCGTACTGATCGGATATAACATACAGTCTCTACAGCGCTTACATGTGAAATCGGGGGTAACATATATATGGGGGATATATCTAAATCCGAACCGATTTTCTCCGAATTTGGCAGTATTCCTTCATATAATAAGAAACCTCTTTCTGCCAAATTTTGCACTGATCGGATATAAAATACAGTTTTTACAGCGCTTACATGTCAAATCGGGGGTAATATATATGGGGGATATATCTAAATCTGAACCGATTTTCTCCGAATTTAGCAGTATTCCTTCATGTAATAAGAAACCTCTCTTTGCCGAATTTCGCTCTGATCGGATATAAAATAACATTTTTACAGCGCTTACATGTCAAATCGGGGGTAACGTATATATGGGGGCTATATCTAAATCTGAACCGAATTCTTCCAAATTTAACAGTGTTCATTCATATAATAAGAAACCTTTTTCTGCGGAATTGCATACTGATCGGATATAAAATAAAGATTTTTACAGCGCTAACATGTCAAATCGGGGCTAACATATATATGGGCGCTATATCTAAATCTGAACCGATTTTAACCAAATTCAATAGGGATCGTCCTTGGGCCAAATAAAAGATATGTGTAAAGTTTCGTCGAGATCGAACCATAATTGCGACCTGTACTTTGATTATAAGAATACATGCACAGACGGACAGACAGACGGACATACCTAAATCAACTCAGAAAGTGATTCTAAATCGATCGGTATAATAAACGATGGGTCTATTTCTTCTCCTTTTGGGTGTTACAAACAAATGCACAAAGTTATAATACCCTGTACCACAGTGTGGTGTAGGGTATAAAAATGTTTCCTATTAAAAAAATAAATAAAAACATCGAAAAAGCAAAAGTATAAATTCAATTCAATTTATTGTTTTCATAATATATAAATTTTGCTTATGATTAAAGGAGAGACAATTCAAAGAGTTTAAGGATATTTCCTTCTTCTACTTAGATTTAACAATTTGTTTCATAAAATAATATTCATAACTTTAATATAACAAATGGAGGCAAAAATTTTCAAAAAACCTGTATGATATTTTTGGTATAAGATAAAACATTATATACTACTTAAAACTACATAATACGCTAAACTGAGACCAGCTCTACAATATGATTATATTCTGAATAAGAACATTTAGTGTAAAAATTTCTAGAGAGTGTTTCTATCTTGACAACCAAAAGATCGACATTTGCGATCTGGTGGAGCCGTTCAGTGGAGTATGATCTTGGGAGATTAAAAATTAACTTTAAAAGTTTATTCTGGAGTATCTGTAGCCGTTTTAAATGAAAATTTTCACTATTTGCCCAAACAGGTGCTGCATAAAATATCACGGAGTGAAATATTGATTTAAATATTAACATTTTATTTTCGATGTTTAAAGCAGATGATCTGAAGGGATATAGAGTTCTAATAAGGATATTACATTTATTGACAATGTATGATACATGATCCTTATATATTAATTTTGAATCTAGAATTACACCCAAATATTTAACATTTTTTCCCCACTTTATATCTACATTGATAACTTTTATGTTGCTTTGAGGAATAAAACATTCTGTCCGTTTCCTGGTGAAATAGATCGCTTGACTTTTTTCACAGTTTATTGCTATTTTCCATTTAGTGAAATATTCGAATAATTTTCTGAGTGCCACTTGCAGGTTGGAAACAATTTCGGAAGATAATTTACCTGAACATAAGATTGCTGTGTCGTCAGCAAATATGGACATATTACAGTTTTCAATATTCGGAATATCTGCTGTGTATATATTATACAACACTGGTGATAGGCAAGATCCCTGTGGGCATCCCGCATTTTGGCTAAATAACCCTGAATGAATAGATCCGATGTGAACCCTAAATGACCTGAATTGTAAGAAGTTTTGTATAATTTTTATAATATATGGAGGAAAATTTAATTTAATTAATTTAAAAATCAATCCCTGGTGCCATACAGAGTCAAAAGCCGCTTTTATGTCCAATAAAACCATGCCGGTGGACTTTTGTTGCTCAAAATTTGACTTGACAATATTTCTAATTCTAACTAAGGGATGAATAGTGTTAAGTTCCCTGCGAAACCCAAACTGTTGAGGAGGCAAAATGTTATTTTCGTCTACGAAGTCTGTAATTTTTTCCTTTATTACTTTCTCTAGCACCTTGCTTATGGAAGACAATAAGCTAATGGGACGATATGAGGATGCGGAACATGAGGGTTTGTTGGGTTTTTTAACTGCTATGATTTTCGCTTCTTTAAATAAGTCAGGGAAATAACCTAACTTAAGACAGCAATTTATAAAAATAGTCAAAAAAAAGTATACCTTTTCTCGGAAGGGATTTGAGGCAAATATTATTAATGCCATCTATACCAGGCGATTTTCTGGCTTTTAGTGACTTAATTATAGAAGCAATATTGTCGTATGTTGTAAATCCCCGAGTTCGCTCCGAGTTGAAATTAAATACGCAAATAGTGTCTCTTATTTCAATCTCCGTTGTAGGGTCTGTTAAACCGGCAGAGTAGGTGTGGTTATTTGAAAAGGTTTTACCTAATAGTTCACATTTCTCTTTAGTAGTGGAGAATCGTAAATTGCCGTCTTTCAAAATTGGAATATTCGGAGACTTTTTCCTAATAATTTTCGTTAAATTCCAGAAGGGACGAGACCCTTTGTCTAAAGAAGATAACAATTGGTTCCATGACGTTGAATAATTTTATTCGAATATTCGGTTTTGTAGCGTAGAAGCTGAAATACGTTCGGTATTATGTTTTGATATCATTAGTGGCTGGATTTCCGAAATTATCTACATCTTTTTAAGTTACGCCTCTCTTTTTTCGGATTGGTCTTATTTTATTCATAACATATCAGACTTTACGATAAAATAATAAAAATGAAAATTTTTATTTAAACAAATATTAAATTTTTCTCAAAAAATAAGATTTTTTCGCAATATACGGCAAGATTGAACAAAAGCTAGCAGATATTAAACAATACCTCTTTTTTGCCTTTTTCATTGAAAAATTAAAATTATTGTTTGAAAATTGCACTACGCAAAGGCATACAGCCGAAATGTTAGAATACAAATTGTTGTTTTGTCAACATATAAAGAAAAAGTATAAAAGCAAAAAATCCCGGGAATTCCCGCACAGATATCCCGGGATTGAATAACATGACATTTTACCGGGATTTCCCGGGAAAAAAACCCTAGTCATGAAACTACACCCTGCTAAATTTTAAAATAATTGAATGTGAAATACAGCTTCTATAGCGCTAAAAGGCCAAATCGGATATATGAGGGCTATAAACACGGGACAAAATCTGCTTTTGGATATGTTTGAATCTAAGAAAAAAATATTTGGAGCACATTTTTTAAATACACCGTGCGACAAAATTGAACAAAAATCAACGGTCATAAAAATGTCTATTTAATTCTGAAAGCAGACAAGAAACAGAACAACACTGTATACTCAGTTTTGTATTTTCTGATCGAGTTCGCGTTTAAATGGACATGTAATTTTTTAGGGATATAGTCATTTTAAATTTCCTTGTTGCTTTAGGAACTTTTCGACATAAAACACAATATAAAAAGGATTTTTTAAAAATTTTTGGTATAAAAGTTATTAGAAATTTTTTTAAAAAATATTTTAGGCCTAATGTAATATAACTATTAGGAAATTTTGTGCGCGAATAATTTTAACTTTTTTTTCGCATTCCAATTAAAGTTGCAAACTTTTTTCACTTCAACAAAAATTACTAATTTACCAAAGCAATTTTGAATAGTATGAAGGCAATTTTCTGCTGGCTTGACATTTTTGTATTATTAGGAATGCGAATAAACGTTTTACAAAAAGTTTGGTTTAATTTTACTAATAAACGAATTTTATACAGCTATTTTACAACGTTCGAGTACATTTAAGGTAGTTTAATTTGTTTGATTCGGAAAATTTACCTAATATAAATTTTCAAGATTTAATTGTAGAACACCTCTATGATTTATCGAATGCGAACTAACTTTCTAAATTAAATTTGTGTTTACAAACAAATAAAAATATTGTTTAGGAATATCTCCAAATAAATTGTATTTAAACATTTTTAAAACTTTACTGTATTGTTGGTATTTGCTTTTGTTATTCAGTCAGAATTTATTCGGTTTAAGGCCATATGTTTCAGTTACTTTCTGTCTATTGCAAAAATGTAATACAAAAATTGGTAGAGAGTTGTAATTGCTTGGTAGAATTGAATGCAGTTTCGATAGACACCACTCTATCATCTTCAGAATTTAATAGCAATAATGTATGTCTTTAAAGTTAACCTTGTTAGTGGAGGCGATACACATTGTTTTTAAACCAATATGGACTAAAACGCATTCGCATCAGATAGGTCATTGAGGTAATATTAGTATCCACTTGTTACATTGCATAGTAATAGTGGAGAAATTCGTGACTTTAAATCATTTGGATGTTTTAAAATCGGGACATTGATTTTAACAATACAACATGAATCGCTAATTTTGATTAATACGCCTGACAGCCCCCGGGTTAGGGAACTTCACTTCTAAACCAACTGAGAAGAGTACAGAGTTTGCGTATATCTTCGCTTATACAAATTTTCAGTTTCAATTTGCGGCGGTTCGGGGTTTCTTTCACTAACATAAAGACTAATTTATGTGCCCCCGCGCGACAAATAAAACAAATTAGCATTATGTTAATTAATTTTCACAAAATAACTGTTATCATTAAATTATGCTGCCACGACTGACACTTTCCTCCTTCAGAGGAAATCTTCTGCGCCACAAAGCGGTGGTGGAAGTTGTTGCGTAGAGCTTCCATGGCTCCGCCAAACGGCTGTTGTATTCGAGAAAGGAGCAGAACTAGCACTCCTAAACACCCACATCCACACACACACACACACATACACATACGCTCCAAGTCATACTTGTACATACAAGGAACCACTGTCTGGCAAGACAATGGAATGCTGCAGCTATCTTGGGGTAAATAAAAGAAATAATATTTCAGCAATTAATTTACGGGAGTACCATCACACCTTGAGTTATTCAGGTGCAGCATTACTTAACGGTGGACGGAGAAGGGATACGAGCAACAGGAACGAAGTGATGCTTCTCTTCAACACAACGCTACGGTAGCGCCACTTGGGAGGCGACGTTCCAAGGCAAGGCTAGCCAATGTTAATGACGTCGTCGATGATGACTGGGTAAGCACGGTTGGGGGATCTTTTGGGGAGGGTGTATCTTCAATTTATTTGCTGTGTGTGAACTATTTTGCTTGAAAGTTCTTGAGATTCATTTCACATGTCTTGGCAACAAGACGCAGCAACCACAGTAGTGTTCAAAATTGCGTTTATTTGTGTGGAAGAATTAATAATGTTCTAAACTGGGATGTTACTTGAATTCCAACAATAAACTCTCATCTATATTTACCATAATAAGTGATAAACATATTGTATATATTTTGACTTTGCGTATTTCTTTTACTCTCTAGGCCTGACTTCATCTTCTTTATATATAAAATCCTTGGTATGTTTGTTTGTAACGCATGATCTCCAAAACCATAAGACCAGAAATGCTAAAATTGCACTGTAGGTTCACAGCTAGGATAGGGGTCATCTGTGTTTTAGAATTACATATTTCCACCGCTATATAGGACGTAATTATTATCAATTTAAATTGCATTTAATAACATACTAGTACTAAAGTTATAAGCTGTTAACATTTGGTGCAATATGGTTCATTTGTGTGGGAGGTTCCAAAAGGGTCGTGCCAATAACGCCCATTTTTCTTGTGGTATTAACGACTAATAAAACAAGTAAGAAAGTTTCAGTCGGGTAAACCGACTAAGGTATACCCTCACTTTGTGAGTAATGTAATATTGCATATTACTCGAATTGTTCTGTCAATTTGTGTGGAAGGTACCAGAAGGGGTTTATCAAATACACCTTTTTTTCGCTGAACATTAGATACTTTAAATTCATTATGTCCACTGGTATATACGTTATGAGATATTAAATTGTGGTATGATTTGGGAATTTTGTGTGGGAGGTACAAAAAGGGGCGTGGCAATAACGCCCATTTTTCACAGGGCTATAGACACTATAAAAACATTACACTGTACTAAATTTCAAGTATTTTTATACACTGGTTTTAATGTTATAAGCTGTTAACTTTTGGTGCAAAAAGGTACCTTTGTGTGGGAGGTACCAAAAGGGGCGTGGCAACAACCCCCACTTTTCCCTGGACTGTAGGCAATATAAAAGCATAATACTGTACAAAATTTCAAGTATTTTTATACACTGTTATTAATGTTATAAGCTGTTAACTTTTGGTGCAAAATGGTGCATTTGTGTGGGAGGTACCAAAAGGGACGTGGCGACTTCGCCCATTTTTCTCGAGTTGATAGCGACTAATAAGCTAATACTATGTGTGGAATTTTAAAAGATTCGAATAAGTAGTATAGCAGTTATTAAAGAATCAATATTTCACAACATTTTAACCCTTTGTGGGGGAGGTACTAGAAGGAGTGGACCAATATGGCCCATTTTTGAACTTAGCCGGAGATAGAAAAAAAGATTACCACATACCAAATTTGAGGTCAATCGGTTACTCCTTTCGAGAGTTATCGTGCGCACCAGCCAGCAGACACACAGACAGACAGACAGACAGACAGACAGACAGACGGACGGACATTGCTCATTCGACTTAAAATGACCCAAAACGGATTTCCTCCGAACATACTTGGGGTCTTAGGTCACTCCTTCGACGTGTTACACTTTTTTCTGTAGCAAATGATATATACCCTCGTCACACTAAAGTGAGGGTATAATGAACCAAAATCGAATTTCCGCCAATCATACTTGGGGTCTTAGGTCACTGCTTTATATTTTTTGCAATATTGGCTCATAGCAAATTATATATAGTGAGGGGATAAAAAGATGCATTGACTTGAAAATTCGAATATGATAATGTATGAATTATTATATGCATTTTTGACAATTTGACAATGAAATGTCAAATTCTAATGGAAGGCACTGTCAACAGATACCACACACAACAAATGCATATGTATAGTTAACACAGGATATATCGGATCGGATAGAACAATATTGCACTTTATCTTGTGGGTACAACAATAAATAACATTAATCACAATTGCATCGCATAATTGGTCCTGTTTAAACATTTGGTGTTAACTTAAAATTACTTCAAATGAGACCATTGAATTTGAGAATATCTTCAGAGAATAAAATTCGATATAACTAATAAGGGTTGTACATACATACATATGTATGTATATTTGTCCATTAGAAAAACTGAATGCGAGCTATTTGATGAAAGTACAACTTCACGAACATAAATCCTTCTCAGCAGTTGCCTAATCTCCCTTTATTCCCAGTAAAGTAAAACGAGAAACATTTACATTCAATTCGGACGGCCCCACAGACGGGTATTTAGTCTGGACAATTTGCCAAAAAAAGAAGGGTGTTTTGTTTGAATGTTTTGAATAAATTTGAATTTATTTCGACGATCCAAAGCGTACAAAGCGTTCCACCGTCCAGGCGAATGAGGAAAAGGTTTAAAACGAATCAAAGCAAAACAAAAGACTTTGCCTCGCAATGCAATTAATCTGAATTTTAATCTCTGTGGACGGACCTCGTCCATTCTATTCGCCGAGTACAGTGACAACTGTCGAGATAGGAGGCAAAGAGGCAGAAACAAGACGGAAAATCCGCTCACTTAAGCTCCATCTATTTTCCAAGGGATTGTAACTTTTTCGAAAGTTTTATCTTAATACCAGTGTACAAGAAGGATACTTCCCCGTCTGTGAAAAGGAAAATAATGAATCCTTGTGTTTGTGCACTTTTTTCCTGGAGACGTAAATCCTCTTTTGCAGAGCTTAAGATTTTCCATTTGATATCAGTGTGGTCTAGTATGTTGCGTCTGTGACTTCGTATGGCTAACTACATGCTGGTGGGGATGACCCTGGCATAGGCCTTTGTGACTTACATTTGACATTCGTTCACTTTCTCGCATAGTAAGTCAGTCATTCATTCTTGCATCCATTTGCCTGCCATTCATCCATTCAATCAACCACCAGCCGACCGCATTACCCAAATCTTGCCTCGAATATTTCACATGCGTCGTGAGTACTCAGGCATTCCACTTTCCGGGCAGCTAGCTAGCTAATCCAGCTCATCATTGTAGCTGTTCGTATCTAAAGGTACCACTCTACTCCCAGCGTACCACTCTACTCCCAGCGTCTCGAGACTGTATGAGCTACGCCTGTCGCATTCTCTGCATTGTCCGTACATCCACAGTTGGCGTCTTGATAAATACGTTGAACGTTGAAATCCTGGTTATTCCATTTGTCATCGTGGCAAGAGTCCATTAATCATCGATGAGAGCGCGTATTTAGCCTTCGTTGTCGCCGTCGAGTACGGCACTGATAAAATTGTAGACCTGTCTGCCACTTTCTCGGCCGGTGTTCGATTCGTGGTTGGATAGAGTGAGTGCGTATTTACATATATATGGAGCACTCACATTGCGTACCGGATAGCATTGTCACAACGGTAGCCCAGACGGCCGGTGTGTGGCGGCTACAGGAGTGTTAAGCCCTACACCAGACAGACAGAATAATTAGAGAGCAGTACATGGCAGTCAATTAAGGTTGTTAGCAATGCTCAGGAACTATGCACAATATGATTTCTGTGCTAAACATAATCGTTATTTATTAACGAATAGACTGAAATATACTTATTACAAGAAACAATTTTTTAAAAAACAATTTTTTTTGTAAAACGAAGGATAAGTACATATATTGGGCTGAAGAACAATGAATCTGACCCTTTTCTGGAAATGTCCTTGGCAATTATAATATTTACCGAAAGTTAATCCGATTGCACATACCAATCGTAACATGCCCTATATAAACATTTTGATCCCTTATGTGGATCAAAAGGATTACAGCCGACACAGAACCGTACGTAAGAAAGTTCAGTCGGATAAACCAACTGACGAATCCCCTCACCTCCAGTCCCAAAAAATCGTAAATCGAATTGCATTTAATAACTTTAAAGTATGCACAGGTATTCAAGTTATGAACTGTTAACTTTAGGTGCAAAATAGTTCATTTGTGTGGGTGGTACCAAAAGGGTCGTGGCAATGACGTCACTGGACTGGTTCTATAAAAGCATTACACTGTAAAACATTCTAAGTATTTGTATACACTGGTATTAAAGTTATAAGCAGTTAACTTTTGGCGCAAAATGGTCCATTTGTGTGGGAGGTACCAAAAGGGGGCGTGGCAACATTAACCATTTTTCTCGAGGTTATAGCTACTAATAAACTAATACTATGTGTGCAATTTTGAAAGACTGGAAGATTGATAGCCTCACGAATTCTATCTTTGAGGTCTTGAATCGACGCTGGGCAGTTGGCGTAGACCTTATCTTTCACGTGGCCCCAAAGAAGTCGCAAGATTTTCAAATAAAATGTATTTGCTCAGAAATTCAAAATTTTTGTTCCAAGTAAAGTAGTTATTAAAGAATCAATTTTTCACTAATTGTTAAGCCTTTGTGAGGGAGGTATTAGAAGTAGTGAACCTATATGGCCCATCTGGATATTCGCCAGAGATAGAGAACAATTTTACCGCATACCAAATTCGAAGTCAATCGTTTACTCCTTTCGAGAGTTATCGTGCACCTCAACCAGCAGACAGATAAACAGCAGACATTATTAAATAATATTTACCCTCCTCTCTAAGGTATGGGGATACAAATTTTACATTTCGAGCACTATATCAGTGCTCTATTTCGATGGAGCAAAAAACTGGTATGTTGTAAAAGGTGGTATGGCACCGTCCATACAACGTAATTTTGCAAATTTGCATATACAATCTTTGTAGTCATATCCTTAATCACGAATAAATGGTGGGATAAGAACAGTGAGTATGGCACCGCCTAAACTACAAGAAAGGTTCAAGTTTTGAATTTTTGATCCTCAAGGCAGCAGAAAATTTGGACGACCAAAAACAACCTGGAGGCGTTGCTTATTGAACATGGAACTTGGAAAACTTGGAATGATGTAAAGACGTTAGCAAACAAATGTGTACGATGGAAAACCTTTTAGATGCCCTATGCTCCGCTAGGAGTTGAACGGAAATAATGATGATGGAGTGATACGATTAGTGGGTGCGGTATTAATTAAAGAAAAAATATCCGGACAACGGGAAAGTGAACCGGAACAAATAAGTGGGCGCAAATAAGCGGAAGGGCATTCCCTTAGTGGAGCTATTAATCGAAGAAGAATGAAATTTACTATATATGCTAGTAGTTTCTATGGAAATAAGGTCAATAATGTGGGAGGCCAATAACTATTATCACACCTCCATATGTATATGATTCAAATTTGGTGAACGTTCTTAAGTTAAGAAAGATGGGTGAGGAACTGTGAATAATGGTTAACATAACTGCTGTCTTTTCCACATATGTATAAACATTTATATGGTACTATCGGAACCCTGCAAACGTTGTTATGCCTTACATTGCTCTTATATTATTAGGTACGTTTATACCTATTTAAATAAGTTTGAAATTATATTTTAAATAGTAAACTTTCTATTATATTGAAAGGCTGAGTAGAAAACATTTTTTGTTTCTTTATCCTTACAATAAACGCATAAATTTGATTGTTCCCTATGTGAGAACATGCCACGTACTGTTGACCAAGGCAATAAATATGGTCTACCATAGCGTCTTGAGTACACTCCTGCGTGTGTTGTGGACTTTGTACGTATGATATGCAGGTAGTATGCAAATATTTCCAATTGAATTTGATAATCGACATTACTATTACTTAAATCCCTCAGATTAAATTATTTTGTTTGACCATCAAGTAGTTGTTTCCCATTTCCTTTGAGGTCAGTATATACATATACACGCTGAAAAAAAATCGCTTCTGTAGTATATTGTCCCAAACATATTCGGCTTGAAATAAACATATGTTTAGGGTACACTCCAAATATATAATATTTTACACACAGAAATATTATATGTTTGTGAGGATATTGTTCTAAACAAAAATATGCTCCCATTCAAATATTTTTTATTTGGAACTAGTATTTCCGAAACAAGGATTCATTTGTAATTATTTATTTTGGTAATGTATTAAATGCCTTAACTTAAAGACAAGTTTTCTGTTTTTCAGATTTTCAAAGAGCAATTTTTTTATAAATTTTATATGTTTGTAAAATTTAATCAAAACTTAAATCGAACAAACTTTCGTAAATATAAACGACATTGATGGATTGACAAAAAGTGATGAATAGGAATATTTATAAATAAGGACATTTTTAGCTATAAAGTTTAACACGAAAACTAGGAAATGCTAACTAAAATTCGAATAAGTCAGTAATGTTTTAAAAATCTTTTTAAATAAAACATATTTGGAAATCTTCTTAAACAATAACTTTGTTTGTGTGTAAACACATATTTTATTTGTGAAATTCAGTTTGCAAATAAATTATGTTCTAATATATTAATATATGCGTTCCAAACAAAATTTCTTGATTTTCAAATAAAATTTATTTGTTAACAAATATATAATATTTAAAAAAATCGTTTCCAAGTATATTTTCTTTCGTTTCAAACATATCAAAAATGACGATTTTCCTCCGTGTACATTTTTAAACTATTAGCTCTTAAGGAACTGTTAAAAGCTGCGAAATAATGAAAATTGTTTTTGGTCACTGTTGACAACATTGTGAGAAATGAAAATTATATTTTCACGAATACATTTGTCGTGTATAGTACTTCATATTTACAAAGTTCAAAATTTTGTACAATTTAAGAGGCTTCTGAAAGGACAAAAACAATACTCAAGTTTTTGATAACGCTTGAACTGACCACTGGCAACAAAGTACTAAATGAGTAGCCACTGGTTTATAAAACACTCCTGCGTATGCGTCTACAAAATTTCAACATTCCAATTCTAACAGGAGAAGTGGTCGTAAATCACTTGGCGGAAAATCAAAAATCGAAGTAATAGGCTACTTACTAACATCCGGATATTGGTCTGTCTGTTCACCAAGTTTCAAGAAAATCATTTCAGCCATTAAGGCGTGATGCGGCAACATTCAATCAGACAAACAAACGATAATATTAATAGGATAACTCGAAATCAATGAGAAATAAGAAATTAGTTTGCAAATATATTTCTTTGTATTACATTAATATGCGTTCCAAATAAATTTTATTTATTTTCAAACAAAATTTATTTGCTTAGAAATATATACTATTTATAAATTTGTGCTCCAAATATATTTTCTTTTGATTCAAACATATTAAAAAAGTCGATTTTGCCCCGTGATTTTTTGTTCTCATTTTCTTTGGAATGGTAATGTCAAAGAGTGAAGAAGAAAAAGAAAAATATAAATAAGTTGTGAACGGCGGAACGAACAACTTAAGGAAATAAGAATAAATATAATTCCAGTGAAGTTTATTTTAAACATTAAATAGATCCAATGTTATTTTGTATTCCTCATCTTCGGATTCAAAGGTGAAATATAAAGCAGAGCCTATTCGGAAAAATACGTAATCCTTCGTCACTATCTGAAGTCGTGCAAATACGAGGTATGTTCAAAAAATATCGAGAATTTTGTATTTTTTTCAAAAAGTATTTATTTATTCATGAATATCTATTTTGTCCCATTCAAAGTAATTCCCCTCGGATATAATACACTTCTGCCAAAGTTTTTTCCAATCCCCGAAGCACTTCAAATAATCATTTTTTGTGATCTTGTTCAGCTCCTCCGTCGTCCTTTCATGGGCCTTTTCAGTTTTGGGAACAAAAAATAGTCACAGGGGGCTAGGTCAGGGGAATACGGTGGCTGCTGCACTATTACTGTGTTGTTTTTGGCCAAATATTCGCGCACAAGTAACGATGTGTGTGCAGGGGCGTTATCATGGTGCAAAAGCCAGTTTTTGTTCTTCCACAAATCCGGGCGTTTTTGGCGGATTGCTTCGCGCATAACTTGCAGGTAATATTCTTTATTGACCGTACTACCCTGTAGCAACAACTCATAATGCACCACGCCCCTGCAATCAAAGAAAACTGTGATGTTTTCGTCTGTTGTTGACGTGCTCGGGCGTCCGGCACGCTGTTCGTCCTTCGCATCTTCTCGGCCCTCTAAGAACATTTTGTACCACTGATAAACGTTGCTTTGGTCCAAGGTAGCTTCACCATATGCCACAGTCAACATTCGGAATGCGTCAGCGCACTTTATTTTGTTTTTCACACAAAATTTGATGCAGATTCTTAGATCCATTTTCTGAAATAGATAAAAATCGAAGACAAGTTAAAACACATCCAAGCACAACAGCTGTCAAAAATTAACTAAACATTCAAAATGGCCGACCTTGTCAGCAGAAGTAAGGAACATGAGTACCACCATAACGCTACAAAAATATCAAAAATGAAATACACGTAGCCCGCGGAAATTAAAAATTGCGATATTTTTTGAACACACCTCGTACTTCCAAAAATTTAAATTATGATTAAAAAAGTTTTTCAGATTTAAAAGGTGTTTAAAAATTAAAAAAAAAGCATTTAACCATGTTTTATCTGAAATTAATTTCCCCGGCCATTCGTCAACACAGAAAAAACAAAATTGTAATTTCAACAACAATTTTCAAAAACTCAAATACAAAATGTTTCAAAATTCCTGTGATAAAGAAAATTTAAGTTTCAGCATCTAAAATGTTGGTTCGTTCATTGATTATTTTCCTATTTCTACTCAACAAATATATTTTCATTTCAACGACAACATTTGTAAGTTGCTTGTTGGACATATTTCTGATTTTGTTCAACAAATATATTTTCATATGAGCACCAAAAATTGTAAGGTGTTCATTGAAAATAAACATATATATTTTTAATAAATATATTTTCACATAATTTATTGAAATTAAATTTGTTTTAAACTCTACAAATATATTGTCATATTAACAGACAATTTTGTAATTTTTCCCGAAAATTCATGAATTTTGTACAGTAAATAATAGAAAACAATATTTTTAGGCGCATCATGAGATCTTCATTTATTTCAGGTTAATGATATACGAGTATTTAATGGGGAAAATAAACATTAAGAAAAAAAATTGAGAAAAAAAGTGCAACAATTTTTGAATACAGTAAGGGCAACATACTAAACATTTATGATAGCTTTACTCTCAGAATATCATCTCTAATTGCTGAAACTTTAGCAATTTTTTTTCTGGTTTCATTTGATAATACGAACATGGTAAAAAAGTGTAAAATGATTCGGAATCATCCGGATATTTTAAATTAAAAACAAAAAATATTTTAAATAAAATGTCTACGGCTTTTAAAACCTTCTTCACATTATATTCATCTCCAATAATTAACTATAATGGTTGAATGCTATAACTATGACATTTACGATGATGCAGTTTTAAATCCAGATCTTCCTTTGATTTTCCAATCAAGCTTGCGAGTGTGCTACAGTTAATTTCTTTCGAATCTTACTACCATCTTCCTCAGTTACCTTTAGTTGAGGTGGAAATCCTTTGATTCTAAAGAAAGTATTAGAAGAAAGTACCAATTATCTAATTCGTTTAGTTTCATACTGAGAGATGAAGAGGATATTTTTGACTTCATTATATATAAAATTTTGGTTTCATAAAATTTCAACGCAGGTATCAATTTCCATCTACAAGTAAAGAAATTTTGTAAATATATATATTTAAAAATAGCTTTATTGTGTGGCTGCGTATTTGTTAGCGAATCTTCTAAGAAACCAAAACTAGATTTAATATGCTCTCCTGATCCAATTTTTGTATAAAGTTAACGTCTACGCGAGTTAAATTTGGCTGAGAGTGTCATTGCAATATAAATTGTCTTGCACAGTCAGTGATAACTTGCAATTTTTTCTGATAATCGAAACTTAGACTATCTGCATTATTATCGCTAACTTAATTTTCATTAAAACAATCACATTTAATTTAGTACCCACTCCTAAACTAATGTCCATAATTTTCCGGAAATGTTTTGCACGTGGTCTTTGAAGTTCCATTTATTACTAAACTTTTGAAAACAATTTTCGCAACAACACGTGTACACAGTTCCCGGAGGTGTGTAGTGTTGTTTTATATGACCTATAAGACTTCCTGGACAATTGTAAACCATATTACAAAACGGGCACTTGATTGTACTTACCCCTTTATCCATCGTTACGTTGTCACTTGATATTTCTTTATTATTGATTAAAACGCGTTATATGTTCACTGATTATTTCTTTGTTATAAACTAAAACGCGTTTGTTTGCCTAGGAAAGCGAGCGAAAACCAACATATATTTTGAAAATCTTATTGAAAATTGTGTATGTATATATAGTATGTATATCAACATTTGAACAACAAACCTGATATATGAAAAAAATGCTGCAAATACATTAGACTTTGACAAATTTCTCATTTGAGTTATTTTTTAACAATTTTGAAAACTATTTTCCAAATTTCAACAACTGTATTTGTTGAACTTCCAAACTTCGAACATACAAATACATTTGATTAAATTTTTAAATTTTCTTTTTTTGTGTGAACGTTTGTTCTAGCATTATTAAAACAAAACACCACACAAAATCTTCTGGTAGGTGTTGGTTACCATATTGGAAATGATTATCTTGTTCACAGATAACTTATGGCAATGCCTGGAGGAATAATTGTTCTAACCAACATGCCATCAGATACATATACACAAAATTCCAGCACTCCACTTCAGATCCCGCCCATTTTTGGACCGATCACGTAGATCGCCAACAGATATATATACACAAAATGACAGCTCTCCCGCTAACAAATTGTGCAAGATATCTCGATTTCAAAATTTGCCTTAAAGGGGCGGGGCCACACCCTTTGGCTCGACCCCGCCCATTTTTGAACCAATAACGTAGACTGCCTCCAGACATATCGCTCACTTACTTCAAGACTGTCATAACTCAAAATTTAAAATTTTTGAGGTTGGCTTACAGAAATGCGAATTTTGCAAATATCCATAAATTAATCTCAAAGAAATTTAGTTTATAAGTAAACAACAACATACTTGACTTCTTCATCGTTTTTAAAAATCGTATTTTATGTTACTTATCGTTTTATGCGGACTTATAATTACACATCTTGAAAATTTTCAATTTTGAGTTATGTCAGTCTTGAAGTAAGTGAGCGATATGTATATGCAAAATTCCAGTTCTCTCGCTAACAAACTGTGCAAGATATCTGAAATTCAAAATTTGGCTTGTATGGGCGGGGCTACGACCATTGTTCCGATCCCGCCCATTTTTGGACCAATCACGTAGACTGCAACCAGATACATATGTACAAAATTAACACAATCTCAATATTAAAATTTGTCTTATCGAGAAAATCTCAATATTTTCTCGATAACGGTTGCGGTGATCCAAAACTTCAAGATTGCGATCGAAAATTAAATTATATTTTAAATAAAAAAATATGGTTGTTACCGTATATGACCGTGACCGGGTGTGACATTATGTTTTGATGCAATCTTGATCAGCACATTATTTATTGCACACTGTAAAATGTTTGCATTTACCAACAACAAAATAAACAAAATATTTTTTGTTGGTATCTCAGTGTATATGTGTATATTGTAGACGTCATTTCAATGAATTAAATTGTAATTTAATTTTTTTAAATATATTAATATGTAACGAGTGTGACATGCCAATGTAACGGGTGTGACACAGTCTCAATCAGGAGGAATACTAAGTAAAACAAAATATTGTCCAGCGTTAATAAGTCAATATCCATCAATTAACATGTTTTTTCTTTGAACAACAAAATTGAAGTTGTTTTAATCACAAGATCATATTAATATACACATCTACATAAAATGTATTATGGAGATGAAAACAAAACACTTCATGTTCGCAAACTTTTGAGTTATTATTGATGGTATACTGAGAAATACGTTATCATCATTATCAGCAATAACTTTTAATCATTAAGTTCAATAATGTGCGTATTTTATAATGATAACGGTTGTCAATTTCGTGTCCTTTAAGTACTTAGCGCTGCCTTAGCGTAAATGCCGCAACATCTGTATGAAAATAGTAGATTTATGGCGAGTCTTTGACGATTTCGAAAAGGGATTTTTAAAATTTTTGTATCCTCATTTTGAAGATTTTGTCCTAAATTCGTCTACCAAGTATATTATATTTCGAGTGTACTCTAAATATACGGTAGGTATATTTCAAGCTGAATTGAATTGTGCGAACTTTCATTTAAGAAATTATCTATTTGCTAGAGAACGACCTTGAATTGTCAAACTCAAAATGAAATATATTGACATATTATGACATAGAGATGAGAGTGACAAAGTGTCATATACATTTGTAGTAGTATGTATGTATATTAATTATTGATTGCAACCAGAACACATACACATACACTGACACAATCATATTATGTATGTATACGAAGATTCTGTTGTTTGTAGTGGTTTTATAGCAATGCCTGCGGTAATTATTTGTCATTTTGATTCAAAATAATGTGTGTTTGTGTGTCCATTTCTACCTGTATCAGCATTCAAGTGTACGCGTATGTGTATGTGCTGCAACGTGTTTGCACTGCAAGCCACATTATGCAAATAAGGCCAAAATGGAATGCCACCAAAGGGAAGTACAATAGCGGAGGGGGGTGCTGGGTACAGTAGCCCATCACCGCTCTCCCGTTCCCCCATTCTCCAAGACCAGCAACATGTAATTTATGATGTGCTCTCGAACACACATATCATAAATAATTCATGGGGCGGCATGATTTGCATAATTTTCGTCAAAATGAAGCATCTACCCACCGTGCCACATATAAAATGCACATGAACACATCCACATACACTGTCATAAACAGTGAAATTGTTGCACAAAGCATTGGGCAAGAGGCAGAACGCAAAACTACTACTGACTGTGCTTTCCACCACTCGGACCTTTTTGCAACATCATCAAATTGTCTCCGTTTCTCCCTTTGTGATTGCTGCATCGCGTACGTCATGCCACCACTGCAGCTGTGCCGCAATATCGAATACTGATGGTGTAAGTGACTCTGGGAGAACGTGTGTGTGTGTTTGTATGGCTGTGTGAATACATACACCAATTATCCATTTATACGCATGCGTGGAGTTCATCCTCCATTAGTGGCAGTGAATGAAGCATCTCAAGGCACTTCAGTCGGTCTCTTTTCTCCTGATGCCGGTGAGGGCTCCAAGTGCGACTGACCGCGGTTGGCTGGCAGCTCGGAGTGGCGAAGGCCTTTCCTCATCCAAGCAACAGCATGGCTATAATTATTTCAGTGTGGACATCTTTTTTTTTTGCATAAATAAAATATATGTTTACAACCTCCGAGTATGGGCCAAGAAATATTTAAACATGCCTTCACATTACGATGTTCGTTGTACGAGGATGTTGTTCGAAATGAAGGCTGTTCAAATTCTGTTTTCATGGTGTTCGAGCTGCCGCTGCGCACATGTACAAACGCAGTCATGCGCACATACAACAACACATTAAATTAATGACTTATAATTGCGATGGGGGTTTCTTCGATGTATGAAATAATCGATATCATAACTCTTATGTAAATTAGTTAGAACTTTACTCGATACAGGGAAATAAATCTTCAACTAATTTTTGAGGCTTTTTGAGTACCTGACCTAAATATTTTACCCAAAAATAGTAATGCCGCAGCCAGCCAGGTAATCAAACATTATAGGAATTATATATTACACTGTATTACAAAATACAGTATTGCCGTTCGTACAATTGTCAAAAATCCCCGTCCAAATGCCGCGAAATGTGCAGAATTTGACTCTATCTGATCGTATTTCAGATCGACAGGAAAGAGTCGGATTAGCTTATTTTAGCTATAGTCCGATTAAATAATGCTATACTATTAGAAGATTTAAGGTGTTAAACTCTGGTTTCTATTCTTAACATACAGCTACGTTTACACATTCAATGGTCCAAGTAATTTAATTTTGCACCGAAATATACCCGTATCTAATTTTATCGTTAAAAAAATTTACAACAAACCTGTTAACCAACCAGAATCTTAAATACCATTTACAGAAAATTTGAAAAAAAATAATATTCATGAATACTTGAAATTTTACGAATAATAATGTTGAAATTTTTGAATAATTTCACGTAATGGTCCTGTTAATTGGCCACCAAGATCGTCACCTAACCCCATTGGATTATTGTCTTTGGGGTTGTGTAAAGTCACCCGTCTGAGCCAGGACCGTGTGCATGATTTTGTTTTGGGGGGGTTTTTCACATATGGTACCCAACTTTTTTTATTAAAAATCAATGGTTGGGATTGTTAATGCATATACATATATTTATAGTGATTAACATTAAAAAATACTTAGGTAATATTTTCTTTAAGAATTGTATTAATGTAAATCATATATTAATTGTATTAATGTTTTAATAAATTGACACGACGAGGCGAAATAAAAATTCGATAATACTGCGTTAACATCTACTGGAATGTCTCGATGAATATTCAACGAAGCCAATCCATTTAAACAATTTTCAGTCATGCTTGACCGCAAGTAATTTTTCAGCCGACGCAATGTTGAAATAGAGCGTTCGTTTGTCGCTGTTGTCACAGGTAACACCGCCATCACTGTCAATATTTTGTGAACGGTTGGAAATGCATCTATATTACATATATCAAGAGCTTACAGGGAATTTCTGACATTCTCCGCTTTAATTCCTCTTCTCCAAAGCTTCACTTCACTAATCCACACTTCAAAAGAACTATCAGGCAAAAAAGATGAATATTTTTCACAAAACACTGTGCTTGAAAAAGAAGACTTCAAAAATGTAACAGAGACGCGACCCTATAGGTTTACCTACACTCAGAAAAAAGTTTACTAAAATTGAGTAAAAACGTAGTAAATTTGAGGAAAATTGTACTTCATATAGCTCCAAAGAAATATTTCATAAAACCAAGTATACACATTTATTCAAAACAAAGACATTTTATTTACTCATCTGTAAGAAAATTTAACTCTATATAAAAAAACTTTTACTCCGTTGTAGTTAATTTTATAATCAAATAGAGGAATATGCTCGTAAATTTAAGGAAACCTGTCTCATTAAAAATATTAAAATTGTACTTAAAATGAGGACAAACTTACTTAACATTTCTCTAAAGAAATGCATTCTTCAAACTGAGTACGTTTTCCATTAATATTAATATATGCATTGTACTGTGAATTAGTTAAATATTCGTTATTCGTATCACAATTTTACTTATTTCCATTACAATTTTTGCTTCTCATAAGGATATTGGAATCAAATTGATACAATTTTTCTTAAGATTGACTACGACTTGGTGTTAAATCAAGGAAATTCTTACTCCGTATAAATACATCACGTAGTCAATTTTGTTACATTTATGAACCACATTTTTAAATGCTAAATAAAAATGTATTCTAATCAAGTTCATATTTTCCTTCGAATAAGTACATTTCGTAGTTAAAGAAAAAATTTACTACGAACATTTACTTCATGGAAGTAAATATATTATTTGTATTAAGTATAATACAATCGATTTCTATTCAAATTTAAAATAAACTCAACAACGTACACTGACTTCAGAATTTTATTTTTATTTGTTATAAATTTTTAAAAATTACAATAACTAATTAGGCTAAATGTTAATTTTAAAATGTTAAATATTAATACTATATACACATATTTTATATACACAATATATATATTTTTTATTGAAATAAAATACTTATTAACTATTAAAATAGAGCTTTAGGTCGCAAAAAAGAATTTTGGTTTAATTTATATACATGTATTGGAGGAGATTTTATAGATTCTGCTAGGAAAACAACAAAGTCTGATAGATTATTATTGACTATATATGACAGATAATGATTTTCATATGATAATATTGGTATTCGTTGACAAAGCAGAAATATTGTTTCTTGTAGTGTATAGATTTCTTGTATAATATAGGCATTAAAGGTAGGTGTGTAAAAGAAAACTACATAACCTCTCTTATATTCAGTGCCATAATGCTTATAGCTGTTGAAACAGAAGCATTGCGACTGTTCTGTTACTGTTATATGCTTTTTAATTTCAGAGTAGAATTCAGAATCAGCTATGTTATATTTGATAGATCCAAGTGAATATATCTCCTTTTTAAAATTTAAAATAAAGTCGGAATATGACATGCAAAACTTTATGGATAATGATAATGGAATATTTTTTCTTGAAGTAACATTTTTTGTATAAGATTTCATTATTCTATGTTTTGACTCAAAATTAAAAGTCCAAAGATAAATCAGGGGCCCAGAGTTTTCAATTATTCTACAATAATGAAGTAAAAAATGATGTTTTGGTTTTAAGCTATCTTGGAATAATTGGGTATATTCCTTATTGTGAATTTCTATAAGTGATTTTAAGTTTATAAGATCTAAACACGTAAATTCTGAAAGTAATAATAAATCTAGAATTTTTAGTAAATTTAGAAGAAACATCCACACTATATTGTTTTCTTCTACCATATCCCCAATTATAAGTGGAAGAAAGTGGGCGAACGTTAGCATTTCTCTGCCAGACATTTTCAAATTAGAACTTTCTAAATGAGACATTTTTATTGGAGGAGACAAATTTCCATTTTCACTCTCTCCATAACTAAAATTTTGTTTTCTAATATTAAGCATTTCAATATCGAACCTTTCATTTTTAATGAAATAGAGAAGAATATGGCCGATGTCGTATTTTAATACACCCTCTAGAACATCATGAAGGATGTCTGCGTAGAAATTATGGACAACGTGAAATTTATTGATTTTATTAAAAATAGAGTATTCTGTAAAGCCATTGGATGCATTTTGCACATCATTTTCATAATCAGCGCAGTTTCTCAATTGCGACACGTTTTCTTCATATGCTTTTTTTGAATCATTTTTATTCATTTTGCATATTCTACAAAAATAGTTGGCGGAAAAACTACGGGAAAAACCTAATACGTTATTTAGGGCCAAATTGTCTCCAATAATTAATCCTAGTGAAAAATAAATTATTCGTTTTCCCACTTTAATATTTATTTCTACTCCATTTTTTTCTATATCATTGAGAATTTCGACCAGTTTAAAAAAACATACATCATTACCTAAAACCTTCACGTCTTTAGATTTAAATAATGCAGCAATAAATATATTCTGAAGTTTGAATTTAAAAAAATTTGGAGCTGTCGGAAAAGAGTAATAAACACCTAAGAGACTGGAACAGTGTGAACCTAATGGGTTGTTAATTTCAAAATCATCAAAGTATAAAAAATATGGAATTACAAAATCCTTCTGATATTCCTTATTTTTTTTCTGCCATATTTTCCCATCGGAAAAACTTCGGATTGTTCCACACTGCGACTGCACCATATTTTTTTCAAATTCTTCATATATACCATCTAATTCAAAAAACTTTTTTATTTGAAATTTGATTGGAAACAAAACCCCCTTTGTTGATACTGAATCAAGTGTATTAATGTGGTTTGCAACAACATTTGAAACGGTATTATCTAATGTTATAACTTTAGGACTTTCGTACAAATTTACTTCTGTTAGCCTTTTTATAAATTTGTATTCAGTATCAATGTGTTTGAAAGGTTCATCGCAGAACGATACAATCTTTTGAAGACTACTTTCGGTATTTTCTGGGCTGTTAGTTTTCAAGTTAGTAATAATTTTTTTTTATTTCATCTCTTATAGGGTGAGTTATACGATTTTCAATATTTTTTTTGATTTGTAAAGCATCCTTCCGAGTTGTTGATGGCTTAGAAAAATTAGAAAGAGTTAGTTGAAAAGAGCCGTTAGATAAATAAGCTGTATCAGCAATATTTTGTATCTGAGATTGCACTGTAGTTGTAGCCAAGTCATTATCAGCATCGTCATTAAATATCAAACTTGTATTTTTTGCTGAGACGCAAATCTCTTCAACGTTACTATCAATGTTAATATCGTTATTGATATTGAAGCGCTCATTCTTCTGTACTTCGTTTTTCATATGTTTTACAAATGATTTGTAAGTTGAAAACTTTTGATTGCAGGAGGGAACTCCACATTCATAATTACTAATAGTTCCCAATTGATGAAAATATTTCAAATGTGTGAATAATTGCTTACATTCTGTGTAGTTGTGTGTACATAAGAAACATTTCAACTTCATTTTTACAATTTATTAATTCATTGATGGAAAAAGTTTTAAATCATTTAGGGCATTAACTACTGTGCTACATTTTTCTGATTGCTTCAAATTAATTTCATAAAAATATTCTTGTGCGAAAAGCCAGATATTCTTGCATTGCTCTGGATATTTTAAATGCAAAACATGGAATATTTTAAAATTCACATTAAAATGCTGCTACTATACTACTTTTACCTTAAGTTTTGATTGCAGTTCACAGCTTGTTGGAGCCCAAATCAAAAAAGCGTTTCTGGAGTCTGCTATTGTTGCTTTAGTGAACTTTCGTTTTCTTTGCGCATCTATTACACAAGTTCTACTATTTGGTTTCAGTAGTGAATGCAATAGATATAAAAGAACACAATTTTTATTTTCTGAAAGAATAGAATATGTTAAATGTGTATTTGCACTGTCTCTTTTGAAAGTTAGTATTAAATGAAAAGTTCGGTTATATTTGCCAAAAACTTCAAAGTATATTTCATATTTTGGTTTGAATTAACAACATAATTAATAAAAAATGATAAGGTGGTTAAGAAATATATATACCTGTATTATAAACTGAATCTTTGATTCCCTGTATGAAATCATTATTACTTAAATCTTTCAGTTGATCAACAAGTACTTTAGAAACAATGGTGCAAAAAGCTTCCCATTTAACGTATAAAAGGTTGTCTTTGCCGGGATACAATGCAGAGAAATCCGAAGTAATCTAAAATTAACATTATTTATATTTTTTAATTTGAAATCATTTTAAACACACTACAAGATTGTTTCCATATGATTGTTTATATGACGGCCATTCTTCGAGTATGTCATTCAGATTGCGTTGTTCCCTTAAAAATGATTTCCTTATGGAAAATGTGTATTCCCATTTAAGAATAACAATATCATATGGTTCAACGTTATATTTGAGCCACTCCTTGAATGTAACTTCATCATTATCTGACAAATTAAAAGGCGACGTGTTTTAATGTTTTTCTATGATATATCTCCAGAAAATATCGCAACAGCTTATAATTGACATTTTTTCTTATTTTTAAGAACAGAAAAACGTATGCAAAAAATTATGTGCGAACATTTTCTGGGATGTGTTCACTATATTAAAAGGGAGCAGAGTACCTGGTGACAGTTCTTCTTCGTAATTGTCGGTTGTATCTACAGCTTCGGCTCCTTTACAAGGATTTTTCTCGAAAACTCCGTCTCTCCTAAGTTTCGATATTGCGTTGTGATATTTGTTATACAAGCACCCACCTGGCTTTTTGCCTTTCTGGTGAATGAAATATATTTCCTGATTCACATAAGAAGATAAAAAGGCGGTGCAATAATGAATATACTCGGAGCATAACTCACTTTACATTCTGTTGCAAAATATACCACAATATTTTCCGCAATTTTTGCAAAATCTTTAGGAGTTGCTGCAATTTGATTTTGAAGCAGATACTCAGTCACACACGAAGCGATTAACTTACGGTACTTTGGATCAAGCTTCTTGTTATTTTTGTAAAATTTCAAAATACTTAATCCATTATGAGATTTTTGCAAAATTGTTTCAATGGAATTCTAACAAAACAGATTTACGATTAATTAGGTGTTATTTTTATAAAGAAAACTTCTATAAAGTTACTTTTTAAAGTAATTAAATAAAACGCTGTACGTTCACTTAGAAAATGTTTATAAAATTTAAAGTGCAGCACAATTCGCCAACATGTTGTATGAATTAAAAGATGTACTCAAGGGATACAACCTACGGCGTAATATACTGGACTATGTCGTATCCTTTAATGATCAATTATAATGTTACCATATTTGGTCATTTATATATATAACTTTTAGTACATTGAGAAAAATAGGGGAGGTTCAAAACAGCGAATGTATCTTTGTACCGCATGCTAATAGCCTCACCCGCCACTCGCTCAATGCCCGAATACAAAATTCCGACTTACAACAAAATTTAATCATTTTAAGGATGAACGTTCATATGTATATTACACGAAGCTCATACTTTACAATTTTACAACATATAGCTTTTTGGGCACTTGTTTGAAGAATGAAAAACATGGAAGTAACTTCCAATTTTCCCGTGATTTATGAGCATGTACGTTATATCTAAATGGACATAGGAAATGAATTTGTATTGAAGAAATTGCACTAATATTTCCCGACCAAGTACAAAAGAAATTCATGAAACTAATATAAAATTACTCCTTCAGAAGGAGTGATACGTACACGCTGAAAATAATCGCTTCTGTAGTATATTGAAGTAGTATGAAACAAACAAATATTATATATTTGGGAAGATCTTATTCCAAACAAATATTTGTTTCCATCTAAATATTTTTTTATTTGGGACTATCATTTCCTTAACAACGAATTATTTGAATAATAATCGGAAAATATATCGAAAGTTATTTTCTTAGAAAGTATATATAAAATTTCGAAATCGCTGTTCCAAATATATTTTTTTTTTTCTATTCAAACGTATCAAAAACGGAGATTTAGTCCCGTGTACGAATATAATTTTGAATACTTTCTCTGCTTGTTTTTTTTTCGTTTTTATATTTATACATTCGTTTTAATACATTTGAACATGAAACCAAAATACTTACGTTTATATCTCCAGTTGCCACATCCAGCGAAATTCCTGATGTATGTTCTTCAATTCCGCCACTATCCTCCGAGTTCTGAAACATTAAGTGTTAGATTATTTTATTTATATACACATATTAATACTATATTTATATTAATATTACCTGTTTCGACTGCCACTCTTTTAGGTTTTTCTCAAAGATGATTCTCGGGCCAAATAGGTTTGGCGGCACAATCCTATCCAGATGCCCCTCTGTCATGTAACGTAGGCTTTCTTCGGTTATAGCATGATCTGTTAGAATATTGCAAATTTAGTTTTATTGCCAGAATAGTTTTAATAAATTAGCCTTTTTCGCTGAACAATATATACACGCTGAAAAAAAATCGCTTCTGTAGTATATTGTCCCAAACATATTCGGCTTGAAACATATATATGTTTGGGGAAGACTCTAAGCATGTAATATTTGGTACACACAAAAATTGTGTATTTGGGAAGATGTTGTTCTAAACAAATATTTGTTTACATTCCAATGTTTTTATTTGGGACCATTTTTTCCGAAACAAATATTTATTTGCATTTAAGTATTCATAAAATACATAAATTCTCTAAAATTTTTCAGTAATTCAAAGTTAAATTTTGAGAAACTTTTGATGTTCGTAAAAAATAATAATTGAAATCATATAATCTTGGATCAATATAAAGTACTTGGAGGATTGACGACTAATGATGGCTTGGAATACTCAGAAATTTGAAATGATTGATTTAAAACAGAAGGTAATGCTGCATATGGTATCATAACTGGGAGGTACAATTCGAAACCCAAGAAAAATTGAAACTGAAATATGAAAAACTCAGCAAAAGTTTTGGAAATATTTTTTAAATAAAATATATTTGGAAAAATTCCTAAATAATAATTTTATTTGTATTTAAACACATATTTTATTTGAGAAATTTAGTTTGCAAATATAATTTGTTGTAATATATTAATATATGCGTTCCAAATATATTTTATTGATTTTCAAATAAAATTTATTTCCTAAGAAATATATAATATTTAAAAATTTGTGTTCCAAATATATTTTCTTTCTATTCAAACATATCAAAAAAGGCTATTTTGCCCCGTGTACGAGTATTTCAAATGCATTGCACTGTACTGAAGTGAGCTATAGGGACTATAAAAACAAATCACTGTGCAAAATCTCAAAACTTATTTTGCTAAGAGCAAAAGTGGTACACATCGAAGTCAATCGGAGAGTAACCCATTGACTTAAAATTTAGTATGCGGTTATGTGTGAAAATTTATCGATGTTGTCAACCAAAAATTGAATTGATCATAACTTGAATGGCAATGCACAGTACAAGGCCTTGGAAGTATCAACTGTTCAGTTTAAACAAGTAAAAGTGTTAAGTTCGGCCATGCCGAATCTTATATACCCTCCACCATGGATAGAATGTGACCTCACAAAATAACTCAAACCTAAAGGAAATAACACCGAAAAAGACAAAAAATATAGTAGATGAGAACAGTAGGAATCACAAGTTAGATGCTATATATGGGACCGATATGGCCCATTTGCAATCCCAAACAACATGCAACTATAAGAAGTATTTGTACCAAATTTGATCAACCTAGCTCTATTATTGCGGACTGTAGCGAAATTACCACAGACGGACGGACGGAATTTTACGACGATTAGGAATATATATACGTTATGGGGTCTCAGATCAATATTTAGCGGTGTTACAAACGGAGTGACAAAATGAATATACCCCCCAAAAAAAAGTAGATGAGAACAGTAGGAATCACAACAGTTTTGTACACACTGGAATCGAATTTATAACCCGTTAACATTTGTGCAAAACTGACGCTTATGGGAGAGGTACACGAAGGAGCATCTTTGATCTTGGTCAGGGATGGACAAAAATATAACAACATACGAATTGTGAAGTCAATAGGTTACTCCTTTCGAGAGTTACCTTTCGCACCAGCCGGAAAACAGACGGATGGATGGCCGGACGGTCATTGCTCAAATGACCCAAGACTGATTTCCACCAGACATACCATTGTCTACATAAATTATATATATTTTTTGGACTTACCTTTAAAAACATTATATAATTGACCACCATTCAGTTTTCCCAGTAAAGCTGCGAAACTAGCGTCTTGATTTTCCTCCATACACATCGATAATTGGTTCTTAATTTTGTTTTCTTCTTCGGAATGAATATGTATTTCAAACGAACACACAATTTCAAATGACAGAAAAGAAAAATATTTTTGTTTTCAAAATACTTCATGTATGTATATACGAGTACATGTATATTAGAAAGGCTTCAAAAACTTTTTGATGTTATATGTTTATGTTTTACATAAACAAATTATACTATTTCTGCGATTGTTCAATTGCGATTTATTCGCATTCAAATTATCTCCAAATATAATGGTTTTCAATAATATTTTTATTTTTTTTTTGTTTTGGGAAAACATACCAAATTTGTATACATGCTTTAACATCCACTACCTTTTTTATCCAAACAAATGAAACCACTCTAATGTATATACCAACATATGTACGTGTTCCATTTCAATACGAGTACTAGAATTATTTTTATTATGGATTTATTCAAATGAAGAAAAAAAGTCAGTATATTTAATTACATGTTGTAATACATTTGAATAAATCGTAGTTAAAAATCATTCCAAATTTTTAAAAAATATTTTCCTTAGGGTGAATAGTAATTTCCTTACTGGCATTATGTGATAACCATTAGAGCAATTATAAAATTTACTTGTTATAATAAAAAATGTAGTCAAATAATTTTCACCCAATTTTTATTCCATTTATGTTTGATTTTCCTTAACTGTAAGATGTGTGTACTCAATAGTAGTTCATATATACTCAATTATAAGAATATTTGGAATCAAATCAAAGAATTACTTTTAAGTAAATCTCCTAACTTAAAACAAATATAAGTAATATTTCCTACGTTTTCGGAATGAGTAATATTTACTTAATTGTACTAAATTTTCCCTCTTTTGAAAAATTTTTTATTCAATTTGAGTAATTTGTTTGTAGTTAATTTGACTACGCATTTTACTCAAATTTACGAATAGTATTTTTATGAGTGTATTTCAAGCATGCTGAACCCAGTGGTGCTAACCATTTTTCTAGGTTAGCTGTTGTTTTCGAGATATTGGACCAACAAGTTTGCTGGGAAATGTGAAAGTTTACTCTTTTCGGGGGAGATTTTGAGGTTGAACGTTTCCGAATTTTGAAAAATGACTGAGAAAGAAATGTAGAGGACACTTAGGCGATTATTTCTTTAGATGTACTCGACGCCACAGATCTTCTTCTTACCGCAGAAAAATCGTCATCAAATCTAACTATACGTCATAGGTAATAAAAATCATCAACATTTTTAGATAGCGTAATTATTAATTGAGCTACCTTGACTGAACGAATGATACAGAAGTTCTTATTTTTGGGGCTACTTTCACATCCGATTCTCAGAATTGAGTCCCAAATTAATGTATTGTACTGTGGAAGTCAAATCTAAAGGGACATTCGAATGAGGCCTACATCAAAACATGGACCTATGACTATGAAGGATTCCGGGTATAAAAAACCCCATTACCAATTTTCATCGCGATGAAATTCAGAATTCAAAAAAAGGGAGATGCTATTTATGCACAGACAGAAAAAATTGAGTAATACGTGTTTTAATCGAGCGGTAGCGGTGTCAAAAGTACGGTAAGTAGGGTTTTTCTTAAACCAAGTATAACATACTTGAATCAAGTCCGTATTTTTAAGCCCTGAATTCTTAATCTCAGCGCTCGTTAAGCCTGATTAGGCTTGATTTTAAGGCGAAATATTTTTATTTCAAGTATAAAGCGATTGATTAAAGAATATTATGAGATTAATTTGAGTGCAAAACGGGATTCAATTAAGAACATTTTAATTTAATTAAGCCTGCCCAATACTTGATTTAAGCCAGATATATCGTTTTTTCCTATATACCATTTATATTAATTATACCATTTTTATCTCTGTATTGTAAAGAATGTAATTTTTTTAAAATGGTATATCAAAATACAATTGCTTGACAGCAAAAGTTTAGCTGTAATTAAATCTCTATATATAAAAGAGAATGTGTGTTTGTTTGTATAGACGTCTAAACTTCTGGATCTTCTTGCAATTTGCACAGAATGTACAAGTGTAGGAGGTGGTGAATATGGGCGTGGCCCCACCCATATAAACCAATTTTTGATATATCTTGCACAATTTGTTAGTGAGAGAGCGGCGTCGGACCAATGGGCGTGGCCCCGCCAATATAAGCCAAATTTTTAAATTGACATATATTGCACAATTGGTTAACGAGAGTGCTGTAATTTTTGTATATAAGTACCTGTTGGCAGTATAGGTGATTGGTTCAAAAAATTGCGGGAAGGAACCAATGGGCGTGGCACCGCCCGGGTGAGCTAAGTTTTGATTTTGAGATAGTAGTTGAACAAGTTGTTAGTGAGAATGCTGTAATATTGTGTACATGCATTTGGTGGCATTCTACGTAATTGGTCCAAAGATGGGGATCAGACCAATGGACGTGAAATTGAAATTGTTTGAAATTGATATATCCTGAACAATTTGTTAGCGATAGAACTGTAATTTTATTTTTATGTATTTGGTTGCCGTCTTCGTGAGTGCTCCAAAGCTTGCCGGGATCGGAAATCTGAAATCAGGGGCAACGAAGTGGGCCGGGTCCAGCTAGTATCTATATATAAATATAAAAGAGAATGTGTGTTTGTTTGTTGGGTTGTTTGTTTGTACCGTATAGACGTCCAAACGGCTGGACCGATCTTCTTGAAATTGTCACAGAATGTACACAGAATGTATGGGCCCCGCCCATACAAACCAAATTTTGAAATTGATATATCTTGTACAATCTGTAAGCGAGAGTCAATTATCTAGCTCAATTATTGAAGACCGCGTGACATGGCTAAATCGTCTTAGAATTTTACGACGATTAAGAATAAATATACTTTTAGTTGTCTCAGATCATTATTTAGAGGTGCTACAAACGGAGTGACAATATTAATATACCTCCTTGGTGGAGGGTTTAACAATTTGTAGACGACTCAAGATATAGCCGAACAAGATATTAACCCACAATTTCACAACCTCCGCTTAGGGCTAACTGACAGTTAAAAAATAAAAATTCCATACAATTAGACAGCTATAACTGTAGGTTAGCTCCAACTGTAGGATAACCGAAGATTGTGGAATTGGCCGTTAAACCGATTTTGCTTAACATCGTTCTTCACCTTACTAACATATTTTTGATAAATATCAGACAGAATGGATTAATTCCATAGATAGTAAGTATAATGGATGGCGCTTTTTCTCAGTTTCGTCGTTATAAATAAATTTGCCAAATGCATAATAACAATTTTGCATGTTCGTAGATTTTGGCAACTTTTTAATATGTTTTCTAAATATACTTATTTAGCAGGGAGGACAAACAAAGTTCTGACAGACGGATTTATGTCACAGACTTTCATGAAATAACGAATACATACATACTCGCATATTGATTGGGAGGAATTATGTTCAAGTTCCTATGGCATTTGTCGTCTTCACTTGTCAGCTCAGAACCTTGTAAACAGTTGACATTGATGAAATGCAGATGTACTCACTTTAGGATTTCTTACAGAAGACGGGCGACTTCATCACAGAGATAAATAAATAAGAGAATATGGCGACATATTCAATTCCAATTTTATCGCAGTGACAACATCATTTTCAATTTAAAATACAAAAAATCCTCCCACATCCCTTGGAAGTGAATTAATGAATGCCATTAGAAAGATGAAGGCACACACAGAGACATGCATACACTCACAATGATATCGTACATACAATTTACATAACTTTATCAGTTATCGGAAGACTGTGCCTTTGTTGTCGCACAGTCGCAATGATGTATGGAAAGTAGTGGGTCTGGAAATTCAACGGAGGTGAAGGGAGCGTGGAATTCTTCTTCTATGTGGCGTGGAACGTTTTAAATAATCAACTTGACAAATTGTGCTTCAATTGAATGAAATATTTCAAAGGGATTTTAGTTTCGTTGAAAGCAACGAGATGTTTGCCGAGTCCATGATTCATAAGCGGGAGGGTTGATTAATTCCTTGATAGCATTCCGATGTTGTACGTTTTACCCTGGTGATTAATTGTTAGAATTCAGTCAAGTGGAGATCGGCATATGTCATTGCTTGAAATCCATTGGCCACGTCGACATCGAGTCACTTCGTTACACGGCACGCCACACAGTGTTCCGTGTGTGGAATTCACATTTTTAGTGACAAATTCTATAACTCAGAAACTGGTAAAATGAAAAGTTAAAAACTGGATTATGAATTACGAATATTACGTAGTATGTTATAAATTTGTTTGAATTTGAACCTGTAAATATAAAGTATTATTCATTAATGCAGTTGTTCAACTTACTTATTTATTCAAGTTTTTGATTCAAAAAATATTTCTGGATATTTGACAGATTAATTTGTAGGTAAACATTTTCTGTGTGGTGAAAATGTACCAATTGGTGCCATTGATACTTTTTATGTGAATCTACTCATCTGTTATCACGTCCCGATTTTAGTTTAGCAGTTTGCAATGAAAACAAATAATTTTTCAAAAACCTGCGCATTTCCAGTCTCGGGAAGAAACAGTGCATAGCCGTCTGAAAAATGTAGTAACTTGTGAAATGTATTTGCAAAAATTATTGTTACTACACGGGGGAAGATTATCCTTTTTGAAATTGTTGAATTCAAACAAAATATATTTAGACCAAAAATGTTAAATCCTATCAATATTTTGAAATCGTTTCTGTGTACGTTTGTCTGTTGCCGCATCACGCCTAAACGGCTGAACCGATTATCTTGAAACTTAGTACACAGGTAGACCAATACGACGAAATTAAAATAGGCTCCTTAGATTTTTCGCTCCCGTTCGAAAGCTGAACTTTTACACACGCGTAGACAGGTGTGTTGTATAATCCAGTGTCTACTCATGTAGTAATTTTTATTGCCTGTGGTCAGTTCTGCCAGTATCAAAAACATGAGTATTGCTTTTGTCCATTCAGAAACCTCTGACAAGATACAATATTTTAAACTTTGTAAACATGAAGAACTGTTCTATACACGACAAAAATATGCGCGAAAAATAATTTTCAATTCTCAAATTGTGCTCATTGTAGCAGTGACCATAAACTATTTGATTATTTCACAACTAAATGTTCCTTAGGTTGTTTAACTAGCATCAAACACACACATACATGTGGCTCGATGAGCTGCATACTCGAACATATGTGTAAATATTGTACATAACGGATCGCAATTTGCTACTTGTACAGGCGGTCGGTGCAAATACGATTACTTGACGTAATTTTAATTATAAAAATAATTCGTATTCGTTTGGAAGAAACTATGCCTCTTGGAGCTGGATTTTTGACCGAATAATCACAGCTAAACCTCGCTGAATGATGACAACGGAAATAATATAATAAATAGCTAATTTTAAGTGTGATGAGCGTGCATGCACGTGAGCACGTTTCGAATTATATGATGTAATTTCTATTATCATGACTAAACAGATTATATCGAAATTTGGACATACATAGCATATTAATAATTTGTTTGTAGATTTAGATTATTAGTCACTATTACATCTACAAAAATTGGCGAAGGTGTCACTCCCCTTTTGATACCTCCCACACAAATGAGCCATTTTGCACCAAAAGTTAACTGCTTTAAGATCACATCATGAATATACTTAAAATTGTGTACGGTGTAATGCTTTTATAGTACCTATAGTCCAGTGAAAAGTGGGCGTAATTGGCACGCCCTTTTTGGTACCTCCCACATAAATTCTCAATTTTGCACCAAAAGTGAACAACTTATAAGTAGAGTACATATTTTGATCGAAAGAACGTAAAATAGTGAGTCAAAAATATAGGGCGATAGAAAAATGGAGACATACAACAAAAATATCAAAATTATTTTCCGTAAATTAGAGTTAAATCGATTTACACTACCAAAACTAGACGAGATAGGAAAAAAATTAATGCAGATTCTATATGAGCATGTTTTAAACACATATTATCAACTCCTAACTCGAAAAACACCAAAGTGGCGTATGGGCCCAAAATAGAATTAAGCCGACGAAATGCTGAATTCAAATACTCAGAAATTTAAAGTGGGTCTCTTACAACAGAATGTAATGCTGTATATGCAATGCTTTGAATTATTTTTTAATAGAATATATTTAAAGAAATTCCTAAAATATAATTTTATTTGTATATAAACACATACTTTACAAATAATTTTTTTTTATTTTCAAATACAATTTACTTTCTCATAAATATATAATATTTAAAATATTTTTCTAACTATATTTTCTTTCGATTCAAGCGGGACCGACTATATAATACCCTACTCCTCCCTAACAATGCGAAAATGGACATTGCGATAACAATTTGCACTTTGATTACAACTATGCATATACAGGTGAACGGACAGCTGGACAGACGGTCTGTCTAATTTCATCGCTACAATAAACGATGCGTCGAAGCTGTTAACATCTGGTGCAAAAATGTCCATTTGTGTGGGAGGTGCCAAAAGGGGCGTGCCGATAAAGCCCATTTTTCACTGGACTCTAGGTACTATAAAAGCATTTAACTGTACAAAATTTTAAGTATTTGTATGCTCTGGTATTAAAGTTATAAGCTAGTAACTTTTGGTACAAAATGGTCCATTTGTGTGTGAGGTACCAAAAGGGGCGTGACAATTATGCCCAATTTTTAGTGTATTGTAGGTAATATTAAACAATTACACTGGACAACATTTCAAGTCTTTGTCTGCACCGGTAATAAAGTTATAAAATATTAACTTTTGGTTCAAAATTGTACATTTGTGTCAAAGGATTATAAGTAGTATAGAAGTTATTAAATAATCAATATTTCACTAAATATTAAACCTTTGTGGGGGAGGTACTAGAAGGAGTGGACCAATATGGCCCATCTTCGAACTTAGGCGGAGATAGAAGAAAATATTACCACACCAAATTTTAAGTCCATCGGAAATTTAAGAAATTTAAAACATCGATTCTCTTCTAAAATATACATACATATTTATCCTCCAAGAGGTCTAATTTCACAAAAACTTCAAATGTGATTTTCTCGAAACTACAAAATAATTATACACTATTCTTTTATTGAGGGGGCGATATGTACAATATGAGATTTACTTTTACATTCAATGAGATCAACAGAGGTGAAAAGGCAATAAGCAGTATCTGTTTTTTGTTATTTTTTACGAGTTTTCCGTTCAGTTATCTCTTCTTAAGGCATTAATGGAATCCAACGAATTACCTGTCGCAGGTACTTTTTTAAATTATATGTATATCCCCACGAAACAGATTTCAGATACAGTTATTGTAATCTACGTAGCTATTTTCTGTAAAGTCGCGTCCATGAATGAATTATGTTCAATTTGTACATTGAAAAAAAGGGTACTGAAAATCATTGAATTTTTCATCATTAATCATCTTTAAATGAGGACAACAAACGTCTTTGAAAGAATAACGACTTATACTTCAATGAAAGACTTCGCATTTTTAAATCTATTACGATTTGTGCTTACATAAAATTAATTTATATTAAGTACATTCTGTAATTAAGGAAATATTTTACACTTTCCTCAACGTAAATTTTTTGATTCCATGAACGTGTGTTCATGGCAGTTTTTATTATTTGCCTCTTTATTAATTTTTTATTTTTTAAAACATTTGATTTCGATAGTTTATTCAGTATACTGAACAGAATACGAGTACATACCTGACGATACCCGTAGCCGTTGTGTTTGGTCTAGTTTGCTTCGTATTAGAGAGAATATTTATTCTAATGGATAAATAAATAATATTTTGCAAAAATTTTGCTAAAACGAATCGTTCTCTTCGTATGACCTACAGTGACAAATACATTACTTTACGTGGTAATTGTTGAGTAGAAATACCAAACGTGAAGAATACTTCTTATTCGTTTGGGAGAAGCTAGACCTCTTAGAGCTGGTGATTTAAATCCGAACTTTGCTGAATGGTTAATGTAGCAACCATGAAATCGAACAAGTAAGAAAGTTCAGTCGGGAATACCGACTTACAAATCCCCTCACCCTGAGTCTCAAAAAAAATAGTAAATTTATTTATTTTTTTTGTTTTATTTAAATTATTACTAATTTAAATTGCATTTAATAACTTTAAAGTATGTACTGTTATTAATGAGATGTTTACTTTTGGTACAAAAATGGTCCATTTGTGTGCGAGGTACCAAAAGGGTCGTCCCAATAACGGTCACTTTTCTCTGGACTCTAGGTACTATTAAAGCATTACACTGTACAAAATTTCAAGTATTTATATGCACTGGTATTAAAGTTAAATGCTCTTAACTTTTGGTACAAAAAGGTCGATTGGTGTGGGAGGTACGAAAAGGGGCGGAGATAGAGAAAAATATTAACACATACCAAATTTCAAGTCAATCGGTTACTTCTTTCGGGAGTTATCGTGCGCACCAGCCAGCACACAGACAGACAGACGGACGGACGGACATTGCTCATTCTACTTGAAATGACCCAAAAAGGATATCCGCCGAACATACATAGGGCCTTAGGTCACTCCTTCGATGTGTTACACTTTTGGTTCGTAGCAAATGATATATATGTACCTCTAAGGTGAGGGTATAAAAACAAGGAGCTGAGCTGTCAAGTATTTGTATTTGCCATTCCTTTTTGTAAAAAAGTTTGAATTCTATAATATTATATACACAAGATGTTCTTATCCAGGAGAATATCCTAGTTACAAATCAACAACGATTTAAAGACCACAATAAAACAGATATGTGATGTTTTATTCATAAGAGTTATAAAAATTATTTTAAATATCGTCATCAGAAACGAAAAAGGGCGTAACAACAAGAAAAATGGAAATTCAGTTTTTGATGGATTTCGGTACAGTGCATCAAAATACACATCCTGATAAAATTTTTAGCGGCGTAATATTAAAAATGGGCCTAATAAAAAATTATTTCTTTTTTTCATAGTTAAAAAGTTCTATTTCACGCAATTTTAACAAAAAAGTTATAAATCATGTTTGTGTGATTTTATATATGCATCAATACGTTTAGATATTATCCCGAAACCCCCGTTTTTCTAATGACAGCACTTTTTCGTTTTATTCAGTTTTTTGCTTCCCATGTAAAATTTTTAAATATGATGATAGGCCCTTTTTCCATTCTGATGACGATATATTAACATTACAATAACTTTACTTAGTCATAAAATCCAATGACATCCTCCTTCGATTTTTTTTAGCGGAAGATGATTTGTATTCCTTCAATTTGCATAAACACATTCCCTGTTACAAAGATATTTAAAACTATATATTAATATTATATAATTTAAATTTGAAATTTTACGTTTAATCTAGTTCTCTATCTTTTTAAATAGATTCAGGAGATTGAATGATTCAAAATATGCAGCCTTTTCACAATTTAGACGTAAATCGAATATTTTTTACATTTGATAAGGACGTAAAATTTCTGAAAATTGCAATGTCTGAAAACGATCACCAGTTATTTCAAATGAACAACAGAATTTAAAAAAACAATCTAAGTGTATAAAATTTACCAAAAGGAATATTAATACAATTTACATTTCGCACAAAAGGGTAACAACTTAAAATTAAAACAATTGATGTTTTATTCATAAGAGTTATAAACTTAAAATTAAAATAATTATTGATATAATAAAATATGTCAACAAAATATGAAAATATATTTTTAATGATATTTTTTTGCAATTTTTGGAAATACGGAAATATTCTTTGGCTTCTAATCTTTCTTACTTATAAATGAAGTCTTGTTCACTTCAACATTTTTGTATCGCTTCGAAATTATTTAATATGACATATCGTTAGCAAAACGTACAAATATGCTAAGTCCAGTTTCAAAAAGTGTTCAGAAGGAAGAACAATTTGTTAACTGTTTCTATTTAATATAATTTTCTTTCTGCAAATTATTTTATTTGTTCCGCTTAAACATCAAAAATTATAATTATCACAATTATCCGTTGTAATATAGACTTGTTTTACATGTTTTACATTTTGTATAAAATTTTAAATTTTTAAGATTTAACTCGAAATCTATAAAAAATGAAATTCGAAAAATCTGCAACATTTTTTAAAGCTTTTTTAAACAAAATATATTTGGAGAAATTCCTAAAGAGTAATTTTATTTGTCTATAAACACATATTTTTTAATTTGAGAAAATTTAGTTTGCAAATATATTGTGTTGTAATTTATAATATTGTATTGCAAATATATTTTACTGATTTTCAAATAAAATTGATCTGCTCTGATATACGACAAATGTTAAAAAAATATCGCGAATTTTTAATTTCCGCGGGCTACGTGTATTTGATGTTTGATATTTTTGTAGCGTTATGTTGGCACTCATGTCCCTTAATTATGCTGACAAAGTCGGCCATTTTGAATGTTTAGTTAATTTTTGACAGCTGTTGTGCTTGGATGTGTTTGAACTTGTCTTCGATTTTTATCTATTTCAGAAAATGGATCGAATAATCTGCATCAAATTTTGTGTGAAAAACAAATTCCGAATGTTGACTGTGGTGAAGCTACCTTGGATCAAAGCAACGTTTATCGGTGGTACAAAATGTTCTTAGAGGGCCGAGAAGATACGAAGGACGAACAGCATGCCGGACGCCCGAGCACGTCAACAACAGGGGCGGGGGCGTGGTGCATTATGAGTTCTTGCCACAGGGTAGTACGGTCAATAAAGAATATTACCTGCAAGTTATGCGCAAATTGCGCGAAGCAATCCGCCAAAAACGCCCGGATTTGTGGAAGAAAAAACTGGCTTTTGCACCATGATAACGCCCCTGCACACACATCGTTACCAGAGTATGAAGCCGCCGAGCCGAGCCGCCGATTTTAGCCGCCGCCGAACATTATAGACCAGCCGGCGCCGCCGCCGATATATGCGGCTTAAATCGGCTGAAATACAGCCGCCGCACAGTGCTTTGTCTCATAAATATGCAAAGATTTTTGATTTTTATACGCTTACAAACCAAAATATGGGAAATGATTCCTTTTATCGTCACAAGAAATCGGTCAACATGAGTTATGGATTGAAACAAAGGAATATTGATCTTAATAGCTCATAACCTAAAAAAAAATATTATTTTAAGATTATTTATTTATGTTTTTACAACTGATGTATGGACTTAGCGCTTTTACGATTCAGATATTAAAGATGATAGAGCTTGATTTTTTAGACTTTTTGTTTCCAAATCGATGTACGAGTATGTATATTAAACTCATCTTGCATTTCGCTTCAAAAAATACATTTAGAAAAAAAGTGGACTTAGCGCCATTTCTCTCTTAGGTCGCGATATTATATTACAATACAATATTTATAAACAAACATTTAAAAGGAGTACATATTTCAAAATTTGATGTACAAATAAGCCGACAATTTATTCCATTTCATGATAAAGGTGTTAATTTTACTTTCCGAAGAATCTATTCCAAATGAAGACTTTAAAGTGCATACCACAAGAAATTTCTCTTCTTTAAAAGCCCAAAATCCCAATTTCCTCGTGTACCTTGTCATAGCATTGCCTTTTAATATGCAAAAAAAAATATAATTTCAAGGAAATATTACAAAAAATCTTGTTTGAATAAATCGAATATTTGTATACCCTACTCCAATATGTGGTACAGGAAATACTAAGGTGTTTTGGCCCAGATGTTTGTAACGCCCCAAAATATTGGAGATAGACCCACCTTAAAGTATAATGATCGACTCAGAATCAATATCAAATTCGATCTAACCATGTCCGTCCGTCCGTCCGACCATCTTAAGCTTGTACGCAAAGTACAGGTTGCAATTTAACTCCGATCTCCACGAAATTTGGTACAGAGTACTTTCTTGCATTAAGCACGAAGTCTATTGAAATTGGTCAAAATCGGTTCACATTTATATATAGCCCCATATATATACCGATTTGGAATTTAATCGGTATAAAAGCCTTATTTTCTGCCAGATCTATGTGATATTTACAAAAGGGAAGTTCAATGAGGTAGTAAATACCGCTTTCAAATTTCATAAAAATCGGTCAGATTTATATATAGCTCCCATATATGTATGTATGTATATGTGCATCCCGATGTGGCATCTACGCGATTTTGAAGTCATATTTTGCCTCAAATATTTACAAAATTTGGTACAGAAAACAATAAACCTTGCAAAATGTTAAGAAAATCGGTTCAGTTTTACATATGCTCCCCGATGTATACCTATGTCCCGATTTTGCATATAAGAGCTACAGAATCTGAATTTCTGAACAGAACTTTACAAAATAGTTTCTTGAACCAAGAACGTTGCCTAACAAATTTTAAGAATATCGGCTCTGATTTATATGGCAACCCATTGTCCACATTCCAAGTTTTTAAATAATACATATTTAAACAGTATGTACATATTTTAACATTATTCCCCACGAAATGAAATTCTGTGCAAAAAGATATTTCTATCCAGAGCCGCCAAGTGTTAATTTTATGTCGGCTTAGCCGTCTAGCCACCGCCGCCGATCTATAATTTCCGCAGGCAGCCGCCGCCGACAATTTTGGTTCGGCTTCATTTTCTGATCGTTACTTGTGCGCGAATATTTGGCCCAAAACAAGACAGTAATAGTGCTGCAGCCACCGTATTCCCCTGACCAAGCCTCCTGTGACTATTTTTTGTTCCCAAAACTGAAAAGGCCCATGAGAGGACGACGCTACGCCACGATTGATAAAGACGGCATCGAAGGAGGAGCTGAACAAGATCACAAAAAAGGATTATTTGAAGTGCTTCGAGGATTGGAAAAAACGTTGGCAGAAGTGTATTATATCCGAGGGGAATTACTTTGAATGGGACAAAATAGATATTCATGAATAAATAAATACTATTTGAAAAAATACAAAAAAAAAAAAATTTTTTAACATACCTCGTATATATTATTTAAAAATTTGTGTTCCAAATATATTTTCTTTCGATTCAAACATATCAAAAAAGGCGATTTTGCCCCGTGTAATGTTCAGTGAAAAATAGGTAAACCTCTTTATGGTACCTCCTACACAAATTGACAGCCTAAAGACTCCTTTCCGCATACACTGTAGTCGTCGCCGAAAACGAAATTCCATATATTTTCAACGGAAAAAAGTTCGCTCCAGAAATCGGCGACGAAAATTAGTAACGTAGCGGACCGATCAGCAACGAAAAAATGCCATTTGGCGACGGAATGAAAACAACATCGAGTATGTTATTTTCGGTGCTGTAGCAACGAAATGTGAAATTTTGTGTATAATATCATTGTGTTCACAGTTATTCTGTTGTTAAAACATATAAATCAAACATCGTACGCCATTTTTTTAAATCGTTTTTTAATTCCAAGTTTTAAAAAAATAGTTTCATACAGTTCCAAAATTAATAAAACGAATAAATGTTCTTTTATGGACGGGCAAAGAATAATTGATTTTGTCAAAAATAATTAAATTTTATTTAATGATAATATCATTGACACTGCAATGTTGTTTTAGGTTGATAAAATTTGGTAAAAATATTTCTTATAGCTGCAGGTTGTTTGGGATAGCAAATGGGCCATATCGGTCACTGTTCTGATATAGCTCCCCTATAGGGCTAACTTTTAGTGAATTATTGATTATTTAATAACTTCTATACAACTTATTTGAATCCTCTGAAATTCTACACGCAGTATAAGTTTATTAGTCACTGTCACCTCGAGTTGCCACGCCCCTTTTGGTACCTCCCACACAAATGGATCATTTTGCACCAAAAGTTAACTGCTTATAACTTTAATACGGGTACCTACAAATACTTCAAATTTTGTACAGTGTTATGTTTTTATAGTACCTACAGTCTGTCGAAAAATTTACGTTATTATTACGACCCTTTAAGTACCTCCCACCTAAAGTCCCATTTTGTACAAAAAGTTAACAGCTTATATTGTGAATATCAATACATATATATGTATGTATACTAAAAATATCAATACATATAGTTTTTAAAACTCCTACAGTCCTGTTAAAATTGGAAGTTGTGGCCACACCCGTTTTAGTACCTGTCATACAAAAAATCCCAGACATACCAAAGTGAAATAGCTCATAATATAACTAAATATACCAGTGCATAACTACATTACATTGCTCACAAAGTGTGGGTATACCTTAGTCGGCTTACCCGACTGAAATTTCTTACTTGTTTTATATGAATTTTTATGATATTCCCTCTTAAAGGCCTTCTGTACTCGAACTTATCTTATTTAATTAAACTTCTTCAGAATGAATATTACAAATTCTGTTTACGGTTTTTGCAAATTTACCTACAAAATCGATCGCAGTTTACGATAGATACAGTGGAAGGGAAGTGAGTGCCAGTGACCAAAATAAGCTTAAAAAATTTTCAGTGCGTGTTTTTGTATGATGTAAATTTTAATTGAGTATTTAAAATGAATTAAAAACTTGGAATTTAGATTTCTAATTTAATTAGTAGAAATACCATTTTTAAAACTGTGACTTCTTGTTGAAAAATAACGTCAACCACATCAATGTCTTTCGATTCCGGACATATATAAGTTAATCATTCACCATAGCCACTGTTACTCGCCAGTCCAAAAACCGTACTCGTCGTTTCATTTTTATTAATAGTATAGTTATATATCGTTCCATTTGTATTAATAGTCTAGTTTTAACTTATCACCTGTCAAGTAGTGACAGCTTGAATCATGACAACTGTTCAAATAGCGAGCAATTCAAAATGAAACCTCTTATTGGAAGACCCTTTAGGAAAAATGATTTCTTTGTCTAAAGTCAGATTAGGAAATTGTCACGATACAAACAATTTATCATACATTAATTGTTAACATGTTAAATTAACATACATTAATTGTTGTTTACAAAACGGTTCATGGTATATGTATGGTTACTACAATCATGTAATTGAATTTGAATTTATTTATCTTTCTATGCAAAAGATAATATTCTTATGTACATATAAAGCATGTGTGTTTATTTTTGTTATACATTTTATTACAATAACAAAAAAAATTAAATATAATAATGTTTAACCATTTTTTAATTGTAGAATAGTACTGATAACAATTGAATGGTTGCCGTAACCACGTTCTTGCTTGCGTAAATGAACATATGAATTATCATCTAAGGGTGTGTCCTTCTCCAATTGAAAAGGTTGATTTCTCTCTAAACACATCCAAGTAATAATAACCCGAGGCTCGTTGTTAACAAACTTGGACTTTCTTCTACGATAGACAAGTACATTGTACGAGTATGTGTATGTTTCGGTTTTCCTTTAGGACAGTTTGTCCCCATTCTTTGGTCATGGTTTGTGCAATTTGAGGAAAATGGAAAAGAAACATTCTGTTGCCAATAAAAGGAAAACATATTCTTAAGAACATAATGAACTTAATGATTTCCGAACATTCCACTGACAGCATCAGCCACCGGCCATCGGCCCAGCTAACGAGGAGTCCAATCCAAAGCGGAAAACGGGACTAAAGGAAACAGTGCTGAATGCTGCTTAAAATCGTTTTAGCAACAACTGACTCTAATGTAATGACTATACTTTAACTAATGTTAGTCGGATGTTATTGTTCCCATCCAAGCATTATGATAAGCCAAAAGTTCTCTCCTTAAGAGGACTAAGAAAAACATCCTCGAAACCAAAACCCCCGTTCATCCATCCGTCCCTCTGCCTTTCTGACTATCGTCTGTGTTGTGGTTTGTGAACATACACCCATTTAGTGTCACTTCTCTGAGTCGCACTCAGAACAATCTAACCAATTCATGTACAAAATTACAGGACACACTTCGTTCGACATGTATTCGCCTTCTTTCCAATTTTCGGTCTGAAGAGTGAAAATGCTCCATAATAATACTAAAATGATTCCATTTTATTAAGTATCTATGCTTAACGTCTGAGTAAAAATGGAATGTGGGGTGGGTGAGGGATTGGGGATGGCGGGAATGGGCAAATGGACATAATCCAATACATATAAATATAAGTATATACTCGTATATATATAATATTAGTGACTCATTTTGCAACGCTTCTAATTTGATCGCACTTTCGCTCATCATTGAGTTCAGTTTTTTTATATTTTCTGGATCTGGAAGATTTATCTTTAGCAGTTCGAAAATTTCCACATAACGACGAATCGAAAATATTATTAACTCGAAGTAAAGAGCCCTCCTATTCAATTTGGAAGTCGTGGCCGTCCACACTCGGCCCCCACATTTATCACTTTATTATGCAAGTAAATGTCATTTAAAAGTTTATGACAGTCCATGTAAAAGTCCATTTCCGAGTACTGAAATAGTTTGTACGAGTATTTGTTGCGTTCTATGGAACAAACCATCAGCAAAAACTATCCCCATGGAATTTGACTGGAACTTTTTGTGAATGCATTTTTATAATTGTTTCAAAATGACCTGGATACACAAGACCGACCAAAGGCTTGTCCCCACAATCCTTTCAAACGATCATACATAGAATTCTCGTCCATGGTATCTGGTTTATGGAAATTGTTTCCATACACCAAAAACCCCTCCCAAGTCCAACAAGCAAAAAAGATGACTCAGAGTGTACACCGACTCGTAAATGTTTGGGAAAAAAGGATTGTTTTCCAATTGCAAATACGTACAAGTGTTAGTGTGTGTGTGAATATGTACAAGTGCCTACAGGAGGGCCTAGTTTACTTCGCCCAGCTGTGGGATACCGAGTAGTGACGACACACGAACGTGGTCGATACTTGAGTATGACCGTGCTTTACGAGGCCTACCTTTTACAATGTAAACTTGGAAATACACACTAGCAGCAGTCGTGGCACTCGGTTAGTTTTTCATGGAGTTGCATGCTTTGACATTACCACCAGAATGGGTATCTTATCGTTATGTCAGCAGGAATAAAAAATGAACTGGCGGAAGCAACAGGAGCAGCAGCAGCAGCAGTTAAGGCAAAGGATGAACAACAATGACTACCACAAGCATTGTGTCGCATAACGTGGGCAATACGAAACTAAGCGTTATACCATTTGCCCATTGTTACGAGGAAATCCATAATACGAGTAATCCTTAATATGAAAAAAGGAGGAAAATGAGAAAATATAATCGCTGCCAGCGCACCTGCAGTCACATCCACAACTGTGAATGGGCCGCTTAAACAATCACTTTGTTCGGAAGCCGAAGGAAGGAGTCCGCCAGCACCGCTCTTTGGCAAAGGACAGTCCTTGCTCGTCGGGCTATGTACATTCCATGACACAGGAAAGTAGGAAAATAAAAGGACAATGACCAAGCGATTTATGGCTTCTCGTGTTACTAAAAGAACTGACACAATACTTAAACAAAGAAGACCGATCGACTAACCAACCGACCAACCGGCCAACCAACCACTAAACTCAGTGGCCACCGAAAACAATAAAAATAAAAATTAAATCGCCGATATCAGTTCACTTTTGGACGATCGAAGAAACGCGACATTCTGGGACAACATTCTCACGGAGCGGCCTATGACATGTACGAGTATGAGCTGGCCGATATGTCAGAGTGATTATCGCTCAACAACTACAACTGTGCTACAATTCCCGAAATATCTACACACTAAAGGCTTATCAATGTGTGAATAGTGAAATGGGAATTAAGAACACAGGTATTACGGCTACGTCATTTATCGTTGACATTGACAATTGGCCACTGTCATCATTAAAACGTTAACACACACACACAAACACTATCACACTATCAATCGCTTATGGACGGACGGGTGTTGGCAGTCTATCCGCCTGCCAGTCTGCCGAATGACTTAATTAGTGGAAACCGAAACAGAACAGAAACTGAAATCAAATTAACAGTGGCAGTCGCGTCGGCGGTTGTTGTGTCGGGCGGGCGGCCCCTTTGTTCGTGACATGTGATGAAATGTTTCTTTTGAAGTTCTCTTCTGCCTCCATTAAAACGTTTGTCTTGGACTACCTACCGCAGTCAAATGTTCACCCATTCACATGAAAAAGAGCGACAAAATACTCGTATGAACCAACTAACGTCACATTAGACGGCGATGAGATGACTTCAAGCCGCCACCGCTTCTGTTGACGGTGGACGGATGGATGGTTGGATGATGAGTGCTTTCGACGGAAATTGCCCCAAATGGTTGTGTGAGCGATTCGAATCTTTGAATTTTAAGTTCACTTTTTGAGATAAGCTAAATGGCCCTAAATGATATCATTAGTGGAAGTGGCATTACCACCGAATGCCTGAACGTCTATTCGCCCAGGCGTCTGTGTGTATGCGTGAGTGTGTCTGTGTGTGTATGAGTTCGATAATAGAATGTATTAATGGCAGGCAGTAAATTAATAATTTTCTATTATTTATCACTCCATCCTCTCGAGACGACGCCCATCCCAAGCGCCCAAAGCGCTGAGTAGTGAAAAAATGAATTCATAATCTTTATTATCGTCCAAAATAATGCTGGCACGCATTCGTCTGGCCATCCGGGATGGGGAAGGAGGCGGCCACAAGAAGGAGAAACAAATGTTTTCTGCTCAATTTGATGGCCACGACATGACAGCTTTACTTGAATATTGACGTAATTATTCACATTTATTGCAAGGAATACCATTAACTTTATGCCGAGTAGTTAATCATCTTTGTTTCAATGTCGGGACAATGGCTGAGGACGAGAGAGTCGATGGGTCGGTAGTGTTCTTGTCCTTTCTGAAATGGGAGCGGATGGAGGTTACCTGTGGACAGCGGTGTTCCCCGTTGAGTTGCTCGCTTTACATGGGCAGATCAGTGCCCCCGGAGTCTCCTGTAATTAGAGAGATTTATGCATTCATTAATCGGCCAAGTTGTGAGATTTGTTCTCCACGACTTGGACAGCAGTAAAAAAGCGCTCCTTGCTTCCAATGTTAGCTTAGTTACTTTACATTCTTGGGGAATAGGTAAAGTAACGTAAATTATTGTAAGGAGCTAAAATGACTGGAAGATAAATAAGAGCACTGTCTGCTTTCTGTGTGCCACAGTGGTTTATTGACAGACGAGAGAATCTAAAAGTTCTTAACTACTATGCGGGAACTTTAAGTAATGCATATCCTGAGAATTTTTAGTAAGACTAAATAAAAATTAATTTGTCCGTATGAGTGGCACGGGAACTAGCGTTTATTATTGTTTACAGAAAATTATCACATTCCATTATATACACGGAGGAACACATAGGAGTATTTTTTACATATTATATATTTCGGAGCAAATAAATTTTATTTGAAAATCAATACAATTTATTTGGAACGCATATATTAATATATTACAACAAAATATATTTGCGAATTGACTTTCACGAATAAAATATGTATTTACACACAAACAAAGTTTTTTTTTTAAAAGTAACCAAAAGGGACGTGTCAGGCTAAATATTTTCAGAATAAGAGATTAAATATCCACATGAGTATATAAACATCAGATAATTTTATAGTCGCTATATGATACGTAACTTCTATGGACATAATTGCGATTGGTTACACGCTGAAAAAAATCGCTTCTGTAGTATATTGTTCCAAACACATACGGCTTGAAACATACTCGTATATATGTTTTGGGTACACTCTAAACATATAATATTGGGTACACACAAAATGTATATATTTGGGAAAATATTATTCGAAACAAATCGTTGTTTACATCCTAATATGTTTTTATTTAGGACTATTATTTCCGAAATAAATATTTATTTGGACTTAAGAATTCAAAAAATACGTTAATTGTGTTAAATTTCTTTACTAATTCAAAGTTATTTTTTAGAAATTTCTAAAGTTCGTAAACATAATAAATAAAAATAATTTAAATCGTATAATCTTGAATCAAGATAAACAACTTGGAGGATTGACAAGAAATGATGATTTGGAATACTAAATCAGAAATTTTAAATTATTGATTTAAACAGAAGTTAGTGCTGTATATGGTATTGTAACTGGGAGGTACAATTCGAAACTAAAAAAAATTTATACTGAAATTCTAAAAAGTTTGCAAAAGTTTTGAAAATCATTTTAAATATAATATATTTGGATAAATTCCTAAACAATAATTTTATTTGTATATAGACACATATTTTATTTGAGAAAATTAGTTTGCAAACATATTTTGTAATAATATTTACAACAAATATTTATTTATTTTTCAAAAAAGGCGATTTTGCCCCGTGTGGTAATCCAAATTAAAAAATATCTTCAAAAATTGTTTCTGGAATCATGATATTTTGTAAAGTTTGATAACAATATTTCTTGAATCCAAAGTGTTGATGCAATATGTATGTTTGAAATTTTCGATGCAATATCTTTAGCGATCGCCTTATGAATATGAATATCTCATTAAATTAGTTAACCCTTACCAGAACAGCGAGCTGTTCTCCAAATGAGAATTTTGAGAAATAGTGTTCGATTGATGAAGTTTCTGGCGTAATAATGCAAAACGGCTTCCGGTATCAAACCGGTAAAATTTTTTATGTTCCTTATAGAAATGTGAATTTTGCAAATGTCCATAAATTAATCTCAGGGAATTTTAGTGTATAAGTAAACTTCCACATTAAGGATCATTCCAGCTTTTAAAGATATTATTGCCGGTTAGTTATCTGTTTATACTGAAGTTAAAGTTACTCGTCTTGAAAATTGTAAATGTTGAGTTATGCCACTCTTGAAGAAAGTAAGCGATATCATGTGTATGAAAAAAATTGGTCTGTAGATATTTCGTTTTCAATAAGATTAGGTATAGATATCGCTCATTCTTTGTTAGGTCACTCATATTGCAGTCAATTACACTTGTGCAAAACTTCAAAACAATTTCTGCAATGGTTTTTGGTTTGATAGATATATAGTTTTCATAAAAATTTGCAAATATTATGTAAATTTTATTTAACAACTCGAAATCTCGTGAAGAAATTCTCAACATTCATGTATCAGAGTCTGATTCTTCACAGTGGACATTTTTTTTTAAAATTTTTCATATTTGATTTTAAATTTTTGCATTTTTGAAAGGCATAATAACGAACCCTCTCCCCCCAGGTCGCAGCCCTTTGTTTAATCTTAATGCCAGAAAATAAACCATTCTGAAGTGTAATTGAAATATCATTAGAAGCAAAATAAGTTTGATTCTTTTAAAAACTGGACCAGATAACTGGCCAGCAATATTTTTTAGACACGTCATTGCAGTTGACTTTTTTCTTGCAAATTGGCGATGATATTTCGGTGTCGAATATCTCATTAAACGTGAAATTATGAATTATGACACGAAACGTTGCCGGTGTTTCGGGCTCATTAGCACATAGAACTTTTGGTGGTTGCGAGATGTTGTGATGAGTTTTGGGAGGTCTGAGTCTGGAATTATGTATGGGACATATGTTATGCCTACCGACCTCCCAGCCAACGTCGGCACCGTTAGCTTCCCCTTTATAAGGCTAAACTCAAACTCATTAGGGCAATAACTTTGCTCGTTATAAGTCCACAGATTTTCATTAACAAATGTTTGTTTGGCTGTTGTTGCTTTCAGAAACAAGTGTTGTTATATTCATACTTTTTGTTTTTATTTTTGTTTTTTTTTTTTCTTTGTTGTAGTTGTTGAAAATACCTCATCAACATGATTGTTGCTGTTGTTGGTTGTATTGCCATCGCATCCAAAAATAAAACAAACAAAAAGTACGTGCACAATGGAACGAGACCATATTCATGCATGCAAATACATATCGCGAAAAAGAAAGTCACAACTCAAAATATTTTTTTTTGAGTTGGTCATACTAAATTGTCCTACATGTTAATATCTATAAGCTGATCCACGATTTAAATCAAACTTAAGCGAAATGTTATATTTCTAATTGTGACGTTCTTTTTTTTAAATGAGCGATATGTAATTACGTCTTGGCATATACGAGTACATACATTTATTTCTTACATTTACTATATGGGAGGAAATCGCCATTTTTGATATGTTTGAATTCAAAGAAAATATAAATTGAACCAAAATTTTTAAATCCTATTAATACTATAAAATCGTTTGTTTGTCTGTTTGTTTGTCTGTCGCCACATCACGCCTAAATGGCTGAACCGATTTTCTTCAAACTTGGCGAACAGACAGACCAATACTCGGAAATTAAAATAGGCTACTTCGATTTTCCGCCAAGTGATTTTCAACCACTTGACCGTTGAGGCTCCTGTTCGAGCTAGAGAGCGACAATTTTTCATTAATATATCCATGAGTATTGTATAAACCACTGGCTACCCACGTAGTCATTTTTCGGCCTGTGGTCAGTTCTAGCGGTATCAAAATTTTAGTATTATTTTGCAAATATGATGTACTCTACTTGGCAAATATGATCGCAAAAATTATTATCAATTCTCAGACTGTGGTCAGTGTGACCAAAACAATTTTCATTATTTCACTGATTTTAAAAGTTCCTTATGAGCAAATAATCTTAAAATATATATTTACATACCGACCTTAAAGGAGATGGGAAGACAGCTATTTGATGTCCAGCCTGAGGTCAAAACGGGCATAAAACCGCGTCTTAGAATTTCTAAAGCCTTTTCAAAATATATCACTCACCACGTACTGCGGTAGCACATCTAAGTTTTCAATTCGGTCAATTATCAGAAAGCAATTTTCAGCCATTCATCACCTTTAAGAGTTATGTATATAACGGGTGATCCAAGTAGAGATTCTCTTTCCAATAGCCTTTTTTTGACAGATCACGTGTGAGTCGTGTCATGCTGTCAGGTTATTTGTATACCCTCACTTTAGTGTGACGAGGGTATATATCATTTGCTACGGAAAAAAGTGTAACACATCGAAGGAGTGACCTAAGACCCCAAGTATGTTCGGCGGAAATCCGTTTTGGGACATTTTAAGTCGAATGAGCAATGTCCGTCCGTCTGTCTGTCTGTCTGTGTGTCTGTCTGTCTGCTGGCTGGTGCGCACGATAACTCTCGAAAGGAGTAACCGATTGACTTAAAATTTCGTATGTGGCAATATTTTTTCCTATCTCCGGCTAAGTTCAAAGATGGGCCATATTGGTCCACTCCTTCTGGTACCTCCCCCACAAAGGGTTAAAATGTTGTGAAATATTGATTCTTTAATAACTGCTATTATACGTATTCGAATCTTCTGAAATTCCACACATAGTATTAGTTTGTTAGTCGCTATCAACTCGAGGAAAATGGGCGAAATTGCCACGCCCATTTTGGTACCTCCCACACAAATGCACCATTTTGCACTAAAAGTTAAAAGCTTATAACATTAATACCAGTGTTTAGAAATACTTGAAATTTTGTACAGTGTAATGCTTTTATAGTGCCTACAGTCCAGTGAAAAATGGGCGTTATTTCCGCGCCCCTTTTGGTACCTCCCACACAAATGCACCATTTTGCACCAAAATTTAACAGCTTATAAAATTAATACCAGTGTATAAAAATACTTGAAATTTTGTACAGCGTAATGTTTTTATAGTGCCTACAGTCCATTGAAAAATGGGCGTTATTGTCACGCCCCTTTTGGTACCTCTACCACAAAGGTTCCATTTTGCACCAAAAGTTAACAGTTTATAACATTAATATCAGTGTATACAATTACTTGAAATTTTGTACAGTGTAATTCTTTTATAATGCCTATAGTCCAGTGAAAAATTAGCGTTATCACCACGCCCCTTTTTGTACCTCCCACACAAAATGGCCAAATTATACCACAATTTAATATCTCAACGTTAATATACCAGTCCATATAAACGGTTACAATTCGACACAGTGCAATGTATTTAAAGTATCTACTGTTCAGCGAAATATAGGTGCATTTCTTAAACCCCTTCTGGTACCTGCCACAAAAATTTACAGAATAATGTGTGTAATATTCAATATTACATTACTCACAAAGTGAGGGTATACCTTAGTCGGTTTACCCGACTGAAACTTTCTTACTTGTTCTTAAGTATTGTTTGGCATTTCATCATGGAAAGACTTACGCCTGAACAACGTTTACAAATCGTTCAACTTTATTACGAAAATCCACGTTCTGAGAGGAATGTGCTTCGTGCACTTCGCTCAACTTATTGTCAACATAATCGGCCTACTGAGCGTACTATTCGCAACACCATCACCCATCTTGAGACCCTGCATTCATTATTGGATAATATTCGACCGAATAGACCTCGTCCAGCACTCAGTGAAGAAAATGTAGCGGCCGTAGCTGAGAGTGTACACGAAGACCGTGGAGAGTCGATTCGGCGCCGTTCGCAGCAACTCGGACTGACGTATGGAACGACTTGGCGCAGTTTACGTCGAGATCTTATATTGAAAGCATACAAAATACAGCTTGTGCTAAAACTGAAGTGCCCGACCTTCCCAAGCGACATCGCTTCGCTCTATGGGCTCTTTAAAAGTTCCAAGAAGATCCGACGTTTTCGAGCCAAATTTTGTTCAGCGATGAGGCCCATTTCTGGCTCAATGGGTATGTAAACAAGCAAAATTGCCGCATTTGGGACGAAAAGCAACCTGAAGAGATTCAAGAGCTGCCACATTATCCAGAAAAAAACAACGGTTTGGTGTGGTTTGTGGGCCGGTGGAATCATCGGTCCATAATTCTTCAAAAATTATGCCGGTGAGAACGTAACGGTCAATGGCGACCGTTATCGTGCCATGATAACCGACTATTTGATGCCTGAAATTGAAGCTGGTGATCTCGGCGACATTTGGTATCAACAAGACGGCTCCACTTCCCACACATCGCATCAATCAATGTATTTATTGAGAGAACTCTTCGGTGAGCAGATAATTTCACGTTTTGGGCCGGTCGATTGGCCACCAAGATCGTGTGATATCACACCGTTAGACTTTTTCCTGTGAGGATATGTAAAGTCTAAAGTTTAAGCGGACAAACTCGCTTCGATTCAGGCCTTGGAACAAAACATCACGCGTGTCTTTCGCCAGTTACCAGTCGAAATGCTCGAACGAATTTTTAGGTCCTGATTTTTCATTCAATAACACAAATACATAATACTAAAGTCTTTAGTAGCATTAAAACTGACTACGGTCTATACACGCTGAAAAAAATTGCTTCTGTAGTATATTTTCCCAAACATATTCAGCTTGAAATATACATATGTTTAGGGTACACTCCAAATATATTATATTTGACACATACAAATATTATATGTTTGGGAGGATGTTGTTCTAAACAAAAAATTTTTCCCACCCTAATATGTTTTTATTTGGAACTATTATTTCCGAAATAAAAATCAATTTGTGTTTAAATATTTTGGCATTGTATCCATGTATTAATTTAAAGGGAAGTTTTCTGTTTTTCAGAAGTTCAAAGCGTAAATTTTTAGAAATTTGATATGTTTGTAAAATTCAATTAAAACTTAGATTCTACACGGGGCAAAATCGCCTTTTTTGATATGTTTGAATAGAAAGAAAATATATTTGGAACACTAATTTTTAAATATTATATATTTCTGAGCAAATAAATTTTATTTGAAAATCAATAAAATATATTTGGAACTCGTATATTAATATGTTACAACATATAATATTTGCAAACTAAATTTCTCAAATAAAATATGTATTTGAATACAAATAAAATGATTGTTTAGGAATTTCTCCAAATATATTTTATTTAAAAAAGATTTTCGAAACTTTTTGTTGAATTTTTCGAATTTAAATTTTTTTTTGGTTTGAACCTCCCATTTATGATACCAAATGCAGCAATATCTTATGTTTTAAACCAAGCATTTAAAATTTCTGAGTATTCCAAGCCATCATTGGTTGTCAATCCTCCAAGTATATATTTCGATCCAAGATTATATGATTTCAATTATTATTATTTTTTATATTTAAGACGTTAAAATTTTTGAAATAATTAACTTTGATTTACTGAAAAATATAACACAATTTAGATATTTTCTGAATACTTAAATGAAAATAAATATTTGTTTCGGAAAAAATAGTCCAAAATAAACACATTGGGATGTAAACAAAGATTTGTTTAGAACAACATCTTCCCAAATATATAATTTTTGTGTGTACCAAATATTATATGTTTATAGTGTATCCTAAAGATATATATGTTTCAAGCCGAATATGTTTGGGACAATATATTACAGGATCGATTTTTTTTCAGCGTGTATAATCTTTCGTAACTATAAATTGCATTGATGGATGGACAAAAAGTGATGAATTGAAATATTTATTAATTAAAAAATAGCTCTATAAGATAAAGCTAATGCTGCTTATGAGATTTTTAACTATAAAGAATAACACTAAATTTAGGAAACACTAACTAAAGTTCGAAAAATTCAGCAAAGTTTTAAAAGCCTTTTTTAAATAAAATATATTTGGAAACTTCTTAAACAATAACTTTGTTTGTGTGTAAACACATATTTTAATTGTGAAAGTTAATTCGCAAATATATTTAGTTCTAATATATTAATATATGCGTTCCAAATAAAATTTCTTGATTTCCAAATATAATTTATTTCTTCACAAACATATAATATTTAAAAAAATGGTTTCCAAGTATATTCTCTTGCGATTCAAACATATCAAAAATGCCGATTTCCCCCCGTGTATATATAAATAATAAACAAACATATAGTTACATTATGATCGGCCTATGGTCAAACAGACAAAAGTATTTTAGAAGCAAAAATATCTGTTTAATTTTTTCGTCTTCGTGTTATAGTCGGTGCAGACGTGATCAAATAGAATATGAGAATCATTGCTACTTGAGAGATTTTTCAAATAATTCAGTGGTGGACGTCCAATGACCGGTTTAATATAAGTATTATTCGAACATGGTTTTCTCGATGTCGTATCTTTCTTTAACATAGTTTTTCGGAAAGTCAATCTGAATATTTTTGACGAAAATTATCTTCCTTTCTACGACACACGCTGAAAAATAAATCGCTTCTGCAGTATATTGTCCCAAACATGTTCTGCGTGAAACATACATATATTTAGGGAACACTTCAAATACATAATATTTGACATACACACAAATATTATATTTTTGGGAGGATGGTGTTGTAAACAAAAGTACGTTTTCATCCTTTTTTCATTTGGATATAATATTTGCAAAACAAAGATTAATTTCTATTTATGTATTTTATTTAAAGACAAATTTTCTTTTTTTCAGATTAGGAAAAATTGAAACTAAAATTCGAAATATATATAATAAGAAAAATTCTGAAACAATAACTTTGTTTGTGTGTAAACACATATTTTATTTGTGAGTCAGTACGCAAATAGATTTAGTTCTAAAATATTTATATTTGTGTTCCAAACAAAATTTCTTGATTTTCAAATACAATTTATTTGATCACATATATATAATATTTAAAAATGTTGGTTACAATTATATTTTCTTTCAATTCAAACATATCAAAATATTTCTGATTTTGAATCATAATACATCAGATGATAATTGCATAGAGAGTCGACAATCTTAAATTAATTATTTCTCCGCAACATGAATTTTTTTTAAATTGGAAAGATTATTATTTGAAATGGTCGTTAACAAGAATATCTTGCATTTATTTTCACACAATTAGGAACACATAGATGCAAATGAAACTTTGTTTCCAAAAAATAGAACCAGATAATAACCAGTATGTAAAGACAGATATCTTATAGTCGGCGGGGCCGATTATAAGATACCTCCCTAACAATACGAAAATGGGCACTGCGATAATAATTTTTAATAATTGGTTTCGATTCACTTAAAAAAGTACCTGTTCTCAAGACGTGTTCCAAGGAGTTGATCATAATAAAATAGATCTGAAATGATAACCTTTCTACAATTTTATTTTTGTATGCATAACCTAAACAGACTTTCTTCACATTGGATCAAAGCCTAATTTCTGCCATATTATAGAATGATTGGACGTAAAATACATGTTTGTGAATTTATATATACATCGTTATGGATAGGTATTATCCATTTTCTTGGTCTATTTCGTTTGTTAAATCAGTAACAAATTTTCGTGCAAATCGAACCCTATAATTTGCAAAGTGTACAGGGTATATTTCCTGAATGGTTCCTAAGATGTGTTCCTCGGTGTTTAAACCATTTATTACGGAAGGATTCAAATATCTTTTAAAAATGTCTTTAATTTTTTCAGATGTAAATTCAGGTTCGATTATCAGATGTCTATGTTATGTGGGAAAAATAATTTGAAATTGATGCGATGATTCAAAAATAATTGGTTCTTGAACATATTTATGGGCTCATTTGCAATTTGTATTAAATTTTCAGAGGAACTATCATCACTATTAACTGCAGTAGTCAAAACATTAATTTCGTCGTGTTGTGGCAACCTTGACAAGACGTCAGCAACAACGTTTGACTTTCCGGGTATATCGTGCATTTCATAATTGTATTCTTCTACTATTGCTTTCCACCTTTTTAATTTCGGATTATTATTTTTGTTGCTTAATGCAAATGTTAGTGGTTGGTGATCTGTAAAAATGTTTATCTTCGCCCCTCCGTATAAGTAGGAAGATGTGAAAAAAATTATAAATTGAATGAATTTAAACATTTATCGTGTTAACTTATATATTGGGGGGCTATATCCAAATCTGAACCGATTTGGCAGTTTTTTTTCACCCGATGTGGCCAACTTTGAGGCCCTCTAGCTCCGCCCTGTCTGGCATGTCTGACTTCTCTAACACCTCTTCATCCACCATTCCAACTTTGGTCGCAATCGGTTGTTTGGTTAAGAAACGGTCAAACTATTTCCCCTTTTTGAATTCGTACCACTGTGCAGTGTTTTGCTAAAACAGACGAAAATTGTCAGACTAGTCTCGGTATTTCGTCCATAACTTTTACAAATATTGAGTCTCACAAAAACTGTTTACTGTTCTGGAGAGTGCGACGAATATTCTGTGAAGGAAGAGCAATTTTTTCTACAAAGGTTTTTCAAAAAAAAAGCTCGTAAAAATTTTTCAAAAAAAATTTAAAAAAAAAATTACATAAATTACGCATTACGAAAAAATCGGTTCTGCGGATCGAGAGCAAACACAAGTTTCGTAAAACACAAAAACTAATTTTTTAATTTTTTCAAAAATTAAAATGCCCACAACATTTTTTCAAAAAAAATTAAAAAAAGGATATGGTAGCGTGATCTTATTTTACCTATCTGTAACTGCTTATAAAAATTGGTGAAGGGTATCATATATAGTATCATATCCTGCTCGACTTTAGCCTTTTCTTACTGCTTTTTATTACATTTAATGTTAATGAATTTCCTTCATTTTGAGTTGTCGACATTTCCAAAATAGATTTCAAAATATATCAGTACAGAGAAAACTAAAAAAACTTTCTCCTGAAAAAAGCAAATTTGTTGGTTAGTTTTTTTTTGGCAGTTAGGACTCGATATGTTTCGAGCGGAATATTTTTGAAATAATGTTCTACAGAAGCAATTTTTTTCAACGAGTAAATATGTAATATTTTGTTTTATATTGTAGCTATATGTCTACATATTTCTGCCAAATATTTGCCACTGTGCACGGCGGGTTTGCTTTAACTTTAACTGGTAGGGTGCTGACGAATTATCCTTAAAATGAAGATTTGTGTTGTTCTTTTGACATGCACATACATAATATGTCTGTATATATACGATATGGTACATATGTAATATTTACTAGTACTACTTCGGATCCTGAAGTAGTGATTGCACAAAATATCATTCATGTGGAAGGGGAGCACAGCGAACTAAGCACAATAATGAAAAATAATCCAAACGGAGGAGAAGTTAACTCTCATGGAAATCACATACACGTCTTCTAAGAGCACAAAAGCGGAAGAACTAACAAAGAACCGGGCCACACCATTCATTCTGTAGGGGATTTGTCAATTCTTAGACAAGTACATATTGGATGAACTTTTGGGTTCCCCACAGTCTTTGTCTAGCATTTTCTGCAGTTGCCTAAACTCGACACATTCCGGATGTCGATAGTCCACAAAGAAAGAAAATGAAAGGACCAATCACTTCATTCGGGTATATGTACCTACGAGTACATATGTTTGTACGAATATATTATTTGTAGCACTTGGATCCTTGAAGGGACGGAACAAGCATCTTCAATGAGGCTGAGTATCATTCGTGTCTCTTTATGAGTCACTTAGAAATGAGAACGCATATAGTCCTGTAAAAATCGGTATATCGACATTTGGACAATGTTTGTACTAACCACGGCACCCTTTCCTCAAATACAAGACGCGTAATTCAGTAGAGATGTTTGAGAATATACACTCTGAAAAAATCGTTTCTATAGTATATTGTCCCAAACATATTTTTGAAACATATATATGTTTAGGAAATAAATATAATATTTGGAACACACGAATATTTTTTGTATGGAAATATGTTATACAAAATTCATTATATTTTGAATCCTAATATAATTAATTTTTTCGAAACAAAGTATTATTTGCATCTAAGTAATTTAGAAGGGCTGCTAATTTCGTGAAATATAATGCAAAATATGGCTAATCTCTTCTTTGATGTTCATATTTCAAAATCTGTTTTAAAATGATGTCAAATGCTTAGAAATTAAAAATGTGTATAGTAAAAACTTAAAACCTGGCAAATGCTACTTATGATATTCTAAACTGTTAATTACAAATCAAAATCAATGAAAAATTAAAAGTGAAATTCGATAATTTCAGAAACGCTTTTTAAATAAAATATATTTGGAGATATTACGAAACAATACTTTTGTGTGCACGTTAACACATATTTTATTTGAGGAAATTAGTGTAAAAACATATATCTGTAATATATTAATATATGCGATCTAAATAAATTTAATTGTGTTGTGTATTTGCATCTAAGTAATTTAGAAGGGCTGCTAATTTCGTCAAATAAAATGGAAAATATGGCTCATCTGTTCTTTTATGTTCATATTTCAAAATCTGTTTCAAAATGATTTCAAATACTTGGAAATTAAAAATGGGTTTTATTAAATACTTAAAACCTGGCAAATTCTACTTATGCAATTGTAAACTGTTAACTACAAATCAAAATCAATGAAAAATTAAAAGTGAAATTCGATAATTTCAGAAACGTTTTTAAATAAAATATATTTGGAGATGTTACGAAACAATACTTTTCTGTGTACGTAAACAAATATTTTATTTGAGGAAATTAGTGTGAAAATATATTGCTGTAATATATTAAAATATGCGATCTAAATAAATTTCATAGTGTTTCAAATAAAATGTATTTGTGCCTAAATATATATTATAAATTATTTAATATATTGATTTTTTCCGTGTACCTACATATATTCGGATACATCTCTGGCCTAAGTAGTCGCACTCGGTGCTCAATTACATAATTGATTATATGACTGAACGTACTGGATTCAATCTGAAAGTAATCTGCGATTTTTGCTGGGTGTAAAGGCCTCGTGCCGGGTTCGTTGTCTTTTCAAGAGAATATTCTCGTTCCAAGCACAACGAAAAAAGTGAAAATAAGAACAAAAATGTAAAGCATGTCAACAAAGAGGATTCAAATGCGAAAAACAAAATCTCCCCTCCGTTTTATTATCACAACTCATATTTTCATCTAGGCCTCGACAAGGAAAGCATTCCCTTTTTCATTTTTGTTCGGTTTGTTTTCAACAGTCATGGAAAACGAGTATGGAAAAGGCAGAAAAAAACACTGGAGGCACAAAGCATGTGAAAAAAGAAAGTAACATTAAAGCCGAGTGCTTAAGAAGGTTGCTTAGCAAGACGAGTGCATTTAGTTACGACAGGGTGCACTGCAGTCTCATCAATCCCGGGCTTTATAAAAAACGCTTTGTGAAAAGTCATCAACTTAAATTTAGGATATATCCGCCGGTAAATATCGCCGTTTCATACAGGGACAAAAATATCCACTTTTAATATGTTTGAATTTGTAAGTAATATATATTTTTGAACAAATATTTTGTTTGGAACAACTAAAAATTAAAAGCCAGAAAGCAAAGACTCTAAAGTCGCGCCAGGCCGTCTGAATAATACCCTCCACTATTGTTTGGCAACAAATACACAGATAACCATTATTGCAATTACAGTTGCAATTAAATAGAGTACATTTATACATTCCAGGCACATAGGTTAACAAAGAGCCGTTTATACGGGACTTAACTTATCAAAAAATATACCTATATACCCCCTTTTCACGAGAGACTGAATGAATGCAATATGAAGTATAAAAGCTTAAATTTCCGCATAATCTAGAGCGTCAAGAAGTGACATCGGTGGGAACCTTTTTTATGGGGGCTATACCAAAACATGGGTCGACGTACCAGGTTTTTACTAGGGACGATTAGGTCCAAAATAAAGTAAAAATTCTTAAATTTCAGCTAAATCCAAAAAAGAACCATATTCACTAGGGACGATTAGGTTTAATATAAAGTGTAAATTCTGAAATTTAAGCCAGATAAATTGACAATGTGTTCCCTAGAGTGTCAATAAGTGACATCAGTGGGGACCTTTATATGGGGACTAAATCAAAACGTGGATCTCCCTGATCTAAGGAATGCCTCTGTACAAATTTTCGTAAAGATCGCTTATATTTGCGTGCACGTCGCAAATTTCATTACAGTAATAAATGGACAGACGGACATGACTAAATAGACTTAAAGAGTGATTATATGCGGATCGTTATAATAAACTACGGGTACATCTCTTTGTTTTTTAGGCGTTGCAAACAAATGCACAAAGTCATATTGCCCTGTACCACAGTGTGGCGTCTAAAATAAACCATAAAGTCAACCAAACTATCGACTTTTTATGTAAAGGCAGTTTTGAGATAACTGGTATATCTGGATATACATATATATGTGATCAATTTATTAAGATTAATGTCCTCCTAACAAAGTAATCCTGGGCTTTCTGGGGTCCAACTGGAAAAGCTGGGAGTCTATGTGATTGGTCCAAAAATGGGCGTGATTGTACCAATGGGCGTGGTCCCATCCATATAAACAAAATTTTGAAATTGAGATATCGTGTGAGCGGGACTGCTGTAATTTTGTGTCTATGTATCTGGTGGCAGTCTACGTGATTGATTCAAACGTAGGCGGGGTCGGACCAATGGGCGTGGCCCCGCTCATTTAAAACAAATTTGGAAATTGAGATATCTTGAACAATTTGTTAGCGAGATTGCTATAATTTTGTGTATATGGATTTGGTGGCAGTCTACGTGATTACTCCAAAAATGGATGAGATCGGAAATCTGAAATCTGGGGTAACAAAGTGGACCAGGTCGGCTAGTACAGGGCCGAGCGCAGGATTTTGTTTTGGGGGGTTTTCACATATGGTACCCAATATTTTTCTATTAAAACTCGATGGTAGCCATTAACATTAAATAATACTTAGGTAATACATTCAATATAAATTATTCAAAGACAAAATTATACTGCGTCTACCCTGGGTATTTTTGAGAAAAAAATTTACTTCCGAAAATTAATGTGTAACTTAACAAAAATGTTCGACACATCTTAAACTATTTTTAACGTTTCTGTATATAAATATTATATTAATTGAGTTAATTTAAACAATATATTAATTTTATTAATCTGTGGGTTTGTTTGTATATTGGTTTGTTTAGTATAGACGTCAAAACGGCTGGACCGATCATCTTGAAATTTTCACAGAATGTACATACACGTGTAGGGGGTGCTGAATATAGGATACTTGAATTATCGATATATCAAGCGGACGTGGATCCGCCCATATGGGTCAAATTTTGATATTGAGAATTTTTTTTAGCTAGAGTGCTGAAATTTTGTGTGTACGCATTTAGTGGCAAATTATGTGAATTTTCCAAAAATGGGCGGAATCGGACCAATGGGCGTGGCCCCGCCCATATAAGCCATATTTTGAAATTGAAATATTTTCCACAATTCATTAGCGAGAGTTCTGCAAGTTTGTGCATATATGTATCTGGTGGCATTATGAGCGATTGGTAAAAAAATTGGCCGGGATCGGACCAATGGGCGTGTCCCCGCCCATAAATTGTGAGATATCTTGCACAATTTATTAGCGAGAGTTCTGTAATTTTGTGTGTAATATCTGGTGGCATTCTACGCGATTGGTCCAAAAAAGGACGGGATCGGGCAAATGGGCATGGCTCCGTCCATATAGGCCAAATTTTGATATTGAGATATCTTACACAATTTGTTAGCGAGAGTGCTGAAATTTTGCGTATATATATCTGGTAGCAGTCTGCGTAATTGGGCAAAAAATGGGCGGCATCGGACCAATGGTCAAATTTTGAAATTAAAATATCTTACACAATTTGTTAGCGAGAGTGCTGAAATTTAGCGTATAGGTATCTGGTAGGAGTCTACGTGATTGGTCCGGGATCGGATCAATGGGCGTTGCCTCGCCCAAAAGGCTAAATTTTTAAATTGAGATATATTGCACAATTTATTAGCGAGAGTTCTGTAATTTTGTGTATATGTATCTGCTGGCATTCTACGCGATTGGTCCAAAAATGGTTAGGATCGGATCAATGGGCGTGGTCCCGCACATATAGGCCAAATTTTGGAATTGAGATGCAGGGTGGTGAATATTGCTACATTAAGAAACTCAAATAACTTTTTTTTCAGTGTATGGAATTCAGTTTTCTTTTATTCATGTTAAAGCTCATTAAATTTAATTAAATATAGCTTAATTTGTTTTAAAAATAATGGAATTTAAATGCCCCCCTGCTCGTTGATGCATGTGCGACATCTTACCAAAAAGTTGTTCATTACTGCTTGGAGAGTTGAGACGGGAATAGCCGCAATTGTTTCTCGAATGGATTGCTTTAGTTCATTCAAATTTGTTGGTTTTGCTTTGTAGACTTCCTGTTTGCAATAACCCCACAAGAAAAAGTCAGGTGCAGTAAGGTCAGGCGACCTGGGGGGCCAACGGAATGTAGAGTTTCTGGATATCAGCTTATTGGGAAATTTTAGCCGCAATTCCACCATTTGAAGCATCTTCTGGCAAAATTCCAAGCGAATCGGGAAGTCTGCTGAGTTCACTTTGTTGGCCATTTGAATTTTATATGGGAATAACTCCAAATCTTTGTGCATAATTGACTGCAATGACTGTCTGCTTATACCCATTTGAGCAGATAAGGTTCTTGTCGAAACTCTTGGATTGTTTTGTATAGCATCATCGAACTGAAGGGTTTCGATGGCAAGGTCTTCTGTTGACTGTCCCATGCTCGGAAAAATTGTTAACAAGTCTCTTTATGGTCCATCTGCTCTTAGGATTCCCGCCAAACGTGCCCCTATACTCTCTTTGAACCGAAACTACGGACTTCAGTGCGTAATAGCGGCGGACAATCCACATTCTTGTTTCAGTGTCCCAGTTATCCATTTTTGTTAAATCTAAAAATCAATCTGCAAAATAAAAAAATAAACCAGATTCACTAAATAGAAAAAAGGTTATTAAATTTTTTTTTGGTAGCAGCTTTCATCAGCCACCCTGTATCTTACACAATTTGTTAGCAAGAGTGCTGACATTATATAGACTGACATATAGGCTAAATTTTGAAATTGAGATATCTTACACAATTTTTTATTAGCGAAAATGCTGTAATTTTGTGTAAAAATTTTGAAATTGAGATATCTTGCACAATTTTTAAGCGATAGTGCTGTAATTGTGTGTATATGTGTCTGGAGGCTGTCTACGTGATTGACACAAAAATTGGCGGAATAGGACCGGTAGGTGTAGCCCAGCCCCTATAAGCCAATATTTTAAATTGATGTGTCTTGCACAATTTGTTAGAGAGTGCTGTAATTTTGTGTACATGTAGCTGGTGGCAGTTTAGGTTATTTGTCCAAGAATGGACGGGATCGGAAAATGGGCGAGTTCGCACCAATGGGTTTGGTAAAAATAGGTAAAATTTGATTTCTAGCACAATTTGTTAGCGAGGTTGCTGTAATTTTGTGTATATGTATCTGGTGACAGGCTACGTGATTGGTAAACAAATTGGAGGGATTGGACCAATGGTACACGGAGGAAAAAAACGGCCTCTGTAACATATTGCCCCAAACATATTTTGCAGGCAACATATATATGTTTGGAGCAGCTCCCAAACATATTATGTTTGGGGTAGCGGTAATGTTCCCACACATTTATATGATTGTATGTAATCATATATATGCTTATGTCCAAACATTTATATGATTGTGTGTAATCATATATATGCTTATGTCCAAACATTTATATGATTGTACGTAATCATATATATGATTGCATTTAATCATGTATATGATTGTATATTGTTGTTTTTTATCAAAAGTCTGAACCCTTTGTGACGCACCTATAATATATTTATAAAATTCTAGTCTAATGTTCCATTAATTATCCATTATTCGGACTGCGGACTATGCTACTTTTCTTTCAACTTGGTTGGTAGCTCCGTTGATCCACCCCATTGACTGAAAAACGTCAACACCTTATACCACTGGCTATATAGAGTCAACGAGAATTATATGCACAGCGTGTATTTTAATTTACTTTCATGTTACACCCGAAACAAGAAAGTATAAGCATAGCCATATATTCATTCTGACTGGCTGTGGCTGTCAATGGTTGTATGTGGGTGCGTGCGTGTGTTCGCTGTGATGGCTTAGCACAGTGGTGATGGTGGATGCTCTATGAGTCACATAATTGGGCTCTCAGAGAGTAATACTCTCTAAAAATCTAAAAAATATGCTCTAATATATTATTTTTACCAAAAATATGTTAGGACACAATCATATCGTTTTATAATATGCTAGAATTTTGCCCCGAACATATTATGATTGTGTACAAACATAATATGTCTACCCACAAACATATATATGATTGTGCCCGTCCCAAACATATTTATGATTGCATCCAAACATATTTTTAACATATTTTTTTCTCCGTGTAGTGACCCCGCCCACATGAGCCATGTTTTGAAATTGATACTGGCATATCTTGAGAAATTTGAGTTAGAGGGATTGCTGAGGTTTGTGTATATGTATTTGGGGGGCAGTCTACGTTATTAGTCCAAAAATGGACGGGATCGGAAATCTGAAATCTGGGGCAACGAAGTGGACCGGGTCCAGCTAGTGTTTTAATAAATTGATACGGCGAGGCGAAATAACAAATCGTCTAATAGTATATAATGTCTCGATGAATATTGAAAAAAAAAATTGTCCCCACTTTTTTGAAAGCATAACTTTCTTGACTCGTAATTTTTCACAAACAATATTTGACAAAATTGTAGCCAAGGTAAATCTGAACAACTTTTTGTGAACATATCAATACAATCTGCACGTATCTAGGCACCCTGAATAGCTCCAAAAAACCATGGGGTTTCACACATGGTACCCAATTTTTTTTATTAAATATCCATGCTTGAATACATATATTTATAGTCATTTTCCTGACATTATTGTTAGATCTGACAATCGTGTGTACATAGCTTGACAAATACTATTCATTTAATTTTGAACACGATATAAGAATATATTTGCATTGCATTTCGTGGTGAATTTGGTAAGTGGCTATTCAAGGCTCTAAAATTGCAAGCATTTTAAATATGTAGTTCCATTTGAATTGATTCTGTCTGTATCACAACTTAGTGCTAAGCCTTGTCGACCACAAAGGACGACTGTTTGAACTATTGCTGCTTTTCATGAATTTGTAATTGTTTATCGATTGACGCTGTGGCTTGGTTATCTACTTAGATCCAATTTCAGCATTCAATACACTGTTTCTATGGTGTTCGAGTGATGAGTGGTGCCGAAATACTTCAAGTGGTTTTTTACACCACCCACCATAGGATGGGGGTTAATTAATTTGTCACTCCGTTTGTAACAGCTCTAAATATTGATCTGAGACCCCATACATTATATATTCTTAATCGTCGTAAAATTCCAAGACGATTTAGCCATGTCCGTCCGTCTGCTGTAATCACGCCACAATCCGTAATAATAGAGCTAGGTTGGTCAAGTTTGGTAGAAGCCTTATCGGTCACATGGCAGTTTGTATTCTATTTTAACAAGATTCATAACAGCAAAAATTTTACAAATCGGTTCATATTTTGTTAAAGTCACCATATAGAGGTCGCTCTAAAATATACGTATTTAAGCCATAAATACCACATTTTCGAAGCATTTGAACTGAATCTTTGCAGTTTGTATTTAATTAAGCCAAGAGAACATTGCAGTAAAAATGTGTTACATCTGTTCATATTTTGTTATAGTCCAGCTGTAGATTTTCCTCCCAAAAAGGCGTATTTAAGCCATAAACACCACATTTTCTAAGAAATTTAGCTGACACTTCTATTCTATTTGGGAAAGAATTCATCTCAAAATCATCAAAGTAAAACCAAATTTTAGTTTGCAGTAGACCCCGTGTAGAGGTAGCTCTCAAATATAATATTTTAAGCCATAAATACCACGTTTTCAAGTGAAGAGTATGGCTAAAGAATTTGCAGCGTTCGTTTTTTAAAAATTTGCTTATACAAAAAATATCGTTTCATGATTTGCTCCATATCCAAAGATTTTTTAAGAAATAAAATTTAATGTAACCCATAGTGGAGGGTATATAAGATTTGGCATGGCCGAACTTAACGCTTTTGCTTGTTCTAAATGATCTTGATACCAGTCACATTTTCTGGATAGTATAGACTTTGCCTTACTTTTACTAAATTATATCTGTCATAATATGCCACAATTTACTACACCACACTGTGGTACAGGGTATTATGACTTTGTGCATTTGTTTGTAACACCCAAAAGGAGAAGAGATAGATCCATTGTTTATTATACCGATCGACTTGTAATCACTTTCTGAGTCGATTTAGCTATGTCCGTCTGTCTGTCTGTCTGTAGATGTATTCTTGTAATCAAAGTACAGGTCGCAGTTATGGCCCGATCTTGATAAAACTTTACACATATCTTTTTTTTGGCCCAAGGACGATCCCTATTTAATTTGGTTAAAATCGGTTCAGATTTGGATATAGCCCCCACATATATGATATGCCTGATTTGACATGTAAGCGCTGTAAAAACTTTATTTTATATCCGATCAGTATGAAATTCAGCAAAAAGAGGTCTCTTATTACATGAATGAACACTGTTAAATTTGGAAGAAACCGGTTCAGATTTAGATATAGCGTCAGATTTAGATATAGCGTTATACGTTACCCGAGATTTCACATGTAAGCGCCGTAAAAAATTTATTATATAACCGATCAGTGTGAAATTCGGCAGAAAGAGGTTTCTTATTACATGAAGGAATAAAATCGGAGAAAATCGGTTCAGATTTAGATATAGCCCCCATATATATACTACCCCCGATTTTACATGTAAGCGCTGTAAAAAGCGTATTTTTAATCCGATCAGTACGAAATTCGGCAGAAAGAGGTTTCTAATTGCATGAATTAATACTGCCAAATTTGAGGGAAATCGGTTGAGATTTATATATAGCCCACATATATATGTTACCCCCGATTTGACATGTAAGCGCTGTAGAGACTGTATTTTCCGATCTGTAAAAAAATTGGCAGAAAGAGGTTTCTCATTACGTGAATTAACACCGCCAAATTTGTGGGAAATCGGTTCAGATTTAGATATAGCCCGTATATATGTTCCTCCTGATTTGGTATCAAAGCGCTATAGAAGTTGTACTTTACTTCCGATCATTAAAATTTTCCAGAAATATCTTTCTCAATTTAGGAACGAATATTGCTTAATTTAGCGATTATCGGTTCAGAATTAGATAATATGTTCCTACCCATTTACCAATTATTCCAAATTATTATTATTGCAATGACCCTTATCGCATTGTTAGGGAGGTTTAGGGTATTATATAGTCGGCCCCGCCCGACTTTCTGTCTTTCCTTACTGGTTTCTTCTAAATCTTTAGTTATTAGATTTATTTATATATTTACTTTTGTTATTATTTAATTTAATAATTTATTATATTTGCATGTAATAGCACTTGGATGTACTTGGTTTGTAATACGGATATTTTGGCCTTATTGGCTTTTGTGTTACAATGTATGAAATAAATGAAATGAAAAAATTCAGGTCAATCAGTGTATAACTGTCGATGTGCCCCGCGAAATGCACCATCAAAAGAAAATTCACGCAAGTTATCCTAAGGTTTGGAGAGCTCCAGCGTTGGTTCCATTTGGAGCACATCATCGACACCTACATGGATTTGAAGGTACTTCCAGCCACTATATTCGCTTCTCCGGAGATATTTCATTACATAGAGGGCGCGCTGATCACGGTCAAAAAACGAAAAACACTTGAAATCGCATTTCCAAAAGTTATGAGCTATATTTTTCCGCGTAAAGATCTCACATGAACAATGCACACGAAAAATTATTCCTCCATATATCCCTCTTTTTTTTTGTAACTGACCAGTACCTCAAGAATGAATAGTTTGGCCACAACCTCTAAAAAATTAATAACGATTTGAAAATTTCTTGGGTTTTTTCTACATTTGAGAAATGCATGTGCGTATATCTTTTAAAGTATATAAGATAATACAAATTTTTTTTTGCATACAACTTTTATGTTTGTGGTTTATCTAATTCCATCAACTTTGCAACGAAATCTGTACACAACGTGAGAAAAGTGACAACTCATATATTAAAAAATTACAATAAAATATATTTGCAAACTAATTTTCTCAAATAAAATATGTGTTTAAATACAAATAATAAGATTATTGTTTAAAAAAGTCTCCAAATATATGTTCTTTAAAAAAGATTTTCAAAATTTTGCTGACTTTTCGAACTTCAATTCGAAAACTTCAATAGAAAACACGTATCTTTAAAATTTGTTTGGACCAACATCTTCCCAAAAACATATCGCTCACTCACTTCAAGAGTGACATAACTCAAAATTTAAAATTGCCAAGATGAGTAACTTTAAGTCCGTATAAAAAGATAAGTAACATGAAATAAGATGTTGAAATACGCTTGAATAGTCCGAAATATGGTTGTTTACTCATAGACCAAATTTCGCTGAGATTAATTTATGGATATTTGCAAAATTCGGATTTTTGTAAGGCAACCTGAAAAATTTTAAATTTTGAGTTATGTCACTCTTGAAGTGAGTGAGCGATATAATATTTGTGTGTACCAAATATTATATATTTAGAGTGTACCCCAAAACATAAATGTGTTTCAAGCCGAATATGTTTGTGACAGTATACTACAGAAACGATTTTTTTCAGCGTGTCGTAAAAATATTGAATTCCAAATCATTTTGGGGGGGGTTTGAACCCCTAATTCCAAATATTGTTCGTAATGCATATACGAGTATTATTAAAACAAAATATATTTGCGAACTGACATTCACAAATAAAATATATGTTTATACACAAACAAACATTTTGCTTAAAATGTTTTCCAAACATATTTTATTTATCTTCCCAATCATATAATATTTGTGTGTGTCAAATAATACATATTTGGAGGGTAACCTAAACATATGTATGTTTCAAGCAAAATATTTTTGGGACAATATACTGCAGAATCGATTTTTTCAGAGTGTTAATTAACTCTCCGTGGGGGGAAAATAAACTCTCTCGGAGAATCAGAGTTGTTTGTTAACGTTTGAGTCAAGAATTGTTATGGAGTTATTTTTGATCGATAGAGGCAAATGCTTGTCTTTTTGCGACGCGGATTGTAAGCAAATGAAATTGCGGCAAATATGGAATACATTCGAGCATAGAAAAGAGTTATTTTATTTAAATATATGATACTTTTTATAGTTTTGTTTTGCACCGAAAAATAATTCTATAGAGCAGCGAGTGGACATAAATAGATTGGCACAATCCCATAACAACGACTACAAAGGAAATTCAAAATGACCGAACATTAAACAGGTGAAAGTGGCGTTTAGTTCGCCATGCCGAATCTTACATACACTCCGCCATTGATCGAACAAATTTCAGCCCAATTCGATGAAATCAGTGGTTGTCCTGCGTTAAGTAGTCAAATCTAGAAGGAAATTAAAAAACTTAATTTTTCAAGAGAGCAAAAAAAACTGTTGAATTTTATTATTTCGCGATAATTTTAATATGATATGAATTAGGAATTTAAAGGTATATATTATATACGTTCGTATACATTCATTCATATCATATAAAAACTATGGCGAAATAAAAAATTCCAGTATTTTGCTCTCGGTATGTGTGTATACATGTTGGTTTTTGAAGTGTAAAATACTAAATTTTCGTTGTGAAGTGTATTTTTAGTAGAATTTATATAAATGTTTTCACATTTTTAATAAAACACACCGAATGTACACTTTACTCAGCGTAATTAATTTCAAAACGCAAGCTCGTAAAAACTAATTACGTTATGTTTCTGAATTATACATTAGAGTGGTTCATATTATTTTGAGATAAAAAATTATGCGGTTTAAATAATGTAACGAAAATAATTTGTGGTTTTAGAGTTTTGGTAAGGTTATATAGGGTTACTAGCTTACCCGGTGCGCTTCGCAGCCCCCATCTTTTATCTATTTTCTATTATTACATATGGTGCAAAATGAAGAATATTTGATTACTTTTATATATAAAATACGAACCCTCGTTTCAGTTTATGTTCCAAGAGTTACCCTGACATCATTTTACAATATTTATCCCTTTTCCCACAGTAACTCTGGACGTTGAAAAATCTTTTTTTTTGTTCATACGTTAGCAACTTTCCCCTTGTTTATGTTCCAATACCTACATTCACACCCTGGTACAATATAAAACCATGTTTGTCCCACGGTGTCTATAAAGGCACAAATTTAAAAATCTAAAGTAAATCACTCCATTGTAGCACATTTAACCTTTAGTGTGCCATAATTAACCACTTTGCACGATTGCACAATATTTTAAAATGATAATTGATATTTCAAGATCCAAATTCGCAAGCTTAGGCCGTATTTTAACATTTTTGTCCCCTCTCTGTGACATTTATTAAACTTTTTCCCCGCGGTTTAAGTAGAAGAACCTATTTGGAAAAAACAATTTCTTAGCTTTGGTTTATGCTGTAAGAGCTACCTTTGCACTCAGGGACCACATTCAACACCTTTTGCACCACTGTTCCATATTAAACACTTTTTTATTACACTGTGCTTCTAAAGTGCGAACTTTTATACACATCTGGGACTATTTTGTTCCCTTTTTTTCCCCACTTACCACATTTAACCATTTTACCGTATTTAACTTTTTTGCTTCACCGTACCATATTTAACCCTTTTTGCTCCACTAAACCATATTTAACACATTTTTCCCCTCTGTAACATGATGAATAATCTTTGCTCCACTGTACAATATTTAACACAGTTATGCCCACTTTACTATATAGTTAACCATTGTTGTCACACTGTACCATATTTAACCCTTTTTGCCCCACTGTATCATAGTAAATAAATTTTTGTCCCACTGTTCCATAGTTAACGCTTTTTGCCCCACTGTACCATTTTTTAACTATTTGTGTCCCACTGTACCATAGCTAACACATTTTTTCCCACTGTTCCATTGTTAAAGCTTTTTGCCCCACTGTGTCATATTAAACGCTTTGTCTCACTGTACCATATTTAACAGTTTTTGCCCCACTGTACCATATTTAACCCTCTGTGCTCCACTGTACAATATTTAACACAGTTATGCCCCAATGTACTGTATAGTTACTCATTTTTGTCACACTGTACCATATTTAATCCTTTTTGCCCCACTGTATCATAGTAAATACATTTTTGGCCCACTGTTCAATATTTAACGCTTTTTGCTCCATTGTACCATTTTTAACCCATTTGTCCCACTTTTCCATATACATATAACTATTTTACCCCACTGTACCATAGTTAACCCTTTTTGCACAACTGTGCCCCATTCAACTCTTTATCTCACTGTACAAAATGTTTACCCACTGTACCATATTTAACCCTTTTTGCTCCACTAAACCATATTTAACACATTTTTCCCCTCTGTAACATGTTGAATAATCTTTGCTCCACTGTACAATATTTAACACAGTTATGCCCACTTTACTATATATACTTAACCATTGTTGTCACACTGTACCATATTTAACCATTTTTGGCCCACTGTATCATAGTAAATAAATTTTTGCCCCACTGTTCCATAGTAAACGCTTTTTGCCCCATTGTACCATTTTTTAACTATTTGTGTCCCACTGTACCATAGCTAACACATTTTTTCCCACTGTTCCATTGGTCAAGCTTTTTGCCCCACTGTACCATATTTAACCCATTTTGTCCCACGTTACCATGTACCATAGTTAACCCCTTTTGCCCCACTGTGTCATATTAAACGCTTTGTCTCACTGTACCATATTTAACAGTTTTTGCCCCACTGTATAGTTAACCCCTTTTGCCCCACTGTGTCATATTAAACGCTTTGTCTCACTGTACCATATTTAACAGTTTTTGCCCCACTGTACCATATTTAACCCTCTGTGTTCCATTGTACAATATTTAACACAGTTATGCCCCACTGTACTGTATAGTTACCCATTTTTGTCACACTGTACCATATTTAACCCTTTTTGCCCCACTGTATCATAGTAAATACATTTTTGCCCCACTGTTCAATAGTTAACGCTTTTTGACCCTCTGTACCATTTTTAACCCATTTGTTCCACTTTACCGTATACATATAACTATTTTTACCCCACTGTACCATAGTTAACCCTTTTTGCACAACTGTGCTCCATTCAACTCTTTATCTCGCTGTACAAAATGTTTACCCACTGTACCATATTTAACAAATTTTTGTCTCACTGTACCGTACTCGTATTTAAAATGTGTCTCCACGCTAGCGTACTTAAACCTTTTTCCCCGACTGTAACATATTTAATAATATTTTCTCCACTCCACTATTTAACCGTTTTTGACCACAGTGCTCTTAAAACCATATAAACTCTTCATATCTCATGTTTAAGTTCCAATTTTGGCAGATTGTTCCCTTTTTTCCCCATGCTCCATAATTAACCCGTCGTGTCCCACTATGCCTCGTAAGGTTACAATTACTAAAAATCACTTCCAATCTCTAGTTTATGTTCCAAAAGTTACCCTGGAACCATTGATCCATGTTTGACATTTTTAAGCCACTGTGCTATATTTTACACTTTTTGCCCCACTGTGCCCGAAAACTACGAATACAAAAAAAAAACTTAATACCCCGATCAGTTGTCATAAAGACACCCCTCGCTTCAATTTTCACCATTCTAATATTAGGCTTTAAATTTGGCGGTGGTACCATATTTATACCTTTCTGTCCCACTGTGTTTCTAAATTTAAAAAAAAAATCTCCCCTTGTTCTTGTTTACGACCCAAGAGCTACTCTCACACCAAATTTCACGATTCTAGGTCTTGGGATTTGGCTGTAGTACCACATTTTTCCCTTTTTACCCCACTGTGTACGTAAATGTTCGAATTTCGAAAAATCCTGTCAATTTCAGAGTCTACCTCATAAGAGCTACCCTCACACCAAATTTCACGATTCTAGCTCTTGCCATTTGAATTTTGCTGTTGTACTACATTTATCCCATTTTTCCCTTTTTACCCCACTGTGTGCGTAAATGTTCGAATTACGAAAAATCCTGCCAATTTCAGAGTCTACCTCATAAGGGCTACCATCACACAATATTTCACGATTCTAGCTCTTGGCATTTGGATTTGGCTGATGTACCACATTTATCACTTTTTACCCCACTGTGTGCGTAAATGTTCGAATTTCGAAAAATCCTGCCAATTTCAGAGTCTACCTCATAAGTGCTACCCTCACACCAAATTTCACGATTCTAGCTCTTGCCATTTGAATTTTGCTGTTGTACTACATTTATCCCATTTTTCCCTTTTTACCCCACTGTGTGCGTAAATGTTCGAATTACGAAAAATCCTGCCAATTTCAGAGTCTACCTCATAAGGGCTACCATCACACAATATTTCACGATTCTAGCTCTTGGCATTTGGATTTGGCTGATGTACCACATTCATCACTTTTTACCCCACTGTGTGCGTAAATGTTCGAATTTCGAAAAATCCTGCCAATTTCTGAGTCTACGTCCTAAGGCCTACCCTCATACCAAATTTCAAGATTCTAGCTCATTACGTTTAGATTTGGCGGTGGTACCATATTTATCCCTTTTTGCCCCATTGTGCGGCTAATAGTACGAATTTCGAAAAATCCCGCCTTATTGCTCGTCTACGTCCCAAGGACTACCCTCCCACCAAATTTCATGATTCTAGCTTCAGCCGTTTGGCCTGGGCGATGATCAGTCAGTCAATCAGTCAGTCAGTCAGCCAGTCACGCAACAATTTTATATATATAGATTGTGTTATATTTGTAGTTTAAAGCGAATGAAATGTAAAAAGATGTATAAAAATAGCGTTGTTTGAAGTATAAAATATCATATCATACAAAATACAACCCAACCTAATGTACCGATCGTGGAGTGTGCGTTTAAGGATCGATTGTTTATTTTATATTTTGGGTTCGACACAAGCTCGTAAAAATTAATGTTCATATGTTTTGAGCTCTGGTACTGTGCAACAAGTACAAGGTACAAATGTATGTGAGTACATCAATGAGGCGAGCTATGAATGAGGAATGGATTTAGGGCGATCGTCATTCCGTTTGTCCGACGGTTGGATACACACACACACACATAGATATATGTAACAAATCATTAAGATCAACTATGAATCGAGCGTTGTCGCTATCGTTTTGCCGGCAGCCAGCTGATGATTTTGTTTAGATTAGATTTTGGGGCGGGGTGTTGATCTGGATCTGGATGAATTCTGAGGTCATCGCCAATTTTTTTTGCGTGTGTATGTGAATTCCAATGTAATTTGATACTATTTGACCACGTCGTGGGTGGTCGCCTGTCGTTCTGTAGGTTTGAAACGGTGTTTATGTTTATGTATGTGTGAGTTCATTGAACTTGGACTTTGAAGCAACCTTATTTTACAATAAAATGAAAATAGGGTACTTGAATTTTCGCTATATCAAGTGGGCGTGGACTCGCCCATATGGGTCAAATTTTGATATTGAGAAAATTTTAGCTAGAAAATTATGTGAATTTACCAAAAATGGGCGGAATCAGACCAATGGGCCTGGCCCCGCCTATATAAGCCTAATTTTGAAATTGATATATCTTGCACAATTTGTTAGCGAGAGTGCTGTAATTTTGTGTATATGTATCTGGTGGTAGTCTACGTGACTGGTCCAAAAATGGGCGGCCACGGACCAATGGGCGTGGCACCGCCCATATAAGCCAAATTTTGAAATTGACTTATCTCGGACAATTTATTAGCGAGAGTGCTGTAAATTTGTACATATTTATCCGGTGGTAGTCTACGTGATTGGTCCAAAAATGGGCGGCCAATGGGCGTGGCGCCGCCCATATAAGCCAAATTTTGAAATTGACTTATCTTGCACAATTTGTTAGCGAGAGTGCTGTAATTTTGTGCATATGTATCTGGTCTACGTGATTGGTCCAAAAATCTGCGGCCACGGACCAATGGGCGTGGCGCCGCCCATATAAGCCAAATTTTGAAATTGACTTATCTCGCACAATTTGTTAGCGAGAGTGCTGTAAATTTGTGCATATGTATCCGGTCGTAGTCTACGTGATTGGTCCAAAAATGGGCGGAAACGGGACAATGGGCGTGGCCCCGCCCCTATAGGCCAAATGAATTTGAAATTGAAATATTTTCCAAAATTCATTAGCGAGAGTTCTGCAATTTTGTGAATATGTATCTGGTGGCATTATGCTCGATTGGTAAAAAAAATTGGGCGGGATCGGGCCAATGGGCGTGGCCCCGCCCATATAGGCCAAATTTTGAAATTGAGATATCTTACAAGATTTGTAAGCGAGAGTGCTGTAAATTTGCGTTTATGTATCTGGTGGTAGGCTACGTGACTGGTCCAAAAATGAGCGGTTTCGGACCAATGGGCGTGGCCCCGCCCTTATAGGCCAAATTTTGAAATTTAGATATCTTACACAATTTGTTAGCGAGAGTGCTGAAATTTTGCGTATATATATCTGGTAGAAGTCTGCGTGATTGGTCCAAAAATGGGTAGGATCGGATCAATGGGTCCCGCCCATATAGGCCACATTTTTAAATTGAGATATCTTACATAAATTTGTTAGCAAGAGTGCTGACATTTTGCGTATATGTATGTATCTGGTGACAGTCTACGTGATTGGTAGAAAAATGGGCGGGATCGGACCAATGGGCGTGGCCCCGTCCATATAGGCCAAATTTTGAAATTGAGATATCTTACAAAATTTGTTAGCGAGATTGCAGCAATTTTCTGTATATTTATCTGGTGACAGGCTACGTGATTGGAAAAAAAATTGGAGGGATTGGACCAATGGTAGTGACCCCGCCCACATGAGCTTTTATAGGACTAAAGGGCCAAATCGGACGAAACATATATATGGGAGCTATAGCTAAATCTTAACCGATTTTCTTCAAATTCGGCAATGTTGGTTCATGGATCAAGAAACTCTACCATTCTAAATTTCAAAACGATCGGATGTAAAATACAGCTTCTATAGGACTAAAGGGCCAAATCGGACGAAATATATATATGGGAGCTGTAGCTTAATCTTAACCGATTTTCTTCAAATTTGGCAATGTTGGTTCATGGATCAAGAAACTCTACCATTCTAAATTTCAAAACGATCGGATGTAAAATACAGCTTCTATAGGACTAAAGGACCAAATCGGACGAATGATATATATGGGAGCTATATCTAAATCTACACCGATTTTCTTCAAATTCGGCAATGTTGGTTCATGGGTCAAGAAACTCTACGATTCTAAATTTCAAAACGATCGGATGTAAAATACAGCTTCTATAGGACTAAAGGGCCAAATCGGACGAAACATATATATGGGAGCTATAGCTAAATCTTAACCGATTTTCTTCAAATTCGGCAATGTTGGTTCATGGATCAAGAATCTCTACCATTCTAAATTTCAAAACGATCGGATGTAAAATACAGCTTCTATAGGACTAAATGGCCAAATCGGACGAAACATATATATGGGAGCTATAGCTAAATCTATACATATATAGCTAAATCTATATCTATATACAAGCTATATCTAAATCTGAACCGATTTTCTTCAAATTCGGCAATGTTGGTTCATGGATCAAGAAACTCTACCATTCTAAATTTCAAAACGATCGGATGTAAAATACAGCTTCTATAGGACTAAATGGCCAAATCGGACGAAACATATATATGGGAGCTATAGCTAAATCTTAACCGATTTTCTTCACATTCAGCAATGTTGGTTCATGGATCAAGAAACTCTACCATTCTAAATTTCACAACGATCGGATGTAAAATACAGCTTCTATAGGACTAAAGGGCCAAATCGGACGAAAGATATATATGGGAGCTATATCTAAATCTGAACCGATTTCAACCAACTTCAATAGCGATCTTAACAGCCGCGAAATACTCTAAACTGCAAAATTTCAGAACGATCGGAGTGAAATTGCGACCTGTAGGCGACGAACAACTTTACATGGACAGACGGACGGACGGACGGACAGACATCGTTAAATCGACTCAGCTAGTGATTCTGAGTCGATCGGTATACTTTAAGGTGGGTCTAGCTGTGTTATTTTAAGGTGTTACAAACATCTGCCGTGAAACAAACTTATAATACCCTGTACCACAGTATGGTGTAGGGTATAATGACGCACACTCCACGATCGGTACATTAGGTTGGGTTGTATTTTGTGGGTTGTATTTGATATTTTATACTTCAAACAACGCTATTTTTATACATCTTTTTACATTTCATTCGCTTTAAACTACAAATATAACACAATAACCCTATATAACCTTACCAAAACTCTAAAACCACAAATTAGTTTCGTTACATTATTTAAACCGCATCATTTTTTATCGCAAAATAATACGAACTTTTTAATTACCCTGAGTAAAGTGTACATTCGGTGTGTTTTATTAAAAATGTGAAAACATGTATATAAATTCTACTAAAAATACACTTCACAACGAAAATTTAGTATTTTACACTTCAAAAACCAACATTTATACATACATACCTCTATACATACCTACAAAAACTACGGTCGATCATCAATTTAATTTTTTTTAATTTTTTGACCTGTACCTAAATAAAACACGTCTATTGTGCCCTGGTATGAACGTTATTATACTACTTCCGCCGAACAGGTTCTTAGACCACTCCTTCGATGTTATTCACTTTTAGTCCGTAGCAAATGATATGTACATTTATAATAGGTATATATATGTACCCTCAACAGCCTATGGTAGAAAGGTACTGGACGATAGAAATGAGAGTAACAGGTTTCTTAATTGTTAGATACGTGAAACATAATGTTATAATCCTGAAATAAACAACTTAGGGCCTTATTCATAAAAAGTTAAAGAAGGTTTGAGGAAGGCTTTAGAAGAGTTAAAGCGTTCTTCAAACCTTCATTAAATTTTTATGAATAAGGGCGTTATTGTCTAATACAAAATTAACAAAATTCATTTATTTTATTTGAAAGTATATATGTGTAAGGCTACGAATTTTTTGCAACATGGCAATCATGTAGTTGAAGTGGTAGCGAACGGATAGTTGAAGTGGTAGCGAACGGACGTGTGCGGATCATCCTGATCATTTATTTAACTTTATTCTTTTTATGTATTTTTACCAATTAAATGAACTAAATAAATATCTAAGTTTTACTGAAATCAGAAGTGAGGACGAAACGATTTATTCCTTATAGTTCAGAAAATGGGATTGAGAACCTCCCCTAACGACAATCGATAACGTGTGTGTGTGTGTGCAAGCTCAAAGAAGAAAAGATTTGTTGAAACGAACGTTACAAAATTGTGTTAATTAGCTACGCCTGCTCGCATAGAGACAGCATCGAAGTGAACGTTTACGAACAAAAGAGAAAGAAAATGCATAATACATAACGAGATCTAATTCCCAGCGGCGGAATGCATGAGCTATAAGGCCTTATATCAGGCCTTCTTAGTCATGACGGAGGCCTTCCCTACACATTACCTGTTCCTTTACATTTAACATTGCGTGAGATTGGGAGGCAAGGCCTTCCTTTCCATTTCCCTACAAGAATGCCTCCAGAAGGCCTTCATAGATAAGGGATAACGCATGTCAGAAAAAATCAGGCCTTCCGGAAGGACTATAAAAGAAGGTCTGCTGAAGGCTAATTTAAATAATGCATACATCATGTCTGAAAAAATCAGGCCTCGAAAGTCTTCGAAGTTTTGATAGACGCCCATCTGGTTCTTCCGCTGCAGAATTGGAAAAATTATACTAATATTAATTTTTTTAGTAACTATTATTTTTTATTTTGATGTTTCTGTTATTTGCATAACACACAAAAAAATAAATTAATTCAACTTCAAAAGTATAAACCAAAAAAAAACAACAACAAAATAATTCAATTCAATAAATAACCTAAAATCTTTTATTATTTAAAACCTTTAAAACACCCGAACCGATGAATGCAAGATCAGAAGCTGATAACAACTGATAGCGTTTTATGAAAACTGTTTTTGGTTTTGTTTTTTTTTCTTGCTTTTTTCATCCCCCTCTCTAAGCACAAGTTCTTGTTGTTGTGTGTACGAAACTAAAGTGATAGAATTTAACAAGATGATTCGTCCCGCGGCGATTGTTTTTTTGCTTGTTTTAAGACAGATTTTTTTGTAATTATGTATCACAATTAAAAAATTAATATTGATTGATAAGTGCAAAAAAGTAAAAAAACTATTTCCGCGTTTGCAAAATAATTTCTCCTCGTTCGTAACTAAAGAAAATTTAAACAAGCGTGACGAACCGTCTTGTTAATTTGCATTCCCTTCACATTACGTTGGAATTTGTATAACGGCATACTTCGTTTTGTTGTTGCTGCTCTTTCATTTGTGGTATTTAAGCACGATGGACTACGAACCACTCGCTTTTGCATTCCCTCTGCCTTCGTTTTAGAAGGCCTTCTTCAGGCTATCAAAAAGGAAGATTACAGGTATGTTGAGATTTACGTAGCGTTTATTGTTTTTGCTCTTTCATTTGATAAGAACGATCGACGATGAACCACTCTCTCTTACATTCCCTCTGTCTTCGCTTTAGAAGGCATTCTTCAGGCTATCAAAAAGGAAGATTCTTTGTTGGGATTTGGATAACGTTTTTTTTTTTTCATTTGTTGTATTTGTTATGAACGCTGGACTACGAACCACACGCTCTCACATTCCCTCTCCATTCTTTTAGAAGTCCTGTATCATGCCTGATATTGGCATGCCTTCAACTGATCAATAATCATGAATTTGGCAGGCCTTACATAGGGAAGTCCTTGCCGAATAAGGCCTTCCGCATGTCTTATATATGGAAGGCCTCGCAATTTCCGCCGCTGGGAATGATCATTAACGGATTTAGATAATTGTATCGATCGTAGCAGCGAAGTGTGTGTGTTTTGAAACGTTGAAGAGAGCAAGAGTGCGTTTGTGAGAGCGAGCGCGGTAAAGAAACAGAAGCAACACAATAAAGGAATGAATGTGTATGAAAAGTCATTGAGAGTGCGTTGTAAAAACAATACAATTGAAGTAAGATATACATACGTATGTACGCGAATATAACGAGGCTCGAAAATACACACCCAAAGAAAAATTAACGGTCAAATGAAAACGCTTAAATTCTAATGTGACGCGACTTAACGTATATTCCCTGCAGCTAAAATCAATTCTAGTTGCGTATTGAACCAGTCATAAGCTAGTTGCAATGTGACCTATGCAAACCCATTCGCATCTCTGCCAGCAAAAACGATTACCTGTGCTGCTTTACAGTACTTGCATGGTACCTATGGTGCTTGCAGATCGACACGTTCGTCTCTCTGCCGTCAACAGCAGAAAACTAAGCAAAAACGATTGTCTGAACTGCTTTACGAGCAAGTACTCGCTTGGTGGTGGCAGAGTAAATGTGTCTCTCTCACACCACCATTCTCTTGTACTCTCTTATTCTCAAATATAGTAATAGCTGAACTAGATATTAACTAGTGCTGAATTGTAAACAAATGAACTAGTTGGGTGCCTATGACAAGCCAATGTTAAAATCGATAGTTCGTTATATGAAAAAAGGGCAGATGTGTTACTAGTTTGAAGTAAAAAGCAACTAGTATATTTCTATATACAAACTAGTCATTTTGGCTGCAGGGTTGATATATTAACGCAACGGCTAACAACATAGCGTATATTAATATAAAATAACGTACCGGAAAACGAAATCTAACGAATATTGACGTAACCGATATTGATTGAACGATCAGAGAACGAAAAAAACGCGATCTAACAGACGTTAACGTAACGAATATTAATTGAACGTCTAATAATTAATACGCAACGGATTGTGATTTTTATGCAACTATATTTTTCAAAAGTGTAATTGCTAAATTGTGATTGAACGATAACGTAAACGCGATGGAAATTGTTTTCATATAAAAAAAACCAGTAAGGAAAGGCAGAAAGTCGGGCTGGGCCGACTATATAATACCCTACACCTCCCTAAAAATGCGATAATTTGGAATAATTGGTAAATGGGTAGGAACATATTATCTAATTCTGAACCGATAATCGCTAAATTAAGCAATATTCGTTCCTAAATTGAGAAACATATTTCTGGAAAATTTTAATGATCGGAAGTAAAGTACAACTTCTATAGCGCTTTGATACCAAATCAGGAGGAACATATATACGGATGTTATATATAAATCTGAACCGATTTTCCCTGAATACTCATTCATGTAAAAAGACATATTTCTGTTCAATTTCGTACTGATCGGATATAAAATACAATCTCTACAGCGCTTACATGTCGAATCGGGGGTAACATGTATATGGGGCTATATCTAAATCTGAACCGATTTTCTCCGAATTTGGCAGTATTTCTTCATGTAGAAGGAAACCTCTTTTTGCCGAAGTTCGCACTGATCGGATATACAATAACATATTTACAGCGCTTACATGTGAAATCGGGGGTAACGTTTATATGGGGGCTATATCTAAATCTGAACCGATTTCTTCCAAATTTAACAGTGTTCATTCATATTATAAGCAACCTCTTTCTGCCGAATTTCATACTGATCGGATATAAAATAACATTTTTACAGCGCTTACACTTCAAATCGGGGGTAACGTATATATGGGTGCTATATCTAAATCTGTACCGATTTCTTCTTAAGAGTGTTCATTCAAATAATAGGAAACCTCTTTCTGCCCAATTTCATACTGATCGGATATGAAATAACATTTTTACAGCGCTTACGCTTCAAACCGGGGGTAACGTATATATGGGGGCTATATCTAAATCTGAACCGATTTCTTCCAAATTTAACAGTGTTCATTCATATTATAAGCAACCTCTTTCTGCCGAATTTCATACTGATCGGATATAAAATAACATTTTTACAGCGCTTACACTTCAAATCGGGGGTAACGTATATATGGGGGCTATATCTAAATCTGAACCGATTTCTTCCAAATTTAGCAGTGTTCATTCATATAATAAGAAAGCTCTTTCTGCCGAATTTCATACTGATCGGATATAAAATAACATTTTTACAGTGCTTACACTTCAAATCGGGGGTAACGTATATATGGGGGCTATAACTAAATCTGAACCGATTTATTCCAAATTTAACAGTGTTCATTCATATGATAAGAAACCTCTTTCTGCCGAATTTCAGACTGATCGGATATAAAATAAAGTTTTTACAGCGCTTACATGTCAAATCTTGGGTAACATATATATGGGGGCTATATCTAAATCTGAACCGATTTTAAGCAAATTCAATAGGGATCGTCCTTGGGCCAAATAAAACATATGTGTGAAGTTTCGTCGAGATCGGACCATAATTGCGACATGTACTTTGATTACAAGAATACATGGACAGACAGACGGACATAGCTAAATCAACTCAGAAAGTAATTCTAAGTCGATCGGTATAATAAACGATGGGTCTATTTCTTCTCCTTTTGGGTGTTACAAACAAATGCACAAAGTTATAATACCCTGTACCACAGTGTGGTGTAGGGTATAAAAACAAAATAACGGAATATAATTTTAGAAGAACGTAACGTAAACATTTTCAATATGCGGCGAATAAAATCATTGAAAGTGAACCAACTAAAATCATTGCTTAGTGCGCGTAAATTATCAATAAGTGGTAATAAGCCTGAATGGGTGAAACGTCTTATTGAAGCGATTAATAGCGAAGAGATAGACTTTGAAAGTAACAACGATTCTGATGATGAGTCCAAGGTTCAGACTCAAATTGACCAGCTACGTAGTATGATGGAAAGTATGCTTTTAGTCATACAACAACAACAAACATCGAACACAAATCGGCACGATGAGCGGATAAATACACGGGTAAACGAAACACCAACAACGTCACAAAATCGAGATATTAGAAATCGTAATGTACACAGTGTGAAAGAAATTGCCGATACTCTTCCTGAATACGATCCAGCGAAAGATTCGGTATTTAGTGTGGATCAGTTTATCGACAGGGTTGATAAGACTATGCGTGCGTATGAAAGGGATGATACGTACGTGTTATTGGCGGTGTATAGCAAGCTTAAAGGGCCTGCTAAATTGTGGCTCCATGCGTCGGCAGAATTTTTCATTACTTGGCACGAGTTGGCTGAGGCTTTAAGAGGTGAGTTTGGTACGAGACCGGACGAGGCTGACGTACACTTTAAAATGCCAAACGCTACACGACGACATGGAGAATCTATCACCGAGTACTGTTTCCGAATGACAGCTTTGGGTAGACGTTATAGCTTGAGCGAATCGGCGATTATAAGATATACTCGCGAGGGTTTGAAACATGCTGATTTACAAATGGCGATCGCGACACTTCGTTTCAAGACTATGAAAGAGATGCGTGAAACTCTGGAGAATTATTTGGTGAATATGACAAGTTGCTCAGCTGGTAGGAAAACGACGTCAACAACGACAACAAAACGTACTCACAACGATAACGACAACGAAAAAGCTAGAAAAATCTCAGACGATACACAGAACATCAACGCAACGACAACATATTGTTTGTTTTAACTGTTCTGAAACGGGTCACATGTCAAGTGTATGTCCAAAACCACAACGACGAGCGCGATGTAAGGATTGTCAACGAGTTCATCCTAAAGGTTCACCCGAAAACTGCGGCAAGCTAAATCCACGGACTATAAACGGGGTGCAAAGAAATGTCGACGATAAACGGGTTACGATCAACGGCGAAGAATTTTATGCTCTTATTGATACTGGTAGTCAATGTAGTATGATTCGTAAATCAAAAGCGACAAAAATATCCAACGAACGAGAACCTTGTTTCTTACGTATTAGCGGAGTTTGCGGAGACACACGTGTCCTTAACGAGATGAGGAAGGTGAAATTAGACATCGACGATCATGAGCTTAATATTGATCTTTACGTTGCGGATGACGACATCTTTTCGTCACATTTAATTATCGGAAACGACATTTTCGCGAATAACGACATACGCCTAATAGTTGACAATAACGAGCGACGATTTGAATTGGTAAGCGTGTCTACGACCAACATTAATGAACGAACACCTATCGAAATGTCATCAATTCAATGCGGCACAGATGATGAGGGTACTAAAACAAAAATATCTGAATTACTCAACGAATATCGAGACGTCTGCGGTAACGAACTTAACGAAATCGGTCTAACGAATGCTGTTCAAATGAAAATCGAATTAACAACAACCGAGCCAATAGCATCAAAGCCATATCGACTCCCAGAACCGAAGAAAGCTGCGGTGAGTGATTAACGAGTTACTAACAAACGATATTATACAAAAGTCAACATCTGAATATGCAAGTCCTATAGTACTCGTTAAAAAGAAAAATGGCAACGACAGATTATGCGTAGATTATCGTCGTTTAAATCAGCACATGGTCAAAGAGATTTTTCCAACGCCTAACATAGAAGAACGACTTCAAGATATTAAACAATTTACGTATTTCACGGTGTTAGACTTAAATAGCGGATACTACCAAATTCAAATTGAGGAAAATAGTAGACGATTTACGGCATTTATAACGCCTGACGGACTTTATGAGTTCAAACGCATGCCGTTTGGTCTCAAGAACGCACCATCGGTTTTTCAACGACTGATGGCACTACTACGTGAGAAAACGCAGGATGGAGATCTGTTTCATTACATGGATGACATTGTAGTTGGTAGCAACAACGTCAGCGAAATGCTACAGAAATTACGACGAGTTTTTACTGTTTTGTGCGAACTGAACCTCACGATTAACTTCAAAAAGTGCGAATTTATGAAACAGACTATTGAATTTTTGGGTCATCAACTACATCCAACGGGTATCAGTCCAGGTAAAATAAAGACAGCTGCAATCCAGGAATTTCCAACACCTACGAGCGTGACCGAAGTACGAAAATTTTTGGGTTTAAGTGGCTACTTTAGAAAATTCGTGCCCGGCTATGCAGTAATCGCCGAACCGTTGCGACTTCCACTGAGGAAGGAAAGCAAATTCCAGTGGAACAACGAGCAAAAAGAAGCGTTTCAAAAACTAAAGACGTGCCTTACAGCGAAACCGGTAATAGTGGGTTATCAAACTAACGCGGAACATCAGATTCATACTGATGCCAGCGCAATCGGTCTAGCAGGGGTGCTACTACAGAACGAGGAGAATACGTGGAGACCAGTAGCATTCTACAGCCGATCAACAACCAACGACGAAATAAACTATCATAGCTATGAATTGGAGGCGTTAGCTGTGGTAGAATCTTTAGAACGCTTCCGTTACTACGTTTACGGCAAACCAGTTACAATCCTCACAGATTGCAACGCTATCAGAACGACTATGCAAAAAAGAATTAATCCCGAGAATCGCAAGATGGTGGCTGAGAATCCAAGATTTTGGCGCTAAAATTGAACATCGATCAGGTCAGCGAATGCAACATGTGGATGAATTAAGCCGAGCAACGTATGAAGAAGCCCGAGAATTAGATACAACGTCATTACGAATTGCAAAAACGGTCATAAGCCAAGGCGACTGATTGTTTTCGAAAAATTGAAATTACGAGACAAAACGATTTGTAACGAGTATGTAATCGATGACGGACGACTATTTCGGAAAGTCAAAGATAAACTTCTTTGGGTGGTTCCGAAAGCCTTGCGATGGCGCGTAGTAAAAGGACAACATGACGACGTAGGTCTGGAGAAAACCATAGACGCTATTCAGAGACATTTTTGGTTTCCCCGAATGCGGAATTCTGTTAAAGCTGATATAAAGTCATGTTTAGAATGCGCGTATAACAAAGCACCTGGCGGAAAACACGAAGGCGAGTACCATTACGACAACGTTAACCCAGTGCCATTCCATACTATCCATATGGATCACTTGGGCCCTTTCCCGAAAAGCACCAAACGTAATGAGCACCGTTTGGTCATTGTAAATGCTTTTACGAAGTACACGATAATTCGAGCGGTGAAAATTACGGCGAAAAACACGTAATAACTATTCTTAACGAATGCACCGAATATTTTGGAATGCCAACACGGATAATTACCGATCGCGGAACTGCATTCACGTCCCACGAGTTCAAGCGATTCTATCAGACGTAAAACATATCTTAAATGCTGTAAGAACTCCAAGGGCGAACGGCCATGCAGAACGAACGAACCGAACAATACTCAGTATGCTTCTACCGTCAACCAAAGAAGACAAGCGATGGGAGATCAACTTCGGCGAGTACAGTGGTCATTAAATACGATGCAAAATAAAACTACTGGTCGAACTCCACATGAACTCCTGTTTGGATTTCATCCGCGAGATATTCTACAAAATAAACTTGTACTATCTTTACACAATAGCGAATCTATGGACAACGACCGTTTAGAAGAAATACGCAACGAAGCGGCTGAAAGAATTGATGCACAACGTGAAAATGCGAAACAGCGATACGACGGACATCATAGTCAACCGAAACGCTACAAACGCGGTGAATTGGTGTTAGTTGAGAATGAACCAACGGCAACGGGTGCTTCAAAAAAGTTGGAGCCACTCTACAAAGGTCCATTCATCATTACGCAAGTCCTGGAAAAGGATAGGTACGTCATCAAAGATTTGCCAGGATCAACTAGAAAACAACGTCATTATACATCAGTATATTCATCCGACAAAATTAAGCCCTGGTGTTCTCTGCCACAGATAGAAGGTGATGACGACAGCGAGGACGGATCTGAACCGAACCTACTTCCAATCAGTGATGGAAAATTCGATTTATCAAAATGTACTAAAATTGTACTTTTTAAATTGAAAAGGTAAAGGGTCCGCAATTTAACGTTTTTTTTCAACTAGTGCTTATTTCGTGAATGGTAACACTTAGCTCATGTCTGATTTGTGGTTGTGTATACGCTTGAACAGCGCTGGGAAATATGCCGAAGAAGAAGATGCCGATTTTGCCAAAAAAAATCATCTTTTCAGATGAAGCTCATTTTGATCTTGGCGGGTATGTAAACAAGCAAAATTGTCGCGTTTGGGGCACAGAAAACCCGCACGCATACATTGAAAAGCCGATACACCCAAACTGTTTGGTGCGGATTTTGGTCCAGAGGCATAATTGGGCCATTTTTCTTCGAAAATGAGCAAGGAGTGGCCGTTACAGGCAATTGCGATCGTTATCGGGCCATGTTGAACGAATTTTTGTTCACAAAAATTGAAGAGGAGGATATTGGCAACATTTGGTTTCAACAGGATGGCGCTACGTGCCACACAGCCGAAGCTACACTCGATGTTTTGCGCCCTGTTTTTGAAGATCGCATTATCAGCCGCAGAGCTGATGTCGTTTGGCCACCTCGGAGCTGCGATTTGACACCGTTGGACTATTATTTGTGGGGTGCCCTCAAAGATAAGTGTTACGCCGACAAGCCAGAGACAATTGACGCTTCAAAGGACAATATTCGTGAAGCCATTGGTGAAATACAGCTGCACACAATCGATAATGTGCTTAAAAATTGGACCGATCGTGTAGGCTACTGCATGGTCAGCCGAGGCAGCCATTTGAATGAAATTATTTTCCATTATTAACCGGAAGGATTGTACTTTCAAATAAAAAAAGAAATTTGAGAAAATATTCAGTAGTTTTTTTATATCATTTAAAAAAAAAACAGTAAGGAAAGGCAGAAAGTCGGGCGGGGCCGACTATATAATACCCTACACCTCCCTAACAATTCCAAAAGGTCATTGCGATAATAATTTGTAATAATTGGTGAATGGTCGACCTTCACCAGGTGCAATAACCACCCGTTGTTGGGGTACATTTTCACTAGATATGTTTTCTAGCAGAGTTTGTTGGCCTCCAGGATTTAGATTTTCCAAAGCATTCTCATCCACAGAGGGAATATTTTCAATGTTGTTCAATGTTTTCATTAGCCATTTGCTCGTTGAAAATAGTTTGAATTGTCTGCTGGTCTTCGTGGTTAGCAACAAAAGGTACAATTTCTTGTGAGCTGAACCTTTCAAACCAACCATCAGTAATGGTAATATCGTGTTTAATGTACAATTCAGTACGGATCAAGTATCTAGCGGCATCTATTACTTTTTTTTTCATTAGCCATTTGCTCGTTGAAAATAGTTTGAATTGTCTGCTGGTCTTCGTGGTTAGCAACAAAAGGTACAATTTATTGTGAGCTGAACCTTTCAAACCAACCATCAGTAATGGTAATATCGTGTTTAATTAGATATAGCCCCCATATATATGTTACCCCCGATTTGACATGTAAGTGCTGTAGAAACTGTATTTTATATCAGATCAGTACGAAATTTGGCAGAGAGAGTTCCCTTATTACATGAATGAACACTGCTAAATTCGGGGAAAATCGGTTCAGATTTAGATATAGCCCCCATATATACGTTACCCCCGATTTGACATGTAAGCGCTCTAAATATGTTATTTTATATCCGATTAGTATGAAATTCGGCAGAAAGAGGTTTCTTATTATATGAATGAACACTGTTAAATTTGGAAGAAATCGGTTCAGATTTAGATATATCCGTCATATATACGTTACCCCCGATAATAATTTGTAATAATTGGTGAATGGGTAGGAACATATTATCTAATTCTGAACCGATAATTGTTAAATTAAGCAATATTCGTTCCTAAATTGAGAAACATCTTTCTGGAAAATTTTAATGGTCGGAAGTAAGGTACAACTTCTATAGCGCTTTGAAACCAAATCAGGAGGAACATATGTATATATGGAGGTTATATATAAATCTGAACCGATTTCCCCTGAATAATCATTCACGTAAAAAGACCTCTTTCTGTCGAATTCCGTACTGATCGGATATAAAATACAGTCTCCGTGCTTACATAGCAAATCGGGGGTAACATATATATGGGGGCTATATCTAAATCTGAACCGATTTTCTCCGAATTTGCAGTATTCCTTCATGTAGAAAGAAACCTATTTTTCCCGAATTTCGCACTGATCGGATATAAAATAACATTTTACAGCGCTTACATGTCAAATCGAGGGTAACGTATATATGACGGATATATCTAAATCTGAACCGATTTCTTCCAAATTTAACAGTGTTCATTCATATAATAAGAAACCTCTTTCTGCCGAATTTCATACTGATCGGATATAAAATAACATATTTACAGCGCTTACATGTCAAATCGGGGGTAACGTATATATGGGGGCTATATCTAAATCTGAACCGATTTCCTCCAACAGTAAATCTGAACCGATTTTCCCCGAATTTAGCAGTGTTCATTCATGTAATAAGGGAACTCTCTCTGCCAAATTTCGTACTGATCTGATATAAAATACAGTTTCTACAGCACTTACATGTCAAATCGGGGGTAACATATATATGGGGGCTATATCTAATTAAACACGATATTACCATTACTGATGGTTGGTTTGAAAGGTTCAGCTCACAAGAAATTGTACCTTTTGTTGCTAACCACGAAGACCAGCAGACAATTCAAACTATTTTCAACGAGCAAATGGCTAATGAAAAAAAAAGTAATAGATGCCGCTAGATACTTGGTCCGTACTGAATTGTACATTAAACACGATATTACCATTACTGATGGTTGGTTTGAAAGGTTCAGCTCACAAGAAATTGTACCTTTTGTTGCTAACCACGAAGACCAGCAGACAATTCAAACTATTTTCAACGAGCAAATGGCTAATGAAAACATTGAACAACATTGAAAATATTCCCTCTGTGGATGAGAATGCTTTGGAAAATCTAAATCCTGGAGGCCAACAAACTCTGCTAGAAAACATATCTAGTGAAAATGTACCCCAACAACGGGTGGTTATTGCACCTGGTGAAGGTCGACGTCCCGTTGACATGATACTTGACCCTGATTCGGAAGAGCTAGCCTTTGATTGTGGCAAGAAACGTTCCTGTACGGAAACTTATTCAAAAATTGTTCGATCTGAGCTGCGCAGATTCGACAGAAGATGCTGTAGGATTGACAAACTATTGTATAGTTACAAAAACTTGAACTGTTCACCATCAGCAATGCCATGTCAATCGCATTGAGGAAACATACTCGTTCGAGAAATATTACAGCCGCAAATGCATTAAATGATAACACTGTGATATAAAATCGAACTTTCCGAATGGGAATGGGATGAAACCAATTGCAAATGAAAGTTGACATTATCCATAACAAAACCCTCAAGGGTTTTTTTCAGTTCAGTGCGAGATTTTTTTACACGCATTTGAAGTTGGTGATTTTGGAACGCTGTCTAACAAGAAAAGATCATTGATAATTTGATAAAATAATGATTATTTCTTTTTATTATCATGTACAATTTTTGTATCTTACGGTTTTTGGGGTCGAGGAAATCATTTATTACCTACAACTCACGATAGATGGCGCTGACATGCAAATGGTGCTACTTCTTGTCGATTTTCATTGAAAAAGCGGTTCAAAATTACCAACTTCAAATGCGTGTAAAAAAAATCTAGCACTGAACTGAAAAAACACCTTGAAGGTTTTGTTAGGGATAATGTCAACATTCATTTGTAATTGGTTTCATCCCATTCCCATTTTGGTTGTTGCACTGTGTAATTACGTCAATAACCTAATCCAGCACGATGACGGTTACCGGATCCTTAAAGGTTTAAGGTCGTCTCCTGCCCACTGGGAAGCAGAAAAGAAGAAGGCCATTGCTATGATTAGGCAATTTGGACTTCCCACATTCTTCATAACTTTATCTGCTGCCGAAACAAAATGGCAGGAGTTATTAGTAATTCTGTCCAAAACTGTTGTTGACGTTGACATAACTGAGGAAGAAGCTTCAAATCTCTCTTTTTCTGAAAAATCCAGACTTATTCGCAGTGATGCGATTACATGTTCCCGCTACTTCGATTTCCGCTTTAGACAATTGTTCTCTTTATTCAAAATGAATAATGGCATTTTCGATAACCACTATGTCGAGAAATATTATTGGAGAGTAGAATTCCAACTACGAGGTTCTCCTCACATACATGGCATGTACTGGCTAAAGGATGCCCCTAAGATTAATTTGAATGATGTGTCTACATTTCAGCCCGTAATCAATTTCACTGAAAAGTTTATATCGACGAACGACAATGACGAAAGCTTAAATGAGTATATTCTCTACCAACGTCACAACCATAATCGCTCCTGCACGAGAGAGTTACGGGGTGAAAAGATTTGCCGATATGGTATGCCATATCCACCAATGCCTGAACTGAACTGAACTGAAATTGTATTGCCTCTTCCTGAAGGCTCTACTTGACGCATCTCCTTCATAATATTAAAAACGGGTCAACATTTCATGAATTTATAGGTGTAGGCGCCGTCGTTGGTAAAAGCAGACTTATATCTGCAATTTATCAAACAGTTAATAAGAGGCTAAATAGCATCCCTGGAACAGATCCTAATATGATCAAAGTACTACTCACTGCTCCTACTGGGAAAGCTGCTTCTGGAATTGGCGGGGCCACTTTGCATTCAATGTTTTCCCTTCCCGTCAATCAGTCCGCCTCGGAGTTGATACCCTTGGGCCCCGTCGCATTAAATTCACTCTACACCAAACTCATGAATTTAAAACTTTTAATTATTGACGAAATTTCCATGGTGGGAGCAAAAATGTTTTCTTATTTAAATGCTAGGCTAAAGCAGATATTTAAAAGTAATGAGAACTTCGGCGGTGTCTCTGTAGTTGTATTCGGTGATCTAAAACAACTTTCACCAGTAGGAGATCGGTGGATATTCGCTGCTCCTACTAATGATCCATACAGTGCAATATATGGCACGACAACATGGGATACATTTATGTACTTTGAATTAACAGACATAATGCGTCAAAGAGAAGATCAGCCATTTGCTTTGGCTCTTAATAACATAGCTTCTGGCCAAATGACTGATGCAGATACATATCTGCTGCGACAGCGCATAGTCTCTCCAACCGATGTTCGTCATGATGCCATTCACCTTTTCTATTCTAATGATGAGGTGAATACATACAACACTGCTAAATTAAATTCGATACCAACGGAAGAAGTTGTATCTATTGGCAATGATATTGTTAAAGCAACAGGATTAAAGAATGACAATAGAAATAGAATTATTGAAGCCGTTAAATCCTTTAAAGTATCAGAGACCCAAGGATTGTCCCATCGCTTGATTTTGAAAACCACAGCGAAATACATGGTTACGTGAATATCGATACTAGTGATGGTTTGGTGAATGGAGCTACCGGTCAGCTTATGGAAATCACATTCGTTGGCAGTACTCGAAAACCTTCAGTTCTTTGGATCAAATTTCCACAAGAAAATGTTGGTGTTTTAGCCCGTTCGAAAAAAATGCATCCCTCCGAACCATTATGGACTCCGATTGAAATAATAGTAAGAACTTTTCGATACAAGCGTAATGAGCAAGTAAATATTGATCGGAAGCAATTTCCAATCGTGCCTGCGGAGGGAATTACAATTCACAAAAGCCAAGATCCATGAACAGATCCGCTCTATGTGTAGAGTTGGGCACTTTAGTTAATTTAAGTGATCGCTCTTTTTAGTTCAGATCAATTGAGTGAACTAGTTCGTTCATTTAGTTCACTTCAGCTCTTTAGCTTAGCTCACCAGCTCCCTTTACTTAAACAGCTCGTTGGTTCAGCAGTTGTTTCTTTCAGATCACCATTTCAAATCAGCCGCTATTTAAGGAATCTGATTGGAACATGAATGGAATGAATTGAATATCCAAACGCATTTGTATAGGAAGAATCCTACATTCATGATGACATAAAAATGGAAACAACACATAACAGCTGAGAAGAGAGAGCGAAATGAGAAGAGAGAACGAAATGACAGGGTTGAACTACTGAGCTGAAATGAACGAGTTGTGTGAACTAGTTCGTACCGTTCAGTAAAGTGACCCGTTCAATTGAACTAGTTCGTTCACGAACTACACAACTCTATCTATATGTGGCATGCAGCAGAGCGACTACAGCAGCTGGACTTTTCCTTTTGGGTTCTTTCAATCCACCCAAACCATTTGCAGAAAACGACGCGGTGCAGATGGAAATTGTGAACCTTCGTACACACAAGTACTTGAGGTCACATTACGATTTTATGCATGAGTCCAACACTTTGAAAATTATATATCAGAATATTCAAAGTCTACATGCTCACTTGGAAGACGTCCGCAATGACAAGCTTATGTTAAAGGCCGATATATTATGTTTTGTTTAAACATGGACATTGCATGATGAAGTTTATGATGTTCCCGGATTCACAGTATTGCCAAGAATGCGATTAGATTCTGCAGATCAGATTAATCGTAGATGCAAGCGTGGCATTATGGTGTATGTAAAGAATGAAATAGCCGACTTTGTCGAATATAAGCAACATCATCAAATCCATGTTCACAATAAAACATTGGAATTTTTAGTATTTAAAGTCAGGGACATCAATATTTTGGGGTTATACAGAAATAAAAACTACACTGAAGAAGCTTTAAATGTGGAATTATTGCGTCTTTTCAATGAAAACACATACATCCATTTTGAATAATCTATTATTGTTGGAGATTTTAATATTTGCCGGAAGAGAAAACGGTCCGAAACGGAGGTACATTTAAATAATAAGGGTTTGATTTCTATCCTAGAGACCAAGACCACGAAAGGATTGACGGATATAGATTGGTGTATTTCTAATATTGACTATAGTATAATAAATGCTGTATCTTTTGAAACTGTACATAGTTACCATGACGCGATTTGTGTTAACATATCAAATTAACAAATATGCCCATATGTAAATATATTATTGTTTATTTATTATAGAATTTTAAAACCAAATATATTAAGATTTAATTAGTTTAATTTTCTTAATTGTACATTCAAATTGTACATTTTGTTATAACAAGTTATATCAAAATTCGTGTCTAGCATTTTTTTAATATTTCATCAAATATTGTTTAAGACAACAAAACTGATTTCTTTTATTGACTTCAGGTTAATAATATGCGAAGTCACTACAAATATAAAAATGTTGTAAATTATTTTTACTTTAAGTAAAAATTGTTAATTATAACGAACTTATTTCAAATATCTGTTGAAAGTCAAAAGGGCATAAAAACAAATTATTTCTTTTTTTTATAGTTAAAAACTGTCATTTCACGCAATTTTCACAAAAAAAATAAAAATCATGTTTGTGTGAATTTAAATATGCATCATAATGTTTAAGTATTATCCTAAAACCCCGCTTTTCTAACGACAACATTTTTTATTTTATTTAGTTTTTTGCTTCTCCTGTAAAATTTTCAAATATAATGACGATATATGACACGATTTTGCTCCATAACTATAAAAACGTATGTAATAACTTGTCGTTAAAAATACATTCAATTATAGCAAATCCCTAAAATCATTTCATAAAATTATTAAGTTATCAAATGCCTATTCTGAAAGAAAACTTCTACTGAAAAAAGTACTAAAGTACTGACTTTTCCATCCCTGCTTCCAATCGAGGTCGATTGTTTCGACAGGGTGGCCGACTGTAAGGCTACGAATTTTTTGCAACATGGCAATCATGAATTGCCCACACAATGATGGACGAAGAAGACGGTTGAGCAAGAGACAGAGTCGTATAGTTGAAGTGGTAGCGAACGGACGTGTAAGGATCATCCTGATCATTTATTTAACTTTATTCTTTTTATGTATTTTTACCAATTAAATGAACTAAATAAATAACTAAGTTTTATTGAAATCAGAAGTGAGGACGAAACGATTTATTCCTTATATATGTATTAAAAATAACTACTATAATTTCAACTTTTTTATTGTAATATGATGAAATTTATTTGCATTATTTCTCGTATATAAATCTTTCTGTTTGATTTCTTTTCAGAAACATATTATTTATTTTGTGAGCATATACTTACTTATATATATGTAAACATTATTATGTAATATTTATTATTACATAAAAATTATTATGTAAATTATTATCTATTGTGCCTTTTACAATACCGATATTGGTTTGACTCCAAATATTGCATAACAAAAAAGGTTTTTCACAAGTTATTATGTAAAGGTATATGGATAGCAGTTTTGAAAGAAAAAGTTTTCTTTATGCTTGAACCACTGTACATACAACCAATTGACAGATATGTCCCAATTGGCCTAATTTTGATGAACTGAGTTAATTTTAGCTGAACAATTTCATTAGGATCACGAATTAAATACCAGACAATGTTAATACTGCACAACTGTGAGTGGGTCGCCTATTTTATGTCTAAAATTGTATTTTCCTGCACAGAAAAGACACCTTTGCTGCGTTCATAAATATAAAGATTACAACTAACAAAAGTACATTTTTTGATAAAAAAAATTTTCGTAACCGATTTAATACATACAAAATAAAGACATTTTATTTTATTATTATTTTTCGGTAATAGTTTGAATGGTGAATTTGTCTTACTTCGATCTTCTTATTTAATTCTTTAATACTGCCTTATTAGCGTCATATGTTTCGAAAGTCATATCCGAATAAAATATCAGTAAGGAAGTTCCTCATCTCTTGAATGGCAATTCCAATCCTCTGTTGATAACATTCGAAACGAATTAACATTATTTTCTACTTAGCACAATGCACAATGCGAAGAAGTCGTAGCGTATAATTTATTCAAACCCGAGGATGAAAAACTCATTCCATTTCTCACACATACACACTCACACGCATAGCACAGCCCATTGAAAATGGCATAAAACAATTGTAACAGATTGTTGAAAAAACTGAACTGAACCGAACTGAAAATGTGCAACACTTTCCTTCAACGCCACCCATAACATTACGACGACGGCTTCATCAACACTCCCAAACCACAGCAGCTCACATTCGCACTCCACAAATCCCCCATCCACCTACTCAATTCACGCACGCATCTGTGTGTAAAGTACTCTCCGCACAGTGAATCTAGGTGACACCGCTAAAGCTCAAAATTTAAAAATTTCAATTTAAAAGCAATCAGGATGAAATTGCTCTTTAAGGACGCGAAATTCTGTTGTCTTTTTCAGAAATCACTCCAACTTTCTATATGCTTGTACGAGTATACCCCTATATTAATTTCTAAATCCCTATTCTCCAGCTCGGTAGCAAACGGTCTCAGTTAGTGACTTCCAGCGGACTCTGTTGGGAGCTGTTCTTATTGCATCGTTCCATGAAAATCCTGCAACAGACAGTATATACGTTGTTGCAGTGCGCCAGGATGTTTTTGGGCGTCCGCGAAGGCGAGTGCCTTGGATCTCAACGTATGTCCTATCCATTCAAGCTTTCTTTTTAGGATGTCGTACTGAATCGGTTGATGGTTTCTAGTTCGAAGTAGTTCAGTATTGCTTATGGTGATTGGCCAGAAGTATCGTATTATATGTCGTAGACATCGGTTGGTAAAGGTTTCGCAGCCATAAATGAGTATAAGTTTAATGCAAGTGTTATAGGCATGAGTTTTGAGATGTCTTAATAAGTCAGTGGATATCCAAACCAGGCAATTAAGCCGACAAAATTTCAACAATCTGCTGAGCCGATAAAGTTCCAACAAACGATGGCGCACGAATGTCATTCTCAGGCAAAGATGGCGCTTTAAAACATAAAACATAAGAAACAGAAGAAAACATAAGAAAAGTTATGGAAGTTTTAATGTAATGTCGAAAATCGGTTCAATAAATCTATACTTATTAGTCTTTGTCATAAAAGAAAATTTATTGTGAACTAGCTGGACCCGGTCCACTTCGTTGCCCCATATTTCCGATCCCGTCCATTTTTGGACCACTGACGTAGACTGCCAGCAGAACTGCAGTGGAACAAACTCACAAACAAACGATTTGCCACGCCCACATTTTCCCCGCCCACTATTTGCAATTTATTTTTTTCCAAAACCATCTCAGACCAAATAGCTTACAAACAAAAGAAAAAATTTTAAAATCGGTCCAGTGGTTTAAAGGTCTATAAAACACATACATACATACATACAAACATTTTTCCATTTTTATGTATATAGATAACACAGTGCCTGTTGTGTTCTCTTTAAAACGACGTAGATTTTGTAAAAGTTGGTTCGGTCGTTCAAGAGCTATTGTAATTTCCGTAAAAACAAAAAACGCATTTTTCAATTTCAAATCCCATAAATTGTTTGGATTATTTTAAATAAATGATCCATTTAGAAACTTTTTATACATTTTTACGCAAAAAATGAACTTCGTTAAAAATTCTGATCATGGTTTCATAAGATATATCTTTTTGACTCACTTTATAGTTCGGCGGCTGACTTTCAGCCGATGTGTGCCGCTAAAATCGGCGGCGTTGCCGCTTACAAAAAAGTGGCCGGCTGAGGCGCGCCGCCCATTTGCTCCGCGTCGGCCTCATAGCCTGATCCAAACTTCCCTCAATGGGTACATGGCCTGAAGGGCCTTGTTGACGCGTGCATCTATGTCTTTATTTGCGCCGCTGTTTTTCGTTTACAACCTAGGGTGCAGAATTATTGTACATCTTCTATGGTGTTGTTATTGACAGTGCGAAAGGTAAAATTGGTGTATTCATTCTCATTATTATACCCTACACCACACTGTGGTACAGGGTATTATGACTTTGTGCATTTGTTTGTAACACCTAAAAGGAGATAGACCCATTGTTTATTATAGCGATCGACTCAGAATCTGCCCATGTATTCATGTAATCAAAGTGCATGTCGTATTTATGGTCCGATTGTGATGAAATTTAGCATAGTGCTCTTTTTTGGCCCAAGGACGATCCCTTTTGAAATTGGTTAAAATCGGTTCAGATTTGGATATAGTCCCCATATATATGTTTCACCCGATTTGACATGCAAGCGCCGTAGAAACCACATTTTACATCCGATCTTTATGAAATTCGGCAGAGAGAGTTCTATTATTACGTGAAAGAACACTACCAAATTCGGAGAAAATCGGTTCAGATTTAGATATAGCCACCATATATACGCTTCACCCGATTTAACATTTAAGCGCTGTAGAAATCGTGTTTTATATCCGATCAGTGCGAAATTTAACAGAGAGAGTTTTCTTATTACATTAACAAACACTGCCAAATTTGGGGAAAATCGATTCAGATTTAGATATTGCCCCCATATATATGTTTCACCCGATTTAACATTTAAGCGCTGTAGAAATCGTGTTTTATATCCGATCAGTACGAAATTTAACAGAGAGAGTTTTCTTATTACATTAATAAACACTGCCAAATTCGGGGAAAATCGGTTCAGATTTTAACATAGTCCCAATATATATGTTACACCCGATTTGACATGTAAGCGCTGTAGAAACCGTGTTTTATATCCAATCAGTACGAAAATCGGCAGAGAGAGTTTGCTTATTGCATGTATGAACACTGCCAAATTCTTATCGCAATGCCCATTTTCGCATTGGTAGGTAGGTGTAGGGTATTATATAGTCGGCCCCGCCCGACTTTCTGTCTTTCCTTACTGGTTTTCTTTTGACAAAGTTGATGCGCAGTCAGACTTTGAGGGCATTTGAATGCATCGCCTTTATTATATCTTCAATATGTTGGAAGATAAGTGATAATAGACATACTCGTATATCATTGTCGTAATCAAGATTATTTAATTTTTAAGTGGGTTAATTGATAATTGATGGCATAATATCGTCCTGGAAAAGCACGAAGAGGAGTGGCGATAGAACACACCCCTGGCATACGCCCACGTCGAAGATAAATGGCTTAGATGTTTCATGTGTATTATTGTTTCCGAGACACCTATGCGACGTAAGGCTGTTTCTTGCTATAGTGATGTTTGATGTTTCTTGCTATAGTGTCAAATGCTCTCTCGAAATCTACGAAAAGCATATATGTACGAGAGTTGTGCTCATTTGCTTGCTCAATTATAATTCGCAGTGTTGGCACGTGGTCTACGCAGGATCTTCCTTCGCAGAAGCTAGCTTGTTCCTGCCTCATCTATATTTATACCCCCACTTTAGTGATACGAGGGTATATATCATTTGCTACGAGCCAAAAGTGTAACACATCAAAGGAGTGACCTAAGATCCTAAGTATCTTCGGCGGATATCCGTTTTGGGTCGTTTTAAGTCGAATGAGAAATGTCAGTCCGATTTACTTCAAATTTGGCATGTGGTAATTTTTTTCCTATCACCGGCTAAGTTCGAAGACGGGCCATATTGGTCCACTAAAATTTAACTAAATATTAACCCCCGCAAAGGGTTAATATTTAGTGAATTATTGATTATTTAATAACTTCTATACTACTTATTTGAATCTTCTGAAATCCTACACATATTATTAGTTTATTAACCACTATCACCTCGAGAAATGAATGGCCGAAGTTGCCGCTTCCCTTTTGGTGCCTCCCACACAAATGGACCATTTGCACCAAAAGTTAACTGCCTATATCATTAATATCGCTTCATGGAAATACTTAACATTTTGGACAGTGTAATTCTTTATTAGAACCCAGAGACGTGTGAAAAGTGGGCGTATTTTACTCGCTCCTTTTGATACCTCCCACACAAATGTACAATTTTGCAGCAAAATACCAGTGCATACAAAGACATGAAATTTTGTTCATTTCTACATCATTTGCTTAATATTACGCGAGCATTGTCGAATATTAAAGACATCTTGTTCAAAATTGTGACAATTGTTCTTAATTTTACACGCAAAATTCAGTAACGCAAACAACGCCAAGACGCAATTATTCTCAGTAAACAAAGCACGCAGTGAAGTCATACAAACACTAAATATAGCAAATAGTAAACAACAAGCAGTAAAGAAATTATAATAAATATTTTAAAATTTAATAAATGATGTATAAGTGTAATATTTGTGGAAACATATTAAAATCACTACTTTGCTATCAAAGACATACTCGTATATGCAAACTTAGATTTAAACAAGATGTTAGTTTTATGTGTCTACAGCCAACGTGTTTAAAAATGTATTTAAAGTATTATTTATATAAAAGCATCAATAGTATCAGTAATTACTGAAGGTAATTAATTAAATAAATAAAGGTGTAAAATTATATTAATATATTCTTGATTTGTAGCTATATTATTAGGCCTTCACAGATGCACATAAGGCTTAAGTGTGATGGTTCACAGATTTGTTGTATGTATGTATGTATTATTTTGCCCAATAGCTTTGTTGTAAAATGTTTATATTGAATCAGTGCATTCATTTCTGAACTATTATCAATTTTAGGAAAAACAAACAGCAGATATAGGCATTCCTAAGTTGAAGTGGATAAAGTGATTTGGTCAAAACCAAAAGGTAACTCAGAACAAAACATAAATCTAATGAATGAAAAGTGGTAAGAGGTGGATGCTAAACATTTTCAAATTTGCAAAATAAGGACCAGGCTAATACACAAATTCTATGCAAAAAAGTATTAATAAAATAATTTTATTTAATTCCAGAGCGTGATATTGAGCAGAAAAATGAGATAACATTCATTTCCGTTGAAAACGTTTTTGTGGCTCATTTTGTTGAAAAAAGTGCAAAAGTACTAATGAACTGACGTAATGAATTATTTTTACGCTTTTAATACAATGGTTTACTGTCAGCTCTCACAGTCCATGGAGTTTTTGGTTCGATTTTTTATAAACATTATCCAAACACGACAAAAAATGTACACAGTTTACCAGACCTAATAATTTCATTTCACTAATAATAAAATCATAGCGTTACACCTTATACTGAACATTATAATTATTTGTATTATGGTACTGTACGAGTAGATTGTGTATTTAATACACAAATTTGAATTATTATTTGTCTTATTACCTATTCAATTATTTCTTTTTTTAATATACATATAATTTTTTAATATACATATCATTATGAATTTCATAATAAAATATTCTTTTTCTAATACTATAACATTCTTCTTCGTTTTTAGGCAGTAACTGGAATAGCTGTGAACATTTACGTATGTACATATAGTTCAGATTTAGAAATAAAATCAATTTTGCTTGATATACGAGTTAGAGTGATCAAAAAACCGGTTTTTTTTAAAAAATAAAAAACCGGTGGATGGTTTATTTATGTTATAAAAAAAACAGTGGACGGTTTTTTTCTTCGAAGAAAACCGGGGAAACCGGTAGAACCGGCTTTTTTTCTGCATAACAAAACAGTATGAAAATTGCCGTTTGAATAACATTTTCCTTTTTAAAAGCGATGTCTTCTGATCAGGAATCTTGCACCAAATTTAGTCCTGTTGGATAGTAGTTATGAGTTGGATTGTGATGAATATTGTCATTTGAGTTAAACAGTCCTTTTATCTCATACTTATAACTAATTAGCTATTGTATTTAGAAACATTTTCCAAAAGTGTTATCGATAGTATTTTCTTCAACCTTTTAAAAAAATTAGCAGATATATTTTCATTACTTTTATGAAAAATTAAACTTTTTTGAAATTTTGGTAAAAACCTATGTTTTAATTTTTGATTTTTTTGCTCAAAAGAAAGCTTAGATAATTTCCTTTAAAAGCTTTGGACCTATTAATGGGAAGGGACCTGTTGATCTATCAAAATAAATATAAACCTCTGAAAAAAAATTAACGTTCAACCAAACATTTTAGCATTTCAGAAACCGTTTGACAAAAACAACCGTTTGACAAAAATTTCAATATTTGACACCCTCCAACTCGGAAAGTCCTTAACCGATTTCGTTGGAATTGTGTCTCATAACTACTAACTGATAGGGCTACTTGGTGCAATTTTCATCCCGACAGAAGACATCCCTTTTAAAAATTAACTCACTTGACATTTCCCTTATGCAGTTCAGTCAAGAAAATATTAATATTTCGGGATATTAAATAGAATATTTAATAGAGGTATTAAATCTTTATATATTTTATATACACACTTTAGTGCAGGTGGGTATATACGAGTATACACACATCTTCTATCTATATATATATATAAAAGAAAGTGATGTTAGTTACTACGCTTATAACTCGAGAACGCCTGGACCGATTTCGGTGATTAGCACCAATTCGGACAGGTCTCCGGCCAAATAAGAAGAATACACAAGAAAATTTTGGAAAAAAGTCGGAAAATTGGGAAAATCGAAAATTGCTATTTCTTGCGAGATTCCTACTGTTCCTATCTACTACTCTCTTTTTGAATCCAATTTTTTTTATTAATTTTCTATTAAACAAAAAAGTTTTCTATTAAACATATGTACGAGTATGTGCTATTTTTCTTGCTGCAATTCATTCGAGTTTTGCGTATTGTTACACTGATTTCGCGTGTCACATCGACAAACGGTACAAGCATTACGATCAATTAAAATTCAACGCGATATTTATCGGTTCGAAAATTTTTTCAGATAATAAGTTTGAGTATAAGAGGTAAGGTTATCTTATTGGATTGCGGGCACTGCAAAATCATAATTTCGGATGAATGCACGATGGCGCATAAACGAGCTCTGGAGGCAGTTGACCGAACGATGAAGGATTTACGACGTGATTTGAGACAATTTGGCGAGTCTATGATATTGCTCTCCGGAGATTTTCGTCAAACGCTTCCCGTCATCCCGAAATCTACTGCCGATGAAATTAATGCATGCCTGAAATCGTGGTCTTTGTGGCGGCATGTCAAGAAGTTGAAATTGACCACGAACATGAGAGTCGCGTTGCAGAACGACTCATCGGCTCTTGAATTCTCGAAACAACTGTTGGCGCTTGGCAATGGCCAAATTACTGTTGATGTTTCCACTGCATTGATATTGTTCCCGGCAAATTTTTGCGAGTTCACATCGTCGAACGAGGAACTCATCACCAAAGTGTTTCCAAATCTCGATTAGATTAGTGAACGGGCAATATTAGCAGCGAAGAATAAGGACGTCGATAGCATGAATTTTATTATTCAAAGTAAAATCGAACTCGCTTGATGTGCCAGGAGCTCCGCCGCATAATTTACAGCTGAAGGTGGAATCGATCATAATCATGTTGCGGAATCTGAATCATCCGAAATTGTGCATAGTTCGCGGTTGTCCATTATGAAACTGATGGACAATGTGATTCAGGCGACGATCATCAAGGGAAAATTCAAAGGAGAGGAAGTCGTTATCCCACAAATTCCGATTATTCCAACTGATCTTTCATTCCAATTCAAGCGGATTCAGTTCCCTGTACGATTGGCTTTTACGATGACAATCAATAAATCTCAAGACAAATCGTAGGAAGTCTGTGGAATTAATCTCGAATTTCCCTGTTTTTCGCACGGTCATCTGTACGTTGCCTGTCTTCTGTCTTCGTTGTTTGTTGTTTATCACATCGCTCTCTACTGATTTCGATTCCTTTTAAACAAATCGCATAAAAATTTTAACTATCTGTGTTTTATTATCACTCTGGAGTTTATCTGAAGGCGTTTAATTGGGGCGAGGCGAAGTTCGCCGGGTCCGCTAGTATAAATATATAAGAGTATACACTAGTCGGTTTACCCAAATGAAAATTTCTTACTTGTTTTTCTTTCGGTTTGGAAGTGGGAGAATGCGTTTACTTTTCACATAACTTCTGCGCGTATGAATCATTTATTTTCTTCAAATTTTTGTAATTTGTATAGAAATTGGTGAATGGCTTCGGATTCTAGCGAAGTTGCCGAGACTTTTTAGGCCATATAAGGAGATCTTTCATATTGTTATCTTAATTTGTGATATTTTGTATATAATTTTTAATATTTTAGTGATAATAAAAACCGGAAAACCGGTGGAAACAAACGAAAAAAACCGGTTGCACCGGATGTTCGAAATTCATGATTTTGAGAAAAACCGGGAACGGTGGAAGCAAAAAACCGGTGGGCCGGTTTATTTTAACCCGGTTTTGATCACTCTAATACGAGTATAACTTATTAAGAAAATCAAGCAAAATCGATTTATACTTTTAAATTTTAAAATATGTATTTTACAATTTTGTTTTCAGAACAAAATTATCCTTATGATTTAATGATTTAGCATTAATCATTTAAAGTTTAAAAGCAACATTTTTAATAATACACTAAAATTTAGATTTTTTGTTTAAATTTACACATTTATTAAACATTCAATGTTTAAATTTAAACATAATATATACACATCTATATGTTTAATTTTACACATCTGATGTTCAAACTATTTGTTTAAATTTAGACATGAAAGATTTAATTCTATTGTGTGTCTAAAAATGCGACTATAATGGTAGGCAACTAGTTGCCTACCTTTACAATAGCGAAATTACTCTAAAATTTGTTGTGTGTATATTTCCGTGTTTTGCACTGTAATCTGGAAGTCTTAGTTTTCATCAGTATTGCTGGTTGGTTGTGTTACGATAGGTTCTTTACATCTGTTGAAAGAAAGCTGTATTCTTTCTGATCTGAAATAATAAAACAAAATACAAGGACATATTCAGGGCAAAACGAAAAATTCATTTTTCAAATACAGTTATCGCTGGAATTGGTGAGATAACACTTAGGTGTAAAAATACCTCGGCTCCCATTTGACTTGTTAACGCTCTACAATCACTTATTACCTCAGATTGCACTACTATTTAGCTGCCAAGTAGGGGACATCAATTAAAGCTCCAACAATAATATGGCTCCAACAAGTAATGGCTATAATAAGATTTTGTTTTGAAATTGCCACATACGGGAATTGTAGTTGATAGGAACTTGAAAGTTAAACATGTTCGGCTACACAACAAAGTAGCACACCTTTAAATATTATTTCTCGATTCTGTAAAATTTCACTCAATTTGGCGAGAAAATATAAAAATATGAAACCACAAGAGTGAATTTTGTCTAAACTTTAAATGGAATTGGAATACTGTGTTGCGCGAACGCATTGTACGATGTTTGTAAGCATAAGTGTGGCTGGAAGTGCATTCAAACATATTTTGTATTTGTACTTGTTGTTCTTCTTACATATGAAAGAAATAACATCTTCTCAAAACGGCAGGATGCCTGAAGAATGGAGGATAAGCGAACCTTCATTAAAAGCACAAACAAACGGCAGAACCGTTCAGCATTAATGACCCACACATCACACTACCTCTGCTGACTTGCCCAATCCAATTTCAATGCAACTCAGTGCTGACATTTGTTCACATTGAAATAATGCAGTGTCATGTTGAATTATTTTACGATTTAATACTCGTTGTTTCATCAATCATCTGAAATGTGAATTATTAGTACATTCGAAGTTTCGCCAAAAACATGTGACTTTAATATTAGTTTGGGATAACTTGAAAATAAGCGCTTTTCATGGTTTTGCACTATTGTTTTATTAATTATACTTGTTACTCTAGAGGTATTCTACTCAACAGTCCTAATATTATCGGGATAATATTATATAATATAATTCTTATGTAATCCTTTTCTGACTGGTAATTGTACGCTCTCGTCGCAACTGCACATCTAACAAATTTAACTTAATCGTTGACCTCCACCACATCCTCGAATTATGTGGATCATTAATTCCAATTTCACATTTGCGGACATTATCTCCTGGGATAACTGGATAATCTGGAAATTCCTGTCAAATCATTCGAATAGTCTTGGAAATTAAATAAATTCACGAAGTGTTGCATTATTCACCACATTCGACAATATGTATGTTCTCCGATCGATGCTGTAGCAAATGTTGAGACGGACCTTCGACTCACAAGTACGTGGCAGAGCGTGCGACAGCAACTTGGATGTGAAAGGAGTTCAACGGAATGCAACTTTAAAAAGAGAAATTAATATCCTTAAAACTCTTGTGACTGATTTATTACATGAACATTTACAAAGCCATTATCAGGCGGCGCAAGCCGGAGAATGGGTCAAAGGCAAAAGGCGTGCAAACGTACACCGTGTACGGCGTACAAGTCACACATTTCATATCGCACACATACGCTCCTTCGAAAGTTTTGTTGCTAAAGGACTATAGGAAAACAAACAGGCACAGGCAGTGGAGAGAGCACCAAATGTGGGCAAAGAGTGTGTGCATGGGTTGAGCGAAGGACATGTGTATCAGCCAAGCCACATCTGCATGTAAATCCTGTATATTTGCGAGTGTGGTGTGTATATGTGTGTGTATGTATGAAGTCGACAGTGTTAAAGGATTCACATTTGAATGTCAGGCAGAACGCACTGGGTACATGGTGTATCGGATGACTCTGAGTTGGAATTTGTTTTCTTGCTTTTTTTTTGAAGACCTTTAACGACGAGTCAGTGAGTGAGTGACACAAAGGACGACCGTGTGATGTAGAACATGACAAAAGCAACTCGTACAACTTGGGCTATACTCGTACAGTTCAAAAGCGGCTTGTTGCAAGGATACAAAAATGGCACAACCGAAAGGAATTATACCGGAAATGTATGTTAATACCAGTTCGCATCTGCGAATATGAACGTACATACGGACAAGTGTTTGTGTGAGAGAGTTCGTATGTGTGTCGCAGCCCGTAGTTTTTGAATGACTGTCACTTCATTGTCGACTTTTTGATATGTCTGCTGTTAGCTCTTTCCGAATGTTACCCATTACCAAGCTCCCTTTTGCCCGAATGCGAAAGCGAATGTGAATGAATTCATTCCGTTGCCGTTCGCCGTCGAAAAGGGAAGTGTTGAACTTGAGCCGCACAAGCCACAGTTGTCACACATCACCATCGCATCGTTACACTTATTCCCAGCACTCCACCACACTCGACCCGACTCTGCTCAACTCTACGCCACTCCCAGCCAAAATGGATGATTTTTAAAAACCTCAACGTACACACATTACGGGCATGTACTTAATTGTTTCACTGTTCACAATTACGATGACTGCCTGGGAATACACGATGGGAGGGGAGCAAAAGACGGGCGTACAATTCGGTAGGCATTTAATGGCAATCACAGACCATAGTGCTCCAAATATGGCCATTGTTGCATTGAAGGGATATTTCGTACGCATCGCTATGTCCATCATTCGCCGGCATACATACATAGATACATTTGCCGAAATTTGTACTGGGGCATTTCACAATGGTGTGACGCACATCCGTGCGAAGCCTGACCGGCGTGTGGCCCGCATGAGAGTTGGAACGAGCGCTTGTCCGATAATGCAACCTGAGTCATCAGAAAATACTCTGGCTGCAAAATGTTCATTGTCCTCGTGAACATTATCCCATGCATCGTACAAATGGACAATCGGGTATGTGGATGTGTGTGTTGCGCGCGATATTGGAAGCATATGAATATTTTATTGCTTTCAACACTTTGAAACGATTTTCAGAAAATATAATACATCACTTTTTGGTTTTTGAGCTGTACATCTGAGATACGAGTATAAGTAAAATCATAATACATAGGAATGTAATATTTTTATCCCCTCACCTTAGAGAGGAGGGCATTTATCATTTGCTACGAGCCAAAAGTGTAGCACATCGAAGGAGTGACCTAAGACCCAAAGTATGTTTGGCGGAAATCCGTTTTAGGACATTTTAAAACATTTGAGCAATGACCGTCGGTCTGTCTGAATGACGTAATGTTTGGTATGCAATAATGTTTTTTTCTATCTCAGTCTAATTTCGATGATGCGCCATATTGGTCCACTCCTTCTAGTACCTCCCTCACAAAGGGTTACAATTTAGTGAAATATTGATTCACTAATAGCTGTATACTGCTTATCCGAATCTTCTGTAATTCCACACATAGTAATAGTTTATTGGTACCCCCCATTCAAATTTATGATTGGGGGAAATCCGCTTTGAGCCATTTTAAGTCTGTTAGGGTTTTGAATAAAATGAGAAACACACGAAAGAAATATTTCAAGCACACTAAGACTATTTATTTCAAAAGGAAAAATAAGAATGAACAAATTTTCAAATGTTTTAGAAAATGTGTAAAACTAAATGTCAATGCTACATTGATGTGAAAATATTATAAATTTTAAATTGTTGTATTTGTAAGTGTCTACAACATCTCCCCTTTTTATATTTAATCCGTAAACCCATACCTGCTTGGAGGTTTTCGATTACGACTTGGTCTAGAAAAAGTCGGTGGAGTTGTAGCCACTGGAGTACTAAAAACTAAATGTGAACCTTGTGGATCTTCAAGCGAATTCAATGATTCGTTTTCTTCAGGTATATCATTTTGATTTTCTAAACTTTCTTGGATCAAAGGTTGTTGAATTTCTTGATGCGGATGAGTTTGATTTTGTATATTTGGTTCAATTCCAAAAAGTTCTAGCAAAAGTTGAATTGATTCAGTTTTCGCCTGTATTTCATCAGTTCTTCGTATTAGCTGATTTATATGAGATCGAATCAACTTTGTCCCGGTTTCATCAAAAATGTAAACATTGTAATTCACGGCTCCAACACGCTCTACAATTGAACCCATATTTGCTTCTTCTGTTTGTATACTTGTGCATACACCTGGTCCTTTGGTTTGAAATTTCTATCATTAGCACCATGTTTCTTGTTGAACTGTGTCTCCATCTTCTGGTCCCTTTCCTGATTAACTGGTTGTGAACATGGTTTTAGTAAATCCAGAGTGGTTTTTATTTTTCGATTAAGAAACAATTCTGCTGGAGATCTGGAGTTTTCCCTCGGAGTAGAACGGTATGTTTGTAGGAATGTTTCAAGTATTTCCTTAGTATTCCCCTCATCCTTGAGTTTTGCAAGCGCGCGTTTCAGTGTTCCCACAAAACGTTCTGCCTGTCCGTTAGATTGGGGATGATATGGAGCTGATTTCATATGAACGATACCTCGTGATTTTATGAACGCATTGAAGTGATCACTCACGAATTGTGTGCCGTTATCTGACACCAACGTATCACAATTACCATATCTTGCAAACGTTTCTGTCTGCAAATTCACATTTTATTTTACACAGCTCCTGATTGATAGTTTGAGCAGTCTGAATCTGACAACAAATGCTGCTTAATGGTTTGTCCCATAAGCCAAATATTCCACACCAATCTACACCAAGAACGCAAAGAGAATCAATTTCTACAACAGATAATTTGCATTGTTTTAGATCACCTGATAGCCACTGGTGACGTACTTATTATGGAAATGTGTTCCTGGTTTCCCCATTTCGATCCAGAGTTTCTTACCAATAATGGAGACATCGGATGCGGTGTCGATTTGCATTTTAACATCATAGCCTGAATGATGTTCACCTGATGATGATGTTGGATTGATGTTGACCATGACGAATCTCCGACTTGAAGCATATGTGACTCGGTTGATTTTAACAACACTTGACTGAGGAGAATTTGACATCTTCTGATTTATATACCTCTTACGGCCCTTATCTTGATTTCCTTGATGTACTCTGTCAGAACGTTGATTCTTACAGTAGCCTTCTTTGTGTCCTATGATTGCAGTGTGTGCATGAGTGTTTTGCATAGTTGCAATATTTTGAATAGTGCATTCCTCCACAGTTCCAACATGGAGTTTTGGGAACTTTCGTGTCCTGATTTTTATTCTGCTTTGTATTGGATTTTATGACATGGGTTTTTTCTTGTACCATGGCTGTATCATGTTTCAAATTCAGTAGTCTTTGTGCACCTGTAACTAGCTTGCTTAGGGTATTGCTGGAATCATCCTCGAGAGTAGATAGACATCTCATGCGAACTTCAGAATCGTTGTGTGCTTGAAGACCACACACAAACACGAGGCATTTGAACTGATCCGAATTCATTTCCGAAAGCTTGAAACTTTCACATGCTTCATTTACCCGAGCTGCATATGTCACTAAATCTTCTTGGGGATTCTTGACCGTCTGCAGGCATTTGTATCTTGTACTGAAAAGTGATTCATGTAACCCAAACATGTCCTTTAGAATCTTGATTGTCTCCACAAACGTGACATCTCTTGGATTCTTCGGTAAAATAAATGAAGCATATTTGTTGTATGCAACTGGATTTAGCTTCCGCATTAGCAGTCTGACGCGACCAGCATCTTCCAACGCTTTACCTTCCACAAGAAATATGTCTTCATAACGGGAGTACCAACTATTGAATGTAAAATGATTTGTTTCATCGTAGCAAAACTCCGAAATACTATTGGATAACTTTTCCATGAGCTGATCCTGATTCAGAGGAGTTCCATTTGTCAAGCTTTGGAGGAGCTTGCTCTGTAGTGCTAGTAATTCCAGAATTTGCTGTTCCGCCATATCCTCGTGGCCAATTTGTTAGGGTTTTGAATAAAATGAGAAACACACGAAAGAAATATTTCAAGCACACTAAGACTATTTATTTCAAAAGGAAAAATAAGAATGAACAAATGTTCAAATGTTTTAGAAAATGTGAAAAACTAAATGTCAATGCTACATTGATGTGAAAATATTATAAATTTTAAAGTGTTGTATTTGTAAGTGTCTACAACAAAGTCATTTGAGCAATGTCCGTCTGTCTGGCTGGAGCGCACGATAACTCTCGAAAGGAGTAACGGATTGACTTCACATTTGGTATGGGATAATATTTTTTTCTGGATGGGGTAATATTTTTGAGATGGGCCATATTGGTCCACTCCTTCTAGTACCTCCCTCACCAAGGGTTAAAATGTAGTGAAATATTGATTATCTTATAACTTCTATACTACTTGTCCGAATCCTCTGTAATTCCACACATAGTAATAGTTTATCTGTCGCTATCAACTTGAGAAAAATGGGTGAAGTGGTCCTGCCTCCTTTGCTACCTCCTACACAAAGGGACCATTTTGTACAAAAAGTGAAAAGCTTATAACATTAATATTAGTATATAAAAATACTTGAAATTTTGAACAGGGTAATAATGTTTTTGTAGAGCCTACAGTCCACTGAAAAATGGGCGTTATTGCCACGCTTCTTTTTGTACCTCCCACACAAAAGTACCATTTCGTATAAAAAGTTAAAAACTTATAGCGTGAGTACCAATGTATGAAAATATAGGGTTTTCCAACAAGAGGTGTTATTTTGAATCACCTGGTATTGTAGCTGTCACTTTTGAAGCTTTTATTCTTTGACATTGACACATAGAAACTACGCCATTACTAAAAATGGAAAGATACACGATTCAACAACGCACTGAAATTATTAAAATTCGAAAAATCGAAAATCATCTTGACTGATGAGGCCCATTTCCACCTCGGTGGCTACGTCAGAAAGCAAAATTGTCGCATCTGGGGCTCGGAAAACCCAAGAGTTATTGTCGAGAAGCCTCTCCATCCTCAACGTGTAACTTTTTGGTCCGGCGGGGTCATTGGACCTTACTTTTTCGAAAATGAGGTTGGATCAACAGTTACGGTGAATGGATTGCGCTATCGAGAGATGATTAATGATTTTTTATGGTCGGAGTTGGATGGTATTGATCTGGACAACGTTTACTTTCAACAAGACGGCGCTACGTGCCACACAAACAACGAAACCATTGCTCTGTTACACGAAAAGTTTCCGGACCGTGTTATCTCTCGAAGAGGTGATCACAATTGGCCACCGAGATCTTGTGATTAAACACCTTGGGACTTCTTCCTTTGGGGCCACGTGAAAGATAAGGTCTACGACAACAGCCCAGCGTCGATTCAAGACCTCAAAGATAGAATTCGGGAGGCTATCGAGGACATAGGGCCGCCACTTTGCGATTTGGTTATGGAAAATTTCATGAAAAGGATATGGTCCTTTAAGCGTGGTCGTGGTGGCCATTTGGCTGATGTTGTTTTTCATTATTAACGGCATACCTTCCTCTTTATTATGAAATAAACGTTCGATCATTAATCTCAAAAAATGGTATTTTTCTTTGAATACCAAAATAACACCTCTTGTTAGAAAACCCTTTTCAACAAAATTTTGCACAGTGTAACGTTTTTGAAGTACCTCTTGTGAAAAATGGGCGTTATCACCACGCCCCTTTTGTACCTCACACACAAAATGGTCAAATTATACCAAAATTTAATAGCTCATAACGTTAATAAAGCACAGTGGGTTTGTTGCAGTCCAATAAAGCATATTTTATTTATTGACAAAAGCACTCAGCCAGAAATTTCAAACCCACCTTCCCCCCAAAAAAAAAGATTTGGAATTAAAAAGCCTATACACTCCAGAAAATTTGACTGTTTTGTTTCAGAGCTTTATCTCAGAAATTACAACTACATCAAACTCTGCAGCTTCCAGTAACCCAATGTACTCGTAGTATCACCATATGATATAGGTTTATTCGTGAACAAGTCGTCGACAAGGCTTAGCACTAAGAGGAAGTTGTGATACAGGCAGAATCGATTCAAATGAAACTATTTAAAATGGTGGCAATTTTAGAGCCTTGTTTAGGTACGAGTATCGGCCGATAGCGGATTCAAATTTGAATTGTCACTTGAGAAATTCACCACGAATCACAATGCATATAAGCAATCGTGTTCAAAATGAAATTATAAGTATTTGTCACACTATTAGACGCCGACAGTTTATTGAGAGAATCAACAATTCCAAAGTTTTCGCCATTATGCCGCACGAATTAGCTAATATTTCAGAGCTGAGCAAGTTTCAATCTGTTCTCGGTACCTTAATGGCGCAAGAGCAATGAACGGAGAATTTCATGGGGCGCAAGCATATATCCAATCTTGATTGTAAGTTACGCATGTTAAGTAATTCTAGTTAGAAATTGTCTCGGCACCATCCGAATCACTATACACTTTTTTTAATATTCTCAAAGGCAAATAGCTCTTCAAGAAGCAATTTCTAATAACAGGAATCTTTGTTCGATGGGCATTTCAGTTGTTGATGGCTATAAAACTTTGGATTTTCATGTTTCGGTCCATGTAGTTCATTCAATGCACTGCTTGGCATTATCATTAAGTCACGTTATTCATCTGGCTGAAAATGCGAAAAAGGAATTGTGTCTTTTAGTGTCAAAACGTTAGTCGAAGTCAACATTTTCATCATGGTAAACTTCACTTACGTGCAACGTTTGGAAATCATTACAAATTACGGAGGTCGCAACTTTAAGAGCGCTTACTCCAGTTTTCGGCCGTAAAAATCGTGGACACATTTTTTTTTTATTTTTATTAATCATATTTACATAGTTTACATTCGCGCCTTGAAGACATTATTGAGGCAAGCAGCAACGTACCAAGTTCGTGCAATATAATAAACTAGCTGGACCCGGTCCACTTCGTTGCCCCGACTTCAGATTTCCGATTCCGTCAATATTTTAACCAATTACGTAGACTGCCATCAAATGCATATAACAAATTGTTCAAGGTATTTCAATTTCAGAAATTTGTTTATAATTTTTTGCGTATCGATCTGGTGATAGTCTACGTGAATGGTCCAAAAGGGTTGGGATCGGACCAATGGGCGTGGCCCCAACCCTCTTGGACCATTCACGTAGACTATTACCAGATCGATACGCAAAAAATTACAGCACTCTCGATAAAAAATTGAGCAAGATATGACTCTCAATTTCAAAATTTGGCTTATACTCACATAGGCGGGGCAACGTCCATTGGTCTGATCCCGCCTATTTTTGGTCGAATCGCGTAGACATATGTCCAAAACTGCAGCACTCTCGATAATAAATTGTGCAAAATATTTCAATTTGAAAATTTGGCTTATATGGACGTGGCCACGCCCATTGGTTCGATGCCGCTCATTTTTGGACCAATCACGTAGACTACCACCAGATATATATATACACGAAATTACAGCACTCTCGGTAAAAAGTTGTGCAATATATCTAAATTTCAAAATTTGGCTTATATGGGGGGCACGCTCATTGTTTTGATCCCGCCCATTTTTGGACCAATCACGTAGACTGCCACCATATACATATACACAAAATTCCAGCACTCTCGCTATCAAATTGTGCAAAATATATCAATTTCAAAATTTGGCTTATATGGGCGGGGCCACGCCTATTGGTCCGATTCCGCCAATTTTTGGACCAATTACGAAGAATGCCACTATATACATATACACAAAATTCCAGCACTCTCGCTATAAAATTGTGCAAAATATCTCAATTTCAAAATTTGGCTTATATGGGCGGGACCACGCCTATTGGTCCGAACCCGCCCATTTATGGACCAATCATGTAGGTCGCCAACGGATGTATATATACACAATTCCAGGTCTCTCGGTAACAAATTGTGCAAGATACACCTTTTTAAAATTTGGCTTAAATTTTAAAAATGTGCCACGCCAAAATTCACATGATCTGACACTAAATGCATACACACAAAATGTCAGCACGTTTAGACGTCTATACGGAACAAACAAACAAACCCACAAACAGACACTCTCTTTTATATATATAGATATTTAAACAATTATTATGTGATTAACAAGTTTCAAAGAAATATAAAAATACTATAGATAGATTCATGTACACAAGTAATATCATGTAAGTATTAAATTTACAATAGAAGTGTTTCAAACTTAGCACATGGTATCATTTTGAAGGAGAATTTAAAATTAGAAAACCTAGTAATAGTTTTTTCGCGTGTGGCAATTCATGCCTATTCGTTCGTAACTGATGGATTTTGACATTTCGGCCTGAAGGAATATCTTCGTAGTAAATTATTTTTGGGTTCGGCCGCTCAAGAGCTATTGTAATTTCCGTAAAAACCAAAAACGTATTTTTCAATTCAATTCATAATTTCAAGTAATTGTATACACTGATATTAATGTTATAAACTGTTAACTTTTAGTGCAAAATGGTGCATTTGTGTGGGAGGTACAAAAAGGGGAGTGGCAATTTCGCCCATTTTCCTCGAGTTGATAGCGACTAACAAACTAATACTATGTGTGGAATTTCAGAAGATTCGAATACGTATAATAGCAGTTATTAAAGAATCAATAAAAAATATTACCACATACGAAATTTCAAGTCAATCGGTTACTTCTTTCGAGTGTTATCGTGCGCACCAGCCAGACAGACGGACGGACGGACATTGCTCATTCGATTGCTCATTGAAATGACCCAAAAAGGATATCCGCCGAACATACATAGGGTCTTAGGTCACTCCTTCGATGTGTTACACTTTTTTCCGTAGAATGATATATACCCTCGTCACGAGGGTATAATTACTTAAACAAATAAAAACGACCATTCGATTTGACCTATCAGCCAAACGAAAACTAATAAATATTTTGGATTTTTTAAATAAATGATAGCATTTAGAAACGTTTTGTGTAAACATATGTTTTATTTGTGAAAGTTAGTTTGCAAATATATTTTATTCTAATATATTAATATGTATATGCGTCCAAACAAAATTTCTTGATTTTCACATAAAATGTATTTGTTAACAAATATATAATATTTAAAAAGTTTGTTTCCAAATATATTTTCTTTCAATCCAAACATATCAAAAATGTCGATTTTCCTCCGTGTGTGTAACAGCTATTTTAGATGCAAATATGAGATATACTCGTATATTCTATATGGGGTCTGTATTGAAATGTGGCCTTTATCATAATTGTATTCATATATCCATATATATTCTATTAACTAACGTCTGCCAAATTTAATAATGATCTGAAGTAAACATGATTTCTACAGCGCTTATATACCAAATCGATTGTAAATCGTAACAGATTTGTTCCAATGTTCGCAGTATTCGTTTCTAAATACAAAAATACCCTCTTCCAAATTTAAAGTATTTAAATGGATCGGGTGGAATATACGAGATATGTTCAAAGAATATCGCGAATTTTTAATTTCCGCGGGCTACGTGTATTTGATTTTTGATATTTTTGTAGCGTTGTGTTAGTACTCATGTACACTTACTTATGATGACAAGGTCGGCCATTTTGAATGTTTAGTTAATTTTTGAGTGCTGTTGTGCTTGGATGTATTTTAACTTGTCTTTGATTTCTACACGCTGAAAAAAAATCGCCTCTGTAGTATATTGTCCCAAACATATTCTGCTTGAAACATATATATTTTTAGGGTCCCCTCCAAATATATAATATTTGACACAAACAAATATTATATGTTTGGGAGGATGTTGTTTTAAACAAAACTATGTTTACATCCTAATATTTTTTATTTGGATATGTTATTTTCCAAACAAAGATAGATTTGCGTGAATATATATCTATTCTTTAATTCGATACCTCCATTCTAATCTATGCTAAGTGCAAAAATGTAGTTTTTCAGGAGAGTTTGATGAATATTTCGAATGACCTGTACTGATTTGTGAATAACTTTTGATTGGGTCGACGGATAGATACCAAATTTTGACTGAATATAATTTGGAATATTTAGAAATTTAAAATGCAATCTACCTAAAAACATGCTAACTCGACTTAGCATGTTTAAGAATGGAGGTATCGAATTGTTTTAAGTTTTCAGCAAATAAAAGGTAATTTTTAAAAATTTTTAATGTTAGTAAAATGTCTTTATAATTGAAAATAATGACTTGGAATAGTTAGAAAATTAAAATAAGTGGTTTCAAATAGAAGTCAGTGCTAAGTAAGTCATTTTTAATAGGAAAGCATAAATCGAAAACATGGAAAAAATTAAAACTAAAGTTCGAAAAATTCAGCAAAGTTTTGAAAATCTAGTTTTTTTTTAAATAAAATATATTTGGAAATATACATAAACAATAATTTTATTTGTATTTAAACACATATTTTATTTGAGAAAATTAGTTCGCAAATATATTTTATTCTAATATATTAACATATGCGCTCTAAATACATTTTATTGATTTTCAAATGAAATGAATTTGCTCGAAAATATGTAATATTTAAAAATTTGTGTTCCAAGTATATATTCTTTCGATTCAAACGTATCAAAAAAGGCGATTTTGCCCCGTGTATCTATTTCAGAAAATGGATCAAAGAATCTGCATAAAATTTTGTGTGAAAAACAAAATAAAGTGCGCTGACGCATTCCGAATGTTGACTGTGACATATGGTGAAGCTACCTTGGACCAAAGCAACGTTTATTAGAGGGCCGAGAAGATGCGAAGGACGAACAGCGTGCCGGACGCCCGAGCACGTCAACAACAGACGAAAACATCACTGTTTTCTATGATTGCAGGGGCGTGATGCATTATGAGTTCTTGTCACAGGGTGGTACGGTCACTAAAGAATATTACCTGCAAGTTATGCGCAAATGGCGCGAAGCAATCCGCCAAAAAAGCCCGGATTTGTGGAAGAACAAAAACTGGCTTTTGCAACATGATAACGCCCCTGCACACACATCGTTGCTTGTGCACGAATATTTGGCCAAAAGCAACACAGTAATCGTGCCACAGCCACCGTATTCCCCTGACCTAGCCCCCTGTGACTATGTTTTTGTTTCCGAAACTGAAAAGGCCCATGAAAGGACGACGTTACGCCACGATTGAGGAGATAAAGACGGCATCGAAGGAGGAGCTGAACAGGATTATTTGAAGTGCTTCGAGGATTAGAAAAAAATTTGTTGGCAGAAGTGTATCATATCCGAGGGGAATTACTATGAAGGGGACGAAATAGATATTCATGAATAAATATATTCAAAAATTTTTATAGGTGATATCCAATGATCGAAGGCAAAACATACCAATTCAAAATAGTTCATCCACATTCCAAATTTTTATAGGTAATATCCAATGATCGAAGGCAAAACATACCAATTCAAAATAGTTCATCCACATTCCAATGTCACATACCCACATGTATACCAATTCAAAATAGTTCATCCACATTCCAATATCACATTCATACATGTAGGGGATTGGGTTTTCCCTTTTATTAATGAAAGACTTTGCCCTTTCAATTTACATACAGATTATTTGTATAAAAGAAAATTCGCGATATAAACAATATTTCAAACATCGCGGATGTTATAAAAGTAATTTGTGTTATAGTTATAACTATTAGCGATTTTTGTAACACATCTTTGTAATCAAGTTTGTCTCTTTGCGTAAAAATACTGTCTAAAAATACGCCATAACTCGCGAAAGGAAGCAGATCCGATATAGATTTCTTCATAGAAGAGTAGAGAGGTTCTGAACAAAGCCTCATTCGACGTTTTGGCGACAATCTATCCAAACTTGAGGTACGATGTCTGCTATTTTATAAAAATGATTACGCCTTTGGGCATTTAAGAAAAATACAATCACTAAAGACGTCAGCCGCATAACTTTCAAAATGCTGCGAAATAATTAACGTTTTTGACTGATATAAATGTGTGGACAACATACATCTTCTGTGATACATATGTTCCAGATATCGGATGGTCATAACATGTGAAAAAAAAATCATTTCGATATACGCAATAGTTGGCTCAGTGGACAATCGATAGGGTCGATGAAGATTATTCAAACACTATTTCAGAAAACATTTTTACATACCGCCCTTTTAGTTTTCTTTATTCTGTGTTGTTATTTGAAGTCCGGTCGTAACGGGATCCATATCGTTGTTCACGTTTTGGAAAGGGCTATATTTCGCCCACTGGCCATTTTGTACTGCGAGGTCAAATTCGATAATTGACCTCTGTTATCTCGTTGTCTACCAAATAAGGGGTATTTGGACTTATTTTGAAACCAGGGACGTATACAAAATGTTTTAAACATAGGCATAAACTTTTTACAATTTTCAAAATCACTCAAAAAAAAATACGAAAATTATTTGGAAGGCAGTTAAAAAACAATACAAAAACGTAAAAAATGGTAGCAGTAAAAGTAATAACAACTAAAAATAAGAAAAGTGCATGGTTTCCTCGCTAAAACTTTTTAAATTATGCATCGATTTTCTTCGGAATGGTCTCAATTTATTCATAACCTTTCAGAGTTTACGATAAAATCACAAAAATATGACAATTATGCGTTTCTAGATGTTTTTATGAGGCTTTTATTTAAAAAATATTAAAATTTTCTCAAAAAATATGATTTTTTTGCAATACTTTGTAAGATATCGTCGAAACCGCTGAACGGATGGAAAATTGTATTGTGCGAAGGCTACTTAATTCTGAAGTTTGTAAAGCTTACCTGCACCAATTCGGATGAATGGTTCTCTAGTTATGCCATAATATGTGGTTCAACCTCTCTTTTTTCTTAGCCTAAAGGGTTGTCTCTTTAAATTCTCGCGATAAGCTGTGATATGGAAAGAAATTAGTGGTTGAACCACATACATAACTCGAGAACCATTTATCCGATTTGGTTGAGGAAAGTTTTAAAGAATTAAATATTAAGTGGCCTTCAACTTCATATAATACTATTTTCCATCCGTTCAGCGGTTTCGACGATATACGAGTATTACAAAATATTGCAAAAAAAAGTGATATTTTTAATATAAAATTTTAATATTTTTAAAATAAAACTCCCATAAAACAATCTAAAAATGAACTAATGTTATATTTTTATGATTTTATAGTAAGGTCTGTTCGATCATGAATTAAACGAGCCCATTCCGAGCCCCCATCGATGCATAATTTAAAAAGTTATAGCTAATTTAGTAAGGTTTTAACTTTAAAACTTTCTAATCGATGTAAAATTTACAAAAACAAACTTTAAAAGCAAAGATTGGAGATTTTGACGTCTAGAATCAGAATCTATGCATTAAAACAGAAACCCAAGAAAAAATGTTGTTTTTGTCGACCGGTGTAATTATTGGTTGGCTTTAAATTTATGATAACCAGATGTGGCGAAAATTAAGTTAAATTGCATTTATCATTTCTTATCTATCTACCTTTTGTATGTTGCAGTTTGCACAACCGTGTATGTAAATTTGACTTTATATTGGGTGTGGTAATAAGTAGTACGGTTTTGGACATTACACAGAACTTATCACGGTATTTGCAAACGATTAACTTAGATATAATAAAGGCTTACGAAATCATAAAATTGGCAACGACTGAATTAAGTGACATGCGTAGAAATTCAGATGCGGAGTTTGATAAACTGTTTGAAGAATCCACACAACTTGCAAGAAGTTTTGGAAAGAAGCTGCTCTACCTAGAAGATGCCAATGCGTATTTTAGTTCAGATGCCAATGCGTATTTTAGGACAGCATTGTTCATACCATATCTGGACGAAGTAATATCACATTTAAATAATAGATTTTCCGAACATGAAGCTATAATTCCAAGTCTGTTTTATATCGTTCCGATACGAGTTGTAAATCTAATAAAGGAATATTTCGAAGAAGTCACACTTTTTAACAAAAACGATTTAAAAAATTCAGCAAAATCTGTTTTAGCTGAAATAAGTATATGGATTGATTATTGGAAGCAGAAGAATGATAAGCCATCAAATGCATTAGATGATATTTCAGTTTGTGATGAGGACATGTTTCCAAGCGTTTTTACCCTTTTGCAGATACTGGCCACAATACCTGTGACAACGGCATCTGCTGAGCGAAGTTTCTCGACGTTTTGAAGAATAAAAAGCTATCTCCGGAACAGAATGGAAGGAGAAAGGCTATCTTATCTGGCTTTGATGTCTATATACAAAGATGAAGTCAAAATCGATGAAATAATTGATATATTTCTTTCAAAAAATCGAAGATTACATTTTTAACTCTTACGTATTTTATTAAAAAAAGTTTTACTGATCTCGTACTAAAGTACACATTTATGTTTAGGAATAAAATTCGAATAAAAAAGTAAGGAACATAGCTTCCATTACCTACACAATAAACGCAATTTTTTAATTGTTTATCTTTGTTATGGGAAAAAAGGTTGGGCCCCCCGAACCAAAATCCTGGATACGTCCCTGTTTGAAACGATAATAAAAGCATTTAAAAATAATTAAACTTTTGTCTTTAAAGTACTCAGTTTTATTTATAAACAAAAAAGTTACACAGGGTTCAAAAGTGTAAAATATATGCTGGAGTCAAATTGATCGTTGCATTGATTGATTTCGTTTGTGCAAAAAATGCAAAATGTTTTCTACATTTTACACTGAAACCGCATTTGTAAAATTATTACGCTCCGCAAATGCGAAAATATCGCATTTTCCACACTCAGCCCAGTCCACGGTGTGGAGTGTTGCACCGTCAAAAAGCAAACTTCAGAACCAAACCTAATTGAAAGCGTACATTCTTAATACACTATCAAATGGTCGCGCTATAATGTAGGTATGGGTTTTACTCACCGCACGATTTTTGTTCGATTGTTCGCAAGCCAAATGCGAAATTAGCAGTGGGTGCAGGGGGAATTTTTAAAATGTAGCAACATGATGTGGTGATATTATTTTTCAGAAACGAAATCACAATAAGTTGCCATTGAAGAGATTCGACTCGAAACAATAGAATATGTGCTGAAAAATTGGGTTGAGTGGATGAGGTACTGCCGAGCCAGTCTTGGTAGTCATATGAATGATATTGTGTTGCCTTATTAAATGACAAAGATCAACATTTCCAATAAAACCAGAAATTTGAAAAAACTATCAGTAAACTTTCTATTTAGCCGGTTCAAATTTTGAATGACCCACCCATTACTTTCCTTTTGCGGTTTGCATTTGTATTCATAAGCAAATAAGTTATACTATAGAATTATTAATAAAATGTTATAGACATGGTCAATTTGTTTGAACACCATATTTTCCATGTGTTTCACAATAAGTTTCATTTACGGGGGTTGAAAATCAAATAACTGGAGTCACTAGTAAATATTTACCTCGGATTCCAAACTGAAGTATGGAAGAATTGTTGTCATTGTCAAGAGATGATCATCGACGTATCATAATAAAGATCATACTAGATTAAATCAAGAATTAGTGCAAAAAAATACTATATTGGTGGATTGTAGGGTGAATGGGAAAACAAAGTGATTTTAGTCTTAAACTATTCCTCAAAATAGCTTCAAAATTAGTTGGAGAATCTCGCAAATTTGATTTGTTGATGCTGTCATGTGTCTGTGAGAGAGAGTGAGACTGAAACGAGACCAAAAGAAACTAGTCGAATTTTACCTCAGCATATATTTTACAATATTGAACCCTATCTAACTTTTCTGTTTATAAATAAAACTGAGTACTTCAAAGACAAAAGTTTCAGTATTTTGAAATTGCCTTTGTTATTGTTTCAAAATAGGTCCACATTAGGTGGGTAGAACAGAGGTCAATTATCGAATTTGACCTCGGGGTCAAAAATGGTCAGTGGAAGAAATATAGCTCTTTCCAAAACGTGAACAACGATATGCATCCCATTACGATTAGACTTCAAATAGTTACACAGGATAAAGAAAACTAAAAGTAAGGTATGCAGGGTGCACAAAAATTTGCCTTTGAATAATCTTCAAATCTAGGGGTCTAGTTATTTCCAATGTTCTTATTTTCAGAGCGAATTGAATTAAATTCCAAATAATAATGTGATCTTTATTGACAGTCTGTATTTAATACAAAAGGTATGTACATAGTGATGATTTAAATTCCACATTCCTACACACATAAATCGAAGTACAAAAATTGAATTAGGTATTCGTTGTTCTCATAAGAAATCAACACATCACTCGGTATTGTCTACTCCTACTATTTCGCGTACTGCATTTGGGTTAGTATATACGAGTGTATTGATGTGTGTACATGTTGCACGGCTTGGTGTTGGGTATACGAGCAGAACGTTGAAATGTGACGAAGGCCATCCACCAATCAAAACTAAAATATAGACTGTGGGTCTCAAGGAGTGTCTTAAAGGGACACATGTAGGGCAACTGCAATACTCGAGTAGAATTCCATGAAATAAAACTCCGGCTGCGATGGACACGGTGGGAAACGGCCTTAGTGTGCACACTTGTGTCCGTATCATACACTCATACTCGTACTCTTATGTGGAATAATGAGTGCATCCAACCCTTTATTGCATTTCGTAAGGCCATGTTCATTCCCATGGAACAGAAAACAAAAAATGGCACAACAGAATAATGAGACCACAACGTGCACTCTGAATTGTCGCTTCGAATTTGTATCCATCATGCGTGTACGAGTACTTCGGTATACACTGCCGATCAATTGAATGGAGTAACAATAATATATAATACTATTACGCTTCAGCGGCAAAAAAACGAATAATTTTATGTCCTAAACTTGAAAAAATATTTAAACAAGTAAGAAAGTTCAGTCGGGTAAACCGACTTATGAATCCCCTCACCTTGAGTCCCAAAATATATATTTATATGCGCTGGTATTAAAGTTATAAGCTGTTAATTTTTGGTGTAAAATGGTCCATTTGTGTGGCAACTTTGTCCATTTTTCTCCATGTGATAGCGACTAATAAACTAATACTATGTATGGGATTTCGGAAGATTCGAATAGGAAGTGTAGAAGTTATTAAAGAATCAATATATCACTAAATATTTACCCTTAGTGGGGGAGGTACTAGAAGTAGTGGACTAATATGGCCCATCTTCGAACTTAGCTGGAGATAGAAAATAAAATATCGCATACCAAATTTTAAGTCAATATGTTACTCCTTTCGAGAGTTATCGTGCGCACCAGCCTTAAAAAGACCCAAAACGAATATCCGAACATACTTAGGGTCTTAAGTCACTACTTCGATATGTTACACGTTTGGTCCGTACCAAATAATATATACCCTCGTATCACTAAAGTGAGGGTATAAATATGAAACACGTTTTTTTGCTTTTAGCTTATAAATTTTTTCCAAGTTAGCTTTGTTTTCTTCGTTAGGATGTTGGCTTTTAAAACGGAATAAATTAGAGCTATTTATACCCTCACTTTAGTGTGACGAGGGTATATATCATTTGCTACGGAAAAAAGTGTAACACATCGAAGGAGTGATCTAAGACCCTAAGTATGTTCGGAGGAAATCCGTTTTGGGCCATTTTAAGTCGAATGAGCAATGTCCGTCCGTCTGTCTGTCTGTCTGTCTGTCTGTCTGCTGGCTGGTGCGCACGATAACTCTCGAAAGGATTAACCGATTGACTTCAAATTTGGTATGTGGTAATATTTTGATCTATCTCCGGATGAGTTAGAAGATGGGCCATATTGGTCTACTCCTTCTGGTACCTCCCACACAAAGGGTTAAAATTTAGTGAAATATTGATTCTTTAATAACTTCTATACTACTTATTCGAATCTTTTGAAATTCTGCGCATAATATTAGTATATTAGTCGCTATTAACTCGAGAAAAATGAGTGAAGTTGGCATGCCCCTTTTGGTACCTCCCACACAAATGGACCATTTTGCATCAAAATTTAACTGCTTATAACGTTAATACAAGTGCATAAAAATGCTTGAAATTTTCTACAGTATAATGTTTTTGTAGCGCCTATAGTCCGGTAAAAAATGGGCATTATTGTACAGCCCCTTTTGGTACCTCCCACATAAATGGACCGTTTCGTACCAAAAGTAAACGGCTTGTAACTTTAATACCAGTGCATACAAATACTTGAAATTTTGTACAGTGTAATGCTGTTATAGTTCCTATAGTCCTGTAAAAAGTGGGCGTTATCACCCCGCCCCTTTTTGTACCTCCCACACAAAATGACCAAATCATACCAAAATTACATAGCTCGTAACTTTAATATACCAGTGCACATAAACGCTTATAGTTCAGCACAATGCAATGTATGTAAGAATGTACTGTTTACCGAAAAATATGTGTATTTGGAAAACCCCTTCTGGTACCTCCCACACAAATTGACAGATTTATTGGTGTAATGTTATATATTACATTACTCACAAAGTGAGGGTATACCTTAGTCGGTTTACCCGACTGAAACTTTCTTACTTGTTTTATGTTTTTTTGTATCAGCAAATAATGTTTTGTATCCACTCACCTTAGAGAGGAGGGTATATATCATTTGCTACGAACCAAATGTGTAACACATCGAAGGAGTGACCTGAGACCCTAAGTATGTTCGGCGGATATTCGTTTTGGGTCATTTTAAGTCGAATGAGCAATGTCCGTCTGTCTGTCTGCTGGCTGGTGCGCACGATAACTCTTGAAAGGAGTAACCGATTGACTTCAAATTTAGTACGTGTATTGGACCGCTCCTTTTAGTACCTCCCCCACAAAGGGTTAACATTTAGTGAAATATTGATTATTTAATAACTTCTATACTACTTATTTGAATCCTCTGAAATTATACACATAGTATTACTTTATTAGTCACTATTGCCTCGAGAAAAATAGGTGAAGTTACCACGCCCCTTGTGGTACCTCCCACACAAATGAACACTATTGAAACATAAGTTAATAGCTTATAACTTTATTACGAGTGCATACAAAGACCTGAAATAATAATTTAAATAAAACAAAAAAATAAATAAATTTACTAATATTTTTTTCAGACTCAAGGTGAGGGGATTCATTAGTCGGTTTACCTGACTGAACTTTCTTACTTGTTAAAATCAACATTTTTTTTATTTTGGCTATTATTATATGAATCGACCTTTGTCTCAAATTTAATTTGTTCTAAAACTGAAAATAAATGAATTCATAAAACAGAAATATATATTTAAATTTTACAGAGCATTAGTTTTACCTTCTATGTGATCTCGAACTCTCAAAAAGCATATATTTTAGAATTTTTGAGTAGTAACCAACTCAGACATTTTGTTAACAAAGGAATAGAAAAAATGTCGTTCGACTCAAGTCTTTTTCAGAAACCAATTGAAATCAACGCGCTCCATTGGGTTTATTTTGAATGACAGAAATTTTGAAATGAATACTATCAACTGCATCCATTTCAAAATTTTTTGCGCCACCTGTTATTACAATTTTCAATCACCAAAAAAAAAAAAACGCGGAAAATATTTGGAAGGCACTGTGTTGCCAGGCGAAAATGGCCGAAAATCGTCAAAATGGGGGCACAAAAATCGTAAAAAAAATCGAAATCGTCAAAAAATATAATAGCATTAAAATACAGCTTTTGAGTTTTTTAGGGCGAGGAGTATACGAGTATTTCAGAGACAAATATCGTCGGTGCGCCGACGACAACTCCTATGTGTTTTTTTACTAGTTTCCAGGAGAGACAAAAAACGTATCTATTTCGTCAAATCGCGATATTTTTAATATCTCAGATTTTTGAATTTTTCTTTTACTTATTTACCACCAATATATCATAACAAAAATAGTATATGTGAAAAGCCCATGACGTGGTAAATGGTTTTCATGAAAATCGACACATAGGATGTTTTGTTTGGAGCATTTTATAAAACAAAAAAATATAATATTTATAAAACAAAAAAATTACACATACATAGGAGTTTTGATATTTAAGTGTTCACAGCGTACCTCAAGCAAACGAAAGTTGGCCTGGATTGTGGCTAAAAACGGCGAATGAGGTTTTGTACAGAATCACCCCCTCTACTCAGATAAGAAGAAATCCAAATCTGATCTGCTTCCATTCGCGAGTTATCGCGATAAAAACAATTTTTAACCAAACAACCGAACTTAATTACATTGAATCGCGGAAATTTAAAACTATAACATAATTTCCTATAAATATGAACATTTGTAAGACGCTTTGTAATGTCCGCGATATTTGCTATATTATTCTATAGCGAAATTTTTGTAATCCAAAAATTCGACTTACACCGCTAAATTTTTACAAAAATATTATTGCGAATTTAATAAAATTTATATATTAACTTTCAATGATTTCTGAGTGATAGATTGGCACCAGCATTTCCGCCATAAACATACCGCAACGAATAAATTTCGAACAAAAAACATGTAAGTTCAGAATTGTTTTACTATATAATGCTATTTTTACGCGAACGGTCAGTCCTAGGAAAAAGTGGTCAAAGAAAGTTTGGGAGATATTAAAAACGACTACAAGTCTTTCTTTAACAAAAAAAATTTATAATAATTTGGTAGGGATTTACAATGTTTCAAATCAAAATATGCCTCATATAAAGGAAAAAGCATACAAAAGTTTTAACACACTGTAAATCCTTACCAAATTACTATAAATTTTGTTTGTTAAAGAAAGAGTTGTAGGCCTTTCGCTTATCTCCCAAACTTTCTTCGACTATTTTCCCCTAGAACTGTTCATTCGCGAGATAATAGCATTATATAGTAAAATAATTCCGAAATAATTTTTTTTGTACAATATTTATTCATCGAGAAATATTTTTCGCGAAAATGCTGATATTAATATATTCTGCAGAGATTATAGAATGCAAATATATTAATCTTATTAAATTCGGTATAATATTTTTGGAAAAATTTGGCGGTGGAAGTCGATTTTATGGATTACACAAAATTCGCAATATAAAAACTTGGCAAATGTCGCGGACGTTACAAAGCGTCTTACAAATAATCATATTTAAAGGAAATTGTGTTACAGTTCAAAATTTCCTCGTTTTTCTTTACAAATCAAAGCTATTAAGTTCGTTTTGATTAAAAGTACTGTTTTCGCGATAACTCGCGAATGGAAGCATATCCAATTTTGATCTATTCATTGTCGAATAGAGGGGATGATTCTGAACAAAACCTCATTAGCCTTTTTTTGGCGTGAATCTAAGCCAACCGCCTATCCCTTGTGACAGGCTGTCCCTACAACACATAGGAGTTTTTGTCGGAGCATTGCTATAGAGGGATACACATAGGAGTTTTTGGTAACTTCGGAACCGGTCAAGATAGCGCAAAATGCTTTGGTGGGTAGTCGTATGACCGCTAGGACGTTCGAATTCGACAATAAAAAAAATTCGAAAAATTACACATAGGAGTGTTTGTCGGCGCACCGACGATATGTATTAATGGGTACTCTCAAATGATTTGATGTTCATCAAAATGAACTTAAATTATTTTTTTTGAGCCGATCTCACATTCTTGAAACGGTCCAGCGTAGATCGATGGTTTTATTGTAGGTTCTGATAGATTCGCATTGAAAACCACAAGTACCGACCCATTATGCTGAACTTTGACAATATGTATTTAATTTTATGATTATTTTAATATGTATAGAATTCCTTTATAAATCGAATAAAGTTTCTTGGTTTGGATTGACGGATAAACATTGACTAGACGGAATATAATTTGGATAATTTTGAATTTAAAAATGTAATGGCCCTAAAAACATGCTTTAGAACGGAGGTATCGATATAGAAACTAGATAACCACATAAATTTAAAAATGTAATGTCCCTAAAAATTTGCTAAGCCGTATCATGAAGTTATCGATATAGAAACCATATAAACTCCTCTACCGATTTTGCAACTTAAAAAAATTCCTCTGAGTAATCCTTTTATGTCATTGAATTTGACCGAATCTAAAACCAATTTCATTTTTTCCATGATCATCCATAATATTTGAGAATTTGTCGTATATTTCTAATTTTTATTGTAAAAATATTAATGGGAGCGTAAATTGTATTCCAAAGGAATTATAAAAAATCCATAATATAGAGTGATTTTTTAAGAGCTTTCGGATTTGATTTAAAAAAACATAAAATTTAGAGAAATGTCTAATATAGTTCATATAATTGTATATAATTCAATGTTTAAAGATGAAAACACGTACCCAACTGGGCTGGCAAAAACAGTGTTGCCAAAAAGAAAGTTGGAAAAAAATCGCCTATTATAAGAACAATTTGTTAAGTTTTCCTTATTTTTTTCATATCTTAAAAAATCGTCATTTCGAGGCAAAAATCGTCAAATCGTCATGTTCTATTTTTAGCCTCTAAAAATCGTCAAAATGGCGATAAATTGTCATTTCTGGCAACACTGGTTAAAAAACAGTTAAAACACATTTAAAAAAGAACAATATAAAAGCGTAAAAAATGGTAACAGTAAAAGTAATAACAACTAAAAATAAGAAAAGTGCATGTTTCACGATTTTTTGGTTGGTTCTAGCCAGACAATTTGGCGTTTTAGAAGTCTGAAAAACAGCAAAGTTAATGCCAAAAGCTCTTACATGGTAGCACTGGCCTACGCTCTGCTGCTCAGTAAAATTTATTTTACTGTGGCTCTCTCTTGTCGTCACTGTTTTGATGATTCACTGGACTGACCAAACAGCCACACATTTCTGCTGAGAGTGAAATAATTGATATATTTCTTTCAAAAAATCTTACTCTTACGTATTTTATTATAAAAAGTTTTAATGATCTCGTACTAAAGTACATAATTATATTTAGGAATAAAATTCCAAGAAAAAACTAAGGAACTTAACTTCCCTTACCTACACAATGGTCGCTATCACCCCAGTTTACAGCTACATGACGCGTAATGGCACCATGGTCACACATACCCGATTTCGAGAATTTTGCTCTTATAGTATTCGAAATATTTCATATTTGAATTGTAGGCTGTATGGGCGGTGCCACGCCCACTGTCACTATCACACCGGTTTTTGGCTCCATGATAGGTACTGGTACCAAGGTCACACATATCGAATTTCGAGTATTTTGAACCAATAGTACCCAAGATATTCCACTTTTAAATTTTACATTGTATAGGCGGTGCACAGTGGAAAATGGTAGTGTAAGGCCTGATCAAAAATACTTTTCACAAACATTGAAATTATTAAATTTTTTAATACTATTTCAGAGGTAAGACATCACGTCATGATTATCTGCAAACATTTCCGAACATTTTCATCGGAAAAGCCGTTAAAAGTACCACTATTTACAGATCTTTTGATTGTTAAAAAAATATAAAAATTCTGAACACTCATATAAAAATACATGTACCCGGCGTGTAACATACTTTAGAGCATAAATTGCGGATTTATGTGTAGGAAATATTCTAACGAATCGGATTCAGTAGCAAAATGTTTAAAAAATTAACTATTCGCTGTATGCAATATACTATTTATGTAAATGTTTCTTGAATTCAACAACTTCAGCTAAGGTTTTAGTTGTAAGCTCCGTTTGCCTAGGTTCAAACTTTTGCATAATTTCAAAGCTATGTTCCTAACCTAAGTTGTGGCAAAAAATTGGCTGCTCCTTTTTGCTCCTTTTCAAACGGTGTGCAAAAAATTGGTTTAACATAGTATTTTCCGAAATATTTTTTTAACAATATATTATTCCTAATAGTAGCCGACGCATTTGTTGTCAAATATTCATTCATAATATATGTCATTCATTGAGCTATTACTTCAATTTTGAAAATGTTGCACATTAAGTGTTCTCTACACTATCTGGTTCTTGTCTATATAAACAGTGATAGAAATGTGCAATCTATTGAACGGTTTGTGCGCGAGAATGGAAATTTGAACGATGAAAATGTATCATATATAATTAATCATATTTAGAAGGGTTTAATACCGCATATAAATGATCGATGTCTAAAATCAGGAAGGCAAAAAGAGAAATTTTTTAAAAATAACGCAAATTGGTTAAATAAAGAATATTGTGTAAATGTGCCCATCGCTATGAAATCCATTAATCTCTTAAGGAAAAGGGGAAGACCTTTACTGCCATACGAAAAATCGGCTGATTCAACGAAAAGACGGAAAAATGTTTTACTTTTGGAAGACAATGGCCTACAACATATTCAGAGTGCATACAGTCAGAAACTTCGTGCAATTGGAGAAATAGAAGAAGCAAAACTTGTAGAATTAATAAGGTACATGGAGAAGTCGAAGAAGCAGGAACTACTGAAAACCCTAGAGAAGCATGAGGAAGTTAAACCTCTGGATAGCCATTTAAGAATTATCATGCTCAATAATAATTGTCCACTTATGCCAGCATACTATAAAATTCAAAGAGAAAAACTTAATTGTTATCCAAATTCTCTTGACCATACTGCCAAACGAATTTTAATGATTGACAATGTTGAGAACAAAAATATGCGTAAGCTCACTCTATATTGCAAATGGGGATGTGATGGCTCCTCGGGTCAAAGTGAGTATAAGCAATTTCTTCCTGAGGAGTCTGAGAATATATCCGATGGCAATTTGTTTATTACTTCATTGGTTCCTATACAAATTATTGATAGAGAAGTTAAGACACTAACAAACACGACGTCTTGTGCAGTATGTACTATTTGCAATGCGAGTCCAAAGCAAATGAATGATATACCAAGTACCATACCAACACTGGCGTTGTCATTTACTCGGACAGCCAGGCTGTCATCAATTCTCTGGAGGCAACATCCCTAAATTCACAAACAGCCCTCGACTGCCGCAGATCTCTTAACGAGATGGCTTAGCAGTTTAATATACACCTCATATGGGTGCCTGGGCATAGGGATATCCCGGGGAACTGCAAAGCCGATGAACTTGCTAGGAAAGGGACGACATTACAAATTCTCGAAGAATTTGCATATATTGGTATGCCACTATCCACGTGCAAGCTTTGGCTTAGGCAAGAGGCAATCAGGCAGTCCAACGAGCGATGGACAGAAATCGGCACCTGCAGGGTAGCTAGACAAATCTGGCCAAGGTATGACCTGAGAAGGTCAAAATATCTCCTCGCACTAGAGAGGAAACGATTGTCTACGTTAGTACAGGTTCTGACGGGATACTGCTTGATCGGCCAACACGCCAAAAGATTGGGTATTGACTCCAATGACTTCTGCCGAAGCTGTGGAGATGAGGAAGAAGTGGAGAGCATTGAGCACTTGCTTTGCGACTGTCCCGCTTTGAGTAAACGACGACTGGACATACTGGGGTCGGCCTTTATAGGCAGCCTAACAGATCTTTCCAGTACTGATATTCGTACTATCGATAAATTTATATATCAAACAGGTTGGTTTCGATGAGGGGCATTTCAGCCCGTGGTAACACTAGGGACCTAAACTGGTCTATGTGAGCTTGAAAAAAAAATACGGCTGCCACCCTAACCTAAACCTAAAAAAACCTAAAGTACCATAAAAAGAACTAAAAATGAAAACGCCTTGCAATATGGAATGTCAACCTTACATGCATGGATTCGGTGTATGGAAATGATTTTACATCTTTCTTATAACCTGGACTTCCAAAAGTGGTCAGCAATTTCTAAAGAACACCAGGTATTAAAAAAATGCAAGAAAAAATTGGTGCAAAAGCGTTTCCGTGAAGAATTAGGATTAATAATTGACAAACCTAGACAGGGAAGTGGAAACAGCAACGACGGGAATACTGCACGAAGATTTTTTTCCAATGCAGAAGTCAGTGCTGAAATAACAGGCATAGATGACAGCTAATACGAATGTTTTACAATATTCTACAAGCTTTATCATGCGGTGTCATGATAGATGGAGAAAATTATAACAAGTATGCTCTCCAAATAGCAAATCTATATGTGGAAAAATATAAGTGGTATTATATGCCATCTTCTGTCCATAAATTATTAATACATGGAAAAAGCATTCTAAATCATTTCTCTATGTTGCCAATGGGTCATTTGTCAGAAGATGCCCAAGAATCGCGTAACAAAGATTATAAAAACTACCGATTGAATCATTCCAGAAAAAATTCAAGGATAGCGACAAATGAGGATGTATTTAAGAGACTTTTATGTACTTCAGATCCTTATATATCTAGCATTAGAAAAGAAACACGCAAAGCCTGTAGAGATCTTGATGAAGACGCGGTGTTGTTATTGAAAATGCCCCACACAGACAATTTTAATTTATAAAAATATTGTGTTTTTTTCACAAAAAATAAAATTGTGTTTCAACTTTATTTTCTCATAATTTTAATTTATCCTTATAAATGAATAGATTTTAATGCAATGTAAAAGATGCAAATTGCATACCAAATTCCAGAAAACTAATATTTCAACTTGGACCTTTCAATTCGGTCAAAACTGTGGTACAGTTTCAGAAAAAAATAAAAGTACAGATTTTGCAAGCTTACTACTGGATATGTAGTGGTGCGAAATCCGAAATATTTTCACACTTCCTTTTAAATATTGTCTATATTATGTGTGCAAATTTTTAAAAATATATCTCTCAAATTAACAAAGTTATTGATTTTCGATCAAAAAATGACGAAAATTTTCCACTGTGCGGTGTCACGCCCCTTTGTCCAATCAATACCGAATATAGCTATGAACCTTCTACACGCCAAAAGATATTCTCATACAAAAATTCAGCAAAATCTGTTCAGCCGTTTTCGAGTCCATCGCGTACCAACGAACACCATTTCATTTTTATATATGTATATAGATTATAAATGTCATTTCATGTCAAGTGAATTTAACTATCAAATCATTAAATAAAGAAAAAAAGGATTTAAGAACAAGTAAATTGAATCCAAAAATAATACCATTAATTATCATTAACGAATTTGACTATTCGTGGAATCGAATGATATTCAGAATATATAACGAAGACAAACCTCCAAATCTGCAACATCATGCATTTTCAATTAATTGTTATTGCCTAGTGCAATTAAAGGGTTTGACTGCATTGATAATAACTTTTACTTAGTGTCCATCACTGCTGAAATGAAATGACAAAATGACAGAAAACGAATAGTTATATTCACTGATCGAATCATGGTGGTTTGTAGTTCAAATGCATTTTTGTTTTTTATATATGGATTTAAACATTGCCAGGTCCAATTATTCTATCCCGTCCGCTTTTGACGAATAAACAGAAGAAAATATTTCATATTTCTTTCATAGAAAGATTTTTGAATTTTATTAATGCCGCTACAGGCCCCCAGGCCCTACAGGACCGAGGGCCATCGTTTGAGAAATCGAGTTAATTTTCCTTACAAATGTTATCCACGGTGTACATAAGTATGTAAAGGGTTTACCTCAGCGTCGGCCATAGTATGATCACATCCACACATGGCTGCATCCCCACGCGTACCTACATAAATATGATAATTCGAATTTCAAGAACTAAAGCCAAAGACAACACCAGTACAAAAATTAATCAAAAGTCCATTAACCACACCCACATTGTTGTCACAAGACGAGTTGAAAAGAATGAACATACTCGTACATCCAGCAAAGGCAATTAACTCCACTCTACTCGAATGGAACAAAGCTTCCCGCTCCGGCACCGGGACGACTTCGATACCAATCACTCACTCGCTCACCCGCTCTCATGATCCCTCAGCACGACGCCGAGTGGTTGCTTTGTTTCCATACTTTTGGGAACTATTTTCCATACACATTACTCCCTCCCTCTTTATGGTTTAATTGGCTCCTTGACTCATGTACCAAACAGCTTGACAAACACGTTGTACTTGGTTCCTTTTAACATTTTTTGTTTTGAGATGAGCACATAGGGCTGAGGCCATTCATTCCCACTTTTTTCAAAGAATCTAAATTAAATTTCCGTCCGTCCGTTGGAATACGGAACTCGAATGTCTGGCTGGCGGACTGACGGGCTGCCTGTGGTCTAATATGCAGGCGTATGCATATGAGTGTCTGATTTGTTTGTTTTTGTCGGTCTGCCATGAGTGGAAGCTAATTGTTGATTATTCTGCCACAATTCGGAAAATAATTATCCCGTATGTTATACTCGGTCATACGTGGTGTCCTCCCAATGCAAGCTAAGCATTATCGCAATGATATACGCTATGTACGAGTACACATATACATAGATGCAGTTGACCCACATATTGAAACAGAATTGATCGGACAGACCTATACAGGAATAGTTATATGCTATTGGAGTGAATTTACTGGACCACGTAATTAATAGTGAGTTGCAATCTGTAAGAGCTTCCAATGCCCATTAACATTACAACTAATATTATCTGAAGCAGATACAATCATCGTCCTTCCACCGGTGATAAACCTCAAGGCGATTTTTCATAATTTCTTCGTTGTCCCTATTTCTACCACTACTGTCAAAAAATCCCATACAAAATCATGTTCCTCCTTTACTTTCGCTGTTCAATTATGGCGCAAAAAATTAATATCCTTGTTTAAATAAAAACACTTCGTTACTTGGTTCGTCCGGTTGGAGAAAAATAAACTTCAGTTTTTTAGCCAGTAGGATGGTTGAAAAGACGCCGTGACGTCTTGATGACAATTATGCACTTTGAATTCGGAAAATATTGTTCGAAACAAATTAACGAATTCGAAAATGTTCTTTGGAACATTATTCATTATTTTCGAAGGGGCTTCTTTACATCTAAATGCAGTCCATATTGCACTACGTCTAACAAAGTCAAAGGCTTTACTAACACATATAAATGCTAGATAGAGAGAAGAATATCATTCCACATATTAGGCATGTTTTCGTTACAAGCTAGCACTTTTAGTTTAGCACTTTGCAACGAAAACAACTGACTTCCACTAACTGGCACATAAGCAATAAGTGGCGGATTTTCACTATCTGGTAGCAATGGTGTCATGAGTTGTGAAGAAAGAACAGTGCGAAACAGACAAAAAATTCGTGAAAAGTATTTATAAAACATATATTTACTATTCTATGTTCAATTGTTTACACTCTTTTGCAAATATTAAAATAATTTCCCATTTTTGTTCTTCTTCTTCCCGTTAATTCACAATAATTGATAAAATCTCTCCAAAAATGGGATGCCATATTGCTAAATATAGGGTGCCCAATCTGGCAACATCATACTCGATTAAGACATGAACACAAGCACCAAACTTCATCGGGAACTAATAGTGCTTAAAAGTGCTTAGCTCCCCATACAAATTAAGCACTTATGGTGTAACGAAAACACGCCTATTGTGTATTGGCTTGATCGACGCAAACCGGCTTATTCTTGATGATATTGATATATTATTATTGACATGTTATTGCTATTATTTTCGAATTCTTGGTAATCTGGAGGTGCACGGAACCTTCGAGATCTTGAAAGTGGAAAAACTTGGTGAGAAGCCCTGGTATATACCCTTGTTTATGTTTTCTTCTAACTAAGAATAAAAATTACTTCGATACTGAATGCCGATATTTGGCCTCAGTTGAAATTTTAAAATATAATTGCATTATTTTTGAGTAAACCACCCCACAGTATTCTGTTTTTTTCACACTATGTATACATATACGACTACTGAGCATTAGGATGTGGTGGACACGCGGGATGGTGGACCACACTTAATAAACACTCTAAAGAAATCTACGACAGCTGCAGAGGAGTTGTGTTGTTTCCATTGTTTTTCACGATTCCTAACAGCACAATTCGTATATTTCGTCCTTTCGATGTTGGTTCATTGCAAATTTATTTGATTTTAATATTCAATTTGTTCGGAACAGCCAAAAATAAAGAAAGCAATGTAAAGCACAAATAACCGAAAACTGGAAACTGAAAATACACAAAGAGTTGCCATGCAGGTCCTTATTGCAATATTTTTGTTATACTCGTTTTTTTATAAATGGAGCCCCACTTGGCTTCGATGGCATTTCTTCGTTTGTTCTTTGAATCACTGATTCGTTCCGCATATTCATTCAATGCTCCCATTCAATCTGATTCACTCACTCACTCAATCATTGCTTCGTCGGTCGGACTTCACTTGTTTCAATGTTTAATGTTTGCTTATCAATAAGTATTTACTTTGGGAAACTCCCTCAGAGAGTCCCATTGCCCTGTGCGGTGTACAAGAAAACCTCTCGAGGAAACAACTCCAAGCAGGGAAGGAGAGTTTTTACAAATGTACATAAAATAAAAATCATGGCGAAGGGATAAGAGTGACTTTCATCTAAGCAATACAATTGACTTTCTCAGACCATTGTAAATATTTTTTCGGATGCTTCCGAAGGAACTGCTTCTTAAGATGTCCAAAGTATAAAACATCCGGACAGAAAAGTTGGCAGAACAGAGCTAAATTGTTTGAAGTTAAATTCCCTTTAAAAGTCGACTCTGTCCCGCGTACATGAGCATGGCCACGTCCATATCCTTGTCCATGCCCATGCCCATGTGGATGGAGCACGAGCAACAAGCCACAAGCACAGAAAGTGCAAACTGAAGCAGAGAAAGAAACAAAAGTTCATGGTTGATTCATGCTTTTCAAATAAAATTGCAGAGGATGAAAGTCAATTTGGGAATAATTTATTGAATTTTAAAAAGGGTTCCATTTTCCCACTGCACAACCATACACACAATGTACATTCGCACAAACTCACACACACAGATGTCTAAAAATAAATTACAGATCTTTTTTATGATGAGTGGCGAGTCCTGTATAAATTCAACTGCTGGATAGAGGATACCGAATTCCTGAAAGGAAGAAGAGGGGTGGGGTTGAATATTTCTTACCACTGTCATTGCAATTCCCAGCGTCGCGCTTCGATAATTGAGCTTTGATTCCATTCAAATGGGTGTATCGTCCGTCATAAATTTATGATTTCAAAGTGCACGGTGTCTGTCTATCTGCCCCGTATAGATTGTAGAGTAGGAGTCCATAAACAATATATACATTGAGCAATTGCGAACATATCGTCTTCAGAAACGAAAAAGGGCCTATCATCATATTTGAAAAATTTACAGAAAAACCAAAAAACTAAATAAAACTAAAAGTGCTGTCGTTAGAAAAACGTGGTTTTCGGTATAATATCTAAACATAACGATGCTTATATAAAATCACACAAACATGATTTATAACTTGCTTGTGATTAGGCAGTTTTGAATTTCGTTAATAAATTCGCCATTTTTAATATTACGCCCCTAAAAATTTGCCAGGATGTGAATTTTGATGCAATGTACCGATGCAATGTAAAACTGAATTTCCATTTCTCTAGTTGTTACGCCGTTTTTCGTTTCTGATGACGATATATATGTGCACTGCTCAATGTAAAAAGACACAAAAAGTTGACATACCTAGGAGCGTCATATAAGGATCGAGAGATAATGATTACTGAATACTATTATATCAGCATCCCGAAATCTAATTTTCTGACATAGGTTGTTATTCCAGAAAACCACAGAGAAAATTATTTTGCAAATATATTTTGTTGTAATATATAAGTATTAATAGTGGTTAAATTGTTAGGGCCGATGTTGAATGTGAACCACACCTAAACGTCAAGTTTTGTTCTGCATTTCATTTGACATTTCTTAATTCCAGACTAACTCAATTTGAACCATGGACAGATACTCAATCGAGGAACGCGTTAAAGTTTTTTAAGCCTTTTACGAAAATGGGCGTTCAAATCAAAACGAATTTCGTGAACTTCAGCAAGCCGAGTCTGTAGGAGATGTGAAAACACCTGTGCATGCTCGCCCCACACAGCTAACGAAACAATGGCTCTTTTGCGCAACAAATTGAATGGCCGTGTTATCTCACGTCGTGGCGATGTCAATTGGCCACCAATATCATGACACCATTGGACTTCTTTCTTTGAGGTTATTTGAAAGAAAAGGTGTACGTCGATAAGCCAGCAACAATTCTAGAGCTAAATGAAGAGATTATTCGGCACATTAACAGCATAAAACCTCAATTATGCCTCAGCGTCATCGAAAATTTGGACCATCGGATGGAGAAGTGCCGCCGAGGTAGCGGCGGCCTTTTGGCCGATATTTTGTTCCATGAACCATACCAATATTATCATAATAAAAAGAAATGACAATAATGTCCTAAATAATTTGTGTTTTACTCAAAATCAACATCGGCCCTTAAAATTTAACCACCCTTTATATGCGTTCCAAATAAATGTTATTGATTTCCAAATAAAAGTTATTTGCTCAGAAATATATATTATTTCAAAATTTGTGCTCCAAACATATTTTCTTTCGATTTAAACATATCCAAAAAAGCGACTTTGTTCCACATAAGTTTCAGACACCATATTTTTGAATTTGTCATAGCTGCAGTCTTTAGGAAGACAAGTGTTAATGTAGCCACTGGTGCGCACATTTAGATGATCAAAATGTTTAAACAATTCTCGCCAGAAATAAAGCACTACAAATTGTGCCAGGTTTAAGTTATCCTAGGAGTATTGAAACATTAGGAAATGGCTGTGGTGAAAATTTGTATTTTGTAAGTATATGCCAAAATTTTGTAAGTATGTATATGCAGATCAAACAGTCGGTGAGTACAGTGAACAAATTTTACATTTTTTTGTACAATCGAAATCACCATAAGTAAAATATATTTGAAAAACTTTCTAGGCAATAGTTTTTTTTTTTTGTATGTAAACATATATTTTATTTGCGAAAGTCAGAAATATAGATTGCTTTAATATATTCATATATGCGTTCAAAACTAAATTTAAATATCATATCAAAAATGGCGACTTTCCCATGTTTGCAAAATTACATCCTTAAAAATTACATGTCCTTTCAAACGCGAACTTGACCAGGAAATGAAAAAACTGAGTACTCGGTTGTGTTTAGTTTCTTGTCAGCTTTCATGACACAAAATTACTGTCGCACGATGTCATCCACGAAACACATATTTATTTGCATTTAAGTATGTTTTTAGAATATATATCAATACCTTAACGAATCTCTTTTCTCCGTGTAGGAAAAAAAGAAATAAAAAATAAATGTTTTCCCAAATAAATCTAGTTTCATTTTTAATTTACAACATTCTAATCTACAACAGTTTCATTTACTCGCACAGAGTATCCGATGTACATCCATAGATGGCGTTGGGCATCTCGACCGCATTAACCCCAACTTGAAAAGTAATAAAGCACTGTTGACCATGATGTTACACCACCATCCGAAACATCCTGGAAGAATTGCAGAAGAATATTTATGGATACGGTCTGTTTACTTAAAGCAACTCTGTGGTATCTTCCGTCTGCAAAGGATTGGATGTGTGTGTGTGTGGACCTCAGGAAGCCATAAACCTTCTTTTCGCCAATATTTATTATTTTATTACATCGGAAAGTATACACTTCACTTGTGGTGCAACATGTCCGTACATACACAACACAAGCATAAACATAATAAGAGATACACACATCCATAAAAATATTAAATAACTCACAAACAAGTAAGAAAGTTTCAGTCGGGTAAACCGACTAAGGTATACCCTCACTTTGTGAGTAATGTAAAAAATAATAATAAATCTGTCAATTTGTGTGGGAGGTACCGAAAGGGTTTTTTCCAAATATACCTATTTTTCGGTAAACAGTAGATTCTTAAATAAATTGCATTGGGCCGAACTATAAGCGTTTATGTGCACTGGTATATTAAAGTTACGAGCTATGTAATTTTGGTATGATTTGGTCATTTTGTGTGGGAGGTACAAAAAGGAGCGGGGTGATAATACCCACTTTTTACAGGACTATAGACACTATAACAGCTTTACACTGTACACAATTTCAAGTATTTGTATACACTGGTATTAAAGTTACAAGCCGTTTACTTTTGGTACGAAACGGTCCATTTATGTGGGAGGTACCAAAAGGGGCCGTACAATAATGCCCATTTTTTACCGGATTTTGATGCACAATGGTCCATTTGTGTGGAAGGTACCAAAAGGGGCATGTCAACTTCACCCATTTTTGTCGAGGTAATAGCGACTAATATACTAATATTATGTGAATAATTTCAGAAGATTCGAATAAGTAGTATATAAGTTATTAAAGAATCTATATTTCACTAAATTTTAACCCTTTGTGTGGGAGGTACCAGAAGGAGTAGACCAATATGGTCCATCTTCGAACTCATCCGGAGATAGATAAAAATATTACCACATACCAAATTTGAAGTCAATCGGTTACTCCGCATCAGCCAGCAGACAGACAGACGGACATTGCTCATTCGACTTAAAATGACCCAAAACGAATATCCGCCGAACATACTTGGGGTCTTAGGTCACTCCTTCGATGTGTTACACTTTTTTCCGTAGCAAATGATATATACCCTCGTATCACTAAAGTGAGGGTATAAATATGCAATTTAAGAAATTAAGTTATATACATATTTGTGCGTTATATGGTTGAAAAAAGAAATGTTGGCAATCCTCAATTTTTAATTAGATCGTGTATCTGATGATTGGTAATGCATCTTTGTATAAGTACAGGGTGGGCCTAAAGAAACAAAGGGGTGTAAAAGTTTAATAACTTTTTCGTTTATTAATTTTTTTTTATTTTTTCTTCCAGATTATACACTAATACATACACTAAGTACGGAAAATAATGTCTCTTAAATGACCACCGTTTTCAGCTTCGCACTGATGGGCTCTTTTCAGAGCATTTTCCATAACACCTTTCAAAACTTGTGGCTGTAGCGTTCGAATTTCTGTTTGCCTTGAGTTCAAGGATTGTCTCTGGCTTGTTCACATACACTCGCTCCTTCAAATAACCCCAAAGAAAATAGTCGGGTGCTGTCAAATCTCGCGATCGCGCTGGCCAAATAATTTCCGAATTTCTGGAAATTATTCGCTCTCCAAAAATTTGACTTTAAAGTGCCATTGTGTCTCGGGCAGTATGGGCAGTGGCTCCGTCCTGCTGAAACCACAGGTCTGTTTTCAAGAGCAGGACGTAAAAAATTGTCTATCATAAACCGATACCGCTCTCCATTTACGGTTACAGCACTTCCATCTTCATTCTCGAAGAAGTAAGGCCCAATGACATTTTCAGATCTGATCCCACACCATACTGTACACCTGATGGGGTGCGATTGGCGTTGATGAATGGCTCTTGGATTTTGAGAACCCCAGAACCTACAGATCTGCTTATTAACAAAGTCATTCAAATGAAACTGAGCTTCATCACTCATAATCAAATTTTTAATAAAGTAGATTTCATTTCTGGCCAACTCTTGAAATTTAACTGCAAAAATTAGACGTTGCCGATGATCTGGGGGTTTTAATTCATGAACCAATTGGACCTTATATGGGTATAACTGTAAATCTTTTTTTAAAATGCGCCGTAGTAACGTACGAGACATTTCTAGCTGAGCAGAACGCCTTCTGACAGATGTTTCTGGTGCTTCGTTAACACTTTGCTGTACTCGTTCAATATTTTCCGCAGTGCGACTTACACGTGGTCTACCGGTTCGAGGCAAATCTCTTACGCTGCCATGTTGGTGATGACGATCAACTAAGCAACGAATCATTGCTTCAGAGGGCGAAATTCTGACGTTAAAATGTCGACGATATGCTCTTTGCGTTAAAATAATTGATCTCTGGTTTAAATAATAAAATTCTATTGTTCTGGTTCTCTGTTCAATTATGAACCTCTCCATTATAAATTCTCCAAGTGTTGTCTATATAATCTGAAAGAAAAAATAAAAAAGAAATTAATAAACGAAAAAGTTATTAAACTTGTACACCCCTTGGTTTCTTTAGGCCCACCCTGTATAACCAAACACAAATCATAGCCTACTTCAAATTTGCATCCCTCCCCAAAAAGTAGTCGGAATGACTCCAAATTTCATACCGTTCTGACTTAAACGAATTTCATTGATTTTTTAATTAAGTTTTACAGTATTTTTTAAAAAAACCTTTTGAAAATATTGTGTAAAAGTTTGAGATGAATCGGAGCAAAACTAACGAATATACAAAAGTTTATGCAACCGCGCCTATATGGGGCAAAATCGTCTCTTTTAATATGTTTGAATCGAAGAAAAATATATTTGGAACATACATTTTTAAATCTATCTATATATATAAAAGAGAGTGTATGTTTGTGTGTTTGTTCCGTATAGACGTCTAAACGGCTAGACCGATCGTCTTGAAATTTTCACAGAATGTACATGTGAAGGGGGTGCTGAAAATAGGGTACTTGAATTTTTGATATATCAAATGGGCGTGGACCCGCCCATATGGGTCCAATTTTGATATTGAGAAAAAATTTTAGCTAGAGTGCTGAAATTTTGTGTGTATGCATTTAGTGTCAGATTATGTGAATTTTCAAAAAATGGGCGGAATCGGACCAATGGGCGTGGCCCCGCCCATATAAGCCAAATTTTGAAATTGAAATATTTTCCACAATTTATTAGCGAGAGTGCTGGAATTTTGTGTATATGTATATGGTGGCAGTCTACGTGATTGGTCCAAAAATGGGCGGCATCGGAACAATGGGCGTGGCCCCGCCCATATAAGCCAACTTTTGAAATTGAGATATATTGAACAATTTGTTACCGAGAGTGCTGTAATTTCGTGTATATGTATCTGGTCGTAGTCTACGTGATTGGTCCAAAAATGAGCGGCATCGAACCAATGGGCGTGGTCACGTCTATATAAGCCAAATTTTGAAATATAAATATCTTGCACAATTTATTGTGCTGCAGTTTTGGGCACATGTATCTGATGACAGTCTACGCGATTCGCCCAAAAATGGGCGGGAGCAGACCAATGGACACATATCTTGCACAAATTTTAGCGAAAGTGATGTCTGGTGGTAGTCTACGTTATTGACCAAAAAAGGGTCGGATCAATGGCCGGGGCCCCGCCCACATAAACTAAATTTTAAAATGGAGATGTCTTACACATTTTTTTAGCGACAGTTCTGTAATTTTGTGCATATGTATCTGATGATAGCCTAAATGAATGGTCTAAAAAGTGGCGGGATCGGATCAATGGGCGGGACCCCGCCAATATAAACCAAATTTTGAAATTGAGATATCATGCACAATTTGTTAACGATTTGATGTATGCATTTGATGGCAGTCTACGTAATTGATTCAAAAATGGACGGAATCGGAAATCTGAAGTCTGGGGCAACGAAGTGGACCGGGTCCAGCTAGTCTATATATAAAAGAGAGTGTATGTTTGTTTGTTTGTGGGTTTGTTTGTTTGTTCCGTATAGACGTCTAAACGGCTGGACCGATCTTCTTGAAATTTTCACAGAATGTACATGTGTAGGGCGTGGTGAAAATAGGGTACTTGAATTTTCGATATATCAAGTGGGCGTGGACCCGCCCATATGGGTCAAATTTTGGTATTGAGAAACATTTTTAACTAGAATGCTGAAATTTTGTGTGTTTGCATTTAGTGTCAGATTATGTGAATTTTCAAAAAATGGGCGGAATCGGAGAATATAAGCCAAATTTTGAAATTGAAATATTTTCCACAATTTATTAGCGTGAGTTCTGCAAGTTTGTGTATATGTATCTGGCGACAGTCTACGTGATTGGTCCAAAAATGGGCGGGATCGGCTCAATGGGCGTGGCCCCGCCCACATAGACCAAATTTTGAAATTTCGATATCTTGCACAATTTGCTAGCGAGAGTGCTGCAATGTTGTGTATATGTATATGGTAGCAGTCCACGTGATTTTTCCAAAAATGGGCGGGATCGGACCAATGGGCGTGGCACATTTTTAAAATTTAAGCCAAATTTTAAAAATGTGATATCTTGCACAATTTGTTACCGAGAGACCTGGAATTGGGTATATATATATCCGTTCGCGACCTACATGATTGGTCCATAAATGGGCGGGTTCGGACCAATAGGCGTGGTCCCGCCCATATAAGCCAAATTTTGAAATTGAGATATTTTGCACAATTTGATAGCGAGAGTGCTGGAATTTTGTGTATATGTATATGGTGGCATTCTTCGTAATTGGTCCAAAAATTGGCGGCATAGGACCAATGGGCGTGGCCCCGCCCATATAAGCCAAATTTTTAAATTGAGATATCTTGCACAATCTGTTAGCTAGAGTGCTGTAATGTTGTACGTATGTATCTGGTAGCAGTCAACGTGATTTTTTTCAAAAATGGACGGGATCGGACCAATGGGAGTGGCACCGCCCATATAAGCCAAATTTTAAAAATGTGATATCTTGCACAATTTGTTACCGAGAGACCTGGAATTTTGTATATATATCCGTTGGCGACCTACATGATTGGTCCAAAAATGGGCGGGTTCGGGCCAATAGGCGTGGCCCCGCCCATATAAGCCAACTTTTGAAATTGAGATATATTGCACAATTTGTTACCGAGAGTGCTGTAATTTCGTGTATATATATCTGGTCGTAGTCTACGTGATTGGCCCAAAAATGAGCGGCATCGTACCAATGGGCGTGGCCACGTCCATATAAGCCAAATTTTGAAATATAAATATCTTGCACAATTTATTATCGAGAGTGCTGCAGTTTTGGGCACATGTATCTGATGACAGTCTACGCGATTCGCCCAAAAATGGGCGGGATCAGACCAATGGACGTGGCCCCGCCTATAGAAGCCAAATTTGGAAATTGAAACACATATCTTCCACAATTTTTAGCGAAAGTGATGTCTGGTGGTTGTCTACGTTATTGGTCCAAAAAGGGTCGGAATCTCACAAAAAATCTTAAAACTAAATCAATAACAAGTACTAAAACTAAAAAGAAAAAAATTAAAACATAAATAATAAATAAAATAAAATAATAAAGAAAAGAAAAATAAAAAGGAAATAAAAATAAAAAGTATGAATATATACATAAAGGAAATCACTGCGCCGCTATGTAAACCATGTCCATAGCATCAAAGGTTGAAATCGTCAGTGGTGGCGGGATTACATCCCCTGGATGTGAAGGAAAAGACCCAATAATGCACTGGCCCTACCCTCAGAGTCGCGTATCCGAACGAATTCAGCACTGTACTCCCTAATGCCAGCCATGACGTCGAGCAGCCCTTTCCCGAAGTGTGCTCGGCAAACATCGGAGATTTCGCTTCCCAACGCCACTGGAGCAACATCAGGGGCCCTGCGAGAGTCGCTAGGAGCCGTAGCCACAGCAGGAGGAGGAGGAGCTGCCGCATATGAAACGCCAGCTCGTAGTCCCTCGATTTGTCTAGAGTTGATGACAGCCTTAGCAGCTGTCGCTTCCTTGGACTCTTTGCGTTTCTGCAAGACCTGTATTTACTTCGGACAGTCAGGAGAGCTGGCTGTGTGGCTGTGTCAACGGCACAATTGACACATCTTAGAACGTGTTCCTGGACATCTTGAAAGGCGTCTCTCTGCGCTTTTGGTGGGATGATACACTTGGCTGGACCGTGTGATTGTCCGCATTTAACACAACGGTATGGCATTTCGCAATTGGATGAGACATGGCCATACCGTTGGCAATTGAAGCATTGGATGGGACACCGTCCTCTATCTTTCCTGCATTTAACTTTGAAATGTAGCACCTTGTTTAGCTTGTACATTCTCTCGACGTCGGTGTCCCGGGAGAGACGAATCGGCCACTTGTCCTCCGAGAGACAGACGGCACTCAACACCTCAACATTGAAGCCGACTTTCGTATGAAGGAAATCTTTAACCTCATTAGTGCCGTATTCATCAATTATAACAGTGAACGGAAGTAGAGACCTCGGTGTGTGCGTGTTCAGATTAAGGATGGATCTAGTCTTCTCATAATTGTCAAGGCCTCTCACCCTCACAGAGATGACTGATCTTCGCACCATGGCAATAGTGTATTAGTTTAATGCAATCGAGTTGCCAATAGCGTCTACGTGATTGGTCCAAAAATGGCCGGTATCGGACCAATGGGTGTGGTCCTTGCACAATTTATTAGCTGTAATTTTGTGCATATGTATCTGGTAGAAGTCTAAGTGATTGGTATAATAATGAGAGGGATCGGACAAATGGGCGTGGCCCCGAGCATATAAGCCATATTTTTAAATTGAGATATGGTACACGATTTGTTAGCGAGAGTGCTGAAATTTTGCGTATATGTATCTGGTGGTAGTCTATGTGACGGGAGAAGATCCGATAATTTGTAGAACGAGCAAGGCAAATTCTTTTCTGACCTCTAGACAGATTCACAACGAAATTCCACAACAAATCAGCGGAGAGATATCAACTCGAACCGTAAGGCGCCGATTACCTGAAGATGGACTCCGTGGATGCATTGCTAGAAAAAACCACATGTCTCAAAAAAATTTAAAGAGTAGAATTAATTTTGCAAAGAAACATGCAGAAAAACCATTAGAGTTTTGGAAACACATACTGTGGAGTGATGAATCCAAATTTAATTTGTTTTGGGTCGGATGGAAAAAATATATACGACGTCCCCCAAACAAAGAACTCGACCCTCGGTATACTTTAAAGACCATAAAGCATGGTGGAGGTAATATGTATTATGGTTTGGGCTGCATTTTCGTGGTTTGGTGTAGGTCCTATTCGTAGGATAACTCATAGAATGGAGGGTAATTCCAACGGCAGTCGACCCACTTTTTAACACGACCCCCTCCGATTTAGATGAAATTTGGTACACGATATCTCCTAGTGTGTACAATTTGTATGATGTCTATATTTAGTCCATATTCGTTATGGTTCTTGTTTTACAGCGTCCGAAAGTTGGTCGAATCTCTACTTTTTTCTTAAAGGATACTCTTCTAAAAATCTGCAGTTTGAGCACATTTTATCGTCCGCCTTGAAAATTAAATACATTTCAATCATCCTCTGTGAAACAGTTCTCAAATTGGCATTTTTGAGAACTGTTATCATTATCTACATATAGAATGACAAACAAATAGGTATGGTCATGTAAACTTATTCACGTCAAATGTTAAATAAGTGACCTTATTATGGATATTCCACGAAATTACACCTTTGTAATTCTAACCAATATATTTTTTTTAACCAGGTTTGCTTTTGAGGTAATCCTGACTTAAGAATTTTAAAAATATAAATCAGATTTTATTATTACCACGGTCCGATATACGTTCTCATAACAAATAATAATTTGATTCCGCTCACATAGAAAGAATTTACAATGTGTTTTATATAAAAATCCTGAAATATATGTGGGAGAAAACAGTAAAAAATCTGCATCTTTTGAACCAAAATGACCTCCATCGTCAAACTTATGTCACGTGTAAAGGACATTTAACGGTTAAACTACAAAAAATATGAAGAAAAAAAATTTGGTGCATTTCGAGATATTGAAGGAGTAAACAAATTTTTAGATTTTTAATGTCCTTCGACAAGGACAATATTTTTTTTAAATTGTTAGCTTTGAAGTACGAGTGTGGCCAGTTACAATGACACTAAAATCGTTGAAATCGGATAACGCGTTCTTAAGTTATACTCTGTTGAATTCAGTATCCTTTAAGAAAAAAGTGGAGATTCGACCATCTTTCGGTCGCTGTAAAACAAGAACCATAACGAATTTGGACTAAATATAGACATCATACAAATTGTAGACACTAGGAGATAGCGTGTACCAAATTTCATCGAAATCGGAGGGGTCGTGTTTAAAAGTGGGTCGACTGCCGTTGGAATTACCCTGGACCAATATTTGTACAAGGATATTAGGCCAATACAATGAAACCATTTGTGGATGAAAACATACCCACTCCATTCGTGTTTATGCAGGATAACGATCCAAAAACACAGCTAGGAGCGTCAGATCATGGTTTTCTGCTGAAAACATAAACGTTTTGGAGCCCCGATTTAAACCCGATAGAAAATCTTTGGTCAGATATTGAGAGGGCTTTGGAGAAAAAACAAGCAAAAATGCTGACGAATTATTCCAGAAAATTCGAGAAATATCTCCTTTGAACGATGTCAACATTTAGTAGAATGTCTTCCTCGTAGGTGCAAGAGATTGCTTGAATCGAAGGGTTATCCGACGAAGTACTAGATACAAATAAACATTAGAACCCAATTTAAGTTATAATTTAATATTTCTTTTAATTAAAATTACAAATCTTGAAGTGTCCTTAATTAGCTGTCCAAGTCAAAAACGTGTTATTTTCTTGATTTGTTTGTTTGTTATTTACTAAATATATGTTTTAAAATACATATATGAAAAAAACGTTTACTTTAAAAAAGCAATATTTATTGTTTTGTTTATAAGAAAAGTTCAAAGTTTCAAAATAAAAAATGGTGTCCCTAATTACGTGGCCACCACTGTATGTATCTGGTGGTGGTCCACGTGATTGTTCCCAAAATGGCAGGTATCGGACCAATGGGCGTGGCCCCGCCGATATAAGCCAAATTTTTAAATTGAGATATTTTGCACAATTAATAAATTGAGATATCTTGCACGTTGTTTTAGCGTGAGTGCTATAATTTTGTGTTTATGGATCTGGTGACAGTCTACGTGGGCGGGATCAGGCCGATGTGTGTGGCCTAGCTCACGCGAGCCAAGGTTTAAATTGAGATATCTTGAACAATTTGTTAAATCTTTTTTGAAAATCAATAATATGTTTTTGGAACTCATATATTAATATATTACGACAATCTTTATTTGCAAACTAAGTTTCACAAGTTTTTATATAAAAACTATTGTTTAGAAATTTCTCCAAATATATTTTGTTTAAAAAAAATTCCAAAACGTTTCAGATTTTTCAAGTTTTATTTTAAATATTTCATTGACTTCGACTTATACCTCACAATCTAAACTGACATAAGTAGAAATAACATTTGTTTTAAATCGCTATCTTTTAATTTATGTATATTTATTCCAAGCCATCATTTGTTGGCAACCCATCAAACAATTTATCATTATTCATATTATACCATTTCAATTATAAAACAATTTTACAAACATTTAAAAATTCTGAAAAAATGAACGTTGAATTACGGAAAAGCGTAAAATTTTTCCTAAAATAAGGTTTTGGTATATTTTATGATTACCTAAATGCAAATAAATATTTGCTTCGTAAATAGTAATCCCAAATAAAAAACATTTGGAAGGAAAAAAAAAGATTTGTTTAGAACAACATCTTCGCAAATATATTTATTTGTGTGTGCCAAATATAATATATTTCGAGTGTATCCCAAACATTTGATATTTCAAGCAGAATATGTTTAGGACGATATACAACAGAAGCGATTATTTCACAGCCTCCCAGCAAAATTTCTAATTACCAAATAATCCGACGAGTAAGCAAGGTTAGATAATGGTAAGTACTTATTATTTAGCCAATTTTCTCATTATTTTAACATGGGGATGTCATTGGAGGAAAGTACTTCCCAATAGCATACAATAAAGTAGTATAATAAGTACTTATTTGTAGCATAGACATACCACATAAATATGTGCTTATATTTTCACGATTTTAAGTACTTTAGTAACGCATTACCAAAGGTTATAAAATATGTAGCAGATATGAAGAAATGGCCATTTAAAGTGACTTTTTGCATATTGTCGCGCATTTTTCTTCAAGCAAACAATTTCATCATTCCAAATTCGAATTTCTGAACCCAAACCAACCAAACCCCCATGTGAAAAATTCTTCAACGGTCTAACATAATACGATATACGTAAATATTTATGGCAATTTCATTGAAATCTGCACCTATTATTTGTACAATAACCTACATATAGCCAAAATTGCCTTATTAAATCAAAAATTGCCAAAATGATTTCGATAGCAAACAATCACTTATTTCTGTTGTTATTGGTAAGTCATTATTAATAAGCCGAAAGTAATGCAGCGAATAATGAGATGTCATTATTTGGTAATGCAGGGAATAATGACAGGTACATCAGAAAAAAGCGTATTTCCCACAACCCATGTTTTCAAAGTCGGTGTCTATCGCTTTGAAATTTTGAACACTATTTATGAACATAAATTACAAAGTAACGCTGTAGCGTTTTTTTCAAATTTGTTAATGAAAAAACCCTCCCAGCGTTACCTGGGGAAAGCGATTATCTAACGAAATAATGTTGGTTTTTTTTTTTTTGATTTCAGATGATCGATCCATCACCGAGTAATGATGGACTTTTTTCCGAGAAGCTTCCAACTAATTGATGTAATTCCATACTTTTTAATATTTCTTCATGACATTTTTACGCAATATACTTCGAAAGATATGCTATAATATGCCATTGATTTTAATTAAAATATTTTAACTGTGTCGTCACAAAACTATCAAATACATTTTCCTTTTTGCACGAATTAAATTAATTTATGCGTTCCAATTTTCTGGTTGTATAAATCTTTTTTGTTCTAAAAATATATAATATTTAATAATTTTGGTTCCAAATATATTTTCTTCCATTTCAGACATACAAAAAATAATTTTTCCCCGAGTACAAATTTATCAGATGTCGACAATACATAGGATAGATAAAGAACTGTCTGCTTTAACTCAATTCTCTCTTCCGGCAATTTAGACATTTTTCGATGAAAACGAATTTCAGTAGTTATTCTACCGACCTTTGTAAAGATGTAATTAAAAATAAATTTTTTGCTTACAATTATTTTTGATAGTTTTTACTATATCCTCCACATATACGGGTATGTAGATACATATCGAATTGTCCCTAGAAATCAAATACCATAATGGGCCTAGGATCAGATGCAATATTCATTTAAAGGTAAGGAAAAGAGGCATCACAGCAATAGTGTAGGTTATCATATAGTCGTATGTATGTATCAGAATGTGGGGGAGGGTGGTGATTTTTACGTCCATTGATCCAATCCTTCCTATTTTATTTTGAATAATGCAAGGTACATACAATACGAATTTAGATAAAAAATTTACATTATATGGTTTAATTCATTTTTGCTTCGGCATTTAATTTATAAGCTTGTTATTTTCAAGATACATCACATATACAATCACAAATCAATGTGAACGGTAGCTTCTTACGAGTATCAGGAACAACTGCATCAAACATATGTGCCAGTTATAATAACAATGGTCTAAGTCAGGAAATCAAAAAAACTGGGATTATCACATGTTTTGCTTTGCTTTGAATAGTTCTTCAATTTTCAGTAGTCTTATTGTTCGTATGAGAGTGGTCTAAGTCAGACAATATTCAGTGACAGTGCAAAGTGGTGTCTTAAATACTAAATTAAACTGTCAACATTCAACAATTCAGGTACTTTTGAAAATGAAATATGTAATTCAAAAATATTAATAGTTGGTAAGTAAACAATTAATAATATAAAGAACAAAAAACTTCGAATCGTTCTGAAAACTGGAAGATTTTACAAAACTAGATATACTATTGGCCGGAAATGTAGTTAAGCAAAAGTCAAAACACAGAAAACCACACTCTTCCGAAAGACCCGCCAGGAAACATAGCAATGTATTTTTCTTAACAAATGTTGTGGCCTCATCCCGGCATCCGTTATCGACAAGTTTTGATAGTAATCTTTATGTTTTGGATCACCGCAACCGTCATCGAGTAAAAATTTGCGAGAAAATTTAGATTTTTTTTATAAAAATTGGAGACAATAAAAGAAACAATCTATACTATAGTGGAATTTTTTTTTTCGAAATGAATAAGGTATCGGTTAGACCATTGCCATTCTAACTGTCACGTATGCAAATTAAAATTCAACGTCTCAAATTACAACGAGAAAACTATTCTCATCAAATATCAAATTTTGTAAACTTGTGTAATCATTTAAGAAATCATTTTAAAATGCACATAACAATTCGCACTGCGCCCAAGAGAAATGTGATTAACCTAATTGTTTGTCAGAGAATTACATTATTTAAACAAATAAGAAAAGCCAAATAATAGGAAATACCTGTGGCGTTACGCAAACGACACTTGTGAATCGTAACGCTGATTGGCTGAAAGAACGGGGGGTAAAACGTGTATATTTGCCTTCTACTTAGTAAGTGTTTAATGTCAGTCCTTTCTTAACTGCTGTGGGAGGATACCTATTTGTGTCCTCTCTCCTCAAATGTCCTGCCCATTGCAAACATATTTACGAATTTACGTGTCCCGGGATCGTTATTTAAAGTGTTGGCATTACACGCTGACAAAAAATCGCTTCTGTAGTATATTGTTCCAAACATATTCTGCTGGAAACATACATATCTTTAGGGTACAGTCCAAATATATAATATTTGACACTCACAAATATTATATGTTTGGGAGGATGTTGTTCTAAACAAAATTATGTTTTCATCCTTATATTTTTTTATATGGAAATAATATATCCGAAACAATGATTAATTTGTATTTAAATATTTTGGCAATGTATAGATGCTTTAATTTAGTTTTTTTAGAAATTAAAGGTTCAATTTTTTTAAATTTTATATGTTTGTAAAATTCTATTAAAATTTAAATAGTATAATCTTTGGCAACGAAAAATAGCATTGATGGATTGACAATTGGACTATTTATAAATTAAAAATTAGTGCTGTAAAACAAAAGAAAATGCTGCTTACGACATTTTTAACTATAAAGTACGAGTATAACACGAAATTTGGGAAAAAATAAAATTAAAAATTGACAAAGTCAGCAAAGTTAAAATATTTTTTTAAATGTAATGTATTTGGAAGAATTCTTAAACAATATCTTTGTTTGTGTCTAAACACATATTTTATTTGTTACAGTCAGTTCGCAAATATATTTTGTTGTAATATATTAATATATGCGTTCGAAACAAAATTTGTTGATTTTCAAATAAAATATATTTGTTCAAAAATATTTAATATTTAAAAAATTTGGTTACAAGTATATTTTCTTTGAATTCAAACATATCAAAAATGGCGATTTTCCTCCGTGTACAGTCATTAACAATCATTGGGCTAATGAAACCAGAAGAATATATGGAGTCGCCTAATGGCCGAAGGCATTATCTAATCGGTTTGGGAAGAAAAATGTGAAAACCACACATAAATAAATATTCGAAAAAGGACAGTGTGTTGTGCAAAGTCCAAATAATGGTCGACAAAGTGAACCTGTGTTTGGTAGAGTAACGTGTACTTTTACTGTCTCTGCAAAGTTCATTAGGCTAACAATGGCAATAAAAGTCTAGGCCAATGAATTATTAACACCCCCAAATCGGTCGACATTTGCATTGTCAATAAGCATTGATACACTTCGCCCATCCTAAAAAGTAAGATTTAGACCAATAATGCATCAAAGTATTTCTTTTAAGCGCTACAAAGAAATGCTTTACACAAACAGTGCGAATTAAAAAAATAGATTCAGATATAAGTACTGCTCCCTATGCTAAATAATAAATATTTTCCTTGGGTCCGAAACCTGGTGACTTTACTAGCTATTTTGACAATTTTAAATCATCGGAATCGGTTAATCCTTTGAGAGTTATCATGCGCACCAGCCAGCAGACAGACAAAAAGACAGACATCAAATTACTTAAGGGTTAAAAAAAACATGAAATTTTTTTAAGGATATAATTATTGATACATTTTTATTAATTTGTCCGGTAGTCCTAGTAAGACGATATGGGTATTAACTGAAAGGGGAAAATTCAGGATATCCTATTAAAGGAATTTTAACAAATGGTAAATTCTCTGAAATTTAACATTTGATAACATTGTCACTTATATTTATATTTCGGGTCCTGGCAATACTACAAAAGTTAAAGAAAGCGGCAATGATTTCGAGCCAATGATAAGTTGGCTTTAAAGTCAGATCCTACTTTAATTAAAAATAATTTACTTAATTTTATGAAACTCGGCTTAAGTTTTATTAAACTGACTGAATATTAAGTGTGGAATATTCTTACTTTATTTGAAATTGGCTCGAAATCATTGCCACTGTCTTTAAAGTCAGTAAACTTTTTTTCTGTGTAGTGTTGCCAGATTTAAACCGGAACTTCCTTTGGAAAGTTTGAAAGTGTTTAGCATAACTTCACTCATAGCGTTTTGTCATTTGAGCTCAAATTGTTTTGTTTGCAGTGAGTTGGAAAATTCATCTCTACCATAACTGGGAGAATCAATTCGAAACAAAAAAAAAATAAAACTGAAATTCGAAAAATTCAACAAAAGTTTAGAAAATCTTTTTTAAATAAAATATATTTGGAGAAATTCCTAAACAATAAATTTATTTGTATTCAAAGACATATTTTATTTGAGAAAATTAGTTTGCAAATATTATATGTTGTAACATATTAATGTACGAGTTGCAAATATATTTTATTGATTTTCAAGTAAAATTTATTTGCTCAGAAACACATAATATTAAAAAGTTGTGTTCCAAATATATTTTCTTTCGATTCAAACATATCAAAAAAGTCGATTTTGCCCTGTGTAATAACGCAAGACCGACATTTGACATACCGTGAAGCAGCTTTTGACGCGTTCAAAATCCATATTTTGGAGGTGTCTCAATCGGAGTGGAAAAAGTGTTTCGAAAATTGGTTTGAGCGAATGCAAATTGTATTGGTTTTGAGTTAAGTAAGAAAATCGTGCAATGAAACGAACGTACTGAAAAAATAATGAAATTTTGTGAAATTTCATGATGTAGGCATTGATTTGGCGCCAAAGACAACTTGCATTAAAGTAAGCACGACTTTTACGTCATGTTTTATGATTTATTTATTTATCGTTATGTATGAAACTGTTGAGATCTTAAAATTTAAATTATAAATTAATTTTACAAACACTGAATTATTTTAGTACCGAACCTTCGGGAGCCGTACTCTCAAATTATATTTATATACCGTACACCTCACTGTGGAATAACTTTGTTTTGTGGCAGTAAAAATACTGAAGAATGTCTATCGACTCGGAATCACTAACTGGTTCGTTTTAATAAAATTTAAGTACAAGCGGACTAGATTCAGCCCCCGCATTGATTTAGAATCACATAGTTGACTACGCCTACTTTAGCTTTTCCTTACTGGTTTTGTTGTTATGAAAACGCGCCAATTTTGATTTATAAAAATATTATTTGGTATGAAAATATTTTTGATGACCAGAAACTGGAAATTATAATGTGTGAATGTGGCCTAGCCAGCACCTCATATAGGTTTTTAGCTTTTTATCGAAACTTTAAATATCAGAAAGAATTATATTATTTTGGTCCCAACTGTTGAAATTTCGTTAATCTTAGTGGGATATTATTATTCTAGCCACACTCTTATCTATATGTGTGTAAACTTTTTGAAAATACCTCTCAGAGGTAACAAAACTCGTCTCGGAAAATAAAATGGTTTTGACCACAAGCTGGCCATAAAATAGTTGATTTCGCATCACCTTGAAGATCAGTAAATATATATATTAATTCTTTTAACTCCCACTGGATATTAATTTATAGATAATTAGCTCTTAAGATACTATTGAAAGATTGAAAATTGTTTGTTTTTTCGCTGACCACAGTTCAAATCGTGTGAATGTGAATAGCATATTCCAGCCACGCCCTTAACTGTAGGTGTGCAAACTTTCAGATTATTACTTTTACATTGGGTCAGTGTTCAAGAGGTCACCAAACACTTGTCGGAGAAACTAATGCTTTATGTATATGCGATGTATGTTCCAAATTTCGAGGTAATCTGTTAAGGCATGTTAATATAAATCAATTCACATAATTCAAAACATGGTAACGTGCATACATATTGACCAAAACCAAAAATTAGCTAACATTTTAACATTACAATTTTTTATCACGGTTTATCTGTTGTCCTCAGGCCGTACGACGTATTTTCTTGAAGATCGATATATGCACATATATGTACAAGGTGGCGCAAAAGTAATCCTCCTATCAGAAAATGCTATACATTTTGCGATTGGATCCTAATGTCAGTTCTGTTTTGACATTTGTGTAGTAAACACATGCGAAATACACGTTAATAAACAATGTTACGCTACACTGCTCCAGAACGCGGAATATTGCTGACTATTTATTTGACCAATAATCGGTCGGTGACTTTGGCACAGATTTCCTGGCCGTCCAACGCCTACTGGTGAAACACTGCGACGTTTAGCCGCTCGCCTCGAAGAGACTGGCACAATGCTGCCAGGCGTGGCAGACCCCGGAGTAGCCGTTCTGCAGAGAATATTGCTGCTGTAGCCGAGGATGTCATGGATGCGCCGTCGACATCGACCAGACGACGTGCCACGCAAATGGGTATCAGTCGACGGTCTCTACAGCGAATTTTGGTACAAGATTTGAAGATGTTTCCGTACAAAGTCCAGACGGTGCATCAGCTGTTAGTTGCTGACCGCCAATCGCGTCTAACAAAACTTCGAAAGGTTACTTTTGCGCCACCTGTTATGTGTAGGTCGATAGCTTTTTTTGGGATTTGTAAAGTATTGTAAGAATCAAAAACTGTTAACCGATTTTCGACCACTTGACCGCTGAGGATCCTGTTAAAGCAATACAGATGAAATTTTGCACACTCATAGACAGGAGTGAATAATGCTGTACTGTGTAATAATAAATAATACTAAAGCTTTAATGGCACTAGAACTGACTGCGGCACATACATACATAACAAGTTTTAAAGAAAATAGGTATAGCGCTGTAGACGTCATGTTGAAGCAACCAAATATTAATTTTATGATCGGCCTGCGGTAAATCCGACAAAAGTATTTGATAACCAAAAATATATGTTACCATTGTCTACATTTTTGGTTTCCAAGTTATAGTGGCACCGACCAGACGTGATCAAATAGAATATAAAACTTCACGGCCACTGCAACTATCTAAAATTGGAATAAAAACATTGCTATTCTTTGACAAGTCGGCTTTTAGTCCTATAGCAAATAAACATGTACAACTAACTTATAATAAGAAATATTACAAAGTTAATTTTTGCGATAGGCTGCGCTAAGGATTTTCATACCAGAATTTGGATCAACTTCAAAATTGTACTGTTTCGATGTAGTCTTTTAATCGGAGTTTTTGTTAGAATATCTTCAAACTTATAAAGTTTGGATCACAGTGTTTAAAGACAACGCCGGTTATTTAAAAGCTGGTATGTATATTAGACCTCGCCTCAAATTTGTTTTCGAATTTTGCATTTGGGTATTAAATGTGCGATTTGATGTAAAAATTCATGTGGTAAAATTTGAAGTCGATCAGAGTGTGCCAACCCGTGCCACAATGAGGTCAAAGCTCAAAATATATAGAAAACAATCGTTTTTTCATTGATATTATAAGTTAGGAATTTTTTTAACAACATTTTTTCTTTTTATGTATTTCCTTCAATTTTTTTATTTTCCGTAAATACTCTTCAAGCATGAAAGAAATATTTGCAACTAACACAAGAAAACTAACTCAACTGTACTCGTTTTTATTTGTTTTTTTTTTTTTCAAATAGAAAAACATATCTACGTAGCACTAAATTTATCCCAGTCTTATCTACATGTAAAACAACTCTCACAAGTTGAGTGAGTCACAACACAACACAACGAAGTTAAATTCCACGTTCTTATATTTTAAGAAAACTAACGGTATAGTACATTGTGACATTCTGCCACCAATTTCGTTTAGCTTTTATATTTAGATTTTAGTATTTTTCCATTGCGAAATTGAGTGCTGTTGTGAAAAGTTGTATATTAAAAGTATTAAAAATGGTACAATCAGTACAGAATTTTTACTATGGCGCTAAATAAATCTCTAAATCTTAGATCTGCTTACATAGATCAAAAACTAACAAATAAAGAAAAGCGTAAGGAGGAAAGATATGAAAAGGAAAATCGACGCAAAGAAAAGCATCAAAGAATTGAAAGCTCTGAAGGTTATATTAAAGTCAGCATGAGTAATTTTTTTCTTTCAACTTATTTTGTTAAATAATTTTTACTTTAGTCTTGACTGTACAATTTGATGCAAGTGAATGTGAATCTGGAAAGTCTGCAGATTCGCCGACAATTGAACCAAAAAACATTAACCTGACAGAGAATCGTGTTAAGAAAAAATTCATAGATGACAGAATGTTGGCATGCAGCCAGTTGAATGGTTTGCGAAATATTTGTATATTTCTGGTACGCTTGTAGTATGTTCCGTACTGGTTCAGAACCCTTATGCTGTCGAAGCACCAAATAACGATTTACAGCTGGTTATAAAGATTACAAGTTATATTGACCCAAACATATCAATACCATTATTAGTAAAAATCCGAAACCACCTATGGTATTTATCGGAAGAGTTAGTTGCTCTTGCGGTTTTTGATTGCAACGTGGACTTTGACGTAAAAAGAAAAATGCTTGCGGCACTTACAACTTAGATCGGAAGACAATGTAATTTCACTGCCTAAAAAAGTTTGCGCTGGTGTAGAAGAATTAAAAGAATTTCAATCTAAAGATTTGAGTTGCTTTGTAACACATAAAACTAAAACTTTTTTTGCACGTTTGGAGATAGACACCAATTTTTTAAATTTTGATCCCTCAAATTGGCACGAAAGACCAGAATACATTAAAGGCGTTCAAATTCTGAAAATATTAATGTTGTTAATGATGCTGCTGAGAGAAAAGTCAAACTTATTACAGATTTTAACCGGTCCTTAACACATAGCGAAGAAGACAAGCAGCACTTGCTTCATGTTGTTGAGAACTACCGAAAGGAATTCCCATCATATACTAAATCGTCGCTCTTGAAATAATTTAATAATATTAATTTTCTTCTTTTTTTAATGAAATGTTTGAATATAAAAAATTGCAAATTAAGAAAACATTATATGAATTGCATGTTTTTTTATATAATAAATAAATGAAAAACCGATTGTTTTCTATATATTTTGAACTTTGACCTCATTGTGGCACGGGTTGGCACACTCTGATCGACTTCAAATTTTACCGCATGAATTTTTACATCAAATCGCATATTTAACCAAACCCCAAATGCAAAACCCGAAAAAAAAAATTTTTCCATATAAGTGAGGCGAGGTCTAATAGGCGTGTTTTCGTTACACCATAAGTGCTTAATTTGTATGGGGAGCTAAGCACTTTTAAGCACTATTAGTTCCCGATGAAGTTTGGTGCTTGTGTTCATGTCTTAAACGAGTATGATGTTGCCAGATTGGGCACCCTATATTTAGCAATATGGCATCCCATTTTGGAGAGATTTTATCAATTATTGTGATTTAACGAGAAGAAGAAGAACAAACATGGGATTTTTTTTAATATTTGCAAAAAGAGTGTAAACAATTGAACATAGAATAGTAAATATATGTTTTATAAATACTTTTCACGAATTTTTTGTCTGTTTCGCACCGTTCTTTCTTCGCAACTCTTGACACCATTGCTACCAGATAGTGAAAATCCGCCATTTATTGCTTATGTGTCAGTTAGTGGAAGTCAGTTGTTTTCGTTGCAAAGTGCTAAACTAAAATTGCTAGCTTGTAACGAAAACATGCCTAATGTATATCTCATATATTATACGAGACAAATAGTTCGCAAATGTATTTTGTTCCAAATAAATTATATTTTAATAAATAACCTTTACTTGTAAAAAGATACTTACAATTTTGTTCCCAAATGTATTTTCGTTCATTTGAAACATTTAAAAAACGCTGTGTGTACCCGGAACTACGAGCTATTTGTTGTGGATCCTTCGTGTATATCTAAGACTCGTTCAGTAGCATAACTGCTGCATTGGGATGTGAATCTCTATACGAATAAATACGAATAAATTAAAATTCTGTAGGAGTTTTAAACAATAAGAGTTTTTTTGAGTCATCTATGAGCGTTTGCGCATTACCGGCATCACTGTATTCGTTAAGCCTTCTTTGTGAGACATTAGATTTTAGAGATTTTCTCCTGCGATAATGTCACACACTCGAAACCACGACGCGTACGTTCATGCGTCGCCACTAGCATTTAAGGATATAAAGCTTCACATCCGTTTGTGAGCATATATGAAAATCTCTGAGAATTTGTGCAGATGACACCACGTAAATCACACACTTTCCGTAGTCGCCGATAAGCCCATATACGAGCATGTACATATCTCTATATTTATTAGGGCGCATCGAAAAACACCTTTCTTCTAGGAATCCCAATCGATGAGCTGACAAGGCGAATTTCCAATATTCAAAGAAAATAATTATGGCAAAGCATTGATATTAAATCCGATCCGACTGTCGTGCAGAAATTCATACATATGTATGTATGTGTGTAGGCACTAGTGTAAAGCTTATGTAGATGTAATAAATTACTCATACATTGGACGTGTTTTTGCAAGGCGTGATTATTTGACTGCCCGCACTCTGTCGGGGCCACACGAGTCGTGCGATAATAATTCGGATGTTCCATTTATTTTTCGTTGTTGTTTTGCAAATGTCTTAGAGAGCAAATGCCTAAGAATGCTGTAATTGTATGGATGATTTCCAATCATTGTTTTAATTGGAGAAATATGTGTTTGTTTGTGTTCAGTTGTGTGCGTTGGTTTGTTTGTTTCTTTGTGTAATTAAACTCAAGTTAATGAAGGTGCCAACAGAGGCAATAAAGTGTATGTCTTATCGTCGGAGCGACGGGCGAACGGGCAATATTCATAGCTGGTCGGCCGTGGAAATAATTCCATCAGATGGAAAGGTGTTGTGACCAGTGGGCGAATGAGGCATGTTCTCCAAGGGGTCTGGTCTACGCAGTCTTCTGTTTTAAAACAATTAGTCTAATGAAAGCAACAAAACAATAACAGTGACGACTACTACAGGCGACGGCGACAACAATAGCAATATGAGTAACAAGCAAAGTCGACGACGACGAGTGTAGACGAGAAACGGAGGAAAGGCATTAATGGCTTTATTTTACTATTTAATGATTTTTAATGATGTTATTTCGTACACGAAGCCGAATTTACAGTCCGTCCGTCCGTTGGCTATGTTTTTTATTGTAATGGAATTGTGTGGCAATTAATACGGAAGTCCTTAATGAACATCATAAAAATCCAAACTACACGAATCGTAAACGTCAAGAGATACACACGCACACTGTTACTGTAGCGCCCAAAATCGTTAAAAAATCCAAAATTTTAATTTAATAATGAACATTAGACACACATACATACAGGTTGTACTCGTATTGCTTTTTACATAAATATTAGCTGTAGTAAAGAGTGAAGCTATGTACACACTGTGGACAGATCTTACAATGTTATCAAATCTGTCAAAGTGATACCAATGTACCGACAATGACAGATATTTATATACAGGATTGCCAATAAAAATATTTTATAGACACTACTGCTAATTTAATGTTTCACTCACAACGGCGTCATTGTACTTATATAAAAACTTCGCACATGTTTCAATGTACTGACGACGAATTTTCTACCAACGTTGCAAGAAAAGAATTGCAAGTTCAATGAATTGCAAGTTCTGACCACCGCATGTACATAGCTTAAGAGTTGTGCATATTAACTAGGATTTCTCTTATTTCTTATGTTTTAATTTTTTAATAGACCCCATCCAGAATTTCTTTACGACATTTGAAAATGTCTGTATTTTTCTGTCAAGTTTTATATTTACCGAGATTTATCGAGCTCAGAAAATGTTGGACAAATAATAGACAGCCTATGACGACGAGCAAAGCCTTACATAAAAATGAATAAATTTTCAAAACCGATGTCTTCTGATCGTGATGTAACTTGCACCAAGTTTAGTAATATTGGAAAATGTTGCCCAAAGTTCTTCCAACAGCTTTTTCTTCAATCCTTGGAAAGAATCACAAACAAATTCTTTGAGATTTTTTTTTGCGAAATTAAAACTTGTTTTTGTAAAATCCCATATTTTCATTTATTTTTTTGTCCAAACGAAAATATCACATTTCCATTAAGAGCTTTATGGTCTTCTAGCTAACCCGGTGCGCTTCGCTGCCCAAGTGCATTTCAGTGAAACCATAATGATATATTGACACTCTTGATATTACGGCAGTGTTTTCGGGTCATCCATATTGCACTTAAATGCACAAATTTCGGGTAGTGCAATAAAATATTATATATTCAGATGTCATGTTTCACATTTCAGGTTGTGTGGGCGGTGCCACGCCTACTGTTACTATCACGTCAGTTTCTTGCTCCAGCACTCTATCTGGTTCCACATGCCAAATTTCGAGAGTTTTGGTCCAATAGCAATCAACATATTGCACTTCTCAATTTCTGGTATTTATGTTAAAATATTCGGTAAAATAAGGCGCATCTATGGTACTAATTTGGAAATAAAAAAAAACAAAAATTTAGATTTTATGGTCATTTTTGTAATTTCTCTATCTTACAGACTTATTTTTTCTGAATGCAATACCCTCTATCTCTTCATATAATTTGGGACTATTTTTTTTTGTTTTTTTTTTCTTCTAAAAGATGGTTGGTGAAAAGAGTATGCTAAACCCGAATTTGGTTAAATTTTTTTAGTCGAAGCTTTAGTTTTCAAGTTATGACTATTTTTATATCTAACCTGTGATTCCACAAGAATACCATTTTTTCTATGACAATTTGAAAAAGGATTCAAAAATGAACCCCAAGAAATAGATAAACTTAAATAAAAAATGAATCATTAATTCATTGTTATTATTTATTATTTGTATTATAATATGTATAATTATATATTAAAACAATTTGTGGAATTCATAAAAAATTTTTTTTACTATGCAAAACCCTCTATCTTTTTTTATACATGAAGAATTTTTGAATAGCAATACCCTCTATGTTCCATAAAATGGCTCGTGGTGCAAATAATAAAAAAAATATTATTTAGTAGTTCACGTAGTTAGGTGTAATAAACATTGTAGAACAAACAGTTTTAATTTTCTTTAAAATTAGGGATATAAACGGTTTTTTGGCTCTACTGAACAATTGTGTTTTCTAAGATAGAGGATATTGAATATAAACTGTCGATATATAGATTATGGGATATATAGGTATGGGACTTGTATATTTAAGTAATCCTAAATTTAGTAACCTTCATCTTTTTCTAATATTATGTTTTCATCCCATCAGCGGTTTCAAAGCTTTCTTGCAAGGTATAGCAAAAAATCAATTTTTTTAAAAAAATCGAAGAAAATCGATGCAAGATTTGAAAAGTTGTAGCTAATTTCTCAAATCTATCAACTCCAAATAAACCAAATGTAACATACTCGTAAAATTATGTTAATAACATAACATAATACTACTAATCCGAATATTCTATGTTACTTACTTAATCTTACCTAATTAGCTATTAGCTTTTTTTAATTATGCATGGATTTTCGTCGGAATGGTCTCATTATACCCTCACTTTAGTGTGACGAGGGTATATATCATTTGCTACGGAAAAAAGTGTAACACGTCGAAGGAGTGACCTAAGACCCCAAGTATGTTCGGAGGAAATCCGTTTTGGGTCATTTTAAGTCGAATGAGCAATGTCCGTCCGTCTGTCTGTCTGTCTGTCTGTCTGTCTGTCTGTCTGTCTGTCTGCTGGCTGGTGCGCACGATAACTCTCGAAAGGAGTAACCGATTGACCTCAAATTTGGTATGTGGTAATATTTTTTTCTATCTCCGGCTAAGTTCGAAGATGGGCCATATTGGTCCACTCCTTCTAGTACCTCCCCCACAAAGGGTTAAAATGTTGTGAAATATTGATTCTTTAATAACTGCTATACTACTTATTCGAATCTTTTGAAATTCCACACATAGTATTAGCTTATTAGTCGTTATCAACTCGAGAAAAATGGGCGAAGTCGCCACGTCCCTTTTGGTACCTCCCACACAAATGCACCATTTTGCACCAAAAGTTAACAGCTTATAACATTAATAACAGTGTATAAAAATACTTGAAATTTTGTACAGTATTATGCTTTTATATTGGCTACAGTCCAGGGAAAAATGGGTGTTGTTGTCACGCCCCTTTTGGTACCTCCCACACAAAGGTACCTTTTTGCACCAAAAGTTAACAGCTTATAACATCAAAACCAGTGTATAAAAATACTTGAAATTTTGTACAGTGTAATGTTTTTATAGTGTCTATAGCCCTGTGAAAAATGGGCGTTATTGCCACGCCCCTCTTTGTACCTCCCACACAAAATGCCCAAATCATACCACAATTTAATGTCTCATAACGTTTATACCAGTGCACATAAATGCTTATAAGTCGGCACAGTGCAATCAATTTAAAGTATCTAATGTTCAGAAAAAAAAAGGTGTATTTGATAAACCCCTTCTGGTACCTCCCACACAAATTGACAGAATAATTCGAGTAATATTCAATATTACATTACTCACAAAGTGAGGGTATACCTTAGTCGGTTTACCCGACTGAAACTTTCTTACTTGTTTTATTAATGAACCAATTAGGATAAATGGTTCTCGAGTTTTAATAAAATATGTGGTTAAACATATATTTTTTAGACGCTTATCTTTATTTTCTAAATACAAATGGTAATTAGTTATATGTGTGGGAGAAGTTTGACCAAAATGTCAATATTCAAAACCAACCAACTCGGACAGTCCTTAACCAATCTCGATGAAATTTTGGGTAATAATTACTATCCAAAAGGACTAAACTTGGTGCATCAGAAGACAGGATTTAAAAATTGACTCACTTGACATGAAATCGTCCATATATATGTACGAGCATATATATAAGTAGTAAAGCTAAAGTCATTCGAAACCGACTATGTGATACCAACTCTATCAGAGTAGAATGAGAAGAAATCTTGTCGAGTTTTATCAAAAACTAGCGGAGCCGGCGAACTTCGACTCGGCTCAATTTAAAGCCTTCAGATAAACTCCTGAGTGATAAAAACACTGATAGTTAAATTTCAATGCGATTTTTTTGAATGAAATCGAAATCAGTAGAGAGCGATATGATAAACAATGTTTTTTGATTTGTTTTCCGACGCAAAAAAAAAAACAACGAAGACGGTTTCCCAACACGCGAACAGGCAACGTACAGCTGACCGTGCGAAAAACAGGGAAATTCGAGATTATTCCCACAGACTTCAATCGATTGGCCTTGCGATTTATTGATTGTCATCGCAAAAGCCAATCGTACGGGGAACTGAATCCGTTGAAGTGGAATGGAAGATCAGTTGGAATAATCGGAATTCGTGGGTTAAGGACTCGAGATTTTTATAATTTTGTATTTTTTCGGGAACGATATCAATCCAGTGGAAACATCAACAGGAAATTAGCCTTTGCCAAGCGCCAGCAGTTGTCTCGAGAATTCAAGAGTCGATGAGTCTTTCTCTCATGTTCTAGGTCAATTTCACAAAGACGACGATTTCAGGCATGTATTAATTTCATCGGCAGCAGTAGATTTCGGTATGACGGGAAGAGTTTGTCGAAAATCTCCGGAGAGCAATATCCTCGCTCGTCAACTGCCTCCAAAGCTCCTTTATGTGCAATCGTGCATTCATCCCAAATGATGATTTTGCTTTCTAGCATCAATTTCGCTGTCGCCGAATCAATAAGAAAAATAGCACATTTGTTTAATGTAAAATGACTTTTTCGTTTAATAGAAAATGAATAACCTTCTCCTAGCAATTACGAACAACTTGAAAAAAATTGAGCCAAATCGGCCCAATTTATGAATTACTATACATTTTTTACACTATTTTCAGATGATTTCCACTTGAAAAAGATCTGTCCAAAAATGTGTATTTTATGAATTTTATTTTAGAAACACCCCCGTGCACCGAAGTGGAGGGAGAGCGAAGTACTGATTTAACAGACAGCAAAAATTTGTTCAAGATACATGTTGAACACGAGTTCTCCTACACATGCCAACATTTCGGTTCCAACTAATAACTACAGTTCGGGTAATTTCTTTAATATTGTTTTCCCAGATACTTTTCACATAACTTTGCAATAAACGACAAGTGCAATTAATTTCCATTTTGGTATTGATATATCCCATAGTGCAATGCATATACACTTGAACGCTAATGCACTTGAGTGTGTGTGTGAGTGAGTATATTTGTGGGCAGGTATATCGGTGGGTCGATGGGAAAACTACCGAGAAGTGGAAATCATAAATGAAGAATTCGGAGGCAGTCGAAAAACTATGTAAAGTTAATAAATCTCAATAAAAGTTTTCATTTTTTCAAAGTGATTGGTGTGTGTGTGAGTTGGGGATGGGGATGGAGGTGAGCTCATTAAAAGTAAACTTTTCAATATAACGATGCGTGTGTGTGAGTGAGTATGGTTAATTTCAAAGGCTCAAACAGAATAGTTTCTTAGCCCTTTGACTGTGGTTTTGTGAGTGTGTGGGTGTAAGGGTGCCTGGCATTGGAATCGTTGACTTAATCCCTTATGGCCAGTGGCATTGCAGTCCAACTGTTGGCCAAAGTCTTTCGTTCTCCCCATCTTTCTTCTCTCTCGCTCAGTTCCGTGCAAAAGTCCGTGGAGAGTAATGGTAAATCGGATTACGACAGAACTTTCAACTTGTAAAAATACCAAATTGAAAGTTGAAAGTGAATTTGTACGTGCTTTGGCCGTAAAGAGCGGGATACTTGAAGTTTGAGTTGATAGTTGGCACCAACACCAACGCCAGTGCACCAGCGTCCAAACACTCGTTGGCACAGTGGGGAGTTAATGCATACTAACACACACTCACACACACAAACAGGCAGACACACATACATACTTTATATTTGCACAGCAAAATTCCTATTAAAACTTTTTTAAGTATTTCTGTCGAAATGAAGTCGTACAAAATGGATACACAGACACACCAACGGACAGACTCAAAACTAGAGCTAAGGATGTGAGGCGGCTGCCTCAGAACTCATACATTCTTAGAAGAGAGACGCATACACCACTAATACCACTTCCTTTGTACTAAATACTGCAGGCCTTTTTAGCTTGGCCAGCATCGCCATCATCATTATTATAATCATCATCAGTAGGAGCATCAGTAGCTATGAGAACATCATTTTTTTCAGTTCTATTTTTTTCTGCCAAAGCTATGCGAAGGAACAAGTTCGAATGACTAAGTCCCCCAGAGTTATTACCAACCAAAGTCACAATGTATGGATACTTAGTCCACAAGCATGTGCTGTGGTTGCCATTCCACGATTAATATTTGATTCTATCATGGAACTAATTCAATTTCACAAGTACCACCGCCAGCACACGTTGAACCTACATTTGCGGGTCATCACTGCGGATATGGTCTGGAAGCGCCACAAATCTCAAAGGACCTACGACAGGGCGAGGTGCAGTACTGACTGGAAACGTAGCGGCACAATTGAATTGCTGTGGCTTATGGCAAAATAAGACCGATAGTTTGTGGGGCGGTGAGTGGCGAATGCCACTGATGGCAACCCTTGCCAGTACACACCGCCTCTCCACAAGCTTAGGGATTTAAACATAAATGTTCCTGTCATACATACAAATACTTGTGAATGTGCTTGTGTTTGTTGTGCGCATAGATAAAGATAAAAGTTGAAGGAGTTTTTATTCCAGCCAAACTTTTCTGATTGAAAAAGGAAACGAACTAAAGAATATCACAATTCAACAAATGCTGACACCCCCATCAGATATGACCATCATCTCCACCCCCAGCTGGTGGCCCTGTCACTGGCAGTGTTCCCTGGAAGGCTGATTCTAAATTATTTTGGACTTCGAACACACTGGCATTGGTACACGACAGAGGGCATTAGCCCGCTTTGTGTTGGTCAATATGGGATTGAGAATGAAATAATCAGCACATTTAACATTTTCAACCGAATCTGATTTAAAACGTTCTAGTCCACGGGAGATAAAACACTGAGAGAAAAACTGTACTTAAAAAAAAATCGTACATTACATTAATGAAAACTTGCAGTTTTTGTGTGCCGAAGTACAGCCTCAGTGGCGCAATGTACAAACAAAAAAATTATTACAAAATATTAAAATAAATATTATCTTTTGAATTATTTTTAATGCAATGAACCATAGTCTAGAGGTGGCAAACTGTCGATAGTGGCGCTATCGGATAGTTTCGATAGTCGATTCTCAACTATCAAATCTTAACAAAAATATCGATATATCGACGATACTATCGAATTTTAATTGTTCTCAAAGAAAATCTTTTATATGTAAAATAAATAATACAATTTGCTTAACAAAACAAAACAACTTTTTATTTTCTTAGTTCAATGCAGAAACACTAAATTATTTCTTCCATTTTTTAATGTATCCCAATTAAAAATGAGATCAGTAGATATTTTGATCATAAAAACAACATATCTAATTTTTTTTTTAATTTTGTGCGCCTGTCAGAAATTGTTTGTCCAGTTTTGCTAAGCATTCTTTCTTGTTAGAGCTAAACCCAGTTCTGTACTCCCTTATTGTAGACGTTGCCTTGTTGTTAATTGTCTAGAAGAGCTGAAGTGTTTCCACTTGTTTTATGTGATTTTGGCACGTTATGCATTTTGCCTATTTTTGTCGGAACTAAATGGAAAAGGCATCCAAACGTCCGAACCGCATTTGCTGTATATTTTGTTGGCTTGATAATCTGTGAGTTTGTTTGCATTAGTGACGGACATTTCGGATTCACTATCGATAGTGACCAAAAAAAATCGATAGTTTTAAAATATTAAGGGCCTTATTCATAAAAAGTTAAAGAAGGTTTGAGGAACGCTTTAGCAGTATTAAAGCGTTCTTCAAACCTTCATTAAATTTTTATGAATAAGGGCCTAAATAATCATAGCAGAAAACAATGGACAGTCACAAAAAAATTAAATTATCGATAGTGCCATCGATAGTTTCTACCTCTATCATAGTCACTGTATTAATGCAAAAAGTTAAATTGGTACATTTTCAATCTAGGATCTTTTCCTGGGCATAGGACACTTTGACTCCTTGCTGTGACAAAATATAATATCAATATCGGCATTGGCTAAATTACAACGAATGTCAAACATCTGTTTGAGGGTAACACCATCACGACTAATGGTTTGATTTTCGTGAAACTTGGTGGACAGATAGTACAATTAATGAGAAGTGCCATAGGCTACCTTGATTAACGATTTTCCTCAAAAAGATTTAGAGCTAGAGAGCTGAAATTTTGCAGAAACATAGACCGGAGTGTTGTATAAACCACGGGCTGATCATATAGTAATGTTTCAGCCTGTGGTCAGTTCTAGCTCTATCAAAAACTTGTTTGTCGTGTTTGTCCCTTCAGAAAGAAGCCTCTTATAAGATACAAAGTTAAATCATTGTAAATATGAAGTGCTATAAACAGCAAATAATTTTGAGTTATCTGACTGTTGTCAGTGTAGCAGTGACCAGAACAATTTTCATTACATCACTGATTTTAATTTAAATCTTAAGAGTTAAGAATATTAAAATGTGTGTGTACATACTGACTTCAAAGGAGATGGAAACCAACAATTCGATGTCCAGCGAAGATAAATCCGCGTCTTACAATTTCTGAAGACTATGAAATTGTTGATGGTTAGGCTTGAGGTCATGTAATCAGTTGATTGTAAACTCTGAAGAGAAGAAGTCCATAGTTTTGTTTTAAATTGAAGTTCCCTGATGATGATTGTCGAAGACATTCGAAATATTGGAAACAATAAAATTTAAAAAAACTTAACCACCAGTTTTTTAATTTATACATGACCTCAAGCCTAACCATCAACAATTTCATTAAATAAAAAAGGTCAACAATAAATAAAATTAACATTTCTGAAGACTCAGTCAGAATTTATTTGGTTTGAGACCATATGTTCCATTTACTTTCTGTCTATTCCAAGAAAGTAATAGAAACAAATACAAAAATTGGTAGAGAGTTTTAATTGCTTGGTAGAATTGACTGCAGTTTCGATAGACACCACTCTATCATCTTCAGAATTCAGTAGCAATAGTGTATGTCTTTAACTTAAATCAGCTGAAATACTTGAGGAAGCAGTAAATTGAACTTAACAAGAACTGCTAACCAAACCCGTATTTTGCCGAACTAAGTCAACATACTAAAACTCTCATACCAATACATTTTTGTTTTTTGCTTGGGTTCGCATCGCGAACCACGAAAACAAATGTAGTTTTGTCAACGGCTAATGCCGACGTCATCGTACCTCATGTGTTTGTATGTGTTGTTGTTATTTATTGTTGGTCTGTGCTTTTGTTATTCAGTCAGAATTTATTTGGTTTGAGACCATATGTTCCATTTACTTTCTGTCTATTCCAAGAAAGTAATAGAAACAAATACAAAAATTGGTAGAGAGTTTTAATTGCTTGGTAGAATTGACTGCAGTTTCGATAGACACCACTCTATCATCTTCTACCAAGCAATTAAAACTCTCTACCAATTTTTGTATTTGTTTCTATTACTTTCTTGGAATAGACAGAAAGTAAATGGAACATATGGTCTCAAACCAAATAAATTCTGACTGAATAACAAAAGCACAGACCAACAATAAATAACAACAACACATACAAACACATGAGGTACGATGACGTCGGCATTAGCCGTTGACAAAACTACATTTGTTTTCGTGGTTCGCGATGCGAACCCAAGCAAAAAACAAAAATGTATTGGTATGAGAGTTTTAGTATGTTGACTTAGTTCGGCAAAATACGGGTTTGGTTAGCAGTTCTTGTTAAGTTCAATTTACTGCTTCCTCAAGTATTTCAGCTGATTTAAGTTAAAGACATACACTATTGCTACTGAATTCTGAAGACTTTTAAAACAAGAAAGTTCAGTCGGGTTCTTAAGAATCCTCTCACTTTCAGTCCCAAGAAATATTCGTAAATTTAGTTCATTTGTGTGGGAGGTACCAAAAGGAGCGTGCAAGTAACGCCCACTTTTCTCTGTACTCTAGGTACCATAAAACATTACATGTACAAAAATTCAAAGATTTGTATGAACTGATATTAAAGTTATACGCAGTTAACGCTTGGTCCAAAATAGTCCATTTTTGTGGGAGGTACCAAAAGGGCCGTGGCAACTTCGCCCACTTTAGTTAAAAGAGTCTCATTATGAATTTATGTTTTCTCACTTCGAATTTACATTGTCTCATTATGCGTTATATGTTCTCATTGCAATTTTACATTTGTCAATAAGAATTTACAAATTCCCATTACGAGGTTATATTCTTCGTTATTTTCTCATTACGAATTTATATGTTGTCATTACAAATTTACATTTCGCAATACACACATATTAATTTATATTTTCCAATATGAATTTACACATCTTACTATGAATTAACATGTTCTCATTACAAATTTACATTTTCTAATATGATTTTATATTCCCAATACAAATTTACAATTACCAATATAAATTTACATGTTCTCATTGCAAACTTGAATGTGTAGTTGTAGGTAATTTAATTTTTGAATCGTTATCAATAACAAAATAGTTCGAGAAACATTTTAAAAACTAAAAATATTGCATATTGCATACAAAAAATTATATATAGAACTTTCAACTAAGCAATAGTTTGTAATACAGGGTGGCGCAGAATGACCTATATGTTTTGAATTCTTTATAACTTTTTTAATTATTACTCTTTTATGTTTTTTTCAGCATTTTGTGAAGGAGACTTGGGGAATTAATTATGAATCGAACAACGTACACAAATAATTGAATTTTCCGAAATTTTACGAAAAGTTAAGGAAAATATGCTAAACCATTCAAACCATATAGCTCATTCTGCGAAAAACTGTATACTGATAGGTTAATGCAACTACTTATTCTAGCATCAGTGTGTTAGCAATGCTTAATATAGTGCAAGGTTACAAAACATAGTACAATTAAATATTAATGCATATCGTATCAAGGTTAGGCAAACAACAAAAATTGGGCACAACTTTTTTGGGCTACGTTTGTATATTTTCACTCTTATACGAGTACGTTTTCCATTACAGAATTATAAACATTTTAAATCTAATACAGACCAGACCACCTTTCGCATTTTGAAGCTCCTTTCGTTTCACCGATGTTCCCTTTTGATGGTCCATTTCATCAACTTCAGTGATTTTCATTGAAATGCAGGAGAGAATGGTAAAGTTTCGGTTGCCTTTTAAAGTAGCTTCGAACTGTTTAAATATTGATAACGCCCAGAATGCTTGACAGATGAAGCGAAAACGCACGCAGTGGACCATTTCGTGTTAACAACAAAGAGGTTTCCCACCGATATGTATGGGTATACATGTGTGTGTGTATGTGGCCATGGAGAATAGTCCGCAGAGGTCAGTCTCAGGAAAAGGACGAGCAAATCTTGTGTATTTTAAATGTTGAAATGTGTAAGTTTCATTTGATTGTTTCGCCATATGGGGCAGGGGGCGATCAGGGCGCTTGAGGATGAGCTCCTCTTTTCTGATAAATTAAAACAAAATCCAAAATCCTTTTGAAATTGATGCTTATAGCATAACTTACTGGTTTTTTCTGTATCGGTCGCCTTTGCCTTTGGCCAAAAGGGACTGACTGACTGTACGGTTGGTTTGTTGCCTGGTCTATTGGAGCCGAGTGAACGGATGAATGAATGGGAGTTTTGTGAGCCACGTCGCATCAGTCTGTCCGCATACATACAGATGTTCAAATGTATGTGTGTGTACATTAAACCGCCTTACTTCAATTCCGCCTTACTTCAGGTTGGTTCAGGAAAGTTTTAAAGAATCCAAAATTAAGCAGCCTCCATCATATTTTAATACAATATTTCATCCATTTGCCAAACATTCGTATTATTTGAGAAATTTTTAAATTAAAAGTTAAGTAGAAACATCGAAAAACGTATAAATATAAAATTTTTAATATTTTATCAAAGAAACAATTCAAAGAATTACTCATAATCGTTTTGCCCTAGAAACCACAAATACAAATAGGAATGGGCTAAAATTCGGCAATTTGTATTTTATTTTACCCAGAAACATTCAAGTAGCCTCATTTGTCCATACAAAGGCCCCTTCCGATTTGACTTATGGCCCCACAGAAAAAACAAATTCCTACCAATTGAGCTGAAAAAATATAATTTGGAATTATAACCTCCTAGGTCCAAGATTTAACATATCCCTTCCAGAGATTTAAAAAAGTCATAATATAAGAAGATTTGTTAAGTTTTCCTTATTTTTTTTCATATCATAAAAAACGTGATTTCGAGGCAAAAATCTTCATGTGTTATTTTTTGGCTCTTTTACAATCGTAATCGATAAATCGCCATTTCAGGCAACACTGTTCGATGGGTGTTTTTAAGCAATTTAATTTTTTCGTCATACATACACGCTAAATAAATCGCATCTGCACACGGGGCAAAATCGCCTTTTTGATATGTTAGAATCGAAAAAAAATATACTTGGAACACACATTTTTAAATATTACATATTTTCGAGCAAATAAATTTAATTTGAAAATGAATAAAATGTATTTAGAACTCATATATTAATATATTAGAATGAAATATATTTGCGAAGTAATTTTCTAAAATAAAATATGTGTTTAAATACAAATACAATTATTGTTTATGAATATTTCCAAATATATTTTGTTAAAAAAAAACAAAATTTCAAAACTGCTGAATTTTTCGATTTTTAGTTTTAATTTTTTCCTTGTTTTCGAATTATGCATTCCTATAAAAAATAACATACTTAGCATTAATTTCTATTTGAAACCACTTATTTTTATTTTCTAACTATTCCAAGTCATAATTTTCAATTATAAAGAAATTTTAAAATTTTAAAGAATAGAAATATATTCACGTAAATAGATCTTTGTTTGGGAAAAAACATATCCAAATAAAAATATTAGGATTTAAACATAGTTTTATTTAGAACAACATCCCCCAAACATATAATATTTGTATGTGTCAAATATTATATATTTGGAGTACACCTTAAAAATATATATGTTTCAAGCAGAATATGTTTGGGACAATATACTACAGAGGCGATTTTTTTTCAGCGTGTAGAATATTGTCCCAAACATATTCTACTTGAAACATATATATTTTTAGGGTACACTGCAAATATATAATATTTGAAACACACAAATATTATATGTTTGGGAGGATGTTGTTCTAAACAAAACTATGTTTACATCCAAATATTTTTTTTTTTTTGAATATTATTTCGCAAACAAAGATTTATTTGCATGAAAATATATATCGTTACTTTAATTGTATTCAGTTTTCAGCAATTATAAGTTAAGTTTTTGAAATTTTTAATGTTTGTAAAACTTCTTTATAATTGAAATATTGTATAACAACAAATTTCTTGAAGGATTGACAAAAAATAGTGACTTGGAATAGTTAGAAATTAAATATAAGTGATTTAAAACCGAAGTTAATGCTATGTATTCCATTTTTAACTGAAATGTATAATTCCAAAACAAGGAAAAAAAATTAAATCTAATGTTCGAAAAATTCAGCAAAGTTTTGAAAATATTTTTTTAAATAAAATATATTTGGAGATATCTTAAACAATAATTTTATTTGTATTTAAACACACATTTTATTTGAGGAAATAAGTTGGAAAATATATTTATGTTCTAATATATAAACAAGTGCGTTCCAAATACAGTTTATTGATTTACAAATAACATTTATTTCCTCAGAAATATATAATATTTAAAAATGTGTGTTCCAAATATATTTTTTTCGATTCAAACATATCAAAAAAGCCAAAATTTCCCCGTGTATATGTTTGGAAATGTGTACATTTTAATAATTAATATTTAAAATCGTTGTTCCAATTAAATATGTTTGTTCCAGCTTTACGCCCAAACGCAAACCCATTTTCTTCAAACTTGTACATTTTGTAATTAAAATTAAGAAAATTGTATTAAAATTAAGTAAATTACTTAATATTATTGAAATTATCTATATTTTAAGTACAAAATGCACTTATTTTAAAAACTAATGACGTCTTTGGAGCCATTCTTTAATTTTATGAAAATTTTTTTTCAGTGCAGATAGCTGAAATTTTGCCTTTGTAGATTCAAGTATTGTATAAATCACGAACTATTCAATAATTTTTTGTGAAAATTTTAAAGACACAATAAAGCATTTGATTCTCCGCCGCAATATGTGCCACTTCTTGATCTGACTGACGCCCTCTGAGAGCAATTTAGCTGCAATTTTACACAGATATAACTAAAAGATGGAATAATACGATACTCAGATTCACGGAATTTGACCAGTGGTCAGAACTAGTAACAATTTTAACACTTCCATATTGTGAAGAGTGTCAAATCGAATATTGTGATTAGATATGTAAATTACGATGGGAAACATAAATTACACTTCGCCGTTCCAATTTAAACTGTTTAGGAACTCATGGAGAGTTTTTCTATGGAAATTATTTTTGTGTTCTCCTTAACTAACTTCTTCTTTCACCGCGACTTGTCCAAAGATATACTTAATACTTGAACGCTTCTGATGGTATATCCTGACAATCTGTAGGAGTAAACATTGTTACAAAAACTGTTTTTGTTCCTATGTGGCTCCCTAATTAAATCTGTTCGTATATGTAAGTGCACATCCCCATCTGTACAGTTGTATATGTATAGGGACACCTACACATATATATAGATATATGTACATACATACATATTAATGTATATGCATGTATATACACTTATATATATATATATACATATATATATACATATACGTATAAATATTTGTACAATCAGTGGTTCGGTTTTACACTGACTTCTGGTTAACAAAAAAAATCATTGTTTCGAAAATTAAATTTTGTCTGTTTCACTTGAGTTGATTTCTCATTTTCCCCCCTTTTGTTTTAATACAATTTTCATTTCAAGGATTGCGCTCCCGCTTATGTCCGCTGCTGGGAAAAACGATGGCAGGAGGGTTAATCCTTTGTTGTTGCTGTACTGAGTTGTCGTTGTTGCTTTGCTCTCTGGAATTTGTTATTGTAACAATATTTTTGTGTTAAACTTCACATGCATCTGTTAGCTTGTCAAATTTAACATGTTCTATTAAATTTCATTGGAACAGAAACACTCGGCAAAAAAACAAAATTGGATGAGGCAAAAACTCCAATTCGAACTCCGACGTTTAGGTTTAGATGGCACGATGCGAGGAGTGAGACGTGTTGTCGACCAGCATCCGATGGCAATGTGCAGTGCGTTCTCATTCGTACACAGTCGCGTTCGGTTTTTGGGGCGAATGGGTGGATGTGCGTGTGTGTACTTCGAACACAGCTGTGTGTGTATGTGCAATAGGGTGGCCCAATACAAAGAGTTAACAATGTGAAAAACATCCTTTTAAAAGGTTGTTCTTTGGTTTGTGTTATAGAAGTTTTAGGGCTCGTCTAATGTTCGGTCCGTGCACTTACAACGATTCATGTGTACTCGTATGTGTGTAATGTTAATTTTGAAATTGAAAAGTAGCAGATTCAACGGAAATGTGAGGCTAAATGTAGCAGCAACAGTACCAATAACACCAAATACCACTCCGGTCGAGTTCATGTTGCAACATTACATTGCCACATGAGCTCGAAACCAATTTTTATGAAGGCAATTAATCATGATCGTGTCAGACATGTGACCATCGAATGCACATACTCGTACATTTGTTGGTCGTCATCCACTTTGTCATAGATCTCCTGTTATCTGAAACACAATAGGATATCTGATGTTTTTTCTCTATTACGATTATATGTAATTGCAAAAGGATGGCTACACAAATTGTTGCGCAGCTATCGCGAGAAAGTGGTTCTGATGGGAAACATTGCAAATTCAACAGCAGATTTTATTTTTAATAGAAGATATAACATTTAAGTGAATTCGACAATTAGTTACATCAATATCGGTTAGTTAGGTAAAGTGTGAACATATAATGTTTCCCAAATGTATATAATATGGTGAGTTTTATAACCATATTTTGCAGAAGACGTGTCATGTTTAATATTGTAGTATATATGGTTACTCCAACCATGTAATAGTTGTCATACAAACTGAATGGTTGCAGTGACAATGTACAATCTGTTTTTGCCCTTCGTGTACATTTATGAACTATGTTGAGCACACAAAAAATTTTAATAGTCTTTAGATTTTATAACCAAAAACCCGATACACAGACCGATATCTTAACTTTTTTTAAATATCGATAACCCTGTATACAGGAAAAAACAACAAAAATATTCTCCATAATGTACTTAAAAAATATATAATTATGCCTTCAATAAAAAGTTATAATGAACTCTGTCATTTTGGGTCACCCTTTATCTAGAGGGGAATTACAGGAGTTGCATCTGGATACACATTTCTCTAGTAATTTCATGACTGACTCAACAACAGAAAGATCTACTGTTGAAGTAGAACCGTGAGCTGTGTTGCCAGAAATGACGATTTATCGTCATTTTGACGACTTTTAGAGCCCAAAAATAGGACATGACGCTTTGGCGATTTTTGCCCTAAATAACGATTAAAAAAAATATAAATGTTAGGAAAATTTACAAATATTACGACAGATCATTGCTGGTAGATTTGATCGCATTCAACGCCCAATGGTATTTTGTTAAGTTGCAATTTTATCATTCGCATGTTATCATTTTTGCAGCCTAATTGGTAAGATTTTTTTTCTTTGAGTCAAAAATTCAGGTCTTATGGGCCATTGTATGGGACTACATCAAAATATAGACCAATGACGACACTTTCTCCTTGAAATGGTTTTGGGTAAAATGAGATATAAATTGCGATTCGATCGATTATATAGCTGGTAAAAATTTCCACAAACTTCCACAAAGTGAGTCAAAAGTTAAATTGAGAAAATAATGCATATACAGGGTTGCCCATATTCGACGGACCCATGTTTTTTTAAAAAAAATCAAAGAAAAAAATAAAAATTTGGCGGTTGGCAATCTTAATCATTTAATTTGTTCCAAGTAGATTTGTTTACATCAATTTTTGAATATGATATCTCTCAAATGGCCGCCTCTGGCGTTGATGGCGTATTGTGCCCTTTTTGCAGCATTTTCCATCGTTTTCGCCAACATTTCGGCCGGAATAGCTGCTATTTCTTCACGAATGTTGTCCTTGAGCTCTTCTACGGTCCTTGGCTTGTTAACGTAAACCTTTGACTTCAAATATCCCCACAAGAAGAAGTCAGGCGGCGTCAAATCGGGCGAACGCGGTGGCCAGTCCAAATCACCACTTTTCGACATCAAACGGCCCGGAAACAAATTCTTCAGAAAATCAATTGTTATGCGACTTGTGTGCGGTGGAGCGCCGTCTTGTTGAAACCAGAACTGCCTCATACGCTTTCGACGAATAATTGGCATCACAAAATTGGTCATCATGTCGCGATAACGCTCCTGGTTGATGGTAACAGCATGGCCATTTTCGTTTTGGAAGAAAAACGGCCCAATGACCGTTTTCGCACTAACGCCGCACCAAACTGTGACTTTTTCGTCATGAAGAGGCAATTCTTGAATCTCCTGAGGATTTTCAGTGGCGTAAATACGGCAATTTTGCTTATTTACGGTCCCATTCAATGTGAAATGGGCTTCATCGGACATGATAATTTTGTTTTTTGAGTTTTCACAATTGACTTCTTCTGTTGAATGTAAATTTCAACTATTTCAGAGCGCTCGCGTGGCGTGTATTGTTCCATGGTAAAAATCTGCTTGGACTGACGCTTCAAACGCAGTATGTCATTAAGCGATCTGACATCTCTGTCAAAAGTTATGGCGTTGCCAGATGGGTCCGTCGAATATGGGCAACCCTGTATGTAGTATGGTACTTTGATCCCATTTATATACAATTAGCACTTTTAGACTAATGGCACTTTTATACTAATACAATATAATCTGGCTGTAGCCTGATTATTTCACTACATATTAAAATAAAAAAAATAGAAAACATTGATATTCTTCTAAAATGTACATATTTATCTTCCAAGAAAAAATGTGATTTTCTCGAAACTACAAAAAAATTATACACTATTCTTTTATTGAGGGGACGATATGTTGAATTATTATCGCTGTTCGAGAATGTGAGATCGGCTTTCAACATTTTTTAAGCTCAGTTTCAGGAACCTCGATATCATTCTTAATACCAATAAATACATATCGCGACCTAAGAGTGTAAAGGCGCTATATTCCAATATTCCAATATTTAAAATTTTACAGGAGAGGCAAAATATTTACCGTATATTTATGTTTTTACAACTGGTATATGGACTTACCGCTTTTACGATTCAGATATTAAAGATGACAGAGCATGATTTTTTTGACTTTTTGTTCCCAATTCGATGTGTATTCAACTCATCTTGCATTTCGCTTCAAAAAATACATTTAGGCAAAAAGTGGACTTAGCGCCTTTTCTCTTATACGTCGCGATATCTGTCTCTAAAACATCCAATTTTCCCGAAAACAGCTCAAAAGCTGTATGTAACTGTAGATCTTTGTGCTGACGATTTCGAAAATTTATTTTGACGATTTTTTGACCCCTATTTTGACGATTTTCGGTCAAATTTCTGGCAACACTGACCGTGAGGCATATTGTACCCGAATCCAGCATTCAAAAGCTTTACAGAATTTCCTCCGGCGCACACTGGGTTAAAACGTATGTATGAGAGGATTAATTAAGATACCACATAAATTAAATGTAAATATTTAATCTCTGGCAAAATAATAATTAGCAAGATAAAATTAGCCATACTCAACAATATCTTGTGGGATAAAACTGATAAAAGCAACGAAAAAAAGTTATTCATGCGTTTGTTGTGTTGAAGATTTTTTATAACTCATTAAAAATTATTTAAACAAGTAAGAAAGTTTCAGTCGGGTACTCACTTTGTGAGTAATGTAATATTGAATTTTCTACGAATTATTCTGTCAGTTTGTATATTACCGCTATGAGATATTTTTAAGTGTGGTATTATTTGGCCATTTTGTGTGGGAGGTACAAAAACGGGCGTGGTGATACGCCCATTTTTCACAGGGCTATAGGCACTATAAAAGCATTACACTGTACAAAATTTCAAGTATTTTTATACACTGGTATTAATGTTATAGATCGTTAACATTTGGTGCACAATGGTGCATTTGTGAGGGAGGTACCAAAAGGGGTGTCGCAACATCGCCCATTTTTCTCGAGTTGGCTGCGACTAATAAACTAATACTATGTGTGGAATTTCAGAATATTCGAATAAATAGTATAGCATTTATTAAAGAATCAATATTTCACAACATTGTAACCCTTTGTGGGGGAGGTACTAGAAGGAGTGAACCAATATGACCCATCTTCGAACTTAGCTGGAGATAGAAAAAAATATTAACACATACCAAATTTCAAGTCAATCGGTTACTCCTTTCGAGAGTTATCGTGCGCACCTGCCAGCAGACAGACAGACGGACGGACGGACATTTCTCATTCGACTTAAAATGACCCAAAACAAATATCCGCCGAACATACTTAGGGTCTTATATCACTCCTTCGATGTGTTACACTTTTGGCCGTAGCACATGATGTTGATATACCAAAGTGAGGGTATGAAAATCGATAAATGAAAAAAATAAACGGTACAAATATAGGTTTCTCGATAAAGATTTTTGAAGATAATATCGATAATTTTAAAAAGAAGCGAACTATACGCTTTTGGAATTTGAAGCGTATAATTCGCCACATTAAAATATGTGATAATTTTCGCTTAATATTGCTTAATAATTTCATAATATTTTCGAGTAATTTTAAGTTAATTATACCCTCACTTTAGTGTGACGAGGGTATATATCATTTGCTACGGAAAAAAGTGTTACACGTCGAAGGAGTGACCTAAGACCCCAAGTATGTTCGGAGGAAATCCGTTTTGGGTCATTTTAAGTCGAATGAGCAATGTCCGTCTGTCTGTCTGCTGGCTGGTGCGCACGATAACTCTCGAAAGGAGTAACCGATTGACTTCAAATTTCGTATGTGGTAATATTTTTTCTATCTCCGGCTAAGTTCGAAGATGGGCCATATTGGTCCACTCCTTCTGGTAACTCCCCCACAAAGGGTTAAAATGTTGTGAAATATTGATTCTTTAATAACTGCTATTATACGTATTCGAATCTTCTGAAATTCCACACATAGTATTAGTTTGTTAGTCGCTATCAACTCGATGAAAATGGGCGAAATTACCACGCCCCTTTTGGTACCTCCCACACAAATGCACAATTTTGCACTAAAAGTTAAAAGCTTATAACATTAATAGCATTGTTTAGAAATACTTGAAATTTTATACAGTGTAATGCTTTTATAGTGCCTACAGTCCAGTAAAAAATGGGCGTTATTGCAGCGCCCCTTTTGGTACTCCCCACACAAATGCACCATTTTGCACCAAAAGTTAACAGCTTATAACATTAATACCAGTATATAAAAATACTTGAAATTTTGTACAGCGTGATGTTTTTATAGTGCCTACAGCCCATAGAAAAATGGGCGTTATTGTCACGCCCCTTTTGGTACCTCTCCCACAAAGGTACCATTTTGCACCAAAAGTTAACAGTTTATAACATTAATATCAGTGTATACAATTACTTGACATTTTGTACAGTGTAATGCTTTTATAATGTCTATAGTCCAGTGAAAAATGAGCGTTATCACCACGCCCCTTTTTGTACCTCCCACACATAATGGCCAAATTAAACCACAATTTAATATCTCAACGTTATATACCTTAGTCGGTTTACCCGACTGAAACATTCTTACTTGTTTTAAAAAACATTTACCTAATATAACACCGTGCGACACGATTTTTCACCCATGAACGAAACTATTTACAAGTGAAACTAGAGACCATAGGTAGCAATACTACATACTCAGTTTTTTATTTCGTGATCGTTTGTCCTTTTTACAGGACTTTTATAATTTCAAGGATAACATTTTTGAAATATTTGTCTTTGCACTTATTACAATGTGAGTTGATAAATATGCATATCAAATGAAAGGGGAGTATTCACTCTATTTAGTAAAATTTAAAAAAATTGCAAGGACGAATGCTATAAAAAATTTCCTTTTAAACTTTTATCCTTGAATATCCTTGAATATCCTTTAAAGTTGTGGGTTTAAAAATATGAAAAAAAATACTTGTTACAGAACTCACACTAACATAACACATATTAAAATTTGAGCCTTCTATCTTTAATCGTTAAGGAATAACAATTATTTGAATTCCGCAGCCTATACACCATATAAAGGACACTAAGACAAAAAAAAAAACATTTTATTCACTCCCACGAAAGGAAGTATATACAATGAAAACATAGGGCACTAGTAGGAAAATAATGTACTTATTTCTACTTATTTCGTGATTGTCCTTTTCACAGGACTTTTAAAATTACAAGGATAACAATGTTGATTTAATTTTTTACACCAATTAAAATGTGAAAAACATCAATATGCATATCAAATGAGAATTCCTGCTATTCATTAAAAAATTTCGAAAATGTCTCCAAGTGCAAAGGATATTAAAAATGTCCTTTTAAACATTTATACTTGAATATACTTAAAAGTTTTGGGTAGAACAATTTCATCAAACAAAAAATATAAATGTATGTATAGAGAATACACTCCTCTTTCATTTAATATGCATATTGATATTATTCACATTTTAATTTGTGTACAAAAAATTATATCAAAATCGTTACCCTTGTAATTTTAAAAGTCCTGTTAAAAGGACAAACAATCACGAAACAAGGGAATAAAATGTTTTTTTTTGTCTCAGTGTCCTTAATATATTGTATAGGCTGTGGAATTCAAATAATTGTTATTCCTTAACCGTTAAAGATAGAAGGCTCAAATTTTAGTATATGTTATGTCAGTTTGAGTTCTGCAACACATATTTTTTTCAGATTTTTAAACCCACAACTTTGAAGGATATTCAAGGATACAAGTTTAAAAGGACATTTTTTATAGCATTCGTCCTTGAATTTTTTTAAAGTTGTATAAAATAGCGGGAATACTCCCCTTTCATTTGATATGCATATTTATCAATTCATATTGTAATAAATGCAAAGAAAAATACAACAATTGTTATAACTTGCTTATTTTTGGATGTAATGGCATAGAAATGCATGAGAATCATACAAACACTGTTGGGAACCCTATGAAATAAAAAGTGTGTAACTCTTCAGTCCCCTTTTTACTCAAACAATAAATTGCGTTTTTCTCCGATCATACAAAATGGCGTATGGAACAAAATAGCATTGAGCCGACTATTTGTCGCACGCTGCAATTTAACTAAATTCGTTTTTTTTTCAACTTCTATAAAATTTACAAAATTAATTTAGCTTTGACAGAATTTTGTGCTCTTTAAGTGGGTACCAAGTCGAACACGATGGGACAATTTTGATTTTTTTAATTAATCCTTCGTATCCTTCGTGGTATCGAACCCTATGTGCGACGGGTGATAGCTATTGGGGCTATTAGAAGTAGATTGATGCTTTTATTTCATTTAAACCCACATATACATACATATATACTCTTATATATATTTACTAGCATACTCCTGCAGACATTGTCCCGCCCGTTTTATTTGACCAATACTGTTTGTTATTCCTTGATATTTCATTCAAAAATTCGTACATTCCGCGTTTCAGGATAAAATCACCATAAAAATATATGTATATTGGACAAAAGTCCACTGCAGCGGCCATCTACCGATTAGAATCATACAAACAATCTAAGAATATTTACATCATTATAGCAAACTGGCCCATTGTCTTAAGGCAACCCGATCGATTTTTCCGCATGTGGTTAGTGGCAACTGATCGACAATTCGAATATGCCGAATTAAGGCAAATTCCCTCGGTGATAACTTTAATCGCAAAGCTTGGCAAATATTTCCAGTAACTTCGCAGTGCGACGGAGGTGTGCCAGCTTTTAATGTTACAAACAAACATGCGATCACAACCAGTTCTGATGTTGAGTTGGCATACCCTACTAGACGTGCCACCTCCACTTCAGGTACAGCCATGGCTAAAGATTCCACTATGTTCGGTATGAGCTGAAATATTGGTAAATTAAAAAAAGAAGTATATGAAATCGTCAACGTCTCAACGTTACCTACCACAACTCCACTGGCTTTAATTAAATCCGTATATCGTGACAATAGGTGCAGAGTATTATCACTGTCGAAGTAGCCGTAGTCACCATTGAGGAAAAATCCATTATGCAGGAAATGGTTTGTGTTATCCAAGCCCTTGTATCCCAGAAATGGGTAAGGGGTTTTTAACGACAGCCGTCCGTTTTCATTTGGCCCCAGTGACCTTAACGATTCGTCCAATATTTGGACTTGGTAGCCTGGCTGCAATTTGCCCCCACTGATGAGCTCATCATTTGTTATAGAACCTGAAACTTCTGACATTCCATAACTGTGGAACAATTTTGCATTTATTGCATGTCGTTTTGTCTTATCCATTATCACTTTTGACGGATATTCCCCACCCAATTGTATATATTTAAGGGATTTTAGGCTGTCGCGGTCCTCATCAGCAAGTTCTAGTAAAACTTCGTGAAAGAATGATGGTACCGAGAATATATGCGTTGGCTTGGTTGCCCGCAATATATCCAGACCATATGACCCGGCAGCGGCCTTATTCGCACAGATGCGTTTAATTCCCAATATAGCTGATTGCAGCAAAATTTCCACTTGACTTATCCACCGCAGAGGACTCAGGGAAAATAATATGGAATTTGGTGACAAGGGTGAGTAATTGTAAGGATTTGTCCACCATATGTACATACCATTCAATACGGCGGCATGACTCAGTTGAATTGCTTTCGGAAGTGCAGTGGAACCGGACGTCAGCACTAGGAAGGCAATCTGAGTCTGAGGGTCATTTATGGAAGTCGGTTGAAAGTTTTCAAAGTCAATCGGTACAGGAGTTGTCATCAGATAGTTTTCAATATTTGACTCTTCTGGGCCATCGATCGTGTACGTATATTTGAGTGAATCAGGCCTTTTACGTTCCAAAGAATCGAACACCTTAATTCTGAAGGCGTCTTCGTACAAAAGTATAGATGGTTGTAAAATATCCAGAATGGCGTCAATATCCTCTGAAAGCACCCTCACATTGTATCGTACATTACGAAACGTAACTATTACCGGCGACACTTACCGTTTTCCAACTGAACCTCAAAGAAGTTCACTGTCGCACCAATAAGCAGCGAGCCAAAGGTAAGGGACGACGTCGCATATGTATTTCCGGAGAACAAAACCACAACATCACCTCGTTCTACACCCAGTCGTCGCAAATTGATGGCTACTTTTATGGACTCCTGATAAATGTCTTTAACGCACTTTTCCTTGCGGACATCATAGTGATATTCCAAAACGTGGCTGGGATCCAAAGACCTCACAGAATTGAGGAATGCCTCCCCCACTGAACGATTTGATACGTTCCCATAAGGATAATTTACAGACATCCATATCTTGTGCTGACTGTCGTATAGGATCTGCAAGAACGCCGCCTGTTCCGCCGCATTGGGAATGCCAACAGAACCCGACATTGCTAACGCTGATGTTAAACTAATTGCCATGTGAATCGGCCATCCCCTCTAATTCGACTAGATCACCTTAACTTGTTTTCACAGATGTTCTGGAGACTGTCATATCTAAAGGCATACATGACAGTTCACGATATTAACCCGGAATTCATAATAACAATAATCATCAAAGTAATTTGTAAAGTAATCGCTGCAAACTAAAACTGCAATGACGCATACAGAAAACGAGTTGGTAATTAGTGATGATGTTTACTTGGCATAAACGTCAAATGTACGAGTACGTGGTTGGTTACCTAATTGTGGGCGTTTTCTGAAACCACACCACTCATCTCAAAATATTCTGTTGTGGGAAAATAAATTTTCTTACACTTAACATTTGACACTAGGCGTGGACCGTTATATGCATCGAATATATGTGCGTTTGTATAGTACACATATTTGAAAAACTTTACGAGCAATTATTCATTCAATGTTACGCAGGGCTTTCAGAGTACTTGACACACACAAAAATAGTCTGCTGTGAAAACAAAGTGAAAAAAAAAAAATATTCGCATTTCGTACACGAGTGTCACATTTCAAACTCTGGACTGCCCCATGAGGGCGGTATAAGTGTTCTACATAAAATTAACCAGCAACAGGAATGGAATCATATAACATCTGCCCAAATCCTGCAACATTTAATTATATTATTTTTGTTAAAACAATGGTAAATTTATAACGGGAGATCCAAGTAGAGATACTTTTTTCAATAACCTTTTTTGACAGATCAAGTGTGAGTCGTGTCATGTTATTTTTGTTAAGTATTGTTTGGCATTTATTTCATCATGGAAAGACTTACGCCTCAACAACGTTTACAAATAGTTCAACTTTATTACGAAAATTCACATTCTGTAAGGAATGTGTTTCGTGCACTTCGCTCAACTTATGGTCAACATAATCGAGTCATCGAAAATTGGACTCAACGGATGGATATAGCCCCCATAAAAAGGACCCCAAAATTTAACTTCGTAACGTCACAAAAACCTCAAATTTCAACGAATTGGGCAGAAATTTGGTATAATAAGTTTATTTGTACCCAAAACCTTTAACATGCGATCCGTGGTATATAAGATTCGGCATGACCGAACTTAATCCCTCTTTACTTGTTGTTTGGTAAAAAAAGAAACAAAGAAAAAATATACACAGTTAAAATGTTTCTTTACGTATACGTATTTTTCAATATTTTACTGAGAGATATTTTATGACTTTATGAGCTTTTTCGCGATTTTTAAGGTACTGGATGCACTTTTTTCGGATAGGTTTGTTCCGCATTTTCTTCCTATTCATCTACAACTTCGCTTCAGAGACAAAAGAGATATTCCGTATGGTATACCGAGATCAAAATATAGAAAAAGTGCAAAAAATCCACCTTGAGCAAAAAAAATCGTATGGCCATCAAATTATTAATTGAGCCAACTTGACCAAACGAATGATGCAGAAGTTCTTATTTTAGGGGCTACTTTCACGTCCAATTCTCAAAATTGAGTCCCAAAATCATGTGTTGTACTGTGTAATACTTGCAATCAAGTAAACATTTCTTAATAAGGAAAATTAAGCCTAATATGACTCAAAGTAAGAAGAAAATGCTTACATTAATCTCTGAGAGGCAGAACAATTATAGATCACAATAAAATTACCCTCTCAAACAATCTCATTTAGGTGGTTGATTTTGGCTGAAGCATCGTCAAAATAAAATCATTATTCCAAATTTCAGACCAATTCGTTGAAATTTGAGGTTTTTGTGGCGTTACGAAGTCAAATTTAAAGGAATCTTTGTATCGGGGTTATATCAAAACATGGACCTATGACTGCCACAGTACGTGTGAAGTATTCCGGGCACAAATATACCCCAGTTACAAATTTTCAGCCCAATCAGTTGATATTTGTGGTCTCTATGGTGTTAAGAAGTACGAGGTATGTTCAAAAAAAATCGCGAATTTTTAATTTCCGCGGGCTACGTGTATTTGATTTTTGATATTTTTGTAGCGTTATGTTGGCACACATGTCCCTTACTTATGCTGACAAGGTCGTCCATTTTGAATATTTAGTTAATTTTTGACAGCTGATGTGCTTGTGTTTTAACTTGTCTTCGATTTTTATCTATTTCATAAAATGGATCAAATTTTTTTCTGCATCAAATTTTGTGTGAAAAACAAAATAAAGTGCGCTGATACATTCCGAATGTTGACTGTGGCATATGGTGAAGCTACCTTGGACCAAAGCAACGTTTATCGGTGGTACAAAATGTTCTTAGAGGGCCGAGAAGATGCGAAGGACGAAGAGCGTGCCGGACGCCCTTTTTTACTCACAGTTTTCTTTGATTGATACTTCATGCCTTTTTTTCTGTAAAATCTTTTTAGTTTAACTGTGTTTTTTGATCTAACAGAGCCCAGAAGCACTTATTTTCCTTTCCTAACTTGACGGCTAAACGCAATGAAGTATAGTTATCACGGGAAAAATATTTGAACTCTTTTTAATGGTTTTACATACAAAATATGTATTTCTCATTTGTTTATTGAATCTTGGGGAAACATTTTCATTAAATAATGTTGTATCAACAACCACCAACGATATTTCCACTATGAGATAATCTACTTCGAAAAGTAGTACTTAATTTTCATCGGTGGTGTTTGTTTCTTACATCTGCAATCTGACAATGTGCCACAAAAAACCAACGTTAGAAAAACTAACTGCCAATGAAAGCACTCCATTAACTCAATTTCATAATGAATTCATACATACATCGCTTTATTAACCTCTAATCGCATTTGCATTCTCCTCTTTTGGAATAATTTTATAATTCAATTAATCAAAGTGCTTCATTGAGGTAATTTATTTGAGTGCTCCTTCAAATAAAATATTAACACAAATTGCCTCAAGTACCACTTTAGTCCTGAGAACGGTACGAGGGAGACTCCTCGCCTCATCAACCCGTCCCTCACATGAGCGCTGCCACAACAACGGAACAACAACTGTGATTTAGTAACGAATATTTCTATGTTTTAATGTATGTGCGTATGAGCGTGTGAGAGCGAATGGGTAGTAGTGTATCCTTACGAAATGAACATATGGTCTGGATGACTAATAATTTCATAACTTTTCTCCTCTGAACAATCGCAATAAACCCTAAGGAGCAGAGACAAAAGGTTGACTGCTAATGTCACCACCACAGTTCAAGGGGAGAGATAGATAGTGGCCAATTCAAGCCAACTTAGAAACCACAACTGGTACGCAGCAAAGTGCCATTAACAGCACCCCTCAATCATTCCAAGAGGGGTCTCGTATATATATATATATATACTAGGGCGGGTCGATTTAAAAATCGCCCATTGCTCAGTGAAAATCGTATTCTAGGGATCAAAATAAGAAACTTTGCCGAAGGAACCATACCTCTAAAACGAATTCTGATGTCCCGGAATTTGGGTCGAACTTTTGGGTAGGGGCAAATTTTGAAAAATCCCACTTTGACCCATTTAGAGTGCTCCAATCGAGTCCAAATGTATATGGCACACCCCATGGAACCCCCTGGGGGTTCCATACTTTTTTCCCTCCCCACAAATCGACCCGGCCTAATATATACCCTTATTTTTCTCTTTTTTGTAAATTTTTTCAAGTTCAATGGACATGACTTTTGTCCACTCGCTTAAATGCCGCGGTCACAGTAGTCATAATGCAAATATTGCCATATGCAACACCGTATGTACCCATCGAAACATACATACGCACCCACATACACATTCATATAATTCTATATATAAGAATATGCGTTCGGTAAAAAAATATATACATACGAGTATAGTCGCTAAAAATTTTAATTGTTAATGTTTATAATAAGTAATATATCCCTTCAAAAGATCCCCTCTCTTGAATTTGGTGAAATTAACGCATTGTTACGGTCCCATCAGTAAATACTACGCTATTAAGGGAGAGATGTAGTATGATTTGTTCAATTAGCGGAGATTATTGAGGCCCTATGCTTCGTATGTTGGGGAAACCATTTGGCACCCTTCTTTATCACATATAATGTTTTTGTCGCTTGGATGTAAATATAACGAATAAGGGGCAACTGCCGCTTGTTTAACCCGATTTACCAAATTGCAACATTTGCAAACACAAAGTTAAATCGTTGCTAGTCCAATCAATACGAGATTAATCCAAGTCAGGTGGCGAAATTATTTTTCCTACTTTTCTTCATTTCAGTTCTTCATTTTCAGTTGTAAAGAAAAGTCTTTGATTTGATTCATCGGCACATATTTTGATATAAGCCCGTATAAAATATCCCAACCGATTTCACTTATTCCTTCTAAATAGGCTGACTTTTGATAATAACCCAGCAAAATCTTGGTAAGTACCTGTCATTATTCCCTGCATTACCAAATTATGACATCTCATTATTCGCTGCATTACTTTCGGCTTATTAATAATGACTTACCAATAATAACAGGAATAAGTGATTTTTTACGAATATTATCAAAATCATGTTGCCAAATTAAAATATAATGCAACATGTTTTCAAATAATACGGACAGATTTGAATGAAAATACCATAAATATTTACGTTTATCACATGATGTAAATCCTTTGAAGAATTTTTTACATGGGAGTTTGGGTTCAGAAATTCGAATCTGGCATGAGGAAATTGTTTGTTTCGAGAAATATGCTCAAAATCACTTTAAATGGCCATTTCTATATATCTACCATATCTACTACTTATTTTATAACTTGTTGGTAATGCATTATTCAAGTACTTAAAATCGTGAAAATATAAGCACATATTTATGTGGTATGCCTATGCTACAAATAAGTACTTATTATGCTACTTTATTGTATGCTTTTGGGATGACATCCCCATGTTAAAATAATGAGAAACGTGGCTAAATAATAAGTACTTACCATTATTGAACTTTGCATACTTGTCGGATTATTTGGTAATGACAAATTTTGCTGGGACGCGATACACTTTTCCGTCAGAATGATGGTCGCCAAGTGTCCAAGTCTTGTCATATCATTACAGCCTGGCACCTAGATTTTGCTTCTTAAATTCATTTCACAGATTTTCCCTCTTACTGAAATTAATGCAACGAATAGAAATATCGTTCCATAATACTATATTTGTTCTAAAATGTGTGTCCCCAAAAGTTGAATAAATAAAAGCGCGCGCAATTTTCATAAAAAATGTTCATCTTCAAACCTATTACTGTCCTTCATGTAATGATTTGTTACCGAACTTTTAAGTGATCCCAACGAATCAGATAGTGTTTGCTTTTAAATAAAAACATTATTTCTAATAAAGAAATATAAAATTAAACCTATTAGTATATACTCGTACTTAGCAGCATCCTACAAGTTTTGCTCATAGTCGGTTATAATTACGAGTATATCTGGTTCCAATGGAATTGTGGGATTGACTTTCGAGTTCTGATGTCAAGATCTACAAACTACCAAATATTTAATTAAAAAATATTAATTTTTAAGATAATTTCTGCATTTAAAAACCCATTTTCTCATTTTTACTGACCCTGTCATAGTGTTCTGTTCCAATTTTTTGAATTGACAACAAAATTTGCTATACGATGTAAAATGGCAATATTAATTTAAATGTGATGCACGGTATACTGCAAAAGAAATTGGCCCGGATTTTAGTGTAATAGATTTTGGGAAATAACTAATAATTCCATTTTTGGGGATTTTTAATTTATTTTGGGAATTAAGGGATTTCCCTTTAAAAATATAATAATGTTAGAACTAGCCTCGATTTCTGTTGTCAAGACGTGCACATTACAAGAAAATAATTGAAATATATAATTTTTTTAAATCATTTCTATTTTAATGTTTTCCGGTCCTTTCGTGCAAATCGGATTTTTTTTTCCTTTATTCATTCTACTTGGGAACATAGGGCTTCTACATACAAGTAAATTCCATCTTACTCTATCGCAAATCGGAATATATATTATATATATTTTCGGGATAGACAATAAAATTAGCTATTTGATGAAAATACGTTGTCATTATATCCGCCGATCTACGATCTACGCGGCCAAAATAATTTTTGTGTTTATTTCGGTTTACATGATATAAATAAATAACACAAAAGCTGTTTTTGAAAAATCAGATATATTTATAGATAAAAGGAGATGTTTTTGGAAAAAAAAAATAATTAAAAGTCATGTTTAAACTATACGTCTTTAGAAATTTGCTCCTCTTCGTTATCTAAAGAACTTTCTAAAAGATTGTCAGATATAATAGTAATAGTTTCTGCACAGAAAGAAAAATGCCATACTAAATTCAAGTAAAAAATTCTTAATTTAAGCCGAAATCGTACTTAAAAATGTAAGTATGTTCTTACTAAGTTTTTCATAAAACAAGTATAAATCGGCTCAAATTGAAAAAATCAAGCTTTGAAGGGCTTACAATGAGTATATAATACTTGAAATCAAGTAAACATTTTTAAAAAGAAAATTTAAGCCTAATATGGCTTAAAGTAAGAAGAAAAAGCTTACTTTTATCTCTGAGAGGCAGAACAATTATAGAGCACAATAAAATTACCCTCTCAACCACTCTCATTTAAGTGGTTGGTATTGGCTGAAGCAACATTAAACACACACGCATATAAATCGACGAGATGTATATGTATAAACATTTGTGCGCAACCATATCCAATTCTTTTCTCGTTCAAGCAGTGTTTGTAAATATATTACTTGTCTTCATTTTTTTGATTTAATTTTTTTGAAGTTGTTAATAATTCTTGTTCGTTTCGTTTATGCTATTCCTTATATGTTTGATATTTAAATGGAATAATTACAGCTAAAGTTTTACTTTTGCTATCAAGCAATTGTATTTTGACATACCATTTTAACAAATTGCATTCTTCGCAATACAGAGGCAAAAATGGTATAATTAATATACAAGTAAATGCTATATTGGTATAAAACGAACGAAAGCACAATAAATCAAGTATGATCAGGCTTAAATCAAGTATTGGTTAGTCTTAAATCAAGAACTGTTCAGGATTAAATCAAGTATTATCAGGCTTAAATCAAGTATTATCAGGATTAAATCTAGTATTTGGCGGGCTTAATTCAAACAAAATTTTCTTCATTGAAGCCCGTTTTGCGCTCAAATCAATCCCATAAAATTCTTAAATTAATCCCTTTATGTTTGAAATAAGAATATTTCTGCTTAAAGTCAAGCCTAACCAGGCTTAATGAGCGCTAAGATTAAGAATTCAGGGACTAAAAATCCGTACTTGATTCAAGTATTTTGTACTTGGTTTAAGAAAAACCGTACATACCGTACTTCTGACACCGCTACGGCTTGATTCAAGTACGGATTACTCAAATTTTTCTTTCTGTGTGGTAAAAACCAATTTGCTTCTTTTCTTTTTATAGGCCTCATGCTACTTACCAAAGGATCTGAACTCAATAGTAGTCTATTAAAAATTTCTTGATTGCAGCTTTCTCTTGAAAATGTTTTTGCAAAGTCTTGGCGGTAAGACCTGAAATGTTTATTACGTAGGTAGCAATGCATTTTTTATTATAACTGCACAATGCATTAATATTTTATGTATTGTAGGAGTCATAGGATGCCAAGGGTACAAACTGACATACAAGCGGGCTGTTTCCAGAGCATATTTGTCGTATTTTTCGGGATCAATAATATGTCCGCTTGAAATTGCTTCAAGTATGACTTTTAATCTGAAAATTAGATCACGTCTTCAAAAAATCTTGCCATCATTGGCATCCAAAGTTAGCTTTCGGGACATCCACCAATAAACCCATTTATTTACGAAACTTTTCTTGAATTAGTCGTTTTAGCTCTTTTCCTTCTTTCTTCTTCTCTTCTTTTCCGTATTTTTGTGTCTGAAGTTTATATGATAAATGAAAAATGGTCTGAAATAATCGTATTCTGGCATGTAAAACTGAGGGACCGAATTCAGTAGCTTTGAGGTTTACTTTTCCGTTATCCTCTAATTGGTTAAATTCTTTAAAAGTTGCGCCACAAATGTAGCATTGGCTTGTGGGGGTCGTACCAGTAGTAGCATTGCAGATTATGCCGTCTACCATTGTTGTACAATTTGGAAGGTTTTCTGAAATGTAGACTGTAGTTATTTTTCAGAACTCCCAAATTGTATAAAACAGTTGGAGGTTACCGGGAAATAGAACACAAACAAAAACCAGTAAGGAAAGGCTAAAGTCGGGCGGGGCCGACTATATACAACCCTACACCACTCTCGTAATATTGAATAACTCTGAAATATAAATTTTGTAATTCATGTATAAATTGTTTACATAAATTTACTTTTGGAACATTTTATACTTAAATAATACCACATGGTATATTATACCCTGTACCACAGTGTGGTAAAGGGTATAATAAAAGTGTCGTATTAAGTTGGAACAATTGGTTTCTGTACCACAGTGTGGTGTAGGGTATAAAAACGATTGGATGTAAAATACAGCTTCTACAGGACTAAAGAGTCAACTCGGATGAAAAATATATATGAGAGTTATAGCTAAATCTTATCCGATTTTCTTCAAATTCGGCAATGTTAGTCCATGGATAAAGAAACTCTACCATTCTAAATATCAAATCGATTGGATGTAAAGTACAGCATCTATAGGGCTAAAGGGTCAAATCGGACGAAAGATATGTATGGGAGCTATATCTAAATATTAACCGATTTTCTTCAAATTCGGCAATATTGGTTCATGGATCAAGAAACTCTACCATTCTAAATTTCAAAAACGGTTGGATAGAAAGTACAGCTTCTATAGAACTAAAGGGCCAAATCAGACGAAACATATATATGGGATCTATAGCTAAATCTTAACCGATTTTCTTCAAATTCGGTAGTGTTGGTTCATGGATCAGGAAACTCTACCATTCTAAATTTCAAAATGATTCGATGTAAAATACAGCTTCTACAGGACTTAAGAGCAAAATCGGACGAAGCATATATATGGGAGCTATAGCTAAATTTTTACCGATTTCTTCAAATTCGGCAATGTTGGTTCATGGATCAAGAAACTCTACCATTCTAAATTTCAAAACGATTGGATGTAAAATACAGCTTCTATAGGACTAAAGGGTCAAATTGGACGAAAGATATATATGGGAGCTATGTCTAAATCTGAACCGATTTCAACCAAATGCAATAGGGATCTTTACAGCTGCGAAATACTCTAAACTGCAAAATTTCAGAAAGATCGGAGTGAAATTGCAGCCTGTAGTCGACGAACAACTTTACATGGACAGACGGACGGACAGACATGGTTCAATAGACTCAGCTGGTGATTCTGGTATACTTTAAGGTGGGTCTAGCTGTGTTATTTTCAGGTTAGAGATTTATTGAGTACGTTACAGCTTACCCTTCAGCACAAGTGAAGTTATGCAGTAGAGAAAGAAAGCGACAGAGATTCGATTCAGGGAAAAACAAGAGATTCAGCAGAACAGTAATTGGAATTAGATCTAAAAATTGTAGTTCTTCATATAATGAGCGAAAGCTTTTTGCTTGGGATGTTCATTATATGAAGATGGCAGCTCTTCATTATAATTTGTGAAGGAAATCAATGTTAATTTAAGTCGATATAAGTCAATTAATTCAATTCAGTATAATTCAATTAATATTTAAACTTAAATTCTAAATTGTTGTTGAACTCGCTTCAACAATTGTCATGATAAATAAATGTGTGAAAATAAACTGTTTTCCATTTATATCAACCCTTGTTTCGACTACAGACTTTAAGGAATTCTTTATGTGGTCAATTTCTTCCTCAGTAACGTCACTGCTCTCTTTCACAAAACGGAATCTTATTGGCCGACAATATCTGGGGGAATAAGGTGTCGGATTTTCCCACAATATTTTTATGTACAATTTATATTTTAACAGTAAGATCAATAAATTGTTGTAATTGACTCTCTGCACTCCTACTCGTCACGTTGCATGCTTCTGGAGATGGGTAACGATCTTTTTTTGCTTTTGTACAACGCTATAACACGGAATGAACGTTTTATTAGTTTGTCTAATTATATCGTATTGTCCTCTGTTTAAATCAGCATCCACGAACATCTGCAATGCTTGAATGGGTGTTAAAAAAGAAGATTTATTTTCATTGATTTATTATATGCCGTTTTATAATTTTTTGTCCGTGTTGGAGAGTTCGTGATTTCTTTAAGTATATTGGATGCATGCCTCTTTCCCCTTTTCCTCAGCTCAGCTTGTGCTGAATGAACAATAACACCTTTTTCTAAACTAGAGCGAATGTTCTCAGTTTTTCGCCTTTTACTTCTTTCACTTCTCTTCAAATAATTTTCTTGGTCGACCTGGCCGATTTGGATTTTGAGCGGGAATTTATCGGGACCTTATAACCTCCCACCATAATTTATCTTCGTCAACAAATTCCAACGTATTCAAATGTTGCTTATCCGCGCTTTTCCAAGGCAAATTTTTGCATAACATTTTACTGAAAGTTATGAACTTTACACGTATATAAGAAATACAGCCGGATCTAATCCGGTAATATAACAAAAACGTTAATAAACTAAAATAAATTCCCAAAAAATATTTTTTTAAAAGTGTTAATTCGAAACATTAGAAAGTCTTATTAGGAAGTATAAATAATTATTTTCTTACCTGTTTGATGAATATCCATTAATTCCACTTAAATAATCGTAAAATATAAATATTCAATTTAAAACTTCACCTTGTCACAAGAACGCCAAAAACTGATGAATATTCAAAGTAGATTTATCTATTATTACTGTCTAATGCGCGGGTTGTAAGAGGGAAATGTAGGAGGTGCTGGATATTGTTTTTAACATTTTGTAAAATTTACTTTTGGCCGCGTATATTGAGCAAATACCCCTATGTGCGATGTCGCTATTTGAATTTATACTTTACAAAAAATATTGCCATTATACAGGGGTTTCCAATAGGGGGTTTCTAAAAAATAATTTTCTAGTATGGCATGACAGCGCTCTGCTTTGACGGTAACACGACGATTGTTTTCATCGACGAAAAAATACGGACCAATCACAGCTCCGGCATGAAAACTATACAGTATTTTTTTTGCGGATGCAATTGTGTCTCTTGAAGCACATGTGGGTTTGTTGCTGTCCAATAAACCATATTTAGTTTATTTACAAAACCACTCAGCCAGAAATGAGCTTCATCGCTTCGTCGGCCGAACATTGGAGTAAGCGCTCTTAAAGTTGCGACCACCGACTCAGAATTTCAGAACGTAAGTGAATTTTCCATGACGAAAATGTTGACTTCGACTAACGTTTTGACACTGAAAGATCATTAAAAATGTTTGAGGGTGCGTTGACATAAAGTTATACTTTGCAAAAAATATGTTTGTATTTTTTGTCAGCTGTTTCGGCTTGTCCGCAAAGTTGCCGTTCATTGTTTGATTTTTGTAGTTTTGACAAAGAATATTTTTTTGTAAAGTGTAAATTTAAATGGCCATATATTTTATCTCAGCGGGTATATCTAATGGCCTATCCAGAAAATTTATGTGAAAGAAATCGTCGCTTTTATGCCCCAATGTTCACAAAATACTAGGACAATGTCGGGAAAAAAAGAAAGAATAAATTTTCAATTGCAGATATCTCGATAACTATACGATATAACTCTTAGGTGTAAAATGTCTTTTGTAGACCTGAACCAGAGGAAAAAGACAACAGTTACGCGCGCTTAAAAATTTTGTTCACCCGAGGTAGCCAACATTGAGGCTCTGTAGCTCTGCCTCTGGGTCCAAATTCAAAACCTAACTTATCTTCTACCTCTTCGACAAGCATACCAAGTTGTGTTACAATCGGTTGACAGGTTAAGAAAAGCCCGACATTTGTCGACATAAGATGTATTATAGCCGTTTCTTTTTCCGAATAAAAAACAGATAAGGACTTATGCCGTTATTCATGCAAAAAATATTAAAACCTTTTTTGAAATGTTTTCATTTAATAACCACTAGAACAACTTGTACGCTGCTTGTTGACTTTATGTGTGGTATGAACGGTAACATTTATTTTCACAAAAAACATCTGATGTGGAAATAAGCTGTTATTATTCACACAATATCTGTGTGCGTTACAATATGTTTTTTAATCCTTCTACGAATTAGATTCTCCAGCATTTTTCTTTCTAAAATTATATATTAACATCGAACATTGATGTGTAATACAACCTTCAGAAACACCAGTCAGTACCTTGCGACCATGACAGCGAAAAATATGTGAGCGCCAAAAATAACGGTTTTCTAATAGATATGTAAATATAACTAAGTTATTTATTCAATTGGAAAAATTCGATGATTACATACTAAATTTCAGAGCGACAAAAAACCTTATCTTGTATATTTGTGGCGCTAACATCTTTTTGCTGGTTATGGCTCGATGTTCTGCTTGAAATATACAAATGTCGAGGATAAACTCTAAATATATAAGTATCATATTTGGCACATACGAATAATATATATTTGGGAAGATATTGTTCCAAACGAAACTTTGTTTCCGTCCTATTTGGGCCTATTATTTACGAAACAAATATATTTGCACTTAAGTATACTTTGTAAGACAAGTTTATCAGAAATTTTAAATGTTCGTAAGAATCCTTTATAATTGATATAGTATAATCTTGTATTTTAGTATTAATATTCGCAAAAACAAAAAAGGTATTATTAGCTTTCGCATTCACAGGAAATATATTTCAATACTTGCTTTCGCTAAACCACTTTCGTTACATCCCTACTGCAAACATACAAATATTATTGTAGATTGTAGCGTGATTACAAAAGACGTACTTGTCATAGAATTTTACGTCGGATAATATATAGTTTATGAGGTCTCTGATCATTTTATGGTCCAAAATTGTGTGTATAATTTGCTACGGGCCAAAAGTGTAACACATCGAAGAGTTACCTATGTTCGACGGAAATCAGTTTTGGGTTATTTTAAGTCATTTCATCAATGTCCGTCTGTCTGCTGGCTGGTGGGCGCGTTGGTATGAGCTAATATATATCTAAGTTCGGAGATTCGTCCACTTCTTCTAGTACCTCAACCACAAAAGGGTAACATTTAGTGAAGTATTGATTATCCAATAACTACTATACTACATATTCGAATAGTCTGAAATTCCACACATAGTATTAATTTTTAAGAAAGTTTCATTGGTTAAACCGACTAAGGTATACCCTCGCTTTGTGAGTAATGTAATATAAAACATTACACTAATTAACCTGTCAGTTTGCGTGATTGGTACCAGAAGGGGTTTAACAAAAAACCTATTTTTCGGTAAACAGTAAATTCTTTAAATACATTGCACTGTGCCGAACTATAAGCGTTTATGTGCGGTATATTAACGTTACGAGCTCTTCTATTTTGGTATGATTTGGTCATTTTGTGTTGGAGGTAATAAAAGGGGCGTGATGATAACGCCGACTTTTTACAGGACTGTACACGCAAAGAAAAAAATCGTTACTCCCAAAAGAAAAATTAGACAAACGAATTTCGTTTGAGGTGTATGTTTGCCGCAAACGATTTATGTTTATCCCAAAACCCAAAGAAACGTTTATAGCAAACGGTAAGTGTACTCAACGTAAATGATTTATATTTATTACAAACCCTGTGAAACGTTTGGTGCAAACGGTTATTGTGTTTGTCACAAGCAATGCCTGTTTATCCCAAACCCTGTAAAACGTTTGTTGCAAACGGTCATTGCGTTTGTCACAAGCAATGCCTGTTTAACAATATATGAGAAAACGATGGTCGCAAAAGAATAATTTGATTGAATTATGATATTTAAAAAAAATGTCACAATTTTTAGTAAAATGTACCCGGGAGCTCCCCGACAAACACCTCTGCTGTTATTTAGCTGCTATCTTCTAAGTGAGTTGTAGACAAACTGTAAATATGAAAGCATGCATGTTAGAACATATTACAAATTTAGTAGTCCATTATATGGATCAAAGCGAGATGTTATCTTACCATATATCAAACATTTTAGTCAAAAGTGAATTTTATAGGTCCATATTCTGACCCAAATGCTGACAATTCAAAAGTTTCCACGTCCATGAATAGAATACTAAGCTACATCAGAAAATAACATGAACAACTTCGGGCGAAAAATCGTGTTGCGTAGTGTCATTAAAAAACAAAGTTTAACTGTTTAGTGTAGAAAATATCAGCAGTTTCCAGAAGTATCCAGTTGTATTGTGCCTGAATAAATTTATTTCACAATTACCATTAGCAGCTTCAGTACCTAAACGTGTGACGATTGATTGTTAATGATTTTAATTTTTTTTTTTTTTTTTTTTTTTTTATTTATATTTATTTGCAATATCGTTTATACAATTTTGAATATAACGCCTCAGCGCCTGGTAGGCTTTTTAGAGGCTAATTGGCAACTATATTATAATGCTTAATAAATATCATATTTATATTTCATGATTAATTGGTAACAATATTTAGAAAAAAAAAAATTGTCATATTAGAAGTGTTTCTATATTTTGCAAAAGATAGTGTTTTAGTTCGTGCTTGAAAGTTGAAATAATAGTAATATTTTTTAAATAAGAAGGTAATTTGTTAAATTCTATTGGCCCAGCATAGCCAATACGCTGTTTGGTTAATTCTAATCGGCATCTTAAAACTTCAATGTTATCAGCTTGCCTTGTATTTCTTCCCGTTCTTGTGACATTCTGATTAAATAGCATCGTTTCAGAACCATATCCTCGTATAGTCTTAAACATATACGTCAAAATTTGTTGTTCATATAGACCCAGAACTGGTAAAACTTGAGTTGCTTTGTATTTATATATATCAAGTGAGTGGTAACGCATAGGTAAGTTATATACAATTTTTAAAGCCTTGTTTTGTGCTGATTGCAAAGAACTAAGAGAGTTGTTTCTTCTACATCCATATATGATGGGTAGGTATGTCAAATGAGAATGCACGAGAGATTGGTATATCATCATTTTTATGTCAGTGCTAAATTTGTTTTTAAATTTATAAAGAATTCCTATAGCAGATGAAATCTTAGCTTTGACATCCGAAATATGAAGGTCCCATAACAAATTACGGCTCAATCGTATACCCAAATATTTTACGCTCTCTGATTCAGGAATTGACATGCCATTTATATTTACTATCATTTCACCATCATTTGTATTATGGTAGGGCTTGAACCTTATAAACTTAGTCTTCCCACAATTCAGTACTAATTTGTTTAATCGTGCATATTCCGTTAATATTGCAGCATCGTATTCCATTTGCGTTTTAAGAACTTTCTCATGATTGTACTTATACAAAAAACAGATATCGTCAGCAAATAAAATCAATTTGCCATAGAATTTAATATTTTTCAAGTCGTTTATATAAATTTTGAACAGCAACGGGCCCAAAACACTGCCTTGAGGAACCCCATGGCTAACTGGACACATATTACTTTTCGATTGTCCAACTTGAACGTATTGCATTCTATTATGAAGGTAATCCTTAAATAATGCTTGAGCCATGCTTGAAAATCCAATTACTCTTAACTTTCTTACTAAGATCTCATGTTGAACTAGATCAAAGGCCTTAGAAAAGTCAAAAAATAATCCAGCCACTCCCTTGCATCCATCATCAATTCCTCCACAAATATATTCGACTACATTAACCAAAGCCTCCTCAGTACCTGCTCCTTTTTTAAAACCAAACTGACATTCATACAGGATCTTGTTTTCATGAATATAATTTGATAGTTGATTGAAAATTAGTTTTTCAAAAACTTTATCAATTGTTGGCAGAACAGATATTGGTCTAAAATCAGTTACAAGTCTAGAACTAGGTGTCTTAGGTATTGGCAATACCTTATGAATTTTTAAACAATTTGGGTATGTTCCACTATAAATCATTTTATTAAAAATGTTACCCAGAATACCAGCAACTTGAGATTCCGCAACAAGTAACATTTTAGGGGTAATATTATCACAGCCGGGACTTTTTTTAACATTCAATGTTTCTATTATCTGCTTAACTTCAGTTGTATTAACTTCCCGAATATTAAAGCAGCTCCGTTCTGGCGTCAAAGTTCTGAACATATTTATGTCATCATCAGTATTACGTGGGATATTAACTTTGAGTTTATTTACGGAGTCGACGAAGTAATTGTTAAAAACTGAAACTTTTTCACTATCCTCCATAACGCAAGTACCATTCTCATCGCAAATTTCATTAAATGCTTTTTTGTGACGCCCCAATTCTTTATTTAGAAATTGCCAAGTTTTTTTGCTATCACCTCCAAAAGTTTTTAAATTATCTATGTAATATGCATCCATCAGTTTCTTATTGCAAATTTTAATGATTTTGCTTATCCGTTTTAAATGCGACGTGTAATAATTGTTTTTATTTTTCCTTCTCAACTTTAAAAGCTTATTTTTATAAGATATCAAGGCCAGTAATTTTTCTGTCATCCATGGTGTCATCTTTAAACGAATATCAATTGATTTTGAACTTGTAGTAGTACTTTGAGTACCTGCTGCGGACATGAGATTAATAAGACTTTCACATAATTCAGAAGAGTCAGTAATATTATCTATTGATGATAGGGTATTACTTAATATTTGGGAAAACTTTCCATAATCAAGCTTCTGTTTCACTTGAATATTACTAGTATTTGATATGAACTCCGTATAAACACAACAGCTCAGAATATTGTGATCCTATAGCTTGTTCTCAATGCTGTGTACATTCACATTTGTAGATTTATTACAATAAACCCAATCAATACATGTTTTACTCTGCGGCCTTGTAACATGTTTATGGCAATAATGCATATTGAATTCGCTAAAAATATTATTTAATAATTGATTGCTTCTATTTTCAGCAAGCAAATCAATGTTGACATCTCCCACAAACAACGTAACACAATTATTAATGTTTTGAAGCATGTTCTCTATGTTACTCAAGAATAAACTCAGGTTACATCGTTGAGATCGATAAACTGACAAAATAACCAACTTAGAATTATTAACCTTGACATCAGATAACTCTATTGCAATTGCTTCCACATCATCTTGACTTTTCCTAAGAATAATTTTGTATTTTATTTTCGAATTTACAAACACAGTTGTTCCGCCATAACCATCCGATCTTTCGCAGTGAACCGCATCATAACCATAAATAGTGTATAAATCCAAATGTTGACTACTGAACCAAGTTTCTTGTATTGCTATGACATCGGGCAATTTTCCAAGCCGACTTATTTCATTCTTGAAGCGATTGAATTTATTAATAGATGAAACACTTCTAATATTGACAGATAAAACATTAACAAAACTGTTTTGCTTAACAATAAATTCATTATATGATTTAATATTTTTGAAATAATTACAGTTCATAAATAAATATAAAACTTAATTATTATTATTATCTATAAATTAGATCATAATCTAACTTGGCGAGAGATAACATCCATTGTCTTCATCATCCTCCTCTTCTTCATCATCACCATCATCACGATCGCCTTTATAAGCATCATTACGGTTTCGTTTTGATTGCATTGAAACATTAGCTGAAGATTTCATTAGCAGTTGATCTACATCATCCATGTTCTTCAGAAAAACTTGTCTAGATTTTTCATCTTTTTTTGCTATAATTTTGCCACTATGTGTGTAGATAAATTTGTATCCTACAGCTTTTAAACTCTTCGCGTATCTCAACAGTTCAAGACTTTCTTTTGTGAGAAAATCGTTAACATAAACATTCTTCAGTTCGTTCACTTCTTTGAGTTTCTTCTTCTCCTTCATGAATACTGTTTTGCTTTTGATATTCATAAACTTCACCACAATTGACACTTTGTTTGTTTGTTTATTTTGGTTTATGAAGTATGCATCGGTAATCTCATCTTCACAAATGTCTGCCCCAGCTTTTTTTGCAATGTCCAACACTACATCGATAGGTTTAGATTTTTCGGTTGCTGTGATGCCATTTATGATGCAGTCATTTTGAACACGGACTCCATTTAAAAATGCTACAGTTGATTGTAAATCTTTGACATCTTCGCGAAGTGACTTATTCTCTTTTTGCAGTTTATTAATTTTTTCGCTATTCTTTTTAACACCTTTCAAAATTGTATCATATTGGGACGACATAAAGTTCATCGTTTGTTTCATTTCTCTCAGGCTCACAGAAATGACACTTGTATTCAAGAGAGTCATTTTCAACCAGTTTCTCTATTTCCACTTTGTCTAGTTGTGTGCACAGAGAGTGGAGAGTTTTCTTACAGAAATCACACTCCATAGCATCGTCGCTTTCCAACACTTCAGTTTTACATTGCAAGCACAAGATTTTTTGCTTTTTGTTTATAAAGCTTCTTCGCGGTTTCGAAGCCATATTTTGTGTTGCTCGATGATAACACTTAATAATGAGTGAAACACAATAACACTCTTATTTTTCCTCAATTATTTGAGCACTGAATTTGCCGTTTTTTAGGACACGAGCGCGAGCTGTAAATTTGACGTCTTGTATCGTCAGAGTTGCCAAACGTTCATTATGCTTATTCACAATTTAAGGCGTGTGGAAAAATAACCAGTTGTTCGTTAGCAAAAGCAATAGACGGTCTCAGTTTCTTTTTAAATCTATTGTTTTTGTTGTTCCGGCTTTCCACAAAATATTTAATATTTTCATGCAGTGATCGATCCATTTTTTGCTATTAACTATCTGGTTATTTTCCCACATGTCTACACTTCATTTACCATTTACCTATAACATTAAATTGGAGTCCGCTGTATTTTTGCGAGATATAGCACCTCCGATAATTTAGATTCTCTGGTTTAATTAATTCTTTGAATGAAATCATATTGAGTTCACTGATAAAAATATTTTTAATTTTGCCACACACGCGCACAAATACCGAACACCACAAGCGCCGGTACAAAACTAAAGGCCCACAAGCATACGACTCTACGCATGCTGAGTACGATTGTAAATGTCATGAAATTGTATAACAGTGCGTAGGGAGGGATGCAGATAAAAAATTTCCACCACCGTCTGTTAACAAAGCAACGCGGACAAACGTGTATGTGTTTTGTACACACACATCTCCATCTTTTTGCAGACACGTTGCAACGTCGCTTTTTGTGTTGTATACACACACATCTGCATCTTTTGAGTTCTGTGCACATACATCTGCACATACTATTCCGCCATATAAACAATAAAAATTTTATAAAACCGCACTCTCACAAAATGAAAAGATGTTTAGCTCTTTGTTCTCCCAACTCTCTTCAATATATTCAATCATGTTTATATACAATATGGTTCCGTAAACGTTTTCCGTTTACCATAATATAAATTACGAACATTTTGGAATGAAAGAATGTTCGTTTACAGAAAGAGAAACTACGTTTACGATAAACTTTTGCATTCTCCGCAAATATTTCAACCATTACGGGAAAAGTAGAGCGTTTACGACAAAGAAAAATGTTTGCGAAAAACGACGCCCAAACGTTTTTTTTCCTTGCGTGTAGCATTATGGGGTCCGCAGACGATCAAATCGCTTGCCATCAAACTCGTGTACGCATTAACACCTACGACACATACACTCACACGTACGTCACGCCTACGACACATACACTCACATTTTCACTGACATTTTTACCTTGCTTTGCACTGTACAAAATGTCCAGTATGTGTATGCACTGGTATTAAAATTATTTGTGGGAAGTACCAAAAGGGGGATGTACAATAATGCCCATTCTTTACCGGACAATAGGCGCTACAAAAACATTGTACTGTACAAAATTTCAGGTATTTTGATGCACTTGTATTATACAGTTATAAGCAGTTCAATTTTGATGCAAAATGGTCCATTTGTGTGGGAGGTACCAAAAGGGGCGAGTCAACTTCGCCCACTTTTCTCGAGGTGATAGCGACTAATAAATTAATACAATGTGTGGAACTTCAGAACATTGTAATACGTAGTATAGAAGTTATTAAAGAATCAATATTTCACTAAATAGTAACCCTTTGTGTGGGAGGTACAAGAAGGAGTGGACCAATATGGCCCATCTTCGAACTTAGCCGTATACCAAATTTGAAGTCAATCGGTTACTCCTTTCGAGAATTATGGTGCGCCAGCAGACAGAAAGACGGACGGACATTTCTCATTCGACTTAAAATGACCCAAAACGGATGTCCGTCGAACATACTTTGGGTCTTAGGTTACTCCTTCGATGTGTTACACTTTTGGCCCGTAGCAAGTGAGGGTATAAATATAAAACCGAAACTAAAACTGGATAAAAACAGACACTTGGAAAATCTTGCAACAGCAGCTGAGGATACAACTAAAAGAAATTCAAGAGAGCTTTTAAAAATCATCAATGAAATATGTGGCAGAGCAGAATCTCGCAGACCCACTCCCCTCGCTTAGCGGGGTAAAACAGGGATGCGATTTATCCCATCTCCTTTTTATAACTACGACAGGCATTATTTAGATTTTAAGGACTGGAATTCATTTTCTAGGGCATTTCTACCGCCAAACATTAAAATAAAATGTAATTGTTTGAGATCGGCACATTTCGAAAAACTGGGATTTTGCGCACAGTTTAAATAGGGATATTTTGCAGAAAGTGGGGTGGATGAACTGGATATTAATTTAATTATTCGTTAAAAGAAAAATCCAATGATCGTTGCCAATGGGCCAAACCGGCTCTACCCTGAACAACTAAAAATTTCAGTGGAGAAATACAGAGATTTAAAAAGACTATGTGAGAAACGATACCAGCTTGAGTATTTGAATATGAAAAGTGATGATCAAATCAAAGACAAATTGGCTGAAAGCGACAAGGAAGATATCGATATTACCTAAAAACTTTTATATGAAATTTAACTATTAATCATAGGAATTAAAATGTGTCCAAAATAGTTTTGTTATTAGCGTTTTTTACTGACCAAAACTCTGTAACTTTTGAACCGATAGAGATATTTTAGTAATTTTTTTTGTTCGACAGGTAACTCCTCGAGCTTTTCTCGAGTTTCAATTTCAATCAAATCGGTAGTTATTGAGGAATTCAAGGTCAAAGTTTAACTTTTGAATTTTTTTACACTGAGCCAAAAATTAACCTTACATAAGGTTAACTTAACCATAAATAAACATGATTTGGAGTCTACGTTATATAAGGTTAATTTGAACATTTTCTTGTTGACTGGTATTTAACAATAATAATATTTAATTTAACTATTCCATGGTTGAATTTTTTAACCATGAAAATTGTTAATATTATAATAATAATTGTTACTTTAACAATGAATTTTTGAATTTTTTAATTATGAAAATTGTTAATATTAACATTTCATAGTTAATTTATTGAAACAATGCATGTTCAATTTAACAATGAAATTGTTAATATTATTAACTATGAAGATTGTTATTGAAACCTTTTTTATTGTTAATTTAACTATTTAGTGGTTACTTCATGTAACCAGAAACATAGTTGTTTCAATAATTTTTAATATTTATATCAAATAAAACAAGAAAAATTTAACTTTCGCATTTTTATTTTTTATTTTATTTACAAAATATATGTTAATATATATATGTATAAGAAACACCTGAAAAGAAAAAAAAACAAAAAGGTTAGAAAATATAAGTATAAATGTAAAAAAGGGTGCAATTCTAAGAAGATCTTTTGACTTTTTTCCTAAATTCTGTAGTTCAAAGAGCATAAGCATTTACCGATGGGCTGATCTGATGGAAAAATCTGCTCTGTGACTATAAGTTAAGTGCCTACGTTTCTGTGCTTGACCAACATGTGATCAGTCCCGCTCAAAAGGTGCCGTCCACGTAAACTCCCTGAATCTTTCGATTATTAAGGGCCCAGGACGGTTAGGCACTTAGTTTGGGGTACTGAGCTTAGTCCGATCTTACGGCAAACTTATAGGAGAGAGGAGATTAATAACAAAGGCAATCTGATAGAAAGCCGATGTCCCACCAAAATCATAATCGGAATAGATATAAAAATCAAGGATTGGGTAAGTCAATGGATGATACTTCAAGGAAGTGCACTGAATTGTATATTAAAAACAAGTAAGAAAGTTTCAGTCGGGTAAACCGACCAAGGTATAGTTGTTATTAAAGAATCAATATTTCACTAAATGTTAACCCTTTGTGTGGGAGGTACCAGAAGGAATGGACCAATATGGCCCATCTTTGAACTTAACCGGAGATAGAAAAAAATATTACCGTATACCAAATTTGAAGTGAATCGGTTACTCTTTTCGAGAGTTATCGTGCGCAATAGCCAGCAGACAGACGGACGGACATATCTCATTCGACTTAAAATGACCCAAAACTAATATGCGCTGAACATACTTAGGGTCTTAGATCACTCCTTCAATGTGTTACACTTTTGGCCCGTTGCAAATGATATATACCCTCGTATTACTAAAGTGAGGGTATAAAAAAACAAATGTATGCATGCATACCACTTTTCCTGTAATTACTTCGCACACTACAACTAGTATTGATACAGCTTATCAACAGTTTCTAGTATTGGCACAACTTACCAACAGATTCAAGGCCGGACTCCCAGCACAAGCAGCCGTAAGCCACAGAAAAAGAAACAACTGAAAAGAAAAATACAAAAACATCGTTTATATGTAGGTATTACGAAAGCACTTCTAACAACATATGTATGTATGTACATTTAACAGTATCAACATCGCACAACAAAAACCAGTAAGGAAAGACTATATAATACCCTACACCTACCTACCAATGCGAAAATGGGCATTGCGATAAGAATTTGGCAGTGTTCATACTACCGACTATATAATACCCTACACCTACCTACCAATGCGAAAATGGGCATTGCGATAAGAATTTGGCAGTGTTCATACATGTAATAAGAAAACTCTCTCTGTTAAATTTCGTACTGATCGGATATAAAACACGATTTCTATAGCGCTTAAATGTTAAATAGGGTGGAACATATATATGGGGGTTATATCTAAATCTGAACCGATTTTCCCCGAATTGCGCAGTGTTTTTTCATGTAATAAGAGAACTTTCTCTGCCGAATTTCGTACAGGTCGGATGTAAAATACGGTTTCTACAGGGCTTTCATGTCAAATCGGGTGAAACATATATATGGGGACTATATCTAAATCTGAACCAATTTTCCCCGAATTTGGCAGTGTTCATTCATGTAATAAGAGAACTCTCTCTGCCAAATTTCGTACTGATCTGATTTAAAATACAGTTCCTACAGCGCTTACATGTCAAATCGGGTGAAACATATATATGGGGGCTATATCCAAATCTGAACCGATTTTAACCAATTTCAATAGGGATCGTCCTTGGGCCAAAAAAGAGCACTATGCTAAATTTCATCACAATCGGACCATAAATACGACCTGCACTTTGATTACAAGAATACATGGACAGACAGACGGACATGGCTAAATCGACTCAGAAACTGATTCTGAGTCGATCGGTATAATAAACAATGGGTCTACCTCTTCTCCTTTTAGGTGTTACAAACAAATGCACAAAGTCATAATACCCTCTACCACAGTGTGGTGTAGGGTATAAAAACTAACGTATGTATGTACGGCGTAGCAGCCACAAGTGTTCAAACGAAAAGACAAGATGAACACATACCCACACGTACACATCACTTCTCTCCGTATGTTTGCTTGCTGCTGCATATACTTATGTACATACATTGTTGTTGGTTGTTTTTTCATGCACAGTTAATGCGACAGCGTGTACATATTTTTTTCCACTCTTAACCACTGAATTTCACAATTGTAATGGCATAATCACAAAAAATAATATTAATATTACATTCGCCTTTACTATAATTAAACAGGCACAAAACACTATTAACATTTTAACACACATATTTTATTATTTCACTTTTTAAATACACATTATGAATGTAGTTCTTTACAAAATGTTTTACTACTTACCTCTATACCAACAGCTTCCGACAACAGCACTAGTCCCATCGACTATTCAACACCAACTGAACTCCCGCACTCGATCAAGCACCGAAGCTGGCATTTGGTGGTGTTTTCAATGAGCGAGATAAATTCTCTTATGACGACAGTCGCATTCGTTTCAACTTCGTCTAACTTAATACTCAACTTCGTCTAACACAAAGCAGTTGAAAAAAGTCGACCACAACAAAGCCGAATTGTTGTTTATCTCGCATATTTTTCTGCCTCTCTTTCAAAAAAACCAACCATATATAATGTTAACTTAACCATTTTTCATGTACATTTGAACTTATATAAGGTTATTTTTGTCTTTGTAATCAAACATTTACCATGAAAAATTTAACCAGACACATGGTTAAAAAAATCATTGTATTTTCGGCTCTGTGTAATATTTTGCATGGAATTGTGAGTTTTATTCATCTTCTTTATTTATTAAAGGAAGGTCATAAGTGGATAAATAAACCATTTTAATAATAAATTTTGAAAAATTAAAATAAAATCCGAAAAAATATTTCCTCGAAATTTAAAAAAAAGAAAAACATTTGTTTTAAGATATTGATAACTATATGGCTTGGTGTACATACATACAAAGTCATATAAAAAGAGAAAAAAAAATTTTCCCGAGTAATTTCATTCAAATAAAAAAAGTGTTCTACAAACAGGTCAAGACAGGTACAAAAAGTATATATGGACTTAAAGAGGACACTTTCACCTTTCTACTGGTAGCAAAATCTCTTTGGCCACTTTTGACCTCCAGAAGTTATATTCCTCTAAAATTCAAATTTGACTAAATTATAGAACCTGTGGAAACATATAATAACACACCACGTGTAAACAGTACAGTAATACAGTATATCATGTCTTAAAGGATACTATCCTACCTACCTATCAAAAAATTAACCCGTTATCGAAAATAGTTTGCGGAAAATGACAATTTCCTTGTACAAAAATTACGTTTTTATACCCTCCACCATAGGATGGGGGGTATATTCATTTTGTCACTCCGTTTGTAACACCTCTAAATATTGATCTGATACCCCATAAAGTCTGTCTGTTGTAATCACGCTACAGTCCGTAATAATAGAGCTAGGTGGCTGAAATTTGGTATAGATACTTCTTATAGCTGCAGGATTGAAAATGGGCGATATAGGTCCATATTTAGATATAGCTCCCATATATAGCGTCTAACTTGTTGTGATTCCTACTGTTCTTCTTGTTGTGATTCTACTATATTTTTTTGTGTTTTTCGGTGTTATTTTCTTTAGGTTTGAGTTATTTTGTGTAGTCACATGCTATCCATGGTGGAGGGTATATAAGATTCGGCATGGCCGAACTTAACGCTTTTACTTCTTTTTAAATAACATAAAATATGTGTTTTCAGCAGCACGCCACGCTCGCAATTACAAATATTTTGATCTAGTTTTTAGGCTGTCTTAGTTTTAATATGTTTACTATTGAATGACATAAATATTTAGAAATCGGTGATGAAAAAAATTCAATTCTGGACCACCTGATATCGAAAATTTGTATAATCGCTTGTCTATAATCGGTGTTACTTTATGGAAGCGAGAGGTACGTAAGAAAAACAACTACGTTGAAGTTGCAATGATTCGCTAACATATGTCTTCGGACCATATTAAAAATTAGTAACGAACGGCTGTGGGAAATTACTTGGCAAGAAGAAGTCTAAATTTAAATACGTCGTAGAAAATATCGATGGGTGGGCCACACTCTACGAAAGGACACGAAGGATGTACCCACGCAGTGTTGGAATGGAACCCACAAGGCAAAACAAGTAAAAGCGTTAAGTTCCGCCATGCCGAATCTTATATACCCTCCACCATGGATATCATGTGACCACACAAAATAACTCAAACCTAAAGAAAATAACACCGAAAACACACAAAAAATATAGTAGATGAGAACAGTAGGAACAACAAGTTAGATGCTATATATGGGAGCTATATCTAAATATGGACCGATATCGCCCATTTTCAATCCCAAGTTACCTGCAGCTATAAGAAGTATCTATACCAAATTTCAGCTACCTAGCTCTCTAACCAGTGGAAGTTATAGATAAATAATCTTTATGAATATGCTAAGTAGAATTACATTTTTGTACCACAACATGCTAATAATAATAATCAAGAAAAAAGAAAACACCATTATGATGTTTTCCGCCTTTGTGCAGTGATATGCAAATATTCCAAGTTCACACAAAAATACAAATAATGTAAAGTCTGCATAAAAACGAATAATTATGATAATTATAATTAAAAATTATTGAGATTTAAGCGGAACAAATAAAATATAATTCGCATGTTTGCAGAAAAAAATTATATAAATTAGAAACGTTTAAAAAAATGTTTTTCCTTCTGAAAACTTTTTGAAACTGGACTTAGCATATTTGCATGTTTTGCTAACGATATGTTCGAGTCTTAATTTATGAGTAAGAACTTTTTACATATATACATTTTGTTAATACTCCTTTTGGTAAATTCTATTACACTAAGATTGTTTTTTAAATTCTGCTGTTCATTTAAAATAACTGCTAATCGTTTTCAGATATTGCAATTCTCAGAAATTTTACGACTTTATCAAATATAAAAAAAGTATTCGAATTACGTCTAAATTGTGAAAAAAGCTTGTTAAAGATTGCAGATTTTGAATCATTCAAACTCCTGTGTCGACTTAAAAAGATAGAGAACTAGGTTATATGGGCAAATATCAACATTTTTTAACACAGGGGTAACGTATGTTGTTTTACCCTTTTCTCGCTTTGTGTTCAGATTTCGGTGCATAAGTTGATGGAATTAGATAAACCACAAACATACAAATTTTTTCCCAAAAAAGTTTGTTATTATCTAAAAAACTTCAGAAGTTAAAAGCACATACATTTCAAAATTGTGGAAAAAGTCCTAGAAATTTTCATATCTGTATCCATTCTTTTATAAGTTGTGGCCAAACTATTTATTCTGAAGTAACTGGTCAGTTACAAAAAACACGAGGGACACATGGAGGAAGAATTTTTCGTGAGCACTGTTCATGTGAGATCTTTCAGCAAAAAATTATAGCTCATAACTTTTTAAAATGCGATTTCAAGTGTTTTTTGTTTTTTGACCGCGGTCATCGCGGCCCGCGATTGAATGAAATAACACTAAAGAAGCGGTTATAGCGGCTTGAAATACCTATAAATCTATATAGGTGTCGTTGATGTGCTCTTAATGGAACCACCGCTATACCTTCCCAAACCTTTGTTAAACTTGCGTGAATTATTTTTTGATAGTGTGTTTCGCGAAGCACATCGACAGTTATGTATAGGTTGAGCTGAATTAATTATCCCAGATGGCTTTTGAACTGGTGAATCCAAAAATCAGGGGGCCGTAACAAAATAATTAACCGCTGAAATTTTATTCACTTTTTTGAATTTTTGCAAAAATTGCAAATTTTGTCCTTGGCATTTTTAATTGTTTAAACGTCTGAAATTCATGTCTATGTTCTTCGGGCGTAGTGCTGTGGTGCACTTAACAATCATGGATACTTATTTGAAGATTGAAGTCTTGTACGCGAAGAACGTGACACTTTTGTCTCAGCAATGATCGTCAAGGCACACCCAGTGCGGGGTACAGATATGGCGGAAGTGTATATGAAATAAAAGGATTTTTAACGCTCTATTCCGAAATCGGAGGGCCGTCATTTTATTTTGATGATTGTGCAAATTATGCACATTACAAAAATTATATTTCCACAAAAACGTATGATAACGATGAAATCATAAAAATTTGTTTATTAAAATAAAACACATATGATGTGAACTTCGAATTTTGAAACAAACATAACTTTTGAACTAATAGCGATATTATCCTCATTCCGTTTGTATGCCACAGAAAATTGCCTCATATAATCGTGGAAATTAGACTTATATTTTTCCGATTTTCATATTTCGCGGTATTCGATATATTACATAATTTTTCAATTAAAAATTATTTTGATTCGTTATATTTATCCGAATAATGAAGCTACAGCGAATATTTTGTCATAGGCTGATAGAAATGCTAATGATCTATGATTGTAATTTTAGTTTTACAAATTCCGCTGAAAATTGCATTTTATACAATTTTTTTAAATTTAAATTTGGAACCGCCATAACTTTCGCGGCCTTTGATGAAATTTATTCACAACAACGGTTTTTGCATGTTTGTATTTTTATCTTCGTCTGTTGTAAAAGCCGTTGATGTGCTCGCCAAAAAAATCTTAAAAAAAAATGTACTTCAAAATTAAAAAAATTTGATATTTTCCCATATGTTAAATTTGATATTAACATATATTTTTAAATACCTTTGTAACAGGTCCCGAGGGAATGTGTTTATGCAAATTGGAGGAATAAAAATCATCTTTAGCTAAAATATTCGAACGGGGATGTCATTGGATTTCATGTCTAACTACATTTTTTGTAATGTAAATATATGAATTACAATACAAAGTAAATTTATATACTAATATTACGGTCCAGGGAAGCCGGGTTACAAAGACGTTGCTTCTATAATATTATATAATTCAAACTTTTTTACAAAAAAGTATGGCAAATACAATTACTTGACAGCTCATTCAGCAATGTTCAGCTCGAAGACGCTAGCTTCTCCCAAACGAATAAGAAGTATTTCTTACTCAACTCAAAAATAAGCAAGTCAAGTAATGTGTTTGCCACCGCAGCTCATACAAAGAGATCGATTCGTTTAAGAAACATTTTTCCAAATATTATTTATTCATCTATTACATTAAATACTCGTATTCCATCTGATATGAAGAAAACTAGACTAAACACATAGCTATGGATATCGTCAGTATGTATGCTACTGAATAAACTCGTTTTCGAAATAAAACGTTTTAAAAAAATATAATAAAGAAGCAAATAATAAAAATTACCATAAACGTTTCAACAAATAATTAAATTAAAAATATTGTAAGAAAAATATCTTACACTTGTGGAAAGTACAACATGTGCTTGGTTTAATTGTGTACATAATGTACTTAATCTAATGTAATTTTATGTATTTTATGTAAGCACAAGGCGTAAAAACCATTCATCGAAGTAGGCGACGTAATTCTTTCCAATACATTTGATGCACAGATTTATTGAGGATAAATGACTTTAATTGTCGTAGAGGATGTACTTATTTTAATAGCCTTTGTCTTTGCAGCCAAATCAAAGAAAAAAGAAAAAGTTAAAGTTAAGAAAATTTCAATGATTTTCAGTACATTTTTTTCAGTGTAGTCGTTTAACCCGACTGAAAATTTCTTACTTGTTCTTTTGTCAAGCGATATTTTATACCGACGATATTTACACAAATTGTTGGAGAAATATTGAGCGTGATTTTAATTTGTTCCAACGATTCTATAAAATGCAAAAGCATTATGTCGATCGCGAAGCCGTACAAATTATTACCATTCTATTTTGTTTAATTGTGTCATACATAGAATGTTAGTGCCGAGCACCAGACGCGACTCGGGGTGAGGGCTGTGGACTGTATTCATGTTAACAACAATACTGTCATAATTTGAAAGCGGATTTCCGGAGCATTTCAAAGGACGTACGCATAAAAACGTTTCACGCTCACTCGCTTACAAATGCTCCAAACGAGAAGCATTTGCCACATAATTTGCACAATTTGTGTATTTTAATGTATTGTCTCGAACCTCCTGTCTTCCTGACTGCTCTTGTGTTTGTTGTTCTTATTGTTATTTTTGTTGCCACTGCTGTTGTTGTTTTTGTCGAAGACTTTGGTGTTAATAAGTCTACCACGACTAAAGGAATGGCATGGGCGATAATAACACCCGATACAATCATCGGCTTCGTCCTCGTCCTCATCCTCATCAGTATTATCATCATCACAATCACAATGCTCTGCACAAAAAGGGATGAAGACAATTTAGAAAATGCGTTCAAATACTTTGTTGACAGAGCTTTGGTTTAAGAGAAGACGAAAAATAACAGACAACAAAACAAAAAACTAAATCAACATATTGTATTTGTTCAGTCACGTTGGTAATTGCCGCCACATGGCGTCCCCCACAATCGCCGGCAGCAGTTATGACAACGACAACAGAAAGGCCGCGGCGTATGTACGTATTACGGCGATGCTAAGTGAAGCGTTTAAGGCCGTACTCCTGCCCCCACTGCCGTCTTTAATTTGCACAAGAAATAACTTCATATTACGATGGGTAAGTAAGGAACGCCTTCAACGGCGATACGGAGTCAAAACCGATATAAAGTTTAATCAACTTAAGGAGGGACACCACCAAATTAAAGTTAAACAAGAAAATAGAATTCGCTCGTCGGAAGTGCGGACCTCCAGCACAGCTCCCCCAGCGAGGACACGCATGTAACAAATTCACATGTGAGACACTGCCGCCGCCGCCACTTTCCTAACCATCCGGTGACTTACACCCCACTTTTCTTGATCCCACATTTAAACATTTACCTAAATCATCATTATTATCTGATGTATGTAACTCTCAATTTGTTAAGTAATCAAGGGGCGAAGGTTGCCGGCAGGGTCGTGCCGAGGGGGGGTCGGAGTGTTTCGCCCACCATCCATGTGTCTGTGAGTAAACAAATACAATTTAAGTAAAACCTACAAATATTGTAGCCAAACATACTTTACATTCAGCAACACACACACACACATGGCCACGCAATGCCCCACACCCACGAGTCCAATAGATTGTTATTGCAGAGATTTATACTCACATGCTACATACACAAAGCCCATCCATATGGATAGATGTGTGTGTGTGTGTGTATGTATACATGGCCGTTGTTAGTGTAGCATGAGTTCTGGCTTCAAACCTCTCTTGTCGAACGTCCTAAAACAACAATAATCATGACCAGGCCACAGCCACCGCCACAGCCACGGCCATTGCCAATACGAAGACGTGGGACAGGATATGTAAAGAGAAGTCAACAACGCTGTGCTCCGTCCGAAGAGGAGAGACATCCTTGAGCGAAGGACAACTGCGAAAACAATAACTCCGACCAGAGACATCCATTCATACAGTATCGGTATGTGAAAAATGCTGTAAAACAACACTTAAAATAACAAATCACAAAAGATGCGTAATGAAGGCAAACACAAATTGTTGTTTGTCGTTTGTTGTTTGTGCAAGAGCTCAACTTTCGTACTCACAGACATTGTTGGACTGTGGCTTGGGCTTGGACTGACAACGCTCACAGAAAGGACATGCCATCGAAGGGAGTGTTCAGAGGATGGAGGAATATTCTCTTGTCGTGCAGCGGCTGTCGAACAGATATGGGTGTGGAACGATTCGGAGACAACTTTGTATGCTCAAAATACTCGTACAAATATGACAGCAAACAATTGGAGGAACTAAAACAATAATAACAGCTTGTAGGAAAATACAAATTAATCCGCAGGAAGAAAAATATTTTTATGGGATATTTATCCACCGCAGCAATTTACTGTTTTCTTCTTTTGAAATAAAAAGAAATAAAAGACTTGAATGACATTAGATCGTGTGGTTGCGCATTGGTTTCACCAGAAATACCGCCGCCACGTTGTCTGCCTCGAAATGTGCACTTTGTGACAGCCGATATCTCCGTATTTTAGATGTGAACCATTATTTTATATAATTTAATATTTATTCTGATTTTAACTCTACAGCTGATTTGATTTGATTTATTTAAAACTTCGGTAAAACTAGTACAACAAGATAATAAAAATCGTATACATTACAGTACTAGGTACTGTAATTGTACAGTATTCTGTACAACAGAATACTTAACATTAATTTTGTTATATTACAATAATAAAATAATAAATAAAAATTAAAAATATGTAAAAATTATAAATTGCAAAATAGAACAAATTGCTATAATCAACGAAATAAAACAAGTTCTCGCATATTAATGATGTTTCTTCGAAACAATCTATCAATTTCGTCCAGTTTTGAGGCAAAATTTAATTTGTTAGAAGGTATTATAACTACGTATATTTGTTTGTAACATCCAATGGGATATATGTATAAGTAGATGATATCGCTTATTATACCGATGTACTTAGAATCGCTTTCTGAGATGCTTTAGCTATGTCCGTCTGTAATGAAAGTAAAGGTCGTAATTATGGTAGGGCACACATTTTTTGTGGGCCCAGGACAAACATACATACATGTATCATCGGATATGACCTTTTTTTCTTCGATCATTCTGAAATGTTCTCATACATGTGTTTCTGGACCCTATCCAAATTATCTACATCGGTTCGTATGCAGATATAGTCACCACATAAGGGGTGGTTCAACCATAATGCACGATGTTGATTGTGAGTCACACTTTAACATCAAATTTTTTGCCAACTTAATTTGACATTTCTTTGTTTCAGGGTTTGACAAATTCAAACATAAAAAGGTCAGGGATGCCAACTTAGTGCTATTCGCACTAGATTTAGTGCTTCTCAGATCCCCCAATACGCGAAAAGTATTCAGTTAGTGCCAAAGGAAAAAAAAGCACTAACTGTACGCTTTTCGTACTTTTTTGTTAGTGCTTTTGACGCTTTTAGAACATTTGTCAGATCGAAACTGGCAACATAAAGAAATTGTACCATTTTGTTACTGCATGGCAACATCTTAATTCTATGCAAATACATTTGTCTCCCTCATTTCACTTTGCGTTTTAAATGTCGATGGAATTAAGAATTGTATACAACCAACAAAAACAATCGGTATTTTTAATGCCTTTAAGGCACTGCATTCACTTTTTTCGGATAGATTTGTTCGACATTTTTTCTCGTATTCAATACCTAATTTGCTTCAGACACAAAAGAGATATTCCGTACGGTATACCGGGAAAAAAATATGGAAAATTTGCAAAAAAACACACTTTGAGCCAAAAAATTCTAATGGCCATTTAATTATAAATTGAGCCGAGTTGACTTGATATGTATATATATACAATATATATTATAAATATGTATACTATACATATTTTTTTGTTTGGACTTTGAATTTTTGTTTACTGTTATACCAAAGTGCCTTGAATAAAGCAATTTTTATAACAACATAAAACGTTTTCTAATTAAAAAAATTAGTGCTTTTGTACGCTTTTTAAATAAAATATATTTGGAAAACTTCGTAAACGATAACTTTGTTTGTGCATAAACACATTATTTATTTGTGAAAGCCAGTTTGCAAATATATTTAGCTTTAATGTATTAATGTGTGCGACCCAAACAAAATGTCTTGATTTATAAATAAAATTTATTTGTTAACAAATATATAATATTTAAAAAAAATTGTCTCCAAATACATATATTTTCTTTCAGTTTAAACATATGACAAATTTCCCCCCGTGCAAATACGCTTATTTAAGCAATTTCAAAATCAAGCTTCGCCACATTGTTCTCCACATTTTGAGGATTCAACATGCAAAAGCCGGAATGTATATACATTTTATGAATGTTTTTTTTTTCAAGGGAAAATATAATTATGTTCTCCATTTTGAAATTATACACTCGCATATTTTTAACTGAGACTTATTTATGTTTTTTACCCATACTGATTTTCGGATAATTCTTAGGCCGTTGGAAAATGTTTGCAAAATTTGTTTTAAAAAAATATTATAAGGCTTTGGATAATGTATAATGTTTGAATTTGATTTTGGATAATATATTTATTGTCTGCAACGATATTCGAGAATATTTGTGAAACGTAGGGCATCCGCAATTTTTATTATTTAAATTGTTTATTATGTGAATTAAAGTATATATAAAGGGTGTCCCAAGAAGAGCGCAATTTTTTAATTTTAAATAAAACACAGATATTTAAGAAAAAATCGTGAAACTTTATTATATCGTAAAGTAGACAGAATGAGGTTATGTATGGAACAATATATCGTGCAGATGGCCGCCGCGGCTTTGCTGGCATGCACGCGATCTTTTAATGAAATTTTCAATGACCGTTTTGCATGAATGCTGCGGTATTTCATTAATGCAGCGTCCAATTTCGTCTTTTAAGGCTTGAGTCGTCGTCGGCTTATTCGCATAAACCATCGACTTCAAAAAACCCCAAAGAAAAAATCTAATGGTGTTAAATCGCACGATCTAGGCGGCCAATTCTGATCTCCAAAACGCGAAATAACACGACCGGGAAATGACTGATGCAGCAATTGAATTGTTTCTCTGGCTGTATGACATGTGGCGCCGTCTTGTTGGAACCACATGCCCTCCACATTCATTTCTTCAATTCTAGGCAAGAAAAAAACTGGTTATCATTTCACGATACCGAACACCATTGACTGTTTGCGCTTGACCTGCCTCATTTTCATAAAAAAAGGTCCAATGATTCATCCAGCCCAAAAACCACACCACACAGTGACACAGTGGCGCGTTGTTGTCTTTACATCACTAACAGACCCAGTTTCGGCAAATTTATCCATTAATCTCTTTACAGTTGACTCTTTTGGAGCATTATTGTGACCCCAAATTGATCGCAATTTGCGAACTGTAGCCGCAAAACGTTCACCATTTTGGTAAAACAATTTCACAATGAGAATGCGTTGTTCATTCGTGTAGCGCTCCATTTTTACTAACCTCGTACCTTCTACTAACAAACAATAACAATTATTCAAATGTCAAACAATGACACTTCGAATGTTGCGAGATTAAAAAATTGCGCTCTTCTTGGGACACCCTTTATAATTATTGCTGTTAAGTAGATTAGTTTTGTTAATAAGCAGATCATGCCATCCAATTTCGCCTAAGAAACTATACAATTTGGCCAACTTTCGATTTAGTGCGTTATATTTATGCCAGTGTCTGGAGACTCCGTTATGGTTTTGATGGTGTTATCCGACAGTTATGGCTGCCATAGAACGTCCATTAGTAACCCCACCGAACACTAATTAATACATACGATTTTTGTTATAAAATGAAATGGTAACTTGGATCAGAACCCGCAAAAAAACACTTACATGGAGTGCAATTCAGTCTAAATTTACTGTTTAAACTATTTGGACACTGACTCAGTGCAATATTCCATCATCGAGTTTAAAATGTAAACGTTTAAGATGTAGACAGACCAAAAGAACATCTGCAATGTGACAACACGACCCATTCGGCGCAGCAGAATAATTAGAATGAAACTATTACAGATGGCAAAGGCTACATCACTTTATTTCAGTGCTTTGTTATTAGCAACAACAACCACTGTCACTGTCGCTGTCGTGTCACACTTTGGCCAACACCTCGAAATCGCATCCAGCATCTGCGACCCTTGTGGAAGGAACTCTGCCGTAATTTTTGTTGATAGCATTCGGCACTCATTCAAGACACCAAATTTTAAACGAGAACACACAAACAACAAAGTTGAAGCCAATGAGCCAGCAGGTCACTTGGAACAAACGACGGCCCCAAAACGGAAAAGCAGTGTCAAGATTTAAGCACCGCCATTCATAGAGCAAATTCATTAAAAAACAAAAGCCAACTCTGTCCAACTACCCACCCGGCCCCATCAGCGATACAAATCAGTCGGCAGAGCTCTTTCCAACAATTGTGACCCCCAAAAAAAGTTAGCAGTCATCTCTATTTTCATTTGTTCGTTTACACGACAAAACCGACTGAATTACAAGAAAACATAAGGACGGATAATAACGTGGACAATGTGACACGGAGAAATGGAAGCAGACAGAATATATAGTCATGGAGCTCCTCGTCCTCCGTATTCCTCCATCCTTCGGCCACAGAGCGTACGCACATTTTATGACAATGTTGGTGAATGTAAATGGGACGGATAAAAGGGACCCGGCAAATGAATTGGCGTTGATGACTATGACCACTTGGTTTGGGAGCCTTAAAATGTAAAGGCAACAAATGTGCCAATTATCGGAAGCGGACAATAATGCTTATAACCTAAAGATATTGTCCGTTAGGTCTGGCTCTCACTGTCCGGTTTCTCGTCAGACCTTGTGACTAAATTGCTTCATTTCGGCACATTTGCGTCATCCTTGTCACAGTAGTCTTCTGATAAACTTGGCTATGACGCCACAGTAGGCCGTCGTAAAGCGAAAAGAACCTACAAACATGTATATACTAGTAAGTTCCCGCTGCTTCGACGGCGAACATTTGTAAATATCATTGGAGTTAAAATTAATGCAAAAATCGGAGCATTTTGTTTATCCTTCTTATTCGTGAAATGTCTATGATGCAATAGTGTAATTGCAAAATAAAACGATCCAAAAATTACATTTTAAATATTTTACCCTTTCGATTTCAATGAAGACTATGCAGAAGACCATGACTAGATGACCATGCAGTATTATTATCTTTTAACGATTGCCCAAATTAATAACGGTTTAGATTTTTTAGGGAGCCAAAGTTTACCTACAACATTTTTTCAATATAACTGCCATTTGAAAGAACTTAACATCTCATCCAAAAATTATAAATTAAGTAATTTAATTAATTTGTTTCTATTAAGGACATCAAAAGGACAAAAATGTCCTTAATTCTTGATTATCCTGAAGAGCATTTGATCAATTTTTTTGTTTAATTTTAAAAATTTCCCTCATATTTTACCACTAACCTCATATTTTACCACTTACCCATGCTTAAATTTTATCGGTTAAAAAAATATGAATTAATTAGTGTCCGTCCGTCTATCACTTCGACTGAATGGGGCTAACGATAACTCTGAAAAGGAGTAACCGAATGACTTAAACTCAGTTTATGTTTGATGGTCAACCATTTCGACATTCTCTTTGTGGTACCCCACAAATGGTTAAAATTTTGTGACATGTTAAAGCTTTATAATGTTTGTACTAATTATGGGTATCCTGTAAAATTGCATACATAGTAATCAATTTACCGTCTATATAAGCTGAACAAAAATGGGCGAAAATGGCACTCCCCTTTTAGCACCTCCCACCAAAAGGACCAATTTGTACAAAAAGTTCACAGCTTATAAAATAACAGCGCACACAAATACTAAAAAAATGTTTGAATTCAAAGAAAATATACTTGAAACCTAAATTTTTAAATATAACATATTTTTTAACAAATATATTTTATTTGAAAATCAAAAAAATTTGTTTGAAATTAATATATTGCAACAAAATATTTTTGCGAACTTACTGTCACAAATAAAATATGTGTTTACAAACAAATAATTGTATTGTTTAAGAATTTATCCAAATACATTATACTTAAAAAAATGTTAAAACTTTTCTGACTTTGTCAATTTTTAATTTAATTTTTCCTAGACTTCGTGATATACTTTATAGCTAAAAATGTCGTAAGCACCATTTTCTTCTGTTTTACAGCACTAATTTTTAATTTATAAATAGTCAATCAATCAATGCTATTTGTCGTTACCCGAGATTATACGATTTAAATTTTAATAGAAATTTATACACATATAAAGTTTCTAAAAAATTAAAGCTTAAATTTCTAAAAAAAACTGAAAACTTCCCTTTAAATTAAGGCATAGATACATTGCCAACGCACTTAATACAAAATAATCATTGTTTCGGAAATATTAATTCCAAATAAAAACCAGTAAGGAAAGACAGAAAGTCGGGCGGGGCCGACTATATAATACCCTACACCTACCTACCAATGCGAAAATGGGCATTGCGATAAGAATTTGGCAGTGTTCATATATGTAATAAGCAAACTCTCTCTGCCGATTTTCGTACTGATCGGATATAAAACACGGTTTCTACAGCGCTTACATGTCAAATCGGGTGTAACATATATATTGGGACTATGTTTAAATCTGAACCGATTTTCCCCGAATTTGGCAGTGTTCATACATGTAATAAGAAAACTCTCTCTGTTAAATTTCGTACTGATCGGATATAAAACACGATTTCTACAGCGCTTAAATGTTAAATCGGGTGAAACATATATATGGGGACTATATCTAAATCTGAACCGATTTTCCCCGAATTTGGCAGTGTTTATTCATGTAAGAAGAGAACTCTCTCTGCCAAATTTCGTACTGATCTGATTTAAAATACAGTTCCTACAGCGCTTACATGTCAAATCGGGTGAAACATATATATGGGGGCTATATCTAAATCTAAACGGATTTTCTCCGAATTTGGTAGTGTTCATTCACGTAATAATAAAACTCTCTCTGCCGAATTTCATAAAGATCGGATGTAAAATGTGGTTTCTACAGCGCTTACATGTCAAATCGGGTGAAACATATATATGGGGACTATATCCAAATCTGAACCGATTTTAACCAATTTCAATAGGGATCGTCCTTGGGCCAAAAATGAGCACTATGCTAAATTTCATCACAATCGGACCATAAATACGACCTGCACTTTGATTACAAGAATACATGGACAGACAGACGGACAGACAGACGGACAGACGGACATGGCTAAATCGACTCAGATTCTGAGTCGATCGGTACAATAAACAATGGGTCTATCTCTTCTCCTTTTAGGTGTTACAAACAAATGCACAAGGTCATAATACCCTGTACCACAGTGTGGTGTAGGGTATAAATATGAATGAAAAATATGGATGAAAACATAATTTTGTTTAGAACAACATACCCCAAACATATACTATTTGTGCGTGTCAAATATTACATGTTTGGGGTGTACACTAAACATATGTATGTTTTTAGCAGAATATGTTTGGGACATTATACTACTGAAGCGATTTTTGGTCAACGTTTACAGCCCAGTGCAGTCTGGGCGTTATTGCCACGCTAGTGCCTCTCACACAAATGGTAATAATTTTGTGAAATGATTAATCCCTTTATTTATTCTACGATTAATAGTTTCTGAAATATTCCATCCATAAAGAATGACAAGCCCACTTATTTGTTCCCGCCCACTTTTGGGGAAATTGTTGATACGAACAGATTACTACATATAAAAATGGTAAAGGTTTTCATATCCAAGCTTTACGATTGCCGAAATTGTGGCCTAGCTTTGAAATTTTCGTAAAAAGTGGTGTAATTTGAAGAAGCGTGGCAACACTATTAATACAAATTTTTGTCCCGTTCTTTTCTCGAAAATATTCTCCAGGAAGTTTCCTTTAAGACAAATATAAATATGTTATACTTTCTTTTTATAAATTCCTCTGTATCTCCAAATATACCTTTTCGCAATAAAATACAAAAATTGTCTATATTTTGAAAGTGTAAATTGATGTGGCCATTACTTTTGTATAGGTGGGCACATTTTACCGAAATTGTTTGCATCACACAGAAAATTTTGTCGTCAATTTAGAGAAGAACAATACCAGTAAATATTTTTGACCCGTTCATTCTTTGAGAGCATACTTTGGAATGTTTCCTTTAAGATTATAGTAAATATGTTATACATTTTTTAACTAACTTCTTCTAAAACTCAAAAATACGATATAAACTTTTTTCCTAAAAAAATTACAAAAAATCGATTTTTTTAAAATATGGATTCAAGGCTATATCGAACCAATTTTTTCATCATATAGCAAATTTTATTGCAAATCCAGACATGTTTAAATATATAACATTGGTGCATATTCTGCTTCGATATTTACAAAATACTAGCACAAGGTCGGGGAAAAAATTAAAAATTCAATTTTCAAATGCAGATATCTCGGTAAGTATACAAGATAACTGTTAGGTGCAAAAAGCCTTTTGTAGACCTTATTAGAATAGACGGTTATTAGAATACGCACAAAAAAAGATTGTATGAATCGGCCGGAAAATACGAAAGATACACGCGCTTAAACATTTTGTTCAACCGAGGTGGCCAACTTTGAGGACCTGCAGCTCCGCCCCTGTATACCACGGGGGGCCCAAACTTAACTTCCCTAATACCTCTTCTACAAACATTCCAAGTTTGGTCGCAATCGGATGTCTGGTTAAGAAACGGTCGAATTATTTCCCTTTTTTTGGAATTCCTCCCACTGTGCGCCGTTGCTCATTGATCAAACTTTTCTAAGTTCACTTTTTAAATAATGCCACGCCTACTAATCCTATTACGCCCACGTTTGGAAAAATTACTAATATTGCCACCAATGACTTACAAAACTAATTATTCTATGATTAAATGTTCCAAACTATTCAATATTTAAATATTGTCATTTTAGGTTAAATTCTGAAGAAGAAGAGATATTTTCTATTCCCACGTATTCTGCAAACAGATTCCCCTCTGGCAGTTATCTTAGTAATAAAGTTCCTCTCACAGATGTACACCGTTGGTACATAGTCAACTCGGTTGGTTGTGTCAAATGATTCAGAAAATGGTAATATCATATGTATATTACATGTAATATTAAATGTATATATTTAAACAATTTTTATTTTCAGAACTATTTGACTAAAATTTAAATGTAAATGATTCTAAGCGAAAGTGAACTTATCGTCGGCTCAATGCTATTTTGTTGCATACGCCATTTTGTATGATCGGAGAAAAACGCAGTTTATTGGTTGAGTAAAAACGGGACTGAAGAGTTACACACTTTTTATTCCATAGAGTTCCCAACATTGTTTGTATGATTCTCATGGATTTCTTGGCATTCAAAAATAAGCAAGCTATACAACTTTTTGTACATGACATTTTGGTCCATATCCACTTTTGTTTTAATATTTTTTCGTATTTGTATTACATGGACAACAAAGAGGATCGGTATGAATTGAGAGTAATTTCCATATCGTGATCGAAAAAATTTAAAATACTGAGCCAAACTCTAGGGCGATAGAAAAATCGGTGCATCGAACAAAAATATCAAAATTATTTCCCGTTATTCAGAGTTAAATAGATTTACCCTACCAATATCTCGAAAACTAGACGAGTTAGGAAAAAAATTGTTGCAGACTCTGAAAGAGCATACTTGAAACACATATTATCAGCTCCTAACTCAAAAACACACCAAAAAGGCGTATGGACCAAAATAACATTAAGCCGACTTTATGTCCGGTATTCATATAGCATGGTGCGTTTTTGCTGAAACAAGAACTATATCTACAGCTGTATGTAAGGGACCACGTCTGTGGGAACATGATACAGCCAAAATATTTTGAGGACTTACAAACTGCCAAATTACAGATACATATATATTGGATCTCTTTCCAGTTCGAATCGCCTTCAACAGAACCTGAGGAGTAATTGCAAGAAATCGGATTAAAACAATGTATAGGGTGATCTAAGTAGATATACTTTTTTCAATAGCCTTTTTTTGACAGATCACGTGTGAGTCGTGTCATGCTATTTTGTTAAGTATTGTTTGGCATTTCATCATGGAAAGATTTACGCCTGAACAACGTTTACAAATTATTCAGTTTTATTATCCAAAGAATCGTTCGTCAATTGCGCTAAGTCCATTTTTTTTAAATAAAAAAAAAACACTTTCCAGTAGACCCACGACCTTGACACCCATGAGCAATATTTTAGCTCTCATTAAGAGCTACCTTTTTGCCATTGACCGATTCCCGATTTGATGTACCGGAATCATCGGTCCATATTTCTTCAAAAATGATGCCGGTGAGAACGTAACCGTCAACGGCGACCGTTATCGTGCCATGATACCCGACTATTTGATGCGTGAAATTGAAGCTAGTGATCTCGGCGACATTTGGTTTCAACAAGACGGCGCCACTTCCCACACATCGCATCAATCAATGGATTTATTGAGAGAACACTCCGGTGAGCAGATAATTTCACGTTTTGGGCCTGTCGATTGGTCACAAAGATCGTGTGATATCACATCGTTAGACTTTTTCCTGTGGGAATATGTAAAGTCTAAAGTTTGTGCGGACAAACCGGCTTCGATTCAGGCCTTGGAGCAAAACATCACGCGTGTCATTCGCCAGTTACCAGCCGAAATGCTCGAACGAGTCATCGAAAATTGGACGGATGGACCATCTGAGACGTAGCCCCGGCCAACATTTGATAGACATAATCTTAAAAAAAATAAATACCAAAGAATGTTCTTTCAAATGATAATAAACTTTCCCATTCAATTTGAATTTTCTGTATTTTTTCTTTAAAAAAGTAGGGAACCTCGAAATGGATGACGCTATACAAACTAAATGTAATGAAGTGGCTACATGATGATAGGGTATTTTCGATGTCGACCGAACTAACTTCAGTTCTATTTGCACTTCTCCCCATTTCACGAAATTGTCTGCGCACAATTCTGCACTCAGCCAACGGAATAAACTCGTAAAAAAAACTGGCATAATAGCTTCCTAACAACTATGTCCATTACAAGAGCGGGACAATGTCATTGTCCATCGCATGCCATTGACATTGTCACTGCGATCAGCTTCTGAGTCTGAGTGAACAGCAGGAACGGCAAAAGCAATTTGTCGTAGTCGTCGTTGGCAATTGGAGGCGCTCCATATAGTGAAATAAGACGTTCGGTTTTGTGGCCGAAATTGTATTTTTATTATTATGTCCTCTTTTCCTTTTGCCCATCTGCCCATTTCTTTTTTTTTTCTTCAAATTCTATGGCATGACTTTAATAAACATACTGAATTATCTGTGCAAGGACCGTAAGGATGAAACGTTGTGTGTACTTTGTGAATAGGACACATCTTAGGCACACATATTCCCTTGTATCTTCCTTGCGTTCACATTACATTTTCGGCTATAAGGAATCCTCGTACTGAGCAAGAAGGAAGTTAAGTGTTCTCACACTATGCGAATGGTGTGTAATTACTGGAGATTCCAGTAAAACGAAATAAACGAATAGCACTCGCCTTGCTCGCTGTTCCCCATCTTTGACATTCCCCGTATCCCCGCCTGAGCCCGTGCCCGCGCCCACAAAGCGGCGAAGCTGTAGAAAAACTGGCACTCGTACTCGTCGTGGCATTTAATTAAGTCTTGGCTGCTGAAGACAAAATTTAACGGTAAATTGTCTTTTCCTTGAGCACTTCTCATTTTTCCAAATGTATTTTATTCTTTATCGCAAAATAAATTTAAATTGCGAAATAATCATTTCCCTTTTCTATTATTTCGCTTTTGTGCTCCGGCATTCTTCAGCGTCGTAATTTTATTTCGTCCTTTAGAACAGGAGGAGTTTACTAATTGCACCCCAGAGATTCCTTTTGCTTGAGCTGAAGAGTCCTTTGTTTCGCACCGAGCGAATTTCTCCTTAGGATTATTGAAAACAAAAAGAGTAATTTGTATTCATCGAGTGATGGAATGCGGTATAACGGCGGACTGCAAATAATAATACTCGTATTTCATAAGATGCAAACGAACACGGTGGCATCTATCCTAAGCAAACTGAACTACGACCGACGAGTACAGCAACGACGGACACTATCACTCCTTTATAATGCAAATGTAATGTGAGGCGATTAAAATTAAACGTTGCTTCTGAGTAATTGCGAGCAGATCAACATTATAAACATGGAAGAAGGAGAGACAGAGAGCAATACTTTGCCAAAACAGTTTGAATGTTCTATTAAGATTTAACGAAGACACACTCGGGTGGTACTAATTTTTATCGGTCGGTAGACGAACATTTAGAATTATCCTACATACTGCTTAAGAGTTTACACCTTGTTCCTTTTTATGGGTAGTATAATGCCAATGACTGTTTATCCACAACATATACTACTTAGACACTGATAATGTATGTTATTAACACACTCCAAGTACAATAATACACTTCAATTTGATAAAAGGATTACCATCATTGAATGATAAATGTAGTTGCCGTATACTATATTTATAGGCGACAAAGACATTTTAGTATAAATGACATTTTCGTATCAGTTTAAGATAGAATGTTTCTTTAAATTTCGTTTATGTAATTGATTTATTTCGCTGCATATGTAATTGATTTATTTCGATCTCTCCATCTTGGGCAGACGCTCGAATAAGTAAAGGGTGGTTCAATTTATTTTCTTTATACCCTACACCACACTGTGGTACAGGGTATTATAAGTTTGTTTCACTGCAGATGTTTGTAACACCTGAAAATAACACAGCTAGACCCACCTTAAAGTATACCGATCGACTCAGAATCACTAGCTGAGTCGATTTAACCATGTCCGTCCGTCCGTCTGTCCATGTAAAGTTGTTCGTCGACTACAGGTCGCAATTTCACTCCGATCGTTCTGAAATTTTGCAGTTTAGAGTATTTCGCAGCTGTTAAGATCGCTATTGAATTTGGTTGAAATCGGTTCAGATTTAGATATAGCTCCCATATATATCTTTCGTCCTATTTGGCCCTTTAGTCCTATAGAAGCTGTATTTTACATCCAATCGTTTTGAAATTTAGAATGGTAGAGTTTCTTGATACATGAACCAACACTACCGAAAATCGGTTAAGATTTAGCTATAGCTCCCATATATATGTTTCGTCCGATTTTGCTCTTTAGTCCTGTAGAAGCTGTATTTTACATCCAATCATTTTGAAATTTAGAACAGTAGAGTTTCTTGATCCACGAACCAACACTACTGAGTTTGAAAAAAATCGGTTAAGATTTAGCTATAGCTCCCATATATATGTTTCGTCCGATTTGGTCCTTTAGTTCTATAGAAGCTCTATTTTACATCCTATCGTTTTGAAATTTAGAATGGTAGAGTTTCTTGATCCATGAACCAACACTACCGAATTTGGAGAAAATCGGTTAAGATTTAGCTATAGCTCCCATATATAAGTTTCGTCCGATTTTGCTCTTTAGTCCTGTAGAAGCTTTATTTTACATCCAATCATTTTGAAATTTAGAATGGTAGAGTTTCTTGATCCATGAACCAACATTGCCGAATTTGAAGAAAATCGGTTAAGATTTAGCTATATCTCCCATATATATGTTTCGTCCGATTTGGCCCTTTAGTTCTATAGAAGCTGTATTTTACATCCAATCGTTTTGAAATTTAGAATGGTAGAATTTCTTGATCCATGAACCAACACTACCGAATTTGAAGAAAATCGGTTAAGATTTAGCTATATCTCCCATATATATGTTTCGTCCGATTTTGCTATTTAATCCTGTAGAAGCTGTATTTTAAATCCAATCATTATTTTGAAATTTAGAATGGTAGTATTTCTTGATCCATGAACCAACATTGCCGAATTTGAAGAAAATCGGTAAAGATTTAGCTATAGCTCCCATATATATGTTTCATCCGATTTGGCTCTTTAGATCCAATCGTTTTTATACCCTACACCACACTGTGGTACAATGTATTATTTAAGTATAAAATGTCCCAAAAGTAAATTTATGTAAACAATTTATACATGAATTACAAAATTTATATATCAGAGTTATTCAATATTACGAGAGTGGTGTAGGGTATTATATAGTCGGCCCCGCCCGACTTTAGCCTTTCCTTACTGGTTTTATTATGATAATATTGGTATGGTTCAATTATGTGTGGAACAAAATATCGGCCAAATGGCTGGGCGAGCATGCACAGGTTTTTTCACATCCCATGTTGCTGTACACTTTTAAATAAAGGTAAATCTTCGTTACCACTCTCCAAGCAGCAAAAACAACAATAAACTACAGTCACCTTGCCTATTACTTATTAATATATTGAAACTAATCGTGTTTTATTTATATTCTTATTCTCGCTTTCGTTGCAACAACTCTTTTGCTACCTACGCCCCCGCAACAATATCAATCCAAAACGAGTTTCATAGCTCGATATAGGTGCCGGATGTAACATTTTAAATGTTTCGCCATAAATTTAAGTTTATGCAAGTAACGATTTGCGGAAAAAATAAAAATTGCGGAATGAAAAATGACAAAAAAATTGTGATTTTTTGGGAATACAACATAGTCCGAAAATAGTTAATTTTCCCTTGATTTTAGTATGTTTTCCTATTTTTGAGTTCAAATTCATGGACTCGAAATACGGTTCTTGATTATTTTTATACCCTCACTTGAGTGATACGAGGGTATATACGAGTAGCATTTGCTACGGACCAAAAGTGTAACACATCGAAGGAGTGGCCTAAGACCCTAGGTCACAGACCCTAAGTATGTTCGGCGGATATTCGTTTTGGGTCATTTAAAGTCGAATGAGCAATGTCCGTCCGTCCGTCTGTCTGTCTGCTGGCTGGTGCGCACGATAACTCTCGAAACCCAGCAAAAAAGACCATCCAAAGAAGCAATAAAAATCCCCAACTTATGATCCGGAAGTTGTTCTAATTTGGATTTTCACCAATGAATTAACAAGGGGTCGTCGCGCCGGGGAAGTACTTCTTTGTCACCACTTTTGCACGAAATTCGGCAGAGAAAATTCTCTTATTACATGAAAAAAACACTGCGCAATTCGGGGAAATCGGTTCAGATTTAGATATAGCCCCCATATATATGTTCCACCCGATTTAACATGTGAGCACTGTAGAAACCGTGTTTTATATCCGATCAGTACGAAAATCGGCAGAGAGAGTTTGATTCTTACATGTATGAACACTGCCAAATTCTTATCGCAATGCCCATTTTCGCATTGGTTGGTAGGTGTAGGATATTATATAGTCGGCCCCGCCCGACTTTCTGTCTTTCCTTACTGGTTGGTGTTGTATTTATTTGATGAATGCATGTCGTTCTTATTAACATCTTTGGGTCCAGAGATCTCTTAAGACCCCATAGTACACTATGGGGCCATTCGTAACATTTTCGCAAATGATCAACATTCTCACTAATAAAAAATTTATTTTTAGTTTACACTGTAATACATAGCACATTTGTGCGGCGCTATGTATTTTCCGTCAATTTTGCCCCGGTTCAAAGAGTAGTAAAGTATATTTAATTACCATAATTTCATTTAAAATTATTTAATTATAACCTACACCACACTGTGGTACAATTTATTATAATTTTATGCATTTGTTTCTAACACCCAAAATGAGAAGAGATATATAGAACCATCGTTTATTATACCGATCGACTTAGAATCACTTTCTGAACCGATTTAGCTATGTCAGTCTGTGCATGCATTCTTGTAATCAATGTGCAGGTCACAAATATAGTCTCATCTCAAAGAAATTTTGCACATTTCTTTATTTTGTCTTATCCCAAAATAAAGAAATGTGCAAATGTGAAAGACAATCCGTATTTAGATATAGGGCCTCTTTCTGAAACTTATTTTCTTTCGTCTAGTGAGAACGATCAAAAATCTCTCAACTATTTGAATATCAGTTTAGAACCAGATATCTTAATATATATGAATGTACTTCGATTTAGCTTATACCCTCTATAGAAGATATAATTCCTTTCGATATTCATGAAATTTGGTAAAGACTAACTTATTTTAACAGTTAATATCTGTGTGAACAATATTAGTTCAAATTTACATATAGCCCCAGATACTCGCATGGATGTGTTCCTTCCGATTTAGCATCTAAACTCCATAGAAGTCATATTTTAGTCAAATGTACTATATTTTGCACAAAGGATTTTTTAATTCGAGAATAAACTGTCACTAGCAAGGTAGGAAAAATGTGTTTCCGTGTTTTACTTCTCATCATTATTTAATTTGGCAGAGATTAGTTTATAGCATCATGAACACTGCGAAATTTGATAAAAAAATGGATACCATTCAGATAAAGGCCAAATTTAAATACAGTCCCCATATAGAATTTTGCATCTAAAATAGCCGTCAAACACGATTGACAAAAATCAATCCAGCAACAAGAGAACTACTTGAAAGGTTAAATAGATGAATACAGTACGTTCTGTGTAATACAATGTGGGTTACGCTTTTTGTGCTTTATCAAAATCGAGCACTTGATGTTACGTCTTTTTTCTTCAATAAAATCGTGATTTTTGGATGAAAAACGAATTTTCATTTTTTGAGGGTTACGCTCTGGTGACGATATATCAACATTTGTGGAAAGTATGTATAAAGTGTTATTAATAAATTCAGTTTTTATCGCAATCCAATGTACTACAATTCCACAATTTAGAAAATCAGCATACTTTGAAATGACTATGTTATTTTAATCGACTATTAAAAAGTCGACTTTTAGGTCCGATTAATCGACCTAGTGGACTGAAACGAAATTTGGTTGATGAAAAAGTCGAAAGTCGACTAGCTTCCAGAACCATTCACTAATTCTGATATAGCCGCCATTTAACACATAGTAGTAGCTTGTTAGTCGCTAACATGTCAAGAAAAATGGGTATCAAAAAGGGAGTGGCCACTCACACTCCCTTTTTGGTACCTCCACACAAATGGACAATTTGGCACCAAAAGTTAGCGGCTTATGACTTTAATATCAGTTCATACAAATACTTGAAATTTTGGACAGTGTAATGATTTTATAGTACCTAGAGTCCAGAGAAAAGTGGGCATCATTGGAACGCCCCTTTTGGTACCTCCCACACAAATGGAACATTTTGTAACAAAAGTTTACAGTTTTTAACGTTAATACGTTAATAGTATAGAAGTTATTAAATAACAAGTAAGAAAGTTCAGTCGGGTAAACCGACTTATGAATCCCCCCACCTTGAGTCCCAAAACATTTTGTAAATTTATTTATATTTTTTGTTGTTTTTAAACTATTATCAATTTAAATTGCATTTAAAACTGTAAAGTATGTACTGGTATTAAAGCTAAAAGCTGTTTACTTTTGGTAGAAAATGGTCCATTTGTGTGGGAGGTACCAAAAGGGGCGTGCCAATAACGGTCACTTTTCGCTGGACTCTAGATATATAAAAGCATTGCACTGTACAAAATGTCAAGTATTTGTATGCACTGGTATTAAAGTTATAAGCTGGTAACTTTTGGTACAAAATGGGTCATTTGTGGGCAGGGACGTATCCAGGATTTCGGTTCGGGGGGACCCAACCTTTTTTTTCCATAACAAAGATAAACAACTAAAAAATTGCGTTTATTGTGTAGGTGATGGAAGTTAAGTTCCTTAGTCTTTTATTCGAATTTTATTCCTAAATATAAATGTGTACTTTAGTACTAGATCAGTAAAACTTTTTATAATAAAATACGTAAGAGTTAAAAATGTAATCTTCGTTTTTTGATAGAAATATATCAATTATTTCATCGATTTTGACTTCATCTTTGTATATAGACATCAAAGCCAGATAAGATTGCCTTTCTCCTTCCATTCTGTTCCTGAGACAAGTTTTTATACTTCTTAACGTCGAGAAACTTCGCTCAGCAGATGCCGTTGTCACAGGTATTGTGGCCAGTATCTGCAAAAGGGTAAAAACGCTTGGGAACATGTCCTCATCACAAACTGAAATAGCATATAATGCATTTGATGGCTTATCATTCTTCTGCTTCCAATAATCAATCCATATACTTATTTCAGCTAAAACAGATTTTGCTGAATGTGACTTCTTTGAAATCTTCCTTTATTAGATTTACAACTCGTATCGGAACGATATTAAACAGACTTGTAATTATAGATTAATGTTCGGAAAATCTATTATTTAAATGTGATATTACTTCGTCCAGATATGGTATGAACAATGATGTCCTAAGATACGCCTTGGCATCTGAACCAGGAATATTAGCCCTATACTTTTGAGTGCCTACTCTTCTAGGTAGTGCAGCTTCTATTCCAAAATTTCTTGCAAGTTGTGTGGATTCTTCAAAGAGTTTATCAAACTCCGGATATGAATTTCTACGCATGTCACTTAATTTAGTCGTTGCCAATTTTATGATTTCGTAAGCCTTTATAATATCTAGGTTAATCGTTTGCAAATACCGTGATAAGTTCTGTGTAATGGCCAAAACCGTACTACTTATTACCACACCCAATATGAAGTCAAATTTACATACACGGTTGTGCAAACTCATTCCATCACTGCAACCAACATGTTAAAAAGGTAGATTGTTTTATGGGAGTTTTATTTTAAAAATATTAAATTTTTTTTCAAAAATCCCTTTTTTTGCAATATTTTGTAATACTCGAAATGCTCGTCGAAACCGCTGAACGGATGGAAAATGGTATTATATGAAGTTGAAGACTACTTAATATTTAATTCTTTAAAACTTTCCTCAACCAAATCGGATAAATGGTTCTCGAGTTATGCCACTATACATATGTGGTTCAAACACTAATTTCTTTCCATATCACAGCTTATCGCGAGAATTTAAAGAGACAACCCTTTAGGCTAAGAAAAAAGAGAGGTTGAACCACATTTAATGGCATAACTAGAGAACCATTCATCCGAATTGGTTCAGGTAAGCTTTACATACTTCAGAATTAAGTAGCCTTCAACTTCGCATAAAGCAATTTTCCATCCGTTCAGCGGTTTCGACGATATCTAACAAAGTATTGCAAAAAATCATATTTTTTGAGAAAATTTCAATAATTTTTAAATAAAAGCCTCATAAAAACATCTGGAAACGCATAATTGTCATATTTTTGTGATTTTATCGTAAACTCTGAAAGGTTATGAATAAATTGAGACCATTCCGAAGAAAATCGATGCATAATTTAAAAAGTTTTAGCGAGAAAACCATGCACTTTTCTTATTTTTAGTTGTTATTACTTTTACTGTTACCATTTTTATATGAATCTTTAATAACATATATACTTCTTATTCGAATCTGTTGAAAGTCCACATATACATAGTATTAGTTTATTAGTCGCTATCACCTAGAGAAAAATGGGCGAAGTTTCCACACCCCTTTTGGTACCTCCCACACAAATGAACCATTTTGCAGCAAAAGTTAACTGCTTATAACATTAATAACAGTGTATAAAAATACTTGTCATTTTGTACAGTTTTTATAGTACCTACAGCTTTTTAACTGATTTAATTTTTCCACAATTAATTTTTTTTAATTCTTTACAAATCATTTATATTTTAAAAATATATCTGTTAATTTTGCCTGAAGTTCTTGTAAAAAAACTGTCAATGAAAGTGAAAATGCATTTGTTTATATTATTTACATCTGTGTACATGTTGTTCGCAAAAGGACGATTGAGAATACTTCTTAGGGAAACAGCAAAGATCTATACATACATATTATGTATGTATAAAAATGCGAGTATATACTATGCAGAGATTATAGTAAATTGCAGTCAATTATGATGAATGAATCCCCTGAACACTAACCACATCGAAGGGTCGCATCAGGAAAACATCACCGATTCCCAGCACGTGTATCGGCAACACAATGATAGTTAAACTCGTTTGACGTTGCAGATAAAATTTGGATTTTTTCTATCATTATCGCACGAAAGAGAACGAAAGTATAAAAAATGTGGCGACAGATGCGATAAATAATCGTACCTTTCCTCCGAAAAGATTGGGGTGGATGATCTGCGTTGGCTCCGGAGTTTTTTGGGTGGTTGGTTGGTTTATGGGACACTTGGCTCAACAGAGAAACGTACACATCGGGAAAGTATCAAATATCAGAGTGTGGATATTTCGCGCCAACATAGCCATGGCCACCGTTTGTTTTGTAAATACGCATCAAATACGACAATAAATGAATGTGTAAAAGTTAAGCTCATTAGCAACATTGTTTTGATGGCTCGCACACTCGTCGCACGTCATTCCATTCCAGAAGATACAAAGGCAATAAATCCGTGGCAAATCTGGGCAAACAAACCGATTAAAATTGAGCTAAGGTAAAAACTTTGGGGTGATGGCGATGTGAAGTCAGTTCATTCTGTGATTTGGCCACTGCGATGTGATTGTAGTGGTGGTGGTGGTTGTGGCGCTGCTGCTTCTTTCACTAGAAGATGTATATTTATATCTCAGTACTGCTGCATAATGGTTGGTACAGGATATACTCGTATTGCGAGCGCACTTGCAGACAATATTGCAACTCCCTCGTTGAAAGTTGTGTACATATCTTTGAAATCGATTTTTGACGCTTGAAGCCTAAATTTGTTTGTCCTTTTTTGATAGAGTTCGGTGTTTGATTTAGAATTCCACTCACGTGTCGTTCTGAAACATCATTTCACCACGAACGGCCTAGAATTGTTACGGTAATCATTGATAACATTGCCTTTGGCACACGTGTCATGTGTATGCTCGTATACGACTAGATATACATACATATATACTCCCCAGTTCCTTCTGTCTTCACACTACTAAAAGTAATGTGTATGTATTGTACTCATTCATTGGTAATAATAAGGAACATTGTAGGAAAGTGTGCGATTTACTTTGGAATGATTGACACCAAAATGTGTTGATGATTTTAGTTGGCTGATGTCTAATATATTCCGTACAATAAATGTTAAGTTAAACTCCTTCGCAGTCAACGAGTAGGCCGAGATGTAATTAGTTCACCAAATTATAGCCTAAAGCCGCGCTTCTAAAATAGTGGAGGGACCGCACCACAGTGGCTTCATACATTTTTGTGAAAAAAATATAAGGAGTGGTCCTAGATCATTGAATGTTGGCACAGAGTAATATACATATTGACTAAATTAAGAAAAAATCATCAAAATCGGCCACGCCCACCGCCCCCTGCCCTTAAAATCCAAATCGATTTTTTCTCATAAAATGTTTCCTATCCAAGAAAAAGTCTTCAAATTTGGTACAAACACTTCCTAGAATACACAACATACTCATGTTAAGTTTCATCGAAATCGGCACATACCCTGCCGACCGCCCATGCAATTAAAATCGATTTTTTCTCATAAAATTCATAATCCTCTATCAGAAAATTTATAAGTTTGTTCAGCGAACGGTGAAAGACGCTGGATTTTGTTGCGTAAATTTTAAGAATAGTATATCGACCTTAATTTATTTACTAAACTGCAATCCAAATAATTTTTTTAAATTAAAAAGAAAATATATATTGTCTTTGCAAATTTTCACATTGATTGTATTAAAATATACATATTACGAATTTGGTTTAAGGACAACATATCAAGTACACGTCTTTTTACACCACACTGTGGAACAGTGTATTATAAATTTTGTCCTGTTGTCATATAAAAACACTAAATGGCTTTGCAGCATAAAGCTTTGACGTCGGCTTAATGCTATTTTGTTCCATACGACATTTTGTATGATCGGAGAAAAACGCAATTCATTGCTTGAGTAAAAACATGACTGAAGAGTTACACACTTTTGATTTCATAGGGTTCTCAACAGTGTTTGCCATTACATTAAAAAATATGCAAGTATCTCCACTTTTTTCTTAAAGGATACTGAATTCAACAGAGTATAACTTAAGAACGCGTTATCCGATTTCAACGATTTTAGTGTCATTGTAACTGGCCACACTCGTACTTCAAGCTACTAACTACTAACAATTTAAAAAAATATTGTGCTTGTCGAAGGACATTAAAAATCTAAAAAATTTTTTACTCCTTCAATATCTCGAAATGCACCAAACTTTTTTTCTTCATATTTTTTGTAGTTTTACCGTTAGATGTCCTTTACACGTGACATAAGTTTCACGATGGAGGTCATTTTGGTTTAAAAGATACAGATTTTTTACTGTTTTCTCCCACATATATTTCAGGATTTTTATATAAAACACATTGTAAATTCTTTCTATGTGAGCGGATTCAAATTATTATTTGTTATGAGAACGTATATCGGACCGTGGTAATAATAAAATCTGATTTATATTTTTAAAATTCTTAAGTCAGGATTACCTCAAAAGCAAACCTGGCTTAAAAAATATATTGGTTAGAAGGAATTACAAAGGTGTAACTTCGTGGAATATCCATAATAAGGTCACTTATTTAACATTTGACGTGAATAAGTTTACATGACCATACCTATTTGTTTGTCATTCTATATGTAGATAATGATAACAGCTCTCAAAAATGCCAATTTGAGAACTGTTTCACAGAGGATGATTGAAATGTATTTAATTTTCAAGACGGACGATAAAATGTGCTCAAACTGCAGATTTTTAGAAGAGCAAAAGCAACATAAAAATGTTGTTGAAATTTCCGGCAACAATTCTAAAATTGGCAGGTTTGCATTTTAAATGCTTTAACTCCAAGGGATTACAACATTATGTAGTTTTAAATCGACCCATATTTTTATACCCTACACCACACTGTGGTACAGGGTATTATAAGTTTGTTTCACGGCAGATGTTTGTAACACCTGAAAATAACACAGCTAGACCCACCTTAAAGTATACCGATCGACTCAGAATCACTAGCTGAGTCGATTTAACCATGCCTGTCCGTCCGTCCGTCCGTCCGTCTGTCGATGTAAAGTTGTTCGTCGACTACAGGTCACAATTTCACTCCGATCGTTCTGAAATTTTGCAGTTTAGAGTATTTCGCATCTGTTAAGATCCCTATTGAATTTCGTTGAAATCGGTTCAGATTTAGATATAGCTCCCATATATATCTTTCGTCCGATTTGGCCCTTTAGTCCTATAGAAGCTGTATTTTACATCCAATCGTTTTGAAATTTAGAATGCTAGAGTTTCTTGATCCATGAACCAACACTACCAAATTTGAAGAAAATCGGTTAAGATTTAGCTATAGTTCCCATATACAAGTTTCGTCCGATTTGGCCCTTTAGTCCTGTAGAAGCTGTATTTTACATCCAATCATTTTGAAATTTAGAATGGTAGAGTTTCTTGATCCATGAACCAACACTACCGAATTTGAAGAAAATAGCTTAAGATTTAGCTATAGCTCCCATATATATGTTTCGTCCGATTTGGCCCTTTAGTTCTATAGAAGCTGTATTTTACATCCAATCGTTTTGAAATTTAGAATGCTAGAGTTTCTTGATCCATGAACCAACATTGCCGAATTTGAAGAAAATCGGTTAAGATTTAGCTATAGCTCCCATATATATGTTTCGTCCGATTTTGCTCTTTAGCCCTGTAGAAGCTGTATTTTACATCCAATCATTTTGAAATTTAGACTGGTAGAGTTTCTTGATCCATGAACCAACACTACCGAATTTGAAGAAAATCGGTTAAGATTTAAATATAGCTCCCATATACATATATTTTTCGTCCGATTTGGCCCTTTAGTTCTATAGAAGCTATATTTTACATCCAATCGTTTTGAAATTTAGAATGGTAGAGCTTCTTGATCCATGAACCAACATTGCCGAATTTGAAGAATATCGGTTAAGATTTAGCTATAGCTCCAATATATATGTTTCATCCGATTTGGCTCTTTAGATCCAATCGTTTTAATACCCTACACCACACTGTGGTACAGGGTATTATTTAAGTATAAAATGTCCCAAAAGTAAATTTATGTAAACAATTTATACATGAATTACAAAATTTATATATCAGAGTTATTCAATATTACGAGAGTGGTGTAGGGTATTATATAGTCGGCCCCGCCCGACTTTAGCCTTTCCTTACTGGTTAATAGATAGTTTTACATCGATCTCTACAAAACGTTTTTTACACGAATACTTCTGAATTTTGTTTGATTAGAATGTCAGGCACATTGTCATTATCTACATATAGAATGACAAACAAATAGATATGGTCATATAGAGATATTCACGTCAAATGATTAATAAGTGCCCTTATTATGGATATTCCACGAAGTTACACCTTTGTAATTCCTTCTAAACAATATATTTTTTAAGCATTTGCTTTTGAGGCTTATAAGTAATCCTGACTTAAGACTTTCAAAAATCTAAATCAGATTGTATTATTACAACGATCCGATATACTCATAACAAATAATAATTTGATTCCGCTCACATAGAAAGAATTTACATTGTGTTCTATATAAAAATCCTGAAATATATCTGGGAGAAAACAGTAAAAAATCTGTATCTTTTAAACCAAAATGACCTCCATCGTGAAACTTATGTCACGTGTAAAGGACATTGAATTCAGTATCCTTTAAGAAAAAAGTAGAGATTCGACCAACTTCCGGACGCTGTAAAACAAGAACCATAATGAATATGGACTAAATATAGACATCTTACAAATTGTACACACTAGGAGATAGCGTGTACCAAATTTCATCTAAATCGGAGGGGGTCGTGTTAAAAAGTGGGTCGACTGCCGTTGGAATTACCCTATAATAAACAAGGTCTATCTCTTCTCCTTTTGAGTGTTACAAACAAATGCACAAAGTCATAATACCCTGTACCCCAGTGTGGTGTAGGGTAAAAAAACACGCAAGTACACATGCGGATATTTAGGCTATTCGCTGAAAACCTCTGCTTTGTAGGGCAACGTCAACCCCTTCGATTAAATACAGGGCTGAAATGTTTCATTTTTGCACTGTGTAAATGCGGCATTTTTTACAAAAGAAAACAAACGATCACGATTTACAAACGAAAACAAAATGCCTTTTGTGGGGCGAAAGGTAAGAAACATGTAGCAGTTTTTGGCTCAAAAACACACATGGTTTTGAATTCAATTATATGAAAATATTGCACAGAAAATTCAAGTAATCTAAACTAAATAATTTCTTTGAATCCAAAATACGATTAGCTTGAAATGTAGCAGTTTATGTTGCATACGTTCTTAAATTCTGAGAAACGAAAATTTACCATATCGGTAAATGTTTTGATATACATAGCTCTCCTACATACGTCGCTCTTAAATATATTTGTCTAAGCCTTATATTCCACATTTGTCAAATATTTTGGCTGAAACTACACATTTATTTTACATCCAATCATTTTGAAATTTAGAATGGTAGAGTTTCTTGATCCATGAACCAACACTACCGAATTTGAAGAAAATAGCTTAAGATTTAGCTATAGCTCCCATATATATGTTTCGTCCGATTTGGCCCTTTAGTTCTATAGAAGCTGTATTTTACATCCAATCGTTTTGAAATTTAGAATGCTAGAGTTTCTTGATCCATGAACCAACATTGCCGAATTTGAAGAAAATCGGTTAAGATTTAGCTATAGCTCCCATATATATGTTTCGTCCGATTTTGCTCTTTAGCCCTGTAGAAGCTGTATTTTACATCCAATCATTTTGAAATTTAGACTGGTAGAGTTTCTTGATCCATGAACCAACACTACCGAATTTGAAGAAAATCGGTTAAGATTTAAATATAGCTCCCATATACATATATTTTTCGTCCGATTTGGCCCTTTAGTTCTATAGAAGCTATATTTTACATCCAATCGTTTTGAAATTTAGAATGGTAGAGCTTCTTGATCCATGAACCAACATTGCCGAATTTGAAGAATATCGGTTAAGATTTAGCTATAGCTCCAATATATATGTTTCATCCGATTTGGCTCTTTAGATCCAATCGTTTTAATACCCTACACCACACTGTGGTACAGGGTATTATTTAAGTATAAAATGTCCCAAAAGTAAATTTATGTAAACAATTTATACATGAATTACAAAATTTATATATCAGAGTTATTCAATATTACGAGAGTGGTGTAGGGTATTATATAGTCGGCCCCGCCCGACTTTAGCCTTTCCTTACTGGTTAATAGATAGTTTTACATCGATCTCTACAAAACGTTTTTTACACGAATACTTCTGAATTTTGTTTGATTAGAATGTCAGGCACATTGTCATTATCTACATATAGAATGACAAACAAATAGATATGGTCATATAGAGATATTCACGTCAAATGATTAATAAGTGCCCTTATTATGGATATTCCACGAAGTTACACCTTTGTAATTCCTTCTAAACAATATATTTTTTAAGCATTTGCTTTTGAGGCTTATAAGTAATCCTGACTTAAGACTTTCAAAAATCTAAATCAGATTGTATTATTACAACGATCCGATATACTCATAACAAATAATAATTTGATTCCGCTCACATAGAAAGAATTTACATTGTGTTCTATATAAAAATCCTGAAATATATCTGGGAGAAAACAGTAAAAAATCTGTATCTTTTAAACCAAAATGACCTCCATCGTGAAACTTATGTCACGTGTAAAGGACATTGAATTCAGTATCCTTTAAGAAAAAAGTAGAGATTCGACCAACTTCCGGACGCTGTAAAACAAGAACCATAATGAATATGGACTAAATATAGACATCTTACAAATTGTACACACTAGGAGATAGCGTGTACCAAATTTCATCTAAATCGGAGGGGGTCGTGTTAAAAAGTGGGTCGACTGCCGTTGGAATTACCCTATAATAAACAAGGTCTATCTCTTCTCCTTTTGAGTGTTACAAACAAATGCACAAAGTCATAATACCCTGTACCCCAGTGTGGTGTAGGGTAAAAAAACACGCAAGTACACATGCGGATATTTAGGCTATTCGCTGAAAACCTCTGCTTTGTAGGGCAACGTCAACCCCTTCGATTAAATACAGGGCTGAAATGTTTCATTTTTGCACTGTGTAAATGCGGCATTTTTTACAAAAGAAAACAAACGATCACGATTTACAAACGAAAACAAAATGCCTTTTGTGGGGCGAAAGGTAAGAAACATGTAGCAGTTTTTGGCTCAAAAACACACATGGTTTTGAATTCAATTATATGAAAATATTGCACAGAAAATTCAAGTAATCTAAACTAAATAATTTCTTTGAATCCAAAATACGATTAGCTTGAAATGTAGCAGTTTATGTTGCATACGTTCTTAAATTCTGAGAAACGAAAATTTACCATATCGGTAAATGTTTTGATATACATAGCTCTCCTACATACGTCGCTCTTAAATATATTTGTCTAAGCCTTATATTCCACATTTGTCAAATATTTTGGCTGAAACTACACATTTACATTTTTTTGCACTTTATTCGTAATATAACAATTCTATTATACGAATACTTCTTCAATTCACAATAGGTCATCTAGACAAATTTTTTGTAGTTCTCTCATTGACAATTATTAGGATAAATTAGTGAGACGTGCGATGGACATTTAGGATTGTATGCATATTTACATACCTATACCCGTACGTATACATGTATACCCGTATATAACTCTATACATATGTATGTTTGAGTGTGTGTGTCTGTGCTGAAGAGGGCTTTTTGGCGATACGATCTCTGGTCGTCAGCTAAGTTAACGACAATTATCACCTAACGTTATCAGCATCAAAACGTTTTATGTGTGTCTCTAAATGAGCATTTTAAAATGCTATTGAATTGCGATGCGTTGCGCATTACGCCACAGCACTCCACGACGTCAGTCGGTGCAAGACCCCACGTTGTTATCTGCCCCATCTATTGTACACACACTGCACCAGCGATCGGCACCCCATTGTCCCATTAAATGCAGACAAACCGCAGTATAACGAATACCCAGTTAAACGAGAAATCCGATATAACACAGTGCGACAAAATAAACTCAAGTTGAAAAGCTAATGACGCGATATTATTTTTCCTGTAGGTCTTGTCGCGTAAAACAACATTTATAACAGGACTGTAGGAATTTTAAAAACTTTACACAGTGCACTATTTTGAGTATTTATATGCATTGTTGTTCACGATATTGGCTGTAAACTTTCTATACACAATAGTACATTTGTGTGGGAGGTACCAAAAGGGACGTGATAATAACGCCCATTTTTCGACTTAATGTAGGTACTAAAAAAACATAACACGGTACAAAATGTTAAGTATCGGTATGCCCTAGTATTAGATTTGTAAGCTGTTCACTTTTGGTGTAAAATAGTTCATTTGTGTGGGAGGTGCCAAAAGTGGATTGCCAATAACGCCCACTTTTCACTGGACCCTAGGTTATATAAGCATACACTTTTTGTGCTGTGTTCTTAATTGGCGTCCTCAGCCCACGGTCAACTGCGTATTTTCTGGGTACCAGCACACAACGGAGTGATTGCAAATTAACGGGCAATTGTTATACAAAGAACAATTATAGAAAAAGTGCTAAAAATCCACCTTGAGCAAAAAAATCGCATGGTCATTAAATTATTAACTGAGCGTGCTTGAGCTGGGAAATCTTGAACTGTGTTATACTAGTATACCAAATATCACAAAGTATACAGAAAATGCAAGTCTGTATCTTAAAATACTTATATGAGAGATCTTCGTAAATGACGTACTCGTATATGAAACGACTGAGAATTTATATTAGTGATCTTCGCACAACTCCAAACAAAGCCAAACAGACTTCTAAAATATAACTGCCACCAACTTCATTCATTTCTATGAAAATTGCCATAATTTGTATTTATCATCGGGCAGTGTGAACAAATGGAACCTAGTAAGATTGTGTGACATTTTACGTGTACCCTTAAACATTAAGGGTCTTATTCATAAAAATTTAATGAAGGTTTGAAGAACGCTTTAACACTGCTAAAGCGTTCCACAAACCTTCTTTAACGTTTTATGAATAAGGCCCTAATATTTTAATATCTTTTAGTGTTTTTTTTCAACAATTTTCGGGTTTTTTAAATTTCAAAAAGGCAATAAAAATCAATATTCATAGCTTCAAATACACGTCCTGACCAATCTTTATCGCTCTACTATCAAATTGGTGAACTTATTAACTGAATTCAAGTGGACATAACAACAAATATTTTTTTTAGAGTTAAAATTATCTATTTTGCACAATTTGCAAAAACTAGTTATAATGTTTTTCTAACTAAATATGTACATCGTTATGATTGGGTATTATCCGGAAAACCGCGTATTTCTAACTAAATTATTTATTTTATTTAGTTTTTTGTTCTCCTGTAATATTTTCAAAAAATGATGATTGACTCTTTTTCATTTCTTATGACGATATAGTATTTTGTGTTACGCTTTTTATTAATAAAGAAAATGTTTTTCAAGCTTTAATTTTCCTACTTTTTTATTATGCAGAAAAAAACGGTTCCACCGGTTTTTATTGTCGAAAAAACCGTCCACCGTATTTTTATAAAAAAAACGGTTTTTGATTACTCTAATTAAAATATCTTCCAGCGTACGAAGTTTGGATCACGGAGTTAAAAGACAACCCTGGCGAAGTCGGGTATTAAAATGCTATTTTAATATTTTTAGAACGCAGAGTAAAATATAGTCGGCTCTGTCCGACTTTCGCCTTTTCATTCTGGTTTTTGTTTCCTTACTCTTTCTTTCATTCTAATCACTTTTTAGACTTCGAATTTGTAAAATTAATAAATACATTTTAAATATGCATGTAACACAATTTTCACCAAAAATTTTAATGCCGATTTAACAAAGGCGAATGCTTTAATACCAAAAATTTTGCGGTTTTGCAATGTTTGTACAAATTTTTGATTTTGGTTTGTTCGCTTTGTGCCGACCACTGTACTAAATACAAATACTCTTACGCCGCTTGCATAAGACGTATGTATGTAATATAAATCGTCGAATGCAGTGTTCGGTTGCCGTCAACAGAGTTAGCATGCATCCATGTATTGCAACTGCTCTCAGTTGGTATTCGTTATTAACTGAGAGTGCAGCGCTCTGAATGCGTAACTGTGCCATTATTGCCCGATGACGGTGGCGCCCAATGTACGGCTGCATGCGTTCTCTAGCACATGTGCACAACTACGTGTGTGTGCGTGTGCTTGTGCAACCATGTGCAGTGATTATGCTGTGAGTGTGTGAGGGGCAGACATGGGGCTGGGAGAGATGCTTATCGCCCTGGTTGGTTTCCATTTTCAAATGTTTATGGGGAGAAATCTGGAGGTAAGAAAAAAGTGTCTTACGGCAAAATGATGACCCCGCACAAGCGTTAACTGTTGATTTGACAGGTGAGTCGCAGTGCTAACGCATATGAACAATTTTTTGTTTCGGCCCAAACACTTTTGTTGTCGTCGTTTTTGTGGTTTTATTTTCTGTTTGCTTTTGTTCTCGGCTAGCCACCAATGGCCACTTCTGTGCGTGCGAGTGTGCGTTCCTGTGCGAGCCCTTTGTTATGGTCGCTGGATGAATGGATGAAAAGCAACAGGTCCTTTGGTCTCATATTGAGTTTTATGGCCTAGACGGTGCCATTTGTTTGAAAATACACCATTGTTCTCCGATTACTCCTATTCCTTTTGTACGGGTATTGTTGGACCGGTGTCCCATCACTCAGGAAGGCTAGCAGACAGGCAGTCCGTCAGCCATTTGTACAGCGTTGATCCTAAACCATTCCAGAGTTTTGTACAATTTATCTCTTACATATATATTTGAAATTTCGTCTACCCTTGCCTCTCTTCTGGCCCTGATGGCCGTCATTAATGTCATTCAAGAAGCGATTTGCATTTTCAATGGAATCTTTGAATATCAAATTAACTTTTTATTGTCATCCAGATGGTGGCTAACGAATTGCTCTTCTCATTTTCAGGGCAGCCTAAACATTTCTAATGTGTTAATGACTTCGCTGATGGCTGACTGGCCTTTGTGGAAATACTGCTACTCGTACTTTGGTTCTGTGTGAATATATTTATATGCTCGAACATACATACTTATGAACATGTGTAGGTACAGAGAGCGTCACTCAAAATCGTTCGGATTCCAGTGGTAATTTTGAAAATAGCTTTTTGAGTCAGACCTAATGGATTTTGAAATTTCAAAGAATATTAATATGTAGTAGTAAACGTTGGTAGTACGAAATCGTCAATGGTAAGTACTTTATTAAAATATAGTGATATTTTGGCGAACTCATCTATTAGATCGGTTAAATTGGAAAAATTTAAGTGACCTTAAGATGAGCTATTGGCTTTATTTAGACTTACACAAAAATTCTAGCTTTAGAAATCTTTTTTAATTATAATATAAATATTTGGAAAAAATCGTAAACAACAAATTTGTTTTTGTGTCAACATATATTTTATTTGTGAAAGGCATTTCGCAAATATATTTTGTTGTAATATATTAACTATTTGGTCAAGGTTATCACATTTTTATCTTTGGTTATAGAGATTACTATAAACACATCATATCTTCCTAATTCACTAAGCTGAAATTTGGGGCAACGAAGTGGACCAGGTCCAACTAGTTATTTATATAATATATTGCAACAAAATATGTATATTTGCGAACTAACTTTCACAAATAATATATGAACTGACTTTTTCGAATTTTGATTTATTTTGATTAATTTTAATTTAATTATCAAATAATATATGAATCTTTTTCGAATCGTAGTTTTAATTTTTCATTGATTTCGAGTTATAGCTTGCACTTAAAAATTACATATGTAACATTAATTTTGTTATGTATATTAAGGGCGTCCCACGAAAAATTTGAGTTTTAAAATTGTTATTAAAAAAGACGGATAAATATTTTTCAATGATTTAGCCTTTATTGAAATGTCTCAACATTACGGGTCATTAATATGGCTGCCGCGGCTGGCCTTGTAGTAGCCCCCATGTTTTATCGCTCTCACGTAATGCACCCTGGGTAATGCCAAAAGATTGGTATTACTTAAAAAAAACTCCACTAACACCGGGGTGACCTCGGTGTATGGATTGCAGTCTGGGGTAATCGACTGTATTTGTACCGCGCTTTTCTGATACCTGCACGCCTCAGTAAGTTTCTGTTCAACCATGTCTTTCCACAGTACCGGGGGCAACGCTATGGTGGACATGTTTCTTCCATTGCAGTAAGGGGCTGCCATAGACTGACATTTAAAGGCTGCCTTTGCAGATAATCAGTCCTTGTCAGTTTTTTGGGAGCTATGACGAGATATACCTACCCTACCTTCCACACTGCATGAAATCCTTTAAACAAACAAAAACAGACACAACAATAACTAACCGATACGACTACTAATGAACTAACCAGACCACAAAAACTACGAGATCCCTTCTAGGGCGGCAACATTACCTGACCCTTCGCATGACTCTCAAGACCCTTGAGAGACTTGAGAAAGCCGACCCTACATCCCTGACCAACAAAAAGATAGAATCTCTAAAGTGGGCACGGAGTATTTTTGAAGAACATCCATACAGCAGCAACCTATTTAAAGTCTGCTTCTCGATCCAGTGGTAACGCTGTTCCCCTCGGACCTTCGCTGACGTTACTAAACTTACTACTGGCGGTCGCAAACAGGGGATAAGAAGACGGCAACATCCCCGGAGACAAGAGGAGTGGGATAAAGTTAAATTTTCTCTAATAAAAAATCTAAACGTCTTTCCAAGCCTTTCAATAGGAAGGAGGATATGCTAATTGGTCTGAAGTTTTGTGGCCTGGTATGTGATATCTTTCCCGCTTTGAGTATGAATACCTCTTTGGTATCCCTCCATAGATGTGTAATCTAAAACATACCGGCCTGATTGCTGCTTTCAAAATAAAAAAAACTTGAGTGGTTTCGCAAAAAAATGTAGAATTCCACAAATACAAATTATTATACGAGTGTAACTTATTTACATACTTTGGAAAAAACAGGATGTAATAATGACCTTCAGAAAACACCTTGCCACCTTCAACAATAATTTTGAAGCACTCTCTACAATCTTTAAAACGATATAGCAAACTTGAATTACTGAAATTATATTCTCCATTTGTTGCTGTTTCACAGGTGTGTATCGGAAAAAATGTTAAAATGTTGGTTATGGAGATATTTGAACTCTAAAATATGTGAAAATTTTAGAGTTCAAATATCTCCATAACCAAAATTTTAAAATTTTTTCCGATACACACCTGTGAAACAGCAACAAATGCAGAATATTTTTGGAAGTTTTGGAGTACATGCGAAGTATGGGTCAATTTTGTTCGTTCGGTTGGCATGGTCTCACATTTAGATTTAGTTTCCAAATATTTTTCAAATCAAACGTAAAAAGTTACCACGCGACACTCACTGTATGTGCCGTGGGAAGCTCACAACTAATTCTGATTGTCAGTTGCTCGTTGTCGCTCCCATTTCCATCATCGCTAGGCAATGAGACATGAAACCATCTCCCATTTATTTGTTTACGATTCGTTGATGGAGTGCTGCTGCCTCTCAACATAAATTGATTCCTTCCCATCTGTTTGGCGTTATTCTCCTCCAAGAAGTCGTCGGAGCAATAAAACACGATATTAAAGTTAAATGAAAATCAAATAAACAAGTTTATTTAGGACCCAGTTTCAAAATCATAAATACCTGGCCAATAAAACAGCGCATCAGGGAGAGATTTGGATATGATTGTTGTGCCTCTATGACAACACATCCAGAAATATATAGATACACGTGCACCCATTTATACATATATACAACACACACACGGGCAGTGAGTATCTTATCAAGTCATTTTGGAACCATCATGAAGTGTCAGTATTTCTAATTTGAACTCTATTAACTTCATAGTGATAAACAAATTTACAATATCTCATGTTTTCTACAGAGTAACGCAGGTTTAAATTGTTTATAACTTTTTTATTTATGCAATTATTATTATTTTTTTTAGTACAGTAATTGAAAGAAATTTTTTGGATTAGCTTTGACAAACTATATCCTATAAGCAGGGCTGTGGAGTCGAGACAAATCTACTCGACTCCGACTCCCGAAGTCGAATTTTTAAATCATTCGTCTCCGACTAAAATTTCAGAAATTATATTTCTACTAAGACGTGAGTTCATGTTATTGAAAATAATATAAAGCTTTGCTAAAAAAACACAAAAAATTAGGTATTCAATACCAGTAATTAAATAAAATTGTATTATTTATTTATCGACGCTTGACTTGCAAGTTACAACTAATATGACAATTCTTTCAACATGGAATCATGATACAATTTTCACCAATTATTTTCTTATGTTCGCTTCAGGCAACCAGTTTATTCGTTAGTTATATTCCGATTTGGTATCTAACCGCTATAGAAGGTACATTTTCTACTCAATCTGTATAAAATTGGACACTAAAGCTACGTACACACAGTTGTCAGATCTTACAATGTAATCAGATCTGTACAGTGATGTCAATGTACTGATAATGACAGATTGTTAGCAAAAGGTGAATTGTCAGTTCAGACGACTGAAAGAAAACCTTGCAATTTGATATATTTATCCCCTCACCTTAGAGAGGAGGGTATATATTATTTGCTACGAGCCAAAAGTGTAACACATCGAAGGAGTGACCTAAGACCCTAAGTATGTTCGGCGGATATTAGTTTTGTCTGTCTGTCTGCTGGCTGGTGCGACGATAACTCTCGAAAGGAGTAACCGATTGACTTGAAATTGGGTCCGTGGTAATATTTTATTCTATCTCCCGCTAAGCTCGAAGCTTAACCAAGATGGTCTGCTCCTTCTAGTACCTCCCCCACAAAGGGTTAACATTTAGTGAAATATTGATTATTTAATAACTTCTATGCTACTTATTTTAATCCTCTGAAATTCTACACACAGTATTAGGCTATTAGTCACAATTACCACGAGAAAAATGGACGAAGTTGCCACGCCCCTTTCGGTACCTCCCATACAAGTGGACAATTTTGTACCAAAAGTTAATAGCTTATAACTTTATTACCAGTGCATACAAAGACTTGAAATTGTGTACAGTGTAATGGTTTAATAGTACCTACAATACAGTGAAAATTTGCATTATTGCCACGCTCCTTTTGGTACCTCCCACACAAATGGACAATTTTGTACCAAAATTTACCAGCTTATAACTTTAATACCAGTGCATACAAATACTTGAAATTTTGTAAAGTGTAATGCTTTTATAGTACATAAAGTCCAGAGAAAAATGGGCGTTATTTTTTGTACCTTCCACACAAATGGACCTTCCACAAATGGACCATGTTACACCAAAAGTTAAAAGCTTATAACTTTAATACCAGTACATATAAATGCTTGAAATGCTGTACAGTGTAATGCTTTTATAGTACCAAGAGTCCAGAGAAAAGTCTCCGTTATTGGCACGCGCCATTTGGTACCTCCCACACAAATTGACCATTTTGTACCAAATGTAAACAACTTTTAACTTTAATACCAGAACATACTTTAAAGTTATTAAATGCAATTTAAATTTATAATAATTTAATTAAAACAATAAAAAATAATTTGCGAATATTTTTTTGGGACTCAAGGGGATTTATAAGTTGGTTTACCCGACTGAACTTTCTTACTTGTTACAATATATTTTGTAAATATTTACAGGCAGGGTTGCCAATAAAAATATGTTATAGACAGTGTTGCAAATAAAATGGTTTCTCTAACAATGTGGCCATTGTCAGATGCATAAACTTCGCACATCTTACAATGTCTTACAATTTACTGACGATGATATTTCTGACAACGACAGAAATATCATGGTGATCCGCTATTCTTTAACTTGGGAGCAAACCGCCTCAATTAGAGATTTCGATCTTGTTCTGTCCTGTGCTATTCGTACGGCATTATTGTAAGATCTGACAACAGTGTGTACGTAGCTTAAGAAGTGTTTGGAACCAATCACGCGTGTTTCAATCCACGAACTATCTGCCAAATTTTAGATAAACGGCCCACATTTATTTATAGCCCCGTACATATGTTATTCCTTCCGATTTTGCATGGAAGTATTACAAACGCCATATTTTTCAAACGTTAATTAAACACCCGAACATATACTGTTACAAACACAATATGCAAACATATTTGGTCACATACACATTTTTTTATGTGTCGTGAATTCCAAGTAGAATTGGCTTAGATTGCGTTACGGCTGAAGGAATATATCCAACCGATATTTGAGTGAGTGAGTGTGTATGTGTGAGTGAGTGAATCATTTCCACGCAAATCTAATTGAACATCGAGAAGAAAATTAAAAAGAAGCTTTAACGTATTTTTATGAGTTCCGTATTCCATATGTGCCAGTTGAAGTCCTGTCGCTTATGAAAAGTGACAATATGCGTGCGCACAGTGAATCGTTCCATTGAAAACGAACGAATTAAAAAAAATCGGTTTGTAACATGATATTAATGGAGCAATTTTTGTTTTAATTTTTTAAAACAACGTTTATATCATATTGTAAACGTTGGCAACGAGCTTTCCTTCAGCGTATATGTAAATTGCACACGTTTAAACCTGGGACCCAAATATGAAAATAATGCGAATCCATTTGGTACATCGCATTATGCAAAAACACTTTCTCTATATTCTCATTGTAATAGAACAGCTAAATCTCAAGTTGATTCATAATATGGCAATCCGTATAATAAAAATTTAAAAAACTTGTGGGTTGCTATTCAGGATTACCGACTTTCTGCAATGAATCTAATTGTCTAACATATCGCCTAAAAAAATCCTTACATTTCTACGACTTTTAATAAAGGGTTTTACAACAAGAGGTGTTATTTTGAATCACCCGGTATATCGGTAGCTGTCACTTTTGAAGCTTTTATTCTTTGACATTTGCCAATTAGAAACTACGTCATTACTAAAAATGGAACGATACACGATCATCGAACGATACAAAACGATCGAACAAAAAAACGATACGAACGATACAAAATCATCTTGACTGATGATACAAAATCATCTTGGTGGCTACGCCAACAAGCAAAATTTTCGCATCTGGTGCTCGGAAAACCCAAGAATTATTGTTGAGAAGCCTCTCTATCCTCAACGTGTGACTTTTTGGTGCGATTTATGGTCCGGCGGGGTCATTGGACCTTACTTTTTCGAAAATGAGGTTGGATCAACAGTTACGGTAAATATCGAGAGATGATTAATGATTTTTTATGGTCGGAGTTGGATGGTATTGATCTGGACAACGTTTACCTTCAACAAGACGGCACAAGCAACGAAACCATTGCTCTGTTACGGGAAAAGTTTCCGGACCGTGTTATCTCTCGAAGAGGTGATCACAATTGGCCACCGAGATCTTGTGATTTAACACCTTGCGACTTCTTCCTTTGGGGACAAGGGAAAGATAAGGTCTACGCCAACAGCCCAGCATCGATTCAAGACCTCAAAGATAAAATTCGTGAGGCTATCGAGGACATAGGTCAGCCACTTTGCGATTTGGTTATGGAAAATTTCATGAAAAGGATATGATCCTGTAAGCGTGGTCGTGGGTGCAGTCGTATGGGCCGACCACGCCCTCGTATGTGTGGGACCTTGCCTACTTTTAAAATATCTTGATTCACAGATATTCTGTTGAATGACAGATATTACGCAATGGATATTTCGTTTTCTTTCATTTGATGTGCATATTGATGTTATTAACATTTTAATTGGTATACAAAAATTAAATCGAAATTGTGAAAATGGCAAACGATCGCGAAATAAGGAAGTTAGTACATTATTTTCCTACTAGTGCCCTATGTCTTCAATTGTATACAGTTCCTTTTGTGGGAGTGAATAAAATGTTTTTGTTTTGTCTCAGTGTCCTTTATATATTATATAGGCTGTGGAATTCAAATAACTGTTATTCCTCAACGATTTAAGATAGAAGGCTCAAATTTTAAAACGTTTTATGTCAGTATGAGTTCTGTAACATGTATTTTTTTCTTATTTTTAAACACACAACTTTGAAGGATATTCAAGGATAAAAGTTTTAAAGGACATTTTTTATAGTATGCGTCCTTGGATTTTTTTTAAAAATTTATTAAATAGCGGGAATACTCCCCTTTCATTTGATATGCATACTTATCAATTCACATTGTAATAAATGCAAAGAAAAATAATTCAAAAATTTTATCCTTGAAATTTTAAAAGTCCTGTAAAAAGTACAAACGATCACGAAATAAAAAAACTGAGTATGCAGTTTTGCAACCTATGGTCTCTAGTTTCACTTGTAGATATTTTCGTTTATGGGTGACAAAAAAAGTTGACATTTGTCGCACGGTGTAATATATTGTATAGCAGGTCGTTTGGAATTGGAAACGAGGCGTATAGGCTAATTTTTGATATAGCACTCTTATAGAGTTCACTTCCAAATATGGTTTTTAAGTCACAAAACCACACTTTGTAAGCAATTGAAGTCAAACTCTGCAGTTTGTATCGGCAGTGATAATTCTCTTCTTTTAAATAAAATATTAATACGCTCATTTGAATGCAATAGAAATATTTATTTTGTAATTCCTTGAATCCGAATGTTTTAAATCAACAAAAGACATAACTGTCATATTAATACGAATGTACGAGCAACTTTGCGAAAATATCCTTCTCTGTTTATACGTACATTCAAATTGCCAATTTTAAATATTCAAACATAAGTAAATAAATTATGAGTCCCATGATTTTATTGCAGCCTTCGATTGGGTATTTTATAAAATATGATCGTTTTGTAAGCGTTTCAACTGGAACTTTGCTCCGCGACTTGAACGTAAGAAAAAGATATATCTTGCAACTTATAAGTTGAAATTAATTATTTCAAAGACGGATTTCCAATTCATAACAAAAGGCTTTCCACGTTTTTTTATAAACCTTACATAGGGAAGGGAGTGTAAAATAATTTACTTTTGGCCAAAGTAATGATTGATCTTAAACTGAAGCATACTGAACTAGTAAAGAAGGTTAAACGTCAAGCGAGAAATAATAAAAGGGCGTTCATGGACAATCTTTCGTCTGAAGCTGAAACAGCAGCACATAGAGGAAATCTAAAAACTGTACTCGATACTATAAGAAAATTCTGAGGCAATCTACAATCACCCAACGTTCCGATAAATAAAAAATTTGGTAATGTACTTACCTCTATAGGAGACCAGACCAACAGGTGGAAAAAACATTTCCAAGAGGTTTTAAACAATAATAACCCGCAAACTACATTCAGCGGCCATGCTAACATATCCCTACTTGTAATACCTACTGATATACCGAATTTACATGAAATTACAACCGCGATAGAATAAAGAATGGAAAGGCACCGGGAGTAGATAATATACCTGCTGAAATCTACAAAACAAATACACAAACCATTGCTAACATTAAGTATCCATTATTAAAATCGATCTGGGAGACATAATCTATCCCAGAAGCAATATATGGAATGCTTTCTATGCTGAAGGAGTACCCATCAAAATAATAATGTTAATAAAAGCACAATACGATAACTGCCGAAGAGCAAGTGAGCCATTTGTAACAGTAAGCGGTATTAAACAGGGTTGTATTTTATACCTTTAGCTACTTATAACGACGCTTTATGATGTTATATCGGCTTCAACCGGTGCGTCTAGAGGCATACAATGGCCTACGAATCAACGCAATGTAAACCAAATGTATAAATGTATTCATATATACAATGCTTGTGTCAAATCTATTGTCCTTTTTGGTTGTGAAACCTGGCGCGTAAATAAAAACATCGAACGTAAAATGAGAACGTTCACGAACAGATGTTTGAGAAACATCTTAACACTATGGTGGCTCCGAGTAATTACCAACCCCCAACTTCTTGAACCAGCTGATCAGAAAGACATTCACATACACATTAAAAAGAGAAAATACATGTGGTTATGTAATACCCTTCGAAAATCAACAAATGATCAGGAGGCGTGGCAGACCTGCGAACGAAAACCAGTCACTCACTTTCGTCAGGAATTTGGTTTCACTAAGGTTCGTTCGTTCATTCGCCGGGCCTTTCGACAATGACGTTAGCAATTTACCAATTGGAAAAAATGTAATTGCCAGACAAATAATTTCACAACTTCCGGTCTAAAAAAGCAAAAATCGACCTTACAAAATACACCTCTGTATCCATTACACTAGCGGTGGCCAAAAATCAACCCTGGGTGGGTCAGTTGAGCTGATCCAACACTCTCATTTCTTTCTCTCTCTCTCTCTCTCTCTCTCACGTCTCTCTCATTGTGCACTGATGCATTTTTTCCATCTCAGCGAGCTGCCAATGTTGACTTCTTTTTATTTTATTTTTTATTACTGTTCAATTTTGTTACCATAATTATATTGATATCTACTTATTTTTTGCTTTTAATACCGTTTTTTTGTCATTGTTCCTATCAGTCGACAAATAAAATAAAGTGACTCGATCTGACATTTGTGTTCGCCCAGATGACAACAACTTTACAAAAAAGCACACATTTGTATATGGTCAACCTTAGAAAATACACCTCTGTATCCTTTATACTAGCGGTGGCCAAAAATCAACCCTGGGTGGGTCAGCTGAGCTGATCCAACACTCTCATTTCTTTCTCTCTCTCTCTCACGTCTCTCTCATTGTGCACTGATGAATTTGTTTCCATCTTAGTCTAGATTCACACTTGCAATTTTTTTCTGCAATTCTCTTTTGAAGTTGCATTTGCGTTCAGACAACGTATTATGTTTCGACAATGTTATTTTCGTCGTTCATTAAAATTTATTAAATTTAATAAATTTCATTAAAATGTATGTCGCACAAGTTTACATATGTTGAACCGAGCACATAACTACGAATATTAAATAAAAAGGAATGCGGAAATGTCAAAAAAAAATCACCACTTCACAGCGAAAGAAAACACAAAACGCATTGCAAAAAAAATTGCGAGTACGGAAGATTTTTTCTCCCCCCTCACCGACTGCGTCCCTCTCCCACAAACACTGCAATTCAGCACAAAAAAATTGCATGTGTGAATCCAGACTTAGCGAGCTGCCAATGTTGACTTCTTTATGCTTAAATATGTAAACATATGTATACAATTTTATTATTATTTAATTGTTTTTTACCATAATAATATTAATATCTACTTATTTTTTGCTTTTAATAACGTATTTTTGTCACTGTTCCTATCAGTCGACAAACAAAATAACGTGACTCGATCTGACATTTGTGTTCGCCCAGATGACAGCAAAGAGAGATGGAAAAACCAAAATTTACACTGAAATGATTACGTTTTCGTACGAGTTTATTTTCGTGCAACTTGTCGTTGTAATGGTAGTTAGTGAAACCCAAATCAGCTTTTTGTCGTCTGGCAGGCGAACGAACGCAAAATTTTAACTTACAGAAACAGGCTGTAAGTTACAGAAACAGGCTGTTAGCATATTTTAGAATGGAGGTATCGATATGAAATACACGAATTAATCTGTCAATTTGTATGGGAGGTACCAGAGGGGGTTTAACAAATACTTCTATTTTCCTCTAAATAGTAGATACTTTAAATATTTATATAAAGGGGCGTGCTAATTACGCCCACTTTTCACTGGACTATGGGTACTATAAAAGCATTGTACTGTACAAAATTTCAAGTATTTGCATGAAGCGATATTATTATTATAAGCAGTTTACTTTTGGAGCAAAATGGAGAGGTACCAAAAGGGGCGCGGTAAGTAATATTATGTGTAGAATTTCAGAGGATTCAAATAAGTAGTAAGAATTCACTAAATATTAACACTTTGTGGGGGAGGTACTGGAAGGAGTGGACCAATATGGCCCATCTTCGAACTTAGCCGGAGATAGAAAAAAATATTACCGTATACCAAATTTAAAGTCAATCGGTTACTCCTTTCGACAGACGGACGGACGGACATTTCACATTCGACCTAAAAAGACCTAAAACGGATATCCGCCGAACATACTTAGGGTCTTATGTCACTCCTTCGATGTGTTACACTTTCGGCCCGTAGCAAATGATATATACCCTCGTATCACTAAAGTGAGGGTATAACAAAGTTGGAAGTTCTACGACGACAGGACAGTGGTGAAAAATGCTTTGAATATTGCCAGTGCAATGGGTTTGCCACAGACAACAATAGGATAAATAATAGAAATTGGAGATAAAATTCGTTCAAGAAACAAAGATTAATTTGTATTTATGTATTTTGGCAATGCTGCAATACCTTAATTTAAAGACAAGTTTTCTGGCTTTCAGATGCTCAAAGAGTAAATTTTTTTAATAAATGTTATATGTTAGTAAAATTTAATTAAAACTTAAATGGTATAATCTTTGTAAATATAAATTGCATTGATGGGTTGACAGAAAGTGATGAATTGGAAAAAACTAACTAAAATTCGAATAAATCAGCAAAGTTTTAAAAATCTTTTTTAAAAAAAATATATTCGGAAAACTTCTCAAACAATAACTTTGTTTGTGTGTAAACACATATTTTATTTGTGAGAGTCAGTTTTCAAATAAATTATGTTGTACTATATTAATATATGCGCTTCAAACAAAATTTCTTAATTTTCAAATAAAATTTATTTGTTAACAAATATATAATATTTAAAAAAATCGTTTCCAATTATATTTTCATTCAGTTCAAACATATCAAAAATTACGATTTTCCCCCGTGTACTTCCTGTTGATAATGTATACAGCCATACGATTAATTTAAACGATTTAATCGAGAACATTGACATTGTTTTGTTGCCTTCAAATACGATGTCTCTTATCCAGGCCATGGGTCAGGGTGTTATTGCCGCGTTTAAAAAATATTATCTACGTCGCAGTTTTAATGAACTGTTTGATGCAATTGACCACAAGCAACAACCCAGCAAAAACTCTCATTACCAAGTAACCTGGCGGGTAAGTGAAATTCAAAAGAAATAATGACTTACCATTTAGCCACCCTTCAGATTATTTTTACATGGAGGAAAGTACTTCCATGCAAGCATACGAAGAGCTAACAAATAACTACTTACCCCCACGCTTACGAAGATCCAACATATAAGTAGTTATTATTGTTTTAATTATTATTTTAATAAGGGGTTAAATAACACCTTACCAGTAATGATTGTCATAACCATTTACTTATCATATATAATTAAATACGACGAGACATATTTTTTACTCGGAATATTCCCATCAAAAACATGGTAAGTACGTGTCATTGTATATTGCATTAGCATGTAAGACATGTCATTACCCTCTGCATTACATGTAGTCGACAAATAATGACTTACTTATATTGACATACATAGATATGTATTTGTAAGTCAATTTAAGATGGGTATTGTAAACTATGCAACAACAACTGTTTTTATTGAAGAAAAGATGATTAGATTAGAAAATACAAATTGGCGTTGTCGTATATTTTATAATACCCGACATAAAATAACTTACAAATAAGTACATATTTATGTCAATATAAGAAAGTCATTATTTCTTGACTACATGTAATGCAGGGGGTAATGATATGTCATTACCTGGTAATGTAAGTGGTAATGACATGTACTTACCAAGTTTTTGCTGGGAAATAGTATAACATATGGACGCTGTTCTACAATTTTGGAAAAATTACAAAATTAAACAAGGAGTGGACAACATAGACCGGAGCGGATACTGTTGATTTCATAAACCTAGAAGATGAACCACAAACAACCTCAGAGCCCTCTGCGCTTACAGATCGATCCAACCAAGATAGAGTACCTGAAAATGAATCGGAAGAAGACGCTGGAGAAGACAGTAAAGAAATTCCATTAGGAAAATTTTGACTACATTAAGGCAGTGTATATTTTTGAAAAATTTTGATGGAAATGATGAAAGAGCGACATACATACACACGCAGAATATAACATGTTTCCCTCAGAAGCGGATCAATTCCTTCTTTAAACCTACTTCATTATAAACACCTACAAGAAAATGGGAAGCAATTCAGTACATCGAATTCCGACTCTGAATATAAACCGGAATGTAATATTCAGAAAAAAATGTTTCCACTTCAGAAGCTTTTTTTACATCCAATCATTTTGATTGTAGGGTTAATAATTTATACTCCAAAATTACATTTTGGTAAGTTGTTTAGAAGAATTTCATTAAACGCGAAAACATTTTTATACCTATGACTTGGAAGTACTTATAATGTTATTGTTTTGGAGTACTTCTTTTATTTTTTGCTGGGAAATAACTATTGAATTCAAATTGAGATTCCCGTGAGGATAATAGCGTGTTCAACAAAATAAAAAAACATACCTATATCTTATCGGTTTTAACGTAAGGGGTATAAATAACTTACAAAATGTGTATGTTTCAATGAATATTGTTCTTTAGAAAAATTTTGCATTTCGATTTCCGGAATGAGATCGATGCACTGTGATTTGTTGAGATTTACCGTAATTTCACATGTTTCACTTTTCGAATGCGACTTGTCTGTCTGTCCGTCTTTTCGGACACGCGTCAAATATACCCCCACAAGGACGTACCATATACACATATATGAATGTACAGACGAACGCTGTACGAACACGAGGCTTAATGCCAAAATCGTGCGATGTGTGAAATGAATGCTGGAACAGCATTTTCCACATGAAAATGCATTGTTCAATTTCCGTTTCGGTCAATTTCCGTTACGCATACCAACAATGAAGTCTGTGAAGACTTCCAAATGATTTATTACATCATCGTCGACATCAGACAGGATACATGGACAGACGGATATGTACGAGTATGTATACCATATACATACATATATATGATATGTACGGAGGTGGACGTTGCAGACGGTTCCTACCGAAAATTGGTTTTTTTTGTTTTATAGTATGTCAACATTTGAAGGGCTCTAGCGCAAAGTACGCGTAACCTCTAGAAATTCGGATTTAATTCTATAAATTAAGCCATTCATTCTCTACTACATTTGGAAACAAATAATCTCTGAGCATGGCACGGTAACTATCGCCATTGACAGTAACGGCAGATCCTTCCTCGTTTTCGAAAAAAACGGACCAATGATGCCGCACCAAAGAGTCACTCGTTGAGGATGCATTGGCTTCCATGACGGCAGTTTTGCTTATTAACATAACCACCGAGGTGGAAATAAGAATCATCTGAAACGATTTTTGATTTTTTTTTCGACTCTCCATTTTTGAAGTAAGTTTCTAACATTTCCCAATTTTTTTCAAGCGTTAACTTAACCATTTTCTCAACCGCAAACCTTGTACTAAATATTTGACACATCGGGGATGTCATTGAAGATGTCAAAGTTCAAATAAGCCGTAGTTCAAAAGGCTAAAAAGTTCAAAAAAGTACGATTTATTTAAGTATAAAATAAGATACAGTTGAATGTGAGACCGATATGGTATGGAATGGTATATTTAATTACCATAATTTCTTTTAAAATTATTTAATTATAACCTACACCACACTGTGGTACAAAATGAGAACGATCAAAAATCTCTCAACTATTTGAATATCAGTTTAGAACCAGATATCTTATATATATGAATGTACTTCGATTTAGCTTATACCCTCTATAGAAGATATAAATTCCTTTCGATATTCATGAAATTTGGTAAAGAGTATCTTATTTTAACAGTTAATATCTGTGTGAACAATATCGGTTCAAATTTACATATAGCCCCAGATACTCGCATGTTCCTTCCGATTTAGCATATAAGCTCCATGGAAGTCATATTTTGGAAGAATGTGTTTCCGTGTTTTACTTCAGATCATTATTAAGTTTGGCAGAGTAGTTTATAGAATCATGAACACTGCGAAATTTGATAAAAAATGGATACCATTCAGATAAAGGCCAAATTTAAATATAGAATTTTGCATCTAAAATAGCTGTCAAACACGATTGACAAAAATAAATACAGCAACAAGAGAACTACTTCAAAGGTTAAATAGATGAATACAGTACGTTCTGTTTAATACAATGTGGGTTACGCCTTTTGTGCTTTATCAAAAACGAGTACTTGATGTTACGTCTTTTTTTCTTCAATAAAATCGTGATTTTTGGACGATAAACTAATTTTCATTTTTTGAGGGCATTTCAGTTTTTATCGCAATCCAATGTACTACAATTCCACAATTTAACATATTTCGAAAAAAATCAGCATACTTTGAAATTACTTTATGTTATTTTAATCGACTATGAAATGATTAATCGACCTAGTGGACTGAAACGAAATTTGGTTGATGAAAAAGTCGACTAGCTTCCAGAACCATTCACTAATTCTGATATAGCCCCCATATAAATATATATTTTTTCCCTTTAGCACTATAGAAGCAGTATTTTACATATAATTGGTACCTCCCACACAAATGGACCTTTTTGTACCAAAAGTTAACAGCTTTTAACTTTAATACTAGTGCAAATAAATATTTGAAATTTTGTACAGTGTAATGCTTTTATAGTACCTAGAGCCCACAGAAAAGTGTGCGTTATTGGCACGACCCTTTTGGTACCTCCAACACAAATGGACCATTTTGTACCAAAACAGCTTTTTACTTTAATACCAGTACATACTTTAAAGCTATTAAATGCAATTTAAAGTGATAATAATTTAATTTAAAAAATTTACGACTATTTTTTGGGACTCAAGGTGAGGGGATTCATAAGTCGGTTTACCCGACTGAACTTTCTTACTTGTTAACACAAAATTTGATGCAAATTCTTTGATCCATTTTATCCACAGCAGAAAATCGCCGAACAAGCTGAACACGTCTAACTGTCTCTCACAAACAAACTAAACTAAAGACAAACAAACATAACTAATAACATACATATGTTCGAGACAAGTGTGGCAACATAAAACCAGTAAGGAAAGACAGAAAGTCGGGCGGGGCCGACTATATAATACCCTACACCTACCTACCAATGCGAAAATGGGCATTGCGATAAGAATTTGGCAGTGTTCATACATGTAATAAGCAAACTCTCTCTGCCGATTTTCGTACTGATCGGATATGAAACACGGTTTCTACAGCGCTTTCATGTCAAATCGGGTGTAACATATATATTGGGACTATGTTAAAATCTGAACCGATTGGCAGTGTTCATACATGTAAAAGGAAAACTCTCTCTGTTAAATTTCGTACGGATCGGATATAAAACACGATTTCTACAGCGCTTAAATGTTAAATCGGGTGAAACATATATATGGTGGCTATATCTAAATCTGAACCGATTTTCCCCGAATTTGGCAGTGTTTATTCATGTAATAAGAGAACTCTCTCTGTTAAATTTCGTACTGAACTGCCAATGACCAAAAGGACCAGTGAATGCAGAACGATGTATACCTGCAAAATCAATGTTTTTGCGGTCGATGATCGAAAAATCTATTTTTAGTATTGAGTCCATAAGAAAGATTCAAGAATGGCCTATTAATCCCCCCGCAGATGAGAAGTTTTACACCAACTCAAATTCGAGGGTGCCATCAAACATCAGACATCACATCAATTGTCTTTCGATTCGTTTTGAAGAGATTCAATTACGACTGGGAGATATCACAATAGCAAAATACATACATAATAAACACACAAACAATGCTATTCCTCCTTCTACATACATTGTTTGACCTTTTCACCCCGAAATGATTTACAATCATTGTCATCGTCTGATGTCGTTCGCTGATAAACCCGGGACATATCATTCCTCGTATGTGGAAGGTGCATTGTACAAACAAACAGACATATGTGCATAAGCACGTCCTACAAACTACGAGTATAAAGGCCGGAGGGTATCTCCTGGGAAATTTCGGCATTTGTATGTATGTTTTTTCACAGGGGTGGGTGGTGCAATGGTGCAATAAAACTACACTTGGTCGTAGTAGTCTCTTTTTATGTCCTTGCTAACGATGAGAATTTAGAAATCCTCAGATATACTACAGCGTCTGTGTGAGTGTGTGTGTGTGTGTGTATGGGTGCTTGCATCAGTATCGCCATTGCCAACAGCGACGCTCAGTCAATAAATGGTATGCGATGCGCCTATTCAAGTTAAATAGGCTGCAGATTTTAATGAAGTGTTCACATTGGAGTGCATCTATTTATGGTCGTGCCTCATGTACGCAGACAGACGGACGGATATTCGCATAATGTCTGTGTTTGGCTTTGCGCTTGAATATGAATACACTGTGTAACGAAGGTCTACATATGATATACATGCGTACATATTTATGTATGCAAATCTACAGATTCTCATTGGTGGATGTGATTTTCAAAGCAGGATAGATCGACACTTTTTCAAACTGATCCCCATCGATTTTAGTTAGATTTGGTATATACGCAGTAGAGCGGCCTAAATAAAAGTTGCCAACGTGCAAGGTTTATATGAAAATTGTGTTTGTTTTATGTAGTACATATTAGTGATTGTATTGGAATATTTGCTAATTGTACCATAATGATCAAGTAATTATACCAAATGTACCAAGATTGTACCAAATTGGCAAAAGCTGCTTGTTTTTCGATTTTTATACCATCCACCCTAGGATGGGGATATTCATTCTCCCATCACCTTAGAGAGGAGGGTATATATCATTTGCTACTGTAGGTGTGTGGGTACAAGAATGTCATTGAAAAATAAAAGTTTGCATCACTTCCTAATCAAAAGCTAAATCCAAAATGATGCTTGGATGATCCAATTGTAATTGAGAAAACTGATTTTCTGTGTGGCTTTTTGGAGTGTTGTACTTGTCATTTGTCCAATAATATTACATGAAGGATTTTTTAGGCAATTGTGTAAAACATCCTTCCGATTCAATACATCATACTCTAAATAATTTGTTCCTGGACACATTGAAGAACTTATCCATTTAATTTAAACTTTATTGAATATAGAACATTGAAATTCTCCGAAATTCTCAAAACTCTTCCTTGGAAAAGAGAAGTTCTTGTCGTGAATTCGGAATGATAAAACAAAGATAAACGGTAAAAGATAAAAGATTATTAGCTGAACATTGTAACTCAAAATCAATGAAAGATTTAAGTTAATATTCGATAGTCTGAAACGTTATGAAAATCCTTTTCAAATAAAACACATTTGCAGATACTCCGAAACAATTTTTTTGTTTATGTGTAAACAATTGTTTTTGTATCTAAATTTTTTTGGAAATCGAGATTATGCATACATACATATTCTGACAGAGTAATGTAAAATACATCTTTTCTGAAAAAATCAGGTCGCTATGCCCATAAATAAAAATTTTATAGACAGTTTAAAAAAGCCCTAACTCATATTAAAAAAATCATAAAAGATTTCCACTTTGAGTATGTATATTTTATAGGTTTGGCTGATTCACTTGCTGATAAATTGTTTATGGATCATTAGATCTTTGACGCTTTTTAAGCAACTTATCTCTATACATATATATAAAAAACGTAAAAAAATCTTTGTAATGGCATCACGCAAGAACTACTGGACCGATTTTAAAAATGCTTATATTACGTAAAAATTTCTTGTCCACAGATGGTTTTTATAAAATTAAAAAGTGCGCGGAATCAAAATTGGGCGGAGTCAAAAGTGAGTTCGGCATTATTTAAAATTTTAATATCTCAAGAAGTATTGATCGCAGAAGATCAAAATTTGGTACATACGTTCTTCGAGCTATTATCTAAAACCTCAACAAAAATGGACGGGACCGGATAAGTGGTTGTGGCAAAAGTGGTCGTAAATAATTGGAAAAAAAAACTATTGGTCATAGAAGAATAAAATTTGGATAGATAGTTATTGCGGTTAATATTAGTAATTTCAACAAAAGATGGCAGGACTGAATAAGAGAATCTCAGAAACCAGTTATCGCATATGGTTCATGAAAAATAAATAAGTGGGAGCGGTCAAAAGACATTTTGTATATACTGTAGCGGAATTATTATTGAAAACTTGGCAAAAAATAGGCGGGATCGGATTTGTGCGTGTGGCAAAAGTGGGAATAGCAATATTTAATGTTCAATATCTCGGAAACTATTGACCACAGAAAATTTATGTTTGGATTGTTATTGGAGTCAATCTTAGTAATTTCACCAAAAGTTGTCGTGTTAAGATTAGTGATCCATTTACCAGAAGCGTTACGATAGGGACAAGTGTTCTTGGTTCATATCATACAAAATTAATAACTATAATCGAATAGCCAGGTGAATGTGGTATCGACAATATTTAAATTTGCTGTTCGTTATTATGATAACAATGTGAGTTCCTCCGTCAAATAATGGGTTAGATCGGATCGGTGTAGATACATATATATATATATATACATATGCATCGGTTCGGTTTGTAGGTGAATGAATATAACAACTAAATCGTCTTGTTATCTTTTATTATTACTTCGAGAGTTAATTTTTAAGAGTAGTGACATTACTAAATTGAAACTGTGTATAACGAGGTGCCTTTACAAATTTACAGAACTGTTATTAGCTAAAATTTGGCTGAATGGCAGCAATTAAATTGCCTGGATGAAATTCATTAGACGTACTACAATAGTATAATACCACAGTAAGGGTCAACAAAACTATTTGACTAAAAATTATTTTAAAGGGAATGCTGCGACAAACCGCGAAGATAAATAAAGGGTAACCAAAATGCTTTATTATATATGTTCGCACGCAAGTATACATACAAAACCGTATATTTTTAACATTTTCGCATAATATAATTTGTCTTTATTTTCTACAATTTTCATTGAGTCCTTTTAATTTTTTTCTGGTTGTGTTATTGATCATACAGCCTGAATTATTTTCTGGATTGTGATTTTCACCTGTAATTAAAGAAATCGAGGATTCCCGGAATTTTCATTTGTTCCACACGAAGTGAATTTGGTATTGAGATTTTTTCTGAATGGACGACGTAAATCGTAAAATAGAAAAGAATAATGAAAGGTATATTTGGGCTCATCTCAAAATGTTCTTTGATAACCATGTTCGTCGCAGTAATGCAAAAGAAGTGCATAAAGGATAATTTCTACCTTTGCTGAAGCCATTCGAAAGGATTTTCTTCATCTGAATGTTTTATGGGGAGAAATAGCAATTTCGAAGAAAAAATAAGACCACCTTCAAGATCTATTAAAAATCTTGCCTGTTCATTTCATTAATATTTTCTCACAATGTATTTCAAAAAATAAATAATAATAAAGCCCTAAGTTTCATAACTTTTTAAAAAATTAAAAATTATTATTTTCCGTCTCTTTTAATGTATGTTGATTTTTAAATCAATGTTTTTCAAAACAAAAACCCACTTTTTTAAAGTTTTTTCAGTTTTGTCCTGTTCCTGTAAAGTAACAAAAAAATGAGATACTGCCTTAATATATATAGAGATCGATATATTTTATTTGAGAAAATGAGTTCCTACATACGAATTGTTGTGCTATATTAATATGTGCGATTCAAATAAATGGTATTGATTTTCGAATATACATTTATGTGTACCAAAATATATAATATATAAAAGTTTCCCTCCCAAATCTATTTTATTTCCATTCAAACATATCACAAATCGTGACTTTTCTCCGTGTGCAATTTATTTCAAATTGCGATCGATGTTAATGCCTTGTTACTGAACATTTTGTTTTTGGTTAATCCAATAAAAATGTTAAAATAAATCAGTTGTATATAGTGCTACAAACTTTTGCACAAAAGTGTAGGCATTCCCTTTCAGCGATTTGGGCATGTATAAGTGTATGTGAAATCGTAGAGTGTTTTGTGTGATACAAAACACAAAACTCAGTGTTTCCAAAATTCATTGTCTGTCTTGTGCCAATGGGGAATTGTTATTGTTGTTATTCCCAATGCGTTACTGCTGTTTAAGCACCATCTGACAATATGGTAACATAGCCACTCGTCCTCAACTCCGTCCGTCCTTCCACCAGAGATACCAGTTCCTATTGCTCTTTTGTTACTTAACTGTTTCTGTGTCTATCGGCAAATGCAGTTCTCATTCCCTCCCCCTGAAAAACATCCGATCACAAAATGAGATTCTGTTGTCAAGCCATACATTTGATAGTTAAAATTGGAAATGACTGCACCACTCTACATACAGACTAGTACGAGTGTGTTTGTATCTATCTGTTTGAATCTCTCAGGGGCGTAAATGTGAAGGCCTGACAATTGAAGGCCTTGTATGAGGCCTAATCAAACCTTACAATAAACCCTTCTGGAAGTTCATAGTTATAATTGTATAAAGTGTATGTACTCATTCCCACTACCCTACATCAACAATCCCGTTTAAGGTGCTTTCAAATGTAAGGCAAGTGCGTATGTGCGTTGTTAAATTTCTCCGATTCCCATATGTGATCAGATACTTTATAGTTGATCCTGTGAATTATACGAGTCCCGTGGGTCTCTCTTGGGAAGGTCTTCTATAACACATTAGTTTGTTCATAAGTGTAAAGCCATGGGGTATCCCATTACACCATGTGAAATAAGAAAATATGTACGTAAAGGGACATACAGGCCTTGTCTCTCCCAAAAAAAAGGGCCGCTTTACGCTGATGTGTGTACATATCTGTACTCATATGCATATACAGTTAATCTCAAAAGTTTTGTCACTGTCATGTTTAACCCTCAAGACCGTGACAGTGTTCGCTTTTTGGGATCCAGTGCTGAATTAACAAATATGTTCCCCTCAGAATTGTGAAAACTTTGTTTTAGACAGTCCCACTTGACATTTTGATGTGTTCCCCAACACATTGTGACATGTCCATCGTGGGATATGGTCAATCAATTTTGAGAAATCAACAAACCAACTCCGAAAATTATTTTTGCAATTTCTCTGTTTTTTTAAATTTAAAAAAAAACGAAATTTATAATAAAGCGGCCGACTTAAATTTTTTTACCGCTGTTTTTTTTTTGTCTAAAAATTTACATATATAAGTAGGTAAAAAAATAGGCTTCATACGATAACTTTTTACGATTTGGCCTGTTAGCGGGTTAACATTTATTTTGGGAATGTAATTCTTTAATGCTTTGCCACACTCTGGGCAGATATTATTAATTAAATTATTATTGCCTCGACATAATCTTGCAATCGAAGTGCAGGCCATATTTATGGTCCGATCAAGACTAAATATGGCACATAAAATAGGTTCAGATATGCAAATGACACCATATGCATATTTTGATTTGACATCTAAGCGCTATGGAAGCATATTTTATATATGATTTTAAATAGAGGAGATTTTTGATGCAACGTTAAATCCACTTGATGTCTATGCAGTTTAAAAAATTTAACTTGCATTTTTCTTTTTGCATTAATGTTGCTTCATATTTAATGAACATGAATGCACGTCGACTTAACAAGATTTCATTCTGTTTTAATTTTGGTGTCATCGTAACATTTAAATTTAATATCATTTTAACAACATTATAGCCAAAACAATTTAATATGAAATCATTTAGAATCATTGTTTAATATATTTTAAATCGTGTCAAATCAACGTGGAAATGGGAAACTTGTCCAAAAAACGTATCTTATCTAACAATAAAATAGTTAAATAATTAGAATTACAAAATAGTATTGATAATTTGGGTAGTAAATTTGTCGAATATTCTTATTTTTCGTGTAAAACAAAATGTGCTTCAATCCTGCTCTTACACGGACGATAATCCATATGTTTGATATGTTTGAATTAGAATAACATATATTTGGAACAGAAATTTTAGAATATTATATAATCTGAATAAATACATTTTATTTGAAAATCAATACAATTTATTTGGAGCACATATTTTAATATATTAAAACAAGATATATTTGCAAAGTAATTTTCTCAAATAATATACTCGTATGTCTTTAAATACAAATAAAATTATCGTTTAGGAATTTCTCCAAGAACGTGATAAATTGGAATATGAGACTTCATGGCCACTGAAAATATAAATAAATATGTACCCAAAAAAGTTTTTGTATATATATAATATTCTTGAATACTTAAGAAAGGACAAATCAAAAGATAATGCAAAAAATACAGCAACAAAATATTACACCAACAGCAAGAAAAGGACAAAAAATTTACATATATAACGTAAAAAATGTATCCATAATTGCAAATACGTGCTGCCACATCCTCCAGAGTCTCCCGACCTTAACCCAATTGAACATCTATAGGCAGTCCTGCAATATATTACAAGGCAACATTCCATAACGTCTGTCTTTAGAAGTTTGAGAAAAAAATATTCTAAGTTGGAGTAATCGTTTTTAATTGATTTACAATTTGACGCACTTTCACTTACTAACAGATTAGTCTTAACTAATCTTTAAGTAATGCTGACTGTTGGATCGATGTTGGCGGGAGGTACCGAAGTGTTCTTACTTGTTAGAAGTCCATCATTTTAACTTTTCCCGAACTACATTTGTTCGAATAGAGACCACTGTTCGTATTCTCCATATATAGATAAACTGTTGAAAATTGAAGCTCTATCTCTTATAAACGTTGCGTGTGCCAAAACTTATTTTATTAACTGTATGTATGTAATGATTCCCTTTTATTATTTTCTGCTGATATCACACAAATGTTCACATTTCAAGTTTATTATTTAATGATGTTGTAGAAGAGCCAGGACTAGTGAATAAGCTACCACCCATAGACCAAGGATGGGGGGAAGGGCCGGGTGTATGCATGGTCGTCCATAGTGTCCTGGTTCTAAATCCATTCAACGAAATGTGGCATTTGGAAGTTTCGTCCGTGGAATGAGTCGATTATGATTTGTATCTCTAAACATGCACAAATTACATGCTTATGTATCTATCATGCCCACACAGTATGTATGTACATACTACACATCCATTTATATATATAAGTATGTGTATTTGTTGGAATGTACTTACAAAAAGCCCTCCTTCTACATCCATCACCCAATCGTCGGATTTTCAAACCAATTCCGATACGAAAAGTCGAGATGTGCAATTTGGCTCTGTCGAAATATGAAATTATTTGTGATATTTGATGTTATTTTGTTTATAAGTGCAACGTGTTTTTGTATAAATTTTACCAATTTCAAAAGCATATTCTAAATGCCGTCAGTCTGCACGGACAGACAGATATACATACAGGAAAATTTAAAAAATTGAATTATAATGCAATTTGCCAATTTCATAAGAATCAAACTTTTACAAACACAATAATGTCCATGTTTTCTAGATAAATTACATAAATACGAACGCAAACTTAATCAATAAAAGCGGCAGATATATTGAGTGCTGGGAAAGATAAGAGGTTTCCATTCGAGAATATTAAGTACAGAATCGTGGCATCAAATGAGTACTCGATATATTGTAATTCTATTATCGATACCTTTATTTCAAAGGTATATTTTTATATACAATGATAAATTACGATACTATCTCTATTTCGGGATTGAAGGGAGGACAAAAATAATTTGGCACACCACGAACAGGGGCATGTCACAGACTTTCGAAATTGATTCCGTGCGGAATTCCGAAGTAAAAATCAGAAACTGTGCGAATACATTATTTTTTTATAAAATTATATATATCAAGTGCACATCGAAATTTAAAGTGGTTTCATCCTGAACTAAAATTCTTAAAATAATATATGTACTTGAATGTTAAAATAATGTGATTATTGCCACACGGGAAAAAATTACCGTTACGATTACTATAAAAATATAATTATCGTTGTTTAAAATCCTGAACCTTATGATAATATTACCCATAATCCAAATTGTTTGCAAATTCATTGAATTTCATTGAATTAAAAAAACATTAATTCGTTGGCATTAATGTTTTTTTAATTCAAGTGAAAATTATTAATTTATCCGTATATAAAAATGGATGTGTGTCACGTATGGACTGCTAAAATGACTCAACCGATTTTGATGACATTTTCATAGAATCTTCAGATTATGCTAGCGGGTGACATAGGCTATATTAGTTCTTGATTGAGAGGGCGTGGCCCGGCCCATATAAGCCAAATTGGAGTTATTATTTGTTGAGTGATTCTTACTGTCCGTACCTACGAATGGACTAACGAGATTCCTACTGTCCATATACTTCATATAGTTCCCATATATTCCCAGGGAACTGGACAGTGGACAGTGGTCACCAGTCCTAGATTTTCTGGAGTGTAACTGGTAGTATCTTTGGCTACGCAGTCTGACCAGAGTACTTAATCTAGTACAAAAGGAGTTAGGAAAGCCCTCGAGACGCAAGTTCTGGCCTGACTATTGGTGATGATTCTATTGGGTGCAACGTGGTGGCTGTGGTTGAAACCAAAATCGCTGGGAGAGAACATTTTTGGATGTGGAGTTACAAACCAACCGGGCGCCAAGACCCTTCGGATGGCAAGGAGTTTTAGATGTGCTCCGCTCCTAACCAAGGAGGCGGGCAAAAGTGTCCAGAAACAAGGAATTGTTTGGTACTCATGCTCATTGTGCGTGGGTCGTTGGTCGACGCATGTATTCACCAGGTGTTTAGATCACGGTGGGGTTAAGCCTAACGGCAGGAACTCACATACATCCAGAATACCTACTGTCCATATACTTCCATGATTGGGACTGGACCGTGATCCCAGATGGGCTACCAGTGGGCTTTTTGGGGTCCAACTGGAAGTAGCTGGACTTCAAAATATTAGAGGCGATTATAATTTGCTGATGCTAATGGAAGCTCAGGAATAAATAGTGGATGGCTACCGATTGCCGGCATAAAATCAATCGAGGTGAAAGTGAAACTGCTTGTGATTTATCGAAGGCAAATATATTCAGAAAATGGAACGTTAAGTCGGAAGATTTTTCTGTGTGGCTTTGGATCCGTGACTTGCGGGATGTCCACTTCCTGCGGATCGAAAGGTCACATGGCATTCCTTAACGGGAGACCGCGGACTGTATTATGGACCAACCATGATTGGTACTTGGAAGACAACATTACAAGTGTTATTTGTGAAACATTTGGAAAAAGTTTGCCACAAATGCACTTTCAGAATTAACCACCTGAATCGTGTCCAACATTTGTATGAATACACGGGGCAAACTCGCCTTTTTTGATATGTTTGAATAGAAAGAAAATATATTTGGAACACAAATTTTTAAATATTATATATTTCTTAGCAAATAAATTTTATTTTAAAATTAATAAAATATATTTGGAACACATATATTAATATATTACAACAAATTATATTTGCAAACTAATATTCTCAAATAAAATATGTGTTTAAATACAAATAAAATTATTATTTAGGAATTTTTCCAAATATATTTTATTTAAAAAATATTTCCAAAATTTTTGCTGAATTTTTCATATTTCAGTTTCAATTTTTCTTGGGTTTCGAATAGTACCTTCCAGTTATGATACCATATGCAGCATTACCTCCTGTTTTAAATCAATCTTTTCAAATTTCTGAGTATTCCAATCCTTCATTAGTTGTCAATCCTCTAAGTACTTTATATTGATCCAAGATTATATGATTTCAATTATTATTTTTTACAAACATTAACAATTTCTAAAAATTTAACTTTGAATAACTACAAAATTTGACACAATTTATGTATTTTATGAATACTTAAATGCAAATAAATATTTGTTTCGGAAATAATGGTCCCAAATAAAAACATATTGGAATGTAAACAAATATTTGTGTAGAACAACTTCTTCCCAAATACACAATTTTTGTGTGTACCAAATATTACATGCTTAGAGTCTACCCCAAACACATATATGTTTCAAGCCGAATATGTTTGGGACAATATACTACAGACGCGATTTTTTTCAGCGTGTAATAATATTTAAGTAAACAAATATTAGATTATATACATATTTCATCCAACAGTTCAAATTGCGCGCGTTTTATTCAGTTTTAAACGCTTAAAAACACCCTTACATTTGATTTATTTTAATATGGGAATCAGTACACGGGGCAAAATCGCATTTTTTGATATGTTTGAATCGAAAGAAAATATATTTGGAACACAAATTTTTAAATATTTTATTTTTCTTAGCAAATACATTTTATTTGAAAATAAATAAAATATATTTGGAACGCATATATTAATATATTACAACAAATTATATTTGCAAACTAAATTTCTCAAATAAAATATGTGTTTAAATACAAATAAAATTATTATTTAGGAATTTTTCCAAATATATTTTATTTAAGAAAGATTTCCAAAACTTTTGCTGAATTTTTGAAATATCAGATTCAATTTTTCCTTTATTTCGAATTGTACCTCCCAGTTATGATACCATATGCAGCATTACCTTCTGTTTTAAATTAATCATTTAAAATTTCTGAGTATTCCAAGCCATCAATAGTTGTCAATTCTCTAAGTACTTTATATTGACCCAAGATTATATGATTTCAATTATTATTTTTTTTACGAACATTAAAAATTTCTAAAAATTTAACTTTGAATTACTGAAAAATTTGACACAATTTAGGTATTTTATGAATATTTAAATGCAAATAAATATTTGTTTCACAAATAGCAGTCACATTGGGATGTAAACAAATATTTGTTTAGAACAACATCTTCCCAAATACACAATTTTTGTATGTACCAAATATTACATGCTTAGAGTCTACCCTAAACATATATATGTTTCAAGCCGAATATGTTTGGGACAATATACTACAGAAGCGATTTTTTTTTCAGCGTGTATAGCTTGTTGAGTAATGTTTAACTAAATCGAAAATAATTAATTAACAAATATAAAGAAGAAGTTGATGCTAGGACGAAACATATATGTATATGGGAGCTATAGTTAAATCTTAACCGATTTTCTTCAAATTCGGTAGTGTTGGTTCATGGATCAAGAAACTCTACCATTCTAAATTTCAAAACGATTGGATGTAAAATACAGCTTCTATAGAACTAAAGGGCCAAATCGGACGAAACATATATATGGGAGCTATAGCTAAATCTTAACCGATTTTCTTCAAATTCGGTAGTGTTGGTTCATGGATCAAGAAACTCTACCATTCTAAATTTCAAAATGATTGGATGTAAAATACAGCTTCTACAGGGCTAAGGAGCAAAATCGGACGAATCATATATATGGGAGCTATAGCTAAATCTTAACCGATTTTCTTCAAATTCGGCAATGTTGGTTCATGGATCAAGAAGCTCTACCATTCTAAATTTCAAAACGATTGGATGTAAAATATAGCTTCTATAGAACTAAAGGGCCAAATCGGACGAAACATATATGTATATGGGAGCTATAGTTAAATCTTAACCGATTTTCTTCAAATTCGGTAGTGTTGGTTCATGGATCAAGAAACTCTACCATTCTAAATTTCAAAACGATTGGATGTAAAATACAGCTTCTATAGAACTAAAGGGCCAAATCGGACGAAACATATATGTATAAGGGAGCTATAGTTAAATCTTAACCGATTTTCTTCAAATTCGGTAGTGTTGGTTCATGGATCAAGAAACTCTACCATTCTAAATTTCAAAGTGATTGGATGTAAAATACAGCTTCTACAGGACTAAAGGGCCAAATCGGACGAAACTTATATACGTGAGCTATAGCTAAATCTTAACCTATTTTCCTCAAATTTGGTAGTGTTAGTTCATGGATCAAGAAACTCTACCATTCTAAATTTCAAAACGATTGGATGTAAAACACAGCTTCTATAGGACTAAAGGGCCAAATCGGACGAAACATATATATGGGAGCTATAGCTAAATCTTAACCGATTTTCTTCAAATTCGATAGTGTTGGTTCATGGATCAAGAAACTCTACCATTCTAAATTTCAAAACGATCGAATGTAAAATACAGCTTCTATAGGACTAAAGGGCCAAATCGGACGAAAGATATATATGTGAGCTATAGCTAAATCTTAACCTATTTTCCTCAAATTTGGTAGTGTTAGTTCATGGATCAAGAAACTCTACCATTCTAAATTTCAAAACGATTGGATGTAAAACACAGCTTCTATAGGACTAAAGGGCCAAATCGGACCAAAGATATATATGGGAGCTATATCTAAATCTGAACCGATTTCAACCAAATTCAATAGGGGCCTTTACAGCTGCGAAATACTCTAAACTGCAAAATTTCAGAACGATCGGAGTGAAATTGCGACCTGTAGTCGACGAACAACTTGACATGGACAGACGACGGACAGACATGGTTAAATCGACTCAGCTAGTGATTCTGAGTCGATCAGTATACAACCCTCTGATAAAAATATGAATTGCATATATTCCGCTGTCTAGTTATGAGCTATTCAATTTGGTATAATTTGACAATTTTGTGTGGTAGGTACAAAAAGGGGCGTGGTGGTAACGCTTTTCACAGGACTATTGGTTCTTTCAACTTTTTGTACAAAACTGTACCTTTGTGAGGGAGGTACCAAAAGGGGCATGGCAATAACGCCCATTTTGGACAGTAGGCGCTATAAAACCATTATCCTGTACACAATTTCAAGTATTTGTATGCTCTTTTATTAATGTTAAGCTGTTTTTTTTTTGTACAAAATTGTTCCTTTGTGTGGGAGGTACCAAAATGGGTGGGGCCACTTCGCCCATTTTTCTTAAGTTGATGGCGACAGATAAACTATTAATATGTGTGGAACTACAGAGAATTCGGATAGGTAGTATAGAAGTTATTAGAGATTTAATATTTCACTAAATTTTGGCGTGTTTTACTCTACATTCTGGCAAAATAGTCACCATCGACACGCCTAATGATACTATCATTTTTTTTTGCACTTTGAAGAAACTTCAAAATGAAAATTCATACTACGAGTACCAACAGATATAACTGCTAAAGGAGATACTGTACCAGGGATGGAAAATTCGATTTATCCAAAAGTACTAAAATGGTACTTTTTAAATTGAAAAGGTAAAGGGTCCGCAATCTAACGTTTTTTTCAACTAGTGCATATTTCGTGAATGGTAACGCTCATGTCTGATTTGACAGATAACTAGTTTTATCCTTCCGCTGAACGAATATGGTTGTGTATACGCTTGAACAACGCTGGGAAATATGCCGAAGAAGAAGATGCCGATTTTGCCAAAAAAATCATCTTTTCAGATGAAACTCAATTTGATCTTGGCGGGTATGTAAACAAGCAAAATTGTCGTATTTGGGGCACAGAAAACCCGCACGCATACATTGAAAAGCCGATACATCCAAAACGAATCACTGTTTGGTGCGGATTTTGGTCCAGAAGCATAATTGGGCCATTTTTCTTCGAAAATGAGCAAGGAGTGGCCGTTACAGTCAATGGCGATCGTTATCGGGCCATGTTGAACGAATTTTTGTTCACAAAAATTGAAGAGGAGGATATTGGCAACATTTGGTTTCAACAGGACGGCGCTACGTGCCACACAGCCGAAGCTACACTCGATGTTTTGCGCCCTGTTTTTGAAGATCGCATTATCAGCCGCAGAGCTGATGTCGTTTGGCCACCTCGGAGCTGCGATTTGACACCGTTGGACTACTATTTGTGGGGTGCCCCCAAAGATAAGTGTTACGCCGACAAGCCAGAGACAATTGACGCTTTAAAGGACAATATTCGTGAAGCCATTGCTGAAATACAGCTGCACACAATCGATAATGTGCTTCAAAATTGGACCGATCGTGTAGGCTACTGCATGGCCAGCCGAGGCAGCCATTTGAATGAAATTATTTTCGATTATTAACCGGAAGGATTGTACTTTCAAATAAAAAATAAAATTTGAGAAAATATTCAGTAGTTTTTTTATAGCATTTTCAAAAAAAAACATTAAGGAAAGGCAGAAAGTCGGGCGGGGACGACTATATAATACCTCCCTACCTCCCTAACAATGCCAAAAGGTCATTGCGATAATAATTTGTAATAAGTGGTGAATGGGTAGGAACATATTATCTAATTCTGAACCGATAATCGCTAAATTAAGCAATATTCGTTCCTAAATTGAGAAACATCTTTCTGGACAATTTTAATGGCCGGAAGTAAGGTACAACTTCTATAGCGCTTTGAAACCAAATCAGGAGGAACATACATATATATGGAGGTTATATATAAATCTGAACCGATTTCCCCTGAATACTCATTCACGTAAAAAGACCTCTTTCTGTCGAATTCCGTACTGATCGCATATAAAATACAGTCTCCGTGCTTACATAGCAAATCGGGGGTAACATATATATGGGGGCTATATCTAAATCTGAACCGATTTTGACCAATTTCAATAGGGCTCGTCCTTGGGCCCAAAATGAGCACTGTGCTAAATTTCATCACAATCGGACCATAAATACGACCTGCACTTTGATTACAAGAATACATGGGCAGACGGAAAGACAGTCGGACACGGCTAAATCGACTCAAAAATTGATTCTATGACGATCGGTATAATAAACTATGGTTCTATTTCTTCTCTTTTTGGGCGTTACAAACAAATGCACAAAGTCATAATACCCTGTGGTGTAGGGTATAAAAAGTTATTTGGCGGACCCTTTATTTTTTCTTTTATAATATTTATTTATTTAATGCAAATATAATTGAATTGATAACCAATGGAAAATATTTAAACACATATCGTCATCAGAAACAAGAAAAATGGAAATTAAGTTTTAATGGCATCAAAATACACATCCTGACAAATTTTTAGTAGCCTACTATCAGATATGGCGAATTTATAAACGAAATTCAAAAGGGCATAAAAATAAATTATATCTTTTTTATACCCTACACCACACTGTGGTGGGTATTATAACTTTGTGCATTTGTTTGTAACACCCAAAAGGAGAAGAAATAGACCCATCGTTTATTATACCGATCGACTTAGAATCACTTTCTGAGTCGATTTAGCTATGTCCGTCTGTCCGTCTGTCTGTCTGTCCGTCTGTGCATGTATTCTTGTAATCAAAGTACAGGTCGCAATTATGGCCCGATCTCGACGAAACTTTACACATATCTTTTTTTGGCCCAAGGACGATCCCTATTGAATTTGGTTAAAATCGGTTCAGATTTAGATATAGCCCCCATATATACATTACCCCCGATTTGACATATAAGCGCTGTAAAAATGTTATTTTATATCCGATCAGTGCGAAATTCGGCAAAGAGAGGTTTCTTATTACATGAAGGAATACTGCTAAATTCGGAGAAAATCGATTCAGATTCAGATATAGCCCCCATATATATGTTACCCCCGATTTGACATGTAAGCGCTGTAAAAACTGTATTTTATATCCGATCAGTGCAAAATTTGGCAGAAAGAGGTTTCTTATTACATGAAGGAATGCTGCTAAATTCGGAGAAAATCGGTTCAGATTTAGATATAGCCCCCATATATACGTTACCCCCGATTTGACTTGTAAGCGCTGTAAAAATGTTATTTTATATCCGATCAGTATGAAATTCGGCAGAAAGAGGTTTCTTATTATATGAATGAACACTGTTAAATTTGGAAGAAATCGGTTCAGATTTAGATATAGCCCCCATATATACGTTACCCCCGATTTGACATGTAGGCGCTGTAGAGACTGTATTTTATATGCGATCAGTACGAAATTCGACAGAAGGAGGTCTTTTTACATGAATGAGTATTCAGGAAGATCGGTTCAGATTTATATTGATTGTTCCTACTGATTTGGTATCAAACCGCTATAGAAGTTGTATTTTACTTCCGATCATTAAAATTTTCCAGAAAGATGTTTCTCAATTTAGGAACGAATATTGCTTAATTTAGCGATTATCGTTTTAGAATTAGATAATATGTTTCTACCCATTTACCAATTATTCCATATTATTATGGCAGTTACCCTTATCGAATTGTTATGGAGGTGTAGGGTATTATATAGTCGGCCCCGCCCGACTTTCTGCCTTTCCTTACTGGTTTATAGTTAAAAATGGCCATTTCACGCAATTTTCACAAACAAGTTAAAAATCATGTTTATGTGAATTTAAATATGCATAATAATGTTTAAGTATTATCCTAAAACCCCGTTTTTCTAACGACAACTTTTTTTATTTTATTTAGTTTTTTGTTTCTCCTGTAAAATTTTCAAATATGATGATAGGCCCTTTCTCGGTTCTAATGACGACATATGACACGATTTTGCTCCATAACTATAAAAACGTATGTAATAACGTGTCGTTAAAAATACATTCAATTATAGCAAATCTCTAAAATCATTTCATAAAATTATGAAGTTATCAAATGCCTATTCTGAAAGAAAACTTCAAATTCGCAAAAATTCCAATAACTTCTTTAAAATGCGTATTGTTCTGATTTAAACAAAACACATTTTCAGAAAATAAATGAATGAAAAATATATATCCTACACCTACCGCACAATGTCGGTGTACGAGTATATTTTTTTAAACTTTAAAAATTTACTTCGATATAAATTTAACTTCTTTTTTTCTTTTGATTATTATTGAAATAAAAAAGGGATTCTGTAAGGAGTCACTTCTGCAAAATAAATAGATAGAATAAAATGGTACTGAAATGGCGGTGGGGGTACTTCGGTACTTCTGGAAGTGGAAAAGTACTAAAGTACTGACTTTTCCATCCCTGTACTGTACTCACATGGATATATTGTATATAAATACATATGTATGTATATTAGGGCGGGTCGATTTAAAAATCGCCCATTGCTCAGTGAAAATCGTATTCTAGGGATCAAAATAAGAAACTTTGCGAAGGAACAATACCTCTAAAACGAATTCTGATGTCCCGGAAAAAATCCCACTTTGACCCATTTAGAGTGCTCCAATCGAGTCCAAATGTATGGAACCCCCAGGGGGTTCCAGGGGGTGTGCCACTGGCATGGGTGGGTCGGGCCTCCAATTCCAAAAATCGACCCGGCCTAATGTATATCCTCCCTCGCATTACAGACGCTAGAGCGGGAGGGGTGGTTTAACCTTAGGTTACATTTTGGTAATTTATTGTCTTTGCCTGATTCATTGCTAGGCACATCCGCACTCCGTCTTTGAATTCATCTCCTTTGACAAGTCGTAATACCCGAATATTTGCAAGAAACATTCACACACTCTTATGAACTTAACATCTTGTGTTTTGTGTTTATTTGTCCACCATCCAACATGCAACATGCACATGCCGCATATGAATGTTTTCATTGTCGTTTGCATCATCCAGTCTTAATATACTCGTACATATGTATGTGAATATACATAAGAGTGGGCACTAAAATAACCATGAAAAAGGTTAAATTGACGTGTAATTGATGTGAAGCACAACTAAAGTGAATTTAACTAAATGACAAATATTAAAAAATTTCATTATTCTTGAAAATAAGGAAATTGGTTCGAATTGAAAACCTTTACTATAGATAGAATATTTCTATTGTTTTAAAGATCACTTCAAAAAAAATCAATTTAAAACAAACAAAACCTTTGAACAACGATTCCTGAAATTTAGTGTTGTCATGACAAAAAGGGACGTGGCCCCGTCCATTGACTAATTTTTATACCCTCCCTTTAATTTGACGAGGGTATATATAATTTGCTACGAAAAAAGTTTAACACATCGAAGGAGTGACCTAAGACCCCAAGTATGTTCGGCGGAAATCCGTTTTGGGCCATTTTAAGTCGAATGAGCAATGTCCGTCCGTCTGTCTGTCGGTCTGTCTGCTGGCTGGTGCGCACGATAACTCTCGAAAGAAGTAACATATTGACAAATTTGGTACATGGTAATATTTTTTTCTATCTCCGACTAAGTTCGAAGATGGGCCATATTGGTCCACTCCTTCTAGTACCTCCTCCACAAAGGAAATATTGAATCTTTAGTAACTGCTATACTACTTATTCGAATCTTCTGAAATTCCACACATCGTACTAGTTTATTAGTCGCTATCCCCTTTGGTACCTTCCACACAAATGCACCATTTTGCACCAAAAGTTAACAGCTTATAACATTAAAACCAGCGTATACAAATACTTGGAATTTTGTACAGTGTAATGCTTTTATAGTGCCTACAGTCCAGTGAAAAATGGGGTTATTTCCACGCCCCTTTTGGTACCTCCCACACAAAGGTACCATTTACCACCAAAAGTTATCCGGTTATAACATTAATACTAGTGTATAAAAATACTTGAAATTGTGTACAGTGTAATGCTTTTATAGTGTCTATAGCCCTGTGAAAAATGGACGTTATTGTCACGCTCCTTTTTGTACCTCCCACACAAAAGTACCATTTTGCACAAAAAGTTAAGAGCTTACAGCGTACATTTTGCACAGTGTAAGATTTTGAAGTGCGTATAGCCCTATAAAAAATGGGTGTTATCATCACGCCCCTTTTTGTACCTCCCACACAAAATGGCCAAATTATACCAAAATTTAATATCTTATAACGTTAATATACCGGTGCACATAAACGTGGAGAAATAACGGCTTATACATATTTAAAAAAAACATTTACTGCCGAAAACAGTATTTTTTGAACAAGGGTTCTAAATAACATAATCTCTTGGCATAACTACGTCCTACAGGTTAGCCGATACCTGTAGCGTTTTCCAGGCAAAGATCTTTGCTATACTGCAAGCTCGGGCAAGATGATCACATAACAGTCTATGTTGACAGTCAGGCTGCTGTGAAGGCGCTGAAGTCAACCACTATTAAGTCAAATGTGGTTAATGAGTGCCGTTTGGAACAACAGCAATTGGCAAAATCAAACTGTGCTGGGTCCCCGGACACTGTGATATCGCGGGGAACGAGAAGGCTGACGAACTCGCGTGAAATTGATCAACGATGGACATTGCAAGGGTTGAGCCATCACTATGTCCCCCCTTATGCGAATTTTTCAGTAACATAGAGTGTTTCTACAAAGACCTGACTGTCAAATCACTAAATCTCTATGGCCAGCCATAGAGAAATCTAGGACTAAAAATCTTCTTAACCTCACAAAGAGGGACATTCGTTTAATGCTAGGCACGCTGACTGGCCACTGTAATGTTAGATCTTTAACATCAAAGTGACAGAGTGATTCTGCCGACTACTGTCGACTTTGTGAGGATGAGGAGGAACTGGAAACAATCGAACACCTTCTCTGTCAATGTCCTACTCTATCAAGAGGAAGACATCGCTACCTAGGTGATTACGCGATACAAAATCTGGAATCTCTATCATCCCACGATATTGATAGAATCATGGGCTTCATAGGTTGCTTGAGGTTGGTTTGACATCAACTCATCTAAACATATCCTAAAAAGCCATCTCTCCTCTCTCTTATATATACTCATCGACCTCTCCCTGTTCTTTTACTCATCTTCTCAGGACGAACACAATGGACCAAATGGTCTCCGAGTGAAGTGGTGCACGCCAGCAATGGTTGTGTGCCGCGCGTCCTTAACCTAACCTAATAACATACACACACGTAGTTTGTGTGTACACAAATGTTGACGACTACAAAGGGCTGTTATTGCCATTTTAATTTGTTTTTATTTGTAACTTTTTATATCTCCTGATGATGTTCTTAGATTATGAACGAAATATTAAGTTAAAAAAGGAAAAATAAAAAAAAGATAAAATAACAAAAATTCCTATGGCATTGAGCTTGATTATCAAACCAACGATTACACAGTGCGACAGTCCAAAAACCAAAAGCCGCGATACAATTTTTCTTGTAGGTCTTGGCGAGTAGAACAACGTTTGTTCTACGAAATTTGCCGGACACCCCCAAAATCCGGATTTACGGCCTTTTTTAACTTGGACGCCTATAACTTTGTTAAGTATTAACCGATTTTCAATCTCTAAAATAATTTGGAAAGAAGAGAATTAGACCTTTCGAACGATGTATATTTTGTTTATTTGAAGCTGTAGGAATATAGGTTTATTTGTCCAACAAACTCATTTTTTACATTTTTGTCCACCATTTTGTAGTTTATGCAATGTGTTTACCAATTATATTGTGAGATAACCGTACGATTAATTAATTTGCATATATAGTATATTTTATAAGGAAAACCAGTAAGGAAAGACAGAAAGTCGGGCGGGGCCGACTATATAATACCCTACACCTACCTACCAATGCGAAAATTGACATTGCGATAAGAATTTGGCAGTTTTCATACATGTAATAAGCAAACTCTCTCTGCCGATTTTCGTACTGATCGGATATAAAACACGGTTTCTACAGCGCTTACATGTCAAATCGGGTGTAACATATATATTGGGACTATGTTAAAATCTGAACCGATTTTTTCCGAATTTGGCAGTGTTCATACATGTAATAAGAAAACTGTCTCTGTTAAATTTCGTACTGATCGGATATAAAACATGATTTCTACAGCGCTTAAATGTTAAATCGGGTGAAACATATATATGGGGGCTATATCTAAATCTGAACCAATTTTCCCCGAATTTGGCAGTGTTCACACATGTAATAAGAAAACTCTCTCTGTTAAATTTCGTACTGATCGGATATAAAACACGATTTCTACAGCGCTTAAATGTTAAATCGGGTCAAACATATATATGGTGGCTATATCTAAATCTGAACCGAATTTGGCAGTGTTTATTCATGTAATAAGAGAACTCTCTCTGTTAAATTTCGTACTGATCGGATATAAAACACGATTTCTACAGCGCTTAAATGTTAAATCGGGTCAAATAATAATAAAACTCTCTCTGCCGAATTTCATAAAGATCGGATGTAAAATATGGTTTCTACGGCGCTTGCATGTCAAATCGGGTGAAACATATATATGGGGACTATATCCAAATCTGAAGCGATTTTAACCAATTTCAATAGGGATCGTCCTTGGGCCAAAAAAGAGCACTATGCTAAATTTCATCACAATCGGACCATAAATACGACCTGCACTTTGATTACAAGAATACATGGACGGAGAGACAGACGGACAGACAGACAGACGGACAGACAGACAGACGGACAGACAGACGGACATGGCTAAATCGACTCAGAACGTGATTCTGAGTCGATCGGTATAATAAACAATGGGTCTATCTCTTCTCCTTTTAGGTGTTACAAAGAAATGCACAAAGTCATAATACCCTGTACCACAGTGTGGTGTAGGGTATAAAAATACAAGCAGTCCCCTAAAAATCCGTTTGCAATTGAAGGAGTTATTAAAGTTAAATGTGTACATAAATACTTGTTTTGACGATGATGACGAGATAAAAATAAAACGCTCAAGCAGACATTAGGCGTGTTTTCGTTACACCATAAGTGCTTAATTTGTATGGGGAGCTAAGCACTTTTAAGCACTATTAGTTCCCGATGAAGTTTGGTGCTTGTGTTCATGTCTTAATCGAGTATGATGTTCCCAGATTGGGCACCCTATATTTAGCAATATTGCATCCCATTTTTGGAGAGATTTTATCAATTATTGTGAATTAACGGGAAGAAGAAGAACAAAAATGGGAAATTATTTTAATATTTGCAAAAAAATGTGTAAACAATTTAACATAGAATAGTAAATATATGTTTTATAAATACTTTTCACGAATTTTTTGCCTGTTTCGCACTGTTATTTCTTCGCAACTCATGACACCATTGCTACCAGATAGTGAAAATCCGCCACTTATTGCTTATGTGCCAGTTAGTGGAAGTCAGTTGTTTTCGTTGCAAAGTGCTAAACTAAAAGTGCTAGCTTGTAACGAAAACATGCCTATTATTGAGTTGAATGACCAAAATTAGAGTTTATATACCGATTTAGTTTTAATGAAACTTTAATAACACCGTCAATAGCAAACGGATTTTGAAGAGGCTGGTTGCATTTTTTTCCTTATAAAATATACTATTTATGTAAATTAATTAATGGTACGGTTAACTCACAATATAATTGGCCTAAACTAGAAAATGACGGACAAAAATGAAAAAAAATTATTTGTAGGACAAATAAACGTATATTCCTACAGCTTCAAATAAACAAGGTATACATCATTCGAAAGGTCTAATTCTCTTCTTTCCAAAGTCTTTTAGAGATTGAAAATTGATTAATTATTAACAAAGTTAAAGGCGTTCAAGTGAAAAAGGGCAAGAAAATCGGTTTTTACCCGTAAATCCGGATTTTGGGGGTGTCCAAGGAATTACAAAAAAAGTGTTTTACTCGACCAGACCTACAGGAAAAATAGTATCGCGTCATTTGCTTCTCAACTTGAGTTTATTTTGTCGCACTGTGTTATCAAACATAATTTTATAAAACATATTAAATATCATAATTCAATCAAATCATTCTTTTGCGACAATCGTTTTCTCATTTATTGTTAAACGTTTTACAGGGTTTGGGATAAACAGGCATTGCTTGGGACAAACGCAATAACCGTTTGCACCAAATGTTTCACAGGGTTTGTAATAAATATAAAGCATTTACTATAAGTACACTAACCGTTTTCTATAGACGTTTCTTTGGGTTTTGGCGTAAACATAAATCGTTTGCGACAAACGAAATTCGTTTGTCTAATTTTTCGTTCATTTCTCAAATTAGTTTTTCTAATGTTTCATTTACCGAAACCCCTTCCAAGGATGAATTAGGAAACAAAGACAATATTACAAGAAATGCAATAAACTATGAAGTACACACCACAAAGCCTAAAAATGCCAACATCTTTCCAGATAGCCAAATGGCGATTAAAGCAATAACATCGGAAAGTGACAAATCCAGAACTGTGTTGGACTGTAAAAGAACGATAAATGATTACTCAGCCCATTGGTCAATTGCGTATTTGCTGGGTACCAGGACTTAACGGAGTGATTGGAAATGAACGGGCAAACTGCTTAGCTTCAGAGGGAAAAGAACTTCGAGCAATAAACTTGGAAAATAAGATACCTTTCGAAGCCACGAAGAATGAGTTGAAGCACTGGGCAGTGATGGCTCTCAAAACTGTGTGGAATACTGCAACAGTAGGAGCAACTGCAAAGATACTGTGGGTGACCCAAATGAAAAAAAAACAAGAAGTTTTCTGAAACTACACAATATCGATATTAGTAAGATGATGAGTGTTCTAACGGGACACTCAAGCATATCTTCTTCGCAAAGGACTAGCAGGAAACGACGAATGCAGGGCATGCAGGGAAAACATCGAAACGATGGCACATTTTCTGTGTCACTTCCCGGCTTTCACACATGCAAAATCCCAACATTTCGGGTCCGACATATTACCACACTTGATTCATCTCAGAGGATATGTCTGGAAGATACTGAGAAAATTCATGTCTAGTACCGATTTTCTGTAACTCGTGAGGTATAAAAAGATCATAAATAAGGAGCGCACAACAGGCCGAACCACTGGCTTAAATGTATATCCGTGGACATGAGACGTTTAAACGTCTCCTCTCTTCAACCTAAACTAATCTAACCTATGAAGTACTATTATGGTAAATTAATGCATGAGAACGCATAACTTATCCAAGAGAGGAATTATCCAAAATCTTCGACATTATCCAATTTAATTTTCGATAATTATTCAAAAACTGAAAACACGGCTAAAGACAGACATACGAGTAAATATGCCAATGTTTAAATCGACTCCGACTATTATTTCAAGTAGAACTGTGTGTAGTAATTTGTGGGTCTATATCTGCCCATTTCGTACATTAACAACTAATACCAGATACCACAATGTGGTGTAGGGTGTAATGATTATATTGTAATTTTATGGCTAGATAATAATGACTGAATGTATGAATGAATGTGACATGCACACATACCTACATACGTATGTACATTTATGCGTGTATTAAAGTTTAATCATATCATCAGGATTGTCTCGTCAGTACTCAGCTCAGTGCATCCATCCTTCTCAGATCGATTGACAACAATACTGCAACTTGACAACATATTTGTGCCTCCAGCCATACGAGTACAGATACCGCTGCTCGGCAATTGCAATCGTTTATAAGCTTTGTGGCGAATCGATTTGGGAGCATATAATTGGCATAACTTGATGAATATTTTATTATGAACATTGTTTGCATAAATATTTGTATGTTTGTCTGTGGAATGCATACATGAATGTATGTAGTATATATGCATAAGGAAATATGATGATGCTTGCAGTATTTTGTACGAACAGACTACGGGCAGCTAGCCATTGAGTAAGTTACCGAGTATTGTTCCCAGATTATTTCTTGACATTGCCAATGATATTCAATAAAGGTCTTGTCTTTTGTTTTATTTATTGTCAATGATTAAAACAATTATTCACTAGTGTCGGTTACGCAATCGATATAAATACACACACACACACATATGTAGGTACATATTTAATATACATATGTCCTTCTTTTTTAGTAGAGTCCTGCCTCACAGTTCATGAGAGCTACCGTTTGCTAAATCATAAGTGTAACTCGATTTCCATACTAGGTATTCGAAAAGTTTCTGTTCTATTATTTAATGTATTCTGAATATTTATTTGTGAGAAATGTTTGCAGGGCTAACTTCATCTTCAGTATAGTGCGGAATAATCGAATATTGACATAAACAAGTATATATGAACTTTTTCTCGTATCAACTTTTCTGAATTGGTAACAAAATTTGCTATATGGGCAAATTCCTGGGTTGCGGACGTTACATTCGTACGCATTTTGTTTTACTAATGTTCATCCCGTTGGCGTTCTGAATGCAATATTTTCATACAACCTTCGGCAACATCAATTGCTTTAGAGTTATTTAAAATGACATTTAAATATTTACCTAAATAGATTTGATGAATGCGATATACGCGGCGAAAGTTTCGTTGCGGACGTTAAAAAAATGGACGTGAATTTTTTAATATTTTTTAGCTAAGTTTGCATATCTATCAGAAAAATCGATTTACCTTAAAGAAATAGGAATATTTAAGGTTATTTAAATAACTCTTATTAGAACAAAACACTTCGTGGTTCATCCAAAAACTAGAAATTCGTATATTTCATAGCACCCACTGAACGTGTCATTTCAATGGAGAGATCATTAGAATGTACCGCAAAATAATAATTTCATTTCTCACCTGGCATTTTTTACTTATTTTTGGTATAGTTTTTAGGATTCGCCCATATGATAAAAAAACGATCCAATGTACCCAATAACACTAGAGTCATTTTTATCCAAAAAAGGTATATGTCGTATTTTGGAGTTATAGAAGAAGGTTTTTAAAACAAATATATCATGTTTATATTTATTTAAAAGGAAACTTGCTAAAGAATGTTCTTGAAGAAAGAACGGGTAAAAAATATTCACAGGTATTGCTGCCAAGCTTCTCCAATTTACACTATTTTTTATACAAATTTGAAAAATAAACCGAATTTTTTCCAGTCGCAAATAGGGTTGCCAGACGGTCGGGATTCGTCGGGATTTTCCCGACTTTTCGCGTATTTACAGAGTCCCGATTATTGAAGTAATTTAGGGGGGAAATCCCGACTTTTTTCCATTTAAAAACGCAGTAAAAAAATAATAAAGAAAGTACAAGAAAATGCTACTTTCATATGTACTTTTTATGTACATTTGTAATTTTTCCGTTACTGTATTTTACATGCAATTGTTTTGAAATTTAGCATGGTAGAGTTTTTTATCCAGAGAACAACTTTGCTCAATTTGATGAAAATCGGTTCAGATTTAGATTTATATCCCATATATATGTTTCGCCCTAATTGGCCCAAAATCGGCTTTTCGATATGTTTGAATCGAAACAAAATATATTTGGAACACCAATTTTTAAATATTTTATATTTCTTTGCAAATAAATTTTATTTGAAAATCAATAAAATATATTTGGAACGCATATATTATTATTTTTGAACAAATATTATTTGCAAACTAAATTTCTCAAATAAAATATGTGTTTAAGTATAAATAAAATTATTATTTAAGAATATTTCCAAATATATTTTATTTAAAAAATATTTCCAAAACTTTTGCTGCCTTTTTCGAATTTCAGTTTTAATTTCTTCTTGGTTTCGAATTGTACCTCCCAGTTATGATACCATATGGAGCAATAACTCCTTTTTAAATCAATTATTTAAAATGTCTGAGTATTCCAAGCCATCATTAGTTGTCAATCCTCTAAGTACTTTATATTGATCTAAGATTTTATGATTTCAATTATTATTTTACGAACATTAAACATTTCTAAAAATTTAAATTTGAATTACAGAAAAATTTAAAACAATTTATGTATTTTATGAATACTTAACGCAAATAAATATTTGTTTCGGAAATAACAGTCACATTGGGATGCAAACAAATATTTGTTTAGAATAACATCTTCCCAAATACACAATTTTTGTGTGTACCAAATATTATATATTTAGAGTGTACCATAAACATATATATGTTTCAAGCCGAATATTTTTGGGACAATATACTACAGAAGCGATTTTTTTCAGCGTGTATAGTTTACATCCAACCGTTTTAAAGTAAAAGCGAATTTCGTGAAGAATGACACAAAGAAAGAATATGTGGCAAACATAATATTGACCTATAGTGTATATAAGTTATTTTGAATATTCTTATGTTAGACTTTTATTGAAACTGTAATGAGTTTTTTTAAAATACCAAAACCAGTAAAATATTGTCTTTTTATTTGTCCCGACAAATCCCTCTTTTAAGTCTCGGTTATCCCGACTTTTCGAATACGGCAACGGACGCAGGGGGAAAGAGCTCTCTGCCTCTCTGTCCTACAAACTTTGACACTTGGTCCTGATTCACACTCGGCAGTTTTTCCAAGCAAGTGCCAAAGCTTGTAGGAGAGAGAAGCAGAGAGCTCTTTCCGCCTATCTCCCTCTCCAACAAACTTTGACACTTGCTTGGAAAAAATTGCCGCGTGTGAATTCAGGCTTGCTTGGAAAAAGCAGAGTGTGAATCTGGACTTACTGATTATGCGCCAGTTAGTGAAAGTCAGTTGTTTTCGTTGCAAAGTGCTAAACTAAAATTGCTAGCTTGTAACGACAACATGCCTAATATATGGCATTGAAATATATTGATTTTCATCCCCTCACCTTAGAGGGAGGGTATACATATATCATTTGCTACGAGCCAAAAGTGTAACACATCGAAGCTAAGGCCCCAATTATTTTTGCCGGAAATTCGATTTGGGCCATTTTAAGTCATTTGAGCAATGTTCGTCCGTCTGTCTGCTGGTGCGCACGATAACTCTCGAACTGACTTCTTCTTATTAATTAACAGTTCATACAAATACTTAATATTGTGTACAGTGTAATGCTTTTATAGTACCTAGAGTCCAGAAAAGTGGGCGTGATTGACACGCTCCTTTTAGCACCTCCCACAAATGTATATGTATTTTTCAATTCAATTCATTTATTCATCCAAAATTTAATTTTTATATATATTCGATATACTTATTTAATACAGGTATGAGATCTATCTATAGGATATTACAGCATATTAAACTTATATTTGTCTTAAAAATAATAGTATGTACATATAAACATTATGTAGTAAATTAGTCCAAGGCAAAAAATGGGGAAAAAGCCTTACATAAATAGAACTATAAAATAATCAAACATTAGTTGAAAACAATATTGTCTATGATGGGGCTATTTGTTAAAATAGTTGTTCATATAACAATTTATTTTCAGTTTGCTGAATTGTAGGTAAATATTATGGTATATACTAATTTATATCTGTGCATTCTCTCATTATGTGATAAGAAGAGTTTGAAATTTTATTGAAAAAATTTAAGTTTTGTCTTCGGATAAAGTCGGCAAATAATTCATATCCGGTTTCTTCATGTAAAACGTGCGTTCTGTGTCGCCAAGGTTTATTGTGAATAATTTTTAGACATTTATTTTGTATTATTTGTAGTTTCTTTAAATGACATCTAGCAGATGTATACCATACTGGCGATGCATATGATAAAATGGGACGTATAACACATTTATACATTAAATTCTTATTTGCGATATTTAAGTTTGAACGACGATTTAGAAGGGCCACAGTGCTCTAAAAGATTTAGTTGCCTTGTCGCAAACCATTTCAATATGTTTTTTAAACTTAAATTTTTTGTCTAAAATAACACCAAGGTACTTGATGTGATTTTGGATCTCGATTAATTCGTTGTTAAAGCAAAGGCTACGATGTGGAATTCTTTTCGGAGAATTATTGTAAGGAAAAATTGCGGCTTGGGTCTTAACATGGTTAATTTTGATTTTCCATTTTGTAAAGTATTTGTTACAAACAACTAAACTTTTCTCCATCTTTTTTAATAATGCGCTAGTAAGTTTACTAGATACAATTAATGCAGTATCGTCTGCGTAGTATGCTACATTAATTAGAGATGGTGGTTTGAAATCTGAAGTATAGATAACATAAAGAGAGGAGACAGCACTGAACCCTGGGGCAAACCCGCTGGAATGTTTCTGGTGGAAGACGAAGTATTATTTATTGTTACATTAAAAGATCTCTTGTCTAGAAAGTTAGCTACGATCTTGCAGAGATATTTTGGAAAGTTCAAGCTCTGAAGTTTATAAATTAGGCCATGATGCCAGATGGTATCGAACGCTTTTTCAATATCAAGCATAATAATTCCAGTTGATCTTTTGTTACGCCTATTTGTTAATATTTTGTTTTTAATTCGGCAAACTTGATGGATAGTACTATGACCCTTTTTGAAGCCAAACTGCTCTTTTAGCTATTATATCGTTAGAAGTTACAAAATCATTAAGTCGAGAGTGGATGAGTTTTTCGTATAGTTTACCTATGTTGCTAAGTAGGCTGATTGGTCTGTAACTATTTGGATCTTTACTTGGTTTATTAGGCTTCTGCACAGCGATAATTTTAGCCCTCTTGAAAGATTCTGGGAAATAATTGAGTCGGATGCAGCTATTGAATATGGCCACAAGATTATTAATAGCATTATCCGTGAGATGTTTTAGCAATATATTTGCAACGTTGTCTAGTCCAGGAGATTTAGAAGTTTTGAGCTTGGACAGAATGCCCACCAGTTCACCGTCAGTTATTAAATTAGCACCGCTAAAATAGGGTGGGTTAGATTTTAGTTTGATGACCTTTTTGTTTATGCTACTTTCTAAAGGATGAACATAAGTTGATGTCAAATCATGAGATTTGGCAAAGGTATCTGCTAATGCTTCAGCTTTTTCAAGATCAGATGCTAGTCTGGTATTATTCACCTCCAGTATAGGGATTTTGTTCGAGCCCTTCCCTCTCAGATTTCTACTAATTTTCCAAAATTTCTTATCGCCAGGTTTCATTTGCGTTAGTAAATCCGTCCATTCGGAGTTTCTCAACTCAATGATTCTTTCGTTAATTTTTTTTATTAGGAAACTTGCAGCACTGGCCGTAGAAAGTTTTTTCACACTCGTTTGTTGCACGTTGCTGTTTCCTTTTAAATTTTTTCCTAGCACCAATGTATTTAACAATATCATTAGGAAAACGATTATGAACTTGCTGCGAAAAGAACGGAGTTGAAACATTTCTGGCTGAAATAATGGTATCATTAAAGTTTATATTTCTATCAATTTCCCTTTGGTAAATGTCCAGTTACACTTCTTGAAATTGAATATTCGTTGAACTACTGTGCTAATATATGGACATTTTATGGTACATATAATAGGGCGATGATCGGAGGGAAAAACATAATCTAAAGTTTCAAGTTCAATATCTAATGTAGAGTTGCTGAGGAGTAAATCAACAGTCGAAGGATTGCGATTTCTCTGATGAGGATACAGTGTTGGGCTATTTGGACTGTATAGGAAAAATCTTCTGGAAAGAGCCATTTGGTGAAGAGATAGACCAGCTGAATTATTTGTGGTGCAATTCCACGAAGAGTGCTTTGCATTTAGGTCACCGAGCAGAATGAATTCCTTGAAATCTGGTGTGAGTGCTGAGATATCTTCCGAGAAGTGGGATGAAAATATTGGTGAATATGCCGTTGTAATTAATACTTTACGTTGGTTAAGAATTATTTCAACCGATAAATTTTCAACTAGAAAGGTCTTGGTTATGGGTAGCAAAGTGTGTTGAATAGAGCGGTGAATTAATAGAGCAACGCCGCCACCTCTAGATGTCGTTCGATCATTACGATATATAAAGTAATTTTTAAAATAAGTCTTATGATTATCGTTTAAAAAAGTTTCGTTAAGTGAGGCAACATGTATTTTTTGGGTTTCTAACAAACATTCAAATTGCCTCAAAAGAGAATAGTTTGAAATTCCATTGGAATTCAAATGAAGACATCTCAATTCACTTAAGTCATTTAAAGTCATAAGCATATTTAACAAGAGACATACTAACATACATTTGTTGTGCTTTGGTTGAACATTGACTTAATTCATCAAGAGCATTTGTAAAAATATTAAATAACTCATCTATATTGAAGAGTATATTATTATTGTTGTTGTTGTTGCGCAGTTGTGCAGCATAAGAGCGTCGATCTGGTGAAGAGCCGGGGTTAACATTTCTCACCGTCGGAGGCTGATGCAGGGATGATAAATTTGATACTTTAGTACTTTTTTTGGTACTTTTCAGACCGTCAAAGTACCGTGATACTCCCGCGACACATTTAATACTTTTTTTTATCAAAGATGTCATTGCACGAAAATAATATTCACTTTTTCCAAAAAATTATATAAGTCGTACACATGCTATTTCGACATGGTTCGACATTGCTACGCAACGCCAAGAAATATGTCTGGCTCTTGTATTACAACAAAATTCAGTTTCTTTTTATTGTGTATGAAATCGCGCCTTTCCAGTTTCAAAAGTGTAAAAATTTGCGATTTGACAAATTTTGCATTTTTAACAAAACTAAAAACCTATAAGAAAAGTTTAAAGGCACGTAGGTTGTAAAACGTGGCAACTACACCAAAAACTCAAATTTGAAGCAATTCTAACAAGGAGCGTTACTGGATAAAGTACAATGTAAAGTCAATTAATTTTATATTTAAATTGTACCGACATGAATTACCTTTTTTACAGATGATTTTATGCAATATGAAACATCTTTCATCATAATCGGCTAAAAATTCGTTCTCTAGAGAGTCAAGAATTCTAATCGGAAGATCCCTCTATATATGTAGAGTCTATATCAAAACATGGACGGATTGTATCAATTTCCGTAAATATCGGTTTATATTTGCGTGTATAAGATTTTAGGAGCTTGTTATCAAGAAATTGATTACTGGATCTTACTAATTTGTATCTCAATATTTCAAGAAGAATTTAAACAAATTTTAAAATTGGTACTTTTTGGGTTGAAAAAGTACCTTTTTAGAACGATTTTTGTACCATTTGGTTACTCTTAATTATCATCCCTGGGCTGATGTAATTCACGTGAGTGGTTGACAGTATTACGAGCGACTGTAACTCTCTTTGGTTGTTTGTTGGTTGCCCTTGAGCGGATCTCCAGATAGTGAGCACGCAGAGGACAACTAATGTCATTCGCAGAATGATCGGAACGTTCTTTGCCAAACTTCTTGCAGTTGAAGCAAGAAAACGCGGCTGGTTTTTTATCATTTATTTTGAATGGACATTTCGTCGGCTTAATGCTATTTTGTTCCATACGCCATTTTGTATGATCGGAGAAAAACGCAATTTATTGTTTGAGTAAAAACGGGACTGAAGAGTTACACACTTTTTATTTCATAGGGTTCCCAACAGTGTTTGTATGATCCTCATGCATTTCAATGCCATTACATCCAAAAATAAGCAAGTTATAACAATTTTTGTACTTGGCATTTTGGTCCATATCCACTTTTATTTTAATATTTTTTCGTATTTGTATTACATGGACCACAAAAAGGGTCGGTATGGAAGGACACTAATTTACATATTGTGATCGAAAGAACGTAAAATACTGAGTGAAAAATATAGGGCGATAGAAAAATTGAGACATAGAACAAAAATATCGAAATTATTTCCCGTTATTCAGAGTAAAACAAATTTACCCTACCAATATCTCGAAAACTAGGCGGGATAGGAAAAAAATGATTGCAGATTCTGAAAGAGCATGCTTGGAACCCATATTATCAACTCCTAACTCAAAAAACACAAAAATGGCGTATGGACCAAAATAGCATTAAGCCGACGATTTGTCAGTATGATGATTATTGGCGCATATCATGCATGCTGATTTTCTGAAACAATGTTCACCCCCGTGCCCGAACATTAGACAGTTCCAGCATTGTGTGGGTCGGTCGTTCTTTTTAGGTTTTTGTTTTTTCCATGTAACAATAACATTGTTAATGACTTTGACTTCTTTTAAGTGCACTGGAGAAAAGTTGTTGCGTACAAACTGCACTTTGAACACCGCATCATTAGGAGAGCTAAACTTTGTCATGACTTCTGTAACAGTCTTTGGAGTGAGGTTGTAGCTTTTGAGATCTTCAATTATGTCATTGGGATTCATCTTCGGAAGTCCATGGAGAAATATTGTAAATAATCGATTTCCCTTTGGATTGTATGAGTGAAAATCGATTTTGGATTCGGTTAGAGCCTTTTTACAGAACTCGAATTTTTCGAATGTAGAAGGAAATATTTTAGTTCCAATTGATGTACGTTTATAGGTACAATCCTGACCTAAGATGTGTTTAATTTCCGCAAGTGAGACGGCACTGTCGGCGACAAGAGGGGGTGGTTTAGGATCACGAATATCCTTTGTATTTTGAGTTTCAGTAGCTACTTCCATATCGTCCATGTCTGAAAGACTGCTGAATCTGTTATTACGTGATGTCGAAGGTAAGTTCGACGTCGTTGAACCCCCGAACATAATAGAGGGCTTCATCTTTTTGAAGGGACCTGATTTGTTCCTTCGTTGAGGGAAAGTATTGGGCCAAGGGCCCATATTTTTGTGGTTTTTATTATAATTTGGCACCTTGTTTTACACAGCTAGAGTTCAATATTGGCAATGTTACAGAGTACCGAATCACAACGGGAGAGAGAGAGATTTAGTTGTTCACAGAGATTCGTTATATTTGCGAAATAAATACGCACAACCGAACAGAACGAAAGCTGGGAAAGAACTGAAAAAAATGTATATGTAATATTTTGGAGATATAGAGGAACTTGTAGAAAAAGTATGACATATTTATATTCATCTTAAAATAAACTTGAAAAATATTATGAAATTTGAATTTTTGCATATTCCCCTATTTTCTATACTAGAAGCCTGGCACCAAATTTCCTTTGCAGTTCAACCCCTCTATTGTTGTTGAACTGAAAATATCAAGTGTTTTCCAACAAGAGGTGTTATTTTGGTATTCAAAGAAAAATTCCATTTTTTGACATAAATGATCGGATGTTTGTTTCATAATAAACAACATCAGCCAAATGGCCACCACCACCACGCTTACGACCATATCCTTTTCATGAAATTTTCCATAAATTATTTTCCAAAAATTAAACCAAACTTTTTTATATGATAGTTAATCGAATTCCTAATAATACGAAAATGCCAACTCGGCAGAAAGTTGCATCTGTACTATTCAAAATTGCTTTGGAAAATTCGTATTTTTTGTTAAAGTGAAAAAATTTTGCAAGTTTAATTGGAATGAGAAAAATAAGTTGGAACAGATCCCTAAAATTGTATTCTACAAAAACAATATATGTACTGTTACTATTAAATATGAAAAAATATGAAAACAAATTAACAGTAATTCATTTAATAGTTCCTAAAAGCAACATGGATAATAATTTGACGCGCTTCCAATGATATTATATGCCAGCAGTGTACATAAAGTACTAATTCATGGTGACGATGTTATTAGTTACTTTAATTTGCCAGTTGGTATACAAATAGTGACAATTTTATTTCCGGCAAAATTTATTTAATTTAAGGTTTTTTATCTGAGGAAGCCAGTCACAAAATTATCTGAGAAGCTCGCATGTTCCATACAAGGAAAAAATTGTCCAAACAACATAAACAAGGCTTAATAACGTTCCTTACAATAAATTCTGGTCCTATTATAAGTTCAATACGGCTTAAAATTTTAACATTGGCAATATTTTTAAGATTAATATATCAAGTATCCTTTAAACGAAGATATATCCATGCGGTGTTTTTGATGACATTTTTGACGAAGATGATAATATTATTTTAGAAGTCAACGGAGGAAACTCCTCTGACAAATACATGCGTTAAACTTTTAAAACGAAACAATACAGTACAATACTACGCAAAAACACTATGGTCCACGTACCTGACGTTTGACATACAGAATTTTCCCTATTGAGTCTTCAACTCTTTCTAACCATATTTGTAATCTACGCAATATTCCCTTTAATTTGATGGGTCGCACGATATATGGACCAAAAACCCACTTTTCAAGATATTTTAGGGTGCTGTTTTGAGGGATCATGAAACAATTCCACCTAAATTTGTGCACACATTTACTCACAGCAAGCCAATTACGCCTTACAAACTTTGGTCGAAATCCAGCGCCACTCTTGAGCGTTCTTTATATACCCTTTGTGTGGGAGGTACCAAAAGGACTCGCTATATCCCGTCGAAATTTTGCATCGCAACTGATATAGATGAAATATTATGATATGTTAATTTTCATAATATACAATTCTCCAATTCAGTGTTAAGTCTGGTGAATTTTTGAGGTCGCGGAATAATTTGCATGGGGTTACGAGACCCGCGGTCCGACTGTTTCCAAATTTAAAATTTTTCTTAACTATGATCAAATACAGCTTGGTACCAAATTTCATAATTCTGCAATTACTCCTTCTACACTGTGCGTTGCAGTCCAAAACAATTTAGCCACGTGATTGAAACTTGGTACAAATGCGGCTGATAGATAATGCCCTCTAACAAATGTTTTCACATTTATTGTTATATAGGAGATTTTTCTCGAAAACCATGTAATCTAATACAAACCAGTAAGGAAAACTAGACCTTCAACACATTGTTAGCAGAATAAGTACACTACGAGTCAAATTCGATATCTAAAATTAAATCTGAACCGATTGTCTCGAAAGTTGGCAATTTTCGTTTCTGTGTCTAGAAAGAAGCTTCGCTGATATGTTGATACCAAATCGGAGGTACATATATATGGGTGATATATCTAAATCTGTTTCGTTAATCGTGTGGGGTTTAGGACGGGCGGGTGATTGGTCCACTACGTCCGATTCTGGTACCAGACATGCATTTTAGCAAAGTATTTGGGCTAAGCTGATATTGGGGTTATACCGCCCATGGTCGGTCGACAGAGCCTCGTTTGCGAGAACAGGAGGCACCAAGTCTGATGTGACAGTGGGAGAGGTTGTCCGTTGGAAAGGATTGGCTGTATATTTCGCATCACTTCCCCATGCCCCCCCATGCTCCCCTTAGGAACTATGGGAAAATATATATATACATATATATCTAAATCTGAACCGGATTCAATAAGCTTCGTCCTGACGTGAAAGAGTTCGTTGTGTCAAATTTCATCAAGATCGGAGTAAAATTGCGAATCTGGTTCCAATATTTTAGGGTGTTACAAAACAAACATATAATACCCTGTCCCACAGTATAGTAGATATAAGGGAAAATATAAATAATTCCATTTTAGGGGGTTTTGGAAATTGTGGGACTGCAAATATAATGATTCGATTTCTGAGCCAATAAGCTTATTTTTTTAAGTGCACTTGATTTGGACATATTCTGTGAATAAGTATGAAATATTAAATGAAAGTGGTCTAGACAAAACGATTTTTTTAGTATTTTTGTTTTTTTCTGTTTTTTTTTAACTTAACATGGAACGACTTTTGCGAATTTCTGATTACCTGACCATTAATAGTATTTTAACTTTTCATGCATTTTACTACAAAATTAAAGAAGAAAACTTGAAATATTAGCATTTTTATTAATAAGTCAAAAAGTCTACTTTTTTGAGAAATATTTCGAGCAATGTGCCCTTTAATTTTTTCCTTGACATGGAACATCTATTCCTAAGCCTTATATACTAAAATTGTGTCTGAATTCACTAACATCTATGTTTACCTAGCAAATTTAGTGACCAAATATCTTGAACCCGATGTCAAAGGAAAATACAGTTAATGTCGTTCGATCTAGCTTGTTTACAAGTTGGTTTCATCGGAGATACATTTTGATGCACACACAGTGTAATAGTACAGAACTATTACGAAACATGATGTCCATATCAATCAATCACGTCTACAATATATATACTAGACCTCGCCTCAAAATTTTTTTTTCGAATTTTGCATTTGGGGATTGATTAAATATGCCAGTTGATGTAAAAATTCATGTGGTAAAATTTGAAGTCGATCAGAGTGTGCCAACCCGTGCCACAATGAGGTCAAAGTTCAAAATATACAGAAAACAATCGTTTTTTCATTGATATTATAATTTAGACATTTTTTTTAACAAAATTTTTCTTTTTATTTATTTCCTTCAATTTTTTATTTTCCGTAAATACTCTTCACGCATGAAAGAAATATTTGCAACTAACAAATTTTTTATTTGTTTTTTTTTTTTCAAATAGTGCATGGAACTTTTGAACAAAGCATACATATCTACGTAGCACTAAATTTATCCCAGTCTTATCTACATGTAAAACAACGCTCACAAGTTGAGTGAGTCACAACACAACACAACGAAGTTAAATTCCACGTTCTTATATTCTAAGAAAACTAACGGTATAGTAAAATATGACATTCTGCCACCAATTTCGTTTAGCTTTTATATTTTGATTTTAGTATTTTTATTGAGTGCGGTTGTGAAAAGTTGTTTATTAAAAGTATTAAAAATAGTACAATCAGTACAGAATTTTTATTATGGCGCTAAATAAATCTGTAAATCTTAGATCTGCTGACATATACGTGCATTTGATAGGAAAATGCTAAAAAAATAGTTGGATGCAAATTACCTTCAAAACTACAAATGTTACAATGCTTTTTTTATTATGTGCGGTGTGAAAAAAATACAACTAAAGACAGTTCTGTATTAGCGTTAGAAGAAATATTGCCCTTCTGGGAAAGAGCTCGTATTCCAACGTTACACAAAAGAACATGTGTTGAAAAACTAAACAAATTATATGATGAGTGGAGAAAGGTGCAAAAAGTTTCTAAATCTAAATTTGCAAGTCATAGAAAAATGGAAGAAGATTTCTGTTTAGGTGGGGAGTTTGCCAGCAAGGGAGGTAAGGGCGAATCGACGAAATCCCTTCTATGACAAACTCCAAACGAATTACAAGAACAACGATAGCTCAGGAGTGGGGGGAACGATGTGTTTGTTTAGGTATTGACCGGTGTTGGCGAAGGCGGCGATGCAGAAATGCAATGGGCGAAATAGAAAATAAATAAAACACAAGAAGTTAGTTTTTTCGACGATAGTAAAGCGTAGCTTTATTTAGTAAGAAAGGGTAACGAAGATTACCTTTTGTTTACAATGTACAGCAAGATGTACTTAGCGATATGTGATGCGTACCGAACGAAAGTCCAAGATGGAGAGAGGTGGCGGAGCAAGAGTCAAAGAAAAACAAATACTTACTCGTTGAAATCTGCAAATCAAATATTGCAAGGATGTAGTAACGAGGAGTAGGCAGATTTCAACGAGCCTTAACGTACGATAAATGTGCCAATCTATGCACCTAGAGACATTAATGATATCAACAAAATTCAGTAAAATCGTACTTAAACATTGCGGCCACCTTGCAACATCGAGGTGATGCTGCAACTAAAACGAAAGGGTCATTAGGGAACCCCACGGAGCGAAAGTGCCACTAGGCGCCTCCCTGATGAACGAAAAGGGCCATTAGGGAACCCCGCGAAACGAATGGGCCATTAGGGAACCCCGCGAATGTATATACAACTAAAACTAGTACATATTTGGTTAGTACTTAAAGGAAGGAACGTAAATTCAGTTTCCTAGTGAGCTTTTAACAATTTAATTCAATTTCAATATTATATTATTGAAATATAGTTCTAATATAGTTAGTTGCGATTTCAAAAAGAATTTGAGCTTATATAGACTCCGAAAAAACTAATGGGTACGATATTATTTGTGGGCGATTAATTCAAAAAGATTCGAGCCGTATAAACCCGATCACGAAAGCGTCTAGTGATAATTAAAGTTTAGACAAATTCAAAGTGCATTAAACGAGGCGGTAAATGTCAGAAAATTACCAAGAAATTCGAATGTCGAGATGTATTAGGATCGAGTTGATTCGGAACAAATCCAAATTTAGCGATGAGACGCAGAGACAAAACGAAAGGATGCGACAAGTAATGTATCAAAAGCTACAAATTTCTATTCGAATTCAAGTGTGGCGCTCAGACCAAAGATTGAAATTCCAAAATGGCAAAATATTTCTGGTGTTCGAATTATATATTCTACTGCCAGGGGAGAAATCTGCTGCTGGGTTTGTAGAATAGTTTAAAAGGATGCTAGATGGAATTGGACCAGTTAAAATAACACCGAAAATGGTATTTTGAGCCAGAAGTGATTCGAGAACAATTCGAGGGGGTTCAGTCAAAAGAATTTTGGAATACAAATCAGCACCAAGTAGAACGTCTATTGGGCGATCATCCGGGCAATCAGCCAATCGAAAATTGGCGAGACAAGATTTGAGGTTGGTAATACCTGTAGGCGATGGCAACTTACCAGTAATCAGCGGCAGAACAAGGGCTTCAGTTTCAAGGGAGCACGATGGATCAAACGGCGAAGTTATTTTGAGAGAACAAATTCCTCTTGAATTTCCAAGTTGATTACAATTTACACCGGAAATAGTCGCGTTGGTAAAACGTGTCGCAATCCCAAGTCGTTGCCGAAGGCTGTCCGTAATTATGGACGTCTCGGAAGAGGGATCAATAAGGGCCCGAGCAGGGTACGAAATTCCCTGGTGAACGATATTCACGATGGCAGTCCCCAAGAGCACATTACTGTCGTGGGTGGTATGATATACCTGCCTACTACTTGTTGGTTGTACGATCGACGAAGGGGAGGGAGTAATTACCGACGAGGTGGTGACACTAGTTTCTAAGGAGTGACCTGTAACCGAAGGTGTAGCTGGTGGCGAAAAAGTTCCCACAGAGCGATGCAAAAGAGTGTGGTGGCGTTTGTTGCACGTATTACAATTGTGTATGCTATTGCAGTTTTTGACTGCATGTCCTCGAGATAGACAGTTCACGCAGCACCCATGCCTTTTGATAGACGAAAATCTATCACTAACCGAAAGGTTCTTGAAACGAAGACAAGAACGCAGTACATGACTCTGGGTGGGACAAAGCACACAAGACGAGTTCGAAGGTGACCGGGGGGACTCGAAGCAATCGTAGAATGCGACTTGTTGTCCCTCACCGCTGGCTTTTTCTCAGAGTCAATACCCTTTAGATCACTAAGACAAACTAAAGTTTGAATTCTTTCCGTGAGGAAAGAGTCTAAGTCCTGCCAGGAGGATAGGGACGACTTATTTTTTATACTCTGTTCCCATGGAGTTACTGTAATTTTCGGCAAACGACTGATACAAAGAAAGACGAGTATGGGATCCCAATGGGCAGTCGACAACAACTATAAAACGAAGGAAATTTGAGAAGACTTTAACTAAATTTAGCAAAAGTATCGAAGAATACAAGCAAATTAGTTAAAAGTCACGAAAATTACAAATTGTTTTTGTCAAACCGAATCAAAAATTAGGTTATTAAGCATAAACATCATATATTCTACAAAATTAACTAACTTTGTCAAACTAGGATCGAATGTATGGTACGCGGATGTACACGACTAAACAAAATGATATAAAACCACAAGTTAAACGACCAAAAATTAAAAAAAAAAACAATTACATTTTATATTTCGCCAACTGTACTGACCGTAGGGTGACTATGGCTGACTGTAGAGTGCAACGACAAGATTAAACAACGAATCTGTCACCAAGAATAAGCTCGTAGAGCGCGAACGAAAAAAAATAATAATATAAAACTTTTATAACGAAAATTTCCAATTTATGTTCAATTGACCGAATGTAGGGTGTACGAATGTAGGGGTCGTATACGACCGAATGTAATTAACGAGTAGCGTACCACCCAACGCTATTCCCAAAAATAGCACGAGAAAAAATATTTAATTTATTTTTCAAAAGACGTAATATTTGTCTGTTTTGACTATTTTTCCTACTGGGATATGAAACCAAGCTCAGGTGACGACGACTCTCCCTATTCGAGTATGTGGGTGCGTACGTGTGTGTTTCTTTTAGAGTAACAAACAACAACAAATGCAATGCGAATTTGTTGGCGAGAGACGCACAAGCTGTCGGTAGGGGGAAATACAATCGACCGATTCGATTAACGAAGTCAACGAGAGCAAGAAATATGAGCTAATTTTATGACGCCGACTTTCGCGCCTTTTCTAATGCAAGACGGTTGGAGAGCGTTCCGGCTTTTGTTGTAATTAAGCTAGATAGCCTCTCATGCAGTAGGGACGACTGCACTGAGATTGGAAATAAATACAACAATGCCGAATGTACAAATAAACGGGCAACACACTACACAACGCAACTAAGGAAATATGTAATTGAGAATTGTTTTAATATTTTAACGCGAACAAAACCAACCGAAATGAAATATGAAATAATTAAGGCGAACAAAAACAACCGAAATAAATTATCAATGTTTTGTATTGGAATATAAGTATTCCCGATAGACTTCAAAGTGATTTAGCACTATTACAACGAGAAAGTGGACTGTATATTTTGAGAAAAATCGCGATAGATTACTCGAAAGTCGACTAATATTATACCGTAGGGTATATTTGTATGTATTTCTGATTTATTTTTGAACAAAAAAACACTCGCGGTGCTCACTACTTAGGAAAACTGAGAGTACTTTACCTGCGATTTTGTTAGTACGATTGGTGATGAGTGGCTGAAGCACCGATGTTTTCCGTATGAAAGCAGCTAAAACGAAACAAAGGGATGAGCAGCTTCAATCCGGCTCGATGCGACCAATGTTTAGGTGGGGAGTTTGCCAGCAAGGGAGGTAAGGGCCGGCGAATCGACGAAATCCCTTCTATGACAAACTCCAAACGAATTACAAGAACAACGATAGCTCAGGAGTGGGGGGAACGATGTGTGTGTGTAGGTATTGACCGGTGTTGGCGAAGGCGGCAATGCAGAAATGCAATGGGCGAAATAGAAAATAAATAAAACACAAGAAGTTTAGTTTTTTCGACGATAGTAAAGCGTAGCTTTATTTAGTAAGAAAGGGTAACGAAGATTACCTTTTGTTTACAATGTACAGCAAGATGTACTTAGCGATATGTGATGCGTACCGAACGAAAGTCCAAGATGGAGAGAGGTGGCGGAGCAAGAGTCAAAGAAAAACAAATACTTACTCGTTGAAATCTGCAAATCAAATATTGCAAGGATGTAGTAACGAGGAGTAGGCAGATTTCAACGAGCGTTAACGTACGATAGCGTTAACGTACGATAAATGTGCCAATCTATGCACCTAGAGAAATTAATGATATCAACAAAATTCAGTAAAATCGTACTTAAACAATTTCCATGAACATTTGAAAAATTTATTCGATATTGCACATGTTGATGCCTTAGAAATAATTTCTATTCAAGAGGATAGAGATTTCTTAATTAAACAAAGGGAACAAGGTCGTGTTGGCATAATGACTTCAATAGGTCAAAACCTAACAAATAATGAAAAGCGTAAGGCGGAAAGAGAAGAAAAGGAAAATCGACGCAAAGAAAAGCATCAAAGAATTTAAAGCTCTTAAAGTCAGCATGAGTAATTTGTTTCTTTGAACTTATTTTGTTCAATAATTTTTACTTAGTCTTGACTGTACAATTCGATGCAAGTGATGAAAGTGAATCTGAAAAGTCTGCAGATTCGCCGACAATTGAACCAAAAAACATTAACCTGACAGAGAATCGTGTTAAGAAAAAATTCGTAGATGACAGAATGTTGGCATGCAGCCAGTTGAATGGTTTGCGAAATATTTGTATATTTCTGGTACGCCTGTATGTCCCGTACTGGTTCAGAACCACTTATGCTGTCGAAGCACCAAATAACGATTTACAGCAGGTTATAAAGATTGCAAGTAGACACCAATTTTTTAAACTTTGATCCCTCAAATTGGCACGAAAGACCAGAATACATTAAAGGCGTTCAAATTCTGAAAAATATTAATGTTGTTAATGATGCTGCTGAGAGAAAAGTCTAACTTCCCAGCAAAATCTTGGTAAGTACCTGTCATTATTCCCTGCATTACCAAATAATGACATCTCAATATTCGCTGAATTACTTTCGGCTTATTAATAATGACTTACCAATAAACAGAAATAAGTGATTTTTTTATCAAAATAATGTTTGTAAAATTTTAGTATAATGCAATTTTGGCTATATGTGGGTTATTGTAGAAGATTTATTTATTTTCAACAAGTTTTCCAAAAATACGTGGAAATTGAAGGAAAATACCAAAAATATTTACGTATATCGTATGATGTTAGACCATTGAAGAATTTTTCACATGGTGGTTTGGGTTTAGAAATTCGAAATATGCGCGACAATATGCACAAAATTACTTTCAATGGCCATCTCTACATATCTACCATATCTACTACGTACTTTGTAACTTATTGGTAATGCATTATTCAAGTACTTAAAATCGTGAAAACATAAACACATATTTATGTGGTATGCCTATGCTACAAATAAGTACTTATTATGCTACTTTATTGTATGCTTTTGGGAAGTACTTCCCTCCAATGACATCCCCATGTTAAAATAATGAGAAAAGTGGCTAAATAATAAGTACTTACCATTATCGAACTTTGCATACTCTTCGGATTATTTGGTAATGAGAAATTTTGCTGGGTTATTACAGATTTTAACCGGTCCTTAACACATAGCGAAGAAGACAAGCAGTACTTGCTTCATGTTGTTGAGAACTACCGAAAGGAATTCCCATCATATACTAAATCGTCGCTTTTATATTAATTTAATATTATTAATTCTCTTCAATTTTTTAATGAAATGTTTGAATATAAAAAATTGCAAATTAAGAAAACATTATATGAATTGCATGTTTTTTTATATAATAAATAAATGAAAAAACGATTGTTTTCTATATATTTTGAACTTTGACCTCATTGTGGCACGGGTTGGCACACTCTGATCGACTTCAAATTTTACAACATGAATTTTTACATCAAATCGCATATTTAAACAATTATAGTACCTTTTCCCCTTATAAATTTTATATGTTTTGTGGAATTTATAAGTATAGTGGCTCTTGTTCGAGTTTAAATTTATATAGAAAATACAAAATCTTGAACATAATTGAAATTCAAAGAAATGTGTGAAAATAAATTCAAAGAAATGTGTGAAAATAAATATATACGTTGAAAAGAACACGAGTGTTCCTACACGGGGCAAAATCTATTTTTTTAAATTAAATATATTTGGAACACAAATATTTAAATACGAGTATTATATATTTCTGAGCAAATAAATATTATTTGATAATTAATAAAATTTATTTGGCACACATATTTTCTCAAATAAAACAGTGTTAATAGTGTATCGAACTTTATGTAATTATTATATAATTTTATTTAAAACGGACTTTTAAGGTCTAAGTTTTAATGCAAATAAAATATAATTTATTTAACTGTTTGCATATAACGGGTGATCCAAGTAGAGATACTTTTTTCAATAGCCTTTTTTTGACAGATCACATGTTATTTTTGTTAAGTATTGTTTGGCATTTCATCATGGAAAGACTTATGCCTGAACAACGTTTACAAATCGTTCAACCTTATTACGAAAATTCAACTCAGACTGACGTATGGAACGACTTGGTGCATTTTACGTCGAGATCTTAAATTGAAAGCATACAAAATACAGCTTGTGCAAGAACTGAAGTCGGGCGTCTTACCAAGCGACATCGCTTCGCTCTATGGGCTCTTGAAAAGTTCCAAGAAGATCCGACGTTTTCAAGCCAAATTTTGTTCAGCAATGAGGCCCATTTCTGGCTCAATGGGTATGTAAACAAGCAAAATTGCCGCATTTGGGACGAAGAGCAACCTGAAGAGAAGAGAGCTGCCACTTCATCCAGGAAAAACAACGGTTTGGTGTGGTTTGTGGGTAGGTGGAATCATCGGTACATATTTCTTCAAAAATGATGCCGATGAGAACGTAACCGTCACTGGCGACTGTTATCGTGCTTGGTTTTAACAAGGCGGCGCCACTTCCCACACATCGCATCAATCAATGGATTTATTGAGAGAATACTTCGGTGAGCAGATAATTTCACGTTTTGGGCCGGTAAATTGGCCACCAAGATCGTAAATTCTAAAGTTTATGCGGACAAATCCGCTTCGATTCAGGCCTTGGAACAAAACATCACGCGTGTCATTCGCCAGTTACCAGTCGAAATCGAGTTACGAGTCATCGAAAATTGGACTCAACGGATGGACCATCTGAGACGTAGCCGCGGCCTACATTTGATAGACATAACTTACAAAAAATAAATGCCAAAGAATGTTCTTTCAAATGATAATAAACATTCCCCATTCAATTTGAATTTTCCGTGTTTTTTTTTCTTTATAAAAGTAGGGAACTTCGAAATGGATCACGCTATACAAATAAAATTATAGTTTAGGAATTTCTTCTAATATATTTTGATAAAAAAAAGCTGTTCAAAACGTTGCAGATGTTTCGAATTTTATTTTTCATTGATTTCGAGTTAAATTACAATTTAAAATTATATACATACGTGCAATAAATTTTGTTTTAATCACTCATTATCCCCTCACCTTAGAGAGGAGGGTATATATCATTTGCTTCGAGCCCAAGTGTAACACATTGAAGTGACCTAAGACCCTAAGTATGTTAGGCGGATATTAGTTTTGGGTCAATTTAAGTCGAATGAGCAATGTCCGTGCTTCTGTCTGTCTGTTTGTCTGTCTGTATGTCTGCTGGCTGGTGCGCAAGATAAATCTCGAAAGGAGTAACCGATTAACTTCAAATTTATTATGTGGTAACATTTTCTTCTATCTCCGGCTAAGTTCGAAAATGGGCCATATTGGTCCACTCCTTCTAGTACCTCCCCACAAAGGGTTAATATTTAGTGAAATATTGTTTATTTAATAACTTATATACTACTTATTTGAATCCTCTGAAATTCTACACATAGTATTAGTTTATTAGTCACAATGACCTCGAGAAAAATTGGCGAAGTTTCCACGCCCCGTTTGGTACCTCCCACACAAATGGACAATTTTGAACCAAAAGTTAATAGCTTATAATTTTACTACCAGTGCATAAAAAGACTTGCAATTTTGTACAGTGTAATGGTTTAATAGTACCTACAATACAGTGAAAAATGGGCATTATTGCCACGCTCCTTTTGGTACCACCCACACAAATGGACCATTTTGTATCAAAAGTTACCGGCTTATAACTTTAATACCAGTGCATATAAATGCTTGAAATTTTGTACAGTGTACTGCTTTTATAGTACGTAGAGTTTAGAGAAAGGTGGCCGTAATTGGCACGTCCCTTTTGGTACCTCCCACACAAATGGACATTTTTGTACCAAAAGTTAACAGCTTTTAACTTTAATACCAGTGCATACAAATACTTAAAATTTCGTAGAGTGCAATGCTTTTATAGTACCTAGAATCTAGAGAAAAGTGCCCCTTTGGGTACCCCCTACACAAGTGGAGCATTATACACCAAAAGATAACAGCTTATAACTTTAATACCAGTACATACTTTTAAGTTATTAAATTCAATTTAAATTGATAATAATTTAATTAAAACAAAAAAAATAAATTAATTTACTAATATTTTTGGGACTCAAGGTGGGGGGATTCATAAGTCGGTTTGCCCGACTAAACTTTCTTACTTGTTTTTAATTTCTATTTATTCCAAGCGATAATTTGCAGTCAATCCATCAAGCAATGTATCATTTCAATTACAAAGAGAATTTTACGAACATTTAACATTTTTCAAAAAATTAACCCTGAGTTACTGAGAAACATTGTCTTACATTTGAGTGTGTAATTTTGTATATTCGACCTATGTTTTTTATTTTCTTTGATATTTATCCAAAATGAGCTCGAGGTCTACGTTGATTTGTTTATGTGTTTTTTATTATTTTCATTCAATATTTCGTCTTTCTTTGAAAGACATCATCGGGATGACTGTTAAAATATACATATAAAACGTATAAACAAACATTTTTAATATTTTATTGTTGTTGCATACAAACTTACGAAAATATAACTACGAAAACTTTAAAATTATCCGTAGAAAATGAGTATGTACTCCCTTCGTCGTTGTCTGTTGTCATACTGAATTGTTTCATTGCTATTGCGCTTGTTTTATTTTAATTATTAGATTTCTATAGTTGTGTGCCAAATTCTCAGTGTCCGTCTTGTAGTTGATGCGTTGTGTTGTTGGTGTTTTTAGAATATGTAGCATATGTAGCTCCGGTTGGTGATGCTCGCTCGTACAGTGCGTTGCAAGAGCTGTCTTCTGTGTTGTGTTCTGCTTACGAAGTTTAAAATCGGATCTATGTCCTGATAATCGTGTTTTTAATTTATTTTTCGTGGTACCGATATAATATTTATCACAGCTTTCGTTTTCATTGCCATTGCATTTGATTCTATAAATTAAGTTAGATTTTTCGGTGTTTTCTATTTTAGGTTTAAGGTTTGTAAATAATGTTTGAAGCGTATTGGTGGTTTTAGGGGCTATGGTGAAATTAATTTTATCAATACAGTTTGAATTTGAAAATCTTTCGGACAATTTAGGAATATATACAACCGATTTGTAGCCGATTACATCCTTTTTAGGATTTTTATCATCAGTTTTGTGTTTTTGGTGTTTAGTTATTAGGGCATTGATTGCGTCGTTGGGAAAACTATTTTTCATCAGAATTTTCCTGATTTTTGCTAAATTTTTCGAGTGAAATTCTTTGTCACTAATGGTTAAAACTCTGTTTATAAAGTTGGAGGCAGTGTTGAGAATAATCCGTTTTGGGTGTTTGGAAGGGAAATTGACCAATCTTCAGGAGGCTGTAGACTTTTGATACCAATATTTCTGTCTCTCTTTATCAAAATGTCCAAATAAGGAAGTTGTCCATTATCTTCTTTTTCCAGTGTGAATTTAATGTGATGGTTGAAGCTATTGAATGTCGTCAAAATATCATCTATTGCACTTGATTTGAAAATCCCAAAAAGGTCGTCTACATATTTTGTTAAAATCTTAGGTCTAATATCACAGTTTCACAATGTCGGCTACTATCGGAGACGCAGATGATCCCATGGGTAGACCTCGTTTTTGTTTGTAGAAATTGTTTTTATATTTGAAATAATGGTTTTCAGTGATGCAAAATTTCAGGGTTTTCATAAATAGATTTTTTGGTATGTTGGTAAATTTTTCCAGACTTGTCCATTTTTCTTCTATCACTTTTAATGCAAAATCTACCGGGATACTTGGAAAGAGAGAAACTACATCCAAAGATACCATGATCTCGTCGTCCTCTATAGCTACATCTTTGACAGCTTCTTTAAAATGACTAGAATTCCTTACGGTGTATTTTGAATCGATTGTAAGATTATTTAAGATTGATGTTATGTACTTACATAACTTTGTGGACGGTGCGTTTATCGAGGAGCAAATAGGTCGAAGTGGATATCCTTCCTCCAAATTTTTATCACGGTATCAAAGGTTTTTGTATATTTGCAAAAACATTACACACGTAATTCAAATGTTTAAATAGTTTATGTTATCATAAAAGTTATGATAATCGAATAGAATCACATACTTCAAATTTGTGATTATTTCCATTTACTCGAAGAAATTAGAAGCTGGTGTAGAGGTAATATTTTAATTTTAATTTATTTAGTATTTTTGTTTCTCTTACAACAAGATTTAGAATCTTATAGTTAAAGTAAGAGATATCATGATGTTCAAAAAAAAGTAAGGTACAATGTTTAAATATATCTTTAAAATAAAATAATAATAATACATCAGACTTAGTTAAAGTTACAAGGAATTAAAAATAAAAAAAAAAAACATTTAGAAACATTTTAGTCGACATTTAGAAACATTTAGTCGAAGTTGTGGTTCCATGTAGCAATAAAAGTTATTTGAACATATCGAGCCATAACCGCCAATTGGGCTTACGTCTTAAGCGCCAATCACAAAAATTTGGAGGAGAAGGTTTCTTTTGCAATTATTTTTTGTTTAATGCATATGCATTAATGCATTTGTAATTTAGTATAACGGTTCATTTTACAGCTATAAATTTCGGAAACATGATGCCATTTGTCATAAGTAAACGATTTCCCTCAAAAAATTAAAAGTAAATCATGGTGGCGCTTACGTCTTATTGGCGGTTAGGGCTCGATATAGTTTTCTTTCTTTTCAGCGTTACCCACATCATGTTCAATTAAAAAATTGCATTTCGCGATTTTTGCAAATATTTTATATTTACTGGAACATACTTATTTCTTCGTTATTTACGTTATGTTCATGTTCTTTTAACAAATTGATATTCAAGATTTTTTACAATATTTTTGCAAATATTGCAAATCCATATCAAGGTAAACTGTTAGGACCAAGGCAGAATCATGTAATTTGGTGGGAGGGTGGTCCTTATAATGTAGACTCAGAAACTAATAGAATTTTTTGAAATTCGAACATTTACGTGCACAGTGGGATAAAAAGGGATACATGTGATACCACAGCCAAATCCAAATAGAATCGTGAAATTTTCGTGTGATGGTAGGTCTTGGAACGTAAACTAGAACAAGGAGAGCATTTTTTAAAATTTTAGGGGCACAATGGGACAGAAAGGTATAAATATGGTACCACCGCCAAATTTAACGCCTAGAGTAAATACGATCCCAGACAATTGTAAGTCATGCAACTTAAACTAGGGATACATTTTAGATTTTTTGAAAAATAATACCTTTAGAGCACGGTGGGGCAAATATTGTTTTATATTTTATCAGGGTGTGAATGTAGCAATAGGAACATAAACTAGAGGAAAAATGGTAAAATATGATCCGAAAAATAGTTTCAGACACTTAGAGGCACATTGGGGAAAAGGGATAAATATTGTACCATGATGTCAGGAACATAAACAAGAAATGAAACGAGGATTTTCATATTTAATTGTATAAAAGTAATCAAATCTACATAATTTTGGCCCATATGGAATAATCATGGGTTAACTATTTTACAGTACCCTAAACAGAAAATAAATAAACTATGGTTTTAAAGCTAGTTTAAAATAAAATTAATTCGCTACAACCGTGTTAAAAATTTTTCTGAAAGAAATATGTAATATTTATTGGCATATAAGTAATTTTATTACAAATGTAATGATGAAATGAACATACCTTCCCTCATAAAGAAGTATATATTAAGAAAGTGCTTACATTAACTGGCAAAACATTATTTTCGTACCTTATATGCGTTTCCTATATACGGACGAGAACGAGAAAAAACCAGCTATTACAGTAATATTCGCTTATAACGAACCCGCTTAAAACTAACTTTCGCCTAAAACGAACCAATTTCAAAAGCACGTGCTTTATTTCTAATAAACCATGAAATTTTTGTCGCTTATTACGAACCCATTTAAAGCGAACTTTCGGTTATAACAAACTTTATTGCATTCAAAATTTGTTTATTTTTCGGTTAAAACGAACCCATTTGTTTATATTTCGGTTAAATTAGTGTTTATGCCTCCAAATACAAGCTCAGTTTTACATCCTATGGCCAAGGTGTCATTCACGCATTGAAAAGTAAATATCGCCACTTGCTTCTCTCAAAAATTGTTAATTCGGTTGATATGGGTGAAGATAACTTTAAATTTAGTATACTGGACGCAATCAATTTTTTGCATATGGCATGGTTAAAAGTCAGCAAAACAACAGTTGCTAATTGCTTTCGGCACGGCGGATTTACCAGCAATGAAGATGAGTTCGACTCGGATGATGATCTGCCATTAATAGAATTGCTAAATAATCCAATGGAAACATTTACAGATGGTAATAAAAAGGGTTTGTTGAGTTGTCGTACTTTAAATTAACCTTTATTATTTGTGATAGAAAGCTTCAACGATTACATATGTTTTGATGACGACCTTGTAACTACGGAAGAATTGGACAATAATGGACAACGAAGAGCCAATCCGAGTCACATCCGATCCGAATCACTGCCCTGAATGCAATGTGTAGCGTAAGCTATGTAAGAACTTTTCTTCAGTCACGCGACACTCCACAACAAATTCTTGATCACTTGGCTCAAGTAGAAGTGTATATAAATGAAACTAATATTGGTACTAAGCAAACTCAAATAACTGATTTTTTAAAAACTAATTTTTTTATACATACATATGTATTAAAATATCCCAAAATTGTCTTTAATAAATCAATGCATGTGCACTTACATACATAAATTGTTTTCTTCAAGTCTTCATTTAAACCGAACTTCGTTTAAAAAGAACTAGTTTACCCAGTTCCTTGAAGTTCGCTTTAAGCGAAAATTACTGTATATGTTTAGGATTATGTTGTCCTAAACAAATCGTTTTTTTCTTTTGGATCTACTTTTTCAGAAACCAAGATTTATGCACTTGCATTTAAGTTTACTGAAAATATATCGATGTATTATATATTGGATATTTCTGTATCATAACATCCAAGAAGACTTCTAAAAAACAAGAATATTTTGCATACGAAAAAATAGGTCATCATACTCCACCTATAACACTGTGTGTGCAAAATACACTTTAAAAATGTATCATCGATGATAACATTTTACCCGCATAATTTCGACCCGCTAAATTGAATCGCATTAACAGTGACATCGCGTTTTCGAGTTTTCTGGGTAAACCAAGAGGTTAGTTAATTCAAACACTATATTAGAATAAAAGGCTTCGAAATGGATGATACATGTCCAAGAACAAAATAAAAGACACATTCCTAGATGTATGTATTTCTCCAAATGATATATCAAAAGTTGAGGAAATCGAATAATTTTTTGGATGATGTATTCGACAAAAAGACCCCATGTAAAAAATCACTATAGGTCCCCACAAAGCGTTTCCTTGTTATCCACAAAGTTTGCCGGGTAAAGGAAGGGTTAGTAAAGCTTCGGAATAGTAAGAAAGGAGACACTTCAAGAAGCATTTCTCCTAAAACACCCGACACTTTCCCTTACTCATGAAAATCTTCCTCCCAAAATAATGATTTATCAAAAGTCGTGGAAATCGATGAATTTTTTGTGTGATGTATTCGACAAAAAGATTGCTTGTAAAATCACTATAGGTCCCCATGTCAAAGAACGAAAGAAAGGAGGCACTTTAAGAAGTATTTCTCCTAAAACACCCGACACTCCCCTTACCCATGAAAATCTTCCTCCGAAAATAATGATCTATCAAAGGTCGTGGAAATCGATGGAGTTTTTGCGTGATGTATTCGACAAAAATCCCCAAAAAGGTCCCCACAATACACTATTATGGCAACCCAATGGTTTTTTTTAATATATCGTATTTATTGGTTATCTTTAAACAATTGAGAATAAAGGAACATTTCAAGATCGCACAAAACTCAATCCTTGATCAATAATTACGATATATTTAAAAAACCATTTGGTTGACACGAAAGGGTTTTGTGGGGACTTATAGTGATTTTTTACAAGGAATCTTTTTGTCGAATACATCACCAAAAAAATCCATCGATTTCTACTTTTGATACAATAGAATTTTTAGAGGGAGGTTTTCAGGGTTAAGGGAATGAGCGGGGGTATCGGGTGTTTTGGGAGAGAAACTTCTGGAAGTGTCCCTTTCTTTCATTCTATGGATGACGTGGATCATATATTCCGAAGTTTTTATACTAAAATTGTGTTTCAATCTAGTAACCTCCTTGTTTACGCAGCATCTCGAAAACGCGATGTCACAGAAAAAAAGTTTTTATACTAAAATTGTGTTTGAATCTACTAACCGCCTTGTTTTCCAGCAAATTTCGTGGCTAGATACATCGAAAACGCGATGTCACAGAAAAAAACGGTTCATGACATTCGAATTAGCGGGTCAAAATTATGCGGAGTACGTTGGTTTCATCGAGGATACATTTTTGTGCACACACAGTGTAATTAATTTTCTTCTTGGACGTTATGTGAAAAAGGCATCACATGGATATAGGAAACTAAATACAGGAAGTCAAAATTGACTTCAGAGTCAAATATAATCAAAGAGCAAAATAGAGCCATTGACAAACCATGAACAACGGTATGCGTTTCGTTTCCATAGGAAGCCAATTGAAATAGGCATCATATGGATGCAGGAAACGAAATACAGGAAGTCAACAGTCAAAATTGACTTCGGAGTCAAAAGTGATCAAAGGGAAAAACGGAGCCATTGACAAACCATGAACAACGGTATGTTCACGGCTTATTTCGATAGGATACCAAATAACAGCGCTGTAATTAAAACATATTTGGTGCGTACGTATGGTGCACGGATCAACAACTTTTTGTTGTTCTGAAACAGGGATGGACAATTCGATTTCTCAAAAAGTACTAAAATGGTACTTTTTAAACTGAAAAGGTAGTTTTTTCTTTAATAATAATAATTTAGTGCAATTATAATGAAATTGTTGACTTTTTCATGTAAAATATTTAACGATATATTAAATAATTTTCATCTATAACTACACGCTGAAAAAAAATCGCTTCTGTAGTATATTGTCCCAAACATATTCGGCTTGAAACATATATACGTTTAGGATACACTCTAAACATTTGGTACATACAAAAATTATATATTTGGGAAGATGTCCTTCTAAACAAATCTTTGTTTGCATCCCAATAGGTTATTATTTGGGACTATTATTTCCGAAACAAATATTTATTTGCATTTAAGTATTTGAAAAATACATAAATTATATTAAATTTTTCAGTAATTCAAAGTTAATTTTTTAGAAATGTTAAATGTTCGTAAAATAATAATAACTGAAATCGTATAATCTTGGATCAAAATAAATTACTGAAGGGTTGACAACTAATGATGGCTTGGAATACTCAGAAAATTTAAATGATTAATTTAAAACGGAAGTTAATATGGTATCATAACTGGGAGGTACAATTCGAAAACAAGGAAAAATTAAAACTGAAATTCGAAAAAGTCAGTAAATGTTTTGAAAGTTTTTTAAATAAAATATATTTGGAGAAATTCCTAAACAATAATTTTATTGGTATTTAAAAACATATTTTATTTGAGAAATTTAGTTTGCAAATAAATTTTGTTGTAATATATTAATATATGCGTTCCAAATATATTTTATTGATTTTCAAATAAAATTTATTTGCTCAGAAATATTTAATATTTAAAAATTTGTGTTCCAAAAATATTTTCTTTCGATTCAAACATATTAAAAAAGGCGATTTTGCCCCGTGTATACAAACTTCTATAATAAGGCATCTTTAAATATACATTCCACTAGTATCAATTCCCCAAAATCATTTTATAGAAATATGCTATTGTCAAATGCTATTCTATTCTGATTTAGGATTAACACCCACACCTATTTTTAAACTTCGTTATTTTCTTAAACCTTAAAAAGATAATACGCTTAAAAATTGCCTTTGATAGCAAAACAGAGACAAGATAAACGACCCAATCGTACACATATTTCTCTCTCGGCAACTAGGATTTTTTTTAACTATTGAATATAATGCAAGTATTATTAAAAATGAACACCAAGGGGTATGTGTTGCATTTAATTTCACGCCATTAGCGACATAATCTTTGATGCGAATCGAATACTTAGATGCAACAAACTTTGTTTCAACAAGTAAGAAAGTTGAGTCGGGTAAACCGACTTAAGAATCCCCTCACCTTCAGTCTCAAAAAAATATTCCTACATTTATTTCGTTTTTTGTTTTTATTAAATTATTATCAATTTAAATTAATAAATTTAAAGTATTCAAGTAATATGCTGTTAAATTTTGGTTCATTTGTGTGTGAGGTATCAAAAGGGGCGTGTTAATAATGGTACTATAAAAACATTAGGCTGTACAAAATGTCAAGTATTTGTATGAACAGATATTAAAGCTATAAGCAGTTAACTTTTGGTGCAAAATGGTCAATTTGTGTGGGATGTACCAAAAAGGACGTGGCATCTTCGCTCATTTTTATCCCAATACAATTTAAATTGATAATAATTTAATTAAAACAAACAAAAATAAATTTACGAATATTTTTTTGGGACTCAAGGTGAGGGGATTCATAAGTCGGTTAACCCTACTGAACTTTCTCACTTCTTCTTAAGGTGTTAGCGACTTATAAACAAATACTATGTATGGATTTTCAGAAGATTCGAGTAATTATAATACAAGTTATTAAAGAATCAATACTTCATTAAATCTTAACCCTTTGTGGAGGGTGGACTATTATGGCCCATCTTCGAACTTAGCCGGAGATAGAGCAAAATATTACCGCATTCCAAATTTGAAGTCAATCTGTTAATCCTTTCGAGAGTTATCGTGCTCACCAGCCAGCAGGCAGATATACAGACACACAGACGGACGGACGATGCTCAAACGACTTAAAATGGATCAAATCGAATTTCCGCCAAATATACTTGGGGTATTAGTCACTCCTTCGATGTGTTACACTTTTGGCTTGTAGCAAATGATAAATACCCTCCTCTCTAAGATGAGGGGACACTAGTAGAACCAAATAAAAATATTAGGATGCAAACACAGTTTTTTTAGGACAACGTCTTACCAATCATATAATATTAGTGAGTGTCAACTATTAAACTTATATTTCGAGTGTACACTAAACATACTCGTATACAGAATTAAAATAAAATATTTTGGGCCACCCTGTATGTATATATTTCAAGCAGAATAAGTTTGTGACAATATACTTCAGAAGCGGTTTTTTTCAGTGTGTACCAAGATTTTGGACTTTTTCATATTTAAGTGAATCTCTTCTATAAGGAAGTAAGTAATTATATCTAAAAATCAGAAACTGCATTTCCATAATTTTCACATATCATACCAGATAAATGCAAACAAATAAAACCACCCTAATATCCGATATTTGTATAATGTTCCCATAGTACCCGTAGAAGCTTTCTACTTATTTACGAGAATCTATGTATGTACATAGGTATATAGTATATACACTATATATATATACTATATACATATGTGCATAGAGCATGTGTCGACAATATTTTATTCAGCTGTGTGTGTGCGTATGTGTATATTTGTCGTAGTAGTTGTAACCCGCATGACATCTGGATATGGGCTTTTCCAAAACAATCCCTAACTTATGGTCAACCAAACGACCAACGGCAACCACAACAACAACAAAGAACTCAACTCATGCGGACGGTCACTGGCCGGCCCGACATGTTAGAAGCGCTTAAACTAAACATTGTGATTCTGCTGATATTTGACCCATGCAATATTTCAAAGGTGCAAATGTATGTTCATTTCCGGACATTTATTGTACGACAACGAGACGACGGCGATTGTTGCTGCGTCTACCAACAATCCACCTGTAAATGGACACATAGAGACACTGTGTCGTTCCAAATGTGCCGTCCATTGTTGCACGATGTCTATCATCCAGGCGGCAGTCCTCTGTCCGTCCGGGGTAGGGGTAATGGTCAAACTCTTCATAGGCCTTACTAAGCTGGCCCCCAAAGCGTTCAGTTTGTTGTTCATTCATTTTGGCTAAAATTAAGCAATTCATTTGTACTTTAAATACGTTAGACACACTCATAAACACGGGCACATTCACTCACCCTCCCAAAAAATGACATGTTTCTATTTCTGTAAAATGTACATATTTATGTTTGTGTATTGTTTGGCCTATGCGTACAAATTGAGATACATACATACAAACGAGTAGATATACTACTTAACACATTAGTAAGAGCAGTAGCTCTATATTAGTTATCCTATTCCATATTTATAAGTGCACACCTACATACGTACATATTTACATTCATGCACACGTATTTAAATGACGAAGAGGAAATGTGAGAAAGTTGCACTTGATGATAATCTAAGAAATGCGGTGGATGGTTGGCATTCGCATTTTCAATAGTACCTGTCCAACGAACATTGGCTGGGTAACGAAGCAGGGCGCGGGGAGGTGGATGGGAAGGGAAGAGTGGTGCGTTTGCAGTGAGTGTATGCATCGATGTGTGTGATCATGATGGTTAGGTAATTAATTAGGTAAGTAGTTCGTAATATGACAAATGAATTATAGGGCAGTCACAATTAGTTGCATGAGTGCCTCTCAGAAATATGTAAACACTCGTACACACACACACACACACACATCTATATGTATATACATATGGACATAATAGGTGGCCACAGTAATAAACAGGTGTTTTCTTTTGCCCACCCGACGCTATTGTTTCGATAATTTTGAACTAATTGTCTTTGAATGGATTAATTCGGAACAATCACACAGCCAAACATACTCACACACACACACAAAGTTCATTCCATGTCAAATTGGACACATTTGGTTTCAAAATAAATGTGCACATCGATTCCCCACTCTAAATGCTACTACATGTGTACTTGTATTTGGACAAAAAATATCTAAATTATTTTCCGACTTTTAATTCGGGTTAATTCGAACATATTTTCAAAAGACGTACGTTCCGATGTTATCCCGATGAACATTTTATAGGAAGTCAGTTTTACTTTCTTCTTAAATGTTGGTCCGGTCCTAGAGACATAGCATGTGGGCCGTGAGGTCTTGATGCTCAAAATTATGCTCATTAAATTGTTTGATTGAAATTGAAAAAATCGACAATCAATGCATAAGCTTAAGTTTTTAAATTTACAAAATTTAATTGATGGATACACCCCATACGTATGTCACACTTTTCATTAATATGAAATACATCATCAGATATTTGAATCAAATTTTAAATACGAACATGACCAGGGTTACCATACGTCATGTCCTCCTTTTTTACCAATGACCTCCCGTCCTCCCTCATTTTTCAAAAAAGTGCGATTTGTCCTTCTTTTGTTACTGATTCAAATGTATTTTTATAGTTTGATGAATCGTGGGTTTGGGTGGCGTTTTTACCAATAACACTATGCAACAAAATAACACTTTTCGAAAAATACCCAGACTCGATAGTATAGGTTCGATTCTACTACCAAAGGGTAGTATAACTCTATTTATACTCGGTTTGGCGAAATTGGTGACCATTTTTTTTATGGGCCTCCAAAGTTTCGGAAAATCAGTGAGCCCCTCGAAAAAGGTGTCATCAGCTTTTTTCCCTCTAGCTCTCCACATAACTGTAATTGTTGGGCCTATTTTAACAAATCGTAAAAAACACCCGTTTTAAGAATGGCGATAATATTTTCTACACAAATAAAATTTTACTATACGTGTTAGAACACACCAAAACCCAAAACATAACACAAAAACCAAACACAAACGATCAAATTCCAGTCGCTGAAAGTTATGCTGAAAAAAAAATATTTTTTTTCTACACGCTTAAAAAACGCTTCTGCAGTATATTTTCCCAAACATCGGCTTGAAATATACATATGTTTAGGGTACACTACAAATATATAATATTTGACACACACAAATATTATATGTTTGGGAGGTTATTTTTTTTTGGTGGTTTACTGCTGCACAGTGGTTCGTAAGTGCTGTTTTGTTTGTTTTTTGGGCAGTGCAATTACAGATGACGACGTTAACAGATCAACAGACAATAGTGATAGTTTATGTGTTATTTATTTTAATTATTTGTAAGTTGTGAAGTGTCGTATGTATGTGTTTGCAATAACTTTTATTTATATAAAATTTTCTTGTTTTTCAATAAAATTGTAGAATTCCTGAAGATGATCTTCAAAGAAGATCGAAATATCGATTAAAATAATAAATAAATACACAAAACAACAAAGACCTCGAGCTTGGGTTTAATATAATATTTAAGGTTTTATTTAATATTTAAAGACAAACTGCATTGTATCACTTAAATGCTACCCCATCTAATATACAGCATTGATTTTGTTTACATTTTTCGAATTTCAAATGATGAATTTCGAATTTCAATTGATGTTTTCCGAATTTCAATTGGTGTATTACGAATTTCCAATTGGAAAAATTCGAATTTCAATTGACGTATTCCGAATTTCAATTGCAATTTTACGAATTTCAAATGATGTGTTTCGAATTTCAATTGATGTTTTTCGAATTTCAATTGATGTTCTTCGAATTTCAATTGATTATAGATTTCGAATTTCAATTGATTTTTTACGAATTTCAAATGGAATCTTCGAATTTCAATTGACCTTTTTCGAATTTCAAATGGAATATTTGAATTTCAATTGATGTTTTTCGAATTTCAAATGGAATCTTCGAATTTCAATTGATTATTTTCGAATTACAATTGAAAATGGTGTAGTATTTCCTAAACAAAGAATAATTTGTATTTATGTATTTTTGCATTGATACATTAATGGTCAAAGATCAATTTTTTTATAAATTTTATATGTTTGTAAAATTTAATTACATTTTCGAATTTCAATTGATGTATTTCGAATATCAATTGGTGTATTACGAATTTCAAATGGAAAAATTCGAATTTCAATTGATGTATTTCGAATTTCAATTGATGTATTTCGAATATCAATTGATGTTTTTCGAATTTCAATTGATGTGTTTCGAATTTCAATTTATGTATTTCGAATTTCAATTGATGTGTTTCGAAATTCAATTGATGAGTTTCGAATTTCAATTGATTTTTTTCGAATTTCAATTGATTTTTTTTTCGAATTTCAAATGGAATCTTCGAATTTCAATTGACCTTTTTCGAATTTCAAATGGAATCTTCGAATTTCAATTGATCTTATTCGAAATTGAATTGATTTTTTTGGAATTACAGTTGAAAATGGTGTAGTTAAGATTTTTATACCCTCACTTTAGTGTGACGAGTGTATATATCATTTGCTACGGAAAATAGTGTAACACATCGAAGGAGTGGCCTAAGACCCCAAGTATGTTCGGCGGAAATTTGTTTATAGTATCGCTATACATGACAGACTACTTTTGCACTGTCATATCAGAAATGTAAGTTTGACAGATCCCCACATAACATTATACACGTTCTAACAAAATCAAAATTATTTGTTAATTAGTTTGAAGAGTTTTTCATTTGACCTATAGAGCAATGTCCAGACTTCACACTGAAGATACAAATGTGTTTAAATTCACTATTTCGAAAGGACACTAAGCTTCCTGCCGATGACGCTGAATTTGTACATTTAAATGGCACACACACATGGCCGTTCATCGAACTAAGGCGTTCGCCGACGTAGACCGTGAGGTTGGAAGCTGTAGACAATATAATTACCTCGCACATCTTCGAATTTCAATTGATCTTATTCGAAATTGAATTGATTTTTTTGGAATTACAGTTGAAAATGGTGTAGTTAAGATTTTTATACCCTCACTTTAGTGTGACGAGTGTATATATCATTTGCTACGGAAAATAGTGTAACACATCGAAGGAGTGGCCTAAGACCCCAAGTATGTTCGGCGGAAATTTGTTTATAGTATCGCTATACATGACAGACTACTTTTGCACTGTCATATCAGAAATGTAAGTTTGACAGATCCCCACATAACATTATACACGTTCTAACAAAATCAAAATTATTTGTTAATTAGTTTGAAGAGTTTTTCATTTGACCTATAGAGCAATGTCCAGACTTCACACTGAAGATACAAATGTGTTTAAATTCACTATTTCGAAAGGACACTAAGCTTCCTGCCGATGACGCTGAATTTGTACATTTAAATGGCACACACACATGGCCGTTCATCGAACTAAGGCGTTCGCCGACGTAGACCGTGAGGTTGGAAGCTGTAGACAATATAATTACCTCGCACATCTTCAGTCTAAACTAACGGCAGGTAGCATGCATCCAACGTTCAGGAACTCTTTTGGGAATGTGTATTTATCATTTCCCTAGGCGATACCGAGAGGCCGGTATAACAAGATGCGAAACTCGCCGTAGTAGAATTCATATGTACATGTGATATGATCCGATTGTTTGTCAGCATTTACGACCAATACCTCGAGACGATCCTCGGCTAAGCAGTAGCTAAACGCAATCAGAAACTCCGGTGTTTATCGACATCATTACAGCCAGCCAGCCAACCAACCAACACACAACCCCATTCACGTAATCACAATCAACTTGTTTCACACAGTATTCATTCCATAAATTCGAACGAAATGCACTCCTGCTTCCCTACCGATGCCGTCATCGTCACCGACCGTCGACCATCATCATCAGTTGCAGATGGCGAAGACAGACAGTCAGCGGCCGCATTCGCAGCGGCTAATAGTGACTTAGGCATTGGCAGTACTGATCAACTTCTGAGATCGTGTCAGATTAGAGAAATTTATTAGCAAACGCCGCAGAGGGAGAACCCAACTCATGTTACATGCAACGGACCCCTTTCTACGTGCAAATCGCCACTTGTTCCTCCAGTCTCAGTCTCCAGTGGACATGTCGTGCTTGCAGAGGTATCGATTGGCGATGCGGTTTCAATTTGCAGAGCGTCTGCATTGGTACTATGCAAACGCATATCTGCCTGTTCCGTTGCAGCCAATGAGGAGCTGCAACTATACGCCAGGACAACGGCAGTAACTGGTGCTGAATGGCTGCCGTTCGCTATCGACTAAGTTTTGTTCGCTGTCCCTACCAGCAGTAAATCATTGATAAAACGGCGTTAAGCGCGCTGATGAGACAAGGCAGTCCAAGTGGTCGTGGACGAGATAGGAATGAGAGATGTAGCGATGCGACCGGCGACCAGATACTAACATACACTGAAGCCATTTCTCAACCGTTCTCTGCGCGCTTCTTTGCTGCTGTGGTCCGATCAGTTGCCTCGTGATTGGACGTTGCAAATATTTTGGGTAATTTTGTATCATTATGTCAATTAATCACATTTAATTTGGCATAAAAGGATGTGCGAAAATTTCCACAGAACTAATTTATAATCCCACCACCGTCTGTCTGATTATTGCACGCGATAACAGTTCACTCCGTTCGATGCAATGTGATGTGGAGTGTTTCATTTCAGTTCTGTTCGGTAGCGCATGTTCATTTGATACAAAGTGAACGGACGTATTTTTGTGTCATCGTAAAAAAAACTCTCATTAAAAAGATCGTATTTTAATTGGCGTGTTTGGTGGCGTTTTGGCCCCTTCCCCCTCCTCTTGGGTATTGCCATCAATTACGAATAAAACCAACAATTTAACGAATGTCGGTGACTACCGACACTATAATGTAGTACACGAGAGATATTAAGCTGCTGAATGGTATAATTTACCATATCAACGACAATTGGCGAATATTTGACACTAAAAAATAAGTATTGAAATGTCAGTTTTATTGTTTTTGTTTATACCCATGGTGGAGGGTATACTAACTGATTAATGTTCGAGTTACGAACTTTTGAATCGGGTCCGGTGAACACTCTTATCATCCGCCCTAAACTCCAATCAGATGGTGGTAGATTATCGTCTTTCATTACAACCATGTCATCCGGTTGAAGATTTTGTTGTGTAAACTTCCATTTATACCTTCATTGAAATTCTATTTTCCATCTTTTGGAAAAAATTAACTGCGATGTTTTTAATCTTTGCCATCGCTTTATCAGACCAGAATAATCTTCTGGAGTCGCCACAAAGGGTGCATCCTTTAACAACTGACCCGGGGTCAAAGGAATGGTTCGACATTAGTAGGAGATAAGGGTCTGGAATTGAGGATACGTTCAATTCAATTTCAGTTTACCGGCGATTTTTTTAGGTGAGTTTTCATACTTTTTACCTCCGCCTTCCATACTCCGCCCTTGTGAGGTGCATGAGGAGGAATGAAATGCATTGAGAAACTGTGAGGATTATAAATTGGGTCATTTAAAATTCTCTCTGGATGCTTTGTGTAGCATTTATCTTTAATGGCTCCCCACAGAAAATAATGCAAATGGCTCAAATCACATGTCAAAGTGGTCGGTAGTTCAAATTTAAAAGTTTAAATGGCCCACCCTTTATTTATCTGTCAAGTACCTTTTGGATGTTTTAATAAAACGTTTGTTTTCCTGTTGTTTCTGTTTGCTCCAACAAAATTTCTTTTAAAGGGTCCAGCAAAGTCAATTCGGGTATGGGTAAATTGAGGGGAAAACGTGCAACTTTCCGAGGGGAGGACAGCCATAATTTGGTTCCATATCTTGTGCTTATAGATTGTACACATTTTGCAACTCCTTATACAATGTCTGACGGAATTCTTCAAACGAATTGTATAGAATTCCTGCCGTATTGATAGCAGTATACGAGGTATGTTCAAAAAATATCGGGAATTTTTAATTTCCGCGGGCTAGTCCCTTACTTATATTGACAAGGTCTTAACAAACCGTAAGGATTTCGATGGGTTTGTTAAGACCTTGAGTTATATGCGCAGTTATGACGTGCAAAGCAATAATCTTCCTATACAGCTTTTGAAAACTATGGCTCACGAGGGGAAGTGCATGGAGTGTCTTCGCTACTGGCGAGAGAAGGGAAATGGCCCGCAAGATTATCCATTACTCGCATCTTTGCTTTCAGTAGCGCTTTAGATGTCTTTGCCCTTCGGATGACATCGGCAACTTCGGTCGACTTGATTATTAAAACAGCACATTACTTTATTTTTCGCCGTAACACCGTCGGGTTGGGTCAGCAGGATTGGTACGTCGAATGTCTCGTCTGCGAGTCCCTCGGCTTCTGGTCGATCTTTGATGATGTCCCGCAATTTCTTCACATCTACTCGTACATCTAAAGGGATGTGTTGGTTACACTGTGCAACAAATTTTGGCTCATTAAATCTTTCCCGAACGAAACCAAGTAGACATGTCAGTACACCACTAGTATATCAAAATCCCCAAAGGGTTTTGCAAAGGTAGCTCGAATTTTTGTTGTATAGCCCCTTGAATTTGGGCTATTTGTAGCCAAATTTCCAGGCAAAAGTGCATTATAGCAGATGTCAAAACAAAAAAAAAAACACAACCGCCTCCGAAGTGATTCCCAAAATGCAAAATATATGAAAAATCCCAGCAGGGAACTTACGAATGAAAATATTGGCACCCTATTTTGTAGATTTGGTGATTTGCCGATAACGCGCCCATGCCTGTGCTGTCTGCGCTTTGTCGGTTTTCCTTTAAACCTAGTCAAACCTCCCCCGACATCGTACAAAACCCCGTTCGCTTTCATCCCATCGTGGCTTATGTAATAAAAAGAAAACTTTCTTTCATTCCATTGTATTGCAAAAGAAATTACTATGTACTCGTACTCGTATAAGAGACGACAATAAAGGAAACCTCCCGAGAAAGACGATAAGGCAAGAAGTAATAAAACTTTCAGATTACTTTTTTCTCTTTTTCTCCATCCATACAACATAAAATAACAACAAGAGGAACAAATTATGTTTGCCAACGTTGCATCGTTTGTTCAGATGGGATGTTCGGAGAGACGGACGGACTAACGGACGTGCGGAATGACTGAGGATTCCTTTTAAACTCATATTCTCGGATGACTACAACTGAGGTCAGAAGAATGAGAGAGTAGTAAGGAGCGCGAGGGAGTAATGTGACAAGTCAGGCCTCCTAACAATTGTTGACCATTGTTTACTTGGAGCATGGATTCGAAATTATGAATACTCCTCACTCATATTTAGTGATGGTTTAATCATTCAAAGTGTAACAGGCGAAGAGGCGAACTGACGGGCAGTGAGTAGTAGTACATCCTTTGCAAATCAGAACCATAGATATTGGATAAGGCCCCAAAGGGGATTTCCTTTTATTAGAATTGTTTAAGAGTTTGCATAAACAGTGATTGCAACTTCAGTGGAAGCTCGAAGAGTTTGAGGTTATATTAAAAAGCAAACAACCAAAAACTAATATCCATAGTAAGAATGTCCTTTGAGAAAAAGAATGGCATGTAACTGAAGTCCTAAGATATATATTTATATGTACATACGAGTACATATGCGAACCTATATTTGCCATCCCAAAATCACAAGGGGTTCCTTCATTAGGTGACCAAAAAATGGGACAAAATTGCGTATGACGAAGTCACATGGCGCTACAGACATACCCAATTAACATCAATGAAGCAATATATTGTACAACAATTTTTCTTTTTTTTTTGGTGAAGCAGAAAGTGTACACAGTAGGGCGGGTCGATTTAAAAATCGCCCATTGCTCAGTGAAAATCGTATTCTAGGGATCAAAATAAGAAACTTTGCCGAAGGAACTATACCTCTAAAACGAATTCTGATGTCCCGGAAAAAATTCCACTTTGATCCATTTAGAGTGCTCCAATCGAGTCCAAATGTATGACCGACCCCCACTCAGTGAAGTGCTCAGTGAAAATCGTATTCTAGGGATCAAAATAAGAAACTTTGCCGAAGGAACCATACCTCTAAAACGAATTCTGATGTCCCGGAATAAATCCCACTTTGACCCTTTTAGAGTGTTCCAATCTAGTCCAAATGTATAGAACCCCCAGGGGGAATAAATCCCACTGATGTCCCGGAATAAATCCCACTTTGACCCTTTTAGAGTGTTCCAATCTAGTCCAAATGTATGGAACCCCCAGGGGGTTCCAGGGGGTGTGCCACTGGCATGGGTGGGTCGGGCCTCCAAAGTTAGTAGGGGTCGGTCATACATTTGGACTCGATTGGAGCACTATAAATGGGTCAAAGTGGGATTTTTCAAAATTTGCCCCTACCCAAAAGTTCGACCCAAATTCCGGGACATCAGAATTCGTTTTAGAGGTATGGTTCCTTCGGCAAAGTTTCTTATTTTGATCCCTAGAATACGATTTTCACTGAGCAATGGCGACTTTTTTGCCTCCCCACAAATCGACCCGGCCTAGTACACAGTGTTAGTGTTTCGAGGTATAACAAGTTAGTATAACAAGAGATATAACAAGTTAGTATAAGTAATTTAAATGGACGGTCCTTATTATGTATAGGAGATTAATACCAAAACAATTAGACCGCTTTGTTTTTTGTTTTGTTACATGAAATGATATGACTTGTCTGAATTGAAGGAAAATACATTTGAACCAAAATCTTCAAATGTTTTATATTTTTCAACAAAACAAATATATTTCGAAATCAAGAAAATTATTGTGGATATCATAGTTTAGTTTGGTTTATTGATTCGATATGTTTTATAGCCCAAGGACCAATCATATTGATATATACAAGAGCCGTCTGATATGACCTTTCCATCATTCTGGAATTCAATTAAATTGTTCAGTACAACCAAGCTTATATCATACATATGAGTTATAGTATCCTTTCCATATTCATGAAATTTTCCGACCATTTAAGATCTGTGTCGAATATGTATGTATGTCCATTCCGATTTAGCATCTAAGCGCGCATCTAGTTGATATCGGATAATTATGAAGACATGGTAGAAGTTATTGGGGTGTGCCAATGGCGCACATTTTTCACTGAACTCTAGGTACTATAAAAGCATTACACTGCACAAAATGTAAAGTATTTATATGCATTGGAATTATATATATAAACAGTTAAATTTTCGTAGAAAAAATATATACCAAATTTACTGGTACTGCTCGACCATTCGAAGGCCTTCGACACTGTGGATCACTCAACTCTCTGCTCCAAGTTACGCTATTTCTTTAACTTGCATCCTACAGCTACTCATTTAATTAGGTCCTGTTTATCAAATCGCACGCAGTCCGTTTTGACAGAACTACATACACCAAATATTCTTTCACAATCTTTCAAAGTATTTATATGCATTGGAATTATATATATAAACAGTTAAATTTTCGTAGAAAAAATATATACCAAATTTACTGGTACTGCTCGACCATTCGAAGGCCTTCGACACTGTGGATCACTCAACTCTCTGCTCCAAGTTACGCTATTTCTTTAACTTGCATCCTACAGCTACTCATTTAATTAGGTCCTGTTTATCAAATCGCACGCAGTCCGTTTTGACAGAACTACATACACCAAATATTCTTTCACAATCTAAGGAGGTTCCTCAATGCTCAATCCTGGGTCCACTTCTATTTACAATTTATCAAAATCAAAGTGTTTATTAATTCATAAGCGATCTTATCGTCATATCAGTAATGTCAATGTTGTGGTAAACGGCCAAGCAATTTAAATAGTACCTCAAGCAAAAAATCTTGGTATTATCTTCAATGACCCATTGACCTGGTCGAATCATTTGAACAATACATTAGGACAAACTTACGCAAAAATGCGATCGCTATGTCCCTCCCAGTATTACACCCCTCTAAAAATTAGGTCACTTAGGTCAATTATGTCAATAATAGCTAAATCTTATTTAATACCTGGATTGATTTATGGATGTGATCTATTTGCCAGTTGTGATGCAGCTAGAACACGTAAATTTAATATTCTTTACAACAATATTATTCGATGTGTATACGGTTTGAAAGGATATGACTCACTCTTACCATTTTCGAAGTCTCTTTACGGCATCTCCTTTGAAAATCTTCTGTCCAGTAGAGTTCTTATTTTTTACAAAAACTTATTTATACCCAAAATCCCCCTTATCTGCACGGTTAACTCAGACTTACAATAGTTTATTTCCCCAATAGGGGAAAAATGTCCTTTTTTGGTACATTGGAATATAAAATATATTTGCAACACAATTTTTTAAATATTATATATTTCTGAGCAAATAAATGTTATTTGAAAATCAATAAAATTTATTCGGAACGCATGTATTAATATATTAAACAAGATATATTTGCAAACTAATTTTCTCATAAAAATAAAATTAATTAATTAATTTATCCAAATATATTGTGTATAAAAAAGCTTTTCAACCCGTTGCAGACTTTTCGAATTTAATTTTCCACTGATTTCGAGTTATGCCTTACAATTAAAAATGACATAAAAAGCAATAACTCTTATTTTAAAGAACAAATTTTTAATTTCTATTGATTCCAAGTTATATATGTTATCAATCTAAAAGCAACGTACCATTATGCAAGAACATTTAAAATTTCAAAAAAAAATACCGTTGAATAACTGAAAGCATAAAACTTGTTTTAAAATTAAGGTATTGATATATTTTCTGAACACTTAAATGCAAATAAATACTCCTATATGTTTCGTACAGAATAATCCCAAATAAATAATATTAAGACGGAAACAAAAATGTTCTTTGAACAACATCACCCAAACATGTCATTTTTGTATGTTTCAAATACCATAAATATATTAATTTATGGTGTGCCCTAAACATTTGTATACTATAAGCAGTATGTGTTTGGGACAATATACTACAGAAGCGATTTCTTCTGCGTGTACCCTTGATACATAGGAATTTGGTTTCTGAATGGCAGTTCTTTATAAATGCTGTTCGTCTTTGGAATTTACTTCCACATAATATTCAATTAATCAGCAAAAAAAAAACTCGTAATTAATGTTTATTTTTTTTAATGTAAGGTGATGGGATAAAATTATATATATATCTATCTATATATATATATATATGGAGAATTTTTTGCCGAGTGAGTAAATTTTTAAAAACGATGTCTACCGATCGGGATGATACTTGCACCAAGTATAGTCCCATTGAATAGTAGTTATGAACAAAGTTTCAACAGATTCGATTAAGTACCTGAGTTTTACGGTGTTGAATTTTAGAAATTTTGGTCAAACGTAACTTTTTTCCCATCCATATAACATAGTACCTACTGTATTTTGAAAATGTTGCCCAAAATTTAAATAAATTTTTTATTAAAACCACTTAAAAACATCGAAAAATTCACAGCTATTATATCTTTAGTCTGATCTTTTTTCTAATTTGTTAGCGACTGTTTTTAACCACTGCCTCTACGTGCAAGGGATATTTCCAAATACATGTTCCTCCTAAAAAGTTTAATATTTAAAATTTTGTTCCGAAGCTAAAATTTTCAAATAAGAACTAATACAGTACAACAAGAACTTCTTTATCAGTTGTTTAGTCAAGTTGACTTAATTAATAATTTTATGCCTGTACGAGTTTTTTTGCTCAAGGTGGATTTTTTTCTCGCTTAATCGTACGGAATATCTCTTGTGTCTTAAGCTAAACAGTGCCTTAAAAATCGCAAAAATGCCCACAAAGTCATAAAATATCTGTCAGGAAAATATTGAAAAATACGTATACGCAATACTTATAAAATAGAACATTATAAAACATAACAGAACATTTTTGCGATTTTTAAGGCAATGGAAGCACAAAAGATATATTCCGTACGATATACCGAGAAAAATATAGAAAAAGTGATAAAAATCCACTTAAAGCAAAAAATGGTACGGACATAAAATTATTAATTGAACCAACTTGACTAAACGAATGATGCCGAAGTTTTTATTTTTTGGGCGTCCCATTCTCAGAATTGAGTCCCAAATCAATGAGCTGAAAAATGTTTTACTGCGTTATGATAGAATCTACGATTTATTTAGGACAACATCTTCCCGAACATATAATATTAGTTTGTGTCAAATATCACATGCTTCGAGTGTACCCAAAACATATACAATAGGGCGGGTCGATTTAAAAATCGCCCATTTCTGAGTGAAAATCGTATTCTAGGGATCAATATAAGAAACTTTGCCGAAGGAACAATACCTCTAAAACGAATTCTGATGTCCCGGAAAAAATCCCACTTCACCAAAAGTTCGACCCAAATTCCGGGACATCAGAATTCGTTTTAGAGGTATGGTTCCTTCGGCAAAGTTTCTTATTTTGATTCCTAGAATACGATTTTCACTGAGCATTGGTGACTTTTTTTGCCTCCCCACAAATCGACCCGGCCTAATATACATATATGGTCCTTGCAGAATATATTTGGGACAATATACTACAGACGCGATCAGAAATACATTTGTATGAGCGATAGTCCCCACGGATGTAATACGATACATTACACGCAAATACATTGTAATATGTGGCGTCAGAATGGTAAAAATCCCAATCAGGAGGAACTATTTATTGAAATGCTAAGTGAAACTTGGCTGGTTTCTAAATACAGTGGCACGAAATAATAATTTTGATCAAAAGCAAATATCACCTCCCCTTTCATGTAGTGGTGATTCGGTTCAACTCGATGTATACATCTTCACAAGTTGTACCTAAGAACTGTTGAACTTGGAATGTTCCATTCGTCGCCTGAAGGCACAAAATGTTATGTACAACACACAAGATGCGCAGGACATTACAAGGACTGCATACAAATTCACTGGAACTTCGGCACACGCATACATATACGAGTGCACACACATTCAAAGCCCAGTGCTGTGTTTCTTTTGATTGTGTTTGTGTCCTGCTCGCCTCTTTCGCTCCGACATCTGTTTGGTCAGCGTGAAATTATTTTAATGAGTTCGAAAGTCAAACAATTTGCATTTTGCCTTTGCTTTGGCTATGCAAAAGAGAAAAAAAACATTTTTCCAACTTTTACTGCCGCAGAGCGTGTGGGTCCGAATTATGATGGTATCCGGGCGTACATTTTTGCTTTGAAGCTTTGACTTCGCTTAGCGCGGACGGTATGCACCGACATCTTCTGCTGTGGGATTAATACCAGAAGGAGGTGGTTGCGTCCCACTCGACAGTGGTGCCGTTAATGGCGATGAAGCAAAAGTTTGTTCAATGCTCTTAAGCGTTAAGCGAATTTTATATGAGTTAAATTACTTTGGATTATTAGCCACAAAAGTAACATCAATTAGCACCACAATATAGTGTTTACACTAACCAACCAAACACCCAACGACCCCCAGAACCCCCGACCCATCTAGCTATCCCGAAGTCAGATGCGCACGTTTCTTGCCAAACAACGTCGTCCCCAAGTGACGATGTCGATGATGACGAGAACAAGAACAACGAGAACGAGGACGAGGTCGTTGCCGGAGCAGAGAAATCTGGACCATCCATAGCCACTTGACCCTTCGCCCTCTCTCTCTTCAAAGAAGATGGTTTATGTTTAATTTGGAAATTTATTTACCACAAAAATACCCATGTTACGACGAGCTGCAAACTTTAAACTTTGGAATCGCTCGGCATTATAATTTCCATTTAAGCACAGTTCTCACAAATCAACGGATGGGAGTGTGGTACGGGGAATGGGGAACGGACGACGTTCATTTTCTACCATCGACAGCAGCAAAAGTTATTTACTTTATAAGGGCAGAGAAAAAGTACGAGTAACAAGAACTTTGTTCGTCGAAAACCACAACACAATTTTCAAAAGCGATGGCAAGTGAGACGCCTGTGTAATGTGGAGGCATGCCATAAGGACAACATCCAGATACAACAACAATAACTTCATTATCCTAAAATAGACCACAAAGAGTTGTTGCTCTTATCAGCCAACATCAATAAGCCCTTGTTTTTCTTCTCTGTGCCAACAGAAAAGATAATGGGAGAGGCGAGCACACCAAATCGGTGGTATGCTGGTATGGGGCTGAGACGGAACTACGCAAAGTTCGGGCAGTGCGGCCAGAGTTCAAAGTATTTCCAACAAACCATGTCTATAATTCCATTGTATCAATGAGCCAATGAAGCAACGATACTTCGGCTGCTGCTGCTGCTTGCTTTGCCCACAGAAAGTCCATCAGAAAGTTTGTGGTAGCTTCAAATGGCGAAGAAATGTGTAAACAGTGTACAATTATACTCGTATCTCTTGGACGTGGGGTCAACTGACCAAGTCAATTTCGATTAATCTCAAGTAGAGCCAATTAAATTAAACTTAAATGTTATTGGGTCAAATCAAGGATCCATCTAATGTTTCCTTCTCCAAGTGAAACAAGGAAAAAATATTAAAACTTGATTTAATTAAAAAATTTGTGTGGCCGATTAAAATTTAGCCTGAGCCATTAATTAAACTATACTACAAAAAACTTTTTTGTGTCCGAGACCTAACAACTTGTTATTGTGTAGATTGAGGAATACTAATCAATAAAATCAAAACCAAACATTTTTTTATGGAAAAGTTATTTTAAAAAACAAGCTTTTTTAATTACAATTTTCATGGAAGGAAGGTCTGTAGGTGTATTCTTTATAAAAATATTTGTAGAAAATCGATAAGCAAGTCTTCACAACCAAAAGTTTCACCCTTAAAGTACATAAAATAAATTATTGCCAGAAAAATGGCGGACAAATTTAACCCTGTGAATTTACAACCGTGTGAACATATGTACAAATCCTAGATTAAGAGATCATTTGGTCCATATTAAATTTTCATAAAAAACGAATATATAACCCACTATTTTATATTTATTTTTATTCAATACTTCGTGAAAAGAAAGCAACTTATTTACATATTATTTTTGAACAAAAAATGCTTATTTTGACGTCAAAATACAAAAATTTCCCTTGGACCAAATTATAAATAATATTATATTACCGTTTATAAAGGAGACGATACAAAAAATGGACCAAACTATAAAGTATAACACGAAATCTAGGAAAAATTTAAACTAAAATTCGAAAAAGTTTTAGAAATCTTTTTAAATAAAATATATTTGAAAAACTCCTTTAACAATAACTTTGTTTGTGTGAAATCACATATATTATTTGTGAAAGTCAGTTCGCATATATATTTTGTTCTAATATATTAATATATACGTTCACAAATACATAATACTTACACATTTTGTTTCCAAATATATTTTCTTTCAATTCACACATTCCCGTGTAGGTGTATGCTCACTTATTTGTTGTAATTTATAAATGGCATTCAGCACTGCATTTTTCATATATCCATAACATTTATCTTCAAATATTGCGCGATCTCAAATTAAAATAATTAAATTTTTTCTGAAAAGAAATCAAATATAAAAAATACACATAAATTTTATCGTACCACAATTGGTAAACACTGAAAACTAAGAGAAGTATTTCAACCGTTCATACATAATACTTACGTTGAAATATTGGTAGAATTTGTAACTTTTTTCCCAAAAGATCCATTCTAAAATTGTTTTACTAAAAAAATTTAAAAAGATAGTTTTATGTATAACATATTAATAACACAATAATTTTATATATCTATATACTTTCAATTAAAATTTGTTATGTTGTGTTGTGTTTCGTTTATTATCTTATCACCAAGATCGATGGTGACGCCGCCCAGCGGTAAAATGGTCCAGGCCTCCTAGGCATCAGGCCTGATAGAAGAATTCCAACACCTTCTATTGGAAGGTGTTGGAATCCCACATTTTTCAGGCCTCCGTTATGAAGGCCTGAAAAATGTGCAATCTCTCACTTCTAAAAAAGTGACCGTGCCTCCTGCTCCCGTCTTTTCTCAAACATGTCGAACGCCTTCTAAAAAATGTCAGAGAAAAGTCGTTCTTCATGGTCAGCAGTCAAATTGAATTATTGACAACCACCGCCGATATATGTTAATATATTGATGCGTTTCGTTCTCCCTCTCTCTCAAGTTTTTGCATATGTAAAAAAATTTACACTCTGCCTTCCTTCTCCGGTCTTTTATCAGGCATGATTCTGTCCTTCTAAAAATATATCATATCGAAGGTGTTTAGCACACAACATTTAAATGCATGATAAAAGGGGGGAGAAGGAAGGCAGAGTGTACACGAATTCGTTCTCCCTCCCTCAAGTTTCTCATGTATGATCTTTGTTGCTACTGCGAGAGTTCAAAACCAGTTATATGCAAAAAAAAAAGAAATACCGCTACACAAATTGATAATACTGTCAATTAAGTCCGATTCGGCATTAAAACTATGACATGTCTACATCATAGTTTTAATGCAGAAAATCCTTTAAAGTATTGAAATTTTACTTAAAATAAAGCGGATTGTCATAAAAATTATGATTAGTTTCTTCAATTTAAAGGCGTACATTTAAAGAAGCGCGTACACAAAACTAATGATTAGATAGTCATTAATTCAATCAAAAAAAACTTTAAATCAGGGAAAATTTCGGAAAAAAAAACATGTAAATTTTCATTATTTGTATGAAAATTTGGATTGAATTGATGCCGAGGTCGCATACTTAATTTAAGAATGTGTCGTCATTAATTTTATTACTATTTTTTTCAGTGTATCTGCGGAGAAAACAATTCTTTCATTTTTAAACAAGTGAAAAGATTTAAAAGCATTAGTTAGGAATTTAAAGTGCTGCGTTCATCACCTCATAAATGCTGACGACTGACAACCTGTAGGATCTCTCAGAATTTCTCAGTCATGCATCTCAATAGGTTAGGGTGAAAGCAAGGAGACGTTTAAACCTCTTATGTTCATGGACGTAACTTAAGCCAGCGGATCGGGTTTTAAACCTCAACAGTTGTAGAAAATCTGCACAAGACACGAATTACTTCAGAATCTTCATGTCATATCCTCTGAGACGAGTCACATCTGGCAAAGTTGGAAAATGCATTAGTCGTTCCGAGCTGACGTTAAACAGCATGCCCGGTCACTGGGTATACAATAATACACGTATATCGCAAACTGCTCACCGATTTGTGAGAAGCTTCCCGTCTGTTCCCTCATAATTTTATGAAATAGTATTCCATCGACTCCTTCTTCACCGACTTCTGGGTGAATACATTTCTCATGACGTCAATATTCCACTCACACTGGACCATAAGCGTAGGAAGGGGGTGGCTGGGGTGGTACTAGACGTTTAGCCCCCCAAATATATTTCAGCTGGATTTTTTTTTTAATTTTATCAATGCCAATCAATTGTACATCTACCAATGCCAGAAATAATATAAATGTTTGCAAATGCTGTAATGAATCTCAAAACTCAAAGGTTTGCATTCGATTTGGAAGTAGAAGAACGATTCTTAGGTTTCGTTGATTGTTCTGTAAGTACATATGTCAATTCTTTACATAGACTTATTCTGGATTTTTTGTGGAAAAATAAGATGGAAAATATTCCAATAAGTCTTATAATGGTGCAAATGTAATGTGACATAAAACATGAACATGACATAAAACCGATTGCGTTTAACATTAGCAATATCCACCAGCAGATTTAATTCACTGCAAGGCACACAAATTAAATTTGGTAATTGTCGACTCATGTTCGGACATACAATCGGAATTAACCTTTTTGTAATGCTGTACAGGTAGTTTATTTATTTTTCCAAACCTGGAAATCATTTGATTTCAATAGAATAAGCTATGTTCAACAAAAAAATTATTTGGTAGTTCGAAGTCTCAGTAAAACTAGATGCAGTTGCAGATACGAAAATTTTAGATTAATTGCATTAAATTATGTTGGTACAAAAAATAGAGTAGGAAGCAGGTGCATCACGACACAAAAATGCACTGGAGGCTTTGGGATTATCACTAAACCAGATAAACCCAGTAAGGCAAGGCAGAAAGTCGGGCGGAGCCGACTATATAACACCCTAACAATGCGATATGGGTCATTGCGATAATAATTTGGAATAATTGGTAAATGGGTAGGTACATATTATCTAATTCTGAACCGGTAATCGCTAAATTAAGCAATATTCGTTCCTAAATTGAGAAACATCTTTCTGGAAAATTTTAATGATCGGAAGTAAGGTACAACTTCTATAGCGCTTTGATACCAAATCAGGAGGAACATATATATGGAGATTACATACTCATACTCATTCATGTAAAACGACCTCTTTCTGTCGAATTTCGTACTGATCGGATATAAAATACAGTCTCTACAGCCCTTACATGTCAAATCGGTGGTAACATATATATGACATATATATATCTAAATCTGGACCGATTTTCTCCGAATTTGGCAGTATTCCTTCATGTGAAAAGAAACCTCTTTTTGCCGAATTTCGCACTGATCGGATATAAAATAACATTTTTACAGCGCTTACATGTCAAATCGGGGGTAACATATATATGGGGGCTATATCTAAATCTGAACCGATTTCTTCCAAATTTAAAAGTGTTAATTCATATACTAGGAAACCTCTTTCTGCCGAATTTCATACTGATCGGGTATAAAATACAGTTTTTACAGCGCTTACATGTCAAATCAGGATTAACGTATATATGTATTTCTGCCGAATTTCATACTGATCGGATAAAAGTTTTTGCAGCGCTTACATGTCACATCGGGGCTAACATATATTTATATGGGGGCTATATCTAACTCTGAACCGATTTTAACCAAATTCAATACTGACATGTCAACGTATATATGGGGGCTATATCTAAATCTGAACCAATTTCTTTCAAATTTAACAGTGTTCATTCATATAATAAGAAACCTATTTCTGCCGAATTTCATACTGATCGGATAAACGTTTTTACAGCGCTTACATGTCAAATCGGGGCTAACATATATATGGGGGCTATATCTAAATCTGAACCGATTTTAACCAAATTCAATAGGACGATCGCTGGGCCAAAAAAAAGATATGTGTAAAGTTTCGTCGAGATCGAACCATAATTGCGACCTGTACTTTGATTACAAGACGGACATAGCTAAATCAACTCAGAAAGTGATTCTACGAGTAAGTCGATCGGTATAATAAACGATGGGTCAATTTCTTCTCCTTTTGGGTGTTACAAACAAATGCACAAAGTTATAATACCCTGTACCACAGTGTGGTGTAGGGTATAATTATAAAAATATATTTCGAAAGAATATCTATATATATAAAGAAGAATGTGTGTTTGTACCGTATAGGCGTCTAAACGCCAAATTTAGAAATTAGTATATCTTGCAAAATTTGTTAGCCAGAGTGCTGTATTGTTGTACATATGTATCTGGTGGCAGTCTACGTGATTGATCCAAAAATGGGATCAGACCAATGGGCGTGGCACCGCCCATATAAGCCAAATTTTAAATATTTGATATGTAATATTTATTTTTATACCCTACACCACACTGTGGTACAGGGTATTATAAGTTTGTTTCACGGCAGATGTTTGTAACACCTGAAAATAACACAGCTAGACCCACCTTAAAGTATACCGATCGACTCAGAATCACTAGCTGAGTCGATTTAACCATGTCCGTCCGTCCGTCCGTCCGTCCGTCCGTCCATGTAAAGTTGTTCGTCGACTACAGGTCGCAATTTCACTCCGATCGTTCTGAAATTTTGCAGTTTAGAGTATTTCGCAGCTGTTAAGATCGCTACTGAATTTGGTTGAAATCGGTTCAGATTTAGATATAGCTCCCATATATATCTTTCGTCCGATTTGGCCCTTTAGTCCTATAGAAGCTGTATTTTACATCCAATCGTTTTGAAATTTAGAATGGTAGAGTTTCTTGATCCATGAACCAACACTACCGAATTTGGAGAAAATCGGTTAAGATTTAGCTATAGCTCCCATATATAAGTTTCGTCCGATTTTGCTCTTTAGTCCTGTAGAAGCTTTATTTTACATCCAATCATTTTGAAATTTAGAATAGTAGAGTTTCTTGATCCATGAACCAACACTACCGAATTTGAAGAAAATCGGTTAAGATTTAGCTATAGCTCTCATATATATGTTTCGACCGATTTGGCTCTTTAGTTCTATAGAAGCTGTATTTTACATCCAATCGTTTTGAAATTTAGAATGGTAGAATTTCTTGATCCATGAACCAACATTGCCGAATTTGAAGAAAATCGGTTAAGATTTAGCTATAGCTCCCATATACATGTTTCGTCCGATTTTGCTATTTAGTCCTGTAGAAGCTGTATTTTAAATCCAATCATTATTTTGAAATTTAGAATGGTAGTATTTCTTGATCCATGAACCAACACTACCGAATTTGAAGAAAATCGGTTATGATTTAGCTATAGCTCCCATATATATGTTTCGTCCGATTTGGCCCTTTAGTTCTATAGAAGCTATATTTTACATCCAATCGTTGTGAAATCTAGAATGGTAGAGTTTCTTGATCCATGAACCAACATTGCCGAATTTGAAGAAAATCGGTAAAGATTTAGCTATAGCTCCCATATATATATGTATCATCCGATTTGGCTCTTTAGATCCAATCGTTGTTATACCCTACACCACACTGTGGTACAGGGTATTATTTAAGTATAAAATGTCCCAAAAGTAAATTTATGTAAACAATTTATACATGAATTACAAAATGTATATATCAGAGTTATTCAATATTACGAGAGTGGTGTAGGGTATTATATAGTCGGCCCCGCCCGACTTTAGCCTTTCCTTACTGGTTATACCATAGAAATGTTGTAATAAATCCTATTTCGATTTGAATTAATTTCATACTTTTCGTTGACAATTCGTCGGCTTAATGCTATTTTGGTCCATACGCCATTTTTGCGTTTTTGGAGTTAGGAGTTGATTCAAGCATGCTCTTTCAGAATCTGCAATAGTTTTTTTCCTATCTCGTCTAGTTTTCGAGATGTTGGTAGGGTAAATCGATTTAACTCTGATTTAAGGGAAATAATTTTTATATTTTTGTTCTATATCCCCATTTTTCTATCGCCTTATATTTTTTACTCACTATTTTACGTTCTTTCGATCACAATATGTAAATTACTCTCCTTTCATACCGACCTTCTTTGTGGTCCATGTAATACAAATACGAAAAAATATTAAAATCAAAGTGGATATGGACCAAAATGCCATGTACAAAATTCAAAGTGGATATGGAACAAAATGCCATGTACAAAATTTGTTGTAACTCGCTTATTTTTGAATATAATGGCCTAGAAATGCTGTTGGGAATCATTTGAAAGAACATTCTTTGGCATTTATTTGTTGAAGATTAGTTCTATCAAATGTTGGCCGCGGCTACGTCTCAGATGGTCCATCCGTTGAGCCCAATTTTCGATGACTCGTCCGAGCATTTCGACTGGTAACTGGCGAATGACACGCGTAAACGTTGTTCAGGCGTAAGTCTTTCCATGATGAAATGCCAAACAATACATAACAAAAATAAAATAACAGCATGACACGACTCACACGTGATCTGTCAAAAAAAGTCTATTGAAAAAAGTATCTCTACTTAGATCACCCTATATTTTACTTCGATATGTTTTGCAGATTATTTGTCTCTAAAACTTATTTTGTATTCTCGAAACTATAATAACTTCTGTTTACAAAATAGTGAACATATGTTTTTTTAGATTTTACACTCCATCTAATTTTAGATCAATTAAGCGCATGCAAAATGCGAAATATGCGGAGGATGCATGGGGAATTTTTAATATGTCGCAGCATCATGTGGTTGTGTATCAATATTTCTGTGGTCACAATCGGTAACCGCCTAAGTCGACTTAAGAAAGATTTGAGTTATGTATGATATTATACGAGTACGACGTTTAGACATGAAATCCCATTGTCTCTAAAATTGTTTTTTCAAAAGATGTTAACAAAAACATATCGACTTAAGTCGTAATGATGTTTTTAGGGAGATTGCATTTTTAATTTCTAAATAATCCAAATTATATTCAGTAAAAATGTTTGTGTTTATCCGTCAACCCAATCAAAAGTTATTCGCCATAAATTCCAAACAAATTTAAAAAAATCATTAAACTTTGATCGCCTCTCCTGAAAAACTACATTTTTGCACTTAGCATAGTTTAGAATGGAGGTATCGATTAGGGAATAGTAAGTCGAAATCGACTTTAGTCGATGATCGATTATGAGGCTAAAAAAACGAATATTTCATGGTCGACTTTTTGCTTCCAACTATATGCTGAAATCGACTTTTGGAATCGATAATCCGTAAAATAAAGCTCATTTTTTTATTTTATTCTAATATACAAACTGACAATTTTCTATGACGAGCTAATTTATGGCTCTACCAAAAAGAACGAGCAAAATTTTTTTACTAAATTTGATGGTACATTTAAATATGCAATGTCTCTAAGTGAAACCTATGTAGGATTTTACCCTACTCGGGTAGTACTTTAATTTCAGTTTCGCGACGTTTCTTCATATTTCAGTTTATCTGCAATTCTTGCACAATGCCATATGGACTTCAGAAGCATGTATTTAAAATTATTAATCTGCTTGGAAAAGGATAAATAGCAATTAATTACTACAATTGCATAATTTTACACATTTCAAAGAAAAACAACTCGCTTAATGTTGTTATAATGAACTATGAACAAGTCGACTTTTAGGTCCGATTAATCGACCTAATCGACTGAAACGAAATTTGATTGATGAAAAAGTCGAAAGTCGACTTTCAGATTCAAGTACCATTCACTAGTATCGATATGAGGGAAATTGATTGGGAACAGCGGATCGTATGTATTCGTAACGTATACGCAGTGTGACACTGGAGAGGGTGTTTTTTATAAATGCAAACTAAGTGCTCACGAGCAATTCGGCCATTCATTCGTTGATTTCATACACGCCGATAAAAAATCGCTTCTGTAGTATATTGCGCCAAACATATTCCGCTTGAAATATACAAATGTTTAGCACACATAAAAATTATATATTCCAATCAAATTTTTGTTTCCGTCCTAATATTTTTTATTTGGGACTATTATTAACGAAACATATATTTATTTGCATTAAGGTATCCAGCAATTATGTCAATACCTTAATTTAAGGACAAGTTTTACGTTTTTCAGTTACTCAACGTTAATTATTTCGGAAATTTGAAATGTTCGTAAAATTCTTTTATAATTGAAATCGTATAATATTGCATGACAGTATATTGGTTTGACAACAAATGATGACTTGAAATAAATTGAAATTTGAAAATTAGTGCGAGTTTTATTGCGAGTTGTCATTGTATATTATAAGGTATAACTCGTTATTAATAAAAAATTAATAATAAAATTCGAAAAAGCTGCAATGTTTTGAAAATCTCTTTTAAACAAAATATAATTGGAGAAGTTCCTAAACAACAATTTTATATGTATATAAACACATATTTTATTTGAGATAATTAGTTTGCAAATATCTTTTATTGTAATATATTAATATATGTGTTCCAAATATATTTTATTGATTTTTAAATAAAATTTATTTGCTCAGAAATATACAATATTTAAAAATTTGTGTTCCAAATATATTTTCTTTCGATTCAAACATATAAAAAAAGGAGATTTTGCCCCGTGTACTATCTCTAAAATTTATTGACATAAAAATGTGCTTCGGGTAATAAGCAGACACTACTATCTCAATGATTTTAATAAGTATTCGTATATATTTAAGTATTGTAATTTTTTTTATTTACTTGCGAAATATTTCTGCATATATATGTATTATATATACACTCTGACTATTCCCATTAACCGTTTTCTCCAAAGTTCTCCCAATAGAAATTGTCCGTATATAGAAATGTTGATCTGTACGTATGTGTGAGCGTGTGTCTAAAAACGGGTGGTAATAAATCAAGTTGTAAAGCTATATAGCTAAAAACGCTTCATTGAGAAAACATATTTATGCAGATTACCTTCTCAGACGAAAGCTTAAAGGAAACGGGGAAATGCCAATGAATATTTTATGCATTCTTCTCATCCATTTGCGCGCCCTATATAAGTACATAGTCATTGATTGTTGGCCTTTGGAAAAGTTTTCCGTTCCGTATTCCTTTTGTGAATTTTAAAATAAAATGGGGTTCCTTCCAGAGAACAATAAAGCAGCGAATTCCACCGAAAATGAAATGGGTGCGAACATTATTATTCGATTAACATGTTTACGAGCATCAATAACCTCCAGTCGGAATTCACTATCGACTGCCTTCGCTTTTCCCCTTCCACACAGCTAAAGGTGTTAGCATGAATTTGGGTCGGTCCTGAACGAAGGATGAGTATTGAGACGAGTTTGGCATTCCTTGCAGGGCGATATATTGAATGCTACATACTTAATAATACACACATAAATACATACATACTTACATATGTATGTGTGTGTTGCCATCGTTGATTTGATATTTCATTTTGAATGGAATTCCTTAAAGCTTAAAGCCTGAGAGTCATAGCGATGTATAACGACCACTCCGTTCGTTTGTAGTTATTTAAATGTTATTTCGGGACATTTCGGAACAACGCCAACAAAATAAATATGTACAGTGGAGGGCAAAAGTCCGCACAGCTTAAGTTTGTTCCCAACCTGCAGGTCGAATTGTTTGTTTCGTCATAAAAAAATGTCGTGAAGCCCACGAGTATTGTCATATTGAGGCATGTCGATTTACTGTATGTGGCTCCCCCATATACAGTTATGGGCAAAATAATAAGGACAGTTTCAATAATGTGAGAACCAGTAAGTAAAGAGGTATACAAAATCGCTTCTATAGTATATTTTCCCCAACATAATCAGTTTAAAACATACATATTTTTTGGGTTACACTCGAGATATATAATATTTGACAAACAATTATTATACGCTTAGGAAGATGTTGTTTAATATCAATTTGCTCTCAAAAACATTAATTCCAATTTCAATTGTAAACATTTTAGATTTTTGAACCACTAGGTGGAAAATACCAAGGGCTGCCTCAGGGCATCCCTGACCACTTAAGGCAAAAAAGAATGATCTTAGGCCGCCTTTCAAGATCAACCTTTAATGATTTCCCTAAAAATTGATTTACAAATTAAGGAAACACTCTCAAGCAGCGAATAAAGCCAAGCCAGAATTGGCGGCGGCTGCCTAATCTTACGAATTGTTTGTATAAAATACCTTCTTGCCCATGAAAATAAATTTTCGGAAAAATACATTTATTCCCAAATAATGTATATTTTTCAAGGAGAGACGAATCAATATATTAAGGAAATTTTAAATTTTGTGTGGAATTCCCTTTAATTTAAATCGAATGGCCTATACTGTTTTGAGTTTAAATTTTGATTGGTTTGAAGAATTTGACTCAAAAAAACTTCGAATATTGAGAATTTTGAAATGGAATGTCGATTAAAACATTATAATATAAATGCAATTATAAATATTTGTATGATTGATGTTATGGAAGTGGTCACTAACCATACTTCGGAGCAATACATCAAAACTGACTACACGAAACTATTGCAAATTCAGATTTTTTTAATTATATTTGATCATTATTTTTCTACTCGTACTAATATAAAAATTATTATTTTTAATATATGTTAGGCGCCCTCTTGTAACAATAAAACTAATTAAATCTAAAAGAACTATCCGCTATATGGTTATTTGCTTATCAAATGTGTTTCAGCCGATTTTGGTAGCTTATTGAACTGACAATAATTCGTCATTGTATTTTTCCCTTCGCACAGTATTTGAATTCATTTAAGCTTAAGTTTGTTGTAGCCACTTCGATATTTATTTGCCGTTTCCATATGTGTGAAGGACGTCCTCTTCGTCTGTTGCCTTGTGGGTTCCAGTCTGTGACATGTCTTTTAATATGCATCCCCCTTTTCTCTTTCCGATTTCATGGTAGATCGGTTGTTGTTAATTTATTGTCCACAAGCTGTTAATTGTGATAGTCCTTGGTCAGTACACGCGTATACAATAAAATTTTGCGTAGACAGTTATTCATGAATACTTGAATTGATTGGAAGTCACGTTGTGCTGCGTTCCACGACTCGCATGTTAAAAGATGACCCTCCCGATTTGTCGGGTATGCATATTACCCAAGTAGCAAAATGAATCAACTTCTTCGATGACTTATTGGTCTTGTATGAGGAGACGTTTAATATTTGCCACGTTTATACGTATTGGTTTAGTTTTTTATATTGATCCGAACACAGGTTGCCACTTCTTACACTTGCGTCAGTTTTGCTTGCATATCTGATAACGTGTGGATGAGAAGACATACATGGAGTTTTAGACGTGTGGTTTTACTGAAATAATGATTCGGTTCGCGCAACGATTTTCCGACTTTCACAAGAAAATTTTGTTCGGCGATGAAGCTCACTTTTGGATGAATGAGTACTATATAGCAATATATAGCATATATTATAAGGAAAAAATGCAACCAGTCTCTTACAAATCCGTTTGCAATTGACTGAGTTATTAAAGTTTCATTAAAACTAAATGTGTACATAAATACCAGTTACTAGTCCATAAGCCAAAAAAAATTAAAATTGATCCAACTTTAGTTTGGTTAATGGAATATAAGACTAGATGTAAAAAAATATTAATACAAAAAGTATTAAAAAATGGTTCCTCACATCATATCTCTTAATTTTATTAGAAAAAAATGCTTTTTTATTTGTAGTGATAAAATAGATAACCCATATAAATATAAAAAAATGTTTTACAAAATGTTATTAAAAATAATGTAATTTGGAAAAATGAAGCTTGCGCCACGTAGCGTGCGTCACATAGAGTTCACGGCTTTTGATAAAAAACTACAAGAATTTTTGGCTGCAAATAATTTTTTAGAACTCTCTTATATTCGTCTTTCTTATAGGTATTTCATTTTGGGTGCTTTATTATGTAAAATTTGCTAAAAATTACGAAAACATACCTTAACCTTCAAAGCTACTTCCATTTTTTTTGTAGCGTGGGTCACAATAATTTGTGATACATTTTTTCGCAACTTATACCTGTTACAAAATTTTTTTTAAGCATTCGAAGAATATTCATATCGTTTGTCACGCAGGATTTGCCCATATGTCATGATCTGTCATTTGTTTTTCATTGTATTCAGTAGTGTTTACAATTTCATCATGGAGAGATATACGCAAGCGTTTACAAATTGTAAACGCTGTTCTTGCGTTGCTCTTGACTTGTCCCCATTTGTTTTTGTTGGCTTGAGGTCATAAATAAAACAAATTAACTATGAATTTATTGTTTTATTTTTAAAAATTGTTATTTTCCCGATATTTCGAATCATTTTCAAGGGTCATTTTCAAGGGTTACACTAAACAAAGAGACATAAATTACAATCGTTTTACATAAATATTAACAAAGTGAAAAATAATTACATTTATTGGAAAACAAAACAAAGTAAACGCTCCTGCTTCTCTCGAAAGTTAATTGCAACTAATTTTATTTTTGAGTATTGTATTTCTGTATATGTGAGCACACTTGTCAGTGTCTGTTTTATAATTTAATCTTCTCTCAGTAGGGACGTCCGTAATGTAAAGCATTTCCATCGTGTATCTTCTATTATACAGTCTCTTTTCTGCTAGTATGTCGACGTCGTCAAAGTTTGCATGATGTCCTGTCAAAACACAGTGGGCGGCTAGTGCAGTTTTTTGCTCCAATGGTTTGTCAATAGCTTTTTGGTCTGATTTATGCGATGGAAGTCTTGTCTTTAGTTTTGTTCCAGTAGTGCCAACATATACTTTATTGCATAAGTTGGACTTGTCCCCATTGCACTTGATCCTGTAGATTACGTCAGATTTGTCTTCCTTTTTTCGTTTTGACTTTGTGTTGCTAAATAATTTGTTAACCGTATTGTTTGATTTTTGAGCCAATTCATATTTTTCTTTGTTGTATATGTCAGAATATGTTAACCTTTCTGTGAACCCTGGAACATATGTCACAGACTTGTATATTTTTGGTAGTTTTTCCTCCTTACGTGGTTGTTGTTTTCGTACATAATTTATTAGATCGTTTATAGTTTTTAAAGAGAAATCATTTCGAAGAAGAATGTTTTTGATTTTAATAATATTTGTAGTATGAAAACTTTCGTCGCTTATGTTGAGTACTCTCCTGATGAAATTCGTCGCCGTCTTGGATGTTTCGAATGAAAATTCACTAATCGTCCTGAGGCTGTAGGTTTTTGATACCAGTCCAATTTTAGCAGGTTGCCTTGTCTATGTACTACTGAATCTAGGTAGGGTAGTTTATTGTCATTTTCTTGTTCTATTGTGAATTGTAGTTGTCTGTTATACGCGTTTAATATCTGAAGTGTTTTGTCCACTTCCGATCTCTTCAAGATCGCAAAAAGATCATCCACATATTTTGTAACTTTTACAGTCATCTTCTCTAGAGAGGTGTCAAGTAGTTGATCCATTATAATGTCCGCGATGATGGGGGAAGCTGGAGATCCCATTGACATGCCTTTCCTCTGTTCATATACATTATCTTCATATTTGAAATATCTGGTGTCCTTTATGCAGAATGTCACAATCTCGATGAATAGTTCCCTAGGTATAGCTGTGTGTGTTTCTATTAAACTCTATTTTTCTTCTATTTCCTTTATTGCTAGATTTACAGGGATGCTTGGAAACAAAGAAATTATGTCAAAAGATATTAGTATTTCGTCCTCGGCAATTAGTATTTCGTTCACTGGCGTCTTTGACATTATATATGTATAATCAATTATAAACTAATCAATTATCAACTATACACAATAAGAATAGTTCAGTTTTATTATCAAAATAATCGTTCCCCACTTGCAACTTTTCGTGCGCTAAGTCAATGTTTTTAAACCCAAAAAAAAAACTTTCCAGTCGACCTACGACCTTTACAAAAGGGAGCTAGAGCAAAAATAAACTTTCCGTTCACATTTGAAAATGATGCTAAGTCCATTTTTTTAATCCAAAAAAAACACTTTCCAGTCGACCTACGACCTTGACACACATGACCAATATTTTAGCTTAGAACTTAATTGTATCGATTGTACTTCACATTAAATAAAAAACTTTTGAATTTCCTTAACAACCAGTGGGGTTTTTAAAAGAAATGATAAGATTTCTTTGTATCACTCTTATACCCTGTATAAAGTTTTCACAATTTCTGGCGGCGTCAATATCAATCCCTAGAAATTCCGATTTTTAGTAGAGTGGCGCTATGCCTATATAATGAATAGTTTTCTAATTTACAATTTGTCCACTCGTTCTCAATTCGGTAGATGCCATTTAAACATATTAATTCATCCGGCATCGAGCATTTTGGTTGCCTTTCCTTTAAGAAATAATATGTATTTAATGTTCCATAAAAGTAACTTTGAAAGTTATATGGCCAAATCATGCCAACATTAAATTTGGTACAGTGCAATGTCTTTGAAGTATCTACCGTTCGAGATTTCTCATACTCAATCTGATATCTCCATAAAAATTGACCGATTTATTCGAACACATTTTCTCCAAATCTTCTGTAGGAATCATCTAAAAGTTTTCAAATTCTGTATTGTAGACAAATTTTGCAATGAATATAGACAAAATAAAAATAATTTATTTGTTTTCATTCTTATCAACTAACGATTTGGTTGTTGTACCAAATGGTTTGTCCAGCTTAAAAATTATGCCTCTAAGAACATTTAGAACTCTAACATTAAAATTATCTTGTTGATCCATTTATATATCAAACAAAACACCAAAGTATAAAATTTCATTAAGGTAAACCGACTTAGGTAAGCCCTCACTTTGAGTAATTTAATATGGGTCCTCGGTATAAGATGTAAACGTTTGGTACAAAATGGTACCTTCGATAGAGAGGTCCTAAAAGGTGCGTGGCAATAACGCCCATTTTTCAAAATTTCAAGTATATCTACTCACTGGTATTAAAGTTATAAACTGTTAACTTTTGGTGCAAAATTGTCCATATGTGTGAGAGGTACCAAAAGGCAACTTCGTACATTTTTCTGAAGTTGATAGCAACTGATAAACTAGTACTATGTGTGGAATTACAATGAATTCGGATATGCAGTATAGAAATTATAAGAGAATACATATTTTACTAAATTATACCCCTTTGTGAGGGAGGTACTAGATGTAGTGGACCAATATGCCCCATCCTCCTAAAGTGAAAAGGTAATCAACATTCTATTAAGCAATAAATACTACCCGCGAAAACGTTTGTCTATCAGTGTACATATACATACTTGTGTACAGTTACAGTATATGACCCATAAAAAGTTTATTCTTATTAAGGAAGGAACGAAATACAAAACTGAACTGAACTGAGCTCAACTAAACTGAACTGAATTGAACGAATTGCGCAACAACAGAAATGAGGTTTGTTCGTGCCTTTTATGCAGTTATTCAAGTTGTACTTTTTAATAACTTGAAAATATTATGGCAATAAGAAATGTAACGAGTGCCATAAAAATCATGCCATAATACCAACTGCGATCGTGCAGTAATTCTGGCCCAACTGTTCGTCCTGCTTTCTATTCGAAGCGCCAACAGCCACGATGCACAAAGAAACACGATGCCAGATACCGTATGACAGCCTGTTTGTGTTTTGCCTTTGCGGCAGTCCTTTCGTTGGAGTAGCTCATATTAAACGCTTCGTATGCCGGGAGTTGTGTTTCCTTCCGTTGCACTTCGTTTTGGCAAGAGATGGGCCCACTCATTGGGTCCACCGCTATCTTTGTTGCATGTTTACGGTATGGATGTGGTTATATTCAATGCTCGCTAATTGACTTCCAACTCGTCCGAAGTTGGATGTGCGGAATGAAACCGTTTCGAAGTGATTTAACAATATTCGTGTTGGTTGATTGTATTAAATTAAAAAAATTAAATATTGGACACACGAATGAAGTTTTCATATTTAAAAATAAGAAAAATCCTATTATAATAAAGGGTAATAGAACATAGAATAATTCACGCCGCCCGAACCGTTTCGAGAAGCAATGGACCTCATTGTTCCACACGTTTATACAGCCCCATACAAAGATAACATCCGATTTGACTTCTTGGCGACATTTGACTTATTCGTTGAAACGATTCACTTTTTCCTGAAACAGTTCTTCTGTTTTGGCAAAGCCCCTACTTCACTTACAATTTTCTTTCCACATTTTGCATATTAATGCCGAATGCAATCCACGGCGGATAGTATATAATAAGATACTTGTTTCAGTAATAAGTCTCTTTCATCAATTTTTCCTGTAACAATTAAATTTTGTAAATTTAATTCTTTGTCCGTTTTGATTTGGTAGAGTAACATGGCCGTCTGTCTGTCTGTTGCATTTCCGCAAAAACAAACTACTTTTGCAAACACCGGAAGAGCTTTGATATTCCCCACGGCCACAGTAACATTCGAATGTATATATGTTTGGAGCAGAAGTCACTGTATACATGAGTCCATCAGAGTACGAGTATAGTCGGAGCGAATCGCCATTGAGTTGGCTTGGGTAAAATATTGCTGTTAGTCAGAGTTCGGAAAAAAACACTAAGGAACGGTTCCTTAGCGTTCTGTACCGTTCCTTCGTCGAGAACGGAACAGTATCGCAACCCTTACAAGAGAACAGAATACACTAAACATTTTTTTAGTGTTACTGTTCGCGAACGGTACCACTACGATGACGTACCGTTCTTAGAACACGACGAACGGTATCACTACGATAACGTACGGTTTATAAAAAAATATCACTATGTCGTAGTGATACTGTTCTTTTGAACAGAAAACTAACAGTATCACCACGTTTAGCGTTCCGTTCTTTTTTGTATTCGACACCACAGGTCGCAAATATGAAGCAATTTTAATGAAAATTGGTACAGAGATATTCCTTAACCCAGGGACGATCCCTATTTAAAATGGGGCATATCGGTCCATACTTTGATATAGCCCCCATACAAAGGTACTTTGGAAGGAACATATTTAAGAATATTTTAACCAATCATGCTGAAATTTATATATTTGTACTTTGTATTACATTGTGATCACACTGGATGTAATAGAAAGTACAAATACATACATATTTAAAATTTCAACATGATCGGTTAAAAAATGCGCTCTCTAGTGGGAAAATATGTCTTATCGAAAGGGACCCTTGTATGGGGGGCTATATCAAAGTATGTATCGATATGCCCCATTTTCACTAGACACGATTATATGCAATAGAAGGCATACATATTTAAATTTCGGCATGATCGGATAAAAAATACGTCCTCTATAACGTAAATATGTCTTGTCGAAAGGGTGCTTTGTATTGGGGCTGTATCAAAAAATGGACCGATATGCATCATTTTCATTAGACATGATTGGATGCAATAGAATGAATATATATCCAAATTTCGGCATGACCGGTTAAAAAATGCGCTCTGTAGAGCGTATTTTTTTACCGATATATGTCTTATCGAAAGGGACATTCATATGGGGGCTATATCAAAGTATGGACCGATATGCCCCATTGTAAATTGGGATCGTCCCTGGGTTAAGAAATGACTCTGTACCAATTTTCATTAAGATTGCTTCATATTTGCGACCTGTGGTGTCGAATATAAAAAAGACGAAACGCTAAACGTAGTGATACTGTTAGTGTTCTGTTCAAAAGAACAGTATCACTACGATGTAGTGATACCAAACGCTCAGGTGGGAGGTTGACCAGATCTTTTCAGTTGATCCTCACTTTAGAAGGAGAATCTCACATGTTTGGTGGTTCGTGGCTTCGTGCCCGTCACAATCAGTGTTGCCATTTTTGTGCTAAAACATAGTTTCTGAGAACAATTTTCAGTTTATGAGCAACGTTCAACTATTCTCTGGAACTTGATTCAACACTTTGAACTTTGACTCAACGAAAGTATATTTCGTAACTTTTCGTAGTAACGAACATTTTTTGATCAAATATTCGATCATCAAATAGCAAAATATAATCCGGTTTGATGGTTGATACAATTTCTTTTAGTTAAAACTGTAGTCTTTCTGACAGATTGCTATGGTAATTGAAATGATTTAAAACAATATTTTGTAGTTGAATTGAAATGGAGTCGTTGCAACCTTTCATTAATGTAACTGAAGCGAGTTGGCAACCCTGAAGAGTACAGACGTTTGATCGAAAGGTGTCCGCGAAAGGAGCATTAAAATATTTTTTAAAATATAACAAACCACAACTTAATCGTAAAAAAGTGGCAAAGTGTTCTTATTCGGTGGCCATACGTTTAGAAACATTAAAATATGAACGGTAAAAATCGTCGAAGTATAAAAAATAATAAAATTATTTGTGCCCAATGCAAATTGCAAGTTTTGGAGAGTGATGGCTCGATTCAATGCGATGGTTGCGAGAGTACTTTCCACCCGCAATGTACGAAACTAGACAAAAGAGAATTTGAAAAACTTCTCTCTGACGACTCTCTTGAATACAACTGTCATATTTGTAACAAATCACAATCATCGCTGGAACATGATTTGGCGATAATAAAACAGAAAGTAGATCAGCTGGATGAAATAAACAAAGCTATCAAGTATATGTCATCTCAGTATGATGAACTTTTAAAAGGAGTCAAAACAAACAAGAAGAAGATTGATAAATTGGAAAAGGAAAATAAATCACTCAAAGAAGAAGTAACGAACTTGAAATCTTCAATCAAATTTTTAAATGATGCAAGAGTCCAAAATGACTGTGTAATAAGAGGTGTTAAATCTGATGAGCCTGCTGTTAATGTTGTGCTGGACATCGCAAAGAAAATTGGATCTTCTACTTCAGAAAGCCATATCGAAGAGGCGTATTTTATTGGTAAAAACAAAGAGGCTGGCCAGAGCAAATCAATTGTGGTGAAATTTTCCAATCAGAAAAATAAGAGAATGTTTATGGATAATAAAGCGAAACTGAAAGAGAAGGAAGAAATGAAGAATGTTTACATAAATGATTTTCTATCAAAGGAAACCCAAGAACTATTCAACTATGCAAAATCTGTCAAAGCTGTGGGATACAAATATGTTTTTTGCAAGGAAAACAAGGTGTTTGAAAAGAAAAATGAAAAAACTCGTGAATTTTTAATCAGATCAAAAGGAGATGTAGACAAATTGCTGATGAGTTTGACAACTGGTGAATCTGGACGGAGACGTGTGATTATCCCTAATGATTAAAGCTCTAATGATGATGAAGCGGAGGACAACTCTAACATGTCAACATAATTGAGTTGAGTTGATTGTATACAGTGGCAAAGTATCTTTTTTTCTTTATGAACAATCAGTATTTTCATGATTATAAATCTTATAATGAGTATATTAAACATATTAATTATGATTTTGTAAATGTTTTATCAATTAATACTAGAAGTGTTTCTTCAATTTCAAAATTTAATAAATTTAAAGAAGAATTAAGCAATTTTACAAAATTACCGAATATTATAGCAATTCAAGAGTCGTGGTTCGATGAGCTGTGCGTGCAGCTGTACAATATTCCTGGTTATGAAGCGATACATTGTTGTAGGAGTGATGGTTATGGAGGAACTTCACTATATTTATCTAAAAATATGAAATATGAGGTACTTGCTAAGCGAAGTGAGAATTTTATGGATTGCATAATAATGTTATTGCCAGAAATAAAATTCAACAATAAACCGTTACATTTGGTAAACTTACACAGGTCCCAGAAGTGTGACTATCAATCGTTTTTTAAGAATATTGAAAATATACTGGAGGGAATTGGCTCCGGTGAATGTCTAGTTGTTGGTGATTTCAATGTGGATATGAATACTAATAATTCGAATGATATGCTACTGAGTAATTTGTTTAGTGAATATGATATGTACGCACATCACAAGTTTATAACAAGACCAATTAGCGGAACTTCGATAGATGGAGTGTTTGGCAACTTAAAAGATGAAATTGTTGTACATTCTATTGAAAATCAATTCACGGATCATAACTATCTAAGCTGTATTGTGCGAACTGAAATTGCATTAAATGACGAAGTTGAGGAATACGTTTATAGAATTAACTACAACAAGCTTGGAGAATACTTTGATGAGAATATGAAGTTAAATTTTAATGAAAGTGATCCATCAGAACAGTGTAACGATTTGGTCAATTGTTTTAAGAATGCAATAGCATTCAGCTCTGAACGGAAAAATATCCACAAAGATCTGCATCATAAATTGACGCCATGGATGACCAAAAGCTTGTTTGATTTATTTAAATTTAAAAATAATTTGTTGGAAAAAAGGAAGAAAAACAAACTCAATAACCTCTTATCGGATCAGATTAAGAGAATTAGTAATGTCATCAAATGTGCTAAAAGAAATTTAGTTGATTCATATTACAAGAACTGTATCGCATCCTGCGAAAGCGACCCTAAAAAAGTGTGGCGCTTTTTAAATAACGAGTTAGGAAGAAACTCTTCTAAAATGAAACTGTTATGAGACGAGAGAGGGAACCAAATATTGTCTGATGATGAAAAGGCAATTGCTCACAACAACTACTTCTATGATACAATAGATGAAATGCGTGGTAATATTATTATAAATCCTGATGACAATATAAACAAGCTACGTACACTATCATCCTGTCGAACAACCTTTAGCTTTCGTAATGTTGATATGTCAACTGTGGATTTGATTCTGGAAAGCATGCCAAAAATAAAGGATCCGGTCATTATGGCATAACCATGAAGATGTTATTAATGCGCAAGCCTTTTATATCGATTATCTTGACAAGAATATTTAATAGCATTGTTGGAAAATCGAGTTATCCCGATGTTTTAAAAATCCACAAGATTATACCGATACCTAAAAATGTTGGTGCTTGTAACGTCAATATGTATCGTCCAATATCCCTGTTGTCAACTGTAAGCAAAGTATTTGAGAAAGTTATGTTCAACCAAATGTCTGACTATATAGAAAATAACAACATGATATTTAGCAGACAGTATGGTTTTCGTAAAGGATCTGGTACGGAGGCAGCTGTAGTAAGCTTAATTAATGATATATGTGATGGTCTTGACAATGGATTTAATGGAGTGGCAGCGGTATTTTTTGATTTGAGCAAAGCTTTTGACCTTGTTGATCATGCAGTTTTAATAAAAAAATTGAAATTTTTCGGCTTTCAAGAACCAACTCTAATGCTAATAAACAGTTATTTAAGTAATAGAGAGCATTATGTACAAATTGGTAACAGTAAAAGCAGCTTAAAAGCGGTGAAGTGTGAAGTACCACAAGGAAGCATCATTGGTCCCCTGCTTTTTAAGATGTATATCAATGATATACAAAACATTCCTTTCAAAGGAAAATTATACATGTTTGCCGATGACATATGTATTTTGTACAACTACAAACACCCAATGGTCTTGCGAACACAAATCGAATATGATGCCTCTATGTTATTTGAATATGCTCGGCTTAATAAATTAGCCATAAATGCTGAAAAAACTCAATTTGTGAGATTTCGACCCTATGTTTTGAAAAGGGATCCGGAAATGGCAATTTATATAGATGGTAAATTAATTTTTGAAAAGCTATCTGCTAAATATCTTGGTGTAAACCTATCGTATAACCTTTCCTGGGATAAGCAAATTGAAATGGTGAAGACAAAAATATCACGAGCAACTGGAATTCTGCGAAAGTTTAAGACAAAACTATCAACTGAAACTAAGCTTCAACTATATTATGCATTACTTCATAGCTACCTTACATATGTTCCAATTGTATATGGATACAAAAATACCGTTGCCTTAAGGTCATTGCAATCTGCCCAGAACAAAGCTTTGAAAGTTGTGTATAATTTACCATCGGATTACTCTACAGTGCAATTATTTAAAGACAATGCTAGATGTGTACTCCCTGTGAGAGGAATATACAAACAGAACATCCTAGTATTCATGTTTAAATCTATGAAACAACTTGGTAATACTTTTATCCAATTTTATCAACATTTTGATGAATCGCAAAGATACACACGTCAACAAGCCAATCTGAAATCTACGAGATGCAGACTTGAATTGACCAAGCAGAGAATACAATATGCTGGACCTCATGAATACAATGCATTGCCACAGACTCTTAAAAATGTTGCTACGATTTCGGGTTTCAAAAGAAATATAAAAACATATTTATTGGAAAGGCTAGAAACACTTCTCTAAATAACATTAAGATTGAATTGCCATTTAATATCAATGATTGAATAATATCTTTAATACTACCACCATTTAATTAATACTAAAACCTTAATTGTAATTTTATGGAATTTTCTTTTGCCAACTAGTCTCCAATAATGCCTATTGGCGCGGAGACACTCATAATTTGTAAATATTATTATGAAAAAAAAAAAAAAAAAAAAAAACTCAAGATCCGGGACAAAATTCCCGGGAATTTTGGAGATTTTTTACTTGTCGATTCCCAGGAATATTCATCTGGGTTGTGGATTGTTTGTTTGTTTGTTTGTTTGTTTGTTTGTTTGTTTGTTTGTTTGTTTGTTTGTTTGTTTGTTTGTTTGTTTGTTTGTTTGTTTGTTTGTTTGTTTGTTTGTTTGTTTGTTTGTTTGTTTGTTTGTTTGTTTGTTTGTTTGTTTGTTTGTTTGTTTGTTTGTTTGTTTGTTTGTTTGTTTGTTTGTTTGTTTGTTTGTTTGTTTGTTTGTTTGTTTGTTTGTTTGTTTGTTTGTTTGTTTGTTTGTTTGTTTGTTTGTTTGTTTGTTTGTTTGTTTGTTTGTTTGTTTGTTTGTTTGTTTGTTTGTTTGTTTGTTTGTTTGTTTGTTTGTTTGTTTGTTTGTTTGTTTGTTTGTTTGTTTGTTTGTTTGTTTGTTTGTTTGTTTGTTTGTTTGTTTGTTTGTTTGTTTGTTTGTTTGTTTGTTTGTTTGTTTGTTTGTTTGTTTGTTTGTTTGTTTGTTTGTTTGTTTGTTTGTTTGTTTGTTTGTTTGTTTGTTTGTTTGTTTGTTTGTTTGTTTGTTTGTTTGTTTGTTTGTTTGTTTGTTTGTTTGTTTGTTTGTTTGTTTGTTTGTTTGTTTGTTTGTTTGTTTGTTTGTTTGTTTGTTTGTTTGTTTGTTTGTTTGTTTGTTTGTTTGTTTGTTTGTTTGTTTGTTTGTTTGTTTGTTTGTTTGTTTGTTTGTTTGTTTGTTTGTTTGTTTGTTTGTTTGTTTGTTTGTTTGTTTGTTTGTTTGTTTGTTTGTTTGTTTGTTTGTTTGTTTGTTTGTTTGTTTGTTTGTTTCTTTGTCATCAGAACACCAAATTAGCCGGCAATCTCAGAATGAAACATATATTCATAGAAATAAATCGACAGGAAGAATTTTAAGATTTGAACAAAAGTTTTTTATTTCAATTCTGCGTTCCTAAATTATTACCTACGGAAAGTGCGGACCCTTTTGATCAGGATTTACACGTCCCAGGACTGACTACATCAAGTCATGTCACTGATTTGTGGGTGAATGTATCAAACCATAATTCCCCGAGGCGGTACTTTATTACATAAATGCCTTAGTCAAATATGCTTTTCGACGTTTAAAGGATAAATTATCCTGTAACGCTGATCATCGAATAAAATTTCTAGTGTTTTCTTTTACTTTAGATATGGCAACAATGGTCACAATGTTCACGACACACACAAATTCATATGTTATGATGACCTGTGCAATGGTTTAACGTCACTCCAATAACTAACGGAGTCAATGTGATGAGCGTAGCAATTTCATGCTATTTCCGCCTCACATTAAAGTGACATTAAAATTTCCAAACGTGTGTTGATGGCTGTGATGACAAGTAACGAAATCATCACAGAGTGTCACGGTGTGGATGTGGGTGGGGTGAGGTGAGGTGAGGTGAATATAATTAGTTCCTTCAACTGATTGCGGTTGGGAAATGAACATCAACATACATATGTAAGTATTCTTACGCCGGAGATATACTCGTATGCCGACATATTCTATGATACGAGAGTGACTGCCCTGACATCAGGCACATCATCACAAGTGATAGAACGCTAACTTGAACTGAAGATATGCAAACATTACGTCTTAGAATTCTGTATAGAATTTTTTAGAGAATCATTTTTTTGGGAAATATACAAGTTAGATTTTTATTCACGTATATTTGGGGTGATAACGATACAACTACAACAAATGCGACGTCTACGACAAATACAAGGGGATCTAAACCTTGGCTTGGAAACAAGCCTGAACTGGGCATGGAGTATTTCTGTTATCGCTGCGCTTTGAAGAAAATTGTTGAAATCTGGTCGTGTGCTTTTTTTTTTTTTATTAGTCTACAGAGTTATATCTTTACAGGCTATTTACAATATATACAAAATCCTATTTCAATTCATTTTAGCTTAAATATATGTTATAATGATTTAATTTACGAGTATATAAAAATTTGTAGGAAATAAGTATTCAAGATTATTGTTATTTTCCTTTTTAAATTAGATTTACTCTCACACAATTCTATTAGGTGGTAGTAGGGTAATTCCAACGGCAGTCGACCCCCTTTTTAACACGACCCCCTCCGATTTCGATGAAATTTGGTACACGGTATCTCCTAGTGTGTACAATTTTTATGATGTCTATATTTGGTACAAATTCGTTATTGTTCTTGTTTTACAGCGTCTGAAAGTTGGTCGAATCTCTACTTTTTTCCTAGAGGATACTGAATTCAACAGAGTATAACTTAAGAACACGTTATCTGATTTCAACGATATTAGTGTCATTGTAACTGGCCACAACCGTACTTCAAAATTAATAATTTAAAAAAATTATTCTCCTTGTCGAAGGACATTAAAAATCGACAATAAAAATCTCGTAATGCACCTGGTGAGGTGAGGTGAGGTGAATATAATTAGTTCCTTCAACTGATTGCGGTTGGGTTTATGACGGAAATGAATTGGACAGACCAATCGGGAAATGAACATCAACATACATATGTAAGTATTCTTACGCCGGAGATATACTCGTATGCCGACATATTCTATGATACGAGAGTGACTGCCCTGACATCAAGCACATCATCACAAGTGATAGAACGCTAACTTGAACTGAAGATATGCAAACATTACGTCTTAGAATTCTGTATAGAATTTTTTAGAGAATCATTTTTTTGGGAAATATACAAGTTAGATTTTTATTCACGCAACGACTCATTCCTAGTCTCGTTTTTGGGGCCCCCACACTAGTGGGACCAATACACACTATAACAACCAACCGATACGATTACGAATATATGAACTGATAACGATACAACTACAACAAATGCGACGTCTACGACAAATACAAGGGGATCTAAACAAGCCTGAACTGGGCATGGAGTATTTCTGTTATCGCTGCGCTTTGAAGAAAATTATTGAAATCTGGTCGGGTGGGTTTTTTTTTTTTTTATTAGTCTATAGAGTTATATCTTTACAGACTATTTACAATATATACAAAATCCTATTTCAATTCATTTTAGCTTAAATATATGTTATAATGATTTAATTTACGAGTATATAAAAATTTGTAGGAAATAAGTATTCAAGACTATTGTTATTTTCCTTTTTAAATTAGATTTACTCTCACACAATTCTATTAGGTGGTAGTAGGGTAATTCCAACGGCAGTCGACCCCCTTTTTAACACGACCCCCTCCGATTTCGATGAAATTTGGTACACGGTATCTCCTAGTGTGTACAATTTTTATGATGTCTATATTTAGTACAAATTCGTTATTGTTCTTGTTTTACAGCGTCTGAAAGTTGGTCGAATCTCTACTTTTTTCCTAGAGGATACTGAATTCAACAGAGTATAAATTAAGAACACGTTATCTGATTTCAACGATATTAGTGTCATTGTAACTGGCCACAACCGTACTTCAAAATTAATAATTTAAAAAAATTATTCTCCTTGTCGAAGGACATTAAAAATCGAAAAATTATTTTAATCCTTCAATATCTCGTAATGCACCTAATTTTTTTTTCTTCATATTTTTTGTAGTTAAACCGTTAAATGTCCTTCACACGTGACATAATTTTCACGATGGTGGTCATTTTGGCTTAAAAGATACAGATTTTTTTACTCTTTTCTTCCACATATATTTCAGGATTTTTATATAAAACACAATGTAAATTCTTTCTATGTGAGCGGACTGAAATTATTATTTAAGGCTTAGGAAAAAAGTAGAGATTCGACCATCTTTCGGACGCTGTAAAACAAGAACCATAACGAATTTGGACTAAACATAGAAATCATAAAAATTTTACACACTAGGAGATACCGTGTACCAAATTTCACCGAAATCGGAGGGGGTCGTGTTAAAAAGTGGGTCGACTGCCGTTAGAATTACCCAGTATTTGTTAAAGGTAACACACAGGCGACAATAGGGATCATTATTTGCATAATAAGTTCTGAAGTAGTTCTGGTGTAGCAGTTCAAAGTTTCTAGTTGGCCTAGATGGAACATTCAGTTTAATGGAATTCAGAGGTAATATTTGCTTGTAATATATTTAATACAAAAGAAATATTCAGCATTATGCGTCTGCTCTTTAACGAAGGTAACTTTGTAAGATCCAGTCTGTACTCATACAAAGCCAGATTTTGATGAGACAAACCATATCGCCGTAGACAGAACAGTAGGAATTTGAGCAGATTCTATGCGATGTAGTGAATTTTATAACATGGATCCCATATTACGGATCCCATATTACGGATCCATATTCCAGAATAGGTCGTACCAGCGAAGTACATATATACATACATTTCTGGTGGCAGAAGGATCATTCGACGATCCAAGAACCAAGATCCATAAAGGATTCAACAGATTCCAGTATAACGTCATTTATATAATAATTGGATTGGAAATTGACATTTATAGAGACAGAAATTTGTTGACATTTTTTAATATTAAGTTCCATTTAGTTAACCAAGCACCAGATATAAATAAAGAAAACAATATTAGTCAAAGGTTGAGGGACGCCAGATGTAACAGCAATATGTATACCCTACACCACACTGTGGTACAGGGTATTATAACTTTGTGCATTTGTTTGTAACACCCAAAAGGAGAAGAAATAGACCCATCGTTTATTACACCGATCGACTTAAAATCACTTTCTGAGTTGATTTAGCTAAGTCAGTCTGCCTGTGCATGTATTCTTGTAATCAAAGTACAGTTCGCAATTGTGGTCCGATCTCGATGAAAGTTTACACATATCTTTTTTGGCCCAAGGACGATCGGTATTGAATTTGGTTAAAATAGGTTCAGATTTAGATATAGGCCCCATATATATGTTACCCCCGATTTGACATGTAAGTGCTGTAGAAACTGTATTTTATATCCCATCAGTGCGAAATTCGACAGAAAGAAATATGAATGAGTATTCAGGGAAACGAATATTGCTTAATTTAGCGATTACACTATGCAACAAAATTGTTGTCCAAGGGATGTGGATAACAGTCACAATAGGTGTCACAAACACGAAAAAAATATTAAAAAAAAAAATTTATGGTAATTTTTTTTAAATTTTTTTTTTTTTTTTAATTCCAGCTTTCATGAAAGTACATTCAGTATTTGGGCCATTTTTTGTCAAGTATAAGCTTGATTGAGCCGTGTTATGCCTCAAATTAAAGGGAACTATAAGGGCTAAATATGGTGCAAATATCGCTTTCACGTATAATCTTTGATTTAGTAACAGTCGTCAAAAATATGAGAAAAAAAAAACATAAAAAATCGAAAAAATTATTTTATCACATTTTTAAAAAGCTAGCATGCTAACTAAGAAAACGCTGTCTATTTGGATCTATGGATAGATGTAAAAGTTATGAGCAATTTTGTAAAGGAAATTCAGAAAAATCTTGTTTCATATTTTTTCGTTTTCAAATGATGTTTTTGCTTATATTGAAATCGCCATATGTAAGAGAGACATATAAGAGACATTGCACTTGCCTTTTATTTTATGAGGATTGATGTCAGACATTATAAAATTATAGAGAGGACGAGGTTTTATGGCCGTTCGTAACACTCCATAAAACATGATATGCAATGTGAGAGCTATATTGGATGAGATCCGCTCAGATAGAGGGTCATTCAACAATATTCGTGGTTTTTTATTTATGAGGTTTCCATTCAGTTACGCCTTTTAGGGGCATGGACATCCCAGTCGTATATACAGGTTTATATTATATGTACGCAATACAAAGAGATAAGTCGATTTTCTGAAAAATATTACAAAGTTTTATTTCGAAGTATGAGAAAAAGGCAAAGAACTTTTCAATGTGTAAATGATCCCGACAATTTCTGCTACATCTGCGGAAAATATGTAATTAAAAAAATCGACGTGCGTTTAGTAAAATAATAGAAGAAATATATGTGTAATATTTTAATATACGAGTTAAAAATATGAACGAACCGTGGACACCTAGCATTTTGTGTAATTCGTGCCATGTAAATCTTACTCGATGGACTAGTGGAAGAATGCGGTAAGTACTTTAAAATTAATGTATTACAATGTTTTGTGGAATAAAACGTTTTAATTTTAGACTTCACGTACAATTTGGAATGCCAATGATTTGGAGACAACCATTCATTCACGGACTGCTATTTTTGTCTAAGTTAATAGATTGGAGTAGGAAGTGTCCAAGTATAGCTAACAGCCTAATAACGGAAACATCATCAAGTTCAACTGAGTACTCAACTCTGAGCGATTCAAGTTTGAGTCAGAAGTCATCGCTTTTAACTCAGTTTCAACTCATTGATCTAGTGAGAGATTTGGAACTGACCAAAGATAAGGCAGAACTACTTGCATCTGGGATGAAACAGTACAATATTTTGACCCCAGATGTTAACATATCATATTATAGAGTCTGTGATATACCTTACAAACAATTTTATACAACTGTGGATAACATATGCTTTTGCAAGGACATTCCCGGATTGTTCGAGGAACTTAATCCAACATACAATTCAAAGGAATGGCGGTTACTTGTTGACAACAGTAAAGAAAGTTTGAAAGCAATACTTTTACACGACGGAAATCAGAAACCGTTGATTCCCAGCTTATTTTTCGCTTTATGTATTCCAACAGGAGTAAATATATCCCTCAAAATTCATTTCTTGCATTCTCATTTAAGGCCGAACTATAATATGCATAAGCTAACTTAAGTAATTCCGTACGGAATGTGCGTTCAGTTTCGCACCGTGCTTAAGCAAATGGGTACTGAGAGAGAGCTGAGAGAACTTAACGAAAAGTTCACTTAAGTACATTATAGTTTGGCACATACGATTTCATGCTTAAGCTAGCTTATGCATATTATAGTTGGGCCTTTAAACTTTTTCCTCGAGAATCTTGGCGACGTAAGTGACAAACATGGAGAAAGGTTTCACCAAGAATTGAAGTCCATCGAGCGGCGTTTCCAAGGGCAAATGAATGATGGGAGATTATATTTGGTTCCTCATTAGAGAACCCGATTCCGAAATCTACAAACGTCAACAAAGAACTCACAAATACTTATAAGGAAACTTGTTCATGTAAATAAACTCAAATGTATATAATATAAATAAAAGTAAGAAATAAAATCGCTATTTAAACAGAAATTAAAAAAAAAAATTTGGAATTCTCTTACCTCTATCAAGAGGGCTATAATTTCTACTTTTACCCATAGATTTTTTAATAGGCATTATTTTTTTCGCTAGGATGCAAACTTTTCAAAAATGAAATAAAATTTTTTTTCGTCCCAGAATTTTTTTTTTAAAAAATTCTACTTTTTCCTATTTGTTTAATGTCTGTTACTTAACCGCTGTTTCTAAGTGAAAGAGATATTTTCAACATTGGTAGCCCACATTAATGCTTCAATTTAACGTATAAGTCGACCTGATCGGGCATATACTCCAAAAATTATAGTGCAAATACTAAGGGTACCTTCGACGATAATAGTATAGTAACTTTAGGTCTAGGACACAAAACAATTTTTTTGTTGCATAGTGTTATCGGTTCGGAATTAGATAATATGTTCCTATGTATTTTTCCAAATTATTATCGCATTGTTGGGGAGGTGTAGGGTATTATATAGTCGGCCCCGCCCGACATTCTGCCTTTCCTTACTGGTTTTTGTTAGAGAAGTACCAAATTTAACACACCTAGTCCGGTTAAATAAATAGCTTTTTAAACAAATTAAAATATTCTTACTAACACCAATACAATCCAGTTCATGCAACAGTAGTGCGAAATTAACTTTATCAAATGCTTTGCTGAAATCAGTGTAAATGACATCAGTTTGCATTCGGTTCCGGATCCATTAATTTACCACGGATGTAAGTCAACTGACCTCCTAAATTCTGCAAGATATTAGCAGGGGAACGCCCCAAGGGGGTTTTCTGTCTCCTCTGATATGGAATCTCTCCATGAACAATGGGTGATGATGGGTGTCAGAGTGGTTGCATATATAAATGACGTGGCAATACCTGTTAGAGGGAAGGTTCTGGTTTCTTTAAATACAAATAATATTATTGTTTAGGAATTTCTCCAAATAAATTTTATTTCAAAAAACATTTTCAAAATTTCAGTTTTCCTTAGTTCCTAATTTTACCTCCCAGTTATGATTCCCTTTACAGCATTAACTTCTGTTCTAAATCAATATTTCAAGTAATAGTCCCAAATAAAAATATATTTTTTTAGTACAACATCTTCCCAAATATATAATTTTTGTGGGTACCAAATATTATATTTTTAGAGTGTACCCTAAACATATACACTAGAGCCCCGTTTTGCGTCGTTTCGATTTGCGTCGCTTTTTATTTTTTTTGGCATCTTAGCTGTTTTCGTGTAACATGTTACTGTCAAACATGTTCAGTTTGGTCTATAATTTAACAATGCATCGACTTACAAACGAACAACGCTTGCAGATTATTGAATTTTATTTAATTTAATTAAATTTTGAACATTAAATTATATAGACCGTTCTATCGACTCAAATAAAGATTTCATACATTTCTCTAAATTTGATGTGTTTTTTTAAATCAAATCCGAAGGCTCCTTAAAAAACACTTGTTGTTTTATTAGCCTATAACGTTCCGTATTACCTACGGAGTACTTTTCTTCAACATCTTGGCTTCAGTGTTACCGTTGGAAAATTTCAGAAAGGGGCACAAAAAGGGGATTTTTCCGAAAAACGTTCATAAAATAAAGTGGCATGCTTTTTAAGGTTCTTATATAAGGCAAAATACAGTAAAATCAAAACTTGTACACATTTTCTACAAATTTGTAAAGAAATTTATAAAAAAAAAACTATATGTGTACATGACATTACATATTATGGGCCTTGTCACAGAGCTTATTATAATGAAATCCAGAGCGCTAAATTATTTTTGTTGCTGAATTGCTGCAATTTTCATGTGGACCTGATATATATATAATTTTATAAATTGAAAAATAAATTATTCGCACAGTTTCTGCTTTTAACTACGAATTTCCGAACGGCATCTGTGATATGTCCCTATATCGGAATGGACGTGATCGGGTTATGCAATATATTTCGATAATAGTACCTGGGTTTGACTCTAAAACAAATTTAAAAAAGCTACACAAAACTTTTTTGTGATGTATACTATCTAAGTAAATATATGAAATATCATATATTTTACATTTATTTTTTTATTTATCTTTACTTTTTGGCAATTTATTGTCTTCATACGTTATTTACGTACATTAGTACGTAAAATGCTGTTTAAATAGTGCAAAAATATAATTTTTTACAAAAGTGGCAGAAGTGTATAAAAGTGGCACCAAAAATGTGAAAAGTGGCACATTTAGTATCCCAAAAGAAAAGGGGCGCAAAAGTATCACGGCTGAAAAAAAGGGGCAAAACTGCCCCTTTAGTCGCACAACGGTAACACTGCTTGGCTTATTTAACTAGAAAGGCTAATTTGATGTTGTCTCACGAAGGGAGCTTGCGTTGAGGGGACATTAATACTCGTAATTGATGCAACAAAGAATATAAATGAATTAATCTAGTATTTGTCATATTTTTATGCAAATTATTTTTTCTTTATAATAATTAAAAATACTTATTAAAAATATAGAAAAAAAGTATAAAAAATATTTGTTTACTAAATATTTTAATTTTTGACACAATCAATTAAAATCTGCATTTATGCAGAAAAAAATGTTTCGATTTGCGTCGTTTCGGTTTGCGTCGCTTTTCTCCGGTCCCTATTAACGACGCAAATCGGGGCTCTAGTGTACATATATCTGTGGTCACAAGGCATAACAGCATATGTCTGTTTTTGAAACTTTTCAGGAGATAACTTTAAAGGTTTGTATGGGTATAATAATCCATTTGTAAGGTAGTGGCACAGTGAGATATGCTGCCTTATATAGATAACTAGCTGGACCCGGTCCACTTCGTTGCCCCAGATTTCCGATTCCGTCCATTTTTTAACCAATTACGTAGACTATCATCAAATGCATATTCACAAAATTGCAACACTATCGCTAACAAATTGTTCAATGTATTTCAATTTCAGAAATTTGCTTATAAGGGGGGGGGGGCACGCCCATTGGTCCGATCGCAACCCTTTTTGGACCATTCACGTAGACTATCACCAAATCCATATGCAAAAAATTACAGCACTCTCGCTAAAAAATTGTGCAAGATATGAGTCTCAATTTCAAAATTTGGCTTATATAGGCGGGGTCAAATCCATTGGTCTGATCCCGCCCATTTTTGGGCGAATCGCGTAGACTGTCATCAGATACATATACCCAAAACTGCAGCACTCTCGATAATAAATTTGGCTTATATGAACGGGGCCACGCAAATTAGTCTGATCCCTCCCATTTCCTGACCAATCACATAGACTGCCGCCAGATACATATTCACAAAAGTACAGCGCTCACTTAAACAAATTGTGCAAAATATCTTTATTTCAAAATTAGGTTTCTATGGGCGGTGCCGCCCTTTTTTGTGTAATCACGTAGACTGCGTGAGATGCACAAAATCACAGCAACCTCCCTAACAAATTGTGCATGATATCTCAATTTCAAAATGTGGTTTATATGGGCGGGGCCACGCCCATTGATCCGATCCCGCCACTTTTTAGACTATTCACGTAGGCAGATCAGATACATATGCACAAAATTACAGAACTCTCGCTAAAAAATTGTGTAAGACATCTCAATTTCAAAATTTAGTTTATATGGGCGGGGCCACGGCCATTGATCCGATCCCGACCCTTTTTTGGACCAATAACGTAGACTACCACCAGACATCACTTTCGCTAAAAATTGTGCAATATATGTGTCTCAATTTCAAAATTTGTCTTATATAGGCGGGGCCACGTCCATTGGTCTGATCCCGGCCATTTTTAGGCGAATCGCGTAGACTGTCATCAGATACATATGCCCAAAACTTGCGCACTCTCGATAATAAATTGTGCAAGATATTTCTATTTCAAAATTTGGGTTATATGGGCGGGGCCACGCCTATTGGTCCGAACCCGCTCATTTTTGGACCAATCACGTAGATCGCCAACGGATATATGTACACAAAATTCCAGGCCTTGTGCAAGATATCACATTTTTAAAATTTGGCTTATATGGGCGGTGCCACGCCCATTGGTCCAATCCCGCCCTTTTTTGGACCAATCCCGTAGACTACCACCAGATACATATGCACCAAAGTACAACACTCTCGCTAACAAATTGTGTAAGATATCTCAATTCCATAATTTGGCTTATATGGGCGGGGCCACGCCCCTTGGTCCGATCACGCCCATTTTTGGACCAATCACGTAGACTGCCACCAGATACATATGTACAAAATTACAGCACTCTCGCTAACAATTTTTGCAAGATATCTCAATTTTAAAATTTGTCTTATGTGGGCTGGGCCACGCCCACTTGATATATCGAAAATTCAAGTACCCTATTTTCACCACGCCCCAAATATGTACATTTCGTGAAAATTTCAAGAAGATCGGTCCAGCCGTTTAGACGTCTATTCGGTACAAACAAACCAACAAACAAACAAACACACATTCTTGATATATCGAAAATTCAAGTACCCTATTTTCACCACGCCCCACATATGTACATTTCGTGAAAATTTCAAGAAAATCGGTCCAGCCGTTTAGACGTCTATTCGGTACAAACAAACAAACAAACACACATTCTTCTTTATATATATAGATAGATAAACGAGGGATCATCACCAAAATCTGTCACAATATGTAATCGAAGATGGGGAACATTATGGCACTAATAACTCAGTTTGAGCATAACTCGAGTTATTCTGTTATGCCTTGTGACCACAGATATGTTTCAAGCCGAATATGTTTGGGACAATATACTACAGAAACGATTTTTTCAGTCATCTAGCTCAATTATCGTCTGATTATTATATATATTTCAAATTTCCGTATATTTCAAGCCAACATTAAATGTCAATCCTACAAGTGATTTATTTTGATCCTAGATTATACGATTTCAATTATTATTATTTTACAAACATGAAGAATTTCTAAAAAATTAACATTGAATTACTGAAAATTTAAGACAGTTTAGGTATTTTCTGAATACCAAAATGCAAATAAATATTTGTTTCGGAAATAATAGTCCCAAATAAAAATATATTGGGATGTAAACAAAGATGTTTTTAGTACAACATTTTCCCAAATATATAATTTTTGCGTGTACCAAATATTATATTTTTAGAGTGTACCCTAATCATATATATGTTTCAAGCCGAATATGTTTGGGATTTTTTCAGCGTGTATCTATACCAAATTTCAGTCATATATATCAATTATTGTCTGATTGCTGACGGACATGGCTAAATCGTCTTAGAATTTTACGACGATTAAGAATATGTATACTGTGAACTCGCGAAAACGTGGAAGTATGAACGACCCAGAAACGTGAACAGTTTTATTTTTACACAGACTACACTTAAAGGGGAACAAATCCTGAAAGCTTTAAAACGTAAACACATTTTGGGAGATTTTGTTTTTTGTTACTTTTTATAGTGTAGGAAACCCCTAATACAAATTCACATTCTCAGAATTAGACAAAAATTATAAAGTTAGAAGACAAGTCTTCCCGGAGCAAGTAAGTGTCAGTTACGAACGAATAGAAATTTGATTTTAACGAGCGAGGTTTTTCATTATGTTACCGGAAAGCTGTATTTCGCGTTGGAAAAATCATTTCTATTCGTTCTTTCTTACTTTATAATTAAATACACTGTGATACAAAATCTAACTTTCCGAATGGGAATGGTATGAGAACAATTGCAAATGAAAGTTGACATTATCCATAACAAAACCTTCAAGGGTTTTTCAGGTGAGTGCGAGATTTTTTTTTGCTTAATTATTTTTGGTACTAGGAACCATGTGTTTTATAAACAAACGCGTTGACAAATCAGTTGTCCTATGACCCCTGCAATTAAAACACTTAATCTGTGATTAAATACAAAAAACAAAACCAATTCGGAGAAATGACGATATTTTTTAGCCTAAAGTGTTGTTGCATTGAATTCTCGCGATTTTGTGTAATTCGTGCCATGTAAATCTTATTCGATGGAGTAGTGGAAGCATGCGGTAAGTACTTTACAATTAATGTATTACAATGTTTTGTGGAATAAAACGTTTTAATTTTAGACATCACGTGCAATTTGGAATGCCAATGATTTGGAGACAACCATTCATTCACGATACGGACTGCTATTTTTAAAGTAAAGTAAGTAAACAGATTGGAGTAGGAAGGAGCATTCGCTGGAATTACGCTGAAGTATAATCTGTCACTTTGCCAGTTGCACATTCGGAAACAATACCAATTCCCAAGTGTCAAAGTATAGCTAATAGCCTAATTACGGAAACATCATCAAGTTCAACTGAGTACTCAACACTGAGCGATTCAAGTTTCTCAATGATCTAGTGAGAGATTTGGAACTGACCAAAGATAAGGCAGAACTACTTGCATCTCGGATGAAACAGTACAATATTTTGGCCCCATATCTTAACATATCATATTATAGAGTCCGTGATATACCTTAAAAACAATTTTATACAAATGTGGCTAACATATGCTTTTGCAAGGACATTCCCGGATTGTTCGATGAACTTAATCAAACATACAATTCAAAGGAATGGCGGTTATTTGTTGAAGCAAAGAAGAGTTTCAAATTTCCTTAGATCCAATAAAAGCCCGCAATATGAAACAATGATTAATGATTTGTTAACAAATGATTTCTTAACTTTGTAAAGAATGATGGGAGATTATATTTGGTTCCTCATTAGAAAAACCGATTCCGAAATCTACAAACGTCAACAAAAAACTCACAATTACATCTAATGAATCTTACATGTAAATAAACTAAAATGTACATAATATAAATAAAAGTAACAAATAAAATCGCCATTTAAATAAAAATTAAAAAAAAGATTTCTTGAAATTCTCTTACCTCTACCAAAAGGGCTATAATTTCTACATTTTTCCATAGATTTTCTCAAATAGGTATTATATTCTTTGCTAGGATGCAAACTGTTAAAAAATAATATAAAATATTTTTTGTTTATTTTCTGTTTTTTTTTTCGTCCCAGGATTTTTTTTTTTTGTGAAAAAATCTACTTTTTTCAATTTGTTTAATGACTGTTACTAAACCACTGTTCCAAAGTGAAAGAGATATTTAAAACATTGATTGGACATTCCGCTTAAAGCATTTTTAAATACAATTTTAGAGAATTGTGATCGCTATTCCAAAAGAATACTTCAAATTAGTGAATGTGTTCTGCAAAATAATAAAAATCGTACAGTTCATATTCTCTTCATATAAATAAAAATGGAAAATAAACACATTTTTAGAAAAAGCTGTCTCCCGTACTTAGTTACCATCAACATAAATTGTATTTAAATTAATTAATTGTGATATAATACGTACGCCGAGAGTGTGTGAATTAGGAAACAACATGTCATTTGATTTTTGTCTATTTAAATAATTTCTAGACAAATAAAATAGTACTGAAACGGTCGTGATGATACGTTGGTACTTTTGAAAGGGAAATGGTACTAAAAAAGTAATAAACTATTAAATTTTTCCATCACGCTTGTTGTACGACTTTGTCTGTTGCGACAATTATTTTACGTGCGATTTTGAAAAAACGGAGAGAATCAAATGCAAATTCTCACTGGAAAGTTACGTGACAGATCGTTTAGATGTAAACGGGCCCTTATAAATACTTCGATAAACATGGTAAAAAAACTAAAGGTATCTTCCATGGAATTTGAAATAAAACTACCATAAACTATTTTTTGGGTTGTTTCACAAAAAAGTATGTCTCTATCTATCCAAAAAAATGTTTTTAGGTCTCGGGACAAAAAATTATTCCAACTGGTGTGGCTTTGTTACTGCTAATTCACGCGAGGCAATTTTTCCGAGCAAGTGTCACAGTTTGTAGTAGAGAGATGTCGTTCATCTACTTTGTATACAACATTGGACTGTTTTCTGTTTTCTCGATTAAAGAATGGAACGACTACATCTGACGGAAATTTTTTGTAAACCTTTTTGGGTTCTTGTCTTAGGAATTTCTAATACGTGAAAAATAATCTCACATCATGTTGCGGTATGTTGAAAATTCGGACAAAAATATGATATGTTAAAAATTCGGACAAAATCGTGAGTAAAACCCATACCTACATTACTGCGCAGCCATTTGGTAGTGAATTTTAGAATGTACCCTGTGAATTAGGTTTGGTTCTGAACTCTGCATTTTGACGGTGCAACCAAAGACACAAATCCTAAAGATGCGGCAGATAGTTTGCATACATACACCTCAGATGGCGCTGTCTAATTTAGCCTCAACCTTTTACTCAAAAAACGACATCCTCAGATGTCGTTAGTGCACAAGGGTCCAATCTTTAATTCCAAAATCGGCTGAACGGCCCAATCTTCCTCATAATTCTATATAAGAGGCTTGACATTATTGAGAAATTGATGAATATCATTGAAACTAGTGAACATTAAATCGTATTTTATTCAAAATTAGCAATTGATATTTATGTACTGTACACATGTGTTTCAAGAAAAATCAAGCTCAATCTATGATATGATTTACATCATCTTTAGGATTTTTGTCTTTGGTTGCACCGTCAAAATGCAGAGTTCAAATGCAGAGTTAAGTTGGCATCCCTGGTCCACACCGTGGACCAGGGATGCCAACTTAGTGCTTTTCGCACCAGATTTAGTGCTTTTCAGACCCCCCAATACGCGAAAAGTGTTCACTTAGTGCCAAACGAAAAAAACACTAGGTGTACGCTTTTCATGTTTTTTGTTGGTGCTTTTGACACTTTTCGTAGATTTGTCAGATCAAATCTGGCAACATAATGAAATTATACTATTTTTGCTACTCCGTGTTATGAACATATTTATATGCACTTACATTTGACTCTCTGATTTGAATATTGCTGTTATCACTTCTGCAGTTTAAATTTGATTGAAATTTAGACTTACAAAAAATAAAAGAAATAGCATTTAATATCATACAAAATTATTGCCGAAAGGGTTTTTGCCGAAAAATTACACAGGTCTACAAAAAAGAAATAATTTTTTGGTGCCTGGAGTTTTGCAGCTAATTTTATTTGTAATTTTAACGCGGATTTGAAAACTGAATACCATTTTTCCCTAGCAGCTTTTTTTGAGTTACAGAAATATTCAATTTACACTACTATCTTATTTTATATTTATGATAAGGAATTGCAGTAAAATAATCTCATCCTCTTATTACTAATACTGTAAGTGATTGAGAGCTCATTTTCAAAAATGTCGTTTAGCCACAGAGTCTGTTTAAATCATCCCGAGTAATTTTGTTATACATATATGTGGTGAATACACGACAAAAACACACAAAAAATGTTTTACTTTCATCTTTTCACAATTATTTTGGGTATTTCTAAGTGGTACTCGTATCAGGTTTGCAACACCCTTCCCCATAACGTGAAAACGGGAGCTGCTAGGCAAAAACCGACGGCAGATTCGTATTCAGGAGGTCGAATTTACTAGTTCAAAAAGTATCGGCACCAAAATGTGTGTATACCTGTGTTATGGTTTTATAAGTACACAATTCTGCGGTACACTGTATAATACTTTTGTTTTCGACAAGATATTTGTAAGGCCCTAAGTATTGGGTGGCATGTCATAACGTCCAGGGACATAATGTTCATGATCTTATGATCTTATGAAACTTTAGTCCGCTAACCGGCTTTGGAAAAAATTATTAATCCCGGCCGAAGGCAGGGTCACTTCGGTCCACGTAGCCATCGTTGGATATACAGAGCTGGAATTTTGTGTGGGCGGTGCCACGCCCTTTGGTCCGATCCCGGCTATTTTAGGAACAATCACGTAGACTACCACCACATACATATATACAAAATTACAGCACTCTCGCTAACAAATTTTCCAAGATATCTCAATGTTAAAATTTGACTTATGTGGGAGGGGACACGCCCTTTGGTCCGTTCCCGCCCATTTTTAGACCAATAACGTAGACTACCACAAGATACATATGCACAAAATTACGGCACTCTCGCTAACAAATTATGCAAGATATAACAATTTCAAAATTTGGCTTATATGGGCGGGGTCACGCCCATTCGTCCGATTCCGCCCATTTTTTTACCAATCACGTAGATCGCCAACGGATATATATACACAAAATTCCAGCTCTCTGGCTAACAAATTGTGCAAGATATCACATTTTTAAAATTTGGGTTATATGATCTATTGACTCAGAATCAGTAGAAATCGAATCTGCTAGTGATTCCTTGTTGTTCAGCAAGTCTTTTTGCAATTGTGGGAAAAAATTATGAATCTAAGCGCAAAAAAAACCAAACAGTTTGGAAGTACCATTTTAATTAGGGAAACAACTTTAATTACAATTTAATAATTATTTTTATTTTAAAATTGTTTATGTAAAATTAAACTTTTTTATTGCAAATGAAAGAAAAATAGTTTAGTGCCTTTTTACGCCTTTTGCCTGGAATTTTACGCCTTTTACGCTTTTTAAATTTTTCATTACGCTTTTGCTCCGCAAATAGTTGGCATCACTGCCGTGGACTGGGCTGAGTGTGGAAAATGCGATATTTTCGCATTTGCGGAGTGTAATAATTTTACAAACGAAATTAAAACCCGTTTATATGGCTGCACCACTTTTACAAACGAATTTAAAAATGAGGTTTCAAAAATGAGGTGTAAAATGTAAAAAAAAATTAAAAATTTCTTGCACAAACGAAATCACCATAAGACAGGAACGCAAGCACCAAACTCTATCGCGAACTAATAATGCTTAAAATCGCTTAGGTCTCCATACAAATTAAGTGTAACGAAAACACGCCTAATATAGTCGGTTTCTCTCCTCTTTTATATTAAACTAGCTGGACCCGGTCCGCTTCGTTGCCCCAGATTGATATTTCCGATCCTGCCATTTTTTTAACCAATCACGAATCCTGCCACCAAATAAAGGGTTTTCCAACAAGAGGTGTTATTTTGGTATTCAAAGAAAAATGAAATTTTTTGAGATAAATTATCGGATGTTTATTTCATAATAAAGAGGAAGGTATGCCGTTTATAATGAACAACATAAACCAAATGCCCACGACGCTTACAGGACCATATCCTTTTCATGAAATTTTCCATAACGAAATCGCAAAGTGGCTGCCCTATGTCCTCAAAAGCCTCACGAATTCTTGAATCGACGCTGGGCTGTTGGCGTAGACCTTATCTTTCACGTGGCCCCAAAGGAAGAAGTCGCAAGGTGTTAAATCACAAGATCTCGGTGGCATCTCCAACTCCGACCATAAAAAATCACTAATCATCTCTCTATAGCGCAATCCATCCACCGTAACTGTTGATCCAACCTCATTTTCGAAAATGTAATGTCCAATGACCCCGCCGGACCATAAACCGCACAAAACAGTCACACGTCGATGATTTTCGAATTTTAATAATTTCAGTGCGTTGTTGAATCGTTCCATTTTTAGTAATGGCGTAGTTTCTACTTGTCAAATGTCAAAGAATAAAAGCTTGAAAAGTGACAGCTACCGAAATACCGGGTGATTCAAAATAACACCTCTTGTTGGAAAACCCTGTACATATACATAAAATAACAGCACTCTCGCTAACAAATTGAGCAAGATATCTCAATTTCGAAATGTGGCATTTTTGGACCAATCACGTAGACTACAAACAGATACATATGCACAAAATTACAGCACTCTCGCTAACAAATTGTACAAGATATCTCAATTTCAAAATTTTGCTTAAATGGGCGGGGCCACGCCCTTTGGTCCGATCCCGGCTATTTTAGGAACAATCACGTAGACTACCACCACATACATATATACAAAATTACAGCACTCTCGCTAACAAATTATGCAAGATATAACAATTTCAAAATTTGGCTTATATGGGCGGGGTCACGCCCATTGGTCCGATCCCGCCCATTTTTGGACCAATCACGTAGACTGCCACCAGATACATATGTACAACATTACGGCACTGTAGCTAACAAATTGTGCAAGGTATATCAATTTGAAAATTTGGCATATATGGGCGGGTCCACGCCCACTTGAGACATCGAAAATTCAAGTACCCTATTTTCATCACCCGCCACAAATGTACATTCCGTGAAAATTTCAAAAAGATCGGTCCAGCCGTTCGGATACCTTTACGGTACAAACAAACAAACACACATTCTTCTTTATATATAGGGTAATTCCAAAGAAAATCGACCTAAAAATGACGATTTGAAAATTTTACATTTTTGATTTTGCTGAAATTTTGCATGCGCATACTGCAAGATGTTACGAAATAATGATAGTTTACCGTATGTCAAAATTTGTAGCGGTTTAGATTTTATAGGGTGCCAAAGTAGGATATCTACATTAGGCATGTTTTCGTTACAAGCTAGCACTTTTAGCTTAGTACTTTGCAACGAAAACAACTGACTTCCACTAACTGGCACATAAGCAATAAGTTGCGGATTTTCAATATCTGGTAGCAATGGTGTCATGAGTTGCGAAGAAAGAACAGTGCGAAACAGACAAAAAATTCGTGAAAAGTATTTATAAAACATATATTTACTATTCTATGTTCAATTGTTTACACTCTTTTTGCAAATATTAAAATAATTTCCCATTTTTTTTCTTCTTCTTCCCGTTAATTCACAATAATTGATAAAATCTCTCCAAAAATGGGATGCCATATTGCTAAATATAGGGTGCCCAATCTGGCAACATCATACTCGATTAAGACATGAACACAAGCACCAAACTTCATCGGGAACTAATAGTGCTTAAAAGTGCTTAGCTCCCCATACAAATTAAGCATTTATGGTGTAACGAAAACACGCCTATTGTTTTGTAAAAAATTAAGCTAAGTTCAAGTCGCCATAACTTTTGAACGGAAATTCAGATTTAATTGAAATAAGTATCATCTTAAAGATATTAACGTTATTTCTAAGTATTATACATATAAGGATAAGTATATGTGTATTAAGGATATCAAAAGGACGAAAATGTCCTTAATCCTTGATTATCCTGAAAAAATAGTTTCAATTTTTTTAATGTTATATCTGAATATTACCCCCATATTGCTCCATAAAATATAAAATTTTCAGAATGGGTGCTCAATGGGTCAAAAGATATGACTTATTTAATATCCGTATGTCTGTCCGTTTGACTGGTTTATGCCAATGATATCTCTGAAAAGGAGTGACCGAATGACTTACAAATTAGTATGTGGTAATATTTTCCTCAAACCTACTTAATGTTTTGAAGTGGCCCATTTCGGACTCCTCCTTGTGGTACCTCCCTCACAAACGGTTAAAATTTTGTGACATGTTAAAACTGTTATAACATATGTACTACTCATGGGAATCCAATGAAATTTCATACATATTAATTATTTCACCGTATTTATAAGCTGAACAAAAATGGGCGAAAATGTCACGCCCCTTTCGTACCTCCCACACAAAGGGACCAATTTTTACAATAAGTTCACAGCTTATAACATTAATACCAGTGCATAAAAATACTTGAAATTTTGGGCAGTGTAATATTTTTATAGTACCTACAGGCCAGTACAAAGCGGGCGTTATTACCCCGCCCCTTCTAGTACCTCCCACACAAATTCTAACAATTTTATGAAATGTTAGAGCTTTTTATTTATATGTTTACTTTAATGAGTTTATAATTTTTCAACATTTCACAAAATTGTTAGAATTTGTGTGAGATGTACTAGAAGGGGCGGGGCAATAACGCCCGCTTTGTGCTGGCCTGTAGGTACTATAAAATATTACACTGCACAAAATTTCAAGTATTTTTATGCGCTGGTATTAATGTTATAAGCTGTGAACTTTGTGTGGGAGGTACCAAAAGGGGCGTGACATTTTCGCCCATTTTTGTTCAGCTTATAAATACGGTGAAATAATTAATATGTATGAAATTTCATTGGATTCCCATGAGTAGTACAGAAGTTATAACAGTTTTAACATGTCACAAAATTTTAACCGTTTGTGAGGGACGTACCACAAGGAGGGGTCCGAAATGGGCCACTTCAAAACATTAAGTAGGTTTGAGGAAAATATTACCACATACTAATTTGTAAGTCATTCGGTCACTCCTTTTCAGAGATATCATTGGCATAAACCAGTCAAACGGACAGACATACGGACATTAAATAAGTCATATCTTTTGAACCCATTGAGCACCCATTCTGAAAATTTTATATTTTATGGAGCAATATGGGGGTAATATTCAGAAATAAAATTAAAAAAATTGAAAATACTTTTTTCAGGATAATCAAGGATTAAGGACATTTTCGTCCTTTTGATATCCCTAATACACATATACTTATGTGTATAATACTTAGAAATAACGTTAATATTTTTAAGATGGTACTTATTTCAATTAAATCTGAATTTCCGTTCAAAAGTTATGGCGACTTGAACATAGCTTAATTTTTTACAAAACAATGTAGATGTCCTACTTTGTCACCCTATAAAATCTAAACCGCTACAAATTTTGACACACGGTAAACTGTCATTATTTCGTGTCATCTTGCAGTATGCGCATGCAAAATTTCAGCAATATCGAAATTCATAAATTTTCAGAGTGGGTCGATTTCCTTTGGAATTACCCTACACGGAGGAAAATCGTCATTTTTGATATGTTTGAATTCAAAGAAAATATACTTGGAACCAAAATTTTTAAATATTATATATTTTTGAACAAATATATTTTATTTGAAAAACAAGAAATTTTGTTTGGAACGCATATATTAATATATTACAACAAAATATATTTGCGAACTTATTGTAACAAACAAAATATGTGTTTACAAACAAACAATGATTTTGTTTAAGAATTTATCCAAATACATTATATTTAAAAAAAATATTAAAACTTAGTTGACTTTGGCAATTTTTAATTTTATTTGTTCCTAGATTTTGTGTTATACTTTATAGGTAAAAATTGTCGTAAGCAGCATTTTTTTTTATTAAAATTTCTTCTATCATTCTTTCACTTAAAAATATTTAACAATCTTAATGATTAGCATATATTGAGATATAACTAAATAGTATTGCAGCAAATTTGTAAACTTCATTTTTCAGATAATATTCATTTTCTAGGATAGATTTTGACATTTAAAGGGAAAAAGATAGGGAAAAACCTTTAAAACAATGTTTTATAATACGGGTACATAAATATAACAATTGTTATGCATTTAAAATTGATTACTTTCAGATTAGGTGATAATAAATCTTATTCGGTTAGATTTCGAAGTAACCTATGGTTCGACAATCTATTTCGGCATTCAAAACTTTCGGTTATCTTACCAATAAAATTGATTATCAAATCTTCATTGAACCGTTGGTGGAGTCTGCGTGGAGTATCGCATATTTAAGCCAAATATGGTTTTAAGGTTTTTATTCTGTATTACTTGGAGACGTTTAATATACGTTTTAGCGCATCTGGATGACCAGACTTGACAACCATATGTCATAATTGGACGAATACACATTTTATATATTAGAAGCTTGTTTGCGGTGTTTAAATGCGATTTTCGATTTGTTAGTGGGAATAAAGCTCGACCACACCTAATGGCCTTATCGGAAGCATTGAGGATATGTTCCTTAAATGTCAAGTATTTATCCAGTTTTATTCCTAAATATTTTATCGACTTTCGGAGAGGAATAATAGTACCGGAGACACGAAGTGGCAGTGTCGGATTCCTTTTTTGCGATTTATTAAAAGGGAAAATGATTGCTTGTGCTTTTTCCTCATTTATTTTTATTTTCCATTTCTCAAAATATTTTGCCACATGTATCAATGATTTTTTCATTCTTTTTATAATAGCGTTTGAAACCTTTCCGCTTGTTATTATGGCTGTGTCATCTGCATATAATGCAATGGTTTCATTTTGTAGCAACTTTAAATCGGATGTGTATATTGAGTATAACGTCGGCGATAAGACAGATCCTTGTGGTACACCAGCTGGGATGATCCGTGGAGATGAAAGTGAATCTTCGACACATACGGTGAAAGTTCTTTCTGACAAAAAACTCTTAATAATTTTTTGTAAATATATTGGGTATCCAAATTTGTGAAGTTTAAAAACTAAACCATCATGCCATATGGAATCAAATGCTTTTTCTATATCAATAAAAATGACACCCGTACTTGTACGCTGTATTTTGTTGCTTGTTATTAGGTTCACGATACGTTTGACTTGATGTATTGTTGAGTGCTCTTTTCGAAAACCAAATTGCTCTTCATTTAAAATAGAATTGTTTTCAGTAAATGCATTTAATCTGTTTAAAATGATTTTCTCCAAAACTTTGTCCAAACAGTTTAGCATGCTTATAGGGCGGTAACTTTTCGCATCCTTCGCATCTTTTCCGTTTTTTAAAACAGGAACTATTTTAGCTTCCTTGAAAGGTTGAGGGAAATAACCACTTTTTAGACAATAATTGAATACTTTTGCAACAACAGAAAATAGGGAGTCTGGCATTTTCTTCAATATCGTGGGTTTTATTCCATCCAAACCTGGGGCCTTCGAATTTTTAAGGGATTTTATATACCATTTGACTTCTTCAACGGACGTGGATTCATGATCTTCTTGTTGTGATATATGTTCTTTGTCAAGCCAGTCAATGTGTCGAGAAACTTTTTGTTCTTGGTTAGAATATATATTTGAAGTTATTTTATGGGCTTCTTCGAAATTCTGAGCTATAATATTAGCTTTCTCCGAATTGCTATATACTTCAGCACCATCTCTTGGCAAAACGCCAACTTTAGCGCCTCTGGCTTTTGTAAGCAACCAGAACTTTTTTTGTCCAGGTGGCAACGATAGCAAAAATGTGTTCCAGCTGTTATTTCTGTCATTAAGCACATGATATTCGATAAGTCGGTCCAGCTGTTTGAGCACACCATTCAAAGTATTTCTCTCCTTCAAGTTATAGGATCTTTGAAATTTACGCCGGAATCTATTTCTTTGACCGATTAAATATATTGTTAAAGACGAAAGTCTTTTTTGCCACATTTCTCTCTCCGCCATCGGTATTTTCCTCTCTGCCAGGTGGATAATATTTGTTATTTTAGATAATATTTCATCAACATTGAATTGTGTTACTATTACAGAATGAAGATTGTTATGGCTGATTGTATCGTCAACACTCTGGCGTATGGAGTTCCAATTTGCTTTGTGATAAAGTGGAATCTTTGTACATTTAACAGATATTGGGCCAAAAATTCGGCAGGTCACTGGAATATGGTCAGATTTCAGGAGCCGTTGATGAGTTTCTAGTGGGGAAAATTGAAGCCCAGAGTTTGTTAGCATCAAATCAACAACCGACGGCCGTTGTGGTGATTGGCGCTGAGTGAACCTTGTGAAATCATTGGGACAGTGTATATAGTAGTTTGATTTATTGTGATGATTATACAAGCTATTGCCGGCTAAATTATTAAGATGACAATTCCAATGTTTATGGTGTGCATTTAAATCTCCAAAAATGAAAAATTCGTGTGTACTTGATGTAATTTTATCCACATCGCTAATAAAAGCTGGAGTATATTTTGGACAGTAGGCTGAAGTCAGCAGCACGTCGATTTTCCTTTCATTTACTACATGTTCCAGTTCCAAAATTGAGGCCTGATTTGTTATGCCTTGTGCATTGAAGTGCATAACGTGAAGTTCGTATTGATGTTGTTGGTTATATGACATATTTGAGCATCATACCAAGTACTCTCATTTTGTCATACTTATTTTGACATTTCTGTAATGCATCGATTGCTTCGAAATAAATCTGCAGAATTTGTTCATTAGATATATCATCATGTTATTAAATACTTTAGAGTGACCACTGGGTAAGCCATTGCTGCAACTTGGTTGGGTTTCTTCTCTATTTAAATTATCAATATATCCAACTTGCCTGGGTGCTTTATTCAGTCGATTAGAAGTTGTTACTTTTTCACGAATTTCCAAATATTCATTTCGAAGAGGACAACTTGTATCATCTGCTCTATGATTTGCATTGCTTAAACCCTTCTTTAAGCAATTGTAACACTTATATATTACTGGGCCATTCGATAAAGTTTTACTGAGCTGACATGTAGAGTAATCATGCGCACCTCCGCACAATAAACAAACTGTTTTACGGTGACAATTTAATGATCCGTGGCCATACATTGCACACTTGGAGCACTGTGTTGGTTTTCTTAGGGGATTCTTCCACTGAACAACAACATCGCAGAAATATTGAATTTGTTTGACCTCTCTTTTGCTTACTTGACTCTTGTTGAATTCTATCATATACATTGCATCATCAGGACTGCTTCTTTCACAGACAATGGCTCAATATTAAAACTATTTTTAAACTCATCTTTAATGGTATCAATACTTAGTCTTGGTAAACCAAAGAGCATCTGCTTAAACTTCTTGTCGTCAACAATTGGATGAGTGAAAAATGTAATTTCCTTGGATCTCAGTTTTTTAACAGCTTCCTCGAAATCAGCTATGGAATTTGGGAAGATTTTTGTGCCTATTGACATCCTCTTGTACTTACAATTATGTCCAAGAAGAACCATCACTTTTGTTAGGTTGTGACTATTGTCAACCACAATTGAGGGAACTTTTATTCTTTTTGGTGTAACCTCTACACTCTCGACACTGTCGTCATCATCCACATCGGAGAGAGCTTGGAATCGATTGGTGCCGAAAATTGCTCCAGCCCTTGGCTGTTTAAATTTGGGATTGTTACCCCAACTCTTTTTGCGTTTCTGCGACATTATATATATAAATATATAATTACAAAATTTAGTTTTTCACTAACTATAAAGTAAGATATAACAGCTGATACTTTAACACGTCTAAATGCTTCAAATGTCAGCATGCGACTGTAAGCAGCATTTTCTTTTGTTTTACAGCACTAATTTTTAATTTATAAATAGTCCAATTGTCAATCCATCAATGCTATTTGTCGTAACCCAAAATTATACGATTTAAATTTTTCAAACATATAAAATTTCTAAAAAATTAAACCTTAAATTTCTAAAATTGCCAAAATACTTAAATACAAGTTAAACATTGTTTTGGAAATATTATTTCCAAATAAAAAAATATTAGGATGAAAATATAATTTTGTTTAGAACAACATCCTCACAAACATATACTATTTGTCAGTGTCAAATATTATATATTTGGCATGTACCCTAAACATATGTATGTTTCCAGCAGAATATGTTTGGAACAATATACTACAGAAGCGATTTTTTTTTCAGCGTGTATAGAAGATATAATAGATAGATAAGATTTTCAATAAATTACAAAAATATGCATTTATTTCATAACGTAGACAGGGTCATTGCATTGAATGGAACCTTCCTTGTAAACATTGTAGTATACGCCCATTGTTGGCTCTTTAGCGTCATGTATTAATCTGTAGCTGTAATATGAACAAGACGTAAATCTAAATTAAATAGTTAAAATGTCGAATACAATTCGTTAGCCACAAACATAAGCACTTACAAGGTCTGTTCAAAACATAAGATGTATTTTCAAATTTCGCGGGCTAATAACTTACATTCGATTTTTGGTTTCTGTTAGAAAGTTGTACGGAAAGTTGTAAGTGATACGAAAAAGCGCCCGCGGTTGTGCGACAAGTCGTGGATTATTCACCCTAATGATGTGCCAGCACACACGTCATTAAATGTGAGTACTATTTGGAAGTAAAACACTGTCTTAATCAAGTATCCAGCACCGTATGCAACGGACATACATGCCCCTGGTGATTATTTTCCCTTCTAGAGCTAGAAGGGAAAATACATACATGCCCCTAGAAAAAGCGTTGGCAAAAGTGGGAAGGGGACATAATAGTTATTAATGAACAAATAAATATTTTTCATATAAAATACGTCATCTGATTTTTTGAACAAACCTCGTATATGCAAATACATACAGACATACACACCTTTTCAGAGTCTTCAGCGGTTCAAAATGCGGACTATGTTTACATGTTTTAACATCAACATTTGGAGAGATGCATCTCAAACAGGGTGCCCGGTATTGTAAAATACACGAGTCTGCAGTATCTCCAATTTTCAACCATGACCAGTCATCTTCGTCGTAAGCTTCGATATTATCCAAACTCTTCAACAATATATTTCCACGAAATTGCAAATGATGAACTTGTGTAGTGTCTGGTAAGCGCTTGTTTAGATCACTGACAGATTTATTGTTCATTAACATTATGGGGTTGAAATCCTGAAATCACAGTCAGTATATTATGGCAGATTGTAAGCAAAAGCTGAATTGTCAGTTGAGACGATTGCAAGAAAACCTCATAATTCCATATTTTTACAAAAGCATGTTTTCGTTACACCATAGCTGCTTAATTTATATGGGCAGCAAAGCTATTTTAAGCATTATTAGTTCGCAATACAGTTTGGTGCTTGTGTTCTGGTCTTATTCGAGTATGGTGTTGCCAGATCCGATATTCTATATTTCGCAGTATGGCATCTCAGATGGAGAGATCAATTATTGTGAAGTACGGGGAAGAAGATGAACAAAAATGGATAATTTGTTTTAATATTAAAGGACAGGAAACAATTAAATATAGAATTGTAAATTTATGTTTTAAAAATAAATTTCACGATTTTTTTACTGTTTCGCATTGTTCATTCCTTGCAACTCGTGACACCATTGTTACCAGATAGTGGAAATACGTCACTTACTGCTTATGCGCCGGTTAGTGGAACGAAGTTGTTTTCTTTCCAAACTGCTAAACTAAAATTGGTAGCTTGTAACGAAAACACGCCTAATATATTTTGTAAATATTTATAGGCAGAGCTGCCAATAAAAATATTTTATAGACAGTGTTAATAATAAAATGTTTCTCTTACAATGTCGACAGTAGTGTTTAAGCAAGTTGGACCATTGATTTATCATCTAAAGAGTAATATTTTTAGGTGTCTCCTTTTCAACTTATAATCCGAGTAAGATTTTTCAGTTAAAGAGTTACAACTAAAAATAATACCACTATTTATATATAAACTTTTTTCACTAAAACAGTAATAACTCAAAAAAGTTATTTTTCTATAACCAACAAAAAGAAGATAACCTTAACTGTTTTCAGTGATATTTTCTTGTAATGGCATATTCTTTTTTTGTAATACAGTTCTTGGCAACTACTGTCATTTTTTAAATTTTGCGTTGTTACCCTTTTGTTGAACAGGTGCGATATGTACATTAAAGTGACTTCATTTGTGAAAGTATTTCGTTTCAGCAATTGTTCAATTACAAACGATTCGCGATCGAAATAACTGTGCTAATTTTTAAATCTAACATTTGACAATAAAAACAAAGTAATTTTTTATCAGACCGCATAACAAATTTTCAAACGATTCCAAACTATTTTTATATTTTAAATGTATTATTTAATAAATCAGAAATAACTTCTGCAATTTTGTTCCCACCTTCTCTTTCCATGACTCGTTATAGAACATTTGCAATGCAAATCCATTATTTCAACCTCAAAAGCTCAAAACCGATGCCTTCTGATCGGGATGAAACTTGCACCAAGTTTGGTCCTATAAGGTAGTAGCTATGATAAAAATGTCAACAAGATCAGTTAAGGACTGTCCGATTTGTAGGGTGTTGATTTTTTTCGCTTTGGTCAAACGGCCCGTTTTTCCATCCACATAACTAATTACCTATTGTATTTAGAAAAGTTTGCTTTAAAGTGTATTCGCTAGCTTTTTCGTCAATTCTACAGAAAAAAACCCCGATTTTAGAGGTTATTTCGATAGTGAATAGCTCGTAATTGGATAATCGCAGAACCAAAATATTTTGGGAATTTGCATAAAACATTTGTAATCTCCAAAAATATACATATATTACATACAATATACAAATTGTAGGTATAATTAGCTTTGTTCGAGACTTTATGACATCGACGTACTTACGCTCTTATTTACGTCCCAATTGAATTCCAATTTCGGTTCCAAAGAGATAAACAATTTCAAGCCTTTTTTTCGTTGCAGTATAACCGTTGAGAACCACTCATGATGCTCGGAGTCGCATTCAATTAAATTAATCTTGAATCCCTTGCGCTGTTTCACAATCACGGGATTTCTTTGGGCTATCGATTCAAAGTTCAACGGTAATGGCTCCTTGTTCGGGGCTCGCACAATAATTGATGATGCGTTTTCAATTTCTGTCGTAATGCTCAACAAGGACGGAAAAGTGCCAGAAAAAGCCACTTCATCGTGTTCATTGAACAACACGAGAAAACGATCCCGAATTCCATTAATTGTTAGTCCGAATTTACTGCACTTAGCTTTGGGAATAATTAAAGCAGCCGCTGATTGTATAGGGTACATGGATATCTCCTCAATAGCGCCAACAAGTTCCCATTGCGAATCACTGGATGGCCGCTTTTCTCCCTTCTTCTGTGTTTTCCGATATATAAAATACGAAACCGTTATGGTCACTAAGCCCACTGCCACAATTGTCCTGAATGCTCGTCCATGTCCCATGACCTCGTTCGTCTCCGTCGTCAATTAGGAACGTAATACACATATGTATTTAACTAATAATTGAATTGAATCTAACAGAATAAAGCCTACATTATCATCATGTTAAATTGTTGATAAGCGAAACTATATCAATCGGTTCGGTTTATCAGACTCTCTCAGATAATCATGGCTACTAGTACATACTCGTACATATAAATATTTAGTTGCGGTAGTGTAGCCGAACATTTTTTATTAAATGCATGTGAATTCTCGTCAATAGCAAACCCCGCTGTTTTGTGTGTACCCAGTAAAAGCGCAGCAAAAGCGTGTACCAACACGGGACAAAATTGCCTTTTTATCTTGTATACCCAACTTCCTTTTGTGTCATTGTTTCACCCAAATTGAGGCATTTCCACACCATTCGCATAGAAGCACATCCAGTGTTACCATTGTGCGACTAAAGTTGCAATTTGCAACATTTTTGGCGGCTTTTTACTTTTTGTGCGACGTTTTCTCGACGTTTTTTTTTAAAAAATATTAAATTCCCTAAATCGTAGCATTTGCATTGGAGAATAATAAATTATGTTTTCAGTTTTTATACATGTTGAAATACACGATCTGTTTTCATGCATCGGTGAAGTATTTTGGAGTTTTGAAACATTGTTAATAAGCATTTTAGACATAATTTGCACTTTGCAGCATGAAACGTATGTTTTTTTTAGGTAAAGTGTTTATAAAAAGTGAAACCTTTTTTATACAATAAAAATTTTTTGTGCGAAAACAACTTTTTGTGCAACCTTTTTTAAATTTTTAACGGTAACCCTGAGCACATCCCTAACAAAACACGGCACATGGACAACTTTGTTTTGGATTTTTTCTCCCCACGCTCATTTGCACGAATCACATCGTTGTCTGGAAAGCAAAGAATGCTTACCAACATTTCTGCAGTAATAAATACTAAATTAAAGTCATTAACTTGCTATCAAATAAATATGTTGGAGATGCAAGTTTGCTGCTCTAAATATAACTTTTGCAATTCACATGGTTTCTATTAGGGATGTCGATCGGGACTGAGTTTCGCAAATCTCGGGATTCGGGATTGAGAAAATTATGATCCCTGGATACTTCGGGATCCCTGCATTTTTGGAGCTCCCGGATAAATCGGGACTTCGGGATTTATTACACACTTATTACTTTTTCCAAATTAAGTTTCTCTTCGTAAAAAGAACGTTGAAACAACATTTTTTCCAATAAAACAACTTAAGATGGATAGCTATAGCTAAATCTTAACCGGTTTTCTTCAAATTCGGCAATGTTGGTTCATGGATCAAGAAACTCTACCATTCTAAATTTCAAAATGATTGGATGTAACATACAGCTTCTACAGGACTAAAGAGCAAAATCGGACGAAACATATACATACATATATGGGAGCTATAGCTAAATCTTAACCGGTTTGCTTCAAATTCGGCAATGTTGGTTCATGGATCAAGAAACTCTACCATTCTAAATTTCAAAATGATTGGATGTAACATACAGCTTCTACAGGACTAAAGAGCAAAATCGGACGAAACATATAAATATATGGGAGCTATAGCTAAATCTTAACCGATTTTCTTAAGATTCGGCAATGTTGGTTCATGGATCAAGAAACTCTACCATTCTAAATTTCAAAACGATTGGATGTGAAATACAGCTTCTATAGGACTAAAGGGCCAAATCGGACGAAAGATATATATGGGAGCTTTATCTAAATCTGAACCGATTTTAACCAAATTCAATAGGGATCCTTACAGCTGCGAAATACTCTAAACTGCAAAATTTCAGAACAAACGGAGTGAAATTGCGACCTGTAGTCGACGAACAACTTTACATGGACAGACGTACGTGGTTAAATCGACTCAGCTAGTGATGGACGGACGAAACATATATATGGGAACTATAGCTAAATCTTAACCGATTTTCTTCAAATTCGGCAGTGTTGGTTCATGGATCAAGAAACTCTACCATTCTAAATTTCAAAACGATTGAATGTAAAATACAGCTTCTATAAAACTAAAGGACCAAATCGGACGAAACATATATATGGGAGCTATAGCTAAACCTTAACCGATTTTCTTCAAATTCGGTAGTGTTGGTTCATGGATCAAGAAACTCTACCATTCTAAATTTAAAAACGATTGGATGTAAAATACAGCTTTTATAGGACTAAAGGGCCAAATCGGACGAAAGATATATATGGGAGCTATATCTAAATCTGAACCGATTTCAACCAAATTCAAAATTTCAGAACGATCGGAGTGAAATTGCGACCTGTAGTCGACGAACAACTTTACATGGACAGACGGACGGACGGACATACATGGTTAATCGACTCAGCTAGTGATTCTGAGTCGAGTACTTTAAAGTGGATCTAGCTGTGTTATTTTTAGGTGCTACAAACATCTGCCGTGAAACAAACTTATAATACCCTGTACCACAGTGTGGTGTAGGGTATAAAAACGATTGGATCTAAAGAGCCAAATCGGATGAAACATATACATGGGAGCTATAGCTAAATCTTTACCGATTTTCTTAAAATTCGGCAATGTTGGTTCATGAATCAAGAAACTCTACCATTCTAAATTTCAAAACGATTGGATGTAAAATATAGCTTCTATAGAACTAAAGGGCCAAATCAGACGAAACATATATATGGGAGCTATAGCTAAATCTTAACCGATTTTCTTCAAATTCGGTAGTGTTGGTTCATGGATCAAGAAACTCTACCATTCTAAATTTCAAAACGATTGAATGTAAAATACAGCTTTTATAGGACTAAAGGGCCAAATCGGACGAAAGATATATATGGGAGCTTTATCTAAATCTGAACCGATTTTAAACAAATTCAATAGGGACCCTTACAGCTGCGAAATACTCTAAACTGCAAAATTTCAGAACAAACGGAGTGAAATTGCGACCTGTAGTCGACGAACAACTTTACATGGACAGACGTACGTGGTTAAATCGTACGTCTGTCTTAAACTTTACATGGACAGACGGACGGACAGACATGCTTAAATCGACTCAGCTAGTGATTCTGAGTCGATCGGTATACTTTAAGGTGGGTCTAGCTGTGTTATTTTCAGGTGTTACAAACATCTGCCGTGAAACAAACTTATAATACCCTGTACCACAGTGTGGTGTAGGGTATAATTATAGCGAAACAATATAATTCAACAGCTCTCCGGTTCAGATTTAGATTTAGATATAGCTCCCATATATATCTTTCGTCCGATTTGGCCCTTTAGTCCTATAGAAGCTGTATTTTCCATCCAATCGTTTTGAAATTTAGAATGAGTTTCTTGATCCATGAACCAACATTGCCGAATTTGAAGAAAATCGGTTAAGATTTAGCTATAGCTCCCATATATATGTTTCGTCCGATTTTGCTCTTTAGTCCTGTAGCAGCTGTATTTTACATCCAATCATTTTGAAATTTAGAATGGTAGAGTTTCTTGATCCATGAACCAACACTACCGAATTTGAAGAAAATCGGTTAAGATTTAGCTATAGCTCCCATATATATGTTTCGTCCGATTTGGCCCTTTATTAGTCTTATAAAAGCTGTATTTTACATCCAATCGTTTTGAAATTTAGAATGGTAGAGTTTCTTGATCCATGAACCAACATTGCCTAATTTGAAGAAAATCGGTTAAGATTTAGCTATAGCTCCCATATATATGTTTCGTCCGATTTTGCTCTTTAGTCCTGTAGCAGCTGTATTTTACATCCAATCATTTTGAAATTTAGAATGGTAGAGTTTCTTGATCCATGAACCAACACTACCGAATTTGAAGAAAATCGGTTAAGATTTAGCTATAGCTCCCATATATATGTTTCGTCCGATTTGGCCCTTTAGTTCTATAGAAGCTTATCTTACATCCAATCGTTTTGAAATTTTGAATGGTAGAGTTTCTTGATCCATGAACCAACATTGCCGAAGTTGAAGAAAATCGGTTAAGATTTAGCTATAGCTCCCATGTATATGTTTCATCCGATTTGGCTCTTTAGATCCAATCGTTTTTATACCCTACACCACACTGTGGTACAGGGTATTATTTAAGTATAAAATATCCCAAAAGTAAATTTATGTAAACAATTTATACATGAATTACACAATTTATATATCAGAGTTATTCAGTATTACGAGAGTGGTGTAGGGTATTATATAGTCGGCCCCGCCCGACTTGTATATTTTTCATCCGATTTGGCTCTTTAGATCCAATCGTTTTTATACCCTACACCACACTGTGGTACAGGGTATTATTTAAGTATAAAATGTCCCAAAAGTAAATTTATGTAAACAATTTATACATGAATTACACAAAAACAAGAGTTATTCAGTATTACGAGAGTGGTGTAGGGTATTATATAGTCGGCCCCGCCCGACTTTAGCCTTTCCTTACTGGTTTTAATATGATATAAATTAGGAATTCGAAGGTATATATTATATACGTGCGTATACATAATTCATATCATGTAAAACTTATAGCGAAGTAATAAAATTCAGCAGTTTTTTGCTCTCCTGAAAAATTGGGTTCTTTAATATAGCCATCCATATATATTAATTTGAATATGATAATTAGTTTAGATAATTTAAGAAAATGTAACAAACTAGAAGGCAAATTGTTAATTTTTTTCCGCTTCATATTTGAATGTTTTTGTAAAAATAGGGGCGTAAAGAAACTGAAAACTAGTAAGATAATAGTAAAAGAGCAATCATACTAAGGATTACCCTTTCTTTTTGAGTAATGGAATATGGAATGTTAGGTGTGTGATCAGGAACGTAAAAGATTTTTTTTTATAGTCATTGCAAAATTTGTCTAAAATACAAAATATAAAAACTTTTAGATGATTCATACAAAAGATATTAGCGAAATTGTTTCCGAATGAATCAATCAATTTATACAGATTGGGCTCAATTTATACAGATTACTGTACCGAATTCACTGGTATTAAAGGTATGAGCTATTAAATTTTGGTATGATTTGTCCATAGCACCAATCTACTAGAAATCGGAAATTCCCGGGTTTGATATTCTAAAACCCCGGGATTTACGGGATCGTGATTACCCGATTGACATCCCTACTTTCTATGTATGTATCTGTACACATTAAAAGCGTAGAAAATCGATAGATAACAAGTTTTATTCATTTGTTTTCTAAATCATCTTTTAGTTGCTCTCATTACCTGTGGACTGAAGGTTTGTCGTTTTCTCTCCTAGGCCTCAAATATGTCAAGTAAGTGGGATGGATGGTTATTTGAATTGCGTTTTCAATTGACTTTGATGCACCTCGATACATATTGTATATACATATCTACATATATACAATGTATATGTTGTATCCGTGTATTGTGTTTGTTAAGCTTCTAGCGCATCGGCTAAATCCATGTATATTGGTTTGGGTGTGACGGCAACTGCAGGCGCCTTATCGTACCTATACTATAAGTATTTGAAACGGGATGTCATGCCTTCGAAATGGCGCAGGGTAGGAAAACTGGATAAAATAAATATATTCCCCGTAAAATCTTGTGCGCCTTTGGAAATATCCGATAAAGATGAAATACTGTGCGAAGTTCTAGGACTACGCATTGGTGGAATAGTCCGCGATCGGGCCTTTATGTTGGTGAACGAAGACAATGAGATGATTACAGCCCGCGTTTACCCGAAAATGGTTTTAATACGTATCCGATTGATGGGTGAATCCATGTTATGTATAACTGCTGAGGGAATGGAGCCGCTGGAGTTGGATTTTGCAAAACTGACTGAAGAAGCGCCGGGAGTAGATATTCATACATCTGTGTGGGGGACAAAGATAGATGCTATGCTATGCGGTGAAAAGTACGACAAGTGGTTTTCTCTTTGCATATTGCAAAAAGAGTCTGGCTTACGTTTGGTCTACTATCCTTATCCGAAACCAGTTAGATCCATAAATGCTCGAATGTCTAAAGAGCCGTTTATATTGCCTGAAGATTCAGTAAGATAATTATATTTATTAATTTATGCATGTATGTTTACAGTAGTTACATTTTATATTTGGAAAGGGTACTTTTGGTGACGCTACCAGTTATATGTTAATGAATTTGGCATCCGTTGAAGATTTGAAAGACCGTGTAAAGAAGCCCATTGATGCCCTACAGTTTCGGGGCAATTTCCATTTGCGAATGGACAAGAACGAACCATATGCCGAAGATACTTGGCAGTGGATACGCATAGGCGAGGATGCTGTGTTTAGAGTCGTGGCTCCTTGTACACGCTGTATTTTTCCTAATATAAATGTAAATACCGGTGAAAGGGATCCTGAAGGAGAGCCACTAAAAATATTAAAAAGGTGAAAATTAAAACACTACGTAGACTTCCAGTCAGATTATATTTTGATTCTTTCAGCTATCGGATGTTTAAAAATTATGCAAGTCCGGCTTTGGGTGTACACCTAGGAATACGTTGTGTGGGTACAATAAAAACCAATGATGTCGTCTATGTGGAGGACAACAACTAACCTGTGTTCATGTTGCATGCATCGAAATAGAACACATTCCTTGAACAACTTATTTTTAAAGATGAATTATATAATTTATTATTGCAAATTCTATACATAAAATAAGTGTTAACATAATTTGAATGTATTTAAAGCTCTTCGAGCTTTATAATTTATTACATACGTACATATAATACAAAATTATATTTTCTTCCTTATTTTTATTTTCCAAAATCGATGTAGCTTTTCTTGAATAATGAGACATGAATAGTAATTATAAAAAACATAAAAACTCGCTTGGTTTAAAATGATATCTGGGAAAAAATACTGGTTACCATTCATTTAAAAGTGACCAGAATATATATTTTAGAAAACAATATGTTGTTTGTGTAAAACTTCAAAAACACCATTACAGAAAAATAAAAAGTGATTTTTCTCGAAAGAATGATTCTCGACTTGGCGGTTATAGATATTTTGTAGCAATAAACCAGTGTATATTGTTGTTGTAGTATCAGTATATGTGTTTGTTGTCCATTAGTTGTTGTTTTTATTCGCCTTGTATAGTGGGTTTTTGTTTCCAAGCCGAGGAAGATGGCTGCTTCAACGAAACACCAGTGTCTATTCTTTTGGTTCATTGACCTTTTGGCATTTGTGATGACGATATGTACTTAGATGTCGTCACCTGATATCCAAACTTATATTAATTATGGGATTATATTTATGGATTTCAAAAAACTTCAAACCAACATCAATAAATTTTTAATAAAATATGTATTTAATTATTTTATGCAATTTTTATCTTATGGAGGACTGTTTGTTTTAATGTGTCTTTATTTAGGTACATATTTGCTTTGAAAATATGTTAAGTCTAACACACTATAATCAATCGTAAACTCAATTTAAATTGTTTAACGTTTCGTCACTTTGTATTTTATGTAACGATGTACATACAGTCACCGTATATCCAAAATGACGTAACATCAAAAAAAATCAAAGTGAATTTTATGACTGATTATAATCTATTACATTAAACTACACATTCTTACAAAATTTTACAGTTCAGTATATAATATTGACCATTTTATGGGTGGAATTCAAAAGGACGTAACAGCAAACAGGGTCGTTAAAAAAGCGGAAAGATTCATAAAATTGTATTTTTAAATTCAACATGTACGCAACTAATTGCACTACATTTGTTGATTTGATTTCGCCTTAATAGCTTCAAAATAGATAAATCTGGTCAAAAGTTTAAAATTACTTTACTTTATTTTTAGCTTCTCCTGAATAAACATGAACATGTAGGTTACGTCATTTTTGATTTCAGGAGACGGTACGTCTAATAATACCCGTATTTTTTATTTGTCAATACAGATTCCAACAGTTTTTTTTTGGTTATTTTGCTTTGAATAAAAATATTTAATCGAAATCAACAGGACCAAAATATCAGGACTGAAAAGTTAGCAGAATTGTGAGGAAAACTTATTGTGTTTTACAAAATCTATTTAAATTGTTTAAGTTTTCATCACGATGTCATTTTAAACCAGGGTTTCATAGATAACCAGACATATTATAAATTATTTAGCTAGTTAGCATATTCCAAGTGTACTTGCATCAGTACAACTGTTAAAATATGGGCATGCTTATATATTAATAAATTTTTCCAACGATAGAAATCCCTTAAATTATTTAAAACATTTTTGCCAAGCTAGTCCTCCGCAGGCCATGCTTACAATCACGTATACCACAAAAATGATTATAAGTCCAACGACCACATAAAGACGTATGTTTTTCCAAAACATTTGTCGGGCGAGATTACGAGATGCTTTGCGGAATGCTACAGACTAAAAAAGAAATATAAATTGCAAAAAAATATATATATATATTAATATGTATGTCTATTAAATGTAGTTCATTATAATTAATAATAATATCGTTTCGCACAAATATGTCTGAAGTATGTATGTACATACATTAGGCCGGGTCGATTTGTGGGGAGGCAAAAAAAGTCGCCATTGCTCAGTGAAAATCGTATTCTAGGGATCAAAATAAGAAACTTTGCCGAAGGAACCATACCTCTAAAACGAATTCTGATGTCCCGGAATTTGGGTCGAACTTTTGGGTAGGGGCAAATTTTGAAAATCCCACTTTGACCCATTTAGAGTGCTCCAATCGAGTCCAAATGTATGACCGACCCTCACTACGCGATACCGAACACCATTCACGGTAACTGCCACACGGCTCTTCTGCCACACTATAGCGAACAGTCTCAATGTTTTCCGCAAAACGACCTGGGCGAGCATGTACGAGTACAGGTGTTTTCACATCTCCTACAGAGATGTGGACACATTTGTTCGATTACGCTGACCAAAAAATATTGAAGTGCACGAAATGCATTTTTATTTGAACGCCCATTTTCGTAGAAGGCTTCAACAAACTAAACACACCGCTAATTGTGTACCTCTCTATGGTTGAATGTGCCAAACACTGAAACAAAGAAAATTATGTCAAATTATGCTGGGCAAAAAACTTGTCGTTAAGGTGTGACTCACAATTAACATCGTGCATTATGGTTGAACAACCCTTTATTTCAAATTATCTTCATTCAATATTTGGTTTTAATGCGGCAACCCAATGAAAAGTTATGCACAAGAAAATACAGACCGTTTGCTGACTGTGTCGCTGGGTATGTTCCAATGTCCGTCAGAACGATGATAAAAATAAACGCAAAACCACTGAACTTTATAATAACCACTTAACTAAATAATTACATAATTCAAGTATATGCCCCGACAAGTGATGGAAGCCCCGATGAAGTTGAGAAATTCTATGATGAAATCAAGGAACTCTTAAGTATGACAAAATCACATGAAATAACAATAATTCAAGGTGACTTTAACGCCATTGTAGGAAACGAGGAAGTAACTGCTGTTACAGAAAGATACCAACAGACGAAATCGCCATAATAAAAGGAGTCAGACAGGGCTGCATATTTCACCGCTGCTCTTTAACATATATGTACTCCAAGAGAATATTCCGGAAATCCATCGAAAAGAACGGATATGCATAAAAATAAACGGAGTCTTAATAAATAACATACGTTATGACACCACTATACTAGCTGGCAGTATATCTGGATTACAGAAACTGCTGAAACTGACAAACTTACATATGTGAGCGAATTATATGTCCTAAAAATAGACTAAATATATGGTTGTCAGTAGAAAAAATTACGATTACAGTACTAAAAATTAAAAATTAGAAATTTTAAATACCTAGGCGATTTAATAAACGATCGTGGGAACATTTCGAAAGAAATTGAGAATCCCGTGGAGATGGCCAGGGATGTCTTACTCAATTTCAAAAAAGTACTTACCAACAATGACATAAGCCTTGCAACAAAGGCAAGTCTAGTCAAATGCTATATCTGGTCCGTATTATTATATACGGTAGAGGTGTGGGCCATCAAAACTACGGATGAGAAGAAACTTGAGGCTTCCGAAATGTAGATATACCAACGAATGCTGAAGATACCGTGGACTGCCCATATTTTCGACCAAGAAGTTTTGAGAAAAATGAACCTCGATCGACAACTTCTAAATACTGTAAAATCTCAAAAAATCGCATATTTGGGACACCTTATGAGAAACGACAAGTATAAATTTCTAAAAACCGTAATAAAAGGCAAAATAGAAATACGATACAGAGGTAGAAGATAAATATCATGGCTGTAATACTTCCAAGAATGGACAGAATATCGTGACGAAAGGAATCTAAAATACTGCCAAAAATAGACAGCTGCTCGGACATATATCACAATAAGATCAGAAATAAAATATTTAAAATACTAAACATGTAATATTGTATTTATGATCGCTATATTCGAATATTTCTGAATAACGGACCAGCAAATAAAGAAGAACACAGAAGATGAAATGTCTCTTTTGTGGGTCTTCCAACAGAATAACGACCACAAAAGTAAAAGCAGAAGAGACGGTTTTTATACCATGGGGTTAACGTCGTGGAATGACTTGTCAGGCTAATAAGACGCAGAGAAAATTTAACCAGCATGCAGGATGGAATGGAACCCACAATGAAGTAAACAAAGAGGAAGAAAGAAAAATATTTGTGGTAGGACTGTTAGAAAGGAGCTAACAGAAATCAATTAATCATTGGACGTGGCGAAAACAACTGCAAATAATAGATTAAGGTGATCTTATTGAAGCCCTTGTTCCCTCGAGGAATAAATAAAGGAAAAATATACTATATGATCGATTTATATAAAAAAATAAAGAATTCCAGATTCCTACGCTTTCGCTATCTGACCAAAATATACAGATTTAGACAACTTGAGGTTAGATGTTTGAAGACCCTTATATTTGTATAGAAATGGCGAACTCTAAAAATGGTGAAATTTGGACGATTTGTTCTCATTAAATTTTATAGACTCAAATTCCATTCTAAAATACTGGAGTGGGTAGCCACATCCCTTTAATTTACATTCAGAAAGGCTACCTTTTTCCTTATCTGCGGATAAGGGGAAAATCTCTTCAAGTTTTCATTGAATATGTGTCTGACATTTACCCAATATTACAATCGGATCGATTATGTACCACAAACATATATACTATAGTAATCTAGTCTGGTCAACAATTTTACATTTTGTGGACACTTTCTATCGGGCATGTTCTGTAATCACGCGATTTGATATTTGATAAAATCATTATTGGTGCTCGGAAATGGTACGATTTATTGTTTAAAGTAAACAACAATCAATTTAAACCAACTATACCAAAATCGGACGATTTTCGAACCCTCCAAGTGATTTTAAAATCGGTGAAATACTAAACCACAGTGATGTCAAATCGCGTGATTTCAGAACAGGCCCGTATAATATTTCATATTTCAAAATTCAGACCCACCTGGGATCCGAACTGAATTATGTGCCACAAACATGTATACTATAGTAATCTGGTCTGGTCAAGAATTTTACATTTTGTAGACACTTTCTATAAACTCATATTTCAAGATTCCAGACCCACCTGGGATCCGAACTGAATTTTAGTCCGCGTTGATAGATCCATATTAATTTCTGTGATTTTTGGGACCAAACGCCAAGTACAGCAATTTCAACATATCAGTATAGGTATAGTGTAGGTGTATTGCAAACATATCCGTCGACGACTCTGCTACTTTTTCATACAAACATCTATATTATTATGCTATGGCGCTACTTACATTGTTGCTTAGGTTTTCAGTTTTGTTAACAAGTAATTCCAGTTTCTCCCCCCGATCTCGCAGATTATCTGTTATATAGAAGTGTAATGAGAAGTGTACTCCGTGAGTAATAATTATAATTTACCGATATTTTTAACTACAATGTCCTTCAATTCATCAATTTGGCCATGAACCCTGGATATGGCATCCACTTCCTGTGATTGACTAAAGAATGTCATTTGTTGAGCGAGAACTTTGGAGAACTCCGTGTTCATTGCATACGCAATTGCAGTGGCCACCTGTAATCCATACGTATGAATAAACTTTTGTTTAATATCAGCTAGAAAGAGGAATGCACGGGCCCGCTCGAATTCCTGCGTTATAAAAAGAGTACGTCGATAAAATAGAATTTCTACTCGTATTTTTAAGGAATTTCACAACATACGCTGTCTGTGATGCACATATAGATCAACCTGTTTTCGCAGACATAGTGAATCAAGTAATCACCATGTGAATAGGTCAACTTGTGGTTGTCCAGAGTGATCTTGGATATTATTTGATCGGTCACTTCGGCAAAGTTACCCACACACTCGGCGTATTTTGCCAAAACAGTTTGGCCGCGGGATATTACGGAATATAAGATAGGCATGATGAACAAAGGCTAGAAGAAATAACAAATACCAACAACGATAACAATGTCCAATAAAGTGCACTAATCAATGGCCGCGCCCACAACCCCCACAAGCGGGAGTTGCATTGGTGCACTTTTACTGTTTAGTACTGCGTTAATTGAAACTAAAAAAGATTACTCACCACAAAAGCAGTGTTTGTTTTTCTGTCCCCGTCTCCAATGAGTTCTTATCCAATCCGACACGTCTGTTCCTCGAAAGAATACTGCATTAAGAGGATACAAAATTATCCTCCTCAATTGCAATTTATTATTGTCAAATTTTCGAAATTTACAATAATTCTATCCCTACTCGGCTAATATTTTGTTGTCGTGTTGTTGCATTAATCAATCTGAATGCATTTCAAAGTATTGCAAAAAAAAAGTAAAAGTACATAACACGCGTTTAAGGCGACAACCTCCTTTATATGTCTGTCAAAAACGTTGAAATTGTGTATTATCATAGAAGGAATTAATTTTAAGTAGTTATTTTGATTGAATTACAAGGGGCCTGTTCCGGTTTTCACTTATAAAAATCGCAATTCCTAAACTGTATTTGCTTTTAAGGGTGTCTCTTAAATACCAGTGAATGCGTCAGCGTCTGTCAAAAAAACGCATGATGGATAATTTCTAACGTGCGCTGTACCGAAATACGCAGTAAACAAAAACAGCTGATTTTTCATCCCCATTTCAGAAAAATTTTGTTTTTCTACATATGTATGGAGTGCAGCGTTACCGTTGTGCGACTAAATTGGCATATTTGCCCCTTTTTTCAGCCGTGCTACTTTTGCGCCCCTTTTATTTTTTGATACTAAATGTGCCCCTTTACGCTTTTTGTGCCACTTTTTGGCTTTTGTAAAAAAATCTGCTTTTTATACTCTTATGACAATACTTTCGTACTAACGTACGGAAATGCCTGACGCGCTACGTTCTGAATTATGTTATTTAATGGGATATACGCATATGTTAAAACGATTTACATTTATCTTTTGAATGTGTAAGCATATGAGAATCTATTTCCACCGTTTCATCTTATTGGTGAAAATTCTGCGAATAGGTCTGCGTCTATGCAACAATACAATTAATTTGAGTGATTTCTTAATTGTAACAATATATGTGTTTATAAAAAAATCCAATTTATTTTTCATTAGGTTGATGTACATAAATATTTTAAGCTTTTTTCTAAACAGATTTATTGTGAGATCAAAACAACTCAATACAAAACACAACTGTCCCAAGCACAGATCTAATAAGAAAGTATAAAAAAGAAGTTACAAAAAAGTAACTATAAATAAAGAAATGTATGTGATAAAATATATTTAGTATACATCATAAGTTTTGTATAACATTGTATTTTTTTTTAGTTTTAGTGTAAATGAATGCATTTTTTAATGTTACCTACTTATTTTTTATGTTAAGCTTTGTTTTTTATTGTTGTTTTCTTTAAATAAAACCTTAAAATTGATCTCCCTTTTTTAATGATCGGTTGCCCCTTTTTTTTTTGTGTCCCTTTTTGAAATTTCCCAACGGTAACGCTGATGGAGTGGATATTCAGAGCAATATAGATATTATGGATGATTTATATGTTTTGAAAATATTCTGGACAAACCACAAAGAAGAGGAAATAGAAATTTACTCCAAAACCAGGAGGCATTCGTATTTGAAACTTTTTCAGACAGAGTAATTCATTTTTCTTCGCCTTCTCAACTTTCTAACTAAGTTTTCGTACGGAAAGATTGTAGAAACTGGACAGCTCTGAAGCAATTTGATAGTTTGCATTTGAGCAGTATTATTGTGTATATACCCCAATGACAACGTTTTTTAACTAAAAAATTTCCATAGCATTGTAGTTATATGTTTTAATTTGTTTGTTATGCAAGATGCTGTTTTTCATTAGAGAATAACGGAAATATTAGTAATCGTGGAGTATCTAAAGATGTTGATTTTGTCCACCGAAGTCAAATTATGTTTCTTAAACTCTTTATTGGTTGTGCAAAATGTAAAGACCTGTAATTCTCCTCCTGACTTTGTAAACGCCATCCAAATCTATCGAAGGTGTCGGTTCCTGGTGCCACTTGCCATGTTGGGACTAAATGGTGTTTTATTTCACATGGCAGTATCCCTATTAAATCAAATTCTATCTTATAATCATGCTTCAAAGTAGAAAATAGTTTATTTGCAAGTTTCAATTGATATTTCCAAATATCATCGTTGTACATGGAATTCAAATGCGTTACAGCATCGTAATGCTATGGAAATAAAAACTGTTCGTAACAAGCTCGCGTCACATGCTTCGTTGTAGGAAGAACAAAGACCTGGACTAACGATTTTCTTGGGTTCAATCCGATCGGAATCAATGTGTTCTTGAAAATGGATCCCTTGCGTCCAAGCAGCATGAATAAGATCCCCACGTTTCTGTTGAATGAATAAACATTAAGACAAAAATGCTGGTACATATTTTAAAGTTTTGGAATTTACTTGGTGTTGACAACTCCAGAGAAATTGCTTGCCATGTACCCTACTTGATTTTTACACATTTGTGGAGAGGCCCTTTGAATTCCATAAGTGGGCAGTGTCCCAGCTATTTCAATAATTTCTTCGCTATTAATCTGAAAAGCACATTTTAATATAAATTATAATAGTACAATATTAAATTCTTACCGGTTCGTATTTATTATTTCCAGCAAATTCAACATTTAACCCTTAAATGCATGACATTCTAATTTAGAATAATTTTTATTTATAACGAAAGATTATAGGTCACAGAGTCTGAAAATAATTTTAAAAAATTTTTATAACTCAAAATGTCCTTTATTTCTAAGGATAAGGGTTTGTTACCAAATGGCTACATTATGCTACATTTTTCAAAGAACATTTTTAAAAATAATTAAGGCATATAAAATAAATAAATAAATAAATAAATAAAATAAATAATAAATAAAAAATAAATGCACACAAATCTTTTTCGTTACTTATAAAATACACAATTCAATGTACAAACCTTACGCGTTTTACAAAAAAGTGAATGCTTTCTATCAAACAGAACCAAAAACGACTGTTTTGGGCAACAAACACGAGTATTCTGCAGAAATATTATAAACTGTACGTAGCTAAATGACAACACGATGAAATAAACTGTTATCTCCAGTCAAAACAATAATTACAGCGCTCTGAAGTGCTTGTTGCCAAATGGCAACCAGATGCATTTAAGGGTTAATAATTTTCTACTTCGTGCACTGTTCCAAAATAAAAAATTAAATGCTGCTTGTCATCTGTTTGTGTTTATGTTTTCTTTTGTTGTTGTGTATGTTTTCTTTTGTTGTTGTTTTGTTTTCTTTCGTTGTAGTTGTAAGCGCACTGTCAAATTCGGATTTTTTGAAATTAACCGGCGTATCCGTGTGCGTATTTCGGTAGCTGTAGTACATTTTCATATATTTGAAATCGAGTTTGACAGACGCAGGACGCATTCACCGGTATTTAGGAGATGCCCTGAAAAAATAGTTCATCGTTGTCATCGAAGGGCCACAACAATTTGAAAGACGTCGTACGTCGCACAATGGGAAAAGGGGTAAATACGCGCGCATGGCAGTATTTTTATCTCACGACTTTACCGTTAGAGATAGATACCTAAGGTTTGGACCATCTTCAAGAGAATTCTTTGGAGAATAAATTGGATATTTATGCCCTCCACCATAGGATAGGATAGGTATATTCATTTGGTCACTCCGTTTGTAACACGACTACAGTACCCCTGTTCTGTAACTCTCGGTGAGAACAATTTCTCACATGGAACAAGTAAGAGTATCCCTTAAACACCGGTGAAAGCGTCCGGCGTCTTTCAAAATCGAGTTTGACAAATAACATACGCTTTCACGCTTGTATTTAAGGGATACCCTTACACGTTCCATGTGAGAAATTTTTCTCACCGAGAGTTAAGGGCACCTTACATTGTGGATTTGTTGTCAAGCATCATGTTCTCTCAGATGTTGTGTTCGACGACTGTTTGCCCTTACATTACTCATGCAATCTCTACAACATCATTTCATCTACGACAGCAACTTGGTCGGGTGTGCGTGTGCAGCGAAGAAAAAGATCAAAATGCCGTCGGAAAAATGAAAATATGCGACCATAAAAATTTGGGTATTTTCCTTCAACCCTTTTTAATGAATAATTAGGGAATTTTTGAAAGATTTTGTTTATACCCACAATCCATATGAGTGTGCATCGTGCGTTATATTTTTAATGTGATATACAAATGTACCTAAGACAAATTTTACCTGACTTTTTCAATACATTTGTTTCATGTTTTCATACAAAATAATATATGCCGAAACAGAGGAGAAAAGTAAAACAAATGTCATGCCAATATCGTTGTTTCTTAATTACTTTTACAAATATTGCCTTCCAAAAATTATGTTTGGGAGAGACAGACACAAATTCTGTATACTTTTGAAGGAAATAAAAGGAAAGTGTTCATTAAATTAAAATGCTTAACAAATCTACGAAAAATATTTATGTACATATTTATTTTCCACAAGAAATGGTATATTGCCTTCAAACCAACATAAAAAATTAGTTTAGTTTTTAAAATAAATTTTTAACAATCCGGTCATTCAAGGAAAATTAAGCGAAATTTTTTTTTTTAAATTTAAAATCAACGTAAATATTTTTGAAAGAAAAATAATAACAATTCTTATATTCTTCACTTTTAATTTTCCATAATCTTGGCATACTGTTGTATAATTCAAAGAAAATCCAACCAAAATTGCCTATCTCTTTCCATTTTCAGTTTTACGCATCTTTACTCAATGAGGTTTCTACTGAAATGTCATTTTGCCAACGGCACTTTGTTCTCTTTTCGTGTTTCCACCACAATGTTTCTTTTGAACTGACGAAATGTTGTCATACCTGTCATTACATTGTGGATTTGCATGAGCCAACATGAAAATATCAAAATCGTTTTGATTTTCGTCCAACATCCACAAAAACCTCAAATTTCAACGAATTGTGCTTGAGTTTGGTACAATGTGTTAATTAGTACCAGTAACCATTCGCATTCGATCCATGGTGGAGGATGTATAAGATTCAGCATGGCCGAACTTAATCCGTCTTTACTCGTTTATTTTGGAACAGTGTACGAAGTAGAACAATTTTAAATGTTGAATTTGCTGTAAATGCTAAATACAAACGGGTAATGAATTAACATTTTACTATTATATTTTTTTATAATTTCTCTCAAATCGCTCTTTAAATACGTATTTTTGAAATAACTTGACTGCTTCGTCATTTATCGTGGCGAAAGTAATTCTAAAACACAGATGACCCCGAAATGAACCTATTGTGTAATTTTTAGCCCATTTGGTCTTATAGTTTCGGATACCATTTGGTCTTATAGTTACTAGCAAACGTACAAAGGCTTTTATATATAAAGATGTGCTTTTCATGTTAACAGCAAAAAATTAATTGAAATAACTTGGACCACAGCCCACTTATGGAATGCAAAGGTGTAAAAATCAAGGAGGCCACATGGAAACAATATCTCTGGAGTTGTCAACGCCAAGTAAATGCCGAAACTTTAAAATATGTACCAGCATAGTATGCTATGTTGCAACGCATTGAATTCCACTTTCAACGAGGACATTTGGAAATATCAATTGAAACTGGCCAAGAAACAATTACCTACTTTGAAGCATGACTTGATTTTATAGCGACACTGTAATGGGAAATAAAACACCATTTATATCCAACCTAGCGAGTGGTGATATATATATATATATGTATATATATATATGGATACTTCAAATTTGATACTTCCTTCTGCGGAATTGTTCGTAATTGCCACGCGAAGGTTTAGGAAAAATAAAGGTCGCAAAATTCTTAACAGGAGGCGCCGACCACCTGACCGCTGAGGCTCCTGTAAGATCTAGGAAGCTGAAATTTTGCACAAGCATAGACCAGAGTATTGTATAAACAACAAAATTTCCACAGAGTAATATTTTGCCCTGTGGTCAGTGGTAGCGCTATCACAAAATAGAGTATTGTGTTTGGCCTTTCAGAAGCATATTATAAGATCAAAAGCTTAAACTTTGTAAATATGAAGTACTATACACGACAAATATAAAAGCGAAAAACAATTTTGAATTCGCTGATTGTGGCTAGTGTAGTAGTACCGTCATTTTTTCATTATTTCAGTGATTTTAATAGTTATTTAAGAGCTAATAATCTAAAAATGTAAATGTACTTATGTAGTGTACTAATTTACATATGAATGACAACTCTTTTCTATGTTATACATTAGGAGTGTTTTCGTTACACCAAAAGTGCTTAATTTGTATGGTGAAGTTTGGTGCTTGTGTTCCTGTCTTAATCGAGTATGATGTTGCCAGATTGGGCACCCTATATTTAGCAATATGGCATCCCATTTTTGGAGAGATTGTTATCAATTATTGTGAATTAACGGGAAGAAGAAGAACAAAAATGGGAAATTATTTTAATATTTACAAAAAGAGTGTAAACAATTGAACATAGAATAGTAAATATATGTTTTATAAATACTTTTCACGAATTTTTTGTCTGTTTCGCACTGTTCTTTCTTCGCAACTCATGACACCATTGTAGGTAGTGAAAATCCGCCACTTATTGCTTATGTGCCAGTTAGTGGAAGTCAGTTGTTTTCGTTGCAAAGTGCTAAACTAAAATTGCTAGCTTGTAACGAAAACATGCCTATTATCGTTATTATTCTAATAATCAGGCATGTCACAGGTTTTGTACGAAATTGGTTCGTTTTTCAAAGTCGTATCGTTTTAGTTTCGCTTCTACAGCTCTTGTACGTCCAGATTTACACTAGGATATTTTTTTCAGCAGCTTATCCGCTAATTCTCTTTTGCACTTGCCTCTGCGTTTAGACACATAATTTTGTTTCGGATATTTCTGTGTGATTTGTTGTTGTTTCAAAGGCCGAGTGAAAAACACAAAACGTTCAGACCGATAAGCCTGAGTACGGGAGAGTTGTTTTCCCCCTCTTGCCGACTGCCTCTCTCTCCTACAAAACGCCGATAATCTGCTGAACATTCAGCCAATGTAAATAGGGACTACGTTTTCATGAAATCGAAAGAAAAAGAAAACTGAAAAACACTATCAAAGATATGGCAGAATAGAAATCAGAAACAGCTGTTTCAGCCACCGCCGTCAACAATATCGTTTTGTACGAAATTGGTTCGTTTTCGTTTTTCAAAATCGTATCGTTTTAGTTTCGCTTCTACAGCTCTTGTACGTTTTCATGAAATCGAAAGAAAATGAAAACCGAAAAACACTATCAAAAATATGGCAGAATAGAAATCAGAAACAGCTGTTTCAGCCACCGCCGTCAACAATATCGTTTCGACTCCAGATTCTGATTGGCGGTACTGAAAATAAATAAAGCCAAAAATAAACAAAAGAAAAAATGCCTGGAATTTCAATTGCTGCATCAATGCTCACATAGCAGAGAACGAAGCCGAGGCAAAATTGTCGGCGGCGGCGGCTTGTCCAAAGATGGTTCGGCGGCGGCGGCTTTTCGGCTTGATTTCGGCTTACGATTTATTGTGCAACATAACAGATACACATTTATTGTACAACTTAGTTGGAACTATGAGCACAGTGTAAAAATAGATTTTTCCCTTAAAAATTAAATCGAGCAAAAGAGAAATAATTCAAAAATGGTCTGAAATTAAACATGTTTTCTGTACAAACGTATATCTGACAAATCTAGAAAGATCTGAAAGACTTCTTCTATTTGAAGTTTATTTTATATGCCTTCCAAAATATTTTGAATGTTACTACTTTCACTCGTCGAGTAAAAACTGGTAAAGGAAAAGACATTTTGTAAATTCTCTCTTAAATGTGCCTAATACTTTTACTAGTTCATTGATCGAAAAAAGTAAACACAAAGTTAAATTAGTTTTCTACATTTTTTCTTTTTTATAAAAATATTTATTTTTTGTTATAATAAACTTGAACACATTTTGAACACAAAGCATAATGCTGATATTCACATATTGTAATGTAATACAATATTAAATTTATATTTGTAATTTTTTGATATTAAATACCGATTATTTTGAATTCCGCCGGTCGACACGATTTTGGGATTTGGCTAAGTGTAAAATTTTTGTTTCTTTTTTGTTACTAATAAAGGGAAAAAATGGTTTGTTTGCTAAAGTCTATTTTGTAGAAATTAGAGCAAATTTTCGAATTTCAAGAAAATGGAATTGTTTTCCTCGCTACAACATTTTATATTATACAGCGATTTTCTTCGGAATGGTCTCATTTTATTCATTACCGATCAGACTTTACTATAAAATCATAAAAATATAATATTATTAAAATTTTCAAAAAATAGTATTTTTTCGCAATATTTTGTAAGATATTTGGAAACCGCTGAATGGATAGAAAGTTGTATCGTAGGAAGTTGAATACTTAATTTAATTTTTTTCCGGAACCAATTAGGAGAAATGGTTCTCTAGATGGCGTAATTAAAAGATTACAACGGCGGCGAATTTAAGCCGGTATGAGCCGATGAGAACGGCGGCGATTTAAAGCCAATTTTAGCCGACCTATCGGCGGCGGCGTGGCTCAACAAAAACAAATCGCCTTCGGCGGCTTATCGGCTAAAACCTGGCTGGCTTCGTTCTCTGTCACATAGTTCCTCGATTTAAGCTTTAGCTTCATTTAATTTTTCTCCCACAAACTTTTTTGTACTGCTAGGTTGTGTAGCTGGTCATTTTCAGCTTTTTTTCCAAAATATTACATAGCCTATCCAGTTTGTCATTCATAATTTTGGATTCATTTTTGTGTTCCTCCAGATGTCTGCAAATATTTTCTAAATATTTATTTTCTTCAGACAGAAGGCTACGGAAGTCCGGTTTTGGTGTATTGCAAAGGTTGCGTCCTTTTGGAGTGCTTGTAGTTTTTGGGACAATGTTTGAAGATGGAGTACATGGTCTGCTTATTTTTGGACTTGGCTGACGAGAGGTGACAGAGTTTGATGCATTTGTAAGAGGCTCTGTAGAGCGTGGGGTGCTAGATTTGGCTCTTTTAGAGAGTGGGGGGATCTTGTTCTTCGTCTTTTTGAATGAGTTATAGTGCCAGAGTTTGCTTGTTTTGATGTTGACGCAGAAAATCAATTTCTTTATTCTCTTTATCACTATCTGATTCTCCATCATTAGAATTACAAAGCATATTCATACTTTGTTCGAAATCCAGTTCGCCAAAGCTTCTTCCACCATCGATTTCGTCTACAGGAGTGTAAAAGGCACAAATTCTGGCGATTGTTTCCTCCTGATCAGACAAAACATACTGATTATATTCTCCACCACCAATTTTTTTTTCTCTCTCTTGTTGTGATACATCCTTTTCTTTACATTAGCCTTCCAATCCGACCAGTTTTTTTTCCATTCACAAAGACTTTTTGTTGGTGGTCCGGCACAATTTAATTGGTTTGACAATTCTTTCCACAAAGACTCCACAACCGCCTTGTCTCCTTTAACATACGCCCTGGCCATGTCTTGGTGGCATTCCATAAAATTGACCACAATCTTGGCTTGATTACTGTTTCTGTGTTTTCCCCTTTAAATATATAACAATTATTATTATTAATTAAGTTTAACATTAAAATAAAACTTACATTTCATTGGTCGAATCTTCTTTTTTGATTTTATGGTTGCTTTAGAGTGTTTATTTTTTGATTGAAATTAATACAAGTATTATTCTTACTTAATTCTTAGTAGATTTTTCAACTTTTCTGGAGTTTAAATTACTAAAAACATAAATTTCACTTCAGATTTTGTGAACGTTTTAAACCGAATTTTTTTTTTCGTTTACGTTTTCTGTAGAAGCTAAAAACGTTTTCGATTTCAAAAACGTAAATACTTGTACGATTTTGCACTCTGTGACATGCCTGAATAATAATTTCTTCAAACGTGTTTACAGAAAATTTTCCAAAACTAAGAAAATTATGTCGAAATTTTTAGAAAAATACAATATCAATTAAATGTTCTAGAAAAATTTCATTACACAAATATTTCAATTAAATTAAAATTTTAACAATTATAGATAGAATAACTCGTAACTAATTATTAGTTGTATAATCGTATCACAAACTCGTAGAGCCAAAGCCGGTTCCAGCGCAACATGGCTACCGCTGCATTGCAGCCGCAACACGGTTATCTAGTGACCACTTGTCATTTACAAAGTTAACCAAAGAAAACCTGCTAAATTATGAACCTTGTTAATTTTTAATAAATCTGTTGAAGGTCGCCTTTCTGTTAAATTTTCAGTGTCCATTTCGGGCACAGAATTATCGAATTACGAATACGACAACCGTAATAAGACCGACTGACATTTTTTGTGCAACTTGTGAAGGGTACACAAAACCAAAAAAAAAAAAGTTTTTATTACTTTATACATTTTAAATGTAAATGGTTTTCCAACAAGAGATGTTATTTTGGTATTCAAAGAAAAATAAAATTTTTTGAGATAAATGATCGGATGTTTATTTCGTAATAAAGAGGAAGGTATGCCGTTAATAATGAAAAACAACATCAGCCAAATGGTCACCACGACCAAGCTTACAGAACCATATCCTTTTCATGAAATTTTCCATAACCAAATCGCAAAGTGGCTGCCCTATGTCCTCGATAGCCTCACGAATTCTATCTTTGAGGTCTTGAATCGACGCTGGGCTGTTGGCGTAGACCTTATCTTTCACGTGGCCCCAAAGGAAGAAGTCGCAAGGTGTTAATTCAAAAGATCTCGGTGACCAATTTTGATCACATCTTCGAGAGATAACACGGTCCGGAAACTTTTACCGTAACAGAGCAATGGTTTCGTTGCTTGTGTGGCACGTAGCGCCGTCTTGTTGAAAGTGAACTTTTTCGGATCAATACCATTTAACTCCGACCATAAAAAATCATTAATCATCTCTCGATAGCGCACCATAAACCGCACCAAACAGACACACGTTGAGCATGGAGAGGCTTCTCAACAATAACTCTTGGGCTTTCCGAGCCCAGATGCGACAATTTAGCTTCTTGACGTAGCCAGCGCGGTGGAAATGGGCCTCATCAGTCAAGATGATTTTGTATCGTTCGTATCGTTTTTCATCGTTTTGTATCGTTCGATGATCGTGTATCGTTCCATTTTTAGTAATGGCGTAGTTTCTACTTGTCAAGTGTCAAAGAATAAAAGCTTCAAAGAACACCTCTTGTTGGAAAACCCTGTATATATAATTATTTTATTAAAGTACTTGTAATATTTGGTATGTATAATGGCTATACAATTTAATATGTATTCTATTTAAGTAAGGCAGTTTTGTTTATGTATGAAACAAATTATGAAATTAAATTATTCAATCAGAATTTATTTCATATTGAGACCATATTTTTCTGCTACATTCTGTGTATTGCACAAAAGTAACACAAACAAAAACTTGGTGTTCAATAAAAAATTGAATTAAATTAATTCTGGTAACACAAACAAAAACTTGGTGTTAAATAAAAAATTTTTATTAAATTAATTGAGGTACATGTTACTTTCGTGTGTGTAATGCAAAATATGTATGTGGCCAGAGTATCCCAGTGGTTTAGGGGCTAGTGCCGCACGTCTATATTCGCTAGGCCTTAAAGAACTACCGCTAGTCCCTCACAATCTACTTGCCATGCTTTTACCTGGTGAATTTAACATGGGCATGTCATACGAAGGGGGTTATTGACTAGCTAGCACATTTTCCCTAGAAACCACACTGCCTCCATGGGACGGGTGGCAGTGCCGGTCCCTCGTATGTGGAACCATCTCCCCTAACGCCAATTAACCACCCAATTCGACACTCCTATCCAAGTGGTTATGTGGCTAGCTTTTTGCGACATACCCTTTAAGTAGACTCAAGGGATAAAAACAATATGATTTTATAAAGAAGTAAAAACAGTTTTATTTTTAGTCATATCTTAAGCACATATTAAAAATGCATATGTAATATGATTCTTATAAAATATAATCTAAATACAATAAAAAACTAAAATATTTAAAATGTTCTTGTAAGATTAACATAAATTAAACTTTAAACTTTTCGTTTAAATCTAAAGGCCCAGTTAGGCAAACTTACAGCCTGTTTCTGTAACTTAAAATTTTGCTTTCTTTCGCCTGCCAGACGACAAACAGCTGATTTGGGTTTCACTAACTACCATCACAACGACAAGTCGCACGATAATGAACTCGTACGAAAACGTAATCATTTCAGTGTAAATTTTGGTTTCTCTATCTCTCTTTGCTGTCATCTGGGCGAACACAAATGTCAGATCGAGTCACGTTATTTTATTTGTCGACTGATAGGAACAATGACAAAAAAACGTTATTAAAAGCAAAAACAAGGATATATTAGCATTATTATTATGGTAAAAACAATTAAATAATAATAAAATTGAATACATATGTTTACATATTTAAGCATAAACAAGTCAAAATTGGCAGCTCGCTAAGATGGAAAAAATTCATCAGTGCACAATGAGAGAGACGTGAGAGAGAGAGAGAGAGAGAGAGAGAAAGAAATGAGAGTGTTGGATCAGCTCAGCTAACTCACCCAGGGTTGATTTTTGGCCACCGATCATGTAAAGGATACAGAGGTGTATTTTCTAAGGTCGACCATACAAATATGTGTGCTTTTTTAGACCGGAAGTTGTGAAATTATTGATATGGCAATTACATTATTATCCAATTTGTAAATGGCTAACGTCATTGACGTAAGGTCCGGCGAACGAAAGAACGAACCTTAGAGAAACCAAATTCCAGACGATAGTGAGTGACTGGTTTTCGTTCGCAGAGACTTTCCTTAGAAATACAGAAACAGGCCGTTAACCGTAACGCCCCCGTAGCGTAACGAATCAGCTGATTCAATCTGTCATATGGAAATCAGTGTAAACGATTAGCCAACGGAAACGAAACGTAAACGGACGGCGGAATCTGTTGAAATCAGAATTGGACGTTCCGTTTACGTACAATTTGACAACAGCTGATAATACATGTTGTTTACAATTACAATTGTATGTTCACCGAGAAAAGTAAAGAAAATAATTTATAAATTAGTTGTTGTTTAAAAGTGCAAATAAACATGAAAGACGAATATTTGATTACATTGGTGCAGTCGCACGAGTATTTATACAATAAATATATTCCAGCATATAGGAAAAAAAGCGAGAAGCTTGGAGCAAATTGGCAAGGAGCTGGGCGTTACAGGTGAGTTTTATGAAGATCGCGGCTGACTCCATTAAAAATTAAATTTATAATCTGCTTCAGGATTCTTTTGACGACAGTAAGAGACAATCATTGCGCCAATCTTCTTCATTGTGAGTTAATTTGACAGCAATATAAGCGTCTCTACAAACGTGGACTTATTCATTGGATTGGATTTGGCTGAGTCCCTCTTCAATGGAAATAGACATAAGTAAAGGGTTTTCCATTAAGGACATACGAATTTTATATATTAATAAAACAGAATATTTAAGATATAGAGTTCAAATTCCAGGTGTAGTGCAAATGTTACATTTTAAGAATGAAATTCAATTTCGGTCATATGACCACCACGAGGCCGTCAACAGCGATCTATTCTTTGGACCCAATTTTCCGCCACTCTTGGACACATTTCGACCGGAACGTTGGCAATTTCGCGTAGGATGTTGTCTCTGAGCTCGTCTAAAATTGTTGACTTAGACCAAGGATATTCCTCAGGTGAAACGCCGCATCGCCAATAAAAAAATGAGGAAAGGCTTCAGAGGATGCTGACGATACAGAAGGTACAGGTACTGTACCTAAAATGACTGATTGGCCAAACGGAGAGTACTGGAATATAGCTGTATTTAATTTAAATTAAGAAATGGAAATTGTTTGTATTAAAATAGATTATAAATAAATTGAAGTTTAATGGACATACCCCCATCGTGTTGGCTGCCATAACTTCCAACATTAACTGATATGATATAGTTAGCATCGCAAATTCCCATACAATTCGGCATATCCCACATTCGTTGAAAATCGTTGGCAATGTGTTTGTATTGCTGTGTAGTTTGTTCACTTAAATAAATCGGCGAAAGCAAGCGCCACAAAACTTCACTGCATTCTAAAATAATATTTCGAATTGTTGTTTTCCCCAGCTTGTGACTCCATGCAATCGATTGTATGGAACAACCATAACCCAAATATCTACACTTTTAATTAATAGAATGTTAATATTTTCCAACTTGGAATCATAGGATAAAGCAATATTTGACATACAGTGGTGTTATTGCTAGTCTCTCTGCCGGTCTAATCCGTTGCTTTGGCTTAGTTAACTCATATTTTATTAATGTTAATAACAAATTAAAAACTGCCATAGGCATTCTAGTGTCCGGCTTTCGGCCAGTCATTGTTTATAGGACGTCAACCCCATCTTCTTATCCGACGATATTTTCTTGATTACTTTTATTGTAAACTCTGCACAGATTTAAAAAACACAAATTTATAAACATTCTTTTTAACTTCATTTTTAATAAACCTAAACAAAAAGAAATCGCGGCTTTTTTGTTTACTTATGTGTTGTTGTTGTCAGAACATATGACTCGTTATCTCAACGTTGGCTAATCGCTCAAACGGGCAACGTTACGGCAACGGTAAAGATAAATTACGGTTACGTATGCCTAACCCGGCCTTAAAAATAAGAAAAGTTGTCAAGTTTTTACTGGAACAAAAGTTATTGAATTTTGGTCTATTTTGATTCTGAACCACTGTGCGTCTGTATGTTTGCTGTGCAGGGCATTTAGAAGCACATTTTGTTTTGCTGTAGCTTCTGCCAGGAATTTTAGTTGATCTATATATGTATTCCAAATATAATCCACAATTAAATTAGTTCCATTAAAAAAATGCTTTACCTTGAATTAGTTTATCCCGTTTTTTTAAGTTCATCTAAAATTTGTTCCTTCTGTTCACCACGCACAATAAGAAACAACTGAAGATCTGTTTTTTTTTTCTTTTTTAACAAAGAACTAGCAGTGGTAGTTGATTTTGTTTAACGGGATTTTTTTAATGACAATGAAAAAATTTGTCGTAGAAAGAAAAAAAAAACAGATCTGCGCATTACTTAGGACTAAAGAATGCGGTGGCGAATAGTGGCCAACGCTTAGTATAAGAAACATAGTGGTTTAGTTCCTGGAGAAGGCGGTGTGTCTTTTTTAAATGTCACATTCATGGCGATTTATTGAAATAGCAATTAAGAGCTAACCCCTGCACCCGTCCTTTGTGGCGATGGCTTCTTGTTATACCACTGGGATTCTATAGATATGTATATAAAAGCTGAAAAAAGAGGTGTTACTTTGAATCACCCGGTATTTCGGTAGCTGTAACCTTTGAAGCTTTTATTTGACAAGTAGAAACTACGCAATTACTAAAAATGGAACGATACACGATTCAACAACGCATTGAAATTATTAAAATTCGAAAATCATCTTGACTGATGAGGCCTTTTTCCACCTCGGTGGCTACGTCAATAAGCAAAATTGTCGCATCTGGGGCTCAGAAAACCCAAGAGTTATTGTTGAGAAGCCTCCATGTTGTTTTTCATTATTAACGGCATACATTCCTTTTTATTATTAAATAAACATCCGATCATTTATCTAAAAAAAATGGCATTTTTCTTTGAATACCATAATAACACCTCTTATTGGAAAATTTTTATTTGTGATAAATTAGTAAATTAATTTTGAAATACCTTACTTTGAAATACAATGATTAGTCTGCTATCCTTTAGTATATTATTGTAATGGATTGCATTTCAAAAGTAATGTAATTTATTTTTGTTGCATAGCAAATTGTGTACAAATAAAAAATTTATCACAAATACAAAATGAAAGAACAAATACATCAGATCGTGTACTCCGCTAATATTAATATTTATGTGAACCGACAGATTCTACAGATGTGGTTGGCGTTTGCAAAGTCAGGGGGAGATGTCCTTATATTATTGTAATGGATTGCATTTCAAAAGTAATGTAATTTATTTTTGTTGCATAGCAAATTGTGTACAAATAAAGAATTTATCACAAATACAAAATGAAAGAACAAATACATCAGATCGTGTACTCCGCTAATATTAATATTTATGTGAACCGACAGATTCTACAGATGTGGTTGGCGTTTGCAAAGTCAGGGGAAGATGTCCTTATATTATTGTAATGGATTGCATTTCAAAAGTAATGTAATTTATTTTTGTTGCATAGCAAATTGTGTACAAATAAAAAATTTATCACAAATACAAAATGAAAGAACAAATACATCAGATCGTGTACTCCGCTAATATAAATATATATGTGAACCGACAGATTCTACAGATGTGGTTGGCGTTTGCAAAGTCAGGGGGAGATGTCCTTACATCTTGCACCACCAATAAAGAGTTCATGAAACTTTGATTTGACTTCGGTGGACAAAACGAAGTTTTTTAAAACTCCTCGATCGCTAATATTTCCGTACTTCTCTGATGAAAAACACCATCATGCATATCAAACACACATAGGCTACTGAAAATTTATTTATTAACATAATTTATGCATTCATATTCTTATTTTGATTAAAACATATAAACAAAACTTTGTTAGAAAGTTGAGAAGGCGAAAAACAATTAATTGCTCTGTATATATATATTTTTGGGTTTGGGGATCCGGGGTTTTGGCGGGGATTGCAATTTTTAATAATCACATGTCTTCATTTATGTTAATACACCCAAAAAAAATTGTTTGCTGTTAATAACAAACAACGTCTGCTAATTTTTAGCAAAAAATTTTTCTGCTAATACAGCACATTTTCTGCTGTAATAGCAAAAAGTTTGCAGTTTTGCATTAGCAAACGCACTGCTGAAAAATTTGCAGTTTGCTGAAAATTTTTGTTGTTAATCAAAATATGTGAAAATAAGACAAAAGTTGCAATAATTTACATGATAAAGTTCAACTACCATTGAAAATCAAAAAGGTTAAGGTTATTCGTGCGATGAGAAAAGTATATTTAAAAAAAATTAAATAATTATTCGGCGATATCTATTTTCCGAGTTACGGTTCTCAATATTTTTATTTTTTCATTGGATTTTAAAAATATTGGAAATAGGAGTTGATTAAAACTGCAAAAAGTAAAACACAAATCGATAACGAATATGATTTGACGATTTCAAAATCTTAGTTCCGGACATACAATTAAAATTAATCTATTGTGTTTAGATTTTTATTTCAAGCAAGTGTCAAAGTTTGTAGGAGAGATACAGAGAGCACTTTCCGCATGGAAGAAATTGCCTCGTGTGATCTAGGACTAAGTATTGTGTATGCAAAAAAAGTAAAAAAAACGAAAGAATTCCTAAAGGCTTAGGGTGAGTATTAAGAGAAGATTTCGCCAGATTGTATCATCCTGTGCAAAGACGATTTTTATACGGTTTCCACGGCTATTCCTATGTGTATTGTTGTTGTTTCAAATGAAAAACAAAACGTTCAATCGAGTACGAGAGTTTTTTCCCCTCCCTTTCCAACTGCCTTCCCTACAAACACCATTAAACCGCTGATAAAATTGCCTCGTGTAAATTGGGACGAACATAGACACCTCAACACACGCGGTATTTCGGCGTCTCGCTCTGTCAAACTTTAACACTTGCTTGGAAAAAGTTTCCGGGTGTGAATCTGGACATAGAGACATACGGAAGATAATGTCCAGATTCACACTCGACAATTTTTTTCCAAGCAAGTGTCAAAGTTTGATGGAGAGAGAGGCGGGCGGAAAGAGCTCTCTCCTCCTTTTTGTTATTTGTTTACCGAAATGGCAACATTGATTATTTACTCTATATGTTCCAACGATGGTCGCTAATATCCGAATCACGAAGCAACCTTTTGGCTCCAAAAAACTCAGCACATTTTCTACAGCACATTTTCTGCTGTAATAGCAAAAAGTTTGCAGTTTTGCATTAGCAAACGCACTGCTGAAAAATCCGGCTTTCGGCCAGTCATTGTTTATAGGACGTCAACCCCATCTTCTTATCCGACGATATTTTCTTGATTACTTTTATTGTAAACTCTGCACAGATTTAAAAAACACAAATTTATAAACATTCTTTTTAACTTCATTTTTAATAAACCTAAACAAAAAGAAATCGCGGCTTTTTTGTTTACTTATGTGTTGTTGTTGTCAGAACATATGACTCGTTATCTCAACGTTGGCTAATCGCTCAAACGGGCAACGTTACGGCAACGGTAAAGATAAATTACGGTTACGTATGCCTAACCCGGCCTTAAAAATAAGAAAAGTTGTCAAGTTTTTACTGGAACAAAAGTTATTGAATTTTGGTCTATTTTGATTCTGAACCACTGTGCGTCTGTATGTTTGCTGTGCAGGGCATTTAGAAGCACATTTTGTTTTGCTGTAGCTTCTGCCAGGAATTTTAGTTGATCTATATATGTATTCCAAATATAATCCACAATTAAATTAGTTCCATTAAAAAAATGCTTTACCTTGAATTAGTTTATCCCGTTTTTTTAAGTTCATCTAAAATTTGTTCCTTCTGTTCACCACGCACAATAAGAAACAACTGAAGATCTGTTTTTTTTTTCTTTTTTAACAAAGAACTAGCAGTGGTAGTTGATTTTGTTTAACGGGATTTTTTTAATGACAATGAAAAAATTTGTCGTAGAAAGAAAAAAAAAACAGATCTGCGCATTACTTAGGACTAAAGAATGCGGTGGCGAATAGTGGCCAACGCTTAGTATAAGAAACATAGTGGTTTAGTTCCTGGAGAAGGCGGTGTGTCTTTTTTAAATGTCACATTCATGGCGATTTATTGAAATAGCAATTAAGAGCTAACCCCTGCACCCGTCCTTTGTGGCGATGGCTTCTTGTTATACCACTGGGATTCTATAGATATGTATATAAAAGCTGAAAAAAGAGGTGTTACTTTGAATCACCCGGTATTTCGGTAGCTGTAACCTTTGAAGCTTTTATTTGACAAGTAGAAACTACGCAATTACTAAAAATGGAACGATACACGATTCAACAACGCATTGAAATTATTAAAATTCGAAAATCATCTTGACTGATGAGGCCTTTTTCCACCTCGGTGGCTACGTCAATAAGCAAAATTGTCGCATCTGGGGCTCAGAAAACCCAAGAGTTATTGTTGAGAAGCCTCCATGTTGTTTTTCATTATTAACGGCATACATTCCTTTTTATTATTAAATAAACATCCGATCATTTATCTAAAAAAAATGGCATTTTTCTTTGAATACCATAATAACACCTCTTATTGGAAAATTTTTATTTGTGATAAATTAGTAAATTAATTTTGAAATACCTTACTTTGAAATACAATGATTAGTCTGCTATCCTTTAGTATATTATTGTAATGGATTGCATTTCAAAAGTAATGTAATTTATTTTTGTTGCATAGCAAATTGTGTACAAATAAAAAATTTATCACAAATACAAAATGAAAGAACAAATACATCAGATCGTGTACTCCGCTAATATTAATATTTATGTGAACCGACAGATTCTACAGATGTGGTTGGCGTTTGCAAAGTCAGGGGGAGATGTCCTTATATTATTGTAATGGATTGCATTTCAAAAGTAATGTAATTTATTTTTGTTGCATAGCAAATTGTGTACAAATAAAGAATTTATCACAAATACAAAATGAAAGAACAAATACATCAGATCGTGTACTCCGCTAATATTAATATTTATGTGAACCGACAGATTCTACAGATGTGGTTGGCGTTTGCAAAGTCAGGGGAAGATGTCCTTATATTATTGTAATGGATTGCATTTCAAAAGTAATGTAATTTATTTTTGTTGCATAGCAAATTGTGTACAAATAAAAAATTTATCACAAATACAAAATGAAAGAACAAATACATCAGATCGTGTACTCCGCTAATATAAATATATATGTGAACCGACAGATTCTACAGATGTGGTTGGCGTTTGCAAAGTCAGGGGGAGATGTCCTTACATCTTGCACCACCAATAAAGAGTTCATGAAACTTTGATTTGACTTCGGTGGACAAAACGAAGTTTTTTAAAACTCCTCGATCGCTAATATTTCCGTACTTCTCTGATGAAAAACACCATCATGCATATCAAACACACATAGGCTACTGAAAATTTATTTATTAACATAATTTATGCATTCATATTCTTATTTTGATTAAAACATATAAACAAAACTTTGTTAGAAAGTTGAGAAGGCGAAAAACAATTAATTGCTCTGTATATATATATTTTTGGGTTTGGGGATCCGGGGTTTTGGCGGGGATTGCAATTTTTAATAATCACATGTCTTCATTTATGTTAATACACCCAAAAAAAATTGTTTGCTGTTAATAACAAACAACGTCTGCTAATTTTTAGCAAAAAATTTTTCTGCTAATACAGCACATTTTCTGCTGTAATAGCAAAAAGTTTGCAGTTTTGCATTAGCAAACGCACTGCTGAAAAATTTGCAGTTTGCTGAAAATTTTTGTTGTTAATCAAAATATGTGAAAATAAGACAAAAGTTGCAATAATTTACATGATAAAGTTCAACTACCATTGAAAATCAAAAAGGTTAAGGTTATTCGTGCGATGAGAAAAGTATATTTAAAAAAAATTAAATAATTATTCGGCGATATCTATTTTCCGAGTTACGGTTCTCAATATTTTTATTTTTTCATTGGATTTTAAAAATATTGGAAATAGGAGTTGATTAAAACTGCAAAAAGTAAAACACAAATCGATAACGAATATGATTTGACGATTTCAAAATCTTAGTTCCGGACATACAATTAAAATTAATCTATTGTGTTTAGATTTTTATTTCAAGCAAGTGTCAAAGTTTGTAGGAGAGATACAGAGAGCACTTTCCGCATGGAAGAAATTGCCTCGTGTGATCTAGGACTAAGTATTGTGTATGCAAAAAAAGTAAAAAAAACGAAAGAATTCCTAAAGGCTTAGGGTGAGTATTAAGAGAAGATTTCGCCAGATTGTATCATCCTGTGCAAAGACGATTTTTATACGGTTTCCACGGCTATTCCTATGTGTATTGTTGTTGTTTCAAATGAAAAACAAAACGTTCAATCGAGTACGAGAGTTTTTTCCCCTCCCTTTCCAACTGCCTTCCCTACAAACACCATTAAACCGCTGATAAAATTGCCTCGTGTAAATTGGGACGAACATAGACACCTCAACACACGCGGTATTTCGGCGTCTCGCTCTGTCAAACTTTAACACTTGCTTGGAAAAAGTTTCCGGGTGTGAATCTGGACATAGAGACATACGGAAGATAATGTCCAGATTCACACTCGACAATTTTTTTCCAAGCAAGTGTCAAAGTTTGATGGAGAGAGAGGCGGGCGGAAAGAGCTCTCTCCTCCTTTTTGTTATTTGTTTACCGAAATGGCAACATTGATTATTTACTCTATATGTTCCAACGATGGTCGCTAATATCCGAATCACGAAGCAACCTTTTGGCTCCAAAAAACTCAGCACATTTTCTACAGCACATTTTGTCCTGTCCAGGTTTAGTAAAAATCACTTTTGTATATTTCTGGGTGCCCATAGTATGAACTGACTGGCATGGTGGCTTTACGCCCGGCTACGGCTCGCCGGATGGGTAGGTTCTTCTTCATCTATGGCACAATCGGACATTTCATAAAACAAAATCATGCCAGATTTTGGAAAGAAAAAAATAAGGGGTGAAGAGGACTAAATGGAAAAATGGGAATCAGAACAAAAAAACAAAAAAAGTACACCCAAAATTAAACCCTGGTCAGAAAAAGATTCGTGGCTTCGGCGGATGTTGTTGCCGAGCATTGCCCACCCTCTGGAACAAATGTTCCACCATAGCAACTATTTACTAGTTATTTTTAGTTGCCCCATACTTACATATTCTTCGATTTGTTGCCCCTTTCTAAAGTCACTCTATTTCATTTTTTTTTATCTAAAACCCAATTGTTTAAAATTTTTGCAATACATTCATATGCTGGTTTCGTTTATTGTCTGGCTTACTGCCACATAAAAAGCTACATTTTGTTTGCTTATATAAAAAAAAACAATAATTAAACCAAGTGGTTTTATGGAATTCACAGTTTAAAAATTTCAATATGTTTGAATCTAAATTTATATAATTTCTTTAGAGGAATATATCCGATTCAAAATCCTTTCCAGAAAATATTTTCCTCTTTTTTTTTTTATTTTATGTGCTATTTCCTATTTTTCTTTATTCATAGGCTAATTTTCTTTCTTAATTTCAGGGTTTCGATTGCCTGCCTTTTCTTTGTATTGGATGGGGTAAGTATATATCAAAATAATAAATATTAATTTTTCGAAATTTCTTTTCTTTCAGGTTTGGCGCATGGAATCTCCATCTTCATCGAACTGGACGGTAAGTATCTTCTTAATTTCTTATTTTGTTGCAACGGTGTACTGGCAAAGGTTGACGGCTCGAGCTGGTGCTTCTGGAACTCCCTAGGTCGTCCGTAAATCGGTCCGTAGAGGTTTAGGTATTTTGTTGTCTCTTTGTGTATAATTATATTTGACTTATTCTCTTTTTTCTTTTCTTTTTTAACCAAAAAAAAAACATAAATTAAATTTATTCAGGTGGTACCTTTATTTCTCCTTTCAGAGGCACAAAACAACCGGCAAACTACGGGCCTACAACGCGGCCTAACACCGAAACGCTACCTACCCGGTATGAGCTCAATCCGCGTGGCTTTCCGCGAACCTTTATGATTCACCAAAGGTATTTTCTTTTCCTTTCCAAACCAATTGTTTATAGCCCCCTAACCACTTCACTTATCTTTTTTTTTTTTCTTTTTTATCAAATATAAATATATTTCCCGTCTACTGTCTGTCTGTCCTCGGTTCAATGTATGGAGTAAATCTAGTTGTTTAAGGATACCAGAGCATGCCAGGCTGGGCAATACTGAACAGCGTCTCCCACGGTGGATTGGATCAGCGTTGAGGTGGCTGGCTCTGTTCCTCTGGTGGAAACGCGTATTATCAAAATAACTTTTTAATGTGTTCTTGTTAATAAATAAAATACTTCTTGTTGGTTGGAACGAATGAAAATCGTGCTTGCAAATGTTTTATTTCAACAGGCAGGTGAGTTAAACGGAACAGCCCGGAGCCACACGTCCAATCAAGATGAAGGTATCAGGAAAAAAAGAAAGAAATCTTTTGATTGGTCTCCTAGGAAAACTCCTCCCGTCATCATTTTCTTCCTGTTTTTCTTGTTCCCTATATTGACAGCTGTCAAACCTGCAATAGCGGCTGTGATTGGCCTTATTGTGAATTGTTCCGTTGCTTCCTCTTCTTACGTTGCTGATTCCATTAACCCACAAGCGCACACCACAAACCCAACCATCCTGCCAACATCCCTGTTAAAGGATGGGAGGGAAAAGAGACTTTATGTTGCGATATTTCTCTCAATGGAGCTAATTTTAAAACCGCTTCGATCTGAGATGGCATCTCTACTTTTATCCAGTACTGCAATCCCTATTCTACCTAATTCTGCGATACGACGCCCACTAATTAGTGGGAAAGCTTTTTGCTGCGATGACACCACTATCATTTGACACTTGTTAGACGTGTTATCGATATACTGGGAATGGATGAATCGGCAAATATACTATACGTTTTGGAGGACGCACAAGCTTTCTGCTCGCAACAAAATTAAGCGTGGAGTGAAATAATAATTGTGGAATAACGAGAAAAAGATAAACAGGGAATATACGTATGGTGTCCCTCAAATTGGGAGAATATGGTGTCCCTCAATTTTGGGCGAATATGGCGTCCTTCATTTTGGTTAGAGTACGTTAAAATGTGACTTAGATGAATGAAAAGTTGTGTCGCCCCGGTGATAGTGTATGTGGGTATGTGTGTTCAATGGTTAATAGAAAAAAGAAAATTATTTCGATTAATAAGGGAAATGAAGTAAACCCATGTTCATAAAACCGAAAAAGGTGTCACTTTGATGGAGATTTGGCATGTGCTGGAAAAATATGAGTAACCCGAGTTTCAAGGTGACCTTTCCTCACTGCATTACTTTCGAAACGGTGCATTATTTGTGTGTGCGTACGCCTTCAATAGTGGCTGAATGAATATGTTGGAATGCGGGGAGGGGGTAAGGAAAGATAATCATTGAAGTGACGCTTGGTTTTGACAAAACTGTGCTAACTCCGAAGAAAAGGAATGTTCGAAATATAGCGGAGCAAAGACTTGAAAAGGGTATACAAGGTGAATGAAGTCGTTGGAGAATGAAATGAGCATGCAAAATAAAAAAAGGAACAAATAGTGTTGACAGAAGAAAATAAAAAAGAAAACGACGGACGGAATCAAGTTTGTGAATGAACAGAAAAGGGATTTAACGTTGGAAAAGAATGTGTTGCAAAGAAAGTAAATTTATAAAGAAGTTCCGTCCTGTAGCGAGTAATCTATCAGTGAAGAACGCATAGAAATTTGATTTCAGCGAGTGTTTTTTTTTTCTTTGGGTTTTTAAAGGCTGATTTTCAAGATTTTTTTTTTGTACTTATCACATTTAGAAAAATTAATATCGATCGCTAAGTACCAAAAAGGTTCAAAAAAACTCCAGAAACTATTTTTTCGTGTTTAAAAATCATTTCTATTCGTTCGTAACTCACGCAAATGTAAACAAAGTCACGACGGAACATCTGTGTAATTGAGTGTCTGTGATGTGTAGGAGATTGTGACCAAAGTACGGCAGAGAAAACATAACTAAAAAAACGATGTTTTTCCTTCCCTTTTTTAATTTCATCTTTGTGATTTCAGAATTTAAATGTATTAGTATATAGTAATACACCTTTTTGTTGACTATTTTAATTTTGAATATTTTGTGTGATGTAAATTACGTGGAACTGAGCTGTGGAGCGAAATTAAGTGTTATGATTGAGCTTATTGTTTTGAAAGTAAAACTTCAGATTTAACAATTGAACCCTTTTTTTTTGTTTTTTTTTTTTTTTTTTGAGAGAAAATTCTTTTTTTTTATAAAAATATGCGGTTAATCTGATGACGAATCCACCCTTAACTCAATTTATGTGAAAATGTCGCTTACGCCACTTTCAAAACAGACAGTTCAATTATTCTTGATATTTTCAAAATACACAACATTAACTGGAAAATAGATTATGTTTGAAAATTCATAAAAATGCGGAATTGTTACTGAATTTAAGGTGAACTGAATTAAGGAACACCAAGTTAAAAAGAAATTATCATAGAATTTGAATCCTTGTAAAATAAAAAAAATGGGAAACTGAGATTGCTTTATGACATGAAATGTATATATTCCTTTTTCTCATTTCAGATCAAATACTTGTCGCTGTGGACTTGTCCCTAAATCGGGACGAATAACCGGGGATATTTCGTGCGGAAGCTGAGTGCGGAAGCTAAGTATGCAATAGGAAGGTATGTTATATTAATCGTTATGCGAAATCGTGACTACTTCTAAACATTTTTTTATTTTTCTTTCGGAATTGTGTTTTGGACATCAGCCTTATGGTCACACGACCACTAAAGCCGACATGGAATTTAAGTAAATAAATGGATCTATTTCTACCAACTCATCCGGTTTCTCCTGGGATAAAAACAGGTATATCTTTGCAAAGCTCTGTTATAAAAGTTCTTCAAAACAACTTCTTGACTCACTTCTCCACTAAATCCGTTCTAACCAATTCGATTCCTTTTGTTGTCTGCTAAAAGATTAAAGTCCATATGCATATCACAAAAATATTGATTTCCGCACCAAGCTTGGTGTAAGTAGAATTTTTCCTCGTTCTTAATTTCAAAAACAATTATAATAAACCGTAGGAAACATTATTTCGATATGGGCATTTCCAACGAGATTTCAACCGCAGCCAAAAATTGAAAGTCTATTTTTTATAGAGAATCTACCAAATATAATTAATTTTCCCAAAAACTAAATTTAACCATAACACATTTTAAAATATTTGAGTGCAAGGGATAATGGATGTAACATAACAATAATCTACTTAACATTCTTCAGTAAAATAAGAACATTATTTAGATACATGAAACCATCACATTTTAAAATTAGTCGAAGTAAAATATTCCATCAGGTTTCCCTGAAATCAGTGTTTGATTGGTTTGCTTTGAAAGCGACTTCTGTTTTTGTCGCGTGCGAATGGCATGGTTTTTTGGTAATAATCTTGAAAACGAACAATTGGTCAAAGTCAACCGTAGCACCAATTATAGTGCTAATCAAGAGCTATAAGTATCGCCTTTTGTCAAAATGAAGTCATGTTTTGGCAAATGTTTTTTTTTTCACTTTGAACGCGTACGAATGTCGCATTCGGCAGAGAATTGCCCATCTGTTGTTTTCCTTGTATACCTGATTGCCATAGCATGTTCGACAATATATTTATAAAAGGACTGATGTTAATGTCCAAAACACTTGTTTATTTAATGAGCATTCTTTCTCCAACTACAAAAACTTCTTTTAAATTTCCACCCAACTCGGCTAGTGGATCGGATCCGGGTAAATGTCCCAGTACACCCTTCAGAATCCACGATACAAGATACCATGTTTACACGGAAGCATTATCTATGTGCCCGTACCTTGCTTTCTGTATTTTAACTGTCCTTGCTGCAATGATTGCGAATTAATTCATAACCTTGATGCTAACCTCTGGCGCGGCCTAATGACATAGTATCCCTGGAGCAAGGAGGTTCATCGCGGGTTTATGACGGACACAAGCTGACCACTTCGCTTTCGAATGCTTAAGGGACAGTTAAATTCAGTTAATCCTTAATGGTACTCTTGTTTTGGAAATTCTGTCCGTATACTAATGGGCATGTATCCCGGTAATCCTTTACTCTTCTAGTTAGGAGCGAAATAAAAAAAATATATGAGATTATCCGAACTGATTTGGTTAGTGGCGCTTAATCATTTACTGTTTTAAATCCTTTCCATGGAAAATACCTAACGATTTCCCTTTCAAGTCTTCGACCTCATAAAGGCAATTGCCTACCGGTTTCACAATTCGGCATTTTAAAAATTTTGAACTTAGTTTTGCATTAAAGTTATTTTTGAAATCGCTTTGCTGAAAGCTTCGGCGATATACTTCTTGTCCAGGGATGAATTTGATTTTTCGGCTCCTCATGTTGTAGGACTTCGCATTTTTCTCATAGGCTTTGTGCAAATTTTCACGAATTCTCTCTCGGATCACATCCAATTTTACTGACTTCGGTATTATATTATTCTCTGGATCGTTTAAGCTATGGAGTTTCTTTGCCAAACCGTAGACACTGCCATGGTTAATCATATTCATTCCGAAAAGAGCAAAATACGGCGTTACGCCGATGGATGAGTGTACCGAAGACCGTAGGGAGCATTCGATCTCGGAGATATATTTATCCCATTCCTGGTGATCCCCCTGTAGGTATGAGCGGATGGCCGCTAATATAACCTGGTTAACCCTTTCTGAAGCATTTGCCTGTGGCGAATGGGTCGCTGTTCGAAAGTGGTTGATACCGAAATTTTTTATGACGTCAGCGAATTCCTTGCTAACGAATTGTTGTCCGTTGTCGGATACTAGAGTTTGAGGAGTTCCGAATTTATGGAAAACCTCGGAGATGAGAAACTTCACTACATTCTTCGTGTTGGCTTTTCCCATAGGTTTTAAGAAAACGTACTTCGTTAAGTGGTCTAGAACTATGAAAATATAAGAATTCCCTGCTTTGGAACGAGGATAAGGTCCTAGAAAATCCACATAAATACGTTGGAACGGTCTTTCCACGATGCTTTCCTTTCCCATAGAAGGGCGCAGGGTCATATTGGCTGGCTTAGCTTCCTTGCAAGTTTGGCATTCTTGAACAAATTTGCGAACATGTGTGTTCAAGTTCGGCCAGTAAAAATATTCTTTAATTCTTCTTAAGGTTTTATGGAAACCACCGTGAGCCACCTTGGGAGGGCAATGAGCCCTCTCAATAATACCTGATGTCAGTTCCAAAGGAATCCACAGTTTCCACGCGAAATCCTCGCTAACGGGTATTCCATCATAGTGTTGGGTTCTTTTATAGACCAATCCGTCAACAACTCGAATATCTGGCAGACTTTCTGCATTTTGCTCCACATTTGAAATCAATTCTAAATAATTATCTGATTTGAAAGCAGGTGAGGACAAATCTACCAAAGACTCCAATTGTGATGATATTTCATCCATATCATACCTGGACAAGGTATCGGGAACTATGTTCTGGCTCCCTTGCCTATGTTCGATTTTGAAAGCAAAGGACTGGAGATGAAGACTCCATCGCGCTAGACGGCCACTGAGGTCCTTGTGGGACATCAGCCATTTTAAACTACTGTGGTCAGTGATTACCGTAAAAGGCATGAGTTCCACATAAGGACGAAACTTCTTAATCGCCATAACCACCGCCAGACACTCTCTCTCTGTCACAGAATAATTCCTTTGTGCAGATGTCAATTTCTGAGAGAAATATGCAATGGGATGCTCTCCGCTCTCGTCATCTTTCTGGAATAGGACTGCTCCTATACCTAGATCGGAGGCGTCGCATTGTACATAGAAGTGTTTCTCAAAGTTCGGGTGAGTTAGTATCGGACTGGTGATCAGTGCGTTTTTTAGTTTGTCGAATGCGTCTTTGGCTTCGGGTGGGAAACTGAAGGACTTTTTCTTCTTTAGGGTTTCAAAGATTGGAGCAGCAATGGTGGCGTAATTTGGTATAAACCGCCTATACCAGCCGGTTGCTCCTGTGAAACTCCTCACCTGTTTAGGAGTTTTAGGATAGGAAAACCTAGAAATCGTTTCGACTTTGGTTGCATCAGGTTTGAGTTCTCCTCCTCCAACAATGTACCCTAAGTAGCGTAGTTCCTTAAAGCAAAACTTGGATTTTACTACATTTATGGTTAATCCAGCATCCGCCAACAAACCGGCCACACGCTCCAGCAGCACCAAGTGAGTGTCGAAATCTGGAGCTACAATCAATAGGTCGTCCAGGTAGACAAAGACACGATCACGCAGGACCGAGGGGATCACTTTGTCCATCAACCGGCACAGCCTCTGGGCGGCATTACACAGCCCAAAAGGCATTACCGTGAAATGATAAAGTGGTCTCCCCGGCACTGTGAAAGCTGTCTTTTCCTTGCTGGACGCATCTAAGGGTATCTGCCAGAAGGCATCCTTTAGGTCGACACTAGAAATAAAATGGGTATCTCCCAGTCTACTCAGCAAACCTTCGATGTGTGGGAGCGGATAGGCATCCTTAACTGTGAGAGCATTAAGTTTCCGCGCGTCCAGGCACAACCGGTTCTTCTCCCCCTTTCGGACGAGAGTAACCGGGTGACTCCAAGGACTATCGCTTTCCTCAATGACTCCCAAGTTAAGCATTCTATCCAGCTCCGCGTACATTAGCTTTTGTACTGCTGGGGACACAGGATAGTGCCTACTCTTCACTGGGGCTGCGTCGCCTGTGTCGATTGAATGAACCTCAGACTTGGTCCGGCCAAGGCCTTTTTTAGTGTAGCAAGGAAATTTTGCCACAATCATTTCCAAACGTTGCCGCTGTGGATCTGACAAGTTATGGACTTTTCTGTCATCAGTGGTACAACTGTCAGCTTCTTCGCTAAGATTTACATGGTTGGTGGTCAAGCTCTCCACTGATGCAAACATGTCGAACGACTTCATAAAGTCTATCCCTAAAAAGAGTTCCCTATTCAGCGTGGGTACTAGATAAAAATCAATGTTCTGGCATTTACCGTTGTACGTAATTGGAGCTTGTATCCTACCGACGATTTTGTGTGGACTCCCATCGGCCGTCTTAATAAAGGAAAAGAAATTTTGAGAGATCAAGCCAATTTTCTCTAAGAATGTTAAACATCCCTTACCTAGGCACGTCACCGTAGCCCCACTATCCAATAGGCCTTCGATTTCCTCACCATTGATTCGAATTTTGGTATACAACCGAGAATCATTGCCTTCGTAGAGAGCGGCCGCCGCAATCTCTCTCCGTATTTGCTTCCTACGCTTATACCTCTCTCTAGCCCTTTTCACCTTGGACGAGACCTTTCCAAATATGCGAAGCTTGGCTTCGTCATATTCTTTCTTTCGAACGTGTAACGGCTTCAACTCCCTAAGCTTCCTTTCCCCTTTTTCTCCGCTGTCTCTATAGGGATTTGATAGGATAGTAACTCCGGCACTGGAGGACTGACGTTTGGATTGTTGACTGTTGACTTCTGAATTTAATTTGCCTGGGAATCGGTCTGCGTCGAGCGTGCCTCCCCAGTTCGAGACGCGCTCCGTGTCAAGTTTCCCGAACACTTCGGACACTTGGGCGTTACCACTCCTTCTTTACCACACTTGAAACAGAATACCCTTCCGATTGGGATGGGACACTCTATGTAGCTGTGACCGACTTGTTTGCAATTCCAACAGACATATCCATTTCTAGATTTTAAGGCGTCCACTTCTAGGATTGTTTCCTCGACTTGGTCGTTATACTCAATCTCATGCACCCTGGGTGGCTGATATACCCGCTGCTGATATGATTGGCGTTGATTAGTTAGCAAGTTTTCGGCTCTTTTCACCTCCTGTCGAAAGTGGTTTAGACCTTGAATTTTTATTGGGAAGATGAGTGAGGCTAACGACGTCTTCAAGTTCCCCTTCATAATTTCAACCAGGTCTTGTTCATGATAAGGGGACCTCTGTTGGTTTCGTAACTTCACTATGGCGTTAAAGAACTCTTCGAAAGATTCGTGGGGTTGCTGTTTGCGATCCATAATCTTCTTCTGAATCTGGAATTCACTTTGGAATCGCCTAAATTGGGAAAGGAAACTTCCCCTTAGATCACCCCATGATTGGAACGGGGCCAGGCGACGTTGCTGCCAGTACCAATCCAGTGCGGCACCATCCAGCAACTGAGGGAAATCTTTCACCAACTCTTCGTACGGGTATGCATAGTCTTGTCTCAGCGATTCCACGCGGAATACGAAATCTTCAACGTCCATGGTGGCATCACTTCCGTCGAACCTAACACCCCACTTTTTTAGGTTGCATTTTGGTCCAGGAATTGGTTGTGCCGAATAGTATGGTGATGGTTGAACACCCTGCTGGAAAATATATCCGGTTGAGTAATTTGGAGCCTCATGTCTTAAGGGGGCTCTTGGTGCAGCCTGTGGTGGCGGAGGTACACTGCACTCTGCCGGCGTCGTCTCCATAGCCCGTTGAAAATGAGTTGTAGGTGGCATGGAGGGAAATGGATCTCCCCTTGCCTGATGATTTCCAGTTTCCGAGGCAGCAGAGGGAAGACGGTTAGCGGTAAACGGAAGCAAATTCAGACTGGACTGCGTTCTCTGCATCGATTGTTGCAACAGCCGTATTTCCTCAATACTCCGCATCAGCTGAGCCTGAGCTACTCCCAGAGATGCAATCATTTCTGGAACACAGCTCCCCTGGTCAGTATCAGCTTGGAAATTCGCTTCTCGGAAATCGCGTCGAATGCTTCGTGCTGCAAAGCTGGTGAAATCCGGTGATACTATTGTGTTATTTACCTCTTCTGAGCTTAGAGAGAGATCAGCGGAAACGGCAGGGGCCGTCGATGCTGTAGCGGTTGTAGTGGTGGTAGTGGTTAGATGAGAAGCCATAGCATTCGTACATGTGCTCCCCCCAAATGGAAAAGCGATTGTTGTAGTGGTTGTGGTTAAGGTCGGTGGTGCGGTGGTGACGTTCACCCCTGGGTTGGTAGGCATAGGAAAAGTGTTCATCCCTTGCACAGTATCGAAGTTCATCTCGGTTTGTACGCGGCTACCTTGCCTAGTCAAAACCATCACAAAAGAAACTCTTTACCTAAACTGGCGTTTTGCACATTTATCTACCCTAAAACTTAAAGATAAACGTAATAAGAACGCAAAATTAAATACTTTGAATTTTTTTAAAAAGAACTCTATGGAACTCAATATACCTATAAAGTTTTCCCTTCCTAAATTTGTTTGAGGGGGCTGACTGATGGGCTTTATGACTTTCTGGGGTCAACAAATTGAAGAATATTGGTTATTATTAGAAAAAGAAAATTGATGCTAATGGTATCAAATTACTTTACTAACACGCATCTTTTCCCCCAGGAGTTATGAGGATTTGGTGTAGAGGTTGAAAATTTTGGAGTAACTCTACCTGACGTAACTGAAATTTGGTGCTCTGCACAGGACGGACGGGACATTAGAAACCGAGAATCCGATGTATCAAGATACCTCTTTCAGCTACTTCGTTTATTGAGTTATTTCTGGGCTATTGTTCATTAGTAGGATCTGATGGCTTAATATTGTCGCCCTAATTCGTAGCAGTTAGGTTTATGTCTTTCGACTGACTTTTGCCCTAAGACTTCCGAAATCGGGTAAAAATATCAAGAGGTTAGTTCTTAGAGGGCCACTTACTCTCTACATATTTCCCCTTTTACTTTACGACTTCGACTACTTGGCCTTCCATGAAGCCGGATGGAAAGTGGAATCCAGGAGAAAATAGGTCCGACCCTCATTCAAACGGAAGCTAAATTGACTGACATTTCCTAGATACGAAGTCTCACCTAAGCTGAAGCCATAAACTATTCCTAACAACGGAAAATAAAAGTTTAGTCCCAGACTTTACCAAGACTTCGCTTCTAAATGAAACATTATTTACTTGAGGCGACTCGCGCTGAGGACTCTTATGACTTACCCAGACGGGACCTACCTCTGCTAAATAAAATTGAAAATTTGAGCTATTGGATCTTTATCCTCTTCGGGCCCCACGTTGGGCGCCATTTATGTCCTGTCCAGGTTTAGTAAAAATCACTTTTGTATATTTCTGGGTGCCCATAGTATGAACTGACTGGCATGGTGGCTTTACGCCCGGCTACGGCTCGCCGGATGGGTAGGTTCTTCTTCATCTATGGCACAATCGGACATTTCATAAAACAAAATCATGCCAGATTTTGGAAAGAAAAAAATAAGGGGTGAAGAGGACTAAATGGAAAAATGGGAATCAGAACAAAAAAACAAAAAAAGTACACCCAAAATTAAACCCTGGTCAGAAAAAGATTCGTGGCTTCGGCGGATGTTGTTGCCGAGCATTGCCCACCCTCTGGAACAAATGTTCCACCATAGCAACTATTTACTAGTTATTTTTAGTTGCCCCATACTTACATATTCTTCGATTTGTTGCCCCTTTCTAAAGTCACTCTATTTCATTTTTTTTTATCTAAAACCCAATTGTTTAAAATTTTTGCAATACATTCATATGCTGGTTTCGTTTATTGTCTGGCTTACTGCCACATAAAAAGCTACATTTTGTTTGCTTATATAAAAAAAAACAATAATTAAACCAAGTGGTTTTATGGAATTCACAGTTTAAAAATTTCAATATGTTTGAATCTAAATTTATATAATTTCTTTAGAGGAATATATCCGATTCAAAATCCTTTCCAGAAAATATTTTCCTCTTTTTTTTTTTATTTTATGTGCTATTTCCTATTTTTCTTTATTCATAGGCTAATTTTCTTTCTTAATTTCAGGGTTTCGATTGCCTGCCTTTTCTTTGTATTGGATGGGGTAAGTATATATCAAAATAATAAATATTAATTTTTCGAAATTTCTTTTCTTTCAGGTTTGGCGCATGGAATCTCCATCTTCATCGAACTGGACGGTAAGTATCTTCTTAATTTCTTATTTTGTTGCAACGGTGTACTGGCAAAGGTTGACGGCTCGAGCTGGTGCTTCTGGAACTCCCTAGGTCGTCCGTAAATCGGTCCGTAGAGGTTTAGGTATTTTGTTGTCTCTTTGTGTATAATTATATTTGACTTATTCTCTTTTTTCTTTTCTTTTTTAACCAAAAAAAAAACATAAATTAAATTTATTCAGGTGGTACCTTTATTTCTCCTTTCAGAGGCACAAAACAACCGGCAAACTACGGGCCTACAACGCGGCCTAACACCGAAACGCTACCTACCCGGTATGAGCTCAATCCGCGTGGCTTTCCGCGAACCTTTATGATTCACCAAAGGTATTTTCTTTTCCTTTCCAAACCAATTGTTTATAGCCCCCTAACCACTTCACTTATCTTTTTTTTTTTTCTTTTTTATCAAATATAAATATATTTCCCGTCTACTGTCTGTCTGTCCTCGGTTCAATGTATGGAGTAAATCTAGTTGTTTAAGGATACCAGAGCATGCCAGGCTGGGCAATACTGAACAGCGTCTCCCACGGTGGATTGGATCAGCGTTGAGGTGGCTGGCTCTGTTCCTCTGGTGGAAACGCGTATTATCAAAATAACTTTTTAATGTGTTCTTGTTAATAAATAAAATACTTCTTGTTGGTTGGAACGAATGAAAATCGTGCTTGCAAATGTTTTATTTCAACAGGCAGGTGAGTTAAACGGAACAGCCCGGAGCCACACGTCCAATCAAGATGAAGGTATCAGGAAAAAAAGAAAGAAATCTTTTGATTGGTCTCCTAGGAAAACTCCTCCCGTCATCATTTTCTTCCTGTTTTTCTTGTTCCCTATATTGACAGCTGTCAAACCTGCAATAGCGGCTGTGATTGGCCTTATTGTGAATTGTTCCGTTGCTTCCTCTTCTTACGTTGCTGATTCCATTAACCCACAAGCGCACACCACAATTTTCTGCTGTAATAGCAAAAAGTTTGCAGTTTTGCATTAGCAAACGCACTGCTGAAAAATCCGGCTTTCGGCCAGTCATTGTTTATAGGACGTCAACCCCATCTTCTTATCCGACGATATTTTCTTGATTACTTTTATTGTAAACTCTGCACAGATTTAAAAAACACAAATTTATAAACATTCTTTTTAACTTCATTTTTAATAAACCTAAACAAAAAGAAATCGCGGCTTTTTTGTTTACTTATGTGTTGTTGTTGTCAGAACATATGACTCGTTATCTCAACGTTGGCTAATCGCTCAAACGGGCAACGTTACGGCAACGGTAAAGATAAATTACGGTTACGTATGCCTAACCCGGCCTTAAAAATAAGAAAAGTTGTCAAGTTTTTACTGGAACAAAAGTTATTGAATTTTGGTCTATTTTGATTCTGAACCACTGTTCGTCTGTATGTTTGCTGTGCAGGGCATTTAGCAGCACATTTTGTTTTGCTGTAGCTTCTGCCAGGAATTTTAGTTGATCTATATATGTATTCCAAATATAATCCACAATTAAATTAGTTCCATTAAAAAAATGCTTTACCTTGAATTAGTTTATCCCGTTTTTTTAAGTTCATCTAAAATTTGTTCCTTCTGTTCACCACGCACAATAAGAAACAACTGAAGATCTGTTTTTTTTTTCTTTTTTAACAAAGAACTAGCAGTGGTAGTTGATTTTGTTTAACGGGATTTTTTTAATGACAATGAAAAAATTTGTCGTAGAAAGAAAAAAAAAACAGATCTGCGCATTACTTAGGACTAAAGAATGCGGTGGCGAATAGTGGCCAACGCTTAGTATAAGAAACATAGTGGTTTAGTTCCTGGAGAAGGCGGTGTGTCTTTTTTAAATGTCACATTCATGGCGATTTATTGAAATAGCAATTAAGAGCTAACCCCTGCACCCGTCCTTTGTGGCTTCTTGTTATACCACTGGGATTCTATAGATATGTATATAAAAGCTGAAAAAAGAGGTGTTACTTTGAATCACCCGGTATTTCGGTAGCTGTAACCTTTGAAGCTTTTATTTGACAAGTAGAAACTACGCAATTACTAAAAATGGAACGATACACGATTCAACAACGCATTGAAATTATTAAAATTCGAAAATCATCTTGACTGATGAGGCCTTTTTCCACCTCGGTGGCTACGTCAATAAGCAAAATTGTCGCATCTGGGGCTCAGAAAACCCAAGAGTTATTGTTGAGAAGCCTCCATGTTGTTTTTCATTATTAACGGCATACATTCCTTTTTATTATTAAATAAACATCCGATCATTTATCTAAAAAAAATGGCATTTTTCTTTGAATACCATAATAACACCTCTTATTGGAAAATTTTTATTTGTGATAAATTAGTAAATTAATTTTGAAATACCTTACTTTGAAATACAATGATTAGTCTGCTATCCTTTAGTATATTATTGTAATGGATTGCATTTCAAAAGTAATGTAATTTATTTTTGTTGCATAGCAAATTGTGTACAAATAAAAAATTTATCACAAATACAAAATGAAAGAACAAATACATCAGATCGTGTACTCCGCTAATATTAATATTTATGTGAACCGACAGATTCTACAGATGTGGTTGGCGTTTGCAAAGTCAGGGGGAGATGTCCTTATATTATTGTAATGGATTGCATTTCAAAAGTAATGTAATTTATTTTTGTTGCATAGCAAATTGTGTACAAATAAAGAATTTATCACAAATACAAAATGAAAGAACAAATACATCAGATCGTGTACTCCGCTAATATTAATATTTATGTGAACCGACAGATTCTACAGATGTGGTTGGCGTTTGCAAAGTCAGGGGAAGATGTCCTTATATTATTGTAATGGATTGCATTTCAAAAGTAATGTAATTTATTTTTGTTGCATAGCAAATTGTGTACAAATAAAAAATTTATCACAAATACAAAATGAAAGAACAAATACATCAGATCGTGTACTCCGCTAATATAAATATATATGTGAACCGACAGATTCTACAGATGTGGTTGGCGTTTGCAAAGTCAGGGGGAGATGTCCTTACATCTTGCACCACCAATAAAGAGTTCATGAAACTTTGATTTGACTTCGGTGGACAAAACGAAGTTTTTTAAAACTCCTCGATCGCTAATATTTCCGTACTTCTCTGATGAAAAACACCATCATGCATATCAAACACACATAGGCTACTGAAAATTTATTTATTAACATAATTTATGCATTCATATTCTTATTTTGATTAAAACATATAAACAAAACTTTGTTAGAAAGTTGAGAAGGCGAAAAACAATTAATTGCTCTGTATATATATATTTTTGGGTTTGGGGATCCGGGGTTTTGGCGGGGATTGCAATTTTTAATAATCACATGTCTTCATTTATGTTAATACACCCAAAAAAAATTGTTTGCTGTTAATAACAAACAACGTCTGCTAATTTTTAGCAAAAAATTTTTCTGCTAATACAGCACATTTTCTGCTGTAATAGCAAAAAGTTTGCAGTTTTGCATTAGCAAACGCACTGCTGAAAAATTTGCAGTTTGCTGAAAATTTTTGTTGTTAATCAAAATATGTGAAAATAAGACAAAAGTTGCAATAATTTACATGATAAAGTTCAACTACCATTGAAAATCAAAAAGGTTAAGGTTATTCGTGCGATGAGAAAAGTATATTTAAAAAAAATTAAATAATTATTCGGCGATATCTATTTTCCGAGTTACGGTTCTCAATATTTTTATTTTTTCATTGGATTTTAAAAATATTGGAAATAGGAGTTGATTAAAACTGCAAAAAGTAAAACACAAATCGATAACGAATATGATTTGACGATTTCAAAATCTTAGTTCCGGACATACAATTAAAATTAATCTATTGTGTTTAGATTTTTATTTCAAGCAAGTGTCAAAGTTTGTAGGAGAGATACAGAGAGCACTTTCCGCATGGAAGAAATTGCCTCGTGTGATCTAGGACTAAGTATTGTGTATGCAAAAAAAGTAAAAAAAACGAAAGAATTCCTAAAGGCTTAGGGTGAGTATTAAGAGAAGATTTCGCCAGATTGTATCATCCTGTGCAAAGACGATTTTTATACGGTTTCCACGGCTATTCCTATGTGTATTGTTGTTGTTTCAAATGAAAAACAAAACGTTCAATCGAGTACGAGAGTTTTTTCCCCTCCCTTTCCAACTGCCTTCCCTACAAACACCATTAAACCGCTGATAAAATTGCCTCGTGTAAATTGGGACGAACATAGACACCTCAACACACGCGGTATTTCGGCGTCTCGCTCTGTCAAACTTTAACACTTGCTTGGAAAAAGTTTCCGGGTGTGAATCTGGACATAGAGACATACGGAAGATAATGTCCAGATTCACACTCGACAATTTTTTTCCAAGCAAGTGTCAAAGTTTGATGGAGAGAGAGGCGGGCGGAAAGAGCTCTCTCCTCCTTTTTGTTATTTGTTTACCGAAATGGCAACATTGATTATTTACTCTATATGTTCCAACGATGGTCGCTAATATCCGAATCACGAAGCAACCTTTTGGCTCCAAAAAACTCAGCACATTTTCTACAGCACATTTTCTGCTGTAATAGCAAAAAGTTTGCAGTTTTGCATTAGCAAACGCACTGCTGAAAAATTTGCAGTTTGCTGAAAATTTTTGCTGTTAATCAAAATATGTGAAAATAAGACAAAAGTTGCAATAATTTACATGATAAAGTTCAACTACCATTGAAAATCAAAAAGGTTAAGGCCATTCGTGCGATGAGAAAAGTATATTTAAAAAAAATTAAATAATTATTCGTCGATATCTATTTTCCGAGTTACGGTTCTCAATATTTTTATTTTTTCATTGGATTTTAAAAATATTGGAAATATGAGTCGATTAAAACTGCAAAAAGTAAAACACAAATCGATAACGAATATGATTTGACGATTTCAAAATCTTAGTTCCGGACATACAGTGTCAAAGTTTGTAGGAGAGATATAGAGAGCACTTTCCGCATGGAAGAAATTGCCTCGTGTGATCTAGGACTAAGTATTGTGTATGCAAAAAAAGTAAAAAAAAACGAAAGAATTCCTAAAGGCTTAGGGTGAGTATTAAGAGAAAATTTCGCCAGATTGTATCATCCTGTGCAAAGACGATTTTTATACGGTTTCCACGGCTATTCCTATGTGTATTGTTGTTGTTTCAAATGAAAAACAAAACGTTCAATCGAGTACGAGAGTTTTTTCCCCTCCCTTTCCAACTGCCTCCCCTACAAACACCATTAAACCGCTGATTAAATTGCCTCGTGTAAGTTGGGACGAACATAGACACCTCAACACACGCGGTAATTCGGCGTCTATCTCTGTCAAACTTTGACACTTGCTTGGAAAAAGTTTCCGGGTGTGAATCTGGACATAGAGGCATACGGAAGATAATGTCCAGATTCACACTCGGCAACTTTTTCCAAGCAAGTGTCAAAGTTTGATGGAGAGCGAGGCGGGCGGAAAGAGCTCTCTCCTCCTTTTTGTCATTTGTTTACCGAAATGGCAACATTGATTATTTACTCTATATGTTCCAACGATGGTCGCTAATATCCGAATCACGAAGCAACCTTTTGGCTCCAAAAAACTCAGGACAATTTAGTCTAATTTGGATGTAATCCATGGATAAGATAATTTTGCCCAATGATATGGCTCTGGACATGTACAATTAGATACCGTGTCTATAGGGTAAACCCAGCACATTGGCCAATATTTGCAGAGTTCGCGTCGATGTCGTACGATTTATGTTCTTTATATTTATCCTTCGGACAAAAAGAAGATAATTGTTAATGTAGTGACCGGTAAGTATTGTTTGTAGATACTCCTAGTGCTATTCAATTTTATTAAATGATTTATTTTTCATTTATATTTTTAGATCAAGCATACATACAGATTTCACAGCTCGAAACGCTTATCAATACGTGGGCTGAATAACTTCAGGTTGGAGTCCTGGTTGATATACTATTCTCAAATATCAGGAAAATATAAAATTTGTATTTCTTTTATTAAAATAAAAAAGAAAGAAACGTATGCTAGAATAACAAAAATAGTTTGTTCTCCCAGCCGCTTTTTTCTGTTAAATAATAGCAAAATGCTCAAACGACTGTCCTAGTTTGCTACAGTAGCAGGCAAATTTATGTGCTAAAATAACAACCATAGGGTTGCTAAAATAACAGACGAAGTCTGCTTTCCCTTTTTCAGCAGACACAGACTGTTTAAACAACAAACATTTTTGCTAACGATACTCACAAAATTCTTTGAGTGTACTTGTAAAAATTGTGTCAAATGTTCGTATCAAAAATAGCTTTGACTAACGCTCTCGCAGTGCACAAGAGTACGACTTAAATAGACAACCCGTACACGCTGAAAAAAATCGCTTCAGTAGTATATTCTCCCAAACATATTCGGCTTGAAAAATATATATATTATTTGACTTCATCTTTGTATATAGACATCAAAGCCAGATAAGATAGCCTTTCTCCCTCCAATCTGTTCCGGAGATAAGTTTTTATTCTTCTTAACGTCGAGAACAAAAACTAAAATATTCGAATTCTTCTGCTTCCAATAATCAATCCATATACATATTTTAGCTAATCCATATACTTATTTCAGCTAATTTCTGGCTAGCACAAATCAAAAAATCGTGAAACATGCACTTTTCTTATTTTTAGTTGTTATTACTTGTACTGTTACCATTTTTTACGCTTTTGTATTGTTTTTTTTAACTGCCTTCCCCCGGGCCCTCCCCCGTAGATACGCCCCTGTTTTGGGGTAAAGTTTACTGTAACAGGATTCTGTTGGTCCAACTTAATTTTAAAGAGTATAAATCCTTTGATGTGCTTTAAAAATAATTCAGGTTGTTGCCAATTATTTAGTCCATTGGCAGAAATAATAAAACATTTAATACCAAAAACATGTACAAAAAATTTGATGATTTAGATGAGATGGAAGATTTTGAATCAGATATATTTGATAAAATGAATGTTCACAACGTACATTTTGTACAAACATAATGAATTTTAGCACAAAGTACATTGAATTTTAAAATACTTCATTCACATAATTTTTTCTGGGGATTTTTTTGGGTATGAGAAATCTTTTTTTGGGGATTTAGGGGATAAATAATACAAATTTGGGGATTCGGTTTATATTTGCATTGGAGCAATAGTACTGTGTATACACCCTAATCTGACACAAAGTTTTTTTAAATACAAAATGTTTCATAGCATTGTAGTTATGTATATGTTTTAGGGCCATTAACAATAAATAAATAAACTAGGTTTAAGAGCTAACTACCGGTTATAGCTGTCAAATTCCATACAATTTAACTTTCGTTAGCTCTAAAGCTCGGTTATTTTGTTTTGTTTAATGGAGATTAATCAAAAAACAAAATATATATATATATATTGGTAAAAATATTTTATACATATATTAACTTTTTTCTAACATAGGCTATCATTTACAGGTGAGAAATTTGAATGGAAGATGGTTAGGTGGATGCGATATGAGAAAGACAAACCCGGAATATTGCAATACAGTAGAGGCTCGGAAAAGTTAAGACGCGAAAAAGTTAAGAATACGGAAAAGTTAAGCAGCTTTTAGTCATCACACGGGACTCTAAAAAGTTAAGTGATGCTTAACATTTTCGAGTCTCCTTTGTTTCCAATTAATTTTTTTATTTCTAAATTCATTTTGACTCCATTTATGTCGCTATTTATATAAGTGTGTGTAGTGCTGCACACATGGGTAGCAAAAAAAATGTAACGACCTTTACCGTTATAAAATGCTAGTGAATACATACATACGTAAATATCTGTGTTCACATCAGTTGCTTGTTTAAGAGAACAGTCGGATTAGTTTTGTTTTGATCGCAACAATGTCAACAGCACGTAAGCAATATGCGCGGTGAATACGCTGATAAAATGGAATGAGTACAATACGAATTTCTCCAACAAACATATTTCACATCTTCTCGAACTACGATCGGACATCGTAAAATCGCATTCGGAGAGAACGCTCCATCAGAATAAGGTTACTGATTACTTCACCGTAACAAACACCATATAAACGTAATAATAATGAATGTATGTATATGTATCTTCTAATTATTTTTGCTACATGCGTATTTAATAAAAAATGTTAAGACATTAAAAAATATATACATATGTATAGTACTTAAATACACATTAAAAATTATATACACAATGTGTAAATACAAGTATAATCACATTAAGTTTTCATATCACGGAAAAGTTAAGAATTCAAAAAAGTTAAGCACCCCTGAAACAAACTACTTAACTTTTTCGAGCCTCTACTGTATAAACATTCTCATCAAATGGAGGAAAAATTCAAAGAGTTGAATATCAATCAACGTCGTCGAAAGGAACAAAGAACGTCATTAACCCAAAGTTATACTACTGACCTACCTATTTTAATGAACAAAAAACGTGATTTGATTGATATGCTACCATTGATCGACGAAAATTTTCACAATTTTTATCGAAATTTAAAGGCTGAAGGAGAATCTTCAATTGAAGTAGATTCAGACTTAGATGAAATAGACAACGCTGAATAAAATTTAAGTATATAGAATAATAACCATAAGTATCTCTATAATACTCACTTTTTACTTTCTCAAATATATTTATATTTTTTAAATAGTTTATTTTAATTTGTAATAAATTTCAATGAACAATTTTATGTGTACTCGTATTTGTATCAATTATCATTAATTTTTATTGCATAACACATTAGTTTTGTAATTATTTTTTTTTATAGATAAATTTCATGAATTTTTCTTTTTAAGTTTCCAAAAACTTCAATAAAATGTATTTTGAAAAACAACATATATCCGATATTTGTCTTATGATCCATTTAACAAAACATCGTAACTCGACATATGTTGATAAATTCAGTTTTTGCTTTGCCAAATATCAATTTGACATAACAACATATCTCGAATTATGTTGTTTTTCTTTCTAAAAAACCTTTTGACAAAACATCTTATTTCATATTTTCTAAAATATCTCCAAAAATTTAAAACTTTAAATTCTTTTGAAAAAATCAACAGATAGAGCATAAAAAAATTTATAATATTGAATTTTAACTTTTCCTTAAATGAAAATACAATATAACTATTTAAATACAATAAACACTAATTTCGCTCTCCTGAAAAATTTTAAAATAAGACATGTTGTTTTGTCAAAAGTCCACAGATATAATTATGAACAAAGTTCATCTGATTGATGGGTGTTCATTTTGAAAATCAAAAGTATTTTGATTTTAATACTGCAACCAATACAATGGTTCGACAGAGAGGTAAAATTGCTAATCGCACAGAGAAATTTGGCATACAGTAGATTGAGGAAATTTAAAATAACAGAGTTTTACGATAAATATAGACGTCTTCGTAATAAAGTTACTTTTATAATAAGACGTAAAAAAATGGATTACTTTGGTCGAAAATTTTCAGAGGCAATAAACTCGAAGGATACGTGGAAGCATATAAAATCATTAGGATTAGGAAACTGTCGTGCTGAAACTAATTTCGTTGGCGATCCAGACAAATTGAATGAAATGTTTGTTAACATACCCATGCAGGATACAGACCAAGATTTCTATAGAAATAGCTTGCCGACAAACAATGAGAATACATTTGATTTTATACATTTTTCCCAAAATGAAATTTATGGCTGCATTTATGCGATCAAATCTAACGCTACTGGATCTGATGGTATTGACCCCAAATTTATTAAGATTATCTATCCATATATTTCATCATTTGTATGTTACATCTTTAATACGATTTTATTAAGATCTACCTATCCAAAATCTTGGAAACACGCGAATATAATTCCCATTCCAAAAAATAACTCTGAATATCGCCCTATAGCTATACTACCATTTTTATCTAAAGTATTTGAGAAGCTTTTGAACGTACAGATTAGAAACTATATCCACAACAATAAACTCCTATCACACTTTCAATCAGGATTCAGGCCCAAACACAGTTTTCTCACTGCCTTATAAAAAGTGTCTGAGGACTTGAGAATGAACATAGATAAAAGGTACGTGTCATGTTTAGTACTAAAGGGTGTCCCAAGAAGAGCGCAATTTTTTATGCACGCGATCTTTTAATGTAATTCTCAATGACCGTTTTGCATGAATGCTGCGGTATTTCATTAATGCAGCGTCCAATTTCGTCTTTTAAGGCTTGAGTCGTCGTCGGCTTATTCGCGTAAACCATCGACTTCAAAAAACCTCAAAGAAAAAATGTAATGGTGTTAAATCGCACGATCTAGGCGGCCAATTCTGATCTCCAAAACGCGAAATAACACGACCGGGAAATGACTGATGCAGCAATTGAATTGTTTCTCTGGCTGTATGACATGTGGAACCACATGCCCTCCACATTCATGTCTTCAATTCTAGGCAAGAAAAAACTGGTTATCATTTCACGATACCGAACACCATTGACTGTTTGCGCTTGACCTGCCTCATTTTCATAAAAAAAGGTCCAATGATTCCTCCAGCCCAAAAACCACCCAAAAACCGGTCGATCGACCTGGTCGATGGCGCGTTGTTGTCTTTACATCACTAACAGACCCAGTTTCGGCAAATTTATCCATTAATCTCTTTACAGTTGACTCTTTTGGAGCATTATTGTGACCCCAAATTGATCGCAATTTGCGAACTGTAGCCGCAAAACTTTCACCATTTTGGTAAAACAATTTCACAATGAGAATGCGTTGTTCATTCGTGTAGCGCTCCATTTTTACTAACCTCGTACCTTCTACTAACAAACAATAACAATTATTCAAATGTCAAACAATGACACTTCGAATGTTGCGAGATTTAAAAATTGCGCTCTTCTTGGGACACCCTTTATTAGACCAGTGGTGCCCACAAAGAGAAATGAGAATGTGTTAGTTAGGTTACACAAAAATGAGATTGTAGTGGTACAATTGCACTGAACAAAATCACTTGGTTTTGTTTGTTTACGTTGTTATATTGTTTTACTATTTATGTTTTTGTGTGTTAAATTTTAGCAATGAAGCCAATAAAAAATTAAATAAACATAAAAACAATGCATATGTAACAAAAAAAATTTTCTTCAAGAAAATAGGTACCTGTGTTCTTTGCCAATAATTTATTGGGCAAAAAAATATATATAAATAATTTTATATATTGATAAACTAAAAAATAACAAAAAGTAAAAAAATCAAAATTATTTTATACTAAATTGAAAATAAATACAATAAAAAAATATCATTCGTTGTTGTAAAATATTTTCAGTGTACTTATTTTATTAAACAAAGCGACATATACCTTCTTTGTTGACTACTAACAAGCAACTGAAGAATTTTGTTTTGTTTTTTACGCTCTCTGTTTTTATTTTCGTTGACGCTCGGGCTGAGTATATGAAAAAGCCGATTAATCTTCGTTGTTCTAACAAGTTTTTGGGCATCACCGTTGTTTAAGTTAAAATGTTCCTTTGAATTTCGTTTATGTCATTGATTTGTTTCGGTGCATATATTGGCCAATTTATCGGGCATACATACTCGTTAAAATCTGCCTACTCCTCATTACTACATCCTTGTAGTATTAGCTTTGCAGATTTTAACGAGTAACGATTAGTTTTCTTGTTCTTGACACTTGCTCCGCCACCTCTCTCCATCTTGGACCGTCGCTCGTTTAAGTACATCTTGCTGTACAATTGTTATATTGAAGGTAAATCTTCGTTACCACAAACTTAGCAGCAAAAACAACAATAAACCTCAGGCACCTTGCCTATTAATATTACATGAAACTAATCGTGTTTTATTTATATTCTTATTCTCTTTCGTTGCAAATACTCTTTTGCTCCCCTACGCCCCCTCCGGCGTAAACATTGGTCCTTCGAGCCGGATTTGAGCTGCCGCTGCCCTACATCGTCGTGGAATTGGTTTTTACTGACTTTTCGTCAAGGAAATCATCCCTCAGTCATCAACAAAACATTATTCTACAACAAAAACATTGGTACGTACATTCAGTAACCTAATGAGTGTCGCGAGTGTTTTTGTTTATTTAAAATAAAAGATTTTGGTCGCCTTTCGAAAACCCTATCGCGTTTTTCGTTAAAATATACAGTCCACATCATTGTCATTTCGTTGCTAAATAGCTCTAAAATTCAATCGGGAATAATTCTATTCCATATTAAAACATTAATATTTCGTTTCGGCTTGATTTGTTCGCTTTTAATTGGTGAAATAATTCAAATTAGTTCATTCGTGCAGAGTGTAGTGCCTCCGTGTTGTTCTAATTTATACATGCATTCGGTATTGTCCCTTTTGCATTAGAAACGTCAGCAACAAAAATACATACAATAACAACCGAGTATTTTGTGCGTCGATCGACATTTGAGCGACTGCAGTTCGTATTTCTTGCTCTCTTGAATTCGTTTTATTACTCCACCATTAGCACTCTGTCGACTGCAGTCACTCCTTGCTTTTACCTACTGCGTTCGCTTGTGTTTAATTCCCCTTTGTGCGACATCCGTAAACATTGGATGCATTTCGAATTGTGTTGCATATCTAAATAAGATTAAATTTGCATTTCTTCTTTTTTTATATTCGTAAACAAGTTTAAATATTGCCCCAATAGGTACAGTATCTAAGCGACCAAATTACATTTTTGAAAAAAATAGTTTAAATATTTTTGTCGTGATATTTTTTGGAATAGTGGTGGGTAGAACCCTACTTTCAAATACTTTCGATAATTTTCGACACCGTGCACCCTACATTCGGTCAATTCGATTTGTGAGATTTGTGATATTTTGGTTATCGATTCGGTTGATTATCTTTTTCGGTGGGTTTTCGGCACATGATTATCGTGCACCCTACAGTCGGTCAACTCAACCTATAATCTACATTTCAAATATTTTTTAAATTATTGATATTTCGGTACACCGCGAGAAAGTTATTGAATATTTTTGGATACTTTCTCAACATCTTGATCGATTTTCGTAATTTTTGAAATTATCTTTGCATTGTTTGAAGAATTTATTCGTTTTTGTTTTTGGTCGTTTATTTTTGATTTGAGAATTTTGATTATTTACTTTTGATCTCTAATTTGAGTTTTTCGATAAATCTTTGCTGTTTTTCGAACTTAATTTTTTGGAATCATCTCACCTAGCGATATTTGATTGTCTTTTTGTCCCTTTTCGAAATTTGTTTAGCGTTATCTTTGGAAGAACACTTCGTAAAAATGTCTCTTACTCCCCTTGACTTTTTCGTAAGAGCTTCGGATGCTCTAGTCAAGTTTGACACATATTTTCGTCTTCTAAAAGATGAGGATATAGATGTATATGGTCTTGAGGTTCGCAGTTCCGAGTTAAACAAACTGTGGACTGGCACCCAGGAAATGTTCGAAAAGTGTATTGATTACTTGTCCTCTTCCAAAGACGCGGGGAAAGCGGACATCGACTCGGTGGACAGTAAATATGATGTGTCCCATCAAATATATATATGAATTGTCTGTCCGCTATTAATAGAAAATTGGCACAGTTTAAAAATAGCTCTCGTAGATTGTCCCTCAATTCGACTAATCGTAGCTCGGTTGATTCATTGGTACAACAAACTTTCGGGGACTCACGTAATACAGACTTTTTGAACAATATGAGTACGTCGACACAAACTTCTCGTGAAATCGGTACTCAAGTCGATTCTCCGACTGCATTTCGCTTTGAAAATTGTGATACGAACTCGCGCATGGGAAGTGACCAACTAACTAGTGACAGCGTACATAATCTTTCGCTTCCGCCATATGACATAGACGTTTTTGAGGGCGATTTCTTATCTTGGCCCACATTTAGGGACTTGTTTACTGCCGTATACATAAACAATTCGCGTCTTAGTGACATCGAGCGCTTGTGTCATTTGGTTGGCAAGACTAGTGGAGAAGCTCGCGAGATTGTCTCGAAATTTCCACTACTAAATCGTAGTTTCGTTCTCGCATGGAAATCTTTAAAAGACACGTACGACAATCCTCGGCTTCTAGTACATAATCAATTGAAAATTCTGTTTTCCCTTCCGGTCCTTGAAAAAGAAACAAGTTCAGGATTGAAATCAATCCAGCGTGGCATAGATGGATGTCTATCGGCGATGTCCATTTATGAAATTTCGACAGATAATTGGGATCCGATAGTAGTGTTTATTTGCCTCCAACGGTTACCTAAACTTACACAAACGTTGTGGGAACAAAGTGTGAAGTATAAATCGTCTCTTTCATCGTGGAAAGAGTTGGATGCCTTCTCGACTGAGAGAATTCGCATACTTATGTGCCTTCATGGTATGAGGGGAGTAGAATCTCCAAAGCACTCAAATGCGAAGAAGATCCATGCTCGTACTAATGCAGCGTCTTCGGGATCTTGTCGTTCTTCTCCATCGGGCTGTATTCTTTGCCCTGATCAAAATCATAAAATTTACTCGTGCCCACGTTTTTTAAGTTCTACGCCTTCGGATCGATTCGCTATAGCCAAACGCCACCTGTACAACTAGACCGCGGACGGAGGAATAAAAAGAAATGCGTGCGTTTAGATTTAAGGTTTTTAGAGAACTCAACTTTATTTCATAATTTTCTTAACTCGAAGCCTTAAATATATACGTAACTAATACATAATATATAAAATCTATTTACAAAGAAAATGCATATGGTGTCACACCAAACAACATAAATACTCTTACATACATAAGTGCACGCATGCACCAGACATTTTAATCTAAATTTAGGCACATAGTTCATGCACCCTCAACCAATACTTAGATTATGCATGCTTGACATGTTTTCTGTGCTCTGTGTGATAACACGCTCGTAAATTCTTGTGTTTATTTGTCTACCTAAAACGGTCCCACAGACGGACATAGACATTGTATTTTAAATCTTAAAATCTACATGCCGTACAGTTGTACATTCTGCCGGCCTTAAAAGATTCCAATCTTTTAACATAATTGTTATGCTACTTAAGTCTACCCTATCCTAAGCGAGGCAGTGCTATGGTGGCAGGCAGGTATCGCGATGACATTTGACACATCTTCTTCAGAATCCAAATCAGCGCCACTAGGATGATAATGATGATTATGCAGTTGGTGAAGTTGATGCCGTAGTGTGTCAGATGATGCCTGTCGAGATGTGTTGGAAAGCCCAGAATCGAGGTTGTAGTAGGAATATCTGACAGCTTGTAGATTTCGACATCGTTTTGTAACTTTAAATGCGTCAATGATGGTAGAGATAGCGACAAGTTGACATTTGGAATTACATAGTCCACATCACTGCTGTACTTGTCATACGCCCATAAGTTGGTTTCCGTCGTTTCCAGATGACAGTCTGGCTGCATTTTTATCAATCCTTGACCCTGGATCATAGAGACGCGCCTTTTTCCCAAACACACGGTTTCAGCAGCAACTTTTTTTTGAATAGAAAATATCCAAGTATTTGGCGCCCGTATCTGCTTCCAATAGGTTTCCCACACCTTAATTTCAATTTTGCAGCTCTCGGGAATCTCGCTTGCCTTCAGAAACAGTCGCACCTCACAACTCTTTGTCTCTCGAGTATTGTAGATGGGATGTAACTGTGGACAGATCATCATATCCTCAGTCCTCTGGCAGCGTGCCCAGTTCTCTTCGTCTAGGTAGTAGAACATCGTTTTCCTCTCGTCAATCAACATATAGTTGCTGCTCGGCTACAAACATGGTGACCCCGTAAAAACATTAATGAATTCGAAGTTTCCCCCCACCAGCGGTAAGGGACTTCGAATACTCATTAGTGGATTTGAACACAAAAATAAATAATAAAATAATTTAAAAAAAAATTATATAGGAAAGAACTGAGCAAAATTGCTCATATTTGTAGAGGGTATAACAGAATAGAGGAACGATAGGGAACTCCGTCTTTTGTAGCTAGCTATGGAAAAAATTCCATATTTCCGAAAGGAAGTTGTTAGTCGGGACGTTATGGGTAAATTTGACAGTGTGGACTGTCGCTTAGACGCTTTGCAAGAAGAGGTGGTTAGCAACTGTGGGAAGACTGAAAAAAAATATTTATTTGGTTTTGTATTTATTGAACCACCACGGTTGTTTAAGGAAAATGCTAAGGCATTGGAATTACCAAGGATGGAATTTGGGAAATGTCCAATTGGGTGCTTAGTATCCCACCAACTAAATAGGTGTACTAGGTTTAGGATGCTTCCCATTGATGAAAAATGGGATAAGCTTGTGGAACACAAAGTATGTTTCGTATGTTTGGAGGTGGGTCATGTCAAAAGGACATGTACCCGAAATGTTTCTTGTACAAAATGCTATGGGAGACATTTCACTCATCTCCATAGGGAGATTGAAAAGAAATTAGTTTTTTTCGATTATGAATTTATAGAACCACCAAGGTTGTTTCATGAAGATTCTGAAGGCACTTTGGGAACTACCTCAAAGGCTGTAGGGGGTGATGATGTTTCCAGTAAGACGGAAGATACGGGAAACATCAGCACTGTTGATATGGGAATAGATAAATCAAAGTTGCTCAAGGAAAAGTCTGAGAGCACTTTGGAAATTAGCGAAAAGGCTAAAGTGGGTGATGATGTTTCCAGTAAAACAGAATATATTGGAAACATCAGCACAGTCGATAGGGTCGGTAAAAATACCTCAAATACCCATTGTAGTAGGAATAAAGACCGTCCAAAGTTGAGCTGGAGGCGGGGAAGGTCCATCCGAATGAAAATGAATTCGGATGGTTTTTATACAAAAAATAATAACAAAAATAAAACACCCACCAAACGAACACCATCTGAAAACGTCAACCGTCGCCTGCATTTACAAATAACAAGACATGTATGCAGCGTGGGCAGCGGTCCTGAGCTGTCAAAATCATTACGAGTTAAGATGACCATTGATGACGCGGATGGCTTCAACAGTTTCGCAGTAGAAGAAGAATCCAAAGATGAAGAATTCGACGAAGAAGCTGAAGGTGATATGAAGCTCGCTTATCATCACCAGTCACAAATGATAACATCTGAAGGTGGCGTCAACTGCATTATTGAGTTGGTTAACGACAAAAGGGTTGTCCCAACACAACTTTCAACGTCAGAGTCATTGAGGGCCAAGCTGACAATTGGTAAAGATGCTACACCGATGAGTGAGACTCCCAACGCCGAGGGAGGGGACAAAACACTCGCAACTAGTGTGCATCGTCAACTGAAGCCGAAGGAGCCTGACAAAAACATGAGCCGATGGAAATTCAGATGGCAACCAGAATGCAGCCGAGATTGGGTTCCTGCCATCATTGAACAATTTTTCTAATTTAAATTTATTTTTAGAATTATATTTTATTCTTCCATTTCTTTCTTGTTAATATATTACAATTTTTGTTAAAAGATCAGGATCTTTTGAGGCCGGCAGAATGTTCAGTTCTCTGAACTGAATTGAGCAGGTAGCTATAGAGTTGTGATGATATTTTGTCTTATGTGATTTGATAATAAGAAATACAAATACATGGGTGAAACTTATGCCAGACATATGGCTGAAATAGGCATCACACACTCTGTAGTGAAGAAAAGGGACAAGTCATAAATTGTCGTATTTTATAGTTTTATTTGTAACAACAACAATGTCTATATGTTGATTGTTATCTTTGGCGACCAGCGGTGCACATAGATGTGCACTGCGTAGGTCGTTGTGCTATAAAAATGTCTTCTCTCTTTTCGTCTTACTTATAAGATAGGTTAAGAATTATTTGGTTAGTCTTAAGTTAAGAGAAAATATTGTAAATAAAATTAGTTCCTATCTAGAACTCAAGTCGTTCAGGTCTTCTTATTTTCTGCTAGCTCTGCTCGCAAACACCACCGTTTATGTGTAAATTGCCTGCGTAAAGGCCACGAAGTTAAAAATTGCGATAGCAGACGTCGTTGTCTGAAATGTAATCGGAATCATCATTCTTTGTTGCATCGTGACGAGCCCACTCCGAGTAATTCGACTCGAGTGGCAAGCACAGCAATCGCGAATGTGTCTTCTGCTCCTCCACTTGAACATTTTGAACCATCCACATCGGCTGGATGTGCATCTCGTCAATCTTTTCATGTCGCGCAGAATAAATCTGTCATATTGGGAACAGCCATGGTGAATATCGTTCATCACGGTGTTTCGTTTTCTGCTAGGGCGTTGATTGACCCAGCTTCAGAGGGCTCTTTTATATCGGACAGTCTTCAAAATCGGTTGAAGCTTCCGTCAAATCGTACCATTGCTAATAATATTTCTGGAATAAACGGTGTAGTTTCGGCCACTTCTGGAAAAAGTTGTCAATTGAATATAAGCTCTTGCGTTGATTCCAAAATTGTATTGAAGACAAACGCCATAGTCCTTCCTTCCATTTCGGGAAACCTACCTTCCTTTGCGGTCACTTCGGACCTCAAAGCTCAGTTACCCAATATTCGTTTGGCTGACTCGAATTTGTTTGATTCTCGCCCGGTAGATATTTTGATAGGAGCTGACATATATCCTAAAATTCTTCTAGAAGGTTTTCTTCGAAATTCGTCAGGATCGTTGCTCGCTCAAAATACTGTATTTGGCTGGGTAATCTTCCTACCTAACGAGCACGTACACTTTCATAAAAAATTAGCATAGCTTATGCATTTCGTTCGTATTTAGCGTCGCACCTCCTTTACATCGTATATTTACATCGTATATTTATAACTTATTTGAATTCGAAATATTACTAGAACTTGTCGTGATCTAAATCTTTTGAAAAACGTTAATTTCATATCTCGATGTTTCGCGGAGTCTATATAAGAGCAACTAACTAGATTAACACCATCTCGCCTACATTTGAATACTCACTAGGAAACTGAATTTGCGTTCCTTACTAATTTACTTATAAACATATTATATCTTTAATTTAATTGCTAGTTCTAGTTGTAGATTTGTTCGTGCGTGGGAGTCCGTAATGGCCCTCACTCGTGGTCTCTAATGACCCGTCACAGGCTCCTTAATAGTCCTGTCCTTTGTGGGAGTCCTTGTGGCCCTCAATATTGGTCTCTAATGACCCGTCACAGGCTCCCTAATGGTCCTGTCCTTTTGTGGGAGTCCTTGTGGCCCTCGCTCGTGGTCTCTAATGACCCGTCACAGGGTCCCTAATGGCCCTGTCCTATCGCGGGGTCCATAATGGCCCATTCGTTTGCGGTCCCTAATGACCATTAATTTCGCGGCGTCCACAATAGCCTGTTCGTTTGAGGTCCCTCATGGCCATTAATTTCGCGTGGTATATATTTGTTGGTCCATCCGCTTGCGGTCCCTAATTACCTTTCCTTTTCGCGGGGTCCCTAATGACTCATCCGGTTGCGGTCCCTAATGACCATTCCACACATAAATTTGCCTGCTACTGTAGCAAACTAGAACAGTCATTTTAGCAAACAAGTTTGCTATTATTTAACAGAAACCAGTAAGGAAAGACAGAAAGTCGGGCGGGGCCGACTATATAATACCCTACACCTACCTACAGTGCTTACATATCAAATCGGGTGTAACAGTGCTTACATATCAAATCGGGTGTAACATATATATTGGGACTATGTTTAAATCTGAACCGATTTTACCCGAATTTGGCAGTGTTCATACATGTAATAAGAAAACTCTCTCTGTTAAATTTCGTACTGATCGGATATAAAACACGATTTTCTCCCCGAATTGAAGTTATTCAGCCCATGTATTGATAAGCGTTTCGAACTGTGAAATCTGTATGTATGCTTGATCTAAAAATATAAATGAAAAATAAATCATTTAATAAAATTGAATAGCAATAGGAGTATCTACAAACAATACTTACCGGCCACTGGCATTGACAATTATCTTCTTTTTGTCCGAAGGATAAATATAAAGAACATAAATCGTACGACATCGACGCGAACTCTGTCAATATTGACCAATGTGTTGGGTTTACCCTATGGACACGGTATCTAATTGTACATGTCCAGAGCCATATCATTGGGCAAAATGATCTTATCCATGGATTACATCCAAATTAGACTAAATTATCCTGAGATTTTTGGAGCCAAAAGGTTGCTTCGTGATTCGGATATTAGCGACCATCGTTGGAACATATAGAGTAAATAATCAATGTTGCCATTTCGGTAAACAAATCACAAAAAGGAAAAAAATACTTACGAGTTGTTGCAGGTATTATCATTAAGGCCACACTTCCAAGAGTTGTATGCGATTTGGAAAAGTAGACAAGGAAATAAATGGTTAGTCCATCCATGACACAAGTTATCTGAATATATACATTGTAGTTGCTACGAAATTTCAGATCATCTTTTATACCCGTATTTTAATAGGACACTGCTTGGTGAGAATCTTGAAAACAAACAGAATTAAGTCTTATAATCATAGTACATTTAATTTTCAATTTGTGTACGCTTACCTGTTGCGTCTTGATTAATTGATAACATGGTCCTTTATGTGCATTTGTGTACGCTTGATCAAAAAATATAATCATTTAGAAAATTAAATAGGAGCATCTACACACAGTACTTACCGGTCACTGGCATTATAACTATCTTCTTTTTGTCCGAATGATAACAATAAAGAACATACATCGTACGACCTTTGGTTATATTTGATGTTCTCCAAGACCGTATGATGATCAGTGACTCCTACGCGTTAGCCAATTGGGTTCACCCTATATACACGGTAATTGTACATGTCCAGAGCCATAGACCTTGCTGAGAATCATGAAAACAACCAGAAATAAGACTTACACAATCATAGAGCAATTTCCAATTTGTGTACGCTTACCTGTTGCAACTTGATTAATTGGTCCTCCAAGGCATACACAGTTTCGCCTTTTTTTCTTTAGCCATTTGTACGTGTTGTCGAAGCTGTCCCGGAACCGTTTTACTTATTAAAATCATTTGCATTATCTTCGCGGAATGCTTTTTTAATGCGAATTAACAAACAGAACGAAAATTTCAATCCAATTCATTTTTTTTTTTGGTTTTAGGGTTACTTCAAACGCAATTGCGCTAGAAGAATTATTTGGCCGGTCCTAAAAAAACGCCAAGACAAAATCCAATTCAATTTGTTCGGCGCACGATGTCTGTCAAAGAGGCAATCTTGAATGCTAGTGAAAGCATATTACGTCTGTCAATATTTTTTGATAAGCGAAATAAACTTTTTATATGAGATTTTGTCATCTGCACAAATATGAATATATGTGTAACTTATCGCAAGCACATTTTAATGGAAAAAATTGGTTTCAGTGGTAAACGCCGCTTTTTTAATTTTCTTTTTTCCGTCATAAAGCATGTCTATGTCCCGATTCACACGCAGCAAAGTGCGAATGAAAAACACAAAACGGATTGCCAGTACAAGAAACTACTTTCCCCATTGTCCATATTCACACTCCGCAACTTTTCCAAGCAAGTGTCAAAGTTTGTTGGAGAGAGCTCTTTCCGCCCGCCTCTCTCTCCATCAAACTTTGACACTTGCTTGGAAAAAGTTACCGAGTGTGAATCTGAACATTATCTTCCGTATGCCTCAATGTTCAGATTTACACCCGGCAACTTTTTCCAAGCAAGTGTCAAAGTTTGACAGAGAGAGACGCCGAATTACCGGGTGTGTTGAGGTGTCTATGTTCGTCCCAATTTACACGAGGCAATTTTATCAGCGGTTTAATGGTGTTTGCAGGGGAGGCAGTTGGAAAGGGAGGGGAAAAAACTCTCGTACTCGATTGAACGTTTTGTTTTTTATTCGCACTTTGAAACAACAACAATACACACAGGAATAGCCGTGGAAACCGTATAAAAATCGTCTTTGCACAGAATGATACAATCTTGCGAAATTTTCTCTTAATACTCACCCTAAGCCTTTAGGAATTCTCTCGTTTTTTAACTTTTTTTGCATACACAATACTTAGTCCTAGATCACACGAGGCAATTTCTTCCAAGCGGAAAGTGCTCTCTGTATCTTTCCTACAAACTTTGACACTTGCTTGAAATAAAATTGCGTTGTGTGAATCAGACTTTATAAACATTTTTACAAATCGCACATAAAATATTAATGTTTAGCTTTGGTTTATTAAAATATGTATAAAAAATTAGAAACTAAAATCTAAACACAATAGATTAATTTTAATTGTATGTCCGGAACTAAGATTTTGAAATCGTCAAATCATATTCGTTATCGATTTGTGTTTTACTTTTTGCAGTTTTAATCGACTCCTATTTCCAATATTTTTAAAATCTAATGAAAAAATAAAAATATTGAGAACCGTAACTCGAAAACAGATATCGCCGAATAATTATTAAATTTTTTTTTAAATATACTTGTCTTATCTCACGAATGACCTTAACCTTTTTGATTTTCAATGGTAGTTGAACTTTATCATGTAAATTATTGCAACTTTTGTCTTATTTTCACATATTTTGATTAACAGCAAAAATTTTCAGCAAACTGCAAATTTTTCAGCAGTGCGTTTGCTAATGCAAAACTGCAAACTTTTTGCTATTACAGCAGAAAATGTGCTGTATTAAGGTGGGTACTATGTTTTTTCAGCTTGAAAAAATTCCGCAAAACATTATTTGAAGTTGAAAAATGGAACGCTTTTTACTGAAGTCTCACAATATTATTTCGAAATGTCACTTTAATGTGTATTTATTTATGTTTGTGTTTTACGTTGTTTTTCATTGTGCAAAAATTCTTGAAAACAAAAATAGAAATTTAAAGTGAAATCAATACATTAAATTAAAATAAATTTGGGTAACTCTCAAGTATCTCCCCTACCCGATGAAACGAAGTGTACTTCGTTTGCAAAATCGGCTTTGGTGAATAATAGCAGAGAGAAGATGACTTGGAGAGAACACCAAATGCCCAGGAATTGAGTTTTGGCTCCAGCATCGAGGATTCAACGTCCATTCCTACAAATCCTACACCACAGTGATTGCGCAGGACAAAGAGAAAGGGGAAGAGTAGTCGACTCATAGGCATCATCAAAATACAAGAAACATTCAAAAGGACGTTGAAAATCTCACGATAGGGAAAAGGATAAGATTGACATCGCAGCAGTAAGGATGGCAGAGACAGTAAACACCAAAACACCTCGTCATCACATAACAAATCAGCGAATGAAAAGGATCTAGAAAAATCATCTTCCTCACATTCCTATTCCAAACATAATAAACATTCCTCGTCTTCCGAGAAGCGTCATTCATCTAGTTCGCATATGGATCACTCATTGTCGTCGTCAAATAAGTCATCAACAAAACGTAATGAATATAAGGACGACCATCAAGAGGCTAAACCTAAACCACATCGACGTAAATCTACAGATCCGAATGACGACGATGGAGACAAGGGAGAAGGTGGAGGCGATAAATCAAATTCTCAAACCCCTAAATCCAGTACATCAAACACAAATCCGAAAACGAAATATGTAAATGATGCAAACCAGTCATCATCCACGAATAGTGTTAAGTTTTCAACAATAGACCGAGTATAAGAGAGCGACATGAGCCACAATAACTTTGTAACACTAATCGCCCCTTAAAATAAAGGCGGAGTTCCATAACCACTCCCTACGCGACAATGCTTTTCAGCATCTGTTATAAAAAAATGTTGATGCATCTTTGTAACATGCCCTATTGCAATCTTTGTACGAAAATGTGTTCACTATTTTCCAAATATTGTTACGTGTAGTAAGTCATCGTACTAAAAATATTTTTATTGAGGGTTGAACGACGATGATGCCGCTATATCGCCAAAATGCATTTCCCGTAGGAAAAAACATATCATATTTTCCATACGAACGTGTCTAGCACCACCTTTATTTTACTCAAATGTCAACTATCTCCCCCGTTATAGACCTCAAAAGGATTACAGGAGACAAACCTTTGCGGAAAGATTGAATTTCCTGAATGACACCATGGATTTGTGCGGCCGGGCATAACTATTAGAGTTTATGTTCATCTCGTAGATCTCTCGAAATTAGAAAAGTAATATTAAAAGGAATGTGATTTATTCTTAAATTTTATTTTATCAGAAATAATGCTTAACAAATATGTAATATTAAAGTAGATTAAATTAAAAAAATTAAAATATAACATACACAGTCATAGCATAGGGTGGATAAATGAAGAGATGACAAGATGATTCGTTACGAATATAGTAAATAATGTGGATATATTTTGTTATTATATGAACAAATAAAGAACAAAATAAATATAAATATGAACTAATTTTTTATAATAAATATTTTCTTATTTACAGAAACTTTGGATGGGGGTTATATCTTTAATATGTTGTTTGCCTTTTTAATTAACGTCATCATTAAAAAGTGAGGCAATACTTGTTATTTAATTTAGCTAAACGTTAATGTATATTTAAAATTACTCTAAAAAACACAATAAAAATTAGAATTCGCATATTCTGGACGAATAGAGGGGCTAACTTTTGTATGGGATATAATAACTATTGTTTGACAACATTTCAAAAAGAGTGAGTGAAGAAGAAAATGAAATTAAAGTAAACGTGTTTGTCAATAAATAGCTAAGTGTAGGAACGAATATAGAGTTTTGTTCGAAGTATATTACCCGATATTAAATCCAAATGAACCAATTCATTTGAATGTATATATCACAAGCCTTCGGCAATGTGTAGTAGAAGAATTCTTATATCTGATTCTACTAGAAAACGCTTCTGAAGTAGAGATTGCAGACTACCACCATTACAATATTCCTTTTGTATTATCATATGATTATCTTCAGCCTAGGCGGAATAATAACGTAAAGGGTTTTTCAACAGGGACACTACAAAAGTAGACCGACAGGGACAGCAATCGACGCCATATTTTTTGCCGCTCTTTTGACATTTCTCTTCAGTAACGTTTGCCATTTCATGATGGAAAGATATACGAGCCAACGAGTCGAAATTATTAAAATTTACTACCGAAATTCGGAGTCAGTGAGGCTCATTTCTGGCTGAATGGCTTCGTCAATAAACAAAATATGCATTAGACAGCAATCCACACGTACTCCATGAGTCATCATTGCATCCCGAAAAAATTACGGTTTGGTGCGGTTTATGGGCCGGCGGCGTCATTGGGCCGTACTTCTTCCGTGATGATCAAGACCGGCACGTTACTGTGAATGGGAATCGCTACCGTTCAATGATAACCGAATATTTTTGGCCCCAATTGGATGATATGGACTTTGAGGACATGTGGTTCCAACAGGACGGCGCCACAAGCCACACAGCGAATGCCATTTATTGGAAACCAAATTTGGAGAACGTGTTATCTCACGAAATGGTCCAGTCGATTGTCCGCCTCGGTCGTGCGATTTTACGCCGTTAGACTATTTCCTGTGGGGCTACGTCAAGATATGGTCTATGCCAACAAGCCAGCGACGATTGATGAACTTCGTACGAATATCGAACGTGAAATTGCAGCTGCATCGGCCGATTTATGCTTGCAAACCGTCGAAAATTGGGTTCAGCGTCTGGACTTCTGCAAGCGTGCCCGTGGTGGCCATGCAAAAGAAATCGAGTTCCATACATAATGTTTTTGTTTTATTTAAAAAAAAACTTTTGTAGCGCTCTTATTGACGGATCCGATACAACATTATCATGTTTTCCCAAAACTGCATGAGCCCATACTTCGTTGAGGGCTTGTTTTCTGAAAGTTAAAGAAAAATGATATAATAATTTATTGAATGACATTGAAACTTTGTTGGCTAAAGGAGCCATGAGTTAAGAATGCTCAGACGAAATACATTTCACGACAAAGTGGTCAGGTCAGTTAGACAAACCGACAACGTTCATCTACAATAATTGCGGTATGATTTATGTTAAGAGATTTTTTTTAAACCTATGTTATTTAAGAATGCTTTATCTTATTAATTGCGCTCAAGTTCAAATGTCATACAGCTCCAAATTCTGAATATATCGCTCATTTAGTGCATGAAAGTCACAACTCAAAATTGGAAATTCCGCCTATGGCGATTTGTGTAGCCTATAGAAAATTAACCTGACAATCGAATGGGATAAAATCAATTTCTAAGTTTGAGAATTCTAGTTGCCTACCCCATAGATCCAAAATATCCAACAATAATAATTACGTTTCGAAGTGCAGGACATTTTTGTGTGGGCACCTAGAAATTTTAAATTGCGACGTTCTTCCACTAAATGCACGATATTTTTTCTCTAACATATGGCTAGGTTCTTTCTTTTAAGGCTATTTTTCCACCACCTTCAGGTTTTAGGCAAAACGTCTTTAGAATCGTTGGAAATATACTGTCTAATATGCAGGTATATTTCGATAAAATCACTTCCAAGTTCCACCTATCTTCCATTTTCTTCATGATATTGATAAAACCTAGTCGATGGAATGTGAAAATTGACGTTATTCGCTGTCTTTATAGTGAGAAATGCGAAAAACTTCATGAATTGGTAAAATTAGGAGGAAGTAATTTGAGAGCAATTTTATCGAAATCGCTTTCATCACATAACAGATAATGACGAATTGCCTTTGTTGTTTAGAATGAATATGTCGCTCACTTACTTCAAGACTGTTATAATTCAAATTTAAAAAATTTTGAGGTTGTCTTACAGAAATGCGAATTTTGTAAATATCCATTAATTAATCTCAACGAATAGTAGTTTATAAGTAATAAGCCGTCTTTATAGTGAGAAATGCGAAAAACTTCATGAATTGGTAAAATTAGGAGGAAGTAATTTGAGAGCAATTTTATCGAAATCGCTTTCATCACATAACAGATAATGACGAATTGCCTTTGTTGTTTAGAATGAATATGTCGCTCACTTACTTCAAGACTGTTATAACTCAAATTTAAAAAAATTTTGAGGTTGTCTTACAGAAATGCGAATTTTGTAAATATCCATTAATTAATCTCAACGAAATTTAGTTTATAAGTGAACAATCATATTTTGAATTATTTCACCTTTTTTAAACTTCCTATGTATTTTATCTTATTTATCTTTTTATACGGACTTAAAGTTACAGCCTGTTTCTGTAACTTAACTTTTGCTTTCGTTCGCTTGCCAGACGATAAACAGCTGATTTGGGTTTCACTAACTACCATCACAATGGCAAGTCGCACGATAATGAACTCGTACGAAAACGTAATCATTTCAGTGTAAATTTTGGTTTCTCTATCTCTCTTTGCTGTCATCTGGGCGAACACAAATGTCAGATCGAGTCACTTTATTTTATTTGTCGACTGATAGGAACAATGACAAAAAAGTAATTAAACGTAGAAAATAAGTAGATATAAATATAATTATGGTAAAAACAATTAAATAATAATAAAACTGTATACATATGTTTACATTTTTAAGCATAAAGAAGTCAACATTGGCAGCTCGCTAAGATGGAAAAATTCATCAGTGCACAATGAGAGAGACGTGAGAGAGAGAGAGAAAGAAATGAGAGTGTTGGATCAGCTCAGCTGAACCACCCAGGGTTGATTTTTGGACACAAATGGTGTAAAGGATACAGAGGTGTATTTTCTAAGGTCGACCATACAAAAATGTGTGCTTTTTTAGACCGGAAGTTGTGAAGTTATTGACCTGGCAATTACATTATTTGCCAATTGGTAAATTTCTAACGTCATTGACGTAAAGCCAGGCGAACGAACGAACGAACCTTAGAGAAACCAAATTCCAGACGAAAGTGAGTGATTGGTTTTCGTTCGCAGAGGCTTTCGTTAGAAATACAGAAACAGGCCGTTACACATCTCGACAATTTTCAATTTTGAGTTACGAGTCTTGAAGTAGGTGAGCGATGTGTGTATGTCATAAATACAATCTTATTGCTTCGATAGCTTTTGTAGAGTTATTCTAACAGTCTCTTGTATGAGATGTTGATTACGTCGTTGTCGAGGTTTATGCTTTAATAACGCTTATGATTGCTTACCCCGAGCAATAAATAACTTGATAGTAGCATAATACGCAGTATTACATAATAATACATATATGTCGGCTATCACGGCGTATTATAATTTACACATCTACGAAACGTGAATACTGTGTGAGTAATATTTTCTTTACATGAAATTGTTATGATCCACCAAAAAAACTTTCACTTACACTTTTTTTCTATAACTATTATAGATTTGTTCCTTTACTTTTTTAATAGTAAAACTAGCAAATGAGAAATAATTCAAAATTCTCTCTGAGTAAACATATTTTGAAAAAGTACGGGAACGGAAATCTAGTAAAAATAGCAAGCACAGAAAAATTTCTTCTATTTGAAGTTTTTGTTATATTACTTTCAATGTATTTTGAAAGCTACTACTTTTACTCGGAAAAATTTGTCGAGTAAAAACTAGTAAAAAAGTAGTAAAAGAGAAAGGCATTTTGAAAATTCTCTCTTAAATTTGTATACTATTTTTACTAGTTTTTCGAGTAAAGGAACGCTTTTTGGAGTAAAACTGGTAAACATGGTAAAACTAGTAACTTGTAGTAGGTAAAGGAACAAAGCTTATGTGTTATCGTTTGTTCTGTATGCCTGACAATGAATGCTGCCCTAAGATCCCCAAGATATAATATTAATGTAGATAAATAAATAAATATTCTATATTACAGTAGCAATAGTGAAAGATTTAACACATTTTCTATGCCTCTAAATTTTGTTCCAAATTTCACTTGAAGTCGAAGAGGAATCTCTCGTTTTATCTCTTTACTTTAATTCCGTCCCGGTGTTCGATTTAATTAAGTAATATTTCTGTACTATTAATACAACTTACTCAAAAGAACTTCCAGCCACTGGTTAAATGTTCTTCTTAATGGCATAAGTGCAGCCATCCAAACGATTCAGGCACTGTCCTGTAATGCCAGTCTCTTGAAAGCCTGGTGCATTTCCGTTGTGTGTTCTTTATCGTTTTTTATATCATCGTCGCCGTTATGAAACAATTGCAGTGAATTGAGATTCTCACGACCGAATTGGGAGCGGCAAAGTTTCTTATAGTAAGCCATAAGACCTGCAAAAAAATGCCACAAATTAACTGAATCACTTTATTCTTGTTATATCCGCTGCTGCAGCGGCAGACAGGCGGTTTATACACTTTCCCGATGACTTTTCCAAAATGGTTTTTGGTGTTGCTGGCATATAGAAAATCTGAGAGCACGCACCTTACGATATGGTGGCGAAATTGACATCGTTGTTGGTGTCCTATCACCGACAATTTTTCACTGGGTGCTGTGCTTCGTTTTCATAGTAGACTAGTACTGTATTTTGTTCATCGTCGTCGTCACGACTGGGCGCAGCAAATCACAACTTTTTGGCAAAATCGTTGTACAGGCGGGAGGCGATGAAGATGGTGGACACATTTCGATCTCCAGTTGCTCAATTGAAGTTCCTCCACTACTGCTTTGTTGTCGCGAACCAAATACCATTTTTGCTGGAAAAATGGCTTGCTGTGGTTGTGACTGCTGTTGTGTCGTGCCACTTGTCGTTTATTCTAAGGGTTTTTTGTAAATACTTAGAATATCACATGAAAAAAGTATAAGTAATATTTACCTACATCAAACTGTTGAATCTCTCGCGGCCAAAAAAAATAATAGTAACAAAGTTACAAAACGACGAAAAACTGGTGTGCGAGTCGGGCGACGACGATTTTTTTCTTCTATACGAAACGTATACATTGTCGATGACGGCGGTGACTGTGTGCAATCGCTCAATTTATAGCGGCGCAAAATGTCAATTTCTCACGTTGAAATAAACACAGTACCACAAATGAAAAATGTTCACTCATTTTTTCACAACTTTGGTTTTTGTATGGGATTTCACCGTGAAACGGGAACATAGTACCGTGCTTTAGCAGAAAAAATGGTTGCTAAAAATTAGCAGACGTTGTTTGTTATTAACAGCAAACAATTTTTTTTGGGTGTAGCTTTCAATAATATAGTTAGATATGTGTTTGGAATTTGAGGTCGTGATCATATTTCACAATTTGCCAAAAAATTATAAGAGGTATCATTTGAGAATTTGCTGAAAATAAAGACACTTTTAAGTCTACATAAGATCGTATACACGGGAACCCCAGTATATCTATTTGAATTCATTCGTTTTTCCAGAGGAAACAGATTAATATAATTGAGGCATAATAGGCAATTATCGGATTATTTTTCTTCATTAACGCAATACGTCTTTGGAACAATCTTCCCTTAAATGTCCAAACAATCACCAACGACAGGCAATTTAAAATGGCGTTATTTAGTCATTTTAGAGCATGAATAAATTTTCTATTTGTTTGTTTATTAAATTAAATTTTAAATTTTATTGTATTTTAGTTTTGAAATTAACTTATGTATTCCTCAATTTAAAATTTGTTAAACATTATTATTATTATTTTTTTTTTTTTTATTTTACATAATAAGTTATTTATAAATCAAAATGTATAACAAAACATAAACCCATATGCTTTATATAAGAATATTTTCTTTTGCATAGGAAGATAAATAAATTCAAATTCAAATTCATTCTCATGTTGTGTCAAATTCAGCAATACATGGGGGACTTAACGAGAATATTTTCACCAGTTAAGTGCTTTAACCGGGGAAAAATTTGAATTATCAAAAAATAAATAGAAATATTCGAAAAAAGGCTAACAAAAATGTCAGTCGGGAAACCCGACTATGTATACCTCTTTCTCTGTGAGTAGTGTAATTTAGAATATGGTACTTTGTGGGAATCAGCAAGGTCAATAGGCATTGGAAAGATGCCTAAAATATGGAATATGCAAATGTTTAGACGATTCATGGCGCAATTGTTTTCGAATTAATCTGTCAATTTGTGTGGGTGTACCAGAAGAGGATGGACAAATGCGATTGTTTTGCACTGAAAAGTGTGTTCTTCTAAGACATTGCGCTATACCAAATTTTAAGTATTTGCATGTACTGATATTCAAGTTACGAGCTGTTAAATGTTGATGTGATTTGGTCATATTTTGTGGAAAATACCAAAAGGTCGTGGAATTAACGCTTATTTTCGCTGGACTAAAAATATTACACGGAACACACTTTCAAGTATTTGTATGTACTGGTATTAAAGCTGTGAACTCTTGGTAAACATGATCACTTTGGAATCATCTCAAGGAGAAAGCGACAGAGAAGCTATAACAATGTGTGGACTTACAGAAGATTCGGATAGTTAGTATTGGAAATATTAGATAATCAGTATTTCACTAAATTGTAACGGACGATAAGTTCTAGACTCCTTCTAGAAAAATAGCGCACGTCTTTGAACTGAGATAAATAAATTGTAGTATTACCCACATATCAAATTTGAAGTCAAACGGTTACTCTTTTCGAAAGTTAAATTACGCATCAGCCAGACAGACGGACGGAAGTAGGGCACTGTTCAAATGAATTAAAATGTCCTAAAAAGTATTTTCGTCTATACCTAGGTAATTCCTACCAAATACTCGTATCCTCCTCCACTAAAATTCATCTCCAGAGAAATGCCCGAAATGGCCCTGTCACTTCTGGCACCTTCCACACAATGGAGTCAAATCATATTGCAACTAAATAACTCATAGATCGATTGCAATTGCATGTTTTCTCAAAAGAAATTTAACACAACTATTCTGCAGGATTTTCAAAAATAAAAACAAAAAAATGTCAAATTATTTTCGGTGTCATTCACAATAGTAACTAACATAAATTTTTCTAACGGAACCTAACTGAAAACGAAATTTTTAACGGGCCGTTTAAAATGTTGGTTAGACTAACCGTCTGTTAGCTAATTTTTTCAATAAAAATAACTAACGGAGCTACCTGAAAACGGACGTTAATATTTTTCTTCGTGCACTGTTCCAAAATAAAAAATAATAAAATGCTGCTTGTCATCTGTTTGTGTTTGTTTTCTTTTGTTGTTGTTTCGTTTTCTTCCGTTGTGTTGTAAGCGCACTGTCAAATTCGGATTTATTTAATTATCCGGCGTATCCGAGTGCGTATTTGGGTAGTTGTAGTACATTTTCATACATTTAATTAAGATACACCCTTAAATACCAGTGAATGCGTCCGACGCCTATCAAACTGTATTAAAGCTACCCCCCAAATACGTATTTGGGTAGCTGAAGTACATGTAAATACCTTTTAAATACGAGTTTGACCGACGCCGGACGCATTCACTGGAATTTAAGAGGTACCCTGACAACCAAAAGCTGTCAAAGTGGCTTCAAATTAATAAAATTTTAATCAGCTGTTCGCTTGAGACTACCTTTAAAATTATTGTACCATGGTTCTATATTTACATCAATCGAAGAACAACAATCAGAATTTGATAGCGAATTTAATAACTTATATTTTATTTATATAAAAACTAAAATCCAAGACAGAAAATCATCGCCGGGGCATTAATACTTATAATCACTTTGATTATTCGTGCAGATATATAACAAGTCTCGGTAAGCATAACAAGTCGTGCGTGAAATAAACTCTCAATATAGACGACGAGATGTTGGATGGATGGTACTGCCGCACGTTGGCCAATGAACAGGCCCAGACTGATAACAATGAACAAAACATAGATGTTCATGATGACACGGATTCCTCAGATAGTCAGGAAAATGATGAAAGTCGCCAGGATGGCCAGGCCAGCAATATGGACTATAAAACCCAATATCGATACTTAAAGAGAAAGTTGAAATTTTTGATATATGTATGTATTACATTAGTAAAATTATATGTATAATTAATATTTATGTGCTGTTACAGGAAAACGAATTTTTCCAAGATGCTCTGCGCTCTAATCAACGTAGACTTCTAAAAGTTTCGCGAGATAGGGCTTTCCTTTTGGATCGCTTACTACAATACGAAAAACCTGAGAACACATCTGAGAGTGAAGAGACTGAGGAGTCATCCGATGATGATGCCACTAAGGAGATGAAAAGGTGAAACTGTACTCAAAACCAAATTTGAAATTGTTAAGACTATTTTCAATGATTACAATTGTTTAACTGTGGCATTCACGCGGTCTGCAGCAGCAGATTTTATTTGTATATAATGTTCCTACATTATCCCTTTGTGTACATTTTTCTCGAACAAAATTATTCATATTTAAAATCTCCGCGAAATATTCGCCCTTATTCCAGTTGGCGTCGTCACATCATTTTCGTCATATCTATGAAGCTTTGTCATCTTTACGCCTTTTATAACTTAAAAATATTTAAAGTCGTCAATCTAAACCAGTATCGACCAAGAATCGACGACGACGACGCCAACTGGAATAATGGCGATTTTTCTAAAACGTATTCATACCAAATATTTTTTATTTGTAGGCGTAAGTCGGAACAAGGCGCAGCATCGGCGACAGGGGCCCCTAGAGGCCGGAAGAAGAAAGTTATGCCAGCCATCACTTCCGACATATCAGAGACAAAATCAAATCAGACGCTTTCTAATCTGGTCACAAACGAACATAATCATTCCCATGCAGAAGTTGAAATACAACTGTCAAAGCGACCAGTGATAGAGTTAGTGCCAGAACGTACAGTACCACACGAAATGTTTAGTAACGAGCATGAGCCTTCTCCGGATAGTGAACCCACTGACCATTTAGTAGAATGTTCCTCACCTACTCACGTTGCAGCAGAGGAATGTGTACCAATGGAATACAGCAATTGAAATAAAGCACATGTATATTTCTTTAAAATATCTTAATTTGATTTTATGATGTCGTATTATATTTAGCTTAGATGACAAAAGAGATACTAACTAATAATAATTTATGACTTAAATGTACCGACTGCTAATAAGAGGTTTCGTCTTGTAAAATGTAGTGTCGTAAATGGTGTTGATTTTGTTGGAAATGCTCTTAATAGGTAGCGATCTCCATCATCGATATCAGGATTGTGAGAAGTATTTGAATTTTGGCTGATATAATCTTCACTTAGTTTAGAGAAGTCCCACAGGGTAATGTAACTGTCCAAACCTCCAATTGCTAGTACAGTTCCATCTCGACTGAAACACATTGTATGTATCGATCCCGTGTGCCTAACAAGAGATGTCACAAGTTGGCCGTGCGAAAGATCCCAAACCAAGACGTTGTGATCTGATGATCCCGAGGCCAAATAGCGGCCACAAGTGGAGAATGCTAATGCGTATATAGAACCCTTATGACCAGTCATAAGGCGAACCAATTGTCCGGTCAGGACGTCCCAAAGGCGTACTGTACGATCGCTAGATCCACTAGCTATGTAATTAGAGTTTGGATGGAATTGTACGCAATCAACATCAGACAGATGACCAGTGAAAATTCGAAGAGGCTGATTAGAGTCAGTGGCCCAAAGCCGTACTGTTTTATCATACGAACATGAAGCAAAATAATATCCATGGGGCGAAAATCTCACATCCCACACGGGAAACAGGTGACCTTTAAAAACTACAATGCAAGTCCAGGTATGCAATGACCATAGCCGTATTGTTGAGTCCTCTGAACACGATAATAACATATTTTTTTCAGGGGCAAATGCACAACGATATACTGGCCCGCTATGTCCATAAAATGTTCTTGCCGATTCTCCTGTGCGATCATCCATCATTCGAACCAATACATCTTCAGCGTCCTTATCAATGTCTTTCAGTTGTTCCGCCGACTTCATTTCTCTCAATTTTGATGGTGTCAATGACCACACCTTTATGCTGGAGTCAGTGAAACCAACAGCCATCATGTAAGAATCTTCCGATATCTCAGCGCAAGTAACACTGTTATGAGAATTAAGAATTGTATACAAACAAATCGATGGTAAGGAGTCTTTATTTAACGGAACCCTCTTTGATGCCTCCCGGAGGGCTTTGAGTTTTTCCAATTTGTCCGCATCCTTTAGTTCCGGTAATGGTATACGATCCATTGAGGGCGCATTGGGATCCGACTTTGATTTTTTTGAAAACAGTGGATCTTTTTTAGGCTTCTTCTTTTTGGGTTTATCTGGTGCATCGGGGTCATTGTCGTCTTCCTCTTCTACAGCGGCAGGAGCCGGAGTAGTCAGAGACTGAAAATCCACTTCTTTCAGCAGTCCGTAGTAGACACGTACTTTATTATCTTGCCTTCGAGCTTCTCCTATTAACGACCCACTCGTGGCGTCACATTGCGCCTTACTTCTAGCCGTCCCTTCATATGTATCGAAAGTAAGGTACTTCAAAACAATATCTGCTATTAGTTCCTGTTTTCTATCCTGTATATGCCTTTTGAACAGAGAGTGGGCATCCCTAGACATTCGTATAATGAATTTATCGGTATCCATAGAAGTGACCCAATCATTATTCTCCAATTCACTCTTCTTTGTTATAAGAAGTAAGTTTTGCAGGTCTTCCCTGTAATAATAGTCCAAATCGGATCCATACTTCTCCACAAAAGCACGAGCTGATTTAGCATAGCCTCCGGATACAAGCTTAAAGTAGATTTGAACCAGTATTGGATATAGTACCATAAACAACTCATGTTTGTAAATGTCCAACGATTCGTCTACAAAATTACGCAAATCCCCAAAAGCGGCGTCGTACAATTCTGGGTCACTGCCTGGTCCATCTTTAGTTTCTCCAGCTGTTTCCGTATTTTCCCCCAATGCCGAAGTTAATATGGTGGTAATTTCCTTGTCGTCGACTTCTTCCAGCTCATCTTGCTTAATATTTGCCTCCTGGCATAGTAACTCTTCGGTTTGTTTGAGATTGTATTTCTTGATTAGCTTCAATAACACCAGCAAATCGCGCTTGTCAGCGGCAGACTTATTTGATTCGCCCGCAACAACCACCGAAGAATCTATAGCACTCATATTTTTAAAACTCCTCCCACTTGCAAAATTAGTAAAAACCTAAATCAAACAAATTTAATTTATCAATACAATCTGTTTCCTTGACAGTCTACACACAAAATTATTTGACATCTGTCTGTGGAGCGTGTCAACTTTCTTGTTGAATTAGTCTGGGTTAGGCAAACGAAACCGTAACTTAACTTTAGCGCAACCGTAACGTTGCCCGTTGGAGGAATTACCTAAGGGTGTCTCTTAAATACCAGTGAATGCGTCAGTGTTTGTCAAAAAAACGCATGATGGATAATTTTTAACGCGCGCTGTACCGAAATCCCCATTTCAGAAAAATTTTGTTTTTCTACATTTGGAGTGGATATTCAGAGCAATATCGATATTATGGATGATTTATATGTTTTGAAAATATTCTGGATAAACCACAAAGAAGAAGGAATAGAAATATATTCCAAAACCAGGAGGCATTCGAATTTTAAACATTTTCAGACAGCAATTCATTTTTCTTCGCCTTCTCAACTTTCTAACTAAGTTTTCTTAAGGAAAGATTGTAGAAGCTGCACTGCAGCAATTTGATAGTTTGCATTCAAGCAGTATTATTGTGTATACACCCCAATGACACAACGTTTTTTAACTACAAATTTTCCATAGCATTGTAGTTATATGTTTTAATTTGTTTGTTATGCAAGATGCTGTTTTCCATTAGAGAAGAACGGAAACATTGCTAATATATCGTGGAGTATCTAAAGATGTTGGTTTTGTCCACCGAAGTCAAATTATGTTTCTTAAACTCTTTATTGGTTGTGCAAAATGTAAAGACTTGTAATTCTCCTCCTGACTTTGTAAACGCTAAACAAATCTATAAAGAATTGAAGAAATGAATGTGGAGGGCATGTGGTTCCAACAAGACGGCGCCACATGTCATACAGCCAGAGAAACAATTCAATTGCTGCATCAGTAATTAAAAAATTGCGCTCTTCTTGGGACACCCTTTATATTTAGAACAATTGTGTGCAAAAGCCTGGAGAAACATTATGGACAGCTAACGCTACCAAAGCAGTATAACAATGGAATTGGACAGTGCCTGTGATCTCGATTTGGAAATGCTTGCAAAGACCATATATAGTTAGTTCTTGCTGGCCATAGAAGTTGGAAGAAGATATTCCGTTTATGAATGGAAGTATAATTTATATATGTCAACAAATCTAATGTAAATCCTTAAATATAATAATAATAAAACATATTTTTTCGGTTCATCAAAACATCATTTTATTTGTTTATATTCGTACAACATTAGGAAATTATTTTGTTATTTATAACATTGTACTACCCTCGCTTCTGATGCCTCACGAACATAGCCACCGCAACAACACAAAATAAATAATTTATGTATAACATTAGCACAATGATCTCCAATATTTCGTTTATTCAATATACATAATTATTTTCTGTTCCAAAGCTTTGCATTAGTTTTCTTTCAGATAATTTAATATCGTATTCTTTATTAGGAAATGTTATCGCTAAGATTGCCAACAATTGAATTTCTCGCGGACAAACATGAATATAAATTGTAAGCGCAATGAATAAACGGACACATTTATCTTAAACAAAGTCTTTATTAGAACTGGGGTAGAGTATCGAAATGTAATATAATGTAAAGAATAATGAAACAAACGAAAAGCATAATTCGTATTATGTACAGTTACATGAGTAATTGAGTAGTTATTACAACTTCTATTGAATTTGAGTTGAAGATTAGTATAGGTAGTAACAGAAGAATAATAAGAATAGGGGTACTACCTAACATTGTCCATCTCAACGAAAATTCATATAAAAACAAAAATATCAAAATTTATTTACAAAAACAAAATTGCAATAAATTACATATGTGGTGATGTGTAACTCTAGGTAAACATTTTGTTAATAAATCAGCAACATTTTCATTTGTTGATACATATGTAATACTATTTTCATTTAATTTAATTTTTTCTTTAATATAATGAAATCTAATATCAATGTGTTTGCTTCGCTTCAAGGTCATCTGGTTATTGGCAAGAAATTGGGCTCCAATATTGTCGCATCGCACTTCGGTAGGCTTCTGAATAAGATAACCAAAACCCATCTCGTTCAACAAGCTTCTGTGGAATGTGATTTCTTTGGCTCCTTGACATAATGCGATGTACTCTGCCTCCATAGAACTTAGGGCCACGACATGGTGCTTCTTAGATTCCCAACTTATAGGTCCACCTGCGAAAAAAACAAAAATACCACTAAAAAATGTACGATCAAGTGGATTCGATCCCCAATCAGCACCGGTGAAACTCAGTAAGTCTTCTTCGGTATTGTACGATATAACAAGCTTCGAATGATTATTCAAATATCGCAATACATGTTTCCTTATGAGGAAACTGCTACTGTAGATAGCAGTTCTACAGTTTTTGATATGAATCAGTTCTGATGGCTTCAGATTGAGGGTGATTGTGGCTAAGGCTTTTTCATAGATGGTTTTATAACGTGTTTTGTCTTCCGCAGATGCCGTTAATGGACAAACATTTCCACATGCAAACCAGTAATCCAATGTTATAAGGAGCATAATAGAGGACGGAATAGACAAGGCAGCTATATTTACAGACAGGTATATAAGTTTGAGTTAAACCATTTGAGTTTTATTAGCTCTTTAGCTGCTAAAAATTGGGACCTTTGTTGGGGAGGCAGTACTCCCGCTAAGGCATAAACAACATGTATTGGCGTAGTTCTTGTCAGGCCAAGGTTTCTTCTCAAAATTTGATTTTGAAAACTGGTAATTTTTTTATTGAGGTATGTGGGGGTGTGAGCCATTGACGATATCGAATATTCCGTTTTGGAAAAGATTATAGATTTTGAATTATTGCTTGCTACCGCAGGGTGTAGGCCATATTTAAGAGTTGTTAGCATTTTTATAGAATTTAAGGATTTACGACATGATGAGGTTATATCCTCGTAGTGTTCCTTTAGTGACAAACTATTTTTAATAGTTCTGCCAAGAAATTTTATTGACTTAACAGGTTTAATCAAATTTCCATGTAGCGAGATGAGTGGTATTTTTCTAGCTCCTTTGGCTACGTACATTACCGCAGTTTTTTCAATGTTGACGTGAAGATTCAAATTCGAAAGCTGTGAAGCGAATTGAATAACTTTATTTTGAAGTATTTTGGTTGCCGTGTCAAAATCTTTATCGTGGCTTAGGATTATAAAGTCGTCTGCAAATTGGAAGATATGCGTTTTCTCATCTTCAATTCCGTGAAGACCAAGCGTATAAATATTGAAAATTGTTGGACTAAGACAACTTCCCTGTGGTATACCATTGTATATCTCAATACTTTCATTATCCATAACTAGTATTCTCTTACTCAAAAAGGCGATGATCCAAGAAGTCATTTGTGTAGGAAAATTCAGTGCCTGAAGTACATTTTGGAGACTATTTATATCTACGCATTCATAAGCTCTACTGATGTCTAGAGTGACCAATATAACTTTTTCATCTTTTTCCTTGTGTGTTGTAATAGTGTGAAGTATGTCATTTATACAAAGAGAGGCTGACATATGTTTCCTGTACGCATATGTTCTTTGGGGGAGAATATCATTTTCATTTATGAATGCATTTAAACGTACTTTTACCATAAGGTTGAGAATTTTAACTAGGACTGATATCAATGCAATTGGTCTATAGTTGGTAAATATCTCGAGATCCTTACCTCTTTTTGGGATAGGTACAATTTTTATTTTTCTCCACTCATCATTTAACCTGCAGTGATTCCATGCTTCGTTTAATGCTGTCAGAAGATTATTTTTTACATTTGGTGATAAATTATTAACCATTTCGTAAGTTATACCATCTACGCCTGCCGCAGATGGAGATTTCTTTTCCTTTAGGACAGCTAGGAATTCATTGATTGAGAAATCGGTTGATTTCTCAATCAATTGGGGTTAAAGTCAATGGGACTTTAACCCCAATTAACACAAAACAAAATAATCGAGCGTTAGAGCTAACGAAAGTTAAATTGTATGGAATTTGACAGCTATAACTGGTAGTTAGCTCTTAAACCTAGTTTATTTATTTATTGTTAATGGCCCTGAAACGAAATTAATAACGTTATGTGATATCACACATTCACACATTGCTTTATTTATTTACAATGTTAAATACAATTTACATTACTTTTAATTTGCGTGAATTTTGTTTGATTGTACACTATTTTTTAAAACGCTCCCAAGAACAAAATGTAAACAAACAATAAAACGTCATCCATGAGTTTGACAGTTCATTGAGCTCTGAAAAAATGGCGAGAAAATCAGCTGTTCGCTACCTTGTTCAATATACCTTGATTTCAACGCGAAAAAGTAACATTTTGCGCCACCACAAATTTAACGCCGTTACAAATTTAACGCCGCCACCGTCCCACTCCCATTTGTTTATATTTATTTTTGTCCGCAAGAAACTCAACTGTTGTAAATATTAGAAATAAAATGTCCTAATAAAGAATAATAAATTAAATTATCTTCCGAAATAAAAAAAGAATGCAAAGATATGAAGGGCAAAATAATTATGTTTATGGAATAGTGGAGGCTCAGAAAGTACAATTTGTGAAGTCTGTTTGTACAATTAGAAATTTTGATTTCGCATCCTGACATACATATCGATGCCTCCATTCTAAACTATGCTAAGTGCAAAAAGGTAGTTTTTCATGACAGTCGATTAAAGTTTGATGCATTTTTTTTGTGTAATTCCTTTAAAATGCAAATCGAATGGCCTTTACTGTTTTGTGAATAACTTTTGTTTTAACTGAAAGTAATTTGGAAATTCAAAATGGAATTTCCCTAAAAACATTCTAAGTCGATTTAGCATGTTTTAGAATGGAAGTATCGATGTGCCTCAAGAAAAAAGCGTTCCATTTTTCAACTCGAAATAACATTTTGCGAAATTTTTCAAACTAACCATATACATTGGATGTCATATAACAAAAACTTGAAGTAGAACAGATTCTAAAATTTCTGCAAATTTCAATGTCCCTGTGACAAATACATTATCATATTGTGTCAAAATCAACTATCACACATATTGCTATTTCTTCGGCACTACTCGACTATGTGACACTTTCTCCGCAAACATTTTTGTGTATTTTTGGCGATGATTACGCGATCTTTCCCGGCGAATGAGAATCTTAGGCCTTACACATAAGCGATGAATACGCGATTGTGCATAATTTACTCGACATTTTTGTGAAAATAATTAAGTTCTGACAAATTTCTATGACACGAATCGCGTACCATCGCCTACGCTTTACACATATGCGATGGTGGCCTTCGGTAGCTTAGTGGTTAGTGCGTTAGACTTGGATCCCGAAGGTGCTGGGTTCAACTACCAGCCATGGCACCGGAAAAATTTAACATCAACATTTCATGTTTTCATCATAATTCGAGTTTCTGCAGCTAAAATTAACTCACCGGTCGCACTACCACTACAACAACATAACATCATGACGACTATTAACAGAAATGCAGCGCTTCTAGTGGAGAATAGAAACGGCAACACTCAAATAACATCCATTCCCCGACATTAACAGACGAATGTTAATTTACAACCGGACAACATAGAGTGGATGAAAACAACATAAGGTTCCCGCGATAATCGGATATATGCCGGAACGAAGTCTGTATTAAAAATAGACTTAATGATTATCAACTCAGCGCCTCCAAGCTGCTACAACAACAACAACATATGCGATGAATACGTGATCGCACGCATGTAACGAGACATTTATCTGGGACCAAATCACGGCATTCGTTGTTTGTTTTTTATTATCGTTAAAATAGTATAAACTTATCGTCGGCCTAATGCTATTTTGGTATATACGCCATTTTTGTGTGTTTTAGAGTTAGGAATTGATAATATGGGTTTGAAACATTCTCCTTCAGAATCTGCAATAATTTTTTTCCTATCTCGTCTAGTTTTCGAGATATTGGTAAAAATAATGCATGGGAATCATACAAACACTGTTGAGAACCCTATGGAATCAAAAGTGTGTAACTCTTCAGTCACGTTTCTACTCAAGCAATAAATTGCGTTGTTCTCCGATCATACAAAATGGCGTATGGAACAAAATAGCATTAAGCCGACGTTATGTCGGATTTTAGTAAATTTTTTAATAAACTCTTATAAAACTGATCTGGATAGTTTTTATTTAGTTCCAATATTAACTTTTTCTTATTAACAAAAATTATATTGGCTTCTCGATCGAGAAGTTCTCGATATCGAATGCAGTGATTTGGCCCCTGATTCGCCGCAGGCACACAGGCGAACGTTTTCGCGAATCGCTGACAGTTCGCGGGCGATTCATCGAAACGATTGCACACAACTTGCGGGCAATTGGCCCGCGAATCGCCGGTGGTAGTAAAATGTTTGCATCGTTATGTTAAAATTAAAATTTTGTAAGTATCGGCAAATTAGTTAGGTAATAAATCATTTTATTCCATATACATATAATCAATTTGTTTTATTTCCCCAATAATTTTTCACTTTCTCTAATCCACTGACTGGCTCTTGCTTGCAAACCAGGCATTGTTTGAAATTCTGAAGAACCATTTCCACCTGTACGCACGAAGCCATTTTTTGTTTTATTCAAAATACCAACGTCTTCCATTTCTTTTCCGTTTACTGCTACGTTCAGGCGAAAATTCGATATATTTAAGTGATCCAGCAGATCTTCCATTCTGGACTCGTCTATCTTGTATTTTAAAAATGTTGCGATTTTTTTAATCGATCTCCGAAGATCCATCGACATTTCTTCGTAATGCAAATATAAAACGTTATCTCGATTCTTGCAATCCATAGCCTCACGAATATGACTGTAATACGGCATCCATGGATCTAATAGAAAAAAATCAAGTTAATACCTTATGGGATATTAAAATTTTAAGATTAATAGCAAGATTGTTATTCCTCCTGTGGCAGCGATGATTTTTTGCACACATAAGGCGGTTACTAATATCCAGACTTCATACAGATTCGCTCAAAAAGCTGCCACATTTAATAGCTCTCCATACAAATTTTACAGTAAAATATATATTCGAGAGAAAGTGAATTGAAATCACGGTCTTATACTGCTTCCACTATTAGATAATTACTAAGATACACTTGTCCGTATTTAATTTTAATGGATACCAAGGTTATCATTGCCAACTGATGAAATAAACGAATAGATTCCGTTGTAGACATGGTACATACTAGTATTACACTACTTTTCCACTAATCTGATCTACTTCAAAATCTAGTAGATTGAAATGAAATCCCGAAAATCCCTTTTATTCATTGAAATAAAATGCCGAACAAATCTGTCATAGTCACCTGATGAAAATAGTCGAAATAGCGGATTAAAATTAGTGGAAATAGTCTTAGTCCGCTTAAAAATCTCTTCAAATGTAACAAAGAGAAATGTTTCTCTGGATTTTCATACTTATAAACGTAACTTTTAAAACATCGTTTATAGTGAACATTTCATAGAACAAACAATTGTAATTTTGAAAACTCATCAAAATTATTAAAAGTACAGATGTTGTCGTTTATTACAATAATGATTAGACGGCGTTTAATCGAAAGAGGTCATTGACTCAATCCAGAATTTAAATTTACCTTGAAAATCAAACAGCATATAAAACATCTTTAAATCTAAGAAATATGCTCGAATTGTTTCTTGACTGAAAAACTGACCAAACATGTTTATAGTTAAACATTACGAAGGTGCTGCTATTAACGAATATGCAGCGTTTCTAGAAAGAAAAAGCCACATTTTTAAACTAAAATTTTGAAATTTATTTTTCTTATTGAAAATGGGCAAATGTTCATGTTGGGAATGGGTCCAGATTTTACGAAATTTACTGTTCTTTATTGAACCGCCAGGTTCACTTAGCGAGAAATTGTTTGCGAGATTAATTAAATTGTGAGGCGGGACTCAAGTGGAGAGTGTTTACTTTATATAGAGGAATATAAAGTAAACATTTTTTTATATTCGGGTCGTATCTACAGGACTATTTATATTATTTATTATAAATTTGTTTATAAAGAACGATTAAGCGATTGATTCAGCGGATATTTCCTAGTGCTATATAATGCAACGTTTTTTTAATGGTATGGCAAAATACAATCATTTGAAAGCGAAGCTTTTTCTATGAATCTTCAGGAAAGTTTAGCTAACCATACTTGTGGTTTGAAACTAGGCTCTTTGATGAATTGCTTCTTCCGAACGAATAAGAAGTATTAATCGCTTATGTTATTTATGGCGAATTCTTTTCTGCAAAAAAGTGCAACACTTGCATTGCCCTTTTTCCGAAAACTGCACTATTATATAGCTTTTTTGAAATTTTAGTTGTGCTAAATTCGAGTAACTTAATTACCAAATTTCAAAAAAGTATCACAAAAGTGCCGTTTACGGAAAAAGGGCAATGAAAATGTTGCACTTTTTTGCAGAAAAGAATTCGCCATTAAACTCAAAAATAATCACAACATGTAATAATAATCGTACCAACCTCCCTCGTCTCTTGTACAAGCGAAAGAGTTTGCTGCGAATTAATGGTATTTTGCCATACGGTTTTGAAAACCTAGACAAATTTCGTATGCATTCACGCATAGGATGAACTTACTTAAACCCTGTTGAAAGTAATTCCAATAACGTTCAAAATCTCCCACGTATCCTTGCGTGCGGTATAAACGGTTCAAATGATAATAGGAAACAGCAACATCCATTGGATTTCTTGCTACATAAATGATCTTAAATATTAAGGAAAACTCAGTAAAAACGCTGAGGGAAGTCGCCACAAAAGCTTACTTTGCACTTTTGTTCCATTACACTGGGGGGCAATAAAGACATCGGAAAATGTGTTTTTATAAAACGCTTTTTGCTTACAGGTATTGTAGACAACAGATTATACCCAGGAGTCGAAATCAACTCGACAAAATCTTGATGTTTTTTGTTGTGGGAATTCTCTTCAAGAATTTGGTTCTTTATCTCGGGATGTACAAATAAATGGAACCTGTACGTATACATTCGATGATAACAAATATTAAACTGTCTGTTAAGTTCCAACGTACTTACTCAAAGAAAGGAAATCGTTGTGTTAGCGGTATTTGTTTCGCTGTTTCAAAATCTAAATTATTTGCCACTAGCCATACCAGTTCCTGTGTCCATGTTGTTCCCGACCGAGGAAAAGTTACAATCCACACATCATCCGATCGGGCTTGGAAATTATAATAATTTTCTGCTTCGATTTTGTATTTGTAGGGAAAGAAATATTTTTCAGGTCCAACTTGCACAAATCCCGTTTTTTCGCCTACAAATCGCAGAATTAAAATCGGGGTAAAATGGACAACACTTTCGTATTTACCATGAAAATATTGCAATAGCTCTTTGTTCATCTCAGTGCTTAGTAAATTAATTTCATACGGAAACTTGCGATTTTGCACTGTTTTTGCCATTGTGGCTCGAATCAACTATTTTCCATTTCTAGAAAGAAATGTAGTTATATAAGTATGGTGGACACTAGGCCGGATTGAACAGAAAAGTGGTTTATATCAACCCATACACAAGTATTCTATCGTAACTCACCGATTTTTCAAATCTTATAAAATTTTCTTAAGTACTATTTGGCAGATTGGGATGACATGACTTCTGAAGTGTGCCAAATATTGTTGTCTTCCGCAAGAATCAGCCCAATCATGGATCCGCTTATAGATATTGAAATGAAGGCAATTTAGTATGACCAATTCAAAAAAAATATTTTGAGTTGTGACGTTCTTTTTCTAAATGAGCTATGAAAAATTAAAAAAAAATTATAAATTTGGAACAAAAAATTAAATTAGAACCAAATATACATGTAAATGTAAACTTGGCAAAAGTTACCCAAACTCATGCTCAAAATAAAAATTCTTTGGATGGTCTAAAATTGGACGCGTAATGGACAATCTAACTGTTCATCGGCCGGGCATATATACATGAAAGAAAAGTCGTCTCGTATTGGGACCCTCTGAACATTTTCAAATCAGCTACACTAATATGTTGTTCCTACATTGCCGGTATGGGACTTTTTGGGAGATTTTTCGTTGCCCCATTTTGGGGATATTAATAAAGCAAAACCTTTGTGCGAAAAACTGCAATTTCTTTCCCCCATATAGAGCGACACGGTTTAATATACATACGTTTGTATGCATGTACATATACATACATATGTACATACATATGTATGTTTATCATTTATGTATGAAAAAGTTATTGCAACCAGTTTTTTTGTAAACTTTCTTTTTTCTTATACCACGCTGCCACTCATGTTTAAGCTGTTCACGTTGGAACAAAAAAGATTTTGTTTGACACATGTGTATGTATGTACCTGTGTATATTTAAATTTTATGTTTATGGACATTTAATATAAGTATTAGTATACAAACTCTTAAAACTAGAAATACAAATGCAACAGCTTCGCTATATATTTCATGTTATAATAAATTGATGCACTGCTGCTCATATTCACATTTGCAGGTAATCCATGAGAAAAGGCTTATCATCGGGGCAATATGGTGTAAGGGGCACATCAAAAGGCAAAGGAAAGGGTGGAATGCCATCTCTCGCTGTTCCTAATGGAAACGTATCCTCGCCAATCTTAATATCAGGATAATTTATATGTTTATTAGCTACCACATCAGTTTACGAGTATCAATAGAGGTCACTTACCACAAATTTGGGTAGAAACAGTACACCTACTTCAAAATTGGCTATGCGAAGACAAGCTTGAATATTCGCATTCTTGTTGAAGGAGCCCCAGGCAGCTTTGGAGAGATTGGCCGATGTAAGCATAAACCAATAGATAGCTTTATCATCCAAATTAAATCTCGTATATGATTTTATGTGCGGCATTGCTTGTGAACGATGTCGAAGCTTAGAATTCCATTGGTACAAGTAGGACTTTAACCACGGTTGTTTGTCATTGGTGTTTTTACTGTACGGCAAACACCCACCCCCTAGCATTCCATCGTGGCTGGCGCAAACGTTAGAATAGCTGGGATAAATCATTTTAAAGGGTGGAAATTTGCGAACCCCTAAAGGGGTACAGTCCCGACGCAAGCTGTTTACGAAATCATTTTGTATCCATGCTTGCACGTTAGCGCCAAGACTTCCAATGCTAGAACTTTGGCAAACTACGGGAATGGACTCCTCGATGGGAGCACAATGTTTTTGTAAAATACTGCTCACACGAGCATGACCCCACTGGTGACCACGTGGACCTTCCCGGTGGCCTCCCGGTACAGAACCAACAAAGAATACACTGTTGAAATAGAGTTGTAATAAGAATATACACAATTTATTAGCGGAATTCAAATGGACCTAATAATAAATTGTTTATGTTTTTATAGTTATACAGGGGTTCTTCACAAAACACGCAAAGTGGCGTTATAAATAATGTACGGTTGGAACAAAAATATATTTATCATTGTGTTGACTACTAACTATCCTGAAAATCGCGTTTTTCTATCCATTAAACAAAAGTAGCATTTTGTGCAAAGAGTTTACAGCTTATATGTAAGTTTACTACCAGTACATACAAATACTTAAAATTGTGTGCAGTTCAATGCTTTTACAGTAGTAATGTGCGTTATTTCCACGCCCCTTTTGGTACCTCTCACACAATACTTAAGCTAAGTACACACGATTTGCAGATCTGACAATATTGCCTGAAAAATTGCGAAAAAATGCAACCCAGTGAATTTACAACCGTGTGAAAATACAATTTTTTTCTTTGAACGTTAGCAGAAAAGTCATTGCGAGATAATTCGGAGTTTTTTAGATGTGCGAAGTTTATGCGCCATTGTATAAAATATTTTTATTGGCAATCCTGCATATAAATATTTACAAAATATTTACAAATTGTAAATACATACATATATGAAATTGTGAGGTTTTCTTACAATCGTCTGAACTGTCAATTCTCATTTGCCTCTCATTTGTCATTGTCCGTACATTTGCAGCACTTTAACATGGTTGATAACGTTGTCCGATCTGGCAATCGTGTAAACTTAGCTTTACTCATAACTTTAATACCAGTGCACATAATTATTTACAATTCGGTTTAGTGTAATGTATTTACCCCCATTTTAACCATCTGAAATGAAATGAGAAAATAGGTAAGAATACTTATTTTTCATTTTATATAGATTTTGTATCTCCTGCAAAATTTTTAAAAGTGATGATTAAACCATTTGCTCGCACTTCTGATGACGATACTTAAATGTACATAACAAAAAAAACTGAACGTACAAAATTCGAGTTGAAACTTTTCAAACATGAAGAAACGTGCGTCGTACTTAACTAATGCTGACAATGTTAAATATCACAATATAGAGGTCAGGTATGGGTTAAAGACAGATTGTTTATATTCTTTAATTGTGGTACCAAACGATAGATAGCATTTCAATTTGTAAGATTTAATTTTTGTATAGAGACCTGTTTGCAATATTTTAGTTTTTCCCGTTAAAATGTCACGTGATTTCCCCATCAGGATGGGATGCATTCGAAGTATCACATTCAATATCCTGTCAAAGCCCGCTGTCCTCGTGCATTTTTTCAATATCAATAGGCTGCGCTCCTTTTTTATATCAGTTTCCACTTTTTAATCATCGAAATATCGGATTTGGTCAATGTGGTGTTATATATCACAATATAAAGGTCAGGAATGGTCAAAAGACAGATTGTTTACATTTTGTAATTATGGTACCAAACGATAGATAACATTTCAATTTGTAAGATTTAATTTTTGTATAGAAACCTGCTTGCAGTAATTTTGTTTTGAGCTAGCCGCCCTCGTACATTCGTTCGTTCAATATCAGTAGTTTATAAACATTTTTTTGGGAAATTTTTTTTATTTTAATTTCTGAATAGAGAACACCTTAAAAATATTGTGTGAAGATCTGAGACGCATTGGAGCAAAACTAACGAAGATATAGCAGTCTTAGCAACAGCGACTCATACGTGACGCAGTACATCAGAAAAACTTAAAAACGTTTTTCCCACAATCCACGTTTTCGAAGTCGGTGTCAACCATAACTTCATAACTTCAAAACTACTAACTTTAAAATGTTGACGGTTTTACCACATAGGTAACATTGGACATTACGGAACTTACAAAGGTTTCTGGCATGACGCCACCACAACCGTAACAATGGATCTTTCCTACAACTCTCTTTGAACGATATTCGCGTAGTTCGGATTGTTGTGAGAACATTCCAGCAAGCAAAAGTAGTTCCTGATTTTCGACACCTTGTTTCATACGAGGGTTGCTATTTATATTTCGGTCCTGGCTGGTGTTGCCAGATGAAAACTGGAACTTCACTCAGACCGTTTTGTCATTTGAGCGCGAATTGTTTTGGTTACAGTGTGTTGAAAATTCACCTTCAGAACATGGTTTTTGAACGTTTCAACAGCTGCTTCAGGCGTCGAAAAACGTTGACCAAGCAGTTTTTTCTTGATGTGAGTGAATAAGAAGAAGTCATTGGATGTCAAATCTGGGCTGTACGGCGGATGACCCATCACTTCGACGCTTTGGCCGGTCAAAAGGCGCTGGTTTGAGCCGATGTGTGAGAGTCTTCTCTTGTTCGTTTTTCGAATTTCTCCGAAGACATCAGGCAAACAAATTGTGGTGTACCACTCAGAATTGACCGTCCTGCGTTGCTCAAGCGGAACAGTGGCCACATGACCAGTTTTGCCGAAGAAACAGGCGACCATTTGCTTCGGAGTGCTTCTTCCACGAACAACTTTCGTTGGATTTGGCTCGTCTTCGAAGACCTACACGGTCGATCTTTTAAACGTCTTTTGAAGCCCGCGATCGTATTTTTTTCAAAATTTCTTTGCACCAATCGACACGAGCCTTTTTTTGGGCGATTGTCAAATTGTGCGGGATCCAACGAGAACAAACCCTGTTTACGGCCAGGTGTTCATGAAATATCGAATGTATGCTGGTGGCCCAATGCCCCAGGACGCCTCTATCTCACGGTATGTCACATGACGATCTTGCATTATCACTTCACACACGGCATCAATATTCTCTGGCACAACGGCCGTTTTTGGACGACCTTTGTCTTTGAGCGAGCGTCGGCCACGATTGAATACATACATTAAACCAGTTTTTAACAGTGCTATAGGATGGTGCTTCATCGCCATACAAAGATTTAAGTTCATCGATGCACTCTTGTCGCGATAATCCACGTCGAAAGTTGTGAAATATGATCGCACGAAAATGTTCACGAGACAATGATGGTCGTACGTCAAACCGTTCTGAGTACCTTTATGCTAAAAAATATCAAACTTCCCAATGGAAATGCCTGATAGCGCCAGGCAACACTTAGAGTTGCCTAGGCCAGATATATTTATAGCAACCCTCGTATTCGGCTCCCGTATTGAAACCACATGCTTTTCTGCACTACGCTCGTGTACATCTCATGCTTTCATTCTGATTGCTATCTTATCGTTTAGCTCATTTATCATTCTACTCTCGTGCCGTTTAGATATCTACAGATCCTACGGTTCAAATCCAGCCTCAAATAAATAATAATATAAATAAATCTAAAATAAAAAGTTATAAAGAACTCAAACCCCTTCGGTAATTTGGGTACCCTGTACTATAGACAAAACTTAACCCTGTTGTTGTTTTATTTTATTTCTCTTTTTTTCGTTCAACCACCTTTTGGCTTCGAACGCAAACGAAGTTTATATAGAAATTAGAGGAAGTGTTACCAGAAAAATTTTTGAAGATTATTTCCATTACATGCGTTCTTCGCATATTTATTTCCCATATTAATTATTATTATATTTATGTCCCATATTAACCAGAAAATGTGTAAAAATGTGCAAAAACTAAATATGAACAAATCGGTATATTTAAAATGTATGTATATTCATACGTACGAATGACTTACTTTATGGCACTGAAATCAGATTTTCGTATTCGAGCGATCCAGGACTGTAGTTCAGCACACTTGTATTCCATCAAATACAGCATCAAATCTTGTCGAAAATTTGTTGGACTTTCACCATCTGCTGTATCGGCACTATCCGACAGGGCATTTAATAAGGGACTGATCCAAATACCCTGTGTACGATTATGCCAATCGTCCTCGTAGAGATTGGCTGTGGAAACAACTACACGCATGGAACCATCCTTGTAAGCAAACAACATCATTTTAGTATGTGAAGTAGAGAATGGCGTTGGCATCTTAACCTTTACAGCTGTCACCTTTGGTTTATGCTTCGATATTGTTTGTAATTCTGGCGTATCATCTCCGTATAAAACCAGTAATGGTGTATCTCTAAGAGACATGAAATAGAAATGTTGACATTAGTGTTATACATATTCTATGTACATACATATATGGGTAGTTCTTTCTCAAGATTTTCAGAAATGAGTTCTTTCTGAAAATCTCAGAAAATGTTGTCTTAGTCACAATATGACATAATTTAAATGAACGAGGTCAAAGTTCAGAAAAGTCTATATTTTTTTCTGCAATAGTTATTTCAATCTAATTTTAATGCAACAAGGCATAAGAAATTTAAAACAAAAAATATTCGAACTTCTTCTTCTTTAAATTTTTTGTGAAAAATGGCCCGTATCGCTCATTTAGTGCAAGAAAGTCAAAACTCAAAATTCCCCTTGAAGAGCCCACCTTATGGGTTAGTTCAATTGCTTTAGTCTCCTAACCAAATGGCAAATTAAGAATATGCTCATAGCCTAGAAATTTAAATAAGGCTATTCTAAGTCCCATTAACCATTTCCAAATATCGAAGTTAAGTGGTTCACGGTTTTTTAGCGCATTAGATGCATCATGGATTTTGGATGATACCGCTCGATGAAGCTTCGATGATTTTTCAATATTTTTTAAGAATGTGGAAGACCAAAACGCAATTTTGAAAAAAGTTTTAGATAATGCCAAGGCGTACGCCTTAAATTGAACAAATCGAAATTTTTAGTGAACGAAATTAAATTTATTGGACATCTTTTTGAGGAAAATGCTTTGATCGCCATTTGGTAACATATATGGGCATTTCCCTGGGCTACTCAAAAAATGGCTTAAAATTGTGCAACTCTTTCTTGAGTTTTTTTAGCAATGTACGTAAAGATTCTGGGCCATTTACGCATTATGTAAATAAAAAAACAGCAATTTTGGCATGAAATTATTGCTTTAGATCTTGACGATCTTTCTACGTAAAAAAATTGAGAAATATTGTATACTATTGACATGAAAATACATATGTATTTTAATAACCCCTTTTCTGTATGAATTTAGTGCTGTCCCGAACATGCCGTCCGGAATTCAATTGGCTAATAACAATAATATCAATATCAAGGAAGTTATGGGGATAAACTAATGAACTTCCTGCCGTCCGCAACGCAGGAAATGCCCATATATACTCGTATATTGTAACATATTACAACAAAATATATTTGCGAACCAACTTTCTCAAATAAAATATGTGTTTACACACTAATACAATTATTGTTAAGTAATTTCTCCAAATATATTTTATTTAAAATAATTCAAAACTTTGCTGAATTTATTTTTTAATTTTTCATGAATTCGACATACATCAAAAGGCCCACTTTTTTCAATTTTATTCCGATCGTGTCAAAACTTGGTGGGGTTGCAGAAGAACTATGGGTATGAGATGTTCCAAAAATACAGCATCCTAGCGTTACAGATACAGAGTGTCAAAGTTTGAAATTTTGACCATTGTATCTCCTGACTAAGTGGACCGATTTTAATGGACCGTGTTTTATAAGACAGCTATTTAGAAACGAACAAAAAGTACATTAATACTTGTTTGCAAATATTTAATTTTCATACTTTTTTTCTCACGACTTATGTTTACCTCGAGATTTAAATTGTGTTCCGCGGATGGGGTTCTATATCTTTAAAATACAAAAACGAAGCCCATTCTGTTTACTATATCAACACGAATTTTTGTAATGGGATGGCAACCAGAACAAAAGCTGTGGAAATTTTAAATGTCAAACCTACTATTTTTTTATTATTTCTTTCGTATTATAAAGAGAGTTTACTTGAGGATGTGGACCAGAAACACGATTAATAAAATGTAATGGTGGCATTCTACAACCAGATATACCAGAACAACAACAAAATTTGTACACTGGCCTATAATGTTGCAATGGTCAAATCGAATTCTAGCGAGCAGATATCGGACACGATCTTGTAGGATTTTGATGTTCTAAATCCGAATATAAAATCAAAAAGCAATATATATTCGCGTTTTTGTGATTTCAAAATAGAATCGCGACAGACGCACATTTACCAAAAAAATTTCAGGTTTAGCAAAGTAATCGCTTTCCTATTAAAATCGATTTTCGAAAAAAGTTTTTTTTCGAAAAAAGTTTTTTTGTTGTTCTGTTATATAGAATGCCACGATTACATCTTATTAATCGTGTTTCTGGTCCACATCTTAAAGTAAACTCACTTTCTAATACGAAAGAAATAATGAAAAAATAGGAGGTTTGACACGTCAAATTTCCACAGCTTTTGTTGTGGTTTTCATCCCATTGCGAAAATTCGTACTGATAAAGTAAATAGAATAATGGGCAATATATATTCGCGTTTTTGTGATTTCAAAATAGAATCGCGACAGACGCACATTTACCAAAAAAATTTCAGGTTTAGCAAAGTAATCGCTTTCCTATTAAAATCGATTTTCGAAAAAAGTTTTTTTGTTGTTGTGGTATATAGAATGCCACGATTACATCTTATTAATCGTGTTTCTGGTCCACATCTTAAAGTAAACTCACTTTCTAATACGAAAGAAATAATGAAAAAATAGGAGGTTTGACACGTCAAATTTCCACAGCTTTTGTTGTGGTTTTCATCCCATTGCGAAAATTCGTACTGATAAAGTAAATAGAATAATGGGCTTCATTTTTGTAGTTTAAAGATATAGTACTCCATCCGCGGAACATAATTAAAATCGTCAGGAAAACATAAGTCGAGGAAAAAAGTACGACATTTTTTCTTATAAATAAATTAGAATAAAAATAAGTAAAAACTATTTCCAAAGAAAAACATGTTTTCCCTGGCATGTCAGAATCTGAGACTATTAATTGTCTACTGAAAATTAAAGTCGTGTACCCTGACAAAAAAAAGTCATGTACCCTGACAAAAAAGTCATGTACCCTGACAAAAAAATGTCTTGTACCCTGTCAAAAAAGTCATGTACCCTGACAAAAAAAAGTCTTGTACCCTGACAAAAAAAGTCATGTACCCTGACAAAAAAAAATCATGTACCCTGACAAAAAAAAAGTCATATACCCTGACAAAAAAAGTCATGTACCTGACATGTACATTTTGTGCGTTTCTAAATAGCTGTCATATTTTTTTTTGTATTTGTATTTTTATTTGTTTTCCTATACACAAGACTTTAATTGTCTCATATTTTAGTATAGGAAGTAACTATCATTGATTAATAAATGTTGTATTACAATAATGAATATTAACACAATGGGTATAACTAATAGATAATAAACAAAAATTTAAAAAATATTTTATTTATAAATATAGAAAAGAAAGTAGTAAAGCAATCTATAAGTAACATGGATTATGAAAATAAGGACAGAATCTGCAAAATAATTTTAATGGTTATTCATCAAGTATCATTCAATATAGAAATTATTAATATTAGCTTAAAATGAAGGACAATGCATAATTATCAGGAATTAAGCGGCAACAAGAAGGTAGACAACGTTTTTCTTAAAGTGGACTGCGTTACATATAGTTTGGATTGTATAAGGAAGCAAGTTCCAATTGCGAGCTGCGTTAATAAAAAATTGCCATTCGGATATCAGACAGTTATGCCTGAATAAAATTAATCTTTTTCCTCTACTGAATCTCGAGAAACGCAAGCGTTTGTAAAGGTGATCAGGAAGATGCGTATATATAATCTTGTGCAAGAATATGAGAACTCTTAGTTTGAGTAAGTCATTGAAGCTAATGTTGTACAGACGGTTTGTGAACGATGAAATGCGATCATATTTGTGTAAACCGAACACATAGCGTACTATATTATTGAAAGTTCTATTCAGCTTTGCTTTACTTTTTGCATCACAGTTTGCAAACAGCTCACATCCATACAATAATATTGCTATTAAATATGTTTTAGACAAGAGGATTCTTATCTTAATCGGCGTTCAATACTGGGTTTGCCAGAGAGTTCGTAGCATTGCATATGCTCGCCCACAAATAGAGTCAATATGGGTAGACCATGTAAGGCTACTATTACATATAGCATGTTTTACTATCTCAATTGGTTGGTTATTTAGAACAATGGTAATATCTCTTGAAATTCTTGATGTACGTTTCTGTATTACTAGGCATTTAGATTTTTTAGGATTAATGGTGAGACCATTGGCCGAAGCCCACAGAAATATATTATTTAGGTCCTCATTTATTATTTGGGTGCACTGATCTATGCAATTCGATTTACATTCCATATAAATTTGAACATCGTCTGCGTACATTGGAATGTTACAGTGACTAATTGCCAAGGGGAGATTATTCGAGTATAATGAAAACATTAGAGGGCCTAAGATAGAACCTTGTGGTACACCACGCCTCACTAGCATGTGTTTTGATCTTTTTGCGTTAATTTCAACATATTGAAATCTGTTGCCTAAATATAAGTCTTGCTGACGTTAGAGAAAGCCGAAAAAAGTGGCGTAATTTGTTGCATAATATCTTGTGATCTACAGTATCAAACGCTTTCGAATGATCTAAGAGTATTAGGAGAGCAATGTTCTTATCATCTATAATTTTCCTTATATCTTCAGCAACGTCAACTAAGGCTGTGATACAGCTGTTTTTCTCACGAAATCCCGATTGACGATCCGTCAATAAGTTATTGCTTAATAGAAAATCATTTATTTGGTTCCGCAGTATTCGTTCAAAAATCTTTGATAAAAATGGCAAGATTGCAATAGGTCTATATTCTGAATATGCACTGATTTCTTATAGATCACATGTTTTTATCAAACAATAATAAAATTTAGTAAGAAGAACAATCATAAAATTGAGAAAGAAGGATAAAACGAGCCATAACCGCCAAAAAGACGTAAGCGCCACTCACAAAAATTTAGAGGAGAAGGTTTCTTTTGCGACTATTTTTTGTTTAAATGCATATGTAATGCATACATCTGTTTATATAACGGTGAAATTTAGTATAACGGTACATTTTACAGCTATAAATTCCGCAAACATGATGCCATTTGTCATAAGTAAACGATTTCCCCCAACAAATTAAAAGTAAATCATGGTGGCACTTACGTCTTTTTGGCGGTTAGGGATCGAAAAGATGTCGGCCTTTATAATATGTTGGTGTGACTCTTGTTGCTCTAAATTTGTGTATACCCATTTTGTAAGCGAAAGACCCACTTCTTGAGAAAAATACTTTATTTTCTTATTTAACATATCCATCATTTTCTTATTAAAGATAGGAGAAGATTTACAAATATATCTTCCTTTTGAAATTCTCTTGAACTTTTTCGGGAGTGAAATTGCTGAACTTTGCGAAAATCACGATTTCGTGCCTCCTGGGCTTCTTCCGTAAGCTCGCCCAAAAGGGAGAATATGAAATGCAATAATTATATCTCCATGACGCAATACTTTATGTACTGTTGGGGTCATATCTTTCCATGGATACAGTTATATTAGATGCTTCGAAATACCTAGACAGTATTTTCCAAATTTTTCTGCATTCACTTTGTTCTTGCTGTTGATTGCCATTAGAATTATGTGATTCTCAGTAATTCCATATCAATTCCTGTGATCTTAGATGTGTTTTCATAATCCTTGAAGAAACGTTTCATTTGTATTTCCATATCCCACTAGTGGTTTGTCGACATTTAATCCAGTCTCTTTCCAAAATTCCTCTTGAATTCTTTTTTTCTGGAACTCTCTCGATGCTTTTAATTCCTTTTTGTCCGGTAAGAAATCAGTGCATATTGACTGATATAATGACCAATAAGTACAAGAAGGTAGGGAAAAATTAAAAAAAAAATATTTTGCATATAGGCAGAAACGTAATACGGCATAAAATTCTTAAAAATTTATATATTTCGATGAATTATTTTTACGTAATACGTAAATACAGCCTAAAATTCTTAAAAAATTATATATTTCGATGAATTATTTTTTAAAGTTCTTTAATTTTGATATTAGAAATAATAATCAAACGAAACATGTGGAAATATCTAAAGGCAAATCCCTCAATTCCCAAAAAATACATCAAAAATCCCCAAAAATGGCATTTTAATTTTAGTCCTATATCTTCGATATGAAAAGCCGCGCTCGGGATTCCCTTTGCAGCCGATTTTGTTTCCAAGTTTTAAATGGTCTCTTGGTCAAGGTTACCTGATCATACAGGGATTTTTCTCTGCTGAACTAGCAGGCGTAACTGCTGCTCTTTCATTCGCCTCAGACCAAGAGACAACTTATATGCACGGATAATATTATGGTGATTTCGTTTGTTAAAAAGTAAAATTGTGCAGCCATATGAATGGGTTCTGATTTCGTTTGCAAAATTATTACACTCCGCAAATGCGAAAATATCGCATTTTCCACACTCAGCCCAGTCCACGGTGTGGAGTGTTGCACCGTCAAAAAGCAGAGTTCAGAACCAAACCTAATTGAAAGCGTACATTCTAAAATACACTACCAAATGGCTGCGTAGTATTGTAGGTATGGGTTTTACTCACCGCACGATTTTTGTCCGATTGTGTGCATGCTACATGCGAAATTAGCAGAGGGTACCGGGGGAATTTTTAAAATGTCGCAACATTATGTGGTGACATTATTTTTCAGAAACGAAATCACCATTATTGTCATTAATGTCATTCGTAGTAACCGTAGGTGGCTATTAGACACTATTTCTTCCATACCGAGATCCTCTGACATCACTCTCTCTCATGTGGGCATAGCTGGCAACGAGTACGCGGATATAGCTGCTAAGGAGGCTTTGAGTCTCCCTCATTACCCCGATCCCCCTTGCATTCCTAATGCTATCGTTGCTCCCTTCAGGACATTTTGAAAGATTCGGCAGCTGGGACCGGTCGACAACTTTCCTCAGAAGATTTAACCCTGCAATATCTCGTCTGAAATACTGTTAGCAGATCGATGTATATCCTCTCTTAATTTCCCATGTATATATAAGTTAACGATGCTGAATAAAACCATCATCACATTTTGCATCCATTAAACGTGAACCACCTTACTGTTTGCTATTTGCAAGGCATTCAGATACGTACAAAGGGCTGGGAACGGAATGGATGCATTCGTTGCGGCATCATATTCCCGCTATGTAAATAAATGGATCATCTATGATTGTACTTCACATGGTGTCAGCAATTTTATTGATAGATTTAAGTATTCTTTGTATCTTTTAAATTTTATAGAATCAGTTCTGAATAAACTCATAAACTTTATACAACGTCCATCGGCTTATTATTAACTGGCGCCCAAACGTAAGTCAACAAGTAAGAAAGTTTCAGTTGGGTAAACCGACTAAGGTATACCCTCACTTTGTGAGTAATGTAATATGGAATATTAAACGAATTATTCTGTCAATTTGTATGGGAGGTACCAGAATGTTTTTAACAAATACACCTATTTTTCTCTGAATAGTAGATTCTTTAAATACATTGCACTGCGCCGAATTATAAGCGTTTTTTGCACTGGTATACTAAGGTTATGAGATATTAAATTTGGTATGATTTGGCCATTTTGTGTGGGAGGTACAAAAAGGGGCGTGGTGATAACGGCCATTTTTTACAGGGCTATACGGACTTCAAAAGCGTTACACTGTGCAAAATGTTGTTGCATTTTCGTGCATTGGTACTCATACTGTGAGCTCTTAACTTTTTGTGCAAAATGGTACCTTTGTGTGGGAGGTACAAAAAGGGGCGTGGCAATAGCGCCCATTTTTCACAGTGCAAAAGACACTATAAAAGCATTACACTGTACAAAATTTCAAGTGCTTTTATACACTGGTATTAATGTTATAAGCTGTTATCTTTTGGTGCAAAATGGTACCTTTGTGTAAGAGGTACCAAAAGGGGCGCGAATATGACACCCATTTTTCACTGGACTGTAGGCACTATGAAATCATTACACTGTACAAAATTTCAAGTATTTTTATGCACTGGTATTAATGTTATAAGCTGTTTACTTTTGGTGCAAAATGGTGCATTTGTGTGGGAGGTACCAAAAGGGGCGTAGCAACATGGCCCATTTCTATCGAGTTGATAGCGACTAATAAACTAATGCTATGTGTGGAATTTCAGAAGATTCGAATAAGTAGTATAGCAGTTATTAAAGATTCAATATTTTACAACATTTTAACACTTTGTGGGGGAGGTACTAGAAGGAGTGGACCAATATGGCCCATCTTCGAACTTAGCCGGAGATAGAAAAAAATATTACCACGTACCAAATTTGAAGTCAATCGGTTATTCCTTTCGAGAGTTATCGTGCGCACCAGCCAGCAGACAGACAGACACACAGACAGACAGACAGACAGACAGACAGACGGACGGACATTGCTCATTCGACTTAAAATGACCCAAAACGAATATCCGCCGAACATACTTAGGGTCTTAGATCACTCCTTCGATGTGTTACACTTTTTTTCGTAGCAAATGATATATACCCTCGTCACACTAAAGTGAGGGTATAAAAACCACCCAATAAAGCAGAAAACAAACAAACAACCAAGGAAACCAGCACGCAGCAAGGCAACGAGGCAGCACGCAGCAAAGCAGAAAATTTAAAAAGCAGCAAATTTAATATAAGTTATTAACCAAGACCATTGACACAAAAATGTAAGTGGAGTACAAGTAAACAAATAAATAAAAGAATATTACAAAGTTTTGTTGTGAAGATATAAAAAATTACTTTCGATATTTTTTTAAGTCTTGAAGTTCAAACAAATCGGCTAGGTCGTGGTTAGATTATATTTATGAGTGTTAGTGAATTAGAAGGATCATTCGAGAATCTCTCTATAAATCGCGAGTCTTACGAAAACATTATCAACCCTGTTCTGGCTCTCACCAAATATTCAATTCACTTCACAAATTCACTTCACCAAACGAATGGAGAGGTGTTCTGGTTCTCACGTGAATTCTCTTTTTCGAACTTCTGCTCAAAAAAATCGAAACATATGTTTTTGTCTGCAAAGCCATAATTTGCAGACAAAAACGTAAACAAAACAATTTATTCTCGCGAAGAATCCGACAAGAAATTAAAAAAAGAAGATCTGAAGATATATTAATCATATTTTATAAAAATACACAATAAAAAATATGCCAATAGCTTTTCTCTTAGCCATTAGGGATTTATGCAGTTCTTGAGGAACGTATCAAAAGGCGGCACTTGCGTGACTACTCAAATCCAATGGATATTCCAAGTTCGAGGTAAGTTAAGTGTCGTTAATCTGTTTAACATAATAATTTATGCATTTAAAAGTCTTATAGCTTTTTACCGGCTTAATAAAGACGGATTTTCAATGATCCTTGATCAAATCGCACCCTACATTAGCACAGGCTCAATACCACAAAAAATACAATTGTAATTGTAAACGCTATTGAGGACAAAATATGTCCACAATGGATTAATATGGAAATGAGTCAGGCGGAAGTCAGTGCTTCAAAATGGAATTCCCTGCGTTGTTGGTTGTGTCGACGGTGCTCATGTTCGACTCATAAAACCTCCAGATGGAGAAGCGCTTTTTTATAACCGAAAAGGATATTTTAGCATAAATACGATGATTGTAAATACAAACATATATTTGTTTATGTAAACGTTTTTTTATTAAGGTTTGTGACTACCAAATGAAAATACAGCACCAGACCTGGATCGTGTCATGATTCATATATATGGAAATCAGGTATAGCAGAGAACCATTACGCCGAGATGTATGCACGTTCCCGCAATTGCTGGCTCTTAGCTGACGGTGGTTACGCATTGGAACCATACCTTATCACGCCATATAGAAAACCTACATATAACTCCAGTGAACACAAATTCAACAAAGTACACTGCGCAGCACGGAACATTGTTGAGAGGACTATAGGCAACTTAAAATCTTGTTTCCGATGCCTACAAGCGACCCTCCACTACGAACCAGCAAAAGTAAGCAGAATCGTTACCATACAACACAACGAATCGTTACCATACAACACAAATATTGTAGCTATCATTCGCACCCAGGACAATGAACCAGTCTATTCCAAACTATATCCATATCCAATGGGTGTAGCGGATTTCGTAAATTGCGAAATAAAAGAACTACTTGCTAATGGCATTATTAGACCCTCAAGATCACCCCACAATAGCCCTGTTTGGGTTGTTGACAAAAAGGGAGTTGATGAGATGGGGAATAGAAAGAAACGTCTTGTAATAGACTTTCGAAAGCTAAACGCAAAGACTATTGACGATAAGTACCCCATGCCTAACATACCGATGATACTATCGAATCTACGCAAAGCTAACTATTTTACAACCCTTGATCTAAAATCGGGGTTCCATCAAATAGAGCTATGCGAAAGGGACAGGGAAAAAACTGCATTTTCCGTTAATAACGGAAAATATGAATTCTGCAGACTTCCATTTGGCTTAAAAAATGCGTCAAGCATTTTTCAAAGGGCTATTGATGATATCCTTAGAGATGAGATTGGGAAAACATGATTCGTCTATGTTGATGATGTTATTATTTTTTCGGAGACTGCAGAGGATCACGTCAAACATGTTGACTGGGTACTCAAAAGTCTATACGAAGCCAATATGAGGGTGTCAATACAGAAATCTATTTTCTTTAAAACAGAATTAGAATACCTTGGTTTTATAGTGTCAAGGGGAGGCATAAAAACCTCTCCGGAAAAGGTAGTTGCCATTAAGAACTACCCAGTACCCACGACATTATTTGCTTTAAGGTCATTCCTCGGACTGGCCAGTTACTACCGTTGTTTTATAAAGGAATATGCTACGATAGCTAGACCCCTAACAGACATTCTCAAGGGTGAGAACGGCAAAATTCGCGCCACCCAATAAAAAGGATTCAACTTGCTCTGAACGAAGGGCAACTTAATTCCTTCAACAAATGGAAAGGTATCTTAACATCTGAGGACGTCATGCTGATGTACCCAGATTTTCGAAAGGCATTTGATTTCACGACAGATGCTTCTTCACATGGACTTGGCGCCGTCCTTTCACAAGGCGGAAAGCCTATTACCATGATCTCAAGGACATTAAGGGACAATGAGATTCACTTTGCGACAAATGAAAGGGAACTCTTGGCAATAGTTTGGGCCCTGAAGAATCTTCGGAACTATCTTTATGGTGTCAGGACACTTAATATTGTTACGGACCATCAGCCTTTAACATTTGCGGTTTCCGACAGAAATCCAAATGCCAAAATTAAACGTTGGAAGGCATTTATTGACGAGCATAATGCTAACCTTTTTTACAAGCTTGGGAAAGAAAACTGTGTAGCAGATGCACTTTCGAGGCAACAAATCCATGCATTGCAAAATGATAATTTTTCCGATGCTGCGACGGTCCACAGTGAGCAATCGCTGTCCTATAACATAGGAGCCATAGATAAGCCAGTAAATTGTTTCAGGAACCAAATAATTCTTGAAGAATATGAAAACTCGTCAAATCGGCGGTTCATACTTTTCGGGGAAAAAACCTGACATATTATTCATTTCCAAAATAAGGAACATCTTATTGAAAAAATTGGGCATGTAGTCAACCCGAGCGTGGTGAACGTTATAAAATGTGATCTGCCAATACTGGCCCACATACAACATAGGTTAATTGAGCTCTTCCCCTCGACTCGATTTCGTTATACGAGAAAATACGTGATCGACATCTTCGACCGTAATGAAGAAAGGGTTGTGGTTACAGAGCACAATCGAGCTCATAGAGCTGCTCAGGAGAATGTCAAACAGATATTGGAGGATTATTATTTCCCCAAAATGACCAAGATAGCAAATGAAGTGGTCAGTAATTGTGGCACATGCTCGAAGGCCAAATACCAAAGACATCCAAAAAAGCATGTTATATCTGAGACAATGATTCCATCTTACGCAGGGGAAATACTTCATATAGATATCTACTCCACAGATAGTAAGTATTTCCTAACGTGTTTAGACAAATTTTCGAAATTCGCGGTAGTCCAACCAATACAATCACGGACTATAAATGACGTGAAACTACCAATCATTCAGTTAATTAATATTTTTCCCCAAACGAAGACAATTTTTTGCGACAATGAGAAATCTCTAAATTCTGAGACGATTAAATCAATACTGAGAGATCGTTTTACTGTCGAGATAGCAAATGCACCTCCATTACACAGTACCTCTAATGGACAGGTGGAGCGTTTCCACAGCACTCTAGCAGAAATTGCCAGATGTTTGAGGATTGAAAGAAGTATAGAGGACACTATCGAATTGATACTTCCATCGACTGTCGAATACAATAGAACTGTTCACTCTATAACTGGTAGGAGACCCGTCGACATCATTCATTCTGCGCCATTGGAATTAAAAGAGGAGATAAGGAAAAAAATTCAGGAAGCTCAGGCCCTCCAATTAAAACGTTTTAACAAATCGAGGCAGAACAGAATTTTCCAAGTCGGAGAAAAAGTATTTATCAGAAATAACAGACGATTGGGAAATAAGCTTACCCCATTGTATGAGGAGGCTGTCGTAGAGGCCGATATGGGAACGACCTTTCTCATTAAAGGCAGGGTGGTCCATAAGGACAATTTGAGATAAAATGAAACAAACCCTTATGATATCATTTCGTTGTAGGTCAGCATTGCTTCTACTAATTTTTGCATCATCCGTGAGTTCGAGATTGATCGACTATTCCCACACACAATATATCCCGGTTTAGACGGCGACGTGACGATATATGGAGAATTTGGATATCTTAGACACACCACGAACCTCACCACATATTACGACATTGTCGATGAAACCAGGAAGATTACTGATATATTTCCTCAATCTCACATGAAGAACATATTAATATCTGACACTGAACATATCTACACTATTCTTTCGGTAGTAAATATCCATCACAGACATGCTAGGAGCCTAAATTTCATTGGTACGGCACTGAAAATTATTGCAGGTACCCCAGACTTTGATGATTTTCAAGAATCCCATTTAAAGCTAGAACAGCTAATAGCGTCAAATGACAGGCAAATCCAAATAAACAATAGAATTCAAATTCAGATAGAAAAACTAACAGCAGCTGTAAATGCTATGTTAGGAGACGACAGGAGGCGTCAACTTGACATTGGGAACTTATTTGAAATTCTATTGTCTCGAAATAGAATGCTGATATTTGACCTTCAAGATTTAATGTTGTCGATAACTTTGGCTAAGGCTAACATTACTAATCCGCTGATTCTGGATGATGTTGATATAGAACTAATCGTGAACAACTTGCACTCCACCAATATAAGTATATCTGAAATATTAACCATATCTAGCCTTAAGGTCTTACAAAATAAGAATTTAATATACTTTATAATAAAATATCCGATTTGCGAGACCCCATGTAAGAGAATAACTGTTTTCCCCGTCCCTCACTCTGGCAAAATAATAAACTTCGCTGACGAGAATACGGTGGCCGAATGCAAAGACGAGACATATGCAGTAACCGCATGCAGTCCTTCAATTACAACGATGTTTTGCAAAATAACAAATAAAACAACCTGTACTAAACAATTGGTATCTGGTTCTATGGCACACTGCAAAACACAATTTAATAACTTAGAGCCAATAGTGGTCGTTGATGATGGACTAATTATTATTAATGATGCAACTGCTAACATTAAAGAAGCGGACGATATAGAGAAGAAAATCAAACATATTTGTTAACCTTTGATACCACCATCCGTATCAATGGAACGTTGTATGTAAACCGAAACAATATTCTTAGAAGAAAGCCAGATACGCCAACGTTTCCTACAAAAAATATAACTGAACATCAAAGAACCTTGAGTTTGCCAATGTTGCACGAAATGAATCTGGATAATTTGAATCACATTGGCCAGATAAGAAAAGAAACAAAAACTCAGACTCTGCTGTCCTGGATTGTTGCAATTTATTTACTCGTTCTTTGCTATGGTGCGATTTTTCTTACGAAACGATATTTCAAAAAGCGAAATGTGGCAAAGATAAATTCAGCCATAGAAACTGCCCTAACGAAGACCGAGGACGGCCTTCACTTGGGAAAGGGGGCAGTTAACGATGGTGAATAAAACAATCATCACATTTTGCATCCATTAAACGTGAACAATCTTACTGTTTGCTATTTGCAAGGCATTCAGATACGTACAAAGGGCTGAGAACGGAATGGATGCATTCGTTGCGGCATCATATTCCCGCTATGTAAATAAATGGATCATCTATGATTGTACTTCACATGGTGTCAGCAATTTATTGATAGATTTACGTATTCTTTGTATCTTTTAAATTTTATAGAATCAGTTCTGAATAAACTCATAAACTTTATACAACGTCCATCGACTTATTATTAACTTATACAGGGTGGCGCAGAATGAGCTACATATATGGTTTGAATTGTTTATAACTTTTTTAATTATTATTCTTTCTTTGTTTTTTCAGCATTTTGTTGTTGTGGTAGGGTATGTTGGGTGATGTTCTGCTGCTTACTTAAGATGTAAATAATAACACAGCTGATGGACATAAGATAACACCATTCGGAGTTTTGACACTTTCATTCGATCTGCAAATTCGCTAATTGCGGCGAAGAATTTTTTTGAAGATGATATTGCTGAAGGGCAGGTAACGGTATTGTGGTCTGACAAGTTAGGCACTTGAAGACTAACTACACCTTTTCAAGTTTGCAATGAGAACATGTAAATTTATATTGGTAATTGTAAATTTGTATTGAGAGAATATAAAATCACATAAAACGTAAATTTGTAATGAGAACATGTAAATTCATAGTAAGATGTGTAAATTCATATTGGAAAATGTAAATTGAATTTACAAATTCTCATTACGAGTTTATATTCTTCGTTATTTTCTTATTACGAATTTATATTTCTCAATATATATTTCTATGTTCTCATTACAAATTTATATTTCGCAATATGAATTTATATTTTAGTAGAGGGGAATTGAGAGAGCAAACGTGTAATTTGATACTATTTGGCCACTTCGTGGGTGGTCTGATGACGTCATGATGACGTCATCGTCCATTTTATGTGTATGTATGTGTGAATTCGTACGTCTGTGTCAATTTTATGTGTATGTATGTGTGAATTCTGACGTCGTCGTCGATTTTATGTGTTTATATTCCAATGTAATTTGATACTATTTGGCCACTTCGTTGGTGGTCGCCAGATGTTCTGTAGGTCTGAATCAGTGTTTATGTTTATGTACTTGAGATCAGCATGACTCATTGGTATGTGCGTCTGCAGCTAGGCTTTGCTGTACATCTAGGTATGGTTGATTCTAGAATCACATTGTGAGTCCGCAGCTGGGATTTGCTGTATATCTAGGTATGGTTGATTGTCGAATCACAAATAAACACATGGTATGTGTGTCAACGGTTCCCCACCAGTCCGTCTTTCATACACACATGGTATGCATGTATGCGTGTAAACAGTTCCCCACCAGTCCATCTTTTGTGATAGTATGTCTGTCCATGTTAGGCTATTGGTTTGTGTGTCCACATCTTAGTTTTATTCAATGGTCTTTCCAAGCAATCCGTCTGCCCAAGCCAAGCCAATAACAAATTGAGAGTGATCGACTGGCGATCCAATGAATTTTTTTTTGGCGATCTGCAAATTTTTGCCTTTTCAAAACAAACAAACAAAGTGGTCGTAAAACGATCAGTAAGTCCGCCAGTCAAGTAGATCAGCGGCGTCCAAAAATTGTAATCTGAATATACTAATTAAAAAACTCAGCATTCATTATCCACATCATGAGCGCGTCATGCTATGTGTTTGGTTGTCCGTCTGTCTGTCGGACACTAGCGCCAAACAGTCAGTTCATGCTATTGAATTGTTTGGTTGTCCGTCTGTCTATCGGAAACTAGAACCAAACGGACGGACCATGCAATTGAACTTGAATTGATTCCTTTGTGACATATCCAGAGCACAATGTGTGTGTGTGTAGTTCTGAGTATCCAAAACTTCACACCAAATCCGCAACGACTTTTAAGATCAGCGGCGTCCAAAAAAAATTTAAAGCCATACCGAGTTCTTTACGCAGCACAACATTGTAGCATATAAGTATAATAACATTATGCAAACAAAGTTGTGGCACTTGTAATCTGAATATACTAATTAAAAAACTCAGCATTCATTATCCACATCATGAGTGCGTCATGCTATGTGTTTGGTTGTTCGTCTGGCTGTCGGACACTAGCGCCAAACAGTCAGTTCATGCTATTGAATTGTTTGGTTGTCCGTCTGTCTATCGGAAACTAGAACCAAACGGACGGACCATGCAATTGAACTTGAATTGATTCCTTTGTGACATATCCAGAGCACAATGTGTGTGTGTGTAGTTCTGAGTATCCAAAACTTCACACCAAATCCGCAACGACTTTTAAGATCAGCGGCGTCCAAAAAAAATTTAAAGCCATGCCGAGTTCTTTACGCAGCACAACATTGTAGCATATAAGTATAATAACATTATGCAAACAAAGTTGTGGCACTTGTAATCTGAATATACTAATTAAAAAACTCAGCATTCATTATCCACATCATGAGTGCGTCATGCTATGTGTTTGGTTGTTCGTCTGGCTGTCGGACACTAGCGCCAAACAGTCAGTTCATGCTATTGAATTGTTTGGTTGTCCGTTTGTCTATCGGAAAGTAGAACCAAACGGACGGACCATGCAATTGAACTTGAATTGATTCCTTTGTGACATATCCAGAGCACAATGTGTGTGTGTGTGTGTGTGTGTAGTTCTGACTATCCAAAACTTCACACCAAATCCGTAAAGACTTTTAAGATCAGCGGCATACAAAAAAATTTAAAGCCCTACCGAGTTCTTTACGCAGCACAACATTGTAGCATATAAGTATAATAACATTATGCAAACAAAGTTGTGGCACTTGTAATCTGAATATACTAATTAAAAAACTCAGCATTCATTATCCACATCATGAGTGCGTCATGCTATGTGTTTGGTTGTCCGTCTGTCTGTCGGACACTAGCGCCAAACAGTCAGATCATGCTATTGAATTGTTTGGTTGCCCGTCTGTCTATCGGAAACTAGAGCCAAACGGACGGACCATGCAATTGAACTTGAATTGATTCCTTTGTGACATATCCAGAGCACAATGTGTGTGTGTGTAGTTCTGAATATCCAGAACTTCACACCAAATCCGCAAAGACTTTTAGGTAAACAAACATATTTTTGTGGTTGTTTCATATTCGATACAAATTATTATGAAATACGATCAAATCGTATGTAAACAGTTGGGAGGGAATGCATTTGTAAAGAGAAAAATATTTCCTGTCCATGGTCAACGTTGATATGAATTGAAAAGGGATGAATGCTCTATAAACGAAGAGAAATGATTTGGAAAGTCAGTTTGATTAAAGCTACAGCTTGTAAAGCATTCAGTTTCAAATCTTAATTGTATAAAATAAAAATTTTAAGTGCAGAATGTCTCTCAATACCTGTGTATTTTGTAATGAGTCTTTTCAAGCTAAGAGAGATTTTACAAGACATATGAAACATCATTGTCTTGTATGTGGAAAACTATTCAAAAACATTTATGTAATGAAACATCATCAAAAAGTGTTTCATAATAATACAAATTTAAGTGAATCGATGTTGATTAATAAAAAATATGAAGCAGATTCGGGAAAACTAAAAATATTTTCTATAAATGGAGATCACAAACTACGTCATGATCTACAGAAAGATCCTTCAATTCAACATCTAGGATTGATTTCACCCACACAATACCAACAACATACAGGAGTTTTACAAACACAACATGAAAAACAGTGGCCGACGTTAAATGAGCAGTATCAGTATTATAATCAAAATGCTCCTGAAGCTGTAAAAAATACTAAGAATACGTACTTTTGTAAAGACTGTTATGTACAAGTGGTATCCATGCGTAACCACGTTCGTACCAATGGACATAAGGATACTGTTAGAAGGAACATTGATGGGGATATAACAGTCATAAAGAGTTCATTCAATAAACGTATTATAACATACGAATATAATAATTCAAATGGAACTCTGTTACCTGAAAATTTTCTTTGTGAGACAAAAGAGTCACTCCTGAAGTTGCTCAAGCTCAGTTTGGTGGAGCACACAATTTTGAAGTTCAACATAGAACTTCAAGGTGAATATGTTAAACCCAGAGCAGATAATGAGCTAAATATGAGTGATGGACCATCAACTTCTAGAGGTAGAATCCCCGATCCCGATTCCTTAACTACACCCAAGATTTTCAACCACGTATCTAAAATGACTCTGTTAACTCTGGGAGATAACATTAATAATTTGTTTGATGACCACACTGATGCCATAATGCACAAGATGTCCGAATTTCAAGAGCGTGATTCAGGTTGGGCATTACAAAAAATTCTAAAAGGCTCAAAATTCATTAAAACACCAAAGTCATTGGCAAAAAAGAATGCATGTCTCAACATAAACAATTTGAATGATGAATATTGTTTCAAATGGAGTTTGGTGGCAGCATTGGAAAATAAACCCTCCCATAAGCCTTGTGACACATCTTCCTATAATGTTGACATCGCACGTGATACGATAACATTGCAAAGTGGTATCACGCTAAACTTCCAAGGGCTTCAATTTCCCTTAGCCATAAAACATGTTAAAGTGTTCGAAGCAAACAATGATGACATAAGCATCAATGTCTTTGGTTATGAAGGAGACCAAATTGTTGGACCCTATCACATAACAAAGAAAGAGAAAAAATACCACATCAATTTGATGCTGCTTCACGAAGGCGATAATTTCCATTACATTTGGATAAAGCGAATGTCAAAGTAATATACGAAAAATGAAATTTATATATGATATATTTAAAAATATTTTTTTCTTTACAGTCTTTTGAGCCATCAATTATCAAATCATAACGGAGCTGTTTTTATTTGTAATGGATGTGTCCAACACTTCCATTCGACAGATAAATTTGCGCAACACAAACAGGAATGCGGGGGTATTGTAACTCGCTTGCCCTCGGAAGATAAAGCAATATTAAAATTTACTCACTACGAGCGTCAATTGAAAGTACCCTTCGTAGTATACGCAGATTTTGAATGTGTATTAGAGGATGTGGTGAGCGCAAATACCACAAAAACCAGCATGATACAAAAGCACACACCTTGTGCTTTTAGTTATAACATTAAGTGTAGTTATAATTCTAGTTTAAATAAGTTTTGTATATATACAGGTGAGGACGCCTCTAAAAAATTTTTGGAAAATCTCGTTAGGGATTGTAAATTTATTTACAATAATTATTTGACTGTAAAGAAACCAATGATTAGTTTAACACCCTTGGAGGAAGTAAATTTTGTAACTTCTGAAAATTGTCACATATGTGACAAAACTTTAGGTAACGATAGGGTAAGGGATCACTGTCATTTAACTGGGAAATACAGGGGGGCAGCGCATAATCAATGTAATCTTCAGCATCAGATAGCAACATTTATTCCAATATTTTTTCATAATTTTTCATCCTACGATTGTCACCTTTTCATTAAAGATCTTAATGACTATGAAGGAGAAACTAAAGTAATTCCATTAAATAAGGAATTATATATATCTATGTCTCATTTTCTTCCAATGAATGATAAAAACAGACTAGAGTTGCGATTTCTAGACAGTTTTCGATTCATGGCTGCCAGCTTAGATTCTCTGGCCCGAAATTTACCTGAAAAGGATCTTCAGACAGTACGTACACATTTTCCAAACAATAAAGATTTTAGACTCATGAATAAAAAGGGGGTATTTCCGTATGATTATATATCATCATTTCAAAAATTTTTTGAGAAACAACTTCCTCCGAAGAAATACTTTTATAATAAAATGACGGACACCGAGTGTTCGTCAGAGGATTACAAACATGCACAGAATGTATGGACAAATTTTGGTTGTACAAATCTGAAAGATTACATGGAATTGTATTTAAAAACGGATGTTCTATTGTTGACTGACGTTTTTGAAAATTTTAGAACATTATGTATAGATGTGCACAAATTGGATCCCTGTCAATATTATACCGCCCCATCTCTTTCTTGGGATGCGATGCTCTTATGTACAAAAGTTGAATTACAACTTCTCACTGATATTAACATGTACAACTTCTGTAAGAATGCCATACGAGGTGGTATAGTTCAATGTTCCAAAAGACACTCAGTAGCGAACACAGAGGGTACGCAAGGTTATGATAAAAATAAACCAATTGTAAATATATACTACCTAGATGTGAATAATTTGTATGGTAAAGCTATGACACAATATCTCCCAGTAAATAACTTTAGATGGCTTGAGGGAACAGATTTTGGAAAATATACAAATGAAGAGGAAATAAAATCAATACCCGACGATTCGCCAACAGGCTACATATTTTGTGTTGATTTAGAGTATCCAAAAGATTTGCATGATCTTCACAATGATTTACCCTTCTGTGCGGAGAGTAAAACTGTTGGAGGGTCTAAATATAAAAAATTAATTACAGACTTTTCCGAAAAACGAACATACAAGATCCATTACAAACTATTGCAGCAGTGTCTAAAGCATAAATTAATACTAAAAAAAGTACACAGCATCCTTTCTTTCTCTCAATCAAAATGGTTGGAAAAATATATACTAAAAAATAATGAGATGAGAGCAAAAGCAAAAAATTCTTTTGAAAAAGATTTTTACAAACTTTTAAACAATGCTGTATATGGTAAAACTATGGAAAATGTGGATAAAAGAAAAGATGTTAAAATAGTAAAGACTTGGGATAGAACAAACAGAAACAGGCTGGGAGCGAGAGATTTAATTGCAAAACCAAATTTCAATAGCTTATCACAATTTTCAGAGGATATGGTTGCCATTCAACTGAACCGTGTAAACGTATTATACAACAAACCAATTTATTTAGGCTTTTGTGTTTTGGATCTTTCTAAATGGGTTATGTATGACTTCCTCTATGACTTTTTGAAAATTAAGTTTCAAAACGATTTTTGTGTAAATTATATAGATACTGATTCATTTATTCTAACTTTTTATGGTAGAGATCTTTTTAAAGAACTTACTCCAGATGAGTTAAAAACAAGGTTTGACACTTCAGACTTTCCACCAGATAATAAATATGGTATCCCTCTTGTAAATAAGAAGGTGATTGGGATGATGAAGGATGAAAATTGTGGTATGGCTATGACCGAATTTGTGGGACTTAGACCTAAGATGTACGCAATTAAAGTGGAAGGAAGTAAAGATATTAAAAAGTCTAAGGGTGTAAAAAAATCTGTGCTAAAAAAATGTACTATAGATACATATCGAGAATGTTTAATTAAAAGACAAAAATATTATGACGATATGTTTACATTTAGATCTAGAAAACATGTTATTTATACAGATAAGATAAATAAAATATGTCTAAGCTATGACGATGATAAGAGAAAAGTAAGACCCGATGGTATAAATACGTATGCGTGGGGTCATTACAGGCTTGATTGTGATTTATATAATATAAATATTGACCTAAACTCTATTAATCCGATGGAACTTGATGTAAGCCTTAACGAAATTAATAGCTTGGAAATTTCGGCTTTAAATGAAATTCTAGATTTGAATATTGAGAATAAATCAGATGATTTAGAAAGAGTTAATGAATCAGACCTATATTCTACAATTCCAATGGATGTATGTTTTAATGAAATTGATAATTCAAATCTCGCAAATTGGGATGAACTTCATGATCTTAACCTATAATTAAGAAATAATGTACATTATTGTTTACCGTATATTTTTTATGCTTTCTTTCATCAATAAAGACAAATGTATTTTGATTTGGAATACAATACTTGTGTGTTTTTTTTTATTTATTAATTTTTATATGGAAATACAAAAAAAAACATTTCATTATTAATACTTAAATAATTTTTCGGACGATTCCAGTTAAAGGTGTGTATTCTAGCAAACGTTCGTGAAGTAGTAAACAATAAACATTAGTGTTTTCAGGAATGGATTTAGAGGTCTCAAATTCGATTTTGACATCAATTGGTCCGCTTTTAACAATTTCGTTTTGATGGCTGACATCAATTACAGCTATTGGTGACTCCTTGAATTTCTCACATGAAATAATTGGTTGTGACTCCCTCAAAAAGTAACTTTGTTGAAATTTAGTATACATATCATAAAGTACAGCATATCGATTCTCTTCGAATTTTAAATTCAAGTCATCGTATGGATAAGTATCCGAGTTAAGATGGACTTTAATGTTTGTTAAATTACTGTGAACAAACTTTCCATCTTTTTCAAGAGCAAATAGTACGAAACGTGGTCTTTCTCTGTTCATAGACAGTTTCACATTCCAATTACATTTGGTTGCGCCATTAAATGTTGGGTTAAAATGACAATCCCAACTACGAAATGTAATCGGTAGCGATGTTCCACTCTTTATCGTCTTCATAATTTGTAATTTGGATGTGTCAGACAAGTGCACATGCGGAATTCTCCACGTGATATTCGTAATTGTTAAATTTGCAGTTTCATTTAACTCCGAGGAATAACATGCGTTCTGGTCACTGGAGCTTCGGAGCAAAATAAGATCATGTTTACTATGTAATATAACTTTGGTGAAATCTTCGGCAAATCCCAACAGCATCTTAAGGGGTACATAAAAGTTAAACACACTCATGTTTAAGTCGGCGCCATTATTCCATCCAGCATTTCTCATCATATTACTCTCAAAATCAGTAAGGGACACAAAGTTCTTGATGGTACTCGATATACCTAAATACCGAGTGCGATCGATTTCAACACCATTAATTTCATAACGAATTTCATCGAACATGTGAGCTATACAATTATTGCGTAAACGAGCATTTGATGTTTTTTCGCCGCCCTCTACTGTTACAGAACCTTCTATGTAAATATAACTCTCGCTTGGCAATACATATAAATCTTGATTTTGAATGGTTATTCTTATTTCATCATTATTTTTAAATGAATTTATATATGGTACGTAGCTGTGGTAGTCTTTTTTTATTATATTGTCATCGGTGAATGGTTTTTCAAGAACATTTAGTATTTCAGACATTTTGTTTTAAACGTAATTTTAAAGATTTTAAAAAAATTTTATTTTCCTTTGTTAGTGGCAACCTTTTGGGTTTGACTGCTTTAATTGGAATGTTTGGAAAGGTCTTTTTAGGACTATATTTATTATAAATAATCATTTTGCTTTTGATCTCAGATGTAGCCTAAGTGTAATCTCTTCTCCACGAAAATTTATTAATCGTTGTTCTTGATCTACTATCCAAACTTTCAGTGAACTGATTTCTTTGACGTTTACTGGTAAATAAATTAAATTCCTTGGTATTTCATCCAATTTATATCCTGGAGATACATTTATACCAAATTCATGAATAGTATGTACAGATAGATTATTCATGTAAGATCCTGATGTTATATTACATTGTATTTGTATTGCGTTTACTTTCATAATGTTTACGGGAAGATATGACGTATGTTTCGTATTTGCTTTCAAAATTCCTCCATTGAATCCCAACAGGGTTCCTATAGACCGTTCTTTGTTAAAATCAATATCATCATGAGATGAAAATATCTCTATTTGTAAGGTATTATTGTTTGCAACGATTTCTATTGTCTTGAGACCGTCTTGTTTACCATAGGCTAGTTTAATATAGTCAACTATATCTTCCAGTTCGTAAGAACCAATAGGAATTTCAATTACTCGATCATCAATATGAAACAAGTTATTATCATGGTCTACGTTTGGAATGGAATTATATGAATGAAAATCTACCAGAGCGCATTCATAGTCTTCGGTTAATTGAATTGGTGGAAAGTAATTGGATGTTAGAACCGAAGATCTTCCGCTTAGGGCTAATGTTATTGACATAGTGAAAGCTGACAAGTAAATGAAAACTATTTTCATTATTTTATTTGTTTTTATTTATGTTTTCACTAGAGCATATTGCTTTTGTTTATCCATGAATTGTGATCTTTAGAGAATCCTAACCACTTAACGTATACTTTGTCGCCCTTAGTTTTCAAAACCTTTTCAACGAGGTATGTGTTGGGGAAGCGTGTGCGTTGAATTTCCTCTTTATAAAACCCGCCTTTGATTGGGTTTCCTTGATAGTCTTCTAAGATAAACGTAACAGGATTTGTAATCTGTATAGATTTTATACGAAATATCTCTGTGCTATAATTCGGTGTATACCCCTTCTCAAATATATTTTTATATTTGCTTATACGTACGTAATCCCCCACATGGTATTTTGACGGTGGGAACATTTTGAGATGACTGTACACCGTCGAGAGTAACCTTTTTTCATTTTTAGAATTTACTTCAATGGGGGGCATATTTATTGTTCGATGTTTTTTCTTATTGTAGAAATCAATCAAATTTTTGTATATATCAAGCCAATGGTAGGAACCGTTGTAAGAAAATTCTCGAAACATTAATGATTTTAGAGTTCGGTTAAATCGTTCAACGATTGATGCTTTCATTACACTATACGTTGAATAGTGGTTAATAGAATACATTTTCATTAGTTTATAAAATTCTTGGTTAAAAAATTCTTTTCCATCGTCTGTTTGTAAATTTTTTGGTATTCTACCTTTATCCAATATTTTTTTAAATGCTGTGGAAACGTCGCTGGCATTTTTTGATTTAGTTGCTTCTGCCCATGCAAATTTTGAGAAGGTATCAATTACTGTTAGCAAATATCTATGTCCTTTATTTATTGTAGAATAATTCCCCATTTCAACCAAATCCGCTTGCCATAAATCGTCGATGCCTTTCATAATTACTCTCCGTCGAGGAAAATTTTTGCGAGCTTGAGCGTGTAGCTCATTGATAATTGTTCGTCTTTCCATGATTTAGTTATGATCGTTATAAATTATTGTACGAGTACTTGACATTCTACTTAAAACATTGTGTAAATCCTTAATATTGTTTTTTAATTGAGATATTTCATTGTTTATGATTACAAATTGCCTACTTAAATCTCTTTTTAATATTTCTTGTGAATGTATGATTTGTGTTTGTAGGTAAGCTTTGTTGATTGCGTCTGTATTTTCCGACGGTGGGGCCAAATTCTTGATTTTCTTATTTTGGATATCGAGGTTATAATGCCGGTCAAAACCAATTCCCAAAATTTTTTGAGCATTTCTCCTTAATGCATCAGAGTTGGAAAAGTGACCGAACTTGTCGACACTCATGTTGTAATTGATTGTTTACCCCAAAATCAATGTATTATATTTGCTTCTCTTAATTCTTCGATAATGGATACTATTTCATTGTTTTGGTTACTATGCCCAGCATTTTTTGATGCGATTAAAAGTTTTAGACGTTCAACTAATTCGTTAGGATCATCCCAGTATATATAGTTTGGTTTCTGAAGATTAACACTCATTAAACCTTCACCTGTATGAGTTGTTTGAAATAATTTTTTTATTATTGTTGTATACTTCAAGCCTTTATTTCCCTTTATTTGTTCATTGGGACTATAATTTCTTCTGTGTGCATTCGTATTCACTAAAATCTTTCTATAGATATCCAATTCATATGAGTCATAATTCTTAGGATTTTTGTGGAATAAAAGTTCATATAAACCCGGTGTGAATGCCCATGTTTGATTTCCAATTATTATTTTATGCTCGTTTAAACTTAGATCGCTTGCGCCAAATTTCCAAACACCATTTTCGTCTTTGTGTGGTCCATATATTGTATCAAGTTTCTTATTTCTATGTAAAGAGTTTAAGTTAATAACACCCTCTTGCTGTTCTTCTTCTTCTTCTTCTGATTGTGAATAAAACTGTTCATCATTTGTTTCATCTTCGTTTCGATTCTCGGTATCAAATTCAATTTTCAATTTCTTTTTATTTCTGAAACCCTCGAAATCATTATCCTTTTGAAATTCTTTTTTGGGGGTGATGCTTTCGTGGGGTGATTTTATAATATTTTTTAGTTGTGTTGTTATAGGTTTGAATGTACTCTCTAAATGACTTGTCATTTCATTTTCACCTAATTTAATGCTTTGAAATTTCTTTTTCAAGATATTTCTAGATTTAATAAGTTCCTTCACAATGCCTTCATTCATTTTAAAGAGCGTAACAACACGATATGTGTTTCTGTTTAATATTTTGAACTGATCTGTTGATATTTTGAACTGACCTGTTCATATTTTGAACTGGTCTGTTAATATTTAAAACCGACCAGTTGAGTTTACAAAATGGATCTGTTTTTATTTCAAATAGAGCTGTTTTCTTTGTAAACTGGTCTGTTGGATTTTTGAGTGAGGCTGTTATTTGTGTTTTCAATGATTTTTTTTGTAAGGTTAATAGCATTCAACCGGTACTATAATTGTACCATCTGTTTCAGTTGAGATATTATCATTTACTAAATGTAAATAAATACATCAAATCCTTTTCTATACCGTCCATCAGTAATATCGCTATCCTTACTTATAACTAAAAAACCATATTTTTCTTTCCAACATGTTCGACATATATCCATAAAATTATTAAATGTCATATCATTTCCAACGTGGTCACTGAAAATATGTTTCATATTCATTACGTCTTGCTTGAAAATAATAATTATGTTAGCATTATCACGTATTAAATGTTTCGGGATGCGTGTGTATGTTTGACATAAATAAAATGAATCTATATTATTATGTCTACCCATACAAAAATAAGCACGAATATTATTTTGTTTTTCGCAGGCGACATCATCAAATATCATTATGGAATTCATTTTCGCTTTATCGGGTGGTATGACAGTAGTATTCTCAGAAAATGTGTAAAACCCCATGCCTTTTACGGTTGAAATGAGCTTCTTTAAATATTCATATTTTGGTTGATGTAACGACTTTGAGTATAAATATATATTTTCAAATTTCAATCCGTTTGGACTTTCAATCAAGCTTATCATAATATTAGTTTTCCCACAATTGGAAGGACCCACTATTATAGCTCGTATTGAATTCGGTAACAAAGAGCTATGTCTGATTTTCTGAGATTTTGTTTGTGTGAAATCGAAATTTCTAACATCAATATTCGTATCCTGCTTTATTAACCGCATTTTTGCGACTGAATTAATAATTTGTTTCACTCAATTTTATATTATTTAAACCTTTAGGTGAAAAACGTATAAAATGATAATTTATTCGAAAAACAACATTAATACCAAAAGGGACGTCAAAGGGAGAGGATTGTTGAATAATTTAATTACTTCATTGCCATTTGAACTGCATTTACCCGGTTATAATTTTTGTGGGCCTGGGACAAAACTGAAGAAACGATTGGAAAGAAATGATAAAGGAATAAATGGTTTAGACGAGGCTTGCAAAATTCATGATATAGCTTATTCCAAAACTGAAAATATAAAAGAACGAAATAGAGCAGATAAAGACTTAGCAGAAAAAGCTTGGGGACGAGTTAAAGCTAAAGATAACAGCTGGGGAGAAAAACTAAACGCATATTTTGTCACCAACGCTATGAAGGCTAAAGCAAAATTGGGGGTGGGTATATCCAAGAATGGTGTATGTGGGAAAAAACTGTTTTCATCAGCGGTGAAGAATGCTACCTCGGTTCTGAAGAAACAAAAACCAGAAGACATAACCACAGCTATAAAGATTGCACAAAAATCGATTGGTAAATCCTTCAGAGGAAAAAAATCTAAAGTTGTTATACCTAGGGTTATAAGAGTACCTAAAATTGGTGGTTTCCTACCCATAATACCAATTCTAACAGCACTTAGCGCTATGGGAGCGTTAGCCACGGGTGGAGCATCAATAGCAAAAGCAGTAAACTCGACTAAGAATGCTAAAAAACAACTTGAGGAAAATATTCGTCATAATAAGGCTATGGAGGATATTGCAGTGGGTAAGGGGATTTACCTAAAGCCATATAAGAAAGGAATGGGCATTGTGTACAATAACAACAATAATAAAACTTTGACAAAAAACTAATAGACCAGCTACCCAACAGGCCTTTAACAGACATTGATTTAAAAATATTTGGTAAAAAACACATTCCCTATTTTAGAGGAGTTTTTATGCGAGACAAACTCCCCAAAAAGCCCCGTATTAAAGAGTGCGGAATTGTTAACCTTGACTCACATAAAGGTCCTGGAACTCATTGGGTGGCATATTTCAAAAACAATGAGAAAAATGAATATTTTGATAGCTATGGCAATCTCCAACCACCATTGGAAATATTGCAATACTTGGGAGCTAATATAAATTATAATTACAAACGAAAACAGAAATTTAATTCTTTCAACTGTGGGCATTTATGTTTAAAATATTTGCTACAATTCAATAAAACACCACAATGTCATCGAAAATCGTATATAAAGTAACTGAAATATTAAAACGTTTTCAGTTCAGCAGCAAAATTCAACGTTTTTAGTTCATCAGCTAAATTCTTGCAAAATGTTCAAAATCAACAGGTCTGAGATTGCGTTATTGGATTTTCAATATTGTCATGGCAATGGCAACAGCATTTATATGAAAGAATTGGCATATATGGCTGGCTCATCAATCGCTCCGAATTACGTTGTATTCAAGGAACCATTCGATATTCGAGAATTAAGTTATGAAGGACTAAGAACAAACACCTACTGCAAGAAATTTGTTAATGGACTGGATTGGTCAATGGGATCAGTAGATTACAGCTGTGTAGGTGATTTTCTATCACCCCTAAATAATTATAAATATATTTTTGTTGTTGGTAAAGCAAAACAAGATTTTTTATTAAATTATGTTACAACATCTGTCATAAATTTGGAAAATAAAATAAGTTTAAAGAAATGCGAAAACTATTATTCGAAATATATATGTCCGTTACATCCAGACAATAAATTTAGATGTGCACTAAATAACTTGTTTAAACTATATATATTTGTAGAGAACAATTATAATAAAATACAAGAATCTGTTATAAATGAAATAAAGTACTAAGAACAAAAACAAATCGTAACATGTGTTTTTATTTCTTCAAAATTGAATGTATTCCTTTAAAAACAAATATTGTAAACATAAATATTAAAAACTTTGGAAGTAATGAATCGGTCGTTTTCTCCTCTGGTAATGTTGAAAATGGTGAATCTTTTGGTCGCTTCTCTCGTATTTGTAAAGCATTGGATCCTGATCTCTGATATGGTGTTTTGAAAGTACAATGTCGTAGTTCAGTTCCACTGTTATAAACTCCACACACATCAAAACTTAACTTTGGAAGCAGTCGATCTAATTCTTTTAAATTTATGGGTTCATTGTTAGTAATGTAGCGTCTCATCAATGGACAATTCTTCGACCATCGCATATGTTCCGAAACCGGGGAATCTGTACGTTCCCAAGAATATATTTCAACCTCACAAAAATAACATTTTGCTTTGTCATTTTCACCAGTATAAAAGAAGCCTATCATAGCCATCACCTTAGGATTAATATACTTTAGTGGCCACAAACCAAACGTTTGCAAACGTTTATCCTCACGATGAAATCGATCGTCCATAACGTAGCGTGGTTTTAAGATATCCATTTCTAAAGGAATCATGTTTCCTTATAAACGTCTGTTACTTAATTACTTTCTGAGATGACATATCGACTCTCTTTTATATAAAACACCCACAACTATCAGATTCAAATGAAAACACAAGAGCTTTTTAATTTGAAAATTTAAAAACAACTTTTATTTTAGAATATTATAATGGAACTGATATAGTAATGTTAATATGAAAGCTAAAATTGATTTTAACTTAAAATAAAGAGTAAAATGCATCTGTGGCAATTATTTGTCTTAATTCTAATTTACATAAATCGGATCCTTCTCGTAATGGTGTTTTAACTACAGAAAACACTCCATCGCAGAGTCGTTTTATTGCTTCATCTCCCAGAGAGAGAAATCTCGATGGTAAATACAAAATGTAGTTGTCCAGCCTTAACACGATTTTTTCTCCATATGTACCAACAGTCTTGTAGGCTCCTCTTACAGCATATTCCATGTCTGGAGTCATATCCTTAATACTTAGAATTTTTTTGAAATTCATACTGTTGAATGATTTAATAACCTCAGTATTCGATGTCATCTTGTTAATTTTAAAATTTCGACTGTAGTCTTCATAAAAATCTGCACCTATTTATATCTATTTGAAAACCTCAATTTATGTATCCCCTCTCCCTCTAAAGTAAAAAGAGGATGAAAGCTCTTAACAAACCCAAGCCTTGCAAAATAAAAATATATTTTATTTAATATTATATTTATGTTTTATTTAAAATTTTATGAATGAAATGTAACGTGAATAATAGAACAAAAAATCTTATAAATAGTATATTTTTAATAATTAATTAAATCTAAAATATATTGAGCTTCTTCTTCATTGATTATATCCATAAAAGCATCCAATGTTTCAGGATATTTATCAATGTATGCCATTAAAATAGTTTGTATTACAGTCTGAGAATTGTTAACCTGTGGCTCAACCATAGGTTTCCCAGGCTGAAGTAATATATTTGATGTAATAACTGGGCGCTCACCCAATTCACTTGGATATGATTCCTCATCCTCTAGGATTTGGGATAAGCGTTGTCCATATTCAAAATCAAACGGTTCGGTCTCTCCATTCGGGAAAAGGTCTAGGCTTTCCAAGACTGATGGAGTTACGTTTTGATCATCGTTATCATCATGGTCCTCCGGATCAAAATCAAACGGTTCGGTCTCTCCATTCGGGAAAAGGTCTAGGCTTTCCAAGACTGATGGAGTTACGTTTTGATCATCGTTATCATCATGGTCCTCCTGATCTGTCGATGAGCCATCAACTGGAATATCCTCATCTGTCCAATTCATAATGTCCAGTGATTCTAAATCTGCCAACTCCTTTTCAATGATCGGATCCTTTGGGTGAACGCAACTGAATTGATCATCCGACCAACTATGGACATTGAGTTTTTTTAACTCCTCCATCTCGAAATCCGCCATAGACATCATTTTCAAGGATAAAGGTTTATTCTAGCACTTTGGAATATGTGGACTGCTACTGTGGACTGTAGTTGTCCTCACAATACTTTTCTTTATATATGGAAATTTCATAATGTCGGATTCATTTTTTGTTATAAAAATTTTAAACGAATTTTTAATAAATGAATTTTTCATAGTATCCCTAGTCAGCAAATATTTAATGCGTATTTCATAATTATTTGCATCGAATATCAGAAGATCGCAAAATTATGTTTGTTTTCCATCTCTTCGTTTATAGGGCATTCATTCCTTATCAATTCATACCAATTCTTAATTTGCCACGAATATGAAACAACCACAAAAATATGTTTGTTTACCTAAAAGTCTTTGCGGATTTGGTGTGAAGTTCTGGATACTCAGAACTACACACACACACATTGTGCTCTGGATATGTCACAAAGGAATCAATTCAAGTTCAATTGCATGATCCTACCGTTTGGTTCTAGTTTCCGATAGACAGACGGACAACCAAACAATTCAATAGCATGATCTGACTGTTTGGCGCTAGTGTCCGACAGGCAGACGGACAACCAAGCACATAGCATGATCTGACTGTTTGGCGCTAGTGTCCGACAGACAGACTGACACAAAAGACGGACTGGTGGGGAACCGTTGACACACATACACACATACCATGTGTGTATTTGTGATTCGACAATCAACCATACATAGATATACAGCAAAGCCCAGCTGCGGACTCACAATGTGATTCTAGAATCAACCATACCTAGATGTACAGCAAAGCCCAGCTGCGGACGCACATACCAATGAGTCATGCTGATCTCAAGGTTACTTCAAAGCCAAGTTCAATGAACTCACACATACATAAACATAAACACTGATTCAGACCTACAGAACATCTGGCGACCACCAACGAAGTGGCCAAATAGTATCAAATTACATTGGAATATAAACACATAAAATCGACGACGACGTCAGAATTCACACATACATACACATAAAATTGACACAGACGTACGAATTCACACATACATACACATAAAATGGACGATGACGTCATCATGACGTCATCAGACCACCCACGAAGTGGCCAAATAGTATCAAATTACACGTTTGCTCTCTCAATTCCCCTCTACTTATTTTCTCATTGTAATTTATATTTTCTCGTTGCAAACTTGAAAAGGTGTAAAATATATTTTTGTCAATCCAGATTTGTACAACAAACGGACAATTTGAAGTGATCCGTAAGATTAAATTATTTTGTTTGCCCTCCAACAGTACCAGCTGGTTGCACGCACGAGCGCAGATTTTTGTTTTAAATTGAGTGTGTGGCTGTTGCACTGTACTCCGAGATTCACCCATTGTGTACTGATGAGGAGTTCTGCAGTAGTTTTTGATCAATTTTGTGTGGTCTGCCGTGTCTTGTGCTTCTGTGTTGCTAAGGAGCGGTTAAACCCCCACCCTTCCACATAAACTAGTTTTGGTCTAGCCTTGGATTTGGAAGTGAAATCCATATCTTGCGGCATTGTAGGCTTATGGTGCCCGAATAGAGAGCTAGAACAGTCCAAGTCCACGTGGATATCAGATTCTACGCAGCGTGCTGAATCAACGCCGAAACGACAGAGGAGTGAGCCAGGCCCTACAAAACCAACCAAACGTGTTTACAGCAGCGTACACAACCCAGAAGCTAGTTGCACTAACCTGACTGAATGAGTGAATGATATGTGTCAATAATTACATCGACCCTGCAGCCTTCGCCACGTCTATGGTCACACCATCATCCACAGTGCCTAAAATTTTGTGGTATTCAACTACTATTGCTGCTAAATACGACGACTCGCTCTTCAGCTTCGATTCTTTCCTGCAGCTCTTTCAGCGCTTGGCCTTCGTTTCAGCGGAATTCTGTATTCCCAAGCCTCATACTTCTTATAATTATAAAAATTATAATTCTACTTGTAAATCACAGATAATTTTAAATTTTCTGTATGTAAAATATTAAACTATGGTTTCATGTTTTTCCGCCAGAGAAAATGCACCATGTTTATTAGTTGAAAGAATAGAAACGTGTTCGTCAGCAATAAAGTTGATTTCATGGGATTTTGAAACATCTACCGACGATTTTGAGCGCTCAATATCGGCCGATTAAACAGTGAAGAAAGGGTGCAATAACCCAACACAATTTCGTGACATCCACATAGAAAAAATTTCACCATCCTTCTTTTAAAAGGATCAAAAAAAGTAAGTCATAAAATAACTAAACTAAATCGTTGCATTCTGTGTAACGATCTCCGCTCTTTCTATACTCATATAATAACGTCAAATAGTTTAGATTACTCTGAACAAGTGCTTGATAAATCAAGAATTTTGTTTCATATTTTTGTTGCGGTTTAAAACGGATAACTTTAGCTTTATCTGCGTTTAAAAACAGTTTATTGATTCTGCAGATGTCATCAGCATATATAAATAGTTTACCACTTAAACCGAGATTGGTGATATCATTAAGATATATTTTAAAAAGTAATGGTCCAAGTACACTACCTTGGGGCACACCGTATTCAACTAGACCATACGAGCTTTTGTGTCCATTAACATCTACATACATATTGTTTCCTATTGGCCAAATAGCTTTCTATATTGCAATTTAACTGATAAAACATTGTGATCAATGAAATCAAAAGCCTTGGAAAAGTCTATAATAACGCTTTTTTGAAATTTTAGTTGTGCTAAATTCGAGTAACTTAATTACCAAATTTAAAAAAAGTATCACAAAAGTGCCGTTTTCGGAAAAAGGACAATGAAAATGTTGCACTTTTTTGCAGAAAAGAATTCGCCATTATATATATTAGGTTATAATCTGATAACTCACACTCCACAGAATACATGCTTAGCTTTTCCTGTAAATTGTAGTAAATATGATCGATAGATGATCTGCTCTTTGGACGGGTAATCAGGTTATGGCAATTTTTAAAACCATAATTGGCAAGAATATTTAAAAGTTCTCGACTCGAGTTAGTATTTAATATATAAATATTGGAATCACCAACAAAAATACATGGGTATCGTCCATGCTGAATCAACATTCCCTCCAGAAATGAAAGGAAAAAATGTATATTACATTTTGGGGATCTGTAGAAAGAGAGGAACTTCAAAGGCTTACCAAACCGTTTCAAATTGTGTAATCTTATAACTATAGAATCAATGAAATCATTACTGTCACATAATTCAATGTGATAATTGAATTCTCGCACATAAATTGTAGTACCACCATAACTATCAAATCTGCAACAATGTATTGCTCTGTAACCACATATATTATATGTATATTTCTTTTAAATAATCTTTAAACCATGTTTCCTGAACAGAAATAACACAGGTTATCTTGGCAAACTCGTAAGTAAATACTTGAACTTATTGAACTTGAACATAAATTGTAGTATCACCATAACTATCAAATCTGCAACAAAGTATTGCTCTGTAACCACATATCGTCGGCTTAATGCTATTTTGTTCCATACGCCATTTTGTATGATCGGAGAAAAACGCAATTTATAATTTACATATTGTGATCGAAAGAATGTAAAATAGTGAGTAAAAATATAAGGAGATAGAAAAATGAGGATATAGAACAAAAATATAAAAATTATTTCCCTCAAATCAGAGTTAAATCGATTTACCCTACCTATATCTCGAAAACTAGACGAAACCATGTTTCCTGAACAGAAATAACACCAGGTTATCTTGGCAAACTCGTAAGTAAATACTTGAACTTATTGAACTTGTCAATCGAATACATAATTCTCATATTGATCGAAACAACATTAAAATTTGAATTTCCAATATTATAAAAAAGGGATTGAATTTGTTTAAAATCCTTCCTACCTTCTGGTAGGAAAACACTAAACTAAAATAACGTAGCGTAAACTAAATCGACTTTAAAATTTTAAATTATGAATTATAATAAGAATATATTAATTAGTTATTTAACAATCTAACTTAAATTGTATAACTATGAAGTGGTAAATTAACCTGTTTAATTTGGGAAATATGCCGGGATAACAGTATGTAGCCTGATTGTAGACTTGTGTTCAGTTTTGGGGCTATTGCAAAAATAGGTCGAGCAATAGCCAAGGATAAGTAATTTACTTATAAGGGGAGGGTAGACCCAAGGATTAAAATCCTCGAGAACTGGTGAAATGTGTGAAAAGAAAAATTGTGGCTGCAGATCGTTGCTTAATGGCATCTTAGATTTTTTTGTGTATAGTTGTGATGATAGACGAACCCACTAGCCAGGCCAATTTAAGGCAAAACTCCACCATATGCCTTCTCTCTTTCCATTGACTTTTTAGGCAATTGGATGACCCAGGACCATAACATTGTGAAGACTTGGGAAATTATGAATCGAACGACGAACAAAAATAATTAAACTTTTGCGAAATTTTTCGTTCGTTTCATATCCCCCACTTCTTTAAAAAGTTTGAATTATTTATAACTTTAATTAATTATTCTTTCTTTGTTTTTTTTCATCATTTTGTGAAGGAGACTTGGGGAATTAATTATGAATCGAACAACGTACAAAATAATTGAATTTTTCCGAAATTTTGCGAACAGTTATGGAAAATGTGCGAAACAGAAAAAGGACATCACTTACAGGATATCATTTTTCAAAGCTAATTGCAAAAAATTCCCCAATAATATACTGTATTTAAAAAAAAATTATAATAACCGCATAAAGCTCATTCTGCGCCACCCTGTATATATATATTTATCTTTCCTTGTATTACAATTTGTTTACATCAGATATTTTGTTGATAATATTGTACAGTATGAATTCATATACACGTTTCTTCTCTACTATTTTATTTTAATTTATTGTTTATCTTTCATTTTTATCTACGACAGGTGCAAATGGTCTTAGTCACCCGGGACCTTTTTTTACTATATTTTGTGAATTTACTTTATAAAATATATTTCCAATAAATAAATAAAATAATACCCATCAACTGAAGATATTTATTACTATCAAATGACTTATATAGATGTCCAATTGGTTCGTTACTATACTTAGCAAATAATTCAAGACCCGATGTGAGCGTTGCTGTTTCTATAATTAGTCGCAAAGTATCATGTCCAACAAAAAGGGACTGGATGAAGTTAAGCAAGTCTTCAAATATCTTATTGGTAATTATACCACGTATTAACGTGGACGTCCACGTATTGAAGCAGATATTCAAGAAAAACGTAAAAAACCAAACGCTCATATGCCACCACCGAAGGAAACCAGATTGGATAAAATTGATCATGGGACAGAAGGGTAGATTCAAATTTCCGAACTGCTCTGGAGAAACAAGTATGTAAATTTGTAAATTTGAAAAAAAATTGTTTTTATAACTACCATAATTCGTAAAAAGGTAATTCATTACATTATTTTTATGGTATACAAATGAATTTACAAAATGTATATGTTTTTTAAATATCATTTTAATGTTTTTTAAATAATAATATTAAATAAATTATGTTAAACAATAATATATTAATAAAAATGTATTTAAAATAGTATTTAAATAAGTGAATTTATATAATTTTAGTAAACAAAATCGGCTTTTGAACAATTTATTCTACTTATTTGTAAAACACTTTATAAAATATGTAGTTGGCTTAGACTTTTTCTATATTCTATTATGCTTCGACAGAGCCCATTCGTAGAATGTGCATGGATTTAAACACTTTATATGAAGTTATTGACATTGACGTAGAAATTTATGCAGTTAGATCTAGAATAATTTCTTTTTTAAATGTGTAAGTAGACTAATTTCATTTGTTTAGAGGTTCACTACATGTCTATATATAGAAAAACATTTGAATTTTTCCACGTGCCGGCTGTAGCTTGATTTTATGCAATGGACTTGCACAGATTCTATAGAAACGTATGTATTAAATACATTTCAATTCATAAATAACATATTTTTTTCAGGTGCGAACTGATTTTCTAAATAATCTAGAAAAGGAACAGCCGATATATAAAACAGTTTTATTGCTATATCACAGTCACATCACTTGAGATTCCTAAAGAGCAATTTAGAAGATTTTTTAATAACCTTAGCTTTTTTTTTTGGAAAATTACGATTCAAAATTCAATATGCTGTACAGATTGACCAGATATGACAACTTTAATATACATACCCTATCGGAGCGATCGGATATAGTAATCAAATCGAGTAATAATATTTATAGTTCATGGTTAAAAAAACATTGGTTGCAAATTAATTCATTCATATGTGCACAAACAGAAAAAACGTCAAAAATTGTCAGACCAGTCTTAGTATTTCGTCCATAACTTTTACAAATCGTCGGCTTAATGCTATTTTGGTCCATACGCCATTTTTGTGTTTTTTGAGTTAGGAGTTGTAATATGGAATCATTTTTTTCCTATCTCCCCTAGTTTTCGAGGTATTGGTAGGGTAAATTTGGTTTACTCTGAATAACGGGAAATAATTTCGATATTTTTGTTTTATGTCTCAATTTTTCTATCGCCCTATATTTTCACTCAGTATTTTACGATCTTTCGATCACAATATGTAAATTAGTGTCCTTCCATACCGACCCCTTTTTGTGGTCCATGTAATACAAATACGAAAAAATATTAAAATAAAAGTGGATATGGACCAAAATGCCAAGTACAAAAATTGTTATAACTTGCTTATTTTTGGATGTAATGGCATATAAATGCATGAGAATCATACAAACACTGTTGGGAACCCTATGAAATAAAAAGTGTGTAACTCTTCAGTCCCGTTTTTACTCAAACAATACATTGCGTTTTTCTCCGATCATACAAAATGGCGTATGGAACATTTGTATACGGGCTGGGCTACATACCCTGGTCCTATTCCGCCAATTTTTGTGTCAATCACGTAGACAGCCTCCAGACACATATACACAAAATTACAACACTATCGCTTATAAATTGTGCAAGATATCTCAATTTAGACTGGGCCACGCCCATTGGTCCGATCCCGCCCATTTTTCTACCAATCACGTAGACTGTCACCAGATACATACATATACGCAAAATGTCAGCACTCTTGCTAACAAATTGTGTAATATATGGTCGGGGCCACGCCCATTTGTCCGATCCCGCACATTTTTAGACCAGTCACGTAGACTGCCACCGGATATATATACACAAAATTGCAGCACTCTCGCTAAAAAATTGCTCAAGATATCTCAGACTGCCACCAGATATATATACACCAAATTGCAGCACTCTCGCTAAAAAAATTGCTCAAGATATATCAATTCTAAAATTTGCGTTATATGGGCGGGGCCACGCCCATTGGTTCGATCCCGCCCATTTTTGGACCAGTCACGTAGACTGCCACCAGATATATATACACAAAATTGCAGCACTCTCGCTAAAAAATTGCTCAAGATATCTCAATTCCAAAATTTGTCTTATATGGGCGGGGCCACGCCCATTTGTCCGATCCTGCCCATTTTTGGACCAGTCACGTAGACTGCCACCAGATATATATACACCAAATTGCAGCACTCTCGCTAACAAAATTGCTCAAGATATCTCAATTCTAAAATTTGCGTTATAAGGGCGGGGCCACGCCCATTGGTTCGATCCCTCCCATTTTTGGGCCAATCAATCTGGCAACCTTGCAACTGTCAAAACGTCTTTTTAACACCCGTGCGATCGATCTGTGGAAAATCTATTTTTTTTTCGTGTAAACACAACTCCTTTCGTTAAGAGTGACATTTGAGCTAATAAAGCAAGTAATTCTCAACAAGAGGAAAGTGAAATATGCCGGGCAAATCCAGAAAGAGCATAAATAAAAACAAATTAATTTGCGCTCATTGCAAAATGCAAATACTGGAAAATGACGACTCGATGCAGTGCGACGCTTGTGAGAAAACTCCCCATTCTCAGTGTACGAAACTGAACAAAAAAGAAATCGATACACTTGTCAAAGACCTCTCTCTTGAGTATAAATGCTTTTTGTGCGCGCCAAGTGAAGTTTCGGTAGCTGGCGAATTGAGTGAAATTAAGGCTCAACTAAATCAACTCAGTGAGATTAAAGAGACAATTCAATTTAAGTCATCTCAATATGATGAGATTTTAAAAGGCGTAGTTAAAAACAAGAAGAAGATCGACACTCTAGGGAGAGAATAAAAACTTACGAGAAGAAGTAAACAGTTTAAAAACATCGGTAAAATTTTTAAATGATGTGCGGGTTCAAAATGACTGTGTGATAAACGGCGTTAAAAGAGATGAGAATGCTAAAGCGATGGATGTTGTTTTGGATGTGGCAAAAAAAGTGGGTGTTAATATATGCGAGAATGAAGTAGAAGAAGCATTTTTTGCAAACAAACCCAAACAAACAAACAGCAACGCATCTGTAATAGTCAAATTTACCAACAAAAAAACAAAGAAGAATCTTATGGAAGCAAAGTCAAAGTTGAAACAGTTCGATGATTTAAAAAGTGTGTATATCAATGACTTTCTTTGCAAAGAATCACTACAACTGCTGAATTATGCGAAATCACTAAAATCCATCGGTTTCAAATTCATATTTGCTAAAATTCAAGACAAATTCGATTGAGATCTATGAATGATGGTGATGATATTCTATGTAAGCGCGCTGGAGGTGTAACGGAGGGCAGAAGGCGATTAATTGCAAGATAATTGAAAAAATTATTTTTGAGCAATTAACAGAGTATATAGAAAGTAACAACATATTATATGAACGCCAATATGGTTTTAAAAAGGGGAGTGGAACGGATGAAGCTGTCGTTAATGTATTGGAGTGCATCTGCAGTGGTTTAGATACTGGCCACAAAGGAGTTGCAGGAGTATTTTTTGATCTTACTAAGGTTTTCGATTTAGTAGATCATGACATACTTATTAAAAAACTTACAATTATTGGATTTTCTCAGCAAACCCTTTTATTATTTGAAAGCTTTTTACAGAATAGAAGGCATTATGTACAAATTGGCGATGAGAAGAGCGATACCATTCCGGTATTATGTGGAGTTCCGCAAGGCAGTGTTCTTGGTCCATTGTTATTTAAAATATATATCAACGACATCAAAAATATTGATTTCAAAGGCAAGTTGTTTATGTTTGCAGATGATATTTCTTTCTTCTATGAATATGATCACCCGAAAGTACTACAGACACAAATTGAGTATGATGCTTCTATTTTGTCAGAATTTTTAAAAGTAAATATGCTATTTCTGAATGCAAATAAAACCAAATTCGTCAGATTTAGACCATACATATCCAAAAAGGACATAACAATGACTGTGCATATAGATGGTCATGACATTGAAGAATCGGAAAGTGTGGATTACCTTGGCATGAACATAAGCCAAAATTTGTTATGGGAAAATCACATTGGCCGCTTAAAGTCCAAATTGGCTTGTGGAACAGGAATCCTACATAAATTTAGAAACAAGCTTAATATTGAAGTAAAAATTATGCTTTACAAGACACTAATTCATTCACATCTAATATACCTATCAATCGTGTACGCAGCTAAATGTAACAGCTTCTTGAAATCTTTACAGTCAGCTCAAAATAGGGCGCTGAAAATGGTTTTCAACCTTCCCCGAAGATTCAGTACCAAGGATCTGTACAAAAATTATGCCAATAACATACTTCCTGTTAAAGGACTCTACAAACAACAACTCAATATTTATGTGTATAAGTGCATCAGAGACATGGGATCGCATACCATAAGCTTCCAACCAAATTTAATGCTCACACAACGAATGACAAGACAAGCACGGAATTTGAGCACTATAAGATGCCGTTTAGAAGTAACAAAGCAGCGTATCCGCTACTCTGGTCCCACGGAATATAATATGCTTCCAGACAATTTAAAGGAAATTTCTAATTTGCCACGTTTTAAAATCGAATTGAAAAAATACTTAATTGAAAATGTTGAAATACTTCTAACATTATAAGTTTACCTGTAGTTTAAACTGAATTGTTAAAATTATATATAATTTACCTAATTGCAACTACGAAATAATAAGTTGCCAGCTAGCCTCTATAAAGCCATTATGGCGCTGAGGCATTAAGTAATCCAATTGTTAAGGAAATTTTATTGAAAATAATAATAATAATAATAAAAAAAAAAGTAGACTGCCACCAGATACATATACAAAAAAATTACAGCACTCTCGCAAAAAATTGTCAAAATTTGGGTTGTATGGGCGGGGCCACGCCCACTTGATATATCGCAAAATCCAAGTACCCTATTTTCTCCACCCCCTACACATGTACATTCTGCGAAAATTTCAAGAAGATCGGTCCAGCCGTTTAGACGTCTATACGGTACAAACAAACAAACCAACAAACACACATTCTCTTTTATAAAGGGTCCGCCAAATAACTTTTTTTTTTTGAAAATGCTATAAAAAAAACTACTGAAAACGCATTGGATGGTCAGTTGGCTTCAACTCCTTAACCAATTGGACTTTGTATGGCGTCATACCAAGGTCTTTATGCAAAATTCGTCTCAATGATGTCTCCGAAATGTTCAAATGATGTTGATGGCGCTTCACGGACACTTTCTGCCACAGCAGCAATATTCTCGGGTGTACGCACTGTTTTTGGCTTTTCACGCTTTGGTTTATCGATGAGGATGCCAGTTTCTTTCACTTTTTTCACAAGACAACGAATATACGGAGCTGACGGTGCTTCTCCTCTTCCAAAATCCGTACGCAATTTTCGCACACATTCTGCAACATTACCATTATTTTCAAAGTAATGTCGCAATATTCGCAATATACACATATTCGTTCAGCGGAAGGATAAAGCTAATTATCTGTCAAATCAGACATGAGCTATGTGTTGCCATTCACGAAATAAACACTAGTTGAAAAGAAAACGTTAGATGGCGGACCCTTTATATATAGATACGTATGTCAAACTTCAATATCATTTAATGGGAGGAATAGATTAATATCAGCATTTCCGAGATAAATATTGCGCGAGCAATACATTTTGAACAAAAAAAATTAGGTTCAGAATTATTTTTATATATAATAATAATAATAGGCCTACCACACTTTCTTAAACAATCAAATTTATATTACTTTAGTAAATATTTACAATGTGTCAAATTAATAGCGAAAAACATACGAAAATGTTAACACACTGTAAATCTTTACCAAATTATTATACAATTTTTGGTTAAAGAAAAAGTTGAAGGTTTCTCTCTTATTTGACCACTTTTTCCTAGGACTGAACGTCAGCGTGATAATAGCTAACAAAATATAGTAAAATAATTCTGAACTAAAATGTCTTTGTTAGAAATGTATTTGTCAGGGGAAGTTTATCGCGGAATTTCTGAGACCAATCTATTCCTCAGAGATCATATAACGCAAATATATTAATCTTATTAAATTCGCTACCCGCTGAAAAATATGGTCTCTGTAATATATTGTCCCAAACATTTTCTGCTTGAAATATACATATGTTTAGGGTACACTCCAAATAAATAATATTTGACACAAACAAATATTATATGTTCGGGAGGATATTGTTTTAAACAAAAATATGTTCCCATTCTAATATTTTTTTATTTGGAACTAATATTTCCGAAACAAGGATTAATTTGTAATTAAGTATTTTGGCAATTTATCTTTGATTTATCCTTAATTTAAAGACAAGTTTTCTGTTTTCAGAAGTTCAAAGTGCAATTTTTGTATAAATTGTATAAGTTTGTAAAATTCAATTAAAACATAAATCGTATAATCGTTTGTAACTATAAATTGCATTGATGGATTGAAGTGACGAGTTGCAAAATTAATGCAAAAGATATTTTTAATTATAAAGTTTAACACGAAATCTAGGAAAAACTAACTAAAATTAGAAAAATTCAGCAAAGTTTTAAAAAATTTTTTAAAAAAAATATATTTGGAAAACTTCTTAAACAATAAATTTGTTTATGTGTAAACATATATTTTATTTATTAATGTAAGTTTGCGAATATATTATGTTCCAATATATAAATATATGCGTTCCAAACAATTTTTTTGGATTTTCAAATGAAATTAATTTGTTAACAAATATATAATATTTAAAAAATTCGTTTCCAAATATATTTACTTTCAATTCAAACATATCAAATATGTCGATTTGCCCCCGTGTATAATATTGTTGTACAAATTTGGCGGTGTAAGTCAAATTTATGGATTGCAAATAATTCGGGCGATAACTCGCGAAAGGAAACAGATCATATTGTGATATCTTCATAGTTGAGTAGAGGGGATGATTCTGAACAAAACCTCATTAGCCGTTTTTGCCGTCAATCTAGGTCATCTTTCGATTACTTGAGGTACGCTGTGAACATTCATATATCAAAACTCCTGTGTAATTTTTTGTTTTATTAATATTTAAAATGCTCCAAACAAAATGTCATATGTGTAGATTTTCTTGAAAAACATTTACCATGTCTTGATAAATACAAAAATCTGAAATATGAAATATATCGCAATTTGATGAAATGGCACGGTCTTTTGCCTCCTGCAAACTGAAATATGAAATATATCGCAATTTGATGAAATGGCACGGTCTTTTGCCTCCTGCAAACTAGTAAAAAACCACATAGGTTTTTTCGTCGGCGCACCGACGACATTAAATATTTTGTGTCAAGGTTGTCATATTTAGGCGATTTTTAACAACCCTAGGTGTTGAAATTATAAGATTATTTAGAAAGGCTTCTGATAAAATTTGCATTTTAGTGGTGGAATAGTTTTCACATTTTTCTTCAGAATTTTAGATATTTTCCTAAATGTCTTAATGTTGTTCAACCTGTACATACATGATCTGCCTATCTCAACATCGAGGAAATTTATATATGCTGACGACATGGCATTCGCACTACAGCACAAATCGTTCGCTCATATAGAAGACACTCTAACAGCAGATCTTAAATTGCTTTCACAATACTGTGCCAAATGGCGACTTTCACCAAGCATTGCATAAATGCTCATCTCACCAAAACGTTTTACGTCCAACCCCTACTGAATGGTTGCCAAAACTCTGTAATATCGCTCCACCACAACTAAGAAGGAAACAAGCTTTACTACGAGAATACAATAAAATTCTTAGTAATGATCACATTCCGCTAATAACTGATTTAAATAATCCCCCCGCCAGAACGACTTATATCAAGGAACGCACCCATGAAGCTAGCCAAAATGCTAAAAGATGAAAAATTTGAGATTGACCATGTCAATTGGGAAAATTACTGGTCCAATTCAGGAAGGTCCAGTCCGCTCTTTAATGGACGTAGCAGTAACAACGACCTTCAATTTTCAAGGAAAGCTTGGTGTACCCTCAACAGACTCAGAACTGGCACTGGCAGAACCCAAAATAATTCACATGGGGTCATGTAAATGACCCTATTTGCACATGAACTGGTACTGGCAGAACCCAATATAATACACATGGGGTCTTGTAAATGACCATATTTGCACATGCGGGGCCCCTCGACAAACCATCGATCACATCCTTAGAGAGTGTCCTACCATAGGATATGAAGGTCAAATAAGCGACATCATCAATTTAACACCAGACGCTGTATCGTGGCTAGAATCGCTGGATCTTTGATGAGTTATTTAACTTGGTACACATTTTATATATGCTATTCTTTCGATTGTAATGATTTTCCATACGCTAAATAATGGAAATGTCGCACTTTCCACGCTCTCAACCGAAAAAAATGGGGGAGCACAATATGCAAACAAAAACAATAGCTTTTATGTCGACTTAGCATGTTTATATTCAGTCAAAATTTGGTGTTTATCCGTCAACCCAATCAAAAGTTATTCGCAAAACAGTACAGGTGCTTCTATTCCAACATAAAGGAATTCCACACAAATTAAAAAAATTTCTCAAACTTTGACGCCTTTCCTGAAAAACTACCTTTTTGCACTTAACATAGTTTAGAATGGAGGTATCGATATGGACATTTCCAAAGAGATGTCAAACCGCAGCCAAAAAAATTTAAAGCATATAAAAGTATGTTGTTTTGTCACTTTTTTATAGGGAATCTATCAAATTTAACTAATTTTCGCAAAAATTCAATTTATTCATAACACATTTTAAAATATTCGAGTGCAAAGTGGAACATTTGCAAAATTTATGTTATAACCATTTGTATTGCATGCTACGTTTTGATTAATGATCTCTCTTTTAAATCTCGATTTATATTTAAAGAATATAAGAAAAATATTTTTTGTTGTGAAAATAAAAATATTGAACATATTAAAAACATAGATGTTAAATTCCAATTAGAATTAGCAATTGATGCAATTGGTTTATATTTTCTAATTCATCAAACAATTAGAATTTTTTCAACTAATTCCCATTAGATAATTGAAATTTTTTTTCCAATGGTAAAACTAATTGCAATTAGTTGCCATTAGCAAAAAAAATTGGTTTACCTTTACAATTAGAAATCTAATTGACTTCTGCTAATGCAATTAGATATTCAATTAGCTCGAATTAGAATCAATTATTTTGATATTTTCAAAAACAAAAAAAAACTAAAATATTCATAATATGAATTTCACACATATATATATTACTTATGTACATAATATGTACTACATATATTACATACATGCACACCTATTTAACGTTTAATAACAGTTTAATAACTAGAATGACCGGGTATATTCGCTTTCAGCAATACGAGCTTTTCAAAAGAAAAATCCGTCAAGCGACCCCGCCTTGGACTATTAATAATGCCCGCAAAGGAAAATAGTCGCTCCACAGGGCCTGAAGACGTAAGCGGTGTGTTGCAAAACAGTGCTATTTCCTTTAATATAGGATATTTGGACCATATATTGGAAGTTTTATCATCATCATTCAAATATTGATGCATCATATTCGAAATAAAATGCAGGCTTTCAGCCTCCTCTGTCAATTTTGGCAATGAAGCAGTACTTTCTTCTGCAAAAATGTAATCTGATTTACTAAAAATACCATATATGTATATGTGTCACTTATGCAGAACTTACCACCATCACTGAAATCATAAAAGGTCGATTCAGTATACGAACCCTCACATTTATGATTTTCGTTTGTTGCAGGAAGGTTCTGCTTGATTGCGTAATCAGTGATGATACGAATAACCCTTTCCGTTATTCGCGTATATGTAAATTGCGGTGATGTTTTTTGTAAGATTTTTAACCAGCTCAACTTTACGTTTGGAATCAGTGCAGCTGCAGCTAGCGCCAAATCTGCCTGCTCATTTAATTCAAAGAAAGCTCGGAATCGTTTTCTTAATTGCTTTTCCAGCTCTAATGCAATTGTAGAGAATGGATGCTCGATTTTCTGCTGGATTTTTATCAATTTATTGCTCAGAGTGATAATTGTAGGCAAAAGGCAACCATATCCAACACTCTGTTCGCCTTGCATAAAGTCCAGACTCTGAGCAATAGGCGCCACAATCAGCTTGTATGTATCCAAATATGATAGTTCACAGGATGTAAAACGCGGCAGGCTCAATTTATCGCACAACTCATCCAGTTTCGGCTTGTGCTGGAGAAGTCGAACAACGGCGTCGTATAGCGAGTTCCACCTCGTCACAACCGGCACAACGAGGCATCCACCTAAAGTTTCCTGTATCACTTCCGAACTTTTTGGCCATTTGCATTTTTTCCACAAATTATTGCATTTTTTGAACACCTAAATAAATTATATTCTAGTATAAAATATATTAACTAAAACATTTCTTACCATATTGTTCCGCTGGAATAGGGATTCATCGGCTTTCAAAATCTTTATTAAATCAGACGTAGCCAGAAGACTTAATGTGTGGCTAGAGCACCTGTGGTGTTTAGGGAGGCAAATCTTGTTTTGGAATTCTGATTCTTCATTGCCGTCGTCGTCTTCCATCTCAGAGGCATTATCAACTCCATACTCCTTAAAAGCTTTGACAAAGTTTGACCCGTTGTCAGTTACGGATAGAACAATGTTTTTTCTATTTAAACCATAATAAGTATTTATGTCGGTCATGATATGCCCAATTGCTTCCGCAGAGTGAACTCCAAACATCCTTTTGCACGCCAAAGCAGCTGATTTCCTCTTAAAATCTTTATCAAGCCAATGGCAGGTGTATCCGAAAAAGCTTCTGTGATTTCCTGACCAAATATCCGCCGTTGTGCAGACATGTTTCGCTGTGGCTAGTTCGGCTTTCACACTTTCTTCCATGCGTTTGTGATGCTCTTCTAATTTTTTCATTGCCGTCTGTCTACTCATTAACTTAAGGCCAATACCCTCAATTAAGTTGATGAATGACTGCCTTTCAACCAGGGAAAGCGGCAAGCCTGAATCCACTAGAAATTCAATAAGTTTCTTATCGAAATTTGATTGAATACTCAAGTTTTGGTTGTTAGATTTCTTCGTAAGATATTCCTTATAAATTTCAGGATGCCGCACTCTGAGATGGCTGATAAAATTTGAAGAGACTCCCGTAAAACCGCAAATCACCTTATTGCAAGCAACGCACTTTCCGACTATTTTATCTTTTTTATTTTCTGAAATCTGATACAAGGTTTTTATATAAAATTGATTCATACCTTACTTCATCTAAAAATTCATGTTAACATACGCCCATAAGTCAACTTACTACGGCACACTACACAAGTACTTTAACAACACAACAAGGAGTTTCGATGTATAGTTTTGTAATGGAACTTTCATACCTTCTTAACTTCAATATAAAAATTCGATGTGAAAATTATATTGCCAAAAGTGCTTTCCATACGCCTCTTCACAAATTGTTCACCATCTCCATTGAACACCTTCCTTTTCTTCGATTCTTTCGAAGGCGTGTATTTAACATCAAAATCCTCATCATCACCACAAAAATTACTTGCAAATGATATTTCTTCCGACATTGCGACAAATAAATATGTTTTTAAGTTAACAAAAATACAACTTTCATTTAGAATATTAAACAATGCAAACATTTGAAAGTTTGAAGTTGAAACAAATTGCAAAGCACGTTTATTTATTTACATTTCAAACAATTACCAGTAACTGGTAACCAGTTGATAACAATTTATTTTTATCAAAATAATTGATTCTAATTCGAGCTAATTGAATATCTAATTGCATTAGCAGAAGTCAATTAGATTTCTAATTGTAAAGGTAAACCAATTTTTTTTGCTAATGGCAACTAATTGCAATTAGTTTTACCATTGGAATAAAAATTTCAATTATCTAATGGGAATTAGTTGAACTAATTCTAATTGTTTGATGAATTAGAGAATTTCACAAAATAATGTTAATTAGCAATCATTAGCATTATCTAATCATTATTTAACATCTTTGATTAAAAATCATCTAATAATTCAACCTTTGGATGTCTAGTTACATAAAAAGTAAAAAATAAAGAGAAAAAGAATGATGAAATAAAATGTCGCGTGCGGTTTCGCTGAAATCAGTGTTGGTTTTTTGTAATTATCTTGAAAACGAACAATCTTAGCACCAATTATAGTGCTAATCAAAAACAATAAGTTTCGCCTTCTGTCAAAAAGAAATAATGTTGTAGCATTTATTATAGCCTACACCACACTGTGGTACAGGCTATAATGACTTTGTGCATTTGTTTGTAACGCCAAAAAAAAAAGAAATAGAACCATACTTTATTATACCGATCGACATAGAATCACTTTTTGAGTGGATTTAGCCATGTCCGTCTGTGTGTCTGTCCATGTATTCTTGTGATCAAATTGCAGGTCGCAATTATGGTCCGATCTCGACAAAACTTTACACATATCTTTTTTTGGCCCAAGGACGATCCCTATTGAATTTGGTTAAAATCGGTTCAGATTTAGATATAGCCCCCATATATATCTTAGCCCCGATTTGTCATGTGAGCGCTGTAAAAACTTTATTTTATATCCGATCAGTATGAAATTCGGCAGAAAGAGGTTTCTTATTATATGCATGAACACTGTTAAATTTGGAAGAAATCGGTTCAGATTTAGATATAGCCCCCATATATATGTTACCCCCGATGTGACATGTAAGCGCTGTAAAAACTGTATTTTATATACGATCAGTGCGAAATTCGGCAGAAAGAAGTTTCTTACTACTCGAAGGAATACTGTCAAATTCGGAGAAAATCGGTTCAGATTTAGATATAGCCCCCATATGAACATGAATTAATACTACCAAATTTGAGAGAAATCGGTTGAGATTTAGATATAGCCCACATATATATGTTACCCCCGATTTGACATGTAAGCGCTGTAGAAACTGTATTTTATATCCGATCAGTAAAAAAATTGGCAGAAAGAGGTTTCTACTTTACTTCCGATCATTAATATTTTACGGAAAGATGTTTCTCAATTCAGGAACAAATATTGCTTAATTTAGCGATTATCGGCTCAGAATTAGATAATATGTTGCTGCCGACTTAACAATTATTCCAAATTATTATCGCAATGACCTTTATCGCATTGTTAGGGAGGTGTAGGGTATTATATAGTCGGCCCCGACCGACTTTCTGCCTTTCCTTACTGGTTTTGATTGATTCGGTGCAAAAAGTTTTCACACCGAAAGCGATTTCTAAATGCTTTATATTCTATAATGAATATTAAAATTAATTTAGATTTTTTTTATGTTACGTGATTTTGGATTTCAGATGACGATATACATAGTTTTACACGTTAAAAAAAGCGAAGAAGATTAGAAATTTTAAGATATAAACTTGAAGTTTAATGTGCGTAAGGTTTAACATAGTGGATATATATCCTTCACCACTTTAATCGCACGCTCGGCGCATATGTTGCTTCGAATCATTTTTTAGCTTCCGTGAAGTTTATTAAAGATTTACATAATGCTTCAAAAATATTCTCTTGGAAGCAATGGTAACCAAACCAGGAATCACAAACAAAATCACAAATATGTAGGTTTTAACTCATCTTGATAATTTGGAAGCAGGATAAAAGACAAAATAGCTAATATAGCAGAATAGCTACATATATATAGAATTCCATCTTGCATTGCTAATTGATTTAATATACCTATTATTTTATTTTATTTTTGTTTAGATTGTGGAATAACTGTTATATAAAATCAAAACCAAACATTTTTTATGGATAATTTTTTTAAAAAAAAAAATTATTAAATATGCTATTATCGTCGAAGGTACCCTTAGTAGTTGCACTATAATTTTTGGAGTATATGCCCGATCAGGTCGGCTTATACGTTAAATTGAAGCTATTAATGTGGGCTACCAATGCTGGAAATATCTCTTTCACTTAGAAACAGTGGTTTAGTAACAGCCATTAAACAAATTGGAAAAGTAGATGAAGTCTAAAATTAAAACGTTTATTCCACAAAACATTGTAATACATTAATTTTAAAGTACTTACCGCATTCTTCCATTAGTCCATCGAGTAAGATTTACATGGCACGAATTACACAAAATAATAGTCCACGGTTCGTTCATATTTTTAACTCGTATACCAAAATATTACACATATATTTCTTCTATTATTTTACTAAACGCACATCGATTTTTTTAATTACATATTTTCCGCAGATGTAGCAGAAATTGTCGGGATCATTTACACATTGAAAAGTTCTTTGTCTTTTATTGATACTTCGAAATATAACTTTGTAATATTTTTCAGAAAATCGACTTATCTCTTTAAGGCGCTGAATTACACTAATTTATTAATAAGAAAATCCATTCATATATTCCGGGTTTAAGGTTCATAAGTTGCAGTACCTGTAGCTGACATATAGTTTGCTTCGAAAGCAGACACCCAATATTTTCAAGACTGCCGCGTACTACTTTGTATTGCGTACATATAATTTTACTACCTGTATATACGACTGGGATGTCCATGCCCCTGAAAGGCGTAACTGAATGGAAACCTCATAAATAAAACATCACAAATATTGTTGTATGACCCTCTACCTGAGCGGATCTCATCCGATATATCTCTCACATTGCATATAATGTTTTAGGGAGGGTTACGAACGGCCATAAAACCTCGTACTCTCTATAATTTTATAATGTCTGACATCAATCCTCATAAAATAAAATGCAAGTGCAATGTCTCTTATATGTCTCTCTCACATATGGCGAATTCAATATAAGCAAAAACATAATTTAAAAACGAAAAAATATGAAACAAGATTTTTTTGAAAAAATCCTCATAAAATAAAATGCAAGTGTAATGTCTCTTATATGTCTCTCTCACATATGGCGAATTCAATATAAGCAAAAACATAATTTAAAAACGAAAAAATATGAAACAAGATTTTTTTGAATTTCCCTAACATTTACAAAATAGACAGTGTTTTCTTCGTTAGCATGCTGGCTTTTTAAAAATGTGATAAAATATTTTTTTCTATTTTTTTCTATTTTTTATGGTTTTTATGGAAACTTTTATCCACATCCCTTGGACAAACATTTTGTTGCATAGTGTTTTTCAACTTCTCTATAATTCCATAGGTCACAAAATATGAACTTACAGCCTGTTCAGCGAAATGAACAGACGTTTCGTCTTCTTATTCTCACTAGAGTTGGGCACTTTAGTTCATTTAAGTGATGGCTCTTTTTAGTTTAAACAGCTCGTTAGTTCAGCAATTGTTTCGTTCAGATCACCAGTTCAAATCAGCCGCTATTAAAGGAATCTGATTGGAACATGAATGGAATGAATTGAATATACGAACTCATTTGTATAGGAAGAATCCTACATTCATGATGACATAAAAATGGAAACAACACATAACAGCTGAGAAGAGAGAGCGAAATGAGGAGAGAGAACGAAATGACAGGGTTGAACTACTGAGCTGAAATGAACGAGTTGTTTGAACTAGTTCGTACCGTTCATTAAAGTGACCCGTTCAATTGAACTAGTTCGTTCACGAACTACACAACTCTAATTCTCACCCAAGCAATTATGTTTTAATTTGGTTCTTTGTCACTTATCGTTCCAGGTGAAACGCAAAGAGTGCAGATATATTTTAAAGCAAACCTTAATATCACAGGTGGTGGGTCATCTTTATCGCCATAGGAGTTGGCGGCAGCAGACCTATTACATATTGATTTGGCTGTAAATCCAGTATGTAACCTTTTTGGCTTTGTTGAGACATTGGATTCTTCGTAAAAAAATAGTCTCACTGAGCTTATCATTAAAAATAGAATTTTTGTAGTTGAAATTTACTTTTTTTGTTGATTTGTTTGTTTGTTTACAATACTTTTAGTTACCGAAGTGTTAAACAGTGTTATTGACCGCAACTGACAAAAGTTGTCATACATAATACTTTTTATTTCAATTACGTTGCCAGTAAACTTGGGTTGCAATCTATAATCGACCCACTAGAGTCATGCTATCCTTGTAGATACTTAATCCGTCTTTACTAAACACGAAAAAAAATTGTATGCTATTTTTTTTTATTTTCTATAAAATTCCCATTTTCTTGGAAGGTGTCTTTAGTATTTGGACCATATTATGAAGTATATGCTCGATAAAGACCGGATATACTTCAAATTAAAGGAAATTATGAGGACTACAAATGTTAGAAATTACTCTTTCACGTGGAGACAGAAGCTTAGTAAATGTCGTTAAAATAGTTTAGTAACTGTCGTTTTTAAAAAAATATCATTTTTTGTTGGCGCTAAAAAAACCATAAAAACCGATTGACTTCAAATTTGGTATGTGTCAATATTTATCCCCTCACCTTAGAGAGAAAGGTATATACCATTTGCTACGAGTCTAAAGTGTAACACATCGAAGAAGTGACCTAAGACACTAATGGTGTTTTCTTTTGTGCCAAAAAATGCTATATTTTTTATGCCTTTCGACCCAAAAATGCCTTTTTGTCTTCGATTGTAAAATAAATGCTGCACTGTGAAAGGGTTTCGTTTTCTTTTGTGGAAAATGTCGCACTTGCACGGGGCAAAAATGCAACAGTTCAGCCCTGTATTTAATCGAAGGGGTGGACGCTGCCCTACAAAACAGATGTTTTTCGGCGTCGAGCGAATAGCCTAAATAACCGCGTGTGTCCGTGCGTGCTTTTTTATAATGAAGTTTGGTCAGATGCTTTATTTAGGCGGCGCCGTGGAGTATTCTTTGTTTTTAGTTTACTTTTAGTGAGTTAAAAGGCTAGTTTTTGCATTTTTGTTATCGATTCTGACCATAAAAAATGCAGCAGTACAAGAGGGTGTAGGCGACATTATGAAAATGCTGCTCTCTGAAAGGGCAACATCTTTTTTTAGAAAAGAAAACACCATAAGTATGTTTGGCGGATATCCGTTTTGGGTCATTTTAAGTCGAATGAGCAATGCAATAATGATAACTCGATAGGAGTAACCTATTGACTTCAAATTTGGTATATGGTAATATTTTCTTCTATCTCCGGCTAACTTCACTCCTTCTAGAACCTCCCCCACAAAGGGTTAACATTTAGTGAAATATTAATTATTCAATAACTTCTATACTACTTATCCGAATCCTCTGAAATTCTACACATAGTATTAGTTTATTAGTCGCTATTATCTGGAGAAAAATGCGCGAAGTTGCCACGCCTCTTTTGGTACCCCCACACAAATGGACAAGTTTGAACCAAAAGCTAAATTAGACCAGTTACAAGAATCAATTAACTTTATGTCCTCAAAATTTGATGAAGTTATAAAAGGAATTACTGAAAATAAAAAGAAAATTCAAAATATAGAAAAAGAAAATAAAAACTTATAAAGTGAAATTAAACATTTGAAGCAATCTGTGAAAATATTGAATGATCAAAGCGTAAAAAATGATTGTGTTGTTAGTGAAATTGTGGTTAATAATGAAGCTAGTGCCGCAGAAACAGTAATTGAACTCTCTAAAACAGTTGGTGTTGAAAATCAAAAGGAAACAATTGATGAAGCTTATTATTTAAAAAGGAAAAACTTATCCAATCCCACAACAAGTTTGGTAGTGAAGTTCAATTCGAAGTCAGCAAAAGAAAAACTAATGTCTGTAAAGTCAAATCTTAAGAAAAACGAAAAAACTAAATCGATTTATGTTAATGATTTTCTGAGCAAGTAATCATTGGAGCTTTTAAATTATGCCAAAACACTAAGATCTGTCGGTTATCAGTCAATTTATACACGCTGGAAGAATTTATGCCAAAAAGAGCGATATAACCAAACCCAGATTAATCAAATCAGAGGAAGATGTTGATAGTATTCTAATTGAAGCTACAACGAATAAATTTCATAATCGAAGAGTTTCTCACATGCAACCAATTATTCCTGAGGATTCTGATGGATCTGAAGAAGACGCCCAATCTCAATTTATATCTCCTGCTAATATGAATTGAACAGATTTTTTTGTAAAATAGCGTAATTTGAATATTCGTTACATTTTTCTCTTTTCTAAACATTGTTTAATAATAATAATAATAAATATTTTTCAAAATTAGATATTTTTAATAATTATTTAAAGGATTTTCAAAACAATTTCTTTAACATAATATCTGTGAACATAAGAAGCATCTCGTCCATAGATAAGTTTAATAAATTTAAATCATTGATTGCTCAGTTTGAGATTCTGCCTTATATTATTGCTGTCCAAGAAACATAGTTTCAAAAAGATATAAGTCAAATATATAATAGGGTACAATGCCATTCATAACTGCAGATATGATGGATATGGTGGTATTTCATTATTCATTAAAGCTACATTTACTCATATAATTGAATATTGTGAAAGCAAAAAATTTTTTGAATCTATACGAATTTCAGTTAAGGATTTTAAAATAAATGGAAAGTCTTTGAATGTCACTAGTTTCTACCGCTCTCAGAAATGTGAATTGAATATTTTTTATAGTTTCATAGAAGGCTTGTTGCATAGCACTGGTGAATGTCCGATCATAGTTGTTGGAGACTCTAATATAGATATTTTAAATACAACCATGTCGTCAGATATTTCAAATATTTTATGTAATTTTGGATATAGAAGTTGTCATTATTTAATTACACGTCCAAGTAGCGACAAATCAATAGACAATGTATTCAGCAATATACCAAATGAGATTTTAGTTGATTCAATAGAATGTAGCATTTCAGATCATATCTTAATATCTCGCAAAGTAATTTGTAATACAAGAGATTTAGAAAACACAACAAGATATTATCGTCAGTGCAAATATATTTTTTGTTGAGAGAAAACGTCAATACTAGGTTATCAGTGATGCAGTTTTCTGGTAATGCTTCAGATGATACATCTAATTTCATTAATATATTTTCTAATTGCGTAGAAAACGCAACAGTTGAGAAGGAGGAGAAGGTTCTTACAAAAAATCATATTACACCTTGGATTAATCGAAACATATATGCTCTCATATCGTTGAAACAAAAATTATTAACAGTGAGAAGAAAGAAAGGTACAAATATTAGCCTAGCGAAAAAACTAAAACAGATAAGTCGTGTTATAAAGAGAGCTACGAGGATTTGCATGAATAACTATTATCAAGATCATCTTAAATCATTTCAACAGGATCCGAAAAAATGCTGGCGATTTTTAAATAAATTAAAAAATGATCAAGGTGAAATTGTTAAGCAGATGTGCAATATTTGTAATGAATATTTTCTGAAAGTTCCGAAAATATTGAAGGAAAACATATTACATTTGCCAGGAGATTGCTGTAACATGCTCAACAGTCTGACTCAATATCATAATTCCTTTTCATTTTGTAATACAAACAATGAAGAGATTTTAGACATTTTTGGTAAGCTACAGACAAACAAAAGTCCTGGCCCGAACGGAATTTCGGCAAAAATGTTTTTAGAATGCAAGAACATAGTTCTTTCAAATGTGGTTAAGTGTTTCAATACCACTATTGAAACATCAACATATCCAGAAGTACTTAAAACGTGTAAAATAGTACCTATCCCTAAAGGTAAAATGTCATATGCTGTTGAAAACTTTAGACCAATTGCTTTGTTGCCATTACTTGATAAAGTTTTTGAAAAAATTATGCATAAGCAGCTCTCGGCTTATTTAGACGAGAACAATCTACTATTTAAGTTGCAATTTGGGTTTAAAAAAGGCCGTGGTACTCAAGAGGCAGTAGTAAACGTTGTAAATACAATATGTGAAGGTTTGGACAATGGCTTTGGTGGAGTTGCTGGGGTTTTTTACGACTTTTCTAAAGCATTTGACCTAGTAGATCACAGTATACTGTTACAAAAACTTAAATTTTATGGGATCACCGGAAATGCTCATAAACTTAGTGAAAGTTATCTTCTAAATAGGAAGCAATATGTAGAAATACAAAAAAGTAGAAGTGGAATTGGTAACATTCAATTTGGGGTGCCTCAAGGCAGTGTTTTAGGTCCGTTATTATTTACTATTTATATAAATGATATTTTAAATCTCAAATTACATGGGAAATTAATAATGTATGCGGACGATGTAAGCCTTTTCTACCCATATTGCCACGAAGTTATTTTAAGAGTTCACATTGAAGAGGGTGCTAAGACAATATCGGAAATCGCTAGAGTAAACAGGCTAGTATTGAATGCCGAGAAAACAAAATTGCTTCGATTTCGACCGTGCCCTGTTGGTAATAATAACATATTCGATGTTTCTGTCTGTGGTAGAAGAGTCGGATAATGTAGTTCTTTCAAGTACTTAGGAGTACATCTTCAAACCAATTTGTCGTGGAACTTGCATATGCAATATTTAAAAGCGAAAATAGCTCCAGGAATTGGGATGCTTTACAAATTTAAAAATAAGTTTGATGGAAAAACTAAACTGATGATATAATAAATACTTGATATAAAATTAAATTTTATAAACTTCTGTTCAGAAATGCCGATTTTATGCAAAATCGGGATATACACTGCTGGCCAAAACTGAAGCAACTAACCTTACATGGAAAAATAGTAATAATAAAAAACAAGTAAAAGCGTTAAGTTCGGCCATGCCGAATCTTATGAACCCTCCACCTCCGCAGGAAAGATATCGGGCATAAATAAACCCCATTTACCAAACTTTAGCCCGATCAGTTGACATTTGTGGTCTCTATTAGGGATGTAACGAATATTCGCATTCGCATATGCGAACGCGAATTATTCGCATCATTTTAACATTCGCTTTCGCATTCGCATTCGCATTCGCAAAAACCATATTTGGATTATTCGCTTTCGCAAAAATATATTTTAGTATTCGCTTCCATTTATTAAAAGTGTTAAATCTCCTTATTCCCTTCACACAATTTGAAGATATTAATACAATTAAAACCTCTACCACTTCTCTTCAAAACAGTTGAAAAAATATGGCTGTCCTTGAGGTAACAGGAGGTGTTACCGTTCAGTTCCTTAAATCTGCTGGTATTAAAGGGTCAAACTGTTATTCGCATTCGCGTTCGCTTTCACCAAAATGCATACTTTACTATTCGCTTTCGCATTCGCAAGAAATATATTTCAATATTCGCTTTCGCATTCGCTTTCGCTAAAGTCACTTTCGTTACATCCCTAGTCTATATGACGTTAAGAAGTCATCTAGCTCAAGTATTATAGATTGTAGCGCGATTACAACAGACGGGCGGACATAGCTAAATCTTCTTAGAATTTTACGACGATTAATAGTATATGTATATACTTTATGGGGTCTCAGATCAATATTTAGTGGAGTTGCAAACGGAGTGACAAAATGAATACCCTCCGCCATCCTATGGTAGAGGGTATGAAAATAAAGACTAGATTTTGTTTTAGTTTCAAGATATTTTGTAGCCAAAAAAGGAATTTTACTCTAATTTCGCTTGGTCGAACTAAAGCAAATTTTAGTGCATTGTTCTAAAATCCTAAAATTGAACTAATAGTCAAAAAGGTAATCATTATTTTTATTTTTTTCTTACCCTGAGGTTTTTTCTTACTCTGAAGTTTATTTGTTTCTTTACCCAAGTACAATTCTTGTTTCTAGCCATCCTTGATTAAAAAAATATATATATTAAAAATCGAATTTTTCACGTGTTAAAGCCTAATTCGCACGAATTAGGCTTTAGAAGCAATACATACCACTATAGCGGTACACACCATAAACTGTTTGGTAAACATGACTAGTACCCCACTGTGCTTTAGTTTTGACCAGCAGATGGATATTTTTCAGAAATCTTCAAAAAATAAAAACATTGGGAAATATTTTCTTAATTTTTCTTTTGCATATCTGAGAATGAGAAAATAAGTATATAAAATGAAAAGGACCTCTAAACTCAACTAAAGAATCCATTGCAATGGGTTATGAACATCATTATTGGCAATGTGTTAATCAACTCCTTATTGTTAAGTCTTTGTATGCTTGCATGGTAGTAGTTTCCCCCAATGTCATGCTCATGTTAAAATAATCCGAAGGCTAATCTAAACGATATGTCGTTATTACTTTTGTGTTTGGCTTACCCGCCAGGTTAACTCGTAATGAGAGTTTTTGCTGGGTTGCCATTTCACCAATTCATGCCGATGCAAATTTTTCAGAAACACTTTTTTCGAAACACAGCATTACGACATATGATATATATTAAAAACTTTATATTTTTCAGACATGAGGTTTGCGACACGAGTTTGTGACTGAATAAGAAAAAAACAAATTCAATAAAATAAATGTGCGTGAACGAAGAACAAGAAATATTTATTTGTCCCCTGGTTGCTAAAACTAAAAATTTACCGAGCATGATTTATCGTAGAGATTTCAAATAGAATTAAAAAAGTAGCACCGTGTAAATTGGGTCATATTTGTTAAAATATGTTACTTGTAATTTACAACAATTTTTGATGGGTTATTATAATTTGAATGGCTTTTACTGTAATTAAATGTATTGTACATGTTACACAAAATTGTAGAACCAACAATTTTTTTTGATATCTCATAAATTTTTCCTCGAATTTCGTTTCTCCTCAGGTTCCTTAAGAATAAGCAACTGTTGCTACACTTTTGTGTAACAGGTGCAAAATATTAACAACAACATAATCGTTTAAGTATATCGCACTTTTTAAACTTACAGAATACCAGCAAAATAGTAGTGTCCTAGCAGCCAACCGATGTCAACCATAAAGTTGATTTGAACTGACGACTCGATTATTCCCAGGCTTTCGTCCAGTATCTCTGTAAATTGTCACATTAAGCATTCATTTTCCGCCTTGTACATAGCTCATCAAACTAATACCTTACCTTGCATTGTAATTGATAAGGGCTCAGTATGCGTTAGTTTAGAATCTGTGATTGCAGTTAGGAATACAGAATATGGAGCGGCAGCTTCCAATTTTTTTGCCATTTGACCTTTTTTCACAACGACAGGTATGTAGTCTTTTATATTGCGTGTCATCTTTTGCTTCTTCGCCAGGTTTGAATTGCTATCACCTTCCTTCGATGTCGATGGTTTTGGCGAAGATTCCCTTTTGTCGGCATTTTTTGATGTTGTTGCAGTAGCAGTTTTTGTGAAACCTTCCCCCGAACCTTGTGGATTTTCTTGTTTATTTCGAGTAGGTTCCTTCGGAAAAATCTTTTCAAATAATTGCAATTGTTCAATTATGTGTTCCTTATCCAACAGCTCCGAGGGGATTTTATATTTCTTTGAATTTGCGTCTAACCCGCTCTTGTAGATACTCTCCACTACAGATAAAACCAAACAATGCATTTTATAAAATTTCATCGATTTTAATAAAAATAAATACAATTGACAGATGGCGTTATTCCGAATTCAAAGATATAAGGAAGAAGGATCCGATTCTCAAGATATGGACTTAGACGAGTCTTAAGTTAAATTTGAGATATATTCTGATACCTTTCAAATAAAAAAAAATGGGATGTGTTATTTCGCCAACACGCACGCGTGTGGTTCTCTACGCAACTCTCCACTGGAACGAAGATACGAATTTTCAATAGCTATGTTAAAACTGTACACTTATATGGATGCGATTCGTGGAACGCCGCTCACAAAGATGTCAAAAGTATATAAACGTTCGTCAACCGTTGCCTACTACGACATCACCAGAACTGCCTTAGACTGGAACCTTAAAGGCCGGAGACGTTCTGGCAGACCTTCACATAAACGGAGAAGGCAGCCCGAGAAAGAAATTGGACCCATCGGATGTTACTTGGCTGACATAAAACGATTGAATTAGTGATAGATTTGTTTGGAATGACTTAATAATGGTCCTATGTTGCTTGTAGGAATGTCAGAAATATATTTCCAAGCGTGCCAACGTTTATGATAAAAGCCTTATTCTAAATAATTTTTTTATTTTGTTCGTAAAGAATCAAAATTTTCACAAGATTTATTATTACCTTTCCAGGGACAAATACTTCTTCCAATCGATTGACGAAGTTATTACGAATTTCATTCAATAGACTTCAAAGCCTAAATCTTAAGAATCTGGTCCTTGGCCAGGAGGTGCTTCTGCGAGTTGCCATTAACTGAAGGATTATCAAATTAAAAAAGTACTCACAGTGAGGATGCGAATATTCCTTGAAATGGATGGGGTTTCGACGATAACAATTCTCGGCGTAGGGACATATTTTAAGATTCGACATTCTCTTCGCAGAAGGAAAATTTAAAAAAATTTCAAAACAATCTGACTCCGCTTAGGCTTCTCTTTCAATACAGCTGATAGCTATTTTTGACATTTAAGGGTATCTCTTAAATACCAGTGACTGCGTCCGACGCCTGTCAAACTCGATTTCAAATATATTTAAAAGTACTACAGCTACTCCGCTTATACGATTTTCGATCTCAAATGTATTAAAGCTATCCCCCAAATAAGTATTTGTGCAGCTGCAGTACATTTAAATACGAGTTTGACAGACAGCGGACGCGTTCACTGGTATTTAAGGGGTACCCTTAAGTGCGTTAGTTGAATCACCCATTTTTTGGCCGGCCGCACCCTGGATCCGAAGTCCTGATTTACACTGGTTGAATGTTCAGCAGATTATCGGCGTTTTGTAGGAAAGGGAGGCAGTCGGCAAGAGGAGGGAAAAAAACTCTACCTGAACGTTTTGAGTTCTTCGTGCAAGTTCAAAAGAGAATTTGATGATAAGCTGCTGAAAAAACTTGCCTAGTGTAAATCTGAACGAATTGAAATACCAGTGAAAGTGTCCGACGTCTGTCAAAGTGTTGTTGTGTTCTCAGAAAACAAAAGGATGAAATTTGAGTTCGATAGACGCCGGACGCTTTCACTGGTATTTAAGGGTGTCTCTAAAACGTACGTAAAAGTACGAATTGAGTGCGCACACTGCGTTAAATGTGTGTTGTTTTTTCAGTGATACCGAGATTCGTAAAGGTTATCTTCTTGTAAATCTGTGTCCCAACGCAATGTGCGCGTAAAATATATTTAAGAAGAGATAAATTTAGCAAATATCAATATAATTATTACAAAATTATTTCAACTTTTCTTTCTTTTAACTTTTTAGCGAGCACGTGCGAAAACGTATAAAAATCCAAACATGTCGGGATTGCATGTACGACTAATTCGCCCCCAGAGTGCGAGCTTTTATAGAACTTCTTGTGTTGGGATGGTTAGTACGTGTTAGTGGGTCTTAAGGCCGGGTTAGGCATACGTAACCGTAATTTATCTTTACCGTTGCCGTAACATTGCCCGTTTGAGCGATTAGCCAACGTTGAGATAACGAGTCATATGTTCTGACAACAACAACACATAAGTAAACAAAAAAGCCGCGATTTCTTTTTGTTTAGGTTTATTAAAAATGAACTTAAAAAGATTGTTTATAAATTTGTGTTTTTTTAAATCAGTGCATAATTTACAATTAAAGTAAATCAAGAAAATATCGTCGAATAAGATGGGGTGGACGTCCTATAAACAATGACTGAGTTAACTAAGCCAAAGCAACGGATTAGACCGGTAGAGAGACTAACAATAACACCACTGTAAACTGCTTAATGCTATTTTGTTCCATTCGCCATTTTTATAAAAACGGGACTGAAGAGTTACACACTTTTTATTCCATAGGGTTACCTACAGTGTTTGTATGACTCTCATGTTCATGGTATTTTGGTTCATATTCACTATTGTTTTAATATTTTTTTGTATTTGTATTACATGGACCACAAAGAGGGTCGGTATGGAAGGAGAGTAATTTACATATTGTGATCGAAAGAACGTAAAAAAGTGAGTCAAAAATATAGGGCGATATTTGGCTGAAATTTGATTTGGACGATACGTTTACGTGTATTTGCAAACAAAATCAGCAAAACAATGAAAGAAGCAGAAATGTATGCGAAACTTTTTTAATGGAATGATAAATATTTAATAATATGTCAAAATTAAAGCAAATAAAATAAGTTTTTGCTATTTTTGTTGTGAATGTCTTAGCCGCATGGCACGTTTTTGGGTAATTGCTTCTGCGGGAAACTTTACGGCTGCGCTAAAGTTAAATTACGGTTTTGTTTGCCTAAGTCCAGATTTACACTAGGCAAGTTTTTTCAGCAGCTTATCATCAAATTCTCTTTTGAACTTGCACGAAGAACTCAAAACGTTCAGAGAGAGTTTTTTCCTCCCTCTTGCCGACTGCACCTCTCTCCAACAAAACGCCGATATTCTGCTGAACTTTCAGTCAGTGTAAATCCGGACTAACCTGGCCTTAATGAAGCAAACGTAAAGGGCCCCTTACATTGTGGATTTGTTGTCAAGCATCATGTTCTCTCAGATGTTGTGTTCGACGACTGTTTGCCCTTAGATTACTCATGCAATCTCTACAACATCATTTCATTTACGACAGCAACGTGGTCGGCTGTGCGTGTGCAGCGAAGAAAAAGATCAAAATGCCGTCGGCAAAAAGAAAATATGTGACCATAAAAATGTGTGTATTTTCCTTCAACCTTTTTTATACCCTCCACCATAGGATGGGGGGTATATTCATTTTGTCACTACGATTGTAACACCTCTAAATATTGATCTGACACCCCATAAAGTATATATATTCTTAATCCTCGTAATATTCTAAGACGATTTAGCCATGTCCGTCTGTCCGTCCGTCTGTGGTAATCACGCTACAGTCCGCAATAATAGAGCTAGGTTGATAAAATTTGGCATAAATATTTCTTATAGTTGCAGGTTGTTTGGGATTGCAAATGGGCCATATCGGTCAATGTTTTGATATAGCCCCCATATATAGCATCTAACTTGATGTGATTGCTAATGTTCCCATCTACTATATGCTTCCTACTGTTCTCATCTACTATATTTTTTGGTTTTTCGGTTTTATTTTCTTTAGGTTTGAGTTATTTTGTGAGGTCACATGCTATCCATGGTGGAGGGTATATAAGATTCGGCATGGCCGAACTTAATGCTTTTACTTGTTAATGAATAATTAGGGAATTTTTGAAAGAATTTGTTTATACCCACATTCCATATTAGGCGTGTTTTCGTTACACCATAAGTGCTTAATTTGTATGGGGAGCTAAGCACTTTTAAGCACTATTAGTTCCCGATGAAGTTTGGTGCTTGTGTTCATGTCTTAATCGAGTATGATGTTGCCAGATTGGGCACCCTATATTTAGAAATATGGATGGCATCCCATTTTTGGAGAGATTTTATCAATTATTGTGAATTAACCGGAAGAAGAAGAACAAAAATGGGAAATTATTTTAATATTTGCAAACAAAATGTGTAAAAAATTGAACATAGAATAGTAAATATATGTTTTATAAATACTTTTCACGAATTTTTTGCCTGTTTCACACTGTTCTTTCTTCGCAACTCATGACACCATTGCTACCAGATAGTGAAAATCCGCCACTTATTGCTTATGTGCCAGTTAGTGGAAGTCAGTTGTTTTCGTTGCAAAGGGCTAAACTAAAAGTGCTAGCTTGTAACGAAAACATGCCTATTAGTGTGCATCGTGCGTTATAAGTTTAATGTGATATACAAATGTACCTGATACAAATTTTACCTGACTTTTTCAATACATTTGTTTCATACAAAATAATATATGCCGAAACATAGGAGAAAAGTAAAATAAATGTCATGCCAATATCGTTGTTTCTTAATTACTTTTACAAAAAGTATGTTTGAGAAAGACTGAAACAAATTCTGTATATTTTTTGAAGGAAATGGAAGGAAAGTGTTCTTTAAATAAAAAAGCTTAAAAAATCTACGAAAAATATTTATGTACATATTTATCTTCCACAAGAAATGGCCTATTGTCTTTAAACCAACATAAAAAATAAATTTATTCAAAGAAAATTAAGCGAAATTTATTTTATTTATAATTCAGAAAATCCAACCAAAATTGCCGATATCTTTTCATTTTCACTTTTACGCGTATTTACTCAACGAAATGTGTTTTTGCCGACGGCACTCTGTTCTCTTTTCGTGTTTCGACCACAATGTTTCTTTTGAACTGACGAAATGTTGTCATGGCTGCCCATACACTATGGATTTGCATGAGCCAACATGAAAAATATCAAAATCGTTTTGATATTCGTCCAATCTGCACGAACACACATCATGCAGCTCCTTAAACTGTGGATAAATCCATGGATCATACAAGTTGTAGGAGAATACTGATGTGTGTAAGCGGGCCTTAACCGAACGCCCCCGTAGCGTAACGAATCAGCCGATTCAATCTGACAATAAATCCCTATTTAGTCCCTATTCACACGCGCTGAAAGTTAAGCCGATTATCGTAGTTTTGTAGGAGAGAGTTAGTCGAAACGGGTGAACAAAACACTCGCCCGTATACGGAGGGAAAAAAGACGTTGCAAAATAAACACCGTTTGGTACCAATTTATAAACGTAACGTGCATGAAAAATCGCCACCGATTCGTTCATTAATTATCAAGGAAACGGGGGTGATTTTTTGACCGGCGTTGCGTTATGTATTGTCGCCGTAAGGTTGATGATTATTTGTTCGGCTTTGTGTTGTTCATTGGATTTGTTATTGTCTGTTCTTAGAAGAAGAAACCACGAGGATTTATAAAGACGTGAAAAATGAAAATTAATGACGAAGAAATAGAATTTAATGACCTGTTTGATATTGTGGATGATTCTCTGGGCTATGGAATGAGAAGGATAAGGTGATTGCAAAATCCAGTGACATCTTCCTATTGCAGAAATTTCTAGAATCAATAGAAATGGTGTCGTCATACGAATATTTAACAACTTAAGCTTATAAAAATTAAAATTTTAAAAGTTAATAATGAGTGTGTATGTTTTTTATAGAGCACAGGAATTACATTTTGCAGTACATAAAGGCGAATGATACGAAGGAGACTGCCACCATTAGGGTTACGAGCTGAATTCCGAGAAAAAACAGAGGTAGTACTGTGTTGCTGCACATTCGAATGTGTTTTGTTTAGACGTGATTTGCTTAGTGATAAGTATGCAAATTTGCAATTATATGTTTGTTGTGTTCACGTTTTATTTACTTATAACATTAATAAACGCTAATGCTTTTTAAATAGTTTTAAATGGGAGGGGGAGTGGGGGATTTAGAATGAAAAGTTATCCCAGCACGTGCTTTATTCGTCCTCAGCAAGTGCTTTAGTCGTCCCCCGCACGTTCTATAGTTGTCCCCAACACTTGATTTAAATTATCTCCAATTGGTATTCATTTTGCAACGAAGCGTTGTTGATTTTTGAAGCTTTATTCATGCACCGCTTTGCTTGAATTCGTAACATACGGGGTTGGTTCATTATCATAAACGAATTTGCAAAGATTAAGCACGTATGTGCTTCGTTTTTCGCTGGGTGTACTCGGACTCAACTGTTTGTGTTTTTCATTCGCACTTTTAAACAACAAAAATTCACACAGAAAATGTCGAAACAAGAGTACGTCAATCCAGCAAACGCAATTTTAAAAAGGAATTAGAGGAAAAACTGCTTAAAAAATATCCTCGTGTGGTTCACTACTTCCACGGGCTGAATGTTCAGCAGATTATCGTCGTTTTGTAGGAGAGAGAGGTAGTCGGAAGGAGGGGGGGGGGGAACTCTCCCGTACTCAACCAGCCCTGTTCTGGCTCTCACCAAATATTCAATTCACTTCACAAATTCACTTCACCCAACGAATGGAGAGGTGTTCTGGTTCTCACGTGAATTCTCTTTTTCGAACTTCTGCTCAAAAAAATCGAAACATATGTTTTTGTCTGCAAAGCCATAATTTGCAGACAAAAACGTAAACAAAACAATTTATTCTCGCGAAGAATCAGACAAGAAATTAAAAAAGAAAATCTGAAGATTTATTAATCATATTTTATAAAAAACACAACAAAAAATATGCCACTAGCTTTTCTCTTAGCCATTAGGGATTTAAGTTTTAAGAAATGAAGTTCTTGAGGAACGTATCAAGGCGGCACTTGCGTGACTACTCAAATCCAATGGATATTCCAAATTCGTGGTAAGTTAAGTGTCGTTAATCTGTTTAACATAATAATTTATGCCTTTAAATGTTTTATAGCTTTTTACCGGCTTAATAAAGACGGATTTTCAATGATCCTTGATCAAATTGCACCCTTCATTAGCACAGGATCAATACCACAAAAAATACAATTGGCGGCAGCTTTGAGATTTCTTGCGGTGAGCGCTTTTCAAGGTATTGTAGCAAACGACATAAATATAAGCATGGGAAGGACTACATTGCGCAAAATATTGTGGAAAGTGGTAAATGGAAATGAGTCAGGCGGAAGTCAGTGCTTCAAAAATGCATTTTTACCAAAAGCATGGAATTCCCGGGGTTGTTGGTTGTGTCGACGGTACTCACGTTCGACTCATAAAACCTCCAGATGGAGAAGCGCTTTTTTATAACCGAAAGGGATATTTTAGCATAAATACCATGATTGTAAGTATAAATACACATTCATTTATATTGGTTTGTGTAAACGCTTTTTGTATTAAGGTTTGTGACTACGAAATGAAAATACGGGCCGTTGACAGCACTAGACCTGGATCGTGTCATGATTCATATATATGGAAATCAGGTATAGCAGAGAATCATTACGCCGAGATGTATGCACGTTCCCGAAATTGCTGGCTTTTAGCTGACGGAGGTTACGCTTTGGAACCATACCTTATCACGCCATATAGAAATCCTACATATAACTCCAGTGAACACAAATTCAACAAAGTACACTGCTCAGCACGGAACATTGTTGAGAGGACAATAGGCAACATAAAATCTCGTTTCCGATGCCTACAAGCGACCCTCCACTACGAACCAGCAAAAGTAAGCAGAATTATTAATGCGTGCTGCGCACTGCACAATATTTGCAAGCATTTTAATTTACCTATGGATGCTATGAAGTTCCGATACCTGACGATGACAACATTGAAGATGTGGAACAATTAAGTAGTGGTACCGATGGCACACGAGTAAGAGACGAAATTGCACGTTCAATAGTTCAATAAAACACAGTCTTTAGAATGAATAAACTAAAAATACAAAACAAATTTTATTTGCTGCAGTCTTTTATGAGATCAATTAGATATATATGTATTTATTAACTATATTGTCAATTTAAAGTCCCATCTTCAATTGTTCCAGCTCGATGGACTTCAATTTCAGCTCATTTCGGGTGAGCAAATGCTTCTCCATTTGTATGTGGTGCCTTTTGTTTTCTTTTATTTCCTCCTTTTTTAATGAGACTAGTTCATCTAGTTATTTTCAATGCTTATTAATGTTTGACTATTGGCAAAAATCACTTCCTTTATTGCACTAATACCACCTGAAACACACTTAAAATTTTTCGTTTCCTCCTCCATTAAGTACTCCACGTCCGATGGTTTCTTTCTCTTTGGTGCGGGTGGCTCAACGTCGGGAGAGGCAATTGGCGAATCGGGTATATCGCCGAAATCAGGAGAGTGGCTGCGTACACGCTTTGATGCAGTCACTGTATTTGCAGCTGATGATGTGGCAAGTTTTTCTGCTGGTTTTGCACTTGACGTTTCTTTGGGCCTAATACGACTTGCATGCGATGTAGATGGTGCATCGGCGTCAATATTTTCTTTATTGGGGCCACCTAATTTCTGGGTGTTCTTTATCCCATCCGCGCACATATAAAGGTCCACAAAACAGCAACACGTTCTTCCAAAGGTGTCATTACATATTTATTATATTGGTCACCACCTGTTGCCCGACATTCCCTTTTGTTATGTGTAAGCTTGGATTTAATGTTCCGTTCTTGTTTGAGGTCCGCATGAATTAAGGTTTGTTGCCAGGTCTGACCACAGTTTATCCTGCTCTGCTTTATCCATCTTTGAGTAGCCCATGGCCAAGTCTGGGTGTAAATCCATGAACTGGACGAAAATCTCATTGTGAGAACTATTTATTCGTGGGGACCTGTAGGATAGTAATGCAATGAATTTGAACAATTAGCTTCAGCAAAAAGCTCAGCATACTTACATCTTGTAAAATCTAAATCCTTTGGTTATTTTCCGTCCAATTTTTGTTTTATGTTTTTTTGTTTTGTCAAGTTGGTGTTGATTGTTTTATGTTTGTTGTTTTTGTTACGTTTTAATAGACGTCAAACATTTGACACTTTGCAGAAGTAGAGTTGCCACACGGTTCATAATAGGCAAATTGACGATCATTTTAATTATTTTACTTATATTTTTGTTAAATTTAGTAAATTTTTAAAATGGAATAACATTTCTGTACCAAAATTAAATTATCCGATGCAAATAACCTTGAGGTTACTGCATTAAAATGGTTGTATTTCAAACTAACAAACATCTTGCATCTCTGATTTTTCGAAGTCAAACCAAATCAGCTGATTTGCCAAGAATTCACTTACTCACATCACAAAAGAAAAAAAGTCAAACCAAATCAGCTGATTTGCCAAGAATTCACTTACTCACATCACAAAAGAAAAAAAGTTGGTTGCAATTTTGGACTTATTTTATAAAACCTAATTTATTAATTAATTTGATTATTTTATCGTACAGAAACTTGTAATTAAGAAGTAAACATTACAAATTTTGTCACGGCACAGTTAATTTGTGATTACAATAATTATTCTTTCCAAAAAATGAGAACTCAGAGCGCTCTCACAATGGAAAACATGGTGAGAAAAAATTGCATGAAATGGGGTGAAAGTGAGTTGCAGAACACCTCTCGGTGAATACTTCTCACTTCGCCACCACAAGTGAATTCCAGAACATGGGCGAACGTTTAGTATTTTTCATTCGCACTTTGAAATAACAACAAATCAAAAAGAATAGCCGAAATAAAATTACGTTTTGTAAACTGACTCACCTGAAAACAATTACTTGCAGACTGAGCAAGTAATTGTTTTTCGCCTTCTCAACTTTCTAACAACGTGTTCGCACATAAAGCTTGCATACCCTGAACTGCACTGGCGCAATTTGATAGTTTACAATTGCATTAAAGCTGTCCTATTGTTTTATAGCATTGTAAGTATGTTTCAATCAAAATAACAATATGAGTGATGGAGGTTTACTGTTGCTAAAGAAAGAAATCTTTGTTATAAAGTTGAGAAGACGGAAAACCATTTCTTGCACTGTCTGCAGAATGTTCAAGCCGGCTGTACAAAATCTGAACTCCTCCTTTTGGAGTAATGTTCTGTTCCCTCTTTTTTGTGGTCTGTCTATAATTCAAAAAAATTAAATCATTCAGAAAATCGATATTGCTCGGACTATCCATTTTAAATGTAGCAGAAAAAAATGAAAATGTGTACGAATGTCAGCCGTATAGTCGTAAATCACACGACGATATTTTTTAAGAAGATTCTCCGCTAATTCTCCTTTAAAATTGAGTTTGCATTCACATTTGTTTCGCCTTGACGTACTTTTGCTTCGACTTTTCCTTTTTTAAATGTTGTTATTTCAAAGTGCGAATGAAAAACACAAAAGGTTTAGCCCGTGAAGTCCGAGTACGGAAGAGTTTTTTCTTCCCCCCTTTCCGACTGCCTTTCTCTCCTACGGAGCACCGATAATCGGCTTAACTTTCAGCGCGTTTGAATATGAACTTAGGACCGGTTTAAGCATGGTACTATGTTCCGGTTTCACGCTGAAATCCCATACAAAAATCAAAGCTGTGAAAAAATGAGTGAAATTTTTTCAATTATGGTACTGTGTTTATTTCAACGTGAGAAATTGACATTTTGCGCCGCTATAAATTGAGCGATTGCACACAGTCACCGCCGTCACGACAATGTATACGTTTCGTATGGAAGAAAAAAATCGTCGTCGCCCGACTCGCACACCAGTTTTTCGTCGTATTGTAACTTTGTTACTATTATTTTTTTGGCCGCGAGAGATTCAACAGTTTGATGTAGGTAAATATTACTTATACTTTTTTCATGTGATTTTCTAAGTATTTACAAAAAACCCTTAGAATAAACGACAAGTGGCACGACACAACAGCAGTCACAACCACAGCAAGCCATTTTTCCAGCAAAAATGGTATGGTTCGCGACAACATAGCAGTAGTGGTGGAACTTCAATTGAGCAACTGGAGATCGAAATGTGTCCACCATCTTCATCGCCTCCCGCCTGTACAACGATTTTGCCCAGAAAGTTGTGATTTGCTGCGCCCAGTCGTGACGACGACGATGAAACAAAAGACAGTAATAGTCTATTATCAAAACGAAGCATAGAACCCAGTGAAAAAATGTCGGTGATAGGACACCAACAACGATGTCAATTTCGCCACCATATCGTAAGGTGCGTGCTCTCAGATTGTTCTATACACCAGCAACACCAAAAACCATTTTGGAAAAGTCATCGAGAAAGTGTATAAACCGCCTGCCTGCCGCTGCAGCAGCGGATATAACAAGAATCAGGATATAACAAGTAAGCTGACGAGTGACAAAGGGTGAGAAGTGATTCAGTTAATTTGTGGCATTTTGTTTTGCAGGTCTTATGGCTTACTATAAGAAACGTTGCCGCTCCCAATTCGGTCGTGAGAATCTCAGTAATCGTTCACTGCAATTGTTTCATAACGGCGACGATGATATAAAAAAACGATAAAGAACACACAGCGGAAATGCACCAGGCTTCCAAGAGACTGGCATTACAGGACAGTGCCTGAATCGTTTGGATGACTGCACTTATGACATTAAGAAGAACATTAAACCAGTGGCTGGAAGTTATTTTGAGTAAGTTGTAAGAGTAAGTCGAACACCGGGACGGAATTAAAGTAAAGAGATAAAACGAGAGATTCTCTTCGACTTCAAGTGAAATTTGGAACAAAATTTAGAGGCATAGAAAATGTGTTAAATCTTTCACTATTGCTACTGTAATATAGAATATTTATTTATCTACATTAATATTATATCTTGGGGATCTTAGGGCAGCATTCATTGTCAGGCATACAGAACAAACGATAACACATAATAGTTATAGAAAAAAAGTGTAAGTGAAAGTTTTTTTTGGTGGATCATAACAATTTCATGTAAAGAAAATATTACTCACACAGTATTCACGTTTCGTAGATGTGTAAATTATAATACGCCGTGATAGCCGACATTTACATATGTATTATTATTTAATACTGCGTATTATGCTTCTATCAAGTTATTTATTACTCGGAGTAAGCAATCATAAGCGTTATTAAAGCATAAAGCTCGACAACGACCTAATCAACGTCTCATACAAGAGACTGTTAGAATAACTCTACAAAAGCTATCGAAGCAATAAGATTGTACTTACGACATACACACATCGCTCACCTACTTCAAGACTCGTAACTCTAAATTGAAAATTGTCGAGATGTGTAACTTAAGTCCGTATAATAAGATAAAGAAGATAAAATAAGAAGTTTAAAAAAGGTAAAATAATCCAAAATATGATTGTTTACCTATAAACTAAATTTCGTTGAGATTAATTAATGGATATTTACAAAATTCGCATTTCTGTAAGACAACCTCAAAAATTTTTAAATCTGAGTTATAACAGTCTTGAAGTAAGTGAGCGACATATTCATTCTAAACAACAAAGGCAATTCGTCATTATCTGCTATGTGATGAAAGCGATTTCGATAAAATTGCTCTCAAATTACTTCCTCCTAATTTTACCAATTCATGAAGTTTTTCGCATTTCTCACTATAAAGACGGCGAATAACGTTAATTTTTCGATTTTATCGAAATATACCTGTATATTAGACAGTATATTTCCAACGATTCTACAGACGTTTTGGCTAAAACCTGAAAGTGGAGGAAAAATAGCCTTAAAAGAAAGAACCTAGCCATATGTTAGAGAAAAAATATCGCGCATTTAGTGCAAGAACGTCGCAATTTAAAATTTCTAGGTGCCCACACAAAAATGTCCTGCTTTTCAAAACGTAATTCTTATTGGTGGATATTTTGGATCTATGGGGTAGGCAAGAATAGAATTCTCAAACTTAGAAATTGATTTTATCCCATTCGATTGTCAGGTTAATTTTCTATAGGCTACACAAATCGCCATAGGCGGAATTTCCAATTTTGAGTTGTGACTTTCATGCACTAAATGAGCGATATATTCAGAATTTGGAGCTATATGACATTTGAACTTGAGCGCAATTAATAAGATAAAGCATTCTTAAATAACATAGGTTTAAAAAAATCTCTTAAAATAAATCATACCGCAATTATTGTAGATGAACGTTGTCGGTTTGTCTAACTGACCTGACCACTTTGTCGAGAAATGTATTTCGTCTGAGCATACTTATTTGTTACTTCACTCATGGCTCTTTTAGCCAACAAAGTTTCAATGTCATTCAATAACTTATTATATCATTTTTCTTTAACTTTCAGAAAACAAGCCCTCAACGAAGTATGGGCTCATGCAGTTTTGGGAAAACATGATAATGTTGTATCGGATCCGTCAATAAGAGCGCTACAAAAGTTTTTTTTTTAAATTTTCGACGGTTTGCAAGCATAAATCGGCCGATACTGCTGCAATTTCACGTTCGATATTCGTACGAAGTTCATCAATCGTCGCTGGCCTATGGCATAGACCATAGGCTTGACATAGCCCCACAGGAAATAGTCTAATCGCACGACCGAGGCGGCCAATCGACTGGACCATTTCGTGAGATAACACGTTTTCCAAATTTGGTTTCCAATAAATGGCATTCGCTGTGTGGCTTGTGGCGCCGTCCTGTTGGAACCACATGTCCTCCAAGTCCATATCATCCAATTGGGGCCAAAAATATTCGGTTATCATTGAACGGTAGCGATTCCCATTCACAGTAACGTGCCGGTCTTGATCATCACGGAAGAAGTACGGCCCAATGACGCCGCCGGCCCATAAACCGCACCAAACCGTAATTTTTTCGGGATGTAATGATGACTCATGGAGTACGTGTGGATTGACCAATAATGTCTGTCTGACCAATAATGCATATTTTGTTTATTGACGAAGCCATTCAGCCAGAAATGAGCCTCACCGCTGAAGATGATTTTTCGATTTTCGCGCTCTTAACGTTGAGGCCACTGACTCCGAATTTCGGTAGTAAAACAAAATGAATATTGTAATGGTGGTAGTCTGCAATCTCTACTTCAGAAGCGTTTTCTAGTAGAATCATGCGAATTCTAATTTTTATTGTGTTTTTTGTAGTAATTTTAAATATACATTACCGATTAGCTAAATTAAATAACAAGTATTGCCTCACTTTTTAATGATGACGTTAATAAAAAAGGCAAACAACATATTCAAAGTTTCTGTAAATAAGAAAATATTTATTATAAAAAATTAGTTCATATTTATATTTATTTTGTTCTTTATTTGTTCATATAATAACAAAATATATCCACATTATTTACGAGTCATCTTGTCATCTCTTCATTTATCCACCCTATGCTATGACTGTGTATGTTATATTTGATTTTTTTTTAATTTAATCTACTTTAATATTACATATTTGTTAAGCATTATTTATTATAAAATAAAATTTAAGAATAAATCACATTCCTTTTAATATTACTTTTCTAATTTCGAGAGATATACGAGATGAACATAAACTCTAATAGTTATGCCCGGCCGCACAAATCCATGGTGTCATTCAGGAAATTCAATCTTTCCGCAAAGGTTTCCTGCATATGATGTCACCTGTAATCCTTTTGAGGTCTATAACGGGGGAGATAGTTGACATTTGAGTAAAATAAGGGTGGTGCTAGACACGTTCGTATGGAAAATATGACATGTTTTTTCCTACGGGAAATGCTTTTTGGTGACATAGCGGCATCATCGTCGTTCAACGCTCAATAATAATATTTTTAGTATGATGACTTACTACACGTAACAATATTTGGAAAATAGTGAATACATTTTCGTACAAAGATCGCAATAGGACATGTTACAAAGATGCATCAAAATGTTTTATAACAGATGCTTAAAAGCATTGTCGCTAGGGAGTGGTTATGGAACTCCGCCTTTATTTTAGGGGGCGATTAGTGTTACAAAGTTATTGTGGCACATGCCGCTCCCTTATACTCTGTCTATTGTTGAAAACTTAACACTATTTTTCGTGGATGATGACTGGTTTGCATCATTTCCAAATTTCGTTTTCGGATTTGTATTTGATGTACTGGATTTAGGGGTTTGAGAATTTGATTTATCGCCTCCACCTTCTCCCTTGTCTCCATCGTCGTCGTTCGGATCTGTAGATTTACGTCGCCTCTTAATGGTCGTCCTTATATTCATTACGTTTTGTTGATGACTTATTTGACGACGACAATGAGTGATCCATATGCGAACTAGATGAATGACGCTTCTCGGAAGACGAGGAATGTTTATTATGTTTTGAATAGGAATGTGAGGAAGATGATTTTTCTAGATCCTTTTCACTCGCTGATTTGTTATGTGATGACGAGGAGTTTTGGTGTTTACTGTCTCTGCCATCCTTACTGCTGCGATGTCGATCTTATCCTTTTCCCTATCGTGAGATTTTCGACATCCTTTTGAATGTTTCTTGTATTTTGATGATGCCTATGAGTCGACTTCTCTTCCCCTTTCTCTTTGTCCTCCGCAATCGCTGTGGCGTAGTATTTGTAGGAATGGACGTTGAATCCTCGATGCTGGAGCCAAAACTCAATTCCTGGGTATTTGGTGTTCTCTCCAAGTCATCTTCTCTCTGCTATTATTCACCAAAGCCGATTTTGCAAACGAAGTACACTTCGTTTCATCGGGAAGGGGAGATACTTGAGAGTTATCAAAATTTATTTTAATTTAATGTATTGATTTCACTTTAAATTTCTATTTTTATTTTCAAGAATTTTTGCACAATGAAAAACAACGTAAAACACAAACATAAATAAATACACATTAAAGTGACATATCGAAATAATATTGTGAGACTTCAGTAAAAAGCGTTCCATTTTTCAACTTGAAATAATGTTTTGTGGAATTTTTTCAAGCTGAAAAAACATAGTACCCACCTTTACATCTAAAGCACGGTACTATGTTCCGGTTTCACGCTGAAATCCCATACAAAAAACAAAGTTGTGAAAATATGAGTGACATTTTTTCATTTGTGGTACTATGTTTTTTCAACGTGAGAAATTGACATTTTGCGCCGATACAAATTAATTGGACGCCGCAACAAATTGAAGTCGCCAGCATTGTACTCCTATTTATTTATATTCACATTTGTCCGCGAGAAATTCAACTGTTGTAAATATTAGCAATAAAAGTTCCTAATAATTCCTAAATATTAGCAATAAAAGTTCCTAATGAAATAAAGAAAAATAATGCAAAGGACGGAATATAATTATGGACATGGAATAAACGAGAAGAGTAACATTCCGATTGGACAGCAAAGCAAAAAATCTGCAAAACACTGGAAGGACATGTAACTATATGTAATAATGTGGAATTTGTCTTGTAATTACATATGTACATTTACGTTTGTATGTTTAGAACAATCGTGACGAAAAGCCTTGAAAAACTTTGTGGACGGCTAACGCTACCGAAGCAGTAGGACAATGGAATTGGGCAGTGCCTGTGATCTCGTTTTTAAATGGTTATAAAGAAAATAGTGAGTTCTTGCCAGCCATAGGAGTTGGCAAAAGAAATTCCGTTTATGGATGGAAGTTTTATTTATATATGTCAACAAAAATAATGTAAATCCTTAAAAATAATAATAAAACATCTTTTCGGTTCATCAAAACATCATTTTATTTATTTATATTCGTACAACAGTAGGAAATTATTTTGTTGTTTGTAACATGGCTTCTGATGCCTCACAAGCATCGCCATCGTATCAACACAAAATAAATAATTTATGTATCACAGCACAATGATCTTCAACAATATTTCCTTTCTGCAATTTAAATTAACTATTTTATAAGTCGGCATTATTTCATTTAAGTGTTTATTGATTAGAATTTAAACTCGTGTTTGTTTTCAAGAAAAGCACAAAGAAAAAATGCACATGCTTGCACACACACACATTCATATAAAAGTGACATTTCGACACACACACTTCAAAAATGCAATGCGACTTTGTAATAAAAAGCGTTCCATTTTTATACCCTACACCACACTGGTACAGGGTATTATAACTTTGTGCATATGTTTGTAACACCCAAAAGGAGAAGAAATAGACCCATCGTTTATTATACCCATCGACTTAGAATCACTTTCTGAGTCGATTTAGCTATGTCCGTCTGTCTGTCCGTCTGTGCATGTATTCTTGTAATCAAAGTACAGGTCGCAATTATGGTCCGATCTCGACGAAACTTTACACATATCTTTTTTTTGGCCCAAGGACGATCCCGAAATCGGACGAATTTGGTTAAAATCGGTTCAGATTTAGATATAGCCCCCATATATATGTTAGCCCCGATTTGACATGTAAGCGCTGTAAAAACTTTATTTTATATCCGATCAGTATGAAATTCGGCAGGAAAAGGTTTCTTATTACATGAATGAACTCTGTTAAATTTGGAAGAAATCGGTTCAGATTTAGATATAGCCCCCATATATACATTACCCCCGATTTGACATATAAGCGCTGTAAAAATGTTATTTTATATCCGATCAGTGCGAAATTCGACAAAGAGAGGTTTCTTATTACATGAAGGAATACTGCTAAATTCGGAGAAAATCGGTTCAGATTCCATATATATGTTACCCCCGATTTGACATGTAAGCGCTGTAAAAACTGTATTTTATATCCGATCAGTGCAAAATTTGGCAGAAAGAGGTTTCTTATTATATGAATGAACACTGTTAAATTTGGAAGAAATCGGTTCAGATTTAGATATAGCCCCCACATATACGTTACCCCCGATTTGACATGTAGGCGCTGCAGAGACTGTATTTTATATGCGATCAGTACGAAATTCGACAGAAGGAGGTCTTTTTACATGAATGAGTATTCAGGGAAGATCGGTTCAGATTTATATTGATTGTTCCTCCTGATTTGGTATCAAACCGCTATAGAAGTTGTATTTTACTTCCGATCATTAAAATTTTCCAGAAAGATGTTTCTCAATTTAGGAACGAATATTGCTTAATTTAGCGATTATCGTTTCAGAATTAGATAATATGTTTCTTCCCATTTACCAATTATTCCAAATTATTATGGCATTGTTAGGGAGGTGTAGGGTATTATATAGTCGGCCCCGCCCGACTTTCTGCCTTTCCTTACTGGTTCAACTTGAAATAACATTTTGTGGAATTTTGAAGTGTGTGTGGGGAAGAGTCACTTTTAGGGTGTCTCTTAAATACCAGTGAATGCGTCAGCGTCTGTCAAAAAACGCATTATGGATAATTTTTAACGCGCGCTGTACCGAAATACGCAGTAAACAAAAAACAACTGATTTATCATCCCCATTTCATAAAAATTTGGTTTTTCAACATTTGGAGTGGATATTCAGAGCAATATCGATAATATGGATGATTTATATGTTTTGAAAATATTCTGGACAAACCACAAAGAAGAAGGAATAGAAATATATTCCAAAACCAGGAGGCATTCGAATTTTAAACATTTTCCGACAGCAATTCTTTTTTTTTTCGTCTTCTCAACTTTCTAACTAAGTTTTCGTAAGGAAAGATTGCAGAAGCTGCACTTTGATAGTTTGCATTCGAGCAGTATTATTGTGTATACACCCCAATGACACAACGTTTTTTAACTACAAAATTTCCTTAGCATTGTAGTTATATGTTTTAATTTGTTTGTTATGCAAGATGCTGTTTTTCATTAGAGAAGAACGGAAACATTGCTAATACAGGGTCTCCCATATTCGACGGACCCATCTGGCAACGCCATAACTTTTGACAGAGATGTCAGATCGCTTAATGACATACCGCGTTTGAAGCGTCAGTCCAAGCAGATTTTTACCATGGAACAATACACGCCGCGCGAGCGCTCTGAAATAGTTGAAATTTACATTCAACAGAAGAAGTCAATTGTGAAAACTCAACGTGCTTTTAAAATATTAACAAATGTGAGAAGTGCGCCTTCTAAGAACACCATTAAGCGTTTATACGAAAAATTTTCGACTGGTGAGGCTCTTTCTAATCCGAAGAGGCCAAATAAAAGTCGACCAAGGCGATCGGCCGAGAATATCGCTGCCGTACGAGCCAGTGTTGAGAGGTCCCCAAGAACATCCCAAAAACGCCGTTCTCAGCAGTTGGGCATGGCTCGGTCCACTTTACAACGGATTATTCGCGTTGATTTGCATTTGTTCCCATACAAAATTCAATTGACGCAAAGATTGTTGCCTGCGGACAAGCCTCGTCGATTGGAATGGGCCCAACGAGTCCGTGGGTCCGTCGAATATGGGCAACCCTGTATATCGTGGAGTATCTAAAGATTTTGGTTTTGTCCACTGAAGTCAAATTATGTTTCTTAAACTCTTTATTGGTTGTGCAAAATGTAAAGACCTGTATTTCTCCTCCTGACTTTGTAAACGCCAACCAAATCTATCGAAGCTGTCGGCACTTGCCATGTAGGGACTAAATTGTGTTTTATATCACATGACAGTGTCGCTATTAAATCAAATTCTATCTTATAATCATGCTTCAAAGTAGAGAATTGTTTATTGGCCAGTTTCAATAGATATTTCCAAATGTCCTCGTTGAACATGGAATTTAAATGCAGCATCGTAAAGCTATGGAAATAAAAACTATTCGGAACAAGCTCGTGTCACATGCTTCATTGTAGGAAGAACAAACACCTGGACTAACGATTTTCTTAGATTAGATCCGACCAGAATCAAAATGTGTTCTTGAAAATGGATTCCTTGCGTCCAAGCAGCATGAATAGGTTCCCCACGTTTCTGTTGAATTAATAAACATTGATACAAAAATGCTGGTACATATTTTAAAGTTTTGGAATTTACTTGGTGTTAACAACTTCAGAGAAATTGCTTGCAATGTGCCCTTCGTGGAGAGGCTCCTTTGTATTCCATAAGTGGGCAGTGTCCCAGCTATTTCAATCATTTCTTCGCTGTTAATCTGAAAAACACATTTTGACATAAATTATAACAGTAAAATATTAAATTCTTACCAGTGTGTATTTGGTATTTCCAGCAAATTCAATATTTAATATTTTTCTACTTCGTGCACTGTTCCAAGATAAAAAATAAAATGCTGTTTGTCATCTGTTTATGTTTTCTAAGTAAGTCTGCATTTACATGATACTTTTTTTTTAAGTATTAAGCATACTTAAGGTAAGTACAGACGATTTGCAGATCGGACAACATTGCCAGAAAAATGGCGGAAAAATGCAACCCTGTGAATTTGCAACCGTCTGAACATACAATTTTTGTTTTGCAACGTTAGCAGAAAAGTCATTGCGAGATAATTTGCTGATTGTTATATGTTCGAAGTTTATGCATGTGACAACGGCGCCATTGCCAGAAAATCATTTTATTTGCAACACTGCCTATAATGTATTTTTATTGGCAATCCTGCATATAAATATTTACAAAATATATTGTAAATTTGTCGTTTGACTTCCTGAAAAGCCCTTTCACACCGTTCATCGAAAACAAATGTAACATCTTTACAAAGAAGTTTATTGAGAGGTTAGACGATATCGCTCAAATTCCGAATGAATTTTCCGTAGTAATTTATCAGGCCCAAGAACACACGTACATCGTCTACATTACTAGGTCGCTTCATGTTTCTTATTGCATCCACCTTACTTTGCATCCGCTGTATGCCCTTTTTACTTATAACGTACCCGCAGTATTCAAGACGACCCAATACTTCATTTATGCGTTCAATATGTATTTCATCATTGGGTGCTGTAATCTTGATGCCATCAATGAATACCGTGACGCCTTCAATGTCACCGAGAATTTGCTCCATTATGCGCTGAAATTTTGCTGGAACACTGGACACTCCGTACATTAGTCTCGTAGGCTGATAAAGTCCCTTATGCGTGCTTAATGTTAATAAATGACGATCATCGGGGTGGACCTCCAACTGTAAGTAAGCCTTGGTCAAATCGATCTTGGAAAACTTCTCCCCACCAGCCATCTTGCTGAATAATTCCTCAATGGTCGGCAGAGGATGTTCATCGACAACCAAAACCGTGTTTAAAGTGACTTTATAATCACCGCACAATCTTACGGCTCCATCCCTTTTCGGCACCACCACTATAGGTGTCGCCCATTCGCTCTTTTCAACTTTTTCGATCAGCTCCTGATCAACATGTTCTTTGAGTTGTTTCTCTACAGCATCCATCATCGAAAACGGCACACGTCTCGCTTTTACGAACTTAGGTGTAGCTTCGGGTTTCAAATACAACCGCACTTGCAATTTGTCAATCTTACCCATTGACTTGGAAAATATTTTTGGGTATTTCCTTATTAGGGACTCTGTACTAAATATAGCCTTCCTTGAACAAATTTCGTTTACTGAACCGTAGCCCTCTGCTCCAAAAATATTTTGCCAATTTAAATAAATTTGACATTAGACTCTTATTGCCTGCGCATGTTGAACCGAAAACATTCCACCAATTCACTGGGCCTCGGCTCAAAGTGTTCTACCAACACCTTGATTATTTCCGCGAATGTTTCTTCCTCTGGTTGTTTAGGTGCCAATTTGTCGCATAAGACGTTGTAGGCGCATGTACCGATAAAACGCAACAACAATGACTGTTTCTTGTCCTCTTTACAATTGTACAGCTTCATATCCATCTCAAATCGTTTCACCCAACGACACCAAGAAATCTTTTGTGGATCAAAAGCATCAAAGTTAAAGAAACTTACGCCAGAATCTGCCATTTTATTCACTTTCCGTACAATTGTACTGTAAAAAATGTATATCTCCAAATGAATAACGTGAGATTCTTCTCGTAATCCTCGTCGCCAAAATTGTTGTAACTAAAACAACCGTTCTTGTTGAAGAATATTATTGGAGTAATTTATTTCTTAGTGTTAGTGGTGATATTCACCTATTAGTGATGAATATGAATAATCCATATGCATGTAATCGATATCGAATATATAATAGGAATAATCGACGAATAAATACAATGATACTATGTTTACATTATGACAGGTTGTATTGATACAGCCTTGTGTGGATGGCGTCGGCCATGAATAAAGAAGTGGTCGGGATGATGGAGGAAAATTCCATAATAGCCTACCGGCTGGACAGTGATGCTAAAGAAGAAAAGCTTGTGATGAAGACACGTTGGAGAATTGGAAACAAGGAGAAAAAGGCAGTGGCGAATTTGACATGTGATGACGAAAAGGAAAATGAAAGGGGTGCCGCGGAGAAAGAAGGTGATGCATGCGGTATGATGTTGTTGATGAATGATGTGCAGACAAGATTCACGGAGGAGCATACAAGTGAGGTGCATGTCTTAGTAGATACCTCTGAATCAGAGGCTATAAAGAATAAGAGAGTTAAAAATGGGCTATACTTTGCCCAGAAAATAAAAGATTTAAAAGGGAAAGAGTTCGATAACAGCGAACGGATTGACGCTATAGGGGCTACTCTATACAAGCTAAAATTTTTTAATAAAGTGGCAAATAAATTTCTTGATAACGAAGAATTGAGAAAAAGGAAATTGAAATTTCGTAGAGACTTTCGCTGTTGTTTTGAATGTGCCATTGTGTTGGGATGAAGAGGAAATCAAAGTTGGTATAACATCTAGTAAGAAAGTGGCGTCGGTGAAGAGATTCACCAGGAGTAATGAAAACAATCCTCAACAATTTGACGCAACTGTGAACATAGGATTCTATGGGGTGAACATAGGATTCTATGGGGATTCTATCACCCCGATTGGGTTATCTTCAATCGTACTGTTCTTGTGGATAATACCTTTTATCCGGTAGTGAGACAATGCCATAACTGCGGATGGCTTGGTCGCACCAGACAGGGTTGTAGGTCGCAAAAGAGATGTCTCAAATGCGGTAACGGAGAGGTGTTATGTGATGGAAAGAATTGTGAGGTTAGAAAGGTCATTTTGTGCAATGCGGATTACCATTTTGCGAATGAGAAGGATAAATGCCCAAAGTGGAAAAAGGAGATCGAAACAAATATGATAATGACAAGGAAAAAGCTATCAAAACGAGAAGTTATACAAGGTTATAACAACCAAAACAGATTAGATATCCTATGGGATAATGAAAATTTCCATGAATTGACATCGGGAAGAAAGGGTTCGGCGAAGAAAGTGCATCCTGGGAATGAAAGTAGAAAGGATAAGGATGTAAATGAAATCCTGACCCCATATACCTATAACTCGGTAGCTAAGAAGCCCAAAAAACCATATGTACACCAGCCTGGTGTGCAAATCCCCAGTAGAATGCTTGAGGCCCCCAGCCCAAGTAGACCAGTATTTATGAAGGAGGAATTAAGAGTAAATGAACTGGAGAAAGTTACAAAGGAGCTGCTGAAATTCATGCAGGATTTTTCCTAGATGAATAACAACACTATGGCTCTGGATGCCATGAACCATTTTGCAGCAAGACTTCAAAAATGCAATGTCCAGCTAAATCAAGAATCGAATATATCCGTAAATAAATCTTTTTCAGGTCAAATTGAAAGTCCTTCAATATATGTAATATTCAATCGTCCAACGCTAATAAATCATATGTTGACTTTTTTGCGAATAATTATAATTTTGATATTGTTGTTCTGTCTGAGATTTTCTCAGAAAACAGAAGGAATATGAATAAACTTATCAACTTTAACTTGGTACAACAATTTAGAGGCGATGGTTATGGGGGCGTAGCCATTGGTCTAAAAAAGGTATACAATTCAGTAAAATCACGTATACAACAACACATGATATCATTATTGTCAAGACGACGTATTTACGACAGAGCTTATACATTGCATCTGTGTATTTTCCGCCGTCTGAATCAATCAATGAATTTGTGGCTGAAATGGATAAGCTAGTTCTGTTTTTAGAACCTTTAAATAATGTCATGCTGTTGGAAGATTTTAACGCAAGAAATATATCATGGGGTGACTCACAAACATCGCGGAGAGGAAAGGAATTAGCAAGAATCATAATGGGGACTCAACTCAAGTGTTGTAATAATGGTAGAACCACATTCAGAAGAAATCTAGATGTACAAGGATCTCTGTTGGATCTGTCCTTTGTTAGTGCCAACTTTAATGGCAAATGGGTTGTGGGCAATGCATACTTGGGAGGAAGTAGGCGTTTCCCGGTTTCCCTTGAGCTAGAGGTTGAAACAGGTCGGAGTGGTAGCTTCCTCTCCAAGAAGAAATTGATGACGTCATTGGGAAAATTATATCTTGAACCAGATATCGCCCAGATTGAGAAATCAATGGCCAAAATTTTGGTGGAACGAAGATCTTCAAAGATTGTTTAGAAAGCAGGGTGAAACAGTTTCCTAGCTATACAAACTTACAACTTGCCAATTCGACTATAGATATCTGGAGAAGCAAAAGCTAAATGATCCTGCTTCAATAATAAAATTGTTTAAGTCAATAGTGCCCCAAATACTATAACGGCTTGGAGATTTATCAACAATATCAAGAATCGTGAAAATCTACAAAGAACACCATGGAATGAGGAAAACAACACTAGGTATCTTGACTATTTGAAAAGTCAAGTCCCTGATCAACCGGCAAGCTGCGACTCTGGGTACCTCACGATCAGCGATGCCTTTTTGGTAATTTCCGACCAAATTTGGTCGGATAGATTTGAAATTTTTATATTTGGTCGGATGGTCGGACCAATTCCATTTTGGTCGGTTTTATTCTAGAAAATTTAATTTGTATTATAATACAGAATCAAAAGCCATTCACCGATTGAAATTGTTGACGAATATCTATATATATAAAAATGAAACGGTCCATCTGTGTAATGGCATCACGTCAGAACGGCTGGAGCGATTTAGATGATTTTTTTTTTTATTCGATTCTAAATTTTCACGAGATGGTTTATATAGAAAAAAAAAATTAATTGGACAAAGGGGCGTGGTACCTCCCATACAAATCGCAGGTTAAAAATCCGATATTTCTGCTCCTATTATAGGTATAGTGCTGAAATTTTGTTTGTATGCATTTAATGGCAGATTATGTGAATTTTCCAAAATGGGCGGAATCGGACCAATGGGCGTGGCCCCGCCCATATAAGCCAAATTTTGAAATTGAGATATTTTGCACAATTTGTTAGCGAGAGTGCTGGAATTTTGTGTATATGTAAACGGTGACAGTCTACGTGATTGGTCCAAAAATGGGCGGGATCGGACCAATGGGCGTGGCCCAGCCCACATAGACAAAATTTTGATATCTTGCACAATTTGCTAGCGGGAGTGCTGCAATGTTGCGTATATGTGGCATTCTACGTAGTTGGTGAAAAAATGTGCGGGACCGGACCAATGGGCGTGGCCCCGCCCATATAAGCCAAATTTTGAAATTAAGATATATTAAACAATTTGTTACCGAGAGTGCTGTAATTTCGTGTATATATATCTGGTGGTAGTCTACGTGATTGGTCCAAAAATGAGCGGGATCGGACCAATGGGCGTGGCACCGCCCATATAAGCCAAATTTAAAAAATGTGGTATCTTGCACAATTTGTTAGCGAGAGACCTGGAATTTTGTGTATATATATCCGTTGGCGATCTACGTGATTGGTCCAAAAATGGGCGGGTTCGGACCAATAGGCGTGGCCCCGCCCACAATGACCAAATTTTGAAATTTTTATATCTTGCACAATTTGCTATCGGGAGTGCTGCAATGTTGTTTATATGTATCTGGTGGCATTCTACGTAATTGGTCAGAAAATGGGCGGGATCGGACCAATGGGCGTGGCCCCGCCCTTATAAGCCAAATTTTGAAATTGATATAACTTGCACAATTTTTTATCTAGAGTGCTGTCATGTTGTAGATATGTATCTGGTGACAGTCCACGTGATTGGTCCAAAAATTGGCGGGATCTGACCAATGGGCGGGCCACCGCCCATTGGTCAGATTTTGAAATTGAATTATCTTGCTCATTTTGTTAGCGAGAGTGTTGAAATTTTGCGTATATGTATCTGGTAGCAGTCTACGTGATTGGCTTTCAAATGGGCGGAATAGGACCAGTGGGCGTGGCCCAGCCCATATTTTGATATATCTTGCAAGTATTATATAGGAAATACATGAACAAAAATGCTCGGTATGCGATAATTACAGCTGCTCACTCCAATACAATCGCAATATGATAATGTAATGCAATATCAATGAAACAAGAATTTGGAAATTTTATAAGTATACGTTTCTATTTTCTGGACTTTCCACTGAATTCGGTATTTTTTCATTCAGTGAATTTATTACTAATACCAGTAAGGAAAGGCAGAAAGTCGGGCGGGGCCGACTATATAATACCCTACACCTCCCTAACAATGCGATAAGGGTCATTGTGATAATAATTTGGAATAATTGGTAAATGTATTTTGAACCGATAATCGCAAAATTAAGCAATATTCGTTCCTAAATTGAGAAAAATCTTTCTGGAGAACTTTGTAATGATCGGAAGTAAAGTACAACTTCTATAGCGCTTTGTAACCAAATCTGGAGGAACATATATATGGAGGTTATATATAAATCTGAATCGATTTTCCTAGAATACTCATTCATGTAAAATAGAAACCTCTTTCTGTCGAATTTCGTACTGATCGGATATAAAACACAGTCTCTACAGCGCTTACATGTCAAATTGGGGGTAACATATATATATGGGGGCTATATCTAAATCTGAACTGATTTTCTCCGAATTTTGCGGCATTCCTTCATGTAATAAGAAACCTCTTTCTGCCGAATTTCTTACTGATCGGATATAAAATACAGTTTCTACAGCGCTTGAATTTCAAATCGGGGGTAACATATATATGTTACCCCTTTCTGCCGAATTTCGTACTGATCGGATATAAAATACAGTTTCTACAGCGCGAATTTTGACATGGGCAGCGAAGCGCACCGGGCTCAGCTAGTATTGTAATAAAAATTAGTTTGAAAATATTTACTTCATGTTCGACAAATGTTGTTGTTCGACAATTGTTGCTTTCACTCCAGTTCTATATTCCGAGATCGGATTTAAGCCGACATTTTGGTTAAAATCTCACCATAATTGCAGAATTTTATTTATTTGCGGTTAGCTTAGTGTAAATATTAGATTAATAAGGAACAAAAGCAATTGACAAGTGTTGATGTGTAAAGTATGGCCCATCCCAAGTCGGTAATATGTTCGTATTTTACTTTTATCAATATTAGTGGGATATATCAGAGCAATGTTCTTGGGGTTTATATAATTGTAGTGTTGGTGTTGAGCATTTATTGTTTTCAAAACAACGATTTTACTGAATGAGGATATATTAAGATTTAGCCATATTCCTATCATTTAAACGAGAAATTTAAGATATTTTTCCTATTATAACATTGAATGCGATCCATGATGTTGGGTATATACGTTAAGACGGGTCTCATTTTTACTTGTTTCAAAATACTATATCTATGTAAACAAGATATAAAATATCTTACTTACATATTTTTTTATTTATTATTACAACTATAATATTTTTATGGTAATTAATTTTTCCAAACATTCCAAGTTTCATCAAAATCTGAAAAAGTTGTCACCAAACTTTACAAGATAACAAATACTTTAATTTTATAAATTTGGTCGGTTACAACAGATTTTGGTCGGTTTTAGAGAAAATTTTGGTCGGAAAAAAATTGAGCAGTGGCAACACTGCTCACGATGCCCGAGTCTGAAGCGGAATCCTTTGATTGTGAGGATCTGGAAAATTGTCTTGACAGTAAGAGAAAGCATTCTGCTGGTGGGGCAGATGGTTTAACATATATGATGATTAAGGCGCTATCAGGCATTTCTAAACGGGCAGTGCTGACTGCCATGAATTCTGCTTTTCTGCATAATATCATCAGGGATAGCTGGAGCACTATTAAAATTATCCCCAAACCTGGGAAGGATCCTGGTCTTATTGAGAACTTTAGACCTATCTCACTCATTTCGGTCTTTCTTAAATGCATCAATCTCATGGTCAAGGACAGGATTGTCCTTGAGACTGAAAAAAAGAATCTAATCCCTTCAAGATCATTCGCCTACAGAAGTGGCATGTCAACTGCGACATGTCTAAACGAACTTCTACACAGAATCGCCTTACTTAAGGCCTATAATTACAAGGTCTTGGTTTTATCATTGACATATGCTAGGACATCAACTGCTAATAGTCCTGAATACATAAATAAAAAGAAAAGTGTTTTTCAAAATGATATGCTAAGGAGGTGTCTTGGTGTGACTAAGTCGACACCGATTCACTCGTTATATACTTTGACCCATGAGCTTCCACCCAAATTCAGGGCGAAAATACTTACCGCGAAAGACTTAAGATTAAGACCGGAAACAGTAAATTATGTGACATTGTTGCCGATAATCCGCTAGTCAAATCCAGTTATAGTCGAATTTTTCATGAATATAAAGACATTCTTGACAACACAATGAATGTCTTTTACAAAAGACACTACAAAAGAATCACATTATAAGACTCAATCTGTTATCTAGCTCGAAAAAATACACACCTAAGGAAATTATTAACTCTATTTACCGAAGGGAACTACACAATTACAAACGCGATAACTTTATCATCTTTGGTACAGATGCTTCACTAACGTCCAACTCTACTGGCTGTGGGGTGTACAACTATACATACGGGCATAAATTCTACTTTAAAATTGATTTCAAATCCTCGTCCACGTTCGGCGAACTTTGGGCCCTACTAAAGGCGCTCGAGATTGCTATCGAGGGTGGATACTGACAGTCTTGCTGCCTGCAAGGCTCTAAACAGCTAGAGGACAGATAACTACATAGTTGCCCTATTTCACAACAAGCTCAAAAGTATTGATATTAACTGCCATGTCGTCTGGACACCCAGCCATAGAGGAGTTGAGATTAATGAAGAGGTGGACCGAATTGTGAATGGAATGAAGAATTTTTACGCACATCTGTTAATAAAGGTCGCCACATTGTGGACATAGTCCCAAATACATTTGACAAGCCATGGTACCATGGTATTGAACTTAGCTCTTAGGATACCAAATTGCCCAATAGACTCACTATTGGGCACACCTATGACAAAACATACTTTACTTACACCGCATTGGCGTATGTGGTTCGCCGAACTGTAATAACTGTAACGTACCTGAGACTGCTCACCACAGTATCTTTTAATGTACAAAATTTACTAATTTAAGGACTAATTGTACTATCTTTTCAAAAACTTGAAAGAAATCCTAATAACTAAACAAGCTAGCAACTACAAGGATCTCATCGATTTTGTCAATGCAACTAATTTACCCATCTAACATTATGCATGTTTGGATCTTCGTTTTAATTTACTCATCTATTTACATATATTTTGCTGACTAAGTACTAATTATACTCTACACTCCCCCACCCCATATTTTCCCAATATCTATTTTATTTACACACACACAGCTTGCCGCTCAATTTTCCCTGCAGATATAAGGAGGACTTACTGCTCAAGCTGGCTTTCATCCCAGCGCTGGTTTTAAATTTGCTGATTAGCTGTCTGGTAACATTGGTACTTTCGTACTAAAGTCTACCACATAAGTGGTTATCAGTGTCACTGCCTTGGCTCTGGTAAACTCTTTCTTCAATCATATAGAAGATACAACAAAATCATCAATTGGAACAAATCTTTGCCTAACTCATGGATGGAATATTTTCTCACCCGTCGCTCATAACAACCCTAAAATACGTGTCTGGGTTTTCGAAGAATTAACTCCTAGATGTTTATGTGAGAACATCGAAATAAAATGCGCTCTCCGCGTTAAAAAATGCGCTCTCTAGTGCGTAAATATGTCTTATCGTAAGGGACCTTCGTATGGGGGCTATATCAAAGAATGGACCGATATGCCCCATTTTAAATAGGGATCGTCCCTGGGTTAAGAAATAACTCTGTACCAATTTTCATAAAGATTGCTTCATATTTGCGACCTGTGGTGTCGAATCTAAAAAAGAACGGAACGCTAAACGTAGTGATACTGTTAGTGTTCTGTTCAAAAGAACAGTATCACTACGACGTAGTGAACGGTACGTTATCATAGTGGTACCGTTCGCGAACAGTAACACTAAAAAATTGTTTAGTGTATTCTGTTCTCGTGTAAGGGTTGCGATACCGTTCCGTTCGCGACGAAGGAACGGCACAGAACGCTAAGGAACCGTTCCTTAGTGTTTTTTCCGAACTCTGGTTTTGTCAAAATAGAGTGTGTCAGTAAGTATTTGACAAACAACTGAATGTCTTGAAAGGCCATTCAAGACATTCATTGCAGAGGTTTAGTCTATATATCTATATCTGAACCGATTTATCCGAATTTGGCAGTATTCCTTCATGTAATAAGAAACCTCTTTCTGCCGAATTTCGCACTGATCGGATGTAAAATACAGTTTCTACAGCGCTTACATGCCAAATCGGGGGTAACATATACAAGGTGGCGCAAAAGTAATCCTCCTATCAGAAAATGCTATAAATTTTGCGATTGGTCCCTAATGTCAGTTCTGTTTTGACATTTGTGTAGTAAACACATGCGAAATACACGTTAATAAACAATGTTACGCTACACTGCATCAGAACGCGGAATATTGCTGACTATTTATTTGACCAATAATCGGTCGGTGACTTTGGTACAGATTTCCTGGCCGTCCAACGCCTACTGGTGAAACACTGCGACGTTTAGCCGCTCGCCTCGAAGAGACTGGCACAACACGAGATGCTGCCAGGCGTAGCCGTTCTGCAGAGAATATTGCTGCTGTAGCCGAGGATGTCATGGAAGCGCCGTCGACATCGACCAGACGACGTGCCACGCAAATGGGTATCAGTCGACGGTCTCTACAGCGAATTTTGGTACAAGATTTGAAGATGTTTCCGTACAAAGTCCAGACGGTGCATCAGCTGTTAGCTGCTGACCGCCAATCGCGTCTAACATAACATCGAAAGGTTACTTTTGCGCCACCTGTTATATGGGTGCTATCTAAATCTGAACCGATTTTCTCCGAATTTGGCAGTATTCCTTAGTGTTATATGAAATTCCAATTGGATTGCAGTACAAAAGCAAACAAAATGTGCAAAACACTGGAAGGACATGTAACTAAATGTAATAATGTGAAATTTGTCTTGTAATTAGATATGTACATTTATGTTTGTATATTTAGAACAATTAGGCATGTTTTCATTACAAGCTAGCAATTTTAGTTTAGCACTTTGCAACGAAAACAACTGACTTCCACTAACTGGCACATATGCAATAAGTGGCGGATTTTCACTATCTGGTAGCAATGGTGTCATGAGTTTCGAAGAAAGAACAGTGCGAAACAGACAAAAAATTCGTGAAAAGTATTTATAAACATATATTTACTATTCTATATTCAATTGTCTACACTCTTTTTGCAAATATTAAAATAATTTCCCATTTTTGTTCTTCTTCCCGTTAATTCACAATAATTGATAAAATCTCTCAAAAAATGGGATGCCATATTGCTAAATATAGGGTGCCCAATCTGGCAACATAATACTCGATTAAGACAGAAATACAAGCACCAAACTTCATCGGGAACTAATAGTGCTTAAAAGTGCTTAGCTCCCCATACAAATTAAGCACTTATGGTGTAACGAAAACACGCCTATTATTGTGTGCAAAAGCCTGGAGAACCATTATGGACAGCTAACGCTAACAAAGCAGTATAACAATGGAATTGGACAGTGCCTTTCAGCGTTACCGTTGTGCGACTAAAGTGGCATATTTGCCCCTTTTTTTCAGCCGTGCTACTTTCGCGCCCCTTTTATTTTTTTATACTACCTTTTCGATTTTTTGGCTTTTGTAAAAAATCTGCTTTTTATACTCTTACAACAACACTTTCGTACTTACGTAAAAGTATTTTTCATTAGGTTGATGTACATAAACATATAAGTTTTTTTCTAAACAGATTTATTGTGAGATCAAAAAGACTCAATACAAAACTCATCTGTCCCAAGCACAGATCTAATTAGAAAGTATAAAAAGGAAGTTACAAAAAGTAACTATAAATAAAGAAATATATGTGATAAAATATATTTAGTATACATCATAAGAAGTTTTCTATAACATTGTATTTTTGCTTATTTTTTATGTTAAGCTTTGTTTTTTTATTCTTGTTTTCTTTAAATAAAATCCTTAAAATTGATCCCCCTTTTTTAATGATCAGTTGCCCCTTTTTTCGAAAAAATCCCCTTTTTGTGCCCCTTTTTGAAATTGTCCAACGGTAACGCTGGTGCCTTTGATCTCGATTTGGAAATGCTTGTAAAGAACATACATAGTTCGTTCTTGCCAGCCATAGAAGTTGGATGAAGATATTCCGTTTATGAATGGAAGTATAATTTATACATATCAACAAATATAATGTGAATCCTTAAATATAATAAAACATTTTTTCGGTTCATAAAAACATAATTTTATTTGTTTATATTCATACAACAGTAGGAAATTATTTTGTTATTTATAACATTGTACTACCCTCGCTTCTGATGCCTCACGAACATAGCCACCGCGACAAATAATTTATGTATAACATTAGCAGAATGATATCCAACAATATTGCCTTTCTGACGTTTAAATAACCTATTTTCTAAGTCGGCACTACGAGGGCGGTTCGGAAACTTCTTAGCCTATCAATGAAAGAGAATAGTTAGTTTTTCAGAAATATTTTTATTTTTCAATATAATCTCCTGAAACTTCAATACACTTAGTCCAACGCTTATCTAGCAATTCTATCCCTTGATTAAAATAGTTTTCCTCAAGGTCTTCAAAATAGTGGTTTACAACTGTAATTGCATCTTCATTTGAGGTAAAACGCTTGCCAGCAAGGAATTTTTTTAGATTTGGGAACAGGTAAAAGTCACTGGGAGCTAAATCAGGAGAATAAGGTGGGTGGTCAAGCAACTCGTACTAATTCGTTGATTTTAGCCATTGTTAAAACACTCTTGTGCGCTGGTGCGTTGTCTTGATGAAAAATTATTTTTTTGTGTTGTAAGCCAGGACGTTTTTCTCGAATTTGTACATTTAATTGATCCAAAAGGTTGCAATAGTACTCTGAATTTATTGTTTTACCCTTTTGCAGATAGTCAATCAATAAAATACCTTTGAAGTCCCAAAAAATCGTTGCCATAACCTTACCAGCCGATTGAATTGTTTTTGCCTTCTTTGGGGCACTTCCTCCAGCTTCAGTCCATTGTTTGGATTGTTCTTTTGGTCTGGAGTATAGTGGTGGATCCATGTCTCATCAACAGTTGTGAAACGACGTTTAAAATCCATTTTATTTCGCTTAAAACGATCCAAACAAGCTTGAGAAATGTTCATTCTTATGCGTTTTTGGTCGACTGTTAACAAGTGCGGCACCCATCTTGCAGAAAGCTTTTTCATCTGTAGTTCTTCATGCAAAATTAAGTGGACTCAATCATTTGAGATGCCCATGTTATTAGCTATTTCACGCACTTTTATTCGTCGATCATTTAATACCATATCATGCACTTTGGCTACAATTTCTGTTGTTGTTGCTGTTTTTGGACGTCCACTACGTGGTTCATCTTCAATGCTTGTACGACCACGTTTAAATTCCGCAACCCAATTTTTTACTGTTGCATATGAAGGAGCACTTTCACCTAACACATTCACCATATCATTATGAATTTCTTGTCCCGATAAACCTTTTTTATGTAAATATTTAATGACACCACGCATTTCTAATTTTTCCATTGTAAAAAAATCGCGGATGCGTCTTTTGTGAACACCTGTTTCTATATGAAGGAGTTGCCAGATCGAAACAAAATTTAACATGTGTTCATAGCATAGATTGAAGTTTCCAAAACACTTAACTTTTTTCTGTTTATACCTCGTACTCCAATTAATTGTTTATTGATTCGAATTTTATCTTTTGTTTGTTTTCAAGAATGTTAGCAAAAAGAAAAATGCAAATGCACATACACATACACACATACGTACATATAAGGGCATCTCCTAAATACCGGTGAATGCGTCCTGCGTCTGTCAAACTCGTTTTCAAATGTATGGAAATGTACTACAGCTACCGAAATACGCACACGGATACGCCGGATAATTTCAAAAAATCCGAATTTGACTGCGCTTACAACTACAACGAAAGAAAACAAAACAACAACAAAAGAAAACATAAACACAAACAGATGACAAGCAGCATTTTATTTTTTATTTTAGAACAGTGCACGAAGTAGAAAAATATTAAATATTGAATTTGCTGGAAATACCAAATACAAACTGGTAAGAATTTAATATTTTACTATTATAATTTATATCAAAATGTGTTTCAGATTAACAGCGAAGAAATGATTGAAATAGCTGGGACACTCCCCACTTATGGAATACAAAGGAGCCTTTCCACAAATGTGTAAAAATCAAGAAGGGCACATGGCAAGCAATTTCTCTGAAGTTGTCAACACCAAGTAAATTCCAAAACTTTAAAATATGTACCAGCATTTTTGTATTAATGTTTGTTAATTCAACAGAAACGTGGGGAACCTATTCATATGTGACAAGAGCTTGTTTCGAATAGTTTTTATTTCCATAGCTTTACGATGCTGCATTTGAATTCCATGTTCAACGAGGACATTTGGAAATATCAATTGAAACTGGCCAATAAACAATTCTCTACTTTGAAGCATGATTATATGATAGAATTTGATTTAATAGCGACACTGTCATGTGATATAAAACACAATTTAGTACCAACATCGCAAGTGCCGACAGCTTCGATAGATTTGGTGGGCGTTTACAAAGTCAGGAGGAGAATTACAGGTCTTTACATTTTGCACAACCAATAAAGAGTTTAAGAAACATAATTTGACTTCGGTGGATAAACCCAACATCTTTAGATACTCCACGATATACATATTAGCAATGTCTCCGTTCTTCTCTAATGAAAAACAGCATCTTGCATAACAAACAAATTAAAACATATAACTACAATGCTATGGAAATTTTGTAGTTAAAAAACGTTGTGTCATTGGGGTGTATACACAATAATACTGCTCGAATGCAAACTATCAAATTGCTTCAGTGCAGCTTCTACAATCGTTCCTTATGAAAACTTAGTTAGAAAGTTGAGAAGGCGAAGAAAAATGAATTGCTGTCTAAAAATGTTTAAAATTCGAATGCCTCCTGGTTTTGGAATATATTGCTATTCCTTCTTCTTTGTGGTTTGTCCAGAATATTTTCAAAACATATACATAAATCATCCATAATATCGATATTGCTCTGAATATCCACTCCAAATGTAGAAAAACAAAATTTTTCTGAAATGGGGATGATAAATCAGTTGTTTTCTGTTTACTGCGTATTTCGGTACAGCGCGCGTTAAAAATTATCCATCATGCGTTTTTTTGACAGACGCTGACGCATTCACTGGTATTTAAGAGACACCCTAAGAGATGGTCTGAATCGGCGACGATGTTGATAGAGTTTGGCGGCGCATTCTCGATTTGCTTCGCAGCTCGGTTTTATAGTCTGCACGAACGACGACAAAAAAGGAAAATCAAAATGTGACAGAGTGAAAAACTTCAATAATCGAAAATTATAATATAATAATAATAAATAATTAGGTAAATCGGTACGTCTAAAAGTATTTGCAAATATTAACAATATTTGCATGAAAAAAACAACAACTCTGATTACATAAAACCTTTGTAAATATTGTATGAATTCGAGAAACGAGAACGCAACGAATCACGAAAAATCCCAATTTCTTCTTTGATCACCATTTTCGTTCGCCTTGTGACTTTGACGTAAAACAATACATACATATTACAAGAGAATCTCGCGTTATAAATAAACAGTTAAAACGCAGAATTTTGATTCATTTTGTTCAAAATCTCGTAGTTTAATTTTGTAGCATAGTGTGGTGACGTAAAGTCCAAACGAAGGAAAGGAAGTGCACCCCCACTACTTCAAGTTTGGTGCACATGTAATCAAGGCAAGCAGATACACACAAACGCATACAAGATGCATTCACTCAGCTGGACTTCTAGAGTTATCTCGCGAGCCTTGCGCAATGGATTCTCCACACTGATAGAGTCTGCCACCAATGTCACATCTGCTGGAACAGCAAAATCTCGACCTCATTTCGTCTCTGTGGTATGTGGATTTCCAAAAGATTTTCTCACTTCCAAATATAAACCGGGAAAGTACGGAGAGGATTCTTGGTTTAAGACATCCACTGTAAACTCTGATGTTTTGGGTAAGTTTTTTCCTACATTATTTATAGTGCTCCTAAATTCAGTTTTCAAGAACACGTGCACAGGACTCAATATGTGTTCTTATTGCGTGTGCTTCCAATACCGTACACACACATGTGCTTGCAATTCCATTAAAATCTATGCTATTGAAGTTTGTATGTGATGCCATAAATAGATAAAATACATACAACATATGTATGCACATTTAAAGACGTTTTACTCTCCTTATTGATTTGTCACTAGGATATTCTCCTGGCTTAAGACAATCTTTGCCTCTTATGTATTATATCGGGTTTTCTAATAGGGACATAACAAATTCGTATCTTTATGTCAACGCACCCTCAAACATTTTTAATGATCTTTCGGTGTCAAAACGTTAGTCGAAGTCATTAAAAATTACTACCGAAACGAAATTCTGAGCTTACTCCAATTTTCGGCCGTAATAATCTTCCCACCCGACAGGCTGTGCCTGATACAGTAGATAAATTTGAATCCAAATTTTCACTTTTGGATGTTCCAGCGCCAAAGAGACGACGTACCGCTCGAAGCGACGAAAATATTGCAGCCGTAAGTGTATCCGTCCAAAATGAGCCAAATCAGTCGATTCCACGTCGTTCTCAGGAATTGGGCATCTCTCAAACCACACTGTGGAGTATTTTGAGAAGAGAACTTGGACTGACTGCAGAACTAAATCCACTTGATTATTTGAAACGTCGAAACAAATCCAAATTGGCTCCGGCAAAGTTAATGTTATGTCTTTAATGGAAAACCCGTTAGAATGCAAAGTTTTTAAAAACGGGGAAGCAAATACAATTACTTGACAGCTCAGCTCCATGTAGCTATTTCACGGATGCTACTCTGATCACTCAGTGAGGTTTAGCTGTGATTATTCGTTCAAAATCCAGCTTTAAGAGGCATAGCTTCTTCCAAACGAATAAAAATTATTACCTCACTTCTGTTATTTCAACACGAAACAATCACGTCAAGTAATCGTATTTGCACCGACCGCCTGCTTCACCGTTTTTAAAAAATGTACATTCTCTAATACATAATAGAGGCAAAGATGGTCTTAAGCCAGGAGAATATCCTAGTGACAAATCAATAACGATTTAAAGACCGATATAAAAACAAACGAATATTCTTTTACTTTCCTTTTAACGTTTTGCTTAATTTATACTTTCAAGGTGTTGCTGATGGTGTTGGGGGCTGGCGCAGCTATGGTATAGATCCTGGCGAATTCTCGTCTTTTCTTATGAAAACATGCGAGCGCCTCGTGCACTGCGTCAATTTCAACCCACAACGACCTGTAAATCTGCTGGCGTATAGTTATTGCGAATTGTTGGAACAGAAGAAACCAATACTTGGTAAGTATGTCGGTGGAATTTTATACCATTTGCTAATCTCCATAATAAGACCAAAAGCGAGCTTTTTTAAAAACCCAAAATCAAAAAGTAAAGACATAGTACAGGGTTTGCCACCAAGAGGTGTTATTTTGAATCACCCGGTATTTCGGTAGCTGTCACTTTTGAAGTTTTTATTCTTTGACATTTGACAAGTAGAAACTACGCCATTACTAAAAATGGAACGATACACGATCATCGAACGATACAAAACGAGCAAAAAACGATCGAACGAAAAAACGATACGAACGATACAAAATCATCTTGACTGATGAGGGCCATTTCCACCCCGGTAGCTACGTCAACAAGCAAAATTGTCGCATCTGGGGCTCGGAAAACCCAAGAGTTATTGTTGAGAAGCCTCTCCATCCTCAACGTGTGACTGTTTGGTGCGGTTTATGGTCCAGCGGGGTCATTGGACCTTACTTTTTCGAAAATGAGTTTGGATCAACATTGGCGTAGCAATGGATTTATGCTGGGGAGGGCTATAGCCCCCAGAATAAAAGTTTGTTTTTATGGTTTAAAATTATTCACAAATGAAATTGTCAGCAAAAATTAGGAAATTAGATCATATTGAAATATAATTTCTTACAACCTTTCTATGATAAATTAATATATTGCATTAAGAATAATTCGGTCTTTTAAATGTTTAAAGAAAAAACAAGTAAAAGCGTTAAGTTCGGCCATGCCGAATCTTATACTCGTACATATAACCTCCACCATGCATAGCATGTGAATGGTTTCGGGCACAAATAAATTCGTATTGCCAAATTTCAGCCCGAATCGTTGAAATTTGTGGTTTTTGTTGAGCTAAAAATTAAAATCTAGAGGGACTTTTGCATGGGGGCTATAACCAAACATGGACCCCAGTTACCAATTTTCAGACCGATCAGTTGAAATTTGTAGCGTTAAGCAGTCAAATCGGAGAAATGACTAAATCGTCTTAAAATTTTACGAATTTTTTAATTTCACTAACAATTTTACTACATAGTTTTCGATATAAGATGTTTCGATGTAGATCTTAGTCGTGTTTTAATTCGACGCATCGCAACGATGTCTTTTACAGCCAGAAGATCTTAGTTGCAACATGCATTTGGATAAATATTTAAAATGATTTTGTTTTTATACTATCTTTTTTTGAATCTACAATTTATGTATTTTTATCAACCTTTTCTTTCTCTGATTAGCTTATTGTCATAACGAGTCTTGAAGATATTTTTAGCACAATAATTTCTGCAGTTAGTGATCCCATATCAATTTGCACGATACTTCTATTATCATCTATGCATTCAAAAGTTACACGCAATCGGTTTTATGTCATGTTCATGTTTTATCTCAAATTACATTTGCACCATTATAAGACTTTCAATTATTGAAATATTTTCCATTTTATTCGTCCACAAAAAATCCAGAAAAAAATGTATGAAAAGAATTGGCATTGCAAGTAGATGCAGAACAATTTACGACGCCTAAGAATCGTTCTTATACAGGGTTTACCAACGAGAGTTGTTATTTTGCATCACCCGGTATTTCGGTAGCTGTCACTTTTGAAGCTTTTATTCTTTGACATTTGAAAGTAGAAACTACGCCATTACAAAAATGGAACGATACACGATTCAACAATGCATTGAAATTATTAAAATTCGAAAAATCGAAAATCATCGAAAAGTCATCTTGACTGATGATGATTGGACCTTACTTTTTCGAAAATGAGTTACGGTAAATGGATTGCTTTATCGAGAGATGATTAATGATTTTTTATGGTCGGAGTTGGATGGTATTGATCTGGACAACGTTTACTTTCAACAAGGCGGCGCTACGTGCCACACAAGCAACGAAACCATTGCTCTTTTACGGGAAAACTTTCCGGACCGTGTTATCTCTCGAAGAGGTGATCACAATTGGCCACCGAGATCTTGTGTTTTAACACCTTGCGACTTCGTCCTTTGGGGCCACGTGAAAGATAAGGTCTACGCCAACAGCCCAGCGTCATAGGGCAGCCACTTTGCGATTTGGTTATGGAAAATTTCATGAAAAGGATATGGTCCTGTAAGCGTGGTCGTGGTGCCCATTTTGTTGATGTTGTTTTTCATTACTAAAGGCATACCTTCCTCTTTATTATGAAATAAACATCCGATAATTTGTCTCAAAAAATTGCATTTTTCTTTGAATACCAAATTAACACCTCTTGTTGGAAAACCCTATACATCCAAATTGATTGCAAACCCTTGACTTTTGAGATTCATTACAGCATTTGCAAAAATTTATATTATTTCTGGCATTGGTAACAGTAAAATTGATAGATGATTGGCGTTGATCAAATTAAAACATCCAGCTGAAATATCTGTGGGGGGGCTAAAAAACTTCTGGGGTGGTATTAGACCACCCCAGCCACCCCCTTCCTACGCTTATGTCGATCAACAGTTACGGTGAATGGATTGCGCTGGATGGTACTGATCCGGACAACGTTTACTTTCATTTCATTTCATTTATTTCGTACAAACTTGTAATTCAAAGCCGTCTGGCCAATTAAACATAAATTACAATATGCATATAACTAAGCTTTTTAACCAAGGGTAAAAAACTACTCATTGGTAAATAATGATATGTTGATTTGTTTAAACCTAATTAATATATAAGGAATAAATAATATAAATACAGATTGGGTATACAGAAAAGTATTTAGGATAACTAAATAGCTACTCAGTTTGTAAAATCCTAATATAAGGAAAAATGTATAAAGTGTTCCATAAAATAGAAACATAATTTAAAGATTTTTTTACGTAGCTTTAATTAAGCGCAATTTTGCATAACAACAAATAAAAATGTTATTGAAAGTGGTGAAGTAGCCTATTGAAGAGTGTAGGGAGCGAAATGCTAAAATTTTTCATGTCATTGGGTAATGAATTGTAAAGTCGTGCTACTCTTACTAGAAACGATTCATTCATTAGGTGGACAACCCTAGGAATAAGCAATTGATTTCTCCTAGTTGAATGGCAAAATACCATCGATTGGCACAAAAAAAGAGGAGACCGACTTTTAATCAGTTTATAAAAAAACAGAAGTAAGCGTAAATTTACAAATGCATCAAAATTACAGCCCAACAATTTCGTTACATAGGGCGTCACATGAACACGCCGGTTCAGTCCATATACATACCTCGCCACCCTATTTACAGCCAGATGTACTAAATGCATGTTACCCTGTATAGTGCCAGAATACACTTCTAAACAGTATAGAACTATGGGTAATAGCAAACCATGTGCCAGCCTCTCTTTAACAAAAAGAGGCAAAGACAAATCGGTACCATAAAGATTTTTTAGCGAAAAATTTATTCTAGAAATTAGCATATTAATATGCTGTCCAAAACTCAATTTATCGTCTAGCTTGACACCCAAGCACTGTAACTCACGGACAAATTCAATATCTATACCATTGTATCTAACGTGGATATTGTTATGGACGCTGGAGGAAAAAAAGAGGGCTTTCGATTTTAATGGATTTACATTAAGCATGTTAAGCAACATCCACGCATGCAGAGTTTCCAAAACCAAGTCAATTTTAGATTGCAGAACCATTGAGCACCGACAGTCACCTTTAAAAAACAGCTGAATATCATCAGCAAAGGCGTATGGTACACACCAATCCTGTAACTGGGAGAAAAGGTCATTAATAAAGATTATGAAAAGTAGAGGTCCCAGTACTGACCCCTGCGGTACACCACTTTTAACAGGCAGAACACTACTACTCCTACCATCAATACAAACTAATTGGCGTCTACCAGTAAGATAAGAAGTCAACAGAACACACGCACTACTCGAGAACCCATATAAGTTATACAATTTATGCAACAAAGTGGAGTAGTCCACTCTATCAAAGGCTTTCTCAAGATCTAGTGACAAAAGAATTCCAAATCTACCACCACCGAAATTGGCTCGAATGGAGTCCGTTAAACCCAACAACAATGAAGAAGTGCTTCTTTTGGCTCTAAAACCACACTGAGCATCATGAAGCATATTATTTTCCTCCAAATAAAATGACATTTGAGACTTTAAAATGTGCTCAACTACTTTTGAAAAAATAGGCAAAATCGATATATACTTTCAACAAGACGGCGCTACGTGCCACACAAAAAAATCTGGCAACGCCGTTATGAGCAGCTGACTTAAATCTGAGCTCCTCGATAAATTAATTAAATAAATAAAAATAGTGTAGTTAAATGCTTTTATTTATAAAAGTATAAGCTTTAAAGTAAATTGTTGCCTCTAAAGTATTGTGGTTCATTGTCATTGCGCTGGAGTTCGAGTGATTTTAAACTTTTGGTTGCTTGAGTTGCTGTTTTTTCACTGTGGCTGTTGGCTTTTACATAGCAAATAGAACGTTGTACACACACACACACTTGGCAGAGTTTGGGTACTTTTCTGCTGCCTTTCCATTTGAAATAAATTTGTGCCTCAAAATTATTGTGGTTGTTGTCATTCCTCTGGAGCCTGGAGTTCGATTGCATTTAAACTTTTGGTTGCTGCTTTTTCACTGTGGCTGTTTGGCTTATAGCGAATAAAACGTTGTACCCACATATACACAAATACACTTGGCATTGTTTTGTGTACTTTTATGCCGCCATCTGAGACACCTATATAAATACCTTTGATCTATTGTGCCTCGAAAATATGAGTCCTGGTCCTGTTACAAGATGCAACAGCAGTGCCAAAATTTGGAAGTGTCCAGTTTGTGAAAAAACTGTTGGAAAAAGTGTTTACAGTATTGGTTGCACTGCGTGTCCAAACTTTTTCCACCCAAAATGCATAAATGTCACTGTCAGCGAAATAAGGACAAACAAGTCTTTCCGTTTTACATGCAACAGTTGCACTGACTCTTCCCTAAAAGTTCTAAATCGTGCTAATGACAGTTGTGTAAAGCCGACAAGCAATATTAGCAATCGTACCCAAACCTTGAGGTGTAGCAATACTAGCTCATCCAAGAAAGCTGTGACTAACCAAGACATCTCACTTACCAGTAAAGGTAGTAAATCATATAATGGCAGCAATACTGACATGTTAAGTGCCAGCAATAATTCTAAGCTGTCAAACAATGTGGGTCGTATCCAGCCATCTGCCAGTGACGTGGCTGCAAGGGTCACTGACGACGCGTTTAGCAATCTTCAACATATGTTTGACGATTTTGCTGCGTCAATGAGGCAGAAACTTGATGAACAGATGAAGCAGTGCATAAATGAATTCCAAGCCATGATTGACGATGTTGTAAGCAGTTTTCGCACCGAATTTATTGAAGCCCTGCGCAAGGTCAAGTCTGATGTTGTGGTCTGTCAACAGAAAATATCTAGTGTTGAAAAGGATTTGAAAGATAAATTAAAGGATATTGAGTTTGAAAATTGTGTTCGTCAAAGGCGTCTTAACAGAGCAGATATATTAATAAATGGCTTTTCCAAATGGCATTGTTGATCTTCGCGGACATGTTGTGAAAATAGCCAGGCTTTGCAATGTTCAAATTGTGCCTTCAGATGTCCAGCACTGTTGTTATATCGTTGGTGGTAAAACAGTTTTGGTAAAGTTTAATTCAGTGCACACAAGGGATCTAATTATGGCGAATTACTCCCGGTCAAGGCCTATGCGCCTAAATGATGTCATCGATTCGGAAGTGCAATCCCGGGTGTATTTAAATGACCACCTCACACCCCCTGCCACTAAGCTTGTTAATACTTGCCGTAAGTTGCGGGAGCAAAAGCGTATTCTAAAATTCGCCCTAATTAATGGAGATGTACCCAAAGTTCGAATTACTCTAATAAATGGCTTTGTCAAAATCTTCGATACCGATCAATGTAGTGCAGCGTTTGTGACACCTGAGATGCGGACAGGTGACGGTGGCGTCACTTCTCAGGCGGCTAATGTGTATGACACACTTATGGGCCTTATATACATATTTAACTAAATTAATTTATCATTGAATCGTTTTACCATTATGAATAGTTGTAATCTAGGGTCTGTTGCCTGCGATAATTCTTTTTACGTTCATCGTTAAGTGCGATAAGCAATAATTTGGGGTCAGCGAGACGTGGCTAAAGCCATCAGTTCCGTCCAGTAAAGTTGCTATATCTGGCTACTCTTGCTGTAGAAATGATCGCCCACATCAAAGAGGAGGGGGTGTAGCACTTTTCATTGCTAAGTCAATAGTGTATAATATTGTTTATAAGAGTTGTCGTTACGGTGTTTCCGAAAGTTTGTTTGTGGAGTTGTTGCTTGACGGGCGTAAAATTCTTGTTGGGGTTGTGTATCTTCCTCATGGTGATTTTCAAGCTTTTGAAAGTGATGTATCGGACCTATTGGTGCGATATTCCGATGTGTTGATCATGGGGGATTTTAATAACGACCTCTTTGACTTTGCGACTTCAATGAATATTAGAGAATTGTGTGGGCGGCTGAATATGAATATTCGTCACAATTCTATTCCTACACATTATAGTGTAGTACACAATACAACATCTCTATTGGACTATTTTCTTGTTAGTGATGAAGCGTCTGTGATTGCGTCAAACCAGTTTATTTGCCCTGGTATATCAGAACACTCATTCATTTGTTTGTCGCTGGATATTTCAGTCAGATGTCAGAATCAGTTCTATGAATATATAGACTGTGATGCAGTATGTAAGGAGACCTTGGAAGATACTGTTTCATCATTGGATTTTTCAATTTTGTACTCCACGAACGATGTGGATTTTCAGTGGAGTAGTTTCGAGTCTTGCATTTCTTCAGTACTCTCCATTTTTCCTTTGAGGCGCAGAATGATACGTGAACGGGACGATAACAACATCTCTATTGGACTATTTTCTTGTTAGTGATGAAGCGTCTGTGATTGCGTCAAACCAGTTTATTTGCTCTGGTATATCAGAACACTCATTCATTTGTTTGTCGCTGGATATTTCAGTCAGATGTCAAAATCAGTTCTATGAATATATAGACTATGATGCAGTAAGTAAGGAGATACTGTTTCATCATTGGATTTTTCAATTTTGTACTCCACGAACGATGTGGATTTTCAATGGAGTAGTTTCGAGTCTTGCATTTCTTCAGTACTCTCCATTTTTCCTTTGAGGCGCAGAATGATACGTGAACGGGACGATAATTGGTATAAGTCTCCTCGAATCTCCTACTATATTTCCATTCGCAACTTAGCCTTTACAGCATATGTGGAAAATAGAACTAGAGCTAATTGGAGTATTTTTTGCAGAGCTAGAAATAAGGCGAAATCTGTTGTTCGACAAGCTAAAAAGCAAGCTCATGCATCCCTGTTTGAAGTTAATAGGAGTAGTAAGGATTTGTGGAGATTGATTAAATCCAATGGATTGTCTGATTCGAAGTCTTACGACTGTACTTTAAATGTCGAAGATCTTAATATTGCGTTTCGTGGAAACCAATTAGAAGAACCTGGTAATATTTGTGATTTTAGAGCGCTGGGGAACAATAACGGGGATTTTTCCTTTCATTGCATAGATTTGTGGGAGTTGGATAAAGCTTTTCATGCCGTGAAGTCGAATGCTGCTGGTTTGGATGGATTTACCTTAAAATTTCTCAAAATTATATACCCACTTGTTTCTTGCAATTTTCTGAAACTTGTGAACACCATCTTACTTACGTCGTCATTTCCTTCTGGTTGGAAAGAAGCAAAAATAGTACCTGTAAAAAAGAAAGACTCTACTCAGGCTTTAACTGATTACCGTCCTATTTCGATTTTGACTATTTTTTCAAAAGTAGTTGAGCACATTTTAAAGTCTCAAATGTCATTTTATTTGGAGGAAAATAATATGCTTCATGATGCTCAGTGTGGTTTCCATTCGAGCCAATTTCGGTGGTGGTAGATTTGGAATTCTTTTGTCACTAGATCTTGAGAAAGCCTTCGATAGAGTGGACTACTCCACTTTGTTGCATAAATTGTATAACTTATATGGGTTCTCGAGTAGTGCGTGTGTTCTGTTGACTTCTTATCTTACTGGTAGACGCCAATTAGTTTGTATTGATGGTAGGAGTAGTAGTGTTCTGCCTGTTAAAAGTGGTGTACCGCAGGGGTCAGTACTGGGACCTCTACTTTTCATAATCTTTATTAATGACCTTTTCTCCCAGTTACAGGATTGGTGTGTACCCATACGCCTTTGCTGATGATATTCAGCTGTTTTTTAAAGGTGACTGTCGGTGCTCAATAGTTCTGCAATCTAAAATTGACTTGGTTTTGGAAACTCTGCATGCGTGGATGTTGCTTAACAAGCTTAATGTAAATCCATTAAAATCGAAAACCCTCTTTTTTTCCTCCAGCGTCCATAACAACATCCACGTTAGATACAATGGTATAGATATTGAATTTGTCCGTGAGTTACAGTGCTTGGGTGTCAAGCTAGACGATAAATTGAGTTTTGGACAGCATATTAATATGCTAATTTCTAGAATAAATTTTTCGCTAAAAAATCTTTATGGTACCGATTTGTCTTTGCCTCTTTTTGTTAAAGAGAGGCTGGCACATGGTTTGCTATTACCCACAGTTCTATACTGTTTAGTAGTGTATTCTGGCACTATACAGGGTAGTACATCTGGCTGTAAATAGGGTGGCGCGGTATGTTTATGGACTGAACCGGCGTGTTCATGTGACGCCCTATGTAACGAAATTGTTGGGCTGTAATTTTGATGCATTTGTAAATTTACGCTTACTTCTGTTTTTTTATAAACTGATTAAAAGTCAGTCTCCTCTTTTTTGTGCCAATCGATGGTGTTTTGCCATTCAACTAGGAGAAATCAATTGCTTATTCCTAGGGTTGTCCACCTAATGAATGAATCGTTTCTAGTAAGAGTAGCACGACTTTACAATTCATTACCCAATGACATGAAAAATTTTAGCATTTCGCTCCCTACACTCTTCAATAGGCTACTTCACCACTTTCAATAACATTTTTATTTGTTGTTATGCAAAATTGCGCTTAATTAAAGCTACGTAAAAAATCTTTAAATAATGTTTCTATTTTATGGAACACTTTATACATTTTTCCTTATATTAGGATTTTACTTATGTTTGTTTCGCAAACTGAGTAGCTATTTAGTTATCCTAAATACTTTTCTGCATACCCAATCTGTATTTATATTATTTATTCCTTATATATTAATTAGGTTTAAACAATTCAACATATCATTATTTACCAATGAGTAGTTTTTTACCCTTGGTTAACAAGCTTAGTTATATGCATATTGTAATTTATGTTTAATTGGCCAGACGGATGAAATGAAGATTCGGGACCGTGTTATCTCTCGAAGAGGTGATCACAATTGGCCACCGAGATCTTGTGATTTAACTCCTTGTGACTTCTTCCTTTGGGGCCACATGAAAGATAAGGTCTACGCCAACAGCCCAGCGTCGATTCAAGACCTTAAAGATAGAATTCGTGAGGCTATCGACTCACGATAGCGATTTCGTTATGGAAAATTTCATGAAAATGATATGGTCCTGTAATCGTGGTCGTGGTGGCCATTTGGCTGATGTTGTTTTTCATTATTAACGGCATACCTTCCTCTTTATTATGAAATAAACAACCGATCATTTATCTGAAAAATTGCAAATTTAGTGTTTCAGATTTAGAATTACTATCAGCCTGTTTCTCTATTCCGCACAAAAGCGAGTCGAACGAAAAACAGCTGATTTTAGACCTACTTACTGGCATCAGCCATTAGGTTTCCAGTCACTTTGTCGTTCTGATACCTTTTAGTAGATCTAAAATCAACTGTTCTTCGTTCGCATCGCTTTCGTACGAAATAGAGAAATGGGCTGTATATGTGTGCTTATTGTCTACAGTGGGCTCCTCCCGATTTTAGGGATTTCTTACTGGTTTTTATAAAGTTCCGTGACGTCATTACGCCGTGCAGAGTTTGGGAAAATATAATTTCTTTCCTTAATGACAATAATTCTATCGTTTTTCAATATTATAATAAAGGGTGGGTCATTTAAAATTTTAAATTTGAACTACCGATTACTTTGACTTGTGATTTGAGCTCTTTCGATTATGTTCTGTGGAGAACCATTAATGATAAATTGTACGCAAAACATCTAGAGACAATTGAAGCGTTGAAACATGAAATCGAAATTGCCATTCGATTCGAAATTGCAGATTCGACCCGAAACAGTCGAAAATGTACTGAAAAATTGGGTTGATCGGATCGAGCCAGTCATGGTAGTCATATGAATGATATTGTGTTCCATTATTAAATGACAAAGTTCCCCTTCGATCATTATATTTATTTTTTTTATATTTATAATTTTTTTTCTTATTGATCATATTCTTCATTTTTCACAATTTCACGCAGTGCATATGTACTGTATACAGCTGAGATCATGAAGTCGCCAACAGTCAAGTACTCTCCGAAGTTTTAATTACATTAAAATCGAGAATTTGTAGCGAGTGGAAAACATACCCAACGAAAGAGGAAGGTAGAGTTATAGTACAGGATTTCTACACTAAATTTGGAATACCCGGTGTCCTTGGGTGTATTGATGTACACACGTAGCCATCGTAGCACCAAAGACAAACAAACCCTGTACGTCAACAGAGAAGGAAGTTTAGCTTAAATATGACACGTGACGTATTATTCCGATTTAATCAAATCTATGTTTCAAATATTTGCGATAGTAACATGAGGGTGCGATACGTTGATGGGACACATCACGGAGCTTGTCAATGGAACAAGACTATTAACAAAGTGGAATCAGGTCGTGGTTATTTGGTGGAAATATATATATATATACATACCTGCGGTTTTCTGGTATAACGACCTGTGTCAAAAAATTTCCTTTTCGAGACTAGCATAAATATGTTCAGCTAATCATTATCCATCGATCCATATATGACACTCCTAGGTTGCCAAATTTTTTTGACTTCCAACTCTAAAACTTTTCCCCGGACTTTCAATTCAAAGCGGGATTATTTGTAACCATTCCCTGGATCCATTTTAATGTTAGATTTCTACAATATCTTGCAGGATATTGCGAAAAATCCTATATTTGAGAATACTGTAGTAATTTTTAAATAAAAAAAGCTCAATTATAAATAAATAATAAAATTCTAAGAAGATTTAGCCTTGCCCGTCCGTTCGTCTGTTGTAATAACGCTACAATCTATAATACTTGAGCTAAGTGGCTGAAATTTGGTACATATACTTCTTATATCTGCAGGTATGTTGGGATTGAAAATGGGCAGTATCGGCCCATTTGTTGATATATCCCCCATTATATCAAGGGTCCAATGTGGGAACACAACTGAAATAGAGAAGATCTCTTTTCGTGCCAGGGAGGCACGCGGTAGTGCGTCTTGTTGAAGTGCAAACTCATTTTGGCCTTCGCGGCCAACACAATTCAGGGATGTGAACAACCTTTCCAGCAGAGAGGACTGGCATCTCTCAGATTTGACTTCTTAACGCCACGTAGAAAACAAATTTCAACTCATCGGGCTGAAAATTTGTAGCTGAGGTTTATTTATACCCAGAATCCTTCACACGATCAACGGTAGTCATACGTTCATGTTTTGATATAGCCCCCCTACAAAGGTCCCGCTAGATTTGATTTCGTAACGCCACAAAAACCTCAAATTTGAACGAATTGGGGTGAAACTTGGTATAATGAGTTTATTTGTATTCGAAAACCTTTCGCATGGTCGAACTTTATCCGTCTTTATTTGTTATAAAGGGTCCGCCATCTAACGTTTTTTTTCAACTAGTGCTTATTTCGTGAATGGTAACACTTAGCTCATGTCTGATTTGACAGATAACACAGTACAACACAAAAAAAAATAACAGGGTTCTGTCAATGGATTATGGTAGAGGAGACCAAAAAAATATATACGTATATCGGCGTTTTGAAAGATCACATCGGAATTTTATTTTAGAATATCGGTATATAAAACTATGTGTTCTGTTCATCTGAGGTGTAGGGTATCTTCAGCAACTTTGTAGCAAATGTTAGGGCCTATATTTCTGTGGAATATATTATATATTTTAAAAAATCGTAAAAAACTCCCCTAAAAATGGGTGGGCCGGGGTTGAAATGTTCTACAAAAATTATGTCAGAACACACCAAAGCCCAAAACTTAACACAAACACAAACACAAAAAACCGGCCAAATTCAAGATTGCTTGTTAAGGGTTAATTTAGATAATATATAGTGTTAGTACCAAAAAGGTCTTTAAAAATTGGATTTTTCGGGGTTGATGTGAGAGATGCAAAAAAAATAATGATTTTAGTTTACAATTAAATAATATTTATTTTATATTAAATTATACTTCAGGACTATAAACAAAAAATCTATTAATAACGCATATACAAGGAGAAATACTTATTAAATACATAAGTTAATTTATTTTTAATTCACTTTCTTTTCACTCTTGGCAATTCGACGCCATTATCAAACAATGTCCAACATAAATCTGTTATAAGAGACAAAATGCTCTTGCCTTTATAGCGTTTTTTCAATAGGAAGACATATCTGATGGAACCGTTCGCCATGCTCATCAGTTTCAGTTGAAAACTGAAAATCAAAATATAAATATATATGTATAATCAAATATAAATCAAAACTTGTATTACCTTTAGACCACAGCATCAAACCGATATAGCAATTTCGGCATATATGTTTTGGCACCCATGGCTCAGTTGGAAAAACTTCCAGTTCAAAATAAATTTAATATATATCCTCCACTTTGCTCGTAAAAAATGAAACCCTGTGTTCCACAGACGTAGCAAAACCAGTCAGGTTTTCCCAAGATTAACTGGCTGACCCACGATGTCAAACGTTAACGTTCATAAGTAACGTGCCACTCAAAAGTTCCGTTATGGTAATTTTGAGTGACAAAAATATGACGGAAATAATGAAGAAGAACAAAAGTACTCTTGGTAGTTGTTGAATAACAACCTTCTCTTCAGAGCTGGGAGAACCTACATATGCGAGGAATAACAAATTAACCCTTAACAGGCTATCTTAAATTTGGGCGTTTTTTGGAGTTTGTGTTAAGTTTTGGGCTTTGGTGTGTTCTGACACATATAGTAAAATTGTATGGCCGACATTTTTGTAGAACATTTCAACCCCGCTCCGCCCATTTTTAGAGTTTTTTGTGATTTTTTAAAATATAGACAAAAATCACCGTTATAGGGGGGAAGCAAAGTTGCTGAAGATACCCCACACCTCAGATGAACAGAACACATAGTTTTATATACCGATATTCTGCACGAACAAGCAAAGGGGGGAAAACTTTAACCCCCCCTAAAATAAAATTCCGATGTGATCTTTCAAAACGCCGATACACGTATATGTTTTTTTGGTCTCCTCTACCAGAATCCACTGACAGAACCCTGTTATTTTGAAAAAAGTTTGAAATTGTTATACAGTGTAATTAGTTTTATCCTTCCGCTGAACGAATACATATGTGTATATTGCGAATATTGCGACATTACTTTGAAAATCATGGTAATGTTGCAGCATGTGTGCGAAAATTGGGTACGGATTTTGGAAGAAGAGAAGCACCGTCAGCTCCGTATGTTCGTTATCTTGTGAAAAAAGTGAAATAAACTGGCATCCTCATCGATAAACCAAAGCGTGAAAAGCCAAAAACAGTGCGTACACCCGAGAATATTGCTGCTGTGGCAGAAACTATGCGTGAAGCGCCATCAACATCAATTCACCGTCGTTCTCAACAATTGAACATTTCGGAGACATCATTGAGACGAATTTAGGAAGATGATTGCGTACATTTTCGTATCCTGTTCATATATCAAATGAATGCTTGCTTTTTGTTTACAAAATATCGGTCACATACTTCAAGACTGTTATAACTCAAAATTGAACATTTTTGAGGTTGTTTTATAGAAATGCGAATTTTGTAAATAGCCATAAATTAATCTCAACGAACTTTAGTTTATAAGTTTTTAAACTTCCTATTTCATCTTATTTATCTTTTTGTAACTCGAGATGTTTCAAAAATTTGGAAATAGTGGCAGAAAAGTACTTGTGTGCTAGAGAGCAGTTGTTTATGCTGCTGGGCAGCTATATTCAAATTATCGAAATAGTATACAAGGTCTTAATGCAGAAAAAAGTACTTTCTTTGTCATTATAACATTAAGGTTAATGTGCTAAGTAAATAAATACGTAAGCAGTAGATATAAACTGATTAAAAACACAATTTTTTGGTGCAAAGTAAACAATTCTTTAACAAATATAAAACATTCGGCTACGGCTTCGGACGAAGGTTGTAAATCTAGCCGAAGTTCGGCTACGGCTTCGGCTTCGGCCTTAAAATCCGACTTCGGTCGGGCTCTAAATTTCAATGTTATTGCATAAAATGTGTGTAACAGTATTTATGTCCCTACTAAGTAAATATACATATATCGGGTTTTCTAATAGGGACATAACAATTTCGTATCTTTATGTCAACGCACCCTCAAACATTTTTAATGATCTTTCAGTGGCAAAACGTTAGTCGAAGTCAACATTTTCATCATGATAATGTTCGCTTACCTGCAACGTTTGGAAATAATTAAAAATTACGGTGTTCGCAATAAGAGCGCTTACTCCAAATTTTCGGCCGTTATAATCGTCCCACCCGACGCTGTGCGTGCTATAGTGGATAAATTTGAATCAAAATGTTCACTTTTGGATGTTCCTGCGCCAAAGAGATGCCTTACCGATCGAAGCGACGAAAATATCCCAGCCGTAAGTGTATCCGCTCAAAGTGAACCAAATCAGTCGATTCCACGACCATCTCAGGAATTGGGCATCTCTCAAACCACAATGTGGCGTATTTTGCGAAAAGATCTTGGTATTCATCCTTATAAGATCAAACACATATGTATACAAATATAGTTCGAAAGATCTAAGTTGCGCAAAGGCAAGGAAATCGGTTTTTTTAACGGTAAATTCGGATTTTGGAGGAGTCCGGGGAATACAGGGTGGCTGATATGTAATGCAACAAAGTAAAGCGCTATATTTTTTTAATTTTTTTTTTAAATTTTATTCAAAAGCAAAAAAGTCGGAAATAACATAACATTTTAGAAACAGTTTAGATTTGTTCGAATTGGCCAAAGCCATCACACGCTGCACGAAAGTGGCTCTGCGGTATTTTGGCCCATTCCCGGCGAAGCGCCGTCTTGAGATGATCGATACTTTGGCAGTTTTTAGTGCAAACCTTACTCTGTAAAATGCTCCAGGCGCAAAAGTCCAACGGATTGAGATCCGGAGATCTTGGTGGCCATTGTGCGGTAGAAATGAAGCGAGGAACCTCCTTTTTACGCCATTCTTGGTTGACGCGTGCTGAGTGCGATGGTGCTGAGTCCTGTTGGAATGTCCATGGTCTGCGGCCGAAATGTTTGTCTGCCCAGGGCTTCAATACTGTCTTTAGGACATCTTCCCGATAATATTCGGCATTTATTTTGACCTTGCTCTTTTTGGAACTTCAATGGCTTTAGTCCGAGCTCATTTTTTAATATGTGTTGTATCCGTTCTCGCGATATGTTCAGCTCACGAGCAATTTTTCTACCACTGCGGCGTGGATTTCGATCAAATCTGGCCTTTACTTTTCGGATCATTTCTGGTATTGTTACCGTTTTTTTTCGTCCACTTTTTGGACGCGATGCAACACTGCCAGTATCACGGTAACGAGCAATGGTACGAGAAACAAAAGATTTATTCACATTTAAATGTTGGAGGGCTCTAACGATAGCCACTTGTGTTTTTCCACCCAAATATAAAGCAATCACACTATCGCGCTTGAATTCCATCACGAATAACTTTTTTTCTGAATGCAATAGATCAAAATGCTTTTGTAAGCTTGTAAACAATAAAATGAACTGTCACTGAAATAAATCTGTCAGCTATCAGACTAGCGGTTTAGAAATGATAGCAACCTGAAGTTGGTTGCAATACATATCAGCCACCCTGTAGGTTCTTGTTTTATTCGACAAGACTTACAGGAAAAATAATATCGCGTCCCATGCTTTTAAACAGTTTATTTTGTCGAACTGTGTTATCAACAAGTCAACACGGTTAAAACTCCACAACCCTAGGATTCCTTAATGTTCCTCTTTAGTCCTATTAAAAAACTATACTCTACTTTGCATGAGATGTCTATGCTTTTTCCTTTGTGTCATTAAATCTGGCAGACCATCTTATCTTTTATCTGATTTTATCTTTTTAAATTCTAGTAGAAATTCTCAAATTCTTATTGAACACTTCAACCGAACGATTCATGAACAATCATTTGCAGTTCGTATTGCAAGACTATGGAACCGTCTTCCCTCCAGTATCAAGAATTTTTCAATAACTGCAAGAACATTTAAGGAAATTCTACTTCGTTTCTATTCTCAATTAGAGGAATAAATTCATGTTTGGAGTTCTCACTGACAATCTTAATCTTTACATATGTATAAAAGCCTGATAAATTCCATGTGGTTTATCAGGTCTGTTCTGTAGCAATGTGATTTGAAATCACGGTGATTTTAAAATCACCGGCGACTTACAATCACTCTTGGAGTTCGAAATCGCCCGGTTTATTATTCATAGCCTCCCAAAAAAGATTGTTCAAAATATGTTCGGGTGATTTCGAACTCCAAAAGTGATGTTAAGTCGCCGGTGATTTTAAAATCACCGTGATATCAAATCGCCGTGATTACAAAACAGACCCGTATGTTTAGAAAATGTGCGTTTTAAGGGTTTTAGTATTAAGTCTAGTTTACGAAATTTTTCTCAATGAATTGTATTCCTATCAATGTATAGTCCAAATATGGGCTTTAGTTGATAAATAAATGAAAATGAAAATAAATGAAATGAGATCCTAACGTCTATAAAATAATGTACTTAGTTGGGACATAAATACTGTTACACACATTTTGTGCTATAACATTAAAAGTAATGAATCCTTTTGGACAAAATTTATTGTATATATTTATTAACATGCTTACTTTTGTATACAATATACAAAAGTAAGCACTCATTCGAAATGCCCGCCTTTGGCCTTCACACACGCGTTTGGCCTTCAGTGGGCACAGCACGAACAAAAGCAGTCTTAATGAGAATCGATGTTGGTGTATCTTTTGTGGCAGACCTTTTTCTCTAAAACTGTCCACAATTTGTAATCCAGAGGGTTTAAATCGGGGCTACCATTCATCAGAAGAAATGAATGCTGATAAATTGTTTGAAAGCCATGTCTTTGTCATTTTAGCCTTATGTGCCAGCACAAAATCGTACTGGAAAGTCCGTGCCCGGTGTTGGAATAGGGAATGGTTAAGTAGTTTCACAATAGCATCCAAAACGGTTTCTTGTTAATTTTTCACAGAAATGCAAGTCAGTGATCCCTTAGTAAGAGACACCTCACCAAACCATGACTGAAGATGGATAATGGCCTTTTTCGAAACGTGGAATCAGTTCAGGTGCTTCTCTCTCGCGGAATTCGTATTTATAATTGGGCTGGCTAAAAACTTGTTGTGCAAACGTTGGACATTGGCAATTCTGGCCTGGCTAGAAAATATAAAACAATGTAGTTACGAGTAGTCAGATATCAGCACCAGCAACGTCGCTACAAAAAAGTATGAATATGTTTTTACTTATCCTCGCTGTTTTTTGTGTCTTTTCAGGTAGCAGTACAGCTTGCGTGCTTGTGTTAAATCGAGAGAATAGCACCGTTTATACAGCCAATATTGGTGACAGCGGTTTTATCGTCGTGCGTAAAGGAGAAATAATTCATAAGTCCGAAGAACAGCAGCACTATTTCAATACACCCTTCCAATTGTCATTGCCACCACCGGGTCACGACCATAATGTTTTGAGCGATAGCCCAGATTCGGCGGATACTTTAAGTTTCCCTGTGAAGGAAGGGGATGTTATTCTAGTGGCAACTGATGGTGTATTCGACAACGTGCCCGAAACACTATTACTCGATGTTCTAAAAGAGGTGAGTGAGAGACGTCATATTTAAAAACAGATTTCTTGCAATAACATTCGTTTTTGTTTAATTTTTTACACTTTAGGTGGAGGGAGTCACAGATCCTGTCAAATTACAGATGACTGCCAACTCGCTGGCGCTGATGGCTCGCTCATTGTCTTTTGATAGTGAATTCATGTCACCCTTTGCTATTAATGCCAGACGTAATAATATCAACGCAACTGGTATGTACATTCTTCATAAAACTTTAAGAGATAAACTAATTGTTGTGCATCTTCTTATGTTTTAGGAGGTAAACCTGATGATATAACTGTGGTACTCGCAACTGTAGCTATGTAATTAACTAATTTTATGTTAAATTTTATTTAATTTAAGTTTATAACTGTATCTTTTTTAAAACTCAACTCAACTGAAAACAAGTAACTAATGCGTAATGCGATAGGCCTTTATTTTATTATTTTCGTTTCTCTGCGCCCTTTTAGATTAGCGTAGTTAAATCTTACACCTTTGTTTAATATAAGTCACAATAGTCATTAGGTACATACATACATTAAACATTTCTGTTCACCTCTTCATCATTTTCGTTATGTCATAATCTTCATTTATTACTTAATTTTTTTCGTATATTTGTGTTAGAACAATTCCTCAGGTCCTTGATAACTCTGTTTGTTATTTGTACCCATATCCTAACCTTTAATTTCTCCTGAAGCATATTAGTGAGACGCATCCCCGGTTATATAATAGCATAGTGCTGTATTATTTATATATACATTCATACGTTCATCGAACCAATTATACATTATTCACGCAGTAATGGTGTATCTAATTAATTCTAATCTAAATGGATAGCTGAATTGTGCTAAAAAAACAAAACGAATAAATACGAGGCATTCGCTAATCACAACCCGACATGATATTTTTAATGTCGAAATAGCAATAATTAGACGAATGCACTACTTCTTAATGTTATCTTCAAGAGGAGAAATTCAAAACTGCGAGAATTAACAGAATTAAATTACTAAACAAGAGACGCCGAAGATTTTGGAATAGCGGCAAATACTAACAGAACCGAATGAATAATGAATACATTATAATAATGTAGTTTTTAGGAATGTTTGTAAAATTGCAGATAACAAATGATAACTCAACCATTGGACTGAAAATTATTGCCAGGTTTATTAATTATAGACAGTTGTTCTATTGGCTATTATTGCAATTAATTAATGAAAATAAATGCGAAATATATCAAAGGTATAGAGATGTTGTTTTTTTTATTGCCAGTACATTATTTGATAAAAGATTAATTCTATCTTACAACAGTTGGTGATTTTTTAAGTCTAAACATCGGTCGTCGATCACTTTTGTCTTTTCAATTTTATTATCGAATAGAAATACATATAAAATGTTAATTATTAAATTGGTTGCTTCACCCAATCAAATCTGAATCCCAATTAAAGCTTATCATTTATGTAAAAAAGAAATATATATTACGAAATGGAAACATTATAACTGTAAGGGATCATTTTATTTTGTACACGATAAAAACACGGCGGGTAGTGCTTTCTCTCAATGGGTTTTTAGTTGTTAATCCTGAGCTGGTCTAGCTCGGTTGTCGTTATCTTCTGCTGGGTTTTGTGCAGCAGCTTCTCCATTGTTTTCTGGCACTTGTTGCTGACCATCTTCTCCGCCCCAGTTGAAACCTCCAGGACGATCCTCCGGTAGTGGTTGGTAATTGCGGTCAACATGTTCATTAAAAAGCACTTTTCTGGAGAAATATAATTATTCAAAGTATTTACCCAATTAGAGATATAACAATTTCGTATTCAAATATCAAACTTACAGGAAATTTGGCGTCTTTAGAAACTTGTAACCGTTCCTTTGGAATGGAAAAACGTCTTCCAAGAAATAATATATATGACCAACTCCCATCCCAATTATGTCCACCCAAATGGTGTTACCTAAAATCATGGAGCAACACAAAAGCACCCACGGCAAATAAGGGGCCTGGAATTAAAGCTTAGTTAGACTTGTTACAAAAGCGAGAAATCCACATTCAAGTACCTGGAAGTTCATAACGCCAAAGAAATTCATACGAACAAATGGATTCCTCCGAGACCACACATACACCAACATAAGAGTAAATGCCTGGCCCAAAAATAATAAGTTGACAAACAAGCCGAAGAATGTCATAAGAAATCCACCAAAGAGGAACATCATTACAAAATCAGAACTTCGTCCACGGAATGAACCTTCTTCCAACATTCGGCAGTAACGATATGTGAAAACCATGTTGAAAAAAAAGCTGATTCCAACCGAACCAAAGAATAGAAATGTAGTTGCCAATCGCCATATTTGCAATTTACGTAATATTAAAATTGGATTGAAATACAGTTGTAACGGTGACACCAAGTCTAAATGCTAAAAAAAAAACAACAACAAAAATAGACTTATTAATGTTTAATAACACCGGTCGACACTATTTTTGGGTCTGACTTCTAATGGTGATTTCGTTTCTGAAAAATAATATCACCACATCATGTTGCGACATTTTAAAAATTCCCCCTGCACCCACTGCTAATTTCGCATTTTGTATCCGACAATCGAACAAAAATCGTACCTACATTATAGCGCAACCATTTGATGGTGCATTAGGAATGTACGCCTTCAATTAGGTTTGGTTCTGAAGTTTGCTTTTTGACGGTGCAACACTCCACACCGTGGACTGGCTGAGTGTGGAAAATGCGATATTTTCGCATTTGCGGAGTGTAATAATTTTACAAACGAAATTAAAAGCCTTTCATACGGCTGCACCATTTTTACAAACAAACCTAAAAATGAGGTTTGAGTGTAAAATGTAGAAACAATTTTAAATTTTTTTGCACAAACGAAATCACCATAAGTTTCAAATGTTGGTTTATATTTTGTTATTAATAAAGGGAAAATAATTTTTTGTCAAACTTTTTTTAGAAATGGGCAAATTTTCGAATTTCAAGAGAAATGACTGGTTTCTTCGCTACAGCTACAAGAAAGTTTCAGTCTTGAAAACCGGTATATTGTCACTTTATGAGTAATGTAATACGGAATATTTATTACACGAAATAAACTGTAGTGTACCATAAGGTGTTTTTATTTTTCGCTGAGCAGTAGATACATTAAATAAATTGTTCTGTGTCGAAGCTTTTATGTGCACTAGTATATTAACGTTATGAGCTATTCAATTTTGGTATGATTTGATCGTTTGTGTGGGAGGTACAAAAAAGGGCGTGGTGCCAACGCCCATTTTTCACAGGACTATAGGTAATTCAAAAGCGTTGCACTGTAAAAATTTTTGCAGTATTCTCGTGCATTGGTACTCACACTATAAGCTTTTAGCTTTTTATACAAAATGGCACCTTTAGGTGGGATGTATTAAAAGGGGCGTGTCAATAACTTCCATTTTTCACTGGACTGTAGGCACAATAAAAGCCTTAGACTGTACAAAGTTTTTATGCACTGGTATTAATGTTATAAGCTGTTAACTTCATGTACAAATGGTCCCTTTGTGTGGGAGGTACCAAAAGGGAGGGGGACCACGTCACCCATTTTTCTAAAATTGGTAGCAACAGATAAACTTTTACTATGTGTGGAATTACAGAGGATTCGGATAAGTAGTATAGAAGTTATTACTAGTATACAATCAATATTTCATTTCATTTAAAGCCGTCTGCCCATTAAACATAAATTACAATATGCATATAACTAAGCTTTTTAACCCAGTTTAAAAAACTACTCATTGGTATACGATGATTTGTTTAAAACTAAATAATTATATAAGGAATAAATATTATAAATACAGATTGGGTATACAGAAAAGTATTTAGGATAATTAAATAGCTACTCAGTTTTAAGTTTAATCCTAATATAAGGAAAAATTTATAAAGTGTTCCATAAAATAGAAACATTAATTCAAGATTTTTACGTAACTTTAATTAAGCTCAATTTTGCATAACAACAAATAAAAATGTTATTGAAAGTGGTGAAGTAGCCTATAGAAGAGTGTAGCGAGTGAAATGCTAAAATTTTTCATATCATTAGGTAATGAATTGTAAAGCCGTGCTACTCTTAACGCTTTGTGAGGGAGGTACTAGAAGGAATGGACCAAATATGGCCCATCTTCGAACTTAGCCGGAGATAGAGAAAAATATTAATAATTTAACCATCATGGAACCTACAAAAACGCGATAAAATATGTAAAGTTGAAAATATGATAAAAAAATATAACTACAATTTAATTTCACGTTTTATTTCTTAAAAAAAATGCACAGCAGCCACAAATAAATGTTTGCCGAAAAATCCCTCATTTAGGAACTGAAGTTGTGGGTAGTTGCAATCCGTAATGTAATTTTGACAACTGGCATCGCAATTAAAGGTTGGTTGCAATCCATAAGCGACCCAATAGTCTTAGATTCATTGATGGTGAAATTGTTATTCTCCAGCCAACAACACACTGCACGCATAGTGGAAGTAACGTTAATTTCCAATTGTACTTTAGTGGTCGGAATAAAAAAAGCAAAATCATCAGAAAATTTAATATCAAAATTAATACTATCTTCTATATTATTATGGTATAAAATGAAGAGAAGAGGCACAGACCCCTGGGGAACTTCGCAGCTAACATTACGCATATCTGAAATTCTGAACGACCACAGATATTAGAATGCATTAATCTACATGCAGTTGTACTAAACTGGAAACTATTCTTAAATTTATCAATTAGTTCCACGTAATCTACTCTATTAGTTACGGACAGGGCTGTGGAGTCGGAGTCTGGGAAATTTGTTCAGAGTCGAAGTCCGTAGCCGAAAAATTATGGTCGACTCCGAGATTGATTGTGCAATGTGTACCATTTAAGTGATAGTGTGTGATGTAATTAATTAAAGCCGGTTGATTTCGGAATAATATGTACTGAACCAGAGTTTATTAAAAGAAAGTAGAAAAGGAAGTACAAAGGAAAAATATGTAAGTATAGAAAAACGTATTTGACAAAGGAGTAGAAGATAGTGTTGGTACTGTCAAATGATAAAGAGATGCCAGATTTTCATATACCAACAGAACTTTTGCACTCAAAAATTGTTGGGAAAACAATTTTGGTACAAAAGAAGGATAAAATATTCGAAACTTTTTTAACCTTTTTTGTATGCTAAAAATATCTATAAAGTTAACCATACTGTCGAGCATTTTATGTAAAACAGTTTTAGGAAAGCTTTGATTATATTTAGATAACAAAATATGTATTTTTGCAAGACTATAAGCTATTATTAAGCGAGTACAAAACAAGTAAGGAAGGTCGGGGGAAGCCAACGGTAAGAGTATATAATACCGTACAACACCTTGTTAGAGCAGAATAAGCTCAGAATTGTAGATCTGAATCTTAACAGAATTCACTAAATTGCAATATCGATATGAACCGAGGTTGACCAATTCTTATAGGTTGGGGGAAGCCAACGGTACGAGTATATAATACCGTACAACACCGTGTTAGAGCAGAATAAGCTCAGAATTGTAGATCTGCATTTTAAGAGTGTTTGCTAAATTGCAATATCGATATGAACCGATTTTGACCAATTCTTATAGGTCTCCTCCCTGGTGTGAAAGAGTTAAAAAATAAATGTCGTGGAAATGTTGTGGATGACATTGAGAAATGGATTTGAACTGAAGTTGCTGGTAATGGGAGTTTTTGCTGGGAATTTGTCCTACAAATAATAAAAATTTAAAAATTAAAGATCTTTTAAAAAATTATTTTGATATATTTTTAATTTTTTTTTTTTGAAAAACCTGCTTCGTTATATTTTTTTCTATTCTTCATTAAGAGTACAAATATTTACTTACATTTTGCAAAAAGTCCCAAGTTGATAACTTTTACCGATAAAAAGAAATATTTTTTTTAATAAACCCAGCACTTCTCAAAATTTGCAATTTAAAGGCTTGTAAAGATTAGAAAAACATATTCAATTAACAAATTGTTTAATATTTAATTTAATTTTGTACAATCACAAAGTTAATGTAAAGTGTAACTTTTAAGGTGTGTAAAATAATGACACTTGACATTTTTGATAAAAAAAATTAACAAAAGCGGATTATTTTTTTTAAATTATGAGTTTTGTAAGTTTGATGCTAAAAATAGAGTTTTCATGTAAATTTAGAACAACTGCCATTTGTAAATTTTTGATGTAAGTGAGATAATAGCTGATTTAATCAATGCGACCCTGAATACCAGAAAATCGTAAAAACCTTGAAAAATATTTTACAATAATGTTGTAAATTCGTGCTGTTTTAAGTAACGTCGTACACAAAATTATTTTATGTTTGTCAGTAAATTATTTAATGAGGAAGAAAATACAAATTTTGCGTGGTTTAAAAAAAATTGTCGTTTTCGCCGAAATTAGTCGAAATATTCTAAATTACCCTATTAAAAATTGCTTTCATTTTAACAGAACATTTCTAAAAATACCTATTTTCAAACATTGTAATCGCAGAAGTTCGAAGAAGTACTTCTTTTAGACGTGTCTTTGCAATTTTATTTCAGGATAGATCCCCCAGTCTAATAATGACAATAAAAATATTATATAATCTTCTTTTATTAATATTTCTATAAAATATGTATAATATAAAATACATATGAGTCATTCCATGCCAAACGGGACGATTTTTGACATCACTATTTTTGATTGTTTCTAAATTTTGTGTATGCATGATTTACCTAAAAATATCTTATACGTAGTTCAAGAAAAAATTTAAAAAAAAAAATTCTTTAATATGTAGTTATGAGCAATTTAATGTTGACAAAATTACGTTTTTTTCTAAAAGGTGTGTTCATTCTTTTGCTTGTATCTCCTGAAATACGTGACCGATTTTAATGTGCTATACCTTGTTTTGAAGCTAATTTCAACTACTACAACTAATTGGGTTAAGCGCTGCAAAAAATATACTAATTTTTAATGTTTTTGCCCTTTTATACTTTCTATTGCGATTTTCAAAATGATTACACCATTCGTTTTTTGAAATTTTAATGTCGTGTTCTTAGATGTCTTTGTTAGCTACTATATGAATTTGGAATTGGTGAATTGATGGGAACTATTTTCTACGATTTTTTATAAAAAAAACCATTTGCATAATTTCTGTGAATGTGCTTTAAATAATTAACAGAATGATAATTTTAAGAACAATAAAACATTTAAGAAAATAATGACAATTATTAATAAGCAGCATACTAATGTAAAAATAAGAACAATAAAATATGTATTAGAAAGATTCCAATCAAGTATACTATTAACAGTAAAAAAGAAGAAAATGGGTAAAAAAAAAATCATTGTACACCGTCTTAACACAGTACTTTTCGGAAGTTGATGATGTCTGAACTCTAATTTTTTTATTGGACGTGGTAGTTTTGAGTTCAATAAATTACTTTTGCTTTATTATTGCTTTCTTTTTTCTTTGAATTGTCGAATTGAATGTGAAAAACGGACTAACAAAGTTATTGCTTTTTTTTTCCAACATCAAAAACTGAAATCCAGGTTGCTGTGATTTAAAAAAAATTGTCATCTCAGAGTATAGTTTAACAAGTACTTTCTTATCTTTTGACTCTTGCTATTGTTTAATGAGTTTTGTTTTTTAAATATCAAGTCATCGCTGATTTTTGCGTTTTTGCAAATAATTTTGCAAAATTAATAATATTTATTGTTGTTATTGTTATATTAATAAACTAACGGCTAAAAATTATCATTCTGTTAATTGTTTAAAGCACATTCACAGAAATTATACAAATGGTTTTTTTTATAAAAAATCGTCAAAAATTATTCCCATCAATTCACCACCTCCAAATGCATACAGTAGCTAACAAAGACATCTCAGAACACGACATTAAAATTTCAAAAAAATCGAAGGGTGTAATCATTTTGAAAATCGCAATAGAAAGTATAAAAGGGCAAAAACATTAAAAATTCGTATATTTGTTGCAGTGCTTACACCATTTAGCTGTAGTAGTTGAAATTACCTTCAAAACAAGGTATAGCACATTAAAATCGGTCACGTATTTCAGGAGATACAAGCAAAAGAATGAACACACCTTTAAGAAAAAAAACGCAATTTCGACAACTTTAAATTGCTCATATCTCTTAAAGAAATTTTTTTAAAGTTTTTTCTTGAACTACATTTAAGATATTTTTAGGTAAATCATGCATACACAAAAGCAATCAAAAATAGTGATGTCAAAAATCGTCGCGTATTTTTAGTATATTCTGTTAAAATTAAAGTCATTTTAATCGGGTAATTTAGAATACTTGGACTAATTTCTGCGAAAACGACGGATATTTTTTTATACCACTCAAAATTTAAATTTTCTTCCTCCATAAATAATTTATTGACATCCGTAAAAATTTGTTTGTATAAATTTATTTGAAACAGCGTGCATTTACAACATTTTTGTAAACAAAATTTTCAAAGTTTTTACGATTTTCAATTATTTTCTTAATTTACATGAAAACACCGCTTTTAGCTTATTATTTGTACTTATTATTTTGCACAGCTCAAAAGTTACATTTTACATTAATTTAGTGATTGTACAAAATTAACCCAAATATTAAACAATTTGTTAATAAGCTATGTTTTCCTAATCTACAAGCTACAAAAACCTATTTTTTACCATCATCATTTCTGTTATTTTACCTACTTTTATTTACAATATTTTAAGTGCAGGACACTGTCCCTTCAAGTATCCTTGCTAAGGTATCGGCCGATAACGAATTCAAATTTGGATAGTCACTTGATAAATTCACCACGAACTACATAGCCGTATATGCCTATATCGTGTTCAAAATGAAATGAATAGTATTAGTCAAGCTATGTACAGACGATTGTGAGATCTAACAATATTGTAAACAACCGTGTGTGTGGACATAAAATTTTTGTCTTGCAACGTTGGCAGAAAAGTTATTGTAAGACAATAATATTGGTAGTAATCTGGCAATAGTGTGAACCCACATCGTTGCCATTGCGATATAATTTGCAGACTCTTTTGATTGTCAGATGTGCGAAGTTTATGATGTGACAATGTATCGGAGTACCATAACATACAATTTAAGTTAAACATTAATTTTCGGGAGTAAATTTTTTTCTCAAAAACACACAGGGTAGACAATATAGTTTTGTCTTTGAATAATTCTTATTGAAAGTACTATTTAATGTTAATGAAAATGTAAGTCATTGATTTTTAATAAAAAAAATTGGGTATTATATGTGAAACCCCCCAAACAAAATCATGCGCACGGCCCTGTGGGGTTGTGGAAGTGGGCCGTGACGCAACACTTGGTGAGAAGCTTTGTACTATACAATAGGACTAAAATTTGGTGCAAGTCTCATTCCGATCAGAAGTCATCTGGTTTGAAAACTGACGAACTCAATTGGAATATATACATACATATCGCTCACTCACTTCAAGAGCGACATAACTCAAAATTGAAAATTGCAAAGATGTGAAACTTTAAGTCCGTATAAAAAGATAAGTAACATGAAACAAGATATTTAAATACGCCTTAATAATCCGAAATATGGTTGTTTACTTATAGACCAAATTTAAAGTACATTGATTTTCTTTGAAATATGTACAAGAATTGCGGTATTTTAGTATATTGGAAAGCTAACAAAACTGAATTTATTCATTGCAATTTACCCTCTTCTTCAAACAAATTAACACTTTAAAACACCCGCTTCTTAAGTTCATATTTTGTAGATATGTCATTGTTCAGGAATAACCGATCAATATAAATATGAAACAAGGTGGTGAAAGATACTACCCGAATGAGGCTCTAAGCTTTTTATTGGCTTAGCCATAAATAAAATCGTCATACAAATAGTGGTATCAGTTTGTTTAAACCAAAAATGGGCTCTATGATGTTTCGATTAATCGATGGCAAAAGGCCATTATTTATTTGTTTTCCCTAAATCAGTTAACCTATAATGTCCTGCGATATCAACCGCACTTTGTTAGACAGAAAAACGTCTATGGGATCAGTGTATGCGAAAATGAACAACATATTAGCGCATTTTTGTTTCAGGCGGGATGATTTGTATCTAGTGTGTAGGATTCCAATGACTCTTATTTTATCCTGCTGTACTTCCATAGTAATCCTCTTTTGCTGTTATTAAATCTAGAATTGGATGACGTGTCCATTTTCGTATCAATAACCGTCCTATACTTACCACAGCCAATGTTGTGACAACACACGCAGTTGTATATAAACGTGTTACTGGAGGTATTTCAAAGTAAAACTGTCTAATCTGGAGCGCCATGCCGATATTCTAATTTCACAGTTGTCTGTTGATCCTTCGAATTACAATGACCTGCCGTTTAACCGAACTAAGCGAATCTCAGCATGGGAAATTTCCAGTAAAACAACTGCTTCAACTGTAGAGTTTAATGATCCAATTTAACAGAACAAAAAATAAGTTCTCAAGTGTTTACAAAACAAATTTACGAATATCTCTTTCTACTTCCGACAAAGTCACAAAATGTCCAACATATTATTTTTTGTATGGTTGACAACCAAATCAGCTGTGACATTTTTTAAGGAATCATTCACAATGAACTTGTTTTCCATGTTCCCATTTATCCGTTTTCAAAAATTATGTCCGGGTTACTGCATATACGTGTCGCAACGCAGCATTAAGCAGTGTTACCGTTGGGCGACTAAAGTTGCAATTTGCAACTTTTTTGGCGGCTTTTGACCTTTTGTGCGACTTTTCCATCCAGAGACTTTTTTGCAACATTTTTTTAATAATAATTTTCTAGAAAACCGTAGACACAACAAACAGTTTTGAGTAAATTATAGGTAAATATAGTTATTATGAGTTCAAGATTTTTGATAAATGATGGTGTACAAACAATGCTCAGTATAACGAATTATATATATACTGTCAGGCCTGTCCTATAAACAAAAAAATTGTTAAATCGAAAAATGTATTTTAAAAAAAATATTAAATTCCCTAAATTGTAGCATTTGTCAGTCAGTCATTTTGTATACATGTTGTGCTCCTAATTCCAAGAAATAATTAATAAAGACACGATCTGTTTCCATGCATAGGTGAATTATTTTGGGGGTTTGAAACTGTTGTTAATATACATTTTAGACAAAATTTGCATTGTTAATATACATTTTAGACAAAATGTACTTAAAATTGTGCTGTCATTTAAAAGGAATTTAGCAATACAAAAATAAAATGATCGCCTTTGATTTGTAATTGTAACAGAGATAAAGAAATTCAATTTAAAAAATCACAAGGGATACAAATTTCAAATATGGTACACCAAAGACAATAGGCGTGTTTTCGTTACACCATAGGTGCTTAATTTGTTTGGGGAGCTAAGCACTTTTAAGCATTATTAGTTCCCGATGAAGTTTGGTGCTTGTGTTCCTGTCTTAATCGAGTATGGTGTTGCCAGATTGGGCATCCAATATTTCCCAGTACGGCATCTCATTTTTGGAGAGATTGTTGTCAATTATTGTGAATTAACGGGAAGAAGAAGAACAAAAATGGAAAATTATTTTAATATTTGCAAAAAGAGTGTAAACAATTGAACATAGAATAGTAAATTTATGTTTTATAAATAAATTTCACGAATTTTTAGTCTGTTGCGCACTGTTTTTCTTCGCATCTCATGACACGATTGCTACTAGATAGTGGAAATCTGTCACTTAAGCTGAGTATAGACGATTGCCAGATCGGCAAACGTTATCAACCCTGTTAAAGTGCTGCAAATATACGGGCAATGTCAGATTGTTAGGCAAAGGTGAATTGACAGTTCAGACGATTGCAAGAAAACATAACAATTTCATATGTTTACAGTATATTTTGTAAATATTTATATGCAGGATTGCCAATAAAAATACATTATAGACAGTGTTGCAAATAAAATGATTTTCTGGCAATGGCGCCGTTGTCACATGCATAAACTTCGCACATATAACAATCAGCAAATTATCTCGCAATGACTTTTCTGCTAACGTTGCAAAACAAAAATTTTATGTTCACACGGTTGTAAATTCACAGGGTTGCATTTTTCCGCCATTTTTCTGGCAATGTTGTCCGATCTGCAAATCGTCTGTACTTACCTTTACTGCTTTTGCGCCAGTTAGTGGAAGTCAGTTGTTTTCGTTGCAAATTGCTAAACTAAAATCGCTAGCTGGTAACGAAAACATGCGTAATATAATTTAAGAAGACATTCCTTCCTGTAGCGAGTAATTGTCAGTTACGAACGAATAGTAATTTGATTCCAACGAGTGAGGTTTTTCGCGGATTTTCAGACACCTTTTCCCGAATTTTTTGTAATTGTCACAATTAAAAAATGTATATTAATTGATAAGTGCAATTTATTCCTATTCGTTCGTAACTGATAGATTTCGACGTTTCGGCCTGACTTCTTATATTCTATATCGTCGGCTTAATGCTATTTTGGTCCATACGCCATTTTTGTGTTTTTTGAGTTAGGAGTTGATAATATGGGTTCCAAGCATGCTCTTTCAGAATCTGCAATCATATTTTTCCTATCTCGCCTAGTTTTCGAGATATTGGTAGGGTAAATTTGTTTTGCTCTGAATAACGGGAAATAATTTCGATATTTTTGTTCTATGTCTCAATTTTTCTATCGTCCTATATTTTTCACTCAGTATTTTACGTTCTTTCGATCACAATATGTAAATTAGTGTCCATCCATACCGACCCTTTTTGTGGTCCATGTAATACAAATACGAAAAAATAGTAAAATAAAAGTGGATATGGACCAAAATGCCAAGTACAAAAATTGTTATAGCTTGCTTATTTTTGAATGTAATGGCACAGAAATGCACGAGAATCATACAAACACTGTTGGGAACCCTATTCGTTCGTAACTGATAGATTTCGACGTTTCGGCCTGACTTCTTATATTCTATATCGTCGGCTTAATGCTATTTTGGTCCATACGCCATTTTTGTGTTTTTTGAGTTAGGAGTTGATAATATGGGTTCCAAGCATGCTCTTTCAGAATCTGCAATCATATTTTTCCTATCTCGCCTAGTTTTCGAGATATTGGTAGGGTAAATTTGTTTTGCTCTGAATAACGGGAAATAATTTCGATATTTTTGTTCTATGTCTCAATTTTTCTATCGTCCTATATTTTTCACTCAGTATTTTACGTTCTTTCGATCACAATATGTAAATTAGTGTCCATCCATACCGACCCTTTTTGTGGTCCATGTAATACAAATACGAAAAAATAGTAAAATAAAAGTGGATATGGACCAAAATGCCAAGTACAAAAATTGTTATAGCTTGCTTATTTTTGAATGTAATGGCACAGAAATGCACGAGAATCATACAAACACTGTTGGGAACCCTATGAAATAAAAAGTGTGTAACTCTTCAGTCCCGTTTTTACTCAAACAATAAATTGCGTTTTTCTCCGTTCATACAAAATGGCGTATGGAACAAAATAGCATTAAGCCGACGATATGTCTTTGTGGTACACCACTCAAAAAGAAAAAAATTTTCGATAAATAATCAATATTTATGAAATCCAATAAATATCAAGAGTAATTAATATGCCAACACATATTTTAAGCAATGTGCTGGGTTTAATTAAAGCAAATTCTGTAGGTACAGTATACAAATATTATGCTATCAAAAATCATTCTGTTAACTCATGTAATTACAACAAATTTACTTGTTTTTCACATACAAACTATTTCTTATTATTTTCATTAAGGTTTTTTTTAAGTAAAATGTTTATAAAAAGTGAGACCGTTTTTATACAATAACGACTTTTTTGTGCGACTTTATTTTTCAAAAACGACTTTTTGTGCAACCTTTTTCAATTTTTCAACGGTAACCCTGGCCTTAAGTCGACACAGTAGGCATGTTTTCGTTAGTCCCCATTTACATGGTACTTTTTTTTAAGTAACTTATCGACTTATTCTCTTTTGAACAAGTATTTACGTTCACATACGTACTTTTTTTTTCAATACTTTTACAATAAAAAAAAGTACGTGTGTGAACGTAAATACTTTTTCAAAAGAGAATAAGTCGATAAGTAACTTAAAAAAAGTTTAGCACTTTGCAACGAAAACAGCCGACTATTCACTAACTGGCGGATTTCCACTATCTGGTAACAATGGTGTCATCAGTTGCGAAGAAAGAACAGTGCGAAACAGACAAAAAATTCGTGAAAAATATTTATAAAACATATATTTACTATTCTATGTTCAATTGTTTACACTCTCTCTGCCAATATTAAAATAATTTCCCGTTTTTGTTCTTCTTCTTCCCGTTAATTCACAATAATTGATAAAATCTTTCCAAAAATGGGATGCCATATTGCTAAATATAGGGTGCCCAATCCTGCAACATCATACTCGATTAAGACATGAACACAAGCACCAAACTTCATCGGGAACTAATAGTGCTTAAAAGTGCTTAGCTCCCCATACAAATTAAGCAGTTATGGTGTAACGAAAACACGCCTACTGTCAGAAAAATTGCGGAAAAATGCAAACCTGTGAACATAAAATTTTTGTCTTGTAACGTTGGCAGAAAAGTCATTGTGAGATAATTTGCAGACACTTTTTATTGTCAGATGTGCGAAGTTTATACATGTGAAAATGACGCCATTGCTAGAGAAACATTTTATTGGCAACACTTTATAAAATATTTGTATTGGCAATCCTGCATATAAATATTTACAAAATATATTGTAAATAGTAGAAATTGTAAGTAGAAATAAGTTAAGGTTGTTGTCGGAATCGAAAACAAAAATGAAACAAGTAAGAAAGTTCTGTCGGGTAAACCGACTTATGAATCCCCTCACATTGAGTCACAAAATAATATTAGTAAATTTATTTATTTCTTTGTTTTAATTAAATTTTCAATTTAAATTGCATTTAATAACTTTAAAGTGTGTATGTGGCATTAAAATTAAATCTGTTTACTTTTGGTACGAAATGGTCCATTTGTGTGGGAGGTACCAAAAGGGGCGTGCCAACGCCCACTTTTCTGGACTCTAGGTACCATAAAAACATTACGCTATGCACAATTTCAAGTATTTGTATGAACGGATATTAAAACCGTAAACAGTTAAATTCTGGTCCAAAATGGTCCATTCGTGTGGGAGGTACCAAAAAGGGACTGGCGACACCGCCCATTTTTCTTGGCGTGTTAGCGACTAACAAACTAACACTATTTGTGAAATTCCAGAGGATTCGAGTACGTAGTATAGAATGGATTAAAGAATCGATATTTCACTAAAAGTTAACCATTTTCACATGTATAAACCGCAGTTTCCACGCCCCTTTTGGTACCTCCCACACAAATGGACAATTTTGAACCAAAAGTTAAAAGCTTACACGGAGGAAAATCGTCATTTTTGATATGTTTGAAACGAAAGAAAATATACTTGGAAACGATTTTTTTAAATATTATATATTTGTTAACAAATAAATTTTATTTGAAAATCAAGAAATTTTGTTTGGAACGCATATATTAATATATTACAAATAAAATATGTGTTTACACACAAACAAAGTTACTGTTTAAGAAGATTTCCAAATATGTTTTATTTAAAAAGATTTTTAAAACATTACTGACTTATTCGAATTTTAGTTAGCTTTTCCTAGTTTTCGTGTTACACTTTATAGCTAAAAATTTCCTTATTTATAAATATTCCTATCCATCACTTTTTGTCAATCCATCAATGTCGTTTATATTTACGAAAGATTGTTCGATTTAAGTTTTGATTAAATTTTACAAAAATATAAAATTTATAAAAAAATTGCTCTTTGAAAATCTGAAAAACAGAAAACTTGTCTTTAAGTTAAGACATTTAATACATTACCAAAATAAATAATTACAAATGAATCATTGTTTCGGAAATACTAGTTCCAAATAAAAATATTTGAATGGTGTTTGTTACGTGCGCAGTCCAAGGTATTTCCATTACTCGTCGGTATATCCACATTTCGAATGCTACTATTCATTTTATATCCGCATTTATATCATGGCTGGTCAAAACTTTTTCATATAACAAACAACATTTCTTGCCATCTCTATTCGACATCTGATTTCCAAAGTTCTCTACTCTTTCGACCGTTTTCCGACCACATGCTTCTTTGTCTCGAACTTAAGATTCCAAGGTACACAAATAATGTAACTAGCAGAAACATAATAAGAAGGCTTTACTGGAACAATAGGTACATAACTTAATAATGACAGAATCTGACCGAACAAGCAGAAAGTCAAACGCATAGTCAAAATATGTCGGTAGAAGATATGATTAAACGTATAATTGATAAAATAAGACAGACGCAAATAAATAACACAAAAAAAAGGTTGAGCCTAAACAACCATGGATTTATTGGTCATGCTTTCGCTTATGCGTAAAAATTTAAACACTTACAAAAGAATTCATACACTTGCCAATAGACATCGTTATTATTCTTCGAAAACCAAATTTCAAAAATTATGCAGTGAAAAGAAACTGCAATACTACAACAACAACAACCTTACATAACTAACAGGTGGCGCAAAAGTAATCCTCCTATCAGAAAATGCTATAAATTTTGCGATTGGCCCCTAATGCCTAATGTTGACATTTGTGTAGTAAACACATGCGAAATACACGTTAATAAACAATGTTACGCTACACTGCTCCAGAACGCGGAATATTGCTGACTATTTATTTGACCAATAATCGGTCGGTGACTTTGGCACAAAAAACATCGAAAGGTTACTATTGCGCCACCTGTTAGATAGTGTTTCGAATATCAAAGATTGGTGGAACTTGTCAAACTCCTTAAAGAAGCGCACTTATAACTAGAAAGGAAATCTAAATGCGGACGATTTCAAGTTACACTTTAGCTCACTATTACTTAACCGAAATAAATCTCAAGTTATAAATTGGTGTTTACCTTACTACGTTGATCTATTCCTTGATTCTCCTATTGAGTTATGTGAACTATGCAATGTTATTAAAGAACTGAAAACAAACAAATCTCCGGGACTAGATGGAATCCCTCATAAGTTCTACAAATTCGCTCCCCAACCCTTCTTACAAGAGTTACTGGCTGTGTTTAATAAGATATCGATAGTTTCAGGCAGGTTTTAGAAAAGAGTACTCAACGATTGACAATATATTCAATCTATTTAATATTGTTAATCTAAACCATTTAAAAACCAAAGCCACCTTTGCATTTTTTTGTGGACTTTTCATCTGCCATTGATCTGATTCCCAGAAATAGCTTATTTTTAAACTGTCAAGTTTGGGACTCTCCAAAAATGTTTAAGAATCTTACAATTATTGTATGGAAATACTTAGAGCAAGATATGGGATGGTAATACATTCTCAGACCTTTTCTCAGTAGAATCTGGAGTGATTGCTTCACTCTAGTTTCTACTGACACTCAGTCCAGTATTGTTTTCTTTGTATTTAAACGACCTACCCCAAATTCTACAAGGTTGTGGGTACGTAGCGGATACCAACATAAAAGTTCTATTGTGTGCGGACGATATCGTCATTATATCGGACACTGCAGAAGCTTTACAAGAAATAAAAAATGCTCTCCAAGAATATTGTCTGGCATGGAGTTTAAAGGTAAATCTCTGCAAATCAAAAATACTAATTTTAAGGAAAGACCCAAGAGTGGCTGCCAATTTGATAATCGAAATATAGAAACTGTAAATAGATATACTTATCATGGGGTTGAAATAATAAATTCCACCTGGTCAAAATACATAAATCATCCAAAAATATCAAAAAATAGCAAACTTAAAATTTTTGACTCATGTTCAAAATCGATAATGTGTCATGCAGCACAAGTTTGGGGATATGCAAGATATGAGGACGTTGAGAAATTATTTTTTTCGGTTTTTTTTTTCGCAAAAAGCTCTCAGTTCCACGATCTTTATCCACATCTAGAATACAATAGGATAACAAAACTTACTGCTGAGTTCTCTTCACGTGCTACAAGTACGATTGTGAAGGCTAGAGGCGGTGTACTTAATTTAAACGCGCGAGCCTTCAGAAATTATGCTGATGTCATTTGCCCAGTCTGTAACACGAATGAAGTTGAGAGTACCGTTCACTTTATCGGCTTTTGCCCAATATATAGGGATCTCAGAAAAACCTATTTAGGTCAATTTACATTTAATTAAATGGCACGAATTTCTTATCATTATACAATTATTTGGAAAATTGTACCAAGTATAGAAACTCCATACAAAATGAATTTGATATCTAAAAATAAATAAGAATTTCTTCATACGAGTATTTAATAAACTGTACCAAGAATAACTGCTACATTCATAATGAATTTAATAAATGTAATGTAAAGGGTCCGCCATCTAACGTTTTTTTTCAACTAGTGCTTATTTCGTGAATGGTAACACTTAGCTCATGTCTGATTTAACAGATAATTAGTTTTATCCTTCCGCTGAACGAATATGGTTGTGTATACGCTTGAACAAAGCTGGAAAATATTGCGACATTACTTTGAAAATTTTTGCCAAAAAAATCATCTTTTCAGATGAAGCTAATTTTGATCTTGGCGGGTATGTAAACAAGCAAAATTGTCCATTTGGGGCACAGAAAACCCACACGCATACCCACACGTAAACATTTAGTAATAACTCAAAATTATATGGCTAACAGCATTCTTGCTACGCCAAATATAGATATAAATTTTCACTTTATTTCATGACTCAAACATTGTAAAATTAATAATCTGTTAATAAATAAATAAGTAATACTCTTTCGACGTAAGAATTTTAATTTTAACGATCATATACATATTTTGGCTTATGAGTATTAATTTTGAGACCATATGTTTCGCTGAATGAAGTCAGTTCAGCTACAAGGGTTTGAAGTCCAGATATACTACAGGGAGTACTGTAGTATCATCAGCGTATCTGATGTTGTTGACATAAACGCCGTTTACTTTAACGCCCTCTTTGATTTTCTGAAGGTAGAGGAGATAAGATACATCCCTGTCTGACACCTCTGTCAGTTCTCCATTGACATCAATCTCTGCAGTTTGGTTCCATCTATTCCAATGGATATGAGAATTTCTATTAGCTTATCATGTTGTAAAAAAGGCTTATATAGTACTTAAATACCAAATCGGGAGGAATATTACATATATGTATAGTGTAGTGGCTATACAAACATTTGAACCTATTTTCTTTAATCGTGCCTGAGTTTGTTTCTGCACTAAGAAACTCCCCACTGCTGAATTTCAAAATAATCGGATGGAAAATAAATCTTCTATAGCACTTTGATACCAAATCGGAAGAAACGTATGTATATAGGGTGGCTATATCTAAATCTGAACCTATTTTCTTCAAACTTGGCAGTGTTTATTTCTTAAATTTGACAGATATCAAAATCCAAACCTGAACCGATATCGTCCATATTCACACAAATGTTAACTGGAAGAATAAAATACTCTTCATAAAATGGCATAAATATCAAATGAAATTTTAACTCATATTTTCCGAATATCAAATGGATCGTCCATTAGGGTAAAAGAAATGTACTCGTATGTGCAAAATTTCGTTGAGGTCGGACTTATATTGTGATCTTTGCTTTGATTACAAGAATACATGGAAAGCCAGACGGGCTTAATCTGTTCTCTTTTGTGTTTTACCACCTGTTCATACGCTATAAAATAACACTTACGAGTATATTATTTTTTTAAATGTTAAAATGTTATTTTTTGTTTTTTTGATACGGATTTTCCTAGTACTTTTTTGTGAAATAATTTAAAGTATTTCTTGGACTAGTTAGTACTTTAATATTTCCTGAACAAATAAAATTTGTCCTGAAAACTGAACAAGACCCAAAAAAACTGATCAGTTCAGGAGAATTCAGAGCATCTGGCAATCCGATGGTGTTGAAGGTTCTTCCAAAACTGTGTGATATGGAGTCAATTTCCTGCAGTGTTGATCGTCACCAGGTGGTCTTGGATCGCCCTCTTTTTCTACTTCATTGATTTCGGCTGCGACCTGATTTGATGGATTCTAAAGATAGGTCATTTAGTTCCCCTTGCTTGTCACACAGTCTGCGGGATAACTCGCAGACAGGATAACAGGAAACTTCCCTGGATCTTATGTGAATTACCCATATTCTTCAGTTCGGCCCATATACATATCTATGGATAGAATCAAATGCTTCTTCATAGTCTATGAATAGCACATATATTGGAGATCTCATTTACTTACAGAGCCTACAAAATTATTATTCTGAGTGTGTTAATTTGATCGACACATGATCTGCCACTTTTGAAGCCAGCTTGTTCTGCAGTACTGTTGTCGACCCATGCTGCTTTCCCACACTTTAGAGCCAAGATGACATCCTCTATTTCCCTTTAGATGTGTGTTCAGTTCGCAACGTTATCAACATTATTGTATGTCATGCTGACACCATCTCGATGCATGTTTAATACACACATAAAGTGTTCTCTCCATCTCCATCGTTGCAGTTGTTCTTCAACATTTGTGAGTAATTCTGCATCAATTAAATTAAAATTGTTGACAATAAAATCCTTTGTTTATTTTTGGAAATTCTTTACAGGAGATGTTAGATTCTACTTGTGATTCTGGTATTCCAGAAAATACATAGTCTTCCCAGACCGTTTTTAATTTTTTGGAACTGTTTATTAAATTTTACTTGTCGTTTTCGAATTGAAACATCGGGATCAGTACTTTTAGGAGATGCGGATTATTTGTACGAGGTACATACATTCATTTTACCATTACTTTTCCAAAATGTCTAATTTGAAATTAGCCATTAATAATAAAATTCTTCCCTTGTTCACACTGTATCGCATTGAGATGTGATCAGATGTGATCACAGTTACAAACCATAACCCCCCCACTCATAAAATGAAATTCAAGTTGGTATTATTTAATTTATAATTGTGTTTTCTGCTTTCGTTTTATTCTCTTCTGTATACATGCAATTGATTTATAATTATTGAAAAAAAGATGCATTGTATTCTCTTACATCTGAGAGTGAAGTGAAGTGGATGAAAATACATACCGTCCGTTTCTCTTGAATACGGCGGCGCTTGCCATTTCGTTCATATCTCTTTAATAGTCATTAATTAAGATTTAACATTTACATTAGAATAATTCATTAATTAATTTAATAATTATGTATTTGTATTTGTATGTAGGCATGTATGTATGTATGTGGGTGTATGTAAATCATCTGATCACGGTCAATTTATTTGAAAGATTTTTACATCTAAATTTTTTTTAATTTGTTTATGTTGATTTCTTTTCATATAGTAAATTCGGACTTTTGTCAGCAATTAAATGATATACTCGTACACATACTTATGTATGTATGAAAATGTATACATATATATGTTTTGCAGGGACATGTCAACATGCATCGGGTGTTTCTTTCTGTAACCTAGCGATTGCGCGCATGTGCGCATTGGATTATTGCATTTAATTACGGTTGTACGTATGTACATACAGGGAGTTGCAAGAAGTAGGGTGACAAAGACTTGTGTGAGAAGACAGGAAACATAGGAAGGAAAGGATGAGAGGAGGGGAGAAGGAGGCGGATACTTTGGGTTACTTGTTTGGAGTTCACATAAAATGTATGCGTGTGTGTGTGTATGTATATATGCATGTTATCGGTTTGTGTGTTGTTTCCTGAATTATGCAGTAGTGTTCGACAGATTTATTCTCTATTTATACATACGAGTACTAATAAAAATTTAAATTTTGTTTTAAATCACAGATTTTGGTTTAAAAAATTTCGAAATAAAAAGTTGAGTATGTCTAAGAGTAGTTAAAAATTTCGTAATTTTGGCTAAAGACTTTGTTCATTTTTTTTTAAATTATTTACCTAAAGATTTGTGGATTGTTTTTTTTTTAATATTTCCAATATAATTTTGACGTGTTGTCTCTCTCTCTCTATCTTCGTATTTTGGATACTTTAATTTCTTTGATATGCGTTGCATTGTCGAAAATGTTTTGAGGTTTGTATTTTTATGTAGATTAACATCTGCTGGCGGTAGACTACCAAGTAACTAACAACAACAGCACATACAGATCTTACAATTTAAGTTGAAAAAGTCCATCTATAAGTTATCAGATATCTGATTTCAGATTTCCGATTTCAGGTTTCAATTTACCAATGGCGGTGAGTCGTTGGCCATTACTTGATCAGCACAGCGCCGATTACAATCTATCGAACAAAAATGAAACGTTTCTCTCTTTTTGTAGTTTGTGTTTTCTATTATTTAATATTTTAGTTTTATTCGTACATCTATTAACTACATAAGTATGTATGTATTGTGAAAATACGTTCGGTTTTCCCAGAGATGACGCTGCTTATGGTCTGCTTCAGAGGCATTTACTCGGAGCTATGTACCTTTCATCGCTTTTGTCATATTCGCTTTATTATCTAACTTTATCTTCTGTGGTCCGTTTTTTTGTTCTTGTATATAGTCTATATGTACATTACATATGTACATATAGTGAATATAAGTTTTCGCGTGTGTGTCAAATATCAAATAGCGTTTGTCAATTGACACTAATGTACTCGTATTGTACACGATTCTTTTCTGAGTGTTGGCGGCTATGGCGATGTCGGCGTTGGTGTTGGTGTTGGCGTTGGTGGTGTTGTTTTGTTCAAACGATCGAAAGTCATATTTTCTTTGTTCACACATTTATTTCGAAACATAAAATTTTGAAAAAAGTTAAATATACTAAATGTATGTATAATAAAAAGTGGTGAATGAGGGAAAGGGAGGGAGTAGGTGAGTGAGTGAGGGGTCTTTACAATATAAAAACGTAGTTAACAGCCAAACATAAATTTAGTCATATATGTAAATATGTGCTATTTGAAAATAAAGATCACAGTTTGTAGGTTTTTTATTCTCTTTTCAATGAAATATACCATTAAATCAAAAATGCTAAAGAACTAATAATAATCATACAATAATAATAATAATGATAATGATAAGAGGTAATAATAAAAAAGAGACCATCTTAAACTAAAAACTACGAGGTATTTCAAATCATAAATATAATCTAGATATGTATGTAAGTATGCGTGTGTTTGTGGGAATAAGTTAGTAATCACCCATAATATATCGAAAATAGTTTATGGATGAAAAACGCGACAACTATTCCCCGCCAACAACCCATCTCTTGTGGGCGGTTTCATAAGGGAGTAAAACGTTTGGGGGTGGTGAGCGCCGTTTGACCGCCCGTTCTTAAAAATATGAGGTATCAACGCAAAAGCCCGCCCGGAAACGTCCAGGAAACTTGGACACATTCGGACAACTTTAGCTTGGTTGTAATTTCTATATATATTTCTGTACGTATGTACGTACGTATGTATGAGTCTATATATATATGTATGTATGAAGATGATGAGGTAACACTGTTTTATGTCCGTCTTGTCTCAATGGCACTCGGTTTGTCATTTAATGTTACGAGTAGTACATATATAGACTATTATGTCCAGGCGCAAGACGAAATCACGACGGAAGTAGAGGAACCACTCACGGTTCACTCACTCTACCAACACTTTCGCTTGACTCGCACAGAATGACCTACGAATCGAATGGAAAAGTTTGAGGTTCTCTGCGTCAGATGTTTGGCTAGAAGGATGGCGATCGCTTCCGTCTCCATGTCCGCTGTCATATGCACCTTTGTGCGTATCCTATATTGTTGTTTTGCGACATATAAATATGTATTTATGTATGCATGTATTCATGTGTCGCTGTCTCTGTCTCTGCCTCTGTATGTGTATGTGTATGTTTGAATGTAAATATCGATACAGACAACTCTACCTAGACGTACTTATGTACTTATGTACTATGTATATATGTAAATGTATGTAGATAGTATATAAATTGAAAAATTCCTGAGACATTTTACAGATATGTGCAATAAAGTCTGTTTCCAAACTATACATCTTATGTAGATAGATAGATTAAATGAATGTTGTTGAGCTCCTCCAGACTGAAACTGGAGACTTTACAATATTTACGTGTGAAAAATGTCATTGATGTGTGTTGAAGTTTATTGTGGTGGGGGTGGGGCCGGTTGGGGTTTGTGTGAGTGTTTGTTTAATATATAAAATACGTTTCTTTCATTGAATAACAAACAATTGAATCAGTGAATCGGATCTATGTACAAAGGGGTTGGTGGGAGGTAAGGAGGTATATCCTTGAACTTTTGTTTTGTTGTGTTTTTTTCACTTGTATAGGTTTCATTCAAAATATGTTTTATGTAATTGTAATTTTTGTTGCTTTTGTTTTTGCTTCGTATTTGTACTTCACTGGTGAAAATCACTGAGCTTTTGTTGTTGTATCTAAAAATATTACTTTTTTCTTTTGTATATAAATTTGTTTGTTTTACATCTTTTAAAAGTATACGTACACATGTACATAGATATATAGATCGATATGTAAGTATGTACCTATGCATGTATATATGTATTTCCCTGAAGTAATTATACTTTTGTGTTGTGGTTGTTATTTTTACGAGCTTAAAAATTAAGTAAAAATTCTAGTTTCTCTTCATTTTTTGTTTTTGTGTTTTTTTTTGCTTCGAAGTCTCTCGAGTTCGAATCTATTAATGAATATGCCTTGTTTGTTTTTTAGAGAATATGGTGCATTTGTCATTATTTTTGTGTGAGTGTGTGTATTTACAAAAGTTATAAATGTTAAAGAAAAGCTAGAAACTGTAAGAAAGGCGAGCACGAATTGAAGTAAACCGTCGAACTGTATGTATGCATGAATATGCATTCATACGTACATATATACGTATATATTTAGTACTCATCCACTCATCCACATGAATGTGATTTCACGGGGAGTACCTACCTTGTGCTTTCGTGCACGTGTACGTATGAGTGTTCGATGATCGAAAATTGCGTATACTCAATGATATGTGTTTGCCGGAAGTGCGACATTATTCGGAAGAAAAGCTTGCTTCCGGTGTGTTTGAGTGTGTAACTGCTGCTTTCTGCGATTCGGGAGGTCGTGTTTCTCCTTTCTTTTGTGTTTAACATAAATTAACCGAAAAAGTCCTTAATTCTCTTCCTTTTGGGCCGAAGCTGGTTAAAGGCGCTTGGCGTGGCTTGCTAAATAAACTATACATTAGATTAGATTTACAAGATACAGACTACTACATAATCTAAGAGTCGCGTATGTAGTTAGTTGGATAAGTAGAAAGAACGAGCGAACGAAATAACTTAGACTAAACGAAAATGATAACTTAGCGCATAGTCGCTTACACAAATAGCTAAGTAAATACAATACAATACATTACAGAACAAAAAATATACGCTTAAAGTAATTGTTTGTTTGTGTTTGTCTGTGGGGTGGGCGGGTGTTACATGGTACGTTTGTAACTATGAAATACCTGAAAACCTTTCGATAACTTAGCCGAGTGTTTGTGTGTGTGTGTATGTATGTACAATTTGAAGAGGTTTGGTTGTGTTTTTGGAGAAACTGTGACACAGCTGGAGATCAGATCAGAGCAGGAGCACATCGCGACCCTTGTTGGCGACTTTTAAATATTGCACGACGGACTACAGTCTATGTAGTTGGTATTGGCGTAGGGGGCCGGGGTGGGTGTGTTGAATTGACATGGAAGGATTCTCTAAAAGATGGCATTCCATAATAGATCCTATTGGATTCCTGGTGGTGGTTGACCCAATTCACTGCTAAAGTCGAAGAGCGGAGTACGTTGATGGGCTATGGCATGCGGATGATGGGGATGGTGGTGGTGGTGGTGGTGATGCGGCGGCGGCACCAGCACGTTCTTCATGGACGTCTTCAGTAGACGCTTTAACATGCCGCTGGAGCCACGGTGCTGCAGGCTTTTGTGGGTGGTCAACGAATTCTTGGTGCGGTAGCGACGATTGCAGAACTCGCACACGTACAGCGTGTCCGATTGCTCGTGCTTGTCTTGGAAATGCCGTTTCAGCGAGTAGTAGCAGGAGAAGGTTCGTCGGCAGTATGGACATTCCTGAGGTTCGTTAATGCCGCCGCTGGTGGGCGGGGGCATGCGTAAAGGCAGTTGAGGCGTGCTATTATTGTTGCTGACAGGTGCCACTCCACTAGCCCCGCCACTTGCTGGCCGGGGCGGTGAGGCGTGCAGGTTGAAGGGCCCCATGCCATTGTTCACATTGCCCACCATCGATCCGAGCGACGAATTCGGCGACGTCATAGCGGTAGGCGGTGATGGTGGCGCTGAGGTAGAACTTGTAGGTGACGAGGCTGTCGAACGCATGGCATTGTGCGGTCCTGTTTGGCAGAGAAAATACATATCAGACGAAAACTTTAGATTAGTAACTATCTTTACAGTGAAAGAAATAACTCAAAAGGGCAAAGGTGCTGATTGAAAGTGAGAAATGAGTAAAAACAAATGAATCAGTTATGAAAAACAAGTTATGAGAAAGTAAAGAGTCGATTCTAAGCGATCAAGATTCAATAACGTTCAAAATTTTTTAGGTAGAATTGTTATGTTATTGTGTGTCTTTAAATACAGCAGATTTTTGTTTTTGAATTATTAGATTGAACGCGTCTAAAGGAAAGTAGTGTTGCTTAGGGGGAAAATAACAAAGAAAGTTTTCTTTTTGGTTGAAGATTTGTTGAAGTTGAAGATTTTCTAAAGCGATAGGAAAAAATCTACAAATGGGTTTGTTTACTCGGAATGCTCTGTTTTCTGTTTCGTTTCAGGTTCAGATGTTGAAAACCGGCAATCGTTTTCCCCACAAATTTGTTCCTATACATGCCGAACAAATTCTGAGAGAAAGAGGTTTTCGATTTCGTTTCTTTATTTTTTTCGGATTTGTACAGATGTCCAGATTACAACAGAGTATTTATTTTATTGGGAATATATATTTTCCAAGTTAACACATACATATAATTTGCTATATACATAGATGCACATTCTAGGTAAATACGAATAACTAAAAACTAATGACATATTTGTATTTACTGTCGTCCAAAATCGCTGATAGCCCAGTATCTAGTGATATTGGGCTATGACGATTGGATATCCAACTTGTGATCTGATGAAATAAATATATACATACGACTACTTTGTGAGACATACATACATATACTCGTATGTATGGATGTTATATTTGTTTAAGGTGTGCACTAGAGTGACTTCTTTTGAGTAGAAGAAAAAAGTTATGCATTATTTGGAAGCTATGTATTAAGCAATTTTTTAAAAATCTGGTTTTCATAAATAAATTTGACATATATTTTTTTGTTTTTCGACCCTTTTATTATCAAACTCGGGATCTCTAGTTTTACAATTTCTAATAAATTACATCGACTCAGGTAAAATATACGTGAATAAAAATTCCGTCTGGTGTTATATTAACTTTCGACGACTTTAATTCATTTGTTTTAAAAAAGATAACATTTAAGGGATCAGGAATTGTATCCAGAAACCAATTCGTGACTCGAAATAAAGATAAACAGTCAATTTATTTGTGAAAACCATGTTTTGTAGCGATAATTTATATATGTTTATGTATAAACATACATGTGTTTATGTATGTATTTATGAATAGGCGTATGTATATATGTGCACTGTTTTTGAGATCACAAAGGTCACAAGCAACCGGAGTTACAATTAAAACTAAAACTATATGACTTACAGAAGATTTTAGTAACTAATTACTTATAATATGTTTGAACAAGAGATAGCATGCAAAGCAAGGCAAAGCTGGGTAATACAGAACAGAACATAATAGAACAAAACGGAGCTTAAGCAAACATAAGAGAAATGCAAAGATAAGGAGAAACCCAAAATGAAAACGATGAAACTTACCACAAACAAATTAAGAGTTCAGTTCTAGATTTTTACGAGTATATAAAATGTTCTTAAGTATGTAAAATGTGAAATACTTAATACTCAATACATAATGCATGTATGAGTGTGTATTAGGATAGATACTCGTAGCAAATAATACACAGTTAGAGGTGATTGATTGCAGAATGAGAGTGAAAAAGAGAGTGAAGAGAGCTGAATACCAGCATATCCTCATAGTAGGAGCCGATAGGGACATATGTTCTATACATCTCTATAAGAAAAGTTATATAATGCATAAGTATGTATATAGTATTAGTACTGTCATGAAGTAGAGGAAGTAACAGCAGTAGTGGCAGTAGCAGGAACAGCAGTCTTAGTAGAAGTTCTCTATAGAATGAAATGAATGTGATCAACCACAGCTACATACATGGAAGCAGTTCAAGTATTAGGCACGTACGAGTATTGGAATGACTTGGGCTATTGTAGGATCCATGATCATACTTACAACTCTAATAGGACGGATGTGAGAACGAGAATTGCATAGTTGGTTTTCTACAACAATGAGAGGATAGAGAGAATGCTGAAATTGTCGGTGTTCATTTTAGTGGTTCAATGAGAGTACAGTTACAGTTGGCAGAGGCGGTTAGGTAGAATTAGAAAGTGGTTTATGGATGATATCTACAAGTTAATAGACACTGAGTCCAGGTTTACCTCGGAAGATGACTACATAATGTACAGAAGTGTGTTGTCAGACTGACAAGAGTTTTAGGTTCAAGGGTACTGAAAGTGGAAGGGTAAAGGGAGTGTGGATGTGTGAGAGATATTTCAGATAAAGGGATAATCTTTTAAAACTTTCAGATACAGGGAGAGGAAGAGAAAGTGTGTGTGTGTTGGAGAGACAGAGAGAGGAAGGGGAGAATAGCATAAGAGAGACAGAGATATTTGTTTATATATAGAGAGTCAGTGAGTTTAGCAATTTCGACTAGCTACAATTTTTTGTTTGGAAATCTCATCTAAAGACTTTGACTTTGAGAGGAAATGAAGCCAATAGTTTAGGTGTGGTTTTTGTTTTAATAATTTTAATGATCCTCACCTCGTCTCTCATTGGTTAACAGGATAAAACAATATATAACTGATCCTCAAACAATGATTAAATGTTTACCACTCTGATGTGTAAGTCAAAGCGCCGCACACTCCACTGATGAGCTCACCATTCACATATACTTCGATATCTAACGATGTATGGAAATGTCTTTCGTAAACTCGAGATTTCGTGAGAGAGTATTGTGATCGTCAGTTACAGTTATAGTTAAGTTACAAGTCAGTTAAAGCTAAATGTATAAATTGACTAAGTTGTAGAGGTAAAAAGTATTCATGTATCTATATATGTATGTATGTATGTAGAAGGCCACATAGTAAATATAGTAAGTATTATGTATGGTCAATGGTCAATGGTCCATAAGAATAAGGTGGTTTCGCGTTTCCACGTAAAGTTAATGCGATCGATGTGTGTCAGTTCCCAGGAGGAATATATGTATGTACTATATGCAGTGGCTGTCTATGGTATTGCTTTCATGTCGTCTTCAAATGGAATAAATAATAGTCGTATAGGGTTTTTGTCATAATGTGTCGCTGGTGGTCGTTTCCGTGGTCTCTCCCGCCACTGCCTGAGAGATGACTTGTGGAATTGTCAGTGGTCCTAATACAGTACTGGCATGACACGGAGTCATGCGTTCGCTCTCAGATTGTGGAATTGAATTGATTGTACAGTTTAATGTCCTTCATTTCCATTTCGCCGGGTCGTGACTTGTGGTACGTGTAAATGTGAGTCATCAGCGAGTTGCGCGAGCAGTACACTCTTTCGCAGATGATACAACGGTATTCCTCTTGGCGTACGGCATGTTTGTCGGCAATGTGACGCTTGAGCGAAGCTTTTGAACATAGAAGCTTACCACATAGTTGGCATGAGAACAGTTTCTTAGGCGAATTTCCTGCAATTTGTTTATTGGAAGGTTATACGATTTCATTTTTGCTCATATTATGTAGTAGTAGTAGTATGTTAACATGTTTTGATTTTTTGTTTTTTTTTTGTTAATATATATGGATGATATTTTTTATTTCTTGACAATGATTATGTTGCACAGCTATAATGCAATGCAGTACCTTCTGTTACCATTAACAAAATAAAATCATATGTATGTATATACAGTCTACACACCTAAAATAAAGGAACAATGAATGACAAAGAGAAAGAGCGGGCGCAACACACAGATAGCAGCAAAATACACACAATTAACAGTTAGTAATGGGCAGTGGATAATTGGTACTTAGTATTACTAAAGATGCATAGACCACTCCATTAGTACAGAACAGAACCGAAGAACCGAGGTACATCTGCCATGATGCGGAAGCGGCTGTCTCTCGGTCGCGTAGATGTTTGTGGCTTGGGGGACGATAGGATCGGTGGGGTCCGCGGGATCCGTGTGTGGAATAAATTAATCGGACCAGCGTTGTTACAATGTTCGTAAATCAAACAATATTTTCTCAATTTTCTCAATCATCTTTATCGTTTATTTTCAATAATAACTCATTCTTATCGCTTATCCTTATGAAAATATCATCGTGTATGTTCGTTTTCTTCGTATTATTATTTATTTTCATATATTTTCCTTTTCCGTGAACATTTCTTTAATACTCTTTTCGAAAGTATTGTTGGCTTAAGTTACATGTGTTTTTGAAATACCCTCAAACTTCAAAACTAAAACAAAACTCAAATCTAACCAATGCACGAAAACAATGCTTACGAGTAATCCAATCAATCTCAATCGCTGGCTAACAATTCAATCGAAATACATATGTATGTATATACACATCTATGTATGAATGTATGTATGTATATTATATGTATCGTATGTATGTATGTCTGCATGTAGGTCGCAGAATGAAATGAAACTGAGGAAACAAATACAACTAAAAATCATTGTAACAAGGACTACATCTTTATTTTATTGCTGATCTAGCGGTTTTTTGGGGCCTTCCCTCACGGGAGGCACTCGTATGCTATTGTTTATTTCTTTATTTTTTGCAAACTGCAAGTGCTCCCAACATACACATTACTCACACAAGCAACACCTTCCCCATCTCCCACACTGAGAAATAGTTTATTGATTTCGAGCCAAAGAAAATGGTAATTAAAATAAATGGCATTCCATATTAAACCTTAAGAAAATTGTCTTTAATATTAAAATATATATTTTAAGTTTATGTAATTACGAAATGTTCTATGTTCTTAACTTCAATTTTTATTGAGTTATACTCGAAATCAATGACCTGGCATTTTTCAGTGGATAATGTAGGATGGCGTGAAAGTGTGTGTTTTTGCGAGTGTGTTCGCGCTCGCGTGTTTTATTACTAGACCTCGGATTTTAGCATTTTTTCATTTTTCGTCCTATTGGAACCAAACCTTGCATTTACACTTTATATCGTTCGAAAATTTGCAAAAAATACATTTGAACGATAAAACGTCTAAATGCAAAGTTTGGTTCCAATCGGATGAAAAGTGAATAATATGCAAAAAAACCGAGGTCTATTTATTACTAAACTCACGCACAGTGAGGAGTAGTAGAAATAGTATTAGACGTTGAATCGCTTTTTGGTTTGGTTTGGTTTGCTTTGCTTTCTTCGTCCTACTGTTGGAATATGCAGTATGAATGTAGTGGGGTAGGTATGTACTTATATTTGTTTTATTGATTAATGCCTTTGTTTGGTTTGGTTTGCCTTTGCTATTATATGATTTTCTTTCTGTTTTCCTTATTATTGTTACTATGTATTTTTTATATGTTTGTATATTTATATAGGATCTTGTTGTGTTTTTGTTTTTATCATAAAATTATTACTATATTTTCTCCATAGCGGTATACGTTATTCAAATAGGATACATTGTGTTAATGAGATATGTGATATAAATACCATAACATTTTGAGCTTAACGTAGTGGGAGAGCGGTGATCACAGACAAAGAGAGAGAGAGAGAGAGAGAGATGGGAGTGAAAACGACTCTAAGTCCAGATTTACACTAGGCAAGATATTTCAGCAGCTTATAATCAAATTCTTTTTTCAACTTACACGAAGAACTCTATGTAAACGTTCAGGGAGAGTTTTCCCCCTCTTGCCGTCTGCCTCTCTCACCAACAAAACGCCGATAATCTGCTGAACATTCAGCCAGTGTAAATCGGGACTAACATAAATTTTACTTAGGGATGTAATTGTAACGGTAGTTGTCGCTTATCAACGTACGGTAAGTATGTGTTTTGCATACAATGCATATACACTTCTATTATTATGAAGGTCACAATGTGTTTTATAGCATTGTTGTGATTTTCAGAAGTGGAAAATAAAACTATTAACTTGGTCTATAATTCAAATAAACTCATCGCCTCTTTCATCGTCCATTTTGATTAAACTTTTCGCGATTCCCATTTGCCACGGTGAATATGCCATACATACATAATGGTATGTATGTGAGTATGTACAACATATTATGTATCCCTTATGGGCACCTGCGAGAAAGGAAAGATATGTCCTAATTGTGCCATTTTTCACGGAGTATGTTGATTATCATTGGTTATTGAATTCACGAACATAGCGTTGAACGATGAGTGAGTGCCAAAGTAATGACTTCGGCTATACCTGTGTGGAACAAGTGTGATAGTATTTTCATGGATTCGTTGAAATACTTGTTCCCTTACTCTCTCCCTCTCCCTTACGTTTTCAATGACATACCCGCAGTCGTTACGGAGATTATATCACATGTCTTTTGATTATGCCTACTTTTGCCGCGCACATGCGCATTATACCCTTGGACTTGGCTTGTTTGCACGTGTGCACGAGCATTTGCGTACTCGTGCATACACGAGTGTGCATGCGCGTGCTCGGGCTCACCGATCTTCTGACTCTTGGAGCTATTTCAACAGAAAATCTTGGAATTGTTGGCTTAGGTTTTGGTATAGAATTGTTTGTCATCTGTTTTGTATCGGTTATTATTCTTCTTCTTTGCTATTGTTTGAATTGTAAGTTTAGGTTTGTGACATTGACATTGAATTATTACAGATTACAGATTAAAAGAAATAGGATGTTTGTTGTTTTTTTTATTATTCATATGCATGTATGTATGTAGGAGTTGGCTTGTATGTATTATGTTTGTATGTATAATGTTGTAATAGGCGTATGTATATATTTTGCTTGCATTTATGCAACGGTTAAATGAGGACAAATACTATAAACAATTGAATAATCTTCATCTAAGAGTTCAAATGAAATACATATGTATAAAAACAATAAAATAAAAAAAATAGTAAAACACACAAATACATATGTATACACACATGTGTATGCGTATGCGTAGGTTATACGTAGTATCTGTGTATGTATGTGTGTGTGTGTAAATATGTTTGTTTTGTTTACCTAGAAAATAGTTTACTTAATTAGGTATTTATATTTATGCAAGTATGTATGTAGTTGTGTAGGTTTAGATAGGTGGTATGTATGTACATCATATCTTTGTATTTTATTGTAACAACAAAACATTTACATTGAAATTCTATGTAATTATGGATGTTTGAATGTATGTTGAAGTCTCATAAAGACACGGATTTCGGTCGTGGGGTGGGTGGGAGGTGTGTGGGGTCACAAAATATGCAAATTTAGATTGTTGTTTGTATTTTATACAAACGAAACATAATAATAATACTTAAATGTAGTATATTTTACATACTCTTCTCTTCGACATGAGGAGAATACCGTGGAGAACATTAATAAACAGTTTCTTACAAAATGTAATTTTGATAAAAAAAGAAAATAAAAAATAAATAAAAAATATTCAGACTTTTTTGCTTGCGTAGCGTATCGTTCAGTTTCAGTTCTAAACAACTTTTCGTTTTCATATAGTACATATGTATGTATGCATACATATGTGTGTATGCATGTATATATGTATGTATGTATTAAAACAGAAGTATGTAGGTGTAGTAATAATAATAATTTAATTCGTAATTTGTAATTTCGAAAAAGTTCAATTTTATTTCTTGCGAAAAAGTCCCAAAAAATTCAGTCTTTGCAACAAAAATTGATTTTCTTTCTTTCGTTCAGAAAAATTTTGATTCTCCCTCTAAAACAATATCGCCAATAAAAATGTTGGTCAACAATTGCCAAAGGATTGTAAAAATGCTTGTTTGATTGATCTTAAACCTAAAACTATCAGTCCTTTCGATGCCTAAAAACAAAACAATACAAAAGTAGGTGACATTACGTCGTTTCCGTTTCCGTTTCCGCTATCGTTTGTGTTTTACACAGAACAAAAAACGGTGCGAAATTTAATAAACAAAATCAAAGAGGTAAATGCGAACTAAAAAAATAGTAAATTAGTCATATGTAAATGTGAAAATGAAATTTTCTGAAATTGGAGCAGGGCTTCTTCCACAGGAGAGAGGATGTACCGACGAAAATGTGTATATTTACATAGACCAAAATATGAATGGATTTATGTATGTACATGAATATCCTTTCTCTATATAGCTTATATCCTAGGGGGTGGGGATGGTGGTTGGGGTGTATGTGTTGGCTTATCTATATCTATATATGTACATGCATATGCATGTACATAGCTTGGTTGGTTGTATTTTACAATGATTTGAAATCTTTTCGAGTTTACACAATAAGTCCTAGTCCCTTCTCAAAAATTTTAGTTTAGTTGGTTGCAATTACATAAATCAAGTTACAATTTCTATTCCCGTACATTCTGTACGTAGTGAAATTTGACATAAATTACTTTTAGTGAGTCGAGTTTTTGGGAATTACCACGTCTCAGTTCTCAGTTCCCAGTTATCAGACACTCAGATGAATGTGGCGTCCGTTGTGTATTGTCACGAAAATCAAAATCAAAAACAAAAATAAACAAATTGTCAAAATATTAAAAAAAAACTATAAAAATCAAAAATACAATTGCACAAGTCACTTTTCATACACTAAAGGGGTGGGAGCGTGGGATGGGCTGGCCTGACGTGCCTTTGTCGCAGAACCGCGCGGAAGGATGTGTTGAGGGAGGGGTATGCTTATTTTAAATCATTTGCTTTGCATGAAATGCATTTCAATTCTTATTCAGTGGACTTACGAATACGTTTGTATGAGTTTTTTTTCGTTTTTTTAAATGAAATTTAAAAAATGTTATATTGTAAAAATCACAGTTTTGAATTCGCCTAAATATTAATAAAAATAAATCTTTGTAAGTGTTTTTGAGATCCAAAAGGGTTTGGGTGGGGTGAGTGGGATTGAGAGAGTGTGAGTATGAGGGGATTGGATGGGAAGGCGAGAATTTTGTGGTGTGAAGATAGGGCGGTCACAATTCAATGGTTCAGCAAGTGCATGTTGCTGTAAGGATCGTCGCAGGAAGCCATGGCATAACTCTCTATCTGTGTCAGATCTACAATCGGAGGTGGTGCCTGGTTGGATGAGGGTGGCGCTTGCGTTGAGGGCGGTGGCTGTGACACATTGGACATGCCCATTGCGTTGTCGTTGGCGGTGGAGCTGTTCGCCAAGCTGTGATGGGAGACCGCGCCGGAGGCGGACGCTGCACTTCCTGGATTCATGGCAAAACTGAAGAGATGTTGGAGGAAATTATGCTGATCTTATAAGTAGTCCATGCAGGGCTTTACGATGTTGGGTGATGGCTGCTGCTGGTGTGAGGCGAGTTGCATGGTGGGTCCGGAATTGCCACCGGCGGCTGCGCCAACAATGGGTGACAGCAACAGTTCAGCCGCAGCGGCTGCAGCAGCGGCCGCGGCAGCCACGGCATTGTCATTGCCTCGATTTGCAGCGGAACTGTTGGCAGCAGCGGCAGCGCTTAGGGAACTTAATGACTGATGTAAACGACTTCCGGCTCCGGATGAGGCACCGACGCCGCCTCCAACGGAGGCGTGGTGGAAATATGAATGGTGCTTCTGACGCCTGTGGTATATGCTCTTGTGGTTGTTCAAGCTATTCAGGGTGCGGAATACTTTGTGGCACAAATTACACACGGCGTTGTTGAGCGGTTGCAAGTGCTGCTGCTCCTTGTGGCGTTTGAGTGTCAGTTTGGTGCTTAGCAGTTTGCCACAGACGTCACACCGGTGGCAGGCGTTCAGAGGCAACGGCAGGAGCAGCCGATTGCCGCCACCCAAGTCAGAGGCTCTCGAAGATGCCAGAATGCCGGCCGCTGAAGCCGAATTGGATGATCGGCCAGTGGGCGAGGGCGACAGGGAGGAACGTCTATGTTGGAGCAAATGGTGATGGTCGAATGGCGATGGAGCTCGACTGAGGTGGTGGTGATGGTGGTGAGCGGAGGGGGAAAGGTCGTGGTGGGAGTGCAAGTGGTGGGTGGGGATCATGGACAGCGGATGCTGTTGCAAACCGAATTGCGAATGGGCATGGGAGTGGGGAGGGGGACTTTGGGCCGTTTGCGATTGTTGTTGGAGCTGCTGTTGGTGTTGGTGATGATGGAGGTGGTGGTGTTGGTGTTGGGGGGAGGGAGTAGTGGGAAAGGAACTTGATTGCTGGCCTGGCTCCGACTGTGGCTCACGTTGGTGGCGCTCATTCGGTTCACTCGCTTCATCCGCGGCACTGCGCTCGTTCGCCGGGTGCAAATGGTGATCGTGGTGAAGTGCATGAGTGGAATGATGGTGGTTGCTACTTGTATTTGCATTGACCCCGGGCACTATAACGCCACCGAGTAGGTTTGTGCTTCCACCTATATTGAAATATAGGAAGAGAAGAGAAAAGAGACAATAGTGACTTTCTGTTCATTCAACATGGCATAAGTTTGTTCTGTTCTGTTCTGTTTCGTATTTTCATGTTTCTCTGTTCTTCAACTCTTGGTGAAATGTGTTTGCATCCTACACTAACCAACTAACAAATCCAGGCTCAATAAATGTGTTTGTATTCATCATTCGTAACATTCGCACGTCGTCGTGTTCGAACAAACAAAAATCTAGGAGTTTTGTCTTCTCAAATGCTCCTTTGGCATACAGCGTCCAAGCCAGGGAGTGAGCTCAAAACAAAGTAGGAATGAATTTGAATTGGGGAGGGGGTTTCACCTTAAGGTCATTGTTTAGGCAATGTCGGGTTTTGGGTTGGACTCTGGGTTTAAGTTGACTTTTTTTGTTTTGTGATTATGTACGACACATCGATACAGCAAAAAAAGAGAAAGAAAACTAAACAACACTTAATAGAATGTACGAACGGTTGATTGATTGATTGATCGATCGGGAGTCAAGGATATTTTCGCCGCATCCGGTTAAATGCCAACACGAAACGATCGCTGACTCCTCCTCGATCGATGTAAAGACGCACATCGACGCTTCTTGATAATTTGCTCTGTATGTTTTCTTTGGAGGGGGTGGGATGTGGGGCAAGGTTTCATGCCGTGTTCTTATCCTTTCGAAGTGTGAAGGATGAAGAGAAGTTTTGTTTGTTTGTCTGTAAAATTTTGAAACATTTTTGGCCTGATTGATTTGTTATTGTACATGTATTGTTTATTGTTTAGTTATGTTTTATTTTTTGCTGAGAACAATAGTATTGTAGTTATTTGCACTAATTTCAATTAATTTTGTTGTTTGTTGTTTGCTGTTGTTGTAGTTTTTTTAATGTCACTAGTGTCTCTCTTTTCCTTCCTTTTCTTTTCAAATGGCAGCGCACACCAACTACTGGGGATCTGGCGTGGTGGCCAAAACTTAAAGTAATTCATGTTTATACGATTCAATAGCACCACTTGTGGGATCGATGGATGGATGGCTGAATTGGTGCGTTGGTGGATGGGATAAAGGGTATTTGATAGTGATTAGGTGTAGGCGGGGGATGGATGGGGATGTGGGGGTGGTAGTGGCACATACATACGTTCTTGTGGCAGGATCCAAGTGGGAGGAAACGGACTTTGGGATATGGGAGAGGGTTTCATTTAATATAGTTATCAGTGTTAAAAACCAATTATTTATTAGATGTGTATGAGAGATTGTGCTTTTAGAGATTGATTGGGTGGTTGACTGGTTATCATTGATTTGGTGATTGAGATGGATGATTCGAACTCTGTTTGGACTTATTGAGTAAATGAAAAGTTACCAAATAATGCTAAAACTAGGCTATAGAAAACAAACGATAAGAAAATTATATGATGGACTTAAGGTAAACGTAATGTAATAATAAAACGAACACAATTAAACAAAAAAGTATCTCCGAAAATGTCATTCTCCATACTTAAATTAACGTTGGTATTTACACAAAAATACTTGTTGTGTTAATGATAACTAAAGATAACTTTAAAAAATTGGTCAATCGATCGGTCTTCGGGGCGGTCGGTCGGTCGGTCGGTCGTTGACCACGAAATGTTAGTAAGTGCTTCACCTGGGTTAGTACAGGGGCGCACACACAATAGGTGCTCCCGTACGTATACTTATCCTATCTATCTACATATAACTATGCAGGTATTATATATATTATGAACCTATACCTACTATTAAAGCCACGTTTTCACATTAACAAATCATTAGACTACAACATATTTCTTAAAAACCTGACAAATGTGTGGGTGTATCTTATAAACTATATTGCTTAAATTTTGATATTTCAGAGATGATGATAAACATGAATTTTCACTTCGGACCGGGGCAACGCATCTCCCTGCGACATACACTCCCGTGTGTACTACACGGATACTGGGTATTTATAGGATGTGTTCTCCCAGTTGGCGTTGCTTAGTGTTTTCCGCCGGGTAGTAATGAATCAACATGGAATCGATCCCTCCCTTTCGCAAAGACAAAAGCCCACTGCCCTGAGAGTGAGATGATAACGAAAATAAAACTCTCGAACGTGACTTGTGTCTGGGCGCTAGAAAAGGATTCGAATTCGCGTAAGTGCTTAAGTCTAGAATTAACATCATAGGCATAACGGTTAAAAATGAACATTTGCTAAGTAATCGAAATACATAAATCCCTATGAGGACGACCGATGGTTGATGGGCGCATAGTACGGGTTACTGTTGACGGTCACACCCATGTTGTTTTGGTGGTGGGCCGCCACCTCGGGGGAGGTCTCCTGTTTTGGTTGCTTTAGGTTCCGGTGATAGATGCTCTTGTGATTGCGCAGACTGTTCAGCGAGCTATAGACGCGTTTGCAGATATTACAAACCGGTTCCTTGGTCGGCCTCATGTGGACATTCTGGATGTGACGCTTAAGGCGTGTCAGCGAGGAGAGGTTTTTGTTGCAGGGGTCACAGCGAAAGTCATCGCCGCCGCTGGAAGTGTTTATGCTGTTACTAGACGAGGTGTTTAAGGCATTCGGGTTGTTCGAAGAAGAGGCGGCCATGTTGGCCATGGCAGCGGCTGCTGCGGCGAACATATTGCCGTTGTTGCCATTTGCCGAGCTGCCACTTGCAGTTGGCAAGAGCGGATTGTTGGAGGATGCGGACCCATTGTTCGCATTGCAACTGGCGGAAAAGGGCGACAGGTTAATTCCACGCATAGTCGAACCTACATTGGTTGACGACGCCGACGGTGGATCGCATTGACCGGTTTTAAAATAGTCGTCATTGTTGTTGTTATTATTATTATTGGGATTGTAGGTAAAGTTGTTGTCGAAGTGTTGTTTAAGGCGATTGTTGTTGTGGTGGTGGTGATGATGGTTGATTGTTGATTGTAGTGCAATTGTCGTCAGTTGACCTGACGACAAGGGAAAGAAAAACGTCGTATTAGCCCATTGTGAAATTGAATTGGATTATGAATTAGAATGCAGTCAAAAACAACACAGGGGGTGGTGGTATTTAACTAGGATTATGTTTTGTTTTGTTTTTTTTTTTGTAATTTCGTTATCGAATTCGAATTTAGCTTATTCTCAATTTAACTTTGGGTTTACTTTCATGGTTTTTTGTTTGGTAAAATTTATTTCTTTTTTGATTGTTTTTTTATTTCCATCAGTATTTGCATTTATTTGTATTTGTATTATTTTTTTTTTCATTTCGCATTCGAATCTTTTCCTCTTTCTTCATCATTGCATATAATATGTGGCTGGGGTTGAGGGAGGAGGGGGAGGGAACATAAGCCAGTGCATTCCTTCACTGACCTGGCGACCTGTACCCAAACCAAGTCAAGTCAAATCAAATCAATGTGATGAGGACGCGTTAGCAAAAGTCCCCCGTTGAATGGGGATGTGAGAGAAATACCAACAATTCCTTATAAACCATTTTTACATGTCCACCAATTACTCTTTTTGGCTTCGTTTTGTTGACTTATCAATTGTAATTAGAGTGTTTGTGTGTGTGTGTGTGCATGTTTCTTTATACAGACTACCGAATAACCGATTAACCGAATACCAGAACTCACATCATAATACAAATCTCATATCATATAGAATCGTATCATGTCATTACATACACACATACTATGCATGTAAGGTGTTGGTATTGTGTAGGTATGTGTGTGCGTGTGTGTATGTGTGAGGAGGTGTGGGGGAGGAGTGTGTATGTATTCAACACCATCACTATATTGCATGCCGCAGTGCCTCCGAGTGAGCCTGCGTGTTGCTAGCTTTCGAGGGTGCCCGATCTGTTAAGTGCTTCTCTATTTCTGGGATCGTGGTGGTGAGGAGTCAGTGGAGGATTCTTCATTCTCATATTGGTCTCTGTATCAGTATTCGTCTTCTTCTTGTCTCTATCCTATGTGTGTGGGTATTCGACATATTCTCTGGGTTATGTTGGGGTGGTGCTGACAGAGGAGCTGTGTGGATGTTTTTATTTGTGTTGGTGGGGATTTCTCAGATTCGATTTTTAGACCTGTGTTATGGTTTTTTTTGGGGTAGGTGGTTCGGTGTAGTGTGGTGTGGTGTAGGGAAGTTAGGGGGAGTTAGGGTGTTGGCTAACTACTCTTGTAATAATAAACATTTTGTAGCATACTTCTAGCTTTTTGTTTGTTCTTTGCGACAACGACACCGACATACCTGTCAGCTGTCTTTTCGGTTTAGATGTTTATAATTTTTAGCATATTTGCAATCATCAATCAAATTATCATAATATTTATAGATTTGGTAATTATTTTTTTTTTTGTGTAATGTGTGTTTTATTGGTTTTTGTGGATTTGCTTAGGTTATCTCTCTCTTATATAGTGTGTTTGTTTGTTTCGTGTCCTTCAACCGTTGTTTGTTGTGAGAGTGTTTTGTTTGTTTACTTCATCTTCTTCGTCTCTCTTTTTTTTTGCCATTTTCTTGAATTTTTTCTGTGGTTATTTGTTTTGTCTTATTTACTAAATGATTTTTTGCTAAACTAAATCATAACTTAGGATACATAATAATAATGCCAGTTGCCAGTTTTTGTTCTCATTAAGAATAAAATACAATAAACCAATTTAAAATTATTCTACAACACAAAAGCAAATAACAATCCGAATTGTACCGGGCCGACTACTCCTCCGCGTTCTGCTACCAAGCCAATTTGTATTTTGCACTCTTGCTTTCAGTTTATGTTTAGTTTCACATTTATTTTTTTTTGTTTTTTTTTTATTTCAAATTATTATTTTAGCTTATCGACTAGAATTAGTTTTTAGATTTAGAGATATCTACAAGTAAGTATGTCTGTATTTGTTCACATCAACCGAAACTTTTACAATTACTTTGTTTGCATATGTGAGTGTGTGTGTTTGTTTTGTTTTCGGTTCGTAGGTATGGGTGTACATGCAGTATGTTTCAATTAATGTTTAAATGAGATTAAACAAAAACAATTTCTTTGCTTTTTTTTTTCTTAGCGCGTAACTTAAAATAATTCCAATTTACAATAAACGAATGTATTTTAGGGTTTTTCTGTATATACTTTTTCATATTATGTATGTATGTATGTGTGGGGTGTTTCAATTCAATTTTGATGACTTATCGATAATATTTGTGTGGTTGCGTGATTGGCTAACTAGTCGGGCGATCCGATCAAATCCGATAGTTAAAATCTGATCCTTCTTATGTATATATGTATGTGTGTTGGAATGTGTTAGTAACTTAGATACTTTGATGAGCGGCGGGTGGTGTGTGTGATGGTTCAAAACAGTGGTTATAAATAGAAGCTCAGCGTAAAGAGCGAGTTAATGATGTGTTATGTGTGTGTACATGAATTTGGAAGTTATTTTTAAGAAATATCTGATGTACTTAAAATTAAAAAAAAAAATGGGAATTATTGTTGGTATGTCTGTGGTGGATGTGTGGGAGGACTTAGGTTTGAAGTGTATGAGAGTGGCAACAAAAAAGTGGATGTAACTTTTGATTTGGCTTTTGAATAGAATGAAAAATGGTTAATAACATCTGACACTGCTTCTCAGAGGTTCGAGAATTGCTTGAGGCCCTATTCAAATTGAGAACACGGACCAGTGTTTATTTAGTCCGTAATTCATTTTTGGCCGTAGGCGGATTTATCTAACTGCGAATTTTACATCAATTTTACATAATTCGTACGTTTGTGTCAGAGAATTCCAGGCATGTTCGAACCTGTATATGTAGTATGTGTGCCTATCTGAATGGGTGCGATGGTGCTAGTGTTGTTGAATTGGATACCAAGTACTTGTAAAAGTTTGGTCACTACTAACGACCAACGGTAGAGGAACCCGATTACAACGCAGACATTTAAATCAATTGGCCCTACACATTCAAGTGGAGAGGAGCTTCTGCTCATGTCGCACTTTTCTAACGAGAGGGTTTCCATGACAAGCAACACATGTACATTTGTAGATAAGGGGCAACACGCTCCCCGTTTGCGAACGGTGGACGGACATATATGTCGTTTAAATTCCAAATTAAATCAAAAACACTTAGCTTAGTAAAAACACAAAATACATAGGAATCATGTCAAAATTTCTGCTTTTGTGGAGGATTCTGAAACAAAACGTGCGTGAACGCGCTTAGTAAAATCAAAATGAAAACATTTAGAAAACACAACAAAAGATTGATAAGTATAAAATATTATTACATCGATTTGGTTGGCATAAATAGGTATCAAATGAAGAACAAACTGTAATCTAATGTTAAGGACGACAATTACACACATACACGGCGACGACAACGACGACGACGACGTTGAATCTTTAAAGTGAACGACAAACTTAGATAATAATAAAACACAGTGGGGTTGCAGTTAGATACATAGTTTTCTGACTTGGAAACTAAAAAGCACACAAAGATGGAGGGGGAATAAACTAATCCAAATCGAACTAAACTAAACTAAACTAAACGATAACAAAATAAAATCATAATTATACAAATTATGCGTTAAATAATATGTTTGTATGTATGTATGTTTGCATGTATCTTGTTGATATGGTTTGAAAGGGTGGGATGGGGGTGTGGTGGAGTTTAGTGGAGTGGAATGGCATTGAGTGGCATTTGGGCAGTTGGACACCAATTGTTGATGGGGATAGGTGGAAATGGATGAATAGTACGTCATTTCAGATTTGCCATGGCATCAAATCAAGATAATTTCGAATTCTTTTGCGCACATATGAATGCAGTAAGAGTGGATACGATACGAACGGAAAAATGAAGAATTATTTATGAAGAAAAGGAAAAACGAAAAAAAATATTACAAAAGGAAAAAAATCATACGAATACGTATACAAAAAATTAGTACACAAAGAAACAATTCACGGAAAATATATATCCTTTGTTCTCGTTGCTTTGATTCGACCACTCCGATTCGATGTCGGTCTCGGATGTGTTGTCCTCAGGGACGGGCAGGGCAGTAAGTAAGTGTGGACGGTAAGTACATAGTAGTAGTAGGTGCGTGGAACGTACTTATATATTGACCGATAAAAAGATTTATGTACACATGTAGGCGGTCTGGACCGGTTTTTTGGAAATGTATATAGCTGAACGAACTAACAATGTTTTTGGAGTGTAATCTTAAACAACAACGCCTCAACTTTCTTTACCAAAATAAGTTAAAATAAAAACAAAATCAAATTCAAAATCAAATCTCGACAATAAAAGCAGTGGAAACTGAAGCGGTCACGTTTAGAAGCGCACATTTTAGCACCACATAAGCGAGGCGGGTTCGCGCGATTTTCAAACAGTTCAATTTCCACGCGGTGCTTTTGTCGCGACAAAGGATCAAGTGACGGAAATAAATGAGATCATTTATCACATTTGAAACAATCAAACAAGAAAGAAATTTATCGTCAGCAGTGCGTCTGGCATCAGCTTCTTCTTCGGCTGCCAAAGAGGCGGAAGTGTCGGCGGGCGAGCGAACAAAGAGGGAAGAGTTGTCATCAGTTTTCACTCTTCCGTCGTTGTGTCGGTCCTGCGTGCACTTCCTCGATTGCGATTTGAGTTTTAGTTTGAAAATTATGCAATAGTTGAGAGGTTTTTACTGAATGGATGCGTAGAAGTAAATGAATTGGTTGGATTCTCGATTGTCGATTTCAATTTCGTTACGAGTTATCAAAAATTATAACAAATAAACCAAAAGTTAAATAAAGAATATCAATGTATCGTAATCAAAATTAATAAAGAAATATGTAACTAAATATAAATTAAAATTCAGGAAATTTTGTACGCATTGATGTAAATAATGTCAATGAGTTGTAAGCGAAAAAACGGGGAAGGACTCACCTTGTGGAGACGCAGCTATATCGGCAGCAGATGGCATCTGAGAATTCAAACCTGGAAAGAGAGACGAGGATGGCATAAGCAAGGCGCAACTAATTCACCTATGTATAAGGCACGTGGGACCGGGCGAAATGATGTTGGTGTGGCCTAATCCAAACTATCCCATATTCGTATCGATCAATACTTACTGGCAAATGCAGCCGCATCTAAGTTACCCATGGGAAATGTGAACGGTGTCGACGGAAATAACTTTGATTCGGCTGGGGAGATTAGAAAGGGAGCCGACGACTGATGCGTGGGCATGGTGTTTTCGATTTCTTCATCGTTGCCCGAACTGTAATGAATAGAATGAGGAGTAGAGTATATTGAACTGTCTGCATTGGCTGTTCCATGTCGTAATAAACTACCTTAAAGAGCCTTTGCCGCAATCAACACTGCTGACCCGATGTTGTTCGTTTTCTCCATTGGAATCATTGCTGTGTTCGTCGTTGTTATTACTGCACACCAATTCCATGGGCTCCGACTTAACGTCCTCCGCTCTACGGGTCAGTGGTGATGGTGTCAGGCTGCCTAGTTTTTCACCTGAAGAAATGCCATTTCCATTGGCACTTGAATTCGATCCGTTGCCATTTCCAGCGATATTAACCGATGAGCCATTACCTTTGCATAGAGAAAGAACAGAAAAGTAAACACTTGCTGATTTTTCTCACAGGTATCCTTTTGGGGGGCACGTCGCTACTTACGTTTTTCATCCTTTGGTGGCGGTGAGTTGTTATTGTTGTGCTTCATGGTAGAAAAATCCGTTGGGGTCAACTGTGGGGAAGTGCTTCGTGGGTGAACGATATCGGGACTGTTGTTGCTGCTGGGCGGCAGACCATTGTCGGGGCCACGCATTCTCTTCAGTGTGTTGGTGGGGTCTTCTGCAGATGATGTCGAATTGTTGTGGTCACGCCTCATCATACCAATGCCGCGCTTGAAGAACGGCATCTGTGTGGGTGGCAACGGCGGTGGGGGAGATACCGCACTTCGCTGGTACAGGGGCGACTCTTCGTGCATTGGTGTATGCAGTGGATTCAGAGGCGTACGAACACCTGAATTGGCCAGGTTCTGTATTTGAGCTAATTGCTATAAACGATCATCGATAATTAAACGTTACTCAAAATTCAGTTCAGGTTGTGCCCTTTCGTGGCATAAACATATGTATGTACTTACACTATGGGTTTCTTCGGCCTGCTGCTGTGTTAATCCTGAAACTCTTAACACTTCCGCCGTTTTGAGAAAAGATTGCAGTGATTTCTGGTGAACATTGACTTCGCCGTGATATATGAATTCGACCAATGAATGTAAATCGTGAAAATTTACATCCTGCAATAGAATCACTGGATGTTTACAGGGTGTGCTCTGTGTGAACGATATGAGATTCATAGAGATTCAAAATTAATTATGCACGCGCTCATGTATACATATGTGTGTATGTATATGAATATATATGAATGTATATGTATATGAATAAATGATGAACGACAAAAGGACAGGACATTGAATGTTCCAATTCTGAACATAGCAATACTTTAGTGTTTTCTAAAAAAAAGTGAGTCAATCAAAGCTGTGCCCGATTTCTAACGGAGGATCAAATGCAACAACTTTCGCATAAGAACGTATGTATGTACATACTTTAAAGAAACACTGGGTCAAACACTGCTTAAGAACGAGTGCAGTGGTTACATAGAAATTCAATTTCCAGAAATTATGTCCGACCAAACACCAATGTTATTCAGAAAAGTATGCGAAAGTCGAAACACTTTGGGGAAAGTAATAAATATGTATTATGTAGAATGTAGGTAGGTTTCTACAGAAGCAATTTCTCGGTCTGTACAATGCACTGACACACCAAAGAGTAGCCAACTGGTCACTACCCATACTATTTACTATTTTTCATACACCGAAATGTGAAGAACTAAGTGGAAAATGTTATTTACATATTTCTTCGCTACGAAAAACATTTTATTTTGCTTAGTTCCATTTTGGTAGAATCAACAAGAAACATTGAGAAATAAACGATATTCAAAAATTTGCAATTACCCCCAGGGAAGTTATCACACAAATATGACAAATATGTCATCTTCCAACATATCCCTCCGAAAATAGTACTCGTACCATGTAGACACGCTAACATACCCGTACACATTACATTGACACAGATACAGGCAAAGACAACGCACACATTCAAACATCGATCGTTCATTAAAAGAAATTGGGTCATGCGTCAGACGAGATATTTCTGTACGACTCTCCGGCAAGTCGACAACTTTATCTCCAACCCATACTGGTTCACCGGTTGGTTGCTCGTTGACAACACTCATACGCGCACACGTCTGTAAATGCACCAACTGATGTTGATCACTTACAACACGATCGCTGTAGTAGTGTATTTGCTTTTGGAATTTACAACTGAACTATGTTGCCAGCAGAGCGTTTCTTCTTCTTCTCCGCCGAAATGAGGTCAACTGATCGACAAAAGTCTTGCAAAAATAAAAACAAAAAAACTCTCCTAAATGCTTTGTGCATACGAGAAGTGAGTTCGATACCGCAGGGCCAGCTGTACTGTCCGTATATACATACATATGTATATATGCAGAGTATATACACTCACATGTGTGTGTGTGTGTGTGCCTGTATGCGTGTTCAGGGCAAGTGTGAAGAAGCTGTGACTGAGTATTAAGCGTTGGCGCTTTTGTTGCTTCAAATGCACATACATATGGAGAGTACACACAATGCAGCGCTGCCCCGTCCAACTCAAAGTGGGGCACTGAACGAATTGCTGAACACAACGCACACTGCAGACTGGCAACTGACGACTGCCAACGGCTGGTGTCCACAGATTACCACCACCAACACCTAATTGAATGCAACAAACAGAGGGCATTTGCAGTGAGTGTGTCTGCACTTGAGCGTCGTAGTACATACATATTATCTTGGCGTTGTTGGCTTCTCGGTCCGAGGTGACACAATACACCCAGATTCTGTTAATTTTGGCCACTGCTTCAAAGCAGCTGCTGCATCACTAGACAGACAATTAGCATTTCAAGCGGCCGAGAAGACACTTGAGCGCTTGACCACTTGGCTGTGCTCTCAACTCGGAAATCTGTTTTGTTTGTTAGTTTGTTTGTTGTACCTAAAAGCCAATTAAAATTATAGTGCTTCTCTGCAGTTAATTAATTATTGATGCAAAGACGCCTAGAGTGAGCGAATGGGCCCAACAACTGGATTGCGCAAAGGTGCGCTTTGTCGCTTTGCATTGCATCTTTCTGCTCGACTCCATTACGAATGGTGTCTTTGAGTGTCGCTAACTTTGCTCAGTTTGTTCTGTTCCATTTGTCATGAAGTACGAGTATGTACGACTTTGTATGTATGTATGTAGGTACATCCATCTGTCTGTCCGTTCGTACCCCCGATGGAAGCTTGGTTGGTGGTGGTGGACACCAACCGAACAATACAAGTTCACACAACAGCTAAATAGGCTGCGACACACACACACATACACACGATGCGATGCAATGTGACTGTGTGTGCCAACAAAGTTTTGTGCCATTTTAATTTGTAACGTCGTTCCTCTGTGGACCCCCCCCTCTCATCAACCATCTGCCCCTTTGACTTCGCCTGTCCCCCTTTCGATTGTTAGTTTTTTTTTCTTACAAAGCATTTGCTGTTTTGTTATAGTTTTCTTTTTTTTTGGCTGCTTTTTTGTTGATTATATTTTGATAATGTTAAATTAATTTTTTTGCTTTGGCATGTTTTTATTGTATCTCAGTGAGTTTTTTATTGCCCCGTTGTTGTTGTTGTTATTTTGTTTCTGTTGCCGTTGCCGCTGCCGTTTGTTGTCAGTTTAGTTGCATTTGTTAAACTCAAGTCGACTGCTGTTCGCATTGTGTTTGTTGGCTTTTTTTCTGCTCTGTTCAGTTCTGTTTTGCATTGTATTATTTTTGCTATTTAGCAAATTAAATGTTGTATTCTTTTCTTTAGCACTGCTTCTGCTGTTGTTGTTGTTGTCACTGCTGATATTTATGCACTTCAAAGAAAGTATGCAAAATGTCGTGACATTACTAAGTACGAGTCGAATATAATGTTTTTGAAGCATTTTTTTTCTGTTAGTAACGTTAATTTCTTGTTTGCTAAATAAATTCTGCATAAGTAGGCCCATTTCTGTATTTGAACAATGCAACCGACGAAGTTTCTTTTTCTTTTCGCAGAGTTTTCGACTCTCCCTCCTTCTCTCTCTCACTGCATGCACACTTAGCAAGTTTGACAACGCATTTTAATGTCAAACTAAAAACGCTGGCTACAGGGCGGGGGTTTGGAACTATGTTTGACTTGCGAGGCGGCAGGCGATTATAATCCCCTTCTTTTTGTTCCTAATCGAATCAAATGAGATGTTGTGCCAACAATTGTTCCTGAAATCGATTGCGACCTGAACGGACGGACAATTGGAAGAAGACATTACTTGGCATTTCCTTTGTCAGCTTCATAGTCATAGTTTGACACTAATGACGTTATTTGACTTTAGGTTTTTATGATGTTGAGGTTTAAAGGGTACCCGGCAAGCGATTGCTCATTTCGTTGTCTGTATTGGGCAGGTCGTTTCTCCGTAAGCAGAGACTAAAGGAAAAACTTTCTAAAATAGTTTATCGTCGTAGTTTTAAAATATCGCCTGACTTGTAGTGATTGTTAGTATATATTGCTTTTTTTTGTCTATAGATATATCAAACCGGAATAGATTATCCGGTTCTGACTGCAAATCGCATTATTTAAATTATTAATATTTAAATGTGGAAAAATTATTCACAAATATATGCAATACAATTTCGCCACCTCTTGGTTTTCAAAGCGTTAGAGCATGGAATTTATGCAACGCTTTGCCATTTTTTTTTAAAATGGAGGCCCCGGCTACCTTTACATTGTTATTAATAATGAAGACTTCTGTTTATAACCCTGACATTTGACAGAGGAAAAATAAACCCTCAATTTCAACTTTACATAGACATCTAACTTAAATCATAATTACGGTTTGACCAATAGGTATTATTTCAAGAGTCCCGTTTTTCGAATAGAAATTATCTATATTGATTTATTATTCATAAAAAAATACTAACATTATTTGAAAATACCATAATTTGGTTTTCGGTACACTGCATCAAAGTAAACATCTGCTATCCAAAATGGCGAATTTATTAACGAAGTTTACAAGGGTCTAACAAAAAATTATTTTTTGTATAGTTAAAAATTCCTATTTCACGCAATTTTCACAAACATCATATGCATTGTTATGTTTAGGTATTACCCTGAAAACCCGTTTTCCTAACGACAACATTTAACTTATTTAGTTTGTTGCTTCTTCAGTAAAATGATCAAATTTGATGATACGCCCTTCCTCGTTTCTGATGACGATATGTAAGTGTACATATCGATTCCACTATTCCAAAGTATGCTTAGTCAACTTTTTTAGGGACACTATATTTCTAAATTTTCCATAGTCCAGATTATATTCTGTCAAAATTTGGTGTTTAATCGTCAACACAACTAAAAGTTATGCAATTAACAACAATGGTCATTCGATTTACATCATATATTAATTCCATACAAATTTAAAAAAGTCGTAAAACTTCGATCGTCTTTCCAGAAAAACTACCAGTTTCGACTCAGCATACATTGGAATGCAGCTATCGATATGTATCTACATTAGGGCGGGTTGATTTTTTTTCTTTTAAATCGTATAGCAAAAACGTAAACTACATAAAATTCTAAGAAAATTCTCCGAAGAAACCATGTACCTAAAATAAAATCCTAATCCGCGCCTCTCGACTTGAAAATTTATGTGCCCGCCTTTGCCACAAAAAAATAAATGTTAGAAAAAAACCTTTTTCCAAAAAAATCGAATTTTCTGAATAAAATTGTTTAGCAAGGTAGTTCTTTTGCACTTTATATCTTTTCTACACCCAAAAAATTTTTTCATTAAAAAAAATATTCACCCAAGTAAAAAAGTTTGTATATAATTTTATATTTAAATTTTTTATAGGGAACATAGATAAAAAATGTCTTTCATAATTTATAAAAAAGATTGGAAATACAAAAAAAAATATTGCACTCAAAATTGTTTTCAGTTTTTATAAAATAACCTTCTTTTGTTTCGATAAACAATTCTTATTTTAAAAGGCAAATAAAAACGTGAAACGTGTTCTAACTATTTTTATATAGTTAGGAGATGCAAATTGGGGTTTAACTGATTTTTTGATAATTGAATATTTTCATTAGTCTCAAGACAAATCCTGTATTGCATAAACTATAATATAACAAGTAAGAAAGTTTCAGTCGGGTAAACCGACTAAGGTATACCTCACTTTGTGAGTACTGTAATATGAAATACGCGAATTAATCTGTCAATTTGTATAGGAGATACCAGAGGGGGATTAACAAATACTCTTATTTTTCGCTAAACAGTTAACTTCAAATATATTGCACTGTAAATTGTAAGCGTTTATATGCACTGGTTATTAAAGTTAAGATCTATTCAATTTTGGTATGATTTGGCCATTTTGTGTGGGAGGTACCAAAAGGGGCGTGGCAACTTCGTCCATTTTTTACTGGATTGTAGGTACTATGAAACCATTACACTGTACAAAATGTCTAGTCTTTTTGTGCATAGGTATTCAAGTTATAAGCTGTTCAATTTTTATAGCAAAATGGTCCATTTGTGTGGAAGGTACCAAAAGAGCGCGGTAACTTCGCCCATTTTTCTTGAGGTGATAGTGACTGATAAAATAATATTATGTGTAGAATTTCAGAGGATTCAAATAAGTAGTATAGAAGTTATTAAATAATCAATAATTCACTTAATATTAACACTTTGTGGGGGAGGTACTAGAATGGGTGGGCCAATATGGCCCATCTTCGAACTTAGCTGGAGATAGAAACAAATATTACCACATACCAAATTTGAAGTCAATCGGTTACTCCTTTCGAGAGTTATCGTGCGCAACTGCTAGCAGACAGACAGACAGACGGACGGACATTGCTCATTCGACTAAAAACGACCTAAAACGGATATGCGCCAAACATACTTAGGGTCTTATGCCACTCCTGATATATACCCTCGTATCACTAAAGTGAGGGTATAATAAAACATAATATATTTCAAAAAAAGAAAATAGTTTTAGCGAAAGAAGAGGAAAAAATTTTCAAGTCGAGAGGCGCGGATTAGGTTTTAATTTTAGACCATTGGTTTCTTCGGAGAATTTTCATAGAATTTAATGTAGATTACGTTTTTGCTATACGATTTTTAATTTTTTTTCATCCATACAAATCAACCCGCCCTAATCTACATATATGGGTGATTTCGACATTACCGATTAATTTGCTGCCCTTGTGTATCTGAATTAGGAGAAATGAAATATATTCCACTTTGGTATTTACTTTATCCTTTGCAGTCACTAAAATATTTTTTGTAAAAAATTATTTTTTATGAAAAACTTTGGTGCTCAAAAGTCATTCCCCTGGCTGTTCCCAACTATACTTTCACTTAAATTTTTAAAAAAATTGACAAAAATAGTAAATATATTTTATTTGTTGTTTGTGACCAATGTTGATTTTTATTTTCTGAAAATATTGTTGTTGGGCTTATAGCCCGACCACAAGGATCCTCCATCCAATTGACGGTCATTTTATCGATAACTTGCTTAGATATCGAGTTATCGGATGTTAAAGTTTTAAAAAATAAGATTTTTTTCAAATTTTATCGTCCGATAACTCGATAACAAAGCAAGATGCCTTCTACCTACATATCTGAAATATTGAATTCTGCACAAAAATTATGTCGTAATTGACCCGTTCCGGACTTGGTGTTTGAAGTAGAAAACGTTTTGCCAGTGGTCCTTACACTCTTTATACAAATAAAGAGAAAATTCTTTCTGTCGAATGGCATGCGTATGAGTAATATTTACGAATTATTACGTTCCGGACTTGGTGTTTGAAGTAGAAAACGTTTTGCCAGTGGTCCTTGTACTCTATATACAAATAAAGAGGAAATGCTTTCTGTCGAATGACATTTTAAACAACAAGACGTGAAGTAAAATTTCATTTTTTAGAAATTTTAGTTTCAGAAAACCATTGAAAATAGAGAAATGAGTCGGTTTCGGGATCCTAGGAATGACATCTCTATTTGTATTGTCTTCGAACGGAGAGTGGCGACGTCGCACATTAGACACAAAAGTCGTGCATTGTAAAAAGAGTTTTTTCATGCAGTATTGGCATTTGCGGCAGCTAAGTAATAGTCAAAGCAGCTGAAAACTTTAATATCAGCCTAATTAATAAAATGAAAATGTTAAAAAAAAACGAACATTCATATGTATGTGTGAATATCACGTGCAGAAACTAATATCGCTGGAAATATTCGCAAGCCAATGTGAGTGTGTGGATATTTTAATTTATTTACAAAGTTGCCACTGTCTATAACGGCCTTTATTTAAAAGGAGGTTTTCCGTTCTCGTTCTCAGCACCGTTAATGCACAAAAAGTCATGAAATTTAGGACTGGGTTGTACAATGTGTCCTAAAACTCGTTAGAATGGACGAATTACCACTAAGTGTGACGGTGCCTGTTTGGCAACGTCGTCCACGTTTAAGCGTGCAAAGGATGGTATTTCGCCACCACATACACGCCATACGCCATGGACGAGGAAGCAACTATGAATAGTTACATACCTGCCATTTTTTGGTAACAAATTTAGTCACGCTAATGCGGCAAATAAGGGGTTTCCCTGATTCGAACGATATAAGGAAAATTAAGTATTTCATAAACGCTAACAACTCCGACTGACAGAGTTTGAGCAAATGCCTGTCCTCACGAAGGAGTGATAGTTATGTAGAGGATAGATTTAAACTTACCTTGAGTAAATCTCTGAAATAGGGGCTGCATGCCGAGAGGACCACACGATGGGCTTTGATACTGCGGCCTTCGCAGGCCAGTGTGACATCAACGAAATCTTCGTCATCCCTCAGATTCTCAAAGGCTGATGTTATGCTGCTTTGATAGTTGTTCCAGCGCAGACAGAAATGTTGCGTTTCATCCATGTTGTCTGCTGCTATGGTGATCTTGATTTTAATGAGGGCGTACAAATCGGAAGAGTTGAGAATTCTTTCTCTCTCTTTTTATGGGGGATTCTGTCCACTTGCTCTAGTCTAATGTTTAATTGATTTTTGTTACTTGTGCATGCGGATTTAAAATTGTATAATTACTGGGGTGGCCAACAATTGGCGGAGTTAACTTAAATATAAAACTGCAATGAGAAAAGAAAAGGAAAACATGTAAGTAACCACACGGTTGATAAACATCATCAGCATCTTTATATCTAGACAGTTGGTGGGAGAGAACTCAAACTAAATTGTCTTCTTAATCACTCGCCTAAAATTAAACTTGAATTCCATGCGAGCAACAAATACCCGAACAGTGTTAATAAACTCATTGAATCATTCCCGTTTGTTTCATGGTCAAGGTTTTATTGTTGTTTCAACAGCTCACACCACCCCGCCCCTCTACGTACGAACACATCGTTCGCTGGCTGTTAAATCCAAAGATTATTAGAAGAGAGCACATATTTTCAAAAACAAAACAAACAATCAACTACAATTAAATCTAAACTTTCGCTCTCCGTAGTCCCCCTGTTTCATCGTGTGGCAATCCACAGTCCGTCGTGAATCAGTCCTTCTAATCGTGAGATAGAGAGCTTTGAATACGAACTGTTGCTCCATGTGACATGTACATGTACAAGAACAGTGAGTGAGTGGGAGAGAGAGTGTGTAGACTATGCAGAATTCTTCGTAGATCGGATCATGCTGCGTTCTTGTTGAAACAGCGGCATTTGCACACAGCAAACCTTATACACACAAAGACCCTCACACACACGTATAAACACAATTAGATCTATATATTATTCGCTCTGGATGTTTGTTCTTCTGCCGAACATTTAATAATACAAACATACGAATGAACATTGAAGAATACAAACGTACGAACGAGCAAACCAAACAAAAATACATCGTATACATGTGTTGTGTGTGCATTGTGTGATTGTTGACGGGTCGGCGGTTTGTTAGGTGCCATCAGCGTTACCAGATAATAAGTCTAACATTATTTTTCAATTTTTTTCAAGTGGAAAATAACACTTTTAAGTTTTTTCTTCCACAAATAAGTTTTGTTAAGTTCTGTAAAAATTTAATATTATATTATTAACTCAGAAAAACTCTAAACCTTCCGCAAACCCTTTATTTTAAGGTTTAATTTGAAAATTATATTCGATTTTGGAAGTAGAATACCTATATTACATACTTCACAGAGGAAGCATACGAATAAATTGCTATAAATTGAATTACACATTTTTCAATGAAACAAAAACATAATTGGAGCTTAAATGTGAGATGTTATTGACATAATTTAGAAACAAAAATTAAACATTTTTTAAGGAAATCATATTTTCCAATTTAGGGGCTTCGAGATTGCTATTTAGCGGCGTTAAGGGCGGAATGCACCATGGAGTTATTTCTTCAGGAATAATTTATATTTTTATTTCACAAATTATACAATTATTGTTGTCTACATTATATACCTACAGCTATGGGCATATAAATGGCACATTTTATCATAAGTTCTTTTTTATGTTACACTATCGTAATTAACAAATCTTTGTTTGTATTTAATTTTTATAAAAACATAAAAACAATGGAAAAAGGGAAAAGTTTCAGTATTTCGACATTAAAAAAACCATATGGAGCGATATTCCTTCAATACCATTCCACTTAAGTGGTCATTCATGGAGGATGTTGCCCCAAAAAATGCAATCTAATATGGCTCTAAGAGGCGTAGATTCTTCCAAACGAATAAGAATTATTTCTTTCTTGTACAGGCGCTCGGTGCAAATACGAGTAATTAACGTGTTTTTTTGAGTTGAAATAACGGATGTGAGGAATAATTCCTATTCGTTAGGAACAATCTAATCCTCTTAGAGCTGGATTTTTGTGAAATAGCTATATGATGAGCTGAGCTGTCAAGTAATTGTATTTGCTTCCCCGTATTATAAAAAACTTTGCATTCTACAAACATAATAGAGGCAAATATGGTCTAAAACCAGGAGAATATTCTAGTTAAAAATATTTTTAAGGTTTTTGTGTAAAATAGGAATACTCGTAATAAGTTTTTTCTGGCAGAATAAGCTTTAACTTTGAAAATTATTTTTTTTTTCAAAATATATATCTGGCAACGCTGGGTACCATGCAGAACGTCAGTGTGCAAACTATTGGCTATGGAGAGTGAGTAGAGTGTGTGGTTTCATGAGTGAATGTGGAAGAGCGGTATGAGACAGTGGGAGGGGACTAGACGTGTGTATGTTTGACTTGTTAGTTTTCTTCGTCCGTTCAATGAGTATTGTAGTGAGTAGTGAGTGAGCGAGTTAGTGAGCGAGTGCAAGGTTTATCTAATCACCACCGCTGTCGACTTACTTTAGTACGTGAAAGTGAAATTGTGTTTTCAAGGTCTTTCGTCGTCGTCCACTATCTCACCTTTTGTTCGTGCACTCGATGCTGTTGGCAACGCATTGTTGCGCTATTATTATTATTATTTGCACTGATATGTGGTTATTGTACACATGAACACTAATAATCTATACGTATGCGTATAGATAGATATACATACATAAGTTTATTGTTAGTTTGATTTTCACAATATGTATTTGTTGACATTTTTTAATTACACGACTTTGCATCTATTAGACATACATATATACACATACATATGTTGTCATTAAACATACATTTATTTACATTATTGCTGTATTTGTATTTTCTTTTTGCACTCTTGCTCATTGAATAATATTTTTCCTTGGTTATAAGAAAATATGTTTTTATATTTGCTTCGTTTCTTTTTATATCATTAGATTACTCTATTATTTATCGCGCTTGTGGATGGATGTAATTATTTAATTTTTGCAATAACAATTTGAAGCGATGTGAAGGATTTTTTTCAAACGGAATTATCGACCGACCGACCGACGGATGGACCGATTTAGACCTTCGAATATGCGCAACTGCCTTGACTAGCGTTAAAAAAGCGCATTAAGCAACTGCTGAGAAAACTATCCAAAACATTCACTTGAACCGCGCGAACTGCGCCCAATTTCACAAAAAGAGCACCAGATACCGGCAACAACGACAACAACAGTCATCGTCGTCGTTGCCGCCGCATACAACGACAGCAACAACAACGATTGATTTAGAATACAAAACACCGACGAAGAAATCATCCAACAGGAGTTCTTTTGCGGGTGTGTGTGTGTGAGTACATGCGGAGAATGTTTGGATGTGGTTTGCGAAACGCAATTTGCCATTGCTCTCCTGTATCAATGCCTGTCCACACATATTTACATCCATATGCGTGCATTCACACGTACCTATGTATGTATTAGATTGAAAGAACAGTTTGCATTCATGCTTGAATTTTGTTGCCCAAACTGTGAGATTTGTCCAGGTTCACAAACACAAACCCACATGCTCTCATAAATTCTCAAATATTATTTCGGGAATAAAATACTATTTGCCGAAATTTTACCATCAATTTCTATTGTGCGTGTGTGTGTGAGAGAGGTATTTTTGAGCGAAATGTGCAAATTAACACGTAGAGAGACTTTATTACTATAGATCCAATAGCTTTCCAAAGTGTGAGTTGCAAGAAATTTGAAGAACAGAGGAGATCGATTCTCTTGTTAATAATTTTCATCGCATCGCCTCTACAAGACATGAATTAGTTCGCCTTTAGAATTTATATATATGGATTCAAATTCATGCATACGAGTACACATACACATGCACACATGCAAGCTTGTGTACACTCCTTATTCCCGTAGTGCAAATTGCCGAAATACTTGTACCATTTTTTATCTTTCGCATTGGCACACACCGCGAGAGCAGCAGAACTGAACGCTCTATAAAGTTCTATTTTTTGTATATTACTTTTATATTTGTTTGTTTTTTCGCTATTTTCAAGGTTAAATTTTAGTTATATATGTTAAATACTATTGTGGACGTATGTATGTACGGGTGTGCGCGTGTATATATGCGAGTATGCAGATGTACATATGTATGAACGGCGCGATGATGAATTTGTTCACGAGTAGTTTTGGAACGTTCCCCGTATTTTTTCGGGCTCGACGTCTTTTGTTTTAATTTTGTCAATAGCAAACAATAACAAACTTTGCCACGACTTCAATAGCTAAAATCATCATAATAGACAAATACGCTACCAATTTTGTCGGCCAGTGTAGGTCTAATGCGAGTCACAAGTCTAATTGTATTCAACAAGGTCAGGAAAGCCCCCTATGACAATGCAGAGGAAACGGTAGAAAAAAGAAAAACAAACCAGACGTAATAGAAAATGCAAACACTTGTTGCTAGACAAGCAATAAAAACGAGGCAAAACCCCAACAGCAAATGTAAAGTAGTTAGACACACACACACATACGTATGTATGCACGTTAGTATATGTTTGGGTGTACTTCGCCACAGACCAGCAACGAGCAAAAAATACACACATTGGCTTTGGCCTTCTCGGGAATTCCCTCTGTGCGACGCTTTATCGGAGTCTTTATCAGACTGGCCCGGTCCCCACCCACACACACACAACCAGAACAGAACACATTGTAAAGTTGCATAAACGGGTGCACATGTTCGGTATTAGGCGGGCAACACAATTACAAAAAGTATTCTGCAAACTACCATCTCTCGATGTACATAGTCGTCGTTGTCGTGGTCGATGTCGTCATCATCTCTTCAACTTACAACGCAGCCGAGCCAGCCACCGAGGCAAATATTCATTCATTGCGACTACGACTAGTCACCGTGTCTGGCGTTTCGTTTGGATAGATGTTAGTTTTATATTTGAGTGTGTGTATGTGACGAGTCCGTGTGCAGGTTGCAGTTTTCGCTCATTCATTCATGCATTCATTCTATTCAAATGACGATGATGATGATGACGATGACGAGGAGCAAAGCAACAACTGGAACCGACCCAAAGCGACCGACATAGACGCCACAACTTGCAATCTAACATAGCTACGTTCACACATAGATATGTAAGTAAGTACTTATTTATACATATATATATGTGTGTACATATATGTACGAGTAACACACACACAAGAGTACAGCCGACTAGGTGGAATAGAGTACACTTAGTTTGTTCATTGCGGCGCAAACACCCGTTGCAACCGATAACCATCTGATGCGCTTAGGTCCAGACCCACCGTCACTCACTCACAACTGTTTAAGTGTGACACGGTTGTGAGTATGAGTCGGTGTCAGTAATAGTGTCGTTGCGAAGAGTGAAAGTATTTCGTTAGAAAACTACAACGACCTCGGAGCTAGATTTGCGACTACCTCATCACCACGTGCTGGGTCGATACTGTCAGGCCAACAAAGGCACCACCACCGCCACTTTCTTTCGACGAAGTACGACGAAACAAACAAACAAATTATTTCGGACAATGTAACAAATCATCTCAGAGATGACCTAATTCATCATATGATACCGATCGAAGGACAGTCTTTGGATATTTGTCCTGTTTTAGATAGTCCTTCTGTTGTAAAAAATGGGGCATTTGAAAAATTAATCGATCTGAGGATTCGAGTGTAGCTGCATATCGTCAACAGAAATCTCAATAAAACAATAGAAATACTAATAAATTCAATTTCCATCGATTTTTCACTTGATGATAGTTACTTGTTACAGATATTTTAGCGTTTTCTCCAGTACATTCCGATATTTGTTGCGAACAAATGGAAATGTAGTTCTGTATACGGTACAGAACGTAAATGAGTTGGACCTTGATCAAAACTAATAGAGTAAAAATATGTCCCATAGACGACAGAAAATTTAATGGCTTTTCTTTTCGATTGGAACTTGTATTTTGCCAATTTTTTTGATTAAGTAGATAAAATATGATTCGTGGTACGTGCAACACGTGGACGATTACCACAATTTAATCTCTACACGCTGAAAAAAAATCCCTTCTGTAGTATATTGTCCCAAACATATTCGGCTTGAAATAAACATATGTTTAGGGTACACTCCAAATATATAATATTTTACACACACAAATATTATATGTTTGTGTGGATATTGTTCTAAACAAAAATATGCTCCCATTCAAATATTTTTTATTTGGAACTAGTATTTCCGAAACAAGGATTCATTTGTAATTATTTATTTTGGTAATGTATTAAATGTCTTAACTTAAAGACAAGTTTTCTGTTTTTCAGATTTTCAAAGAGCAATTTTTTTATAAATTTTATATGTTTGTAAAATTTAATCAAAACTTAAATCGAACAATCTTTCGTAACTATAAACGACATTGATGGATTGAAAAAAAAGTGATGAATAGGAATATTTATAAATAAGGACATTTTTAGCTATAAAGTGTAACACGAAAACTAGGAAAAGCTAAGTAAAATTCGAATAAGTCAGTAATGTTTTAAAAATCTTTTTAAATAAAACATATTTGGAAATCTTCTTAAACAGTAACTTTGTTTGTGTGTAAACACATATTTTATTTGTGAAATTCAGTTTGCAAATAAATTATGTTCTAATATATTAATATATGCGTTCCAAACAAAATTTCTTGATTTTCAAATAAAATTTATTTGTTAACAAATATATAATATTTAAAAAAATCGTTTCCAAGTATATTTTCTTTCGTTTCAAACATATCAAAAATGACTATTTTCCTCCGTGTATAAGATACAAGCTCGCCCTCTAGGCCGGCAGCCAAAACTCGCACCGCATAAAAAACATACAATCATTATTTGAGACTGTATTAGCCAAGCTGAGTAAAAAAATAAGCCAAACATATCAGAGTCGTTTTTTTCAAGTTCAAGGCCTTTCGCATATAATAGCGTCTGCTAAATTGAAAAAAAGACAATAGACAGATGCAAACAATCGTAGACACACCACGAGAAAGACAATGTACACACACACACCTATACATATGCATATGGTGTGGTGAGCAGCAAGCCTAAAGGCAAGAATTCAACAGTGTCGCCACCGCATTAGAGATACCCACTGATCACCGATCACCATTGGCGCTGAAGGTAGATACAAATCTGTAAATCCTGTATACACTACAAACGCTACCAACAACAACTATTTACTACACAAGTTTGTGTATACATACATACATAGGTAGACGATACACAACACAAAAGGAATATCAAAATATTTTCCATGAGATCTGGGGAAACAGTGACAGTCCTCCGTGCTTGCCTCTCCATCATCTAATGCTAACCTAACCACACCAAACTCAGGCGAGAGTACAGAGCAAATAACTCTCCCCACTTTAGAGCTCTTTTTTGCTTGTATTGAGTGTACAAAGCGCTCTCAAACAGCTAGAGTGTGACCTTCACCTTAACCTAGTCATCGCCTGTCGGACTTTCGGTCGTTTACCCCAGTTTCTAAATAGTGCGATAGCGACCCTGCCCGGCTCGCTGCGCTCTCTGTGGTATCCATTCACTATGCCAAAATAACAACGCAACGCCCGTTCTCACACATACTCATATTCTGATCTAACCGCAAAGAAAGAGCGAGTGAGCGAGTGAGAGAGAGAGCTTTTTTTGTGTTAGATTAAAAATTAGAGACAATTCCCCCATTCCAGAGTATTGATAGGTTTTGGGTAAGTACGAACTGTCTCCATCGACACACGAACAGTCAGCGAACAGTGTATGTATACATAGGTATACATACATACCCATAAACGCTGCTATTAGTTCAAATCGAACAGCTACTTTTTACTTTTTTCTGGTTTCAGAATATTCAAATGCGCTGCCTTCCATGAAATTCAATTCAAACCCGTTTCCGTTTATTAAGGCTGACTTTAGCAGAAAAATACAGAAAAAACTGAAACGCAGCAATATTTCTGGAGAGGCAAATACAGCTACTCAGCCGTTTCTAGTTATCGCTCAGTTGTCAGTATGACACAGCCCTAATGTGGAAAAGATCTATGAGAAGTTATTTTTATTTCCAAGACAAGCGTTCCTTCTAATGATACGCTATGCGTGACGAGAATGTTTACTGCTGCCTGCCTTAGCGAAACCATTAAATCAACGAAACAATTCCAAAGCCTGTTGGGAGTTTGTTTGCTGTTGTCTAAAAATGAGCTTGTTGAACTCGATTACTAGCTGGCGTTGTTAAGTGTTTCTTCTTCTCTCTTTAGCAGCACACGTAATTATAGTTGGAACTATGTATGTGTCCATGGATGGAAAAAATAGCGAAAGCTTTCTTTCATAGTTTGAACTTTTTCTATTGCGAGCAACTGGTTCGTTTGGTTTGGGCATCATCGTCGAAAACTGAAACTAGTGTCTAGTCACCACGAGATCTCTTCTAGGCTAGACCCGCTACACGAAACAGCTTTGTGAGCACATGAGCGAGCCATGAGCACGCAGCAACATCAGCGAGCAGCGACCATGTACACACTTCTCTTATAGTTGGCGTTTGGTGTGTGTGGTGAAAAACTATTTTAGTTGATGTAAGACACAGCGTATGGCAATAGAAAATGTGATTAGTTTAGTTTTCTTCAAACCGTTAGCGGGATCGGTGCTCGGTTCTCGAAGCCAAAGTTGTGCAGTGATCTTTCGCCGTAATATTCGAGTGCTTTGGTGGCATACAAATTACACACACATACATAGATATGTGCATTTCATTAGAAGCAAATAAAGCCTATGTAAATGAGTATTGAATGCAACAAAATTAAAATAATAATGGAGTGCAATGAATGCTTCTAATTCTTCTGTGTGAGAAGTAAAGTGAAATAAAGTGATCGCAAAATTTAAGTTGTCGCGCCTTGTGTATTCATCTGTGCGGAACACTGATTCCCACAGGAAAGAAGCAGTTCGTGTGAGGTTATTCACGATCATGTGCTGCTGCCGAAGAGTCAATGAACCCAATCGAGCGCCACTGCATTATTTCGCAATGATAACACATCATCGTAAGCTCTCTTACTCATGCTTAGTACACACAAATTGTTCTTTAGATTTTGAATGTGTTAAAAAACAAACACGCACACATTTGTTCGGCGGCCAGCTATCATACGAGCCTTTCTCCCCCCGTATTAATCGCTAGCCACCCATAAAGCGTTATTTGTTTTTATCGCAAATTCGAATTACTTCCTTCCGTAGAATACCGAATGAATGTCTCAAATAAAAATATACAAAACCTCGAAAATAAAATAAGGTGTGTGTGTGTGTGTCGGTGTATGTACAATGCTGCACACGAAAATAATCGTATCGTTTTTAAGGTTTAGTTCAATGTCCTCCCGTTTTATAAACGTGTGGCGAGATCTTTGTAAAATCATTCTAATGTTCGTCTATGTGGCTTTCTGCTCAGCGAAAGAGTGAAGGCGCAAACAACCACAAATCGCCCTTCCGGCCCCCCAGAAGTTAAACGCATTGAGTGCTGTAACGTTAGAGCGGAGGAGGTGGGACCAATCGTGATATCTCCGAACATATTTGCCACTCTGAGTCCGTAGTTTTTTGTTTTGTTGTGCAATCCAAACGACCGATCCGATTTAGCTACTCGGCACATATTCGTATTTGCATGCATGGGCATGGGTGTATGTGTTGCTGTGCTGGTTATGCGTTTTAGTATGTGTACATCCATTGCCACAACGTCTCCTCGAGAGTTGTACATGTGTGCACGTCTGTCAATGATGCACACACACCAGTCATTGCTATACTCATTTATTTGTTTGTATTGTGTGTTGCGTTTTGTTTTGTTGATATTAGCTTTTCTCTCTCCTTGTATACACAGAGCAAAAAGGTTAAGAAACTTATTGGGTTTAATAACATTTCACAAGGTTATTAGACAAACAAAAACAAAGCAAATTTAGCATTCGCCAACAAAACAATCAACCGCTCCGCACCGCACAATTTCTACTGCAGCAGCGTAAGAGGGTCGGTGGTGGTGTCGGTGTGTACGACGATGTACGATGCATTGAACAACGACAGTAATGAACGCCAATTGCTGATCATCGAGTCTCGCTCGATGTTTTTGTTTGTCTGTCTGTCGGTCTGTCTGTTTAATTGATGTTAATGATCTTCAGCGGGAGGTGGTTGGCATTGTGTGCAGTGTAATGCTAACTGCACTTGAGATATCGATCGTCGATTCCGATTCTATGCCATACGTCGACTCGTAGGAAGTTACCGGAAGGTCATTCGAAGCTAAAATTGTTAGTAAGCAAGTAATACAAGCGATGTTTTCTAGTGTAATCTATTTGAATTAAGCGCACTACTCGAGAGATTTGTGGGTCATTGTGTAAAATACACATTTGAATTAATTTCCCATATTTATAAGTTTTCCGAAAGATTTAATAAGAGAAAAACAACAAAAATCACAATGTCTCCTTCCTACAACATAACATTGGAAGATACACATACATAGTTCAAATAATTAATGCTTAAGATCTAATTACATAGCAGAATAATTTCCAATTTAGATCTGCCCTTGAACCATCGAGAGATAATCCAATCTCAGTTGGCATATTTATGTAAGTGTACTAATACTCGTATGTATTCCTACTTTCCGGGTTACTTCTCCAATAAATTGTATTTACTCAAAGACAGACGAAGTGCGTTGAAGTGTGAAAGCCAGGTTCAATCTTAACAAGAGAATTGCGATTTTAATACATTGTTTCGAAATAAATCATTCTCATCAGTTGGGATTTAAACGTTTACCAGAATTGATAAAATTCAGCTGTTAGGTGTAACCAAAGTTGTTTTATGTGGTTGTTGCAATAAAACAGGGACACCTTAAAATAGGTCAAACACACAAATAGTAGTACATTGACGTTTCGATCTGGACTTTTGTTGTTCGTCTGGTGTTCTTTCGTTCATTTATCAAAATGTATTCAAAGCATGGGAGCATTGACGCCTTCAAGAGGTAATGTTACACGTGTATATATGTATGTATGTTCGATTATATGTACATATGTGTGGCTGTGTGTTGTACTATGGACTCGAATGCAGAAGTAGCAGAGTGCCGTCGACTCTCATGACCAACTGACTGACTGACACAAAATGTCTACAGAGGCGCCTTCTTCAATTCCAAGCTGAAATGTAACCACAACAAAACGCAGGAGAACAAAACAAAACAAAACGAAGTCAAGCCAGTCAAGCGACGGCATAAATAAGTACCACGAAACAACGGAATGCAACGGAAAATGCACTTCGCTGCATTATCACTGCGTGCATCGGTCGTCGTATAGTAGACTTTTCTGGTTCTAGTTCTGGACATTGTTTTTGTTTTGTAGTTTTTCTTCGGCAAAACTCGAACGAGGCACATGCATCATCTTGTATTTTTTGCTACACTGCTGTATGTGTACGAGTATATTAACATAGAAACAAGCCGTACAAGAAATCTAGACATTCGAAATGGATTGGTAATAGCTGTCGGTTTCCGCTCCCTCAAATGCTTCTACGGCGAAGCAACCGAAATAAGCACATCTAGTTCCACAAAACGACGTCTGCATGTGCATATATACAAACACATGTACATACATACGAGTAGATACAAACAAACGTATGAACATATGTGTATATGTATGTATGCCAGATCGCATTTGAAATTTTCCAGTCATTCTCGGGGACGCAGCACGCAGATTTACTCCTAAGTCGAACACAAACTCACGTCACGTCCATCGTTCGTGTGCTTGCATTGGTAGTAATGGGTAAAGAGTACTGTGTGTAATGTAGTGCAGCAGTCGCAAAGAGGCAGTGAATGAATCTGTTGTCAGTCTGTGCAGGGCAGTGCATACAACTTCATATTGCTGCATAGACTACGACGACAAGGATGTTGTTGCTGTCGACGCCACCGTCGAACCTAACTATGTATCAATACAACCAGCAGCAGTTGGCCTTGGTCTCGGCTTCCGAGAACTACTAGCTCCAACACCACACACATTCATACGCACAATATTGTGGGTACTTTTGTGTCGAATTGTGTTCGTTCGTTGTGCAGTGCACATTTGGATGACTGCATTCGACGGTCATCCATTTTTTCATTTGAATATTTGTTTGTTGGGTTGTATACATATATTAACGACTTACATAGTCGTGCATAGGTTCTATGTGAGAGTGTATGTGTTCATCGAAGTGGCCTTGAGTGGCATCACTGTTTATTCTACACGCACACTTCCACGCGTCAGTACGAGAAGATATGTCACGAAGTGTTTCTAAGTCCATGATCAAGGCTAACGGAAGTTCTCACTCCGCATATGACAACTTTTAGAAACAACTCCAATAGAGGCATTCACGAGGCCGTAATTTCAACAAACAAATGAGAATTAACCGCTTTAGTTTCCTTTCTAGCGAGCTTGGAACCAGCGTGCAACACGAAAATATTCTTTGATCGATCCAACCACATTAACGGTGTTTGGTGGACTTACGTCACTCTATCACATATAAACTCCCTTAAACCAGTTCGTCATTCAGTCAGGAAAGTATCGCATTATCAGTGAAACCTTATATGTTTCCCTAATATAAAATAAAATACATACTAGTAACTCTGTATCTATAGCTTGTTTGTAGAGTGTGTGGGATATTTGTTGTTAGTGCTAAATCGCTACTCAAAAATAAAAAAAAAACATATTTGTACATATGGAGAACAAACTCATCGTATTAATTGCGCACAACAAACCCTGCCCGAACGATCGTGGTGTTTGTTGGGGGAGTTATTGCGCAAGGGGATCTTTGTGGCCCTTCTTCATTAAATGAAATGTTGTTACGAGCAAAGAACAAAATACAAGAGCAGAGAGATTATCGCAAAAACCTTGAAATGTGGCCATACAGAAGTGCAACTCTAGTCAGGTTTCCCTATTGCAGCGCATGAAATACGAGAAACGACAGCCCCACAGAAAATAAAAAACACCGTTCCGTCTGTGTTCGTTTGCATGTGTGTGTGTTGAATTGATGAATGCAAGAGGTAGTTGTGGCGGCTGGCTCTCTTGGCGACCGTACTGTTAGTTGCCGATAAAAAGTGTCTGAGCGGGTGTCTGGTATGTAGTCTGCTCGTTTAGACGGAGAATATGCATCCCTAGCATTGTTGAGTCCATATGAGAAGTAAAGCTTCCTACGTGTGAGTGTGTGTGCAAATAGAATCTGTAGAGTGCATATGTGTGGATTATTGTTGTTGTGCTAAAAGGAATGTAGAAAAATGTGTTAGTGGAGTAGTTGAGCATTACGTCACCTGGGTTACTAGTTTCATAGTCTCTGTGTTTTTCTCGGTCTGGGTTACAACTTATACTCGTATATACATATGTATACAGGCGTATGTGCTTATTCGTACATATGTATGTATGTACGCCTGTATGAATAAGCATGAGGACGACGTAAATGCACATAGGCACTCACTCGGACATATATATGTATGTACATATAGCGCAACAGGAAGGCAGTCGGGCAGTCTTACGGTTATTGTGTCGTGTCGTTTGCGGTTGTTATTGTGCGAACTAGGGTCTGTAGGAAACCACTGTCTACTTTGTCCCACCGACAGACTGACTTAATGACTGACTGTTTCGCCTGACGACGATCCGAAGCGATTTGTATACGATTATCATTATTTTGCAGTGCTGGAGTGGTGCATATCTACGCCAAATGTGTGTGTGGCTGTGGTTTCGTTTCTCCCCTTTACTAACTGACTGGAGTTGGCGGATATAGCTGTTGATTTGTTGATGACTAAAGCTTGCAGCAGCGTTGGAGATGCATTTGGAGAGCCTTCACTCACTCACACGCACGCCTGGATAGTTTTATGAATAAGAGTGTGACCGTGATCTTTGTTGCTTTTGTGCGTGTCTCTCATTCTCAACGAATAGCTGTGTATGTGTGTGTGCTTATTTGTGGTCGGTCTGTAGTTTATTCATAGAAATGCTAATTGTTCGTCATTAAGTTTGTGGTGTGATGTGAAAACAGAATGTGTATGGATGTGTGTGTAGGGGAACAATTTATAGTTACTAACAATGAAATCGAAAGTGACCGTTAGCGAAGACGATAAAATATACACACACAGACGAACACTGACAGAACTATTTTTGACGTTTGACACAATCACTTTCACCAAAGCGATTAGGATCACAAAATAATCGAGAGACTTCTTTTGCTACTTACCGACGACATTCGAGGAGCACAGCGAAAACCTGAGCAAATCTTACCTACACCGTCATCTACATGTGTACATAGGGAGGTAGGTATACGAGTATATGTATGTACAAATTAAAGCTTAATATTTATGATATTTATACACATTTGTGTATCCTGAGTAATTAATTATCGCGTTTCGGAACTTGGCACTTAGCACTGATTGTACGTTAAAACAATAAAAACAGTAATAGAACCGTAGCGGAGGTAGGGGGGAGGGGCGGAGGTCTATTCCCCCTATACTTCGAGTTATTTAACAAACAAATTGCACTTTTGTTTTCTTTTTGTGTTTTCAGTTTTACATTTGGTGTGTTGTTGACAGAGGGAGGGGGAGCTTTCCACTTTGCCTTGACCGACGAAAGACTCGCTCGTGATCTTCCGCTTAATGCGTGCGTTCTCGTTTGCAACTTTACGAAGTCTAAAATAACAACGAAAACCAAGAATCTACTTGTCCGTCACACATTCCGCAAGGCAATTTTATACAACATACTAACACACAGGCACACACTTGTTTCTATGTACGTATGTATGCATGCACATGTACGAACATACATACATACATACAATACAAAGCACCGCATGTATGTAATAATAAGTTAAAAATTGCGAATCAGACGAGGAGCAGAAAACAGATGATGGCTATGGCGATGTTGATGGCAATGACGAAGAGGAAGACGACTGCCGTCTGGAGGGAATCGAACAGCACAAAGAGTGCAGACGATAAAACCTAAACTAAACACGATCAGCGGCAGCGACAGCAAGCACACATGTATGTACGTATGTAGATACGTGCGTGTGCTGTAGAATTTGCTACAATCGTCTACAACACAACACAATCCAGAACACAAAAAGGGCGCACAAAAGAACTCGATGGGAAGAAGAGAAGAGAAGCGCATACACACAGCTTTGCAGCTTTGTTCATGCAGGCAAACACTCAAATGTCCTTCTGTTGAGAAAAAGCTTTTCTCCGCTCTCCACATCGTCGTAAATCGTCAGAAAGACGTCTCAAAAGCTAAAGTATTTCGAGTCGCCACAACACCGCAAAAAACCACACACAAACAACAAACACTATCACTCAACTGCTACGGAAAACACACTCCTTTCCCCTTGTCACCACAGTTGTATTGCCGAATTTGCGATCTCACTACCGACTTTGAGTCGTATTTATCAAATAAACTACTGTTCAGAGGACTTAACTTACGTTGGTTGTATGGCTGGATATTTTGTCTTTCAGTTTTTATTTCTCCGTGCCATTAGGATAATTTTTTTAATAATTGTCTTATTTACACTTGAATTGGTTGGAAATTGATCACATCACATTGAATTTTGTTAGAATTTTTTTTGGTTGTATTTAGTTTCTATCGATGCCCAAAACTCTTCCGGATTATGGGTGTTTTGATTTCCTGCTGGTCGGAACGACGGTCTCTCTCTAATTCCCTTGCGCAACGTCACTGTCGACACTGTTCCGCATTGAGAGAATCCATTAATGAGGTAGGCACTGTGGTGTTGTTCTTTGGTTGTCTGGCTGGCTAAATGATTAATCCAAAATTGTTTGTGTTGTGCTGGCCGAACCTTCACTGATCGAATTAAGAAATTCAACTGAACTGAACGGCGTGCAGCGTGTAATATGTCGCATCGAGTCAGAGAACGAATTCACAGTGTGGCATTTCACTGCGACGCAGAGTTCTCATTTCTGTTTTACTTTATTTTCGGTGTTCGGCGTGTATTATTTGGCATATTTTGTTGCTGTCATTTGTGTTTTTTTTTGTGCTTTTGCTGTGTACATTCGTTGCAGCAGCGTCGAAATCGTCATTACTACCGTACACGGCTAAACGGTAATAATGTAGTCGGGGCGGGCGTCACCGTTGACGGCAGCCGCGACTAGCAAGTGAGCACAGAAAGAACTGAGGAGCTGTTGTCGTCGTCGCATGGAGTCACTTGCATATCCGTAAGCTCGAGCTCGCTCTCCATGCAATTTGTTGACGTACACGCCAAAAATGTGGTCGGTCTATCGGTTAACATGGTCTCCATAATAATATGGGCCGTCGCATTGTCAGCGCTGCTGCCTTCCTCCCCAGCAGATTGCCGAAAATTTTCGACTCATTTAAAGTCTCGGCTCATTTTTCTCGCACTTTGCAAATCGGTGGTGCATTTTTCTACTGCAGAAATACATTGAGTGTTCATATGTTGTCGTATATACATATGTTTTCCTCAAATGTTCGACGTTCGCATTCTGTAATCGGCATTCTCCAAACTTCGGCTATGACATTTGCAATCAGCGGAGATTGGCGAACGACGATCGGAAAGGAATGAACGTAAGTGTTGTGAGACGTTCTTAACGGATCGGGTCGGTGGCTTACGGAGCTGAATTATATAACTTACGCAGATTCTGCAACTTTCTCTTTCTTTTTGTCTGAATTTGTGACTGAATTACGCGAAGGTAATATTTGTATGAAGGCTGTAAATATGTTTTAAAATACTTCACACGAAATGTACGAATGAAACGAACGCGTAATAAATTATTTGAAAATGTTCGATTACCTATGTACCTACATATTAAATAGTGTATTTCGTCCTTTTTTCTATTAATCAGAAGGTTGTACATATAACAACCTGGAATTTAATCGTCAGACCCATATTATGTCCAATCTACATTGAATGAAAAAATGCTACATCACACCAATGAACAGGTTTCTTCAAGTTATTTACAGCAAATTGAAGCAAAAACTTACTTGATTTGACTGGAAAATATAAAACGTTACATTGTGGAGACATTTCTCTTGACTAAAACATTGAGAGCAGTCGTGGTTTAGTGATGGTTGGTGGCAGCCATCCTCTGGTGTGACTCTATGTAGAAATTATTCCCGTTGTGTTAACGGTTGCCCCCTCTGGAGAATATTACTGCGCCACGTTGTAGAGTAAGTTTAGTGGATAACAGGCAATACGTGAGACTGCAGTAGACTTATTGCAAAAATATAAAATCTCCAAAAATTTAACTTTGGATTTCTGAAAATCATAAATATCGGCTTACAATTAAGGAATCGTAACACAGACAAATATTAAGATTATATTAAGTAATTCGACGCATCTTTAAGAATTAGTACCCTCTCAGAATCTGCAATAATTCTTTTCATATCTCGTCTAATTTTCGAGATATCGGTAGGGTAAATCGATATAACTCAGATTTACGGGAAATAATAATACTCGTATGACTCCATTTTTCGGTCGCCCTATATTTTTGACTCACAAATTTCCGTTTTTTCGGTCACAATATGTAAATTACTCTCCTTCCATACCGACCCTTTTTATGGTCCATGTAATACAAATACGAAAAAATATTAAAATAAAAGTGGATATGAACCCAAATGGCTTTAACACAATTTGTTAAACATGCTTAAATGTAATAGCATAGAAATGCATGAGAATCATACAAACACTTGTTGTTGTAACTCATCAGTCCTGTTTTTACTCAAATGATAAATTGTGTTTTTCTCCAATCATACAAAATGGCGTATGGAACAAAATATCATTAAGCCGACAATCAGTCGATATTACAAAAGTCTATAAAAGTATCTTGTTTTGCATGGAATATTACACGAATTGAAATGTCAATTTGTGTGGGAGGGCCAAAAGGGGTGTATCAAATACACTTATTTTTCCCTGAACATTAGATACTTTAAATACATTGCACTGTGCCGAATTATAAGCGTTTATGTGCACAAATATATTAACGTTATGAGCTACTCAATTTTGGTATAATTTGACCATTTGTGTGGAGGTACAAAAATGGGCGTGGTGGTAACGCCAATTTTTCACAGGACTATAGGTACTTCAAAAGCGTTACACAGTGCAAATTGTTGTAGTATTTTCGAGGTACCAAAAGGGGCGTGGCGTAGGCGCTATAAAAGCATTGCCCTGTGCAAAATTTCAAGTATTTTCATGCCCTGCATCTGAAAAATTTTAGAAAATATCTGAAAAGGTGTATTTTGGACGTTATGTATTATGTAAACGCATGGACGGAATTTTGCAATTTATAGCTCGTTCGTAAAGTCTTGACTTGTAGACAGAATCATTTCAATAAAAATTAATTTCCATTTCTGAAATTTTTAAGTAAAAATTCTATTATATAGAAACTGAAGAAAACACCAGATTAACATATACAGGATCAGCTCAGATTAGATAGGGCTCCATGCCTATATATATTTCATAAATCTATGTTGGTGTTTTCCTGGACCAGTATGCAATTAAAATTTAAGAGGAAAATCATATAACGATATATGCAAATATTATCGAATTTTCGCATATATTTAGGATGTCCTATTCAAAACCTTTAAGTAAAGCTATAATTTGTATAAATACATAAACGCGTTTTTAAAATATAACAAATGCAATATTCACATCTTAAGAATTTTTTAATAATTTTTTTTTTTAAATAACGGGGCTAAACTCTATCTTAAAATTTTCAGCGTTCGCTTACAATATTTGGGCCTACAGAACTATATTTTTCATAGAATTTTAAGTTGGTGTCATTGATGTGTAAAATGCAAATTAAATTTGTAGATGCATCGGATGCATTAAAAACGTTAAGGACGCGAACATAAATCCCTGCTGTTGAAAATAGAACTTACGACCTTTTAAATGAACCTACTTTTGTAAAAATCCGTCCACGCGTTCCGAAAACACAGAACTCTAAACGTACGCCCTTTAAGAATATGTTCCTATTTTCTCAGATTTCAGATGCTAATAACATCTGAAAATTTTTTTTGCAATTTTTTCGCCAACTATAAAATGTTTTGTTTTGAGCAGAGAATCGATATGCCAATTTATTTTGAAATCGGGAATGGTGACCCAAAAAGGTGTTCGGTTTGACTTGAAATGAACGATATATACTCTCAATCTCAAATCTCCACACAGGATCGAAATACGAAACAGGGTATGTGGTTACATGGCTTCCAGAGCGCAGTGCCAGTGTCTTATATTTTCGAACTCACAACTAAAATATATATTTCGCAAGAAAGAGTTCAAACAAAAAAATCCTCATTGCCAAATAACCCGACGAGTAAGCAAAGTTCGATAATGGTAATTACTTAATATTTAGCCACTTTTCTCATTATTTTAACATGGGCATGTCATTGGAGGAAAGTACTTCCCAAAAGCATACAATAAAGTAGCATAATAAGTACTTGTTTTTAACATAGGCATACCACATAAATATGTGCTTATATTTTCACGATTTTAAGTACTTGAATAATGCATTGTCAATAAGTTATAAAATAAGTATGTAGTAGATATGGTAGATATGTACAGATGGCAATTTAAAGTGATTTTTTGCATATTGTCACCCATATTTCTCGAAACCAAGGCTGCGGAGTCCACCATTTCGGAGTCGACTCCGAGATCGATTTTACAAAATGTACTGAATCAATTATATTCCGGACCAAACATATTCATTCATATGGGTGTCCATTCATATTTTTGTAAAAAATATTTAAAAAATATACAATGTATTTATAGGAAAGTATAATTTCATGAAAGCAGCAAAAACAACGCCGACTTCGACTCCACAGCCCTGCTCGAAACAAACAATTTCCTCATGCCAGATTCGAATTTCTGAACCCAAACCACTGAACCGAATTTCTGAACCAAAAATTCTTCAATGGTCTAACATCATACGATATACGTAAATATTTATGATAGTTTCATTTGAATCTGAAAATGTTGAAAATAAATATATCATGTACAATAATCCACATATAGCCAAAATTGTATTTTATTAAAATTTGCCGAAATGATTTTGATAACAAAATATTACTTATTTCTGTTCTTATTGGTAAGTCATTATTAATAAGCCGAAAGTAATGTAGCTAATAATGAGATGTTATTATTTGGTAATGCAGGGAATAATGACAGGTAGTTACCAAGTTTTTGCTGGGTTAACTTCAATACTGTGTCATAAAATTAAAAAAAAAAACATTTTATTGAGCTTGAAAAAATTTGTTCTTTCTTTTTTCATTTTTCTTAAAGTAAAGCTATTTGACACATTTATTTATAATTTTCACGATTTGTTATTTCTTAGCATAATTGACCCATTTTATATATTATATTATGGAGCTCTCTGTATTGATGTAAAAACTACTGAACCGAACTGAGCTAAACATTTGTAGTTATTTAAGATTTTAATTAAGATACATTTGGTTTTTATCCCAGAATATAGCCATCGTAGTAAGCCTTTCACCCTCGAAAAGTAAACATTTTGTGTAAATTTAAATAATTTGTGCTTTGATGCTTCCCTATGCGGGGTTGATCTGTTATTGAAGTTATTTTAAGGTGTTCTCACTGCGGAGTTGACCTGAAGATCAAAGAGTGCCTACCAAGTGAAAGAAGGTCTTTTGATTAGTCCTACGAATAATGTGGATTTATTTTGACTATATAGTTATCTCATCGCTTTCCTCAAATAAATTAATTCATCTCTTTTCATTTCCCATAAGAAAACTGTTTTGTCTGTCTGAAATACGGCAAGTTTTGATTTAATGTTTCTGAATTTATTAATTTGACTACTACGTTAGTCATGTTCATAATACATACATAACGTAAGTTCTGTACAGAGAAAAATTTCAGACAGCAGAACGAATTAACTTATTCACGGCAATTAGTATTTGGGTCAACGTTTTCCTGTACCGAAAAAAATTCATTCCTATACTGAAAAAAAATTGTCATAAAATTAAAGAAATGCTCCAAGGACTTCCTTAGACTTCAAAAAGTACATTTTGTACTTAAAATGAAGAAAATTTACTTAAAATTAAGTAAATTGCTTAATATTATTGAAATTATCTATATTTTAAGTACAAAATTATTATAAAAACTAATGGCGTCTTTGGAGCATTTCTTTAATTTTATGACAATTTTTTTTTAGTGTAAAAACAAATTCTTTGATTCAAAGAACACTTCAAAATTAAGTCCTTTTCTATTTTAAATATTTTTTCTTTTTAAGAAGAATTTTCTTCTGTGTGACCACCACATCTTTTACTTACATAGGCAAATAAGCCTCTAGGGTGATTCGAAAAATATTTCACGTTATAGCCCTGTCCGAAAAATTAGCAAAAAATCCGCTCAGAAATGGGCGATATTTCATATGGATATTTTTCAATATTTTGGCCAATTTTTCTACTTAGATTTTTGGATAAATTATCATAACAAAAGCTGCCCAGCATGGAGAAAAACTTTAAATACGCCGAAAAATTTTTGGAAGTGAAAGATAATCACTGAAGTGGAAGAATAACACATCCAACACAAAGAATGATGTTTAAAAAATAATGTTTGGGTATGCAATTTAGGACGAAAGAGTTCCAAAAGTTTCACAAAAATACTCCTCAAATGATTTGCGCACACCCTTTTCCTAAAAGTAAGTTTCTTCTTCTTTTGTTAACAAAAACACTTTGCGGGGAGAAATAAAACAATTCATTTGACAGATGTGATGAACATTTAAGCCGCGCAAAGCACTTCTACTCACCGAGAGCAATGGTTTGGTAGATAGACCGTGCAAACCCAGACGGTTTGGACAGAAATGTTATTTTCGTTGCATTTTTGAAAAGTGATCAAAAAGAACTCTAAAATTAAATTTTCTATGGTCGCAGCTTCGCTACCCTAAGAAAATTTACATACGGTGATTGGCACACATTATTGGACATTGTTTAGTATGGCAAAACTTCGGACCATAGACTGGTAAAGACATTTCCTAAATGAATTATTAATTCTTGTCTCAAAACCAGGGCAAATTATGAACATTAAATTAATTATGATTACTAAAATATTAAAATTATATTTCTTTTAAATATTTTTGGCCTACATCTAAAACAGGAATGTCATGTTCTTTGCGCCCCGGGGTTTCAGCCCAAAAAGCCCATATGGTACTGTACGCCCCAAAGGAGGAAATCAGAAAAACGTTTCTTTGCATTTCGTCAATAGTTGAGAATCTGTAGGTCCGGCGGAGGCCGCTTATGAAAGAAAATATTTTGTGTGTTTAACTGGTATTCGCCATTTCTCAATAGATCGGTAAAATTAAATATGATGTTTAATTATGTTACTCTTGAAGTACATGAGCGATATGAACTGTCCTGGAGCGGACACAATTCCAAACACATACCACAAAAATTAATATGTAATAGCCGTAATAATAAAAACAATACATTGCGCGTCCTAAGAGTGTAAAGGCGCCAAGTCCAATATTTAAAAGTCTACTGGAGAGACAAAATACTTATTGTATATTTAGGATTTTCTAACTGGTAAATGGACTTAGTGCTTTTACGATTCATTTATTGAAGATGACAGAGCATGTTTTTTTATACTCTTTGTTTCAAAATCGATGAATATTAAACTCATCTTCGGTTTCGCTTCAAAAAATATATTCAGGCAAAACGTGGACCTAACGCCTTTTCTCCCTTAGGTTGCGATTGTCATCTATTTATAGCTGAGTTTACAATTTCAAATATCGTTTGTCCCACAGTTAAGCTGAATTCATTCAAAATTCAAATTCCGCAAGAGATCCTGGAGTAGTGCACAATTCAGAACTATATCAGTCAACTTGTACTAAACTTCACAGTCCTACCTACAGCTTTAAATAGGCGGGAGAATGCACTTTATTACGAAATCATATACATTTTGAAATTTATCGGTCTTACCAAATTATCGGTCTATTGATGGTCCGCTCATCGGAAAATCCGCAGGTTGAAAGGCAGGCGACGATAGGCGACACTCACTTTGTTTTGATTGTATTCGATTCTTTCTGTTTTTGTTTTGGACTTATTCTTGGGTTAGTACACAACTCTGGATTTTACTGAACTAATAACAATAATAATAATAATACGTAGAACGTAAAATTGTCGTGTAGGCATATGATGAGTATGAGTTGTTTATTGCACATTTCTTCACTCTGGCACTGGTTGAATTTATTTTATTTTTTGCTTTCTATTTTTTTGTTTTGTTATTTTTTTTAGAAAATTGCTTAGTTTGATTGGTGGTAAAGTTTTGGTAGTTTTGTCCGTGAGACACGCGCGCACTTAACCAGGAGCAAACATGAACTAAGGTTGTCTAGAAAAGCCGTTTTAAAAATTTCTTTAAAGTGAACCGAACTGCATGACGCAGGACTAAGGACTAAACTTGCGACTGAGTGACTAAACAACACTACAACACGAGACACAGCACATCGCAGGACAACACACGGCAAAACGGCAACACGGCACTGCAGAGTCAGTTAACAACAAACAGAAGGATGTGTGGTAGCTCGGATTGGTAGCAGAGTAGAGTCAAACACAGCCCCACATTAACGCTCCCACATACACATATACGAGCAGAGAAAGTTGCATTATCAACTGAATGTGAGTGTGAGTGAGTGGATGAGACGAGACTAGAAAAGCGCCTTTGTTTTCACTCTCCACTCTCGCAAAACTAATGTTGGTGCAATAGAACGTGGTCGATCTTCGCCATCGACTAACGACATCAGAATCGTTGCTTTCAAAACTCCTAGTTGGAGTCACTCTCTATCCCCATGTCCGCGCTCGTGTGTGTGTGTGTGTGTGTGTGAGGTTTTATGTTCTTAGTTTGTGTCTGCAGTTAGTTGTGGCCGGAGTACGGAGGAGCAAGCAAAGCTAAACAAAGCAAAGCGCAAAACTCGGAACTCTAAACTCACTGTGTCTTTCTACGGTGGCAACTGAAAGTGTTTTGTTCTAATCAAACCCCGTGTAGTTTATTTTTCTGTTAATTTTAAATTTGTTTCTATTACACGACGACGTCGCTGCCAGCATCGCTGTCGCGATACACCATCAACCATTAAAAAAAGTAATAACGCTTTAACCGAAACCATTCAAAACTACCAACAACCAACAACATCCATCCAGGCAAACAACCAAACACCCACCACCACCCATCGGCCGCTGCCGCCGCACAGCCTCCCTTAAAATCAGTCAGTTCACCGCGGAGACTCTCCTCGCCCGTTTTTGTCGGATGGGATGCGATGCGAGTAGCGAATAAAAAAATCAACGGCAGCGGCAAAAAAGTTCCTCTGTCTATTCAAAAAAGGCACAACACAACAACAAACAACCCCAACACTGGCACACTCATCAAACATCCCCTTCGCCCAACGTGACGAGACGAGAAGAGACGAAGCGAGGCGAAAAGCTCTCGCCCAAACCAGTGCAGTGGCGGCTGCCGTTGTTGTGTGCATAGTCACAGTCAGTCTCAAAAAGGGGAAAGTTTTTCCTTTTTCACTTACACTGCGAGTGGGTCTGTGTGTGTGTGTGCGTTGCGGCGAAAACGACGAACATAAAACAAAAATAACCAACCGAAAAAAGGATAATAATTCTCCCTTTTTATGAAGCACTTTTTTAATTTTAATTTTATTTTTATGTCGGTTTTATTTGGCGTTATTTTTTATTTTTAATAGGTTGAAATGAGAGAGAAATAATACTCTCACGTGTCCTCACTCACTCTTCACACACACACACAATCTCTCTCTCTCTCTTTCTCTATCATTCTTACTCTAGTCGGTGCATGGCCCACTCTGTGTGTATGTGTGTGTTCGCGAGTGTTCAGTAGTAAATGTTCACACACTGACAAACATTCATCGGTCCATATGTACTGTGCAAAGGCATAAAAATCACATTTGGAACTGGGAACAGGATATTAAAAAGGATTGATATTGTTGTTGTTGATACTTCACAAATATTGACAACTGCCACATTTTCTAGTTTAGCTTATTAACAGGTCATCTCACACACATCGGAGGCTTGACTTCTCCATGACATCAAACAAATTCTTGAAAAAAGTCCGAAGCGCTCTTAGTTTTCTAATTGATTCATACTTTCTTAGATGACAAGACGAACAATAGCCGGCGACGTCCCAGCCGTTACTAACATTCCCAAAATTACTATGGCCATTTCCCTAGATGGGCAATGTGCTGGCTGGCCTTCAACCACTGCCAGACGACACGAGAGCAGAGACTAGAACTTTCATAGTTTCATCGCCATCGACGGAGAGGGGTACCGACCGAGGGGTACCCCTAACACAACAGAGTCCTGCGAAGGGAGTCTCCGTTAATGGCCATCTTAACGACTGCCGCCACCGAAAACAAAGCCATTCACACTCACATCCTCATCCACGTACACATCCACGAGTACATGTACAAGCAACAGTCTGCCAACAGCGATGCCCCGAAAACCATACAAATCAACAGCGTTCGGGGGGAGGGATGCCGAAGACGGCCATTAGATAGACTCAGAAATGGAGCGAACTTAAAAGCAGCCAGGAGTCCAACAGAGCATCAGACACTTTCTTTGCAGAGACTCGGGCAAAGCAAAAAATCTGCTTCACGCAATCTTTATTTTCAACGCCATCAAAGCCATTGCAATCACCATTATCGTCGCCATAACCATCAAGAAAACAACCCACCAGTAGAGTCAAGAGCAAAATAACAGAACAGAACAGAACTGAGCAGAACAGAACAGAGCACTGAACATAACAGTGATTATTTTTCTTCCTCAATGTCCTCCGCCTCCTCGACAGTTTCCTCCTCCGCCTATTCGAGATTGTGCCACTCTGTTTTTGGTGGTCCTTCTTAGTCGTCTTCACTGCCAACCAACAATACATACAAGAGAAACCAAATAAAAAGGACCAAGGAGCCAAGCACTACTGCTCCCTGTCATCATCTCTGTGTACTCGAACAACGTGGCCGCGTGTTTTCTTTGCTTTTTCCCATTTCCCATTTACATTTTCCCATTTGGCACAATTTCTTTCTTTCCATGCTCTGGTGATACCGGCAAAATTCGCTGTGCCATGTGCACTCTTATCCTGTTAAGAGAAAACAAAGCTCTTTGCCAAGGCGAACCAAACAAAAAAATAACGAAGAGGAAGACAAACAGCAAGAAAAAAACTAAAAGAAAATCACTCTCCCAAAGTATTGGTACGGTACTATTGTGAGCACTCCGAACGAACAAAAGGCACAACAAGTCATTTTGACAAAGGCAGCAATAACAAAAAACAACGACGACGACGATGAAGACGACGGCGACGATAAGGACTACAAATAAAAACATATTCCTACATTTCTCAGAGTAAACCTTGAAAAGTTCCTAAAGTTGGTGGAGGTGGTGCGGGGGAGTTTCTGTGCCACTATTTCGATGGACTTGGACACACAGCCACATTCACACTCACAGATTATCAACAATAGTTCTTCTTGTCTTGTATAACGTTGTTGTTGCCCGCGTCTCGTTGTTGTCCCTATTCTCCGTGTGTCGAAATGTGTATGCGTGTGTGCTGTTGCCGTACATCACGTCACGAAGGTCATTTGTCCGACTAGCAAAACAACGCACAAAAACACCGACTCCCACACACACACACACACACACAGAGATACACAAATATATACACGCAAGTGTTCTGCGATATCCACAAGTGAGTGAAACATTATCATTATCGTTATTCGCATCATCATCATCACCGTCAACGTAAACGTAATCGTTGTCATCTCCTTCGCCAGCTCCCATCACCCATCATCCACAGACACAGTTATCAACATGAGATTGACCGATATTCGGTTGGGCGCGTTTGTGCGAGGACGACTCTTTCTTCCTTATCTCGTCTGCAAAACTTAGGTGACGTTGCTGTACAGGCCAAACGGACAACAAACTATTCGCTTCGTATGTGGCAATAGTGTGGGACAAAATTTGCATATGTTCTTCGAATAAATAGTAGGAGAACCATGACGACATTAGCATATCTTTGTACGTATACAGTATGAGTTCTCGTATGTATGGGGTCAAAGTAGGCAAACTATCAACTTGAATCCACTTAATGAAGTTCCGTTATAACGAATGACCACGAGACTGCGATTTTCGTGTTTTATTTGACCAGCTCGTTGCTAGGAATTTGGAACAATTCGATCCTCCTCACTTGGAGGTGGGAAAACATAAATGAAAACATAAACGAAATTATATCAAAGTAGGCTCGGCGGAAATCCGTTTTAGGACATTTTGTGCGATACATGGTGACAGTAAAATAAAATCTGGGTACACCAATTTTTTTCCCTAAAGAATACTCTTGAATATCGTCCAAACCGTCGGACTCTATCTATAACGGTATAGTCATGAGATACAAAATACTGCTATGCGCGCGTATTTACCCCTTTTTTCCCATTGTGCGTCACAGTTAAAATCCTCAGATAAAAACCAATGGTAATTTTAGGTATAACTTTCGAAGTGTTAAGATGTTCATGAAGAAATATAAAAAAAAATATGGCAACGACAGATATTAAACGGAATCATCTCGAAAAAAGTTAGATTGCGATGCCCCTCATAACTCGCTGCCGGATTATCCGAAATCAAAAAAATAAATTTATTTTCTTAAAATAATTGTCGAACCTTTTCGAAATTTAAATATTTGGGAACACTTTGAAGTGAAAAACGCTACTAAAAGAAGTGGACCAATATGACCCATCCCCGAACTTAGCCGGAGATAGAGGAAAATATTACCGCATACCAAATTTGAAGTCAATCAGCAGACAAACATACATAGATACAGACGGAAGGACGGACAGACAAAGGGACGGATATTGCTCAAATGACTTAAAATGAAAATTGTCCTAAAATTCCTTTAGAACTGAAATCATATTATCTTGAATAACAATAAATTGATTGATGGGTTGAATATCATTTTTTTATTATATATAAATTTTTTTTTTGATTTTCCGAAATAAAAACACCATATTAAAATAAAACTTAAAATGTTTCTCAAAAATATTTGATAAATATGATTTTTTTTATCAAAATTATGGGTTTGTTCTACAAGTTAAGGGAGATGGTTTTTGGAATACCAGCTAAAAAATTTGTAGACCTAAAGCAAAACTACTTTTTCGGAATTTTGTGTGCGAATAATTTAAACATATCATTAATAATATCTGTCGAAAAAAAACAAGTAAGAAAGTTTCAGTCGGGTAAACCGACTAAGGTATACCCTCACTTTGTGAGTAATGTAATATTGAATATTACACAAATTATTCTGTCAATTTTTTGGGTTTAAGAAATACACCTATATTTCGCTGAACAGTAGATACTTTAAATACATTTCACTGTGCCGAATTGTAACCGTTTATATGGACTGGTACATTAACGTTGAGATATTAAATGGTGGTATAATTTGGCCATTTTGTGTGGGAGGTACAAAAAGGGGCGTGGTGATAACGCCCATTTTTCACTGGACTATAGGCATTATAAAAGCATTACACTGTACAAAATTTCAAGTAATTGTATACACTGGTATTAATGTTATAAACTGTTAACTTTTGGTGCAAAATGGTACCTTTGTGGGAGAGGCATGACAATAACGCCCATTTTTCACTGGACTGTAGGCACTATAAAAGCATTACACTGTACAAAATTTCAAGTATTTCTAAACACTGGTATTAATGTTATAAGCTTTTAACTTTTAGTGCAAAATGGTGCATTTGTGTGGGAGGTACCAAAAGGGGCGCGGCAATAACGCCCATTTTTCACTGGACTGTAGGCACTATAAAAGCATTACACTGTACAAAATTTCAAGTATTTCTAAACACTGGTATTAATGTTATAAGCTTTTAACTTTTAGTGCAAAATGGTGCATTTGTGTGGGAGGTACAAAAAGGGGAGTGGTAATTTCGCCCATTTTCCTCGAGTTGATAGCGACTAACAAACTAATACTATGTGTGGAATTTCAGAAGATTCGAATACGTATAATAGCAGTTATTAAAGAATCAATATTTCACAACATTTTAACCCTTTGTGGGGGAGGTACCAGAGGGAGTGGACCAATATGGCCCATCTTCGAACTTAGCCGGAGATAGAAAAAAATATTACCACATACGAAATTTGAAGTCAATCGGTTACTCCTTTCGAGAGTTATCGTGCGCACCAGCCAGCAGACACACAGACAGACAGACAGACAGACAGACAGACAGACAGACGGACGGACATTGCTCATTCGACTTAAAATGACCAAAAACGGATTTCCGCCGAACATAATTGGGGTCTTAAGTCACTCCTTCGATGTGTTACACTTTTTTCCGTAGCAAATGATATATACCCTCGTCACACTAAAGTGAGGGTATAAAAATTAACTTTGAATTACTGAACAAGTAAGAATGTTCATTCGGGTAAACCGACTTATGAATCCCCTCACCTTGAATCACAAAAAAATATTCGTAAATTTATGTATTTTTTGTTTTAATTAAATTACTATCAATTTAAATTGCATTTAATAACATGGTATTAAAGAGAAAAGCTGTTTACATTTGGTACAAAATGGTCTATTTGTGTGGGCGGTACCAAAAGGGGCATGCCAATAACGGTCACTTTTAAAGAATCAGTATTTCACTTAAAGTTAACCTTTTGTGGGGGAGGTACTTGAAGGAGTGGACCAATATGACCTATCTTCGAACTTAGACGGAGATAGAGAAAAATATTACCGCATACCAAATTTGAAGTCAATCGGTTACTCCCTTCGAGAGTTATCGTGCGCACCAGCCAGCAGACAGACAGACACACAGACGGACGGATATTGCTCAAATGACTTAAAATGACCTAAAACGGATTTCCGCTGAACACACTTAGGGTCTTAGCAATTTATATGTACCCTCCTCTCTAAGGTGAGGGTATAAAAATATAAAAAAATTAAGTAACTTCTGAATTCTTAAATGCTAATAAAATATTTATTACTTACGGAAACAAAGCCCCAAATAAAACCATATTGGGATGTAAACAAAGATTTGTTTAGAACGACATCTTCCCAAATATATAATTTTTGTGTATACCAAATATTATTTATATGATGGTTTCGTATGGGTTCAATGGTGGAAACTATTGGGGAAACTTTAGGATTGGTCAAATGGGCGTGTCACAGCGAACACAATCTCATAACTCGAGAACAGATCTTTAAATTTTCACTTGTGGTGCTTCCTCACAAAAAATATAATATTTCGTGTTATATCGAATTAAGTAGCAGGCGAGTAACCCATATAAATCCAATATGAAAACCATTACACCAACCGTCTTGAAGTTTTTGTTTAAACTTTGATTTACAGTGGTAACTGATCAGTACGATGTGAGAGTGCATTCGGTCGATGTAAAGGGTGTCCCAAGAAGAGCGCAATTTTTAATTTTAAATAAAACACAGATATTTAAGAAAACATCGTGAAACTTTATTATATCGTAAAGTAGACAGAATGAGGTTATGTATGGAACAATATATCGTGCAGATGGCCGCCGCGGCTTTGCTGGCATGCACGCGATCTTTTAATGAAATTTTCAATGACCGTTTTGCATGAATGCTGCGGTATTTCATTAATGCAGCGTCCAATTTCGTCTTTTAAGGCTTGAGTCGTCGTCGGCTTATTCGCGTAAACCATCGACTTCAAAAAACCCCAAAGAAAAAAATCTAATGGTGTTAAATCGCGGCCAATTCTGATCTCCAAAACGCGAAATAACACGACCGGGAAATGACTGATGCAGCAATTGAATTGTTTCTCTGGCTGTATGACATGTGGCGCCGCCTTGTTGGAACCACATGCCCTCCACATTCATTTCTTCAATTCTAGGCAAGAAAAAACTGGTTATCATTTCACGATACCGAACACCATTGACTGTTTGCGCTTGACCTGCCTCATTTTCATAAAAAAAAGGTCCAATGATTCCTCCAGCCCAAAAATCACCCAAAAACCGGTCGATCGACCTGGTCGATGGCGCGTTGTTGTCTTTACATCACTAACAGACCCAGTTTCGGCAAATTTATCCATTAATCTCTTTACAGTTGACTCTTTTGGAGCATTATTGTGACCCCAAATTGATCGCAATTTGCGAACTGTAGCCGCAAAACTTTCACCATTTTGGTAAAACAATTTCACAATGAGAATGCGTTGTTCATTCGTGTAGCGCTCCATTTTTAATAACCTCGTACAATAACAATTATTCAAATGTCAAACAATGACACTTCGAATGTTGCGAGATTTAAAAATTGCGCTCTTCTTGGGACACCCTTTACATCGAAATTGTTATAAACTTCAGTTATTCCAATTCATTGCGTGTAATACCATACGAAGAATTTCAATTGACCGAATTACAGGAAGCTGCATGAGCATGTTCGTATTATAATTTTCATCACATTTAAGAATTTATGCGGAACGAAGTTAGCCGGGCCGGCTAGTATATAATATTGTAATCTCTTCATAATCGAACGGAGATGATCCTGAACAAAACATCATTAGCCGTTTTTGGCGTCAATCTAGGTCAATTTTCTACCTCTTGCGGCACAATGTGTATAATGCTCTGATTTTAGAATTAAACACTAAACATAATTCCAAATTACGCCATTTAATAATTTGTTCTGTGGTGACCTCGAAACTGTTGGATCTAGAATATGTGATATAGTTTTGAAGATAAAACAGTTTTATAAAATTAAAAAATATATTTTGCAAATTTTAAAACCGCCATATCTCAAAAACTATCTGACAAATTTTAGATCAGAAACCTGATTCGTGATTACCATATCACAGTGGATTCCTAAACGCGATTGAGAGACTAATTACTAGCGATTGAGAGACTAATTACTAAAAATTTGCCCCTACCCAAAAGTTCGACCCAAATTCCGGGGCATCAGAATTCGTTTTAGAGGTATGGTTCCTTCGGCAATGTTTCTTATTTTGATCCCTAGAATACGACTTTCACTGAGCAATGGCGACTTTTTTTCCTCCCCACAAATCGACCCGGCCTACTAATTACACTGTATGTAATTTTTTAAGTCATGGAAATATTACCATATACGGACACTACTACGTGATAAAAGACCCAAAAAAAGACTCGTGTCTCCCAGTTTTGCCCAAAGTCATGCCATTTTTTTATGGTCCGCCAAAAGATTTGCGGCCTCGGTGTCATTTTTGCAAAAAAGTGATCATTTTGACAGACTCATATTTTGCAAACAATTCGGAATTTTGATTAACAGAGTTCCTGTAAATTCTGTCCTACGATCTGTAGTTGGTGGCATTGGTGATACAAAATTTTCAGGTGCAAGCACTGGTAATTTGCTGTTACAGTTGCTTTGTAAATTTTGTTCTTCTCAGCATGTCGATTTACACGAAATGTGGGTGAATCCACGTAAAAAATAAATCAGATTTTTGCAAAAAAATACCATAAGGGACATCACGAACAATTAAATTTTAGAAATTCATGAATAGTTGATGAAATTTAGGAATAGTTTTGTTTCCTACCAATGAGATTCTACAGGTTATTATAAAATTGTTGGATTCACTACTTTTAATGTTGAACTGACATGAACTATTTATACCCTACACCACACTGTGGTACAGGGTATTATAAGTTTGTTTTACGGCAGATGTTTGTAACACCTGAAAATAACACAGCTAGACCCACCTTAAAGTATACCGATCGGCTCAGAATCACTAGCTGAGTCGATTTAACGATGTCCGTCCGTCCGTCCGTCTGTCCATGTAAAGTTGTTCGTCGACTACAGGTCGCAATTTCACTCCGATCGTTCTGAAATTTTGCAGTTTAGAGTATTTCGCGGCTGTTAAGATCGCTATTGAATTTGGTTGAAATCGGTTAAGATTTAGCTATAGCTCCCATATATATGTTTCGTCCGATTTTGCTCTTTAGTCCTGTAGAAGCTGTATTTTACATCCAATCATTTTGAAATTTAGAATGGTAGAGTTTCTTGATCCATGAATCAACACTACCGAATTTGAAGAAAATCGGTTAAGATTTAGCTATAGCTCCCATATATATGTTTCGTCCGATTTTGCTCTTTAGTCCTGTAGAAGCTGTATTTTACATCCAATCATTTTGAAATTTAGAATGGTAGAGTTTCTTGATCCATGAACCAACACTACCGAATTTGAAGAAAATATTGTCACACCCGTTACGCAAAGACAACAAATAACTTTTAATCAATTTAAAATTATTGTCTATTTATTAATTGTATTTCTAGTACGAGTATGAAATTAAATAATAGAAAGCAGAAATTTCGGTGAAAATTGAAAAAATAAATAGGTGGTATGGGGGCAATCATGAGGCTCATGAGGTCATTTTAAATCAGCCTATTTATTGTTTCAAGGTTTTGATTGGTTCTGGAATAAAAGGCATAAGTATATTTCTCAAATGGAGTTAAAGAATATCAATATCTTTTAGAAAATAGTTGGAAAACTAAAAAATCAAGAATAACCGACCTAAACATTATTTTGAAAAGAGTCCTGCTAATAATATTCTAGCAGAGCACACAGTGTATTCTAATTTTGAAATTAATTCTTTGTGGAAATTGAAAAAATAGCATTGTCATAAACATTGATAAAAAAGATAAAGAATTTTTAGATGTCAAACCTTGTTTTTGGCAACGAATTTTGTATTTGTAAGTTTTTACTCTATGTGATAAAGAAAGTCGGCAATATGAATATGATATAGTGAATAAAACGACTTCGATTTAGGAAGTTCATATGTTTATTGAGATCTTAGTAACATTACTGTAGTCGATTGCTTCCTTGAATTTAAAACGGTTTGCTACCTATGGACCTGAACAGGGGGGAAAAAGGTAAAAAAATCGATTTTTTAAAGATTTGAAGATTATAAACATAATACGAATATTAGCATAGTTGAAGTAAAGAAAAAAATAAATGGAATTAAAAAACTTTTGGGAAATTTTTCACTTTTGCGGCTACCTAAACTTAACAATCATTCCTAGGAAGTTCATATGTTCTTGTGGTACCTATGGACATGAACAAGGGAAAAAGGCAAAATAAATCGAATTTATTGACCTTGAAGATTAAGTTTTATGATTTTATGATGACACCGATGCCTCAATTTTTTGGGGGCCCATAAAAAATGCATGACTTTGGGCAAAACTGGGAGACACGGGTTTTTTTTGGTCTTTTATCACGTAGTGGTGTCCGAATATGCTTGTATTTTTTCGTGTTGCACTGGGTTATGAAAAAACACATTGTGCTATACTTAACCACCTAGAACTGGTACACATTTAACCCCCCAACAAATGACAGCATTCCAATGGCTACTCTCAAACTATGGCTACATCAACCATGTGACGGTGATGCTTCCGTCACCGTGTTTATAACTTGTACCACATTTATGTCCTATTCGGCCCACTGTGGTCCCAAAAAACGTACTTATTTCGAAAAACGATTACAAAGGGTCCGCCAAATAACTTTTTTTTTTAAAACATCGCGCAAAACATCGAGTGTAGCTTCGTAGCTTCGGTTGTATGGCACGTAGCGCCGTCCTGTTGAAACCAAATGTTGCCAATATCCTCCTCTTCAATTTTTGTTAACAAAAATTCGTTCAACATGGCCCGATAACGATCGCCATTGACTGCAACGGCCACTTGCTCATTTTCGAAGAAAAATGGCCCAATTATGCCTCTGGACCAAAATCCGCACCGAACAGTGACTCGTTTTGGGTGTATCGGCTTTTCAATGTATGTGTGCGGGTTTTCTGTGCCCCAAATGCGACAATTTTGCTTGTTTACATACCCGCCTAGATCAAAATGAGCTTCATCTGAAAAGATTATTTTTTTTTGGCAAAATCGGCATCTTCTGTAAGTCGATCGCTCCCAGCGTTGTTCAAGCGTATACACAACCATATTCGTTCAGCGGAAGGATAATACTAATTATCTGTCAAATCAGACATGAGCTAAGTGCTACAATTCTCGAAATAAGCACTAGTTGAAAAAAAACGTTAGATGGCGGACCCTTTATTCTCTAGTTGTTGTTCTTAGAGCTACCCTCGCAGCCAGTACTGTATTCAATACTTTCAATAAGGAGAAATGAAATTAAGAGCTGTTGAACTTATATAATAAACTGGTAATTGAAAAGATATACCCTCTTCAGTGAAAATCTGTCGTAAAGTACTGCTCTGACTTCGATGTGGAGCATTGTTGTTCCCTCATTGGAGCTGATCACAGGAGAACCTTTGGAAATTGCTGTGGCACATTTGTGTGTACCGTAAATTTTCCGAGATGATCTTGGGAAAACTATAAAGGAATGGGCGTGGAGTTTTTAGATGGTGCAAACAGCTCAGTAACTATGGGACCTTTAACTCCACCAAAACAATCCCATACATATACCTACATACATACTTGTGTATCTGTATTGCACATAAGTATAAGTGTGTGTCTGTGCGAGTAATTTGTATATGTTTTTCTAATTTACTTTCGCGTTTTAAATATTTGTTGTATGTGGTGGCTTGGCTTGGGAAGCCTGAAAAGTTTTCTCTAAGTTGAAATCGGTGTGCATAGAAGAGCGACAAGGTTAAAGCAAACTTCTTTTGCTGTTGTTGTTGCTGATGGCATAAATGGGGTTCATGTAATGTGTGTGACACATACGCGCTTTGCATGTGCACATATATTTACACATGTACATACATGTATGTATATCCTATGTTTGTGTATGTCTGTCTATATGTATGTACTTGCATAAGTATTAACACACATACGTATTTTAGTGGAATTTCGTAACATGAAAATTAAAATTACGAACAATTTTCTAACGCCGCCCACTAATGCTGGAACACACCATACGGCACACACACACACACACGTAAGCGAAGCAGCCAGACAGACATTCATTTGTATATAACATCTCCTTGAATTTTGCAGTGGATTCCCACACACACGCACTCATACTCACATGCAAATTATTCGTAATGATATGTACATGTGTGTGTGGCGTACTTACACACGGGGTATGTATTTAAAAACACGGGCTATGTACTCGCACTCGACTCTCACTCTCATTTACATCCGCATTCGTACCTATGGATGGATGAGTGCTCTGCACACTTGTATATGTCATGTGTGCGTAAGTGTGTGTGTGTGTCTGTATCAGAAGAATATTTGCGTATGACAAAGTTACAACAAATTTTTGTTAACTAATTTTCTACACAGCCGTGTTTTTTGTTGTCTGAACTTACCAAAAAACAACGAATGAGTCCGTCGCCGCTGTTGCCGTTGACGTTTCTATGTGGTGTGTGGCATGTGGCAGCTCCCAGCAGCATTAAAACCCGACCAGTCTTCTATCAAAAGTGCTCCCTTTTTCGAATTAATCGAGCGCCGTGTGCGCCTTCGTGTGTGAGTGTGCGTCAGTGTATGTGTGTGTGAACGCGTATGAATGATGCTCTAAAGTTGTAGTTGTGTTTTGTAGTATTCGGCGCGCGCGAGTTTTTAGTCTGTGAATTAAAAATGCCGAAAAAAGAGTAATGAATTCGACAGTGTTTTGTTAAATTACAAGTTTGAGGGCAAATGTTTGTACTTAGTCAGAGATGATTGCAGCGACAAACGTAAATACATATCTACATATATATGTATGTGCGAGTACATGGTACATATGTATGTTCATACGTACACACGGAGCACACACATTAGAATACTTTTGAATTGTAAGTCTCTCTGGAAGGAGATGGAGGAGATAATATGCCGTGTAATGAGTGGTGTGAGAGGGGGTGGGGGTGTTCCTTTTGAAGGTGAATGTTTTGATAGGGTTGATGATGTTAATATGTGGTACAACGCGACATTTAGATGGACACCCGTTCCTAAGATTCGCATCTAATTAATATACACAAAAGTATTTACGCACATACATACATATGTATGCACTATGTATGTATGTTTGTACATGTATGCATATGTACGTATTTCCCTGCAAAAGATTCCAGGGCCGTGAATGTGTAAACGCTTGGCATTGCCCCATTTTCGCTATTCGCAACTCGAAAACCCTGCCACCATTGTCTCAGATACACTATTGTGGAACCTGACTAATGGGTATTCGTAACTACCTTACACAGAAAAATATTTCAATGCAATATCCACATTGCATCAGATTGATTTCGATGTAACTCAAAAAGCATGTAGCAAAAAAATCTAAAGATTTTTATTACCGTTGATTAATAACTAGGATAACATTCTCCTGGCTTTGGACCATCTTTGCCTTTATCATGTATTATAGATTATTACTACACGGTGCAAAATCGGTTTTTTTGATATGTTCGAATCGAAAGAAAATATATTTGGAACACAAATTTTTAATTATTGTATATTTCTGAGTAAATAAATTTTATTTAAAAATCAACCGAATTGTTTTGGAATGCATAAATTAATTTCTTTACAACAAAATATATTGCAAACAATTGTTATCAAATAAGATATGTGTTTATATACCAATAAAATGCATGTTCAGGTTTCTTTTTCAAATATTTTTTGTTTAAAAAAGATTTTCAAAACGTAGCAGATTTTTCGAATTTCATTTTTATTAATTTTTCATTGATTTCGAGTTATACCGTATAATTTAAAATGACATCATAAGAAGCAAGGGCATTCGTTTTAAAGCAATAATTTTTAATTTATATTTATTGTAAGTCATAATTTGTTGTCAACCCATCTTATATCTTTATGATTTCTATTAAAAAGGAATTTTACGAACATTTAAAATTGCCGAAGAAATTACCGTTGAATCACGGAAAAACATAACACTTGTCTTAAAATTAAGATTTTTGCATATTTTCTGAATAATTAAATGCAAATAGATATGTGTTTCGTAAATAAATAATATAAGAACGGAAACAAAGATTTGTTTAGAACAACATCTTCACAAATATTAAATTTTTGTGTGTGCCAAATACAATATATTTAGAGTGTACCCTAAACATTTGTATATATCAAGCAGAATATGTTCGACGGTTTATAGCGAAATATTTTCCGACAATATACTACAGGAGCGATTTTCTTTCAGCGTGTATTTATTACCCCGATATACCTACCATTTTACCTTCACCCACTAAGCGTCGACGGTGCCGCAGAGCTTTTACTTAAAATCTGTAGGTCGCCAGTTAGATCTCACTCTGAGTGTAAAAAAACTAATATTCTTGGTAACAAAAGTGAAAATAAGTATTTTTCTTCAAGGAAGAACGCCAAGTGTGCGTGGAATTGATTTGAGTGCGAAACGGGCTTCAATGAAGAACATTTTGATTGAATTAAGCCTGCCCAATACATGATTTAAGCCTGATCAGCTCTTTATTTAAGCCTAACCAATACATAAATCAAGCCTGATCAGTTCTTGATTTAAGACTAACCAATACTTGATTTAAGCCTGATCATACTACATTTATTGTGCCTTCGTTCGTTTTGTACCTATGTTCCATTTATATTAATTATAACATTTTTGCCACTGCATTGCAAACGGGTCTGTTCTGTAGCAAGGTGATTTGATATCACGGTGATTTTAAAACCACCGGCGACTTACAATCACTGTTAGAGTTCGAAATAGCACGGTTTATTATTCTTATTAGCCTCGCAAAAAAGACTGTTCGAAATATGTTCGGGTGATTTCGAACTCCAAAAGTGATGTTAAGTCGCCGGTGATTTTAAAATCACCGTGATATCAAATCGCCGTGATTACAGAACAGACCCGAAAGAATGCAATTTTTTTAAATGGTATGTCAAAAGCTTGACAGCAAAAGTAAAAGCTTTGCTGTAATTATTCGGTTTAAATATGAAACATAAAAGGAATAGCATCAACCAAACGAACAAGAATTATTAACAACTTCAAAAAACTTAAATCAAAAAAAATCACGCCAAGTAATGAATTCGCAATCACTGCATGAACGGGAAACGAATTGGATATGGTTGCGCACAAATGTTTACATATACATCTCGTCGATTTATATGCGTGTGTGTTTGATGTTGCGTCAGCCAAAATCAACCACTTAAATGAGAGTGGTTGATAGGGTAATTTTATTGTGCTCTATAATTGCTCTGCCTCTCAGAGATGAAAGTAAGCTTTTTCTTCTTACTTTAAGCCATATTAGGCTTAATTTTCCTTTTCAAGAATTTTTTTCTCGAATTCAAGCATTATATACTTATTGTAAGCCTTACATTACAGCGTTTGATTTTTTTTCAATTTAAGCCGATTTATACTTGTTTTAAGAGAAACTTAATACGAACGTACTTACATTTTTAAGTACGATTTCGGCTTAAATTAAGAATTTTTTACTTGAATTAAGTATGTAATTTTTCCTTGTGTGTAACTATAGGGGATTTAGCCCACAAATTTAATTTTAGCGAAATAATGGCATACGATATTTTTCGTATACACATAAGTATAAACGTTTGTACACCATTGTATCATACCTAACACATTTTTTGCTCAACTATACAATATTCAACCTTATTTGCTCCACTGTAGATTTATGTGCCACTAAAAGTATAAATTTATAAAAAAAACACTTCTTTCATCAACTTTATGTCCCACGAGCTACTCTCACACGCTGAGATCATATTTAACCATTTCTGCCACACTGTCATATGCTTGCCCACTTTATCATATTTAACCATCTTTGCCCCATTGTACAACATTTAACAACGTTCTGTTCCAATGTGCTCCTCTAAAGTATGAATTCTGAATAAAGCTAACATTATATGAAGCTTATGTTCCTAAATTTGCCTCGAATCTTGGACAATGTGAAAATCTGAACTTGTCCCGGGTCTACGTCCCAAGACCTACCCTCACACAAAATTTTAAGAATCTAGAAGTTTGCTAGGGACCATATTTATCCCTTTTGATGCACTGTGCGCGAACATGTTCGAATTTCAAAAAATCATATATTTTTCGGCGTCTACCTTAAGAATAACGAAGAAAGTTTTAATTTCTATAACATTATAAAAATATCGGTATAATAGCTCTGCAAGCGAAAACATTTGGTCAGAATTCGTTCCATATTTATGTTCATTTTTTGATCGAGTGAATATTGAAAAAATTTCAATTTGTGTATTGAATCATTGTATTTCTTCATTACACCATTTTTTATAATTTTGGGTTTATCTCTTTGAATATTTTAATTAAAAGGCATTTTTGATTATTTGTTGTATTTTATATATGTAAATAGTCTATAATGACAAGACAATGCAGTCACAGGATCATTTCTACAGTGAGTATTAAATTACTTTCAATGCGAAATTAAAAATCACACGATATACGAGTAATTACATTTACTTCTGACAGGATTATCATGCAATGAGCTTTTAATTTCGCAACTAGCTAAACTCTACTTGCTTTCGCACGACGTTGCCACCAGGATTCATTTCGTGTGGGAGTTCAGCAATTGTAGCATTTGAATGATTTTATGATCGGATCAGAATTACAAGTATGGCAATGACAAACTGGAGCTATCGGCTACAATCAAGATTGTAGCTTTTGGAACAATTCATCCTTCAGTATTTCACACACAATTTTGTTCATAACAATGTATCCCCATCCCCCAAAAGAGAAGTCATTCATAAGATGGCGGGAGAATGTTCCCTCTAATGTTTGGCTCGACTGTGTCTCGTTTGCAACACCCAGTTCCCGACTGCCGACTATTTTTATAGCTATGACTGACTATTCGCTCGCTTGCTAAAGGAATAGATGTTTGCTGTACAAAAAGAATCGTAATCATGCCATAAAATACATACAGAATTTGTATACTTTTCATTATTTCTTTGGTGTTTTTTTTGCATTCTTCCTTAGGATGGAGCTCGTCTAATGATGGTTTGGTCGCTGCCCTTGTTGTTGTTGTGTATGAAGGAGCTCATCTCTGTCTAAATCGGCTGGATACAGCCCGTTGGGTCTAAGGGAATCTATTGGCTGGTAGTAAGGAAAGAGGTGCCTACAATTGGGCCACTGATTACTACTTTTATTGTAGCGTCTCCTTGCTGCTCGCGTACTACTTTCTTAAGCTGTTGTACATATGTATGTATGTACGTTCAAACATTCACACCAAAATCGTACGGCAAATATTTGATACAGACTTTCTAAGCGCGTAGTGTGCGCTGCATAGTAATATGTACGTAGATATTAACGACGAACGCGCGGTTTGTCTCGGTTGCCTTAGAGTCGTAATGTCCTCGGTGCTCGTGGCGGCTCTGATCTGCCACTGTTTTAAGTGGGAGGGGGTAGGGCTGAAGGGTAACAAGTTGTGAAGAAAGCATTAGATGGGGGAAAGGAAACTAAACAACTAAAATGAGGCAAAGGAAAACTTTTCGTTTGTTTTTCTGTTTTTTTTTTGCTCTTCTGCACTTTAAAACGCGAACATTGAAGTTTTTTCAAGGGTGGTTTGTCGGCTGCTGTGGCTGCGGCTTTCGCTGTCGCCGCTCTAACGCTCTGTGTTTAGTTGGGTTCTGCCTCTGTATGTGTGTGTTGAGCAAAGGACCTCTTTTGTGTACCAGTGTTTCCAATAATGTACATTCAACGGCGTGTGTGTGTATGTGTGTGGAGTATTTCTTTTTTTATTATTTTTATTTTCATTTTTTTATTTTTCATCATTTACTACATCTATTACATTCCTTTTTTCTTCGTAAACTCGTGTATTGTTGTTGCCACTGATGCTGCTGCTTTAGTCGTCGGCGCTGTCACTTGCTGCGGCAGCGTCTACTACTTTGTTGTCACTGTAGTAGTTGTTGTATTCTAAGTTTACAGGTTTCATTTTTTAACTACGTGTTCGCAGTTAAAAATCTCAACTTGTTTTTTATGCTGGTATGCGTGCTCTTTGTTGCTGTGTTTAGTCTGATGTGATGATGAAAAAAATAAACGTACCCGTCTACACTGATAGAAATCCTGACCAGTTAATGCAGAATGTGCGATACCAAATTATGATTGTTGTTATGAAATCGAAATTAAGTTCTAATGTCAGTTTATCGAGTCATGATCAATGACAAAGTGATAGATCATTCACACTCGTATTACAAAAATCAAGTATGTATCATACATACATCTACGAGTATAAGAAGTGAGCAGTGGAGTAAAGTTTTTTTAAATTTTCGCATCTTACAAAGCAACAAATTACATTAGCCTTAGCCAATGAATAACATTTAAATAAGAAAGAATGCCAATGCTTCTGAAATGGAACAGGCCAAAACCAAACAGCGTATACTGAAAAGTAGTAGCCAAAAATTCAACAGCTAAAAAAACGTTAGCGGCAGACGAACATCGTACGAAAAGCAGCAGCTGAATATCTTATTTTGCTAAAATACAATGGCTGAGCTGAGTGTTGGAAATCACTACCTGAGCACTGGCAATAGCTATCGTTTGTGATAACAACATGTAGTACTACATGCCCACACAAAAAAAAAGTTTGGTTGCCTCAACCGAATTATTTGCCAACCGAATTTTGGTAGTTCTGTCCAAGATTTTAGTTGTGGTATACTCCTGCATCCATGATAACAACAATCATATTTAGTTGCGCCAACTACAAAAATGGTAGCTACGATTATCCTTTGTATGTTGCCACAACCAAAATTGGTTGTTCTGACTATTTGTCAGTCAAATTTATTTATTATTTAATTTATTGAACACAAAAACCAAACAATTCATAACAAAATTAAATATCCCATATTACAAATTCATCGCTATTATGAGATGTGGAAGTATTTGATACCAATTTTAGTAAAATTAAAAAGTAGTTGACACAACTAACCGAGTGTCAATGAAAAGAACAATCTTAAATCGATTGATACAACCATCGATTTAGTTGCAAGCATTTTCAATTGATCATATCCATGCTATTATTGTTGTTTTAACGATTTATGTGTAAATACAACCGGCACACGGTGTATGCAATATACTTTTTGTTGTAATCACATTTCTGGCTCCCACACAAAGTATTTATATTCCATATTACATTACTCACAAAGTGGGGGTATACCATAGTCGGTTTACTGGGCTGAAATTTTCGTACTTGTTTTTGGGAGAAATTAAAATGAGTAATATTCGAGGAAAATTACTATTATTAATAATATAGTATTCATTAAAAATTATAACCAATTTAGTTCATTTTTCTGAACCATATTTGTGCAACTTTTCAAACATTTAAATTACAAATTGATGCGAAATTTACACACATAATTTTTTAAGTACAAAACCAGCAGAATGTTTATTGTTTTTGTCTGCAGAAAAAGAGAAAACAGTTTCGTCTGTTATTTTAGCAAACATAAGTTTTCTGTATTGGCCAACTTATTCCCTATGCCACTTATTTTAGCAAACAAAAGCTATTGTTTCACCGGATATATTTGCTATTATTTAATTGCAAAAATGCATGCTGAAACAGCAAACTTTGTTTGTAGTTTTGAGAAGAGAAAAACTGTTTTTTCAGCAGAAATGTTTGGTAATGTATTTATTTACAGCGGAAAGTATCAACTATTAATTTTAGATTTTTGCTATGAATAACAAACATAAAAAAGTTTCCTTGATCTCTATCAAATTGTGATTTTAATGGGATCGAATTTAAGGAGATTTTATTACATATACATCTATTCATCTATTCCATTTATTCGTGATATAGTAACATACAGTTGGCCACCCACAGTTCGTTACCCACCTCGCACACATTTTCTCCAACTGTAAATAGATGGTTTCATGTTTTTTTTTTAAAATGTTGTGTTTAGAGAGATTTGAGTGAATAGATGACACTCAAACCACCGAAAAAAATCGCGCCGAGGGTTGATTTTTTCTTTCGACATTTTTATGTACTTTTTTTTTTGCTTTTTTAGAATGAACGACGGCGACACAGTTGTTGTTCCTGCTGATGCTTGCGTTGAGGCTGCAGCAGCCACTGCGGCCACCGCGAAAGCTGCCACCGCACTCCTTGCGAAGTGGTGAATGCGGAGTGGAGTGTTCTATGTTAGGGGGTTATGACGAAAAAATGTATGTGTGTAGTATTCAAGTAGTGTGTAATTGTCGGTGTGTGTGCGTGTGTCTGCCAAGAAATGTGCGAGTATTTATGTCTTGCGGGTGTGTGTTGGGGGGTGTGTGTGTGTGTAGCACGGGCATCCTTTTTATTAAAAAAATTATACATTTTTCATTTTCAATGTCTATGCGAAGAAGAAAAAACACAATAAATACCAAAAGAGCGTAGTTTGAGCTATAAAGGTACTATACTTATTATTACTTTTAATACTTTGCGTACGCAGGATCCACACACACACACACTCTCATACTTTCGCTGAGGCAGAAAAAAAGTGATTCTCTTTTGAAAGTATTGCTGGTTCTGGTGCAGTGAAAAAAGAAGGCATTACGGGATAAAGGCGAAGAGTAGTTGTAATACGCTTACATGCGGGAGTTAGATGATGATAAGGTTTCTATAAAGACTCCTCATGCCGTTGATTCTGTCTCTTTGTTTGGGGATCTAACACACACACACACAAACAAAGGCAGACAAAATTTCTAAGCAATGCGGAGTGTAGAGGACCAACAAAAAAAACCATAGAACTTGTTCGGAGGCACATCTCATTCATAAGAGTGTGAATGTTTGTGTGTGTGTTTGTAGTAGTTTGCGTGATTGTTAATGTTGTGCTAGTGGTAGTGATGATTTTGTGCTTTCCTTTCGAGTTTAGTTTTTCTTTTTTTGGGGGGAAAATGTAAGCAAGCAATAACGGAATACGAAGCCAATACGCTTATTCATGTCTGTGGTGCGGGTAAGATGGACGTTCTTGGGTTTGGGTTTCGGTTTGGGTTTTGGTTCGGTTGGGTTGGGTTGTCGTTTGTGGCCCCTTCCTTTGGCTGGTGACTGAGGCGCTATTCTGGAGCATTAGTTTTCTCGATAATAAGTTTAAAATAAATATTTTTACGATACGGCGAAATAGAATAGAAGTGAAGTAGTCTCAGATTTGGAGGGCACAAATCGATAACATTCCAATGATAGAAGAGCTTGGGCTTTATGCACTCACACTAACACAGAAAATTGTCTTCATTCGGACTCACTGAATGACTGTGTTTACTCTTAAGAGATAAATATATTAATTTGGATTATGCACTGAGCGATCTGTTGGATCTTTGGAAGATTTGGTGGCGCTAAGGTTAATAGCAATTCGTTTGTTAACTAATTAACTATGATCGAATGCAATTTGTAACTTGTTCCCAATTTGAAGTCTTTGCAATTTGAAAAATCGATACTAGAGCGATCTCGAACTCGATACTCAAAAACAACTTTATGAAATGCCATAAAGGTAAAAAAGAACAATATCGTGTGAATAATTCGCCCATGATTGGACACCACAATTATGCTTTTTTTAATATTTCTGTTTTGTTATTATACTTACATAGAATTGACGTCAAAGATTAAAATAAGTCCATTTTGTCAACTACTGTAAGTTCACTTTCACAAATAAAATATGTATTTACACACAAAACTTACGGTCACAATCGATGAACGCCCAAGTTCACTAAGACAGATTGGAGTTATCTATGCTATCATATTCTACTAACAATACTCTATATTCGCGTGAAATCCCCATGTCTCTAACATTGATAAAAAAATATCAACAAAAACCAGTCGTAATGAAGTCGCATTGCAGAAAAATGAAAGTAATTTTTTTCGAAAGCAATATTTTCAAGTTAAGCGGTTATTGCCTAAACAGAAAGAAAAATGCCACACTATATTCAAGTAAAAATTCTTATTTTAAGCCGAAATCGTACTTAAAAATTTAAGTACGATCGACTGCAATTGATAAATAATAAATTTTCCAAATAAAATATATGTTTAAATACAAATAAAATAATTGTTTAGGAAGTTCTCCAAGTATATTTATTTTAAAAATCATTTTCAAAACTTAGCTGAACTTTTCGAAATTCAGTTTTAATTTTTCCTTGCTTTCGAAATATACTACCCAGTTAAAAATTGCATATTTAGCATTAACCTTTGTTTTACAGCATTTAAGTCATCATTTGTTGTCAATCCTTCAAACAATTTACTTTTTTTTACAAACATTAAAAATGTCTATAGAAATAAATTTGAATTGCTGAAAAACTAAATGCAAATAATTTTATGTTTCGGAAATATTAGTCACAAATAAAAATATATTGGGATTGAAACAAATAATTGTTTAGAACAACATCCACCCAAATATATAATACTAGATTTAACCCGGTGCGCTTCGCAGTCTCCATCCTTTATTTTATTTATGTTTAGGGTGCTAAAAATACGTCTTTCTTTCAAAATTACATTATTATTACATATGGTGCTAAATGAAGTAGATTTGATTGCTTTCATGCGATAAAATACGAACCCCAGTTTTAGTACTTATTTCGAAAAAAATTCTTAGCTCTGGTTTATATTGTAAGATCTACTTTCGCACTCTGGGACCACATTCAATCATTTATGCACCACTTTGTTACATTGCACCATTTTTGTCAAATTGTACCTCATTTAATCACTCTGTCCCATTGTACCATAGTTTACCAATTTTTGACCCAATGTTCCATAGTTAACTTTTTGCCCCACTACCATATTTAATCCATTTTGTTCCACGTTACCACATTTAACTATTTGTGCCCGCAGTACCATAGTTAACCCTTTAACCTGTGCCATATTCAACCATCACCATACCATATTTAATCCTTTTTGCCCCACAGCATAATTTACTTTGTTTGCTCCACTGTGCAGTGCAATACTGTATAGTTAACCATTTTGATCACACTGTTCCATATTTAACCCCCTTTTGCCCCACTTTATTATAGTTATTAAATTTTTGCCCCACTATTCCATAGTTAACGCCTTTTGCCCCACTGTACCATGTTTAACTCATTTTGTCCCAATTTACAATATATAACTATTTTAGCCCACTGAATATATATTATTAGCCCACCATATTCAACCACATTTTATCCACTAAACACTATTTAATGTTTTAACCCACTATGCTGCTAAAAGCATGACAACTCTTCATATCTCATGTTTAAGTTCCAATTTTGCCAGATTAATTTTTGCCCCAATGCACCATTAAAAACCCGTTTTTCCCCACTGTGCATCTCAAAGTTAAACTTTCTAAAAATCACTTCTGATCTCTAGCTTATGTTACAAAAGCTACCCTAGCACCATGGGATCTTGTGTAACATTTTTGAACCACTGTACCATATTTTAAACCTTTTGCCCCACTGTGCCCTGAAAAGATCCGTTGTACTCACTGCAAGTTTCACCATTCTTATTCAAGGCGTTAAATTTGACAATGGTACCATATTTATCCCTCTCTTCAAAAAAATTTCAAAAAATCGCTGCTTGTTCTAGTTTACGTCCCAAAAGTTACTTCACTAGCTCTTGGCATTTGGATTTTGCTGTTGTACCACATTTATACTTATACCTTTTTACCCCACTATGTTCGTAAATGTTCGAATTTGGAAAAATCCTGTAAATTTCTGAGTCGACCTCATAAGGGCTACCCTGACACCAAATTTCACGATTCTAGCTCATTCCGTTTAGATTTGGCGGTGGTAGCATATTTATCCCTTCTTGCCCTATTGTGCGGCTAATAGTACGAATTTCGAAAAATTCCGTCTTATTGCACGTCTAAGTCCCAAGGACTACCCTCCCTCCCAATTTCATGATTTTAGCTTCAGCCGTATCGGCTGGGCGATGACCAGTGACGCAACAATTTTATATATATAGATTTCTTTGTGACAAATAATATATGTTTAGAGCGTACCATAAACATCTACCAACTCGCCTACTGGGGCGCTCTACGTAGATATAATCCATTTATACACGCTGAAAAAAATCGTTTCTGTAGTATATTGTCCCGAACATATTCGGCTTGAAACATATATATCTTTAGGGTACACTACAAAAATATAATATTTGGTACACACAAAAATTATATATTTGGGAAGATGTTGTTCTAAACAAACCCAATTTTACATCCCAATATGTGTTTATTTTGGACTATTTTTTCCGAAACAAGTATTTATTTGCATTTAAGTATTAAAATTTTTCAGTAATTCAATACTAATTTTTTAAAAAATTTTCTCGTCGTAAATATAAATATAGTTTGTCTTTTACCTAACGTAAGAGACAATTTTCCGATTTCTGAAAAAATAGTATAAGTAAAACAAAATGATTGATCTCAACCTGTGCATTTCTGTTAAATTTCAAATTTATGATTTCTGTTACAGAAAACGAATCTATATATGAGTCATTCCATGCCAAACGGGACGATTTTTGACATCACTATTTTTGATTGCTTCGAAATTTTGTATATGTAGTATTTACGTTACGTTTTTTTCTAAAAGGTGTGTTCATTCTTTAGCTTGTATCTCCAGAAATACGTGACCGATTTTAATGTGCTATACCTTGTTTTGAAGGTAATTTCAAGTATTACAACTAACTGTTTTATGGTTTTAACTGTTTTAATAAACTAATGGCTAAAAATTATCATTCTGTTAATTATTTAAAGCACATTCCCAGAAATTATGCAAATGTTTTTTTTTTTTATAAAAAATCGTAAAAAAATAATTCCCATCAATTCACCACTTCCAAATTCATACAGTAGCTAACAAAGGCATCTAAGAACACGACATTAAAATTTCAAAACAAAAATTTCGTCAACTTTAATTTGTCCATAACTCTTAAAGAAATTTTTTTTAAAAATTTTTTTTCAACTACGTATAAGATTTTTTAGGTAAATACCAGTGATGTCAAAAATCGTCCCGTTTGGCATGGAATGACTCATATATAAAATTGTTGCGTGACTGGCTGACCGACTGACTGATCATCGCCCACGCCAAACGGCTGAAGCTAGAATCATGAAATTTGCTGGGAGGGAGCCCTTGGGATGTAGACGAGCAATAAGAAGTGATTTTTGGAAATTCTAACTTTAAGAGGCACAGTGTGGCAAAACGGCTTAATTATGGTGGATTGGGGCAAAAATGAATCAATCTGGAAAAATTGGAACTTAAACTTGGGATGTGAAGAGCACAGTGGGTCAAAAACAATAAATATTGTATAGTGGACAAAACCAGTGGATAAAATGTGATTAAATATGGTACAGTGGGCGTTAAAGGTTAAGTCTGGTAGAGTGGGGACAAATTTTAAATACGGTACAGTGAGACAAAAGGTTTAAATATGGAACAGTGAGACAAAATGTGTAACTATGGTACAGTGGGTCAAAAAGGGGGGTTAAGTATGGTAGAGTGATGACATTTTTTAAACATGGTACAGTGAGACAAAATGTGTTAAATATAGTACATTGAGACAAAAAGGGTTAAATATGACACAGTGGGGCAAAAAGGGTTAACTATGGTACAGTGGGGCAAAAATAGTTAACTATTGTAAAGTGAGACAAAATGGATTAAACATTGTACAGTGGGGCAAAAAAGGTTAACTATGGAGCAGTGGGGTAAAAATGTATTAACTATTATACATTGGGGCAAAAAGGACTAAATACGGTACAGTGAGACAAAAAGTGTTAAATATGGTACATTGAGTCAAAAAGGGTTAAATGTGGCACAGTGGGACAAAAAGTGTTAAATATGGTACAGTGAGACAAAAAGGGTTAAATATGGCACAGTTCGACAAAATGGATTAAATATGGTACAGTGGGGCAAAAATGTATTAACTATGATACAGGGGGGGAAAGGATTAAATATGGCACAGATCGACAAAATGGATTAAACATGGTACAGTGGGGCAAAAAGGGACAAAAAGTGTTAAATATGATACAGTGTAGCAAATAGGATTACATATGATACAGTGGGGGCAAAAAGTGTTAATTATGTTACAGTGAGGCAAAGGGTTTAGTATTGCACAATGGGACATAAAAGGGTTAACTAATGCATTCTTTATGGAAATAGTAGATTTAAATGCAACATGAAATGGTAAAGAGGCATTGTTTCTCAAATAGAAGATATCAGACTCTTAATACATTTATACAAAAAAAAAATCCAAAATGTCACTGCTCGAGTTAAGTTGTTATTTGTGAAAACCGCAGATATATGTATGTAAATATGTAATAACCGGATATCACACAGTTGAACCTTGTATTCTTTGACAATATTATGTTTATCGGTTGAACCATTTGTTTGTATATAAAATTACGACATTTGAATTAACTTTTTTTGGATTTTGAAGACTTGTAGCCACATGACAAGTGACTTGTTGTAGGAAACTTCCGGTTACTTCATAAACGACTCGCATACATGCATAGAGAAATGACAAAGCCCTTCTGGTAAAACTACAAAGTAATCGCATTCGACATGATCATTTGATGATCGTAATGTTGTACAATCTAGGTTTATTCACGCACCGGAACTTCGTCGATATCTAAAACCGCCTTTTTGGCATTGCTTGAAAAATCCTTCATTAGTGCATGAATGAGGAAGAGGACGGTTTGATGCTGGATGTTTTTAAGAGGAAGGGGCGGGTTGAATGCTTCTAAGGATACATACTTTTGTACATTTTTCAAAATTCAAATTTACGTGTTTTCAGCAGCTTTCCGCTGTTGTTTTCTTCCATTGCAACTAGCTGCCGAAGAACAAAAACGGAAAAAAAGAAACGAAAGCCACTTTTCCCTCACCGAACAACAAAACATACCTTTTTTGTTTCCTCCGCAAATGCTTTGTCGTGGAACAGACATTTCTTTTTTTGCTGCTTCCTCTTCTTCTTCACCAAGTTCATGCTGTTGAAATTATTATAACTGCCTCATTCCCGCCATTCCCCAATCCCATCGCCTGGCCCCCGTAAACACCCGTTACCCCACCGACTCGGCGTTTCTTCCAAACACTACTCTCACTACAGCCATTAAGTTTGTATTTTTTTCGCCGCTGTAATAAAAAATTGTGTAGATACTAAATTTTCTAGTTCTTCTTATTCCTTTTACTGGCATTAGTGTGTCTATAGATATGCGTGAGTGTGTATATGTGTGTGTGTGTATATATTTATTATTATTTTATTTTATTTTTTTTTGGAAAAGACGATTTATGTACAGTTCGTTAGGGGTAAGTTACGACTCTGGCAGCGTTTGCTTGGCTGCGACTAATGCTGATGTTGCTTCAAGACTTCAAGATGCTGTTTAGTTGAACGTTGCCTAAGGTACGCACACACACACACACATAGAAACAAACAGACACTCATACATTTGACGAAGAAGAAGCAGACGACGAAAAAAGGAGCGAACGCTGCGTTGAGGATAGGTGAGCGCGGCAGGGTTGTGCTACTGCACACACATCCTTAATAAAAAGAAACGAATTACAAAAGGTTGCGTTAGTTTAGATTTTTTTAAAGACATTTGTCCGCCCGCCCGCCTTGCAAAGTGACGGTGACATCGGCGGGAGGGGGCTGATGAGCTACACAGGACCCCGTGAGACGGTGGCTGCGGCTGTGGGGGTTGTAATGGCGTTGGCGGTGGCGGTGATGCTGATGGTCGTGTGGCAGCGGTGGCGCGGCAACGGTGTAAGGTATAATAAATTTCAAACTATAAAACAACATTTTATGGGGCATTAAAGTAAAATTTTACAGTTTTTGTATTAGGAAATTTTAAAACAGCCATAAAAGGTAGTAAGCTTATATTGTTATTGTATTGCCTCTACTACTGCTGCTGCTGCTGCTGCCACTGCTGTTGTTCTTGTTGTATTCGTAGTCATCTCGAATATTTTGCATCCTTGGAATGATCATGGAGTAGGCCGGCAATAAAATTAATACTTTTGGCTATTACTACAATATACCGTATTTGTTTATTCAAGTTGCAAATAAAAATGAAATGTTCCTGTATTTATGTGAACACCCCCCCCCCCCCCTTTCCATCAGTCCCCAACCCCCCACTCCACCCATGTCTGAACGGCAGACGTAGAGTTGGACCATCATATCCACAACTGGGCTGTAACTATTTTCGGTCGAATTTGGTAAGCGGACTGGTTGTCCCAGATAAATCATTTGGCCCTCGGTCCCAGTTTTCAATAGAAACGACCGACGCATAACAATGCCATGATGGCCATTGTTAGTCCATTTTTTAGATTTATGTTGGCGATTATTTCTAAGTTTCCTTTTCCTTGTTTGCCTTTTTTATTTTTAGTTTCATTCCGTGAGAGGTCAAATGGCGTTGAGAGGCCCGCTTCCATCCTCCATCCCCATTCCCCATCTAGTAGAACAAATCTGCTGTTTTGGGGTTATTTATTCACAGTTCCCTTTGCCGATGGCCGGTCTGTTTCTCTCTCATTATCCGAAATTTTACTTTGTACATTGGATTATCGTTATGTACTTTCCCATTGTTGTTCCCTTTCATGGCATTCCTTTCCGATAGAACACAAACTATAATAATAGCTTTACACATACTCGCATACACACACACACACAGGCAAAACAAACAAACATACATCCAAGTTGTGCCTTTATTTAAGCGAAAAAAGAAGAAACATAATTTCTGACCAGAAATAAAAATTAAACCAAACGAGAAAGAAATAAAATGAAACAACATTAAAGAGAAACAAATACATACATATCTCCTGTAATCGGTAATCTATTATATGTGTATGTGTTTTAGAGAACTCCTACCGATAGATAGCGATAAGAAATGAAAAAAATAGAACGAAGATAGAGTTCAGATCTGAATCAGTATTAGAATTATAAAATATGTACTATGTACGAGTATATAAGTGACAATTGATGATTGATAAATACGAACTGTTTTATCTTGAAAGTGGCGTAAGCGACATTTTTACATAATTTATGTTTAAGGTGGATTCGACATCCGAATGTAGGATAATATTTAAAAAAAATGTCATTTCAAAGGTGTCTTCCATTTTTAAACTTCAGTTTTGCTTGCAAACAAACTTTTTTTTGTGGAAGTGGCGAAACTCAAAGTACGGTGGATATTAAAAAACCGTGGAATATTTTGCAGAACCCGTGATTTATTATGAAAGTATCGGTAATATTAAATAAAATGCAATATAATATATATAATATAATATTTGGTACACACCAAAATTATATATTTGGGAAGATGTTGTTCTAAACAAATCCTTGTTTACATCCCAATATATTTTTATTTGGGACCGTTATTTCCAAATATTTATTTGCATTAAGGTATTCAAAAAATAAAATAAATATTTTGTTGATTTTCAAATAATATTTATTTGCTAGGAAATATATAACATTTAAAAATTTGTGTTCCCAATATATACATTTTCTTTCGATTCAAACATATCTGTATAACAATTTCAAGTCGGTTTCCTTCGGAATTACCCTTACTACGTACAGCATCAATGTTCATATCAAATAAAAAGGATAATTTGTACTATTCATTAAATTTTTTTTGAAAAATTCAAGCGAAAATATAGAAAATTTAGGAAAAATTTAAAAATGCTATTCTCAGACGCAGTTAGCTCGGTATAAAGCTTCTCTCTTGAGAAACAAGAAAGAAAAGCTAACTGCTTTTCTTTCTTGTTTCTCAAGTGCAGGGATGCCAACTTAGTGCTTTTCGCACCAGATTTAGTGCTTTTCAGACCACTCAATACGCAAAAAGTGTTCAGTTAGTGCCAAATGAAAAAAAGGACTAACTGTGCGCTTTTCACATTTATCTTTAGTGCTTTTTACGCTTTTCGTACATTTTTCAGAACAAATCTGGTAACATAATGAAATTAGATTATTTTGCTACACCATATGTATGTACATCAAGATTTGGCAACTTATACGCCACAATACTGATATACCAATTTTGGACCTAAGCGCCATAGAATACCCGTTTCTCATCATATCTACATATAATTTAGTATATATTGTATATACTATATATATATTTCTATATCCTCATTTTGAATCTAAGTGCCAAAAAATAAAAATTTTTGGACATATTATTCTCATTAAGAAAACAACTTTGATAACATTTGACAAAACATATATCATTTTATTCTTCTCTGATGAAGGCGGATATAATGCAATATTGTAGTTTAGTGCTTTTTTAAGCTTTTTTGTCTGTAATATACGCATTTTTACGCTTTTGCTACGGGAAAAGTTGGCATCACTGCCGATGTGGCCATGTACCTACATTTAATAGCTTTAAAGTATGTTCCTGTATTAAAGTTAAAAGCTGTCAACTATAGGTGCATTCGGTCGGTTAAAACGTGTCTTCCTAAGCAGCTTTTCGTCTTGCGTGAAACAAATTCTGCAATCTTTTCTGGAACTCAGTGTACTAGGGCCGCTTTGTTGGTTAGGCAGCATGTTGCTGGGAATATTCAACGGGGTTGAATGTTGTACGGGGGTCTGGCCAGGCATTTGTGTTTATTCGGTGCAATATGGTCCCTTTGTGTGGGAGGTACCAAAAGTGGTGTGGAAACTTCACACATTTTCTTGAGGTGTTAGTGACTAATAACCTAATACTATGTGTGGAATTTCAGAAGATTCGAGCACGTAGTGTATAAGTTGTTAAGTAATCAATATTTCAGTAAATATTAATCCTATGTAGGGGAGGTGCTAGAAGGAGTGGACCAATATGACCCATCTTCGAACTTAGCCGGAGATAGAGAAAAATATTACCGCATACCAAATATGAAGTCAAGCTAAACCTAAAACCTATGGGTGTATTTCAGAGCACAGAGTGTGACTCAAGGGAGATCTGGCGACTGGTTGGCGTGGCTCCACCCATACGACTCCATTATTAAAAACGATATATATCAGGAACCATTGTCTGTAAATTTGACACATACGCATTCAAGAGCAATATGAGCGATTTAGCTGCAAATTGGGGATAACACATTAGTGGGCGAGGAGTGGCACGGTCATGCCGCCTGTTATTGAAAAAAAATTGTGGAGAACAATTGCACGTTCGGCTTGAGATTTGGCTAGAATGCATTTAAAGGTACCTCAATGACAAACCGCCATGATTGGATCAGTGAGAGAAAATATTCTTTTAAGTATGTATGTAAACATGTAGTTCTGTCAATGCGAGAACATCCACACGCTGAGAAAGTGTTTTTGCATGGAAAATGTAGTTGCCTTATAATATATCTAAAACTATATTTCTGAGTGTCTAGATCCTTATACGAAACATATTGCTTGTCTCTATTTCACTAAAATGAAGTTTGGGGGCAACAAAGTGCACAGGGTATCCGCTAGTCTTAAATATTACAAAATACCCGTAGGAAGTCATTCAGCTTTCAATCCCTTCGAGGGTTTTAATATGCACCATCCAGAGAGACGGTCGGACATAGCTCAAATGATTTAAGATATTCTGAATCTGATTTCCCCTGACCATATGTGGGGACTGGGTAGTTAGTTCACTCATTCGGAGTTAGTACACTGTTTGGCCTTTAAATATAGTGTCCTCCGCTATGTAAGACCCTACACTATATGGAGTCTGTTGCGATTTTAGATATGATTGCATTTGCAATTCAATTGTTTCCAGTAAACAAATATTACATCAATGGAGCGCCAGTTTGAACACATGAATGAGTGTCAAAACTGACACCGCCTTTTAGAGTAAAATTGTGGAAATGACAACTTAACTACTTTTTAAATGTGCCACAAATGCTGTTGCCATACATTCCAGTCGGGCGGGCATTGGAATCGTATCCTTAATCGTAACAGGACATGAACGTGTATCGTTGTTTTTGTTTCTAAATTTCTTTAACATTTTTATGGGATGCTCGAGCTTCTGGCTAGGAAATGCTTGTGCGAAGTATCAGACTCAGAAGAAGAAAACGGTGGCGAAAAAGAAAAAACGCAAATTATATCATAACTTATATAGTGCGCCATCTGCGATTTAGTTGCTTCGGTAATAATTCTTTGCTGCTCTGACGGTGCGGAGCCTTGGATAAGGATATTTTGGTACGTAAGGAGACGGGGGTGGGGTGCAATTCGAAACAAGTAGTAAAAACGATTACAACAATAGAGAATAAATATGCAAACGAAAGAAATGAAAGAAATGCTTTCTAATAAATTTACTTTATGCTGCTTCTGCTGCCTCCGACGCTGCCATCGATGCTGTTGTTATTAGCGCACATTTTCACTGCCACTCACACGCGAACTCAGTGCGACACAAACGCACACACGCATTCGTACATTTCAAATATCGTCGGTAGTGAACATTAAGTTTCCTATTTGTTTCCCCTTCGTCCCTCGGCGAACCAAATAAGCTCACAACTCCTCCCAGTCAACAATATTACTCCGACCGGCCGTCCTTTCGAAATGCGACGTTATTTATTAAAGTTTTGTAAATGATTTAAATAACGGCGTCCCGTACAGCATTAGACCCATTCTGCTTAGCGCATTCCTCCGCCTAAGCTTGTCTAATATCGAGATCTGTATTTCTCTCTATCGAAAGCAAAAAAAAAAAGGAAAAGGAGCGCCAACAGCAACAAATATAACAAATAATTTTCGGAGGAAAAACTCGAAAAATGGCGCGATTTTGTATTGTCATCACACCATCATTGCCATCGTTCGCTAAAGCACTCCTGGAGAACTCATGCTCCATTTATTCTCAGAACAGTAAATGGGGTAAAGTGGTGCAAGGTGGTGCTCGTTGGGACACTATTTCAGTTTGGAAGTTTTAATTTTAATTTTGCAATAAGGAATCGTCAACATATTTGTATATTTTTCTGATAAGCGGGGCCGACTATGTAATACTCTGCAGCACTCGAAAATTTCACCTAGGGACAATTTAAATTATGCACATAAAAAGTAATCAGCAAAGCAAATGAGACGAAATAACGCATGAGAAATATATACTACACCATTTTTAACAGTAATTGAAAAGTTTCCCATTGTAATTGAGAAAATTTCATTTGAAATTAAGATTTTACATTTCAAATTGGCAAACTTTTCATTTGAAATTGAGATTTTATATTTGAAATTGGTTAAATTTCAATTTAAATTGAGATGAAATTGACTAAATTTCAATTTAAATTGAGATGAAATTGACTAAATTTCGATTTAAATTGAGATTTTCCATTTAAAGTTGTCTAAATTTCATTTGAAATTCAGATTTTCCATTTGGAATTGACTAAATTTCACTTGAAATTGAGATTTTCTAAATTTCATTTGAAATTAGGATACTTCCAGTTTAAATCGAGAAAATTCAATTTTCAATTAGGATATTTCCATTTGAAATTCAGAAAAATTTATTTGAAATTAGGATATATTTCTATTCGAAATTATGAAAATAACTATGATTTTGAAATACTTGTTAAAAGCTGGAGTTGATGGATAAATGCGCTACTTTCTTGATAAATATTACCCGTGGAAACGTTAACCGTTTGTTACCGGGTTCCCGCGTGGGACCAGTGATAACTTCCTCGCGTTAGTCCAAATGTCCGTTTAATAGATGCAATAGGAACATTCGGAGTCATACAATCGGATCGGCTAGAGGGTCATCCCCTGCAGCATCTACAAACGAATGTGCTATATATTATTTATATAAACTTGAAATGGATGCACGTTTCTTAGTTGATTTATATGTAATAATTATTCGTATTACAAGAACTTTATTATAATTTCTCAATTACAAATAAAAAGTTCTCAATTTAAAATCGAAATATCCTAATTTCAAACGGAATTTTCTTAATTTAAAATGGAAATATCCTAACTTCAAATGAAATAAAGACATTTTCAAATGGAAAAATCCCAATTAAAAATGAAACTTTCAATTTCAAATGGAAAATCTCAATTTCAATTGAAATGGAGTCAACTTCAAATGGAAAATCTCAATTTTAATTGAAATTTAGTCGATTTCAAATGTAAAATCTCAATTTCAATTGAAATTTTGCCAATTTCAAATGTAAAATCTCAAATTCAAATAAAATTTGGCCAATTTCAAATGTAAAATTTCAATTTCAAGTGAAATTTTCTCAATTACTGTTGAAAAATGGTGTAGTATATATAATTATTTCCTATTTACTTCGACCAGTCTTATCGTACAATTTTGTTGTTTTTGACCAGAAATTTTGGAATTATCCACATCATGTGGCCAACGTTTGATTTCGACATATTAATTATCACATTATTCACGGCTTTGAAAATATTGCCCCAAAAATATGTTGAAAGAACAGTTAGTGTAGTGCGCAAACAAAAAAAATAGATATAGAGCTTTATTCGCGTTTTTAATTAGCATAGCCCTCTTATGTCTTCTTAAATTCTCTATGTTTATACCCTATTCCACTCTGTGGTACAGGATATTATAAGTTTGTTTTGGGACATATGTTTGTAACCCCTAAAAGTCCTGGAGCTAGACCCACCTTAAAGTATAGCGATCGATTCAGAATCACTAGCTGACTCGATTGTATGTCCGTCCGCCTGTCCATCTTAAGTTGTTCGCAAAGTACAGTTCGCAATTTTACTCCATTCCTGATGAAATTTTGTACAGAGCAGTAATAATTACCTATGCCAAATTTCATAAAAGTCGGTTCAGATATATATAATTCCCACATGTATGTGACTCCTGATTTGGCATTTAAGCGATATATACGACTTATTTTTAAACAGATCTTTATGAAATTTAGCTAACGACGGTTTATGAGGCAATAATGTCCTCTGCCAAATTTTATTTCAGACTTCTTTAAGAAATTTCATACAGGATAGTTGTTTGCGCCGATAATAAACTTTTCCAAATTTTAGAAAAATCGGTTTAGATTTATTTATGCATATAGGGGCATCCGCATTTCTGAACATAACGTTATTAAATTTAGCAGATAAAAGGTTATTGAACAAATAACGATAGTAAATAGCAAATTTTAAGAAAATTAGTTCAGATTTAGATGTAGTCCCTATATCCCGACTTTTCAGCTAAGGGCTGTAGAATGCGCTAAACTGTCAGAAGAAAAACTATTTATAAAATTCTTCGGCTTTAGAATTTCTACAGCAAAATATCTTTGCCATGGACCAATATTGCCAAGCGAGGATAGAAAGCCAGGCCAGAAATTGTCACATTTATCCCTATATAAACATTTGTCGGATAGCAAGCTGGAATATACTCGTAGTCATGAAGGAATAATTGTTACAAGAAAATCAGAAAAGTTTATTTTAGATTAGTTTTTTTTAGATTAGATTTGATGGTATTATTAATTGCATCTTGCAAATGCATTATTTTTCACACAATTTTTTCCTTACTTGTATTTCCTTCTATGTGTAGTAACTTTCTACATTTCTTTCTTGTAAAAAATATATATTTAATTTGTGTATGTACTGCATCTGGCAAGAGGATGTTTAACCCCTGTAGTTCACATGTCGAAGCCCCATATGTCAAAAAAAATAATTTTGGTATCGCTGGTAGTTTTTGAGATATCAATTAAAGTATAAGATAGGATCAAATTTTTCTCCTATATTTTATTCGAACTTTTTGTAAACTGTTTTATTATATTCTAAAATCGATCTTATTTATGATTTCAGTTGATTTGAAAATTTTTATTCCCATAAATAGAAGTAAATTCTTTGGTTGATATCTCAAAAACTACCGGCGACCCCAAAATGATTTTTTGACATATGTGGCACAATGATATAACCTACATTTTTTCTATTTAAAAATATTACTTTTTGACAAAAAAAAATAGATTTTAGTTAATTTCTAATGTTTATATGTACATATCTCCCATAGTTCTGAAGACGTACGATATACCGAGAAAAAATATAGAAAAAGTGCTAAAAATCCATCATGAGCAAACAAATTCGTATGGTCATTAAATTACACTATGCAACAAAAATTTTGTCCAAGGGATGTGGATAACAGTTTCTGGTGTAATTTGGAGTCACAAATACGAAAAAAATAAAAAATAATAATTTTTATGGCAATTTTTTTTTTAATTCCAACGTTCATGGAAAGTACATTTAGTATTTGGACCATAATTTGTATAATATAAGCCTGATTGAGCCGTGTTGTGGGAATTTTTATGGCTACATATGCTGCAAATATCACTTTCACGTAGAATCTTTGGTTTAGAAACAGTCGTCAAAAATATGAGAAAAATATTATTATTATTTTATGGCATTTTTAAAAATACAGCATTCTAACTGTATATTTGAAAAAAAAATCTATGGATACATCTATCCAGTCATAACTTGAGCCATTTTGTAAATGTTAGGGAAATTCATCTTGTTTCATATTTTCCCGGTTTTAAATGATGTTTTTGCTTATTTATATTGAATTCGCCATATGTGAGAGAGTCATATAAGAGACATTGCCCTTGCATTTTATTTTATGAGGATTGATTTCAGACATTATAAAATTATAGAGAGGACGAGGTTTTATGGCCGTTCGTATCACTCCATAAATGTGAGAGCTGTATTGGATGAGATCCGCTCAACAATATTTGTGGTTCTTTATTTATGAGGATTCCATTAAATTACGCCTTTTAGGGGCATAGACACCCCAGTCGTATATAAAGGTAGTACAATTATATGTACGCAATACAAAGTAGTACGCGGCAGTCTTGAAAATATTGGGTTTCAACGTTCGATGCAAACTATATGTCAGCTACAGGTACTGCAACTTATGTCGCATTTCTTAAGTCGATTTTCTGAAAAATATTATAAAGTTATATTTCGAAGTATGAGTAAAAGGCAAAGAACTTTTCAATGTGTAAATGATCCCGACAATTTCTGCTACATCTGCGGAAAATATGTAATTAAAAAATCGACGTGCGTTTAGTAAAATAATAGAAGAAATATATGTGCAATATTTTGGTATACGAGTTAAAAATATGAACGAACCGTGGACACCTAATATTTTGTGTAATTCGTGCCATGTAAATCTTACTCGATGGAGTAGTGGAAGCATGCGATAAGTACTTTACAATTAATGTATTACAATGATTTGGAGACAGCCATTCATTCACGATACGGACTGCTATTTTTGTCTAAGTAAACAGATTGGAGTAGGAAAGAGCATTCGCTGGAATTACGCTAAACTGAAATCTGTCACTTTGCCAGTTGCACATTCGGTAACAATACCAATTCCCAAGTGTCCAAGTATAGCTAACAGCCTAATTACGGAAAGATCATCAAGTTAAACTGAGTACTCAAAATAAAATATATTTTTTCGGTTTTTTTCTATTTTTTTTCGTCCCAGGAAAATTTTTTTTGAAAAAAATCAACTTTTCCAATTTGTTTAATGACTGTTACTAAACCTTCTAAGTGAAAGAGATATTTCCCACATTGGTAGCCCACATTAATAGCTTCAATTTAACGTATAACTCGACCTGATCGGGCATATAATCCAAAAATTATAGTGCAAATACTAAGGGTACTTCGACGATAATAGTATTTTTAATAAAAAAATGTAACCATAAAATAAATTTTGGTTTTATTTTATATAACAGTATGCCACAATCTATACAAAAAAATATTTTTAGGTCTGAGCCACACAACATTTTTTTTGCAATTGAGCCAACTTCGCAAAACAGATGTTGCAGAAGTTCTTATTTTTGGGGCTACTTCACGTCAAATTCTCAGAATTGAGTTCCAAATCAATGAGCTGAAAAATGCAGTACTGTGTAAATAATGTTACTAGTTTGACATTTAAGTGCTAAAAAAATAAAAAATAAATTCAGTAGTTTTATCTGTGGTCATCATCGGAATGGTGTAGAGTAGTGTTTTATTGTGTCCAATCCGCCCGCAAATTAGACTTTCATCATTTGTTTTCCATTAATGTTATGTAAGATTACACAGTTATGTATTTTATGAATAGTTTTCTATCGGTGTAGCTTTTTCGTCTTATGTCGCGATTGTATTCGTATACATCAAAGAACAGTAGCAACAATAACAAAAAAAATAGAAATGCATCCCAAGCGTTGAAAAATCGCTAAAACACTTTGCAGCGGTGCCGCTATGAAAATTGAAATAGTACCTAGCGTTCCACCTACTAAATGCTGGCTGAGAAGGCTGTATCCAGAATTGGCAAACGAATTCTTCTCTAACATCTAACAGCAACAACTATTGTTGGCACTAGTTTGAATGGATGGATGGGTGGAGGTAAGAGTTGTACGAGTATGTACACCAGATCTTCACAGATTTCTTGGGACTTAGTTTCTTGTGTTTGTCACAAGTATCTCCTACGACACTATTGTTGTTTGTTTCTATAATTTTTAGTATACTCGTATGGCTGTGTATGTGCAAGTACATACATATGTATGTACGGGTATATACAATTAAAAATGTAAATCAGTCCTTGTCCTTGTATAGCGAGCGAGTGAGCGAGCTTTGTGCAAGTTTCATTGAGAGGGATTGGGAGAAAGTTGGGTTTTGTGGCTGTTTTTATTAATGCTGCTGTTGATGATGATGTTGCTGTTGTTGTAGCTGTTGTTGTTGCTACTATTGCTATTGTTATTGCTCCAGTCTTAGTTAGGCGACATACACTCATACTCCCCTCCCCTCCCTTGTTTTGTTTGTGTTCCAGTGCGTATGTGTGTGTGTGAGTTTTTCTTTTTTCACTAAACGCTAATGGCATTTTTTATATACCCAAATGTTAGCGACGCCGTTGTACACTCGACGACGACGTCGTCAACATCAACGTCGTCGATGTTACTGCTGCCGTTGTCATGTAATATGTAAGGTACGCACACACCCGTTCAAATATACACACATACATATAGTTATATGTATATACGTAAGTATGTAAGTGTGTGTCTTTAGCCTTTTTGTTGTAATTTGGGATTTAAATTTTTTTTATTTCCACAAAAAGTAAAACCTACTTTGGAGGAACTAGAAGGGTGTTTCCGGTTTTTTGGTATGAGCACGTGTGTTTGTCTGTGAGTGTGTAGTTTTGTTGTGTTAGAGCTAATGCTCGATATAACGGAATGGAAGAGGGCACATTACGCGTATGAGTTTGAGTTTGCATACAAGTAGAGCGCAAAAGAGGAACACTGAGAAAACCTGTTGGGATGAGGGATAGAGTGCGGTGGAGGTTCAGTGCTAGTAAAGACGGTGTAATATTCAGCGAGGACAATGCGATGATGATGAGGTGGAGGTGGCGGTGTTCGAGTTGGGGGTGTTGGTGATGGTTTCACTGGCGACAGCAGCGACTGCGTAAGTTTACACAGACATACAAGCATAAATAATGCGTATACACTTAGTTAATGTCTGTAATGAATCGACTTACTCTGCAGCACATACGCATCGCACCGTAGAGACAGTTCCGCTGTGCGTTGAGCATCCCTGAAAATAGTTTACACTAATGGCCCACTTTCCAAGCTTGTCGAGTTGTTTTCGTCTATCGTTTCAAGTCAAGAAGACGTATTGCCATGGTCACCCTTTTAGCGTGTGTTTGCCTTGGTTGCCTACTAGTCTTTTGCGCTCATCCATCCTCCCCGAAATCCAAATGATCTTTATCGTCAGTTGTGAGTTACAAATGTTTTCATTGTCCCAAACGAATAAGTAGGTGTGTTCGTATGTATATGTAGCAAATAAATACTCTGTAAGAAATCTGGGCGATATTTAACAACAGAGCATTTCCATGTTAAGTGATCGCAGACTTTTTGGCTCTTGTCACGGATTTTAGTTAAACTTGAAACAACCCACCTAAATTATTTTGAAAAAAATATGAAAAACGAGTTACTATATAGATTTTAAAATTGAAAATTTTGAGAAATACAGGGTTTATTAAAAAATTATATCCTTTTACCGGTAAACGTTATCAACATGGGATTTTATGCAACATATTTGTAAATACTTGAACTCTTAAGGAAAAAAGGAACACGAGAGACATTTTTCTTAATGTTTTTAAATATATTAAAACTAATGTTTTTAAATATCCGCTTTTTATTTTTAAATTATTTTTTTTTTAATTTAGGTCAAATTGACATCTATATAGTTCAAGTTCCAGATGGTCTTTTGGTCTATCGCGGGATATAAATAAATCTTAATGGCAGGTTTGGCCCAGTATTTTCAAAAATGCGTAATAGGCCGAATTGAAACGCGAAAAATTCACTTTAATCACTTTTGTATAACAAACAAAAGTAGTGTCAAGACGCCAACAGTTATGTCCCAAAACGAAATAAATCTTGAAAATTTCATTCAAGTCGCGCAAGGCCGATCTTCGAAAAAATTGACTTTTTAATTGTTCCTTTTCTTAAAGACGTGCTTAAAGTTGAAGTTTGGTTTTGTAATTGTAATGTAAATGGCTTTAGAGTAACTACTAATTCAGTTAGGTTAATAGGACATGGCATTCTTCTGAATAGTTGAATTTGAACATTTTGAAGTAGATAAGAAAAACAATACATATATTATTTGATGGAAAAAATTATTTGCCATTTTAAAAAAAATTAAAAAGTTATTGTATTTTGTTCATTATTGCTCATAAATTGTAAATTTTGTGAAAATTGTGGAGATGTGTGATCCTGTATTTTACAGTATGACAAATAATTTTTTGCGAGTTTTTTTACCCTACATTATAGCTTTGTACATTTGTTTGTCTGTCTGTGCATGTGTTCTGGTAATCAAAGTACAAGTCGCAATTGTGGGAACAAGTCGTAAATTTGTGTGGAATTCCTTTATAATGCAAATCGAATGATCTTTACTGTTTTGTGAATAACTTTTGATTGACGGATAAACACCAAATTTTGACTGAACAAAATGTGGAATATTTAGAAATTAAATATTCAATTTCCCTAAAAACATGCTATGTCGACTTAGCACGTTTTAGAATGGATGTATCGATATATAGCCTTATCTATTCGTTCCTTCGATTCTTGATCTATGAAAGAATACTGCGCATTTAATATCTAGTTTATTAAGACCCACATCTTCAACTACTCCTTGGAATACGACTTGATGAGGATGTGGATCTATGTACATTGTTACCTAAAACTGAACCAATTATTTCAAATTATTATCGCAATGACACTTTGTTGATACGCCCTTTCTCGTTTCTGATGACGCTATGTTTCTTTTAGCGTAAAATATGTATATTAAATAATTAGTTATTAACTGTGAACATAAAATAAAGGCAGATAACAATAACTGGACTTGTTTATTTTCAGAAATTACGAAAATGTCAGAAATTGGAGCTGCTTACCGGTGGTATTAGCACTACTCACTGTTTAAATGGAGGTAAGTCAAATAAAGTGTAACCAATTCTTTCGATTATTCACCATTCAATGGTACACGATTTGTTCCAAACAGCACGTTTATTATATATAATTATTTTCATTAATATAATATTTTGCTAATTGAAACATTTACCAATTTTTATAACTTTATGCAGCATACATACATTACATTTACATATTTGTTCTGACTAAGTTTGCATATTTGCTTGAAATATTTTTTGTAAAGATATGTATGTATAGTATTTACATACTCGTATGTATATTTCTAATATATTCGTATTCATAGTTTATTTCAATTCAAATATATCAAAAACCAAATGACCTTTATATGAATAGATGGATGAAAGTGACTCTGCACAAATTCATAATACTGCACCAAAGTGTGAAACGTAGTTCCCTCTTTTCCGGATGAATTCTTATTTGCAAATGATATGTAGCTGGAGCTGTTGTGAAATTATTTCCGATATTGATATTTACGAGTGTGCAATGTTATTCGTGATTACTGCTCATGGGAAATCCACATCACTGCGTCGCCAGCTGGAAGGACAGAACAACGTCACCTTTGCGGTGATTAGACTATATAAATCTAATCCGAAAATGATGCGGAGTGTTGCGAGTAAGCAACCGTGGCGCAGTGAAAATATTTCTAGAAATCGGTATTTCAGAAATGCACATGTGCACTTGAATTTGAAGGCAAATGCGGAGTGCGTCAGAATACACAACCGTACCAACTAACGGCGAAAAGTTGAGGCTGTAATAATGTTCGATGCTTTAGCATTTGTCGTTTAGTGCATTAGATGATGAACACTTCGTTGTCATTGAGTAAAGGGTAGTTTTGGTAATGCCTCAAAGAGAGTGGAGAGATATAGGACGGGGCGAAGTAGTTGTCTGGCAACGTTTGTATGAATATTCATTAATATCTGGTATGCGTGAGCAGTACACACGCACCGATGGGAGCGAACATTCTTCTTTTTTGGCCAAAATGCGTAGTCAAAGGAAAGTGTTGGTGGTGCGGAGTAGAACAGGCAAATGCAAGTAATAATAATGAAATGAAATCAAAAAGAAATTCAAATACACCGTTTTCATACAGATACAAGGCCACTATTTGGGACGTTTTACACACAGACACACATACACTCACACTCACTTACGTACATGCATATCCGTCTATTTGCGTACACAGAAAGCTTCCAACGAATTTAGGTATGTATGTTGTGTGTGTGTGAGAGTGTACATGAGGAGTACTTGGCATTTGTTCATATGGCATTACGAGCATTTTCTCGTTAGAACTTTCTATCTATGTATGAATGTGCTAACGCACATGCACACACACACACACACACACTGACGCACGGCCACACATGAGGCGTTTGTACATACATTATATTTTTTAAGATGCTGCTATTGTTGTTGTTGTTGGTTTACATTAACTTTTTTGTGCTGTGTTCAGTTTTGTTTTTGGATAACATTTTGTTACACTCGTGTCGTACGACATCTAACGCAGCCTACGCACTGGCGACGCCAAAGGGGCGGGGCACGGCAGCGACGACAACGACGACGGCGGCGACCACCCATTCCCGCCCACCGACTAGTTCGAATACATATCTACTCGCAAATACTTACGAGTATTTTGACAAGCGGTAGTGTTGCTCGTGTTTATAGCTCCTCACGTCGTTTGCAATTTTTCATTTTAATTTCCATTGGCGGCGGGCGTATGTGGCAAGCGAATAATGATGAAGAAACACCGGTGGAGCAAAAAGGAGAAAAATAAGAACAAAATTAGTACCAAGTACACTTGTGAACACACACACACACACAAACACACATGCATGCATGCATACGTGAATGTATGGTACATACATTCCTACTATGTAGGAATGTGTGTACCTTGTGTATTACCGCTGCTGCTGCTGTTTTTTTAGATATCTGCGCGCTTTGTTTCTCATTTAACATTTCTAAAATAAAAAAATTCCATTCATGTACTTGGAAATTATGTAATGAGCGTATAAAATGTGAAAAACTTCTTCGGCTTTTTTCAGTCGTAATTTTTCAATTTGGCAACGGAAATTGCCTTGGGAGGTGACATGTGAAAGTAAGTTTGCTTCGCATGAATGTGTGTGTGTGTGAGTGAAGGTTCTCATCTTACTTGGATACCCGCGAGGGCATGTATGCGTTTGTTAGTGTGAGTTCGTGAGCTTGTGTATTACTGGAGTTGGAGTCGGGGGATTGATTTGTACGTTTGTTTGCAAGTAATGTTGAGCGTGTGAGTCTGGGCGTGTGTGTGTTTATTTATGTTTGTGTACAAATGTAGATGATGTGTAATGTATGAGTTTTTGATGCCTCGGCGCACATCACTACACACTTTATTCAGCGAGCTTTGTTGCTGCTGCTGTTCCCATCGTTCTAATAATTAATTTAAAAGTTTTCATCTTTTTCCCCTCCCCTCCCCTCTCTACTACTCCTCTCGCTCTATCTCTATTCTTGCGGTGTGCAGCGGTTTGGGTATATGGGTTATCAAAGTGTGTGTATATGTGGAGCAGATATGTATGTATGTATGTGTACGCTTTACTTTTTACGCGGCTGTTAATGTAATTGTAACTGTGCACTAATTAACATTTAACAGTTTTTTCTGTAATTTTTTACTTATTCTTAGTCCTCAAGGCTTTTAAAAGTTGTCCGGAAAATGTGTGGGAACCCTGCGCTCACCTATTATTTACCCCCACCCTTGCACGCCTTGCTTGCCTTGTCCCTCTCTCCATTGCTGCCTCTATACATTCTATTCGTGTGAAGTCTGAGACGCCATTTTTGGAATAAATTAAAAAATCTTGAAGATTTGATATGACTAATTAAAAGTTATAAGCTCTACGTACGCATGTGAACGCAGGGGGTGGGAGGTTTAAAGTTCACATGACATGACTGTAATTAATCCGGCAGCCAACGTAACCAATGATGGTGAAGCCTGAAAGGGGTTAATTTCCCAGTGTCCGGTTCACGCATGGAGTTGTGCGTGCCGGTGTGCGTCCGTCCGTGTGTCATTTAACCACTCACATATGCATAATCGGCAATTACCCTTTAACATTTAACCTCTAACCCCTAACCCACATTTGAGTGTCGCAAGAGTTTTCACCACTTAAGTAATTGTTTAACAATTGGGTTATAAAAACCCTTATTTTGATGTCCCATTTAAAGATGTCACACATTTTCCGCCAGGATATTCCCTCATAATGACACAACAACAACAACAGCAGCAGCAGCAGCAACAGCAATCGTCCGACCGACAACACACATAATCCGCATATGTGGAAGGGGATGTCTATGGATGGGCCGACTGGAGTGTTTGTTTACATATTTTGATTGTTTTCCTTTATCCAGCCATAAAACAGCCAAACAGCGAATCAGCCCAAGAGCCAAGGCAGCCCACCAAAACCATCATCCCTGTCACATGATTGCTTCGAAGCAACAAGAAAAACAAGTTTGTAGCCCCTGCTTCCACTGCTGAGCTTTTGGGCTAGACGAGTCGAATTACCATTTCGGCATTGGCATTCGTGTGTGAGTGCGTAGATTGTTCATAGGTTAGGACTTTTATGTTCTGTGGCTAAACTATTTCATTTGGGGTAGAAAATCTCTTAAAAATATTCATATTATCGCTTCTTACACAGCCATTCAAGTCAACCTTTTTACACACATTCGTATTCACACTAGCACTCGCACTCGCACTCGTCTGACTGTTTGACTTTAACAGCCAACAACCAACACAACTACAACAACAACCACAAGTATGTGTCAATTTGTACAACGGCGGCAGCCGAAGAAAGGCCATCTCGGATAGCGCTGAAATATCCTCTGTGTTTCCGTATGTGTGCGTGTGTGTCTGTGACAAGGGTGAGTCGACTCACGATGCAACAAGTTGTTGCTTCTCCACGTCTACTGATGTTGCTGGTGGGACAGACCATTGTCGTAAGGAATTCCGTTGAACCAAGGTCGTCTATGTACATATGTTGTTTGTGTGTCCTAGTGTGTGTTCGTATGGCTATGTGATGGCTGGGGATGGGGGTGGCGACTGGCTGCCTTGGGTCGAAACCACGAGACAGTGGTCTGTTCGAAAGGACACAAGTCGAGGAAGGAACTGCCTCGTCGTAATGTATTCATCGTCAAGATTCCTACACACGCTCGCACATACATACATGTGTGGTCATGTGGGTTACATAGTTATTCATACGATAGGGTGTACCGAGAGAATAATAAAATTCAAACAGAACTTGAATGACATTATTGTCTATGGTTGCTTTAAATTTATTTATACTTTCCTCCGAAATAGATAATTAAAATCGTTAATAAGCTATTCCTATACTTACGAAATTATCAATACAAATTTAAATATGAAACAAAACACAAAATGCCAGCCGTGAATACCGACATAAATTGATCTTCAGTCTCAGATAGAATAGACTGACTAACTATGCAATTTTATGACTTTATGCATCGAAGATATGATTGCGAGGTGCTGTGTAGCGACGTTGAAAAAAGCAGTTGTAGTAAAAGCATGTTGGAGTACTTGAGATCGGCTTGAGACCGTTAGTACGAATCGACCAACACCGCCACGGATGTGGCATATATGATTATATTTCACTAAACGATACTAAGCTAACCAATATTGAATCGTATCTAATTTTAAGGTAGATACGATTCAATATTTTAAGCTTCAATGAAATGGATTACTTTTTTTAAACAAACGTACATTTATTATGTAACGTTTTTAATTTTTTTTTGCATGTTTAGAATATATGTAATTTATTGTCTAACTACAGACACAAATAAGGGTGTCTGGCCATTACTTGGCAAGACCTTTCATTTTTAGTGGCACGGTATTAGCTCGTTAATGCCGAATAAAATGTCTTGATCTTGAGTATAACATTGAAATGGGCAAAGCTCATTAATCGAAGGAGTCTCCCATTCTCCGTTGAGTGATGCATGTGAAAATAATACATAAGTACACACTTTATACAGTGTTTTATTTCTGAACCGTATATGCTCGTAATACATAGTCTTCGTGTAAGGACATTTTACTCGTTTCATATGTCGGTCCATCATCATGTCATCTTTCCAGTCGTGTGACCCATATTCCAAATACCGGTCTAAAGGAACGTCCATGTGCTCAAATAACTTGATGAAATCCTTTACATGTCTGCTGTCACGGAGTGGGGGAAGTCGTGTGAATGAATGAATGTAGCCAAAGTCCGGGCGACTTCGTCTTGGAAACCCTATTTTCACAGGTTTCGGGTGAAAATTGTACTCGTCTGAATGGGAGGGGAGGAGTGGCGACGAAAGCCGAGAAAAATAGCAGCAACAACACCCTCGTGCATATGTTGCTTTGAGGGCCATACACTCATACACAATCTGGGTGTCCCTTGCATACAGGCACAGACACATACACAGCCACTGACACAGCAACAGACATGTGGTAGCATGTACACATATGAATGTGTGTATGTGAGGATATGTCTAAAGGACTTTCATGTGTAAAAGAAGAAAAAAACACAACCGAAAGGAAAATCGAAGACGACCTTGGCCTTTTTTGTGGGTAAGAATATGGGATTTTGGGTGTGTGTGTGTGTGCATGCGTATATGTGAGGGTAGTCATGTGTGGGGATGTGACCGTGAATGTGGATATGTGATTGTCGATTCGTCTGGGTGTGATTGTAATTTTATGCGGATTATCACCCCAGGCCATGTGAGACAATGCTGAGGAAAACCCAAACAACTTGACACATCGTAGCCAGCTCAAATAAACATTTGTTGATTAAGGTCTGTCTTACACATTACCCATCCACCCACACACCCACACACCCTCATACATACGTACGCTCACACGCATGCAAACAATCCGAGACAACGCCGAAGACAACATCGAAATGACCAGTGGAACAACCACCACTATGGCCCAAACACCTACATATGTACATAAGTCATCAAGGACGTTTGCCGGAACGGAAGTTAAGAAACATTTGAGAACACAAACTTGGCGTTTGTCCTCGCAAAGAAATATACGCAGTCAGGCACACACACACAGTCTCTAACATGGATAAAGCGAAAACTTGTTGGTCCTTTGCCGGCATCATTCGAAGATGCCAGTACTCACCACACCTCTGATAATTTGCATGCAGTGGAATGTGGACTGTCTCGTCGTGGCGTTTGGTTTGCCCACAGACGTTAATGATGGTGTTTCCTTGCACGCTTTGGCAGGAATTCATCGGGTCGCAGTCACTCATCAGACGACGGCGATGGCGGCAAAAGCATTACTTACCATCATTACTGCCTTCAACAACATCAGCATCACCATCACCGTCATCGTAATCGTCACAATTCCCGCCCCCCCCCATGTCCCATCAAAAATAACCAACATCGTGGTCGCCGTCGTCGTCGCTGTTGTTGCCATCGTTTTTGTTAGCCAAGCAGACCAAGTTATTATTAGCTAATATTTTTGTTTGTGTGACTGACTGCCATGACCATTCTCAAGGCCAAGGCGAAAGTAGTGAAAGTGTTTGTGTTCTGATTCACCTCTCTCTCTTACTCTCTTCATATCTGCCTTCGCCACGGCGTTGGTAGGAGTCCCTTCATGTCCTTGTCCTTGGAAAATGCTACGGATGTGTGTGTGTGTGTGTGTCTGTCAGTCAGTATGTCTATTTGTCTGTTAGTTGGTATGTCTGAGTGTCTGCGGATGTTGTTGATATTCCATGGAAAACGTTGGCTCGCCTGTCTTTCCGAGAGTTGGTGCTGGTGTCTGTCTGCTATTTCCGGCTCCTTGTTGTCCCTGGCTTATGGTGTTTGTGCAACCGAGCATCGAACTCCAGCAAAAGCAACAGCAGCAGCATCAGCAACAGCAGATTTCACAACTCGCACAAGAAAAACTGACGACGACATCCAACTCCATGGGAACATTTTCACTGAGAAAGCTATTCACTTTTTGTTTGCTCTTTCCTCAAACATTTGATGGTGCGTTGCTTACCTGTTGCATTTCCATGGCCACACGGATGGAATGGCGGAAAAAATATGCTGTAGCAGCGAAACGAGAGCAACAACAAACAATGAACACAATTTTAGCAGCAAAACTGCGTTTCGCAACAACTACGACAACAATCGCGAAAGTGAAAATTTGTGATATAAGTCTCTGGAACTGGGCAAAATGACCCCATTGCATCTGTCTCTCAAAATAGACATTTGCTAAAAGATGCTACATCTAGACTGAGTGTGATATCATTCCTGCAACAATCAAGAAAACGCAGTGAAATAAAAATACATTAAATACAAAAATGTTCTTTATGTAAATCTGAGGTACATAACGACACACGTTTACGAATACATTTTCTAATTACAAGTCTCTTTCTTGGCCTTCGGAAGATGAAAAAAAGTCCCAAAAAGTAAGAAAGTGTCAGTCGAGAAAACGGACAAACTTCATAATTGCAAAGATTCCCGTGGGCAGTATAGAAGTTATTAAATAATCAATAGTTCACTAAATTGTAGTCCTTTGTGGGGGAGATACTAGAAGGAGGACCTTGAGATAGAACAAAATATTATTACATACAAAAATTAAAATCAATCTGTTACTCCTTTCGTTACTCCATTTGCATTGCTCAAATGTTTCCATGTTTTTATTTGTTACACGGGGAAAAAATCACTTTTTTAAACTTATTTAATTGAAAAATTATATAATATCGGCGAAATAGGCGTAGCGTCAAATCGCCCAAAACCTGTATGTCATATTTTCCAATGCCCATTACACCTGTCAACGTAAAATGTATCATGCGCATTTTTTGTAAAACAACTTTCGAATAGTTGGAATGCAAAAAGGCGGCTACGCGGACCAAGATGATCTGCGGTAGGCGTAGTATTTGTGTGGAGGGCCTCGTGGCCGTCAAAAGACGGCCCCGCTGACGAAACTGTCCTTCCGTGAACGGCCTTCGGCCGAAGTTAAAGATTTTCTCCTCTGGCGTATGTTCAAAGACTGCTATGCTGATCAAGGTATCTTTGGAAATGCACTTTAGTTCGCGTAGCCGTCTTTGGACATACCCCAGAGGAAAAAAATCTTTAAACCCGGCTGAAGGCCGGCCACGCACGCTCTATTTGGTCGGCGTAGCTGTCTATTGACATACCACAGAGTAGAACATCTTTAATACCGGCTGAAGGCCGCCCACGCAAATGCACTTTGTACGCGTAGCCATCTTTAATGAGGCAAAACAGTATGTGTCACCTCTACATGATGAATTGTATTATTATAGTTCTTTCGTAACGGTATGCTTTGCAACATTTTATATATATTGGAATGTCACATCGCCCAAAAAAAAACTTTGGGCTTAATGTCATTGTGTTTGAGCGATATGACATTTCCAAGTAATTAATATGGGCAATCTGTCGTTTTTTGGGCGCCATGACATACATGGTTTTGGGCGATATGACGCTACGCCGCGAAATATAATGGGGAAATATATGAAAAATGTCAGCGAATAGATGAGAGAACTAGCCGTGACCTTCAAAGAATGAAGGTAATGTCGCTATTAGTTGAAAAGTTACATTTGTTTCAAAATACGATATCATTTGTGTTTTATTTTGAATACGAAATTTCGTTACAAAATTTCTATGTATTGATGGAAGTTGAATGTTAAGATATTTTTGAGGAGGATATATATAAAAATCTAAACCGAGTTTTTTTAATTTGGCTGCGTTTCTTCGTAGAGTAAGTGACTCCCTTCTTCCAACTTTTGTAACAGGGGACTGTGAAATACATATTCACTACAAATAATACGTACACTCCTTAGAAGCCAAATCGGTAGGAACATGTATATGGGGGCTATATTTTAATCTGAACCGATTTCCACTAAATTTGATAGTTTTTATTAATGGGTAAAGATACTTGTTTCTGCCAATTTTTGCTTCGATCTGGTGTAAAATATACCTTCTATAGGCCTTAGAGGCAAAATCGGATGGAACATATATTTGGGGGCTGTATCTAAATCTGAATCGATTTCAACTAAATTGAGTAGTCTTTATTAACGGCCGAAGATACTTAACTCTGCCAATTTGTACTTTGATCTGATGAAAACTATAGTTTTTGTAAGTAGTACTTAGATGTCAAATCGGAAGGAAAATATATATAAATGTAAAATATACCTTATATAGCCTTTCGAACACAAATCGGAGGAAAATAAATATAGGCGCTATACATACAGCTGAACCGATTTTTGCCAAGTTCAATAGGGATCGTATGTGGGCAAAAAAATTGCGCTGTGCTAAATTTCATCACACTCGAACCATAATTATAACCTGCACTTTGATTATACCGATACATCTACAGACGGACGGACGGAAGTGGTTAAATCGAATCAGGAAGTAATTCCAAGTCGATCGGTAAAATAATCTTCTCCTTAGTATATTTTAAGAGGGGTGCTAATAATGAATAGTTTTATTTTGAGGTTATGTTAATTTTGCAATGTGCATAATTTGCATAATCATCAAAATAAAATGGCTTTCCTCCGATTTCTGAATAGGCGTTAAAAATCCTTTTAATTCATATAAACATCCCCTAATATCTGTACCGCGCACTGGGTGTGCGTTGGCGATCATTGCTGAGGCAAAAAAGTCCGGTTCTTCACAAACAAGACTTCAATCTTTAAATAGGTATACGTGGCTGTTAAGTGCACCACAGAGATGAATTTTAGATATTTATACTACATACTAAAACTGCTTCCACCATCCCCGGTTTTTTTTTCCAAAGTGTGAATTTCGAGCAACCGTTTTTTTAATCTGTTATTTTATTGACAGAACTATATATTGTCATCAGAAGCGAAAGAGGGCCAATAAACCAAAATTCATTCTGAGAAATTTTTATTGCACTACTATCAAGAATATTTGGCGAACTATTGATTATTTAATAACATCTACACTATCTATCGAAATCTTCTGAAATTCCACAAATAGTATTGCTTTGTTAGTCGCTATCACCTTGTGAAAATAAACTTTATTATGCATTGCAACAAAATTACAGAGGTAATTAAATACAAACTCACAAAGAATTATAAAGTTTTTTTGTGTGTGCCCATGTCTAAGGGTGACGTCGATGAAACTCTGGGCTGTCATTTCTTTGTTATCGCGGCAGTAGGACAGCAATTTTATCTAAACTTACATAGATTTGTGTGTCTGACTACTGCTTTGTGGTGCAATACGCGGAGAAACGAGCGTTATCTTATCGCTGGCAAAAAAACACAAGGTCTACAACAAGTGCAGTATTGTGCGATAAATATTTTGCGAAGCGAAAAATGTGCACCGATTTCTATTTGCTTACAACAAAATTGCCTTTACCAACTGAGCCATCTCGGCCACGGATACCCAGAAATGCCTACAGACATACTGACACACCGCCCTTACATGTTCCAACATGCCTATTTACGTAGGTGGCCCACTGTGTTTTGCGATATGTCAGCATTAAATCGAACGAAAAGTACTGTTCGCACCGAATGTTGAATTGACGCCCAACGGACATGCAATGCAAAGTCCTTCAACTGGAAATAGAATGAACGACCCTCGCACGGACAGATATACTACATACAGATGCTTGAGGAGTGTGTGGACAAGAGTCTACCTATTCTCCTCACATTATCAAAGCGCTCAAGTGTAAACAATAAATGTGGCCGCTATTGTTGTTATTTAGTCAAATATAGCTGCGGATTCATTGCACTTTTTTCGAACTACGTGTGAGAGTATGGATGTGTGTGTGTGCGATTGTGTGTCACGCTTAATGTAGACTTTAGAGCAAACGAGTGCTGTTGATATGAGAGCGAGAAAACGAAACGAAGAGCGAGCAAAAGATTGTGAAATCAATGACCTTTTTGCGTTTTCGATGAAATTTTGAAAAAATAACACAAAGTGTTGTACAAATGCCCTTCTACTACAAATGCAACGCCAACACCAACACTACCGGCACAGCATTTGGGCTACAACGGGGGGAGGCATAGGCCTCACACAGGTGGGTGGGTGTGGGGTACATTTGGTATGGGGGTTGAGGTGTCTGGGTGGGGAGCGCGATGATAGCCAACAATACAACTAAAAATGCATTATCACATTGCCCCCCTCTAGAGCGGCACGAGTAGATGTCTGTACGAAAATAAATAAATAAATGGATTTGTTGTAATAAATATGTACTCGTATTTATTTCCATCATCACATTCATTTCATCGTCTGCACAGAAATATGTACATACTTACGAGTATGCACTGAAAAGATTCCATATACATTTATACGTGTGTATGTATGTAGATAGATAAACAGAGATTGTAACAAAACAACCGAAAGTAATAACCTTTCAAAACAACTTCAATAATATCGAACTTTTGTTCGTCGATATTGCTCCGAAATGGCAAAGCCAATATAATATATATCATTTACACCGTTGTCTATGGAGGAACAATAAAATAATTCCGGCCATAACGTACGAGCAGCAATAATGCTTAAAAGGACAATAAAGCTTTACAGCAGTGATCACAGATCCTCTGTGTTAGAATAAAGTATGATTCTTACCTATGAATACCTCGATGCAATGGCCTGAGTCATTTTATAATTAGATAGTCTGTAGTATATTGTCCCAAACATATTCTGCTTGAAATATACAAATGTTTAGATTACACCCTATATATATTATATTTGGCACACACATTTGTTATATATCTGGGAAGATGTTGTTATAAACAAATCTTTGTTTCAGTCCTTTAATTTGTTTAATTTGTATATTAACGCATATTTTATTTGAGAAAATAAGTTTGCAAATATATTTTGTTGTAATACGAGTATATTAATATATGCACCCCAAAGAATTTTATTGATTTTCAATTTATGCAGAAATACATATTTAAAAATTTGTATCCAAATATATTTTCTTTCGATTCAAACATATCAAAAAGGGACATTTTGCCCCATGTACAAATTTAAAATTATTTTTTTTTTATTTTTCCTGTTGATTTGATTTGAGGTTTATGTTCACCCCATTTTAACAAAATATAAGCTGGAGTATGTAATCAACCTAAGTCAAATTAGCATGTTTTATCTAATTGTAGATATCTAATTGTTCATGAAATATTATTAAAAAGTGGTCTTCCCTAAAAGTCTTAAAGTAAAAAAGTCGACATATTACAATTAATTAGAACATGCTGAAAAAAATAGCTTCTGTAGTATATTGTCCTAAACATATTCTGCTTAAAATATATAAATCTTTTGTGCCACACACAAATATTATATATTTGATTTTTAAATTTTTATTTACGAAACAAATAAACCGTTTGTTTTGAAAGTGGCGTAAGCTCCATTTTCACATTAATTGAGTGAATTCGGTATCAGGCTAGACGGACATAATTTTACCAAAAATAATTTTCTCAAAAAACGTGACTTGGATTTTTAAAATCTAAGTTTTGCTAGGAAACAAAATTACAAAAACGTTTGTTTTGAAAGTGGTGTAACTCCAATTACCGTGGATATTCAAACAACCCGTGGATAGTATTGCAGAACTCATGATTTATTATTAAAATATGGGTAAAATACCAAAATGTATCAGCAAAAGTAGTAGCACATCCATTGTTCAGATATTTATGTGTTATACCGATAATTACTATAAATAAATATTGTTAAGCAATTTTTTACTGGTTAGCAACTGAGTTGTTCACTGTTCAAATGTTTAGGAATGTGTTATTTTTTTCTCTTTTTTTCCCAATTGATTGTTTAGTCAGAGCAAAACTTTACGTTATGAACCCTGTACGAGGACGGTCCCAAAAAAAAAAACGTTTTCCGCCTAGCCCTTTTTCAAAGTTTGAAAACAAACAACTAAGAAAGTTTCAGTCGGGTTTCAGCCGACTAAGGAATACCCTCACTTTGTGAGTAATGTAATATTGAATATTCCACGAATTAGTCTGTCAGTTTGTGTGGGAGATAGCAGAAGGGGTATAACAAATACACACATTTTTCGGTAAACAGTAGATTCTTTAAATACATTGCACTTAACGTCAATTTTGGTATGACTTGGCCATTTGGTGAGGGAGGTAAAAAAAGGGGCGTGGTGATAACGCTCACTTTTCACAGGACTGTAGGCACAATAACAGCGTTACACTGTACAAAATTTCAAGTATTTGTATGTACTGGTATTAAAGTTATAAGCCGTTAACTTTTGGTATAAAACGGTCCATTTTGGTGAGAGTTACCAAAAGGGGCTGTACAATAATGCTTGCTTGACATTGCTCATTCGACTTAAAATGACCCAAAACGAATATCCGCCGAACATACTTAGGGTCCTTCGATGTGTTACGCTTTTGGCTCGTAGCAAATGATATAAACCCTCGTATGACTAAAGTGAGGGTATAAAAATAACACATGAAAGACTGATTTGGATTGATTTTAAGCCGAAATATTCTTATTTCAAGAATAGACCGATTGATTCAAGAATTTAAGTATGAAACTGCCTTCAATGTAGAATATTTGGATTGAATTAAGCCTGACCACGAGTTGATTTAAGCTTGATTTATGCCTGATCATTCTTGATTTCAGCCTGACCAATATTTGATTTAAGCCTGATCATACTTGATTTATTGTGATTTCGTTCGTTTTATTTTGGTTCTAAAATCATGTTGATGTGGTACGATAATTTCCTCTATAAATGTGGTACGATAATTTCCTCAAAAAAACGTTATGGTAAAATACAATTTGTTGGTAAAGAAGGAACATTTTAGTTATAATTATTCGATTGCAACCCCACACCTATAAGGGATAACTTCGTCGGATTGAACAAGAATTATTACTCACTTCTGTCATCCCATTTTAAAAATAATCACGACAAGTAATGAAATCAACAACAAATGTGTTAAAATGTTTACACATATACATAATCGAGTTATATGTGTGTGTTTTATTTTGGTTCAACCAAAAGTAGTACTGAACTCAAGAAATCTGTACTTGCACTGAAATCAAATTAGTGTGATTGAGAGAGTGATTTTATTGTGATATCTATTTTTTCTTCCTCTCAGAGATAAAAGTTAGGTTTTTCTTCTTACTTTAAGCCTTATTATAATTAATTTTCTTTTTAAGAAATGTTTATTTGATTTGATTATTGTATATATTGATTTGAGTATTGTATATTTTTTCATTGTTATCCGTTTTGAACCTGGTTTAAGAATAACTTAGAACGTACATAACTTAGAAAGTACGATTTCGGCTAAAAATAAGAATTTTTACTTGCATTTAGTATGGAATTTTACTTTCTGTGTATAAGTTTCTTGAGTTAGTAAGAAAATCTTCCCTGGGTTGAACCAACATCAAGGACATACGCACATATAACTCGAGTGACATTTGTAGGCAACGAAACGAAAATCAAATAAAGTTAAAGTGATAATTAAAAGTAGATCATTAAAAAAAAAACTTCTTAAAAAATGAAACCCCATTTGGTTTTCGGTACAAGCGGTGTTTGTGAATACATTACTTAGCGTATTGTTTTTGAGTTGAAATGACAGAAGTGAGTAATACTTCTTGTTCGTTCCGAAGAAGCTATTCCTGCTGTCAAATAATTGTACTTGGCGTTCCGTTTTGAAATCACGCTTAATTCAATTCAAATTGTCTACATTGAAGGCCGTTTCGCACTTAAAGCGACCCCCTTAAATTATTTAATCTATTCTTGGAAAACAAAACAAATTTAATTTTTAAAGCGTTGAAATGTCGAGAAAGGAGGCGTTATTTACTGTCTGAAGTTTTATATTAGTGTTTGAAGTCTCATCCCTCTATAAAAAGATTAGTTTAGGCAAGTGATAAGGGATTCAGTATGCATCGAATGTAGGGCACAGCGAAATCAACCTAATTTCACGAAAATATTAAAATCTAAAAAACATTACTTACATTCATGGAATTTGTTAAATTCCGGGCATCAATTCACTGCATCCCCTGCATCATTTAAGCAATAGTCTCGCATTTGATGTATGGAGTTGAGTGAAATACTTAACTCTTCCATCCCATTATATACCTTATTTTTTTGTGGAGTTTCTAATATTTTATTGCGTTCGTTATTGAAGGCTTCCACTATTTATTATTATAGTTGATTACATTTAATTTATAGTTGATTACATTTAAATACTAAAAAAACGGAACACTTCATTCCTAAGGCCATCTTTCAGGAGAGTTACGAGAATGAATAAATTATAACTGTTTTCAGCGTTAAAGTAATTTTTGAGCAACATTAACATACCTTCATACGAACTCTGTGTGAATGAATGTATGTATGTACTTGTTGTATTCATACACACATAGATAAGTATTATTTTATGTAAATGTTCTTTGCATTATGAGAACAAAAGACCAAAACGAAAAAAAAACTCATAATTATATGAAATTACAACAAAAAAGAACGGTAAAAAACAAATGGAAAAAGTGAACACATTAATATTAATATGAAGTATAAGTGTGTTCATGTGCATGTGATGTGTATACATGAGTATGTGTGAAGTATGCCTCGCGGGCTCTTCAAGAAGGGGGTGGTGATATTAGACAGATGATATCAACAACCGCACACATACACACACTTTCTAACAGTAGTAAATTGATATCTTCTCATCCCCCCTGGTCGAGGAGACTGCCACAATACACCACACCATGCCACGCCGTGCCACACTTAAACGGAAACGGAAAGGGTTGTGTTGATCACCCTCAAACTCCCCTCAAACACACACGCACACTCGAACGGCAAGGACACAAGTACTCGATGTGCTAACGCTAACACTAACTGTTGTAGTGTATAGCAAAGTTGTTTATTCTATTATTATTATTATTATTAAGCCTTGCGCCGTATTAAGTTGAATGTTTAAGTTGTAGTTTCCATTCATTTGGCTGAAATAGGATTTTTATTTTTGTTATTAAAAAACTTTGCAATATTTTTTTTGTAGAAATACACACGCTCACAGAGAAGGATGTGCACATATGCATATCCACCTGACCAAATATTCGAAAATAGCGGAGGTTGAGTAAAAGTGAACAATTCCTCAACAAATTCGTCCGAAAATTATTCGACATTTTAGGGAAATTCGAATATATTGCAGTAGTTGTTTTCGAATGTTTTACCCTAGAAACTATCTGAGAAAGAATCGATAGCGATATCAATTTCGAAGGCGGTGGCCAAGTGGGAACGTACAAATGAATATGTGTCCTTCCATGTGGCGATAATAGAGCACAAGTTGTGGACAAACAAAAACATTTATCGTAGAACAAAAGTCCAACGGCAGTACCAGAAATGATGCGGAGCAATGGCTTGGTAATATCGGAATAAAAAATAGTAATTACATTGGAATTGGTTAGGACGAAGGCTCGACCTCTTCTCCTTAAATCAAAGTATTCAAATATTTATTGCGCGATAATTGTTTTGTGAAAATGTAGAATGGCTGCTAGATGCATTCGTGACATCGAGATTTGTTGTACTTATTGGAGGGGACTCTATTATCTCACGGAGTAATATTTTTTTTTAAAACTTTGACTGAAACGTGAACCTTGTGCCAATACACACTTTTGGAAAAAGTCAACCAAATATCGAGTTCTTGCGGCGGCAAAAACGTATCTACTCATAGGAACATACTTTATCTTCAGAATGCAGTCCAATCCGCTGTGAAAGAATCCACTCTAAAAAAGATAATAGAATGCTACTACATATCGCCCACTTACTTCAAGAGTGCCATAACTCAAAATTTAAATTGGGAGGATGTGTAACTTTAAGTCCGTATAAAAAAATAAATAACATGAAATAAGACGTTAAAAAAGGTCGAATAATCCGAAATATGATTGTTAACTTATAAACTAAATTTGGATGACATTTATTTATGGATATTTGCAAAATTGGCATTTCTGTAAGGCAACCTCAAAAATTTTTAATTTTGAGTTATGACAGTCTTGAAGTGAGTGATTCTTCATTTTAAGAAATAATTAACGTATTTTTGTTTAGAAAGTTTTTAAAATGTTGCTAAAAATGGAATTGTTTCCCTTTGTCTTACAACATATAGTCCAAAACGCTGAAAAAATGAAGAAAAGGTATTTGAAGGAATTCCAGACTATTTAATTTTGGATTCTATAATTGAATTTTATGCAGGCACATGGTTCTCGAGTTATGCTAAAATTTGTGGCTCAACATCTAGTTGTTTTTAGATGTTTGTCTTTATTTAGGTTATGTTAAGCCATTTGAGTAATATTCGTTCTTCCGACCGTCGGTCTGTCTGTGTATCTGTATGTCTGTCTGCTGGCTGGTGCGCACGATAACTCTCGAAATGATTAACCAATTAATTTCGAATATGGTATGCGGTAATAGTTGTTCCTTTCTCCAACTAAGTTCGAAGATGAGTTTGAATTCAATTTATGTTTTAAACATCTTAGGTTTAAATTATTTATAAATGACGTAAATTGGTTCGTGGTCAATAAAATAGTATCATTTTCTTCTACCTCTTCTGTCCATAGTAATTATTGTGTATAAAATTTTGATTTCTTTAATGTTTCATTGACATTTATTTTTAAACATACATTATTGGGTATTTTATACAGTACAGCACATGATTTTGGGACTTAATTCTAAGAATTGGATGCGAAAGTAGCACCAAAAATAAGAACTTCTGAATCATTCGTTTAGTCAACATGGCTCAATTAATAATTTAATCCGCATACGATGCGGAACAAACCTACCCGAAAAAAGTGCATCCAGTGCCTTAGAAATCGCAAAAATGTCCACAAAGTCATAAAATATTTGCCAGTAAAATATTGATAAATACGTATACGTAATACGTATACATATAAAACATAACACTAAAATAGAACATTATAGAACAGAACTGTTTTTCTGTTTTTTAAGGCACTTAAATCTGTACTGTACTGTGTTTTATTTAGAACAGCAAACATTTTTAAACGTTAAAACATCTTTTATTTATATTAAAGAATTTACTGTATTTAAGGACATTCGACGATTCGAATTTTTTCTAAAGTTTGGAGGAGACAGATAGCTCTTTCCGTTTTTGCCTCGTCTGATTCAGGACTAACTTTGTTCTTGAAGAAATTCACAATATGGAAAAACATAAATGAAAGCGACAAATTTGTACATTCTATGTGCTTGTGGGTACACATATTTAAGTTTTTTTTTACTATCAAAAATTTTACTTGTAAATATTTATTATTTTTTGTTTAAGTTATCTTTGCATTTTTTATTTTTATGTTTTTGAGTTTTCTGATAGAAAGTTTGAGTTTCGTTTTTGCATTTGGGAAATAAAGAGCTTTTGTTTTTTTTTGATAAATAAATGTGTTTGATTGTCAAAATAAAAATTAAAATAATTTTACCACACATTTAATTGGTGACCCCGAGTTTTTGTTGTTGTGTTATTGTCGCTTCGCCAGCAATGGTTGATAGAAATGCTGATGCTGGACAGGCAGCACGTTTGGATATTCCCGGTGATGGCAACGTTCAAGAAGCCCCGATTCAACATATTTCTGCTTCAAGCGTTCAAAAACTGCCTCCGTTTTGGAAAGAAAATCCTAAACTTTGGTTTATGCAAATCAAACCCATTTTTGGAATATCAGGAATTACCCGTGATGAGACGAAATTCCAATATGTCATTGCAAACTTTGATTCAAACTTTTTGCCTCATATTTGTGATATTTTGGAATCCCCTCCAGGTAATATAAGTAGGTATCAAGCTGTAAAGAATCGCTTGGAGCATTTTCGGAGTCCAAGGAATCAAAACTTCGTAGATTGCTCAGGAATCAAGAGTTGGGAGATCAAAAGCCTTCGCACTTCTTACAAATTATGAAGAATCTTGCTTCGGGACAATTGAGCGATGCAGTAATCAAGACACTATTTCTGGAACAACTTACTGAGGATGTCAGATCAATACTAACCATAAGTGAAGTCAGTGACCTGTCTTCTTTAGCTTTACAGGCAGACAAGATAATAAGCCTCCGTTCAACACTACGTTACGAAATTAACTCGACGCCTTCAAATATTGAACTTACTAAAATTTCACAACAAATTGAAGCTCTTGAGAAGAAATTCAACAATTATTCAAGAAGCCGTAGTTCAAATCGCCCTCAGAACAATGTTGGATCTCGTAAGTATCGTAACGGAAGCAAGTCCCGCAATAAAGATTGGTGTTGGTATCACAATCGGTTTACTGATAAAGCTACTAAATGCATCGCACCATGTTCATTTTTAAAAAAACTAAACAATCATTCGGATGTAGCGGCAGTTTCGGACAACAACTTCAAAATCATCAGATTGTGCAATTAAAATTTTTGCTGCCAATGGTTCTCAAATTAGAACATTTGGAGACAAACTTTTACACATAGATTTTGGCCTCCGCAGAATTTTTTCGTGGACATTTCTTATTGCTGATGTGACTAAACCTATTATCGGATCAGATTTTTTGCGATATTATGATTTACTTTCTGATTTGAAACGAAAAGCTTTGATTGATGGAAAAACTACAATGCAAGTTCCTGGAAAACTTTCAAAATCACCATCCTTGGGCATCACAACGGTAGTAAATGATGATACCGTATAAAGTTCTTCGTGCCCTACCTTTTACCTTCCTCTATATTGATGATGTGCTAATTTTTTCAAAATCTCCTGCTGAACATATGGAACATCTCAAAATTGTATTCGAAAGATTTCAAGAATATGGCATTGTTGTCAATCAAGGAGAGTGCTCTTTTGGAAAAAGTGAAATAGATTTATGTTGTTTGCTTGCTTTTATTTGGTCTGCAAATCTTTGTGATTCTAACTAGGATATTCTCCCGGCTTCAAGACCATTTTGTTTCTATATTATTATAGAAACAAGTATTTTATACATGGCGGTGTATAAATATGTATTAAAAATTGGCAGCACACATACTGGATCATGATTTCTGAGCCGTGACACTCGTTATCAACAGTTCTGCTGCAATTGTATGGGAGATACGGATTTTCTTGGATTTCGAATATCTTCGTCCTATTCAAAGCAAAGTCGATGAAATTCAAACATTTCCGATGCCAAGCACAATAAAAGAGTTGCGACGTTTCCTTGCAATGATTAATTTTTACAGACGTTTTGTACCGCAAGCAGCAATGGAACAAGCTCCATTAAATAACTTTCTCAAAAAATCAGTTAAGAATGATAAACGGCCTGTAACGTGGACAGAGGAAACTGAGGTCGCCTTCTGAAGATGTAAGTCTAGATTAGCAAACGCTGCTTTATTGTTTCATCCTGTGAATGACGCTGAACTAAACATCAAAGTTGATGCATCCAATTTTGCTATTGGTGCTGTATTGGAGCAAAATATCAACGATGAATGTCAACCCTTGTCCTTCTTTACGAGAAAATTAAGTGATACTCAGAAGCGCTACAGTACATATGATCGTGAATTATTAGCAATTTACGAAGCTATCAAACATTTTCGCCACTATTTACGGTTTATACAGATCACAAACCGCTAATTTTTGCATAAAGCAAGCCCTCGTCAACTCCGGCAATTGAATTTTATTGCTCAATTCACTACGGATTTCAAACACATAAAAGGCAGTGAAAATATTGTTGCAGATGCCTTTTCTCGAATCGAATCAATATCTCTCCTTGATTTTGAACAACTTTCAACATTACAACAAGGTGACAAAGAACTTAAAAAACTCTTAACATCGGAAACATCTCTAAAATTGAAGTTAATTTCAGTACCTGGTTCAAATACAACTTTTATTGTGACATTTCTCAGAATAATCATCCAAGACCGTATATTCCCATTGAGATGAGAAAATCATTATTTTATGGTTTGCATAACTTCTCTCATCCTGGTTCAAAAGCTTCCATCAAACTTGTCACTGAACGCTATGTATGGCCATTTATGAAACGGGACTGCAAATATTGGACAAAGATGTGTCAATCCTGTCAGAAATCTAAAGTTACCCGTCGTACAAAAAGCCCTATCGGAACACATCCTTTGTCTTCCCGACGTTTTGCTGATATCCATATAGACTTAGTCTGCCCACTTCCTTCATCAGATGGACACCGATACCTATTAACCTGTGTGGATCGCTTTTCTCGATGGATGGAAGCTCTTCCTATGCCAAATTGTACATCCGAAACCGTTTGTGCAACCTTCTTAAATGGTTGGGTATCTCGATTTGGTTCTCCTGATGTTATCCACACCCATAGAGGTCGTCAGTTCACATCGAATAATTTTCGGAATTTAACGAAATTCTTGGAAAGACCTCATTTTATGAATCGGCCGGAAAATACGAAAGATACACGCGCTTAAACATTTTGTTCAACCGAGGTGGCCAACGTTGAGGCCCTGCAACTCCGCCCCTGTATACCACGGGGGGGGCCCAAACTCAAAACTTAACTTCTTTAAAACTTAACTTCTTCTTCTACAAACATGCCAAGTTTGGTCGCAATCGGATGTCTGGTTAAGAAACGGCAGAATTATTTCCCTTTTTTTTGGAATTCCTCTCGCTGTGCTGCGTTAGTATTTCGCCCATAACTTTTACAATTATTGAGTCTCCAAAAATGCAATTACTGTTATGGATTTGTATATAATCAAATATCGTAATATTTTGAGAAAAGCTATATGGGTAGCTTCAAATCCCGGTCGTTACGGAATTTTGCCATATGTTGCAAGTTATTTAAGACAATACAAAGTTTTGGTAATTTTTGTCATTAGAAAAATTTTAGATATTAAAGAGACCTATAAAATAGCTCTACGAGTTCTCGCTCCAGTCAGTAGTAAGTATTACGAGTATATAAACAAATCAAACCATGTTCGGACGCTTCACATTTTTGGGAAATTTTGTAACGTCCAAACAAGATTTGTTTCCTTATATATCTCTTATTACCGATTGGAACAAGATTGGGTAAACCCATTCTTTTAGCTTATAACGATGGATTTCGAAATCTGCGTAGCTCTTGGAAATGCCCATTAATGTTACCAACGATTTAATTTACATATTTAATATTCAAGATATTAAGATAGAAATGGCACTAGTGCCACTTCTTCTGATTCTTTTCTCACAAATTATAAAATTTATTAAGTAAACAGATATTAAACATAAATACTTGAGCTCAGCGCCACTTCTTTCTTTGTGACGGTGTGTTTTTTTCAGCCATTTTCTATAAATTGAAGAATAATGAATTTGTTTTGGGTATTTGTAACAAATATTGAACAAATTCTTCGTCATAAAATTCAGAGTTAGGTACAAACCTTAAACTATTGTGCTTACTCAATATATTTTTACCTCAAAATTTGTAGTTATGGCCAAAAATTTATTTGTGAAACTGTAAAATGATAACTAAAACCTTTTACCTATTCGTCTTCCTTTAATTGGTGGTCACACGATAATAAACCAAAATATTGGTGTCAAAAATTCTAATTTTCTTATTCAATATATGAATAATTAATGTAAATTTTGACATGTTCCGCTGGAATCTCTTTGTGGGTGGGTTTCGTCTCCGCTCACAACTAAGTCCGGATGTCTTCCCAACTTCCTCGTCAACAATTCAATTTAGAAGAATTGACGTTTGCAGCCAAATGAAATTCTTCAACTAAATAAATTAATAATAAATCAATTAAGTAGTGGTGGCAGCCCAATAATGTCAATATTTATCTCGGAAGTGGAGAGGCGTGCAATGCCACAAATGGTAGCAGTGTTTACTGTTGCCGCTGCAGTCGCAGCTCCCCAATACGACGTTATCCTGCGAAGCTGAGCCAACGACTCAACAATAACAAATGTGAGTGAGTTTAGTTCTCATAGACAAACACACACGCACACTCATACATATGTACACACACAGAGAACATACTATCTTAGTAGTCTTGGGGAACAAACAGTGGAGTTATATGGAGGAACATCCAACATCCAACATCTATTCGTCATCATTACAACCCGCTAATGCCGTGATACCACCTCACACGATATCGAATACCAACATATATACATACATGCCTTGTTGGAGGGGGTGCGGTAGACCGGGGCGTGTTGTCTCCTCCTTGAAGAAGGCACTGAGTATCTAACAGCAAAAAAGCGAAAACAAACAAAATGTTAAGAACAAACAAAGGCATAAGAAACGAAAACTAAAATATACAAAATATTAATACTTAAGCTTAAAAGAACATTTTTGGCCAAAACTTGCGCTCCGCCACCCAAAACCCTCTCCCTCGCCAAGTCAGTCGACATCCAAGCGTCTTAGGATACGCCAGAGGACGGTGGAGGCCCATGTGAAGAAGGAAAAGAATAGAATGAACAGAATAAATCTGAGGAATATCTACATAGAATTAAAGACGATACCCCATAGTCGTCATTCCAATAGTACGACTAATGAAATGTGTATGTGTAGTGCTCACACTCTGCTCCCAACCGTAGGTTCTTGTGGCAATGCCAACATATCCAACGGTTGGCACCGGATCGAATGTCTCGAGTTTTTATAATTAAACTAGTCTAGCAGAATGTGTGTGTATGATGTATACATTTTGGAGGGATTGTGGTTGTAAGAATATTTATCGATGCAGACTTTCTAAGCGAACACAGATTGACTGTCATAGAAGAAAAAATGGGTTGCAAGATATTATTTTGCTATCAGCAATTCAAGCCCTGTTTTGCTCCAGCCAAGATGTCTGATTACACTATGCAACAAAAAATATTTCAACACGCAAGCGAATGAGAAATCTTTGTGAAACCACACTTCTCCAAAATCTTCCAAAAACAATTGTTAACCAAAATTAATACAAAACACAAGTCATGTCCAATGAGAAGCAAATTTTGCTCCATTAAATGGAAAATTACCACACTATGCAGAAAAGCTTTTATGGTTTTTGACTGCACTAAGTGTAGTTTGTGGTGAGTCAGAAGACTCACCATGTTTTGCCGAGCCATGCATTTGTTATGTTGCTTGCTTGCTTTTATTCGGTCTGCAAATCATTGTGACTCTAACTAGGATACTCTCCCGGCTTCAAAACCATTTTGTTTCTATATTATTATATATATGTATAAAATACTTGTTTCTATAATAATATAGAAACAAAATGGTCTTGAAGCCGGGAGAGTATCCTAGTTAGAATCACAAAGATTTGCAGACCGAATAAAAGCAAGCAAGAAACATAAAAATATGACAAATATATATATTTAAGTATATATATTTGTCATATATAATTATAAACAATTATGTTTATATGCATTTAAACAAAAAATAATCGCAAAAGAAGCCTTCTCCACTATTTCAAAACAAACTTAAAACATAGAAGACAGCTATTTATTTTTTACTTAAATAAATATACATGTTTTACACCTGTTTTACATATTTAAATTCTGGTGTGTTAATATAAAAAAACTTTGGTATGTAACGGGTGATCCAAGTAGAGATACTTTTTTCAATAGCCTTTTTTTGACAGATCACGTGTGAGTCGTGTCATGTTATTTTTGTTAAGTATTGTTTGGCATTTCATCATGGAAATACTTACGCCTGAACAACGTTTACAAATCGCTCAACTTTATTACGAAAATTCAAGTTCTCTGAGGAATGTGGTTCGTGCACTTCGCTCAACTTATGGTCAACATAATCGGCCTACTGAGCGTACTATTCTCAACACAATCACACATCTTGAGACCCAGTATTCATTATTGGATAATATTCGACAGAATAGACCACGTCTAGCACGCAGTGAAGAAAATGTAGCCGTAGCTGAGAGTGTACACGAAGACCGTGGAGCGACTCTCCATTCGGCGCCGTTCGGAGCAACTCGGACTGACGTATGAACGACTTGGCGCTTTTTACGTCGAGATCTTAAATTGAAAGCATACAAAATAAAGCTTGTGCAAGAAATCAAGCCGCCCGACCTTTCCAAGGGACATCGCTTCGCTCTATGGGCTCTTGAAAAGTTCCAAGAAGATCCGACGTTTTCGAGCCAAATTTTGTTCAGCGATGAGGCCCATTTCTGGCTCAATGGGTATGTAAACAAGCAACATTTCCGCATTTGGGACGAAGAGCAACTTGAAGAGATTCAAGAGGCGCTCTTCATCCAGAAAAAACAACGGTTTGGTGTGGTTTGTGGGCCGGTGGAATCATAGGTCCATATTTCTTCAAAAATGATGCCGGTGAGAACGTAACCGTCAATGGCGACCGTTATCGTGCCATGATAACCGACTATGTGATGCCTGAAATTGAAGCTCGTGATCTCGTCTACATTTGGTTTTAACAAGACGGTGAGCAGATAATTTCACGTTTTGGGCCGGTCGATTGGCCACCAAGATCTTGTGATATCACACCGTTAGACTTTTTCCTGTGGGGATATGTAAAGTCTAAAGTTTATGCGGACAAACCCGCTTCGATTCAGGACTTGGAGCAAAACAACACGCGTGTCATTCGCCAGTTACCAGTCGAAATGCTCCAACGAGTCATCGAAAATTGGACGCAACGGCTGGACCATCTGAGACGTAGCAGCGGCCAACATTTGATAGACATAATCTTCAAAAAATAAATGCCAAAGAATGTTCTTTCAAAAGATAATAAACATTCCCCATTCAATTTGAATTGTTTGTGTTTTTTCTTTAAAAAGGCCATGAATAATATAAGACCATTTCGAAGAAAAGAGAGGAACTATTTAAAAAGTTATATGTAATTTAGTAAGTAAGTTTCTACTTTCTTCAGATTCGGTTATGTAACGTAGATGTTAAAATATCTTTGATCATTAGTGGGGGTGATAAAGTTGGTTGGATCTGCGAAATTATCTACATCTTTTTATGTTATACCTCTATTTTCTTCGGATTATTCTTATTTTATTCATAACCTATCAGACTTTACGGTAAATAATATATAATAAAAATATAATATCTGTGCATATTTCGTGGTTTTTACATTTTTTTAAAAAATACTTTTTTCCAAACAGATACAAAAATTAAATTAGAACAAATGAAGGCTACCTAACATTGATCATTTACCAATCCTGATTTACCAATTCAGATAAGTGGTTCTCGATTTGTGCTATTTTTTGCGGGATTGAAAAATCAAATTTTTCACGGGATTTCCCAGGATCACGTTCCCTGAAAAAAAAAAACATGGGGCTCTAGGGCTATAGACCCCATGAACCGTTGCGCCACTTTGTATTTGTTTTTGCATTTTATGGTTCAACTCAGGTGTGGTGGAGTTATTTGTTTGTTTTGACACTTTTGCCCATATATAGAAACAGTCTGGAAATTTGACTAAAAATAGCCCATCTTATGTAAATAAATATGCCAGCTAACTTTGCAAAACCATTTGGGTGTTTTGATATACTAGTGGTGTACCGACATGTCCAATTGGTCTCGATCGGGTAAGATTTGATGACCAAAAAGTTGTTGCACAGTGTTATGAGCGACATGCGATCAAAAGAGCCTCCAAGTTATTTTGGTTCTTCCTTAAGGAAAGGTTATTCCCGTGTATACGTTTGTAGCTAAAACTATCCATGGGCTTCACGATTCAAAAATCATGACTTAATTAATATGTGTGCTGTTAATTTTAAAGTATTATATTATACACCCAAAAATAGTAAACAAATTGGCGAAAAACCAGGACAATATTCTAGTTACAATCTTTAAGATTTGCAGACCGAATAAAAGCAAAGATTCAAGCCATATTTTATCACACGTTACAAACAATTTTATTTATATTTTTTTATGAAATCATAAATAACATCCAATTTTTCTTTCCACGGTTCGTTGGAAAGCAGCTGATTGGTAAATTTAATTTTTTATTTATATTTTTTTATGAAATCATAAATAACATCCGATTTTTCTTTCCACGGTTCGTTGGAAAGCAGCTGATTGGTAAATTTAATTTTTACAACTTTTTACCCCGCCAAAAACTTTATATTGTTTAAAAAGGATCATTTCGTACATAAAATAAACAAAATTTACTTAATGTTAAAAAGGTGTCTTCTTTTGAAGTATGAAATGTCGTTATATTAAACATAAGGACCTCTTCCTAAAATTAGGACAACATTTTGTTCAGTGTTTGTAGGGACGACTAGGTGCGACCTGACCTATAGAATGTGATTTCGGCGACAAGGCAGGAAAAATTACGTTTAAAATCGAAACGAAAGAGGAACAACGCGGCCTTCTAATCCACCCAAGAAGCACACGGAGGCAAGTTTCGATTGTGCTTCTCATTCTTAATGTGCAAACACACACACACAGATACCCACACTACCCTACATACATACTTAGTCGTACATACGCTCATACCCAAAAACTGAAACACACAAAGTATCGTCTTTCGCTTCGCACGTTTCCTTCTCGAAACCCGTCTTTAGTTCTTCTTAATACGCCAACAGAGGAACGAGGGAACGAACACACAGCGGAACAAACTTTCATAGAAGCGGCAGCGAAGAGAAAACCCCGAATAGTCTGAATAATAGCAGTGCTATAGCACTGTAGCTTCGCTGCTGTTGCTGTAACTTTAGAGCTGCACATAATACAGTCGTGTTGTTGTTGTTGCGGTGTATACGAAGAGTATAAATACATTATATCGTATCTGATTCTGCCGTCGCTGCTGCCGCCGCTACTGATACTAGTGGTGCTGCTGCGAATGCCGTATCTACATTTCCCAGCCCTATACTCGAGCTGGGGCTCTGCTACAATCGCTGTCAGTGGCACTGCCACTGTCGCACCGCACCATTCACTTATTCAAATTCATAATCGCAATATTTTTACTACGATAGTGGTATGTCGTCGTGTAGTTTGCTGTGCTCGGTTTGGTGGGTTGCGGGTTGCTCTGATGCCCGTACTCCCCCCACTCCTCTCGCACACTTTTGGTCGCTTGTCTCGGAAGGGGGAGGCATTTGATTTTTTTTCTCAAAGGAAGACAGCGGAGAGACGGAAAAGAAGGTTCGCATAGCGAATGTTCGGTAATCGAAAACTTATGTGTGTACAGCTGTATGGCTGTATGACTGTATGTTTGTGTGTGTGTGCGATTTTTCTATATTTAAATATGCTGCCGCTGCTTTGCATTCGATGAAGTAGAATTTGAATAGAAGCTTAGTTTTTGCTTACAGCAAACTTTTTTCGGGGTTATTTCGCCGTTTTTCCCTTTTCTTTACATTTTATTCATTCCTTTCAACGTTTTCCTTCTTTTGTATTCTTGGGTTTTTTTTCTTTCGGGGCAAAACGAAAGAAAAAATCCGTCTAAAAAAGAAAAGTTTATAATGACTTATTTTTGATGAATTGGGCAAATGAAAAAATCGATTAAAAAACTTGGAGTACACAAATAGAAATACATACAAACAACATTAAGCATACTTACATCCCTACTCTATGTACACACAAACACTAACAATACAATTCAAAAGAAAATTAAGAAAAACGCACTACAATAAAATGGGGTTGAAAACACGTCAAAATCTGATTTCGAGGAATCGCAGTATTAAACAAAAGCGACCGATTGCATCTTTCCTCAATACGGTTTTGTCACAAGTAGTGGAACGTAGTGGTTTAGTGATCTGGGAAACACGAAAATATCGATACCTCCAATCTAAAACATGATAAGTCGACTCAGCCGGTTTTTAGGGACATTGCATATTTAATTTCTAAATATTCCAAATTGTAAAGGGTGGGCAATTTAAAATTTGAACTACTGATTTAAGCTCTTTGGATTATTTTCTGTGGGGAGCCATTAAGGATAAATGTAACGCAAAGCATCCAGAGACAATTGAAGCGTTGAAACATGAAATCGATGTTGCCATTGAAGAGATTCGACTCTAAACAGTGGAAAATGTACCGACAAATTGGATTGATCGGATGAGGAACTGTCGATCCAGTCGTGGTAGTCGTATGAATGATATTGTGTTCCATTATTAAATGACAATGTTCAACCTTTCCAATAAAACCTTTTTTTATAGCCGATTCAAATTTAAAGTTTTTAATGGCCCACCCTTTATAATTTGGACAATACCAATGAAGTCAATCGGTTACTCCTTTCGAGAGTTATGGTGCGCACCAGCAAGCAGACAGACAGACAGACAGACAGACGGACGGACGGACATTGCTCATTCGACTTAAAATTACTCAAAACGAATATCCGCCGAACATACTTAGGGTCTTAGGTCACTCCTTCGATGTGTTACACTTTTGGTCCATAGCAAATGATATATACCCTCATATCACTAAAGTGAGGGTATAATAATAATGGATACATCAAACATCCTTGCTTTGACCCTGATCTTGTCTCAAAATAGTCGGAGAGTTCAAATGAAATATACTCGTTCAGCTTTCCGATCAACTCTTCTCTTTTCTGTAGTGCATAGGAAAATATAAGACACTGCGCTCTGGAAGCCATGTAAATACATACCCTTATACGTATTTCAATCAAGTGCGGGGATGTGATAGGGACTTATACATGACACAGTGTTAGATTGTTGTTCTGGCGATCATGACTTGAATATATACCAATCTACAAAGAAATTTGCATATGGGAATTATATACCTACGAAGAAAGCCTACAAGTCACATAGCCAAAGCTCCAATTAGACTTAATTCACCACTTTTTCGTTGAAACTACGTGTTTTTTCTATTTGTATTAGGCGGGCTGATCCTATTCATTTTATGTTTTTTAGAATTTTTTTGTTAATGTTCGATTTAATGTACATTGTTGGAGTAATTCCTAAACAATAATTATACCCTCACTTCACGAGGGCATACATCATTTACTACGGCCAAAAGTGTAACACATCGAAGGAGTGACCTAAGACCCCAAGTATGTTCGGCGGAAATCCGTTTTGGGTCTTTTTAAGTAATTTGAGCAATGTCCGTTTGTCTGTCTATGTCAACCAATTGATGTCAAATTTGGTATGTGGTAATATTTTTTTCAATCTCCGGCTAAGTTTGATGATGGGCCATATTGGTCCACTCCTTCTAGTTCCTCCGCCATAGATGGTTAAAATTTAATAAAATGTTGATTGTCTAATAACTTCTATACAACTTATTCGACTCTTTTAAAATTCCACACATAGTATTACTCCATTAGTCGCTACCACACCGAGAAATATGGTCGAATTTGCCACGCCCCTTTTAGTACCTTCCACACAAATGGACCATTTTGCACCCAAAGTTGACATCTTATAACTTTAATACCAGTGAACACAAACACTTTAAATTTTGTACTGTGTAATGTTTTTACAGTGCCTACAGTCCAGTGAAAAATGGGGGTTAATTGCACTCCCCTTTTGGTACATCCCACACAAACTATTTTGCACCAAAAGTTAACAGCTTATAACATTTATACTTGTGTATAAAAATACTTAAAATTTCGTACAGTGTCATGTGTTTCTAGTACCTACAGTCTAGTGAAAAATGGAGGTTATTGACGCGTCCCATTTGGTACTTCCCACACAAATGGACTATGTTGCACCAAATGTTGACAGCTTATAACTTTAATACCAGTACATACAAAGAACATAAACGAGATGGTCAAGGTTTGTTTTACACTGAAAACTTTACTTTATTAGTTCAATTGAGTTGAAAACTCAATTGTCCACTTCCACTTTTAACTTAATAGTTACACGGTCATTGTTTCAAGTAAAATTATTTCCAACTTTGAATAAAAGAAAGTAAGAAAGTTCAGTCGAATAAACCGACTTAAGAATCTCCTTCCCTTCAGTCCCAAAAATTATTTTTTTTTTGCTTTACTTAAATAATATATATAACAAGTAAGAAAGTTTCAGTCGGGTAAACCGACTAAGGTATACCCTCACTTTGTGAGTAATGTAATATGGAATATTAAACGAATTATTCTGTCAATTTGTATGGGAGGTACCAGAATGCTTTTAACAAATACAACCAATTTTTCGCTGAATAGTAGATTCTTTAAATACATTACACTGCGCCGAATTATAAACGTTTTTTGCACTGGTATATTAACGTTATGAAATATTAAATTTTGGTATGATTTGGCCATTTTGTGTGGGAGGTACAAAAAGTGGCGTGGTGATAACGGCCATTTTTTACAGCGCTATAGAGACTTCAAAAGCGTTACACTGTGCAAAATGTTGTTGAATTTTCGTGCATTGGTACTCATGCTGTGAACTCTTAACTTTTTGTGCAAAATGGTACCTTTGCGTGGGAGGTACAAAAAGGGGCGTGGAAATAGCGTCCATTTTTCACAGTGCAAAAGACACTATAAAAGCATTACACTGTAAAAAATTTCAAGTATTTTTATACACTGGTATTAATGTTATAAGCTGTTATCTTTTGGTGCAAAATGGTACCTTTGTGTAAGAGGTACCAAAAGGGGCGTGAATATGACACCCATTTTTAGGCACTATGAAAGCATTACACTGTACAAAATTTCAAGTATTTTTATGCACTGGTATTAATGTTATAAGCTGTTAACTTTTGGTGCAAAATGGTGCATTTGTGTGGGAGGTACCAAAAGGGGGGTAGCAACATGGCCCATTTTTCTCGAGTTGATAGCGACTAATAAACTAATGCTATGTGTGGAATTTCAGAAGATTCGAATAAGTAGTATAGCAGTTATTAAAGATTCAATATTTCACAACATTTTAACACTTTGTGGGGGAGGTACTAGAAGGAGTGGACCAATATGGCCCATCTTCGAACTTAGCCGGAGATAGAAAAAAATATTACCACGTACCAAATTTGAAGTCAATCGGTTACTCCATTCGAGAGTTGTCGTGCGCACCAGCCAGCAGACAGACAGACAGACAGACAGACACAGACAGACAGACAGACAGACAGACAGACAGACAGACAGACAGACAGATAGACAGACAGACAGACAGACAGACAGACAGACAGACAGACAGACAGCCAGACAGACAGACGGACATTGCTCATTCGTCTTAAAATGACCCAAAACGAATATCCGCCGAACATACTTAGGGTCTTAGATCACTCCTTCGATGTGTTACACTTTTTTTCGTAGCAAATGATATATACCCTCGTCACACTAAAGTGAGGGTATAAAGAAGAATGTGTGTTTGTTGGTTTGTTTGTTTGTACCGTATAGGCGTCTGAACGGCTGGATGGATCTTCTTGACATTTTCACGGAATGTACATGTGTGGGGGTGGTGAAAATAGGGAACTTGAATTTTTCGATATTGAGAAAATTTTAGCTAGAGTGCTGAAATTTTGGGTGTATGCATTTAGTGGCAGATTATGCGAATTTTCCAAAAATGGGCGGAATTAGACCAATGGGCGTGGCCCCGCCCATATAAGCCAAATTTTGAAATTGTAATATTTTCCCCAATTCATTAGCCAGAGTTCTGTAGTTTAGTGTATACGTATCTGGTGACAGTCTACGTGATTGGTCCAAAAATGTAGAATTGTGCGAAAATTTCAGCAAACCGGGTCTGTAGGAGATGTGAAAACACGTGTGCATGCTCGCCCAGTTCGTTTGGTGCGGCTTATGGGCAGGCGACGTCATCGGGCCATACTTCTTCGAAATGAGACCGGTCAGGCAGTTACTGTGAATGGTGTTCGCTATCGTGAGATGATAACTAACTTTTTATGGCCCGAATTGGAAGATATGGATGCGGACAATATGTGGTTTCAACAGGACGGTGCCACAGGCCACACAACTAACGAAACAATGGCTCTTTTGCGCAACAAATTCAATGACCGTTTTATCTCACGTCGTGGCAATGTCAATTGGCCGCCAAGATCATGTGATTTGACACCGTTGAACTTCTTTCTTTGGGGTTATTTGAAAGAAAAGGTGTTCGTCGATAAGCCAGCAACAATTCAAGAGCTAAAGAATGAGATGGTCGCTACGAGTATATCGAGCTATTAAAATTTTCAATTTGTCGCTCGATATGCTATTGAATTTCAAGTTACAGATCTATTTTTTAAAAGTTTGACATAAGTAATCACATTCTGGTGTCCACGTATTTATTTTGACTTTTAAATTGAGTTTTTGTTTTGTAATTGGTAAGGTTCGACTTTTAAATTTAAACCCGTTAGTTATCAATTTATTTATTGAGGGATTTAAGTAAAGAGTTAAACAGACAACATGTAGAATATTATTGACATTGTCTCAAATGAAAATTAGTGTGTACATTTCCCAGTGTGGACTCCATCAGCAATCAGTCGGCATCTTTGGGGCTAAATCTAAATATACTCGCAATTCTTAATACAAGTTTAATATGCAATTAATAATTAACTTTAACGTTTACGTTCACCTCTGGTTGGGCTTTTCTGGTTCAAATCGTTGACGAAAACATAAACAAATGAGCAGTACGAGTAATGCATCGATCGCTTTGTTTAGCTTTGTCCAACAATTTGGCGAATATGAGAGATCATTGATCTCGCTCGGTTTTCTGGGATTGTGCTTTTCTTTTCCTCCGCTTGTGATTTGTGAGTTAAGAGTTACGAGTGGTGGGGTGTTGAGTGCAAGTGCGGTGTAAAGAAGAATTACGATTTGCTATGTATCTGTGTCTATACATGTATATGTGTTTGTGTGTGTGTGTGTGTTGTTAGGGTTGGTGTGGATGGATGCATCTGTAACCTAAATCTGAAGTGTTCATTGACTTCCCCAGTGTAAGGCATACCATATCTAACTAATCGCCCTGTTTTGACTTTCTGTTGTCTGTTGTCTTAGGCTTAACGACAATGACAATGACAGTGGCAGAGGCGGTGGCAGTGGCAGTGACAGTTGCGATCTGTTCGTGTTCGCCATAATTTTTTGAGAGCTTTTGCATGACTGGCAGCGATAGAATGTTCCTGTTCTGGTCGTTTTTTATCTGTTGTCTTTTGTTTTGGGAGAGTTATTTGTTAGTAGTGTGCGTGCGTGTGTGTGCGTTTCATTGCAGCCCCGAAGATTCTCCTCTCCACATTTCGGTTTGGTTGGTGTTGTTGATCGTAGAGTGTTTTCATTGCTCAGTTCTCGTTGAGTGGGGTCAATGACTGCCAAAATTCTGGCTGCTTGCTTGGTTGACTGACTGACTGGCAGTGCTGTTTACTTTGTTGTTTGTTGTGTTTAGCGTCGTGCAAACAGAGTAACAGAACAGCAATACAGATAAAATTAAACAGAAATAGTCCCATGCGGAGGCGAGTGAGCGATCGACGCGATGACGACCACAAGACGAGGCGGTGGTGTGGGGTGCGGATCAGAGTCAGCCGTCAAACGTTTCTAACAGGGTGACGTTACTCGAGTATTGTATATCGTCGAACGGTGCAGACGAGTACTACGCACGAACGTACCCTACCGCTACAGTCAGACATACGTTATTGAGATAGACAACATAGTGAAGTACACTGACGGTGCACAGAGAGCAGAGAAGTTCACTGACGGTGCACAGAGAGTTCGTTCCCACAAATGCTAATGTGGGAACGAACGATAACGCGAGTGTTGCACTTTTGCACAGTTTCGACTATCGTCGATGAGTATTCTAAAAATGTCTACATTAACCGGATATAGGGGTCAGTGATTTGTAGGGTTCAGTCCCGCTAAGCAGTTGCAGCCAACAATGCTTCGGTTATGATTCAAAATAAGAGACACAAATTTACCTTTGAAGTTTGCTTGTACCTTCTTATTTTGATCATCTATTGCATCACGAAAACACATGTGTATGGGTGAGTCATGGACCAATATTAGATTTGAGATAAAATAATTTCAGGTTTGTGTGGATTTCTAGAATATCTAATAATTAGAATTTTTCTGAAAAACTAGTTATGAACGCCAAATCCGTTGCGATAAATAATTGTTATCAAATTTACCTAAATATTTTTTGAATGGTTTCTTTGCTTTGAAGACATTTTTCTCTATGCAATGAAAATAATAAATATTCATCATCGGTTTATATTTAGAAATACAATGTTTATCAAAGTCTAGTAGTTGTTGAGTTTATCTTGTTGCAATTGATATAATTAACAATTTGCTACTATTAATATTGAGTAATTTATATTTCTTTAATATGTACAATTAATTCTCATGTTATGTTCCACCCCAGCGTATGAGTGTTTGCGATGGGTAAAAGAGAATATCACTCATACGCTAGGTATTATGGACAAGCATCTATAATAGATAAGATAACAGATAACACTAGTTGTTATCTGCTTTCTAATATTTGAAAAAAATTATTGTAAATTAGTATATGGACCATATTTATTGAAGTATACGCTCGATAAAGCCGGCATACCATTTAAACTAAAGGAAATTATGAGGGCAAATGCTGAAAACATCACTTTCACGCAGAAACAGAATTACAGCAACGGTTTTTAAAATAACTAGTACAAATTTGATTTTTTTAAAACAATAATTTTTTGCTGCTACGAAAATATAACTTTTGATAACTTTTGATAGGAGTAACAGATTTTCAAATTTGGAATTAGGACCATGTTGGTGCACTCCTTCGAGTACCTCACTCTCAAAGTTCTAAAATTTAATGAAATATTGTATCTTTAATCGGAATCTATCGGAATATTCCGCAATTTCACACATAGTATTAGTTTCTTAGTCTCTACCACCTTGGGAAAAATGGGCGAAGTGCCACGCACATTTTGGTACTTCAAATACAAAGGGATAATTTTGCACAAAAAGTTAACGGCTTATATCTGTGAGTCTATACAAATATTTGAAATGTTGTGTAGTGTAATTCTTTTATATTACCTACAGTCCCATGAAAAATGGGCGTTATTGTCCCCCCCCCCTTTTTGGTACCTCCCATACAAATGGACCATTTTGCAAAAAAATTAACGACTTATAACTATGAGTCCAGTCAATACAAATACATAAAATTTCGTGGAGTGTATTGATTTTACAGTACATATTGTCCCGTGCAAAATGGGCGTTTTTCATATTTTTGATTTCGCCCATTTTTTTTGGGAGGTACCAAAAAAAGGGTTGACAATAACACGCATATTTCAATAGACTATGGGTACTATAAAAGCATTACGCAGTACAAAATTTCAAGTGTTTGTATGCGCAGGAATCGAAGTTATATGCCCTTACATGTTTGTGCAAAATGGTCCATTTGTGTGGGAAGTACCAAAAGGGGCCCATATTTCTCGAGGTGGTATCGACTAACAAAATAGAACAATGTGTGAAATTTCGGAAGATTCTAATAAGTAGTGTATATGTTATTAAATAATCAATATTTCACTCGAACATAGCCGGAGATAGAAACAAATATTTCCCTATACCAAATTTGAAATCAATCGGTTACTCCTTTCGAGAGTTATCTTGTGCACCAGCTAGCAGACAGACAGATAGACGGACATTTCTAATTCGACTTAAAGTGACCCAAAACGAATATCCGCCGAACATACTTAGGGTCTTAGATCACTCCTTCGATGGGTTACACTTTTGGCCCGTAGCAAATGATATATAGCCTTGTATAACTAAAGTGAGGTTAGAATTATGACATATTCGAATCAGATGAATTTTAAACACACCACAGTTCCACCTCAGCTTATGAGTTTCTGTGATGGATACAATATAATATTAATCATTCGCTAGGGGTATTAGAGACAAGCACCTTAGGACCGATTAACCAAAGCCGAACATTTTTAATTTTTTTCTTAAAAAAATTAAAAGAAAATAATTTTTTCTTAAGAAAATGTCGTATAATTTATGAAAACTCAGTTTTATAATATCTTCCGTCCTTCCTGCCAACATATACGCGGATTCATCATCTCAAATCACTCTATATTTATCTCAATTCCTATAAGATCTAGAAGTAAATGTTATTACACATGTGTCTCTGCAGAGATTATCTCATATAAGTATATAGAACAGTTTATTTCTATATAGTCTATGAGTCATGTTACGAGTATAAGTAAATGGTTTTAGATAATTCATTGGTATCAGCCCTACGTTTTATGGATATAAGTCGGTCTATAATATGGAAATGTTTAAGTTTCTTCAATTTCATAAGTGTTGATAAGACTGGTCAACATTTTTTTGTCGCATGTGATTTTGCAGTCGATTTGTATATATGTGATTAAATTAAATTAAATGGTAATTTTGTATTTTTATTATGTGTAGTTTATAGTAGGGTTTGGCCAAATTTTGACCCTATAACGAGCGATTATTGATATGTAATATTGAATTATATGACTGTCATAGGAAAGCGCGTGTCAGTATATCAACTCGTCCAAGATTATTCACAGACTCCGTGGCGCAATGGCAGCGCGTCTGATTTCAGATCAGAAGGTTGCGTGTTCAAATCACGTCGGGGTCAAAATCTTCACGTTGATTTGTTGTTTTTACTGATAACTTTCTGCAAAAAAACCAGTTCGACATTTTTACCGCAATTTTCGACAATTTAGACTACTAAATATAAAAACTACTAATATTTTTACGGAACTTTTACTATTTTGTTAAATAAAGGCAATCCGTTAATTTTATTCTAATAATTTTAGCGTATCTCGATAATTAATTTAGGTTTGCTTCAAAAAGTATCAAAAACAGTAACACAGAAGCCACTGCGGTACGCAGCGTAGTGGGATGGCTTCATAAATGTGTGTGCAAAAACTTTTACTCTAATTTCATCAAAATCGACCACACCCGGCCATACTATTCAAATATGTTTTTTACATATTAAATTAGTTCACACCCACTCTGCTTTATTTGGGATTATGCCGCCGAAACACCGAAAATAATGCCTCCGTTAAATCGACTCAGGGAGTGATTCCAAGTCGATCGGTATAATAAACGATGGGTCTATCTCTTCTCCTTTTGGGTGTTAGCAACAAGTTCACAACCTGATAATACGCTGGACCACAGTGAGGAGTAGGGTATAATGAATTTAGAACAAATCAAAGACAATATAAATGTCTAACATTACCAGAAACATTATTCGTCACTAATGAAGATTCGTAATAACCAAGGTTTGTTATTAACCTACTCGACTGCATAGGAGATGTATTCTAAATATTAACTGATTTTTACCGATTTCATTACCGATCAACTTATAATTTTATTTTGATTAGAAGAATAAGTGTACATACTGATGAATTGATAGACAGACAAAAGTGTGGACATACGAGAAGCTAAACCGACTCAGAAAGTTCTTCTAAGTCGATCTGTAATAAACAATGGGTCTATCTCGTCTACTTTTAAGTGGCGCTAATGGAAATAATAACAAGTAAGAAAGTTTCAGTCGGGTAAACCGACTAAGGTATACCCTCACTTTGTGAGTAATGTAATATTGAATATTACTCGAATTATTCTGTCAATTTGTGTGGGAGTTACCAGAAGGGGTTTATATAATACACCTTTTTTTCGCTGAACATTAGATACTTTAAATTCATTGCACTGTGCCGACTTATAAGCATTTATGTGCACTGGTATAAACGTTATGAGACATTAAATTGTGGTATGATTTGGGAATTTTTGTGTGGGAGGTACAAAAAGGGGCATGGCAATAACGCCCATTTTTCACAGGGCTATAGACACTATAAAAACATTACACTGTAAAAAATTTCAAGTATTTGTATACACTGGTTTTAATGTTATAAGCTGTTAACTTTTGGTGCAAAAAGGTACCTTTGTGTGGGAGGTACCAAAAGGGGCGTGGCAACAACACCCATTTTTCCCTGGACTGTAGGCAATATAAAAGCATAATACTGTACAAAATTTCAAGTATTTTTATACACTGTTATTATTGTTATAAGCTGTTAACTTTTGGTGCAAAATGGTGCATTTGAGTGGGAGGTACCAAAAGGGACGTGGCGACTTCGCCCATTTTTCTCGAGTTGATAGCGACTAATAAGCTAATACTATGTGTCGAATTTCAAAAGATTCGTATAAGTAGTATAGCAGTTAATTAAAGAATCAATATTTCACAACATTTTAACCCTTTGTGGGGGAGGTACTAGAAGGAGTGGACCAATATGGCCCATCTTCGAACTTAGCCGGAGATAAAAAAAAGTACTTCTATAAAAAAAATAGTTTTATCTACGGATACATTTGTTTGTTTGATGTTCTCATAAAACCCGTAATTTAGCAACAGATTTTAGTTTCATTAACTGCTTTATATTTATTTGACTTAAATCGATACCTCCATTCTAAACTATGTTAAAAATGCAATCTTCCTAAAAACATGCTAAGTCGACTTAGCATTTTTTAGAATGGAGGTATCGATATGTAATATTTTTAATGTTTAATGTCAATTGTTAAACATGTTTGTCTTTCTAAACATTTCAGACTTGAGCATGAGTTATCGGAAGTTATTTAAAAAATATCATCAAATCTATCTTAAGTTGCCTACAATTATTCTAGTCATTTTTCGGCGATATATAAAAATAAATGAAGGATAAAGAAGGGCGGAGCAGTTGGGATGGGTTTCTAACATAATTTTACATATTCTACTACAATTAGATGATAAATCGGAGATATATAAATAAATAAATGTGAATCTGTGAACATTTCATAATTCGACAGAGGAGTCCAAATCCTGTAGCACGAAATATGGTTAATAATATGTCAGTACAAGTATTGTACAATTCCGGGACTACTCTGGAAGTGGACTGTAATATTTTCAGTAAAACTCCCGAAATTGTAAGGAATTTGGTTGTTTTATGAAAATATAGATTAGGAAATAAAAAGACAAATTTCAGTTGAAGTTTAAGAGCATTCAGTTGCAGTTTATTGATGCCTTACCGCTTTCGTTGGTGCTGCACAAGTGAAGTTGTGCTGCTTCATGAGAAAGCGACAGAGAGGCAGTTTTTGGTATTCAGCACCACAGTAATTGGATTATAAAACTAAGATGGAAACTCTTTATCCGATGAGTAAAAGCTTTTCAGTACGGGCTATCATTGGATAAAGAGTTGCCATATGCTACAAACTAACTAAGGCTAGAGGGAACTAAAGACATTGGTCATAACGACCGTTAAATCAGTTTACATTTTAATTCAGGCAATATATATTAGGAATTCAGTTTGTTAAATGGCAGTATTGAAAAAGGAACTTAAAAAGCTAAAGGGTTGTTGAACACGGTTCAACAAGTATATTACAAGGATTTAATTCAAAAGTAGCAATTACCTGCTGCTTCGCATGCGAAAATCTAAAAATATAATTATTGCATCCTGACCATTTTGATTACCCTTGAGCTCCATTATATTCATTAACTGTTAAATCATTTGCATTTAAATAGTCTTTTTCAACTACACTATAATTTGTATACCCTCACTTTAGTGATAAGAGGGTATACAGGGTTGCCCATATTCGACGGACCCATCTGGCAACGCCATAACTTTTGACAGAGATGTCAGATCGCTTAATGACATACCGCGTTTGAAGCGTCAGTCCAAGCAGATTTTTACCATGGAACAATACACGCCACGCGAGCGCTCTGAAATAGTTGAAATTTACATTCAACAGAAGAAGTCAATTGTGAAAACTCAACGTGCTTTTAAAATATTAAAAAATGTGAGAAGTGCGCCTTCTAAGAACACCATTAAGCGTTTATACGAAAAATTTTCGCCACTGAAAATCCTCAGGAGATTCAAGAATTGCCTCTTCATGACGAAAAAGTCACAGTTTGGTGCGGCGTTAGTGCGAAAACTGTCATTGGGCCGTTTTTCTTCCAAAACGAAAATGGCAATGCTGTTACCATCAACCAGGAGCGTTATCGCGACATGATGACCAATTTTGTGATGCCAATTATTCGTCGAAAGCGTATGAGGCAGTTCTGGTTTCAACAAGACGGCGCTCCACCGCACACAAGTCGCATAACAATCGATTTTCTGAAGAATTTGTTTCCGGGCCGTTTGATGTCGAAAAGTGGTGATTTGGACTGGCCACCGCGTTCGCCCGATTTGACGCCGCCTGACTTCTTCTTGTGGGGATATTTGAAGTCAAAGGTTTACGTTAACAAGCCAAGGACCGTAGAAGAGCTCAAGGACAACATTCGTGAAGAAATAGCCGCTATTCCGGCCGAAATGTTGGCGAAAACGATGGAAAATGCTGCAAAAAGGGCACAATACGCCATCAACGCCAGAGGCGGCCATTTGAGAGATATCATATTCAAAAATTGATGTAAACAAATCTACTTGGAACAAATTAAATGATTAAGATTGCCAACCGCCTAATTTTTATTTTTTTCTTTGATTTTTTTTTAAAAAAACATGGGTCCGTCGAATATGGGCAACCCTGTATATCAATTGCTACGCGCTCCCAGTCATATATAATGTATGTAAGTATAGACGGGCAAATACTAAAGTTGTTCAAAGCATAACGTATAATGGTAATGATTTCAGATTCAATACAAGCATATCGAAGCATTAGCATTAGCTTAAAAATACACAAAATTTTGGTGGATAGAGTAGCACAATTATTATTGTAACAGAAATGTATAATTCTCCTTTTACCTTTAGACCATAATTATACCCTCACTTTAGTGTGACGAGGGTATATATCATTTGCTACGGAAAAAAGTGTAACACGTCGAAGGAGTGACCTAAGACCCCAAGTATGTTCGGAGGAAATCCGTTTTGGGTCATTTTAAGTCGAATGAGCAATGTCCGTCCGTCTGTCTGTCTGTCTGTCTGTCTGTCTGTCTGTGTGTCTGCTGGCTGGTGCGCACGATAACTCTCGAAAGGAGTAACCGATTGACCTCAAATTTGGTATGTGGTAATATTTTATTCTATCTCCGGCTAAGTTCGAAGATGGGCCATATTGGTCCACTCCTTCTAGTACCTCCCCCACAAAGGGTTAAAATGTTGTGAAATATTGATTCTTTAATAACTGCTATACTACTTATTCGAATCTTTTGAAATTCCACACATAGTATTAGCTTATTAGTCGTTATCAACTCAAGAAAAATGGGCGAAGTCGCCACGTCCCTTTTGGTACCTCCCACACAAATGCACCATTTTGCACCAAAAGTTAACAGCTTATAACATTAATAACAGTGTATAAAAATACTTGAAATTTTGTACAGTATTACGCTTTTATATTGCCTACAGTCCAGGGAAAAATGGGTGTTGTTGTCACGCCCCTTTTGGTACCTCCCACACAAAGGTACCTTTTTGCACCAAAAGTTAACAGCTTATAACATTAAAACCAGTGTATAAAAATACTTGAAATTTTGTACAGTGTAATGTTTTTATAGTGTCTGTAGCCCTGTGAAAAATGGGCGTTATTGCCACGCCCCTCTTTGTACCTCCCACACAAAATGCCCAAATCATACCACAATTTAATGTCTCATAACGTTTATACCAGTGCACATAAATGCTTATAAGTCGGCACAGTGCAATGAATTTAAAGTATCTAATGTTCAGTAAAAAAAAGGTGTATTTGATAAACCCCTTCTGGTACCTCCCACACAAATTGACAGAATAATTCGAGTAATATTCAATATTACATTACTCACAAAGTGAGGGTATACCTTAGTCGGTTTACCCGACTGAAACTTTCTTACTTGTTTTTATTATATATAATCCCAATACAAATGTAATGCTTTTTAACGTTAACTTTTTTCATTACAAAATTGCTTATACAATTGTAGAAACATAAAACAAATTAACACATTCACATTGTTCAAATACTACTTAATTATTTATTAGAATATACTCGAGAGCCAGATATGGGGACCATGTATTATGAAAATGAATTATATATTACATTGTAGTATAAACTTCATGTATTAATAAAATAAAATAAATGCGTTACAAAAAAATCATTTGCTACGGGCCAAAAGTGAAACATATCGAAGGAGTATGTTTGGCGGATACCCGTTTTGAGTAATTTTAAGTCGAATGAGCAATGTCCGCCCCCCGTCCGTCTGTCTGTCTGCGGTAAACTTTTTTTCTATCTCTGGCTAAGTTCGAAGATGGACCATAATGGTCCACTTCTTCTACACTATTTTCAATTGTAATTCGAAAAAAGTCAATTGAAATTCGAAGATTCCATTTGAAATTCGAAAAATATCAATTGAAATTCGAATATTCCATTTGAAATTCGAAAAATATCAATTGAAATTCGAATATACCATTTGAAATTCGAAAAGGGTCAATTGAAATTCGAATATTCCATTTGAAATTCGAAAAACATCAATTGACATTCGAAACACATCAATTGAAATTCGAAACACATCATTTGAAATTCGTAAAATTGCAATTTAAATTCGAAATACGCCAATTGAAATTCGAATTTTTCTATTTGAAATTCGTAATACACCAATTGAAATTCGGAAAACATCAATTGAAATTCGAAATTCAATTGATCAATTGAAATTCGAAAAATGTAAACAAAATCAATGTAGCATTTAAGTGATACAATTTGTCTGTGTTAAACCTTTAATATTAAAATATTTAAATATGTTTTGTTTCAACTAATGTTGAATAAATATTCATAAAAGATAAGATCATCACATTATTTGTTAAGATTTAGTCAGTAAATGTGTTTAAATAAATTCTACCCAATCTAATGTGCAAATTTGTTTACATTTTCGAATTTCAATTGATGTATTTCGAATATCAATTGTGTTTTTCGAATTTCAATTGGTGTATTACGAGTTTCAAATGGAAAAATTCGAATTTCAATTGATGTATTTCGAAATTCAATTGATGAGTTTCGAATTTCAAATGGAATCTTCGAATTTCAATTGACCTTTTACGAATTTCAAATGGAATCTTCGAATTTCAGTTGATCTTATTCGAAATTGAATTGATTTTTTTCGAATTACAGTTGAAAATGGTCTAGTACCTCCTTCACAAAGGGTCATCTTTAATTGAAATATTGATTCTTTAATGACTTCTATACTACTTATTCAAATCTTCTTAAACTCCACATATAGTATTAGTTTATTAGTCGCTATTACCTCAAGAAAAATGGGCGAAGTTGCCACGCCTCTTTTTGTACCTCCCACACAAATGAACCATTTTAGACCAAAGTTTGACTGCTTATATTAGCTTTAATATCACTTAATACAAATACTTGAAATTTTGTACAGTGTAATGCTTTTATAGTACCTAGAGTCCAGTGAAAAGAGGGCATTATTGAAACATTATTGGAAGGTACCCTTTGGTACCTCCCACACAAATGGACTACTTTGGATCAAAGTTAACAGATTATAACTTTGTACAGAGTAATGTTTTTATAGTACATACCATCTATTGAAATACCATCTATTGAAAAACTTGGCGTGACAAAAGGGGTGTGACCCCTTTTGTCACCTCCGTCACAAACGTACCATTTTCTACAACAAGTTAACAGCTTATATCGCGAACACCAATGCATATGAATACTCACAATTGTTGCACAGTGTAAAGTTTTTAAATTCCTACAGTCCTGTTAAAAATAAGAGTTATCACCACAACCGTTTTAGTACCTCCCATACAAAAAAGCCACGACATAAAATAAAATTAGTACATAAACCAGAGTATATTTACATTGCTCGCAAAGTGAGGGTGTACCTTAGCCGGTTTACCCGACTGCAATCTCTTACTTGTTTAGATTAACAGTTTGGCGAAAGAGGCCTATATTTGGCTGAAAAGTGTAGCGTTCGTTTTTTCAACAACTTGCTTAAACAAAATCTTTGGAGTTATTCTTACCATGAACCTATCTCGAGGGCTTTAAATGAGTTTAACCGCATAAATTGTGTGGATTTGGATATATGTACATTCAAGTTTAGCAATGTTTTCAAATGTATTAGATTTAATTTATGTTTAGATATATGTCGTAGTCTGTAATTCCATTGACAGTAAATAAATGAAATAAAATGAAATGATATATGACTTTCTCCATATTCAAAGATTTTTCAGTATTATAATTTAATACAATCCATGGTGGAGGATATATAAGATCTTTTGTCGAATTTCATCACCCAAAAAATCCATCGATTTCCACGACTTTTGATAAATTATTATTTTTGGATGGATCATTATTTTTCATGGGTAAGGGGGTGAACGGAGGTGTTGGGTGTTTTGGGAGAAATACTTCTGGAAGTGTCTCCTTTCTTTAGTTTTTTGACATGGAACTTCTAGTGGATTGAGTGGACGGACCGATAGTGATTTTTACAAGGAATCTTTTTGTCGATGATTAAAAAGTTAATTAACTCAAATATATAATTACATAATTAGAAATATCCCAGTTATTGTTGATACCGTTTAAACTGAAATTTTTTTTCAATATTATCGAGTATATGAGGGCTATTTTAGAATTTGGTCTTTAAAATTAGACGTCGTTAATATTTGAATCAGCGAATACAGTATCAGATCGACTATCACCTTTGGGTTTTTCAAACGACCCTACACCACAATGTGAAAATATATTGTGTAGCATAACTATTTGTTGTTGTTGAGCGGAATACTGGGTAACTTCAAGCAAAGTCAATGATGACGAAGTTTTCTTTCACAACCTTGTTTATGGAGAGGTTTTACTTTAAATGTCGTGAGGTCTATTCTTTGGCCGTTGTGTCCTTCGTTGTAACGGATCTGAACTTTCTTCCGCGATTGATGCTCATTTACTCGTAAGTGCGCATAAATGCACATGTATTGTGCATGTGCATCTGCATTTCTATGCATGAGTGTGCGACAGTATGCGACAGTGTGTCATGTGTAGCCGAAGATTTGTGGCAAGGAAAGCAAGAATAGTTTGCTATTTGATATTTTGGAGTATCGCCGTATGATGAGCTTGTTTTCTTTCATGTTTCGATGTTGAGAAACCATTTTGGATATTTGGTGTGTGTGTGTGTGTTTGGTTTTTAGGCATTCCATTTTGCAATGGGTTTTGTTCGACGAATGCTTTCGTCCGGGTTGGTTTGCCGGTCCGTCTGTCAGGCTGCTTTTATCGGAGCAGAAGATGACGATGGATCATGCTTTGACTGCTGTTCCTGCTGCGGCCGCTGCTGTTGCTGTTGATGTTGATGATGATGGTGTTGCCCCGTTGTTTACTGTTTATTCTTGGCGAGATTGTTGTGGCCGACGTTGGTTGTTGCTTTATGTGCTCGAAAGAGGGCCATTTGATAATGCACATTTATGTGTTTTTATTGTGTGTGTCGGTATGTATGCCAATGAGCTGCACGAGCCTGTGCACTTGCACGTATAAATATATATAAATGTGCATGTGTGCGTGTGTGTGAATAATCTTTTTGGAATTATTTTGTGTGCAAGTTCTGTATATTTTTACTGCTTTGTTCTAAAAACCAGAAGAAGATCTTTTGTAGAAAATAAACAGCTTTTGCAGTTCATTATTGTTTTTTACTTTCCGTCTTCTTCTTCTTCATGTTCTTTGTACATTCAAAGAGGAAGAACAATAAACCGAGTGATATTGAGAGAATGTGGCACACGTGAAGAGAGTACGGGCCCAAGAATGAGGGTTGCCGAGGGGTGCAGAGTTTGCGAGAGGCTTAGTATGAAATATGTGTTTTGGTTTTGTAAAGTTTCAGCTTTTTTCTGCTGCGTTTTCTGGGAGCATTGACCGACCGTAAGTGTTTCGGTAGAAAAACACATCTCATTTAATCTCAACAAAAATAATTCAAAAATATGGAAAGTGCAAAACAATACATACTATTATTTATTAAATAAGAACAACGCGGATCAGGCAGACATATACATGCGCATGTATGTATATTCGCATAAGTTCGTTACTGATTTGGGTGGGAGATGGTATCCCACTCTAACAACCAACTAAGGCCAATCAGTGCCTCGAGTTGATGGCGGCTTCTGCGTTACGACCATTGAAACAGGTGCAATAAAATTAAGTCCAGTTCCCGAGGAACTGGAATTACCGCAACTGGCAACGAATTTTCGGCACTTGTGACTGAACTTGTTAAAAAGTATGATAAGTTGACTTAGCATGTTTTTGAAGGTAAGGCATTTTAAATGTCTTGGAGAAATGTAGCGGAGATTGCATTGTATTTGCAATCGTTATTGATTGGTCACTAGGATATTCTCCTGGCTCTAGACCATCTTTGCCTCTATTATGTATTATATGTAGAATGCAAAGTTTTTAAAAAGCGGTGAAGCAAATACAATTACTTGATAGCTCAGCTCCTCGTATATCTATTTCACGGATGCTACTCCGATCATTCAGCGATGTTTAGCTGTGGTTATTCGGCCAAAAATCCAGCTCTAAGAGGTATAGCTTCTTCCAAACGAATAAGAATTATTACCTCACTTCTGTTATTTCAACACGAAAAAATCATGTTAAGTAATCGTATTGCACCGAACGCCTGTACAAAAAACAAATTGTGTTTCGTTATGTCTATGAAAATATTACATTCAAAACGCCTACGGGATGAACATTATTAACAGAAAATGCGTACGAATGTAACGTCCGCATCCCTGGATTTGCTCATATCGTCGGCTTAATGCTATTTTGCTCCATACGCCATTTTTGTGTTTTTTGAGTTAGGATAATATGGGTTTCTAGCATGTTCTTTCAGATCTTTTCCAATCTCGTTTAGTTTTCGAGATATTGATAGGGTAAATTGATTTAACTCTGATTTACAGGAAATAATTTTGTTATTTTGGTTCTATGTCTCCATTATTCTATCGCCCTATATTTTTGACTCACAATTTTACTTTCTTTCGTTTTTTCTTAAAAAAGTGGATATGAATCAAAATGTCATGTAAAAAAATTGGTATAACTTGCTTATTTTTGAACGTAGTGGCATAGAAAGCATGATAATCATACAAAAAATGTGGGCAACCGTGTGAAATAAAAGTCTTCAATCCCGTTTTTACTCAAGCTATAAATTGCGTTTTTTCCGTTCTTAAATAATGACGTATGGAACAAAATAGCATTGAGCCGACAATATGTTAAGTAAGTGTAAGTTAAAATGTTCATGTTATCTACATGGAAATGTATAGTTGTAAAATAATTACAATATAATATCAACCTGACTTTGTATTTATTCCAAAATATAGATATAAAATAAATCTGTAATCTAATATATGTCCAATAAAATCCAACTCAATCAAATTCAACAACAACATCAGTAATCTTTCAATCGAAATAAACTTGAGGGATTTTTTGGATGGATTCTTTAAATACTTATAATAAAAAACGTAATCGATTTTTAAGAATACCGCTCTATCTGTATTCTGTCCGACCGTCCATTCCTCTGTAGATTTATCCTAGTAATCAAAGTGCAGGTTTTAGTTCTGATCGTGAGTAAATTTGACACATCGCTCCATTTTGGCCAAGTAAACTGAGATTCACCATGACGACGAATTTGTACATCATCACGAATCTCTGTTTCCAAAAACTTTCGCCCTAAGGAAGATCACATTTTATCCCTGCGATGAATCGAGTTATTACCACGACGAATCGTATTCATCACCACGATGAACACCACTCACCACCACGGCGAATTCATAAATAAATATTCTTCTGGTTTTAGACCATTAAAAACGATATGGAAAATAAAATTGAGTGACTGCTTTGCCTGGTTCAGGTCGAAACGAGGTTCTTATCAGGAAAGGCTTAAAATCAAAAATAATCACATCAACAGGCCGCTTGCACAAATTTTTCACATCGCATGTCTTACTTTGTTTTGCTGCAGGTGTTGACTTAAACTTTTACAACAAATTATTTAACTGAGGTAATCAGAACGCATAAGGGACAGTACAATTTAGCACACACTATAAATGCATTGCTCCGTTTTATCATATTTTCAGCAAAATGGTCAAATAAATCTTTTCGTCGTGGGAATGAAACCTTATCGTTCCCTCGACGAATTTCGAAATCACCAAAAACATGGGACGATGATCGTGTTCTTTCTATTGACGTAAAAAATCATCGCATGTACGAAACTTTTCGTCACCAATACGAAGATATATTGACGAAACTGATTCGTCATGATGACGAAAGGTTTTTCTATCAGTGTACGATCTCTATTGCAATCGGCATCAAATAAAGGGTGTCCCAAGAAGAGCGCAATTTTTAAATCTCGCAACATTCGAAGTGTCATTGTTTGACATTTGAATAATTGTTATTGTTTGTTAGTAGAAGGTACGAGGTTAGTAAAAATGGAGCGCTACACGAATGAACAACGCATTCTCATTGTGAAATTGTTTTACCAAAATGGTGAAAGTTTTGCGGCTACAGTTCGCAAATTGCGATCAATTTGGGGTCACAATAATGCTCCAAAAGAGTCAACTGTAAAGAGATTAATGGATAAATTTGCCGAAACTGGGTCTGTTAGTGATGTAAAGACAACAACGCGCCATCGACCAGGTCGATCGACCGGGTTTTGGGTGGTTTTTGGGCTGGAGGAATCATTGGACCTTTTTTTTATGAAAATGAGGCAGGTCAAGCGCAAACAGTCAATGGTGTTCGGTATCGTGAAATGATAACCAGTTTTTTCTTGCCTGGAATTGAAGAAATGAATGTGGAGGGCATGTGGTTCCAACAAGACGGCGCCACATGTCATACAGCCAGAGAAACAATTCAATTGCTGCATCAGTCATTTCCCGGTCGTGTTATTTCGCGTTTTGGAGATCAGAATTGGCCGCCTAGATCGTGCGATTTAACACCATTAGATTTTTTTCTTTGGTGTTTTTTGAAGTCGATGGTTTACGCGAATAAGCCGACGACGACTCAAGCCTTAAAAGACGAAATTGGACGCTGCATTAATGAAATACCGCAGCATTCATGCAAAACGGTCATTGAAAATTTCATTAAAAGATCGCGTGCATGCCAGCAAAGTTTCACGATTTTTTCTTAAATATCTGTGTTTTATTTAAAATTAAAAAATTGCGCACTTCTTGGGACACCCTTTATAAAGTGTGTCAATGAGAAAATTTCCAACCTTGCAGTTTGAAGAGGAGTCGTTCTTGAAGATAGTTTTATGTTTAGATATTGCCTCCACATTAATGTATCGCTCGATTTGAAATTTGGACGAATTGGAAATGGATGATACTTATCCCATAGTTCCATTCAATTGAAAGTCCTGCAACCACATATTGCGTCCGATTTAATTACATCTGACGATTACCTTTATATTTCCACAAGATTAGCACTCGAATGAAACCCACAGGACAGCCGAAGACGTGGACGACCGAAGAACACACGGCGTCGAACTGTGACTTAAGAAATTGAAAAACTATAATATGTCATTTAATGAAATCAAAACAATATATGTCAAGAAAGAGTAAGTTGGAATAGCCTTGTAGATACCCTATGCACCCAGGTGGAATAAATAAAAGAAAAAAAAACATTTATATTTTAGCTGAGACTGTTTGTACTTAGGACCAATGTTTGCTAAATTTCCCATATACCACTATTTCAGCTATGGAAAACTAATTTATGGAAGAGTTGCAACACTTTTAGTCTGTTGATATAATCTATGTCTTCGGAGTTGATTGTAGACAACAAAAAACAGAAAGAGTTATATCCAAATCTAACTATGTAGTACTTGCAGTGACCCGTTTATGATTGGTTTATCGAATGAATAAATGATTCTGTAACGTCTTTTTGCCTAAATGAGTTTTTTTTGAATGAAACAAAAAGCCAAAATAATGATACTTTGTCATCATTAACAGCTGAAATGTAAAATCAATAAGTCCATATTCCAATTATAAAAACATATATTTTGTAAGAGAAACGAGAAAGGGCGCATCATCAAATTTGAAAATTTTACAGGAGAAGAAAAAATTAAACAACATGAAAAATGTTGTCGTTGGAAAAATGTGATTTTCAGGATAATACATAAACGTAATGATGCATATATAAATTCACACAAACTTGATTTATAACATGTTTGTGAGAATTGCGTGAAAATGGATTTTTTTAACAAAGAAATGATTTGTTGGTAGTAAATAGCACTAAAAAACTTGGATTTTTTTTGTTTATTGGTCCTTACCGTTTCTGATGACGATATGTATTTCTTCCGAACCAAAAATATTGAAATATATCGTCATCAGAAACGAAAAAGGGTCTATCATAATGTTTGAAAAATTTAACAGGAGAAGCAAAAAAATAAATAAATTGATAAGTGTTGCCGTGGTTTTCAAACACAAGAAAACGTGGTTTTCAAACACAAAAAGCTTATAATTAGTATAATAATGTTACAGGTAAACATTTCTTTAAAATGAAAGTTATGCCAATATGTCTTAAAGTATGAAGAAAATACTTACATTAATCTCTTAGAGGGAGAACAATTATAGAGCACAATAAAATTACGCTCTCAACCACCCTCATCAAACACCCACACACATCTCACCACGAGATACACGAGTATATATGTAAACATTTGAACGCAACGAATCCAATTGGTGTCTTGTTCAATCGCTGTTTTAAAATGCATTACTTGAAGTGTTTTTTTCAAATGAAATTACGTAGGTCAGTAGTAATTCTTGTTTATTCCGATGAAGCTGCCCTTTAAATCGCTAAACTTTTCGTTTTTCTGTCAAATAATTATATTTTGCTAAGTTGTTTTGAAAAACTTTGCTTTCTATGGCAATATAGGGACAAAAAGGGTACCACATCAACATCATGTTATTGAAAATGCTTAAATTGAGTATTATGAGGTTTAAATCAAGTATTATCAGTCTTAAATCAAGTATTGATCACATCGTTTAAAAAATCCGTATTTTCCATACTTTTCACACCACTACGGCTTGATTCAAGTACGGGTTACTTAATTTGTTCCTTCTATGTATACTAACAACGAAAAGAGTGAACCTAAAATATCGAAATGTGAACTAAGCCTAAGCTAAATTGACCATGATATGACCAAAACGATTTATTTCTTCCTCTTAAGTTTACATTGTTCATTGAAATGTGCAACTCTATTTAACTTCAATATTACTCAAAAATAGTGCCTATTTTATAATCATTTTGGAAAAGTCAAATGGAAAGTCATGACAAAGGTTCAAGTGAAGTTTTTAATAGTTTCCAAGTCAGTGCGAACCAAAATTCAAGTAAATAAATTGAAAGAAAATTAAAACTGAAAAGATTGTCTATTTCTTAAAAATAAAAGTTTTTTCGAATTGCATAAAATTAATTTAAAAATCTATTCTTTTAATACTTGTTACAAAATACTGCGTAAATAAATATGTATATTATGTACTATTACTTAGCTAAGTATATTTAAAAGATAAATATCAGAAATGGTAATTGGCAAAATTTGGGTCTTTTATTGGTCTTGTTTTGGGTCTATCTATATGCTAGATAGAACAATATTTGATATTATATTAATAATTTTAAATGTTTACCACTTTAGCACTTATTACTTAAACCCTTGTTCTTTAACTAAAAATCGAAATGTAGGGTAGATGTAAGTAAAAGGAGGAAAAAAAAAAGAGAAAACTATATATGTTTGGCAGCAAAATGTAAATAAAATATATTTTTGTGCAAATATTTTATATTTAATTACGGAAAAAATGTTTCAATATCTCTTTTATCAAAATTTATTTTTCGGAGTTTTGGTGCAGATTATCTTAAAAAACGGGGTAATATATAAATAAGTTAGAAGAAATTTGTTTCCAAAAATAATATGTTTCCAGCAAATATAATACAGAAGCGATATTTTTTCTAAGGGTACATAATTACGATTTGACGATTTTACAAATGGTTATTAGTGGTAGATTTAATTTACTAATTTGATTTTCCCTCCTCATTTTCTATTATTTGGAGCATTACTTTAAATTCAGGTTGTCTTGAACTTGTTTAGAAACATTTTAGTTTATGAACTATTTGCAATAATAACAAATTACTTATTGTAAGCAAAATGTAAATAACAAAATGATGAACCAATTCTGAGTTTATATCTTTTTCTTAGTGTATCTTACAAAAATCCAAATGAGCTGGGATGGTAATACCAAACAATTAAGCCTATTATTATTATTTGACTATGTTGCGATTCCCTAATTGTAAGATAAATTCTAAAATGTTTAGTAATTCAAAGGTAAGTTTTTAGAAATTTTGAATGTAATGTAAATCGTATATATTCTAAATAACGATTGGAATTGTTCTGAAGGATTGACAACAAAAGATTATTTGGAGTATTAATAAATAAAAAATACGTAATTTTAAACTATAGGGTCTACGCATAAGTACATATTAGCAAGGGAAAATTTGAAATTCTTCAACAATAAATTTGTTTGTGTATAAAAAGATATTTGGTTGGAGAAAATTAGTTCGCAAATATTTTTATTACATCACCTTAGCATATGCTAAACGGGAAATTTTTATTTTGATCAAAGCACAGGAATATATAATTTTTGAAAAATGTGACTATTTCGAACCAATTTGTGTTATGTCCTCTAGATAACACAATAAACATAAACGGTGTAATAGACAGTTTTAGGTTATTTTCCAACAAATAATAGTGGTTGGTGTTGTCTATTATATGGTTAGCTCTTGGGTAGCCCGACCCTTAACGTTCCTTTTATGGTTTAATTTTTGTTAATGGTCATGTCAGTTAAATCTGTCAGCAACGTTTGATCTATTGCCATCTGCGATAATACGATTTCAATTTCTATTTCGTATTTCATATGCGAAAAAGGTTGCAATGTATCCTTAGGAACTTACCTCTGTGTAACTTTTTGGATGAATCTCTCGAATGGAATGCAATGAAATTTCTTCATGTGTAAGTTAACCAAGGTCCTTCCACTTCGATTACTATGTAAATTGCACAATTGTTTGTTTCGACAGTCAAAAACAAAACTATGAATTGTTTGTTAATATTATCAAATTTATTTTTTCTTTTCTTCTTGTGAGAATTGATCTCAGTTTGTACTATAACTTATCTGTTATTATTTTGATTTGTAGTTGTTGTTTTTGTTTTTAAATTGATATTTATTTTGCACATTTTATCTTTTTATCACTGATGATAATGATGATGATGATGACTGATTTATTAGATTATTTTGCAATGTTAGTTAGATTGGCGTTAGAATCTGTGATATTTTTTTGGGGAACTTGTGATGGCTATTGAACTGTTTGGAAATTATTTGCTGTTGTTAGTTTTTATTGTTTTCGGAGGATTCGCTCGTAACACAACCAAACCGTAGGCTTACTGATTTTCATCTAAACGGATCTGAACTATTCCAAAAATAATTTCGGCAAAAGTTACAGACGTCTCGTTTATTGTTGTTTGTAGTTATATGTTGTAGTGGTGAGGTATGCATGTGCATGTGCATGTGTGTTCATATGTGTGTGTGTGTGTGTGAGCAGTTGCGTGAGGTGCTCTGCCAAAAAACGAGGCAGCCAGCACAAATGAGCAGCACCGGACCCGGATGAAGGCAGACGCAGGGGGAGCGTCCAGCGTCAAAGCCGAGGTTAACCGTCCTGAGTTATAATAATGTTGTTGCGTTGCTCTGTGGTCGTGTTGTCAATGTTGATGTTGATATGATGCACATTATAACGCAACCGTGTTTTTTTGTGATTTTAACTTTTTGTTTATTTTTTGGAGTTTCTCTTGTTTTTTTTTATGGAGGATTCTTTTTGTATTTTTGGCATTTCTCCTTCTACCTATGTTGCAAATTGCTGTGGAGGGAATTAACTTTTTCACCACTCTGCCGGCTGTCCACCATCCATCGTCCGTCGTCCATCGTTCGTGTGTGCGAGTATGTACTCGTATCCCTTCTCCTCAACTTTGCTACTCAAAAATTGCATTTCACACACCATAATTTGAGGACAGGAGGGGATTTTTTGGCTATGTCCTCTGCTCGAAATTTGAACTCGACTCATCACATGTGAGCGTATGTTCGCTGGGCTGTGTCCTCTGGAGAGGTCTATACATGTACGTATGACGAGAGAGGGGGACTTATTTTTTATTCGTATCAAAAACAAAACGAACCAAAAAACCCGGGGACCAAAATCCAGAGTACACACACACACCAACACCCGTATTATATTCAAACACAAATAAATTCAAGCAGTGGGACTGGACCTAGCAGAGATTGAAGCCCTTTCACCAATATTCACCTCTAAAGCGCAATGAGTGGCCCCACTGCAGTCTCTTCCCCGGCTGATACATTCAGAGTGAGTTAAATGATTGCATCTGCGGAGAGCAGGGCAGATTGCGAATGCATTTCGCTTTGGTCCTCAGCTCTGGAAAAGCTTTGCAGCTGGCCGCCGTGGTCGGGTCGGGTCGGTCAGGTTTGTTTTTGTTTTTTATTTGTAACGTTTGTTTTTTACTCCTCCTGCTTTATGTCGCTGCATGCTGGCCAGGCCAGTAGAATTTCATAAAAAACAGACAAAAAATAAACAAAGGCAAACAAACTTAACCAAAAATGCATTAAAATCGATGCGAACATGTCCGCAAACACTAGTTGCTGGACTCTGAGGACGAGTGCGGGCGAGTGACGGAGCGTTTGCAGCGCCAATGTTAGAGTATCGCAATTGTCGAGGTGTCCTGCGTACGTATGTGTGTGTTTATGTGTGCGTAGATTTGACTGCGGCTATGAAGCTGATCGCCAGGATGTTGTGTCAGTGTGAGAGTTTTGTTATTGTTGGTTGGTGTGTGTGAGCGAACGCCGATGCATTTGGCGAGTTTGATTCTCGTTTTTTATTTTTTTTGGAACTAACACACACGCATCTCGATTAGTATAGGTTTAAACAACATAATGCCTACTGCGTGTATATATGTGTCCCTGCATTCTTGCATATGTATGTGTGTGATGTTATTTTTTCAAAGCATCCCCTACCAATGGACGAACGCCTCACTACTTACGCCCTCCATTCATCTTCCCCGGTCCACTATGGAATATTTTGTATCAAAAAGTGCATCACAGTGAATCAGACAGGTAATGTGATCAGTGTCAATGCTGTAGTTTTTCGCCAATGTTCACTAAGTGATGCACCTAATCAGGGTTTAGGCGATTACCCACTTGACCATTATCATTCTATAGCTGGGCTATTTCTGCCAGAATTGAACTTCTCCACATTTTTGCCCCACTGTTCCATAGTTAACGCTTTTTGCCCCACTGTACCATACTTAACCCATTTTGTTCCATGTTACCATATTTTACTATTTGTGCACACTGTAACCATTTTTGTCATACTGTACCATATTTAACCATTTGTGTCCCACTGTTCCATAGTTAAAGCTTTTTTCCCCACTGTACCATATTTATTCAATTTTGTCCCACGTTACCATATTCAACTAATTGTGCCCCACTGTACCATAGTTAAACCTTTTTGCCCCACTGTGTCATATTAAACCCTTTGTCTAACTGTACCATATTTAACAGTTTTTGGCCCACTGTACCATATTTAACCCTCTTTGCTCCACGGCACACTATTTAACATAGTTATACCCCACTGTACTGTATAGTTAACCATTTTTGTCACACTGTACCATATTTGACCCACTTCAGACCCACTGTGCCCCTAAATTTGAAAACAAAAATTGCTCCTTGTTCTTGTTTACGTCCCGAGAGCTACTCTTACACAAATTTGACGATTGTTGGTCTTGCCATTTGGATTTGGCTGTTGTACCACATTTATCCCCTTTTACACCACTGTGTGCGTAAATGTTCGAATTTCGAAAAATCCTGCCAATTTCTGAGTTTCCCGCCCACCAAATTTCATGATTCTAGCTTCAGCCGTTTGTCCTGGGCGATGATCAGTCAGTCAGTCACGCAACAATTTTATATACAGTAAGTAATGTAATTACATTGTTAAAAAAAAACAATATTTTAAGCCGCATCATAAAATCGGTTTTTATTTATATTAAGGATATTTTTATTAAACGAAAATAACTATAGAAGAATAAAAAATTCATGAGAGAAATCTGCTGTGAATTTCTTTTAAGTAGTACTGACAACTTCCTCATTTCCAATTGGGCGAGGTCGAAATAGAGGTGCAGCAGATTCCACAATAAATCCAATACATATGACTCTAATAAATTATTAGACGAAAGTTGAAACAAAATACACAGCATGTTGTTGATCTTTATTATATGTATCTTTGATGCAATACCTTACCTTTGGAAGATTGAAAATTCGAATATAACCGTAGCCCCGGTCTATTTCTAAATCTTGACCGATTTTCGTTTTTGGCTCAATAAACTGTTACTTTAAGTCTTAAAAATATCTATTACGAAATTCGGATTTGATAGAGCGTACATGGAAATCTGATCCGATTTTCTTAAAATTTGACACGATTTGTTCTTAGCTCATTTAATTATTATCTGCTATATTTTATAAAGTTCTGTTGAAAAATGAGGATTTTTAGCACTTTTTGTAGTTGCAAGATCGATCGGAACCAATCTTCTTTAAACTTGGCAGAGTTCTATATGAATAGAAATGCGGATTCTAAAGCGGTATATACATAAGTATCTTATGGGGGATATATCTAAATCTGAACCGATTTTGACCAATTCCTTCCTTTTGACAATGATGTGAAAAAGTCTCTGTGCCAAAAGATCGGTGTGAAATCCCGAAATACTTTCCGAACAACTGAAGATGGTCAGTCGGACGTATACTATTAAATCGAATCAGCTAGTGATTCCTAGTAGATGTGTACTACATATACCATAGTATAATACTTAATTTCAAGTACATTTTTATCCATCGTTAGGTTGTCACTTGGACACTTGTCTCTTTATATTCCATTAATATTAAAAACTCGTTTGTTTCGACGGAAAAAGCTCGACAATCCATTTGGTTTCTGACATGTTTAATGACATTTGTATGTAAAGGGTCCGCAATTTAAGGTTTTGTTTTTCAACTAGTGCTTATTTCGTGAATGGTAACACTTAGCTCATGTCTGATTTGACAGATAACACAGTGCAACAACCACAACGGGAATGGGATGAAACCAATTGCAAATGAATGTTGACATTATCCATAACAAAACCTTCAAGGGTTTTTTCAGTTCAGTGCTAGATTTTTTTTACACGCATTTGAAGTCGGTAATTTTGAACCGTTTTTTCTATGAAAATCGACAAGAAGTGGCACCATTTGCATGTCAGCGCCATCTAGCGTGAGTTGTAAGTAATGATTGATTTCCTTGACCCCAAAGCAGTAAGATACCAAAACTTTACATGATAATAAAAAGAAATAAGCATTATTTTATCAAATTTTCAACGATCTTTTCTTGTTAGACAGCGTTCCAAAATCACAAACTTCAAATGCGTGTAAAGAAAATCTCGCACTGACCTGAAAAAAACCCTTGAAGCTTTTGTTATGGATAATGTCATCTTTCATTTGCAATTGGTCTCATCCCATTCCCATTCGGAAGTTCGATTTTGTATCACAGTGTAATTAGTTTTATCCTTCCGCTGAACGACTTACAGAAGATGCCGATTTTGCCAAAAAAAATCATCTTTTCAGATGAAGCTCATTTTGATCTTGGTGGGTATGTAAACAAGCAAAATTGTGGCATTTGGGGCTCAGAAAACCCGCACGCATACATTGAAAAGCCGATACACTCAAAACGAGTCACTGTTTGGTGCGGATTTTGGTCCAGAGGCATAATTGGGCCATTTTTCTTCGAAAATGAGCAAGGAGTGCCCGTTGCAGTCAATGGCGATCGTTATCGGGCCATGTTGAACGAATTTTTGTTCACAAAAATTGAAGAGGAGGATATTGGCAACATTTGGTTTCAACAGGACGGCGCTACGTGCCACACAGCCGAAGCTCCACTCGATGTTTTGCGCGATGTTTCCAAAAAAAAAAGTTATTTGGCTGATCCTTTATATATTGTGTGTATAAATTTGAACAACAAACTCAGAACACGAAAATATTACAAGGAATAAGTAAGATTTTGACAAATTCATCATTTGATTAGTTTTAAAAATTATTTTCAAAATATCATTAACAATACGAGGGTTGCTATTTATATTTCGGTTGGCAACTAATAAGTGTATACACCAACAGATCCTTTAATAAGGAGTAGATATCCCAACTGGTCTAAGGAGTACAATTTTCTGATGTAGTCGTATGATGACATACAACATAAATCACTTTTTTTTCGTGCATTTAACCCTAGTTAACTGATCAATCCCTTCGTGAGTGGTCCCAATTGAACTAGACTCGGGTTAATTGGCACTTGATTTCCCATAAGGTACATAGTGCAGCCTTAAGCGAATTGCTGTTGTGTAATTATTTTAGTATATAACGCTAGAAATCTGAGTTTTTCAAACAATTTACATAGTTTTATGTACATAAACTAGAACTTTTTCAATTTCTTCGACTGCTTTTCGAAAATGTCTTGGTTCACAAACATTGGCTAAATTTGCGTGACCCACTGTTCTGCATGGTGTTATCCATGTAGGAACGTGTGAACAATATTGCCATAAAATTGTTGTTATTTACGCAGTGCTGTCATCTATGTATTCATATATATATGTGTATGTATGTACATAAACATGCACGCACACATGCAAGTGTAATAAGCGGAATTTTCAAATCGTTTAATGTTGGCCCACCATTATGTACAAAAAAAGTTTTGAAAAAATAAAACTAATAAAATCATGGACAAACTGTCAAAAAATAATATAAAAAACTTTCTCATTCTCACTCGCTCTAGCGGCAATAAAGCTCTCCCGCTCTCCTATTTTGTTGGTCTCACACGCACACCGTCCGAGCACATGGCACACTGCACACGGCATGCATAGAACACTTCTTTCCCCACCCACTCACTGTCTCTCCAGTGGCGGCCATTCGACACTGCCCCTCATAAATAGTGGTGGGGTTGCCGAACGAAATAAAATCTGCACACATACATCCACAACGGCAGTCACGGCAAATGGATATTTGCGAATTCGCATTTGCAAATCCAAAGTGCAACGCATTGATGACATTGAATACAACAACGCACACAACACAATCCATAGTCTGTCCGTCAGGCGGGCCGTTGCGTGCGTGGGGTTGGCGGGGCCAGGGATGGGACGTTGGGATGGTTGGTCAGGCATAAATATTTGCATACGGATGCAGATGCGGATGCGGACGGCAGCAGAATTTCCGAGGGTGCCGAGTGAGTGGTGTGATGCGCCGACGTGGGCCAAATGAACAAAATCGAAAATAGAGCAAAACAAAATAAAGTTAACCTATTTTTTATTTTATTTTTCTGCAAAGCGCTTTTGGGGGTTGGGGATGTGCAAGTACATCTATGTCCATTCACAAAGGCACACATACGCACATACCAATACACACACATACTCGTACTCGTACACACATGCACGTGCAGTGCACGCATGTTGTTGATTTGTTGCATGCCCCCTCCCACCACGATTCTGTGTTTGTTGCCCCACTGTGAGCACACCAGCGGTTGGGATATGTGTGTTGTGTGTGCGTAGTCGCTGCAGCTGCCGCTGCCTGCAGTTGCAGAACTGGTGACCGACCATGAACAGCAGAGGGATGCGCAAGGACGAACACGAGGCTGAAAATAAGGACAAAACAACCAAAATATTCGAAAATAAAAATAAAACATCAAATTACATAAAATTTGATTAAAAAAAACACAGACATACACATGCATGTATGTATGTATGTATATATGTACATACATACATATACATACATATGTAGATTATGTATGTATGTACGTACGATACATCGTATATGTGTATTCCTACATACGAATATAGCAATGAATAGCGTGTGCATAGATTGAATGCATGCGTATGCAATAGGCCTATGTTCACATTTGAACGATGAACGATGGACATAATTGGAAATGGCCAGGAGAGTAAGAGAGAAAGCTCCAATGGGTTGTGGTGGTGTTTGTGTGGCTCTACGAAAGTGGGCCTCGTGTTGGTCTACTGCAGTGGCAACACGCATTTGATGGTCGCTTATTTGACCATACATACATATGAATATGTGCACATGTGTAAAAGTATTAGGTAGTGAGAGAGATAGCTAGAGAGTGAGAGAGGTGACATGCATTACACATCCTTTTTTAACTTAATGTATGTATAGGTACATTTAACAAGGGAGTAAGTTTTAGACAAAATTCAAAAGTGCTGATAGATTTTGAATATAGTTCCTATCTCCTCTGCAAATTTTGGGGGGTTGGACCCAAATGGCACTGAGGTTGCAACATTTCCCAGTCATCAACAATTCCTTGAATAATTTTCCTCAAATTTCTTTGGCTTGTTTGTATCGTTGATGGCAGTGTAGGTGACAGCCTTCAAGATAATCTAGTGTCGAGACAAAGTCTTATTTATGGCGTTGACTGCAATATTACTATTTTATCATCAATCATGATCAACACGTCAGAACACGATCAATGAGAGTCTTGTTTATTATATATATAATGAAATCAAGCTGACAATTGGTAGGTAGGCAGTGCAGAGAATGCGTGTCTGAATTTCAAGCCGATTCCAATGGGCCGATTAGAACTTCTTTATTGAAGAACTAGCACTACAAAATTTGAAGAAATCAATTCAGATTTATAAACAGCGATCACTAACTTACATTTTGATAATAGCTTAACATAAATATGGAATCCAAATTTTTCAACTTTTATACATCTTTTAAAAATTTAAATATCTCTAAACATATCGGTGGAATATTATTTTATAAAAAATATATATATTTGTATGAAGCTGTAATAAATTACTAGATTTTTGGTGTATCACTTAAAAAAGGAAAACTTAAAATTTTACAAAATATATTAAATCCATTCTTTTTAATTTTAAAACTACTCATAGTAAATGAAATTAATTAAGTAATGTTTGCTGCCCCTTGGTTAATCGATATAGAGATTCTATGCAATTCGAAGTTAGTGAGCTCCATGATTCTCTTACTGCATCTTTTGAGGCCTTTTTTGATTAGAAATGCTCACCACCTTTATACAATTTTCGCGAAAACCGTCCCCAAAAATTTTCCATTATATTAAGATCTAGGACATATGGTGGCCAATTTAAAAGCACCACGCTTTATTAGCGAATCCAATATTTTAGAGCTCTGGCAGTGTTGATTGGAGCATTATCGTGTTGGTAAATTCATGGTATGGGTCCACACTATTCCATGAATTGTGGAAACACACCTTACAATATTCTTTTGTATGATGCTCGTGTCATTTTGTTGGTTTCAAAGAGCAAATCGATATTGCCATGGTACCTCATACCATAAATCCGCTTTATCTAATATGTCTACGTTACAAAAATAGTTCTTCCAACAAGAGGTGTTATTTTGAATCACCCAGTATTACGGTAGCTGTCACTTTTGAAGCTTTTATTCTTTGACATTTGACAAGTAGAAACTACGCCATTATTAAAAATGGAACGATACACGATCATCGAACGATACAAAACGATCAAAAAACATCGAACAAAAAATGATACGAAGGATACAAAATCATCTTGACTGATGAGGCCCATTTCCACCTCGGTGGCTACGTCAACAAGCAAAATTGTCGCATCTGGGGCTCGGAAAACCCAAGAGTTATTGTTGAGAAGCCTCATCCTCCTCAACATGTGACAAGCAACGAAACCATTGCTCTGTTAAGGGAAAAGTTTCCGGACCGTGTTATCTCTCGAAGAGGTGATCACAATTGGCCACCGAGATCTCGTGATTTAACACCTTGCGACTTCTTCCTTTGGGGCCACGTGAAAGATAAGGTCTACGCCAACAGCCCAGCGTCGATTCAAGACCTCAAAGATATAGGCTATCGAGGACATAGGGAATTGGTTATGGAAAATTTCATGAAAAGGATATGGTCCTGTAGGCGTGGTCGTGGTGGCCATTTGGCTGATGTTGTTTTTCATTATTAATGGCATACCTTCCTCTTTATTATTATCATTTATCTCAAAAAATTGCATTTTTCTTTGAATACCAAAATAACACCTCTTGTTGGAAAATGCTGTCCCATCAAAGTAATCCCACTCAAATAAAATACTGTCCTACCAGCTTTTGGAACAGAAAAAAATCGTCTGAGGCAGTTACGAACTAGATTGATAAAAAACCGGTGGACGGTTTATTTAAATTCAAAAAACCGGTGGACGGTTTTTTTCGACGATGAAAACCGGGGAAACACGTGGAACCGGTTTTTTTTCTGCATAACAAAAAATATGAAAATAGCAGTTTGAATAACATTTTACTTTTTAAAAAAGGAAACAACACAAAATGAATAAACATATGGGGGATGTCATGTCAAATGAGTAATCTTTTTAAAGCGATGTCTTCTGGTCAGGATGAAACTTGCACCAAGTTTAGTCCTTTTTTGTAGCAGATGGATTCCTCTTATAGCAAAGCTGTAATTCATTGTTTTGTGTATTTTTCTTGCATTCGTAAGCTTTCTATAGTCATTCGTTTTTTCTCTCTTATTTCTTTGTCTATGATCCGTACGTTGTTGAAGTCAGCTGTGTGACATGTGTTCAATATGTGCTGTGACAGAGCTGTATTTTCTTTCCTCTTTTTTATGCCCTCACCTTAGAGAGGAGGGTTATGGCCCATCTCCGGCTAAGTTCGAAGATGGGCCATATTGGTCCACTCCTTCTAGCATATCCCCCACAAAGGGTTAACATTTAGTGAAATATTGATTATTTAATAACTTCTATACTACTTATTTGAATCCTCTGAAATTTTACACATAGTATTAGTTTATTAGTCACTATAACCTGAGAAATACCAGTGAGTAAAAATACTTGAAATTTTGTACAGTGTAATGCTTTTATAGTACCCAGAGTCCAGAGAAAAATGGGCGTTATTGGCCCGCCCCATTTGGTACATCCCACAGAAATGGACCATTTTTCACCAAAAGTTAACAGCATATAACTTTAATACTAGTACATGCTTTAGTTATTAAATGCAATTTAAATTGATAATAATTTAATTAAAACAAAAAAATAAATAAATTTACTAATATTTTTTTGGGATAAGTCGGAACTTTCTTGCTTGTATTAGATAATTAGTTATATGGATGGGAAAAAAACCGTTTGACCAAAATGTCAATATTAAACACCCTCCAACTTGGACAGTCCTCAACCGATCTCGTTGTAAGTTTGTGTCATAACTACTAAATTTGGTACAAGTTTCACCCCGATCAGAAGAAATTCACTCACATGACCTGAAATCCTCATATATAATTCAGTCAATAAAATACTACTACTTTGAGATATTAAATTGAATAGCGCACATATTTATAACACCACTTTAGTGGAGGAGGTTATGTACCTTAGTCGGTTTACCAAATTGAAACATTCTTACTTGTATTTGTTTCGGATTGGAAGTGGGAAAAATTCGTTCGCTTTTCACATAACTTCTGTGCGTATGAATCATTTATTTTCTTTAATTTTTTTTTGTAATTGCCTCGGATTCTGGCATAGTTCCGATATTTGGTATATATAATTGTAAAATTTTTAATAGTTTAGTGATAATAAAAAACCGGTGGAAACAAACGAAAAAACCCGCATGCACCGGTTGTTCGAAATTCATGATTTTGTAGGGTTATCGATTTTCTGAACAGAGCGAACTTCCACGAACAGAGCGAACTTCCTTCTGTAAAGTTTTTATACAAGTTATATTAAACTTTTGCACAAAGTGGACTCACAAGCGCCACAGTCATAAATGATTGCGTCAATTTTCCTTTCGCTAAAAATTTAAAACTAATTTTTAGATCCATTTTACGATAGTATAACAATATATCCCGAATCGATGGAGGAATACCGAATACGGCTGCAAGGTCGTGTCATATGCGGATGACGTGGCAATCACAATGAGTGGCAAATTCGAAAACGTCCTCAGAGATATCCTACAGGTGGCTCGGAACAAATTGGCAGGATGGGACAGAAGCAGCGGATTGGGCGTTAACCCAAACAAGACAAAATTTGTTCTCTTTACTGGGATGAATAATATCCCACATGTAGACCCCTCCTTCACGAATAAATGGATTAATTCTAGATAGGAAACTTTTATTCAGATTTAACGTACTGGAACGTGTAAGGAAGGCCAACGTCGCCTTATATTCCGAAGGCTGTAGGGTCGCGGTGGGGCCTCTTTCCTTAAATCTTCCATTGGATATATTTAGCAGTAGTTCGTCCAGTACTGTTATATGTCATTGTGGTATGGTGGACGGCAACTGACAAACTAACCATCACCAACCTTTTATCAAAGGTTCAGAGAACTGCCTGCCTGTGCATAAGCGGAGTCTTAATGACTACAGCGACTGAGTCTACACAAGTCCTACTCCAAATACCGTCGATTAATATTGTGGCGAGAGAAGTTGCTACAAGAGCGGCACAGCATAACCGACTGGTGCGTAACAACGGTGTACACCTCTGAGAGAAACTACATCACTATGATACCAGTCAGAGATGAATGCGTTGGCAGAATACCAGATAATACAGGGTTTTCCAACAAGAGGTGTTATTTTGAATATCCCGGTATTTCGGTAGCTGTCAATTTTGAAGCTTTTATTCTTTGACATTTGACAAGTAGAAACTACGCCAATACTAAAAATGGAACGATACACGATTCAACAACGCATTAAAATTATTAAAATTCGAAAAATCGAAAAATCATCAAAAAATCATCTTGACTGATGAGGCCCATTTCCACCTCGGTGGCTACGTCAACAAGCAAAATTGTCGCATCTGGGGCTCGGAAAACCTCGAAAAACCGAAGAGTTATTGTTGAGAAGCCTCTCCATCCTCAACGTGTGACTGTTTGGTGCGGTTTATGGTCCGGCGGGGTCATTGGAACTTCCTTTTTCGAAAATGAGGTTGGATCAACAGTTACGGTGAATGGATTGCGCTATAGAGAGATGATTAATGATTTTTTATGGTCGGAGTTGGATGGTATTGATCTGGACAACGTTTACTTTCAACAAGAAGGCGCTACGTGCCACACAAGCAACGAAACCATTGCTCTGTTAAGGGAAAAGTTTCCGGACCGTGTTATCTCTCGAAGAGGTGATCACAATTGGCCACTGAGATCTTGTGATTTAACAACTTGCGACTTCTTCCTTTGGGGTCACGTGAAAGATAAGGTCTACGCCAACAGCCCAGCGTCGATTCAAGACCTCAGAGATAGAATTCGTGAGGCTATCGAGGACATAGGGCAGCCACATCGCGATTTGGTTATGGAAAATTTCATGAAAAGGATATGGTCATGTAAGCGTGGTCGTGGTGGCCATTTGGCTGATGTTGTTTTTCATTATTAACGGCATACCTTCCTCTTTATTATGAAATAAACAACCGATCATTTATCTCAAAAAATGTCATTTTTTTTTAATACCAAAATAACACCTCTTGTTGGAAAACCCTTTATAAACCATCTATACTTTTATGCGGATGGTATTAGTGTTATAGGTTGTTAACTTTATAAATTGGTACCTTTGCGTTGGAGGTACCAAAAGGGGCGTTGCAATAACGTCCATTTTCCACTGGACATAATGAATTATGAATTTTCAGCATTTTAGGGTTAGGCACATAAACCCATTTTCACAGAAAATCAGACAAAATTCGGTAGCAAAGGTAAGAGCCACTACAAGTCATTTTCCCCATTTCTGGGGAAATGACTGTTTAGTACCGCTCAATAAGTTACTTTATTGATAACCGCTATTAGAGACTTGACAAATGTCCAAATAAACACCAAAATGTTTTTTGTTACAGTCCACCGGATAATAGACGAAACTTTATTCGACAAGTCCAATTATGAATTTGGGAAATGCGTACATTTGAATACTGACATCTGTCTGTGTGTGAACATTACATAAGTACAAACGTACGTACTCTGATATATTGCAATGTATGTATTGTAAAGATGGAGGACGCATCGTTGACAGTAATGTGTGTATGTGAAACTGTGTGTGTGTGAGCAACTCTGAAATTTGAATTTACATCCTACATATGTATATATAGGAATAAAGTTTTTAGTAAATGCCCCGAAAAAAGAATGTTTTTATATTGTATACTCTATATACATATGAAAGTGTGGACGGTTGTTAGTGTGTGCCCGGTGGTATATAATGTGTTAACATATTAATTGGTAACGCCGATAAAAAAACGTTCAATATGGACATTTACACCTATACACCGATAGACAAATGAAGAGACAATCAGAGGAGAACGTGGTACACCAAAGATGAATATTATGGATATTTTTTCCGTGGTTTCCAAATACACCATTAATAGATAAGTTTACTGTTTAACAAAAAATTGAAAAACGCACGTCGTCTATCCTTCATTGAACCAGACTCCCAAGTCATTCTATTCTTCTGCCAGGTACCAACACACTCACAAATATCCCCTCATATAGGAGCCGGAAATGTTCCTCGATGCAGTTTAATCCGTGTACCATTAGGGAAGAGATGCAACTTAGCGTGAAAGGATCCTAAGGCCGAATGTTTGGCTGGGAATGTTTTCCATAATACCTGCACCTCTCGACCATTCCTACTAGATCGTATTCGACTGTACACGATTGCATTCGTATGATGTTGGCCTATGTGTGAATGTTCAGGACGGACGCACTCAAAGGCACACAACATCAATCACAACCACGGCATACTTTGGTACGTAATATAATAGATAAATACATGCGAAACGCAATGCCATACTTCAAAAAAAAAAAACAGAGAGGCCGAAAAAACGAACCTCATTCCCTGGGCAAAACCTACTACTACTATTGCACAGCCGAGAGGACTTTGTGGGGTTGGAGATGGCTTTGGTGGGTTCGGCGGGAGCATTTAGCAGCCGAGTAAAGCGATTGAACACCAACCACAACAACACTGTCATGACCACCTGAATGTTATTTTACACTTCGCGTAGTCAAAAAATAATTTCACCAACACCAACATATTAACCAAAAATTGCTGCTCGTGTACTGAGAGACGGGCCCGTCGACAGTAAACAACCCCTACTCCCAATGTATCCACCCACTGTTTTGGTGGATATTGGGTGCATTTGCACATTCCACATTGCACGGCTTTTTCTATCTTTCCAACGATGGGAAGCCGTGGCCAAAATTGTTTTACTTTGTTTTCTTTTCCTTTTTTGGGCCGGGAAAAATGCGTAAATGAGAGGAAGTCAAGTGCCCAAATGATCAGGCTCAACTGTGGAGTGCGTGCATACAAAAAGGATTCGCACCTAAGTGTGAGTTTGAACGACTGTGCCTGTGCTTGCGCGTTCATGTTGGCGTTAATTGCATAGGGCGCTTCGCAGCCCCTCTTTTTCATATTATAAGCTTAATAAATGGACTTTGACAAATATTAAATTCAAATAAGTGGACATATTTGTGTAATATTTGCAGGTTTCTTGAATAAGCCATATTTCTAGTTTCTCGTTGCTCTTAATGTATTTTGCCATTGTAAATTATTTCTTAGAGTATTTTTGGAAATGTCATCATCCACCAATTTATTTACGCACACACATTATATAATCTTCTCACAGAATAAAGTGAATTTTTGTTACTGCTTGGGAGAGGGTCAGGAAAACATCTGTGAGGATCAGTTAGTATTTTAACAATTTTTTTTTCAGCAAAAATATATTTTAGAAACTAAGAATATTATGTCCAGAGAATGATATAAAATAAATTGACAATTTGTATTTATATTCTACACCATACTGTTGGGTATAGTATTAGTTAGTGCATTTGTTTGTAATACCCAAATGGAGAATAGCTAGACCCATTAATTATTTTATAACGATCGACGTGGAATCACTTCTTGTGTATATTTAAGAATGTCAGTACGTAGAGGTGTCCTTGTAATCAAAGTGAATGTGATATCTATCTTTAATAGCCCAAGTACGGATCCATATAGAAATTGGTGAAATTTGGTTCAGATCTATATATTTCCCCCATTAGGCATCAACTGGTTTACTTGATCAGGATGAAATTTGCACAATGAAGCGTTGTACATCGGCATATTCTGCTTGAAACATATATATTTTTAGGGTACACTGCAAATATATAATATTTGATATACACAAATATTATCTGTAATATTTTTAATTTGGATGTATTATTTCCCAAAAAAAAAAAACGATGTATTTGTATGAAAATATATCGATTCTTTAATTGTTTTAAGTTTTCAGCGATTGAAAGTTCATTTTTAATGTCTATAATTGAAACATAATTTGCTTGAAGGATTGACAACAAAAGATGACTTTGAATTGTTAGAAATTAAATGTAAGTGCTTTAAAAAAAGATAATGCTACACTCAGAAAAAATGAACCCAAAGATAAGTTAAAATGAACTAAACTTCAGGAAAATTAAACTTCATGTGGCGCTAAAGCAATTTTTTCCCAAATCAAGTTCACATTTGTCCTTAATATTAGCAAATGTTTTGAACTTAGTTTTAGATAATACTAACTTGAATTTAGTAAATATTCCTTTATATCTAGTTCAATTGAACTCATATTAAGGAAAAATTAACTAAGTTTACGTACAAATTTACATGAAATTTGGAAAAAATCTAGTTAAAAAAGTTCAATTTTACTTGAATATACGAAAATTAAACTAAAATGTAAGAAACGTTAAACTATAAATGAGTAATTTTTGAACTTGCAACTTGTAGAAGTAAACTAAATTTTAGATCATTACTACTAATATAATTCAGCAAAATATTCTCGGGAATTTTCCAATAAATATTTTGCTCCAATGTATTTGAAACAAACAAATAGAATTCTCATTCAATGTCTCAATCTTATGTCTTAAGTATTTCACATATAATCCTATATATTTGCTGCGAAGTTAAATTACTTAACTTCGCAGCTGCTGTTTGAAATGATATTTGAGCAGTTAAGGAAAGAATCTCTTGAAACGAACGGGAATTTTTTGCTTAACGAATATTCAAGGATTATTTGAAAACCGTATTATATATTTCAGAAAAACATGAACTAGAACTAAGGAAATTCGGATATTTCTAGTTAAAATTTCCTAAAATGATTTATTTTCGAGGAGTAGTAAATGTTTCTTCGACGCTAGGAAATCCTTCCTCGGTAAAAGTCAAAATTTACCAAATAGTAGGAAATTTTTACTTTAAGTAAGTAAAATCATATCCCATTTCCGAGTATGTAACCAAATTGCTATATCTTTGAATTTAGTTCAATTTACTCATTGAAAGTAAAATTTCCCAGTTTTGAGGAAAATTTAACTAAACATGAGTAAAAATCTTGAACTAAACTGAGATATAGATTTTACTCACATAAACGATTGCCATTTTTCTGAGTGTATGTATGCAATTTTTAACTGAATTCATATTTCGAACACTAAGAAAAAATTAAAACTGAAGTTCGAAAAATTCAACAAAGTTTTGAAAATATTTTCTTAAATAAAATATACATTTGTATTTAAAAGTATATCTTTTTTTTAGAAAATTAGTTCGCAAATATATATTGATCTAATATATTAACATATGCGTTCCGAATACATTTTAGTGATTTTAAATAATGTCACGTTCCACTTTTATCCCACCCACTTTTTATACCCTTACTTTAGTGGTACGAGGGTATATATCATTTGCTACGGGCCAAAAGTGTAACACATCGAAGGAGTGATCTAAGACCCTAAGTATATTTGGCGGATATTCGTTTTGGGCTATTTTAAGTCGAATGACAAATGTCCGTCCATCAGTCTGTCTGTCTGCCTGCTGGCTGGTGCGCACGATAACTCTCGAAAGGAGTCACCGGTTGACTTCAAATTTGGTATACGGTAATATTTTGTTCTATCTAAGCTCGTTGATCGGCCATTTTGGTCCACTCCTTCTGGTACCTCCCACACCAAGGGTTAACATTTAGTGAAATATTGATTTTTTAATAACATATATACTTGTTTAAATCCACGGCAGGATGGCGGGACTTAAAAAAAGAAAGAAAGACAGATTTATTTTATTTTTATTTTAATTATTTTATATTTTATTTTGGCCGTGAGCCTAGCGATTTTGCAGCGTGCCAAAAGCGGGTAAGTTGATAACTAACTACCGAAATGTCACAGTGGCGTCGTTACAATCACAGATTTTTCAGTTTCAATCGCTTTCGATAGGCGGCGTTGTTGGTAATCGCGAAATGGAAAACACACATTGTATTATTTTATTAGCCGCTATCACCTCAAGAAAAATGGGCGAAGTTGCCACTCCCCTTTGCTACCTCCCACACAAATGGGCCATTTTGTTTCAAAATTAAACTTCTTATATCTTCAATACAAGTGCATAAAAATACTTGAAATTGTTTACAGTATAATGTTTTTGTAGCGTCTATAGACCGGTAAAAAATGGGCATTATTGTACAGCCCCGTTTGGTACCTCCCACACAAACGGACTGTTTATACCAAAATTGAACTGCTTAGAATTTTAATACAAGTGCATACAAATACTTGACATTTTGTACAGTGTAATTCTGTTACGGTGCCTACAGTCCTGTGAAAAGTCGTCGTTATCACCACGCCCTATTGTACCTCCCATACAAAATGACCAAATCATACCAACATTTAATAGCTCGTAACGTTAATATACCAGTGCACATAAACACTTATAGTTCGGCACAGTGCAAGATATTTAAAGAATCTACTGTTTACCGAAAAATAGGTGTATTTGTTAAATCCCTTCTGGTATCTCCACACAAATTGACAGATTAATAGTATAATTAGTACATATATTACATTACTCACAAAGTGAGGGTATACCTTAGTCGGTTTACCCGACTGAAACGTTCTTAATTCTTTACATATCATCTGTGATCACGAGGCTTCGATAATATACAAAACATATCTCCTTCTTCTACGATAAATAGTTTCCGAGATATTCAAAATTTAAATACTGCCACACCCCCTTTTATATACCGCCCACTTTCAGTGAAATTACTAATATTAATTGTAATAACTTACAAACTAAATTTATTTCGATTAAATTTTTAAATCTACGTCTACTTTTGCCACACACACTAATCTGATCATGTCCATTTTTCGTGAAGTTTTCTATAATAATTCCACTATCGTACATACCACAAACCAATACTTTCTGAGATATTCAAATTTTACATAATACCACTATCACGTATGACCCCAACCACTTTTTATTTGTTTTTCAGTCTAGGAAAAATTAAAACTTAATTTCCAAGAAGTCGGCAAAGTTTTTAAACTAAAAGCTTTTTTAAATATAATTGTAAAAATTATAAAACAATACACGGGGGAAAATCGCCATTTTTGTTATGTTTGAATCGAAAGAAAATATACTTGGAAAAAATTTTTTTAAATATTATATATTTGTAAAGAAATACATTTTATTTGGAAATCAAGAAATTTGGTTTGGAACGCATATATTAATATAAATTATATAACTAACTTTCACAAATAAAATATGTGTTTACACACAAACAAAGTTATTGTTTAAGAAGTTTCTCAAATATATTTTATTTAAAAAAGGCTTTTAAAACATTGCTGACTTTTTCGAACTTTAGTTAGTTTTTTCCTAGATTTAGTGTTTTACTTTTATCTTTATACTTTATCTTACAGAGCTAATTTTTATACCCTACACCACACTGTGGTACAGGGTATTATGACTTTGTGCATTTGTTTGTAACACCCAAAAGGAGAAGAGATAGACCCATTGTTTATTATACCGATCGACTTGTAAACACTTTCTGAGTCGTCGTATAAGCCACATTTTTGAACCGATTTGTACAAAAATTGTCAGAGAGTAGTCTCGTGATACACTTAGAGAAAATACAAAATTTGTGGGAAATCGGTTCAGATTTAGATATGGCCCCCAATATATATGTTACCCCCGATTTAACATGTAAGCGCTGTAGAAACTGTATTTTATATCCGATCAGTACGAAATTCGGCAGAAAGAGGTTCCTTATTACACTAAGGAATACTGCTAAATTCGGAGAAAATCGGTTCAGATTTACATATAGCCCCCATATATATGTTACCCCCGATTTGAAATTCAAGCGCTGTAGAAACTGTATTTTATATCCGATCACAGCGAAATTCGACAGGAAGAGGTTTCTTATTACATGAAGGAATACTGCCAAATTCGGAGAAAATCGGTTCAGATTTAGATATAGCCCCCATATATATGTTAGCCCCGATTTCACATCTAAGCGCTGTAGAGACTGTATTTTATATTTAATTAATAAATACTACATTTTATTACTTTTTGTCCATCCATCAATGCAATTTATAGTTACGAAAGATTATAGAATTAAGGTTTTATTTGAATTTTACAAACAAAAAACAGAAAACTTCTGAAAAACAGAAAACTTCCTTTTAATTTAATAAGGGTTTTCCAACAAGAGGTGTTATTTTGGTATTCAAAGAAAAATGTAATTTTTTGAGATAAATGATCGGGTGTTTATTTCATAATAAAGAGGAAGGTACACCGTTAACAATGAAAAACAACATCAGCCAAATGGCCACCACGACCACGCTTACAGGATCATATCATTTTCATGAAATTTTCCATAACCAAATCGCAAAGTGGCTGTCCTATGTCCTCGATAGCCTCACGAATTCTATCTTTGAGGTCTTGGTCTTATCTTTCACGTGGCACCAAAGGAAGAAGTCGCAAGGTGTTAAATCACAAGATCTCGGTGGCCAATTGTGATAACCTCTTCGAGAGATAACACGGTCCGGAAACTTTTCCCGTAACAGAGCAATGGTTTCGTTGCTTGTGTGGCACGTAGCGCCGTCTTGTTGGAAGTAAACGTTGTCCAGATCAACACCATCCAACTCCGACCATAAAAAATCATCTCTCGATAGCGCAGTCCATTCACCGTGACTGTTGATCCAACCTCATTTTCGAAAAAGTAAGGTCCAATGACCCCGCCGGACCATAAACCGCTCAAAATAGGTCACACTTTGAGGATGGAGAGGCTTCTCAACAATAACTCTTGGGTTTTCCGAGCCCCAGATGCGACAATTTTGCTAGTTGACGTAGCCACCGAGGTGGAAATGGGCCTCAGTCAAGATGATTTTTCGATGGAATTCCGGATCATTTTCATGCATTTCAAGGACCCAATCAGCAAAGAAACGACGTTGTTGATGATCGGCCGGCTTGAGTTCTTGTGTTACATGACCCAGGTCTTTAAGCAAGATACTGCACGGGGCAAAATCGCCTTTTTTGATATGTTTGAATCGAAAGAAAATATATTTGGAACACAAATTTTGAAATATTAGGTATTTCTGAGCAAAAAAATTTTATTTGAAAATGAATAAAATATATTTGGAACGCATATATTAATATATTACAACAAAATTTATTTGCAAACTAAATTTCTCAAATAAAATATGTGTTTAAATACCAATAAAATTATTGTTTAGGATTTTCTCCAAATATATTTTATTTAAAAAAATTTTCAAAACATTTACTGACTTTTTCGAAATTCAGTTTTAATTTTTCATTGTTTTCGAATTGTACCTCCTAGTTATGATACCATATTAACTTCCGCTTTAAATTAATCATTTAAATTTTCTGAGTATTCCAAGCCATCATTAGTTGTCAATCCTCCAGTAATTTATTTTGATCCAAGATTATACGATTTCAATTATTATTATTTTACGAACATTTAACATTTCTAAAAAATTAACTTTGAATTACAGAAAAATTTAACACAATTTATGTATTTTTCAAATACTTAAAAGCAAATAAATATTTGTTTCAGAAATAATAGTCCCAAATAATAACATATTGGGATGCAAACAAGGATTTGTTTAGAAGGACATCTTCCCAAATATATAATTTTTGTATGTACCAAATACTATATGTTTAGATTGTACCCTAAACATATATATGTTTCAAGCCGAATATGTTTGGGACAATATACTACAGAAGCGATTTTTTTTCAGCGTGAGTGTAATGACGTTTGTGGAATGCCCAATTCCAAAGGGGAGGAATGGACAAACCTGGGTTTTCTTCAACACTTTGGGCTACAGCAGCAATATCATCACTTGTTTTTGAGCGAGGTGCACGGGTTGTATTCTTCACATCACTAACTTGTCCCAACAGCTCGAATTTTTCCACCAATTTCTGTATTGCGGTCCGACAAGGTGCTTCACGACGACCCAAAAATGCTTTAGTTTTGCGAACTGTGACTGCAAGATTTTCACCATTTTTGTAGTGAATTTTAATAATTTCAGTGCGTGTATCGTGTATCGTTCCATTTTTAGTAATGGCGTAGTTTCTACTTGTCAAATGTCAAAGAGTAAAAGCTTCAAAAGTGACAGCTACCGAAATACCGGGTGATTCAAAATAACACCTCTTGTTGGATAAACCTGTACATGGATACAATGCCAAAATACTTAAATACCAATTAATCTTTGTTTCGGAAATAATAGTTCCAAATAAAAACATATTAGGCTGGGAACAACCTTTTTGTTTAGAACAACATCCTCCCAAACATGTAATATTTGTATGTGTCAAATATAATATATTTGGAGTTTACCCTAAACATATGTATATTTCAAGCTGAATATGTTGGTTCCAAATATATTCTCTTTCAATTCTAACATATCAAAAAGGCAATTTTTACCCGTTAAAACAATAACGGGTAAAAATTAATGCTACAAATGTCATTTTAAAGTGGGATTAATTCGAAACCAAGGAAATATTAAAATTTAAGTTCGAAAAATTCAGCAAACCTTTTTAAATGTAATCCATTGTGTGGGAGGTACCAAAAGGGGTTTGCCGAAATTTCAAGTATTTCTATGCACTGGTATTAATGATATAAGCTGGTAACTTTTGATGCATAATGATCCATTTGTATGGGACGTACTAAAATGGGCGTGGAAACTTCAACAAATTTTTCTGGAGATGATAGCGACTAACAAACCAATACTATGTGTTCAATTTCAGAACATGCGAATAAGTAGTATAGATGTTAGTAGTTTAAAAGAATCAATATTTCACTAAATGTTAACCCTTTGTGGGGGCAAAATGGCCCATCTTCGAATATATCCTGAGATGGAAAAAAATATTACCGCATACCAAATATGAAGTCAATCGGTTACTCCTTTCGAGAGTTATCGTGCACACCAGCCAGCAGATAGACGAACGGACGGACATTGTTGTTCGTTAGTCGTGCTAGTATCTCTGCTACTTTTTTCACGTTTTATAATTAATGGAGGCAATGTGTTGAGTGGTGCCTTGATTGGCTATGTTTCATCTTCAGAATTTCGATTGTATTTCTGAGCCTAAATTTGTCCAGAATAATGATTTTTTCTAATGTAGAGTATAATGAAAATGACCATGAACCATGCATAATGCAACCTTTCAAACGATCAATCCGAAGGGTGAATGTCCAGGATAAACGCCAATTGCGGCCGCATAAGTATTACTCGTATGTATGTATGTATATACCTACTTGTACAATGTACGTATGTATGTGATATTGCTGTCACGACCGAGAAAGTATAGTTTGTCTTACCGAACATAGGACATAAGGTACTTTGTGAAATACGATCCAACATCCAGACAAGAATGTTCGGCGAAAACTTTCTTTGGCTTTACAAACGACATTCATGCGAACCCACGAGAATGGTCAATATACATGTGTGTACCCATACATATGTACATAGTACGTATGTATGTATGTAGAACATATGTGCAGGATAGTTACTATAAATGTAAAGCAAAAACTATGGCTCCCCAAATGTTCATCGACTCCAGAAGAAGATGAAAGGCCGTCTTCTGAAACAAATTTCAAAATGGGAACGCAACGAAACCAAAGCGGTGACAACACCTAAATCGCATAAAATGTGATGGAGACGGTGGTGGTGAGTGGCGGCGGGGTGAAGTGCCAACCCCTTGTGCAAATCTCAAATCCATGGGACCTATTTGTTAGCAGAATGTGATGAGTTCTCTCTGCTCGCTGCTGGAACTACGGTATTTGTGGCTATGGCCCCGGGTCTTGTGTGCTTGTGCAACCAGTTGATTTCTCCAAAAATGACACCAACAGCACCAGCCGCAGTGGCAGTGGTAGTGGCAGCAACAATAACAACAACGAAACTGGTTTAACAAAACACACATGACTGACTGACTGACTGCATGCAGTTCCTTCATCCCAACAGTCGAGTGTGTGTTTTTTTTTTAATTTCAAGATTGCCAAAAAATTAAGAAAAATTACACACAACAAATTTTAGACATTATACGATGATTCGTACATACACATCCAAAACATGCATACATACTTGGGTAGGAGCAATCATTAATGGGCACACGCACACACATCGAGGCGTAAGTGTACTGATGGAGGAGCGACACAGCACAACACAACAACGCAAATGTGCATAGTTCCAAATTTTAGCAAATGACTTCACATTTTTATCTACAACTTGTATTTTGCTCATACTTATATTCGGGCGACGAACGCACTTCGAGGTTAACGGCTTCAATGCAACTTTTATTGTGGTTGCTGTTGTTGTTGTCGCATTTGTTTTTCGAGAGAGCTTTGTTATATAAAATACCACAGACACAGCACACAAAAAGCCAAGAATATCACTTCTAAATGCAATATATACATACGACAGTAAATGACACGAAGATGCACGAAGTGCGCTGACTCAGCTCTCGTTGCTTTGGGGATCGGAACGAGGAGTGAGTGTTTGTGTGTGTTAGGGAGAAAGAGAGAGTAATGCATTGCATGCCTTACCACTTCATCGGGGTGGGGACTATGCATGTTTTTAGGGACGAGGTAGCCAAAAATTAGTAGCATATGATTTATACTTGCTCTCTTGTACTCTTGCGCTCTCGCACAACCTATCTGCGACAAATGCACGTTTTTCTGCTCTGTCGCCGCATTTCGACGCGGAATGAGTGATTTGAGAAATTTCGGTCCGACTATCACCAGATGTGAGTTGGGGTTCGGAATGAGTCGAAATTGAAGGCTTGCATGGGTATGTGTGAAATTGCCAAAAAAAAAAACAGCGTTTGCGGGTACTGGTGTTGGTTGGTGGTGAGTACTATTAGCAGATAGTATAGTATTTGCTTGCAAGTGATCGAAAATATGGATTGAAACTCGTTTGCCGGCGATGCAGTAGGAAGAAACTGCGCAACTTTTGTTTGAGATGAGAAAGAGAGCCAAAACGCAAGTAGAAAGAGAGGGAAGGGGTGGGGGAGAAAGTAGTGATGGCGAAGGAAAGGGTTAGAGATAGGGAAGGATTCATTCCGGATGGCTTGCAGCTTATTAATTGTGAAAAGAGGCCAAGTGTTTGCAATAGCACTGGATTGTTTGGTTTTTGTGTTGTTTTTGGTCGACTGACTGAGTTTCTCTCTTCAGATGAGGGATCACACATGAAGATCTCACTTCATTTGGGGCGTTGGCCGGACTATTGGCTTTCTATTTTACATCATGTTTGCAATTTTCTCTATTTTACTCTGTTGCTTTACATTTCCATTTTCGTTAGTATATACACACAATTGAATTGTGTTTTCTGGGTACGGCCAGAGCAGATGTGTACATATGTACTTAGTACACACTTGCGTGTATGTATGCAGAGTGCCGTTTCGCTTTAGAGCTCCTCCGTCCTATATTGCTCTTTTAGAGCTCTTACTGATTGCACTGCATCTAACGATAGCAATTTCGAATTTCGTTTAGTAGGTACAGCACAGCTCGTTACTTGCCTCAAAACTGTACGTGAACTGTTCGGGAAAAGGTACACGAGAAAGCTATCTCATTGTTGTTATTGGTGTTGTTTCTCCATGCAAGCAAAAACAAGAGCCTGAGATCAATGCACTCTATTTTGACATTCCAATTTAGCTTCTATGACGACACAGACAATCGATCGCAATCGATGTGTGATTGATGGTGATCTTTTTGTGGTTTCGGTGTCACGCGTAAGCACAAGCCGAGTTTCTCTTTCTCCAACTCCCAAAGCACGGCACCTGAGGGGTGCTAACCACCAAATCGAGAAATGCCTGAATTAATTAAAACCCAAAGCGATCGTTCTATTGAATCACCTAATTATACGAACCGTGGTGACTGTCCGTTAGCATTTCCACTAAACAAACATATTCCTTTGACCTACATACAAACATACATATGTATTAGGGCGGGTCGATTTAAAAATTGCCCATTGCTCAGTGATAATCGTATTCTAGGGATCAAAATAAGAAACATTGCCGAAGGAACCATACCTCTAAAACGAATTCTGATGTCCCGGAAAAAATCCCACTTTGACCCATTTAGAGTGCTCCAATCGAGTCCAAATGTATGACCGACCCCCACCCAGTGAAGTGCTTGGTGAAAATCGTATTCTAGGGATCAAAATATGAAACTTTGCCGAAGGAACAATACCTCTAAAACGAACTCTGATGTCCCGGAAAAAAATCCCACTTTGACCCATTTAGAGTGCTCCAATCGAGTCCAAATGTATGGAACCCCCAGGGTCATACATTTGGACTCGATTGGAGCACTCTAAATGGGTCAAAGTGGGATTTTTCAAAATTTGCCCCTACCCAAAAGTTCGACCCAAATTCCGGTATGGTTCCTTCGGCAAAGTTTCTTATTTTGATCCCTAGAATACAATTTTCACTGAGCAATGGCGACTTTTTTTGCCTCCCCACAAATCGACCCGGCCTAATATGTATGTATGTATTTATGAACGTACATACATATAAAATATGTTCACATATTAAACATATCGATATTTAATAGAGAGGAGTAATTCCCCACCACTGTCGTTCATCTTATAACAACACATGGAAATATAGGTATGTATGTACGTGAACGAGTATGTATGTTTGTATCATCGGTACACAGGACAAAAGTGACCAAGTCCATTTGCGATCAATGTATGTATGTGTTTGTCGAAATTGAAAATCATCAAACTATGGAGAGGTCACAGCATTGCAGTGCTTTCTCACGATTTAAAGAGGGGGAAATAATTAAAGAAAACAAATTTTGAGCAACGTCCGTCCGCCCGCCCGTCTGTCATTACTCCTAACTTATGTCAGGAGTAATGGGTTGACTTAAAATTTGGTATTTTCTAATATTTTCTTTATCTCAGGGAAAAGTCAAAGATGGACCATGTTGGTCCACTCCTTCGAGTACCCCCACAATGGGTCGACCACTTCTTCGAGTACCCCCACAATGGGTCGACATTTAGTGAAATATTGATTCTTAAATAACTTCTCTCTATTACTTATCGGAATCTTCCGCAATTTTCGGAAAAATGGGCGAAGTTGACACGCCTCTTTGGTACCACCCATACAAATGGACCATTTTGCACAACAAGTTAACAGGTTTTCATTTTAGTTCCAGTCAATACAAATACTTTAAATACAGTGCAGTGTAACGCTTTTACAGTTCGTATAGTCCCGTGAAACAAATAGACCATTTTGCACAATTCCTGTGCAAACAAACACTGTACAGTGTAATGTTTTGTGCAACAGATAGTCTACTGTAAAATTGGGGTTATTGTCACGCCCCTTTTGGTACCTCCCAAAACAAACTGCCACCATAAAAAAATGAAAAATTATTTTTTGAGTTTCCCTTACTTTTACAGTATGGGTCATAATTTATACATTTATCCATAGATTTTTCCAAACATGCCTTGTTTTTCTTCGATTGGATTGGATGGTATCTTTCAGAAAAAGGAACAAACAAATTTTTTACGTTTTTTCTATTCTTTATGACACTAAAAAGCCAACAAAAAACGATTTTTTTTGAAAAAAAAGATAATTTTTTTCTACTTGTTTTAACAACAGTTACGAAACCTTCACTGTTAACGTGAATGTGATGTTCTCGGCATTTCTAGCCCTCATAATTTCCTTTAATTAAAATCATACACGCTGAAAAAATCGCTTCTGTAGTATATTGTCCAAAACATATTCGGCTTGAAATATACATATGTTAAGGTACACTGCAAATATAAAATAGTTGACACACATAAATATCATATGTTTGGAGGGATATTGTTTTAATCAAAAATATGTTTCCATTTTAATATTTCTTTATTTAGGATTAATATCTCCGAAACAAATATTAGTTTCATGTATCAATGTCTTATTTTAAAGACAAGTTTTCTGTTTTTCAGAAGTTCCGAGTGTAATTTTTTTTATACATTTTATATGTTAGTACAATTCAATTAAAATTAACATCGTATAATCTTTCGTAACTATAAATTGCAATAATAGATTGACAAAAAGAGATGAATTGGAATATTTATAAATTAAAAATTTTGCCGGCTTTTTTTTTAAATATCATATTACATCTCTCCCTTACTAACCTGCTGAAAATGGCGCATTGTTCTTTGCTGCATAATTGATTGGATTCGTTTTAAATAATTTTTCAATCCAAATATTTTTTTATTAATTTAGCTCTTTCACAATTTGTAATTATGCTGTTTTCACGCTTAATTGCTGTCTTATTCGATGTACAATAACAATTTTGTCTAATTTAAATTCAATCAACCCTACTGATGTGGTTGATGGAGTGGCGACAAGACATGTGATGAATTTTTGCATATTTATGGCGCCCCATACAACATGAATCACTCATTTAAAATTCTTCTTAATGATAATATTGCGGCATAATCATGTTAAATCATGTCTTTGAACTATTCTCGCAGGTACGCCAGGAATTAATTACCAACTAAACGTTGCTAAACATGCACGAACGAACGAACGTACGAAGGAAGGATGGAGCACCGCTCCAAGGATGTAAAGGATTCTTTCGCGTGGCGTGCTCTCCTCCCCCAGAGAGAGGGGTGCTTGGAATGGGGACCGTTCAGGAAATCAACCCTAAAAGTTAATCTGACACTTTACTTACAACACATTCAATAATTCACACATGAAGGAATGTATGAGAGTGTATGTGGGGGGAGCGTTGGGGAGGGATAGTCTTGCTTTGTATGATGTGAACTGAAATGAACGTGTGGGGACTATTTATTCCTTGGACGTTCGGTAGCTTTACATTCATAAGCCGTGGAAGACATAGTCATACTCATAAAATGAGACATGTGTGCGTGTGTATGTGTGTTTCAGTGTGTGTCCGCTTGTTCGTCTATTTTATGCGGTGTCCGGTTTGTTGTTTAGAAGCGGAAGCATTTAAAATGCCATAAAAAGTCAATGTTACTCTACTGGTGCGGTGTTTACATTTCGTTGGATGTGTCCGTGTGTGTGTGTGTTTGGGTGTTGTAAGGGTGAGCGAATGAGTCAGTTTGTTCAAATGGGCAAGTAGAACGGGTTGTTCGTCTGGTCTACGAAAGGAAGAAACCTCGAATTAGCATGATTTGCCTTTGGTTAAATGTCTTCATCTTGTTTCACTCCCCGACTGCGAATGTTACATACGCTCGTGCACGGAAAAGGATAATCAACGTCCCATATCAAGTATGCAGACAGACGGACAATGGGACGGACTGGCGGAAGGATTGGTGGACAGAAGGACGGACGGTGGAACGGATCGTAATGATGAAATGATATGTTGACACTATTAAGTTTTGTAAAATGGGTTAAACTTGTTAAGACTCCTCTTGTCTGTTTATGGGTTGGTTACTTGGTTGGTTTGTTGGATGGATGGTGGTGGTGGTGGTGTTGTTGTTGGTTGAGGTGATGAAATCTAATGCCAAAAGGTCACAAAACTTTGTCTGCCACGAACGTGTGTGTGTGTGTGAGTGTGTGCCCGGACTGAGTGTTCCATATGTAGATTGCCACATACATGACGTCGTACACGACGACTTAAGTATGTCTATGCGCCGAAGGGGGAAAACGAGTTCTTGTTAAGTGATTTTATGATGAATTTGGGTTAGATTCGGAGGAAAACTTTTCACATTTTATTAGGGAGAAAACGAGTTAATTAACCAGTCAAGTGAGCAACCCGTCACTGGGACGGGGAACTATGTATGTGTGGCTGGTGGCTGGGACTGCCGGTAACGGATGAGGCGTTTAGTGCGTGTGTGATATGCCTATTATCCGCCTAAGACGATTAATGTTGAGCATTTTGAACTTTGAACTGTGATTTTCATGTGTGGAAATCAAGTGTTAAGTGCTTTTAAATTTGTTTTGTTTTATTTGTGGCTTGAAAATCCCTCCCCACCCCATTCCACTCGCCCTATTAGCATAATCGACATAACTTTATTATGGCCAATTTGTTATCTCATCTCTAATGAAGAGGTTTGCTTCGGTTAAGTTTGGTTTGGTTTGGTGAGCGATGGAATGGGGTGGGGTGTTGTGGCGTATGGTGAGGTGAGAGTTTCATTAAGAGAAGTTTTGGGATGTGGTTTCGGTCTGGCATCCAAACTTTGTGCATTCCAAAGAAGATTTCCCTCTGTGAAGCTCATTTCACTTCAACTTCCCCTCCATTGCCGATGCTGAAGCCACATTCAACTAACCTTCCTTCAACTGCAGTGCAACCACAACGTTGTTGGCCTTTGTTTTTTTTTGCATTTCGGTTATTACCACAAAGATGGCAAACAAGTTTGGCTTTGTTAGTTAAATTACACAAACCAACACACACGGAAACATATACGCACTAACACATAGAACACACTAGTCCGAGTGAAATTGTCGGAGATGATTGTAAATTTGTCCGTGTATTGTGTGTGTGTGTGTGAATTGTTTGTTTTTGGCATTAGCGAATCTGGTTTATTGCAGCGCTTTGGCTAAGTCACCGCCCGTCTGTTCAGGGCACTTGCATTTCGCAAGCAACAAGTTGGACAAGCCTAACCTAAAAACGACTGCAATTCGGCTGTTTGTTTGGCAGCAGAGAGCGCCAAATGAAAGCGTCGTAATGGTCACACCAGCAGAGCGCGACGTACTAGATCAGCACAAAAGCTCAAAACTTTGACTTTATGGCCAAAATCGTGGAGCGAGGTGCGGTGAACTGAATCTCCTTGATCGTCGTTTTTTATTTGGGGGGGTTTTCGGTTTTTTGTGTTGCCTCCAAACCTCGACATAGGCTATGACGTTTGTGTACATCTCTTCAACGCCTGAGTTGTCGTCTTCCTTGGATGCAAAATCCCCTATGTAGGTCGCAGTAATTTAATACCATATACAAATATGTACCTTGATGTTTGTTGTGTGGACTATCATCATCGGCTGCAGTGCTGGTTTGTAAATTTTATAGTTTTGTACCGTTCGACTAGTTTTTTGGGATTAGTTCATTCCGAATTATAACAATTGTTTTGAAATACGTTGAATTCGAATATGTCCATTTGGTACAAAAAGCATATTACTCTAATAACACAGAATCATCAACAGATTCGATTTAACCATCTGTCCATCTTAAGTTTTTTCGGAAATCGCTGGTCGAAATTTCCCAAAAACATATGGGACGAAGGCTATGGAATTTGTTCAAAATCTATTCAAATGTAGATATACATAGCTCCCATTGATATGTACCTCCGATTTGTGGCTTTATAATTCACATTTTCAAGGAATGTGTATGAAATTCGAAACAAAAATGGTTGTAGAAAACTTAAAAAAAATACTGATGAATTTACGATTTATATATATACTGCCCTGCTAAGAAAGTAAGTCACATCCCTATTTTAGTAGTTGAGATATTTAGCTTTTACATTTTTCAACTTTCGAGCCTTTCAATTTTATGTTTAGCATATTATTACCTGTTTCCAACAGAGGAGAAAAAGTAAGCAAAATTTCATTTAAAGTAATATGCACGTCCATACAAATGTTTAATAATCTTCTCAAAAATAACGACTTTATTTAAAGAAATCAGAAGGGCCTACAAACAAATAATTTTTTGTTTCTTATTACAATATATACATTTCAGAATCCTACAAAGACATGCTAAATGACTCTACATATACACTATATTCTCAATCCTCATAAAATAAAATGCAAGTGCAATGTCTTTTATATGTCTCTCTCACATATGGAGAATTCAATATAAGCAGAAACATCATTTAAAAACGAAAAAATATGAAAGAAGATTTTTTTGAATTTCCCTAACATTTACAAAATGGATCATAACTTTTACACCTATCCATAGATTTTTTCAAATAGACAGTGTTTTCTTAGTTAGCATGCTGGCTTTTTAAAAATGTGATAAAAAAAAACAAAAATGTATTGGTATGAGAGTTTTAGTATGTTGACTTAGTTCGGCAAAATACGGGTTTGGTTAGCAGTTCTTGTTAAATTCAATTTACTGCTTCCATAAGTATTTCAGCTGATTTAAGTTAAAGACATACACTATTGCTACTGAATTCTGAAGATGATAGAGTGGTGTCTATCGAAACTGCAGTCAATTCTACCAAGCAATTAAAACTCTCTACCAATTTTTGTATTTGTTTCTATTACTTTCTTGGAATAGACAGAAAGTAAATGGAACATATGGTCTCAAACCAAAAATAAATTCTGACTGAATAACAAAAGCACAGACCAACAATAAATAACAACAACACATGTGATAAAATAATTTTTTCGATTTTTTTTTTTTTAATTTTTATGGTTTTTTTGTACCAGGAAAAAGTGTTTTTTTTTAAATCACTTTTTTTCATATTTTTGACGACTATACATATGCTGCAATATTTGCAGTATTTGCAGTAGTATAGAAGTTATTAAAGAATCAATATTCATTAATTGTAACCCTTTGTGGTTGAGGTACTAGAAGGAGTGAACCAATATGGCCGGAGATAGAGGAAAATATTACCGCATACCAAATATTAAGTCAATCGGTTACTCCTTTCGAGAGTTATCGTGCGTACCAGCCAGCTGACAGACAGACGGACGGACGGACATTGCTCAAATGACTTAAAATTACCCAAATGGAATTTCTACCAAACATACTTGGGGTCTTAGGTCACTCCTTCGATGTGTTACACTTTTGGCTCGTAGCAAATGATATATACCCTCCTCTATAAGGTGAGGGGATAAAAAACAATGGTTTTTCTCAATCTTTGATTTTCCCCAATCTTTTTAAATAAAAACTTGTTTTGAGATTATTGTCAAATATCCATGTTTTCATTATACACTCACTTTAGTGTGACGCAGGGACGTATCCAGAGGGGGGGGGGCGGGCTCCCGAAATGTTTTAAACATAGGCATAAACTGTTAAAAATTTTCAAAATCACTCAAAAGAATACGAAAAATATTTGGAAGGCCGTTAAAAAAACAATATAAAAGCCTAAAAAATGGTAACAGTAAAAGTAATAACAACTAAAAATAAGAAAAGTGCATGGTTTCCTCGCTAAAACTTTTTAAATTATGCATCGATTTTCTTCGGAATGGTCTCAATTTATTCATAACCTTTCAGAGTTTATGATAAAATCACAAAAATATGACAATTATGCGTTTCTAGATGTTTTTATGAGGCTTTTATTTAAAAATTATTAAAATTTTCTCAAAAAATATGTTTTTTTCCAATACTTTGTAAGATTTCGTCGAAACCGCTGAACGGATGGCTGAAGGCTACTTCTGAAGTTTGTAAAGCTTACCAGAACCAATTCGGATGAATGGTTCTCTAGTTATTCCATAACATGTGGTTCAACCTCTCTTTTTTCTTAGCCTAAAGGGTTGTCTCTTTAAATTCTCGCGATAAGCTGTAATATGGAAAGAAATTAGTGGTTGAACCACATATAGTGGCATAACTCGAGAACCGTTTATCCGATTTGGTTGAGGAAAGTTTTAAAGAATTAAATATTAAGTAGCCTTCAACTTCATATAATACCATTTTCCATCCGTTCAGCGGTTTCGACGATATACGAGTATTACAAAATATTGCAAAAAAATTTTTTGATAACATTTTAATATTTTCAAAATAAAACTCCCATAAAACAATCTGAACAAATGTTATATTTTTATGATTTTATCGTAAAGTCTGTTCGGTCATGAATTAAACGAGCCCATTCCGAAGTTCGAATCGATGCATAATTTAAAAAGTTATAGGTAATTTAGTAAGTTTTTAACTTTAAAACTTTCTTATCGATGTAAAATTTGCAAAAACAAACTTTAAAAGCTAAGATTGAAGATTTTGACGTTTTTTGACGTCTAGAATCAGAATCTATGCTTTAAAACAGAAACCCAAGAAAAAATGTTGTTTTTTTCGACCAGTGTAAAATGGTTGGCTTTAAATTTATGATAACCAGATATGGCCAAAATTAGGTTAAAATTACATTTATGATTTCTTATCTATCTACCTTTTTAACATGTAGGTTGCAGTGACGGAATGAGTTTGCACAACCGTGTATGACTTTATATTGGGTGTGGTAATAAGTAGTACGGTTTTGGCCATTACACAGAACTTATCACGGTATTTGCAAACGATTAACCTAGATATAATAAAGGCTTACGAAATCACAAAATTGGCAACGGCTAAATTAAGTGACATGCGTAGAAATTCAGATGCGGAGTTTGATAAACTGTTTGAAGAATCCACACAACTTGCAAGAAGTTTTGGAATAGAAGCTGCACTACCTAGAAGAGTAGGCACTCAAAAGTATAGGGCTAATATTCCTGGTTCAGATGCCAAGGCGTATTTTAGGACAACATTGTTCATACCATATCTGGACGAAGTAATATCACATTTTAATAATAGATTTTCCGAACATGAAGCTATAATTACAAGTCTGTTTAATATCGTGCCGATACGAGTTGTAAATCTAATAAAGGAAGATTTCGAAGAAGTCACACTTCTTTACAAAAACGATTTAAAAAATTCAGCAAATCTGTTTTAAGTAATAAGTATATGGATTGATTATTGGAAGCAGAAGAATGATAAGACATCAAATGCATTAGATGCTATTTCAGTTTGTGATGAGGACATGTTCCCAAGCGTTTTTACCCTTTTGCAGATACTGGCCACAATACCTGTGACAACGGCATCTGCTGAGCGAAGTTTCTCGACGTTAAGAAGAATAAAAACTTATCTCCGGAACAGAATGGAAGGAGAAAGGCTATCTTATCTGGCTTTGATGTCTATATACAAAGATTAAGTCAAAATCGATGAAATAATTGATATATTTCTTTCAAAAAATCGAAGATTACATTTTTAACTCTTACGTATTTTATTATAAAAAGTTTTACTGATCTCGTACTAAAGTACACATTATATTTTTTTGCATAGTGTGGTAATTTTCCATTTGATGGAGCAAAATTTGCTTCTCATTGGACATGGCTGGTGTTTTGTATTAACTTTGGTTAACAATTGTTTTTGGAAGATTTTGGAGAAGTGTGGTTACACAAAGATTTCTCATTCGCTTGCGTGTTGAAGTCAACCATATAGAGCTCCGTATCTCCCATACAATTGCAGCAGAACTGTTGATAACGAGTGTCACGGCTCAGAAATCATGATCCAGTATGTGTGCTGCCAATTTTTAATACATATTTATACGCCGCCATGTATAAAATACTTGTTTCTATAGTAATATAGAAACAAAATGGTCTTGAAGCAGGGAGAATATCCTAGTTAGAATCACAATTTTAAATACATATTAACATTTTTTGAACAAATATATTGTATTTGAAAATCATGAAAATGTATCATTTTTACTACCCCGAATGTGGGTCTCATATTGTACTTTTTCAGGCAAACGTTTCCTGGTTCGCGATTTCACAAAAAAACGGCATTTTGCTTGAACATGTCGTCAAGAGTAACGCACCAACATAAAATCAGACGAAACACAATTCTTCTGGAGGTAGGTCAAGAAGTATTCCGAAGGATAACTGTGTAGATTGAGCCCAAATCATCGAAATCCCCACAGAAGGACAACAAGGATACGCACAGGGCAAAGCTCAAAGCCATGACAACGAAAGTTTCGTATTAAAGTGGTCTTAAAGACACACACGTACCGCATCATCGTCTCTCGGTTGGTGCGTGTGGTGTTCGGTACGACCAATACTATCACCAATATTCAATGTAAACATGAGACGCGCGTGTGTGTGGGTGTGAAGTATTGATATCTTATATGACTATAAAAAAATACGCATTAGTACATGTGTGCACGCAAGTGTGTGTGTGAGTGTGTTTACATTTTCCCGTCCAGAATGGAGATTAACTCCCATTTCCCCTTTGTCGTTGAACCTGTTGAGTTGTCTATGAATTTTCGTACATCTTCAGTTTCCACAATAGCCCAAAGGTAAACGCGTTTGTCTCCGTAGTTGTCAGTCCACTGCACTTCGAGTATTCCACAGACCTGTGTATCTCTATCTATCTCTCCTGTTATCTGCAAGAAAACGTTTTCTTTGCCACACCTCCCACTTGTCCCCCTCTGCTATGCTTAATGTCCATGAGACACCGATGTGTTACTCCCTATCTGTTCCCCTGGCCTATCCCATTGACATACATGTGTGTCGTATGTCCATATGTTGGGGTGGCAGTCTGACCTTCAGCCACTTACGTTATTGACCAAGACATGGTCGACTTGTTTGTGTGGTGTGTGTTGGGGGTGTACGCGGGGACGGTGGTCTATTTGAGTGTGTGTACCGTCTTACAGGTGGTTGTCGGGAAATGTGAAATAACCGTATGGATGGCTGGTTGCCTGTTGCTGACCAAGACGGCAGACGACCACAAATCGTATCTATTCAAATGTGCTATTCTAATGCCAGCTGTTCGTTCGGTCATGTTTGAATTCGTTTGTGTGTGTGTGTGTGTAAATCCATGCGTACCCACATATCCATATGCGAGTTTGTGTGTGAGTATCGACAATCAACAGGACTGACGTCCTTAGCATTTCAGTCTTGTGCTTCTCTTTGTGTCAGGTTGTTTGTTGTCTTCGTTTTGTTTTTGTTTTCCTTGTGATTGTCTGGATTTTCTTTTTATGGACTTCGCACTCTCATACAAACGGCATTTTATCCGAAGGCTCAAGGTCGTTCTGGGAAAGCGGAGTTTTTCTTTTCTTATATGTACGTTTTTTCTGGAGCTTCTTACATGTCTTTTTTCCCAGAGTTCTCCTCCATTCGCTGCATGCTTTTCTTCGAGTCTTTTTTCTTCTTTATTCAGATGTCTGCAATATTTTCTTGTTTTTTTTATGCATATTTCTGCTCGGTCTGGAGGATCTACCTCAACGTATCCCATTGAAAATGAAAGTGGAAATATCAGAAACCATTGCATTCGCCGCCGCACCCCTCTCGTCCGTTAGAAGCCGCTGGTTCTACGCTTCGACGGGGAAACAACCCAGAAAATCCCCTCGTGTTACACATGTTTGGTGGTTGGCTGACTGACTGAATGGCTGGCTCCCCATTCAGTGGCTCTCAATGGCGCTCTTCATATATTTTTTGGGACAAAAGTCTTTCTCGTTTTTCTTAGCAAAGGAAAAACGGGAAAACGGCGAAATGTTCTTTGTCTTGTTGCTTTTGTTTGCATACGAATGGTCTGTGCTCCGTTGGAATCAATGTTGGTTAGTGTGAGAGGCTGTGTGCGTGTGTGTGTGACAGCGTGTGCTCTCTTCTTTTTATTGTTGTTGGCGGCGGTGGTGGTGCAGTCGATTGTATGCTTCGTTTTTCCTGAGTTTTCCTTTTTGTATTCGCGCGAGTGGGCCGTGTGAGTCTGCAAAAACACACTCCCACACACACGCACATACATGAACATTCATGTTCATTTTTCCTTATATTGTGGCAGCACTTGAAACGTTCAGAGTTTTTGTGCGACTCTTTCGTGTCGATGTTCCGTTTCTCTTTTATTGAAGAAAGACTAAACGAGCAAAAGGAATAGAAAAAAGCTCTCAGTGGAAAATATGTGTTACCGGAAAATACAAAACCAAAAAGACGCACAAAAATACAATCGCAACATAAAGAGGTTAATGATAACTTACACTGTCATGTGTACACACACACACACACACATATATATATAAACATCAATGTATGTAAATTTGTGCGAATGCCTATAAATATGTATACAATTTATATGTATGTATGTGAATAAGAATTGGTGGAAGAATTTTTGTATTAATTAATTTATATAGTTATACACATAGATTTACGTACATATGTTTATGTGTATGGACTTGTAAATCTTGGTTATCGAATATCAATTCTCGACAGGTTCATGTCGATATTAAGAATATTAGAGGATTATATGCAATTCCAATTAGTTTACAATAATAGCTATGTCTGCTTGCTGTAGAGTAACGTCAACCATTACAACATACGAACGGTACCATTCTGCCTTCCTCTTATCCTTCGGAAGCGGATATCATCAATGGAAATAAAATAATAATACGAATTCTAAGGAGTCATATTTCCATAAAAATGCAATAGGTCAAAAAGTGTGTCTAAAATCGGACACAGGTTCACTAATTACAGGTTCACTAATTACATAGTTGCAACCTTTCCCTAACATCTAGCTGATGCTCTATTACAGTTCGACATCGTTTTAGGCGACCACCGATTATCGAAACCACAGATTTACGTAACCGACAATAGCTTTATATTGTGGTCTTAACAAGTGCGACTTTTTAGAAAAAGGTTTCGATCCAAGCAACTTTCACACTTTCACACACACACAGGATAGATGAAGATATATCAAGATTTTGGGACTTCAGTCGGAATTCAACTTTTTATGAAAAGTAGTTCTGATGATCTTGTTATCCCCTCACCTTAGAGAGGAGGGAGTGGCCTAAGACCCTAAGTATGTTCGCCGGATATCCGTTTCGGGTCATTTTAAATACGTAATCGTAACGCCCCCGTAGCGTAACGAATCAGCTGATTCAATCTGACATATGGAAATCAGTGTAAACGATTAGCCAACGGAAACGAAACGTAAACGGACGGTAGAATCTGCTGATATTTGATTTGGACGGTACGTTTACGTGCATTTGCAAACAAAATTAGTAAAATAATGAAAAAAGAATAAATTTATGCGAAACTTTTGAATAGTAATGATAAATAAGTAATAGAATGAAAAATTAATATCAAATAAATATAAAATAAAATTAATTTGTTGCTATTTTGTTGTGAATGTCTGTGTGATACAGCACAGTTTTGAAGTTTTGGGTAATTGCTCCAGCGGGCAACGTCCAACCCGGCCTTAAGTCGAATGAGCAATGTCCGTCCGTCCGTCTGTCTTCCTGTCTGTCTGCTGGCTGGTGCGCACGATAACTCTCGAAAGGAGTAACCGATTGACTTCAAATTTGATATGTGGTAATATTTTCCTCTATCTCCGGCTAAGTTCGAAGATGGGCCATATTGGTCCACTCTTTCTAGTACCTCCCCCACAACGGGTTAACATTTAGTGAAATATTGATTATTTAATAACATCTATACTACTTATTTGAATCCTTTGAAATTCCACACATAGTATTAGTTTATTAGTCACTATTACCTCGAGAAAAATGGGCGAAGTTGCCACGCCCCTTTTGGTACCCACAAAAATGGACAGTTTTGAACCAAAAGTTAATAGCTTATAACTTCATTACCAGTACACACTAAGACTTGACTTGGACAGTGTAATGGTTCAATAGTACCTACAATACAGTGAAAAATGGGCATTATTGCCACGCTCCATTTAGTACCTCCCACACGAAAGTACAATTTTGTACCAAAAGTTAGCTTATAACTTTAATACCTGTGCATACATATACTTGAAATTTTGAACAGTGTAATGTTTTATAGTATCTAGAGTCCACAGAAAAATTGGCGTTACTGGCCCGCCCCTTTTGGTACCTCCCACACAAATGGACCATTTTACAGCAAAAGTTAACAGTTTATAACTTTAATATCAGTGCATATAAATACTTGAAATTTTGTCCAGTGCAATGCTTTTATACTCGTAGTACCTAGACTCCAGAGAAAAGTGACCGTTATTGAGACGCCCCTTTTGGTACTTCTCACACAAATGGATCATTTTGCACCATAAGTTAAAGTTATTAAATGTAATTTAAATTGATAATAATTTAATTAAAACAAAAAATAAATAAATTTACTAGTAAATATTTTCTTGGAACTCAAGGTGAGGGGATTCATAAGTCGGTTTACCCGACTGAACTTTCTTACTTGTTTTCTTCGTAAGTTCTTCATTATACCCTACACCACACTGTGGTACAGGGTATTATGACTTTGTGCATTTGTTTGAAACACCCAAAAGGAGAAGAGATAGACCCATTGTTTATTATACCGATCGACTTGTAATCACTTTCTGAGTCGATAGGCCCAAGGACGATCCCTATTGAATTTGGTTAAAATCGGTTCAGATTTACATATAGCTCCCATATATATGTACCTCCGATTTGGCATATATGCACTGTATAAGCAAAATTTTTGAACCGATTTGTACAAAAATTGACAGAGAGTAGTCTCGTGATACACTTAGATACAATACAAAATTAGGGGGAAATCGGTTCAGATTTCGATATAGCCCCCATATATATGTTAGCCCCGAATTCACATGTAAGCGCTGTAGAATCTGTATTTTATATCCGATCAGTACGAAATTCGGCAGAAAGAGGTTTCTTATTACATGGAGGAATACTGCCAAATTCGGAGAAAATCGGTTCAGATTTAGCCCCCATATATATGTTGCCCCCGATTTGAAATTCAAGCGCTGTAGGAACTGTATTTTACATGCGATCACAGCGAAATTAGGCAGAAAGAGGTTTCTTATTACATGGAGGAATACTGCCAAATTTGGAGAAAATCGGTTCAGATATAGATATAGCCCTCATATATATGTTAGCCCCGATTTGACATCCAAGCGCTGTAGAGACTGTATTTTATATCCGATCAGTATGAAATTCGACAGAAAGAGGTTTCTATTTTACATGAATGAGTATTTAGGGAAAATCGATTCAGATTTATATATAACCTCCATATACATGCTCCTCCTGATTTGGTTACAAAGCGCTATAGAAGTTGTACTTTACTTCTGATCATTACAAAATTCTCCAGAAAGATGTTTCTCAATTTAGGAACGAATATTGCCTTATTTAGCGAGTATCGGTTGAGAATTAGATATATCCACATATATATGTTCTTACCCATTTACCAATTATTCCAAATTATTATCGCAATGACCTTATCGCATTGTTAGGAAGGTGTAGGGTATTATATAGTCGGCCCCGCCCGACTTTCTGCCTTTCCTTACTGGTTTTTAAATAAAATATATTTGGAGAAATTCCTAAAGAAAAATTTTATTTCTATTTAAAAGTATATTTTATTTGATAAATTTAATTTGCAAATATATTTTGTTGTGATATATTAATATATGCATCCCAAATACACGAGTATTTTATTGATATTCAAATAAAATGTATTTGCTCAGAAATTTTTAACATTTAAAAATTTGTGTTCCAAATATATTTTCTTTCGATTCAAACATATCAAAAACGGCGACGTTGCCCGTGAAGAAATCATTCAAATCGGTTCAGCAGTTTGCCTGTAATTAATTTTGGCCAATAAAAGGGGTAACATTTTCTATACATAGTGCACAGTATTAAGAGTCAAACCGGGCAAAGCCGGTTATTTAAATGATAGTCTATAGCATGTTTTTTTGTGGATTGCCAATAAAATTTACAATATCATGAAAAAAAGAATCGATAAGATATGTCAAGAAATAAGAAAGTTACGGCCCTATAAAGACAAATTTTTGAAAAAATTTCAATTTTGGAGATTTTTTGGCGAAAAAAGTCCAATTCGTAGTTAGGTTTTGTAGAAAAAGTTTGTTTCACAAAGTATATCAAATTTATACTAATTTTAAAGGAGACGTTTCACAGAATCTATTATAGAAAATCCGAAGCCAAAATTTTATTTGGTGTGGTTGCCACCCTTCTCCGATTTGGACTTTTTTTTACATAAATTTCAAAAGTTTGATCGATTTTCTCCAATCGCAAAGCTAAATTGTTATTTTTTTTTATTTATTTGTATAGGGGTGTAACAAAATCGACAGCAAAGTGAATCCCGAGCGCGGGATATAGGACTAAAACTAAAAATCTAATTTTTGGGGATTTTTGATGTATTTTTTGGGAATTGAGGAATTTTTTATTAGAAATTTCCACATGTTGCGTTTGATTATTATTTTTAATATCATAATAAAGAACTTTAAGAAAAATGCATCGAAATATATACGTTTTTAAGAATTTTATGCCGTATTTACGTTTTTCCCCTACCTTTTTGTAATTATTGGTTATTATATCAGTCAATATGCACTGATTTCTTGTAGATCACATGTTTTCATCAAACAATAATAAAATTTACCTTTCAGAAAATATTGTTTTATGGCACTATTTCTAGGATAGTGCCATAAAACAATCATTGACAGGCAGGGCTGTGGAATCGAGCTAAAACTACTCGACTCCCGGAGTCCAATTTTAAAATCATTCGACTCCGACTCCAGCTCGACTCCGGACAAATTTCCCCGACTCCGATTCCTAGACTCCGACTCCGACTACACAACCCTGTTGACAGGTATAAAAATATTTGTTGTAATGTTTATTCATATAGTTAATAATTTTCATTCATATATGATTTTTGTAATTTCCTATATTACATGTATCAGGTAGAAATGTCAGGTATATTACTGTTTTTATATAAATATAGCATCTTCGAGAATGTATGTCATTACCAATTTTGCAAGTATGGCGTTAACATTTAAGAACTCGTCGCTATTTTTTATTTTGTGTGAAATCCCATTTCACACTTTTGAGGAAAAAGTCCATAGAATAGTAAAATTTATCGAAGGAACCTATAAAATTAAAGTATTAAAAAGCGAAATCATAAATATACAAAAATTTGTTAAAACATTTGATGTAAAGTGGACAACAGCAAAATCGCGTTCAAAATTTCTTGAAAAATATTCAGATTGGCTCGAGAACAACATAAATTTAACAGTTTGTAATTCATCTGTTGGTCCACCCCATAAACCTTACGAAGATGTATCGACAAGAACTAAGAAGAGGCGTTTGTCCAATAATCTTTCGGCAATGACTACTGAAGAAGTTACGGATACTTTTAAGTCAATGTTGAAAAAAGGGAAACAACCAACTGATGCTTTAAAAAATGCCGGTGTTCTCCAAACAGCATCACCGAAACGTCTAAGGAGAATTGTTGAGAGAGAGTTTATAGAACATTTATTACACATATGCTATGTGTAATAAATGTTTGCATTATTATAGTATTCCAGAGAATGCTAACAAATTACCGGACAAAAAGGAATTAAAAGCATCGAGAGAGTTCCAGAAAAAAAATTCAAGAGGAATTTTGGAAAGAGACTGGATTAAATGTCGACAAACCACTATTGGAAATACAAATGATGGTACGAGTAACACTGCAAGGCGTTTCTTCAAGGATTATGAAATCACATCTAAGATCACAGGAATTGATATGGAATTACTGAGAAAAATCAACATAATTCTAATGGCAATCAACAGCAAGGACAAAGTGAAAGCAGAAAAATTTGGAAAATACTGTCTAGGTATTTCGAAACGTCTAATAGAACTGTATCCATGGAAAGATATGACCCCCAACAGTACATAAAGTATTGCGTCATGGAGATATAATTATTGCATTTCATATCCTCCCTTTGGACGAGCTTACGGAAGAAGCCCAGGAGGCACGAAATCGCGATTTCCGCAATGTTCAGCAATTTCACTCCCGAAAAAGTTCAAGATAATTTCAGAATGAAGATATATTTGTAAATCTTCTCCTATCTTCCGATCCTGTTCTATCTTTAATAAGGAAAAGATGGATATGTTACCGATCTTTGACATGTGACAATCCTGAGGAATACAAGGATTTGCTTTATGGATTATTCAGATTATTTTACAGAAATAAAATAATAAAATTTATATTACAGAAATAAAATAAGAAAATAAATTATTTTTCTCAAGAAGTGGGTCTTTCGCTAACAAAATGGGTATACACAAATTTAAGGCAACAAGAGTCACACCAACATATTATAAAGGTCGACATCTTTTATCCTTCTTACTCAATTTTATAAATGTTCTTCTTACTAACTTTTATTATTGTTTTATAAAAACATGTGATCTACAAGAAATCAGTGCATATTGACTGATATAATAACCAATAAGTACAAGAAGGTAGGGAAAAATTTAAAAAAAATATTTAAATACGGCATAAAATTCTTAAAAATGTATATATTTCGATGAATATTATTTTAAAGTTCTTTATTTTGATATTAGAAATAATAAGCAAATTCTACGTGTGGAAATTTCTAATGGAAAATCTTTAAATTCCCAAAAAATACATCAAACATCCGCAAAAATGGGATTTTTTACTTTTAGTCCTATATCTTCGATATGAAAAGCCGCGCTCGGGATTCCCTTTGCAGTCGATTTTGTTACACCCTAATACAAATAAATAAAAAAATTTTACAATTTAGCTTTGCGATTGGAGAAAATCGATCAAACTTTTGAAATTTATGTAAAAAATAGTCCAAATCGGAGAAGGGTGGCAACCACACCAATTAAAATATTGGCTTCAGATTTTCTCTAACAGATTCTGCGAAAAAAGAATCATTCTCCTTTAAAATGAGTATAAATTTGATATACTTTGTGTAACAAACATTTTCTACAAGACCTAAATACGAATTTGACTTTTTTCGCCAAAAAATCTCCAAAAAGTACTTTTTTTTTCAAAAATTTGACTTTATAGGACCATAACTTTCTTATTTCTTGACATATCTTATCGATTCTTTTTTCATGATGTTGTAAATTTTGTTGGCAATCCACAAAAAAACACGCGAACAAAATCGGTAAACTTTTGACTGAGATTTTGGCTAACTCCAAGGGGGCCCAAGTTCCGAACTTAAACTCTCTAACACCTTTTGTATACACAACTAAAATTTCATACGATAAGTGGTTTTGAAATGGCAGAATTATGTAATTTTTTCCATTTTAGCCCACTGTGCGCCGTCCATTTGTCTATTTTTATGCAAACTAAAAATGTTTTCAAAATAATACTTTAAAAATTAGATAATAACAATAATATTTCCTAAGTTTAATATCAAGGAAGTTATGGGGAAAAACTAATTTAATTCCTGCCGTCCGCAAAGCAGGAAATACCCATTCATACGTAAATTCTGAACCAATTTTTACGATTATCAATATGGGTCGTTCTTGGGTCCAAAAACACATGTGGGCCACATTTCATTGGAGTTGTGCAATAATTGCGACCTGTACTTTAATTACGGGAATGCATGAAATCGACTCAGAAAGTATTATCATACCTATTAATCATACTGTTGGGTATTATCCTCAAAACCCTTCTTTTTTCTATCCACACAATATTTATTTTAATTTAGTTTCTTGATTCTTCTATTAAATTTTGTAAAATTATGTTGGACCCTCTCATTTATGGTGACCATAAATGTACATGTGTATTCTGAATAAAAGTATCGACATTGTTACAGAGTACATTTCTTTAGTCCCGATTTACACTGGCTGAATGTTCAGCAGATTATTGGCGGTTTGTAGGAGAGAGAAGCAGTTGGCATGAGGGGGAAAAACTATCTCTGAACGTTTTAAGTTCTTCATGCATGTTCAAAAGTGAATTTGATGATAAGCTGCTGAAAAACTTGCCTAGTGTAAATCTGGACTTACAGACATATCGGTAAAATGAACGTAAACGCTCTCGCTTGAAATGTTAAGCCATATGTATGTATACATAGCTTTCACCACTCTGCCATCGATACACCACGATTCTCTTATGGAGATCGTGACTACTCTTTTCTTTTTTCAAAGAGTACTGATCAGAGCTTTTCACCAGAGCTTCGTTGTACTCAATTCAACACTTTCAATGTGGACAAGTTAACAGCAAAGCATATATATAAGTATGTGTTTTTATACAATTGGGAGGGGGCGTCCCCTTAATAATCAACTGTTGTGCAGTGCCATGTGTCAATTGGTATAGTCTTATCTGCAGTTGAATTTAATATTCAACAGGCTTCATGTCGCTCACCCACCCAGCCCCAGCCCAAATGACATGCAGTAATCCATTTAAGACAATATTACAAGTAATAACAAGATAATGCCACTACTCGCAACACGCGCCCAGATCGTGCCCCAAGCCTGCCCCCCCTTTCGCTATTCATTTCTTTTCCAGCGTTCAGCAGATGTAGTACAAATATGTGGCAGTTTTTCTAACATACTTTTAGGCATGTCCCGAGAAGAATTTGTTTATTCACCATTCACCAACAGCAGCCAACATTTGAAGCAGACACCCCACACCCCCGGTCACAACGGGTAATACTTGGCCTGCTGCCATTACATAAAATCAGAAATGGCTAAGAAATAAAAGAAGGAATCAATGTCGTTACCAAAAACCATACAAACATCAAATTCGCATCTGAACAACATACATACTCACTCTTACCCAGAACACAACAACGCACATACAGTGAGGTATATAAATGGGTATGAATACGAATTTCCAGAGCTTCTCTAATCAGCTATAATAATATGTTTATGTGTTGTACTGATTTTCTATGTCGAAATGTGTTTAAGCAGTCCATAAATGTTTATAAAATAATATTAACATTAATAATTAAATTAAATTAATAATAAAAAAATTTAAATTAACATACACTTCTACAACATTATTCGTAAATGGAAAATACGACTATTATAGAGCTAAGAAGTAAATCACGGGAATAGTTATTTATATATATATTACTAGCTGGACCCGGTACACTTCCTTGCCGCTGATATCCGATCCGGTCCATTTTTGGACCAATCACGTAGGCTGCCACCAGACAAAAAATTACAGCAACTTCGCTAACAAATTGTGCAAGATATCTCAATTTCAAAATTTGGCTTCGATGGGCGGGGCCACGGCCATTGGTCCGATTCTGCCCATTTCTGGACCAATACGTAGACTACCACCACATACATATGCACAAAATTACAGTACTATTGCTAATAATTTGTGCAATATATCTCAATTTAAAAATTTTTATATGGGCGGTTCCACGTCCTCATGATATATCGAAAATTCAAGTGCCCTATTTTCACCACACATGTACATTCCGTGAAAATTTCGGTCCAGCCGTTAAAGATCGGTCCACGTAGTCATACCCATAGTATTTCTACAACCCCATCAAGCGAATTGACTGAAATCAAAAAGGTATATGTTTTGTCCCGATAATAATTTAAATATAAAACAAGTAAGTAAGTTCAGTCGGGTAAACTGACTAAAGAATTCCCCCACCTTGAGTCTCAAAAAAATATTAGTAGATTTATTAATTATTTTGTTTTATTTAAATTATTATCAATTTATATTGCATTTAATACCTTTAAAGTATGTACTTGTATTAAAGTTAGAAGCTGTTAACTTTTGGTACAAATAAGTCCCTTTGTGTGGGAGGTACCAAAAGGGGCGGGCCAATAACGCCCATTTTGTTGACTTATAGTACCTAGTATAAAAGCATTACACTGTACAAAATTTCATGTATTTGTATGCACTGGTATTAAAGATAAAAGCTGGTAACTTTTGGTACAAAATGGTATATTTATGTGGGAGGTACCAAGAGAAGCGTGACAATAATACCCATTTTTCACTGTATTGTAGGTACTATTAAACCATTACACTGTACAAGTCTTTAAATGCACTGGTGATAATGTTATAATAACTTATTGTTCAAAATTGTCCATTTGTGAGGGAGGTACCAAAAATGGCGTGGCAACTTCGCCCATTTTTCTCGAGGTAATAGTGACTAATAAACTAAGAGTATTCAAATAAGTAGTATAAAAGTTATTAAATAATCAATATTTATCTAAATGTTAACTCTCGAAAGGCGTAACCGATTGACTTAAAATTTGGTACGTGATAATATTTTTTTCTATCTCCGGCTAAGTTCGAAGATGGGCCATATTGGTCCACTCCTTCTAGTACCTCCCCCACAAAGTGTTAACATGTTGTGAAATATTGAATCTTTAATAACTGCTATACTACTTATCCGAATCTTCTGAAATTCCACACATAGTATTATTTTATTAGTCGCTATCAACTCCAGAAAAATGGGTCAAGTTGCTACGCCCCTTTTGGTACCTCCCACACAAAGGTACCATTTTGCACCAAAAGTTGACAGCTTATAACATTAATACCAGTGTATAAAAGCACTTGAAATTTTGTACAGTGTAATGCTTTTATAGTGTCTTTTGCGCTGTGAAAAATGGGCGCTATTGCCACGCCCCTTTTTGTACCTCCCACACAAAGGTACCATTTTGCACAAAAAGTTAAGAGCTCACAGCATGAGTACCAATGCACGAAAATGCAACAACATTTTGCACAGTGTAACGCTTTTGAAGTCCCTATAGCCCTGTAAAAAATTGCCGTTATCATCACGCCACACAAAATGGCCAAATCATACCAAAATTTAATATCTCATAACGTTAATATACCAGTGCAAATAAAAGCTTATAATGCGGCGCAGTGCAATGTATTTAAAGTATCTGCTATTCAGCGAAAAATATGTGTACTTGTTAAAAACGTTCTGGTACCTCCCACACAAATTGACAGAATAATTCGTTTAATATTCCATATAACATTACTCACAAAGTGAAGGTACATATATATACCTTAGTCGGTTTACCCGACTGAAATTTTCTTACTTGTTTTAATCCTAATAACTTAAACAATTCAATGAAAAAATTATTTCTAACTATAAATCTTAAACTGAAATAGCAATAGCTACGTAGTATAACTAATATTAATTAATATAAAATAATAAATAATAATTTATATAATCAATACAACATGATAATGCATCATAGATGCAATATTCAATAAAATCTAAATTTCATAAAACAAATAAAGGGTTTTCCAACAAGAGGTGTTATTTTGGTATTCAAAGAAAAACGATCGGATGTTTATTTCATAATAAAGAGGAAAGTATGCCGTTAATAATGAAAAACAACATCAGCCAAATGGCCACCACGATTGCAGGACCATATCCTTTTCATGGAATTTTCCATAACCAAATCGCAAAGTGGATGCCCTATGTCCTCGATAGCCCCCCGAATTCTATCTTTGAGGTCTTGAATCGACGCTGGGCTGTTGGCGTAGACCTTATCTTGCACGTGGCCCCAGAGGAAGAAGTCGCAAGGTGTTAAATCACAAGATCTCGGTGGCCAATTGTGATCACCTCTTCGAGAGATAACACGGTCCGGAAACTTTTCCCGTAACAGAGCAATGGTTTCGTTGCTTGTGTGGCACGTAGCGCCGTCTTGTTGAAAGTAAACATTGTCCAGATCAATACCATCCAACTCCGACCATAACAAATCATTAATCATCTCTCGAATGCGCAATCCATTCACCGTAACTGTTGATCCAACCTCATTTTTGAAAAAGTAAGGTCCAATGACCCCGCCGGACCATAAACTGCACCAAACAGTCACACGTTGAGGATGGAGAGGCTTCTCAACAATAACTCTTGGGTTTTCCTAGCCCCAGATGCGACAATTTAGCTTGTTGACGTAGCCACCGAAGTGGAAATAGGCCTTATCAGTCAAGATGATTTTGTATCGTTCTTATCGTTTTTTTTTTGTTCGATCGTTTTGTATCGTTCGATGATCGTGTATCGTTCCATTTTTAGTAATGGCGCAGTTTCTACTTGTCAAATGTCAAAGAATAAAAGCTTCAAAAGTGACTACTACCGAAATACCGGGTGATTCAAAACCTCTTCTTGGAAAACCCTGTACGAGTATTCGTTACTGAAATTAGTGTTGAACTGTTGCAGGGACAAAACTGCGGAATGTAATGACAAATCGTTTCGTTGTATCGTTACCATTGTTGAAGCAATAAAACTGTTTTAACGAAGTGCGTTCGTTGCAGCTAGGAACTTTTTTCTTTTGTTGTAGAAATTGTTGTAATACCCGTTACACTCCATAAGAGTTAACACATATCGATATTGGGTGATTCCAAGTAAACTTTCCCCTTCACATATAAAAATAAAAAACAGATTTTTGCAAAAAAATGCCATTGTGGATATCTCGAATATTTCAGTTTTCGAAATTCATGAAAAGTTGATGATATTTAGTAACGGTTTTTTAAATGCCAATACGTTTCCATGGGTTATTATAAAATTGTCGGATGCAGTACTTTTATTATTAAACTGACGTAAGCTATCTTTCGCCATATTTTTTATTTTATGACATTTGACTACAAAAAAGAGTTTAGTGTAAACTCCTAAATTTTGGATAACATGTACTGCTTGCAATCTTTTTTGAAACAAGGAGAACAATTTATGTGGATATGTATATATCATCTTTTAAAGTAGTTCAAAATGTTCAGTATCAGTTGAATATTTACGCTAGAATTTGCGTTTTAAGATTTGTCACACCCGTTACGCAAAGACTATAATCCAATTACAAATATTTGTATTTATTAATTTTATTTCAGATATAAAATTCAATAATAGAAAGCAGATTTTTCGGTATAAATTGAAAAAATAAATAGTTGGTATAAGGGCAATCATTAAGAGAACGATGTGGGCGGCAGTAGAGACTTGTAAGCTCATTTTAGGTTAGTCCATTCATATTATAATTTGTATTGGCTCTGGAATAAAAGCCATAAATTTTGTTTCTCAAACGGCGTTAAATAATGTCAACATATTTTAGTAAATAGGTGGATAACTATCGAGTCCGTGATCGTTGTTTCTGTTTTCTATACAACAGAAAAACAAACCTTTTTTGAAAAAGGAGAATACAAAATTTTTCAAAGGCATTAAGGGTGGCCACTGGTTGGGGACGTTTCGAAAGCTACTAAGTAACCCCATCGGCATCTTGAGCAAATACACTTTCAATAATTGGCACAATATGAGAGCAACTCAATATGCAATAATTGAGAACTGCTTACGAAGTCTCATATCTCCAAAACATTGCAGACAGTATTTCTCAACCTTAATTACGGGGTTTCCAATAGGGGTTTCTAATATGTCATAATCTGTCATTTGTTTTTCATTGTATTCTGTAGTGTTTACAATTTCATCATGGAGAGATATACGCAAGAATAACGTTAACAAATTATTGAGTTTTATTATCAAAATAATCGTTCTCTAATTGCAACTTTTTAGTGCGCAAAGTCCATTTTTTTTTAAATAAAAAAAAAAACTTTCTATTTGACCTATGACCTTGACACCCATGAGGAATATTTTAGCTCTTGTTAGGAGCTATCTTTTTGCCATTGACCAAATGTGGCTACGTGCCACACAGCAAATGAAACAATTGAATTGTTGTGAGAATAGTTTGGAGATTCGATTATTTCAAGAAATTGTGATATTGAATGGCCTCCAAGAAGTTGTGATTTAACACCATTAGACTATTTCTTGTGGGGTTAAATATGATATGTACTTGCTTAAGTTTTTTATTGCGCACATTTTTAATTTCTCAATATTCGAAATAAGCTATTGAAATCAGTTAAAGATTAGTCATCTCTCGGCAGCTTGAATTTTTTGGGAATTAGAAGAAAAATTAAAAACATGTTCAAACTAATGAAAATTAATTGTAATATTATTTTGCATTTAATTTCACGCAATTAGCATACCTTCTGAATAGTGGAATACTACGATGAAATATACTACGCAATTCTCGAATGTAACCCCCAAGGAACCGGAAACCGTACAATTTTTACTGAAACAGGAAAAACTTTAACGAACTTAGCTACATTACTTCAGATTGAGAAAAATGGGTATTCTATGTAAATTGCTTATGTTCCTGCTGTAATACGCTAATAATTAACTTCTTTCTGCCTAATTTCGTACTTATTGGATATAAAAACTGTTTCTACAGAGCATACATGTCAATATGGGGGCTATATCTGAACCAAATTTGGCAGTATTTATTTATGTAATAAGAAACCTCTTTCTGCCGAATTTCGTTCTTCGCGGATATAAAATACAGTTTCTATAGCGCTTACATGTCAAATAATATATGGGGGCTATATTTAAATCTGAACCGATTTTCCTCAAATTCAGTATTGTCTCAAGAGACTTCTTTCTGTAAATTTTTTAAAGATCTGTTAAAAAAATTGGTTTATACAGTGCATATATGCCAAATCGGAGGTACATACTTGTATATATGGGCGCTATATGTAAATCTGAACCTATTTTAATCATATTCAATAGGGACGGACATAGCTAAATCAACTCAGGAAGTGATCCTAAGTCGATCGGTATAATAAACGATGGGTCTATTTTTTCTCCTTTAGTGTGTTACAAACAAATGCACAAAGTTATAATACCCTGTGCCATAGTGTGGTGTGGGTTATAAATACTTCACGAAAGAAATTGCTTGAGAATTGCGAATGTTCCATTATATGGACTCATTTGTGATCCCCACTGTATAGTAGAATATACGCCCATGTGAGTTTGTATGTGGCTGTGGCAGTGGGTAGGGGTTCTTGCATGTTCATGAAATGAAAATAACAAAACAAATCCCGATTTGTAAGCCAATTTGCACTTATGCTTATCTAACTAATGTCATATCATTTGTATAATGTTCTCGATATACTGCGTATACGCGCACACGCATACACATCAGCACACATACGTTAATAGTAAGAAAGCCAGTGTATGTATATATATATATACATATATATGTGTATAAATTGCTCATATGCATTAAACATAACACTGGCTCACACAAGACAAGACAACACAACACAACTCCCCCTCTCTATCCACATTCCCAGCTGAGATGGATGTAGAGGAATAGTTAAATTGAAAGTGTTGCGAAAGCGGCTAAATGCGAACAGGAAACAAGTGTTTCATCCTGCGGGGCTCCATTTCTAAGCTCATTTATGTTTATAACAAATGCGTGCCAACGCAAACATTTCCCGTTACCGTTACACGTTACGTTAGCATATCGCACATCACACATCGACCATTTCCATTTCCATTTCAGATACTCCCGACAGCATCGCGGCGCAAATCTTCTAAAATATTCACGAAAAGAGAACACAGGCAACCCATCTGAACGAATATTCACCTAAATGGCTTACGCATACACACACATACAACTACTCACGGAGAACACTAAAGCGTAGTAAAGGTTTCTTAATGGAAAAGTGAATATCTGTGAAAATGGATATGTTGTGTTTGGGGGTGTGTAGAATGTGTGTATTTTCTATATTAACTCTACTCCACACACACACACACACAACAAGAGTCCTTCATGCTTACTCGTGAGAAGCCCAAAACCAAACGAATGAAGAAATGAACCTCGTATTCAACACTTGCTTTATCTGCTCGATGCCATCAAATCCCGGGGCATAATATCGCAGATAGTAAATGTTGTTGGCGGCTCATGTTCCGGCCATAGAAATTCATCTAACGGCTGTAACAGGTAATTGAACGCATTTTGGAGCGATGGTGTGTGCCGTGACGTGCTGCGCTGGTGCTGGTGTTATGCGTGGCAACAATTGCTACAGCTACTGCTGCTAGGTATGTTGTGCCCCTTGCAGCTGTAGTGGTAGTTGAATACACCTTTGCCCTCCGCTACTCGACGTGTGTTAGGGGCCATAAAAAGGATTTGTTGGGGATATGTTTAGATAATAGAATACATTCAATGGCAACGGCTGACATGGAACATCTTCGAATTGCCTCGGCATTCGGGACGGTGTTGGGCGAAATTGCAAATGTGTATTCAATGGCAAATGAGGGAATTTTCTTATTTCCGATTTGCAGCACTTGTTTAGTTTGCATTCATAAATAATTCCAAATGGCTTTTACGCACATCGGCCATAATCATATGGCGCACGAAGGCTGATTGAAAATGTAAATGGAACTTTTACATATTCTCGTAATGATGATTGTGCCATAGTTATTACAAGACGAGCACATAAAACGTATAAAGGTGAAAGTCACTTTGGGACTTGGACCATAGGCCATAAGACCAAAGCAAGCCACGACTAGTTCTACCTATATATATACTATATTATCTAGATATGTATGTGTGTTCATACTCGTATATCGTTCATTTGGTACACGAGTGTCACATCTCAACATAAGAAACGTCACTTACACTGAAAGAAAATGCATCATAGTGTCAACATAACTGTTGCACTACTGTGTTTGCATTGATGCAATACAAATTTATTTGTTGTAATGAACTATTAATTGATATAATAAATAGTTTCATAAAGGCATGAAATATGTTTGACAGATTAAAAGCATCTTGAGCGCACAACAGGCCAAATAACTGTCTCCCCTCTTCAACCTAACCTAACCAATCTAACCTAAATCCAACTTGGTTTAAAAATTACCAAAAAAAATCCCATTAATATTAAAAATTGTTTGTTTGTCTGTTCCAGCACCACGGCTATTTTGTTGTAATATATTAATATATGCGTTCCAAATAAATTTTATTGATTTCGGAATACATTTTATTTGCACAGAAATATATAATATTTAAACATTTGTATTGGAAATATATTTTCTTCCGTTTCAAACATGTCAAAAAAGGCGATTTTGTCCCGTGGTGGCGGGTTACGGTTAATACTTAATGTTAATGCTCAGAAAAAGCCAAATACGTTTTCATTTGTTAGGAACAATTTGTTAACAGTTAGGAATATATAGTATTGTCATGAATGCATCGGCTGGTAATGATTAGCAGAAATTGCTAATGATTTAATCGACCAAATGTGTCCACAATCGGGAGAATTGAGCGCAAGTTCGTTTGGTGCGGCTTATGGGCTGGCGACGTCATCGGGCCATACTTCTTGGAAATGAGGCTGGTCAGGCAGTTACTGTGAATGGTGTTCGCTATCGTGAGATGATGACGAACTTTTTATTGCCCGAATCGGAAGATATGGATGTGAATAATATGTGGTTTCAACAGGACGGTGCCACTTGCCACACCTCTAACGAAACAATGGCTCTTTTACGCAACAAATTCAATGGCCGTGTTATCTCACGTCGTGGCATGTCAATTGGCCCGCCAAGATCATGTGATTTGACACCGTTGGACCTCTTCCTTTGTGGTTATTTGAACGAAAAGGTGTACGTCGATAAGCCAGCAACAATTCAAGAGCTAAAGGATGAGATAATTTGGCACATTAACAGCATAGAACTCAATTAACAATTATGCCTCAGCGTCATCGACAATTTGGATCATCTGATAGGCTATGAATAAAATAAGACCAAGCCCAAGAAAATATAGGCATAGCTTAAAAACTTGTTCATAATTTCGCTAATTCAACAAACCTTATCACCCTCACTAATGATCAAAACATAATACTGATGGTATTTTAACTTCTATTCTACTTAGAAGAACGCTTTAACACTGCTAAAGCGTTCCTCAAACCTGCTTTCACTTTTTATGAATAAGGCCCTATATGTTTACATTAACAATTTTAAGCAACTCAATATTAGGAAAAACATAGAAATTTGGGAACATTTATACTTAAAAGAATAACGACCGAGATCAACAAATCATTTACTTATATCGATAGAATTCCATTCCAATATATTCTTAGTCGAAATCGATTTTTTTCTCAGGGAAGGCGATCAAGTCTTTATGAAATATTAAAATTTGTGTATAATTCCTTAATAACGTATAAATCGAAATGAGGTGTGCCAACAATACAGCTTCCAAACGTGATGGGTTACGGTTACGAGGATACAGGGTGCCAAAGTTTGAAATGTGTCATTGTATCTCTTAAATAGATGGACCGATTTGAATGAACAGTGGCTTATATGACAGCTATTTCGAAACGTACGCAAACGCAATTTATATTGATATTAGTTTGCAAATATTTAATTTTCATACTTTTTTCTAAGCCTATTTTTCCTGAGAAACAAATATAATTTCTGTACGAGAATATTCGCCATCCCACAACTCAAGTGCACAGTTCGGTGGATTGCCACAACCTGCCCCCTCCCCCATCCGCAGTCTCCCTTTAGTATTGTGTAAATGTTCTGGGAGCACCCGAAGTACAGAAGTCAGCATTGTTTGCTTGTGACCCAACAAAGTTTTGCTTCCTTTGTAGATTACTTCGACTTTGTCGTTTTGCATAGCGTCGTTGACGACCGACTGCAATGTGTCGCGGCTGTCTTGCTGTATTGTGCCATGGAATGTGTGAAATGTGTGTCAAAACTTCTTCCACATCCATCCTCAAAACGCACTCTGCCTCACAGCGTACACCGTCCACCATAATGGATGCAATTTGACAAGGACCTTCAGTGTTGTTGGTGGCGATGTGAATTTATGCATGGTCTCTATTGCCAGAAAATGGGTTCGTTTTTCATTGTGTCGTTCGTCGACGTGTCGATGTTATGATTCCTTTTTCTTTTACCGGCTTGTGTTGTCGCCGATGAGAAGGCACTTCTTTTTTTCTGAGTCGCCAGCAACCTGTATGAATGGACTTCAGTTGTACCGTAGTGGGAGTACCGGATGGTGTCGGTGATGGTGTGGATGATGTCAAATGATGATGATGATGGCTAAATGTTCACATTTGGATGCACATTAATCGCAAATGCAAGATTTGAGTGTGACTAGAAAGACTTCTCTGCATGACCGAACGAGGAAGTTCCAATGTTTTAGACTGAGTTCTGAGAACATTGTGGCAGAGTGCCACCAAAAAGGTTTTCAGGATCAATGCCAGGACATTCATATCACCGCAAACACTTCCGTTCATTCGTGTGTGGCTGTATGTGTGTATGCGTGGAGAGTGGGAGTAGACGGCGGCAATACGAGTACTCACTCACTATGCTTGTGGCAGAGTCAGTTGAAACAAAAAGAAAACGTTTCGAGCACTTATCACAATATGAGTTCTTTACACCTCTTTGTCGATTTCCACGGAACAAAGTGGCAGTAACTGCGCTGCCATGACACGAATCGTTCATTGTTCACAAATAAAGGACCAAGTGCGAGCACTTCAGCAGAAAAAATATTTGGCAAAAAATTCGTCCTTGCTTTGTTGCAGTTTCTTTTTGGCCATGGCCGAATGTCGCTGTTTTCTAAAAAACGAAAGAAAGCAAATCCAGACCGGCACATTCTTTTTCCTGGTGCAATTGTTTTTGCCTTGTTCTTGTTGCGGTAGTAGCAGTGGCATGTCGCACATGGACTCCAGGACGAAGTATTAAAATAGGAATGTGTGTCTCATTCGCCTCTCCTCTGCCATGCATCACTCGTACCTTGGCTACTCGAACTCGTATGTGGCCATGTGGGGAGTGGGGGCGAAACCAGTCCGCAGTACATATTACTCAAAATATTAGGCGCCCAGATGAGTCTACATATGCATATTTTCAATTTGGTTCGTGCCGGTGTATGTAGCGAATACGAGTGGAAGTCCTCGGCAGGAGTTTTTATTGTTCGAATGGAGCTTTCTCGTTCTGATGGCTGAGATGTGGAATGGGTTTTGCTTTCATTATTGTTGCCAATATTTTTGCAGCTGGTGCGAGTGTGCGATGCTGTGCAGTATTTGCCGGTGTCTTTTTGTCCGGTATTTGTGATGAATGTGTGTGTGTGTTTGCTGTTGATGTGGAGGTTGGTAGGACTTGTCCTTTTTGGAAGAAATCGTTTTCACCGGAATTCGAAATTCGGTGCGGTTGTCGGAGAATTGCACTTGATATTTTCGTTTGTTTTCTTCCTTTGTCAGTTAGACAAGTCGAGAGCACTTTTGACACGAGTTTTGTAAACATTTCGATTTTGGCCACCTGACCCCAAGTGCAATGTGCGCGTAGCACTTCACCGTATGAATGACTGACTGACTGAATGAATGAATGAACCATCATCGCGATAACGAAAGTTATCAAAATCAAATTGACAGTTAGATGTGTGTCTTCGGTGTTTTTTTGTGCCATCGGATCACGACAGGATCTAGCTGATTGTCCTGGCAGTTTTTCATGGGATACGTGGGTGAAGTTGGACACGTACGAATGATGCGGGTGTAGGGGGAACTGCAGGTCATTTGTTGTGCATTCGATGGATGGATGTGTGGGTGGATACGCTGCCTGCACTTATTCTAGCTTGCAAATTGAATTAGTGCCGGGATTTTGAGCATTTCATCAGATTTTGTTGTTACTTCGGGCAACAAAACAGTGTTTTTGTGTGAATGTAGTGCTAAGGACCATATAGTATTTTTGTACTGCGGCAAGTGTTTTGAAGGATTTAGTTAAACTCTCTGGAAAAATGGCAAATAACATGTTTGATTTCAATTTGTTGTGCCGAATGAATGAATGGCCGTGCGAGGGAGCGAGCGACGTCCAGCCACAACTCAAGTCGGCACCACGGAACAGCGCACTTCAGTGCACGGCACACAAAGGCAAGTGGCCTCTTAACTTTCTGCCTAACTGGGCATAGAAAAGTGTTCCCCGGCCGTGCATGAGTTGTAACAACTTTTCAAAGTGTTTTGTTTAACTGCAGAGCAGTAAGTTCCATTTAAATGCATTCCTTTTGTGTTTCCTCATGGTTTGGCTACAGTGGCCAAATCGCACTGTGATCCCCAAAAGCAACCACTCCCCCCTCACCAACCATCCAATGCAGTGGCTTTTCCGTTGCCTTTTCGTTTTCGTTTTGTGGTCATCGGTATGCTTTGCTTCGTTTTTTTTTTTGTTTTGTTATTAACATTTTTCCGTTAATGTTAATATTTAAAATTAATTTAATGCTTTACATGTGTCCGTGTGGAAGAGTGATGTTGCGTAAGAGAAAGAGATGGAGAGCGGGACAAAATAATTTAATTGATTTTAAAAATGCATAAAGTTCCGTTGCACATTTAAATATTTGTTTGGTCGACTTGTGTTGGGGCAGCTCTTAATTAGTTTGTGCTAAAAAGGCTATTTGGCAATTGGTTCAATTTGTGATGTTTACAAACACTCGTATGTAGTTAAGGTCTTTTGATTTGGTAGTGTATGAGTGTCTCCAACGGCGGGAGAACATCCTCATCTCACCACCACTATCACCAACCACTCGGTAGCTGCGCCTATCAAACGATGTTTAAATGCATTCCTTTTTACAAATAATATGCACATATGTACTTATGTACATATGTACATGTGTGTTTCTTAACAAAAAACGTAATTTGACATGCACTGAAAGAAAAAAAACTTCATACCATCACACTGCCGTCACAATGAAAAGTGAAAATGTTTACTTAACATTTAATTAAACAAAACATTATATACAAATTTCCATACACCTCATAGTAATAGGCGTATATGTGGTGGTGGAAAATACAATTTCTTTGCTGTAATGAAACAAGGAATTTGTCTAGACCCACTTTAAAGAGTACCGTTCGGCTCAGAATCACTCACTGATTAGATTTACTAAAATTTGACTAAAAGCGGACAATATTTAGGTGGGGGCTAAAACACATAGATAGCCAATTTGTTTACGAAAACAAAGACTAAAATAGGGACAAGACCATATAGCAATGTCGTCTACGAAATAAAATACTTGGGAAATGAGAACGCGAAATGCAACAAAATATACATACATAGACACGTTACTTGTAGATTTTAACTTTACATTTAAAAACATTTTTGGATCACATGTTTCTCCTCCAACATCTCCGCCATTAAGTGTGTCTCGTGTGAGTGTAAAGGTTCCACCGTTTTGGAAAGCAAACCCAAAGCTGTGGTTTAGCCAAATATAAAGCCAATTTTCAACGCTGGAATTTCGCAAGACGCAACGAAATACCATACGCTAGTTGGATCTATTGAGAGTTACACAATAAAGTAAGAAGGTCGATAAAACTTTTAAATATTAAAAAAAATAAAATTTAATATTTGCCAAATTTTATAAAAATAAATAAAATAAGTTAACAATAGTTGGCATTACATCGAAAACTGTGGGCCAAAATAAAGTGTCGCTATGTTGCTGACTGAGAAAACCGAAAGAAAATATATTTGGAATACAAATTTTGAAATATTATATATTTCTGAACAAATTAATTTTATTTGAAAACCAATACAATTTATTTGGAACGTATATATTAATATATTAGAACAAAATATATTTGCAAACTAAATTTCTCAAATAAAATATGTGTTTAAATACAAATAAAATTATTGTTTAGAAATTTTCTAAATATATTTTATTTAAAAAGATTTTTAAAACTTTGCTGACTTTTTCAGATTTAATGTTTTTTTTTTTAATTCGAATTGTACCTCCCAGATATAACACCATATGTAGCATTAACTTTTATTTTAAATCGATCATTTTAAATTTATGAGTATTCAAGTTATCATTTGTTGTCAATCCGCAAAGTAATTTATGTATATCCAACATTATACGATTTAAATTTTCAATATTTATTATTTTTAAAAAACAAAACTTTAAAATTAATTTTGAATTGATGAAAAATGTAACACTTAAATGCAAATAAATCTTTGTTTCGGAAATAATAGTCTCAAATAACAAAATATTAGGATAGAAACAAAGATTTGTTTAAAACAACAACATATTTCCAAATATATAATTTTTGTGTTTACCGAATATTATATGTTTAGAGTGTACGCTAAAATATATATGTTTCAAGCCGAATATGTTTGGGAGAATATAATACAGAAGCGATTTTTTTTCAGCGTGTAGCTTTGAACCCATTAAATCACCTGGACCAGAGGACATTAAGCTGAAATGCAGACAATTTTTAAGTTAACTATCCTCTGGTTGGAGAAAATTTATGAAGGCTGTATCAGTTTATAATACTAGATGGGCCAGAAGCAGCTATTTGGACGTTGGACACAAACAAGAGACAATTGTTTATTTTGTTATCTACATGCGTATCCTCCTCGGATAAATGGAACAGAGCCGGTCTTTCTTAAAAGAACAAAATATAATACGAGTAGTAATGATTATAGATAGGATATTGTCATTCATCCCTAATGTACTGGAACGTGTTGGGACACTGGCAGTCAAATGAAAGATGGTCAGAAATCGACACCTGTAGGGTAGCTAGACAAATCTGGCCAATATCATACCTCATACTAGAAGGAAAAAATGTCTACGTTAGTGTCAGTTCTGCCTGATCGACGAACGGGCAAGAAAATTAGGTATTGAATCCAATGTCTTCGGTAGGATCTGTGGTGATGAAGAAGAAGTGGGAAGCATTGAGCACCTGCTTTGCTACTGTCACACATTAAGTAAATTACGTCAGGATATACTGGAGCCGGCCCTTTCAGGAAGTCTGACAGATCTTTCCGGGACCGATATTCCTACTATTGATAGCTTTGTTTATCAAACAGGTTGGTTTCGATGAGGGGCATCTGATTCCGGGTTATCACTGGGGACCTACATTGGTCTATGTGAGCTCTATAAAATCATTACCCATTGGTAAATTGCAAGTATTTATATGCATTGGTATTGGTTTATTTGCGTGGAAGGTACCAAAGGCGGTGGGCCACTTCTCCAATTATTGTCATATTGAGAGGGATATATTACAAAGAATTACTATGTTTGGAATTACAGAGAATTCGGATAGGCAGTAAAGAAGTTATTTGAGAATCAATATTTCATCAAATGGCGAGGGAATAAATACAGGAAAAGAAATCCATAGACGGAAATAAATCTCGTCATACTTCGAAAATGTTCTAAAAATAATTCAAGTGCTCCAGTATTCCATCGGAGTGCGGTAACAGACCACATGAGCACTCACTGCGATTTTCTATCTGAAGATCTCCTAGCAAATCAGCTTAAAGCTCTCTGAGTTTGCAAATGACCATTGGAATAGGTATCGATCGTTATCTGCTTCATACTCGTTCGTGTACAAGTATATGCATGATGCTGTGAACACTCGTTCCTCTGTGGTTGATGATTGCGTATCGATTGGAGGAATAAATCCTGCATGTTTTGCGGGGGAATATTTGCAACCCTTACCGTTGTGTGTGTGCGAGTGTGTATGCGCGGGAGAGAGTTTGTAGTCGTATATTCAATACAGACACTAATACCAGAGTAATAACGCCTTCAGAGCCGTAGTAAATTGTGTAGTAAAAACTTTTTACGGCTTACCTAAAATATCCCAAGTAAAATTGACGATTAAAAATAAAAATAAGAAATGCTCGTACATAATAAATGCCATTGCCACTGCCAATGCGAAAGCGAGTACAAACAAAAACACATCTAAACAGTTTATGTCGTGGCGTAAAAATGAAATCAAAATACTTAAAAAACTGCAACAATAAATGTTGTTACTTCTTCGGCTGTTGTGTTTGCGTGCGGGACCCCAGAAGTTCCTCGGACTTCGGGGATATGCCAGCAGTTAACGGCAACGGAGGACATCTCACATTACACGTTATAACTATGTGAACGTATACTGTCGTTCACTTAGATAAGGATAGGCGGAAGATATCCAGAAAATAAAAATCCGTTTAATACAAAGGCAAAACTCGAAAATGGGACATTGGAGGGTTTCTAATAATTCTGTTTCAGAATCTGCATTATTATTATCCCCATACCTTAGAGAGCAGGATATAATCATTTGCTACGAGTGAAAAGTGCAGCACATCGATGGAGTGACCAAAGACCCCAGGTATGTTTGGCGGAAATTCGATTTGGGTCATTTGAGAAATGTCCGTCCGTCTGTCTGTCTGCTGGCTGGTGCGCACGTTAACTCTAGAAACCGATTGACTTTGACAGCATGACACGACTCACACGTGATCTGTCAAAAGAAGGCTATTGAAAAAAGTGTCTCTACTTGGACCACCCTATATTACGAGTCTCTGAAAGATATGCTGAAAAAAGTGAAAACAACAATTTTTTTTCCTCCACTTTTTCAAAAAAAGTACGGGAAAAAATGTTTTTCGCATAAAATGTAAAAAAAAACTTTGTACGGCATATTCTTAGCTACATTATTACCAAACATAGTTAAGCGGTATCACCAAATCTGAATTAGTTGTTGGACAAAAGCTGATGACACCTTTTAGTGTAACTCTTATCAACCCAAATAATTACAAAATTTAGAACGTTTTTAGAAATGATGAGAAGGCATTATTTATAAAACTGGAACTTTTGTGCCCGCTAAAAAGGAAGCAATGCCGTAAATGGTACCATGAATCATAATATTTCATTTTTTTATTTAATACCGTAGAGAGGAGGGTATATATAATTTGCTACGGGCCAAATTGAACACACCGAAGGAGTGACCTAAGACCCCAACTATGTTCGGCGGATATCCGTTTTCCGTCCGTCTGTCTGTCTGCTGGCTGGTTCGCACGATAACTCTCGAAAGGATTAACCGATTAACTTCAAATTTGGAAAAATAATGCTCTATCTCCGGCTAAGTTCGAAGATGGGCTATATTGGTCCACTCCTTCTAGTTCCTTCCACACATACTTTAAAGTTATTAAATACAATTTAAATTAAATTAATTAATATTCTAATTACAACAAATAAATAAATACATTTACGAATATTTTTTGGGATTCTTCAGTCGGTTTGGCCGGCGAAACTTTCTTACTTGTTTCAATATTTCATTTCTTCGGGATTTACTTACAAATACCGAATAGCTATACACATGAAATTAAATACAGAGTGTCCGTATTCCTGTTATTAAATACAATTTAAATTAAATTAATTAATAATCTAATTAAAACAAAAAAATAAATAAATTTACGAATATTTTTTGGGACAGAAGGAGAGGGGATTCTTAAGTCTTTATTACTTGTTTCAATAGCTATACACATGAAATGAAATACAGAGTGTCCGTATTCCTGTGCCGCGCTGTGTATCGACGCGTGTTCGTATACTTTACTTTTATTTACAGGCCTTTCGAAAGAATTATTTATTGATGGATGGCTAGATGGCTGCATGTATGGAGAGATGTATGAATTTATGCCCAACAAAAGATGATGAACTTGATTAGCCATTAATTTTGGACAGAATGGAAAGTTTGGCATTTTCCTATTAATCGAATTTCGAAATATTTTGCGTAGAAAGCAAATCGTTTTTATTATTATTGTTTTTTTAAGTTTATGAGCCTCAAGATTATCCAATCATCCACCGGAACATCCGTGTTGTGCTCTTCTATGCGACTTTGAGGCGGAGAAGTATACGATGCATTTCGGTTTCGTTTTGCGTTGCTACTGCTGCTTCTGCTTCAGATGCCTTGCCTGGACTGGGAGTCATGAAAAAAAAACAAATAAAAAATATGTTCAAATATAAAATAAACATTATGGAGAGCAATAAGAATAAGAAAATACACAAAGTAATGGCTTTAGGAAAAGTTCAAATATTCGCGGCGCACTCTTCCACCTTCATAGGACGACGGTGGGACGGTGTATGACAGCAGCTCATGTAAGCGCCGTTAAAAAGTGCTGATTATGACCATTGCAGATGAATGTTACATGGCAGGATTATAAAGCCTGCTCTAGTTATAGCTATGTGGGGCGAGGAGCGGAAGGAAGAAGCCTTGTTTTGTGGATTTCAGATACGGGTAACTGCCGCCATTACAAAGTTTCTAAACTTTACGATTCCATGTGAAAGTAACGAGAAACGAGCAAAAGGAGAAGTTAAAACGCCCATGATATTAAAAAATGCTCAGTACCGCAATAAGTTCTCGCAGTAACTCAGCTTTTATGGCAGCGTCAGGCAAGACGCTGCCGTAATCAAGCAGCGAAGCGTTTTCGGCACACCGACAGACGATACGCGCATCACTCGTGATCGCTGTATTGAGTTGCCAATATGATAACGTGGACAGGGGCGTCACCATATTATCCAACGAACAGAAGAATGGGGGCGGTACACTTACGCGGAAAGAGTCGCTGTTCTTGTTGATGTGTTTGAATTTAAAACAAAATATTTAAATAATATTTACATTGGCCGACATATTATATATCATTTGCTACGAGCCAAAAGTGTAACACATCGAAGGAGTGACCTAAGACCTCAAGTATGTTCAGCGCAAATCCGTTTTAGAACATTTTAAGTAATTTTCACAATGTCCGGCAGCCTGTCGGTCCATCTGTTTGTTTGTCTGGCAGGAGCGCACGATAACTCTTGAAAGGAGTAACGGAGTGACTTTATATTTGGTATGTAATAATATTTTGTTCTATCTCAAGTTCGGTGAAGATGGGCCATTATGGTCCACTCCTTCTAGTACCTCCCCACAAAGGGTAAACATTAGTGAAATATTGATTATCTAATAACTTCTATTCTACATACTTATCCCAATCTTCTATAAAAGGGACCATTTTGTACAAAAAGTTAACTCCTTATACCTTTAATACCAGTGCATACAAATACTAAAAATTTTGTACAGTGTACTGTTTTTATAGTCCCTACATTCCAGAGAAAAATGGGCGTTATTGACACGCCTCTTTTGGTAGCTTCCAAAAACAAATGAACGGGAGAAAATCGCATTTTTTGATATGTTTGAATCGAAGGAAAGTTTATTTGGAACAAACATTTTTTAATATCATTTATTTCGGAGCAAATATATTTTATTCGAAAATCAATCACATTTGTTTGGAACGCATATATTAATATATTACAACAAAATATATTTGCAAACTAATTTTCTCAAATAACATAGATATTTATATACAAATAAAAGTATTGTTTAGGAATTTCTCCAACATTTTGTTAAAAAACTGATTTTTGCATTTCATTTTTTTTTCATTTCTGTTAAAAACACAGATTTTTTGCATTTCCTTTTTATTTTTCATTTATTTTTCATAACTTTTCTTTTGAAGCACTAATTTTTAATTTCTATTTATTCCATGTCCTCATTTGTTGTCAAACCGTCAATCAATGTCTCATTTCAATTATAAAGGAATTTTACGAACATTTAAAACTTCTGAAAATATGAACGTTGAATTAATAAAAAACGTAAAACTTGTCTTGAAATTAAGGTTTGGATATATATTTTGAGTACTAAAATGAAAATAAATATTTGTTTCGTAAATAATAGCCCCAAATAAAAAATATTAGGACGGAAACAAAGATTTGTGTAGAACATTAATTCGTGCAAAAAAGGCAAATTTTTGTGGATTTGTTTTGAAGACACAGTTAATTTTTTAATAAAAACCATTGTATATTAAAATATAACTTCAGATGTCCATTGTGTAAAATTTTCATGAAGAACAATTAAAAAAATGTTGCAGTGACATGAAGCGTCATCGGTGCAGAACTTTTGAATTAACCGACTTTGAAAACGTGGTTTGTGGGATAAACGCTTTACAGTTTTCGATGCAGATTATCTTAAAAAACAGGAAAGTACTTAAATAAGTTGCAGGGATTTTTCAGATTTATATAAACATTTAATTTTCTCAAAAATAATATTTGTTTTGAAACGATTTTTCCATTGTGTATCTTGGTGGTCAAATCTATTAATTTCACCCTTATATAAGATTTTTCGACTTGTTAGTTTCCTTAAAAGTTCTACAAGGAAAATAAAGAGAAAATGAAAATTTCAAAAAAGGTATTAGGAATATACATCAGCTGCCAAACAACATATTTCAAGTGAATAGTTTAATATTTAGTCAAATGTAGGTACTCCGAAAACCTCCTTTTTTCTGAAAAGAATGTGTAAACAAACCACTTCGATCAACTTTCTTTTGGTATGTGAAACTTTACACTGAATGAAAATTAAAATATTCTAAACAATCGACCTACAAACTTGTTAGTTATTATGTGAAATTTTATATTAAATGAAAATGGCATAAGTTTTCAATAACCTTAGTTTTGAATTTCTTTATGTCATCAAAGCATTTCGAATAATTTTCTTGTCTAGATATGTGATTTTTTTTATTACCGGAAGCAATATCCAAATTAGCTTTGAAAATTTCGAAATATAAGTTTCGAATGGCATGCCCAACTACTTTTGTTTGTGTAATATGTTATACAGGGTGGATGATGAAAGCTGCTACCAAAAAAAATTTACTAACTTTTTTTCTATTTAATGAATCATTTTTAGATTTAACAAAAATGAATAACTGGGACACTGGGACAGTCAACAGAAGACCTTACCATCGAAAGTCTTCAGTTCGGACGGAGGAAACAATCGCTGCTGTAGCTGATGCCATATAAAACAATCCAAGAGTTTCGACAAGAACCTTATCTGCTCAAATGGGTATAAGCAGACAGTCGTTGCAGTCAATTATGCACAAAGATTTGGAGTTATTCCCATATAAAATTCAAATGGCCAACAAAGTGAACTCAGCAGACTTTCCGATTCGCTTGGAATTTTGCCAGAATATAGATAGATAGATAGATTTTATTTTAATAATTCATTTACAAAATCATAATTTTTTCAAATAATTAAGAAAAAATCTAGTTTGACATAACATATTTGTTGTGTGTCAGATTGGCTTTATATTATTAAATTGACTAGGTTGAATTTACATCAAGATCATATTTAATTGCATTACGTATTCAAGGATTCAATTCATTTTGTATCAAATTTCTGTATTTCAAACAATTTATTAAATATTTATATAGTTGTATAGTTGTATAGTTGTATAGTGTCTTTACCGTTTAAAATTTCATAACATTCGTTTATTGTGAGTACTCTTTTTCCGAAACGAATTTTTCTTTCGTGGGCGAAAATTGGACAGACGGCTAGAAACTGATACGTGTTTTCGGATTCATCTAATTTACATATTGTGCAAATGCCATATGTATTATTTCTAAAAGCTCTGGCATTAATATTAAGTAGTCCACCTCTGGCACGAAAGATTAAACTTATCATTTTATATGAGTTTGTATCCACAAAATATGATGGTATGTCATATAGGAGATTTGGATATATGTATATCATGGAATTGGGATGCAACAGCCCTCTCAGCGTAAACGTGCCAGAAGATGCTTCAAATGGTGGAAGAGGACGGAAACATGTTGAACTGTCTTTTCATGTCTGACGAGGCCCATTTCGATTTAAACGGCAACATAAACAAACAAAATTGTCGAATATGGAGTGCTTCCAACCCACAGATACTCAATGAGACGGAATTGCATCCACTTCGTGTCACAGTGTGGTGTGCAGTTTCATCACGCTGCATTGTCGGGCCCTACTTCTTCGAAGAAAACGGTCACACCGTTAAGTTACTGGAGGTCGTTACTTGAGCATGTTGAGAGAGTTTTTCTATCCAGAATTACACCGAATGAGAATTTCTTTCAACTCTGTGTGGTTTCAGCAAGATGGTGCAACCTTTCACATAGCCCGGCCTGTTATGGCAGAATTGCGGCGAAAATTTCCCAATAAGCTGATATCCAGAAACTCCACATTCCGTTGGCCCCCGGTCGCCTGACCTTACTGCACCTGACTTTTTCTTGTGGGGTTATTGCATACAGGAAGTCTACAAAGCAAAACCAACAAATTTGAATGAACTAAAGCAATCCATTCGAGAAACAATTGCGGCTATTCCCGTCTCAACTCTCCAAGCAGTAATGAACAACTTTTTGGTGAGATGCCGCACATGCATCAACGAGCAGGGGGGCATTTAAATTCCATTATTTTTAAAACTAATTAAGCTATATTTAATTAAATTTAATGAGCTTTAACATGAATAAAAGAAAACTGAATTCCATACACTGAAAAAAAAGTTATTTGAGTTTCTTAATGTAGCAATATACATCAGCCACCCTGTATAAGGTGGCGAATAAGTAACGGTGCACATATGTAATGTTATGTCTGTCTGTCCATGTATTCTTGTGATAAAAAATATGAAGCTATCTTTACGAAAATTGGTACAGAGGGACGATCTCTATTGAAAATAGGGCATATCGGTCCATGTTTTGATATAGCCCTCACATAAAGTTCCACATCGATGTGACTTCTTGACACTCGAGAGAAAACATTTTTCAATGGATCTGATTGAAATTTTTAGGAATTTACACTAAATATTGGATTCTTCAATTGATCTGGCTGAAATTTGAGAATTCATACTTAATGTTGGACCTAATCGTTCCTAGGGGAAATGGGAAACAACTGTTCATATTTTTATATTGCTCCGTGACGCTATTTAAACCCATCATGCGGAAAATTAAGCTTTATACTATTGAATTAAATCATATCTAGTAAACCTAGAGACTTGACCTCTTGAAGGTCAAGTTTTTTAACATGTGTGTCTGGAATTTAGAAATGTACTCTATTTAACCTGTAATAATGATTATGCGCGCATTTGTTGGCAAACAATGGTGGAGGGTATTATACAGTCGACGCCGTCCAACTTTAGCCTTTCCTTACTGGGTTCTTTTTGACTTTGTTTGCCGTTTTGGCAGTTATTAAAATTTGTATTATAGTTTGGAAATGTGTTCACATTTCACAATTAAAAAAAAATAAATTTTAACAACATTGGTTCTTTGTCCTGTGCTGAGTCACCATACATTTCTCATTATTTTCAGAGTTCATTTAAAAAAATGAATTCTTAAACAAAACAATTATTTACCAACTAAATCATAACGTTACTTATGCGCCACCCGTTACAACGACATTCGCTGTAGAATCGGTTACTAGTTTGTTCTAGCGTTCATCTCAATTCAAAGTTTTCATCTACATCCCTGCCAGGTACGGATGAATACCTAGCCTGTCTCTCTTGTGCTCGCCTAAGAAAGTTGTTAAACGCGTTACATTTTTAATTTCCGTAATTTCAACTTAAAGAAGCCTTAAAAAATAAAAGAAATATCGAAATTTATAGACATTGTGCCCCGGCCAAGGAACTGCATCATGTAGTTACATCCATTCCATGCCATGCTGCTCTCAGCTCCCATATAGTAAGTAGGACTTACATTAAAATGTTAAACAACATCAACATCAGCAACGCTGAGTGAAGCGGCAACCGCCGCAGCAAAACGGAAGCCATCACTAAATAAAACAAACACAGAGCACTTTGCCAACATTTTAGACGGTTTAAAGATGCCGCAAGTATTAAAAACAACGACGGCGATACACATACGGGCAGCTCTGCCGGAGGAGCATCTCGTCATACAAGCCACCACCAACCGACCTCCCCACCCCCAATCCACACCCACCATCACACTTTTAATGACAACACTAAAAAGTTTAAGCGTTATTATTTCTTGGTTAAAAATTATGCGCCAAGGATGATGCTCTGCCGAAGCAAAACATCAGCAACAACACCGAAAAAAGAATACCCACGGAAACCAAGCAACAAATAAACCTCGTGTAGGGGAAATGGGTGCTCGAGATTGTAAAAATGGCAAATTCATGACCCGAACAGCAACCTTTAGTACTCAAGCCGTAACCTAAAAATCATAAACTATGTGCAGCTTTGCTTTCGTCAAGCATTCTAATGGAGCGGTGAGGGGTAGCTGGGCATGTGGATGTTGAATGCAGGGGATAATGTCAGCTGGCCGGCCCACCGACTTCTTTGAGAATTGAATGAGATGGGATGCGTTGGGATCGGATGGGTGGGATGGCTATGGCGATGTCGCTTGTAATAACATTGCTTGTTATTACCTTTATTTTGCTTTAGCAAACGCAAAATAACGCACATAACTCAATATTCGACAACATCTTCGACGGTTGTTCGTTTTTGGTTACAAATTTCTGCATGTTGGCGTTTTGTTGGTCGTAACCGTTGTTAATGTAGTTGTTGTTGTTCTTGTTGGCGGTGGTGCTGCTCCTGCTCCTTTATAGCTTCCAGCGAAATTTCATCGACTCATCTATGTATATGTGATATGCTCGAGGTTTATAACGCAAATAGTTGCTCGAAGAAACAATTTTACAACTTTGTTGTGCAGCAATTCTTCGTCCGCCGTCACTTCTAGATTTGGTGCAACAGGAGAAGGAGGGGCGAAGGGGTGTCAGCACTTGTGTCTTACACAAATCTTTGTCTTTACTCCTGGCGACCCTGTCCAGCGCAGCATAGCTGTTGTTTTGAGCCGTTCTGTAGTTTTGGTCAGAGTTGTTAAAATGCGTTTTAATGGTTCAATAAAACAGCAAAATAAGAAATACATATTACTGGACGCACATAGCCAAACTCGTTGCTATTGCCCTGTCGGAATATGGACAAGAATGTACCGAGTTTGCATTAAATTCTCGAAAACAATTAGCGTAAAAAAGCAGTTTGAAGATTTAGTTGCTTTGCTCGCCTTACATCCGGTGTCCCATGTCCTTCCCCACCCTTTAGAGAGTTTATTGCCTGTGTACAGGACTAAGTAAGGCAACGAACGAAAAAGGAACTCTGACAAACTTTGGCAAACAATGTTGACGACTCGATCGTAAAAAAATATGTATTAGTTCCCAACATGTCCGTATTAGCGATGTGCTGCACATGTCAGAGGCCGTGCACAGATACGTCCAATGTGTGCAACGTCCACTTTACTTATAAGTCAATCGTCAAAGTTCAGGAGAGGAACTTAACAATAAAGTTGTAAAGCAATATATGAAAATAAGTGATATTATTTTAAAATCGCTGATATCAATATACTATCCCATTTATTTTAAATTTGTTTATAACAACTTCAAAATATTCTCACAATTAGAGAAATGAAATCAAAGTGGTCATATGCATGGCGTAGATAATTAAGGACCCGCGAGTATATACTACACGGAGAAAAAAATATGTTAAAAATATGTTTGGATGCAATCATATATATGTTTGGGACGGGCACAATCATATATATGTTTGTGGGTAAACATATTATGTTTGCACACAATCATAATATGTTCGGGGCAAAATTCTAGCATATTAAAAAACGATATGATTGTGACCTATCATATGTTTGGCAAAATAATATATTAGAACATATTTTTTAGAGTTTTAGAGAGTATTACTCTCAGAGAGCGCAATTATATGACTCATAATTTTGTGCAAAGAAGGGTAATATGTATATGGTAACCGTGTGTATGAGGAGGAATGGCACCGACACCAAAGGGTATTATTATTATTTGATGATGCTTACTCGCCCGGTCGAGCTTAAGGTCGGGTTTTTTATTGAATATGTGTGGTGAATGTCGAATTCAAAGAAATTAGTTGTAGTTTTAACACGTACAACAAATTCAAAATAAAAGAAAGAATATGATATCAAAGATGTATAGAGGTTATTCATTAAAAAACACAATTGTTTTGGTGGAAAATTATTTTTTTTTTAAAGGAATGTATGTTACTTCAAAACATTTTATTTACAAAACGTTCTATAATACTGACGCCGTTTTATTGCCCCACATAAATTATTTTGCCAACATACATATGTATGTATGTGGGCTTATCATGTTCTTTGAACAAACACACTCCCGCACTAACAAATTGTTTTCATCTGAAATGACCCCGGGTACAGTAGTGAAGAGTGCACTGTACTATTGAAGTTTTGCCTTGCTCTGCACATTACACAAATTCTTTTAAAGAGACACAACTCAAAATTTAGTAATTTTCAGAAAACTCAAAAACTATTCTGCAGCTCATGAACAACTTTTCAGAAGCAAAGTGTGTATTACTGTTTGTTGTTATTGTATTTCTGTATATGACGTAGTGTGTGACGATTTACATTAGGTTACTTGTTGCTGAGAACCGTTATAGTTTCATGATGGAGCGAAAAGAGTAGAAGAGATCTTGTGTCTCTTTAGCCAAACAGGGTTGTCAGGATTTTTAGTAAATTTGGTGTTATGGTGGTTTTATTACAATCATATATATGATTAAATACAATCATATATATGATTACATATAATCATATACATGATTACATATAATCATATACATGATTACATACAATCATATATATGTTTGGACATAAGCATATATATGATTACATACAATCATATATATGTTTGCATACAATCATATAAATGTTTGGGAACATTACTGCTACCCCAAACATAATATGTTTGGGAGCTGCTCCAAACATATATATGTTGCCTGCAAAATATGTTTGGGACAATATGTTACAGAGGCCGTTTTTTTCCTCCGTGTACTTAATACAATTCCGAGAGAGTAAAACTAAAACGCAATTGATCATGTAAACAAACTCATACACATACATCTATTCTAAAGTAGGTTTAGTCGACTCAGAATGTTATTTTGGAGATTGAATTGAGTTTTTCTTTCGATCATAAAGATTCCAGATTATATTTGTACAAAACAGTATAAATTCTATAAAATTCCTTATATTATAAAGGAATTTTATAGAAACTCTCTGTGGCAATGCCTGTGGCGTAGTTTCTGCTTGTCAAATGTCAGAGAATAAAAGTTTCAAAAGTGACAGCTACCGAAATACCGGGTGATTCAAAATAACACCTCTTGTTGGAAAACCCTATACAAGAAACACAAAAAATAACGCGGTCTTTGGGCTCTGAATCAACCGCATCCAGGAGGAAGTCTTCACGCTCTGGTGAAAATTCCCCCAAGTACTAACAACAGGTAATGCAGTGTGGGGAAATCGTCATGTCCGACCGTCAAAACGCAAGCGCAATGAGCACCGGAAGCGCTCAGCGCGTTTTAGCGATGTCAGAGGCTGTTGAGGTCTCGAATCTTACCGAGCAACAAAAAAGTCACATATCTGGGCTAAGAGCGTTATAGATGCTTCCAAAGCCACTGAGTCGGCTGAAAAAGTCACACTTTATCTTAATGATACCAAAAGAATCAGATCACTTGATGAATCACGGCCTTCGGAAAACGCAAGAGTCCATAATGCTGTAGCACCTATATCTGAGGACGAGATGAGGATAGTTTCAAGACTATCCTCGATGATACGGACGAGGAGTTCTATAACACTCTTGTGGAGGTGGAGGTTATTCTGTCGATTGTTAATGTGGTAAGAATTCAACATAATAATCTGCATCACGATAAAGAAGCCTCAGCGGGTCTATTGCTGCGCCTGACCACAGGTGTAGTAGACATCGTCCTGATACATTAACCCTACGAAGTCGGAGGAAAGGTGTGTGGTATCAGGACACTCAACTTGAAATTGCTGGGTACTCCAACATGCACTTTGGCCTGGAAAGATCTAAGCATTTTCCTCTTAACTAATTTCAGTGGTTAATACCAAACAGCTGCTAGTCTAGTGGTAGGTAAACGTATATACTGGGTGGTCTCTTGTTACTTGCCTTATGAAGATGTGGTAGTACCGACAGCTCTCTTCAAGGGAGCAGTTGAATAACCCAGCGGTAAAAATACCCATTATTTAATCGCTGATGTAAGCAACATTTAGTAGCAATCAGTGATGATTCTATTGCTTAAAATTCTGCACACGAGTGTCATAGGCTGCTTAATCGGTGCGCTCTGGCTTAAAATGTAAGGAGAGATATCAGTAAGTGTAATTTCAATTGCACTTACGTTTTAAGTGGAGTTCTAAGCGAGCCTGATGACACGTCAATAAATGCAGGCAAATTAGAATGTAATGTACGTCGATTACAGTCCGATTTGCACTTGTAAGGCAATCCTGATGATTTTGTAATTTAAAGTCTAACAAACATGCATTTAAATGTGTCATTTGTTTATTTTTAAAAACATAAGATTTATATTAATACATACACGAACATTGAAGAAACTACTTAAAAATAAATAAATAAATAAATTAAAATCCTAGTTAGAATCACAATAAATTCGATTTACTTCAAAAAAAGGCACAGGCAGCATCTGCAAAGAAACAAAAATAAATTTATCGGTATAAATACAAATTTAAAATATGTAAACTTATCTTATCAAAATTAAACTTTTTAACTTATAATGATTATTTTGTTTACCAACTTTTAACAAATTTCAACAACCTTTGTGTTGCACGATCAACTTTGAACTAACATCAATGAAAGCTATACGTATTTTTTCTTTTTTTTCCAAATCCACTATAACGGTTTTTTTTTATTTCTTTTAATTTTTTGGGCATATACACACTATCTAACTCTTCGTTTACATTGTAATCGGAGTTATAATTAGTGGACGATATTTATTGCATTACACTCGTATAACATTCTAAGTACTTTAATCGCTCGCTTAGAATGTCATACTGATGTCATTGATTATATTGTAGGTACTTCGTTTCATTTACCGCTGGGAAGTACCGTCTAATGAGTGCGAGCTGATAATTAGCTCAGACACGGATGCTCATCATCCTATCTGGGGTAGCACGGATACAAAAAGTAGCGGTGTGTCACTTCTTGACTTTATTCTAACTACCAACCTATTCGTAACAAATGCAATAAAGGGACAGTTACAAATAAATACAGACAGGAAGTACTTGACGTCACGTTCGCTACAGACTTCCTGTTAGACAGAATTATTGGTTGTAATGTACTGGACAACCACTCATTCATAGATCGTCATTATAAATATAGATTATAAACTCGCTGAAGTACCTGCGTCCACAGAAATGTGAGGAAGTCAAAGTGACACCTGTATTAGAAACATGTTAGAAAAGTTCTGAATTCTAAACTTATGTACGACCCGAATGACAAAGCCGGTGTAGATAATTTGGTCTTGCACATCCCTTGAAGTAGCCTATCCCAAATCAAGGCACCAGTGTAAAACTAAACCACAAAATACTTGCAACAAGCTATTCAATAAGGCCAAATTTACTAATGACAGGGTTGCGTATAAAGAGCAACTTAAAATCTAGAAGAAGGAGCTAAGGAAAGCCCAAAGACGGCCTCGGTACAACAGATGTGGAGAAGTGGAAAATGTCTCGGATGCCGCAAGGCTGCGCAAGTTATTACCCACACCCTGTATGGTGGGTTACCTGCAGGACGAGGTCAACAAGTGGACAAAAAACAGTGAACAGTCGCTGAAACTACTGCTGAGTACTAACTATGGAACTCAGTCTTTATATAGCTCACATACTACATGTAGTGTCTATCAAGCAGAAATAATAGCAATAGGGGATGTTTCCAAGTGTTTGAGTCGCAACATGATGAGCAACACTGGCGTTGTCATTTACTCGGACAGTCAGGCTGCCATCAATTCTCTGGAGGTCACATTCCCAAATTCACAAACAGTCCATGACTGCCGCAGATCTCTTAACGAGATGGCTGATCAGTTTGACATATATTGGTGCGCCACTGTCCACATGCAAACTTTGGCTTATGAAAGAGGGAATTAGGCAGTCCAATGAAAGATGATCAGAAATCGGTACCTCTAGGGTAGATAGACAAATCTGATACGAACTGAGAAGGTCAAAATGACTTCTAGCACTATAGAGGAAAAGACTGTCTACGTTAGTGTCGGTTCTGACGGGACACTGTCTGATCTGCGAACACGCCAGAAGGTTAGGTATTGAGTCAAATTATTAGTATTATCTATTATCAAAAATAGATTGCAAATTATATCTCAAAACATTTGAATGCTTTTAATACGCGTTTTGTACTCTATTCAGTTGTTTGTGCATTTTGTACGTTATTGTTATATACATATGTATGTACTTTGTACAGAATTCGTTTTTAATTACAGAGTTCAAGAAATACTAATTAATCCGAGAAATACCAATAGAAAAATGTTGAGAAATATACTCAATATCGGGATCGTTGTATCATCTTTCAAAAAGATCGGACCGTCGGAATACAACCTACGTATTGATAACAATAATAATGACGAATACTTTGGCTATTTTAAAAAAAATGCACAATGATATGATTATATTCTTCAGCACCCACCACCAACTCTTTGCTAAAAGTGACATAAAAATAACTTTATCGATTTATTTTGCGTTGTTGAACATATCGCTTAACAATGCCAGCCAGGGGTATGAACTAATCTAAATTTAGAAGCACACACTTGGCGAAATATACAGCTCAAATGTGAATCGAATAAATCGAATCCTTCAACGTTCGCCTGGATAATGTGAATGCGAAATTTTAAACGAGTATTTCGTGTATTTTTTTATTACTTACAAAACAAAAATGAACAAAAAATATACAAAAAAGGACATTTCTAAATTCAAATGTGACTTTGAGTCGGTGACGTTGTCCACAACGCAATGAGCAGATGGTAATGCTTTCGTCGCGGTTGATAGAGATGTTTTGAAACAGTCATGTCTTTTACGCTTAATTAATTTAGCCATGCGCTTAGAAGCATTTACGATGGACAATTCCGGGGCCAGATTCATCGTATTCCTGTTTGGAGATCCACATTTGCTGGAAGGTGGACAATGAGGCCAGGATGGAACCACCAATCCATACAGAGTACTTTCTCTCTGGTGGAGCAATGATCTTGATCTTAATGGTGGACGGAGCCAAGGCAGTGATTTCCTTTTGCATACGATCAGCAATACCTGAAATGGGGGAAGGGGGCATTACTTTTGGAATAGAGGGGGGGGGGGGGGGGGTTCCGCTTACCAGGATACATGGTGGTGCCTCCGGACAAGACATTGTTGGCATACAAATCCTTGCGGATATCGACGTCGCACTTCATGATGGATTGATACACGGTCTCGTGGATACCGCATGATTCCATACCCAAGAATGAAGGTTGGAAGAGAGCTTCAGGTGAACGGAAACGTTCGTTGCCAATGGTGATCACTTGGCCATCAGGCAATTCATAGGACTTCTCCAAAGAGGTGGAGGCGGCAGCTGTAGCCATTTCCTGCTCAAAGTCAAGAGCAACATAGCACAATTTCTCCTTGATGTCACGCACAATTTCCCGCTCAGCCGTAGTAGTGAAGGAATAGCCTCTTTCGGTCAAAATCTTCATCAAGTAATCAGTCAAGTCGCGGCCAGCCAAATCCAGACGGAGAATGGCATGTGGCAAAGCATAACCTTCATAAATGGGCACAGTGTGGGAGACACCATCACCAGAGTCCAAGACGATACCGGTGGTACGACCAGACGCGTACAATGACAATACGGCTTGGATGGCAACGTACATGGCGGGTGAGTTGAAGGTTTCGAACATAATTTGAGTCATCTTCTCGCGATTAGCTTTGGGGTTCAATGGGGCCTCGGTCAACAGCACAGGGTGTTCTTCGGGGGCCACACGCAATTCATTGTAGAAGGTATGATGCCATACCTTTTCCATGTCGTCCCAGTTTGTGATGATGCCATGCTCGATGGGGTACTTCAAGGTGAGGATACCACGTTTGCTCTGTGCCTCATCACCGACATAGCAATCCTTTTGACCCATACCCACCATCACACCTTGATGGCGTGGTCGGCCAACAATGGAGGGGAAGACGGCGCGTGGGGCGTCATCACCAGCGAAACCGGCCTTGCACATGCCAGATCCATTGTCTACGACGAGGGCAGAGGGTTCATCGTCACACATTTTGGCAGTTGTTTTTAGTTCTACAATCGACACAAAAAAATCAACAAAAATTCAGATTACAAGGATATTCACGACCGATCAAGTGTCCTCCTCACACACTTACACACTGAAACACACACAGAAGAAATCAAACAACGGACAACCGGATGGTATGTTTATGCGAACGTGGCAGAGACCAGAGTGATTCTAGATTCTCTAGACCAACCTCTTTTAAACTTTTACAATCAAGACAATTCCCTTCAAGTGCCACTTGCACTCACTTCCACTCATGCACGCACGCACAAATACTCACACGGCCACACGCTCACCTACTCACTCACACGTTTGTACTTCGGACGCAAATCACTCAAACCTCTCAAATCTACCAAAATAACATTTAATAACATCATCTAACATTGTCCCCGCGCCTCCCCAATACACAGAATGCAACGAAGAACAAAAACAATGCCGCGAGATTCTTTCTTCGCCGCCAGTCAGTCACTCTGAGTTGCCAAAAAAAAAACAAAAAGTAATGACAGCGTGACAGTGAACCAACCGCCTCACGCTGTGGGCGAGGCGAGCAGTAGGGCCACACGGGGACCCCGAAGTACTGTAGGCGCAGGACTAATGTCGAATATTGTGCTAAAATTATAATAATGCAGACAGAGTCTTTTGTTATTCTCTTCTTCGGCGAAGCATTGCGGTGCACCACCACTCACGACAGCCCCACTGCACCAATACAACACTCGGCAATGCAATGCAAATGACCAAAGATGGTTTGACATGCCGCCTGTGCACGACTTTCTGTCCGTCTATGTGTGGGTATGGAAGTATGTGTTTGTTCATTATAAAGTGGACCGTCAATGCAGTGAGTGGACCACCCCAATTAGGTACATTCTCCTAATTTGCCCAAAATGTGAGAAAAACAAAACATGTTATGCATAGATTGTATGTTTATATTTGTATACGTGTGACGGTCTGTACATTCGCCTTTCGTCTCAGGTGTAGAATTTTATACGTATGGCCCCAGTGTGCAGTATGAGTTTCGTCTCATAACCCATAATCCAGATTGAGGGCCTAGATATTATTTTCTTCGTAAAATAACTTGATCCTCTAAGTAATCGAGACAATTGATTGGGGCAGTTAGGGTGGCATTGCCCATATCAATTTAAAAAAGTATTATATTTTGCGTATCATTGCAGCGAGAGTCTTGAGATCTGACATAAGTGTTCTTGGTATCAGCATTTGGAATAACATTACACCGAACATGTAAGGACAGTATGTTTTGCTCCGCCAATACAATGTAGGTGGACAAGTTATCCCTGCTACGAAATAAAGTTGGGTAATTCCAACAGCGGTCGACCCACTTTTTAACACGACCCCCACCGATTTTGATAAAATTTGGTACACGTAATCTCCTAATTTGTTAAATTTCTATGATGTCTATATGCAGCTAAAATTCGCTATGGTTCTTGTTTTACAGCGTCCGAAAGTTGGTACCTTCTCTACATTTTTCTTAAAGGACCATCCGTCAATATCCCGAAATGCTTTTAATTTTTTGTCTTCATATTTTTTTAAGTTAACCCACTAAATGTCCTTTACAGGTGACATAAGTTTCAAGATGGAAGGATATTTGGTTTAAAACATATAGAATTGTTTACTGTTTTCTCCCACACACATTTCAGAATGTTTTATATAAAAAACAATGTAAATGCTTCATTTTTAAGCCAAATAAAAGTAGACTGTTCAAATTTTTTGCGGTGATGTCGATTTGGATATATGGGATAATACAGTTCTCAGCCTAAAAGGGGGTTTCATTTAATTGACTCTAGTTCTCGCGATAAACCGGATATTCAAAAATAGGGAGGTTGAACCACATATTGTACTATAAGTCGAGAACTACTTACGTGAATTGGTTCGCGATAACTTTAAAGAATACAAAATTAGGTAGCTTTAAACTTCTTATCACATAACTTTTTCATCCACTCAGCGCCTTCTTTCAAGATATTTTGAAAAATCCAATTTTTGGAGAAAATTGCGATAATTTTTAAATTAAGTATGAATAAAATGGGACCATGTCTTAGAAAATCTAAAAAAAGCATTTACATTGATTTTTGTATAAACAATCCTGAAATATGTGTGGAAGAAAACAGTAAAAATTCTTTATCTTCTAAACCAAATATCCTTCCATCTTGAAACGTATGTCACGTGTAAAGGACGTTTAACGGGTTAATTTTAAAAAAAATATGAAGAAAACAAATTTGGAGCATTTCGGGACATTGAAGGATTAAACTCATGAATTTAGGGTCCTTTAAGAAAAAAGTAGAGAAGATATTGGGACGGTGCAAGACAAGAACCATAGCGAATTTTGGCTGCATATAGATATCATAGAAATTGTACACATTCCAAATTTTATGAAAATCGGAGGGGGTCGTGTTCAAAAATGGGTCGACTGCCGTTGAAATTACCCAGTTCTAAAAATTAGGCAATTAGTAATTTTTTTTTACTTTTTTGGAATATCAAATTGCTCCTGATATTACCGTGTAGGGCATGTAAAAATATGTATAACTGCGCTTTTACTTTTTTTAAATTACACAAAAACCTTCCGCACCGAATGCAATTACTGATGCTCGAAAACGAATTTTTAGTTTTTAATTTTTTTCTTATTTTCAAGTCTGAGAAAAAAAGTTATAATAAGTCTGCTAAGTCGCGGATTCACTTTGATATCTGACCACGAAACTGCTCTTTGATCTAAAATTGGACATATTGTTTTTAAGATATATTGTTTGTATATGTGCATAATATATAGTTATAGCTGGACCCGATCCACTTCGTTGCCCCAGATTGAGATTTCGGATCCCGTTAAAACCAATCAAGTAGACTACCACCAGATACATATGTACAAAACTGCAGCACTCTCGCACATTGTGCAAGATATCTCAATTCAAAAATTTGACTTATATGGGCGGGGCAACCCCCATTGGTCCGATCACTTTTCAAAATTTGGCCTATGTGGGCGGGGCCACGCCCATTGGCCCGATCCCGCCCACTTTTGGACCAATCACGTAGACTGTCACCAGATACATATAGACTAAACTAAAGAACTCTCGCTAATAAATTGTGGAAAATATTTCAATTAAAAATTTGGCATATATGGGCGGAGCCACGCCCGATCCCTGCCATTTTTGTAACAATCACGTGGACCACTACCAGATACATACATATTCATCACTCTCACTAATAAATTTTGGAAAATATTTCAATTTCAAAATTTGGCTTGTATGGGCGGGGCCACGCCCATTTGTCCGATTCCGCCCATTTTGGAAAATTTACATAATCTGCCACTTAATGCATACACACAAAAGTTTAGCACTCTAGCTAAAAAATTTTCTCAATATCAAAATTTGACCCATGTGGGCGGGCCCACGCCCACTTGATTTATCGAAAAATGAAACAAACACACATTCTTCTTTATACTCGTACTAGCTGACCCGGTATACATATACACAAAATACAGCAGTTTCGCTAAAAAATTGTGCAAGATATCTAAATTCAAGTCTTTAACAAATTGTGCAATATATCTCAATTTTAAAATGTGGGGGGCATGCTCATTGGTCGGACCTCGCCCATTTTTGGACCAACCAGATACATATGTACAAAATTACAGAACTCTCGCTAGCAAATTATGCAAGATATTTCAAATGCAAAGTTTGATTTATATGACCAGGGCCACGCACCAGATACATATACACAAAAGTACAGCACTCTCGCTGACAAATTGTGCAAGATATCTCAATTTAGCAATTTAGTTTACATGGGCAGGACCAAGTCAATTGGCCCTATCCCGCCCATTTTTGGATCTATCATGTAGATTTTCAGCTACTTTCACTTGGATCCCAGAAAGTCCATGAGCGGTGGGACATCTGGGATCACGGTCCAATCCCAATCATGGAGGTAGATGGGGGTAGTAGAAATCTCAAGTAGATATCTCAATTTCAAAAGTTGGCTTATAAGGGCGCGGTCACGCCCATTGGTCCGATCCCGCCCTTTTTAAGACAAACTACGTAGACTATCGCCAGATACGTTTGCACATAATTACAGCAGTTTTGCCAACAAAGATATCTAAATTTTAAAATTTGGCTTATATGGGCAGGGTCACGCCCATTGGCCCCACCCCGCCCATTTTTGGACCAATCACGTAAACTTTTTTTTATTTTTTTATAAAAAAAATTCTGTGAATGTGCTTTAAATAATTAACAGAATGATAATTTTTAGTCATTAGTTTATTAAAACAGTAAGTTTATTAAAACAGTAAGAACAATAAAACATTTAAGAAAAGAATGACAATTATTAATAATCAGTGTACTAATGTAAACATAAGAACAATAAAAAATTTATTAGAAAGATTCGAATCAAGAGATCTATTAATAGTAAAAAAGAAGAAAATGGGTATAAAAATATTAATCATTGTACACCGTCTTAACACAGTACTTTTCGGAAGTTGATGATGTCTGAACTCTAATTTTTTTATCGGACGTGGTAGTTTTGAGTTCAATAAATTACTTTTGCTTTATTATTGCTTTCTTTTTTCTTTGAATTGTCGAATTGAATGTGAAAAACGGACTAACAAAGTTATTGTATTTTTTTTCTAAATCAAAAACTGAAATCCAGGTTGCTGTGATTTAAAAAAAAATTCATCTCAGAGTATAGTTTAACACGTACTTTCTTATCTGTTGACTCTTGCTATTAATGAGTTTTGTTTTTTAAATATCAAGTCATCGCTGATTTTTGCGTTTTTGCAAATAATTTTGCAAAATTAATAATATTTATTGTTGTTATTGTTATATTAATAAACTAACGGCTAAAAATGATCATTCTGTTGATTATTTAAAGCACATCCACAGAAATTATGCAAATGGTTTTTTTATAAAAAATCGTAAAAAATAGTTTCCATAAAAAATAGTTTCAAAAAAATCGAAGGGTGTAATCATTTTGAAAATAACAATAGAAAGTATAAAAGGGCAAAAACATTAAAAATTTGTACATTTGTTGCAATGCATAAATGTGGTACATCAGCCAAATCCAAATGGCGAGAGCTAGAATCGTGAAATATTGTGTGATGGTAGCCCTTATGAGGTAGACTCTGAAATTGGCAGGATTTTTCGTAATTCGAACATTTACGCACACAGTGGGGTAAAAAGGGAAAAATGCGATAAATGTAGTACAACAGCCATATTCAAATGGCAAGAGCTAGAATCATGAAATTTTGTGTGAGGGTAGCTCTTATGAGGTAGACTCTGAAATTGACAGAATTTTTCGAAATTCGAACATTTACGTACACAGTGGGGTAAAAGGGAAAAATGTGGTACAACAGCCAAATCCAAATGGCAAGACCTAGAATCGTGAAATTTGGTGTGAGAGTAGCTCTCGGGACGTAAACAAGATCAAGGAGTGATTTTTTTAAAAAATTTAGAGGCACAGTGGGACAGAAATATGTTAAATATGGTACAGTGCCTAAACATTTTGTACAGTGAGATAAAGAATTGAATGGGACACAGTTGTGCAAAAAGGGTTAACTATGGTACAGTGGGGTAAAAATAGTTATATGTATATGGTAAAGTGGGACAAATGGGTTAAAAAGGGGGCAAAAAGGGTTAAATATGGTACAGTGTGACAAAAATGGTTAACTATACAGTACAGTGGGGCATAACTGTGTTAAATATTGTACAGAGGAGCAAAGAGGGTTAAATATGGTACTGTGGGGCAAAAACTGTTAAACATGGTACGGTGAAACAATGGGTTTAATATGACACAGTGGGGCAAAAAGCTTTAACTATGGAACAGTGGGGAAAAATGTGTTAAAATGGCACAGTGGGACACAAATGGTTAATTATGGTACAGTATGACAAAAATGGTTACAGTGGGCACAAACAGTAAAATATGGTAACGTGGAACAAAATGGGTTAAGTATGGTACAGTGGGGCAAAAAGCATTGACTATGGAACAGTGGGGCAAAAATGTGTTAACTATGGTACAGTGGGGCAAAAATGGTTAAATATAGTGGACAAAATATAGTAGGACAAAAAGGTGTTAAATTTGATTCAGTGGACCCAAAAGGTTAAATATAGCACAGTGGGTCAAAAGCGTACATTTAGTACAGTGTGTCAAAATATGGATGCAGGGAGAGAGGGTAAGTTAAATATGAAATAAGAATGTTTCTTTTCTAAATGTATGCTTTTAGTAGCACTGTGGTGCAAAAAGGTTAAAATTATGATGCACTGCAAATTATGTAGCACTGTGGTGCAAAAAGGTTAAAATTATGATGCAGTTGGGCAAGGAAAAATTGTTCAACATGTTACAGAGGGGAAAAAAGGTGTTAAATATGGTTTAGTGGAGCAAAAAGGGTTAAATATGGTACGGTGAAGCAAAAAAGTTAAATACGGTAAAATGGTTAAATGTGGTAAGTGGGGAAAAAAGGGAACAAAATAGTCCCAGATATGTATAAAAATTCGTACTTTAGAAGAATAAAAAGTGTTTAATATGGAACAGTGGTGCAAAAGGTGTTGAATGTGGTCCTTGAGTGCAAAGGTAGCTCTTACAGCATAAACAAAAGCTAAGAAATTGTTTTTTCCAAATAGGTTCTTCTACTTAAACCGTGTGGAAAAAGTTAAATAAATGACACAGATAGGGGACAAAAATGTTGAAATACGGCCAAAGCTTGCGAATTTGGATCTTGAAATATCAATTATCATTTTAAAATATTGTACAATCGTGCAAAGTGGTTAATTATGACACACTAAAGGAATGTAGTACAACGGAGCGATTTACTTTAAATTATTAAATTCGTATTTTTATAGACACAGTGGGACAAACATGGTTTTATATTGTACCAGGGTGTGAATGTAGGTATTGGAACATAAACAAAGGAAAGTTGCAAACGTATGAACCAAAAAAAAAAATAGTTTTTCAACGTCCAGAGGTACTGTGGGAAAAGGGATAAATATTGTACCATGGTGTCAGGGTAACTCTTGGAACATAAACTAGAAATGAAACGAGGGTTTTTATATATAAAAGTAATCAAATCTTCTTCATTTTGCACCATATGTAATAATCATGTCATTTTGAAAGAAAGAGGTATAGCTATTTCACAGTACCCTAAACAGAAAATAGATAAAAGATGGGGGCTGCGAAGCGCACCGGGTAATCTAGTTTACAATATATTTTGTAAATATTTATATGCAGGATTGCCAATAAAAATACATTATAGACAGTGTTGCAAATAAAATGATTTTCTGGCAATGGCGCCGTTGTTACATGCATAGACTTCGCACATAACAGGTGGCGCAAAAGTAACCTTTCGATGTTTTTTGTGCCAAAGTCACCGACCGATTATTGGTCAAATAAATAGTCAGCAATATTCCGCGTTCTGGAGCAGTGTATCGTAACATTGTTTATTAACGTGTATTTCGCATGTGTTTACTACACAAATGTCAACATTAGGCATTAGGGGCCAATCGCAAAATTTATAGCATTTTCTGATAGGAGGATTACTTTTGCGCCACCTGTTATAACAATCAGCAAATTATCTCGCAATGACTTTTCTGCTAACGTTGCAAAACAAAAATTGTATGTTCACACGGTTGTAAATTCACAGGGTTGCATTTTTCCGCCATTTTTCTGGAAATGTTGTCCGATCTGCAAATCGTCTGTACTTACCTTTACATTTAAAAATCAGGAAAAACCCAAAACCAAAAATTCGGTTTCGAGCATCAGTAATAGCATTCGGTGCGGAAGGTTTGTGATCGCAAAGTAAAAAAAGTATTTATTTGTAACTAGTTCAGAATCTCCTTCGTCGTAGTGGGATGAGCATTTGCCGCAAAAAAAAAGTGACTAACCCTAATGTATATACGAGTATATGAAGTAAATATTCATTATTTCATACATACGAGTGAGTATTTGTAGTTCTTTATTGTGTGAGTTGCATTTGACATAATATGTTAGAGTGGAACTAAGATGTTCCGATCTAGTCGATATACGAGTTGACGGGAAACATGCCGACATAGCTGTATGTTAACAATTTTTGAACTTTTCAACTTTCATTTTCAAAATTCGTCCTTTTGACACATTTAAAAGAGTTGTTTTAAGAGAGAAAATTTTTGAAAATTTAGTTCAGATTTAGTTATGAACCCTAGTTTTTATCATCCTTTGTTTACCACCGTCAATGAAGAAGTGTACGATATTCCACTTAACCTAAAGATAAGGGCTGTAAATACGACTGAAATGCATTCATTACGGTTCTGATTTAGGTATAGCCACTGTACGAGTTTAAGAATATACAGTCACCTCAATCCAAAATGCCGCTGCCCATATCTAGAGTTTGTTGAAACGTTTGGTTTAGACTAAAGCACTAACCGCAATTTTCATTATTTTGTTTTGTCGTTTTGAATAGCAGGTAACGATATGTGGCTTTCGTATTTCCGAATGATAGTATGTAATCGACGAAGGCGAAATTGTTTATTACTCTACGCAACAGTCGTTATTCTTACGATTTGATACATTTTTCAATGTGTTTTGATCCCATGAAATAGTATTTTCGTTGTTAAAACTTTCACTACATTGACGATATGAGACATGATTATCTAACCATATCCAGCGTCAGATAATATCAAATTATATAGATCAGTCAGATCTGTGATGTTTTATCCTATCCCAAGATATTTGAACAACCATTCTAATATATTCAGAAAGGTTAAAACATTGATCGGTGCAAACTTTGGCATTTAATGTTATTGAAAACATTAAATATTCTTGTTTCTCCCTTTCTACTTGTGAAATTAGCTAATTACATATTCATTACCGATCACAATTTATAAGTATAATAAAATAATAAAAATAAAATTAAATTTTCTTAGATAGTATATCTGCGAAAGCACTCAACAGATGGAAAAATAATATTAGAAGAACTTGAAGGCTATTTAATTCTCGATTCTTTAAAACTTTTCTGAATCTGTTTAGATAAATGGTTCTCGAGTCATTCTAAAATATATAAACCTGGAAAGAACCCTGCCAAATTTGGGGAAAATCGGTTCAGCAGTTAAAGCGCTGAATATTGTAATCGATCATTAAAGAATTTTAAGAAAGAGGCTTCTTAATCTTGTACTAACACTGTTAATTCTGATAAAAATCGGTTGCGATGCAGATAAAATGTAAAATGTAAAATTTTCTCCCGATTTGACATCTAGGCGCTATGAAACTGTTTTACACCATATTTATCACTGAACACTAATGCATTTGATGAATATCTGTTTCGTTTAAATATAGTCTCATATACATATATAGTAATGTTGGTTTTGACGACCGCTGAGTAATGTGGTTTATTCGCATAACCCTGCGCCTTTAGAATACCTCATCTATAAAAAATAGATTTTTTTTAATACAGCATCCTAATGAAGGAAACAATGGCAACTTGATAAATTACTCTGGATATATGTCGAAATTATAACGTATATAGAAGTAACAGAATTTTCAAAATAATAACGTTTTTATACAATCATATTGTGAACGTATATATATTGTGAACGTATATATATTGTGAACGTATATATATTGTGAACGGGTATACTCGTATATCATTTACTACGGGCCAAACGCGTAACACATCGAAGGAGTGACCTAATGGTAAGTACACACGATTTGCAGATCGCATAATATTGCCAGAAAAATGTCGGAAAAATGCAACCCTCTGAATTTACAACCGTGTGAACATACAATTTTTGTTTTGCAACGTTAGCAGAAAAGTAATTGCGAGATAATTTGCAGATTGTTGGATGTGCGAAGTTTATGCATGTGACAACGGCGACATTGCCAGAAATACATTTTATTGGCAACACTGTCTTTTTAATATTTTTATTGGCAACCCTGCTTATAAATATTTACAAAATATATGTAATTGTAAAGTTTTCTTGCAATCGTCCGAACTGTCAATTCACCTTTGTCTAACAATCTGTCATTGTCCGTACATTGGCAGCACTTAAACATGGTTGATAACGTTGTCCGATCAGGCAATCGTGTATACTTAGTTTAAGCCTCAAGTATATTTGGCCGAAATCCGTTTTGGACCATTTAAGTCATTTGTGCCAAATTGATTTTTTGGATAATGTTAAAAGTGACTACATTGTCTTACTGGCAACACTCAAGCTATTCAGAAAATGTAGTGGAAATTATGAGGTGGCAACTCTACAAACCTGGCAGGCATCTAAAGTTCGATATTAAAACATGTGAAATTATTAGTTTATAAACCCTTGATACAAATTGATTAAACTCAACTATATGAAGAAAACAATCAAGTGAATGTGTTGTTGAAATGAAGGACCAATGTAAGTAATTTACCCAGGTTGTATTATAGTTTGTGTATTTGTTGTCTTTGCAGTATCGTGGTTTTGTGGTATGTGTATACACTGCAATGCTAATTTTAATATAAAATTGCTCGTTAAGGAGTTTTATTCAAAAGATTAAGAACGTCTTTGGAGTCATTCTTTTATTTTATGACAACATTTTTTTCAGTGTGGGTGACGTTCGCCTAGTTTGGACCGTAGAGTGAGACTTTCAACAAGTGAAGGTTGTTCTTCATTTGACGAATTTTAATTCGTCGTACCACTCGATCAACCAAACTGAGTTGTTGTAAGCTATTCATGATTTTAGTACACAATCGCAGCTAATATTCTACTTGACGCCAGCAACCTAAAGCGTTTACTGATAACGCTTTTTGAATGACTTTTTATATAATCCCATTACATTTTCAGTGGCTATACAATGGACAACGGTCAAAATATATCACTCCATTGCTCCTCGTCCAGCGCCATTGATGTCAATTTGATTAGAAATTACTGTTCGAAATCTATAAAAAGCAACATCAAAATATTTTGATACCCCTCCGATTTTCAGATGTTCCCCCGAAATCATACACGGGAAAATCGTAATTTTTAATATGTTTGAATTAAAAAAAAAATATATTTGGAAACAACATTTTTAAATATTTTATATTTGTGTTTGGAACGCATACATATATTAATATATTAGAAGAAAATATATTTGCGAATTGACACATAAATTTAAAAAGTTTTCCAAATATATTCTGTTTAAAAAAGATTTGAACAACCTTTTGAATTTTTCGAAATTTAGATTACATAGATTTCGTGTTATACTTTATAGTTAAAAATGTCATTGTTCAAGCTTGTTGAACAATTAAATTTGGAATAGATTTTTGATGTACTAAAAACTATGTATTAAAACATTGTAAATTTGGCACTATTGTTATCCTTAAATCCCTTCATTATTTAAAACCCGAGGTTTCTTAAATAAATAAAACCTTGTACTGCCTCTTTTATTCACGGCAGCCGAGGGAACCACATCTAATTAAAAAGAAAGGTTAAATAAATACTCGTCTCAAATCTAACTTGTTTTTTTTTATTCCCCGCTTTAGCAAGGTGTTCGCTCGTGTAGTAGTTTTCACGAAACTACGTGCCTTTTTTCTCTCCAAGTCTAGGTTTTTTTCTCATTTACAGAAAGTTCACAATATACTTTTCTTCAGTCATAAACACCATTAGCTTCTGTTTTACAACACACTAATTTTAGATTTTTAAATATTCCAATTCAACACTTTTTGAGTTGAATGTCAATGCAATTTAAGTTACGAAACGATTGAAATTTTAAACAAAATTTACAAACATATAAAATTGCTACAAAATTGCTCTTTGAATTTCTAAAAAATAGTAAACTTGGGTTAAAATTTGGCATTGATACATTGCCAAAATACTTAAATACAAATTAATCTTTGTTCTGGAAATGTTCGTTCCAAACAAAAAAAATAGGAAGGAAACATAATTTTTAGAACAATATTTTCCCAAACGTATAATATTTGTGTGTCAAATACTATATATGAAGCAATATTTGTCAGGAAGCATGTTGGCGTATGCCTAAATAGTTTTTATCTAAAATATGACCCCATTCGGGGGACCACTACTGCAGTTGTATGCAATTTAATATTGTCGATTTTAAAAAATATGCTCCTATGCTTCGCCTTTTATGTCAAATTTGGTGAACGGCTTGCAATATGTAATAAATATTTCTTAAAGATTCTTTTATGGGCTTTTCAATGGTGCTAATCATTTTTTACAGAAACGTTTTTTTGACATTGAAATTCAAGGTCAAACTATTAATTTGCGAATATCAAAAAAGCGTGGTCAAACGATTTTACCCAGAATTTTTCAGAAGTATGCTATTTTAGTGTACTAACGATGGACAAAATTTTGGAGAGGGGTTTTTCCTAGTTCCCGCTTTATGTGTTCTATAAAAACGTGCGACAAAATTAAACAAAAATTATTGGTCATGGAAATGTCTTTATAATTCTGAAAGCTGCCTAGAAACTCAGTTTTTTATTTTCTGGCTGAGTTCGCGTTATATTTTTTTTGTTGTAATTTTTCTGAAAGTCCTAATAAGACGATGTTGGTGTCAAATGAATGGGCTCATTTTGGGCTACCTAAATACTCTTTTTGTTTTTAGAAAGTGAAACTGAAAAGTTGCAAAAATCGCCTTCATTTTTCTTTAAGATCAACGGTAGAAAATTTGAAAAAATATATTCTGCGGATCTTACTGTTATGTTATTCATTCCCAAATTTTAGCATTCTACGTTGATTATTTTGTTTTTTAGAACTATTTTAATTTTACATTAATGTCTATTTTGGTTATTTTGATATTTACAGAAATCTGAATGGAATAAACTCTATCAAAACAATTGTTTAGTTTATGGATGAGTAAATTTGATTTAAATACGTTCTTAAAAACAAAATAATTAACGTAGAATCCTAAAATGTTGATAATTTTTTTCCATGGAAAAATTTTCTACCGTGGATCTTATAGAAAAATGAAGGATTAATATTTGCAAGGAGATTTTTAAAACTTTTCAGTTCCAGTTTCGAAAAATAAAAATAAAATTTAGATAGCCAAAAATGTGCCCTTTCATTTATATCATATCGTCATATTAGGACTTTCAAAAATGTCATGTCCTTTTAATCGCGAACTCGGCCAGAAAATAAAAAACTGAGTACACAGTTTTGTTGTGTTTCTAGTCAGCTTTCAGAATTAAAAAAAAAAAAAAGCTGGCTTCCTGACAAATAATGCTTCATGTATGTATATATGTAGTTCGCCCTTTTTGACTACGAAATTTAAAGCTTCAAGCCCAGGTCCGAACGAACCGTATTTAGATCACATGATTTGTGTACCCTCACTTTAGTGAAGGAGAGTATATATCATTTGGTATGGGCCAAAAGTGTAACACATGGAAAGAGTGACCTAAGAGCCTAGGTATTTTCGGCGGAAATCAGTTTGAGGATATTTAAAGTCATTTGAGCAATGTATGTATGTCCGTCTGGTAGGAGCGCAGGATAACTCTCGAAAGGAATAACTTCAAATATGGCATGGAATAATATTTTGTGTCTACCCAAGATCAAAGATGAGCCATATTGGTCCACTCCTTCTAGTACCTCCATCAAAAAGGGCTTCTTCCGAAAACTCTGTAGTTCCAAATATAGGAATAGTTTATCTGCCATGACTCTTTTGGTACCTCCCATCCGAAATAGTCAAATCATACCAAAATTGAATAGATCCTAACTTTAATATACCAGTTCACATAAACGCTTACAATTCGCTACTATGGACGGAAATCGAAAATTGTGGCCAAAATTTAGATTTTATGGCACATGTAAAATTTAGATTTTATGGCACTCTAAAAAATTTCACCTGCGCCTTCGGTGCTATTTGGGCGCTATACAGTATTTTCAAATTTAAGTGAGTTCAATTGCTAAATTGGCTACAACTTTTTAAATTATCCATCGATTTTCTTCGGAATTGTCTTATTTTATTCATGATCGATAAAAATTTACGAAAAAATAATAAGAAATGTAATGATTGTGCAGTTTCCTATGTTTCTACTACGCTTTTATTGAAAAATTATTAAAATGTTTAAAAAAAATTACGCGATGTGAATAAAGGTACCTTATTTGCCTTCATTTCAAACTTGATCAACATTTAAGCATTTTTGTAGATTTTGGGCACAATTTCATATTTCTGCCCATAGTGCGTCGTGGCAAAAGTACCTGAGTTTTTTTCCTAATTTTTCAGGAGAGCAAATAAACTGTTTAGTTTTACTATTTCCCGATATTTTAATATGATATGAGCTAAGAATTCAAAGGTATATATTATCTACAATATTATTTTCTATCTCAGGCTATGTTAGAATTTATGTCGTATTGGTCCAATTCTTCTAGTATCTCCCTCACAAAGTGTTAAAATTTAATAAAATTTTGATCCTCTAATAACTTCTATACTACCTATCCAAAACTATCTGTAATTCCACATATGGTTATAGTTTATCTGTTCTGTTATCACCTTGAGAAAAATGGACGAAGTTGCACTGCCCCTTTTGGTACCTCCCACACAATGGAATCACTTTGTACAGAACGTTAACTGCGTATTACATTAATACCAGTGCATATAGATACATGAAATTGTGTGCAGTGTAATTTTTTACAGAGTTAAATCTGGGTAAAAAATTGTCATTATTGCCAACTTAAATGACAGTGCCCATAAACATTTAAAATTCAGTACCGTACAATGTTTTTGAAGTATCCGCTGTTCAGCGCAAAATAGGCGTATTCGTCAAGCCACTTCTGGTTCAAACAAATTCCATTCGAATACAACATTTCTTATGCAGCAATCATCAAACGTTTTTATACCCTCACTTTAGTGTGACGAGGGTATATATCATTTGCTACGGAAAAAAGTGTAACACATCGAAGGAGTGACCTAAGACCCCAAGTATGTTCGGCGGAAATCCGTTTTGGGTCATTTTAAGTCGAATGAGCAATGTCCGTCCGTCTGTCTGTCTGTCTGTCTGTCTGTCTGTCTGTCTGTCTGTCTGTCTGTCTGTCTGCTGGCTGGTGCGCACGATAACTCTCGAAAGGAGTAACCGATTGACTTCAAATTTCGTATGTGGTAATATTTTTTTCTATCTCCGGCTAAGTTCGAAGATGGGCCATATTGGTCCAATCCTTCTGGTACCTCCCCCACAAAGGGTTAAAATGTTGTGAAATATTTATTCTTTAATAACTGCTATTATACGTATTCGAATCTTCTGAAATTCCACACATAGTATTAGTTTGTTAGTCGCTATCAACTCGAGGAAAATGGGCGAAATTGCCACTCCCCTTTTTGTACCTCCCACACAAATGCACCATTTTGCACTAAAAGTTAAAAGCTTATAACATTAATACCAGTGTTTAGAAATACTTCAAATTTTGTACAGAGTAATGCTTTTATAGTGCCTACAGTCCAGTGAAAAATGGGCGTTATTGCCGCGCCCCTTTTGGTACCTCCCACACAAATGCACCATTTTGCACCAAAAGTTAACAGCTTATAACATTAATACCAGTGTATAAAAATACTTGAAATTTAGTACAGCGTAATGTTTTTATAGTGCCTACAGTCCATTGAAAAATGGGCGTTATTGTCAAGCCCCTTTTGGTACCTCTCCCACAAAGGTACCATTTTGCACCAAAAGTTAACAGTTTATAACATTAATATCAGTGTATACAATTACTTGAAATTTTGTACAGTGTAATGCTTTTATAATGCCTATAGTCCAGTGAAAAATGAGCGTTATCACCACGCCCCTTTTTGTACCTCCCACACAAAATGGCCAAATTATACCACAATTTAATATCTCAACGTTAATATACCAGTCCATATAAACGGTTACAATTCGGCACAGTGCAATGTATTTAAAGTATCTACTATTCAGCGAAATATAGGTGTATTTCTTAAACCCAAAAAATTTACAGAATAATTTGTGTAATATTCAATATTACATTACTCACAAAGTGAGGGTATACCTTAGTCGGTTTACCCGACTGAAACTTTCTTACTTGTTATATTTTGTATTTTAGACAACATAGTTTGTATAAGTCATTGTAACTATTGACCGACAAAGAATCTAATTTGTTTTTCAACTTTGTGGCATCTCCCACACATGTACCATATTACATTACTCACAAATTTCCTTACTTGATTCAAGTAATGTTTTCGGTAAATTTGTGGAAAGTATGAAATTAAATTTATGAAAGTATGAAATGAAAAAATGTTGATAAATGACATATTTAAAAATATATATGTACATATACATTTTTAACTATACTCTGCTTGCATAGACCTATAAATATTTCATGTATACATTCATCGCTAATACATTTTAGTTCCGGGCTTTTCTACATGCTGACATTCAGGTCTTCAATAAATTGTGACGACTTCTAATAAAGAAAATAACAATAGCTGTAATAGAAAGCTACCAAAATCAAAATATTTCGACTGTTTTGAAGATTGAGGATCTGCTTATTTACGGGGGTAGCAACTGAATGATTAATAAACGAAGCAATTTGTTCAATATTAATTACAGATGTGAATCTACAGGTCTTTTGTAGTCTCAGTGAGTGCAGTCTGAACGAATGCTTCTAGTTCTGACAAAATGCATTCGGATGATTTACTCAGGCTGCAGTGAGACATGTTTGAGTGAAATATATATTCTTAATATTGTTTCACTGGCAAGAATCGCATTGTCGCCATCAGCATTGTCGAATAATGCAAAAAGGGCGACTGCATCATCCAGTACGCCGACGAGACTAGAGCCAACAAATGAGTTACAAATTGCATCTTTCTCGTCGACAAACGTGAGTGGATGAAGAAAATTTTCTCACTTGACATAATCTGAATTTTTAATTTAATGTAAGACATTTTATGTGCATATGTATGTATGTACGAGTATGTTCATTTCAGATGTACAAAATGTATTTAAAGACATTATAGTCGATATAATTTGAATGAACAAATGAAGGGACAGACAGACGGACAGACAACCGTAGAACACAGAGGACATAGAGAGTCATTTTCGTATCGTTTCCTCACACATTCGAAACAAACATAAAAATAAACCCGAGGAATTTCGGAAGATATTACAACATTTGATATACTACAGAGACCGATAATAAATATGTTGATAGAACACACCCATACCACAGATTATCAAATTTGGATGTTACCGAACATTCGTACATAAATAAAGACGATTGATGCACTAGATGTACTAGACAGGCTACAGTCCCATGTCATTGAGTTGTGATCTCAAGTAAAATGTATTATTTTCTTTTCTCAGATTAGAACAAGTTCTGATATGCAAGGTCTAATTTGTTAGAAAATATATATGTTTGCTAAGCTGTTAACTTTTGGTACAAAATGGTCCATTTGTGTGGGAGGAACCAAAAGGGGCGTGTCAATAACGCCCACTTTTCTGTGGACTCTGGGTACTATAAAAGCATTACACTGTACAACATTTCAAGTATTTGTATGAACTGATATTAAAACCATAAGCACTTAACTTTTGGTGCAAAATAGCCCATTTGTGTGGGAGATACTAAAAAGGGAGTGGCCACCATTCGCCCATTTTTCTTGACGTGTTAGCTGCAAAAAAAGTAATACTATGTGTGAAATTTCAAAAGATTCGAGTAAGTTGTATAGCATTTATTAAAGAATCAATATTTCACTAAAAGTTAAGCCTTTGTGGGGGAGGTACCAGAAGGAGTGGACAACTATGGCCCATCTTCGAACTTAACCGGAGATAGAGAAAAATATTACCGCATACCAAATTTGAAGTTAATTGGTTACTCCTTTCGAGAGTTATCGTGCGCACCAGCCAGCAGACAGACACACAGACAGAAGGACGGACGGACGGACGGACGGACGGACGGACGGACATTGCTCAAATGACTTAAAATGACCCAAAACGGATTTCCCCCGAATATACTTAGGGTCTTCGATGTATTACACTTTTGGATATATTTTGATATATACCCTCCTCTCTAAGGTGAGGGGATAATTAGTGCTATAAAACAAATGTTAATTAATCTAGGAAAAATTTAAACTAAAATTCGAAAAAAGAGTAAAGTTTTTAAAATATTTTTGGACAAATTCTTAAACAATAACTAAGTTTCTGTGTAAACGCTTATTTTATGTGTGTTAGTCAATTCGTAAATATATATTGTTGTAATATATTATGGCCCTATTGGCCCAACTAAAATGTATCTGTTCACAAATATAAAATATTTAATAATTTTAGTTCCAAATTCAATTCAAACATATCAAAAATGCAAATTTTTCCGGGTGTGTAAAAACGACTCTGAGACAGAGAATTTTCCATCCGATTGGCAACAGGAAATCATAGTTAAAATACCAAAAACGAGAACACTAACGGGAGAGGAATAATGATTATTTTTTGATATGTTTGAATTCAAAGAAAATATATTTGGAACAGAAATTCTCAAATATTACATATATATCTGTGAACAAATGCATTTTATTTGAAAATCAAGAAACTTTGTTTTGTTAAAATATTACAAAATTATTCATTTCAGAACACATTTTCTCAAATATGTGTTTAAATATAAATAAAATTATTATTTATGAATTTCCCCAAAAATATTTTATTTAAGAAAGATTTTCAAAACTTGTCTGCCTTTTTCGATTTTCAGTTATAATTTTTCCTGGATTTCGAATTATATCTTACAATTAACAAGTAAGAAAGTTGCAGTCGGGTAAACGTACTAAGGTATACCCTCACTTTGTGAGTACTGTTATATGAAATATTACACAAATTAATGTGTCAATTTGTATGGGAGGTACCAGAGGGGGTTTAACAAATACTCCCATTTATCGTGGTGGTAACGCCCTTTTTTCACAGGCTACAACAACAACCATCAGATGCATAAGATGGGGCTTTATCCATATCAAACTTTAAAGCAAGTTCATACAACTAAAAATCAAGAAATATTTTACCTATACGTGGGTTATACAAACAACAACTCCTGCTAAGACTTTTGCATGCTTAGTTAATCCAAGAGGGTTGAAATATAAAAAATCATATATATTTTATGAAATTTCATAAGGTTTTTCCTATCTTTTCCTTTAATAGATTTCAACTTATGAGCAATTGTATATTATTTGAAAGAAAAAAAATAACTTACTTGTTGCAATACTTTTAGTTTTATCTCAAACCATGATTAATACATATAAATATTATTAATTGTAATAATGATAGAAGAATTTTAATAAAAGAAAAACAATAACTCCTGTTTTATATGTTTAAATCTGTTCGAGGACTCAGTTCAAGATGTTTACGATTCAATCAAAATATAATGAGAACCGGAATAAGAAGTAGACAAGCTGATAACTTACAAGTAGCAAGATGTCGCATAGATTTAAAAAAGTAGCGTATTGCCTTTGCTGGACCAAGTGAATACAATAAATTACCAATTAGATTTAGGAACATAAATGTAATATCTCCATTTAGACAAAACCTAAAGTCATATTTGTTGCAAAATCTAGAAATACTTCTTATATAGAAAAATGCTTCAAATTAAATAAATAATGTAAATATTTTATAAATTTACTTATACTATTATTAATACAGTAATTGCCATGTATTAGCCCCTGCAATGCCTATATGGCACAGAGGCTTTAACTGGAAAAAATGAATTCAGAAATAAAGCTAAATAAACCAAAAAAAAATATTTAGTTATTTCTGCTACCTTGGCAGCATTCTAACAACAACTGGTGGCTGTAACGATGATATAATGCTTGGAATATACACGGCCAATCAATCTTTCGGTATTTTACGACCTGTGTGGAAGTCGACTGCTGTTTTGAAATGGACGAAGATCAGCATATTCAACTCCTGCACAAAATCAGACCTAGTAAAAAGCGCAAAGTTGGTCGCCCATTGCACACTTGGAGGCGACAAATTTAACTCGATGTCAACCAAACCGGTCGAAGCTGGAGTGAAATCAAACATATTGCGTCACACAGGACCGAATGGAAGGAATTTGTTGCGGCCCTTTGTTCTTCCTAGGAACCACAGGACATTCATAGTATATAGTGGCCAAACAACTGGAATCAAACCAAACAACCTATTGAATCTGCGCCGATTTGTAAGTGGATGTCCCGATTAACGCAAATATCCATCACCTTAAAATGTTAATATCCACTTAGGCGCTTATGCTTAACATAAGATAGAGAGAGTGCAATTTAGTTTCTAAAACCACTATCACGTCCATTGTATGTACTCGTGTTTCCAACGATATTTCCAATATTATCGATGTACACGACGGCAGAGTTATGTATGTATGTACGAGTATTTCTCAATGAATGAATGCTGAGAAATCATGTTGAGGGTGATAATTCAATAGTCGCATGCGTTCAAATGTACTGTTTCACTTCTTCAAATCTAAGGCATGACGATTCTTAGATGAACTTGTTGTGCTCCTCTTAACACATGATCATGCCAACGAAGAATACGAAGCATAGGCTGATGATAATCGTCATCATTATCATCATGCGACTATGATGATCTTCATGACGATGCTCCATTGATTTGACAAGTGGCTGAGTGGTTATTTATAGACGAGAATGCATATCGTTCACTCGTTCACTTGACAATGCATTCTGAGAAAATAGTGGATCGGTGTTCCTATTCGGTCTCGATGCGCACCTACCACGTCTGCCACTGAAGACTCCCCATAAATCATAACTATTCGTACAATGTTTCGAGTCATAATTTGTCTGTGACATGGTTAAGTGATCGGTGCTGTCTAATGTCGCCTTAAGAGGACCCGGTCGGTGGACTGCCGTTTGTGCGATCGGCGACTATGCGACATTTCCGAAATGTCACCCTGAAGTAGGCAACTAAAGAGGTGACTGTGTGACAGTGTAATGGGTCCGGTGACTTTGTCTGGGGTTATTGTATTGTCCCGCTCCATTTCGTGCGAATTTTCGGCAGTATTACCTTAAATGGTTAAAATGCCATGCGATGGCTATATGTTTTTCTATGTAGTATGAGCTCTACACATATGAACATATGTATGTCTGGATGTGTATAATATATAGTATGTACATATACATATATGTATATACATATATGAAATGAATAGGAATGCGTGTGTGTGCGTAGCTACTGCCGCATTTTAAATTAGCACACATTCATTTGGCGTTTGGCTTGTGTGCATCGGCAACGGCATCAGTAACGGCTACGCCGAGCGAATTTCTTTTTTGTGGAGTATTTCATTTTAGTTTTATTAGCTTTTTTTGGCAATTTTTTTACCATACCCCATATTTCTCGAACCACTCGCCACCTGACCAGCCAGGATTTGCATGAATATAAATGTGCGTGTTTGTGCATGTGTGTGTATCTTTTAGTGTATTAGTGGGTGTGTGTGTGTGTAGTGACCAGAAAAGCAGAGGGCGGAGTTTTGCCAGTCTTATTTTATGTGAAATTCAGTTTTACGCACACAAATTCACGCACTCGTTGCATACATTATCTGCACACATCCTGCCTCTCCTTAACCGGTCACTATCCTGCATCGGCATCGGCTTCGACATCGGCCACGGCTTCGGAGCAGCACTTGCTTCCATTGCAATAGCGAACAACAACAACAACGAACACACATACAAATATGCACACAAAATAAAATAAAATGCTTTGTTTTGTTTTCTTTTTTGCCGTTTTTTATGTGATGTCGAATTTTTGTTTTATTTTTTGACGAGAAAAAAAATATGAACATCCCCACCATTCCCCCAACATATCGGCCATAGTTTTACAGGAGTAAAGGTGTTCACATGTGAATTGCATTGCAGAGGAAAATGTTGGTGTACCGGATAACTACCCTCCCGCCCACCTTTCGTCGTCCGTATCGTGTGTGCAGCCATGAAAAAAAACGTTAAAATCTAAATGAGTTTTTATAATTTTGTATATATGCTCTTGTTGTTTTGCAATAAAACCTAAAAGTTGGACACTGCGTTGGGGTTTTGGCAGAGTAAGGAGAGAGTGAGAGAGGGAAGCGTGAAGAAAGTTTGTTGTTGTCCATTCTCCAGCTGCCCACGTTAATGTGTGCGAAATAATGTCTATGCACGGATGTATATGAAGCATTTGGAACAGTAGCGTTTGGATGATTTGGGGAAACGATCCAAAGTTTAGTTCTCACATTAAGGAGAAATACAAACTATACAATGTTTTGGGAACAGAAATCTGTCTGATCTCAAATTACACCTAGATTTCTTGAACTAGACAAGAGCAAGAGAGGAAAAAAATCTGGAAAATCATGTAAAGTCTCAAACAAATATATATACAAAATTACATGTATTGGGTAGCATTACGATTATTAGGTGTACCTCTAAGAAACATTTTTAATTAAATATTCTTCATTAATTCTGCTTCATATGTATTTCTTGCAAAATTTGTGAGTTTCAAATAAAAAAATGTATTGGCGAGTTCGGACATGTGTACGTGCAGTTGTTGCTCTTGCTACCTTGTTCGAACGGCACTCGATCAAATGCTAATGCTTGCGGATATCTTTTTGTGAAGAGAAATGTATTTAAAATGTAATTCTCATTGTCTATAATCTGAGTTTTAGATCTAATTGTAATTGTAATGTAATAATAGAAAGCACGAGTCTTAGGAAATTTTAACTAAAATTAATCAAGAATCCTTATTTCGAGTCTATGAATTTGAACTCAAATTTAGGAAAATTAACTATGTTCATCCCCTCACCTTAGAGAGGAGGGTATATATCATTTGCTACGAGCCAAAAGTGTAACACATCGAAGGAGTGACCTAAGACCCTAAGCATGTTCGGAGGATATCCGTTTTGGGTAATTTTAATTCGAATGAGAAATGTCCGTCCGTCCGTCTGTCTGCCTGTCTGCTGGCCGGTGCGCACGATAACTATCGAAAGGAGTAACCGATTAACTTAAAATTTGGTATGTGGTAATATTTTCTTCTATATCCGGGGTGAGGGGATTCATAAGTCGGTTTACCCGACTGAACTTTCTTACTTGTTTTGTATTTGTTTTTCAATCAGACCTTGAGTTTGGTTGAAAAACAAATACAAAAACGCGTAAGATAAAAGGTCGAATAACAAAATAAAAATTTCTAAAGTAAAAATTAACTATTTTAGGACATGTTGTAGTCCCAAAAACGCAAACATTTTTCCGTCCTTTTTCATTCCGCCATTTTTATTTTTATCCGCAAATCCTTACTTGCAGAAACTTAAGTTTATGGCGAAACATTAGAAATGTTACGCTAGGGACGAGAGTCGAATTGACAACCTCGAGCTACGAAACTCATTTGTGATTGATATGAAAATGTCATTCATAATAAAATTCCTTCGCCGCCTAATAGTATATGGCAACTCTATTTATCATTCAATGATGGCAATCCTTTTATCAAATTCAAGTGCACATAAAAGTTCATTATTTTGACAATTTTGGGATACATAATTGTATTTTAAAACAAACCTATATATATAAAATTGTTGCGTGACTGGCTGACTGATTGACTGACTGACTGACTCACTGATTGACTGACTGATCATCGCCCAGGCCTAACGGCTGAAGCTAGAATCATGAAATTTAGTGGGAGGGTAGCCCTTGGGATGTAGGCGAGCAATAAGAAGGGAATTCGTACTATTACCCGCACAATGGAGCAAAAAGGGATAAATGTGGTACCACCGCCAAATCTAAACGGAATGAGCTAGAATAGTGAAATTTGGTGTGAGGGTAGCCCTTATGAGGTAGACCCAGAAATTGACTGGATTTTTTTAAAATCCGAACATTTACGCGCACAGTGAGGTAAAAATGGATAAATGTGGTACAACAGCCAAATCCAAATGCCAAGAGCTACAATCGTGAAATTTTGTGTGAGGGTATCCCTTATGAGGTAGACTCAGAAATTGACAGGATTTTTCGAAATTCGAACATTTTCGTACACAGTGGGGTAAAAAGGAAATAAATGGGATAAATGTAGCACAACAGCCAAATTCCAATGGCAAGAACTAGAATCGTGAAATTTGGTGTGAGGGTAGCCTTTATGAGGTAGACGGACGGACATGTTTAAATACTTTAAAGTGGGTCTAGCTACAGTAGTTTTAGGCGTTACAAACATCTGTCTCGAAACATAGTTACGGTGATTTCAATTCTGAAAGAAATGTTATCCCGTCGACGTGAAATGCTAAAACATATTTTTCACATTTCATGTCGAACTGGTGTTGTCCCTCGAATTAAACATAGCTCATTTAAAATAAATGTGTTATAAATCCAGTTTTAGGGAAAACGGCAACGAAAATGTTGCTTTTTTTGCAGGAAGAGTTTCAGTACCACATTTCAGTCATCTAGCTCAATTATTGTAGATTGTAGCGTGATTACAACGGACATGGCTAAATCGTATAAGAGTTTTACGACGATTAAGAATATATACACTTAATGAGGTCTCAGATCAGTATTTATAGGTGTTTCAAACGTAGTGACAAAATTTACATCCTCCCTTCCTTTTGTGGATAGTATAAAAAGGGGCAAACTCATTAACTTTGTACTAAAAGTTGTTGTGAGAATAATTCATGTGGTTTACGGTTTGTTAAAAAGTTGAATTTGTAAAAAAGGAGGACAAAACCAATGTTTTTGAAAAAGGAGGGAGGACACTGGTTAAAAAGGAGGACATGTCCTCCCAAAGGAGGACGTATGGTAACCCTGCCTAAAAATGTCAAACATGGATCAATGTTCCAGGGTAACTTTTGGAACATAAACTAGAGATCGGAAGTGATTTTTAGTAATTCTAACTTTAAGAGGCACAGTGGGACAAGACGGGTTAATTATAGAGCATGGGGAAAAATGGAGTAATCTGCCAAAATTGGAACTTAAACATGAGATATGAAGAGTTTATTTGATTTTAGGAACACAGTGGTAAAAAATGGTTAAATAATGCACAGTGGAGAAAATATTATTAAATATGGTACAGTCTGCGAAAAAGGGTTAAGTATGCTACCGTGGATACACATTTTAAATACGGTAGAGTGAGACAAAAATTTGTTAAATATGGTACAGTGGGGCAAAATTTTGTACAATGAGATAAAGAGTTGAATGGGGCACAGTTGTGCAAAAAGGAGTTAACTATGGTACAGTGGGGCAAAAATAGTTTTATATGGTAAAGTGGGACAAAATGGGTTAAAAATGGTAAAGTGGGGAAAAAAGCGTGAACTATGGAACAGTGGGGCAAAAATGCATTTACTATTATACAGTGGGGCAAAACGGGTTAAATATGGCATAGTGTTACAAAATTGTATACAGTACAGTGGAGCAAAGAGGGTTAAATATGGTACAGTGGGGCAAAAACTGTTAAATTTGGTACAGTGAGACGAAGGGTTTAATATGACACAGTAGGGCAAAAAGGGTTAACTATGGTACAGTTGAATATGGTAGCGTCGGACAAAATGGGTTAAATATGCTACAGTGGGGCAAAAAGCTTTAACTATGGAACAGTGGGACAAAAAGTGTTAACTATGGTGCAGTGGGACACAAATGGTTAAATATGGTACAGTGGTCACAAATAGTAAAATATGGTAACATGAATCAAAATAGGTTAAGTAAAGTACAGTGGGGCAAAAAGCGTTAACTATGCAACATTGGGGCAAAAATGTGTTAACTATGGTACAGTGGGGCAAAAATATGGACGCAGGGAGAGAGCGTAAATTAAATATGATATAAGAATGTTTTTTTTTCAAAATGTATGCTTTTAGTAGCACTGTGGTGCAAAAAGGTTAAAATTATGATGAAGTTGAGGCAAGCAAAAAAATTGTTCACTGTTTTACAGAGGGGCGAAAATGTGTTAAATATGGTTTAGTGGAGCAAAAAAGGGTTAAATATGGTACGTAAAAAAAAAGTTAAATACGTTAAAATGGTTAAATGTGGTAAGTGGGGGAAAATGGGAAACAATAGCCCCAGATATGTATAAAAATTCGTAATTTAGAAGCACAGTGTAATAAAAAGTGTTTAATGTGGAACAGTGGTGCATTAGGTGTTAAATGTGGTCCCAGAGTGCAAAGGTAGCTCTTACAGCATAAACCAAAGCTAAGAAATTGTTTTCTCCACATAGGTTCTTCTACTTAAACCGTGGGAAATACAAGTTAAATAAATGGCACATATAGGGGACAAAAATGTTGAAATACGGCCTAAGGTTGCGAATTTGGATCATAACATATGAATTATGATTTTTAAATATTGTACAATCGTACAAAATTGATTATTTATGACACACAAATGTGTTAAATGTGGCACAATGTAGCGATTCAATTTAGCTTTTTAAATTCGTACCTTTATAGACACAGTGGGGCAAACATGGTTTTATATTGTACCAGGGTGTTTATGTAACTACATAAACTAGGGGAAATTTGCTAACGTATGATCCAAAAAAACGTTTGGATTTTCAAAGTTCAGAGGTACAGCGTGGAAAGGGATAAATATTGTACCATGATATCAGGGTAACTCTTGGAACACAAACTAGAAATGTAACGAGGGTTCGTATTTTATAGTATAAAGGTTATCAAGTCTTGTTCTTTTTGCACCATATATAATAATCGTGCCATTTTGAAAGAAAAAGGTATAATTATTTTATAGTACCTTAAACAGAAAATAAATAAAAGATGGCTGTGAAGCGCAAAGGGTTAAAACTAGTTTTTCATAAAAAAGTAAGTGTCTACGTAGCTCAGTTGGTAAACATGTGGCTCACAAGGTTCTGGGATCGAATCGCGTTCGGAGCGGAGGTAAAATGTTATATACATAATGTTGAACATTTCGTATCTAATAATCAATTTCAATTCCAAAATAGAGAAGAAGAGAGTAATTCAAAGAGGAAGTGGTAAGAGATTCCAGCATATATGCATGTGGAGGAGAATGATGGGAAGGTGATAAGAAATCGCAAAAAAATGCCAAGGAAAATTTAAAACTTTCTTTTTGCATAAATTTAATTAAATTTTCCTAAATTTGAGTATAAATTTACTTGCAATAATGGCAAAAATATGCTGAACTTGCATAATTTGAAGTCAGAATTTGCCAGTATTGAGTTCATTTTCCCCATTTTTAACTTCAATAGTTACTCAAAGAAGTACGATTAAGTTCAAAATATTTCATAATTTTGAGGGAATGTATGAACTTAACATAAGGAAAATTTGCTTTAGAGCCATACGAAGTTCAATATTCCTACATTTTAGTTCATTTTAACTTGCTCAAACCGAACGATTTTTCGAAAAAGTCTGTTCGACATTCCCGATTGTTTTGAAAATTTGTATATGCTTTTTTCTATAGCGGGAAAAAAACCAAAAATTTTTTTTCAGAAGTTCTAAGCATTTGAGATCTGAAAAATTTGGGAAAATATCCGAAAAGCTGTATTTTGGAAGTTATGTATTATAAAAACGCGTGGACGGAATTATACAAATGAAGTCTCGTTCGTAATGTCGGGACTTTTACTTTCAAGTACATATCGATACCTCCATTCGACTTAGCATGTTTTTAGGGAAACTGCATTTTTAATTTCTAAATATTCCAAATTATATTCGGTCAACATTTGGTGTTTATTCACAAAACAGTAAAGGTCATTCGCTTGCATTATAAAGGAATTCCACACTAACTTAAAAAATACATCAAACTTTGATCGCCTGTCCTGAAAAACTACCATTTTGCACTTAGCATAGTTTAGAATGGAGGTATCGATATATTGATGATTGTTGCATATGCAACTTAATTTTGCATCCTGCACATCAATGACACCAACTTAAATTTCTGAGAAAAATATGGACATGTATCCCTAGGGTAATATAGTTACGACAAAATGTCGAGTTTTCGACTTTTCGACTTTTGGAAAAAAATCAAGAAGTAGACTTTTAGACTTTTCGAGTTTTTAGTATAAAAAAGTCGATTAATGTCGACTTTTCGACTTTATTAATGAAAATGCGAATATCTCTAGTTTTCTTCATCAGAAATTCGCCGAAGTCGTCCCATAAAAATCCAAAAAAAACTTAAACAGAATAAAACAAAATAATAAAAACTTATTTTGTCAAGTCTAATTGCATTTAATATGTCATACGTATTCACGGAACATGACCAAATCAATTGGCCTTAAAAAGAAGCTTTTTTAAACTGTTTAGAGAGATTTGGCTCCGAATTTGTGTGGCGATAACTCGTGACTGTTTCGGAATATCATTCTCATCAACATTTTTTTTGATCCGGCCAAAACGTAAATTTTTTATCTTATTATAGATTTATAATGTCAAACTATTTATAACTACAAAAAAATTTATAGTTATGGCAGCCCTGTCCACAAGTGTTATATCTATTTAAAGGCAATTTCGGTTCTATCGGATTTATACTTCAAAATATATGGACGAAATACTGAAGTTACAATTTATTAAAACTTGAAATTTAAAATAAAAATTGTACCGTAAATTTTTTATGTTTAGAATTTCAAATTACACCATTAAATATATGAACAGTGTTTCAGCAAAAATTTTGTTGTATAGTGTTATTTGCGGAGTTTAGACATGACTAAAAAATCGTTTGTGACATTGTTACACACGACACACAAAGTCGTATAATTTATTCTGATAAAAACGGCGTTTCGTTAATAAATTACACAGTACAACATTTTTCAGTTCATTGATTTGGGCACTGGATGTACTGCATGTACCTTTTTCGGGTAGGTTCCGCAATTTGTTTACAACTTTGCTTCATACAGAAAACAGATATTCCGTACGGTATTCCAAGAAAAAAATATAAAAGAAGTGAAAAATCCACCTTGATGAAAAAAAATCGTATAGCCATTATTTTTTTAATTGAGCCAAGTTGACTAAACGAATGATGCAGAAGTTCTTATTTTTTCGGGCTACTTCCACGTCCAATTCTCAGAATTGAGTCCTAAAATCATATGTTGTACCGTGTTAATTAACATTTTGATCTTTTTCGATTTCAACAAAATTGGCAAATTGTACAGACTGTAAACGCGACCCTCTCTCGGAATCGTGCGATTCTTTCTTATTCTCGTTTACACCAAGCGTCTAATCAGTCGGTCAGCGATGTTTCTTTTTTGAAAGATTGCTCGATTATGTCGGATATATACAACATTATACAAGCCATCACACGAAGACGAATGATTAACGTCAACAGTCAGTGATCATTCGCCACATTACCCCTTGTGATGAACGCCACTGGTCAATTTGATTTAAGCCCATTTTCAATACGATAACAATAAAGTCAAATATAATTTCCAAACTATGTGCATATGACTGTGTTTGTGTATTATCGTATGTGAGTGAGTGTGTGTAAATGAATTTGTCCGAATACATTTGCAGTTGCCAACAAACAACGTGACAGCATATGCACGCACACTCTTACAAACAGCATTTGGAGTTTAGGATATGAATATGTGCGTTAATTTGTGTGTGTGGCGAGTATTTTACTTTTTGGTCCAATTTTATTTTTTAACCAAACACACACCTACTCAATCATTGCTGCTCTCATATATTCGCACACACATACGCAGAAAAGTTGTGTGCAACAAAGCCAGGATCGACCGAGGACCAGGCCGAGTTCGCGGGGTGGGTCGTGCTTTGTTTTTTTTTACTGGCCATCGCCGGGTGATGTTGTGGTCCATTTTTGTGCGTAAATACATCGCCTCGCATTGCATCGCCTGACATAGCGTAGCATCGCATCGCATATCCTCTTTTTTCCATTTCGGTATGGCTGTGATGTCATTTCACTCGCTCCACTTAGTCTGGTCTAGGCCGAGGATGTTTTAGTTTTATTTTTGAGCATTTTTTTCCATGCGATTTCGTGTTGTTTTGCTTTTATTTTTGGCGAATTCCCTGATGTTGTTTTTTCGTTTCTTTTTTTGTAGGACAAAAAAAAGAGGTATACTCTTCCCAAAAAAAGGATAATCCATGCAAATTGCAGCACAGAGCAATGCTTCCCTCGACGTCTGCGTCGACTGCAACAGGAGCAGCGAAGTGCATCGCATGTTGCATCGCTGCAGTACAGGACATTGAGTGCAGCAGTGAGTGAGTGGTGAGTTTCATCGTGGACGAGAGTTCGTCTATGAAACGTGTGTGTGTGCGTATATTGCATTTGCATGCGTAGGCTTTTCGACTGCGTAGCGTTGGGCTGCTGACGTCGAGGCTTTGCTAACGTTTTTTTTGTTTGATTTTAAAAATAAAAAAAAACAAAAATGATTCTCAATAATGGCTGCATTTTTATTGGCTGATTGAAAATAAAAATATTCTTAGTTGCAATGATGTTTTTTAGTTTTATTTTCGGTCTGTTGTTTTTGGCGTTTTGGATGGTCGTTGTTTTTTTGGCATTTTTATACGTTTTTTTTGTGAGTGGCGTTAGTTGCATGATTCGCTGTGAACGTGTGTATGTGCTGGCTGCACTTTTTTTGTTATCATAGGATTGCGTGCACATTTGTTGCTGTTGCTGCCGTTGTTGTTTGGTTGCATGTTTACTTTCTGATGCATTATGTTGATATGTGGTCTGGTCATTGATGTCGTTGTGTCGTGTCGGTGACGTTGCAATTGTAGCTGCTTTGCTGTTGCTGTTGAGACTGTTTTTCGTTTCCTTTTTTTACTTTGCAACATGGGGTGGGCTTTTCGTTTTTTATTTGTGGAATTTTGGCTGCCTTTCGTTTTATTTTTGGTTGTTTATATTTTATGTGTTTTTTTTAATTTTTTTGTTCTTTTTGAGTGTGTGTGTATATGTGCTTATGCTACAGTGTACACAGACGCCATATTTTATTGTCAGCGTAGTTGCAAGTGTTGTTGTATATTATTATAATTTTGCTGTTTGTCTTTGGCTTTGTATTTTTATTTTGTGTGTGCATCTTTTTGCAATACACTATGACCACCCCGCCTCTACCCCTCGTTGGAAAAACAACGAAAAAAGGAAAAAGTGCCTAGGCCTACTCCTACTTTTTTGATTTTGTATTGTATCGGACACAACCGTTTTCATTCACACTCATCCTCCCACTCGTATGTCCGTCGGGTATGGATAGGACTCAAGTGTTGGTCGGCTGCAGCAGTTTTGATATTTAAGTGGGTCGTTTGTTATTTAGCGCCAGTTTAACAGTTTAACAATATTCCCTGTTACATTCCGGCTTTTTGGCAGCAGACTCTGAACCCACACCTCACCCATATGCAACATATACACACATGTCAGGGATGCATTGGATATGGTACGAGTATAGCATGGCTCACAATCTGTATAATCGCCGTTTCTGCTGATTTGTAGTAGGCCTAGAGGTGCAGTAGGTAGCCACTTTCTGGCTGGCATGCAGAGACTAGCCGCCCTCCTCATTATACTCCGTTGAACTGAAAACAAACCAAAAATGTCCTTTTGATTAATTTTTTTGGAACGGTCCTCAGATTTGGAGATTCGGCGAAAAGTGTATCCAAACATTTTATTAATTGCAGCATTCAATGTATATTTGAGTGGATAGACGGACGGACGAGTCGAAGGACGGGTGGTGCGATGAGGCATGAGGCATGGTGCTGTGCTTTGATACTTTCCGATGAGGCCTATGATAATGTTTATCTGAGGGTGGTGCTTGAAGTGGCAGTCTGCACTAATTAACCACATGTTTTTTGTTGGCTTCGAATCGATTTTGGTTTGCAGATAGGTGAATGGCTTGCTCTGATGCTGATGACGAATTCAATGTTCCTTCCGATGATGTAACGGTATGTAGTGTCGCATGTTAATCATTTAAAGATTTTATCTTAAGTCATTGTAAATATAGCGATAGTAACTTAATGTATTTCAACTTTAAGATATTTCGCAAAAATTCCGTTTTGCTCCAATAATTGATACAATGCTTACTCTGACTTCAAGTGCCAAAGTAATTGAATTATGTATGTTATTTGTCAATCAATCCAATAATTGATACAATGCTTACTCTGACTTCAAGTGCCAAAGTAATTGAATTATGTATGTTATTTGTCAATCAACATTTTGAATTTATTTTATTTTCTCAAATAAAATATCTGTTTACACAACAAAACTACGCTAACAACGATATAGTAATCAAATTATTGACGACGCATTCTTAAATTAAGTAGGCGCCCATTCAGGGTAGACATCAATTGAACACAATTTTCATTTGAATTTTCCTTGATCTACAGTTTCTTATAATCTACCTAATGACACTCTAATCGTTAGATTTATGTACGCCTTTAAAATTTACATCAAAGAAAAAGTAATTTTTTTGTGACATCTACACTAAAAAAAATTATGTAGACACGTCATAGTTATAGTGCCTAATCGGACATAATTATCAGTATGCGATATTTAAGGAACACATAAGGCTATGTTGCCTTGGAAATAAATTTTGTGATTGTCGCCACCATTATAAAGTACTAGTTGGACCCCGTCCACTCCGTTGCCCAAGATTTCCGATTCCGTCCATGTTTGAACCAATCAAGACTTGGCTCACATTGGCGGTGCCACGCCCATTGGTCCGATCCCGCCCATTGTTTGGATCAATCACGTAGAATGCCATCAAATGCATGTACTCGCTAAAAAATTGTTCATGATATTTCAATTTCAAAACCTTGCAAAAACTGGAGGTACTGAAGAAGATATTGATACGAGATTAAACAAAGCTAGAATAGCCTTCCATTCGCTCCACAAAGTGTGGCGTTCAGGCAGATTCGAAAACTACAAACATTTATAAATCGGTGCAATCGGTAACAAGTTCTTCACATTTTCAGGACAAATTGGGTGACAAATGAGCAATTGCTTGAGTTATCGAACTACATCACTGTCGACAAGCAAATAAAGCGATGAAAGTGGTCATGGATAGGCCATATTCTAAGAAGGCCCCCAGAAGATGTAGCCAAGACCGCTCTAGAATGGAGGCCGCCCAGGAACAACGTGGCAGAGAACCGCACGTAATGAATGCCTGAAGCTAAATCTTTCCTGGATCCAGGTAAGATGTATTGCTTCAAATCGGAATTCATGAAGAGAACCTGAGGAGGTACTTTTCAAAACTTGACTATTCCACTTTTTACAGAAATGATTTGTATTTGTTTTTTTGCTTGATAGCATTGATTTCAATACTCAGCGAAAATAAAATTTTGCGATATATCTATAATTACACCGGAAAAAGAGAAATAAAAGGCACAATTTAATCAAAAGTAGATTATTCCACTTCAAAATGACATTAACCATTTCAAATACGCATTTTTGGAACAAAATATGATTAATCCAAAAGTTATTGGCCACAATGTGTCTGTAAGAACTAAACTGTACTAAACTGGTAGCCATCTCGGCTATGTTATGTCACAGATGTCATTAGTACATAAGGGTCCAATCTTTTTTTCAAAGAACGGCTGAACAGCCCAGTTGTCCAATTAAGTCCACCTCCGGGACTTGGAATTATTAAGAAATTGAAGTAAAAGAAACAATATCATCAAAAATTATGAAAATTAGTTCCTATTTTATTAGAAATTAACATTGCATGTTTATGTACTGTACACATGTGTTCCAATAATAAAACAAGCTCTAAGCCTCAGGTTATTTTAATTCAGAATAATATTTCTGATACATAACTAGTTTCAGCAAAACAAGATTAATCCACAGTGGTTTGAATCGAAACATGATTATTCCTCTGGAGCACATAACAAAACTTGATTATTCCAATCAGCCGCGCCAAATCTTGATTATTCCATTTGAAATTTTGGATTTATTCAAAATATATTAGGGGTAAATTTTTGAATCCTATACAGGACAATGGCTAAGCTTGACGTCTTTAATAATACACCATAATGTCGTGTTAACTACATAGAGCCATACCTATAAAACTATTTTCTCAAATTGTGAACAAACACAAAAAGTGGAATAGTCATGTTTTCAAAAGTACCTCCTCACTTTTTGACCCCCTATATTCCTAAAGAGAACTGTTCATTACTTCCAAATGTGTTTACCATACAGGGTGGATGATATGTATTGCAACCAACTTCAGGTTGCTATCATTTCTAAACCGCTAGTCTGATACCTGACAGATTTATTTCAGTGACAGTTCATTTTATTGTTTACAAGCTTACAAAAGCATTTTGATCTTCAGATTCAGAAAAAAAGTTATTCGTGATGGAATTCAAGCGTGATAGTGTGATTGCTTTATATTTGGGTGGAAAAACACAAGTGGCTATCGTTAGAGCCCTCCAGCATTTAAATGTGAATAAATCTTTTGTTTCTCGTACCACTGCTCGTTACCGTGATACTGGCAGTGTTGCATCGCGTCGAAAAAGTGGACGAAAAAAAACGGTAACAACACCAGAAATGGTCCGAAAAGTGAAGGCAAAGTGAAGAAAAATTTCTCGTGAGCTGAACATATCGCGAGAACGGATACAACACATATTAAAAAATGAGCTTGGACTAAAGCCATTGAAGTTCCAAAAAGTGCCAGAGCTCACCGATGCACAAAAAAAGTTAGACTGGAAAGAGCCAAGGAGTTGCTTCGCTTGCACGAAAGTGGTCAGTTACCGAATTTGGTTTTCTCCGCTGAGAAGCCATTCCAAATTGAGCAGTTTGTGAAGAAACAAAATGATCGGGTTTACTTGCCAAAGAGGTCAGCTGAAAATGTACACCTTCGATTGGCCACCAGAACTCAAGCGCTGCCGATGGTAATGGTGTGGGCCGCCGTAACGGCCGATGGTCGCTCCCCGCTCGTATTCATCGACCATGGGGTCAAAATAAATGCCGAATATTATCGGGAAAATGTCCTAAAGACAGTATTGAAGCCCTCGGCCGACAAACATTTCGGCCGCAGACCATGGACATTCCAACAGGACTCAGCACCATCGCACTCAGCACGCGTCAACCAAGACTGGCTTAAAAAGGAGGTTCCTCGCTTCATTTCTACCGCACAATGGCCACCAAGATCTCCGGTTCTCAATCCGTTGGACTTTTGCGCCTGGGGCATTTTAAAGAGTAAGATTCGCACTAAAAATACCCGGGAATGGGCCAAAATTCGCCGGGAATGGGCCAAAATACCGCAGAGCCACCTTCGTGCATCGTGTGATGGCTTTGTCGGCCGTTTGAAGGCCATAATTCGTGCCAAAGGTGGCTAATTCGAACAAATCTAAACTGTTTCTAAAATTGTATGTTATTTCCGAAATTTTTTGCTTTTGAACAATAAAATTTAAAAAAAATTAAAAAAAATATAGCGCTTTACTTTGTTGCATTACATATCAGCCACCCTGTATACTATGTACAATACTTATACTATGTCCAATATTTTTCATTTCTTCGGTGCAATCAAAATAACTGTAATATGAGTTGTTATTTTTGTTAAATAGAAACCTTTCAAAAAAAATATTTGAAATAAAGAGTGGATACCATTAGACTGGCACATCCTCACAGCAACAACAATAAAGGAAAACCCAAGGATGGCACACACCAAAAAACGGCGTATCTAAATCGCGACTGTACATAGGCAGAAATTTATAAAACTCTCTCTAACAGATTGTGCAAGATATCTCAATTTCAGAACTTGGCTCACATTGGCGGTGCCAAGCCCATTTGTGGTACAATTTCGTAGAATATCAGCAGATACATATGCACAAAATAACAGGCGGGGCCATTGGTTCAATCCCAGAGTGGGACAAAATGGGTTAAAAACAAAATGGGTACAGTGGGGCAAAAATGGTTAAATATGGTACAGTGTGACATAAATGGTTAACTATACAGTACAGTGGGGCATAACTGTGTTAAATATTGTACAGTGGAGCATCGAGGGTTAAATATGGTACAATGGGACAAAAACTGTTAAATATGGTACAATGAGACAAAGGGTTTAATATGACACAGTGGGGCAAAAAGGGTTAAATATGGTACAGTGGGGCACAATTAGTTGAATATGGTAAAGTGGAACAAAATGGTTTAAGTATGGTACAGTGGGGCAAAATATAGTAGGACAAAAAGGTTTTCAATTTGTTTCAGTGGACCCAAAACGGTTAAATATTGTACAGTGGGTCAAGAAGCGGACATTTAGTACAGTGGGTAAAAATATGGATGCAGGGAGACAGAGTAAGTTAAATACGAAAATTGTTCAATATGTTACAGAATATGGTACGGTGATGCAAAAAAGTTAAATACGGTAAAATGGTTAAATGTCGTAAGTGGGGGAAAAATGGAACAAAATAGTCCCAAATATGTATAAAACTTCGTACTTTAGAATCACAGTGTAAAAAAAAGTGTTTAATATGGAACAGTGGCACAAAAGAGTGTAAAGGTAGCTCTTACAGCATAAACCAAAGCTAAGAAATTGTTATTTCCAAATAGGTTCTTCTACTTAAACCGTGGGGTAAAACAAGTTAAATAAATGGCACAGATAGGGGACAAAAATGTCGAAATGAGGTCTAAGCTTGGGAATTTGGATCTTGAAATATATATTATCATTTTAAAATATTGTACAATCGTGCAAAATTTGTTAATTATGACACACAAAGGGTTAAATGTGGTACAATGGAGCGATTCACTTTAGATTTTTAAATTCGTACCTTTATAGACATAGTGGGACAATCATGGTTTTATATTGTACCAGGGTATGAATGAAGCTATTGGAACATAAACTAGGGGAAAGTTGCTAACGTATGAACAAAAAAAAATAGTTTTTCAACGTTCAGAGGTACAGTGGGAAAAGGGATAAATATTGTACCATGATGTCAGGGTAACTCTTGGAACACAAACTAGAAATGAAAAGAGGGTTCGTATTTTATATATAAAAGTAATCAAATCAAAATCTTTATTTACCACCATATGTAATTATCATGTAATTTCGAATGAAAGAGGTATAACTATTTCACAGTACCCTAAACAGAAAATAAATAAAAGATGTGAGCTGCGAAGCGTACCGGGTTAAAGCTACTAATGTATAAATAATAATACTTATATAACCTTAATTTTTGTTAGTTTAAATCTTAAGTTTAATGATTGTAATTTATAAAAATTGATTTAAATACCTAACATTTGTTATATAAGATTGAGTTCTTTTTGTGTTATGATGTCATAAGCAAGTTCAAATGACGTCATTATGGAAAACGTAATATCTACAGACCAATTTTACCAATTGTTTCAAACTTGGTAATGGTGAATTGACAGAAATATTCGCCACCCAAAAACATTGATTATAGCAGATCAGTGGCCGTGGTTCAGCTTAGAAGACTCTATTGTTGAAAACCCAAATACAGTAGAATCTCGAAAAAGTTAACCAACATGGTAACCTAGGGTAATTAACTTTTTCGAAATATTAACTTTTCTAAGAGGTTTTCAAAAAAGAAAAAAAAAATACTATAATAAACATAGATTTTATAAAAATAACACGTTAAATTTATTTCAATGACTTAGGTTTTATCAATTTTACAAAAAGGAAACTTAGATTTATTTTGTACCGGCTGGTTTAAAATTCTCAGTCACTCTTGACCATTTTCTGGAGCAGAAACTTCATATGTACTAATTTGTGCGGAGTGGTTTAAAGAAGCAGTCGAGGCTTGTTTGTTTTTTTCTTTTGTGTAATAGCTCTTGACCATTTTTGTGCGAATATTGACAAGGTCTGCCACTTGATTTGCATCGTCATTGTCTTCAAACCATTTTATCAAGTTATTGATGCTTTCAATTGCTTTCGAGAAGCTCACTTTTGCTTGTTGAATATCTTGCTCGATAATTAGTTCATCGCTTTCATTATCGGACACTTCGAAATCATCGTTATCTTCCGTAATTTGATCCTTGTTCCAATTTTCAATGTCATCAATACTGATGTCAACGTTATCACCCACTTTCGACATCAACAATTGAACTTCTCGAAGTGTATCGTCGTAAGCATTACTTGGATTAATCCATTCTGACAACGGAATGTCATCTTCACTATTGCATTGATCATCATCCCACTTTTTTATCTTATTCCACGCTTTTATAAGAACAGCTCAGAAAAGTTAACTGAAAAATTAACTTTTTAGAGCTGAACGTGTACGCTGAAAATCGGTTAACTTAACCGAGTGATTAACTTTTTCGCGACTTAACTTTTTCGAGATTCTACTGTATATAGAAACAATTTGTAACAATTGTCTTAAAATGTAGCATGGTTATATTTGACCACACTCCACGCGGCTAAATACAAAATGTATTATTTTTTATAAAATCTATACACGGGGCCAAATCGCTTTTTTTCATATGTTTGAAATGAAAGAAAATATATTTGGAACACAATTTTAAGATATTATACATTTCGGCGCAAATAAATTAAAAAAAATTCAATAACATTTATTTGGAACGCATAAATTAATATTTTACAACAAAATATATTTGCAAATTAATTTTCTTAAATAAAATATGTGTTTACATACAAATAAAATTATTGTTTAGGAATTTCTCCAAATATATTTTGTTTAAAGCTTTCCAAAAAAAATGTCGAATTTTATTTGTAATTTTTCTTTGATTTCGAGTTATATCTTACAATTTAAAATTACATAAAGCCCTAAACCATTAAAATTGCATAAAGCCCTATTTATTCCAAGTCATCATTTGTTGTTAATGCATTAAGCATAAAGGCATTTATTATTTAAAATTTGAAAAAAAAAATAATTAAAAAAATAATTGAGTTATAGAAAAGCACATAAATTGCCTTAAAATTAATGTATATATGTTTGGGACGATATACTACAGAAGCGATTTTTTTCAGCGTGTATTATTTGAAAACGAAGTACAGGATGGACTATTTAAAATTTTGAATTTGAATCGGCTATAAGTACTGATAATTTTTTCAAAATTCTGGTTTTATTGGAAAGTTTGAAATTTGTCAGTTAATAATGAAACACAATATCATTCATATGACTACCACAACTGGCTCGGCAGTACCTCATCAACCCAATTTCTCACTACATTTTCGATTGTTTCGGGTCGAATCTCTTCAATGACTACTTCGATTTCATGTTTCAACGCTTCAATTGTCTCTGGATGCTTTGCGTAACATTTATCCTTAATGGCTCCTCACAGAAAATATTCCGAAAGGCTCAAATCACAATTCAAAGTAATCGGTAGTTGAAATTTAAAATTTTAAATTGTCCACCCTGTACCACAGTGTGGTGTAGGGTATAATGACCGATGGCGTTTGAATTCCTTATAACTTTTTTTAATATAATTTTTTATTTACTTATTTTGTAAAAAAGACCTTCGAAATTAAAAATTGAACAGGTGAACAATGTGCCAAACTAAAAAACTGAATTTAAAAAAAATAATGATTATGTCTTAAATAAAAACTCAAACACCTTCGGTCATTTTGGGCCACCCTGTATTTTCCATTTATAGTACTTCCAAAGTATTAACCTTGAGGCTTCAAAAGAGGCTTTTGAAAGACTTAAGTTTTATATAGCGCTAGAACTGAGCACAGGCAGTAAAAATATGTACGTGATGTACGAGCATACAAACATTTTGCGTGTGCAAAATTTCAACTTTCTAGCTCATACAGGTCCATCGGAGTCAAGTGATGGAAAGCCATATGATAGCAAATCGAAAAACAAAGTAGCCTACCACACTTTCTGGGTATTGGTCTATCAGCGCACCAGGCGTGATGATGGAACCAACAGCAAACAATTTTATAATAGGCATGTTTTCGTTACAAGCTAGCACTTTTAGTTTAGCACTTTGCAACGAAAACAACTGACTTCCACTAACTGGCACATAAGCAATAAGTGGTGGATTTTCACTATCTGGTAGCAATGGTGTCATGAGTTGCGAAGAAAGAACAGTGCGAAACAGACAAAAAATTCGTGAAAAGTATTTATAAAACATATATTTACTATTTTATGTTCAATTTTTTACACTCTTTTGCAAATATTAAAATAATTTCCCATTTTTGTTCTTCTTCTTCCCGTTAATTCACAATAATTGATAAAATCTCTCCAAAAATGGGATGCCATATTGCTAAATATAGGGTGCCCAATCTGGCAACATCATACTCGATTAAGACATGAACACAAGCACCAAACTTCATCGGGAACTAATAGTGCTTAAAAGTGCTTAGCTCCCCATACAAATTAAGCACTTATGGTGTAACGAAAACACGCCTAATATTAATAGGATTTTCACACAAATATTTTTTTCCTGTTTTTTTCACCGTGTATACATATCGATAACTTAATGTAAGCTAAGTTTTAAGCTATTCAATTATACAAACTGTAATTTTTAGAAATTTCAAATTAAATTATATTAATATGTATGTCTTCCAAATAAATTATGTTGTGTGTCAAACATAAGATTTATTTGTTCAAAAATAAAAACAAATTAAAAAAGTTTTATTTTGTGTTTTTCTCACTGTAGAGTTGAGCTGAAGATCAAAGGGTTTTCTTTTAAGTGAAGGAAGGCATTTGAATAGTCAAGTGAAAAAGAAAACGACCTTGAAACCAAACACCCACCTTGCACTGGTGGTTAATCAGATCTTTGAATACATTAGTGTTGTTTTTGCCCTGCCGTCCACTTGTTATTAGCTGTACTTATATGAAAGTTATTTAAAATGTACCTATAAGTTCAAGTAAGAACTATCTCAAGTCAACCGAATGCCACCGTAGGTCTTCTTCCCTGGACTATCCAAGTCGTTTGTTGTTGTTGGTAGATGTTTTTTCTACACAAGCAACGTGCTTTCTTTGTATTCCACTCTTCTATTCCACAAAGATGTATGTATTCTTAAGTTTTTCTTCCACAAATATTTTTCCGTGTATGTAGGGTGTCCGCATATGGGAGCGTTCATAGTAAACATTTGATCATCAGACAATTTTATGTATCTGTTTGACGTTGAATTCAATTACATCATTCGGAAATTGTTATATAAGTAAGTGACTTTGTTATGACTACAAAAATAATATAATAGTGTCGATTGAAAGATTCGAGCTCGGATTCCTAATTCAGAAATTTGACAAACGTGCACTTTGAGCAAATCTTACTCTAATCGAAGTTTGTTTCTTCGTACTGTTTGTCAGTTTCGGATGAACGTTCACTTCATGTAATTGTCACGGAAGCAAATGTGTAGGTAATGACAGTAATGTTTGAAATATTGTCAATCCATGCATACGACCATTTGAAGTGAAAACATATGGCCCAGACTACAACCCTCATCGTGACAGGAGTTGAATGCTTTTTTGGCAACTGTTAATTTCATGTTTTACTTTATTTTATGCATTTTAGATTATAAATTTTATTACAATATTTTCATTTTTACTATTGAGCATAAAATGTAATAGGTTTCGCATTTGCCAAAGCCCGCTTGACAATGATGTTATTCGACCTATAAAACCTCCGCCGTCCGCCCTTTCACCCCCACCCACCCCTCACTTAGATCTCGTCTCATTCCACCCCGTCGTCCACATGCTTAGAACTAACATGTGTCGTTGATGTGGCTCTACACTCTCGGTGGCATACGAGCGTTGAGTAACAAGCTCAATATCCTGTCGACTCGCTTATGGGATCCTTTCGTACACATACACACCCGTACATATATACATACGTATATATATTTATATGTGCATACACATACATATGCATGTGCATACATATATTTTGATTTTTTATTTCTTTTATTTCTTAAACAAACACAATTTTTAATATGCATACAATTTTTATGGGCGTATATAGGAATTTTATTGCTAAAGACGTGTTTTGTTGTTGTTTTTTAAACTTAGATGTGAAAAAAGTCAAGCCTCCGGTGAAGGACATGGAGCGGTTAGTCGCTGGGGAACGGGACGGAATAGGTCGATGCTGGTTGTGGTGGTGGTAGTGCCACTGATAAAGTTACTGTGCGTATTTATGTAGGCCGGAGTATGTGCACCACAGAAAATATAACTTTTGCTTTATAATGTCCTTTAGTATCATAAAATAAAATGAAAATAATATTAAATATTATGACAATGCAAAGTGGTTCTGGGGGTGGGAGAGAACCATCTCTCTGGCAGTGAAGGGAGGGGTAACTTTGCAGAATTTAAGAGTGAACAAAAGACTCGCCTCCAAGAATGGGTACTTGAAACTAATGCCAAAAAACTTATTTTATGGAAATTGTTTGCAATCATCCTTTTTACGCAAGTCTCCATTGTGGTTCGTGGCATTCGGAATGTACAGAGTAATTCGCTAAGTACTGTGCGTCTTCAGAGTCCTTGTCCTTGAGAATGTGAAAGTGTTCTTCATCTAAGTAAGTGTACCATAGGTGTACATGCCATACAGGACTATGGGTAGGGACAAGCCAAGTCGGCTCTTTGAAACAATACTTATACATACTCTGAGGAAGATCCCTGAGTGAGAAACTTAGTCATAAGTCGTGAACACACACCCCAGACACAGTTGCCGGTTCACTCATAAATACATTTCAAATATTTACGAACACACGCATTCGCGTCCAGATCTTTTTATGCACATACTCGTACATGTGTAGGTATGTAAGTAGGTGGCACTGTATGTTGTTGGTGTAATTTAAAATTGTACCCACTGCTCGTCCTGCCCGACTGTTGCTGATGTCCTTGGGGTTGTCGTTTTGTTGTTGCCGTCGTCGTCTATTCTCGTTACGAATCCGCAAGTGTGGGTAGCGTTCGCATGCGGCTGTTCTTCCTTATTGCCATAGGTGGCCCGTGTACAAAAGCCAAAGTTATGCCGACATAGAAAATGAGAAATTTTTATTGCATCGCATTATACACATTTAAGTTAAAAATAATAACCATAAAAGGGAAATGGCGCTGTTAACCTTTAGACATTTTAGTTGGTGCCGACTCGGAGTCGGTGGTATTCCGGTGTATGTGTATTCCCGTATACTCGTGTATGATTGCAAACGCTTTCATATTATTATCTTGCAACATATATTTTTTATTTGCCAACCTCAATACCCTCCCTAGCCAATGCCATAGCCATCGGGTCCTGAATTCCTGAACAATAGCAGAGGAGGTGCAGATAACCATAATTAGGGACAAAAGAGACATGTGCGAATGGTTATCTGTGGCGGTATTCAAATGACATTCTACCAAGGCCGTATGTATCATTCATGTTTCTATTTCAGATAAGTGTTATGGACGTATGTGTGTATGTATCTATGTACCTACATTGTTGGTACACCAAGGTACATGCCATCAGCAACAAACAGTGCTAATCTCTAAGATTGGGGGATAGTCTTGTTTACGAATAAATGACAAACGTATATTCCAAATAACTAAAACTATTAATACCCAGAAACGAATGTATATCGATCAATAGATTGATTGACAATATGATTATTTTTTTATGATATCATTCAATTTATAAATGATCCATATTTCTAATCATTTTTTAATTGGATTTATTAAAGAATCAAATAAAAATTAAAATTAAACATTGCTCTGATTTCAACGAATTTTTATACCCTACACCACACTGTGGTACAGGGTATTATAACTATGTGCATTCGTTTGAAACACCCAAAAGGAGAAGAAATATACCCATCGTTTATTATACCGATCGGCTTAGAAGCACTTGCTGAGTTCATTAATCCGTCTGCCCGTCCGTCTGTCTGTTTGTGAATGCATTATTGTAATCAAATTACGGGTCGCAATTATGGTTCGATATCTCTAGGAACCACAAGGGATTGTTGAAAAACATATTTTATTTAAAAAAGATTTTTAAAATTTTGCTGACTTCTTCCTTTTTCCTACATTTCGTGTTATACTTTATAGTTAAAACTGTCATAAGCAGCATTAGCTTCTGTTTTACAGCACTATATTTTCCCATTCATCACTTTTGACACTTTATCGATGCAGTTTATAGTTACGAAAGATTATACCATTTAAATTTTAACTGAATTTTACAAACATATACAATTTGTAATAAATTTCACTTTGAACTTCTGAAACAGAATACTTCCCTTTAAATAAAGGCGCTGATACATTGCAAAAACACTTAAATACAAATTAATCTTTGTTTCGGAAATATTAGTAGCAATTAAAAATATTAGGATGGGACCATAGTTTTGTTTAGAACAATATTCTGCCAAATATAAAAATTATGTGTGTGTCAAATATTATATATTTCGCTCATTTAGAAAAAGACCGTCACATCTCAAACTATTTTTTTTTTGAGGTGGTCATTCTAAATTGTCCTACATTTCAATATCTACAAGCTGATCCATGATTGGGCTAATTCCTAAGGAAAACAACAATACTGGGAGTACTTCACAAGTTATTTCATCTCATTCTGCCAAATGGTTATTTTTGTCTAGATCATTTCAGTCCCATTGAAGTTAGATGTCATAACTCGAAATGTGACGTTCTTTGTCTAAATGAGTGATATGTATATTTCAAGCAGCATATGTTTGGCAAAATACAGACGTGTGATTTTTAAGAAGAAATAAAACGCATAAAATGTAATGTTATGGCCAAGAATTTAGCTTTCCAGCCGAGAGATCCAATTTTCGACCACTTTTTGCAGCATTTGTGGCTGTATGTCAGCAATAACGGGCCGAATATTTTCTTCCAAGGCGTCAATCGTGTCGGGCTTATTTGCGTAGACAAGCGACGTCACAAACCGCACAAAAAATAGTCCAGCGGTGTTAATGGCACGATCTTGGAGGCCACGCCACAGGCCCACGGCGCGAGATAATGCCCTCAAAAACTGCCTTCAATAAATTTGTTGTTTCGTTGGCTGGTGGTACAGTCATCTACGAGTATGTGGATGGGCGTGATCAATTCTGGCGTTATAAGTATCGAAACTTTAGTACTTTTTTAATATTATTTTTGTCATTGAATCAAAGATCACAAACAAATGGTTATAGTGAAATGTATGTATGTATAAGTATTTAAAATCTTCGGTTCACACATAGCTTCGTCTGTTTGACTCCACGCCGATCATCAATAATTGGTTTAATATTCACGAAAAGTCTACATGAAACTCTGTCAAAAAATACCAGACGTTTTTAAAAACTCAGACGGTATGAACATATTTTGATCGCTACACGCAAAGAAAAAATTCTGAGAAACGAATTATTAGACAACTAAAATTATCGTTTACGACAACTGAAATTCTTTTGGTCAGAACAAAATATTGCTTACGCAAAATAAGTTTCTGTCACAACAAACGAAATTTCAGTTCCGGCAAACGAGAATTGTAGTTGTCTAATATTTCGTTTCGCAGAAACTATTTTTTTCTTTGCGTGTATTCTGCTGACCACAAACTGGAGATTAGAATGTATGAGCACGCACCACATACGAGTATAGGCTTTTAGCTCTTAATCGACCCTTTAAATATCAGAAAGAATTGTGTTCATTAATCTGAGTAGGTTATTATTCCAGCCACATTGTTTTTTTTCGATCTGTTGTGACTTTTCATAGCTTTGTTTTTGACTATTGAGTTCGAGATCTTTGTTTTTGTTTTCTGTTAAACAGAAAAACAAACCTTCTTTGAAAAAGAAGAATAAGAAATGTGTGAAATGTATTAAGGGTGGTCACTTTTTTACGTTACACTGTAAACAATTTTAAGTGTTTTTGTTCACTGCACCCAGGAAAATAATTAGTTGGAATTCGATTGTAACAATAAAAAAATAGTACCAGCAACAAAAAGTATATTGCCTACACCGTCTGTCGGTTGTATTTATATATAATTAGTTGAAACAACAATAATAACATGGATACGATCAAATGAAAATGATTGCAACTAAACCTATGGTTGAATCAATCGATTTAAGATTGCTTTTTTCATTGACACTCCGTTAGTAGTGGTAACCTATTTTAAATTTTAATTATAGTACCATATGATCGATTTTTGGTTGTGACAACCAATGTTTTATTCTTGACAACAGAAATTGTATCAATAGACCAAAGATTATTATTGCAACGAATAATTGGTTACTACGACAGAAAAAATATTAATAAATAATCGTTTATTGGTTATCCCAATATTCTTCCAAATTTAGAATAATTAAATGTATTTTGGGAAATATAACCGAATGATTGGTTGCTGTTCTTTTGCTGATACCTGACAAACAAAAAATAAAATTACTCGACATAAAAAATCTTCAACGTTTTTTTAGGTAATCAAAAATAATCTCGTGTGGATAATAATGTGTGGAATTCAGAATATGTTGTGCAAAATGTTTAAATAAATAAAAAATAAAAGCAACAATCATGCAATTGAAAGCACAGGGTTAAGCGATATTTGCATACATGTTTTGTGTTTTTTTTTCGTGTACTAAAATGTGTGTCAAATATTTCCACATCTCATAATTTTGTTATGAATTGTTTTGTTTTTGTTCAGTAAATAAAATAAAAATTAATGAAAACTGTTTTTAATTAATTGTCGGTAGTATATGACTGACAAATTGTCAGAACAACCAATTTTTTATAACAGTTGGTTGTGGCAACTACAACAGATAATTTAAGCCACCATTTTCGTAGTTGGCGCAACCAAATATGATTGTTGTCAACATGGAAGCAGAAGTATACCACAACCAAAATGTTGGTTGTCCTGATGGAATCGCATGATAGTAGACAGTTGGTTGGCAAATAATTCGACTGAGGCAACCAAACTGTATTCTGTGTGTGGTATTAAAGTTATAAGATGTTAAATTTGGGTGCAAAATGGTCCAATTGTGTGGGAGGTACCAAAAAAGGGGCGTGACAAATTCGGCCATTTTTCTTATGGTGGTAGCGACTAATAAAGTAATACTATGTGTGGATTTTTAGAAGATTTGAATAAGTAGTATATAAGTTATTAGACAATCAGTAATTCATTAAACGTTAACCCTCTTAGGGGAGGTACCAGAAGGAGTGAACCAATATGGCCCATATTCGAACTTAGCCGATAGAGATAGAAAAAAATATTACCACATACCAAATTTGAAGTCAATCGGTTATTCCTTTCGAGATTTATCATGCGCCGCAGCCAGCAGACAGACGGACGGACATTGCTGAAATTACTTAAATGACCCAAAACGGATTTCCGCGAACATACTTAGGGTCTTAGGTCACTCCTTCAATGTGTTACACTTTTGGCCCGTATCAAATGATAAATACCCTCGTCACACTAAAGTGAGGGTATAGAAATTTGTGCTGCGAAACCAAATCTAATGCTGTTTATAACATTGCATATGGAAATATTGATACCAGTTTTAGGATAAATGACACTGTCGGCTATGGCGGCGATGCCAAATGTTATTGGTGATATACTTCACACGTCTTATTGACATAATATACTCGTTTGACATGGTAAATATCATAATATTAATTTCGTCGTTTTTTTGCTGAAATTATTTTAGATGAATAACGTCTTGGTCTGGTAAGACTTTTGGTTCAATTTAACCATCTTTTGTAAGACGTGTCATTGCATTGCGTCCTTAAGAGAATGATTCATACTTCTCATTGTTCGGGGCCAAACAGTTTTGCAGCCATTGTGTATTTTTCGTGGACAGGAATCACAATCATAGATAAACTCTCTACAATCGAATGGGCACATGTGCCAGGAAAGGGCCTTCTGGCCAAATCACTGGCGTAATAAAATGTTTTTCTTTTTCATTCTAGCATCTCCGGGGACGACACGAGAATTATTACATTTTCCTGATGCAAAAGCGATAGCCTAACATCAAATTATTTGTATGAGAATAAAAGCCATTATAGTTGTTGCTGCCATATTTTCGGGACTTTGAGCAGCTACGGCCACCGCCAGCCATGTGAGCGTCGATGGAAGGCATATTGTTAGAGCTTTGTCATAAAAAAATTGAAATGAAAGGAGTGAGGATTCCTTTTGTTACCGACTGGCGGATGTCAACGAGAGTATAATGATATTTTTATAGGCACGTCTATATGTACATGTGTGGTGCTTGGATATGGATGTGTGTGTTTGTGTTTGTGTATAGGGGTGTATTAGTGGGTTTGTATGCACATCAGAATGTATACGAATGTATTTATGAGCCCGCTCAGCGAGCCAGCCAAGGAACAAAGGAACGTTTATGGAATGTTATTAAAAATTGTCTTCGTGGCCCAGTGCCGAATAAATAACATCCGTTTGGATCATCCGTTCTCCTCTAAGGGAGTGTGGGCTTGCTAGCAGGGCCTATCGGCTGCACAGTGTCATTGGTGTGGGCCCACTTTCGACATGTTATGTCAGTCTCCGCGTCCGTCTCTGATAGATACAATCGACTGAACCAGTTTCCTGGCGTCATAACATTGGATCACATATTACCCAACCACAATGATACGAGGATATGGCCATCTACTTTACAGCTCATGTCCTCAGATGTGTCTTCGTTCGTTCGTTCGTTCGTACGTATGTGTGTGTGAACGTGTATATGTGTATTAGAAAGGAATTACATTACATGAGTTTTGATGTCCTTATTTCGGATGGCACATCTTCCAGGAGCATCCACCCAATGGATGACTATAGCCGACGGTGTGCTCTCCTTGGCATTCTCTTGTTATTATTATTATCGACATCGTCATCGGCAAAATGTTGCATTTTTATGATTTCAAAATTACGTTCTATCGCCTGTTTTTTTATGAAATAACGGCTGTAAAACAAAACTCATACATACACGGACTCACACAAAAATGCAAATTGTAAATTACAAATTTGCAATAAAAATGTTAATGGAATATTGCTTCGTGTATGTCCCAACGGGAGTGAGTTTAGGGCCGGAACACAGCGTCTTCCGCCGTCGATCCTTTCGTATATTCTGGCCACCCCCGTCCCCATCTCCGTCGAAAGGATGTGACTTTTGGCGCTTGCTGAAAATGGCAAAAGATGTTGCCCTCGTTGTTTTTTATGACACAACCAACAACTACGCAGAGTAAAATATATCATAACATTTGGTAATTCTTCATTGCATTATCGCAAATACATTTGGCAACATTAAGTTAATTTTATTATTGAATTTATCGGTTTTCTCTTTTACGATCTTCATATGGGAGTACAAAGTACGACTAACAATACACATGGTGTTTTTTTCTCGAAATGTTTTCATTTAGAAGGATAAGGTTTCTTGGGAGATGTTTCTACTCTGGTTTGCTATTTCTGTAACTCTTATATTTACTATACGAGTATACATATATACTAGTAATATCGTTGTTTCAAAAGTCTATTAAAAACTCGAAATTATTAACATTTATTTTGGGAACGAAATTTAATCTTTAAGATTTATCTTTCTACGCAGTAAAATGCTTCACATTGTATTGGAGAAGATTTCATTTGAAATTGTGTTTGAGCTAAAGATCATTTAATGTTCTTTATTTAAAATTTAAAAGAATTTGAAATTTGCAAAAATCTTCAAAACGGCGACCGATTGATTCAGTTAGCTTTGGAAAAATTTATGGTGCGCGTCAATGTCAGCCAAATATGTTATACTTCGCAGTTCAAATCGATCAATGATGAAATTGGTATGTGTCATCACGCGTTGCGATATCGCCAAAAATACTTCAAAAGATGAGGGCAGAATTCAAGAATGTGTCTTCGTAGCTTGGGGCGCATATTTTGTTTTAGTCGACCTGTGTTATTAATTCCAAGGCAACAAGTAACCCTGTATCGTTATTACCGATCGAGATAGATGACAAGAATTTGTGAAAGAGAAAAACAAATATTTTGTTTGTTGAGTTCGCAGGACGATTTTTGTTTAAGCTCAAGGATTTTCAAATTGTATGCTGTTCTTTTAAAACGACTTCTGATACTAAATTATAATTTAATCTATATACAAATATAAAAGGGAGTGACTTTAGTTACCACCCTTATAACTCAAGAACGCCTGGACCGATGTCGATGATCGCACCAATTCGGACTGGGCTCCGGCCAAACAACAAGAATACCCAAGAAAATTCCTGATAAATCCCCGACAAAAATTATGTAGAAAATTCATTTTCCCATACATGGAGCGATTTTACAACGACATCTTCATGATAGATGGATTTTATGTTTACGTTACGTTGTAGAAATTTTTGCGACAAGTAGGGGGTGGTGAATTGAATATTCGACATATCAAGTGTGCGTGGATCCACTTGATGTACCATTTTATTTGAACGCGTAGTATCATTTGTTTAAATTGATTTCCTTTTTATTATTTTTAATTGTTAAAAACTAATATTTTTGTACATACTAATAAAAATCGCAGCATGCCGATATGAATGCAATAAAAGCATGCGTTTGTCATTTATTCTTAACGTGTTTTAAATAGTGTTCAATTGTGAAATTATAATGTAATGTCAGTTGTTTCCGCTAATTCAGAAATTAATGGTGATTTCGTTTTTGAAAAAATAACATCACCACTCCATGTTGCGACATTTTAAAAATTCCCCTTGTACCCACTGCTAATTTCACATTTTGCATGAGAACAATCGAACAAAAATCGTGCGGTGAGTAAAACCCATGCCTACATTACGGCGCAACCTTTTGATAGTGCATTAAGAATGTGCAGCTTATAACTTTAATACCAGTACATTACAGTTATTAAATGCAATTTAAAATGATTATCATTTAATTAAAACAAAAAAAATAAATAAATTTACAAATATAATTTGGGACTCAAGGTGAGTGGATTCATAAGTCGGTTTACCCGACTGAACTTTCTTACTTGTTGCAAGTTTCGTTACGAAAATAGTTTTTTTTTTGCTTAACAATTAACAACCTTCCAACGGAAGTATTAGGCAGTAATATAACAAAGTATCTTAAATAGTAGACAACACCCAAAGTTGTATTTATTATAACACCCTTAAGTAGGCAACTAGGCCGTATCATTGGTTAAATATAAGTAAACCATTCTTTCGGGGGCACGCTTTCATAAGTTATATAGCTAAGATTAGGATTAAAAGAAACTCCCGCTCTCTTCCCGCGCTCCTAAATGCACAAAACAGCAAGAAATAAGTTTTGTGTGGCAACGCCTTTGATTTGGTTTTTTAAATTGGCCAGCTATGTTCTCTGAAAATGTCCAGCCGTTTAGATAGATCCAATATATAAATATCGATTTTCTTCAAGTAAAACCAATTTCGATCTCATACGGCGTATATAGAACTTAGATGTAAAAGCGGAAGGATCATACTATATATGTATACATACTATATATGGCAGTAATCCGGAAACTCATCTCAGCCGAATATCATAACGCGCAGATGTACAGTTCAGCTTATACGGGAGCAAAATCACTGTTTTTTTACGATTGAATTGAAATAAAATATGTTTAAACGCAAAATGTTTAAATAATATGTATATAATTTGGAACAAGTCAATCTATATATCGTCGGCTCAATGCTATTTTGTTCCATACGCCATTTTGTATGATCGGAGAAAAACGCAATTTATTGTTTCAGTAAAAACGGGACTGAAGAGTTACACACTTTTTATACCCTCACTTTAGTGTGACGAGGGTATATATCATTTGCTACGGAAAAAAGTGTAACACGTCGAAGGAGTGACCTAAGACCCCAAGTATGTTCGGAGGAAATCCGTTTTGGGTCATTTTAAGTCGAATGAGCAATGTCCGTCCGTCTGTCTGTCTGTCTGTCTGTCTGTCTGTCTGTCTGCTGGCTGGTGCGCACGATAACTCTCGAAAGGAGTAACCGATTGACCTCAAATTTGGTATGTGGTAATATTTTTTTCTATCTCCGGCTAAGTTCGAAGATGGGCCATATTGGTCCACTCCTTCTAGTACCTCCCCCACAAAGGGTTAAAATGTTGTGAAATATTGATTCTTTAATAACTGCTATACTACTTATTCGAATCTTTTGAAATTCCACACATAGTATTAGCTTATTAGACGTTATCAACTCGAGAAAAATGGGCGAAGTCGCCACGTCCCTTTTGGTACCTCCCACACAAATGCACCATTTTGTACCAAAAGTTAACAGCTTATAACATTAATAACAGCGTATAAAAATACTTGAAATTTTGTACAGTATTATGCTTTTATATTGCCTACAGTCCAGGGAAAAATGGGTGTTGTTGTCACGCCCCTTTTGGTACCTCCCACACAAAGGTACCTTTTTGCACCAAAAGTTAACAGCTTATAACATTAAAACCAGTGTATAAAAATACTTGAAATTTTGTACAGTGTAATGTTTTTATAGTGTCTATAGCCTGTGAAAAATGGGCGTTATTGCCACGCCCCTCTTTGTACCTCCCACACAAAATGCCCAAATCATACCACAATTTAATGTCTCATAACGTTTATACCAGTGCACATAAATGCTTATAAGTCGGCACAGTGGAATGAATTTAAAGTATCTAATGTTCAGCGAAAAATAGGTGTATTTGTTAAACCCGTTCTGGTACCTCCCACACAAATTGACAGAATAATTCGAGTAATATTCAATATTACATTACTCACAAAGTGAGGGTATACCTTAGTCGGTTTACCCGACTGAAACTTTTTTACTTGTTATTCCATAGGATTCGCAACAGTGTTTGTATGATTCTCATACATTTCTATGCCATTACATTCAAAAATAAGCAAGTTATAACAATTTTTGTACATGGCATTTTGGTCCATATCCACTTTTGTATGGAAAGAGAGTAATTTACATATTGTGATCGAAAGAACGTAAAATAGTGAGTAAAAAATATAGGGCGATAGAAAAATTGAGACATTGAACAAAAATATCTAAATTATTTCCCGTAAATCAGAGTAAAATCGATTTACCCTACCAATATCTCGAAAACTAGACGACATACTTACGAGCATTTGACTTTAATTTTGTTTCTGTGTCAAAACAGAGAGACATTTTATTATATAATAGCAATGGGACAGTCTGCTCTCAATATTTCATTACACCAAACATTTTGTTGTAGGTTGTTGACAATACGCCTTTTTAACTATAAAAAATAATTTAACGAGAAATAAATTTCGTTAAAATGCTTGTATTATTATATTTTCAATATAATTATTTTTCATTGTTTTTTGTTTTTGTTATTTGATCTGTTGTAACTTTTCATAGTTTTGTTTTTGACTTTTGAGTTCGAGATCTTTGTTTTTGTTTTCTGTTAAACAGGAAAACAAACCTTCTTTGAAAAAGAAGAATAAGAAATGTGTGAAATGGTGGACGATATCGTTTCGGAAGCTACCAAGCAACCTCATCGGCACCTTGGACAAAATACCCTGTCAATAATTGGCACAGTATGAGAGCAGCTCAATATGAAATAATTGAGAACTGATTTCAAAGTCTCATATCTCCAAAACATTGCAGACAGTATTTCTCAACCTTAATACATCCCCACACTTCTTGTTTGGTTTTTTGTGTGTCCCTGCAATTTGCGGGGAAGGCACACGCTTTGTTGTTATTGTCGCTTCTTACAACGACAACAAAGTTCGGCCGTACTCTGCCTCATTCATCATTGTTTTTTGTTTTTGTTATTCGATCTGTTGTGACTTTTCATAGTTTTGTTTTTGACTATTGAGTTCGAGATCGTTTTTTTTTTGTTTTCTGTTAAACAGAAATTATTTATTTATCGTTATTTATTGAATGTTTTCACATTCGCATTGTTCAGCTTTTTCGATCAACTCTTCCTTTCTTATTTTAGTTTTTTTTAATTTTATAATCTTTGTTTAATTCCGAAATCCTCGGGAATTTCCGGGAATAAAAAAAGCATTTCCTGATTCCTGGGATTCCAAAAATGCCAGGAATTTCTAAACCCTTGTTACGAGTATGGAAAAAACATATAACACTATATTTAGTTCATTTGTGGCCTGCGAAGTTGTCTTGAAATTGAGAGTGATATGAGTTTGGTCAGCTGCCCCATTTTTTCGGTTCCAAATTGTTCAAAATATTGCCACGATATACACAGCTTGTAAATGGCAACACGCTGAAGTGTCAATGTTGAACAACACCGATGACATCAAAGTACATTCCCGTATATACGAGTATGTAAAAGGCATTTCCTATCGGTTGTGAATGGAATTGGCCTAAAGATGGCAACCCTGGCAAACGTAACTATTCGTTGCAAAAATGCTACACTACCAATGACATGCTTAGAAAAGCCAACTTGCACATTTTCATCAATGCGCTCCACTCATCATCGCCTCGTCCCTTTCATTTGTATGGATTCGTGTGTGTGAGCTCGTGGCACTGGCTCTGTTCATGCGACACACTATATGTATGTATGTATGTAAGTACATATACGGGACAGTTGGTCGGCCGTAGTCACAAGTCAAAAGTAACCCCGTCCTTTCTACACACATCTAATCGTCATTAGTTGTAGTTGTAGTGGTACCTTCGTGTATTCTCTCAGTCGTTCGTTCGTTCGTTTGCTCACTACACTACACTACTCACTAAACGTGTGCGTGTAGTTGTTGCCAAAAACGAACATCGGTTGTTGCTTTGCCGACGGATAGCGGAATCCTTTTTTATGTTTCATGGGTGTGTGCTTCGTGTGGTATACTCAATGTGTGTGTATGTGTGAGAGTGGGTATATGTACACACACACAGTTAGTGGTGGTCGGCTTTAGTCGGTGCTCGGCTCGGGAGGTTTAGTTAGTGAACGCCTTTTTACTAAAAGCTTTGATACTTCATTTTAGGGGGTTTGTTAGCATTTGTTGGGTTTGCTTGGGACACTTAGTGTGCGGGTGGCGGGCTGCATTCGGGGGATGGCTGTCCTAGATTTGTTTAAAAGCTATGCGATAGTTTGATTGGCTTTTAGTCTAGTCGCTCATCCACACTCTCCGCGTTCGCTGACTACGTGACATAGTTGCTTTGGGCCAATCAGAATGTTGTAATATTTTGCTTAACTGGATGTCGTTAGTCGGAGTAGATATTGTCTGTTTTAGACCAACATTATTCGATCAGTGGTAATGATAACAAATACAATTATGTCTTTGAAGAAGGTTACACTTTCGGATTTAATTGTATGCGAACAAAAATTTTAAATATACTCGTATAACATTATTTTAATAAAACCAAAATTACTAACATTACCAGGGATGTAACGAATATTCGCATTCGCATATGCAAACGCGAATTATTCGCATCATTTTAACATTCGCAAAAAACATCTTTGGATTATTCGCTTTCGCAAAAATATATTTCAGTATTCGCTTCCATTTGATAAAAGTGTTTAAACTCCTTATTCACTTCACACAAGTTGAAGATATTAATATCGCTGTAAACCTCGGCCACTTCTCTTCAAAACAGTTGAACAGATATGTTTGTCCTTGTAGTAGCAGGAGGTAAAAATATGGAAAACATTCATAATACTTGAATATCCTGAAAAAGTATTAATTCAGTTCCTTAACATTGTTGGTACTAGATGGTCAAACTATTATTCGCATTCGCAAAAATGCATATTTTACTATTCACTTTTCGCATTCTCAAGAAATATATTTGAATATTCTCTTTCGCTAAATTCACTTTCGTTACATCCCTAAACATAACTATTATCAGCTTCACTATTTCTTACATACTCGTATGTAGGTCTCGTTTTAAGCGGATTAGAATTTATATGATTTCTTTCGGGGTTTTTACTATTTTAGTAAAGAATTTCGCATCATTCGTACTGTATGGTTTATGGAGAGGAACCGAGAGAATCTCTTGCTTATAAATATGAGAAAATTTTTGTTGTTTGTAAGCTTCATCAGTTCGGTGATTCTCCGAATTATTAGTATTGTTCATATATAATGGATTTTAAGTTTAACGTACATTGAACACACAAGATAAATAATTTATGTAGTTTTCGTGATTAATATTAAATAAAATATATATGTACACAATGAAAAATATCGCTTGTATATTTTTATTTAAATTTCACGGGGGAAAATCGTCACTTTTGATATGTTTGAATTGGAAGAAAATATATTTGGAACCAACATTTTTAAATTATATATATGTTTTTGAACAAATTCATTTTATTTGAAAATCAATAAATTTTGTTTGGGACGAATATATTAATATACTCGTATTACAATAAAATATATTTACGCACTGACTTTCACAAATAAAATATTTCTCTACACACAAACCAAGCTTTTGTTAAGAATTTTTCCAAATTATTATTTAGTATTTATAAAAGATTTTTAAAACTTTGTTGACATTGTCGAATTTTAGTTTTAATTGTTCCTAGATTTCGTGTTATACTTTATATGTAGTTAAAAATGTCACAAGCAGCATTTACTTTTTTGTAATTAACAAAAAATATTTTATTTTAAATATTCCAAAATTATCACATATTGTCAATGCTATTTATTTATCACTACCCAAGATTGTACAATTTAATTTTAATCAATTTCTACAATTTCTAAAAAAATTTACTTCCAATTTCTGAAAAATTGCATTACTCAAATACTTAATTTTCTTTTGTACAATTACATACTAATATTAGTTCCAAATAAAAAGATATTAGGATAGAAACATAGTTTTGTTTAGAAAAACAACCTCCCAAACATATAATATTTGTTTGCGCCAATTATTATATATTTGGAGTGTACCCTAAACATATGAATATTTCAAGCAGAATATGTTTGAGACAATATACTACAGAAGCGATTTTTTTCAGCGTGTATAATCTTGGGTAAAGATAAAACACGTCATATATTGTTTTGCCAAACATAGAATTTTTCTGACTTTTTAAGTTATTATTAAATTTGTGTAGTTTTTGAGCGTTTTGGAAACTATATTTTTTATGCTGTCAAGTGAGTGCATTTTTAAAATCGATGTCTTCTGATTGGGATGAAACTTGCACCACTTTAGTCCTATTGGATAGTAGTTATGACATACACTTTAAACCAGATCGGTTAAGGACTGTCCGAGTTGAAGAGTGTTTAATTTTGACATTTTGGTTAAACGGCCCTTTTGTCCTATCCACATAACATTTTACCTATTGCAATTTGAAAATTTTGCCCAAAATGTTTTCGATAGCCTTTTCTTCAATATTTTTAAATAAAATAGAAAATTCGCAAAACTATTTTTTTCCGATATTTTTTTGCGAAAATAAGAATTGTTTTTGCATTTTTGTCAATAACTTTTTTATTTTTATTTTTTTGCCATTTGCGTTGACAGCCTAAAAAGAAATTTATGGGATGGGACCTGCAAATATATGAAAATAAAGGCTTGGTATTTCGAAATAACGTTTTTTAAATTTTTTTTTGCAATTTATTTGGTATTACTGCTGTAAGTGGCTAACGTGTTTGTGAAATTTTAAATTGAAACTCATACCCAAAAACTAGATTAATATACCTTTCCAACGCTAAATAACATGGCTAACTAAAGTTACATATACTCGATACTATAATATGCACAATATGTACCCCTCAAAAATAATATCACTGTTTTTCTAAAGAAATGCTGAACATTTGTATTTTGCTAATTTATTTGTAAGAAAGTAGTAAATAATAATAATTAAATAAATAATGTAATAATTTAATATTCGAATATCCGCTTATTTTCCGTTTTTTGTCAATCGTTTGTTAGCGTTAGTAGGCTCTGCTGTTGTTTTCATTTTTTTTGTCATATTGAAGGTAATTTCAAGCGCACAGTTTATGAATGTGATTATTATTGGTGAACTATCGGAAGTCCCAAGGACAAGATTTTGAAACATGTACAAATATTGTTGATAAATCGAGTCTTTCGGTTTTTTACATCCGTTTGATGTCAAGCGCTAATTTTTTGTCATATTTATAGAATAGGTTTTTCAAGCGCACGTTTTGTAAATGTAATTTTTATTGTTGAACTATGGGAAGTCCAAGGGACAAATTCTTGAATCAGGTATTATGACAACTGACTTTAATAAATGTGTGGCGAGGTAGGGTTTCGGTCAACCAACATCTAAGCCCTTGTTGACCCTAATAAAAATTTAATTAAAATTAAAATTAAGAAACAGTGATATATTAAAGACGTGCGTTATTCATAGAATTATTCTTCACAATGGATATGGCTCCTAAAAAGGCAAAGCTTGATAAACAAAATTACAATGTGTTTTGTTTTAATCCTTTCAACAAAAATAACCACAAATCGTTAGATATACGACATATATCTGACGGCTTAATATCAAAACGTTTGCTAATTTGTGGATCGTGCAGAAAATATCTTAACAAATTGAAAGAACTACCGAGTTTGGAAAGTAATGATCCCTGCGATGACGTTATTCCAGAAGGAGACTATCATGATTCGGAGAATGATAACATAATTTTTGATACATATTCCAACTTTTCACAAGAAGATGTGAATGAGTGCCAAAACGTACACCATAAGGATGCAGTTAAAGTTCTTGAACTAATAAAGGAGAAATACAAAACATCAACGTGTAGAGCTGAGAGAGTTCAACTTCTCACGCTTGTCCCATCGACATGGTATTGCACAAAAACAGAGCAATCTATGCCACGATTGCTACAAAATTAGCTGCAGAGCATGGAATACTTCCACTCCCAAACACAAGGAAAGGAAACCCCATATATTGCAAGACTGAAGCTCTTGTGACTCAGTTTTACCAGCGCGATTATATAAGTCGACTGATGCCAGGGATGAAAGACTCTGCGTCAGTACGAGTTGGCGGTAATAAAGTTCAAATGCAGAATAGAATAATTCAATGCAACTTGAATGATTTATACGCAACATTTCGATCCGAACATGAAGATGTGAAAATTGGATTCACAAAATTTATCCAACTTAGGCCAAAACATTGTGTTTTCCCAGGAATCAGCGGAACTCACATAGTATGCGTTTGTATTTATCATGAAAATGTGAAGCTGATGTTGAAAGAAATCCACTTGAAGTATTTTACAAATGATTCGCCAGAACAACAGTTGAACAATTACCGAAATTGCCTTAAATTGACTATGTGTTCTAATCCAACAACTTCATGCCACTTAGGCGAACGTGCCAATTTCCCGGGAATCACATTCATCAAACAGAACCTGATCGATTCATTTGATCGCGAACGCATTAAGGATGTTAAGTATGAATCATGGCTGTAGTCTGAAAGATGCACATTGAAAACATTCATCTTAAATGTGGATGAAATGAGTACCGAACTACTAATCATGAAAATCCACGACTTTCTAGTCAGAGAGCAATGGCCATTCTTCAAAGACTTGAAAACACATTTGAAGACTGGTGAAATCGTTATTTCTTATCATTTCGCGGAGAACTATAAGTATGTTTTACAGGATGCAATACAAGCTTTCCATTTCAATAACGACCAATCAACTGCATTCACAATAGTAATCTACTACATACAAGATGGCAATCATTTCCGACGATTAAAGCATGATACCGTTTAACACCGAAATTCACAGTAGAGAAAGTATATTACGTCTTGGGAGGAGCTCGTCAACATTTTAAAAACAGCTTCGCAAATCTTATTGCTCATGAAACTCATTTTGGAGTACCAGTTGAGCGGCATTTTCATCCTTCTGCTCATGGTAAAGGTGCTTGTGATGGTATAGGAGCGAACCTCAAAAGAAATACAGCAAAGCATAGCCTCCAATGCTCTCATCAAGATTGGATCTTAGATGCGAGAGCTTTATTCCAGTGGGCAAAAAATTAATGTAAAGAAACAGAAATAATTTTTAGTAGCAAAAAGGATCATGGGGAAACTGCGAAAACTTTGATGACCAGATTTGATGCTGCTGTAAAAATCGTTGCCACCTCTCAATATCATGGGTTCATACCGATTGGCGATGGAAAACTCAAATTGAAGAAGTATTCTGCCTCTACTCAAAGTAATTACTTTCAAATAGATATAAAATATAAATTAAGTAAAAATGCAAAACACAAAGCACAATTAGCAGCAGAACCTAGTAACGCTAACAAACGATTTACATAAAAAACACAAAAAAACGGAAAATTAGCGGATATTCGAATAATATATTATTTATTCATTCATTCTTAATTACTGCTTTCTGTTAATATTTTATATATTAATGTGGGATTGTAGTTTCCCGGTACTGTATGACCGACACGATTTGGACGACAGAGACTGTGATTTGCACCCATCGACGCATACATACTTTGACGAACTCATTGACTCCTTTTGTTTTGTTTTGGTTGTTCAGTCTGAAGTAATAACTCATTGAGAAACGACGTGTTCAAAGAAGCGAACAAAGACCTAAGACGCAATTAAACATTCTTTTCTTTTAAAACCATTTTATTTAAATCCATATTCTAAAACTTGTGAATTAAAGTTTAAGTTATAATACAAACAAACCACTCTGTAATCCTAACAAATGATCAATTATTATCAATAAATGTTTGAACTTAATATAAACATACCGTCTAACAATTCATTTAAGAAGGAATCCCACAAATTTTGGTGTTAGAAGTGAGATTAATTGTGCATAAAGTGAAAGACTAAATAATATTTAAAAAAGTGAAAATATTGCATTTGAACCATAAACCAATAACGAGTCGCAAGTGTTGTTTGATTTGCAAAGACAGTGAAACGTCGAAGAAATTTCTAGTGAATAAACAACAACAATAAGAATCGTAACTTCACTCAAATCACCCCAAATTGTTTGCACATAACAACGTATACACACATACAAACGAAGTACGATGTCGTGCCTGTCCGATTTTGATCATGTCCGTAACAACTTAAGAGTCGGCAAGAGAGCGAGTATTGTTGTTCTCCATAAATTTGTGTTCGCTCGTGACGACATTCGACGCAATCGAAAAAACCTAAGAGAGTTTCAAGGCTTTGAATATGATGTGAACGACGAACGATACAACACTCTACTCTCGTACGTTGCAAAGAATTTAAAGGAGACAGATTTAGTCTGTATATGTAACCTGCTTGGTATAGGGTACGATGTTGATGACGTATGCAAACATATTTTCACAAATTTGCGAAAGGGTCAGCTTTTATGTGATGTTGACGACGATGAAGAAGATGATGACGAGAATGATGATGACGAAGACGATAATGACGACGGCAACGGGCAGAAGGGTGATGGTGACAATCGTGCTGTGCTGGCTGTGACAACAACAAACAGGGTTGCCAGAACTGGGGTTTTGACCCCAATTGTGGGGTTTTGCCATTGCAAATTGGGACAAAAAAAATAATTTGGGGTTAGGGGTTTTTTTAGGGGTTTTTATACTTTTTTATTGGGGTTTCTTGGGGTTATTTGAAAATATGCAAAGATTTTTTAAAGCTTACATTTTTAAATAAAAGCTTAAGAAATTCCGACACATCAATTTCGACTGTAGACCATCTGAGTGAGATACTGAAAAGTGTAACATTAGTAGCGAATCCATTTGAAAACATAAAGTTACATAGAACGAAATGCACAGCAATTTTAAAAAATGTTGTTGCACCATCACTCGCTCTTGAACTTGTTAGCGATATTGGGGAATCCAAATATTCCCTAATTGCGGATGACTGACATTTCACGAATGAAATGGATGTGCTTAATGGCGAATTCTTTTCTGCAAAAAAGTGCAACATGTTCATTGCCCTTTTTCCGAAAACGGCACTTTTGTGATACTTTTTTGAAATTTGGTAATTAAGTTACTCGAATTTAGCACAACTAAAATTTCAAAATTTCAAAAAAGCGATATAATAGTGCTGTTTTCGGAAAAAGGGCAATGCAAGTGTTGCACTTTTTTGCAGAAAAGAATTCACCATAAGTGTTCGATACTTTACCAGCTCAAAAGGAAAGATTATTATTGATTTTCTAGGAATATTCCTAGTTGAAGAAGCAACTGCAGACAAATTATATGAAGGATTTACGAACTACTTAGACAATTTTGGTTTAAAACTATCAAACCTGGTATCGATTGGAACGGATGGTGCAAACAATTTGTGTGGAATGCAGAAATCATTATTTGCCTATTTGAAGTAAGATATCCCAGATCTTCTGCTCATAAAATGTACTTGTCACTCACTACATTTGTGATGTTCGAAAGCGTCTGAGAAAATACCAGAGGGTGCAGAATATGTCGTACAAGAACTGTATAACTATTTCAGCCTAAGTTCGCTGCGAAATGTAAAATACAAACGAGCTTTTGATTTGATAAATACAGGCGTGGATAGCATTAAATATCGAAGACTAGTACAATTGTCATGTACAAGATGGCTGGCGTATGGAGCTGCTGTTAAGCGTGTTCTTGAGCAATGGATTGAGCTGAAATATCATGTTTCAATAATCGCAACCGAAGAAAAAGAAAGAAAGGCAAAAAATATATACCTCGAAATGTGTGATGAGAGAAATCGATTATTTCTTATCTTTTTAAATCCCATAATTAATGACATAAACCGTTTGAATTTGGATTTCCAATGTGACACTATTGATGCTGGGAGTCTGTACGACAAAATGCACTTGTCATTTCTTTCTTTATGTGCCAAAATTTTTAATCCCGCCACAATGAAAACTATTCAAAATATGACAAATGTAAATGATGTTCGATACTTATTTGACGAGGAAGGTGCTTTCCTTCCTTTAAGTGCTGTTGACTATGGATCGGATTTCGAAAAAGAATTAAAGGATTGCAATTTTGAAAGTGATGTTGTCGTAAAACTTAAGGAAATATGCTTGGATTATTTAAAGTCTTTAATAAAGGAAATGATAAAACGCTTTCCTGAAAATATGAAAATTTTTAAGCAGTTTAAAAACTTTTCTGTCATGAGATGTACGAATTCCGTGTCACAAGCCAAATTTTGTGTAATCAAAGATGTTCTGCAAAATTTTACGGATAAAAAAATTCCAATGAATGTTTATGAAACTCAATGGGCTAAGCTTCCTTTTACCAACTGGAATCAGTATTTTGAAAATGGAACACCAAAAAATTTTCACAATAAAGAACTTGGAGAAGCTGTTCTTAGCATGCTTACAATTCCAACGAGTAATGCGTGTGTAGAAAGAGTATTTTCAATAATGAGCATTACCAAATCAATACAATATAATACAATATAAACGAGACTGAAGATACTGATCGTGAAGCTGAAGTATATCAACTTATAAATGACTAAACTTTATTACTATAGTACTATGTACAATTCCTTTAAATGATCTCTATAAATACTCAATGTCTTTTTTATATGCTATTATTTAAAAAAAATTTTATGTTATGTTTGAATTGTTTGAAATAAAAATCTTTCATTTGGGGTTATGTTGGGGATTTTCTTTGGCTGGTTTGGGGATATCAAACATTTTTTTCTGGCAAGCCTGACAACAAAGAGAGCAAGTAAGAAGACAACAAGAAACGAAGAAGACGACCGTTTTTTGTCTTTTGCGAACGACGATTCCAACAACGACGAGCAAAATTCTGAGTATGACGACCGTTCTTTGACAACAACAAGAGCGACGACCAACAGAAACAAAAATGATGAAGACAACCATTTGTTGCCGTTTGATAATGACGACAACAGCAGTATCAACAGTTTCCATGCAAACAAGATGATGCCTAGATTTGCAATGAGCTTCAGAGACGTCGAAGATTCAATTCGAACATTTAACGGAGATGACACAATTCCTGTAGAGACGTGGTTCAACGAATTCGAAGAGATGGCTACTATTATGCATTGGGACCAATTTCAGAAGTACGTATTTGCCAAGAAGTCACTGAGGGGATTGGCTAAAACATTCATTTTGGGAGAAAAAGGTGTTACTGATTTCGGTAAGCTTAAGGTAGCGTTGATTAATGAATTTAAATGTTGTGTGAATAGCGCACAATTGCATAAGATGTTGTATGAGGCCCGTATGAAAAGGGAAGAAAATGTGAAAGAATATTTTTATAGAATGAGAGATATTGCTTCTAGAGGAAATATTGAAGATAGTGCACTTATGCAATATGTTATTGATGGCATACATGATTTGAATTTGAATAAGTCGATATTGTACGGAGCGAGAAATTTGAATGAGTTCAAAGAGAAATTGAAAAGTTTTGAAACATTTCGTTTGAGAATAAATAAGGAAAATAGAAATAAAGACAATAATAAAATTCCAAAAGTTAATGTTAAACCGACTAGAAATGATGTAAGCAATCTGAAATGTTACAATTGTGGGAATAATGGACACAGATCCGCGAATTGTGAGAATAAGGATAAAGGTTTGAAGTGTTTTAAATGTAATAATTTTGGGCATAAAGCCAGTGACTGTGACCATTACGCCCACAAAGATGATAAAAATGTGAATATTCGAAAACTTGATGTAAGCAATAATACTATGAACAAGAAAGTTAAAATTTATGATAAATATTTTATGTCGCTATTTGATACCGGCAGTAAGTATAATGTAGTTACATACGATGTTTATGAGCGTCTTGGTAAACCGCTTTTGCGAAATTCTAATTTGTCATTTGTTGGCTTTGGGCCGAGGGACGGTCGAAACGAAACGAGATCATTGGGTGGATTTGACGCGACAGTACAGATTGACGATGACGAATTTGAGGTGGAGTTTCATGTGGTTCCGACCGATTGTATTGACATCGACGTTATTCTGGGTGAGAACTTTTCTCGGCAGTGTGAGATTACTATCAATCGAAAAGGCCTGTGCATCAGGAAGTTCGTTGAGGAACAGGAAGACGAAATTTCTTCTATAATGAGAATTGAGGCAAACCACAACGAAATTGATCCTATGGCAAATCCAGATTCTGCGAAGGAAGTTAAGAGAATTATCGACGAATATAAACCGAATTGCGACTACAACAAATCAACGAGTATTGAAATGAAAATTACTTTGAATGATGAAACCCCGATTTACTCTCGTCCGCGAAGATTACCACTCACCGAAAGATATTTTGTCGAAGACCAAATTGAGCAATGGCTACGAGACGGCATAGTCGAGCCATCGGAGTCTGATTTTAGCAGCCCTGTCGTAATAGTAAAAAAAAAGAATGGAACGCGTAGATTATGTGTTGATTACCGGCGTATCAATAAAGTCATTCTGAGAGATTGTTTTCCTCTGCCGTTAATAGAAGACCAGCTCGATCGTTTGCAAAACGCCAAAGTGTTTAGTACATTGGATCTTAAGAACGGATTTTTCCATGTGCCAGTGGCCGAATCCAGCCGTAAATATACTTCGTTCGTTACGCATAGTGGACAATACCAGTTCAAGCGGGTACCGTTTGGTTTATCAAATTCTCCGAGTGTATTTCAGCGTTACATAAATTCCATATTTAGAGACCTGATGAGACAGAACATTGCGTTGACCTATATTGATGACATCATCATACCGGCCGAAGATGATGGGGATGCCGTACGTAATTTGAAGTTGGTGATTGGACGTTGTAGAGAGTTTGGACTTATACTGAATTTTGAGAAGTGTCAATTTTTGAAAAGGAAGATATTATTTTTGGGTCACGAAATTGAGAATCAGAGTATAATGCCTTCACCTATTAAAGTTGATGCTCTTGTGAATTTTAAAGTGCCGCAGACTTTGAAACAAGTCGAGAGTTTTTTAGGACTTGCCAGTTACTTTCGGAAATTTGTATACAACTTTTCCATAATAGCCGAACCGCTAACTGACCTTAGGAGGCGGAACGTTAAATTTGAATTTGGAGAGGCACAACTGTTTGCATTTAACAAATTGAAATCAATTATGAGCGGAACTCCCGTGTTGAAGATTTTCAACGAGAAGCATGAGACCGAACTTCACACAGATGCTTCCATTGAAGGTTTTGGTGCTATTTTACTCCAGAAATGCCCAGAAGATGGTGAATTACATCCCGTGTATTATTACAGTCAAAAGACGTCAGATGCAGAACGCAGATATTGTAGCTATGAATTGGAGATTCTGGCAGTGGTCGGGGCTGTGGCGAAATTTAGGGTGTACTTACTGGGGAGACATTTCAAACTGATTACCGATTGCAACGCGTTCGTGAAGACAATGGATAAGAAGGATTTGTGTACCAGGGTAGCAAGATACGTCATTTACTTACAAGAATACGATTTTACCGTTGAGCACCGATCTGGTTCACAAATGCGACACGTGGATGCGTTAAGTAGAAATCCCATTATGGTTATCCAGGATGATATAGTTTCGAGCATTTGTCGAGCACAACTAGAGGACGATGAATTGAGGACGATAATGGAGGTACTTAAGGAAAAAGACATTTACGATGATTATTTTATGAAGTCCAACGTTCTATACAAATTGGTAAATGACAATGAATTGCTTGTTGTTCCGAAAGGAATGCAACGCGAAGTGATTAGAAGATCTCACGAAAGAGGACATTTTGCTATTAAAAAGACCAGGGAACTGGTTGAGAAAGATTTTTACATTTCCAACTTAGAGGATAAAATACGGAAACACATACCGAATTGTATTCATTGTGTAATATACAATCGTAAACATGGTAAACAAGAGGGCGAACTTCATCCGCTGCATAAGGAGACGAAGCCATTGTATTCATACCATATAGATTTCCTGGGACCATTGGATACGACGAGCAAACTTTACAAGCATATTTTCGCAGTGATTGACTCATTTACGAAGTTTTGCTGGCTTTATCCAACTAAGTCAATCTCAGCAAAAGACGCGATAACAAAGCTGCAGGCTCAGAGTTTAATTTTCGGCAATCCATATCAGTTGATATCGGATCGTGGATCTGCTTTCACGGGTGACGAATTCCGGCAATATTGTGAGGAGGAAAATATAAAACACTCGAAGATAACTACGGGACTACCCAGAGCTAATGGTCAGATTGAACGACTAAACTCAACCATTATCGGTGTATTGTCGAAGTTAAGCATTGATGATCCGACAATGTGGTATCGATATGTTGACAAAGTTCAGCAGGTGATAAATTCAACATACTGTCGCAGCATTGATTCCACACCATTTGAACTTTTAACCGGGGTAAGAATGAGGACAAGGGAAGATTTAGCGATTAAACAGCTGATTGATGAACAACAAATAGCAGACATTGTTGATGAAAGAGAACACATACGAAAACAGGCGAAGGAGCAAATTCTGAAAGTACAGGAAGAAAATTCGAGAAATTTTGGTCGAAAGCGGAAGGAACCTAATCGATATAAGGTTGGGGAAGTCGTTGCGATAAAACGGACTCAACTCGGTGGTGGGTTGAAATTAAGGCCGAAGTATCTTGGACCGTATCGGATAGTGAAGGTCAAGCCGAATGACACCTATGATGTTGTGAAGGTTGGTGCATCGGAAGGACCTTTGAGAACGACAACTTGTGCTGAATACATCAAGCCATGGCCGAATGTCGATGGACAGGACATGGATGAGGAGACATTCGAGGCGAATATCTGGTAGGATGGCCGAGTTGTGGGATTGTAGTTTCCCGGTACTGTATGACCGACACGATTTGGACGACAGAGACTGTGATTTGCACCCATCGACGCATACATACTCATTGACTCCTTTTGTTTTGTTTTGGTTGTTCAGTCTGAAGTAAGCACTCATTGAGAAACGACGTGTTCAAAGAAGCGAACAAAGACCTAAGACGCAATTAAACATTCTTTTCTTTTAAAACCATTTTATTTAAATCCATATTCTAAAACTTGTGAATTAAAGTTTAAGTTATAATACAAACAAACCACTCTGTAATCCTAACAAATGATCAATTATTATCAATAAATGTTTGAACTTAATATAAACATACCGTCTAACAATTCATTTAAGAAGGAATCCCACATTAATATATATATTAATTAATTATAATTACAAATAAATTAAAAAATCAAATTTTCACCATTTCTTTAGAAAAACAGTGATTTTATTTTTGAGGGGTTCATATCGCTCACTCACTTCAAGAGTGACATAACTCAAAATTGAAAATGTATAATTTTAAGTCCGTATAAAAAGATAAGTAACATGGAATACGATTTTTATATACGCTTGAATAATCCCAAATATGGTTGTTTACTTATAGACCAAATTTCGCAGAGATTAATTTATGAACATTTGCAAAATTTGCTTTTTTGTGAGGCAACCTCAAAAATTTTAAATTTTGAGTTATGTCACTCTTGAAGTGAGTGAGCGATATGAACCCTAACTAATACACACAATTATATACCGTTGGAAAGGTAAATTGATCTAGTTTTTGGGTGTGAGTTTCAATTTAAAATTTCACAAACACGTTAGCCACTTGCGCAGTAATACCAAATAAATTGCAAAAAAAGAAATAAAAAAAGTTATTTCCAGATACCAAACCTTTATTTTGACATATTTGCGGCTCCAATCCCATACATTTTTTTAGGCTGCCAAAGCAAATGGCATAAGCTTTCGCGTGAGCAAAAAAAAAATATAAATAAAAAAGTAGTTTTTGACAAAAATGCAAAAACAATTTTTAATTTCGCAAACAAATATATTTGCGAATTTTGAATTGTTTCAAAAAAGTTTGAAGAAAAAGCTATGGAAAGCACGTTGAGCAAAATTTTAAAAATAGAGTAGCTAAAAAGTTATTTGGATGGGACAAAAGGGCCGTTTGACCAAAATGTCAAAATTCAACACCCTCCAACTCGGACAGTCCTTAACCGATCTGGTTTAAAATTTGTGTCATAACTACTATCCAATAGGACTAAAGTTGGTGCAAGTCTCATCCCAAACTGAAGACATCCATTTTAAAAAAATCACTCACTTTATAAGAAATCCCCCACATATATATTCTGGTGCCGTTTGAAAATTTTGCATTTATCAATACACAGATAAAATATATTAATTAATAACTTAGTTAATTAAAATGAATGAATCAGCAGAACAACTTAATTAATATATATTTAACTCAATATTGTTTACAGTTCAAATCCAACAATTTTTTAGCTGACTACACGCTGAACATAATAACTACTGTAGTATATTGTCCCAAGCATATTTTGCTTGAAATACGCAAATGTTTAGAGCACTCTCAAAATATATAATATTTGGCACACATAAGTATTATATATTTGGAAAGATGTTGTTCTAAACAAAACATTGTTTTCGTCCTAATATTTTTTATTTAGGACTATTATTTACTAAAATAATATTTATTTGCAATTAAGTATTCAAAAAATAAATCAATATCTTAATTTTAATACATGTTTTATGTTTCTCACTAATTCAACGTTAGTTTTTCTATTGCAAAAATGTAATAGAAACAAACACAAAAACAGAGTTCGAAAAAAAACACTAAGGAACGGTTCCTTAGCGTTCTGTACCGTTCCTTCGTCGCGAACGGAACAGTATCGCAACCCTTCACGAGAACAGAATACACTAAACATTTTTTTAGAGTTACTGTTCGCGAACGGTACCACTACGATAACGTACCGTTCTTAGAACACGACGAACGGTACACTACGATAACGTATGGTTCATAGAACACGAGAACAGAATACACTAAACATTTTTTTAAAACACTAACAGTATCACTACGTTTAGCGTTCCGTTCTTTTTTATATTCGACACCACAGGTCGCAAATATGAAGCAATCTTAATGAAAATTGGTACAGAGTTATTGCTTAACCCAGGGACGATCCCTATTTAAAATGGGGCATATCGGTCCATTCTTTGATATAGCCCCCATACGAAGGTCCCTTTCGATAACACATATTTACGCACTAGAGAGCGCATTTTTTAACCGATCATGCCTAGTGAAAATGATGCATATCGGTCCATTTTTTGATACATCCCCAATACAAAGCTCCCTTTCGACAAGACTTATTTACGTTATAGATGACGAATTTTTTTATCCGATCATGCCAAAATTAAAATATGTGTGCCTCCTATTGCATTTAATCATGTCTAGTGAAAATGGGGCACATCGGTACATACTTTGATATAGCCCCCATACGAGGGTCCCTTTCGATAAGACATATTTACGCTCTAGAGAACGCATTTTTTAACCGATCATGCTGAAATTTAAATATTTGTACTTTCTATTACATTCAAGCGTGATCACAATGCAATACAAAGTAAAGATATATAAATTTCAGCATGGTCGGTTAAAAAATGCGCACTCTAGAGCGTGAATATGTCTTATCGAAAGGGACCTTCGTATGGGGGCTATATTAAATTATTGACCGATATACCTAACTTTCACTAGGCGCGATTGAATGTAATACACGGTACAAATATTTAAATTTCAGCTTGGTCGGTTAAGAAATGCGCTCTCTAGTGCGTAAATATGTCTTATCGAAAGGGACCTTCGTATGGGGGCTATATCAAAGAATGGACCGATATGCATAATTTTCACTAGGCATGATCGGTTAAAAAATGCGCTCTCTAGTCCCTGGGTTAAGAAATAACTCTGTACCAATTTTCATTAAGATGGAATTTTTCGGATTATCCTCAAAAATGGAATTTTTCGGATTCTCCCCTATATCTACTAAACTAAAAGCCGGTTTTCAGATTCCGTTTGCAGTTCAACTTACAACACCTTATCACATATAAATATGCCAAAAGTTTTAACATTTTAGCTTTGTAGTTGGAGAAAATGTGGCTTACTTTTGAAATTTGTGTAAAAAATGACCGAAATCGAATTTCATTCTTAAAATATAACATTTGCACTACACCTGGAATAAATTTGAACTCTATATCATAAATATTCTGTGTTTTATTAATATAAAAAATTGTTATGTCCTTAATGGAAAACCTTAATGGTTATGTCCTTAATGAAATACAAAGAATTTTAATTGACCGAATTACAGGAAGCGATATGAGTATGTTCGTATTAATGTTTTCATTACATTAACGATTTTGTTCGGAACGAAGTACGCCGGGCCGGCTAGTATTATGTATTTGGGTAGACGTTTTTCTAAACAAATAATTGTTTCCATCCTAACAGTATTTTATTTGGGATTATTATCACCGAAACAAAGATTTCTTTGCATCTACTTAAGTATTCGACAATATATCGATACCATAATTATTTTAAGTTTTCAGTAATTCAAAGTCCATTTCTTATTTTTGGGGCTACTTTCACGTCCAATTCTCAGAATTGAGTCCCAAATCATGTGTTGTACTGTGTTATTTTATTATCAATGTAAATTGCATTTAATAACTTTAAATATGAATATGTTTTATTAAATATTATTTTAGATTTATTGTACTTTATAAATACCAAATACCTTTTTATATATTGGTATATATTGGAGCCATTTTTATACCCTCACTTTAGTGGTACGAGAGGAGCTAGAGGGTTAAGATTTTCCACAAAAATGATCCTCATAAAAGCCCACTATGTAACTCTGACAATAAGAAATCACTCAGACATTAACTTACAGCATTTTCTTCATTTAGTATAATGCTCCCTTCTACCAATAAATAAAAACTTTGACCCACTGTAAAAAAAATCAGACCAGCTGAACCATAAGTTTATTCTACAAACATGATCTACTCAACAAGCCCTTTCAGAATTATAGGGTCGATATTCTGTTCCAATCAAAAAGTCTTAATTTGTTGAACAGGAAAACTTGAAACAAACAAACGAACATTTAAAATATCTAATTAAATTACTGAAAATCTTGGCAGACAATTAGGGTATTGATAAACGAATAACTTCTGAACTCTTTAATGCAATTACAATTTTGTTTCAGACAATAATAGTAGTCCCAAATAAAAAAATATAAGAAAGAAAACAATGATTTGTTTAGAAGATCATCCCAAATATAAAGGGTTGTTAAATTGTAAGGGCTGATGTTGAATGTGTACCACACCTAAACGTCAAGTTTTTTCTGCATTCAATTTGACATTTCTCAATTCCAGACTAACTCAATTTGAACCATGGAAAGATACACAATCGAGCAACGCGCTAAAGTTTATTAAGCCTTTTACGAAAATTTTAAGCCTTTTTCGTGCACTTCGTGATGTTTTTTTGATCAGCATAATCGACCAAATGTGTCCACAATCGGGAGAATTGTGCGCAAATTTCAGCAAACCGGGTCTGTAGGAGATGTGAAAACACCTGTGCATGCTCGCCCAGTTCGTTTGTTGCGGCTTATGGGCTGGCGACGGCATCGGGCCATATTTCTTCGAAATGAGGCCGGTCAGGTGAATGGTGTTCGCTATCGTGAGATGATAACGAACATTTATGGCCCGAATTGGGACATATGGATGTGGACAATATGTGGTTTCAACAGGACGGTGCCACTTGCTGCACAGCTAACGAAACAATGGCTCTTTTGCGCAACAAATTCAATGGCCGTGTTATCTCACGTCGTGTCGATGTCAATTGGCCGCCAAGATCATGTGATTTGACACCGTTGAACTTCTTTCTTTGGGGTTATTTGAAAGAAAAGGTGTACGTTGATAAGCCAGCAACAATTCAATAGCTAAAGGATGAGATAATTCGGCATATTAACGGCATAGAACCTCAATTATGCCTCAGCGTCATCGAAAATTTGGACCATCGGATGGAAGTGTGCCGCCGAGGTCGCGGCGACCATTTGGCCGATATTTTGTTCCATACATAATTGAACTATACCAATAATATCATAATAAAAAGAAATTACAATAATTTCCTGAATAATTTGTGTTTTATTCAAAATCAACATCGGCACTTAAAATTTAACCACCCTTTACAATATTTGTGTGTTCCAAATATTTTATATTTCGAATGTTCCTTAAACATATCGCGACCTAAGAGTGAAAAGCCGCTAAGTCCACTTTTTGCATAAATGTATTTTTTGAAGCGGAACGTAATATAAGTTGGGTATACATCGGTTTTAAAACAAGAACCAAAAAAAAGCATGCTTTGTCATCTTTAAAAGCTGAATCGTAAAAGCGCTAAGTCTATATACCCTTTATAAAAACATTCATATACAGTAAGTATTTTGCCTCTCCTGTACAATTTTAAATATTGGACTTAGCGCCTTTACACTCTTAGGTCGCGATATATACTTTTCATGCAGAATATGTTTAGGATAATGTACTACAGAAGGGATTTTGTAAGGTGTAACCTCTCTTATTTCCTTGCAAGCTTTGTGGTCGAATAATGCGAAAACAAGATTTAAGCTAGAAAAACGGCTAGCGCCACTGGATTCAGCAATGTCGAAATAGGTATATCAATGTGGTCTCCTTTAATTTAAAAGAAATAGAAATTTTTTTAATTTGACCATTTGTTTCCATACTGTGATTTGATATACAGTTACGGGCCCTAGGAGGCCGCGGATCACCATTTAAGAAGCGCCGTTCAAGAGATATGTTTCAAAAATGATCGTTTTCATTAAAGCACCTTCGATTGCAATTCTTTCATCGACTTTTCAGAAATTAAGAAAATATTTCTGTAAGTACTCGTACCACAAGTTATTATTTTAGTATATTTTATTTTATTTTAAAAACTCCTAAAAATTATATGTATTCGGGGAAAAATATGTATACGCTTTGTCTAAAAAAAAATTAAAATGTATTTATTTTGAATTTGTACATTTTAACATTTTAGTGAAACCACTCATTTCAATGTTCTCCTATATTAAGATTCAAAGTGAACTGCTACATCAAATCCATGTCACTGCTCCTTATTATGTGGGTAACTTTTTAGCTGATAAGTAACTAACTCTTAAAAATATAAATTAACATAATTTTTTTGCAGCAAATATGACCACAGCCAAATGTGTTATGCATATGTGTGTATACGTTCAACCTCGTACCTCCTAAGGCTAAGCAGTGGAAACCCTCACTTTATTGTGACGATGGTATATATTATTTGCTTCGGACAAAAAGTGTAACACATCGAAGGAGTGACCTGAGACCCTAAGTATGTTCGGCGGAAATCAGTTTTGAGTCATTTTAAGTAATTTGACATCGATACACTCGTACGAGTACATAGAAAATAAATTCATTTTATCAAAAATTATGAAAAAATCCATATATTCAAATTCGGATGTCTTTAATATGTAGAGAGAGTGCATTAGTAAGTGATATATTAAATACATATGTGTTTGGTTGACTGCCAAACCTCTTCGCTGAGTGGCTAAAGCGGTGGTGTACGGGCCCTTGTCATCCAACTGTAGCCTTTTACAATTTCTGAATTTTCTTGAATTTAATTGATTTTTTGTTGCTGTTGCTTCTTTTCATCATAATTATAATTCATTAGTAGCGAAAAGTCTTTACCCCTTCAACCGCCATCATGGAAAGTCATGTATGAACATGTTTATGTACTTTTCGATGTGTTTGTGTTCATGAATGTACATATGTACGTACGTGTATGTGTGTTTTTAAGTAGTGCATTCATACAGAAATACGTACATACATAGATACATATGTACATACATATGCTCTTTGAATGGGTGCTAAATTAGCATCTTTGTCTTCTCATTTCTTTTGGTATATACACACACATTCGTACTCGTCCACATGTACATCTTATTCTGCGTATTCTTCATATTCTTATTAGTACAGTGGTTGGTTGTCGTGGTTAATTTCTCAAGTTAAGCGTACTCGTCTTTAAACATTGCCTTTCCCCCATTTCACAACCCACTCCCTCCCCCACCCACGACAGGGACTAAATAATTCTTACTTGTGGGTTTCATGGGTACGCATACATATGTACTCGTACAGAGAGCACACACACACACACATGTATGTTGTTATGTGAGTGGGGATGTGTTCTTACAACTTTCACTTCTTCTAGATGAGAACAAAGTTCCCCAGAAACGGAATACACTCAAGCAAAGCCTGGGTTATAAGTAAAATGTCGTAAGTGTGTTTGTCCGCACGAAGAAGAATACACACATATGTATGTGGGAGTGTGTTTGTGTATGTGCATATGGCATATGTAGAAGAATGGAGAATGGAGTTGGAGATGGAGAAAAAACTTCTTTAAAAATTCTTTTTGTTTCCAAGAGATTTGATGTATGATGCTATGCGTCGTCTTGCGTTGCTGCGTGCGGAATCCTCCTCATTCACATATGCGTCTGTCTTCCTTTTGAAGATGCCAGCGATGCTGACGATGGCGGTGGTAGCGGTGGCGGTGGCAGCGGTGGCGGTGTTGGCAGTTCTACTAATTTTTCATTATGTGGGCAACATTTGTGGTTTTAATTTCTTTGTCAAAGTTGAATTAAATGGTTTGAGGGGGTTTAACGTTGAAAACAAAACAGCAAAAAAAAACAATAAGTATAAAGCATAAAATATAAAGTTCAGTTTTTTCTTATATTTCAAATACTTGAGAGACATAGGAACTCATACATATATGTACATTAATGAGGGGCGAAAATGTAAATTGTGGTTCTTAGCGAAATGAGAACGAATCTTACTCGTATTTATTGATAAATCAAAATTAATAATATGAAATAAGATGTTTAAAAACGCTGGAATATCCGTAATACAGTTGTTTACTAACAAATAAAACTTCGCTAAGATAAATTTGTGGACAATAGCAAAAATCGCATTTCTGTAACGCAACCTCAAAAATTTGAAGTTAAGTATGTGAGCGATATCTTGGCTATATATTTTAACATGACTAACATGACATAACCTTAGAACATGGCTATATTAGCGCACACCTTAAAACAAGGTTCAAAAAGGTGCGCTTCAGATTCGACATGTAATAAAACTAATGTTATTGAATATTTCGTAGTCGATGTTCGCTATTGTTCCACGCAATTTCTAACTGAGATTTCAGCAAAACACACGAAAGTTCATTATAAGGAAATTATTTATCCACATTCATAAAGTTCGAAAGATCGAAGGAATTGGTACCATACGACATCGGTAGTATATACAAGTGTGTGCGTGTTGTGTATTTCATAGTAAAATTGTTCAGCCAATTTACTCGTGGTCAGAAAGAGCCACGCCTTATTTTAAACCCATACAGTCCGACCCACTCTAATGTACACGTAGATACACAAGCATTCAGTCATAGTAAGAATCCAAAGTAAGTATAGGGATAACAATGCAAACACACACATGGAAAGTCTTAAACGAAAAGAGAAATATAAAGTTACATCAACACCACCAGCTCCCAAGACATAGTCACCGCACACGCATCTAACATTGTGTCATATTTTCATACATATTTTTTTTTAATCCTTGAGCCATGGAAGTGAATTAGTTTTATCTTCCCATCTAAAAATAACTAAAACTAATTTCGAAGGCAATCCTAATCATATTAGATTAAAGGATTTAATTTTCCAAATTATAAATTGTGTCTATGAGAGATGAGAGGAACACACAGAAAAGTAGTTCCTTTAGAGATTTCGCAGTGCTTGAAAATTATTTCCTGTAGATTTTGGAGGCCGGCCCAAATTTGGGGCCTATTTTCGTTACAAAAAGTGGCTGAGGAAATTTACAGTTGATGATTTAAGATTTTTATGACTTTAATTCAGGATGATTTTGTTTTGATTAAAACTGATTTCATGTTGAGCCGCAAATATACATACGAGTATATATAGTATACACCAGGTTTTCCATTAAGGACATAGCATTAACTTTGCCAAAGCCCAATCGGAGAAGTTTCGGCGTTTAAAATGATCAAGTGGCTTTACTTCTTGGGTCAGTTTGATCTTATAAGGATGTAGGCGAAGATATTTTTGCAAAATACGCCACAGTGTGCTTTGAGAGATGCTCAATTCCTTAGAACGGCTCATTTTAAACAGATACACTTACGGCAGCGTCGCTGCTAGCGGTACGGCGTCTCTTTGGCGCCGGAACATCCAAAGGTGGAAATTTGGATTCAAATTTATAGATTGTAACGTGATTACAACAGACAGACAGACGGACGGACGGACAGGGCTAAATCGTCCTAGAATTTTACGACGATTAATAATATATATACTTTATGGGGTCTTAGCTCAATATTTAGTGGTGCTACAAACGGAGTGACAAAATGAATATACCCCCATCCTTTGGTGGAGTGTACGAAAAAGGTATCTAAAACTTATGGATAACAATTTGCAATTATATTTTTTATGTAATCTGCGTACGTTTTCTGATATACTCCGATAAAGATATAGCACGACTTTTACGGAATATGAGGAAATTTGACAATATTTGTTTGCGATTTACGGTCCGACATTATTGAGAAATTAGATTAAATTTTACTGCTTCTACTAATCCTTTATCGGGGATACAATCTGGCAAGTGTTAAATCTTTTGGTATGTGTTTGGAGACCGTAGTACTGGCTTCAACTTTATATATAGCATATAACTACCTTAGAGAGTAAAGGCGATGAGTCCAGTTCTCTAAATTTTACAGGAGATATTAAATACTGTCAATTATTTTCATATTAAATTTTCTTCAAAACTTAAACGTATTTTTGGTGGCTTTCGTTCCTTTTACAATCCCAAATAACGCAAATTTAAAAATATATATTTTCTGCCGAGTTGTAGACTTTTTTGTGACTTAGCGCCGTTTCGCTTACGTCTATTACATTTTTTCTTTAGACATAGCACAATTTCTTGTAGACAACATTGCATTTTCTTTCTATAAGTTTTAAGAAACAATTTTTCTTTGTAAATTTTCTTCTTTGTTAACGTAAATTTAAACCAAAAAGAGACATTTTTGCTGCTTTTATAGAAATATTATTTAACATTAGACTAAATATTTTTTTTTTATTTATTTATTTGAATTACAATACAAAGTAAAATTATATTCTAATTTTAAGGTCCAGGGAAAGGCCGGGTTACAAAGACCATCCGGAAATCCGTTTTAAGGCATTTTAAATCATCATCTGTTTGGAGCGCACGATAACTCTCGAAAGAAGTAACGGATTGAATTTAAATTTGGTGTGTGATAATATTTTTTTCTATCTCAGGCTAAGTTCGAAGATGGGACACTCCTTCTAGTACCTCCCTCATAAAGGTTTACAATTCAACGTTGTCCGATCTGACAATCGTCTGTATGTACATAGCATAAGGTACGCACACAAAGTAGTCTCAGTTAGAAATTGTCTCCAAACCATATACCACTTTTTTCAATATCATAAAGGCAAATAGCTCTCCAAGAATCAATTTCTAATAACAAGATGATAAAAGCAGAAATTAAAGTGATATTGCGAACTCGATGGGTAGAACAACATGAGCCTGTTGAAATATGTCTTCACGTAAAATTAGACGTTATCGAGGCTTTGTAATAATTGCATTCCAACTAGTCTGATCAGAAAACTACAACAACTGCATTTCAGTTGTTATTCACCTGTTGTTCATCTGGTACGATTTTTTTCGTCTGTTAAAATATTTTGTGAAGAACAAGACATTCCATACAAGAAACCTTAAAAATAGTTAAAGACATGTCCAACATTTTTGTTCGGAGTATCATAACATACAATTTATAAGTTATACATTAATTTCCGGAATGAATTTTTTTCTCAAAAACACACAGGGTAGCCACTATAGTTTTGTTTTTGAATAATTCTTATTGAAAATATTACCTAAATATTATTTAATGTTAATGTACTATATGTGAAATAGACCCCCCCCCCCCCCCTAAAAAAACAAAGTCCTGCGCACGGTCCTGGCTACGCATCTTGGAAGAAACCCGCTATAAATCAGGTTCATCTTAAAATTGTGTGTTAAACTAAATCTCGGACCATACATAACCTTTTATTGTCTTAATTCATTGTTGTACTTATATATTAATATATGTAAATACGTTAGATCTACCAGTAATACGTAAGTATTATGGTAACAAGTAAGAAAGTTTCAGTCGGGTAAACCGACTAAGGTATACCCTCACTTTGTGAGTAATGTAATATTGAATATTACTCGAATTATTCTGACAATTTGTGTGGGAGGTACCAGAAGGGGTTTATCAAATACACCTTTTTTTTGCTGAACATTAGATACTTTAAATTCATTGCACTGTGCCGACTTATAAGCATTTATGTGCACTGGTATAAACGTTATGAGACATTAAATTGTGGTATGATTTGGGCATTTTGTGTGGGAGGTACAAAGAGGGGCGTGGCAATAACGCCCATTTTTCACAGGGCTATAGACACTATAAAAACATTACACTGTACAAAATTTCAAGTATTTTTATACACTGGTTTTAATGTTATAAGCTGTTAACTTTTGGTACAAAAAGGTACCTTTGTGTGGGAGGTACCAAAAGGGGCGTGACAACAACACCCATTTTTCCCTGGACTGTAGGCAATATAAAAGCATAATACTGTACAAAATTTCAAGTATTTTTATACACTGTTATTAATGTTATAAGCTGTTAACTTTTGGTGCAAAATGGTGCATTTGTGTGGGAGGTACCAAAAGGGACGTGGCGACTTCGCCCATTTTTCTCGAATTGATAACGACTAATAAGCTAATACAATGTGTGGAATTTCAAAAGATTCGAATAAGTAGTATAGCAGTTATTAAAGAATCAATTTTTCACAACATTTTAACCCTTTGTGAGGGAGGTACTAGAAGGAGTGGACCAATATGGCCCATCTTCGAACTTAGCCGGAGATAGAAAAAAATATTACCACATACCAAATTTGAGGTCAATCGGTTACTCCTTTCGAGAGTTATCGTGCGCAGACAGCAGACAGACAGACAGACAGACAGACAGACGGACGGACATTGCTCATTCGACTTAAAATGACCCAAAACGGATTTCCTCCAAACATACTTGGGGTCTTAGGTCACTCCTTCGACGTGTTACACTTTTTTCCGTAGCAAATGATATATACCCTCGTCACACTAAAGTGAGGGTATAATTAGACGTTCAACTAAAACTATAGAAAAATCATCATCCACAGACACTTATAGCATAGACAACATGCCAGAGTCTAATACAGTATCAAACTCCAACACGGTCTTGTCCCCTGTTCCAATTAAATTGCCACAATTTTGGGTTTCATATCCTGACACATTCATAAAAATTGAAATGAATTTCCATTGAGGGGCATCTTAGACGATGAAAATAAATATCAGTTGGTTTTATTTCTCTAACGGGGGATATTTTAGTCAAAATAATTGACGTCATTCAGAAGCCTGCATTGAATAATAAATATTGCAATATTAATAAGATCATTCTGGAACGTTTTTCAGTGAACGAAGACCTGCGATTAAAAGAAAATATTGAAAATTCTTAAATAGGTGATAGCAAGCCGTCTGATTTATTTCACGATTTAAATGTATTTTCTTCCAACGAGAGGTTGTTCAAGAGCTTTCCATAAATGAGTCGATAAAACGGTCTATATAATTCAATGTTTAAAGATGATTTCATGCAAATGTTGACCGCGGCTGCGCCTCTAATGGTTCATACGTTGGGTTCAATTTTGGCATACTCTCTCCAACATATCGCCAGTATCTCACGATTTTTCAATATTCGACATGAGCCTTAAAGGGGGCTTGTTTCGGAATTGTTTTTTATCTTAATTTTTGAATGGAGACCCTTTTAAAAATATTGTGAATGGCAAACGTCTTGCAAGTATCGTGTGAAAATTTCAGATGAATCCGAACAAAACTCACGAAGATACAGCAGTCTAAGCAGCCGCGCCTCATTCGTGACTCAGTACATCTGAAAAACTTTAAAGCGTCGATCCGATCGTTTTGAAACTTTGAACAACATTTCTGTACATAATTTACAAGGTGACGCTGTAGAGTTTTTTTGAAATGTAAACAAATGATCTATTGACTTTACATTATAATTTGTCCATTACCATCCATTGTAAAAATTAGACATATCGCTTCACATTTTCATATTTGTGATGGTTATGAATGTCCCAGACGAATTTCACTTCTAGATGGTGTAGGTGCAAAGGTTTTTAATCGATATGCCGGAAATTTAAAAATGTGTACTACGAGTATTTTTTAAACCAATAACAATTACTATTAATAATGTTTTTATATAGCCCCCACATATTTCTCCGGGTATTGTTTGGAAAATAACGGGTGAGTGTATTACACAGCCTGGTTTTTTTCTATTGTTCAATGAAAAGTTTTCTGTATTAAAGATCTATTCTCTTTTTATGTGTAGTTTTAAATCAAATATTAATTTATGTTTCTACGAAATTAGTATAATGTCTATTGTTGCATGGAATTTGTAATAAAACAACAGACAAATGTACGTGCGGGTATATTCATAAATTGCATATTCTTGTACATACATATTTATATTTACGAGTGTGAAGTTAATACATACGAAATTCACGGGGAATCCTTGTAAGTGATTAACTTCCAAATGGATGGGAATAATTAAGATAAATAGACAGGTTGTTCTTTTCCTTAGTAATAATTTTAAACAAAGACCATTTTTAATGCATTCATAATTGTAAACATTAATTATACATTTTAATTCACAGACACTACGCAATTAAACAGATAACAGTAAAATAATGGTCAGGTTAGACGAAGTAGACATTGTGAAAAGCTACTATTTCATGAGCAGATTTTAGTTTTGACATACCTTAGTAGGATGATCACTAGACCTCGGATTATATGCAATTCCATATTTGTTTTGCGGATTGATAGAAAAAATCTGATTGGACCAAAATTCGCTTCAAAGAAAAAGGATTCGAAAAACAGGTGCATATTTTTCATTTTTTTGCATATTTGTGATATGCCAAAAATATGCAAAATATTCAAAAAAAAATATGCAAAATCTGCAAAAAAAAAATATGCAAAATACGCAAAAAAAATGCTATATATGAATCAAAAATGCGAAATTTTAGAAGGATATGTCAATTTTATTTAAAAAATCATGACACAAAAATGGATGATTTCAAAAATCATCAAAAAAGTACCTAAATATATGGAAAGTATGGGGTAATTCCAAAGGATACCGACCCACTCTGAATATTTATGAATTTAGATTTGAATGAAATTTTGCAGGCGTATACACCAAGAAAATACGGAATTATGGTCAAATTGAAAGCAGTTTAGTTTTTTGAGGTTGCAAAATTGGTCATCTAAACATTTTTTTTAATTTTAGCTATTTTGATGTCGATATAACTTTTTAACTGAGTATCAGATTTGAAAGGTACTATGCAAAGATATAGTAGTTAATAAAATATTGGACCCTTAATACTATTAGGGGTCTGTAAATCACGGAGCGGCGATGTAATGCTCTGTGGATGATTTTCCGGTAACGTGGTTGGGCCCCTCTACACAACAAACGGAATTATGTACTGCGAAATCTTGGAGAATGCCATGTTTCCCTTTGCTGGTTGCTTTATTACGGCAATTTCAACACGGCTATGATTGAGTTAGAAAGGAAGTGGTTAGGGTTATGGAGTGGCCAGCTCAACCGTAGACTTGAATCCCATTGAAAATCTTTGGGAAATTGTCAACAAAGAGATAAATCGAGAAAGCGTAGGTGGAGATAAAAATAAGCTATTTCAGTCTATTGCAGATGCTTGGAACTCTATAGATACGAAGATAACAACCAATCTTATTGAATCCATGCAAGAAGGGGCAACGCCGTCCTTGTTAATAAATATTTTTCCACAAAATCTTAGTTGAAATGCATAGTCCAATCTGTTTTGTCGTGCGAATTTTCTACCTTTTTCTGCAATAAATTTTTAATTTCAAATAATTTAAGCAGCCAAATTGCAACTGTTTTGGTAAATTGATCCAATTTCTTAAATAATAGGTAAAATTTTTGGAATATATCATTGATAGTTTTTAGATGTTGGCGATTGAACAGAAGAACTAAGTAAGTCCAATATGTATAAGTACTGTCCGATACTGTATGTACTATTTGGAAGATTTTAACACCCTCTCTAAGAATTATAAATTAAATAGCGAATTTTTGTGTATTAAGTACATCAAAAGGACGAAATTGTCCTTAATCCTGGATTATCCTGAAAAGTGCTAACGATAACCCTGGAAAGGAGTGACCGAATGACTTAAAATTTCGTACGTGGTAATATTTTATTCAACCCCAGTTTAGATTTGATGGACAATCATATTGGCCTACTCTTTGTGGTACCTCCCCTACAAATGGTTAACATTTGATACCCTCCACACAAAGTGAAAAAATTAACAGCTTATAACATTATTACCAGTGCATACGAATACTTGTAATTTTTGCAGTGTAATGTTTTTATAGTGCCTACAGTCCAGTACAAAGTGGGCGTTATTTCCACGTCCCTTCTAGTACATCTCACACAAATGGTAACAATTTTGTGAAATGTTAAAAATGAGAAACTCATTGAAGTAAATATATAAATAAAGAGTTTTAAAATTTCACAAAATTGTTACCATTTGTGTGAGAGGTACTAGAAGAGTCGTGGCAAAACGCCCACTTTGTACTGGACTGTAGGTACTATAAAAACAAGTAAGAAAGTTTCAGTCGGGTAAACCGACTAAGGTATACCCTCACTTTGTGAGTAATGTAATATTGAATATTACACAAATTATTCTGTCAATTTTTGTGGGACACAAGGGGTTTAAGAAATATACCTATATTTCGCTCAACAGTAGATACTTTAAATACATTGCACTATGCCGAATTGTAACCGTTTATATGGACTGGTATATTAACGTTGAGATATTAAATTGTGGTATAATTTGGCCATTTTGTGTGGGAGGTACAAAAAGGGGCGTGGTGATAACGCTAATTTTTCACTGGACTATAGGCATTATAAAAGCATTACACTGTACAAAATTTCAAGTAATTGTATACACTGATATTAATGTTATAAACTGTTAACTTTTGGTGCAAAATGGTACCTTTGTGGGAGAGGTACCAAAAGGGGCGTGACAATAACGCCCATTTTTCAACGGACTGTAGGCACTATAAAAGCATTACACTGTACAAAATTTCAAGTATTTCTAAACACTGGTATTAATGTTATAAGCTTTTAACTTTTAGTGCAAAATGGTGCATTTGTGTGGGAGGTACCAAAAGGGGCGTGGCAATTTCGGCCATTTTCCTCGAGTTGATAGCGACTAACACACTAATACTATGTGTGGAATTTCAGAAGATTCGAATACATATAATAGCATTTATTAAAGAATCAATATTTCACAACATTTTAACCCTTTGTGGGGGAGGTACCAGAAGGAGTGGACCAATATGGCCCATCTTCGAACTTAGCCGGAGATAAAAAAAAAATATTACCACATACGAAATTTGAAGTCAATCGGTTACTCCTTTCGAGAGTTATCGTGCGCACCAGCCAGCAGACACACAGACAGACAGACAGACGGACGGACATTGCTCATTCGACTTAAAATGACCCAAAACGGATTTCCGCCGAACATACTTGGGGTCTTAGGTCACTCCTTCGATGTGTTACACTTTTTTCCGTAGCAAATGATATATACCCTCGTCACACTAAAGTAAGGGTATAACAATACACTGCAGAAAATTACAGGCATTCGTATGCACTGGTATTAATGGGTCGGGCACGCGTTTCGAAGACCTCACGCTGTCCCTATGCTCTTTATAGGAACGAAAAATTAATCTAAATATGGGTAGTTCTTTCTCAAGTGTCACAGGTCAAAAATTCGATCTTTCTCAAATTCTCAGAAAATTTTGCCCTAGTATGTGGGAGTAATGACCCACACTATTAAAAAAATTAAATGAAAATTGGAGACAGGGCTGAGGTCAAAGTTTAAAAAATTTATTTTTTTCATCTGTAATGTGTTATTGAAGTTAATTTTAAGGCTACAAATCATAAGAATTTAAAAATAGAAAATATAATTTATGGAATTGTTTTTTCGCGTACTTTTTAAAAAATACTAATTTTATCTAAAACATTTTATTTAGGTCACTTTTCACGGAAATTAAAAATATAAATTGAGATATCTCTGAATCTAATTATTAATTTCTTTCCTTAATCTATATATATATAAAAATGGTGTGAAAAATGTATAGTAATTCATCAATTGAGAACGGCTGGACCGATTTGGCTCAATTTTTTTTCAGTTCTTCGTATTTGCCTGGAGAAGGTTGTTACGAAAGAAAATTTTGGGAAAACCCTCCGGAAAAGTCGGAAAATTGGGAAAAACGAAAATTGCTATTTCTTGCGAGATTCCTACTGTTCCTATCTACTGCTCTCTTTTTCAATCCAAATTTTTTTATTAATTTTCTATTAAACAAAAAAGTTTTCTATTAAACATATGTACGAGTATGTGCTATTTTTCTTGCTGCAATTCATTCGAGTTTTGCGTATTGTTACACTGATTTCGCGTATCACATCGGCAAACGGTACAAGCATTACGATCAATTAAAATTCAACGCGATATTTATCAATTCGAACATTTTTTCAGATAATTAGTTTGAGTATAAGAGGTAAGGTTATCTTATTGGATTGCGGGCAAATTACTGTTGATGTTTCCACTGCATTGATATTGTTCCCGGCAAATTTTTGCGAGTTCACATCGTCGAACGAGGAACTCATCATAAAAGTGTTTCCAAATCTCGATTAGATTAGTGAACGGGCAATATTAGCAGCGAAGAATAAGGACGTCAATAGCATGAATTTTATTATTCAAAGTAAAATCGAACTCGCTTGATGTGCCAGGAGCTCCGCCGTATAATTTACAGCTGAAGGTGGAATCGATCATAATCATGTTGCGGAATCTGAATCATCCGAAATTGTGCATAGTTCGCGGTTGTCCATTATGAAACTGATGGACAATGTGATTCAGGCGACGATCATCAAGGGAAAATTCAAAGGAGAGGAAGTCCTTATCCCACGAACTCTGATTATTCCAACTGATCTTTCTTTCCAATTCAAGCGGATTCAGTTCCCTGTACGATTGCCTTTTGCGATGACAATCAATAAATCTCAAAACCAATCGTAGGAAGTCTGTGGAATTAATCTCGAATTTCCCTGTTTTTCGCACGGTCATCTGTACGTTGCCTGTCTTCTGTCTTCGTTGTTTGTTGTTTATCACATCGCTCTCTACTGATTTCGATTCCTTTTAAATAAATCGCATTAAAATTTTAACTATCTGTGTTTTATTATCACTCTGGAGTTTATCTGAAGGCGTTAAATTGGGGCGAGTCGAAGTTCGCCGGGTCCGCTAGTTTTTTTATAAAAAAATGGTCCATATCTCCACTATCGATGGTGTAAATTTTGGAGTGGGGACGACTTTGGTTCAGAAGTTACATAATAATAACTGAAAATCTTCACCAAATTACAAAGAACAAATATTTGTATGTGTTTTCAACTATATTTTATTTGTTGATTTTTTTCAAATATATTTTCTTTGTAATTTGGTGAAGATTTTCAGTTATTAATGTAACCTCTGAACCAAAATTGTGCCCGATCCAAATTTACAGAGTACGTATTGATCATTCTTTATAAAATCATTAAGGATAACAACTTGATCGATTCTGAGATATCGCAATTTATGTTTTTATTTTCGAAAAAGGTGACCGAAATAAACTGTTTTAGATAAAGTTAGTATTTTTTATGTAAAGCTTTAAAGAATTTTTTTTTCTATTTTCAATTTCGTATGCTTTGTAGCATTAAAATTAACTCCAAAAAACCATTACAGAGGAAAAAATTAATTTTTCTGAACATTGACCTCGCCCTCTTCCTTCAATTTTCATTTAATTGTGGGTCATTGCTCCCATATACTAGGGAAACATTTTCTGAGAATTTAAGAAAGATCTAGTTTTTGACCTGTGGCACTTGGGAAAGAACTACCCATATACGTACGAAATCTTACGTCATTCGGCCACTCCTTTCCCGAATTATCGTTAGCACCATTTAGTCGAACTGACAGACAGACGACAATTAATTAATTCATATTTTATTAAACCGTGGCGACCAATGCTGAATTTTTTACATTTTTTGGGAAAATATGTGGGCAACTTTGAAAAATATAACAAACAAAAGTAAGATACGCTTCTTAGGATAATCAAGGTTTAAGGATATTTTCGTCCTTTTGAGTCCTTAATGTACAAAAATGTGTAACTTAATATATAACTCTTAGAGAGGATATTAAAATGGTACTTATATCATTCAAATCTGATATTCTGTTCAAAAGTTATGTCGACTTCAAAACAGCTAAATTTGTAAAAAAAAACAAGTAAGAAAGTTCAGTCGTGTAAACCGACTAATGAATCCCCTCACCTTGAGTCCCAAAAAAATATTAGTAAATTTATTTATTGTTTGTAATCCTTACTTTACTCCAGCATTGTTGGTGTTCAAACCCGCCCCAAAACGATTTGGAATTAAAATTTTCACTACTGATTTTAACGGTTAAAATGTTTTTCCTGTTCCAAAAAGCAAATCATGGCAGATATAATTTATTAAAAGTAAGTCAAAGTCTGTAATATCCGGAAATTTTAACTGTGTTTAGAGCTTTATCTCAAAAATTACCTCCTTTTAAATTAAAAGGTTGTACACCTAAGAAACTCAAAATGTGTGCTTAATTTCAAAGGCTATAATCTCCCAAAATTTTTACTATTTTTATAGTTTTATCTCAAAAATTGCATCCTTTTAAATTAAAAAGTTGTACACCTCAGAAATCGCGAATGTGCTACACACTTGTGACTTTAACAGAAAATTGATTCAACAGATTTGTAGTAGATGATGACAAATATCGTTTACGGCAAAATATAATATTTTATCTTACAGAAAAATTTGTATGTAAATTCCATTACGAATTCATCCTGTGAATATGTTTTATAAAAATTTTTTTATAAATATATTTTTTCGATGACGCTGAGGAATAATTGAGGTTCTATGTCGTTAATGTGCCGAATTTTCTCATCCTTTAGCCCTTGAATTGTTGCTGGCTTATCGACGTACACCTTTTCTTTCAAATAACCGCAAAGAAAGAAGTCCAACGGTGTCAAATCACATTATCTTGGCGGGCCAATTGACATGCCACGACGTGAGATAACACGGCCATTGAATTTGTTGCGCAAAAGAGCCATTGTTTCGTTAGATGTGTGGCAAGTAGCACCGTCCTGTTAAAACCACATATTTTCCACATCCATATCTTCCAATTCGGGTCATAAAAAGTTCGTTATCATCTCACGATAGCGAACACCATTCACAGTAACTGCCTGACCGGCCTCATTTCGAAGAAGTATGACCCGATGGCGTCGCCAGCCCATAAGCCGCACCAAACGAACTGGGCGAGCATGCACAGGTATTTTCACATCTCCTACATACCCGATTGCTGATCAAAAAAACATCACGAAATGCATTTTGATTTGAAGGCCCATTTTCGTAAAAGGCTTAAAAAACTTTAACGCGTTACTCGATTGTGTATCATCAAATTGAGTTAGTCTGAAATTAAGAAATGTCAAATGAAATGCAGAAAAAAAATTGACGTTTAGGTGTGGTTAACATTCATTAACAATTAACCACCCTCTATAAATGACTATCTGAAATAGCCGATATAAAACGCTCTTTAGAGGGTAGAGTTACTCATTAAAACAAGTAAGAAAGTTTCAGTCGGGTAAACCGACTAAGGTATACCCTCACTTTGTGAGTAATGTAATATATAACATTATACCAATAAATCTGTCAATTTGTGTAGGAGGTACCAGAAGGGGTTTTCCAAATACACATATTTTTCGGTAAACCGTACATTCTTAAATACATTGCATTGTGCTGAACTATAAGCGTTTATGTGCACTGGTATATTAAAGTTACGAGCTATGTAATTTTGGTATGATTTGGTCATTTTGTGTGGGAGGTACAAAAAGGGGCGGGGTGATAACGCCCACTTTTTACAGGACTATAGGCACTATAACAGCATTACACTGTACAAAATTTCAAGTATTTGTATGCACTGGTATTAAAGTTACAAGCCGTTTACTTTTGGTACGAAACGGTCCATTTGTGTGGGAGGTACCAAAAGGGGCTGTACAATAATGCCCATTTTTTACCGGACTATAGGCGCTACAAAAACATTATACTGTAGAAAATTTCAAGCATTTTTATGCACTTGTATTAAAGTTATAAGCAGTTAAATTTTGATGCAAAATGGTCCATTTGTGTGGAAGGTACCAAAAGGGGCATGTCGGCTTTACTCATTTTTCTCGAGTTAATAGCGACTAATATACTAATATTATGTGCAGAATTTCAAAAGATTCGAATAAGTAGTATAGAAGTTATTAAAGAATCAATATTTCACTAAATTTTAACCCTTTGTGTGGGATGTACCAGAAGGAGTAGACCAATATGGCCCATCTTCGAACTCATCCGGAGATAGATCAAAATATTACCACATACCAAATTTGAAGTCAATCGGTTAATCCTTTCGAGAGTTATCGTGCGCACCAGCCAGCAGACACACAGACAGACAGACAGACAGACAGACGGACGGACATTGCTCATTCGACTTAAAATGACCCAAAACGGATTTCCTCCGAACATACATAGGGTCTTAGATCACTCCTTCGATGTGTTACACTTTTTTCCGTAGCAAATGATATATACCCTCGTCACACTAAAGTGAGGGTATAAACATTCACATGTTACAATTGGTTAATTTTTGGTTTTCTGGTTATGGTCGCACCGACCAGACGTGAAATATTACATAGATACGAGCCGTACAGCGCGTGAGACAATGACCTTGTTGAGAAATCATTTTGGTGAGCACTTAATTTCACGTTTTGCTACGGTAAATTGGCCATCTAGTTCGTGTGATATCTAACCTATGGACTATTTTCGGTGAGGGTATGTAAAGTCTGAGGTATTCAGAAATAAGCCAGCTACGATTTACGCTTTGGAAGTCAAGATTACTCGTCTTATTCGCGAGATACAAGTCGCTATTCTCGAACGCGTCGCCCAAAATTTGACCTTCCGGATGAATCACCTATGACATAGCCATGGCCAACTTTACATAATTTTAATGAAATGTTGATTCTCTAATAACTTCTATACTACTTATTCGAATTCGAAAATGGGCGAAGTTGCCACGCCCCTTTTGTTACAAATGGACCATATTGCACCAAAAGTTAACAGCTTGTATTCATACCAGTGTACAGTGTAATGCTTTTATAGTACCTACAGTCCCGTGAAAAATATGGGCTATTGCCACGCCCCTTTTGGCACCTGCCACACAAATGTACTGTTTTAAACAAGAAGTTAACAGATTATAGCGAGCGTACCAAGCGTATAGCGACCGTACAACACAATTTTGCACAATGGTGAATGTAGTTAAGCCACTTTCAAAACAAACTTTTTATACAAAATATTTGTTTTGAAAGAGGCTTAAACGCCATATTTCCTATATAAAACTGTTTTTTGAAAAAATAATTGCACTCATACACTCAACATAATGTGTTCGTTCATTGATTTTAGAAGATTTGATTTCTTTGCATCTTTTTCTCATGTCCAGTGGTTCGGCTTGTTGTGCACTACTTATTTACAATATTTTTACACCTCATGATTCCAAAAAAACGGTACTAGACACGAATTTTCTTGGTATCTTCGACACATTCTCTGAGATGAGTCAAATATGATAATCTGTCGGAAACGAAATGTCGATCATTTGCTTTTCAAAACTAATAAAATGTTCTTACATAAGATAAATGTCCATATTCTTCCTAGGAATGACCAGTAATTAACAACATCGGTCTAGTACAACATTACTTTTTTTCATTTATTTTAATTAATTTTTATGTAGAAATGGTGGATGTCATTCAATTTTAAACAAAGAAGATTTTTTGTAAAATTTTTATTGCAGCTCGTTTTTATAAGATGAAACTGCGTTTTAATTAAATTCAATAATAATTTCAAAACTGCATTAAATTGTATTATTTTACCCATATTTTAATAATAAATCATGAGTTCTGCAATACTATCCACGGATTGTTTGAGTATCCTCTGTAATTGGAGTTACGCCACTTTCAAAACAAACGTTTTTGTAATCTTGTTTCCTAATAAAACTTAAGTTTTAAAAATCTAAGTCACCTTTGACCCTTTGAGGAAATTTATTTTGATAAAATTTGTCCGGCTAGCCTGATATCGAATCTACCCTTAACTCAATTTATGTGAAAATTGCGTTTACGCCACTTTCAAAACAAACAGTTCATATAGCCCTGTGAAAAATGGGCGTTATCAACACGCCCCTTTTCGTACCTCCCACACAAAATGTCCAAATCATACCAAAATTTAATAGATCATAACTTTAATATACCAGTGCACAAAGTAGGTACAGTGCAATGTATATGAAATACCTACGGTTCAGAGAAAAATAGGTGTATTTGTTAAACCCCTTCTGGTACCTCCAACCAGTGTTGCCAGAAATGATGATTTATCGTCATTTTGACGATTTTTGAAGCTAAAAATTAGGACATGACGATTTGACGATTTTTGACCTGAAATGACGATTTTTTATGATATGAAAACATTAAGAAAAACTTCGTCATACCGTTTGCAACACCTTGAAATATTGATCTGCGATTTAGCCATGTTCGTCTGTCTGTCTGTCTGTTGAAATCACGCTACAGTCCGTATTAATAGATCAAATCGCAGGTCGTTTGGGATTGCAAATGGGTAATATCGGTCAATGTTTTTATATAGCTCCGCTATAGAGGTCGCTCCAAAATACGTTTTTTGAGCCATTAATACCACATTTTTAAAGCAATTTTGCTGTAACATTGCAGCTTGTATGTTATGTCAATGCTTGTATGTCAATAAAAGTTATACAAGTCAGTTTATATTTTGTTGTAGTCCCCGTGTGGAGGTAGCCCTCAAATGTGCCAATTTAAGCCATAAATACCACATTTTTCAGATGAAGAGTTTGGCTAAAGAATTTGAGGCCTAAAATTTGGCTAAAAATTGCAGCGTTTGTTTTTTTAATAATTTGGTTCCAAGATTTGCTCCATATCTAAAGATTTTTCCAGTAATAGAATTGAATGCAATCCATGGTGGAGGGTATATAAGTTTCGGCATGGCGGAACTTAACGCTTTTACTTGTTTATAATTACTTCGGGATATAATTAAACTCCCATTTATGATTTTTAAATGAAAATCAGAAATGTTAGAAAATTTCTCAATTATTGTGAATCGCATACAATAACAGTAAAAATCGTTTGTTAAGTTGGCAGAGGAAATTTTGAGTGAAATTTTTGTTAATGGGACCTTTGTACGACAAAATATGAACCAATGAGGCGACTTGCTCCTTTAAATGGTTCTGGGTAAAATAAAATACAGATTGCTGATTTTTAGCCCCATTAATTGGTATTTGTGTTTTCTAAAGCCCTGAAAAGGGCAAAATGTTCCACAATGAGGTCATTTATGTGGTTTCTATATAAAAATTTTCACCATTAATCCTGGGAATTGTTTCAAATAAAATTAATAGTATTGTCAAAATTCAGCGTTGTTGACATGAATGGTTACATGCATTTTGTCAAAATTCGTCCCAATAGGTTGAAGTTTGTGGCTTTCATGACGTAGAGAAATAAAATAGACTGAGATCGTTCTATTAGGAGGACCATTTTTAATCCTAAGAAATTAATATGAATGTATAAGATATTTTACCGACAAATTTGATGATTATTGCGGTTAAAGAATGTGAGATCCGTAAACAATATTAGTTTTAAGTTCGGATTTTAAGAAATGCAAAAATAAGTTGTATACGTTTTTTGTGGAATTTAATATGAAATTTGGGGTAATTCCCATCTTTTTACATTTCATGAGAAAAGCAAAAATAATTTGGTTCATCATTATACACATCCGTCTCTACAACATCTCCTTCGTCCGGAAAAAACTCAAAAATCTTGCTGACTATTTCGAAAATTTATTTTGATGATTTTACGATTTTTGACTTCCCATTTTGACGATTTTCTGTCAAATTCGTCTGACAACACTGCCTCCAACACAAATTGACAGATTAAATCGTGTAAAATTCCATAGTACATTACTCATAAAGTGAGGTTACACCATTTCTCACTTGTTCTTTTAACCGATAATAAACAATTAAGTTCACTTTCAAATTTATGTGTTTTATTTTACATAATTAATCAAACCTCACGATGAATGACACTATACAGAGGAGAGTGTCTGTTTGCGGGTGTGTTTCTTTGTTTGTTTCGTATATACGTCTAAAAGACTGGACCGATCTTTTTGAAAATTGGGTGGTGTTGAAAATAGGTTACTTGAATTTTCGATATATGGGTGGATCCGCCCATATGAGCAATGTTTTGATATTGAGACAGATGTGTAGCTAGAGTGCTGAAATTTTGTGTGTATGCATTTAGTGACAGTTTATGTAATTGGTCCAAATTGGGCAGAATCTGAACAATGGGCGTAGCCCCGCCCCTATAAACAAATTGTTGTAATTGAAATATCTTGCACAATTTGTTAGCGAAAGTGCTGTGATGTATGCAATGCTTGTGAAAAGAGTCTCAATAAACTAAACTAAATAACTTTTTCGATCAGAATGTCTCCTTTGGAATTTCCGATAGAGTTCGGTCCAATCGCTGTAGAATTTTGATTTTTTTGCTGGTGTTGATGTTTCAGTAAGTGTTTATACTTGAACAATGGATATATTTCGGATTTTAAAGTGAAAGTGAGACGTCACTATAGGCTGACAGATCTTCAACTTGAATGTTTAAGCCTTTGCGACTAAGCAAAATCGCTACCCTCCCTATGGATATCAGTTTCCTCACGACCAGAGAATATCAGTTTGTAAAATTCCTGCGCCCTTCCACCTGCATTCGCTTATATCAATTATATGTATATAACCCAAATTTTCCCCGGTCTCTTGACAGATGTAGGTGTTTCCACTTTGGTGTAAGGTTCTAACGTTCCAACAGTCAATTTTCATTCCTTTCTTAAAATCAAAGATTCCCATAGATTTTTTGATGGTATAGGTTTTTAAAATCTATATATACAAAAATGAATCGTGGTTTGTTCGACTGCTTAAAACATGAAAACTACTGGATACTGTCAGGTTGTGAACTGAAAAGAAAAGTAAAAACATTATATTGTGAAATCCTTTTAGTAATACTATTTATATCTAGCACTTTAGAGTTCGAATTAGTGTTGTATTAAGAGCCGTTAGTGGATCCAACAATCGGTTGAAGATGTCAAGTTCCAGCTTGAAATTCCGATCACTCTACTACAAAACTGGAGTTGAGCTATTTCTTCAATTAGATATTAGTGAGATGAATTACAATAGCTTACACACACATACATGGCGTCGTAAAAACGAAACAAATATTTAAAAAAATCGTTTTTAATTTTCGTTTAGTATTTGGACCACATTTGAAGTATAAACTCGATAAATCCGCGATACCACATTCACGTAGAAACAGAAGTTTAGTAACTGTCGTTAAAACAATTACAAAAAGGTAGTTTTTTTCAAAATAATCATTTTCTGATGACATCCGTACCGTACAACCGTAAAAACGAAGAACACAATCCTCCGTCCGTCCGTCTGTCTGGCTGGTGCGGACGATAAAATCAAAGAGGAACTAGTTGGTCCACTCCTTCGAGTACCTCTCCACAGAAGACCAACATTTAGTGAACTATTGGTTCTCTAATTTTAATCTCCCGCAGTTTCGGTCATAATATTAGCTTCCTGGTCGCTATATCCTTGAGAAAAATGGGCGGGGTTGACATGCCCCTTTCAGATACTTCTCATACAAAATAACAATTTTGCACAAAAGTTATCGACTTTTTGGTACAGTGTAACCATAGTCTATTGAACAAGTAAGAACGTTCAGTCGTTTAAACCAACTGATCTTTTGTATGCAAAAGGGTCCATTTGTGTGGGAGGTACCAAAAGGGGCGTGCCAATATCGCCAACTTTTCTCTGGACTCTAGGTACTTTAAAAGTATTTGTATGCACTGGTATTAAAGTTTTAACTTTTGGTGCAAAATGGTCCATTTGTGTGGGAGGTACCAAAGGGGGCTGGAAACTTCGCCCATTTTTCTTGAGGTTTTACCGACTAATAAACTAATACTATGTGTGGAATATCAGAAGATTCTAGTAAGTAGCATAGAAGAATCATGAATTCACTAAATGTTAACTCTTTGTGGGGGAGGTACACGAAAGGGTGGAACAATATGGCCCATCGTTGAACTTATCCGGAGATAGAGAAAAATATTACCGTATACCATTACGGTTAATCCTTTCGAGAGTTATCATGCATACCAGACAGCAGACAGAAATACGGACACAGACAGACAGGCGGACGGACATTGCTCAAATGACTTAAAATGACCCAAATCGAATTTCCGCCAAACAAATATGGGTTCTTAGGTCACTCCTTCGATGTGTTACACTTTTGGCTCGTAGCTAATAATATATAGCCTCTTCTCTAAGGTGAGGGGATAAAAATGGGTGTCATTGCTACGTCCCTTTTGGGACCTCCCAAACAAAATGCACAAACTAAAAAAAATATGAACATTTTTTACGCAATTCCTAATTTTTAGAATATGGATCATATTTTATAAATTTATACAAAGAATTTTTTAAATGGACATTAGGATGCTATCTTTCATAAAACGGAACACAATTGTTTGTGCTATTTTTTATACTTTTATGGTTTATTCGTGCCACAAAAAAAAAACGATTTTTTTCTAATTAGTTTAACAACAGTTACTAAACTATTGTCACTATGTAAAAGTTGTACTCCCAACATTTGTAGCCCTCATAATTGTCTTTTATTTAAAGGGTTTCGGGCTTAAAAAAGTGGTCCATATACTAATAGGACTTACCATTGAAATTGGAATTAAAAAAATTAAAAATAATTTACCATAAAAAATGTTTGTGGTTTCATAAAATAGTATGCCTCAATCTACAAAAAAAAAGTTTTCAGGTGTCGAGCAGAAAGTAATGTTGCACAGTGTTATTTTACCATTTTAAACAAGGGATGTAAAGAATTCTGCTAAATCATGGCGAAGTCCATCAGTCGTAATTAAGTCCACTGCATTTGAGAAGAATAACAAACACGCCGCCTTTATTTATTGTATAATAATAGCATTTTCAGGTTGTAATTTTTTGTCATGTGGTCAGTTCTAGCGCTATCAAAAAATTGAGTATTGTGTTTGGGCTTTCAGAAGCATCTTATAAGATCAAAAGCAAAAACTTTGTAAATATGAAATGCTATACACGGCAAATATTAAAGGGAAAAAATATTTTGAATTCTCCCACTGTGGTCAGTGAAGTACGCGTTTTCCAACAAGAGGTGTTATTTTGAAGCACCCGGTATTTCGGTAGCTGTCACTTTTGAGCTTTTATTCTTTGACATTTGACACGTAGAAACTACGCCATTACAAAAAATGGAACGATACACGATTCAACAACGCATTGAAATTATTCGAAAAATCGAAAATTATCGAAAAATCATATTGGCTGATGAGGCCCATTTCCACCTCGGTGGCTACGTCAACAAGCAAAATTGTCGCATCTGGGGCTCGGAAAACCCAAGAGTTATTGTTGAGGAGCCTCTCCATCCTCAACGTGTGACTGTTTGGTGCGGTTTATGGTCCGGCGGGGTCATTGGACCTTACTTTTTCGAAAATTTCCGTGATCACAGTTGACGAATGTGCCAGGATTTGTTCTTTTCGTGTAACTACGCGGAAGAGCTTAGAGACTCTGACACCCATACGACTAAGCACGAGCGTGAACCTCTGGCGCCACCTTTGACCCCTCAGGGCACATCCGCTGTCATCCATACTGCAGTTTCCTGACAATGTAATTATCTGTCTGACTATATTCTTCCATTAAGCTGAGTTGATCTTGACAGATATACATGGGCTATATTCTTAATGAACCCATTAAAGACTAAACATAGAATCTACCTTAATACTTTTTTTAATTTATCTATAAGCTGATAAAGTTCATAGAAGTCTTAGTCTTATTGGCTTTAACATTCCTATTAGATCATTACGCTAAAATGCCTATTTTTATACCCCTTTACATAGGAGTAACTACTATTCTTTTGAACCTGTTTTAAGGTCCTTAAAAGAGTTAACCATTATTAATAAACAATTTAATTTATTTTTAATTGATAGTCTGTAAGGATTGTAATCCATAGACTGAATAAATAAATAAATAAAGTTATTGCATTGGGTATTTTTATATACCGTGATTTTTGAAATAAATCGGGATTTTTTCATTCTTAAATGGAATACAAACATTTTATTTCCGTTTTAATTTAATTTGAATAAGGATAAAAACTGCTAAAGCATAAATTAACTTTTGTTAAAAAATACTAACTGTTATTAAAATATTTCACAACATCTTACCTATGGAAAAAAATGTGTGCACCACTTCAGTTTGTCCTCTGAATTATTTTTGACGTTATAAATTTCTATCATTAAATCGCGAAAAATATTTGTTGCTACTTGAGAAATTAGTTTGACTAATTACGTTTTTATGAGAACCAAATCGATGTGTCGATCCAAATGAGATTTTATAAAAGGTGGTTAAATTTTAAGGGCCGATGTTGATTTTGAATAAAACACAAACTATTTAGGAAATTATTGTCATTTCGTTTTATTATGATAATATTGGAATGGTTCAATTATGTATGGAACAAAATATTGGCCAAATGGCCGCCGCGACCTCTGTGGCACACCTCCATCCGATGGTCCAAATTTTCGATGAAGCTGAGGCATAATTGAGGTTCTATGCCGTTAATGTGCCGAATTATCTCATCCTTTAGCTCTTGAATTGTTGCTGGGTTATCGACGTACACCTTTTCTTTCAAATAACCCCAAAGAAAGAAGTCCAACGGTGTCAAATCACATGATTTTGGCGGCCAATTGACATCGTCACGACGTGAGATAACGCGGCCATTGAATTTTTTGCGCAAAAGAGCCATTATTTCGTTAGCTGTGTGGCATGTGGCACCGCCCTGTTCAAACCACATATTGTCCACATACATATCTTCCAATTCGATGTTTTCACATCTCCTGCAGACCCGGTTTGCTGAAATTTGCGCACAATTCTCCCGATTGTGGACACATTTGGTAGATTATGCTGTCAAAAAAACATCACGAAGTGCACGAAATGCATTTTGATTTGAACGCCCATTTTCGTAAAGGCTTAAAAAACTTTAACGCGTTGCTCGATTGTGTATCTTTCCATGGTTCAAATTAAGTTAGTCTGAAATTGAGAATTGTCAAATGAAATGCAGAAAAAAAACTTGACGTTTAGGTGTGGTTCACATTCAACATCGACCCTTACAATTTAACCACCCGATATTTGGGAATTCTTCTCCAAATTTCTATTTTTTTCACCGATTTTGTCAATATTTTTTGATGTCAATTTGCTCCATTAGTTTACAATTTCGACAGAGTGTATCTATATTTCACATAATATTTTATACGAGACAGCTTCATATATTATTATTAAAATAACCCGGGATTCATTTTAAAACCAGTAAGGAAAGGCAGAAAGTCGGGCGGGGCCGACTATATAATACCCTACACCTCCCTAACAATGCGATAAGGGTCATTGCCATAATAATTTGGAATAATTGGTAAATGGGTAGAAACATATTATCTAATTCTGAAACGATAATCGCTAAATTAAGCAATATTCGTTCCTAAATTGAGAAACATCTTTCTGGAAAATTTTAATGATCGGAAGTAAAATACAACTTCTATAGCGGTTTGATACCAAATCAGGAGGAACAATCAATATAAATCTGAACCGATCTTCCCTGAATACTCATTCATGTAAAAAGACCTCCTTCTGTCGAATTTCGTACTGATCGCATATAAAATACAGTCTCTACAGCGCCTACATGTCAAATCGGGGGTAACGTATATATGGGGGCTATATCTAAATCTGAACCGATTTCTTCCAAATTTAACAGTGTTCATTCATTTTTACAGCGCTTACAAGTCAAATCGGGGGTAACGTATATATGGGGGCTATATCTAAATCTGAACCGATTTTCTCCGAATTTAGCAGTATTCCTTCATGTAATAAGAAACCTCTTTCTGCCAAATTTTGCACTGATCGGATATAAAATAAAGTTTTTACAGCGCTTACATGTCACATCGGGGCTAACATATATATGGGGGCTATATCTAAATCTGAACCGATTTTAACCAAATCGGGATCGTCCTTGGGCCAAAAAAAAGATATGTGTAAAGTTTCGTCGAGATCGGACCATAATTGCGACCTGTACTTTGATTACAAGAATACATGCACAGACGGACAGACAGACAGACGGACATAGCTAAATCGACTCAGAAAGTGATTCTAAGTCGATCGGTATAATAAACGATGGCTCTATTTCTTCTCCTTTTGGGTGTTACAAACAAATGCACAAAGTTATAATACCCTGTACCACAGTGTGGTGTAGGGTATAAAAATTCCGGGATTCGGGACAAAATATTTTAATATCAATTAAACTGACTTTATTGGATAGAAAATCGTATGTCATTAATGTTTAAATAGGATTTGTGCCATGTGCCCACCACGAATGTCATGTACATGTGGGGTTCTGGAATCTTCACACAGTTTTCGCAGAATTTGCGGCCGTATTACGCCAATAACTCGTCGAATGTTGATTTCCAGGCGTTCATTTGTCTCTAGTTTATCGCCGTAGACGAGTGACTTTACATAACCCTAAAGAAAATAATCAAATGGGATTCAATCAATCGATCTTGGTGGCCAATTAATAGGAGCATTACAAGAAATAATTCGTTCATCAAAAAATTCTTTAGAAAATTAAGTTATAACATTAATTACACGGTGCTAGTCCAAAAATGTAACAGAAAGGAGACCCTATGGATAGAGCTATTTCGGCTATGCTGAATACAGTGGCTGTAGTATGTTGTAGTAAGGTTTGTTGGGAAATCGAGGAGGTTAGTTATGTCGGTGGTGATTTTAAATAGAAAGGCTTCGGAATACACGCTTCAGTACAAAGAACGAAGTAAAGGGAACCCGTGGAGGATTAATATTCTCAAAACAGTAGTCCCCGCTTCTTATCCCCTAAGCGATAAAAATTGCAACAAATCTTGTCATATGTCAATAATCATACAAATCGTAGAAATTTTAAGTCGGCGTCGTTGAGAAAAATATTCCTCGCCAAAAAATACTATGAGTCCCTTCTCAGCGTTTTTATGAGATTTAAGCAGATTTCGAGTTATTACACAATTTGTAAATTTTTCTACTCATATCAGAAAATATTTATTGATATTAGTTTTTGTCTAAAATTTGTGTTCATTATTTTTCGGTTAGTGTTTATAGAAATTACAAAGCTAACCAACAAAACCTACAAAATTATTAAACCTGTTGATTTTTCATAAATATATTCAACGTAGAACAATAGTAATTTTTCGCGAGAAAAAAAAACCGGCCGGTTAAAAATGCCGACGATTTGCATAACGTATGACATATGGTAAGATTTGATTGCAATTTTTCAGTGGTAAGGTCTGAGAAGCTTAGACGACTGTATTAAGAGAAATAATTCTCCAAAGTGTCCCTTTATTTCGGTCTTTAGACTGAAGCGCGTAGTCTTCCACACCAAATTCACCACCGAGATAATTAACCCATCCGATTTCCCAACAAAGTTTTTGGTGGAATATGACGAAAACAAGAGCTAACCAAGAAAAACTGGATTCAGCTTGCTCGAACTAGGTATATCCATAAAGTCTCCCTTCTGTTACATTTCGTTACAGTGTTATTTTTGTAGGTACACCTTCACATTGTAGTAATGTCCATATTGCGTTGTGAGATAGAGTGTCGAAGGCCTTTGGAAATCTAAAAATGTGAGATACAAAGGCGTTCTCATCTCTATTGATTGCTCCTGAGGTTGTTTATATGGTCCACACTTGAATGATCCAAAGTATAAAAATTTAATTATTCTCTAAAAATAAAATTATCGAAACATATGTTTTATTGCTTGCAGATACGATATATGTATGTATTGGTACATACATATATCCGCCCAGCCCAAACGGCTGAAGCTAGAATAATGGAGTTTGGTTGGACGGAATTCGTCCTTTTAGGCACACAGTGAGGCAAAAAACAGATAAATATGGCACCATAGCCAAAATCCATAGCAAGAGAAATAATCGTGAAATTTGTATGCGGGTAGCTCTTGGGACGTAGACTGGACACATAGAGGGTTCTCCCTCGGGCATACGATCGGGATGCAAAGCTATTTTTCGAAATTTGTTATTTTTACTCGTACCAAAACGTATATGTTTCCGGCAAATATACTGCAGAAGCAACATTTAGATTCCTCGGCGAATTGGCTGAACCGCCCAATGATCCTATTCTGTCGAGCACTGCAAGTTTCTTAAAAAACAGATTGGAATACAAATTACAATCGAAAATGTTTAATAAAGTCAGTTTTTTACCAGCGGTTTTATTTTCTGTATGCTTTGTCCGTTAGAAAGCATACTTTAGCTTAATTTAAAAACAAATTTGTAGGTCCGAACATTGAGAAAATAGCCCGGCTTAGTCGTGTGTCTCGACTAAGTGAGCTAAAGTGAGATGCCATATGCCTGTACATACATAGGTGTAAGTCATCCTCACTGCGAGTACTGATGCCTTTGGAGTTGGGAGTGTGGGGAGTCCGTGCGGACAGACTCTTTTCATAGGGATGTGGATGCACTTAGTTGTAGATGTTTATGCAACTAACGCACTTGTGTGTCGCTGCTTCACGTTCCACATTATAGGTGGAGTTTTTCCAATAAAACCACTGGTCGACGTTGGGGTCTTTTTTTTTCATTTTGCATTTTTGGTCATTTTTCGATGAGACGCCAATAAAACCAAACCAACCTCCAACGTTTTTTTTCCTCCTATCAGCCAAAAAAAGGAAGAGACGCACATAAAAAGGATTAAAAAACAAACCAAAAAATAAAAAAAATTTCGGAAAAACATCTCTGTGGCGTAACAACAACAACGATAGCGACGGCATCGACGATGACAACAACAAGGACATCGACACTGTCTGCTGCCAAATGCACTTCAACTGCAACGCCGTTGCATTTTTGGCAGAGTCCCGAAAAGTGCGTCGCTCGAAATGCAATGAGTAAAAAAAGCCACGCCTGCATATGCGAGTATCCATATATTCTTTTTTCTCGTGCATTTCACTCTTTTTTGGCTATTTTTTTTTATTATTTTTTGTGAGGACTTTTTGTGCGTATCCTTTTTTATATTTTTTTGGTGCAGTTCACATAGACGAGGGTGTGTGTGCGTGTGTGTGAGTGTGTTTAACCCATCGTGATGAGCGTTTTTTTATTTTTGTTGTATTCAAGCAGATAATTACATTTAAATAAAATAAAAATTTTATGTTGCTGGTGGTCTTCTCGCCTTTATGTCGTTGGGAGGGAGTATTTTGGGCAGGACTCGAATCGGCCGGCCAGCTTAAATGTGGCGATGGAGTTGTTGCTGTGGCTGTTGTTGTCGTTTTCGTTGCTGATGTTATGGTTGTTTTGACCTAACCGAAATGTTAGGTTAGCTGTGTTCCTTTGCCATGTTGTAAAGGCATGTTTATTTTTTGCAGTAAATTATTTATTTTACTTTAGGTTTATTCCGCACCTCAACCTCCCATAGCTCCCCCCCATACAGACAAAACATAGTGGGATGGAAATCGTTCCGGTGTATGTGTGTGTGTGTATGTCTGTATGCTTAGTTAAACATCTGCCTGCTGCTGTGTAGAGTGGAAGTCGTCGCTTTAATTTCATTTCTTTGCTAGAGTCATGTAGGACCTGCTCGAAGCCCCAGGTCCAGGTTTGGGAGGACACTTGCCCTATTGTCCCGTCTCGATTTTGTCGCATTCTTAGGGGACTTGTGTGCAAAACACTCGCATAGACCGCTTAGCAAGTACACCACAATGAAATATTTAAAGGCGTCCACAAATCCAGAAAAAACACACACAAAACCAGCCGTCTCTCATTCCACTACCGTCACTATGTCCGTGTGACAACATAAAAAAAATTGTGTTTCCTCTTGTCCTCTTGTAGTCAATCGCCGGGAGGCATCAAATGCTTGCAGCTAACTTAAAATGCATTTGCTTTCTGTGTATTATTCTGCCGTTTTTTTGAAGGATTTTTATTTTGTTTCGGTTTGCAATTGCAGATATCCGTCCGTCTGCCTTCCTGCCAGTCCGTCAGACTGTTGTGCTGTCGACCTGCCTGCCGTAGTGGGTAGTGAGTAGTAGTGGCGCATTTGGTTTCTCGGCTTCAGAGCCAGAATGTTCGAGGGTATCTTCTAAAAAGTCTTTGTAAAGTGCATACTTTTAATCGCCTAAAAGTGTGTGAGTGTTCATTTTGCGCACAAATGTACATCTTATATGTATATGCATGTACATATGTATGTTTGCCCGAACGTTTGTACGTGTATACAGTGGGTGTCACATTAAATCGCCACCTTCAAATAAAAAAAGAAGTCATTCTGTTTTTAGCAACAACAAAATTTGGTTAGGAGGAGAACGATATTCTGAAATCGAAACCAGGGAAAGATAAGAAATTAGGGGTTCGAAACAGTCAAAAAAGCTTTTTTAAATAAAAAAATACATATTTGGAGAAATTCGTTAACAATAATTTTATTTGTATTTAAATACATATTTTATTTGAGAAAGTTGTTCGAAAATTTTTTTATTCTAATAAACAGTTATGTTTTGGTACAAAATGGTCCCTTTGTGCGGGAGGTACCATAATGGGGCGTGCCAACAACGCCCACCTTTTTCTGGACTCTAGTTGCTATACAAGCATTGCACTGTACAAAATTTCAAGCATTTGTATTTACTGATATTAAAGATGTAAGCAGTTGGTATAAAATGGTACATTTGTGAGTGAGGTACCAAAGGGAGTGAGTGGGTACTACAAGTAGTTGATCAATATGGCCCATCCTCGAACTTAGCTGGATATAGAGAAAAATATTACCGCATACCAAATTTTAAGTCAATATGTTAACCCTTTCTTTCATACAAACACACAAACAGATAGACAGACGGACGGACGGACGGACATTACACAAGTGATTTTAAATAACCCAAATCGAATTTCGGCCAAACATACTTGGGGTCTTAGTTCACTCCCCCGATGTGTTACACTTTTGCCCCTTAGCAAATGATATATACCCTCCTCTCTAAGGTGAGGGGATAGAAATTTCATTAGATACATTAGTTTCTGTTTTTACGAACATATCGATATAGCCATTTGTGGCTATATTAAAAAACCCAATTTTTCAGGAGAGCAAAATATGTTTTATTCTCACCAGATTAGAGCTTCAGTTAATTTTTGTTCTACGATATATTCTACATATCGCTACTATGTTCTTCAAACGAAAAAATTTTAATATAATCCATTATATGCGAAGTTCCAAAAAAAGCCTTTTTTCCTTCGTAATTGTCTATGTTTTATGGATTTTGTAAGTACAGCAGCTCTTTTTCGAATTAAAATTTATATTGAAAATAAAAAAAGTGCTGAACAAAATTCAAACTAAAATATATTTTTAAACTAAACGCCAAACTGTACACACAAAAATTTTTTTGAGTAATTCCTCTACCATAAAGGTAGGCAACTAGTAGCAACTAGTCGCATTTTTAGACACACAAGAGAATTACATTTTTTATGTCTAAATTTAAGCAAATAGTGTGAACATCAGATGTGTAAAATTAAGCATATATATGTTTGAAATTCAGCCCTTGATATGCTGAAAGTTAAACATTGAATGTGTGAATTTAAACAAAAAATCAAAATGTTTGTGTAAAATTAAATGTTTTGATGCTGATATTTGTGCATTTAATATGTAAAATTTAAACATAAAACGATTAATCCTAAATCATTAAATGTGTAAATTTAGATTAATTATATCTTTTGAATGCCTAATTTTAAATTTGCACATTGGATGCATTTTCGAACATTTTCAGGACAATTTTGTAAATACAAAACAATATTGTATAATATCGCCGCCGTCGTGGCAAAATTAGATGTGGAGATCAGAAGATCATATTAATATTGTCGCGAAATAGTAAAATTAACAGTTTATCTGCTCTTCTGAAAAAATGGGGGAAAAAATCAGCAATGATATTATACAATGTTGTTTTCGAAACAAAATTGTCCCGAGAATTTTCGAAAATGCAGAAACTGAGCAAATAAATTGGATTTTATTTTTAAAAAGTTTAATGCTAAGATTTTAATATTTGTGAAATTAAGTTATTAACTTTTTGTAAACTGTTTATACTTTTTCGGCCCACGGGTAGAGTTTGGGTAATGCTTATAAAAAAATCGAACCAGAAACTCCATGGACTTCGACAGCTGACGGGGAAACATTATATTAAAAACGTAATAATAATTTATTACGTCAGTTAGTGAATTTAAATGATTGTATTGTTCTTCAACAAAATGAGCCACCAAAACTTTTTCAATGAAAATATATGTTATTTCATTTTTCTGTCCAATGTTGCGCTCTGAAATTAAATAAAAATATGTTCTTAACACTTTCCACAGACTGTGAGTATTAGCGTGACCCTGCAAATTGGGAAATGTATAGCATGTTTTGTTCTGATTTTCCTATTATTTTGCCAACAGCATTGTTGTGAAAGGGTTTGATCATATCACTTCATCCACATTAATTAGCGAATGTGTAAGACTTTTCTATATCGTAACTTTCATATACAACCGAATTGTAATTATACCACATTTTTATTTTAATACCATAGAAAATTGCGCTCTTATAACTTTTATTGACAAATATAAAATTAATTTTAAGAGATGTAATGTCTCCTTGTTCATCGGAATCAAAGACAATGACATCATTTTCTTTGAATTCTGTCTTATGATAAACATATAATTTTTTTTGATATAATTGTAAAATTTTGATGGTAAACTAAAATTGAACATATTTTCGGAAAGATGTCCCGCATCATCGCATATAATATTGAATCTAAATCTGTCCTCGAACAGATTTGTTTGTATTTGCTGATGATTTTCAGATATAGTTAAAGATATGTTTTTAAAATTTTTTGATAATTTAGATATCCCTTTGAAATACTGATGCTTTTGCTCAAAACGCATAGTCCACAAATGCTTCAAAGGCCCAAACTTCCTGATAAGACCAGGATAGTGACAAATATAATGATGTTTCGGACGTAGTTTTAACACAGGAAAACATTCTCTTCTACATATATTCCATGTAAACATTTATATAATGTGAAAGTAACAATATTTGATTCTCGTGAATTTCAGAACTGCATATTAATCGACACATTTCTACCATCGTTATTAGAAATTTTCATACAGAATCATCATAATTTTAAAACCGATTTAAAAACAACAGAGGAAAAAGGAATACAAAATTTCGAATTTCTTCAGCTTTTCCAGGAAACTTTTTCATATTAAGCTCAACTGTGGGAAAAGAAAGCTGCAATTTAAATTTTTTACGTAATGATGAAAATGCCATATATAAATAACTAGTGGAAATAATATTTAAACTACAAAAATATTTACATATTTCCATTAAATCGTAAGGAATTATACCTTCAAACAGATCATGTGATATACAAGGGGGAAGCTCACTGCATACGTGATAATAATTTAATCGGTTAAAACAAGAATCCTTAGTTACTCCTAAACCAAGCGAAGGATCACTGAAGGCATGCATTGTAATTAGTAGCGTTACGCTCGTCAGCCAAGTTAATATCAAAGGCTCCCGAACGTAGAAGCAATATCGACACATATTTTTGCTGCAACTACAATTTTCCGTAAATCCACCAATTTCATGACAGCCTAAATTATCGCCTAGCATTGCAAATAAACTACCACGAACATTTTGCAAGGATCCGTTTGAAGTGATATCAACCCCACTATTTTCTAATTCTAGTAAATCAAAAATAAGAGGTTCGAGAATTTTCTCAAAACTAAAGGTTTTAATTAAACTTTCTTTGTATAATTGGATAAGTTGGATATTATTAATATTAGATCGATATATCTCCGGTATATTACCAATCATCATGTATATTCCTATCAATTTGGACCTTTAGTCCTATAGAAGCTGTATTTTACATCCAATCGTTTTGAAATTTAGAATGGTAGAGTTTCTTGATCCATGAACCAACATTGCCGAATTTAAAGAAAATCGGTTAAGATTTAGCTATAGCTCCCATATATATGTTTCGTCCGATTTGACCCTTTAGTCCTATAGAAGCTGTATTTTACATCCGATCGTTTTGAAATTTAGAATGGTAGAGTTTCTTGATCCATGAACCAACATTGCCGAATTTGAAAAAAATCGGTTAAGATTTAGCTATAGCTCCCATATATATGTTTCGTCCGATTTTGCTCTTTAGTCCTGTAGAAGCTGTATTTTACATCCAATCATTTTGAAATTTAGAATGGTAGAGTTTCTTGATCCATGAACCAACACTACCGAATTTGAAGAAAATCGGTTAAGATTTAGCTATAGCTCCCATATATATGTTTCGTCCGATTTGGCCATTTAGTACTATAAAAGCTGTATTTTACATCCAATCGCTTTGAAATTTAGAATGGTAGAGTTTCTTGATCAATGAACCAACATTGCCGAATTTGAAGAAAATCGGTTAAGATTTAGCTATAGCTCCCATATATATGTTTCGTCCGATTTTGCTCTTTAGTCCTGAAGAAGCTGTATTTTACATACAATCACTTTGAAATTTAGAATGGTAGAGTTTCTTGATCCATGAACCAACACTACCGAATTTGAAGAAAATCGGTTAAGATTTAGCTATAGCTCCCATATATATGTTTCGTCCGATTTGGCCCTTTAGTTCTACAGAAGCTGTATACAGAAGCTGTATTTTACATCCCATCGTTTTGAAATTTAGAATGGTAGAGTTTCTTGATCCACGAACCAACATTGCCGAATTTGAAGAAAATCGGTTAAGATTTAGCTATAGCTCACATATATATGTTTCATCCGATTTGGCTCTTTAGTCCTGTATAAGCTGTATTTTACATCCAATCGTTTTTATACCCTGTACCACACTTTGGTACAGGGTATTATTTAAGTATAAAATGACTCAAAAGTAATTTTATGTAAACAATTTATACATGAATTACAAAATTTATATTTCAGAGTTATTCAATATTACGAGAGTGGTGTAGGGTATTATATAGTCGGCCCCGCCCGACTTTAGCCTTTCCTTACTGTTTTTTTTTTTTATTATTGTGATGCCGATATATATGCGTTTTATATAAACAGTAATTGGAATATATTTTTAAACACGTTGGCTGAAGACACATAAAACTAAGATTTACATCCAATCGTTTTTATACCCTACACCACACTGTGGTACAGGGTATTATTTAAGTATAAAATGACTCAAAAGTAATTTTATGTAAACAATTTATACATGAATTACAAAATTTATATTTCAGAGTTATTCAATATTACGAGAGTGGTGTAGGGTATTATATAGTCGGCCCCGCCCGACTTTAGCCTTTCCTTACTGTTTTTTTTTTTTATTATTGTGATGCCGATATATATGCGTTTTATATAAACAGTAATTGGAATATATTTTTAAACACGTTGGCTGAAGACACATAAAACAAAGATTTTGTTTAAATCTATGCATGTCTTTGATAGCAAAGTAGTGATTTTAATATGTTTCCACAAATATTACACTTATACATCAATAACTATTAACTAAATATTACAATTATTTGTTATATTTTCTTTACTCCGTATTGTTTCCTGCTTGCTGAGTTACTATTTGCAATATTATATGTTTTATGTCTTTACTGCACGCTGGCTTGCTGAGAATGTGTAAATCACTTTTTTACACGTTCACCGTATATATCACCAAATTTTTTAAATTTACACTAAAAAATACACACTTTACCATAGTAATTTTAAATGCACTTTTTACAGTGTATATGGTTAAATAGTAAATAAGTGGCTATTGGTGAAGCTGTGGCATATGGTGAAGCTACCTTGGACCAAAGCAACGTTTATTGGTGGTACAAAATGTTCTTAGAGGGCCGAGAAGATGCGAAGGACGAAGAGCGTGCCGGACGCCACATGCGAAAACATTGATTGCAGGGGCGTGGTGCATTATGAGTTCTTGCCACAGGGTAGTACGGTCAATAAAGAATATTACCTGCAAGTTATGCGCAAATTGCGCGAAGCAATCCGCCAAAAACGCCCGGATTTGTGGATGAGCAAAAACTGGATTTTGCACCATGATAACGCCCCTGCACACACATCGTTGCTTGTGCGCGAATATTTGGTCAAAAACAACACAGTAATGGTGCCGCAGCCACCGTATTCCCCTGTAACTATTTTTTGTTCCCAAAACTGAAAAGGCCCATAAAAGGACGACGCTTCGCCACGATTGAGGAGATAAAGACGGCATCGAAGGAGGAGCTGAACAAGATCACAAAAAATTATTATTTGAAGTGCTTCGAGGATTGGAAAAAACGTTGGCAGAAGTGTATTATATCCGAGGGGAAAAAATAGATATTCATGAATAAATAAATACTTTTTGAAAAAAAAAGTATTTATTTATTCATCAAGACGTACTCGACTGGTAACTGGCGAGTGACACGCGTAAACGTTGTTCAGGCGTACGTCTTTCAAACTAATAAAATATGTGTTTTAACACATATAAAATTATTATTAGGGAATTTCTGCAAATTTGTTTTATTTAACGCGTTTTATTACACGGGTAAACGTTGTTCAGGCGTAAGTCTTTCCATGACGAAATGCCAAACAATACATAGGGCCTGTTTCTGTAACTTATTTTCGTTCGTCTACGGCGAACGATCAAAAATCACTCAATTATTCCGAGAAATCTATAAGTCACAGCAGTTTATAATTCGGTGTGTCTATAGAAAAGCACGTAAAGAGTTCGTACCTAAAATATTTTTAACCTGCGTTTTACAGAATTCAAGTAATAGTTGAGAGATTTTTGATCGTTCTCCGTAAACGAACGAAAATAAGTTACAGAAACAGGCCCTTAACAAAAATAACATGACAGCATGACACGACTCACACGTGATCTATCAAAATAGGCTGTTGAAAAAAGTATCTCTACTTGGATCTCCCGTTATAACATTACACTAACCAATCTGTCAATTTGTTTTCAAAACGTTGTAAACGTTCACGCTGAAAAAAAATCGCTTCTGTAGTATATTGTCCCAAACATATTCGGCTTGAAATAAACATATGTTTAGGATACACTCCAAATATATAATATTTTACACACACACAAATATTATATGTTTGTGAGGATATTGTTCTAAACAAAAATATGCTCCCATTCAAATATTTTTTATTTGGAACTAGTATTTCCGAAACAAGGATTCATTTGTAATTATTTATTTTGGTAATGTATTAAATGCCTTAACTTAAAGACAAGTTTTCTGTTTTTCAGATTTTCAAAGAGCAATTTTTTTAAATTTTATATGTTTGTAAAATTTAATCAAAACTTAAATCGAACAATCTTTCGTAAATATAAACGACATTGATGGATTGACAAAAAGTGATGAATAGGAATATTTATAAATAAGGACATTTTTAGCTATAAAGTTTAACACGAAAACTAGGAAAAGCTAACTAAAATTCGAATAAGTCAGTAATGTTTTAAAAATCTTTTTAAATAAAACATATTTGGAAATCTTCTTAAACAATAACTTTGTTTGTGTGTAAACACATATTTTATTTGTGAAATTCAGTTTGCAAATAAATTATGTTCTAATATATTAATATATGCGTTCCAAACAAAATTTCTTGATTTTCAAATAAAATTTATTTGTTAACAAATATATATAGATTTAAAAAAATCGTTTCCAAGTATATTTTCTTTCGTTTCAAACATATCAAAAATGACGATTTTCCTCCGTGTTGTACACGTTGTCCAGGCGTAAGTCTTTCCATGATGAAATGCCAAACAATACTTAACAAAAATAACATGACAGCATGGCACGACTCACACGTGATCTGTCAAAAAAAGGCTATTGAAAAATAATCTCTACTTGGATCACCCTATATTATCAATAAATGCGTTTGGAGCGCATATGTTAATATATTACATCAAAATATATTTGCAAACTAATAAAATATGTGTTATAACACATATAAAATTATTATTTGGGAATTTCTGCAAATTTGTTTTATTTAAACAATATTTTAAAACGTTGCTGAATTCTTCGATTTCAGTTTTAATTTTCGCTGGATTTCGAATTATATCTTACAATTAAAAATGTTCACAGGACCCGTTTTTACACTCTCCACCATAGGATGAGGGTATGCTTACTTTGTCATTCCGTTTGCAACACCTTGAAATATTGATCTGCGACCCAATAAAGTATATATATTCTTTATCGCGTGATATTCTTAGACGATTTAGCCATATTCGTCTGTTGAAATCACGCTACAGTCCGTAATAATAGAGCTAGTTTAATCAAATTAGCAAATACTTCATATACTTTCAAGAAAATGGTAATTTTAAGGAAAAATAGTTGAAGCAGAAATTTAGCATAAAATATTTTAATATATTGTTCGTGTTTAGGACAAAAAAAATTCGTTGCATAGTGTTAATGTAAGTGTAGTCTCCAATTTACAATTAAAACCATGTTCGGTTTGTTGGGGTGTATCTATACACAATTTCCTAAAGCAGTTTTTGTAAGGAAAATGAAAAATTAACTTCAATTCAATTCAATTTTGATTGTATTTTCCAGGGGCCCAGCTTTCTGCCACACCTATTTGAAGACGATTGGAATAGATGTTTTGGGGAAATGATATTCGTGCCAATCTGTCACTGAAGAGAAGGCACTAGACATTGTGTTAATGAGCCCTGCTGTGATATGCCAAAAGGTGTGTACCGTAAAAGAATTGTAATGTATTTAAGTAAACTGTTACGAGGTAAGTAAACTGTTTTGTGCGTTGAAAAATGCATCTCGTTAAAAAAATGGAATTGAACTACTAAATGGAATTAAATTATTTTTTACTATTTTTGACGTGAATTATCGAGACAAGAGTGTCTCAATCTACTTGCTTCGACTTTTGGTGATGAACCACCATTCAAAACCGCTGTAAATCGCTGGTACCAAGAGTTCAGTCTCGGATGCAGTTCGCTCCAGGATAAATATCGTGTAAGCCGTCCATCTTCTGTCGTTTTGTTGATGGTTTCCGGCATCGATGCTTTGCGTGAACTGATAAAACAGGAGATTGATTTTTGGGCATTATAATGACAAGCACCAATAAGATAAGAACATATTCATTTAGCCGTGCAAAAACATTTGTTCTCGCTGGATCCTACATAATTTGACGAATGCTCAGGAAAAAATGCTCGAGTCGATTGGATTGTTGAAAAATACAACCATGGTAGCTCAAATGCAGTGTATAACATCGTCACATGTGGCGAATCATCTATATTCTATAAGTATGCATATGAACCCCAAACAAAACAGCTATCGACGCCTATTGTGTGGTTACGACGATGAAACTTTTACTACTTGTTGAATTACAGAAGATTCATTTGAAGGTAATATAACCATATCGATAGCTCCATTCTACACTATGCTTAGTGCAAACAGGTAGTTTTTCATAGAGGCGATCAAAGTTTGATGAATTTCTTTAATTTGTGTGGAATTCCTTGTACTCGTATATTGCACGACCTGTGCTGATTTATGAAAAATTTTGGATTGGGTTCCATGTTTTAGAGCGGTGGTATCGATATGTAAACGTTGAAGTCATTCGACAGTTCATTTCGAGAGTTACATCTTCTATTCTATGTACTATTTCTCATGGCACCGACTGTATGTGAAACTGAAGAAATATTGTTTTGATGCATTATTTTTTGTTGCCATTTGTTTGTACGATTGTATACACAATCTGCCATCATTTTGGTAAACACTTGTTTCATTTTTTTGTAATTAAAATCATGTTAGAACGCTTTGTAGCGTCATGTGAAGTGCGGATTCCCTTCATCGCATTTGGGATTGCTGCAGTTGCAGTTGACAACCTCAAAGGGAGTGTCTTTTGTATAGTTCGTTTGTTGCCTTTTTAGAGTTTTTTTATCTCCACTTTTTAGGATGTTATTACGATTGTTTCCCCGACTCCGCTCACGCTGAGGCACGAAGTGGGAAATGTTGTTTTTATCGGGATTTAGAAATAATCGATATTATAAAGAAAATATGTTATAAGTGTGCCTTTTTCTCGAAATTTTATTTGACGAATGCTCAAGAAAAAATGCCCGTGTCGATTGGAGCAAAGAAATGTTGAAAATGTGATTCTAACATCGTTAGTTGCGATTTAAAAAAATTGAGCTTATAAAGACTCCGAAAAAATAACGAATGGTTACGATATTATTGGTTGGCGATTAATTCAAAAAGTTTCGAGTCCGTATAAACCCGATCACGAAAACGTCTAAGGATAATTCAAGTTTAATAAATTCACGATGTTTATTAAACGAGGCGGTAGATGTCGAAATATGACCAACAAAATTCGAATGTCGAGGTAAATGAATTATACTTCCAACAAATTGAAACGGTGATATACGACCCAAAACTCAAACGAATGGTGAGACTAGCTCGTAATAATCTACGACGAAAATTTACGAGGTGGAATTTAAATCTGGCTGTCAGACGAGCGATTGAAATTATCGAAAGAAAGAACATTACTTGTATTCGAATTAGATATTCTACTGCCAGAGGAAAAGTCCGCAGCTGGGCTTGTAGGATAGTCGGAAAGGTTGCTACATGGAATTGGACCAGTTAAAATAACACCGAAAATGGTATTTTGAGCCAGAAGTGACTGTAGCACAATTCGTGGTGGTTCAGCCAAAACAATTTTTGGATACAGATCAGCACCAAGTAGAACTTCTATGGGCTAGTCTCGCGGTCTTGTACGGGAAGAGCGAAGAGGAGCTTTAGGTGATTACTCACAAGAATGCGTGGGTTGTCATACACATCTTTCAATGCTTTCCAGGCCAAAGCGAAGCTCATGTGGGTGAGAGGGAATTTCGAAACTATTTCCCGTGCCTCTCCGCTGGTTTTTTGGACCAGGTGACAAAGTCACTAAAAAATCCCCTTGAAATATGTCAATGTCACACGGGGGCAGCCGAATGCGAACCTGGGGGTGAAACGAGCTCTATTGGGTTTTCTACAACCACAGAGTGGTAGGAAGTTGACGAAGCACGATGTTTGCATAGCCCATAGTTTTTTCATATCGGTACTACTAACTTATAAACCGTAGACATCCGGGTACAAAATTTTGTCAAACTATGATCGAAGGTAGGGTACGCGAAAGTACACGACTAAACCAAAAAAAAAAAAACTTTTCAGAATTTATATTTCGCAAACTGTACTGACCGTAGGGTGACTATGGCTGACTGTAGAGTGCAACTACAAGATTAGTCAGCAAGATAGTGTAAGCTCGTAGAACGCGAGCGAAAAATTTTATAAAAAATTATATTTTATAATGAAAATGTTCACTTTGGCCGCATGTAGGGTGCACAGTATCCTATATAACCGAAAGTAATTAGCATGTAGGGTACTACCCTCCACTATTCCAAAAAATAGCACGACAAAAATATTTAAATTTTTTTCCAAAGAAAACTTAATTTGGCGCTTAGGCTACTGTTCCTACTGGGACTATAATTTAAACGTGTTTACGAATAAAAAAATGAAGAAATGCAAATTTCAGGTATGCAGCACAATTTGAATTGCATCCAATGTTTACGAACGTCGCACAAAGAGGAATTAAACACAAGTTGCCGCAGTAGGTAAAAACTGCAGTCGACCGAGCGATGGCGGAGCAATGAAACGAAACGAATGAAAAGAGAGCAAGCAATACGAACTGGAGTCGCTCCAAGGACGATCGACGCACAGAATACGCGGTATTTTTTCTGCGATGCAAATAATGTTGTTATTGTATTAGCATTTATTTTTGTTGTTGAAGTTTTAAATGCAGAAGAGACAATAACGAATGTATGCATACAAAAGAATAACACGGATCACTACACTATTCCCGAACGAAATAATTAGAAATTATTTTAATAATTTCATGTAAATAAACCGAGAAGTACGATATTTATATGTGCGAAAATGGGATAGAAATATTCCCTATTCTTTATTTTAAAAGAATTTAGCGATTTAACAACGATAGTGTGGACTGTATACTTTTACAAAAGCGATATAGTGGTCATGTCCAGGGTTAACATACGTCCTCCTTTGGGAGGACATGTCCTCCTTTTTAACCAGTGTACTCCCGCCCTCCCTCCTTTTTCAAGAAGCACTGTCGTCAAAAGTGCTTATAAATATCGCACTGTCGTCACAAGAATGCTTCAGGATTCTTTTGACGACAATCGTCGAAAGCAAGCGCCACAAAACTTCACTGCATTCTAAAATAATATTTCGAATTGTTGTTTTCCCCAGCTTGTGACTCCATGCAATCGATTGTATGGAACTACCGTGACCCAAATATCTACAATTTTAAAGAATAGAATGTTAATATTTCCCAACTTGGAATCATAGGATAAAGCAATATTTGACATACAGTGGTGCTATTGCTAGTCTCTCTGCCGGTCTAATCCGTTGCTTTGGCGTAGTTAACTCATATTTTTTAATATTAATAACAAATTAAAAACTGCCATAGGCATTCTAGTGTCCGGCTTTCGCCCAGTCATTGTTTATAGGACGTCCACCCCATCTTCTTATCCGACGATAATTTCTTGATTACTTTTATTGTAAATTTTGCACAGATTTAAAAAACACAAATTTATAAACATTATTTTTAACTTCATTTTTAATAAACCTAAACAAAAAGAAATCGCGGCTTTTTTGTTTACTTATATGTTGTTGTTGTCAGAACATATGACTCGTTTTCCCATCGTTGGCTAATCGCTCAAGCGCGCAACGTTACGGCAACGGTAAAGATAAATTACGGTTACGTATGCCTAACCCGGCCTTTACTCGTTGAAATCTGCAAATCAAATATTACAAGGATGTAGTAACGAGGAGTAGACATATTTCAACGAGCGTAAACGTACGATAAATGTGCCAATCTCTGAACCTAGAGAAATTATTGATATCAACGAAATTCAATCAAATAGTACTTAAACAGTAGTTGTTAATGTATACTTCTTCTTTGGTTTAAAAACACTTATTTCAATATAACGAAAACAAAAAAAAAGGACTATGAGAATAGATCGAATAGTTAAAACAAAAACAAGAACAAATGGTTGGACACGGACAAACAAGTTGTTGTTGTATAGGCAACTCCAGCAAAACTTTCGTGTTTATTCTTTACATCATAAAGATCGACGGGAGTGGAAGTTGGTGCATATGTGGGACAATACATGTCACAATACTTCTTGAGCTAACTAAGTGCAAAAACAAAATAAATAGTAGTTAATAGTTATAAATATATATACATATATTATAAAGTACACTCACTCGTCCTAAAACATGAGAAAACGTAAGTTTTGTTCCTTAGATCTCAAATCTGGAGCTTACTCAATTTGGCCACTTTCGGTTAAGCCTAAGGTGTGACGCAAACTCTCTCTTGCATGGATCTAATGTGTTGATATCCACATAAAGTTTCGAAATGCAAAGTTTGGTACAGAACGTACTGTTTGGTAATGCGCATTAGAGTCCTTAGTTATCAAGAGTAGATAAGTGTTAATCGAAATCGACTGGTCATCAATAGATTTTGGGTCTTAAAAAACTATTTTTTGTGGTCGACTTTTTGTTTCCAACTTAAATTCGCAGCGACCCTGATACAACCAGAATGGCGCCGTTCTCTTACATTTCCATTTTTATAGCGCCAATATGAATTTAAAGGACATTTATTTGAAAGTATTGAATTTTTAAGAGGGATAGAGAGTAAATTTCAACGTGTGAAATCTTTGTTTATAACATTCCAATACATTTTTTTGGATTACCACAATAAAATCGAAGCGGTGTGCGAAAAGGCAGATGTTGGCAGTATAGTCAATATCATGGAGGAATTTACTCATGTTCCAGCGGGATGAGGGATGAGTATACTTGTCAAAACATGGATATACTCATAGTCACTACAAATGTTGTAAATGTAATCCACACCATTGTTTAAAAAGGAACATTTACATTTCAGCCAGAAATCCCATAGGTGGGGACCTTTATATGGAGGCTATATCAAAACATGGAGCGATATTTGCGACCTGCAAATTTATCACAAGAATACATCGATAGACTGACATGGGTCTATCTCTTTGTTTAGATAGATACGGTGGCAGATCTTTCGTTCGGTGCAAATATCACAAATTTTTAAAACGCGATGTCTTCGACATCTCGTCAAAATTAGCTAGGTGTTTATTCAGGAGAATTTAGGTTTAGGTTAGGGTGGCAGCCGTATTTTTTTTTATACAATCTCACATAGACCAGATTAGGTCGCTACCACGGGCTGAAATGCCCCTCATCGAAACCAATCTGTTTGTATACAAATTTATAGAAAGTACGAATATCGGTACGGGAAAGATCTGTTAGGCTACCTAGAAAGGCCGACCCCAGTATGTCCAGTCGTCGTTTACTCAGTCGCATAGCAAGTGCTCAGTGCTCTTCACTTCTTCCTCATCTACACAGCTTCTGCAGAAGTCATTAGAGTCAATACCCAATTTTTTGGCGTGTTCGCCGATCAAGCAGTGTTCAGTCAGAACTGATACTAACGTAGACAATCTTTGCCTCTCTAGTGCGAGGAGATATTTTGATCTTCTCCGGTCGTACCTTGGCCAGATTTGTCTAGCTACCCTGCAGGTGCCGATTTCTGCCTAAGCCAACGCTTGCACGTGGATAGTGGCGCACCAATATATGCAAATTCTTCGAGAATTTGTAATGTCGTCCCTTTCCTAGCAAGTTCATCGGCATTGCAGTTCCCCGGGATATCCCTATGCCCAGGCACTCATATGTGGTGTATATTAAACTGATCAGCCATTTCGTTAAGAGATCTGTGGCAGTCGAGGGCTGTTTGTGAATTTAGAGGTGTTGCCTTCAGAAAATTGATGGCAGCCTGGCTGTCCGAGTAAATAAAAACGCCAGTGTTGGTTACTATGTTGCGACACTTGGCTACTTCCCATATTGCCATTATTTCGGCTTGATAGATACTGCAGGTATCTGGTAGTCTGTGAGCTATTCAGGAGAATTAATTTTATTGTCTCGCATGGGACTCCCGATTGGTTCAAAAATAGTTTTACCACAGTAGTCGACACTTGTATATAGGAAGATCACAGTGATCGACTCTAGTATAGAGGAAAACCACAGTGGTCGACTCTAGTATAGAGGAAAACCACAGTGGTCGACTCTGGTGTAGAGGAAAACAACAGTGGTCGACTCTGGTATAGAGGAAGACCACAGTTGTCGACTCTGGTGTAGAGGAAAACAACAGTGGTCGACTCTGGTATAGAGGAAGACCACAGTTGTCGACTCTAGTATAGAGGAAGACCACAGTGGTCGACTCTAGTATAGAGGAAGACCACAGTGGTCGACTCTAGTATAAAGGAAGACCACAGTGGTCGACTCTAGTATAGAGTAAGAAAGTCCGTGAATCTTACTATCCATTGACACTATGACCCTGGACGTTATGATATGTCACCATGAAGTACTCGTATGCATATACATACTCGTATATTCTTAATCGTCGTAAAATTCTAAGACGATTTAACCATGCCCGTCAGTTCCTCCGTCTGTTGTAATCACGCTACAACAATAATTGTGCTAGATCACTGAAATGTGGTACAGACTCTTATTGTAGGTACAAATAACTTCAGATTGAAAATGGGCTATAAGTATCGGTCATTTTTTTATATATCCCTCACTGTTTGCGTGTTGGATGATGGTTACCACTACAAATAAGGTGGTGCTGCCAAGCAAATTACTATACACTTCTTTATGCACCTTGAAAAATAATGTGATTTTCCAAATAATTATTTTATTACTTTTCTATTGTGCAGATCACTTCGTGGTTGGAACCATTAACATATAAAAGTTCGGAAGGCGAAACGTGCGACTGTCACGACCAAACGGTTCTCTCTGTGGATACTCTTCCGACAGACATATTTTCCGTTCATTATTCATACTCGTATGTTGAGGTTTGATATTTTGAATTAAAGTTACTCAGAGTCAGCAATGCAATTTTTTAGATATAAACTTATATTCGTTAGTTTCCATACAATTTTAAAGTAGACGGGTTGTTTGGTTTGACCGTTCCAAACCTGTATAATGAATGGGAAGTATGCAATGGAATGGGCTTGTAGATATGTAAATATTTGGGTAATTTGACATAACCATAGTCCCAAAAATTAAAAAAAAACCCTAAATTCAGAGGAAAAGCTTCCAACATAACAAAAAACAACAATTACTCTTTTTTAATGGGTTCATATGTTATGGGCGAAAAGTACCTCATTCCACTCTTTCTTATCGATCCCACTCATTTACCTCGAAACACACTCACACGCGCTATTATTCTCATGGACAAAGCAGCGGCGTAAATAAGGGGTTACCGGGCCGTCTGTGATGCCTTTGATTGAATAGACAAGCGAATTCATTTCTTTTATACAAAGGCGTGTCGTTGGCGACAAGGTCTTCCACACTCACATATTTTTAAAGACAGAATAATGCCATAGAGCAGAAAGCATTATGTGAGAAGGTCTCTCACAAAACAGTGAGAGAATTACAATTATTTTTATTTGTATTTGAAATTATGTTTCAGAAAATTACAAAGCAAGAAAAAACTAAATAATTTAAGAAATTTACACAACATTATTTTACTTCCCCTACAGTCTAAGGCCTTCTAACAGGGCTACTTAAGGATGGGATGAAGGATTGAATATCAAGGAAGAGTAGACCTTCTTGAAGGGCTTGTTGCAAGAGGCAGGCTTGCATATTTAGTGGATCATTTGTATGGTATGATCAGGCCTTATAGAAAGCCTTCATTCGTCAGGCCTCCATATTTATGCCGCTGGGGGGAAGTGTATGTACCACCAACCACATCGTACCCGCAGCATAGACATTATCTGTAATGTTTGTTTTGAAAAAAGGACCCGCGATGACCATCTAAACACAGAGCGACTGAGTGTGAGTGCGGACGGTAATGTAAAATTATTTTTTCTACTTTGGAGCAAAGTTCGCCCGCTAAGCGACATTGAAAAATGAGTTGCGTTGTGTGCGTCGGTGAGTGCGCGCGATGCCTGAGATGAATTGGGTTCTTTTGAATCCCCAAAAGCTTTTTTCGATGGTAGCTGTCTAATACACGAATCTTGTCCTCTCACACATACACATATACAGAGACACACATGTACATTTGACCACACATTAACTCTTTTGAAGCGGCGGAAATGAAATGACGGGCAACTTTCTAATTACATGTACACACATTGCTTAGATACAAATACTGATACCTATAAAGATTTGCACATCTCCGGTCGCACACACATACGCGCACGGAACGTGTGTATGTGCATAAGTGTATGGTCGGTTATTTGCTTCCAAAACTGCCCAAAAGGGACGCGAACGTGTTTTCGTATGCAAAAACAAAGCAAGGACAACAAATGTACAATGAGGATTATGGAGTACGCGCTTTTTTGGAACGGAGATGACGGCGGCGGCAAAGGCAGCGTTGGCTAGTGGTGACGCTGATGAAAAGGACTATTGCGATATTCTGTACATGAAGTTTTTGTCTAAAAGACCTTCATTAATATGTGGCTGCTGTTTTGTTTGCCCTCCAGGCCGTCCACCATACCGAAAAAAATATTTAATTTCTCATCACAGAGGTGGGGTTGGGGACACGGGTAACAAAATATTAAAACTTTTCCGCATTGTGTAGGGTGGGTTTGGGGGAAAGGGTGTCATATTGATTAGACAATAGTGCGAGTGTGTGCGTTAGTATCCATGGTTTTTGAGCACTTGGAAATACTGTACCTAAAAGCTTTTGCGTATTTAGCATCATTTCTACACATTCAATAACAAATAGCCATCATTCATTCATCCATTTCAGTTTAGTATTATACAGATTTTCTGCCATTCCGCTCACACACTCTGATATCACTTTATTATATTCTCGAATGTTATTTTGAATATTTTTAAATGTAAACAATACGGGAATTATACAGAAGTCTATTGTGGGGATGATTTTTACAAGGAATATTTATGTCGAATATATTTATACAGGGTGGAGCGCGGCAATTTGCTTATTAGGGAATGAAATAACAAAGTTATGAACCTTAGGAAAATTTATTTTATATTTTAATTATATTGAACAGTCAGGAAATTTTTAAATGGGAATGAAATAACAAAGTTATGAACCTTAGAAAAATTTATTTTATATTTTAATTATATTGAGCAGTCAGGATATTTTTAAATTACATGGTTTTAGATAGTGTATCTGGCAAATGTCGACTATCGCTATCCACACACATGCAGCTGTTTTCTGAAGTTTTAATGAACTCCAACAAGCATGTCGACTGGTATTCTGCCAATTTCATCCTCCAGATCTATTGACGAGGTGGCTGAGCAGTTTGACATACACGCCAAAAGTATTGAGTTCAAAGTATTCCGAGTATGAAGCCGCCAAGGCGAGTCAACGATTTTAGTTGAACAATTTTTGCCAGCCGGCGCCGGCGCTGCCCCGATCATTTCGGCTTAAATCGGTTTAAAAGCAGTCGCCGCAAAAATAAAAAAAATTCTAATATATCTATTTTATAGTTTTTTTTTGGAAATATGGAAAATTATTCTCTATTCAATTTATTTGATCGACACAGGAAATCTGCCAACGTGATTTACGGACTAAAATAATGGAATTTGATCATAGTTAGGCGAAACAGACAAAAGAGATCTCAGATATGGCTTGAGAAAACAAAAATTGTACGGAGATTAACTTATAGCTTTTTCTTTTGTGTCAATGTATTCTAAATTTTTCTGCCAAAAATCCAAATTTTCTTGTGTTAATTGCCATAGCAAGGTTTTAATATGCACACAAAAAATAAAAGCCTAGCCGGCTGGGCTTCATTCTCTGCTGTGGATGTACTGGGGTCGGCCATTCTAGGAAGTCTGCAGATCTTTCCGGTACCGATATTGGTGAATTGATGACTTTGTTTATCAAATCTGATGCTTTCGATGGGTTGCATCTGAGTCCTTGGTGCACTAGGGACCTTCATTGGCCTATGTGAGCAGGCTGCCACCCTAACCTAAACCTAAAATGGTGTTTGGTCAAAAGCTTGTGGATTATCTTCACTCCAAATGCTTCAATTTTGCTTACTTACGTACCCACTCTACCAAAAATTACATTCATCGCTGAAGTTTGACGAACATAACCATTATTTTGATAGAAAAATTCAACAATTTGCAAGCGTTGCTCTGGTGAAAGTTTATACATGACAAAATGGCAACCCAAACTAAACAGCTTTCAGCTGTTAAAACGGTTGTCATGAATTTGCTCTCCTATTTGATTATTTTACTTATATATTGTTGTTTACTTTTAACATATTTTTTTGTTTTCTGATCTGTTTGGACCTAAATTCCCCTGAAGAAGAAATATTCACAAAGTGAAAATAGAAAATATATAACTCAATGTAGATTGTTAATAGCTTTATGATTTAAAACGAATACTTTAGTAAACGTACCCAAAAATACTTTAATGTAAAATTGTTGAAGATATTCGAATATGCGAAAGTTTGCCTAACACAATTGTTAAATTGTTAAAAAATATGTTAAATATTGAAATCAAAAGTTTTGCAAAACTGATACAATTTTCCGGCATTTATACTGATTCTAAAATTTCGAAAGAACGTTTATATAGGAACAACAATTTTAATACAAGTATGTCGATATCGCCTTGGAACCTCTGATACTATTACAGCCTAACAGACAAGTTAGGGTGACGCTTAGGCATCGACCAGACGTTGTGACATCATTAGTCAAAGTAATTACCCTTACCTGTCAAAGTAGTGATTCAATTGTTCGTCTTGTAGTCCTTTCTTCTCTTCCTTCCACTTGTCGACTTGCCACCCTCCTTGGAGTGCCCCATGCCATCTAACTCCCTAAGTTATAATGAATAAGTACTTGTGAAAGCCCCAAGAGCTTTATCGTCCTTTTTTAAGCGATGGTGCAGTTTCCTTCTGCTGCACGGTTGTTGGTAAGATAGGGTAGTAGCATAGAAGCCGCTTTTGTTCTGTTGTGGGATGACAGGAATGTACCTTCTCGTACAAATGTTTAGCCGGCGTCTAGTCACATCGCCCCCATACAATTAAAACAAAAGTGACACACTCACACACAGACATATGAGATGTATATATGTTTTTTCCACATGCCAATAAAGGGGGAGTGGTTGTGGTGTTTGGGAACAATATTTACATGACATCCTTTCTTTACGCTTAGGAAATATATTCTAAAATGAGTAAACTTGCAATTATTTAAAGTTTACACAGAGCAAAAATATTCATCAATAAGACGTCAAGATAACTCAATCTAATCAAAGTATTTAGGATCAGTTGTCAAAGGAACGGGACATAGAATCAGAAAATCACATAGCTTTTTTTAATTTGAAGTAACAATTTTCTTCAAAGTTACTCATTGCAGTCAATGAAAACCTTGTGTTTCTTGCCGTCCTTTGGTTATGTTGGGTTTCTTTAAGTCCTTTTAATGGTGCTTTGCTTGCAAACATATTTGGCCTTGAAATTCAGACTAAAACTTTTAATTTTCTAATGGCAGAATCCATTTGAAAATTGAGAATTTGGAGACAATTTTTTTTTTAAGAAATTTCTTATTCCACATTGATTGTGTTTACTTAAAAAAATCAATTATTTAACTGAAGATATATTTGTTGCCGTACTCATATCTTTTAGAGACATACTCTATAAAAACATGTAAGAAAATTTCAGTCGGATAACCCGACTAAGCTATACCCTCACTTTGTAAGCAATGTAATATGAAATATATTACTTCGAGTTCGATATGCCAGAATGGTGAGAAACTTGTGTTCATTCTTTATAAAATGGACTTATATTGCTCAAATGAATGTATATTTATAAATTCTCAATTCAAAACATTTTTTAAAACCAGGAAATTTAAAGTTTGGAAACATCAAGATCGTCTTCAGAGTACCACTGCAGCCCATTCCGTATACTCCGAATCCACAGCCCTGTGTCGCGGTCAATATAAATTAACATCATCAGCATTTTTGCTCCGTGTAATAAGTTTGCGTGAATAAGTGTATAGGCGTATAAGGTATATGTATGTGCATTTGTATCGGTGTTCGTGGTGTTTGTACATACCCAGTGGTAATTTACTCATAAACACACACGTACTTCCATTCGTTTGTTGACAGTCAAATGAAAATGATTAGGAACAACATTCGACAGGACAAAGCATTAGTTGCAATTAAGGTAATTTGTTTTCAAAAATGTTTTTCGTTCTTTAAACGAAACTGGCGTTTACTGGCGCAATAACTGTTTAGTTCTTCTGAAAACTAAAAAGAAGTTACACAAATTACGTTAGTTCATGCCAAATAGATAAATTTTTGTGATTTTTTTGACGATACAGTTAAAATCATTTGATTAAAACCAATGGTACATGAAGCACCCTTATGCCTGTTGGTACAAAAGAATAAAAAGTGTTTCTGGTCATCAAACGGCATGTTTAAAACCTAAAACCATAATTTCTGGTGACCAGGTACTGATGCCGTTCGATCCAGATCTTCCATTAGTCTTAGCATGCGACGCCAGGCCTACGGGAATAGCCGGTGTTCTGTCGCATATGGTAGATATACAAGAGTATCCTGTCGCTTTTGCTTCCAGGTCATTCACTGAAGATTGACCGCTGAAAATAGTTATAGCCAAAGGGACCGAGAGGCTTTGGCTACAACAAATTATTTCTTTATGTACCGGTATGGTCGAAGAATTAAATTAATTACGGATAATCGTTCCTTATGTAGAATATTTTATGAAAATAACAAATTGCCCGCAATAACATTAGTTGGATTATTACGATACGCCGAATTTCTATCAACTTACGAATATAAACTTATTTTCAAAAAAGGATCGAGCAACACACATATTAGAAAGACCAACTACAGATCAAATTATTCCAATTCAATCCATTTTTGGATTTCAAGCGAAGTTATCAATGCCGAGTTATTAGCCAAGGAAACTGCTAATGATCCAATTTTATCCAGAGCTTTAGAACAACTACGTAATGGTACTGAGAGTAATGAAATGTACACGGTAAACGATGATATTATCTTTAAAGGTCAACGAGTGATAATTCCGAAAAATCTCTAGCCCAAAATATTGAAGAACTTCACCATCTCAAGCAGCTTGCCAGAATATATTGCATGTGGAAAGGTATTGATCGTGACATCGAGAAAATTGCACGAGCATGCGAATATTGCGTTTAAATTCAATCAAAACCAGCAAAAGCGCCGTTATTCTAGAACCATAATTATACCCTACACCACACTGTGGTACAGGGTATTATGAATTTGTGCATTTGTTTGTAACGCCCAAAAGGAGAAGAGATAGACCTATCGTTTATTCGCCCTTATTCCAGTTGGCGTCGTCGACGTCGTCACGTCATTTTCTTCATATCTATGAATTTCTAGCTTTGTCATCTTTATCGGTACGAAGTTTGGCAGAAAGAGTTCTCTTATTATGCGAATGGACACTGCGGAGAAAATCGGTCCAGATTTAGATATATATGTTTCACCCGATTTGATATGTAAGCACTGTAGAAACCGTGTTTTATATCCGATCAGTACGAAATTCGGCAGAGGAAGTTTTCATATTACATGAATGAAAAGTACAAAATTCGGGGATAATTAGTTCATATTTAGATGTAGCCCTCATATATATGTTTCACCCGATCTGATATGTAAGCACTGTAAATACGGCGCTTTATATCTGATCAGTACGAAATTCGGCAGTGGAATTTTCATATTACATGTATGAACACTGCCAAATTCTTATTGCAATGCTAATTTTCGCATTGTTAGGGAAGTGTAGGGTATTATATAGTCGGCCCCGCCCGACTTTCTGTCTTTCCTTACTGGCTTTTGAATTGTAGTTGATGGGCAATCGAGATGGGCTGAACTAAAAATTACTCACCACAGTGACGCACCTACAACCGAAATTTCACTAAAGTTTCTGTCTGACATTTTCGCCAGCCATGGAATTCCAATCATAATAGTATGCGATAACGCAAGCATTTTCAAGAGTATTAAATTTCAAACATATTGCAAGAAAAATTTATTTTTTCAGAAATTAATAGCTCCAGGACATTCTGGCACCAAATGTTTAGCAGAGCGTAAAGTGCAAACACTCAAATGAAAACCGATTCCAGGAGTGCGTAAACTAAGCGTGGGAGAAAGATTATTAGTTCTGTATAACGATACCTCCATTCTAAACTAAAACTTCTAAAGATAGTTTTTCAGGAGAGGCGATCAAAGTTTGATGAATTTTTAAATTTATGTGGAATTGTTATGTCAATAACTTTTGATTGGGTTGACTGATAAAAAACACATTTTTACTGAATATAACATGAAATATTTAGAAATTTAAAATACAATCTCCCTAAAAACATGCTAAGTCGACTTAGCTTGTTTTCGAATAGAGGTATCGATATGAAAAACAATATGGAATACAGGTTCAATCCTTGAGAAATATGGATAACTCCACTATTCCAGATCCACAGATCAATTAAAGGCTCACTTCGATTCAACTATACAGGATAAGGCATCACAACAACAATGCAATCGATGTCAATACTATACTCTACAGACAACATTACAAGATCAAATCCAGTCAAGGATTCCAGAAACATTAATTTCATCATCCCAACCATTTGAAGATAATCAAAAGGAATCGCATAATCAAAAGAATTCGCATTCAAATCTAAATTCACAGCAAGTCAGTCAACCGGATATTCAAAATTTTGTTAATCAACCAAATCCGGAACATCGACATCAACAGCAAACATTACAAAAGTTGGCAACGTACTCGGACAAAACCACCATACCTGCGAGAGACTGTTATACCCCTATTTATATTTAATCCTTATTGGCAACTCTTAATTCATATTGATGCATATTTGATGACAGTGGCAACACTATAAATGAAATGTCATTTCTTTCTTGTTCTACTTTATTCGATATATTATTTACCCTTTAAGTAAAATGAACTCAATATAAAATACTCGTAACTTGTACAGAACGCGGGCCAAATCATTTTCAATTATTATAAAGTGTTTTTAGACTAAAGCGACCATCTTCAACACAACAGTCATCTAGCTCAACTATTGTAGACTGTAGCGTGATTACAACAGACGGAGAGACGGACGGATATACGGACATGGCTAAATCGTCTTAGAATTTGACGACGATTACAAATATACACGTATATGCATTATGTGGTCTCAGATCTATATGTAGAGGTGTTACAAATGGAGTGCAAAATTAATATACCCCCATCCTATGGTGAAGGGTATACAAATAAATTTATTTCGTTAGATAAATGTTATCTCCTGGAAACGCTGTCGAGTTTTTTTCGAAATGTAAATTTTTGGGAACACTTTGAAGTCAAAATCCAGATTTTTGCTAGAACAGATCAACTAATTGGTTATCGTAAAATAGAAAATTTCAAAAAGACTCTGGGTTACCTCCCAAATTATGTATAGTAATATTGATCAACATTTCAAGACGATCGGCGCAGTAGTTTTTGAGTCTTGAAAGGTTCTCAATTCAAAATATCAAATAGAACAAATATGAAAAAATAAAGTTTATAGCGTTACCCCCTCTTAAAAGCCCACCACGACTCAAGGGACATTGATTCTATATTAAAATTGTGTTGATGTTGAAATCAATATGCATCCATATTCGTTTTAAAACATGGGGTTCGAAAATGGCGTCGTATGGCCGGGCCACGTCTACGGCTCTATGGCGTCGTATGGCCGGGCCACGTCAACGGCTCAAATCCTGCTCTTGTAGGATGGATACACATTTGGAGGACTATATCTACATAATTGTTCCGGACATCTCGTTTTAAAGAATGGAGACATATGCGCGGGGTCACGCCCTCCTTTTTTATGCTCGCATATAGGAAACTAAATTAGCATATTTTCGACCCTAACATGCAGTTACATACCGTAATTTTTTTTTCATTTCTTAAAAACGGAAGTAAGCATAATATGGCTTAAGGTAAGAAGAAAAAGCTCACTTTATTTTCTGAGAGGGAGAAAAAATATAGAGAACAATAAAAATACCCCCAATTTAATTTTTGGGTAATTACAGATGACTTAAGTAAGAACTTAAACTTTTTTACAAAAACTTAATCAAGTAAGAAATTCGTATTTTTGGTTGAAGCAACAAAAACATACATATAACAGGAAAGGCGATCAAAGTTTGATGATTTTTTTAAATTTGTGTGGAATTCCTTTACGAGTATAATGCAATTCGAATACAGTATTGTGAATAGTTTTTGATTGGTTTGACGGATAAACACAATATTTTGACGGAATATAATTTGGAATATTTATAAATTAAATATGAAATTTCCTTAAAAACATGCTAACTCGTCTTAGCATGTTTTAGAATGGAAGTGTTGAGTTGTGATAACATATGTGATCAATAATTCTTGTTTGTTTCGTTGAAGTTATTACTTATAGATTTGAGTTTTAAATTTATTCTTTTTCTGTCAAATTATTGTATTTTGTCATACCGTTTTAAAAAATCGAAATGATTTTAGAACGAAAATAAAATTAACGAAATCATTAAGTATTATCAAGCTTAAATTAAGTATTGATCAGGCTTAAATCATGTCTTGGGTATGCTTAATTTAATGAAAATAATTAGAGTAAAAAAAAAACACATTGGAGAACTTAAAAATCCAACAGAGAATTGACAAGTCTATACACTGATAGAAAAAGCTTCGTCATGATGATAAATTTGTACATCATCACGATTACACCCAGAAAAATAATTGGTTGGAATTCGATTGTAACAATAAACACCGTGTGTCGGTAGTATATATTTATATATAAATAGTTGAAACAACAATAATAACATGGATACGATCAAATGAAAATGCTTGTAACTAAATCGATTCTTGTATCAATCGAATTAAGATTGTTTTTTTCATTGATTATTCGGTTCGAAACGCAGTACTTATCAGGAAAGGCTTAAAGTAAACAAACGAGAAGTATTCAGTTCTTCTAATATTTTAAATCAAATTGATAGGCAATAAAAATAATCTTATCAAGTTATCTATTTGTCCACAGACGAATCCCATTCATCACCACGAAGAACTCCATTAATCACCACGACGAATTCCATTCATCATCACGACGAATCTCATTCATCACCACGACGAACTGATTAATGCATCACCATTATTCGATTTTTTAAATTTAACTTTTACAACAAATTATTTAACTAAGGTAATCAGAACGCATATAGGGCAGTACAATTAAGCACAAACTATAAATGGATTGCTTCGTTTTATCATTTGCTTCGTTTTATCAAAATGGTCAAACAATCTTTGCGTCGTGGGAATGAAATATTATCGTTACCTCGACGAATTTCAAAATCACCAAAAACATGGGTTGACGATCGTGATCGTTTTATTGACGTACAAAAACATCGCATGTACGAAAATTTTCGCCACCAGAAGGAAGATATATTGACGAAACTGATTCGTCATGGTGACGAACGGTTTTTCTATCAGTGTAAACACTAAAGAAGACAAAGACAACACAAAGCTGCAATATTCTATCGCAATAAATTGAAAAGGAAGAACCTGTGATACTAGTTGTTAGGTTTAGATTTCTATTTGTTTACACTAAGTGATTATTTACAATATTATTTAATTGTGTCGTGTAGTTCATTTTTTATAATAGTATAAGTGATGCCCAAATACTGTAAAATTAATCGTAAGTCTAATACTAGTGAATAAGACCAATTTAATAACATTAAAACCATTTATCGACAGAAACTTCAATAAAAACGTTCTCCTGATGAAGTTGGAAAAAACAACGAACAAATCGTTGAGAGCAAAAAATTAAACGGATTAATTTTTTAACAACAAATTCTGACCTCAGTAGCCCATACAAACATAAATTTAATAAATCCAGTTCGTCATAAATAAATACACAAACAAGAAAATTGTCTTCCGTTCGCAGTCAAATCAATCCCATAAAATGCTTAAATCAATCGAAATCAATATGGAAATAAGAATATTCAATATTCAGTCAATCCCAATCGGGCTTAAAGATCGGTAGTATTAAGAATGCAGTGTTTGCAAATTGGTACTTGAGTACTAAACCACTGCGGCTTAATTCAAGTACGGATAACTCCAGTTTTTTTTTTCAGTGTACATATGTATGGGATATCGGATTAGCAGTCGTCCATTCATAACGAAATTTGGAGAACCATTGCACCGATCATGTTGAAGTTGACATTTACTATGGACGTAGCATGCGAGACTCAACCAGAAATGGAAGATATCGTCCATGCGATTTAATTATACAAGATGTTGCATATCAGGAGTTTTGTTAAAGCGAGAAATTCTGCACATTGAGCGAGTAGTAATGCATTCATTATTCGTAGTTGGATTGTGTTCTTTTTTGTCGAAAGTTCTTTTACGACATACTTATCATATGGTTATATTTCACTGAAATAAAATTTTGGCGGCGAAGAGCACTGGGTACAGCTAAAATGTTCAAATATCATGATATATACATATCTATATTTTAATCGAAATCGGGCTGTAAGAAATATATATAATTAATGCAAAGCATTTTATCAAATCACATTTTAATTTCGTACATAACCTTTCCATAATCAGTGTATATCTCTGTGCCTCCGTCGGTGTATGTGACAAAAAAAATACTCGCAATTATTTCTCTTTTGTACCGAAAAACACAAAAAGTGCTAAAATATATTAAAAAAAGTTTTGGATCCCTTTTTAGAGACACTTTTTCTAAGTACATAAATACACACACACAATCACGTGTGTAAGAATTTGCCTACATATGTATGTGTTTATATCAAAAATATTATGCTCGTTACTTAAGGGTTGCAGGAAATATTATGTTTGGTTAGTATCGCCGACATGTGTATGTGTTGCAGTCCGACATTGACATTCTATTGACTACTATAGGAAGGAGAGGGGAACTTATTCACCGCCTTTCTAAAGCATCCCTATTGTACAGTTCTATCCCGTATTTAGAGTCGTCCTGCGACACTTGTACAATAGACGAACACTGGAGACGGCAGACAGTGAGCTGGGGACAAAGTTCGGAGTATAGTGATGTGACACATGCACAAGTGCTTTACAAATTATCAGAGACTTCTTTGTGGGCCCTCACAACAAAAGATGGCTATTGCATTCACATTTATCTTGCAATCGCAATTTCTTGCAGACTAATTGTGTCGAAGGCACTCATAACCTTCCGTACAGTTTATATGAAATACGGAATTCCACTCTCAATTTCTATGCATTTTTCTAATAGCTCCATCTAATTTATGTACGAGTGTGTGTTTAGCAATATCATTTGTAGAATAGAAGAATTAGAACATTGACAAATTTGTGTTAACTCTTTCGAATAAACCATTATTATTCGAAAAATCTGCAAATTTTTGAAAATATTTTTAAACGAAATATATTTGAAGAAATTCCTTAATAATAATTTTGTTTGTATATAAACACATATTGTTTGAGAAAATTAGTTTGCAAACATTCTTTGTTGTAATATGTAAATAAATATATGCGTTCCAAATACATTTTATTGATTTTCAAAAAAAATGTATTTGCTCAGAAATATAAGTATATATTATTAAAAAGTTTGTGTTGCAAATATATTTTCTTTCTATTCAAACATATCTAAACAGGCGATTTTGCCCCGTGTAGTACCTACTATCCATTGAAATATGGTCGTCATTGACATGTCCCTTTTGGTACCTCGCAAAAAAATATAGTATTTTCCACCAAATTTTAATACCAATACATACCTTAAAGTTATTAAATGTAGTTTTATTTGATAATAATTTAATTAAAACAAAAAAATAAAAAAATACGAATATTTTTTTTGGGAATGCGGGTGAGGGCATTCTTAAGTTCTTAAGCTTCTGTAGTATATTGTTCCCAACATATTCTGCTGTAAACATACATATGTTTAAGGTATACTCCAAAAAAATATTATACACGCACAAATATTATATTTTTGGGAGGATGTTGTTCTAAACAAAATTATGTTTTCATCTTAATATTTCTACCCTACACCACACTGTGGTACAGGGTATTATAACTTTGTGCATTTGTTTGTAACACCCGATCGACTTATGGTGATTTCGTTTCTGAAAAATAATATCACCACATCATGTTGCGACATTTAAAAAATCCCCCCTGCACCCACTGCTAATTTCGCATTTTGCATGCGAACAATCGAACCAAAAGTCGTGTGTTGAGTAAAACGCATACCTACATTATGGCGCAACCATTGGGTAGTGCATTAAGAATGTACGTTTTCAATTAGGTTTGGTTCGAAAGTTTGCTTTTTGAAGGTGCAACACTCCACACTGTGTACTGGACTGAGTGTAGAAAATGCGATATTTTCGCATTTGCGAAGTGTAATAATAAACGAAACAAAACCCGTTCATACGGCTGTACCATTTTTACAAACAAACCTAAAAATGCGGTTTCAGTGTAAAATGTAGAAAAAAGTGAAATTTTTTTTGCACAAACGAAATCACCATTAGAATCACTTTCTGAGTTGATTTAGCTATGTCCGTCTGTCCGTCTACTTGTCTGTGCATGTATTCTTGTAATCCATAAAATACAGAAACTGTATTTTATATTAGATCAGTGCGAAATTCGACAGAAGAGGTCTTTTTACATGAGTGAGTATTCAGGGAAAATCTGTCCAGGTTTATAGATAACCTCCATATATATGTTCCTCCTGATTTGGTATCAAAGCGCTATAGAAGTTGTACTTTACTTCCGATCATTATAATTTTCCAGAAAGATGTTTCTCAATTTAGGAACGAATATTATGAATTAGGAACGAATATTATTATATCAGAATTAGATAATATGTTCCTATCCATTTACCAATTATTCCAATTATAATCGCAATGACACTTATCGCATTGTTAGGGGTAGGGTATTATATAGTAGGCCCCGCCCGACTTTCTGCCTTTTCTTACTATGTAGTTTTTATTTGGAAACAATATTTCCGAAACAATGAATAATTTGTATTTAAGTATTTTGGCAATGTGTCGATGCCTTAGGTTAGGTTAGGTTGAAGGGAGGAGAAGTTTAAACGTATCATGTCCATGGACATACACTTAAGCCAGTGGTTCGGCCTGTTGTGCGCTCCTTATTTATGATATTTTTATACCTCACGAGTTACAGAAAATCGGTACTAGACACGAATTTTCTCAGTATCTTCCAGTCATATTCTCTGAGTGAGATGAGTCAAGTCTGGTAATATGTCGGACCCGAAATGTTGGGATCTTGCATGTGTGAAAGTCGGGCAGTGACACAGAAAATGTTCCATCGTTTCGATGTTTTTTCTGCATGCCCTGCATTCGTCGTTTCCTGCTAGTCCTATGCGATGAAGATGTGCTTGTAAGCTTGAGTGTCCCGTTAGAACACTCATCTTCTTACTAATATCGATCTTGTTTAGTTTCAGAAGACTTCTTGTTTTCTTTTCATTTGGGTCATCCCACAGTATCTTTGCAGCTGCTCCTACTGTTGCGCTATTCCACACAGTTTTGTGAACCATCTCTGCCCAGTGCTTCAACTCATCCTTCGTGGCTTCGAAAGGTTTCCAATTTTCCAAGTTTATTACTCGAAGTTCTCTGCCCTTTGTTGCCAAGCTGTTTGCCCGTTCATTTCCAATCACTCCGTTGTGTCCTGGTACCCAGCAAATACGCATGACCATGGGCTGAGTTAATTTAAAGGTTACATTTTTTAGAAATTCTATATGTTTCTAAAATTCTATTAAAATTTAAATCGTATCATCTTTGGTAACGGCAAACAGCATTGAAGAATTAACAATTAGACTATTTAAAATTGACTAAGTCAGCAAAGTTTAAACATTTTTTTAAAATTTTATTTGACAAATTCTTAACCGATATCTTTGTTTGTTTGTAAACACATAATTTTCCGAACGATTTTATGATATTTTAAATAATTCAGTAGCTAATACTGCGGGTTTGTTTGTGTGCTAATTCTGCAGTATCAAAAAAATGTAGTGTATCTTTTAGTCGGCTCCGCATGACTCAAATATGTCTGATTAAGAGCTGATCAGCGAAACAGTTCACCATATTTAAAGTGTAGGCAAATGTTGTATGTTGTTACTACAAGTGCGACACTTCAAATTGCCATCATCTATTTCACTTTCTTCTGCTACAGGGTGCTTCATGTCCAATTCTTCCTCTAAATACAACTCCTTCCTGAAGTTGAGTACGGGCGCTCGAATCGAATTGTCGAATCAGAATACAGTGAAAATTATTATTACAGTATCCTATGGCACAATGTCCTGAATGGGAATTGCCCGTACTACTTTATTGAACATCCTGTGTCAAGTTCAGTTAAGCGCTGCACATCTGAAAACACCCCCACAAAGCACTTAACACGGCGGCGACATGCACTTGAATTTGCACAAAGGCTACGGAGAACACACATCCTGTCGCACTCCACACACACACACGACGAAATAACTCACCTGCTCAAGGGACAAAACCATCCTAAGCTCACGGATTCAAGCAAAAGGGCCAAAGTATGTTTTCCACACATACGGCAATAGACCGAGTAAACCACCTCAACCTCCCTTTCCCCATTCTAACATTGTGTGCATTCTTGCATACATTGACAGAGTGTGTGAAGTGATGATTTCACATCGGAAAACATGCGGGGGAATGACAATGAGACGTCACATGTGTGTGGATGTGTGTACACTGGAGAACTAAGCAGTAGACATTTAGAAGACTCACATACGTAATCGTTTGGAAGGGTTTGGAAGATTACACTTTCAGGGAAATACGCCGAATCGACGACCGTCGCATTCGGAAAAGCCGGCAAAGAAAGTGAAATGTTCATGACTGTCGCAGTCTCTCACTTTCGCCACATAGAGTGGGTTCATTCATAACTGCGTGTGTGCCTCCGTGTGTGAGTGAATGCACTTGCACTACGTAATACTATGCCAAATGAATACTGCTGTGTGGTGTCCGAATGGCGTGAGGGAAAAGCAAAACTTGGGCAATGTGTGTGTTTGTACGAGTATGTGAGGAGTCTTTTATGGGCTATGGGCTGAAGGACGTTGGGGAGGAGCGCAAGCAGTTGCGATGCAACCCCAAGATCCAAGACAATACTGCACAGAAAAATGCCGGGTTGGGGTCGCTCGTCATAGCCATCATATCGCCGAGCCAGGAACCCGTCGTTACAAGGCTTGTCAGACACCGCTAGAACGCCGAGAAATGGAATACAGCTGCTCTAACAAAGGCCTTGAATAAAAGAGTTGTGTGACATCGGTGGAAGGCAAAAAGTGGCTGAAGAAAGACGAAAAAGAAAACAACAGCAAAACATTGAAGTAGTCGTCGAACACACACAGACGTTTTTAAGGAAACCTGGAGCAGAAATATTAAAAAAAATATGAATTCTGAAATCTGCATCCGAGGCTACTTGAAGAAGTTTTTGAGCGTACGAGGAGTATGTCAGCCACCACACACACAACACCCACACCTCACGGATGTGAGTGCGGTAGGTGCACGTGTAGCCCGCAGTGTTTGTTAGTGCTTGTCGTCTTAAGATGCACTCCGCCGAAGCATAATGGGCTACAATTCATGCAAAACCGTAGACATGTCTGGCTGGGCGAGAACCCCACGAAGGGATTCTGTCAGATTTCTGCTCCTGCTCCACCCGGGGGTGGATAGTGTATCAACTACGTCGACAGAGGCGCAGGCGGAGACGGTGGCACTTGTTTGAGGTCTGCTTGCATTTCACAAATTCCAAGATGAAAGTGAAAAATATATGTGTCTGTATGGGTGAGTTTGAATGCAGCTGGGCGAAGCAAGCCACCATCCATAACCAACACTCTGAAAGTGAAAGGATGTCGACTGGTGAAGTCGGCTCTGCGAACATTTCTAAACAGCCTTACTTTGATATAGGACTTGCTTGGGTAGTCAAAGTCAAATACAAGTGTACATGCAAACACATACATTCTTACAAACGTACATCTTCACTGGCACACCATGAATTAAGCATACGCCATAGATAAGAACCGACTGTACGTGACATTGGCGTTGCTTAGGCCAAATGTGATATGTGAAATGCGAATTGGTATTGGAATTGGAATTGTACTCGCTCGTAAAACCTATTAAAACTAATAAACCAAAATCGTTATACTTTACGATACAACATTGTTGTACGATGCGTATTGGATCGAATCGGATCCGGTATGATGGGATTGGATTGGATATACGACTTTCGTCGCCACATACCACTCGTATAAATACATATGCGCACATACACACAAACATACATACACATGTACATGTGCATGTTTATGTTGTAGGTAAGCACTCGAGATGTATTAAAAAGAATTGTAAAAACTTGAAATAAAATTTGCTCCACTAAAGCCCTTAACGACATCCGAGGACTACAAGAAGCATTAAAATGTCGTTTCGGCATAAATGAAATTGCGTAAACATGGCTTATAACTGCACACAAATCGAAAAGAGTGTATAATGATTTCATCAATTCCATTCTTCCCCCTCTACTCCCAGTGCTGCCGTGTGCTATTGTGATGCGGGGGATAACTATTGCTCAACTTATCACCCAACACAACCACACCGAACCGAACACACACCACCCATCAAACCGTCGGGTTGCTGGTTTAGTGGCGTATGCCGATGCGTGGATGCTGGATGCTGTACCTTACATCCCTAGTTGACTGAATTTGATGATGGTCTCATGTGTTCTTTAGAGCGACATAACTTTTTATTCTGGTGTTTAGAATAATACGAGCCCCTCGTGAGGTACGAACGATACACAGACGGACGGAGGTAGTGCTGCCAGTCGTTTGTTACCGTTCGAAAGAGGTTCGCTTGCTTCGTCGCCTGTGCTTCCGATGGTTGTCGCTATTCTCTTAGGACGGGGAAAGGTTGTTAAATTTTAATGTGCCCATATCGATATGCGTGCGTGAAAAATCTATAAAAATAAAAATTCGCGTTTTCTCGGCTACGTGCCAATGTATCGCTTCACCATTGTTAGCTGCACGTCAGCGATAAGACAAATCTACATAACCACGCACACACACACTCAGCCATACTTGTACAATTGGCACTCACTCATTCGGTCGTTCAGTTATTCAGTCACTCATTGATTCAATAGTAACATTTCCACATCTTGTTGTAAAGGTAGCAGCTGATGCTGTGTCCTTACTTTTTATTTTCCCTCGTATTTCCCACCTCTCCTCCCACCGCGTACTCTAGCAGAGAGTTGTAAGTTGTGCCTATGTGCGAGCGAGTAGTAATAGAGCGAACGCCGAACGCATCGCCCATGAATTTCTCATGAGCTGATTTCGGGTTTTGAATACACAGTTATTCACTTTCTCATATTATGGGTACTTCGTGTTCTCATCCGCCAGCAAATTTGTAATTTTGCATTATATGTATTTTCTGATCTTATGGGCAAAATCTTCCGGATTGGAACGAGTCTCAGGTGTGGGTGGCCTTAGTCGGGCACATGCCTTATGACATTGGCACCTAATCAATGAAATTATCTTCAGTATTCACACACATATACATACGAACATGTGTACATATGTGACATATATGAATGGCTCAAATGCCAAGTGGATTACCTTCACTTTTTTTTTCCAAATTTTAAAGTCAAAGCACTTGATAGATGCCAAAAAAATCGAATTTTCTCAACTATTTGTTTTATGGTGTTAATCGATTTGGCATTTGAGCCATTCATATATGAGTCGTAGCCGTATATGGGCACGAAGAGGAGATAGGAGAAGCAATTGTACATTTATTAGTGATATTTGATATTTTCTGAATATTATACTGAATAATAAGTGTCCGAACATTAAAGAGAGAAATATTGAATGAATATAAAGAAGAAATCATTGTAACTATATCATTAATTGATTGAAATTTATTTTAGAAATAACGTACATTTTAAAACTCTGCAAACTCTACACAAAATCGCCTTTTTTGATATGTTTGAATCGGTAGAAAATATATTTGGAACACAAATTTTTAAATCTATATACAGGCAAATCCCGGTACAACGAATACTCAGTTTAACGAAAATCCGATATAACGAACGACAAAATTTTTTACATTGAATGTCTTATCTTACGCGTGACTTAATTTTTTTATACTCGATATAACGAACGGTTGAAAAAAAGCTATGAGTCAAAACGACAGTTTTCATAAAACGCTATCAGTTGTTATCAGTTTCTGATCTAGCGTTCATCGGTTAGGGTGTTTTAAAGGTTTTAAATAATAAAGGATTTTAGGTAATTTATTTAATTGAATTATTGTGTTGGTTTTTTTTTTGGTTTATACTTTTTAAGTTGAATTAATTTTTTTTGTGTGTTATTCAAATAAAAGAAACATCAAAATAAAAAATAATAAAAAAAAATTAATATTAGTATCATTTTTTCAATTCTGCAGCGGAAGAACCTGATGGGCGTCTATAAAAAACTTCGAAGACTTTATCAGGTCTTCTTTTCAAGTCATTGTACAAGGTCTGTATTTTCTGACATGCGTTATGCATTATTTTGGGAAGGCCTTCTAAAATGCCTATGGCTTCTTACCTTAATCAGGCCTTCGCTTTAAGCTCATGTAGAAGGCCTGATTTTTTCAGACATGATGTATGCATTATTTAAATTAGCCTTCAGCAGACCTTATTTTATAGTCCTTTCGGAGGTCCTGATATTTTCAGAAAGGATTTATGCCTTCCACAATGAAACCTTCAGCAGACCTTTTTTTAAGTCCTTCTGGAAGGCCTGATTTTTTCTGACATGCGTTATCCCTTATCTATGAAGTTCTCTGGAGGCATTCTTGTAGGGAAATGGAAAGGAAGGCCTTGCCTCCCAATCTCACGCAATGTCAAATGGAAAGGAACATGTAATGTGTAGGAAAGGCCTCCGTCATGACTAAGAAGGCCTGATAAAAGGCCTTATAGCTCATGCATTCCGCCGTTGTTTTTTAGTTTAGTTTTAAAATACAGCCGAGTGACAGCAATTACCATGGGCAGAAACAGAATTTAAATTTGAGGTGAATGTGAAAAGGGAATAAGTCTCTGCAATTTCGAATAAATATGGAATTCCAAAGTCATTAATAAGTACATTAAAGAAAATGCGAAGTGAAATTGTCTCTAATTTAGAAGAAACTAACAATGGATCAAAAAATCGTCGATCTCTGAAAAAGGTGAATATCCACACAGATGGAAAAGAAGCTCTACCAGTGGTATCTCGATCAAAGGAAACAATCGTTCCAGTAGATGGAACAGCACGTAAATCGAAAGCCATAGAATTGAAAAAAAAGCTGCATGAATGGGGTTTTAGTGCAAGCGATGGCTGGTTGAACAGATTCAAAAAAAGGTACGGCCTGAGATTGACATCAAATCTTTGTAAATATGTTTGGATTGGTTAAACCGGTATGTCGCGGCCAAAATAACTTCATCATTCGAGAACGGATCGTTCGATTTTGGGATTGATGGATTCGGATTGGTCAAAGGGGCGCGACAGGGCCAACACAACCTCATAGCTTGAGAAAGGATGTACCAAGTTTTACGATATTAAACTTTATGTATTTGTTTGGGCCCAAGGAAGGACTCTATGAAGAAAAATTTAGGCGTTGCGCGGCCATCATAACTCCATAGCTCAAGTATAAAAATTAAATTTTTTACGATTTTGTGCTTGGTGTATTCGTATTGGCCAGAGGAATGACTATATGTGGGGAAATTGAATTGGTCAGAGGGGCGTGGCGTGGCCAACACAACCTATTACGAGTAGCTCAAGAATGGATTGTTCTATTTTCGCGATTTTGGTCCTGATGGATTCGTATTGGCTCCAGGGAGGGACAACATGTAGCAAATTTATGATTATTTAAATCAGCGCGACACGGCTATCAAAACCGCATAGCTCAAAAATGGATCTTTTGATTTTCGCAATCTTGGGCATGATGGATTCGCATTGGCCCCAGCGGGGACGCCATGGAGGAAAATTTAGGATTGTTCATCACAACCTCATAACTCGAGAACGAATCTTTCGATTTCATGATTTTGGGCTTGATGGGTTCTTAGGGGTCCAAGAAAGGAAAAATTAGGATTGGTCAAATGGGCGTGTCACAGCGAACACAATCTCATAACTCGAGAACGGCTCTTTCATTTTTCACAATTTTGGGCTTGACAAATTCGTATTGGCCCAGGGAATGACACTATTTACGAAAATTAAGGATTGAGCAAATATGCATGGTGTGGCCAACACTACCCCATAACTTGAGAACAAAACCTTAAACTTTACGAGTGTAGTGCCTTTCACATAAAAATATAATATTGCGAGGTATACCGTATTAGCAAGCGCATAACCCATATGAATCCAATACTGAAAACTAAATCTGGAAAACCATTGCACCAATCGTCTTGAAGTTTTTAGTTTATACTCGTACTTTTGATAGCATTGTACAAAACTGATTAGTACGATCAGTCAGATGTACATCGACATTGTTATAAACTTCAGTTAATGGGATTAATACAATGCAAAGGAATGTAATTGACCGAATTACAGGAAGCGGTATGAGCATGTTCGTATTCTTATTTACATTACATTAACGAATTTGGGCGGAACGAAGTTTGTTACGCTCCTACGTGCGGTTCAAGTGTGGACGAAATAGAAGAGTTTTACGTCCAAATTGAAGAACTGTTAAAAATTACGAAACCCCACGAACTAACTGTTATGAAGAATGGATCACAGATGAAATAAAACAATTAAGAATAGAACGAAGTAAACACAAAAACAATAACTACACGGAGGAAAAAAACGGCCTCTGTAACATATTGTCCCAAACATATTTTGCAGGCAACATATATATGTTTGCAGCAGCTCCCAAACATATTATGTTTGGGGTAGCGGTAATGTTACCAAACATTTATATGATTGTATGCAAACATATATATGATTGTATGTAATCATGTATATGATTGTATGCAAACATTTATATGATTGTATGTAATCATGTATATTATTATATGTAATCATATATATGATTGTATTTAATCATATATATGATTGTATGCAAACATTTATATGATTGTATGTAATCATATATATGATTGTATCTCTTCTACTCTTCTCGCTCCTTCATGAAACTATAACGGTTCGCAGCAACAAGTAACCTAATGTAAATCGCCACTCACTACGTCAAATATAGAAATACAAAACAACAAACAGTAATACACACTTTGCTTCTGAAAAGTAGTTCATGAGCTGCAGAATAGTTTTTGAGTTTTCTGAAAATTACTAAATTTTGAGTTGTGTCTCTTTAAAAGAATTTGTGCAATGGGCAGAGCAAGGCAAAACTTCAATAGTACAGTGCACTCTTCACTACTGTACCTGGGGTCATTTCAGATGAAAACAATTTGTTAGTGCGGGAGTGTGTTTGTTCAAAGAACATGAAAAGCACACATACATACATATGTATGTTGGCAAAATAATTTATGTGAGGCAATAAAACGGCGTCAGTATTATAGAACGTTTTGTAAATAAAATGTTTTGAAGTAACATACATTCCTTTTTAAAAAAAATAGTTTTGCACCAAAATAATTGTGTTCTTTAATGAATAACCTCAATACATCTTTGATAACATATTCTTTCTTTTATTTTGAATTTGTTGTACGTGTTAAAACTACAACTAATTTCTTGGAATTCGACATTCACCACACATATTCAATAAAAAAACCCGACCTTAAACTCGACCGGGCGAGTAAGCATCATCAAATAATAATAATACCCTTTGGTGTCGGTGCCATTCCTCCTCATACACACGGTTACCATATACATATTACCCTTCTTTGCACAAAATTATGAGTCATATAATTGGGCTCTCAGAGAGTAATACACTCTAAAACTCTAAAAAATATGTTCTAATATATTACTTTGCCAAAAATATGTTAGGACACAATCATATCGTTTTTTAATATGCTAGAATTTTGCCCCGAACATATTATGATTGTGTGCAAACATAATATGTTTACCCACAAACATATATATGATTGTGCCCGTCCCAAACATATATATGATTGCATCCAAACATATTTTTAACATATTTTTTTCTCCGTGTACGAGAAATACTGGGAGGTAAATAAGGAAATTCGAAACGCTACAAGAGCTGCAAAAAAGGCCCATCTAAATCAAAAATGTCAGGAAATTGAGATGCTTCAGAGCCTACACGACGATTTCCATTTACACAAAAAACTGAAAGAAGCAGCAGTATTATATAAGAAAACATCAAATACAGTATTGTTTGATCAGAATAACAAGGCAGTATTCGAAATAGCCGAGGTGGAATGCGCAATAAATATGTTAAAAGACCAAAAAGCAACAGGTCCAGACGAAATACCGTCGGAAGTATTAAAACAAATAGAGGGCGAAAACATGGAACTTCTAGTGAACCTCTTCAATTTTATCTATGGCACTGGGAAATACCCAGGAAAAAGCCTTTGATACCGTATTACACAACAAACTTTTCGAGATTATGACAGAAATTGGAATAGATGGAAAGGAAATGCGATGTATACAAAATTTGTATTGGAATAAGGTAGCATGCATTGATGTTGAAAGAGAACTCACTGAAGAAATAACCATCTCAAGAGGCGCTAGACAAGGGTGTACACTGGCATCTATTTTATTCAATATATACTCCCAGAAAATATTTGAGGAGGAATAATCAACACCAAAAAGACTAAATACATGATAATCAGCAGGAAGAAAGAACACATCAGCACCAAGTTAAAGATACAAGAAATGGAAATTGAAAAAGTGACAAACTTCAAGTATCTAGGAGTCTTAATAAACGAACTGTGGGATATTGTCGCATAGAAATGGCAAGAGCAGCGTTCTTTAAATATCACAAAATACTGACCAGCTATGATATCGACTTAGATACGATTCATCAAATATTATGTGAGGTCCGTTCTTTTATATACTGCAGAGGTTTGGACAATCAAGGTTATTGATGAAAAGTAATTAGAATCCTTCGAGACATGGATATACCGAAGATTATTAAAATACCATGGACTGATAGAGTCACAAATAACGAAGTGGTAAGAAGAATGCAAGTAGATCGCCAACTACTAAAAATATCAAAAAACGAAAAAATCTCATATTTGGGACATCTAATGAGAAATAATAAGTACAAACTCCTGCAAATAGTTATGAAAGGAAAAGTTGAAGGAAGATCAGTAAGAGGTCGAAAATAACTTTCCTGGTTGAAAAACATACACAACTGGACCGGATGTAATGACGAAAGATGCTTACTAAATGCCGCTAAAATTAGAGAACTTATATATATATGAAAAAATGTTAAACATGTGTTTGTATTTTATGTTTGTAAATTGTATGATCGCTCATATCCGAAAACGGATGCGCAAATAAAGAAGAAGACCGCTATGGGAGATATGAATGCCCGCGTAGGAGGTAACAATGAAGAATTTAATAAATTTAATAGGCGAGCTTTTCCTAGAATAGTGATGATTCGATACCAACAAAGTATCGATACCTGTACTTATTACAGCTATTTGAAAAAAGTATCGATACCATGACATTTTTACACATTTTTACTAATTTTTTGTTGATTTTGTAATTAACATGTATTTTAATTTAAATTAATATTCAAATAAATATAAACACATGTATTTATTTGCGAACAGATTTGAATTGTATATGTCTCGTTTTGTTGTGTAAACATTACTCTGTGTTTTCTTTTTTAGCATTGAATCCACAGTAGAATGGACATACGGATTTCAAAAATAAATAAACAGGTATCGTTACCAATATAAAAGTATCGATACCAAGTAATTTACTTTCTTCCTGGTATCAATTAGAAGAAACTCTTATGAACAGATAAGTATCCAGAAAATACAAGTACTTATTGCAATGGTAAAGCTATGTATAGACGATTGTCAGATCGGACAACGTAATCAACACTGTTAAAGTGCTGCAAATGTACAGCCAATGACAGATTTTTAGACAAAGGCGAATGCAAGAAAATTTTAAGCTTTGTAAACACGATTGTCAGATCGGACAACGTTGTTAAAGTGCTGCAAATGTACGGACCATTACATATTTTAATTGTGCGTGATATCTCGTCAAAATTACAGCAATCATTCTAACAAATTGCTCAATAAATAAAAATTTCAAAACATGGCTCATGTAAACGGGGTCACGCCCAGTGGTCCAATCTAGCCCATTGTTCCCATTCCGCTAATTTTTGGACCAATCACGTAGTCTACCACCAGATACCTACGTATGCACAAAATTACCGCACTCTCGCTAATAAATTTTGCAAGATATCTCAATTTCAAAATTTGGCTTGTATGGACGGACAACGCCCATTGGTCCGATCCCGCCCATTTTTGGACCAATTACGTAAACTACCACCAGATACATATGTACAAAATAACAGCACTCTCGCTAACAATTTGTGCAAGATATCTCAATTTCAAAATTTGGCTTATATGGGAGAGGCCACGCCTATTGTTCCGATCCCGCCCAATTTTTGACCAATCACGTAAAAAACAACCAGATACATATGTACTTATATGCACAAAATTACCGCACTCTCAATTTCAATTTCAAAATTTGGTTAATATATGGGCCGGACAATGCCCATTGGTCCATTTTTGGACCTCTCGCTCTCACTCACTCTCGCTAACAAATTGTTCAATATGTATATCTCAATTCCAAAATTTAGCTTATATGGGCGGGGCCACGCCCATTGGTCCGATCCCGCCCATTTTTGAGCCAATCACGTAGACTGCCACCAGATATGGGTAGGTCTATCTGAAGTGTCACAGGCCAAAAATTAGATCTTTCTCAAATTCTCAGAAAATGTTGCCCTAGTATGTGGGAGGGAGTAAAATTTATGTTTTATAAATACATTTCACAAATTTTTTGTCTGTTTCGCACTGTTATTTATTTGCAATACATGATACCATTGTTGCCAGATCCGCCACTTACTGCTTATGCGCCAGTTAGTGGAAGTCAGTTGTTTTCGTTGCAAAGTGCTAAACTAAAAACGCTAGCTTGTAACGAAAACATGCCTATTATAAATGCAGCTCGTTGCGAAAACGCTTGTTAGGCTGATCGAAAGACTTAATTTGATAAGGTTCTTCAGAATCATCACATTTCACATATGTGTAAGTCCACCAAAAGGTCTACCCTGATCAAAAAAATTAATGTGTATTTCTTTATTTATAATGTTTATTCTTCTTATATTTGCGGGCTTCGTGGAACAATTTGAAATTCGTGGGAGATAAATTCTAATTGATATAAAAGGGTTCATTCGAATTGAATAGCTATGTTTTTTAATATAAAGTTTATCTCATAAGGCGATGAGCATTTTGCAAGAATTGTGTAGATTGGCGATTTTTTTTTTTGAATTTTATACGATATATAGCTTGAATTTTTGGTGTGCATATTTTCAAATGTCTACATAAATTATCAAAAAGCATATTTATGTTCTCATTTTCACAATACGGAACACCATTAATACGCAAATCGCATGAGACTAAAGAATTTTCTTGTTGAAGAAGTTTGTATTGTATCTGCGAAACTTCGTCTTTAATACACTTACTTCACTGACCACGGTTTTAACTTCATTTAAGGCTGGGTTAGGCAAACGTAACCGTAACGCCCCCGTAGCGTAACGAATCAGCTGATTCAATCTGACGTATGGAAATCAGTGTAAACGATTAGCCAACGGAAACGAAATGTAAACGGACGGCTGAATCTGCTGAAATTTGATTTGGACGATACGTTACGTGCATTTGCAAACAAAATTAGTAAATAAGGAAAAAAAAAAACTATGCGAAACTTTTGAAAATTAATGATAAATAAGTAATAAAATGATAAATTAGTAGCGAACAGACTTTACGATAAAAACATAAAAAGATAACATTTGTTCATTTTTAGATTTTTTTATGGGAGTTTTATTTTAAAAATATTAAAATTTTATCAAAAAATCAAATTTTTTTGCAATATTTTGTAATACTCGTATATCGTCGAAACCGCTGAACCACATATTATGGCATAACCAGAGAACCATTCATCCGAATTGGTTCAGGTAAGCTTTACAAACTTCAGAATTAAGTAGCCTTCAACTTCGCATAATACAATTTTCCATCCGTTCAGCGGTTTCGACGATATCTTACAAAGTATTGCAAAAATTATATTTTTTGAGAAAATTTCTTAGATCACACCTTCGGTGTGTTACACTTTTGGCCCGTAGCAAATGATATATACCCTCGTATCACTAAAGTGATAAACAATGTCCACTCAAAAGAATTAAAAAAAAATATTTTTCGAAGACCTTTTTGTTATTCACAAATTTCTCGCATTTTTTGATCTCCTTATCTTAGTAGGGTACATATATAGGGTGGTTAAATTTTAAGGGCCGATGTTGATTTTGAATAAAACACAAATTGTTGTCATTTCTTTTTATTATGATAATATTGGTATGGTTCAATTATGTATGGAACAAAGTATCGGCCAAATGGCCCACGCGACCTCGGCGGCACACCTCCATCCGATGGTCCAAATTTTCGATGATGCTGAGGCATAATTGAGGTTCTATGCCTTTAATGTGCCGAATTATCTCATCCTTTAGATCTTAAATTGTTGCTGGCTTATCTACACACACCTTATCTTTCAAATAACCCCAAAGAAAGAAGTCCAACGGTGTCAAATCACATGATCTTGGCGGCCAATTGACATCGCCACGACGCACAGTGGGCTAAAATGAAAAAAAAATGGACATAATTCTGCCATTTCAAAACCACTTATCGTATGGCGATGACATTTTAGGTGTGTATACAAGAGGTGTTAGAGAGTTTAAGTTCGGAACTTGGGCCCCCTACCTCATCAAGGCCGGAGCTACAGGGCCCTAAATTTGACCACTTCGGGTATACAAAATTTTCATCGGCTTCTAACTTTTGAATGGTTTTAGCGGCGTTTTTTTCTGTGAATACTCCTAGACCAGACCTGCAATAAACATTTTATAGGTTGAAGATATCTTGAATAGTTTCCGAGATATGTGGATTTTAAATTTTCATTTTTCATTTTTTCGCCGACTTTGCCTTGGAGTTTGGCCAATATCTCAGTCAAAAGTTTACCGATTTTGTTTGCGTGTTTTTTTTAGGCATTGCCAATAAAATTTACAATATCATGAAAAAAGAACCGATAAGATATGTCAAGAAATAGGAAAGTAATGGCCCTATAAAATCAAATTTTAGAAAAAATGTCATTTTTGGAGATTTTTTGGCGAAAAAAGTCCAATTCGTATTTAGGTCTTGTAGAAAAAGTTTATTACACAAAGTATATCAAATTTACACTCATTTTAAAGGAGGCGTTTTACAGAATCTGTTAGAAAATATCCGAAGCCAAAATTTTAATTGGTATGGTTGCCACCCTTCTCCGATTTGAACCTTTTTTTTTACATAAATTTCAAAAGTTTGATCGATTTCCTCCAATCGCAAAGCTAAATTGTTAAATTTTTCTTTTTATTTATTTGTATTAGGGTATAACAAAATCGACTGCAAAGGGAATCCCGAGCGCGGCTTTTCATATCGAAGATATAGGACTAAAAGTAAAAATGCCATTTTTGGGGATTTTTCATTTTTTCCATTACAAATTTCCACATGTTGCGTTTGATTATTATTTCTAACTAGCTGAACCCGGTCCACTTCGTTGCCCCATATTTACACTCCTGTCTATGTGTATTCAAACTTTCAGCTCTCTAGCTCTAACAGGAGCCTCAGTGGTCAAATGTATAAGAAGTATTTCTACCAAATTTGATCAGCCGTGATTTCAACAGACAGACGGACATGGCTAAATCGTCTTAGAATTTTACGACGATTAAGAATATATATACTTTGTGAGATCGCAGATCAATATTTCAAGGTGTTGCAAACGGAATGGCAAAGTTCGTATACCCCCATGCTATGGTAGAGGGTATAAAAAACAAAGTAAGAAAGTTTCAGTCGGGTAAACCGACTAAGGTATACCCTCACTTTGTGAGTAATGTAATATACCATTACACAAATTAACCTAGCAATTTGTGTGGGAGGTACCAGAAGGGGTTTAACAAATACTCATATTTTTCGGTAAACAGTATTTTCTTTAAATATATTGCACTGTGCCGAACTATAAGCGTTTATCTGCACTGATATATTAACGTTACGAGCTATACAATTTTGGTGTGATTTGGTCATTTTGTGTGTGATAACGCCCAGTTTCAACAGGACTATACAGCATTACACTGTACAAAATTTCATGTATTTGTATGCACTGGTATTAAAGTGTAAAACGGTCCATTTGTGTGGGAGTTACCAAAAGGAGCTGTACAATAATGCCCATTTTTTACCGGGCTTTAGGCGCTTTACTGTACACAATTGCATGTATTTTTATGCACTAGTATTAAAGTTATATGCAGTTCAATTTTGATGCAAAATGGTCCATTTGTGTGGGAGGTACCAAAAGGGGCGTGGCAACTTCGCTTGTGGAATTTCAGAAGATTCTAATAATTAGTATATAAAGGGTCCGCCATCTAACGTTTTTTTTTCAACTAGTGCTTATTTCGTGAATGGTAACACTTAGCTCATGTCTGATTTGACAGATAATTAGTTTTATCCTTCCGCTGAACGAATATGGTTGTGTATACGCTTGAACAACGCTGGGAGCGATCGACTTACAGAAGATGCCGACTTTGGCAAAAAAAATCATATTTTCAGATGAAGCTCATTTTGATCTTGGCGGGTATGTAATGAAGCAAAATTGTCGCATTTGGGGCACAGAAAACCCGCACGCATACATTGAAAAGCCGATACACCCAAAACGAGTCACTGTTTGGTGCGGATTTTTGTCCAGAAGCATAATTGGGCCTTTTTTCTTCGAAAATGACCAAGGAGTGGCCGTTACAGTCAATGGCGATCGTTATCGGGCCATGTTGAATTTTTGTTCACAAAAATTGATGAGGAGGATATTGGCAACATTTGGTTTCAACAGGACGGCGCTACGCGCCACACAGCCGAAGCTACACACGATGTTTTGCGCGATGTTTTCAAAAAAAAAAGTTATTGGTTATGTTATTAAAGAATCAATATTTCACTTCACCAGATGGAGTGGACCAATATGGCCCATCTTCGAACTTTGCCGGAGATAGAAGAAAATATTACCACATACCAAATTTGAAGTCAATCGGTTACTCCTTTCGAGAGTTATCGTGCGCCCCAGCCAGCAGACATACAGACAGACAGACGGACGGACATTTCTTATTCGACTTAAAATGACCCAAAACGAATATCCGCCTAACATACTTAGGGTCTTAGAGCACTCCTTCGGTGTGTTACACTTTTGGCCCGTAGCAAATGATATATACCCTCGTATCACTAAAGTGAGGGTATAAACACTGTCCACTCAAAAGAATTGAAAACAATATTTTTCGAAGACATTTTTGTTATTCACAAATTTCTCGCATTTTTTGATCCCCTTATCTTAGGAGGGTACATATATAGGGTGGTTAAATTTTAATGGCCGATGTTGATTTGGAATATAACACAAATTGTTGTCATTTCTTTTTATTATGATAATATTGGTATGGTTCAATTATGTATGGAACAAAGTATCGGCCAAATGGCCCACGCGACCTCGGCGGCACACCTCCATCCGATGGTCCAAATTTTCGATGACGCTGAGGCATAATTGAGGTTCTATTCCGTTAATGTGCCGAATTATTTCATCCTTTAGATCTTAAATTGTTGCTGGCTTATCTACGCACACCTTTTCTTTCAAATAACCCCAAAGAAAGAAGTCCAACGGTGTCAAATCACATGATCTTGGCGACCAATTGACATGTGGCAAGTGGCACCGTCCTGTTGAAACCACATATTGTCCACATCCATATCTTCCAATTCGGGCCATAAAAAGTTCGTTATCATCTCACGATTAACACCTTTCACATTCCCATTGAGACTGTCTACCAGAGCCAATGCATCTAAAAATAACCTCAAGTTCTCAGGTTTTTCGTCGAATTCGGGAATCAGCTTTCAAAAACTTTTCTTTTGACTGTGCCATCGCGTCGCTACTATCTTCTGAATCGGTTTCTTGTTCTTCTGAAATCGGCGTGATCTTTCTTATTTCCGCTGATAGTATCAATACAATAATATCAATCTGTAGCGATTCTTCTATCGAATGTGGAACTCTCTGTTCTATACTATATTTTGATAATATTCTTACTCATTGGTCCATCAAGACCCAATATATGTGTAAACTCAGTTTCCTATATTCTACAGTTAGTCTAGTCTGATACTTGGAGATAAGTGATCTAATATTCTCCAATGAACTGACTAAAATTCCTATATGTTCCTGACTGTCTCTTCTTAATAATACATTTATAAGATTTCCTGAAATTATCATTCTCTGTAACTAGTATGGTTCTATCAATTCCCATTCCATTATCTATATTTTGTCCATACTATTTGCGCTAACTATATACTTTTTCTTAAGAGCTAATGATTGCTGATTATATTACAGGGACGATCTTGCATAGATCACATTAATACTTTGCGAATACTGGTTGAACACTTTGGAACTCCAATGTGTTCCGTCAGCACAACCAATCACTGCACGCCGAAAAAACTGCTCCTGTAACATACGATTATTGTCCAAAAACATATTCCGCTTCCAACTCATGTCAGTTTAGGGTACTCCCCAAATATAAAGGGTTTTCCAACAAGAGGTGATATTTTGGTATTCAAAGAAAAATGCAATTTTTTGAGATAAATGATAGGATGTTTATTTCATAATAAAGAGGAAGGTATGCCGTTAAAAATGAAAAACAACATCAGCCAAATGGCCACCACGACCACGCTTACAGGACCATATCCTTTTCATGAAATTTTCCATACTAATAATATTCCATTTCGGCAGAAACTCAGCCGCCGAACTTTATTTAGTGAGTCAAAAGATTTATTTTATGCAACCATAAAAATGAAGAAAGTGACTACTAAGTAATACAAAAGTTTCTAAATGAATCTGGCCATCATTTATTTAAAAAAATCCAAAAAATTTATGGAATTTGAAATTTAAAAAATGCAATTTTGTATTTTACGGAAGTAACAATAGCTCTTGAGCGACCGAACCAATTTTTACAAAGTATACGTCGTTTTAACGAGAACAAAACAGGTACTATGTCATTTACAATAAATTCTCTTTCACAACAAAGTCTAATAAGTAGAGATTTATTGAACCGATTTTCGACATTACACTAAAACTTCCATAACTTTTCTTGTTTGTGTTATTTCATCTAATTGTAAATATCTTAAAGCGCCATCTTTGCCTAAGAATGTCATTCGAGCGCCATCACACAGTGGGCTAAAATGGAAAAAGTGGACATAATTCTGCTATATCAAAACCACTTATCGTATGGCGATGAAATTTTAGGTGTGTATACAAGTGGTGTTAGGGAGTTTAAGTTCGGAACTTGGGCCCCATATCTCATACAGGGGCGGAGCTACAGGGCCCTAAAGTAGACCACCTCGGGTATACAAAATTTTCATCCGCTTCTAACTTTTGAATAGTGTGTACGATTTTCTGTGGATACTCCTAGATCAAACGAAATCCCGAGCGCGGCTTTTCATATCGAAGATATAGGACTAAAAGTAAAAATCCCATTTTTGGGGATTTGTGGTTTATTTTTTGGGAATTGAGGGATTTTCCATTAGAAATTTCCACATGTTGCGTTTGATTATTATTTCTAATATCAAAATAAAGAACTTTAAGAAATTCATCGAAATATATACATTTTTAAGAATTTTATGCTGTATTTACGTTTCTGTCTATATGCTAAATATTTTTTTTTTAAATTTTCCCTACCTTCTTGTACTTATTGGTTATTATATCAGTCAATATGCACTGATTTCTTTTAGATCACGTGTTTTTATCAAACAATAATAAAATTTAGTAAGAAGAACGATCATAAAATTGAGTAAGAAGGATAAAATATGTCGGCCTTTATATGTTGGTGTGACTCTTGTTGCCTTAAATTTGTGTATACCCATTTTGTAAGCGAACGACCTACTTCTTGAGAAAAATAATTAATTTTCTTATTTTATTTCTGTAATATATATTTTATTATTTTATTTCTGTAAAATAATCTGAATAATCCATGTCTAGGAGATAAAGAAAATCCTTGTATTCCTCAGGATTGTCACATGTCAAAGATCGGTAACATATCCATCTTTTTCTTATTAAAGATAGAACAGGATCGAAAGATAGGAGAAGATTTAAAAAAATATATCTTCATTTTGAAATTCTCTTGAACTTTTTCGGGAGTGAAATTGCTGAACATTGCGAAAATCGCGATTTCGTGCCTCCTGGGCTTCTTCCGTAAGCTCACCCAAAGGGAGAATATGAAATGCAATAATTATATATCCATGACGCAATACTTTATGTACTGTTGGGGTCATATCTTTCCATGGATAAAGTTCTGTTAGATGTTTCGAAATACCTAGACATTTTTTTCCAAATTTTTCTGCATTCACATTGTTCTTGCTGTTGATTGCCATTAGAATTATGTTGATTTTTCTCAGTAATTCCATATCAAATTCCTGTGATCCTAGATGTGATTTCATAATCCTTGAAGAAAGGCCATGCAGTGTTACCATCATTTGTATTTCCATATCCCACTAATGGTTTGTCGACATTTAATTCAGTCTCTTTCCAAAATTCCTCTTGAATTATTTTTTCCGGGAACTCCTCGATGCTTTTAATTCCTTTTTGTCCGGAATGCAAACATCTCTGGATTTCTATAATAATGCAAATCGTATGCTATATATAGGAAATATTCTAAAAACCGTATGCGAGCATGTAATGGGGAAATTCCAAATTTTAGAGCATATGTGTTAGTTGTTGGGTTCTTCGATATATCCGAAAATTATTTTTTTCCCTCCACATAGTGTACATCTCCACGTAGATTATGTTCCCGTAACAGCATTGCAAACTTCCCATCGAGCATAGTGAAATTTAGGATGAAGGAGATTGTGAAGCTGTATTCCAATATTTTGATTAATATGGGTTCCAACTCCTCTTTCTTAATTTGAGGGGAACTAATGATGCCGTGAACACACTTCTATAATCTGTCCCGCTCGGACTCGTTGATACTTGTTTGTATTCAGGAATGGTTGATAAGCCATCACATCTCCACTTGCACATAAGTTGCAAGTCACAATTATCCATTGTACTCAGTTGTTCTGTAGTAAGAGTTGAAACTATTCTCGATGCTGTATTTGGCTTGGTGAAACTTGTAGCGGTGATGGAATAATAGACTTCTTTTTGTCCTTTATTGTGTTATATGAAGGTAAGACATCTACTCCTTTTTCGGACAATGCCTTCCTAAGTGTGTTGTAGTTGTCATTGCTGAGTCCCAGTTGTTGCATAAGAGCAAGTGCTTCTTCATCCGTAAAAACTGACTTAGATGATGGTGTCGGATAACTCTCAACAATTCTCCTTAGACGCTTCGGTGAAGCTGTTTGAAGAACACAGGCAATTTTTAAAGCATCAGTTGGTTGTTTCTCTTTTTTCAACATTGCCTTAAAAGTATCCGTAACTTCTTCCGTAGTCATTGCCCAAAGATTATTGGACAAGCGCCTCTTCTTAGTTCTTGTCGATACATCTTCGTAAGGTTTATGTGGTTTGGTGGACCAACAGATGAAGTACAAACTGTTAAATATATGTTGTTCTCGAGCCAATCTGAATATTTTTCAAGAAATTTTGAACGCGATTTTGCTGTTGTCCACTTTACATCCAATATTTTAACAAATTTTTGTATTTTTGTGATTTCGCTTTTTAATACTTTAATTTTATAGGTTCCTTCGATAATTTCTACTATTCTACGACTTTTTCCTCAAAAGTGTGAAATGGGATTTCACACAAAATAAAAAATAGTGACGAGTTATTAAATGTTAACGCCATACTTACAAAATTGGTAATCATATACATTCTCGAAGATGCTATATTTATATAAAAACAATAATATACCTGACATTTCTACCTGATACTTGTAATATGGGAAATTACAAAAATCATATATGAATGAATATTATTACTTATTGAATGAACGTTACAACAAATATTTTTATACCTGGGGGAAAACACGTCAAAAGGCCCACTTTTTTAATTTAGGTCCAATCGGATCCAAAGTTGGTGGGGTTGTAGGGGTACCACGTACATTGCCTGTACCAAAAATACACCTTTGTAAGATAACAGATTACGAAGATACATGGTGTCAAAGTTCGAAATTTTGATCCTTGTATCTCCTTAACGCGTTGGCCGAATATTAAAGATTTTTGGAAATGAAGGAAATGTACTTTGTATTTTTTTGCAAACATTAAAATGTTATACTTTTTTCTCGCGTTATAGGTTTATCTTGCGATTTTAAGTGATATCCTCGGATGGGATCCTGTATCTTTGAACTAAGAAAATGAAGCCTGTAGTGGATGAGACTCCAGTAGTAATATTTAAGAATATAATTTAGGGTCAAACAGACTGCAGAGCGCCAAATTCGCCAACGTGTATAGATTATTATGTTTTAGTTGTAATATTATTTATTCATTATTATTTTCCATATTTTAAATGAAAAGACAGCGGGTAAAGTTGTAAATAGTGTGGAGCTGTTTATTGTCCAATTTCTAGACATAACATGGCAAAATATGATCTGTGTTCTCTCCTTATATTAGAATTTGGAAGATGAAACATAAGAGCAATTGAGTGATACATGTAATGAGTGAACATACAATTTTCCAAGACATTCCAATAATGATAATTGAGTGAACAAAAATAAATTAAATCAAATACAGTCGTGGTAATAAAATTAGGTCAAATAATTAACAAACAATTGCTATAAATGAATATTTAGATTGTTATAATTAAATAAAATTGGGTATTCAAATTTAAACATAATTAATAAAAATTTATTTATTTATTTATATGAATTACAATACAAAGTAAAATTATATTCTAATTTAAAGGTCCAGGGAAAGGCCGGGTAACAAAGACCATATGGCTAAATGTTTGCAGCGACAGACCAGAGCCTCTGGTGGGAATCGAACCCACGACCCCCAAACTCATAGGCGAGTACGCTACCAACTCGCCTACTGCGGCGCTCGATTTTAATAAAAATAAATAGGATTGATTCTCGATATAATTTAGAGCCATGTTTTAAAAGTAATATTTTTAGTTTATTGAATTAAGTGTATTGGACTTTGGAAATAATAGAAAGATTATAATGCAGCCTGTTACAGCCTCCCCCTCTGCCTCATTGATCGTCTCGATGATGTGGCAGGACTTCAAGTATATTTGTGTTCTCGGCTTTGTAGTTTGTTGTTGGTGTATCAGGTTGTTGTGTACTCGTATATGTAGTTGTTGTATGGGGTTTGATAGAGGTATAATTTTCAATATAATTTGTTGTTGCAGTTGTATTATCATTAGTAATCTTTGGACGACCTCGTCGTCTGAGGGGATATATTGCTTCATCTGAAGATCCACGGTATGGAGTTAAATCTGAGACATGATGAGTTCCCAGAGGTGTATCAGGATTATCTTCCGCAGCTATTATAAAACATGTACCCTTTTTTTCAATAATTTTGTAAGGACCAACACGACGAGGTATAAATTTGGATGTAATATTTTTGTCGGCGTTGCTTAATATATGAGTTGCCACCAGCACTTTATCGCTAATATTGAAATCTGGATAGGGTCTTCGCTTAGAATCTGCGATGATTTTGTTCCGATCTTGCAACTTTTCTTCATTGTCTTTTGCGTTTCTCAGCGTATCTGCTAGTCTGATCAAATGTGGGGTAATTTGAGGGATAAAGTTCTCTGATGTTATTATTGCTCGTAAATCATGTTGTACTTCTAGTGGACTCCTTAGTTCGCGACCAAAAGATAGGTAAGCAGCTGTATAACCTGTACTCTCACATTTCGAAGTGTTCAAGCAAAACGAATCGTAGGAATTTTTAAACTCCATGTATTATGTTCTTTTCCAACGTAGATCGCCAATTGAGTTTTAAAATCTCGGTTTTTCCGTTCCACTGGATTTGATTCCGGGTGATAAACTGGCGTGAACGTTTGGATAATTCCCAGGCTGTATGTGAGCTTCTGCATAATTGCTGAAATAAATGTGTATTCTTCTCGGAACGCCATATCGCAAAACAACTTCGTTTAAAATAATCAAGGAAGAGTTTTCCGCTGTTGCCTCCTTAATGGCGAATAATTCGACCCAACGACTACAAATGCCCTCAATAACCAAAATCCATTGATGTCCTTGAGATGTGCGAGGTAGAGGTCCAACCAAATCTATTGAAATAACTTCGAATCGTTGATTACTTGATATTGTACGAAGCGTTGACATTCGTCGCATTTCTTAAAATAGTTCGCAATTTCTGACCGCATACTTTGCCAGTAATAGTGTGGAGTAATACGGTTGGTAGTTCTTTCAACGCCATAATGTCCTGCCGTAGGATCATCGTGAAAACGCCAAAAAAAATTTGAACGCATAGATTATGGCACCACTAATTGGCCATTTTCAGAGTCCTGCTCTGAACAGTAACGGTATAATATTCCGTCCGACATAATGTAACCACGGTTAGTATATTTAGTGAAAACGCCAAAAAAATTTGAACGCATAGATTATGGCACCACTAATTGGCCATTTTCAGAGTCCTGCTCTGAACAGTAACGGTATAATATTCCGTCCGACATAATGTAACCACGGTTAGTATATTTAGTGACATTTTCATCGTCACTTTCGAAAACCCTATATATATTTTTAATGTCCTCATCTTTGAGTTGTTCTTTTCTTATTTCCGCCGCACCTTCTCGGGGCAAGTCAATAGATATTAAGAAACATTCACATTTTATATCAGCATGGGATTCTTCTGCACATGGTGGTCTGGACAATGTGTCTGCGACAACGTTTTGTCTTCCTGGCATATATCCGAATTTATTATTGAAGGACTGCAGTTCTAAAGCCCATCTGGCTAAACCTCCTGTAGGAGATTTGAGGCTAAAAAGCCATTTTAGGGGTTGATGATCTGTTAAAACTGACACTTCAGATCCTTCGATGTAGCCACGAAACTTTTTCACAGCCCACACAACCGCTAGTGACTCTCGTTCTGTCGTAGAGTAGTTTCTTTCAGCTGGTAGTAAGATACGACTGGCATACTCTATTGGATGTTCCTCATCTTTCTCCCCCTGGAGTAGAACAGCTCCGAGCGCATAATCACTTGTATCGGTTTTGAGGAAAAATAGTTTCGTCTCATCAACCCGCTGTAGGATCGGCGGTGATGCTAAACGTGTTTTCAGTGTTTTATTTTCTTTCTCGGTCCATTTCCATTTAATGCCTTTCTATGTTAAATTTGACAATGGTTTTGAAATTTCTGCAAAATTGTGTATGAACCTTCGATACCACGAGCACGTTTGCAGAAATGATATTAACTGCTTTAGGTTTCGAGGATGCGGTCTCTGCAATAAAGCAGTTGTTCTTTCAGGATCGGGCTCTAAACCATTAACAGTTAAGACATGACCAACATATTTTGCATCTTTGAAGTACCAAATCCGTTGGGCCAAACCCAGTACAATACCAGCCTGTTCAAGAAAATCTATGCCAATTAACGTGCGGTTATCTCTGGCATTTGGTAAGCAAATGAACCGAATTCTTGTTTAACGTTTGCCAATCAGAATGTGAACGATTGTAGAGTAGACAGTTTTTTCTAGTGGAATACCATCTGCTAAAATGAAACCTTTTGGAACTCGACCTCTTTTTCTTTCAACTTCTTAAATAGGGTATATCCAGCAGCACTAGTGCAAGCGGCTGTGTCGAAGTAGGCTTCGCCGTTTTGTCCGCTAATATTTGTGTTTACGTTGGGGACATTTCTGCCCACTATACTTGTGTGCACCGCATTGAAGTAAAGCTTTTCTGGACTATTTATTGGATTTCTTTTGTTGCAATGTGGGCAATTTGACCTGTAGTAACCGGTTGCTCCACATCCATAACAATTTAGAACCGTTTCTTGTGTTTTTGGAGGTACATTTCTTCCTGCCTCTGTTTTCCTATAGCAGTTTTCCGACGTGTGGTTCTTCTTTCTGCAGTAAGAACAACGGAGTGGTACCTTATCCTATAATTCAACAGTTTTTGATTTATTTTGGACTCTTGCCGCATGTTAAGTCCTCCCAGTAGATCCATAAATTGTCCTTGTGTCAACGTTTTGTTCACAGAACTATTTGGAAGAACATTTGAAGCATTGACATGCGAAACATTAGGCTTAACACTTTGTTGCGAAATTGGAAGAATTTTGAACTGTAGGTGAATTTTGTATTGAATTTGATAATATATCAATAAAGTCTGGTAATGCAGATAAAGACATTTGATTATTAAGGCAGTTTTGATTCGTTGGAATTTGCTCGTCTCCAATGTTTCGGTTTGTATTTGCGTTCGGTACGACATTAGTGTATTGTGAACTTTTAGGTGTATTACGTGGACTTCTGCGAATTTTTGTTCCAAATGTAATTTTTTTAATCGTTAAAATTATACGAGTATTCCAAAGTAAAAGATCGAATATGATTTTGTATGAATCGTTCGTGTACCCACTGTATTCGGTATCCACAGTGATATGCTAGTACATACGTTCACTATCGATGAGAGTGATGAAAAAAATTTGAGAGTACTGATTCAAATACCTTCCAGTCTTGTGCTCTATCACTCAATACTAAGCAGAGAAAGAGAGTAACTCGTTTATTGATACGAGCAGAAATATTCTTCGCAGAAACAAATCAGATTTATCACTCAACCAAATTTCTTCGACTCTTCGAAAGTACTGTTAACAACAACAACAACCAATATGCAGAACAAGAAATATCAAAATGTGTACTGTGTTTGTGTTTTTATTGTAGAAACAGGTATAGCTTCCAAAATTCCTTTAGCATGTAGGTTTTTTATAGTTGGGCGCCAATGTAGGGGATGAGACTCCAGTAGTAATATTTAAGAATATAATTTAGGGTCAAAACCAGACGAGATGTTCAAGTCGTCCACAAAATAATATTTGTAGGGGAGCAGTCTCCAATATTAATAATTAGGAATAATATTTAGGGTCAAAGCCAGACGAAACGTACAAGCTGTCCATTAAATATTATATTATTTATTGATTTTATACACGAGGCTTGAACAGACTGCAGAGCGCCAAATTCGCCAACGTGTCTAGATTATTATGTTTATACCCTACACCACACTGTGGTACAGGGTATTATGACTTTGTGCATTTGTTTGTAACACCCAAAAGGAGAAGAGATAGACCCATTGTTTATTATACCGATCGACTTGTAATCACTTTCTGAGTCGATTTAGCTATGTCCGTCTGTCTGTCTGTAGACGTATTCTTGTAATCAAAGTACAGGTCGCAATTATGGTCCGATCTCAACGAAACTTTGCACATATCTTTTTTTAGGCCCAAGGACGATCCCTATTGAATTTGGTTAAAATCGGTTCAGATTTACATATAGCTTCCATATAAAGGGTGTCCCAAGAAGAGCGCAATTTTTTAATTTTAAATAAAACACAGATATTTAAGAAAAAATCGTGAAACTTTATTATATCGTAAAGTAGACAGAATGAGGTTATGTATGGAACAATATATCGTGCAGATGGCCGCCGCGGCTTTGCTGGCATGCACGCGATCTTTTAATGAAATTTTCAATGACCGTTTTGCATGAATGCTGCGGTATTTCATTAATGCAGCGTCCAATTTCGTCTTTTAAGGCTTGAGTCGTCGTCGGCTTATTCGCGTAAACCATCGACTTCAAAAAACCCCAAAGAAAAAAATCTAATGGTGTTAAATCGCACGATCTAGGCGGCCAATTCTGATCTCCAAAACGCGAAATAAATGACTGATGCAGCAATTGAATTGTTTCTCTGGCTGTATGACATGTGGCGCCGTCTTGTTGGAACCACATGCCCTCCACATTAATTTCTTCAATTCTAGGCAAGAAAAAACTGGTTATCATTTCACGATACCGAACACCATTGGCTGTTTGCGCTTGACCTGCCTCATTTTCATAAAAAAGGTCCAATGATTCCTCCAGCCCAAAAACAACACCACCGTTGAGGATGCATTTGCTTCTCGTGAATCACTCGAGGATTTTCCGCACCCCAAATGCGACAATTCTGCCTATTGACGAAGCATTTTGTGACCCCAAATTGATCGCAATTTGCGAACTGTAGCCGCAAAACTTTCACCATTTTGCTAAAACAATTTCACAATGAGAATGCGTTGTTCATTCGTGTAGCGCTCCATTTTTACTAACCTCGTACCTTCTACTAACAAACAATAACAATTATTCAAATGTCAAACAATGACACTTCGAATGTTGCGAGATTTAAAAATTGCGCTCTTCTTGGTACACCCTTTATATGTACCTCCGATTTGGCATATATGCACTGTATAAGCAACATTTTGTAACCGATTTGTACAAAAATTGACAGAGAGTAGTCTCGTGATACACTTAGATACAATACAAAATTTGGGGGAAATCGGTTCAGATTTATATATAGCCCCCATATATATGTTGCACCCGATTTGATATGTAAGCGCTGTAGAAACTGTATTTTATATCCAATCAGTACGAAATTCGGCACAGAGAGGTTTTTTATTACATGAAGGAATACTGCCAAATTCGGAGAAAATCGGTTCAGATTTAGATATAGCCCCCATATATATGTTACCCCCGATTTGAAATTCAATAGATGTAGAAACTGTATTTTATATCCGATCACAGCGAAATTCGGCAGAAAGAGGTTTCTTATTACACGAAGGTATACTGCCAAATTTGGAGAAAATCGGTTCAGATTTAGATATAGCCCCCATATATATGTTAGCACCGATTTGACATTCAAGCGCTGTAGAGACTGTGTTTTATATCCGATCAGTACGAAATTCGACAGAAGGAGGTTTCTATTTTACATCAATGAGTATTCAGGGAAAATCGATTCAGATTTATATATAAGCTCCATATATATGTTCCTCCTGATGTGGTTACAAAGCGCTATAGAAGTTGTACTTTACTTCCGATCATTACAAAATTCTCCAGAAAGATGTTTCTCAATTTAGGAACGAATATTGCTTAATTTAGCGATTACCGGTTCAGAATTAGATATATCCGCATATATATGTTCTTACCCATTTTCCAATTATTCCAAATTATTATCGCAATAACCCTTATCGCATTGTTAGGGAGGTGTAGGGTATTATATAGTCGGCCCCGCCCGACTTTCTGCCTTTCCTTACTGGTTTAGTTGTAATATTATTTATTCTTTATTATTTTCCATATTTTAAATGAAAAGACAGCGGGTAAAGTTGTAAATAGTGTGGAGCTGTTTATTGTCCAATTTCTAGACATAACATGGCAAAATATGATCTGTGTTCTCTCCTTATATTAGAATTTGGAAGGTGAAACATAAGAGCAATTGAGTGATACATGTAATGAGTGAACATACAATTTTCCAAGGCATTCCAATAATGATAATTGAGTGAACAAAAATAAATTAACTCAAATACAGTCGTGGTAATAAAATTAGGTCAAATAATTAACAAACAATTGGTATACACGCAAAGAAAAAATTCGTTTCTGCGAAACGAAATATTAGACAACTACAATTCTCGTTTGTCGGAACTGAAATTTCGTTTGTTGTGACAGAAACTTGTTTCGCGTAAGCAATTTTTTGTTCTGACCAAAAGGATTCTAAAGAAAGTTTAATTTAAGATCTTGATCAGAAGCGCGTTTAATAAAATTTAAGTGTGCTATTTTATAGCAATATATGTTACAGCTGTAAACAAAAAATTTTTAAACAAAATCGTCAATTAAAACATTAATAACTTTGGTTGTGGTCATTATCCCACTACAAAATTTCGCATTATTATAGTAAACAAAGCAGGCTTCATTTTTTTAGTTCAAACATACATACATGATCCCATCAGAGGATCTCACTTAAAATCGCGAGATAAACCTATAACGCGAGAAAAAAGTATACAATTTTAATGTTTGCAAAAAATTGCAAAGTACATTTCCTTCATTTTCAAAAATCTTTAATATTCGACACTGTTTATTAAAATCGATCAACGCGTTAAGGAGATACAAGGGTCAAAATTTCGAACTTTGACACCCTGTATCTTCGTAATCTGTTGTCTTTTGAAGGTCTATTTTTGGTACAGGTCATGTACGCTGTACCCCACAACCTCACCAACTTTGGTTCCGATTGGACCAAAATTAAAAAGGTGGGCCTTTTGACGTGTTTTCTCCACCTGTCAATGATTAAGGGTTTCATAGAAATAGTGCCATAAAACAATATTTTCTGAAAGGTAAATCTTACTACATTTTTTTATTGTTTGGTAAAAACATGTGATCTACAAGAAATCGGTGCATATTGACTGATATAATAACCAATAAGTACAAGAAGGTATGGAAAAATTAAAAAAAAAATTTAGCATATTGACATTTCGATTTCCAAAAAATACATCAAAAATCCCCAAAAATGGGATTTTTACTTTTAGTCCTATATCTTCGATATGAAAAGCCGCGCTCGGGATTGCCTTTGCAGTCGATTTTGTTACACCCGAATACAAATAAATAAAAAAATTATCAATTTAGCTTTGCGATTGGAGAAAATCTATCAAACTTTCGAAATTTAGGTAAAAAAGGTCCAAATGGGAGAAGGGTGACAACCACACCAATTAAAATTTTGGCTTAGGATTTTCTCTAACAGACTCCGTGAAACGTCTCCTTTAAAATGAGTATACATTTGATATACTTTGTGAAACAAACTTTTTCTACAAGACTTAAATACGAAATTTTACTTTATAGGGCCATAAAAAATCATTAGTCATCTATCGATAGCGCAATCCATTCACCGTAACTGTTGATCAAACCTTATTTTCGAAAAGGTAAGGTCAAATGACCCCGCCGGACCAAAAACCGCACTAAACAGTCAGACGTTGAGGATGGAAATGCTTCTCAACAATAACTCCTGGGTTTTCCGAGCACAAGGTGCGACAATTTTGCTCGTTGACGTAGGCACCGTGGTGGAAATGGGCCTCATCAGTCATGATGATTTTTCGATGATTTTCGATTTTTTGAATTTTAATAATTTCAATGTTTTTTGAATCATGTATCGTTCCATTTTTAGTAACAAGTAAGAAAGTTTCAGTCGGGTAAACCGACTAAGGTATACCCTCACTTTGTGAGTAATGTAATATATAACATTACACCAATAAATCTGTCAATTTGTGTGGGAGGTACCAGAAGGGGTTTTCCAAAAACACGTATTTTTCGGTAAATACATTGCATTGTGCTGAACTATAAGCGTTTATGTGCACTGGTATATTAAAGTTACGAGCTATGTAATTTTGGTATGATTTGGTCATTTTGTGTGGGAGGTACAAAAAGGGGCGGGGTGATAACGCCCACTTTTTACAGGACTATAGGCACTATAACAGCATTACACTGTACAAAATTTCAAGTATTTGTATGCACTGGTATTAAAGTTACAAGCCGTTTACTTTTGGTACGAAATGGTCCATTTGTGTGGGAGGTACCAAAAGGGGCTGTACAATAATTCCCATTTTTTACCGGACTATAGGCGCTACAAAAACATTATACTGTAGAAAATTTCAAGCATTTTTATCCACTTGTGTTAATGTTATAAGCAGTTAAATTTTGATGCAAAATGGTCCATTTGTGTGGGAGGTACCAAAAGGGGCATGCCAACTTCACCCATTTTTCTCGAGTTAATAGCGACTAATATACTAATATTATGTGCAGAATTTCAAAAGATTCGAGTAAGTAGTATAGAAGTTATTAAAGAATCAATATTTCACTAAATTTTAACCCTTTGTGTGGGAGGTACCAGAAGAAGTAGACCAATATGGCCCATCTTCGAACTCATCCGGAGATAGATCAAAATATTACCACATACCAAATTTGAAGTCAATCGGTTACTCCTTTCGAGAGTTATCGTGCGCACCAGCCAGCAGACACACAGACAGACAGACAGACGAACGGACATTGCTCATTCGACTTAAAATGACCCAAAACGGATTTCCTCCGAACATACTTAGGGTCTTAGATCACTCCTTCGATGTGTTACACTTTTTTCCGTAGCAAATGATATATACCCTCGTCACACTAAAGTGAGGGTATAATGACGTAGTTTCTACTTGTCGAATGTCAAAGAATAAAATTGATAAAGGTGATTCAAAATAACACCTCTTGTTGGAAAACCCTGTACAATATTTGAAGAAAAGCTAATATTATCTAATAATATATGGGGGATTTCACGTCAAGTAAGTGAATTAGAAAATATTGCCGGGTTCCGACAGACTTTTTTTCAATCTTTTTTAAAAAATAAATACAAGTGATAAAATTTTAATATTTTTTAAATAAAGCCTTCTATAAATATCGTAGTCTTTACGAACATGAATAGTGAAATTTTTAATAAATTGGAAATAACTTAATAAATTTGAACCAGGTAAATAAAAAAATGGTAATTTTTTGATAATTTCAACATTTTAGGTAGAATCAAGGACAATTCAGTAACTAGACACCATAAAAACCTTTTCAAAAGTACATTCGCATCTGCAAACTGTAGATGGCTACCTAAAAATCTTCTCACACGCATGAAAACGTACGCATAATTGACTTTTCTCCCATCTTATCGAAAAAGTTGCAAATACACTATGATGTCTACACTTTAAATTGTCATTGGCAGAATTAAAGAGCGAAAAAGTTTTGCTACGACATCTATGACAAACAAGTGAAATTTGCAATCAAGTTCGAAAAGTTGTTTTCGATTAAACGGAGGGAGTTTTGTTTAGGCTTTCATCGACATTTTTGAGCTGAGTTGTATTTTGCACATTCAACATTTATGGAGATTTCGTTTGTTTGATGTCACCACATCATGTTACCAAAGAGATTTTATATACAGGGTTTTCCAATACGAGTGATATGATTTAAAAAAACACACACTTATTTTTAAGGAAAATCATTTTATTTTATTTAATGTACAATCGATAGAATTAAGTTCTAAATAAAACGTCCTTCAAATGGCCTCCACGACTTCTTCAGCAGGAACGAATTCGATGAACCCAATTTTCGAGCACTTTTTCCACTAAATCAAGTCGTATGTCATGAATGGCACGTTCAATATTGACTTGTAAAGCTTGAAGAGAGTCTGGTTTTTTTCGAAAGACCAATGACTTCAAATAACCCCACAAGAAATAGTCTAATGGTGTTAAATCACAACTTCTTGGAGGCCATTCAATATCACAATTTCTTGAAATAATCGAATCTCTAAACTTTTCTCGCAACAATGCAATTGTTGCATTTGCTGTGTGGCACGTAGCCACTTAGCATCATTTTCAAATGTGAACGGAAAGTTTATTTTTGCTCTAGCTCCTTAACCGTACGTCGGATCGGGAATCAATGTCAATGGCAAAAAGATAGCTCTTAACGAGAGCTCATGGTTGTCATGGTCGTAGGTCGAATGGAAAGTGTTTTTTTTTGGATTTAAAAAAAATGGACTTAGCGCACTATGTTGCAATTAGAGAACGATTATTTTGTTTATAAAACTGAATACTCGTAATTTGTAAAGGTTGTTCTTGCGTATATATCTCCATGATGAAATTGTAAACACTACTGAATACAATGAAAAACAAATGACATATTACAAATGGCCGAAACGTCACTTCGAAATAATACATCCCTACTGGAAACCCCGTTATAAAGAGTAACCACCGCGAAAAATCGTGTGCGGAAATGACTGTTTCTATCGAAGTGGTGGACATAAAAGAAAATTCAAATTGATTAAAAATATAGTTTTTTTCTCCGTTTTCTTTCTTTCAACTAGCGTATACGAATTTTAATTTGTGTGTTTTTTGACATGCATATGAAAATTCCACATGAGGTGGAATTCACATTTTCCGTTTGGTGAAATTGTATCTCTTCTTTTAAAGCGAGATCCATTTCGAGGTTCCCTACTTTTTAAGGAAAAAAAAAACAGAAAATTCAAATTGAATGGGGAATGTTTATTATCATTTGAAAGAACATTCTTTGGCATTCATTTTTTGAAGATTATGCTATCAAATGTTGGCCGCGGCTACGTCTCAGATGGTCCATCCGTTGAGTCCAATTTTCGATGACTCGTTCGAGCATTTCGACTGGTAACTGGCGAATGACACGCGTAAACGTTGTTCAGGCGTAAGTCTTTCCACGATGAAATACCAAACAATACTTAACAAAAATAACATGACAGCATGACACGACGCACACGTAATCTGTCAAAAAAAGGCTATTGAAAAAAGTGTCTCTACTTGGATCACCCGATCAAACAATACTTAACAAAAATAACATGACAGGATGACACGACTCACACGTGATCTGTTAAAAAAGACTATTGAAAAAAGTCGCTCTACTTGGATCACCCTATATAAAATCTCTTTGATGTTACGACATTTTAAAAATGTATCATGCACCCTCAGCGAATTTCGTATTTTACATGCACGGCCACCGCCTGACACAAAAAGTTTCCGTTATAAGGCTAAAGCCGAATGGACTAAATTCGGCAATCTATTTAGGAATCGATTGGGCCAGCCTAAACACCATTATCCAAGTACAGTAGAAACTGATATCAATGTGAGGAGGATTATGGAGGTTCTTGAAAAATCATTCGAAGATAGTAGCCCGCTTCGAGAAAGGAAATCTGCCTATGAGAAATCCTGGATGACAGGGCAAATTCGATCGATTGGCAAGGATGTCCGCAGCCTTTACAACAGAGCTCGACGTAAGAAGCTATCAGTAAATTGGGACGACTAACACAGAAGACTCAATGAATACAATAAAATCATTAGACTGGCGAAACGTAACTCCTGGAGGCTTTTCTGTGAGCAGGTAGACAGCGTTAACAGCATGTCTAAAATAAAAAAAGTTCCTCTCAAAAACTCATATCCAAAGCGAAACACTGGTGGATGAAACGGGTAAAAGGATGGAAACTATAGATGATACCGTAAGGCTTTTGATGAAAACTCATTTTCCTTTTCATAATGCTGGGCCAACAGAGGAACAGTTACAGAACGAAAATGTGATGCACCTTTTACGGATGCTTTGGTTAAAGAAGCAATAAAAAGCTTCTCTCATTTCAAGGCTGCGGGACCGGACGGAACATTTCCTGCGCTTCTTCAGAATGAGGTGGATCTGGTATCAACTCATCTGGTTGGAGTTTTCACTGCATGCCTAACTCATGCAAATACCCCAAAAAATTGGCAGGAAGCAAGGGTGGTCTTCATATCCAAGCCTGGCAAGGTGAGTTATACGATCCCAAAGGCTTATCGACCTATTAGCCTAATTTCTTTCATGTTAATAACTATGGAGCGATAAATTGGCGACATGATCAAAAGTAGCCGATGACAAGCTAAATTTAAGCAACTCGCATATGTTAAAGGAGGATCACTGTAAACAGCTCTACAAGAGGTAGTACACCACATAGAACAGTCCTTCAGTGAAGAAATGTACACACTTGCCGTTTGTATAGACATTGAAGGCACTTTTAACAACGTTCAGACCGATACACTTATACAGTCCTTAGACGAGTTTCAGGTTGACCGGGCGCTGAAAAACTAGATCAACAATATGCTAAGGAATAGGTGGATTATTTGTGTGATTATTCGTGGTATACCTCAGAGGGGCATTTTATCGCCTCTCCTATGGGTTACGACGATACACAGTCTCCTTAAAGCCCTCACCAATGAACGACTTAAACCAGTCTGTTATGCAGGCGACGTTATAATACTTCTAAGGGGCACATATCCAAACCAACTATGCAGAAGAGCTGAGGAGGCACTTAACATAGCATATAACTGGGCACAACCAAGGGGATTAAATGTCAACCCAGACAAAACAGAAATATGTCTATTTACAAGGAAAAGGACGATTCATCCTTTTACCGTGCCTCGATTTCTGGATAAGAATATTGCCATATCTAAAAAGGTAAAATACTTGGGAGTAATCTTGGATCAGAAACTGATTTGGAAAGATCATATTGAAGAAAGAGTTACCAAGGCCCACAGATGTTGGTCGTTGTGCAAAAGAGCTATAGGTTCAAAATGGGGACTACGTCCAAATATGACACACTGGCTTTACATGAGCGTGATTAGACCAATAATAACCAACGTCTCTGTAGTGTGGTGGATATCAATGGACAAAAAGTACAACGTAATACCATTGCAAAAGTGCTGTCTAGGCATAAGCGGGGCATTTTGAACTGCACCAACAAAAGCGTTGGAGACTATACTGCACATCCAACCAATAGACATCCGTATAAAGTATGAGGCAGCCCTGACAGCAAGACGTCTACAAGTGATGGGTGAATGGATAAATCGAGACCAGAAGTCTAATTTCAATTCCGCCTCCCTGACCATAACACGGTATCGGAAAGGGTATAATCCATAACTGTGTTGGACTGTAAAAGAACGATAAATGATTACTCAGTCCATGTTCAATCGCGTATTTGCTGGGTACCAGGACACAACGGAGTGATTGGAATCGAACGGGCAAAGAGCTTGGCTTCAAATGGCAGATAACTACAAGTAATAAACTTGGAAACCTTTCGAAGCCTCGAAGAATGAGTTGAAGCACTGGGCAGTGATGGCTCACAAAACTGTGTGGGTAGAGCAACTGCAAAGATACTGTGGGGTGACCCAAATGAGAAGAAAACAAGTAGTTTTCTGAAACTTAACAAGATCGAGATTAGTAAGATGATGAGTGTTCTAACGGGACACTCAAGCTTACAGGCACATCTTCATCGCATAGGACTAGCAGAAAACGACGAGTACAGGGCATGCATAAAACCATAAATAAGGAGCGCACAACAGGCCAAACCACTGGCTTGAGTGTATGTCCATGGACATGAGACGTTTAAACGTCCCCTCTATTCAACCTAACCTAACCTACATGCGCACAATCGAACAAAAATCGTGCTGTGAGTAATACCCATACATACATTATTGCGCAGCCATCTGGTAGTACATTAAGAATGTACGCTTTCATTTAGGTTTAGTTCTGAAGTCTGCTTTTTTACGGCGCAATACTCCAAACGATGGGCGAGTGTGGAAAATGCGTTATTTTTACATTTGCGCAGTGTAATAATTTTACAAACAAAATCAAAACCTGTTCATACGGCTGCACCATTTTTACAAATGTAGAAACATTTTGCATTTTTTGCACAAACGAACTCACCAATAAAAAATTAAACGGACAAGAATTGTTAAATTCTAAAGATGAGGCTATTATCGTAGGGATAATTTTAACCTCATAGATGGAGCTTTTGCACAAACGAACTAAATCAGTAAGGAAAGGCAGAAAGTCGATCGGGGCCGACTATATAATACCCTACACCGCCCTAACAATGCGATAAGGGTCAGTGTGATAGTAATTTGGAATAATTGGTAAATGGGTAAGAACATATATATGTGGATATATCTAATTCTGGTTGGTTCCTAAATTGAGAATCATCTTTCTGGAGAATTTTGTAATGATCGGAAGTAAAGTACAACTTCTATAGCGCTTTGTAACCAAATCAGGAGGAACATATATGTGGAGGTTATTTATAAATCTGAATCGATTTTCCCTGAATACTCATTCATGTAAAATAGAAACCTCTTTCTGTCGAATTTCGTACTGATCGGATATAAAATACAGTCTCTACAGCGCTTGAATGTCAAATCGGGGCTAACATATAACAGGTGGCGCAAAAGTAACCTTTCGATGTTATGTTAGACGCGATTGGCAAACAGCAGCTAACAGCTGATGCACCGTCTGGACTTTGTACGGAAACATCTTCAAATCTTGTACCAAAATTCGCTGTAGAGACCGTCGACTGATACCCATTTGCGTGGCACGTCGTCTGGTCGATGTCGACGGCGCTTCCATGACATCCTCGGCTACAGCAGCAATATTCTCTGCAGAACGGCTACTCCGGGGTCTGCCACGCCTGTCAACATCTCGTGTTGTGCCAGTCTCTTCGAGGCGAGCGGCTAAACGTCGCAGTGTTTCACCAGTAGGCGTTGGACGGCCAGGAAATCTGTGCCAAAGTCACCGACCGATTATTGGTCAAATAAATAGTCAGCAATATTCCGCGTTCTGGAGCAGTGTAGCGTAACGTTGTTTATTAACGTGTATTTCGCATGTGTTTACTACACAAATGTCAAAACAGAACTGACATTAAGGGCCAATCGCAAAATTTATAGCATTTTCTGATAGGAGGATTACTTTTGCGCCACCTTGTATATGGAGGCTATATCTAAATCTGAACCGATTTTCTCCTAATTTGGCAGTATTCCTTCATGTAATAAGAAACCTCTTTGTGCCGAATTTCGCTGTGATCGGATATAAAATACAGTTTCTACAGCGCTTAAATTTCAAATCGGGGGTAACATAAATATATATGGGGGCTATATCTAAATCTGAACCGATTTTCTCTGAATTTGGCAGTATTCCTTCATGTAATAAGAAATCTTTTTCTGCCGAATTACGTACTGATCGGATATAAAATACAGTTTCTACAACGCTTACATGTCAAATCGGGGGTAACAAATATATGGGGGCTATATCTAAATCTTAACTGATTTCCCCCATATTTTGTATTGTCTCTAAGTGTGTCGCGAGACTTCTCTCTGTCAATTTTTGTACAAATCGGTTCAAAAATGTTTTTTATACAGTAATATATGCCAAATATCTGATCTAATCTGAACCGATTTTAACCACATTCAATAGGGATCGTCCTTGGGCCTGAAGAAAGATATGTGCAAAGTTTCGCTGAATCGACTCAGAAAGTGATTACGAGTCGATCGGTATAATAAACAATGGGTCTATATCTTCTCCTTTTGGGTGTTACAAACAAATGCACAAAGTCATAATATCCTGTACCACAGTGTGGTGTAGGGTATAAAAATTAAACAGACACGAAATTTTAAATTCTTAAGATGAGGCAAATCAAATTACCCTATAGGGATAATTTTAACCACATAGATGGAGCTCGGTGTTTCGTGGAAAAAATGTGTACAGTGCGTAAATATCCATCGTCAAAGACATGAACAAAGACAAAAGTACTAAAGATGCCGCAGATGGTTTGCACACAATAGTCGTGTTTTCGTTACACCATAAGTGCTTAATTTGTATGGGGAGCTAAGCACTATTAGTTCCCGATGAAGTTTAGTGCTTGTGTTCATGTCTTAATTGAGCAATATGGCATCCCATTTTTGGAGAGATTGTTATCAATTATTGAGAATTAACGGGAAGAAGAAGAACAAAAATGGGAAATTATTTTAATATTTGCAAAAAGAGTGTAAACTATTGAACATAGAATAGTAAATATATGTTTTATAAATACTTTTCACGATTTTTTTGTCTGTTTCGCACTGTTCTTTTTTCGCAACTCATGACACCATTGCTACCAGATAGTGAAAATCCGCCACTTATTGCTTATGTGCCAGTTAGTGGAAGTCAGTTGTTTTCGTTGCAAAGTGCTAAACTAAAATTGCTAGCTTCTAACGAAAACATGCCTAATATACATAAGATTGCGCTGTTTCATGGGGCCTAATCTTATGCTCGAGAAACAGATGTCGTTAGTGCATAAGGGTCTAATCTTTTTTTAAAGAACGGCTGGACTACAGAATCTCCCTCTTAATTACATCTCCGGGACTTGGTATTATTAAGAAATTGAAGTAAAAGTAGAACTGTCGTTAAAACTGGTGAAAATTAATTCGTAGTGTATTTGAAATGAATAATGTACTGTACACATTTGTTCCAAGAAAAAGCAAGCTCCATCTATGCGGTTAAAATTATCCCTATCGGGTAATTCGATTTGCCGCATCTTTAGTATTTTTGTCTTTGGTTTTGTCTTTGACAGGAATCCTAAAGATGTGGCAGATGGTTTGCACACAATATACCCCAGATGGCGATGTTTTTGGGGAACTAATCTTGTACTCGAGAAACAGATGTCGTTAGTGCATAAGGGTCCAATCTTTTATTCAAAGAACGCCTGAACCGCCCAATCTTCTACTTAATTCCATCTCCGTATTCTTTAGGAATTAATGAATATAATTAAAACTAATGAACATTAAATCGTATTTTATTAGAAATTAGCAATGAATATTTATACTTGCTACACCAAGGAAAATAATTGGTTGAAATTCGTTAGTAACAATAAAAAAATAGTACTAGCAACAAAAAATCTATTGCATACACCGAGTGCCGGTTATATTAATATATAAATAGTTAAAACAAATGATCAAATGAAACTTAAACGATCACATGAAACTGCTTGCAACTAAATCGACGGTTGTACCCATCGATTGTTAAGATTGTTGTGACAACGAATATTTTATTCTTGACAACAGAAATTGTATCAATAGACCAAAGATTATTATTGCATAAAATAATTGGTTACTATAACAGCAAAAAATTATTGTTCATAACCGAAATAGTGATGAATTTGTAATATGGGATTTTTAATGTTGTTATGAATTGTTTGGTTTTTTGTTCAATAAATAAAATAATAATTAATGAAAACTGTTTTTAATTAATTGTCGGTAGTATATGACTGACAAATTGTCACAGCAACCAATTTTTTAAAACCGTTGCTTGTGGCAACATACAAAATATATTTTTAGCTACCATTTTCGTAGTTGGCGCAACCAAATAATATTGTTGTCAACATGGAAACAGAAGCATAGCCAAAATGTTGGTTGTCCTGATTGAATCGCATGATAGTAGACAGAACTATCTAAATTCGGTTGGAAAATAATTCGGTTGTGACAACCAAACTGTTTTCCGTGTGTAATTTCTACTAAAATACGATTCAATGTTCATTAGTTTTAATGATAATCATAAACATCTTAATAATGACTAGTCTCGGGGATAGAATTATGGGGAAGATTGGGTCGTTCAGTAGTTTTTTAATAAAAGATTGGACCCTTATGCACTAACGACATCTGTTTATCGAGTAAAAGCACTAACAATATCTGTTAAAAGCACTAACGTCATCTGTTTCTCAAGTAAAATATTAGGTTCCAATGAAACAACGCCACCTGAGGTATTTTGTGTGCTTCTTTAGGATTTTTGTCTTTGTTCTTAGTTCAAAGATAAAAATACTAAGGATGAGGCAAATCAAATTAGCCGATAGGGATAATTTTAACCGCATAGATGGAGCTTGGTTCTTCTTGGAACACCTTTGTACAGTACATAAATATGCAGTGCTCATTTCTAATAACATACGAAATCGTTTTCACCAGTTTTAACGATATTTCTTGTTTTACTTCAATTTCTTAATAATTAATACCAAGTCCCGGACATATAATTAAGTGGGAGATTCGGTAGTCCAGCCGTTCTTTGAAACAAAGGTTAGATCGTTATGCACTAACGACATCTGTTTCTCGACTAAAAGATTGCGCCCCCAATGAAACAACGCCATCTTAGGTAAATTGTGTGCAAACCATCTGCCGCATCTTTAGTATTTATGTCTGCTTAGTTTATATTAGGCATGTTTTCGTTACAAGCTAGCAATTTTAGTTTAGCACTTTGCAACGAAAACAACTGACTTCCACTAACTGTCACATAAGCAATAAATGGCGGATTTTCACTATCTGGTAGTTGCGAAGAAAGAACAGTGCGAAACAGACAAAAAACTGGTGAAAAGTATTTATAAAACATATACAGTATAACCTCTCTAATCCGGACACTCGATAGTCCGGACTATCCAGTAATCCGGACAGCTCAATGATTCGGATAGTTTCGAAAATTAACCTCTGTAGTCAGGACATCAATATGTTTTTGTGTTTGTTTTTAAGTTTTTTAACGTTATTATACCTTTAGTCTAAAAACAAAAACATGTAGTTGTTCTGACATACTTTTTTTGAAAGTAACCGGTGGTTGCTTAAGGTCAAAATTTGTAATGAAATTGGTGCTTGGAAATATGAGGAGAAAAATTATAAGGTGATAAATCTGCTGTATTATTTTTGAAAACCGTCATTTTTAATTAAGCTCCAGGCAGAAAAATGTCAGCATATAGATTTACCTTCATGGTAACGAGCCTGGATCTCATACGTTGCCTCACCTTTTAATAGAAACGCATGAAAATCCATGAGCGTTTACAGAATTGTATCTTCCTTTTGTATATAAGACTACCAAAAAATGCCTGATATTGACTTCCGTCTTTGAAGATTGAAGAAATTCCTGATAAATGCTAAGAAATCGCTGAAAGAACTTCAGCTCCATCACAAGAAATTGAAAACAAAACGGAGGATTCTACAGAAAGATAATGGGACCATAAAAATTATTGTTTACTTTTTCACCACTGATGAAGTAATAGTACCGTCAGTTATGTCAAATGAAAATATTGAAGAGAGCATAGACTCCCATTGTAGTCTTGAGGGAATTCACTATTTTTGTAGACAAATAAGCAGCCGAACCCTTTTCAAGTGATATTTTATAGGCTGAGAGAGTAATAATATTTCTAAAAGAATTTAAAAACAGATCTGAAAACCTCCACAAAGACAAGTGTACAAATTTCAGTTGTATTTATTATCTATCTTTTTCCCTTTAAGAAACGCTTTTCTTAATAAAATAAGAAAATATGGTCCACTTTCGAGTTTTGTACTGTAGTCCGGACAATTCAGTAATCCGGACAAAGGTCGAAACTATATCTGTCCGGATAAGAGAGGTTATACTGTATTTACTATTAAATGTTCAATTGTTTACACTCTTTTTGAAAATATTAAAATAATTTTTATTCTTCTTCTTCCCGTTAATTCACAATAATTTAATAGTAAATAATTAATCTCTCCAGAAATGGGATGCCTAAATATAGGGTGCCCAATCTGGCAACATCATACTCGATTAAGACAGGAACACAAGCACCAAACTTCATCGGGAATATATATATATATATATATAAAAATGAAACGGTCCATCTGTGTAATGGCATCACGTCAGAACGGCTGGAGCGATTTGGATGATTTTTTTTTATTCGATTCTAAATTTTCACGAGATGGTTTATATAGAAAAAAAAAATTAATTGGACAAAGGGGCGTGGTACCTCCCATACAAATCGCAGGTTCAAAATCCGATATTTCTGCTCCTATTATAGGTATAGTGCTGAAATTTTGTTTGTATGCATTTAATGGCAGATTATGTGAATTTTCCAAAAATGGGCGGAATCGGACCAATGGGCGTGGCCCCGCCCATATAAGCCAAATTTTGAAATTGAGATATTTTGCACAATTTGTTAGCGAGAGTGCTGGAATTTTGTGTATATGTAAACGGTGGCAGTCTACGTGATTGGTCCAAAAATGGGCGGGATCGGACCAATGGGCGTGGCCCCGCCCACATAGACAAAATTTTGATATCTTGCACAATTTGCTAGCGGGAGTGCTGCAATGTTGCGTATATGTATCTGGTGGCATTCTACGTAATTGGTCAGAAAATGGGCGGGATCGGACCAATGGGCGTGGCACCGCCCATATAAGCCAAATTTAAAAAATGTGATATCTTGCACAATTTGTTAGCGAGAGACCTGGAATTTTGTGTATATATATCCGTTGGCGATCTACGTGATTGGTCCAAAAATGGGCGGGTTCGGACCAATAGGCGTGGCCCCGCCCACAATGACCAAATTTTGAAATTTTTATATCTTGCACAATTTGCTATCGGGAGTGCTGCAATGTTGTGTATATGTATCTGGTGGCATTCTACGTAATTGGTCAAAAAATGGGCGGGATCGGACCAATGGGCGTGGCCCCGCCCTTATAAGCCAAATTTTGAAATTGATATAACTTGCACAATTTTTTATCTAGAGTGCTGTCATGTTGTAGATATGTATCTGGTGACAGTCCACGTGATTGGTCCAAAAATTGGCGGGATCTGACCAATGGGCGGGCCACCGCCCATATAAGCCAAATTTTGAAATTGAATTATCTTGCTCATTTTGTTAGCGAGAGTGTTGAAATTTTGCGTATATGTATCTGGTAGCAGTCTACGTGATTGGCTTTCAAATGGGCGGAATAGGACCAGTGGGCGTGGCCCAGCCCATATTTTGATATATCTTGCAAGTATTATATAGGAAATACATGAACAAAAATGCTCGGTATGCGATAATTACAGCTGCTCACTCCAATACAATCGCAATATGATAATGTGATGCAATATCAATGAAACAAGAATTTGGAAATTTCATAAGTATACATTTCTATTTTCTGGACTTTCCACTGAATTCGGTATTTTTTCATTCAGTGAATTTATTACTAAAACCAGTAAGGAAAGGCAGAAAGTCGGGCGGGGCCGACTATATAATACCCTACACCTCCCTAACAATGCGATAAGGGTCATTGCGATAATAATTTGGAATAATTGGTAAATGTATTTTGAACCGATAATCGCAAAATTAAGCAATATTCGTTCCTAAATTGAGAAAAATCTTTCTGGAGAACTTTGTAATGATCGGAAGTAAAGTACAACTTCTATAGCGCTTTGTAACCAAATCTGGAGGAACATATATATGGAGGTTATATATAAATCTGAATCGATTTTCCTAGAATACTCATTCATGTAAAATAGAAACCTGTTTCTGTCGAATTTCGTACTGATCGGATATAAAACACAGTCTCTACAGCGCTTACATGTCAAATTGGGGGTAACATATATATATGGGGGCTATATCTAAATCTGAACTGATTTTCTCCGAATTTTGCCGCATTCCTTCATGTAATAAGAAACCTCTTTCTGCCGAATTTCTTACTGATCGGATATAAAATACAGTTTCTACAGCGCTTGAATTTCAAATCGGGGGTAACATATATATGGGGACTATATCTAAATCTGAACCGATTTTCTCCGAATTTGGCAGTATTCCTTCATGTAATAACAAACCTCTTTCTGCCGAATTTCGTACTGATCGGATATAAAATACAGTTTCTACAGCGCGAATTTTGACATGGGCAGCGAAGCGCACCGGGCTCAGCTAGTTGTGCATAAAAGTGCTTATACAAATTAAGCACTTATGGCAAAGACAAAAAATACTAAAGATGCGGCAGATAGATGGCGTTGTTTGATTAGGGCCCAATCTTTTACTCGAGAAACAGATGTCGTTAGTGCATAAGGGTCTAATCTTTTTTCAAAGAACGGCTGAACTTTCGACAAAGACAAAAATACTAAAGATGAGGCAAATCAAATTACCCGATAGGGATAATTTTAACCGCATAGATGGAGCATGGTTTTTCTTGGAACACATGTGTACAGTACAGTATTCATTTCTAATAAACTACGAATTAATTTTCACCAGTTTTGACGACATTTCTACTTTTACTTCAATTTCTTAATAATACCAAGTCCCGGAGATATAATTAAGTGGGAAATTCCTTAGTCCAGCCGTTCTTTAAAAAAAGATTAGACCCTTATGCACTAGCGGCATCTGTTTCTCGAGTAAAAGATTGGGCCCCAATGAGTCAACGCCATCTTCGGTATATTGCGTGCAAACCATCTGCCGTATCTTTAGTATTTTTGTCTTTGCTTTCGAATCTCCCACATAATTATATCTCCGGGACTTGGTATTATTAAGAAATGGAAGTAAAAGAAGAGATATCGTTAAAACTGCTGAAAATTAATTCGTATTTTATTAGAAATGAACACTGTATATATATGTACTGTACACATGTGTTCCAAGAAAAGCCAAGCTCCATCTATGCGGTTAAAATTATCCCTATGTCTTTCCTTATGGTGTAACGAAAACACGCCTAGTAACTTTTCAAATACAAGAACCGTAAAAAGCAAAGAGAAGAACAAAGACAAAATTCTTAGAGGTGTGGCAAGGCAAATTATGGAATAAGATAATTTTATCCGTATAGATTGAGCCTTGTTGTGGATGGAAAATTAAACAACATACCGCACCTGTTCCACAAAAAGGGTAACAACTAAAATTTAAAAATTGTCAGTAGAGGCCAAAAACTGTTTCCGTTAATATAAATGGTCAGGGACGTATACAGAAATGTTTTAAACATAGGCACAAACTGTTCACAGTTTTCAAAATCACTCAAAAAACATGAAAAATATTTGGAAGGCCGTTAAAAAAACAATACGAAAGCGTAAAAAATGGTATCAGTAAAAGTAATAACAACTAAAAATAAGAAAAGTGCATGGTTTCCTCGCTAAAACTTTTTAAATTATGTATCGATTTTCTTCGGAACGGTCTCAATTTATTCATAACCTTTCAGAGTTTACGATAAAATCACAAAAATATGACAGTTATGCGTTTCTAGATTTTTTTATGAGGCTTTTATTTAAAAATTATTAAAATTTTCTCAAAAAATATGATTTTTTGTGATACTTTGTAAGACATCGTCGAAACCGCTGAACGGATGGAAAATTGTACATATTGTGCGAAGGCTACTTAATTCTGAAGTTTGTAAAGCTTACCTAAACCAATTCGGATGAATGGTTCTCTAGTTGTGCCATAATATGTGGTTCAACCTCTCTTTTTTCTTAGCCTAAAGGGTTGTCTCTTTAAATTCTCGCGATAAGCTGTGATATGGAAAGAAATTAGTGGTTGAACCACATATAGTGGCATAACTCGAGAACCATTTATCCGATTTGGTTGAGGAAAGTTTTAAAGAATTAAATATTAAGTAGCCTTCAACTTCATATAATACCATTTTCCATCCGTTCACGGGTTCGACGATATACGAGTATTACAAAATATTGCAAAAAAATGTAATTTTTTGATACAATTTTAATATTTTTAAAATAAAACTCCCATAAAACAATCTAAAAATTAACAAATGTTATATTTTTATGATTTTATCGTAAAGTCTGTTCAGTCATGAATTAAACGAGCCCATTCCGAGCCCCCATCGATGCATAATTTAAAAAGTTATAGCTAATTTAGTAAGGTGTTAACTTTAAAACTTTCTTATCGATGTAAAATTTACAAAAACAAACTTTAAAAGAGTTTGGAGATTTTGACGTTTTTTGACGTATAGAATCAGAATCTATGCATTAAAACAGAAACCCAAGAAAAAATGTTGTTTTTGTCGACCGGTGTAATTATTGGTTGGCTTTAAATGGTTAAATGATAACCAGATATGGCGAAAATTAAGTTAAAATTACATTTATGATTTCTTATCTATCTACCTTTTTAACATGTAGGTTGCAGTGATGCACGGTTTGCACAACCGTGTATGTAAATTTGACTTTATATTGGGTGTGGTAATAAGTAGTACGGTTTTGGCCATTACACAGAACTTATCACGGTATTTACAAACGAAATTCAGATGCGGAGTTCGATAAACTGTTTGAAGAATCCACACAACTTGCAAGAAGTTTTGGAATAGAAGCTGCACTACCTAGAAGAGTAGGCACTCAAAAGTATAGGGCTAATATTCCTGGTTCAGATATCAAGGCGTATTTTAGGACAACATTGTTCATATCATATCTGGACGAAGTAATATCACATTTAAATAATAGATTTTCCGAACATGAAGCTATAATTACAAGTCTGTTTAATATCGTTCTGATACGAGTTGTAAATCTAATAGAGGACGATTTCGAAGAAGTCACACTTTTTTACAAAAACGATTTAAAAAATTCAGCAAAATCTGTTGTAGCTGAAATAGGTATATGGATTAATTATTGGAAGCAGAAGAATGTTAAGCCATCAAATGCATTAGATGCTATTTCAGTTTGTGATGAGGACATGTTCCCAAGCGTTTTTACCCTTTTGAAGATACTGGCCACAATGCCTGTGACAACGGTTCCATACGCCATTTTGTATGGTCGGAGAAAAACGCAATTTATTGTTTGAGTAAAAACGGGACTTATTATTTGTATTATTCCCATGCATTTCTATGCCATTATATTCAAAATCCACTTTTATTTTAATATTTTTTCGTATTTGTATTACATGGACCACAAAGAAGGTCGGTATGAAAGGAGAGTAATTTACATATTATGATCGAAAGAACGTAAAATAGTGAGTAAAAAATATAAGGGGATAGAAAAATGGGTACAGTAGACTCGCGGTAACAAAAACACCGCCTTACGTGAACACCGGCTAACATGAACATAATTTTTTTTAAACTGACTACTGTGTAGCGTGAACACGGTGAGAAAGCCCTATAACGTGAACAAACATAGAAAACGTTTTTTCTACATTTGTCGGTTATTCGAATCGTTTTTTTAAAGCGGGGCATCCCCGTAAATTATTGCTCATGAGTACTGGCATTTTCGATGTGGGTTGGCATTTTGTTTAATGCGCGCAGCTGAGTTAACATGACCTACACTAATGTTTATTATGAAAAACTTCTCAAAAACTACCAAAATTCTTGTCTATAAAAGAAAAAGAGGATGGATGATCGAACGTAAGTAGCTTAGCAAAGCTGTGCAGTGTTGCATAGTCAACAATTTGCTCTACCAACAAAAAAGGAGACAATTTTGAAATGTGTTAACAATATATTTTCTGGGCCTGGAATGCGGAAGGCTTTGAAGTGTTCTGAGCTTTGTAAAATGGAAAAAGCCCTGTACAGTTTGTTGCACAAACAGCGACAAAAAATATCCTGCCAATGGATTGATTGTTAAAGAAAAAGCAAAATATTTTCATTCAAAAATTAAAGAAACTCAAAGTGATTTTAATGCGAGTGACGGATGACACATACATATATGAATAAGCTATATACAATCCGAAACATACAAAAAAATATATAAATATATACCTTCGTAAACATGAACAACTTCGCAAACGTGAACACGCTCGGTTTTTAATAGTTCACGTTACCGCGAGTCTACTGTATATAGAACAAAAATATAAAAATTATTTCCCTTAAATCAGAGTTAAATCGACTTACCCTATATCTCGAAAACTAGACGAGATAGGAAAAAAATTATTGCAGATTCTGAAAGAGCATGATTGAAACCCATATTATCAACTCCTAACTCCAAAAACGCAAAAATGGCGTATGGACCAAAATAGCATTAAGCCGACGATCTGCTGAGCGAAGTTTCTCGACGTTAAGAAGAATAAAAACTTATCTCCGGAACAGAATGGAAGGAGAAAGGCTATCTTATCTGGCTTTGATGTCTATATACAAAGATGAAGTCAAAATCGATGAAATAATTGATATATTTCTTTCAAGAAATCGAAGATTACATTTTTAACTCTTACGTATTTTATTATAAAAAGTTTTACTGATCTCGTACTAAAGTACACATTTATATTTAGGAATAAAAAACTAAGGAACTTAACTTCCATTACCTACACAATAAACGCAATTTTTTAATTGTTTATCTTTGCTATGGAAAAAAAGGTTGCCCCCCCCCCGAACCAAAATCCTGAATACGTCCCTGTAAATGGTATATTAAAAAAAAAGAATATGTCGTTGCCATAAAATATCATAGAACAAAAAATAATAACGCTATTTTCCTTTTTGTTTTTTTTATTGATTTTAGAAAAATAACAACTTTTTTGGGTTGTTACTCTTTTCATGAAAAAAGTTTGTATATAAATAGTGGTATTATTTTGAGTTGTACGTTTTTAACTGAAAAATCTCACTCGGATTATAAATTGAAAAGGGCACAACTAAAAATATTACTCTTTAGATGATAAATCAACGGTCCCATTTGCTTAAACACTTGGAGACAATTCAATTGAAGAAAGTTGGCAACACTGTTCGTACAAAGTCGAGTTTTTTGCTTAGCTCCTTCGCTCCTAAATAAAAAATTAATATTTTGCTAATACAATCAGTTTATGGTTTTTAAACCAAGTGTCTTAAAACAAACAATATACAGTGACTTTCAAATCATTGAAGAATGTCGCCTACAAGCAGAAGAAGTGTTTTAAACAAAAAAAATATTTGCATTCAATGTGATTTGGAAGTAGAAGGAAGTGATGAAAGCATAGATTGCGATAAATGCAACAAAAGTTTTCATGTCGTTTGCACAAAACTAAACAAACGACAGTTCAACCATCTTCTGGCTCACGGAGACGAAGAATTTGTTTGTCATATCTGTGACACCAGCAACAACAATAACAACAACCCTTCCGTAACAGCTGAACTCAATGCAATGAGAGTGGAATTAAAGAAACTAGATCAACTGAGAGAAATGCATGAGACAATGAACTTTATGTCAAAACAATACGATGACATTCTAAAAGGTGTAAGCGAAAACAGGAAAAAAATAGAAGTGGTTCAAAAGGAAAACAAGGCGTTGAAAGCAGAAGTGAATACTTTGAAAGAATCCATCAAATTTTTAAATGACCAGAGAGTGCAAAACGATTGTGTGATAACTGGTGTCATAGCAAAAGAAAATGAATCAGCTATTGAAGCAGTTATTAAGTTGTCATCTGATGTGGGTGTGGTAATGCAAGCCGAAAGTATTGCAGATGCGTATTTTTTAAATAAAAAGAAAAGCAGCAATCAATCACTAGTCGTTAAATTCAATTCCAAAGCAGCAAAATCACAGTTAATGGCAGTGAAATCTAAATTAAAAGGTCAGGAAGAAATGAAGAACGTGTATGTGAATGACTACTTAAGTCGGGAAACATTGAATTTGTTTAAATATGCCAAATGTTTGAAAAGTATTGGTTTTCGAGCGGTTTACACATCTGGCAGCAAAGTTTTTGCAAAGAGAAGTGAGTTGTCAAAGCCAAGACTGTTGAGGAATGAAGATGATGTGGATAAGCTGCTGTCGGAAGCAACAACGCATCAACCCCAAAATCGTCGATCTCAATCATTGCAGCAGAACGTTGAGGATTCGGACAATGAATACGAGTCGCCGTCTTAAATTGAATTTTTAATACATTATTTGCTGTTAATTTTTTTCAATTTTTTAATTTTTATGGTTATTAGTCATTATATAGAAAACTTTGCTGAATTTAATAATCAATTAGAACATTCGAATACAAATTGTTTCAATATTATTTCTGTAAATATCAGAAGCATATCATCAATTGCCAAATTTAATAGATTTAAAGCAATGATTTCTAAACTTTTTACATTGCCTGCAGTAATTGCAGTACAGGAAACATGGTTTAAGAGTGACGTTGCAAGAATTTACAATATACCAGGGTATAAATCAGTTCATTGTTGTCGATATGACGGTAATGGTGGTACGTCATTATTCATTCGAGAAAATTTGCAGTTTACAGATGTAGAATGTAAAAGCGAAGGTTTTATTGATTCAATTGTTTTGAAACTGCAAGATGTTAAAGTAGATCGGAAACCTATAGCTATTATTTCTTTTTACAAATCACCAAAATGTAACCCATTAAATTTTCATGATTTTTTGGAAAGCTTATTTATTTCTTACGGCAGAACACCTAGCATATTTGTTGGTGATTCTAATATAGATGCTTCTGAATTTACCTACTTTGCTGACATTTCTAACACGCTGTCAAATTACAATTTCAAAAACTGTCACAATTTAATTACAAGACCTAACAGTAATACATGCCTTGATCATGTTTACACAAATATTTCTAAACCAATGACAATTTATTCTATAGAATGTAGTTTGTCCGATCATAACCTAATATATTGTATGGTTGATTTAAATGTTCAACTGCGTGATGTTACTCAAAATAGTTATTTGGTTTGCGATTATGCTAAACTCAAAACATGCATCGAAACTCAACTGAGGTCACTGTCACTCAGTGGAAATCCAACGGATGACGCTAAAAAATTATTCGCATGTATTAACTCTGCAATTGATAGTTCTACCGCTACAAAAATTCGGAATTATAATTTGAAAAATAAGCTAACTCCATGGGTAAATGGAAACCTTCTCAAATTAATTGCATACAAAGAACGTTTGCTAAAATTAAAAAGGAAATCTCCTGAAAATGAAAATGTAAAAAGTCAGCTGAAAAGAATCGGTAAAGTAATTAAAAAAGCTTATAGAAACTCCATGAATAATTACTATGCGAGCAATTTGGAAAGTTTTCAGAATGATCCTAAAAAGACATGGAAGTTTCTAAATGAAACGCTTGGTAGATGTGTTGAGAGAAGTATAACGGTAAAAGACTGCAATGGAAATGTTATTTTTAATGATGCCACAAAGGCTGAAACATTAAATGTGTATTTCTTAAAGTCGGTTAAGAGTTTAAGAGATAAAATAGAGACATCGCCTTACGATAATTGAAATTCGCTAAGAAGTCTAAGGAATTGTCACTCTATTTTTGCGTTACAAAATACTAGTCGTGATGATCTTGAAAGAGAAATTTCAAATTTGACTTTAGGTAAAAGCTGTGGCCATGACAATATATCGCCAAAAGTAATTAAGATATGCAACAACAGCATTATTCCACTTTTGGTATCCATTTTTAATAATATGATTTATTCATCAACATACCCCGATATACTAAAGATACACAAAGTTATACCCATTCCAAAAGAGAAGAACGCAACAACGATCGATAATTTTCGCCCAATATCAGTGCTTCCAACTATAAATAATATATTTGAACGGATTATTTACCGCCAAATATCTGTATACCTTGATGACAACAGTTTGCTAAGTCAATGTCAATATGGTTTTCGTAGGGGGTGTGGAACAGAAGAGGCAGTCGTCAATGTTCAAAATTTCATATGTAAAATGTTGGACGAAGGTTGTAGCGGAGTTGCTGGAATCTTTTTTGATTTGTCTAAGGCATTTGATATGATTGACCACAATATTTTGTTACAAAAACTTCAATTTTATGGCTTTCACGGCAATGAACTAGCACTTCTTAAATCCTATATAAGTAACCGATACCAATTTGTACAAATCAAGGAAAATAAGAGTGAAATGGCGCTGGTTGAGTATGGAGTCCCACAGGGAAGTGTTTTAGGGCCCTTATTATTTCTTATATACGTTAATGATCTCGAAAACATCGAGTTAACTGGACGTTTGTTCATGTATGCTGATGACATCTGTCTTTTTTATCCGTACAAGTCAGAAGCTGCGGTAAAATGTTTTATGGAGCGTGATTCTGCTTTGATTTTTGAATACATGAGATTAAACAAGCTTTTCATCAATCCTACAAAGACCAAATTAATTCGATTTAGACCACATGGTCGTTTTAACTCGAATTTTAGTATTACCATAGATGGAAAGGAGATACAGGAGGTGAACACTGTCAAATATTTGGGACTTTTTTTGCAGTCAAATCTAGCTTGGAATCAGCACATAAACTACCTGAAATCTAAAATATCATCTGCCCTTGGTTTGTTGTTTAAATTCAAGTACAAGTTTGATCATAGGACTAAACTCCTGATTTATCAATCGTTAATTCAAAGTAATATTAACTGTTTGGCTGTCGTATACGCGCATAAAAAGACCACAGAATTGAAATCTCTGCAGCGGCTTCAAAATAAAGCATTAAAAATCGTGGCTAATTTACCTATTATGCATTCAACGTACTCCTTATTTAATGAGGTTTTTCCTTCAATTTTACCAATATTCGGTACTTATAAACAACATCTTCTTTTATATGTATTTAAATGTCTACATCATGTAGGACATCACACAATTCAATTTGCTCGAAATCAAGTTGCAGTTAACACTCGCAATAACCAACAACTTAGAGTAGCATTATGTCGTACAGAGACAACTAAGCAACGAGTTGAATATTCTGGTAGTCGTGAATTCAATAACTTACCACATCATGTTAAAGCATCAAATAGACTTTCGAATTTTAAAAATATGTTAAAAGAATATTTGCTATCTCAAATTGATGATTTATTGTAATAAATGATATGCTTATGATATATTAAATGAATTATTATGATATTTAAATGAATTATTTTTTAATTATACAAATAATTTAGTATTATTTGCCAACTAGCCTCTCTAATGCCTAACGGCGCTGAGGCATTTATATCTTATGAATTTGTATATATAAATAATTTTATAAACAATAAAAAAAAAAAAAAACTCTTTAGTTGAATCTAACGACGTTATTCTGTAAACACAGAGAGAGTCATAACGGTTTTTTATTATGAAAAAGAAGAAAAATCAACGGACATTTTTTGCAGTGGGTAGAAATTGCCATTGTACGTTGTTTTCTTGCAAAAAAGCAAAATTTAAAAATTTTGGGTTGTTACCCTGTGCGATATGTAGGTGCGATATGTAGTAAAGACCTTAATATGTAGTTCAGACAAAAATCATCATTTTCGGTTGTTACCCTGTGCGATATGTAGGTGCGACAAAGACAAAAATACTAAAGATGAGGCAAATCAAATTACCCGATGTGGATAATTTTAACCTCATAGATGGAGCTTGGGTTTTCTTGGAACACATGTGTACAGTACATTGTTCATTTCTAATAAAATACGAATTAATTTTCAGCAGTTTTAAAGATATTTGTTCTTTTACTTCCATTTCTTAATAATATAAAGTCCTGGAGAAATAATTAAGTGGGAAATTCCTTAGTCCAGCCGTTCTTTAAAAAAAGATTAGACCCTTATGCATTAACCACATCTGTTTCTCGAGTAAAAGATTGGGCCCCAATGAAACAACGCCATCTTCGGTATATTGTGTGCAAACCATCTGCCGTATCTTTAGTATTTTTGTCTTTGGGTGCGATATGTAGTAAAGACCTTAATATGTAGTACAGACAAAAATCATCAGGTAAAATAAAATTATCCAATTTCACCACATGTGTACAGTACATAAATATGCAGTATTTGGTGTTATATTCGTCACCATAGTTATATTCGCCCAAATAAGTAACCCTCAGGGCAGTACAAGCGAAAAACGCTATAAAAAGAAAATTACTGATTTTTTTAAACGTATGTTTTAAAGCATAAATCAAATCCATGTGAAGCGATCACACTAATTTGGCTCTTCTATCCGATGTTGATGAAATTTACCTGATAAGTACTTGAGGGGTGCAGAACAAAGATCCGGACTTTTAAAAAAAAAATTAAAAATGAGTTATGACGCATGAAAATTTGTAATCTTCTAACTTTGGACAGAAATATTTCCTATAGTTGCAGGTTGTTCAGGCAAAGATATAAATACCAAGATAGAAAAATAAATTGTTTACAATTTCCAAGAGATGTCGTTGGCACGTTGTTAAAAATGGGAAATAGATGTCGATAGGCACTTTTTCTGTGTATCCATTTTAACCAGAGTTGCCGCTAGACAGTTTTATATTTCACGCCCAAAATTATCTCAGAAACTCCCCAAATCCATTAAAACCGCTGCATATGAATGATTTTCTGATCAAATTTTCATTTCAGTGAAGTATTTTTAATTTTTGTAATAAAATTACCTATTTCAGAAATTCCAACGTAACTAAAAGTCTAATATGTCCAAGGAAGCAGAAGAAAAGGACGGCAAAAAAACTTTTGGAAGAGAATCCTGATGAAGGAAAGCAAAAAACCGTTAGAAATTGGAACGAAATAAAAGCAACCGCAAATGATAGAACATCCTGGTAGATGTTTTTATAGGCCCCATGCTATACATGAGTTAGGCGCAAGAGAAGAAAGAAGAGAGAAGAAGAAGATGAACAATATATTTGTCTATTTTTGTATAATTTATGTTAATTTGTATTGGGTTGCGGTCCTTTTAAACAATTTGGAATATTCCTAATATACCATTAGCAAGATCCTTCCTTTACAACAAAAATCTATTTGTTTGTAAAACATAGGAATTCCAAAGTGTGAGGTTTTTCGCTGATTTTCAGCCCGATTTTCCCGAATTTTTTGTAATTTGTAAAATTATAAAAAATTAAATATTAATCGATAAGCACAAAAAATTCAAACAATGTTCGCGGAAAACTGTTTTTTGCGTGTGACAGTTCATTCCTATTCGTTCGTAACTGACAGTTTCTTGACATATCTTAATCTATAGTTTTTGGTGCAAGCTATATAATACATGTGCTTTATAATAAAAATGCTATATAAACAGATTTCTGGACTGAAAACAACATTGTTTAAAATGGCAATTATCTATAATCTATAGTTTTTGGTGCAAGCTATATATAAAAAAAAGCAAGTGCTTTATAATAAAAATGCTATGTAATAAGTAAAGATTTTTGGGCTGAAAACAACATTGTTTAAAATGGCAATTATTACATGTTTTATTGAACAAAAAACATATATAATGTTTAAAACATTCCATGCATATCAAAAAAATCGACTTTTCTACAAAACATTATTTTTCTGTCTGCAAACTTTTTTCATTTTACATATGCACATACATTTCATTTTCTCCAGTAAAATGTTCAAATTTGATAGTCGGCAACACCAAATATTTGAATTCATGTGTAATGGCTACCCTGTTGTTTATTTATGCCAGCAGAACGCCATCTATGAACTAGTTGTGAAGAATTCGTTGTGAATGGATACCGTTCTATCTTGGTATTCATATCTTTGGTTCAGGATTGAAAGTGAGCCATAGCGGGTAATTTTTTATATAGCTCCCGTATAGAGGTCGCTCCCAAATACCTTTCTTTCAGTCTAAAATCATAATTTTTGAAGCAATTGAGATGCACATTTTCATTTTGTATTCTATTTCGGCAATAATTAACCACAAAAAAATTAATCAAATATGTAGGTTCATATTTTTTTATATAATCCATAACCATCTGCACTAACGACGTCTGTTTCTCGAGTAAAAGATTGCGCCCCAATGAAACAACGCCATCTTAGGTAAATTGTGTGCAAACCAACTGCCGCATCGTTAGTATTTTTGTCTTTGCTTAGTTTATAGTAACTTTTCAAATACAAGAACCGTAAAAAGCAAAGAGAAGAACAAAGACAAATTCTTCAAAATTCAAAGAGATGTGGGCAAAGACAAAAATACTAAAGATGAGGCAAATCAAATTACCCGATGTGGATAATTTTAACCTCATAGATGGAGCTTGGGTTTTCTTGGAACACATGTGTACAGTACATTGTTCATTTCTAATAAAATACGAATTAATTTTCAGCAGTTTTAAAGATATTTGTTCTTTTACTTCCATTTCTTAATAATATAAAGTCCTGGAGAAATAATTAAGTGGGAAATTCCTTAGTCCAGCCGTTCTTTAAAAAAAGATTAGACCCTTATGCATTAACCACATCTGTTTCTCGAGTAAAAGATTGGGCCCCAATGAAACAACGCCATCTTCGGTATATTGTGTGCAAACCATCTGCCGTATCTTTAGTATTTTTGTCTTTGATGTGGGAACGCAAATTATGGAATCCTGTCACACAGAACGAAGAATACTTTCCAATTTATGAAAAAATCCTAATATAAAATCTGATTTGGATCGAAGGGAGTGAAGATAAAGTTAAAAGTTATAGTCAAACAGTCGAGACAACAACCCTTGGGAATATGCGTTATACTGGCATCCATAGTCAAAGCAAAGAGGTTAGATAGAAGAAGAGATTCCATTTAACTCACCACACCCAAACTTGAAATTCAACTCGTGTGCACAAGTTGGGTGCATGGCGAGATATCTTTGTTTTCTTTGTTTCAACTAACGTATAATGTGTGCTTTTCTTTCACTTTTTCACATGCACGTCAATAAACACACAAAATAAAATTATTATACGTTAGTTGAAACAAAGATATCTCGCCATGCACCCAACTTGTGCACACGAGTTGAATTTCAAGTTTGGGTGTGGTGAGTTAAATGGAATCTCTTCTTCTATCTAACCTCTTTGGTCAAAGTTAAAGTCAAACTGACTCTATAGTCAAAGTTATAGTCAAACTGACTGTATAGTGAAAGTTATTGTATAGTCAAGCATAAATATGATAATTTTGATATGGTTCTTTCTATGATTTCTATGGTTTAAACAAATTTATATATATGTATATATTTTTCTATGAGAGATGACTAATCAATTTTTTTGCAAAGCTATGCCGGAGTAAAATAATACAAAATTACAGTACATCGGTATGTAAATTATGACAAGATTGAGATATTTTTTTGTCCTCTAAAGCCAAACTAAGAAATGTGAGTGGGAACTAATGGCTATTCCGAATAGATTAGGGGAAGCAAAATAATACAAAAATGCAGAAATATTATGACGTGCGTCAAAAAAAAGTTAACTGAACTTCAAAGTCGGTATATAATTAGTGGTAATTTTGCATTGTCCCCCAAAAAAAACTATGATGTGTGAATGGGGTCTGATCATTGTTCAGGATAGCTGAGAGGGAGTACAATAATATAAAAATCCAGAAATATTATGACGTGCGTCAAAAAAAAAAGTTAACTGAACTTCAAAGTCGGTATATAATTAGTGGTAATTTTGAAATTTTGCATTGTCCCCCCAAAAAAAAAACTATGATGTGTGAATGGGATCTGATCATTGTTCAGGATAGCTAAGAGGGAGTACAATAATACAAAAATCCAGAAATACTAGGATGTGCGTCAAAAAAAAAAGTTAACTGAACTTCAAAGTCGGTATATAATTAGTGGTAATTTTGAAATTTTGCATTGTCCCCCAAAAATAAAAATGATGTGTGAATTGTTTATTATGTGAATTGAATTTATTATGTGAATTGAAATTATGAATTGTTTTTTATGTTTATTTTGTAGTGTATAATCTCAATAATAAAGTATCTATTGATTTAGTTTTAAGAACAAATATTAAAGTATATATATTACGCTATTTTGCAGTGTTTTATTCATTATGTAGTGTATAATTTTAATAATAAATCATTTACTATAACAAAAAAATAGATGCGTCAACCTCAAGAACTTTAGAAAAATTTAATACATCGTTCTATGTACTTTATATCAAATATATGCATATATAAGAAATATATCAATGTAGTCTTGTTTACAAAGTACATTTCTTTAAAAACTGTTTAATAGCGGACTTCAATAAGAAAGCATCAGTTTGTATACCATTAGTTTAAATCAATGGTACAAAAAGTAACGGTTTGTGTACGTGGAACTGTAATAAAGAAATTTTAATATTTAAATTATTTGGTTGAATTGTATGTGAATAATGCAGAAATACTTACATAAGGTAAATCTTCATGACAGTATATTTAATCCATAAATATGCCTGGAAATACCTCAATACATCATAGTTTTTTTTTTGGGGACAATGCAACATTTCAAAATTACCACTAATTATATACCGATTTTGAAGTTCAGTTAACTTTTTTTTTGACGCACATCCTAATATTTCTGGATTTTTGTATTATTGTACTCCCTCTCAGCTATCCTGAACAATGATCAGATCCCATTCACACATCATAGTTTTTTTTTGGGGACAATGCAAAATTTCAAAATTACCACTAATTATATACCGACTTTGAAGTTCAGTTAACTTTTTTTTTGACGCACGTCATAATATTTCTGGATTTTTATATTATTGTACTCCCTCTCAGCTATCCTGAAAAATGATCAGATCCCATTCACACATCATAGTTTTTTTTTTGGGGGGACAATGCAAAATTTCAAAATTACCACTAATTGTATACCGACTTTGATGTTCAGTTAACTTTTTTTTTTGACGCACATCCTAATATTTCTGGATTTTTGTATTATTGTACTCCCTCTCAGCTATCCTGAACAATGATCAGATCCCATTCACACATCATAGTTTTTTTTGGGGGACAATGCAAAATTACCACTAATTATATACCGACTTTGAAGTTCAGTTAACTTTTTTTTTGACGCACGTCATAATATTTCTGCATTTTTGTATTATTTTGCTTCCCCTAATCTATTCGGAATAGCCATTAGTTTCCACTCACATTTCTTAGTTTGGCTTTAGAGGACAAAAAAATATCTCAATCTTGTCATAATTTACATACCGATGTACTGTAATTTTGTATTATTTTACTCCGGCATAGCTTTGCAAAAAAATTGATTAGTCATCTCTCGTAGAAAAATATATATATATAAATTTGTTTAAACCATAGAAATCATAGAAAGAACCATATCAAAATTATCATATTTATGCTTGACTATACAATAACTTTCACTATACAGTCAGTTTGACTATAACTTTGACTATAGAGTCAGTTTGACTTTAACTTTGACTATGGATGCCAGTATAACACATATTCCCAAGGGTTGTTGTCTCGACTGTTTGACTATAACTTTTAACTTTATCTTCACTCCCTTAGTATATAAGAGATATTATTTCATTCCTGAGGCTTGCGACACGAGTTTGTAGACGAAAATTGTAGAGAAGCTTCCGGGGTAGAACAAGTTGCTCAAAATGAAAATACAAGGAACAAATTTACATATCCTTTTATGAGTGACTGAATACAAATAGAAAGTTCAATAACAAATGTGAGTGATCGAAGACATGAATCTGGAGGCTTTTCTGGGAGCAGGTAGACAGCGTTAACAGCGTGTCTAAAATTAAATCCGAAACACTGGTGGATGACACGGGCAAAAGGGTTGAAACCAACAGAGGAAAAGTTACGAAACGAAAATGTGATTCATCAATGTTATGGTTAAAGAAGCGATAAAAAGCTTCTCTGCCTTCAAGGCTGCGGGACCGGATGGAATATTTCCAGCGCTTCTTCAGAATGAGGTGAAGAAAGAGTTACCAAAATGGTGAATGAAATCGTATACCACCCTTCTCTTCTTCTTCTTGTAGTACTCTTTTCCTTATGTTAGGAATTTTATTTTCAATATTATATAAAAGTTTACCTCCGCTCCGAATGCGATTCGATCCCAGAACCTTCCGTTTTATGAGCCACATGTTTATCAACTCAGATATGTAGACACGTATTATTTATGAGAAAACAGCTTTAACCCGGTGCCCTTCGCAGCCTTCATCCTTTATTTATTTTCTGTTCAATGTACTAAAAATGTCTTTCTTTCAAATGTACATGATTATTACATATGGTGCAAAATGAAGTAGATCTGATTACCTTCATACAATAAAATACTAATCCCCGTTTCAATTATTTTCAATGTTCCAATGGTATAACAATTATCCATTTCCCCACTGTACCTCTTTCGCCACTTCTTTCCCATAGTTTATGTTCCACAAAGTACATTCACACCTTCACACAATATAACACCATGTCTGTTCCACTTGTCGATAAAGGTACGAATTTAAAAAGCTAAAGAGAATCGCTCCATTTTACCAAATTCAACCCTTTTGCCTAATGTGGCATAACTAACCAATTTTGCACCACTGTCAGTGTTGCCAGATGAATTTGAACCAAAATCGTCAAAATGGGGGCACAAAAATGGTCAAAATAAATTTTCGAGACCGTCAAAAAATCGCCAACAAAAACATCTGCCAGTATCATACAGTATTTGAGATTTTTCAGATTGAAGGGCATGTTTCAAATACAGCTATGTGCTAATTGGTACTCTCAAATGATATTTGCAGTTTCTCAAAGTTATTTTAAAAATAAAATGTTGTGAGCCGTTCTCATTATTAATCAAAATTTGTAGAAATATATCTTATACCTATCAGTTTATAAGGATTGAAAATTGGCCATATTGGTACATATTTTGATACATTCCTCATAAAGGCAAACCCACGAACTTCATCCAATTAGGACGAAATTTGACAAAATGCATAGAACTATTCTCACCAACAGGGGCCAGCGTAGATCCATGGTTTTATGTAGCCCCCATACAAAGGTTCCACTATATTCGACGTCTTGACACGTTTGAAACCAGAATTTTCGCAATATGTATTTAAATTTATCTCGAATAAAACCACATAGCCGATTGGACTGAAATTTGGTTATTTGCGTTGAATTAATTAATTCATAAAAGTAATGACATCACTGGTTCATATATTGGTATAGCCCCCATCCGATTTGACTTCTTACCGACTTAGGAACCACAAATACCAGGCGATTGGGCAACATAATATTTTTTTTACAAAGAACAATTTCAAGGAGCAAGCGAATTTAGTGGCCCATATTTCGACGTCCCATAAAAGGTTCCATGTGGTTTGACTTCATGGCCCAAAGTAAAAAACAAATACCTACCAATTGAGCTGGAAAATTGATAATTTGCGACTAATTTTAACTGAAACCATTCTTTGGAAAATTTACCTCCTAGGTGCAAGTTTTGATATAGCCCTTATTTCATTTAAAAATATTCAATTAAAGGAATTAGAAAACAATCCTTAATACTCGTATACAAATTTTTTTAATTTTCCATTAATTTGTTCCTATCATTAAAAATCGTCATTTCGGGACAAAACTCGTCAAATCGTCATGTACTATCTTTTGGGTCTAAAAATCGTCAAAATGACGATAAATCGTCATTTCTGGCATCACTGACCACTGTACAATATTTATTCGTTTTTGCCCCACAGTGTCCCCTATCTCTGTCATGTTTAACTTTTTACCATACCGTACCTTATTTAACTTATTTTTCCCACGGTTTAAATAGAAGTACTTATTTCGAAAAAAAAGTTCTTAGTTCGGTTTATATTGTAAGAGCTACCATCGCACTCTGGGACCACATTTAACACTATATGCACTGTACCATATTTAAGATTTTATTCCACGTTTTTTCCTTCTTCCCAACTTACCACACTTTAACTATTTAACACATTTTGTCCCACTTACCATATATAACTATTTTTGCTTCACCGTACCATATTTAACCCTCTCCGCTCCACTTAACCATATTTAACACCTTTGCTTGCCCCAACTGCACCATAATTGTATCCTTTCTGCACCACAGTGTCACTATGCAAAAACCTTCTTATCTCATATTTGTGTTCCAGGAGTTACCCTCTCTCCCTACATCCATATTTTTGCCCACTGGACTAAATGTGCACGTTTTGACCAACTTTACCATATTTAACCCTTTTGGGTCCACTGAATCACATGTAACACCTTTTTGTCCTACTGTACACTGATAGAAAAAGCTTCGTCATTCGTCAAAAGTCAGCTAACGTACGGATAATCCTATCTATGAATTTGTTCGTCGCCATGACGAATCTCTGTATACTAGAACAAGAACTATTTAGTGGAATAAAAATGATTACATATCATTCCTACGATGAATCGTGCTCATAAATAAAAACATGATATATGCCCTCCTCTCTAAGGTGAGGGGATAAATATGCGGATTTATTTGATTTATAATACAAAAATCAATAAGTGTATATATAACATATAGCAAAAGGGTAGCATCAAAGGAGTGGCCAAACGCATCAAAGGAGTGGCCTAAGACCTTAAGTTTATGCGGAGGAAATTTTTAGAACACATTAAGTCATTTTACTTATGTCCGTCCATCCGTAAGCCTGACTGGAGCGAACGATAACCCTCGAAACTGTAGTTTCCAGAGATTAAACAGAGATTCGTCAGGGCGACGAACAAATTCATCAATAGGATTATCCGTACGTTAGCTGACTTTTGACGAATGACGAAGCTTTTTCTATCAGTGTATAATACATTTCATAGTTAACACATTTTCCCAACTGTACCATAGTTTATGCACCACTGTACCATATTTAACCCATTTTGTCCCACGTTACCATATTGAACTGTTTGTATCCACATTTTTGTCCCACTGTACCATAGTTAACGCTTTTTGCCCCACAGTACCATATTTAATCCATTATGTCACACATTACCACATTCAACTTGTGTGCCCCACGTACCTTTCTGTCCCACTTTATGGTAACCCTGTTTTCTCCACTGTACAATATTTAACCCTTTTTGCCCGCACTGTATCATAGTTATTATATTTTTTACCCTCTGTTCCATAGATAACGATTTTTGCCCCTCTGTACCATATTTTTAACCATTTTGTCCCACTTTACAAAATATAACTATTTTAGCCCACTGTGCCCTATTATATAGGGACGTGGGAAAAACAATATTACCAATATATGGATTGCACGAGTACCAAGTCGTAATGTTTGTGTTTAAGTGTATTAATGGGATTGGTCATCATACCATATCATTTTTTTTAGAACCAGAATAACTTTAATACTAGGAATCGAACGAATTTAAGAGTTCCGTATTGATTATGAGGGTGGTATATAATAATATTTTACCATCAGCTTTGAAATCTGTTAATAGAATTTCTACTTTCAAAACAGCCTATAAGAGATATCTATGAAATTCATTTGAAACGCTTCTTACTTAAGCATATGATTAAAACATATTAAATTTTTTTTTACTTTGTAACATTTAATCCTTTTTATTAATTTATCTGAATTAATGTAGTATAATGTGTTGCCTACTTGCCTCAATAATGCCATTATGACGCTGAGGCCATGCATTTGTTCGATATAAATGAAATCTGTACAAATAAATAACAAATAAAAAAAAACCTTTTTCCCCCACTGTACCATATTTAACCATATTTAACCATATTTAACCACATTTTATCCACTATATATTATTTAATGTTTTGACCAACTGAGCTGCTAAAAGCATGACAACTCTTCACATCTCATGTTTAAGTTTCAATTTTGCCATATTGATTTTTGCCCCAATGCAGCATAATTCATCCGTTTTGCCCCACTGTGCCTCTCAAAGTTATAATTCACTTCCCATCCCTAGCTTATGTTACAAAAGCTACTCTAGCACCATGGGACCATGTTTACCATTTTTGAACATATTTTACACTTTTTGCCCCACTGTACCCCGAAAAGTACGAAAATAAAAAAACAGACTACCCCAATCATGTACTAAGGCCCTTTCTGTCCCACTGTGTCTCAAACATTTAAAAAAAAATCGCTTTTTGTTCTTGTTTACGTCACAAACGCTACTGTCACACAAAATTTCACGATTCTAGCTTGGTATTTGGGTTTGGTTGTTGTACCACATTTATCCCTTTTTACCCCACTGTGTGCGCAAATGTTCGAATTTTAAAAAAATCCAGTCAATTTCTGAGTCTGCCTCAAAGGGCTACGCTGACACCAAATTTCGCGATTCTAGCTCATTCCGTTTAGATTTGGCGGTGGTACCATATTTATCCCTTTCTGCCCCATTGTGGGGCTAATAGTACGCGTTTCGAAAAATCACGTCTATGTCCCAAGGACTACCCTCCCACCAAATTTCATTATTCTAGCTTCAGCCGTTTGGGCTGGGCGATGATCAGTCAGTCAGTCACGCAACAATTATATATACATATATATACATGTTTTTAAATACAATTATATATACATGTATTTAAATACAGTTTTATATTCCAACCCATGTACTCGTATTATTATGTACACGTGAATTTGAAACAAGGATTGCCGTCATTGAATGATAAAACAAGTAAGAAAGTTCAGTCGGGTAAGCCGACTAATGAATCCCCTCACCTTGAGTCTCAAAATATTAGTAAATTTATTTATTTTTTTGCTTTATTTAAATTATTATCATTTTAAATTGCATTTATTAACTTAAAGTATGTACTGGTATTAAAGTTCAAACCTGTTAACTTTTGGTGTAAAATGGTCCATTTGTGTGGGAGGCACCAAAAGAAGCGTGGCAATAATGCCCATTTTTCAGTGTATTGTAGGTACTATTAAACCATTACACCGTAAAAAATTTCAAGTCTTTGTATGCACTGGTAATAAAGTTATAATCTATTAGCTATTGCTTCAAAATTGTTCATTTGTATCAAAAGGGGCGTGGCAAGTTCGCCTATTTTTCTCGAGGTAATAAACTAATACTATGTGTAGAATTTCAGAGGATTCAAATAAATAGTATAGCAGTTATTAAATAATCAATATATCACTAAATGTTAACCCTTTGTGGGGGAGGTACTAGAAGGATTGGACCAATAACTTAGCCGGAGATGGAAGAAAATATTACCACATACCAAATTTGAAGTCAATCGGTCACTCCTTTCAAGAGTTATCTTGCGCGCCAACCAGCAGACAGACGGACGGACATTGCTCATTCGACTTTAAATGACCCAAAACGGATATCCGCCGAACGTACTTAGGGTCTTATGTCACTCCTTCGATGTGTTACACTTTTGGTTCGTAGCAGATGATATATACCCTCCTCTCTAAGATGAGGGAATAAAAAGTTGCCATATACTATATATAGGCGAATAAAAAATTTTAATATGAATGACTTTTTCAAAAGGCTTTTGTAGCTCGATGTATAGTGTGTCCGGCTCATAATCATAAGGTTGTCGGTTCGAATATCCTCCCGGACGTAACATTTTTAATGTTTCGCCATAAATTTAAGTTTCTGCAAGTAACGATTTGCACAAAAAATAAAAATTGCAGTATGAAAAAGACAGAAAAACATTTTTGCATTTTTCGGACTACAACATATTCCAAAAAAACTTAATTTTTCCTTGATTTTAGTATGATTTGCTTAATTTTTAATTCATTTTCATGGACTCGAAATAAGGATTTTTGTTTATTTGTGTTAAAAACTCATGCTTTCCATTATTAGTTCATAATTTCCTTATTGGTATGTTAGGTGTCCACCGCATGTGCCAGAATTTCATAAATTTATAAATTTCGAACTTGTTTCAAGAAATATAATTTAAGTACAAATATGTCAAAATTTGTAGTTAATGAAATATTTTCCATATCCCCAAAAAAATAAAATTTAGTCATGCTAAGTAAAATTTCCAAGATTTAGGAAAATATTATCTCAATATGAATAAAAACATTGAACTAAATTGGAGTCTGTATTTAACATAAATTTAGGGAACCCATTTTTTGAGTGTAGATATCCGTATACAGTATGAGGCAGCCCTCACCGCAAGACGTCTACAAGTGATGGGCGAATGGATAAATCGCGGCCACAAATCGTACCATCAATCACTGGTCGGTGAAACCCAAACAACGGAAATCTCCGACCGCATTCCTGAAGTGCGGCCACAGCTATCTGTGCGACCACAGCTACCGTTTGTGCCAGACAGAGGAAGGACGGTTCTAGGACTTTTACTGATGAATCAGAAGTTGAACTTTATTCCGCCTCCCAGACCATAACACGGTATTTCATGCAGAAGTTAGAGCAATAACGGAATGTGTGAATTGGCTCAGTAATACAGTTTTTTGCTCGTACGAAAAACCCATAAAGTAGAAAAACATTAGTATGTTTAATTGTTTGCAAGCTAGTATCCTTAGGAAGAAACAAGTAAGAAAGTTTCAGTCGGGTAAACCGACTAAGGTATACCCTCACTTTGTGAGTAATGTAATATTGAATATTACTCGAATTATTCTGTCAATTTGTGTGGGAGGTACCAGAAGGGGTTTATCAAATACACCTTTTTTTGCTGAACATTAGATACTTTAAATTCATTGCACTGTGCCGACTTATAAGCATTTATGTGCACTAGTATAAACGTTATGAGACATTAAATTGTGGTATGATTTGGGCATTTTGTGTGGGAGGTGCAAAGAGGGGCGTGGCAATAACGCCCATTTTTCACAGGGCTATAGACACTATAAAAACATTACACTGTACGAAATTTCATGTATTTTTATACACTGGTTTTAATGTTATAAGCTGTTAAATTTTGGTGCAAAAAGGTACCTTTGTGTGGGAGGTACCAAAAGGGGCGTGACAACAACACCCATTTTTCCCTGGACTGTAGGCAATATAAAAGCATAATACTGTACAAAATTTCAAGTATTTTTATACACTGTTATTAATGTTATAAGCTGTTAACTTTTGGTGCAAAATGGTGCATTTGTGTGGGAGGTACCAAAAGGGACGTGGCGACTTTGCCCATTTTTCTCGAGTTGATAACGACTAATAAGCCAATACTATGTGTGGAATTTCAAAAGATTCGAGTAAGTAGTATAGCAGTTATTAAAGAATCAATATTTCACGAAATTTTAACCCTTTGTGGGGGAGGTACTAGAAGGAGTGGACCAATATGGCCCATCTTCGAACTTAGCCGGAGATAGAAAAAAATATTACCACATACCAAATTTGAAGTCAATCGGTTACTCCTTTCGAGAGTTATCGTGCGCACCAGCCAGCAGACAGACAGACAGACAGACAGACAGACAGACAGACAGACAGACAGACAGACAGACGGACGGACATTGCTCATTCGACTTAAAATGACCCAAAACGGATTTCCTCCGAACATACTTGGGGTCTTAGGTCACTCCTTCGACGTGTTACACTTTTTTCCGTAGCAAATGATATATACCCTCGTCACACTAAAGTGAGGGTATAAACAGTGCCTATTTACAAAAAGTCTATGGATAAATGTATAAATTATGGCCCATTTTGTAAAAATAGAGAAATTCACTCAACGTTTCGTCATTTTAATGTTGAAATTTCCAAGGGTTTGGTCTCTTTAAACAAAAAACATTGTACCTCCCTAACAGGGCGTTAAGGGTCATTGCGATAATAATTTGGAATAATTGGTAAATAGGTAGGAATATATATATATATTTTGCTATATCTAAATCTGAACCGATTATCGCTAAATTAAGCAATATTATTTCCTAAATTGAGAAACGTATTTGTGCCAGTAGGTGAGTTGTTAGCGTGCTCGCCTATGAGTTTGGGGATCGTGGGTTCGATTCCCACAAGAGGCTCTGGTCTGTCGTTGCACAATCTGGCCTCATGGTCTTTGAACCCCGCTTCCCTGGACCGTAAAATTAGAATATAAATTTACTTTGTATTGTAATTCATACAAATAAATAAATAAATATTTCTGCAAAATTTTGAAATGATCGGAAGTAAAGTACAACTTCTGTAGCGCCTTGATACCAAATCAGGGAGAACATATATATATATATGGAGGTTATATCTAAATCTGAACCGATTTTATCTGAATGCTCATTCATGTAATAAGAAGCCTCTTTCTGTCGAATTTCGAACTGATCGGATATAAAATACAGTCTCTACGGCGCTTACATGTCAAATCTGGTGTAACATACGTACGGGGCCTATATCTATATCTGAACCGATTTTCCCCGAATTTGGCAATATTCCTTCATGTTATAAGACACTTCTTTCTTCCCCACTGATCGGATATAAAATAAAGTTTTTACAGCTCTTACATGTCAAATCGGGGGTAACATATATATGGGGGCTATATCTAAATCTGAACCGATTTCCCTCAAACTTGGCAGTGTTAATTCATGTAATAAGAAACCTCTTTCTTCCAAAATTTCGTACTGATCGGATATAAAATACAGTTTGTACAGTGCATACATGTAAATCGGGGGATCATATATATGGGGTCTAATCTGAACCAATTTCCCTCAAATTTGGCAAAGTTTATTCAGTTAAATCTGAACCGATTTCAGCAATATTCCTTCATGTAATAAGACACCTCTTTCTTTCGCACTGATTAGATAAAAAATAAAGTTTCTACAGCGATTATATGTTAACATATATATGGGGGCTATATCTAAATCTGAACCAATTTCCCTCAAATGTGGCAGTGTTAATTCATGTAATAAGAAACCTCTTCCCGCCAAATTCCATTCTGATCGGATATAAAAAAATGTAAACCGATTTTCCTCAAATTTTTTATTATCTCTAAGTGTATCACGAGACTAATCTCAGTAATTTTTTTTAAAAATCGTTTCAAAAATGTTGCTTATATAGTGCATGTACGCCACAGCGGAGGTAAATATATATGGTAAATATATATGGATTTTCAATAAAATTTTTCTCATCTATATGGGCAATATTTCAAAATTCAACACCCTCCTATTCGGACAGTCTTTAACCGATATCGTTGAAATTTTGTGTCATTTCACATGACATGAAATCTCACATATACTCGTATAAGTTATACTTTCCAAAAAATATTTTTAAATATTTCCACAATTCTCAAAACAAATTCGAAAATACCCAAAAACTGATTTTTTTGGTTTTCGCCAAAATCTATTATACAAAAAGCAGGGTTCCAAATTCTCGTACCACCTTTTACAACCAGTAAAGAAAGACAGAAAGTCGGGCGGGGCCGATTATATATATGGTGTAGGGTATAAACATGGCTATATATAAATCTGAACAGATTTTGATAAATATCAATAGGCGGACACACTGTGTGTTGGTCCGTACATTATCATTCACATAATGTTGAAGCCAAGTTTTACGGGAAAAAAGTTTCGTTGATTTTTAATTTTGGTGGTCAGACAATTGCTGAAAGTTGTTTAAAGAAAATAGTCACGCAAATCTTCGATACCTCTGAAATTTGACAGAGTTGGCAGTGAAAGTGAAAACACGTTCAGGTCTGATTCATCTCACTCAAATAGTGTTGGAGAGGACACAAAAAGCAACATGTTTTCTCAACGAACCGAACCGTTAGTGAAACATAAACAAAACAAAGTTGACACTTCCTAAAGACATTTCAATACACCAACGTGAGAAACGTTTGTACGGAGAGCCATACGCATTTAGTGAGAGAGAGAGTGAGAATAATAGCAACATGATAAAAAAGCTTTCATTTGCCGCCTAAAAGCTATCCTCGCATTCCATTCTCCACTGCGAAATCTCTACACAACGTGAGATAGGAAATTCCTTTTTAGTCCTGAGATTAATAAAATATTTCACAGTTCGTGTTTGGTCCTTGGAGCTTTCGGTTGAGCATGGAGAACATTGTAGCCGCACAGGAATACACTTAAGCAACCTCAACTTAATTTGTAACTTGTGTTTATGTATGTGCCAAATATTAAGTGATAGTGAATACCAAATTTACAGTATTACACATTTAAATACTCTTACACCCGGTTTAATAACTATAAAAAATTACAATTGCAGTCATAGAAAAAAGAATCAAAAGAAAAAATCAGTATCCCAATATTCCAAAGTAAATTAAAATATCTCACTTTTGCCAAGGACCAAGGATTACCTGGCAAAAGTATCTTAAACGTGAAATACGGTTGGAATTATATTGATAATTACAAATATATTTAAAATTTATGCTATCGAGTGTCGTGTAGATGTGAAAATGTTTTAATTCTCCCCAGACTCAATGACAACAAAAATTACTATGCTCTATATCAACATCGTGAGTAGTCTGACGCTACTTGCTGTATTGCTTGCAGCAGTAAGCTCAGCCCCCACTCACCATTTGACAATAGGCGTTGATGGGAATACACCGACTTTAATTGTGACCTCCGCGGAACTTGGTATAACTTCGGACATTGAGCGTTCGAACGAGAAAACTGAAAAGCCTCGTAAGGATTTCAAATCCAGCGAAAAATTAAAAACGTTTAAAGCAAAGAACAGTGTGAATTACAAAAAAGAAAAGTCGTTTTACTTTGCGAAAAATTTGGCGGCTACAACCCCCAGCCTCCATCCTGCAGCATCGCCGACGGCAAGCTCTTCAATATATACCACAGCTACCGATAATATAACAAATCTGATTACTTCATCTCCCGGAAATACGAACTCCCTCGGCACGAGTAATGAAGCTGTAGCATCACCAAAGACAACATCCATGTTGGATGCCGCTTCCAATTCGAACGCAGCGGCAACAACGGAACAAATACCGGAAGCCAGCATTGGGCATGACAGTGACCGAAATGTGATGGAGCAAACAATGGGAGAGTATGAAGTTATTTTGTCAACTACACTACCAGCCAACACTGCAAGTTCAACGTCAAAACCTCCAGCCGAGAGTACAATTGAAGCAACAGCCACCACCACCAACACTATCATCACCGTCGTCACTGTAACATCATTAGGGACCACCACTTCGACATACAATGATGATACGGCTGAAATATCATCAACAGAGACCACGGGGGTGACAATAGTAAATGCTGAAGACTCTATGATGCATGGTGGAAATCATATTCCAATCGAGCAGAAGAAGGAGGATGTTTCACTGGCGACATCAACATCGACAGCATCGCCAGCTACACTATCATCGGGCCCAAGTAAACCGTCCGGTACTGTGGAACAATCACGTACATCCACGCCGAGTAGTTTCACAATTGTAGCCGCAAAGGCATACACTGAGCCTAGCACGGAAATAAAAGCCACCTCAACGTTACTACCATGGGATGGTCCTGAATGGAGTCACACTGAAACCACTGCTGCCTCTATTGATACCTCGTCTACTTCCTTGGAACCTATTTTGAAACTAATTGATTTGGAAAAACACGATGGGAAATCATTCGACAGTCTCAGTCACGTTGGAACAGAGCATGACAATGGCCACGATGGTCTAAAAAGTATTAAGAAGAAACAATTGATCGATAAGCATTATCTTGATGCAGTAAGCCACTCTAAACTGGAGCCGGACGCCAAACGCGACGAGCCGAAAGCCACGGAAATAAAACACGGATTCTTGGGTCCAATTTTAATGGAAGAAAAGACAATTCATGCTTCAGAAAGTAACAATGCTACCGCAAACCCGATTCCCAACAATAATCCGATCACAGATTCCATTGAAATAAAGCTGCGGAAAGCGCATTTCGTGGAAATAAAGGCAAATCGGGAAACGGAAACCACTACTGCCATACCTCACTTCGAACCACCGACAAACAGCCAAGTGCCACAGGAAGACGATGAAGAGACAGTGCACTCGGACGAAGTGGAACACGGTCCATCGACGGTTTTGTCGACCACCGTTTTCCAAGTTGCTGAAAACGTCGCTTCGAAAATTCCCACGAAATCGGCAAATACGATGTTTACTTCTAGCGATGGTGATGAACAACAGACAAAAGATGAAGGTGGCGGTGGCAAGATTGAATCTAAAATATCCGATATACAAATTGAAGTATACGATTCCACCATCGATTCCATAGTAGCCTCGACAAATTTTAAAGATGCAGATATCTCGGCTGGAAAAAGCACCAAACCACCACTATCGACGGCACAACAGGAACGTTTCACGCAATACGTTATAGATCGGACAGAAACATCGACTCAGGAATCCATCAATTTCAGTACAATACAAGTGGCTTCGGGGAAGCCGGAGCCTGCAGCCATTGAGATTCATATCAATGTATCTGAATCTCTCCTTGGTAGTGACACTGAGGACGTGGACGTTTCCTTTCCGTTATCTGAGTACAGCAGTAATGGACGAGGTGATGATACATCCTATGATGACGTGAAGGCTAATGATGATATCAAGTTGAAAATCTCTTCCAATACGCCCGTCAACAGCATCGGGAATAAGGACAAGAGCGACGAAGTTCTGGTTGTCGAAATCGTAGACAACGCTGAAACTACTACCGAGTCAAGGGGGAAGTCGAGAAATTCGGACGATTTGTTTATAACAGATGTCAAGGAAACATTTGCCACTCCACCCCCACCACCACCGCCTCCACCATTTCAACCCAATTTCGACAGAGACTCGGATACTATATTTTACATTTCGAATACGGAAGTTAAAGTTGGCGAAACATTGCCTATAGCGAAGAAAGAGTTCGATGAACGGAAAATAAAACTGGAGAATCAATTCTTCCCAGTTAACTACATGGCGAGCACCCATCCAAACGTCAACAATGCGAATAATGCCGAAGATGTTGCCGATCACCATATCTATGAGGAGGACATCATACTCTCATCTAATCGAAATCAAGCGGACTCTCTCAAAATATATCGAAATCGAAATGAACCCTCACCTCCTCTCGATGTCACCTATGTGGGAGAGTCGATAATAGAAGTGGAGCAGCAGTCACCAGATTCCGCCATGGGAACCAGTTTTCCCACGGATCACTTGATGACTCCTCAGCCAGACGTTATCATACAGCCTGCCATCTTGCCGGAAATTTCCATTGGGGTGCCAGTGATTGGAGAGCTGCCACCACAGATTGAGCTGAAGGAAATCGATTTCATACCCAACGAAGCACAGCTGCATCGTTCAGGTGTCTATGACAATGACAACGACAACGACGACCGCAGCAACATTGTCAATGTTAATTCCATCAACAACGGCGGCGCCAGCAGCGACGTAGATAACCGACTTGACGAGTCTTCGATTCAGTACGGAGGCGACCTCATTGACGAGAGCGCTGATGGCGGATTCGATGGTGTCGAAGGCTCCTATCCTTTTGGCAACCCTGCCACGATGGCAAGACGAAAGCAGAATCACATGGCAGACTATGCCCACTTGTATGTCAACTATGGCGTGAACAATATGCGCAAAGACGAGTTGACAGCGGACGTCAAAGACTCCGGGGAGGTGGCCATGATTTTGGACCACACAGGAACCGCCAACGTCAATGGCAACGAACAACAAAATGCCACCTTTAAGGAGTTGCTAAACAAGGTTGCCTTTAGCAACAACTCCGGTTTGAATGAGAGCGAACGCATCACAAATGTTACGGCATTTTCCATAATGGAAGACACTATGGAGGAGAAAAATACGGGTGAGTGAAATTCACTTGGTTCCGTTCAGTGAAGTTATGAATTCGACCGTCATCTTCGGCAACAACATTAACGATTGTGTCTCCTTTCTCTATTTGTCATTTATTTCCAGAGGATATTATTAACCTGATTTCACTGGCCATAGGACTATTTATCGTCATTCTGCCCGTGGTTGTTACATGCAGCATGCTCTGGGCTCTTAGGTAAAGTCTTTTGGCTTCCATTTGGATGGAGCTTCAAATATTGGCTTCTGCTGAGAAATTCATGCTTGAAGTTCATTCAATTATGTCCATTTGTCATCGTATTTGGCAGTCGATAATTACTCGTACATATCCGTATAATGCAAATCATTGTTTCTTTATTTGCCAATCGCACAGATATCTGTACAAAAAATACCATTCCAATTCGACGGACGGCAATGGCAACTTGGATACGGCCGATGCCAAGGGCCAGGCGACCGAAGATGCTGCAGAAAAAGGAGAGGTAATAATGTTAATTTAATTTTATTCATTTGAAAGATAGCAATACAAGAGCGCATTTGCTTTCGTTGTCGTATCGAATAACTGTCAATGTCTAAGTTTTTTGGTTTCCGTTGCCGTTGCCATTAGCTTTACCATTGTCATTGCCATTGCCATTGCCATTGCAATTACCGGGGCCATTCAATTATGTTAATTAAAAACGAATGGGTGAAACGGCCGGTTGGGGGAAAGTGGGAGATGCTTAGTCCGTGAAGAAGAATTGTGTACTCTGTGATCTGTTCTCTATGTTATCTATTCTATTTTTCTGTTCTACCGTTACAGTCTGTACAGGAACTGACCTCTCGCTCGCATACAGGCATTGACAAGGACCCGGACATACAAAAATGTCCAGAATCATTCCTAAATCCGTCCGCTGGTAATGGCATTGTTAAGTTTTCCACTGAGCAGCCATGCCAGTTAGATAGGTCGTTAGAGTCCCACAGCAAAGAGAAGGTCGTTCCGCTGACGCTAACCTTGCCATCCACACCCTGTGAAACCCTATCCGTCCATGATGAGACCTCACAGGGACCGAATGGGTCGATAACGAAAATGACTTTGGAAAATAATCTCCTCATAGTCGAGACGGAAGAGCGCAATGTAAGTCGAGTTCGTTGTGTCTCTTTTTGTTGTGTTCATGTTGTTTGTACGTAGTCGTGTGTGAGTATGTATATATCGGTGGCGTTCTACTCTCTACTCATGGCGGAACCACGAAACCACTCACACACACACACATGTTGCCTTCCGCTAAAGTCAATGTATAAAAAGGCATATCTGTATCCGTATCCTTATCCATATCCGTTATACTTTTAATTCTATTCTATGCACCTACATGTATACCTATATGTATGTGTGAGTTTTTGTATAAGTGCGTGAGTGTGTGTGTGTATTTACTACTCTATTCGTATTGTGCTCGTATCTTTTTGCTCACCACTGTTGATGTTGTCGTATTCGTTTGGTTTCGTTTCTTTCATTACCTGTAAACTTTGCGTAGACCTGTAAATTGTAAATATGAATTTGTAATTATTGATTGTGTGGGTAATCTGTTGTAAATGTAATGTATCTCTCTCTCTCGCTCTGTCCTTCCTCCAGCCTTCAGTTGGCTGCGTCTCTGGGTTGGGTGTTTCCATGAATATGGACATCAGACTGTTGTAGCAGGGGGATTGCATAGGGAGGAGGTTGCACGTCACAAATAAATGCATAGCTTATGATATTTCCTTTTATATTTGTTTCCAAACTTAAATGTATTTTAACTACTTCTGTGTACGAATATTAACAAAAATATGTATATGTCCGTATTTTGTGTATTTTTTATATATTTTTCAATTGCTGCATCCAAAGGATATATCTCGGGTGGCCAGAGAAACGAAAATGGACTACAACAAAGATGGAGTGTTTGTGGTAGAAGTTTCGCGGGGCGTCGATTCAAAAACTATACCGGACAGTCCAGTAACGGAGGGTCCTGAAAAAATGTTGTCCATGTTCGAGCCAAAACACAATGGCAATTGCGTCAACTATAAAATGTCTAACGAGAAAATCTCGCACAACAATGAGAAGGTGCAGATTCATTCGCCACCTCCCGAAAAAACCGAAGAAGGGCCGCGAAGTTTGCATCAAATTGAGGAAGTCGATGAGCCGGCACATTCGCCCCGTCTACACGATTTGGAAGACGATGATCGAAAAATCGAACAAAATTATAAATCAAACATTGGATTATCACAGTCGGACCTGAGTTCGACATCATCGAATGACTCAAATAAGGGCTACTGCTATGGGAACCAAGAACTCTATGTTGTGGAACAATCGGGATATTCCACCTCAACTCCGACAGGAAATGTTGCACTGAAATGCGATTCTAGAGACATCCAAGATGACGACCGTAACCCGGAAAATGGAAAGCATATGGAACTTACGCCAGGCAGAAGACAGGGAACTAGAAACAAAGAAGATGCGGTGGATGCAATTAATAAAGAAAAAGGGGCTAAAACCGCCGATGAAGAACGTGTTGCCCACAATGAAGGACAAAATGAAAAAGTTATAGAAAACGAGGTAATGACCTCAAATGAAAATCGTACCAGCTCGGAAAAAAGTGACGTACCTCAGTTTATGCCAGAGAAGTGGGAAGACGTAACGATTCCCAAGAACAGCTTTGATGACATAAAAGAAGATTTAGAAAATCATATATTATCTGCAAATGAAGCAGACACGACTGTTTCAGAAAAATGTGGTGAACAACGGCTTATGCAAGACCAAGTGGGAGATGAATTGATTCCCAATATAGTTTTTGAAAGCAATACAAAGGATTTGGAAAATCACTTGTTGCCTGCAAATGAAGCGGACGTAACATTTTCAGATGTCCCTCTAAATCTCACAGAGGAAGATATCAGAGACAATTCCAAAGATTTTGAAGGGCGGACATTTGAACAGTTAGTATCTAAAAAAGAAGAATTATCTCAGACAGAAAGAGACCTCGAAAAAGGCGATGAAGATGATCAAATACGACATACAGACGATGTGACAACTGAACAAGACAACGGAAATGAAAATGATACTGAAGCAAATACAGTTGTCGTAGTAGACCCCGAACTAGGACGTGGTGAAAACGTCGATGGTGTAACAATTGAGGCTTTAGTCTCAAATCAGTCTGGCGCAATTACTGAGGAAAAGGACCCTGTCGAATCAGTCAAAACAAACGTTGAAACCGAACCAAAGAGTGAAAACATTGAAGAGACTAACCGGTTGAATGTTGACTCACGCATTTCTGACTGCCATTCAGAAACACCTTCGCTAACTAATGCATTACATAACGGCTATTTAAATGGATCACAAGTGATTTCCACAATGGAGCAAAGCGATTCCGCAAATACGAGTCAAGTAATCGAAACCATTGACGAGAAAGTGAATGGGGTCAATGGCTTTACCGCCAAAATTACAGAGAAATCTTCACACCCTAATAATGGCTCTGATGTGTTGCCCGATTTAGTGCCAAGTGAGGAAAACATGATCCGCACAAATGGAGAGGAAATAAACGGCGAACACCCAAGCAATTGTATGACGGAATTTGAAAATGGCTATGATAGCATTATCAGTTTGCCGGAACCACCGCCCGCCACAGATGACTTGCTTTGTAGCGATCTAAGCGAACTTCAATTGGACTCCTTACCACCACCGCCCCCACCAATAGTCAATGAACTCAATGGAGAGACATTCCCCCTCAAGGACTTACCACCGCCACTAACAAGTTCGGGATCCGCGACTCTGCCTAATGGTGATACGGGCAATTTCTACGCAACATTGCCGCCACCACCGCCAACGACACTCCATGTCTCATCCACGCCAACCATGAATGGCAACATGCATGTCTCGCCCCTGACACCGCCGGCATCGCCACCACCTCACTTCGCAAACGGCCTGCATGCGGCTCTTTGTCCACCAATAGCTGTCGATGTCAACGGAAGTTAATGCCGCTGACTCCGCGCTTAAACCACAACCAAACAATTGACTGACGACTTTTTCTTTTAAACCAGATGTTTTGAAAGGAATCCCAAATAGAAAAATCAAAAACCATTTTTAGGTAGACATGCGACAGAGACGGCAATGCAACGAAATTCAAATACCAATCCATGCCACAACCAACTGATGATCGCAAGCAAGTACTAACTAGCTAGACCATAAGTTTTTACCATAAACTCTAAACGTTACAACTTCTCGAAGTCAACTGCTACAAGCAGCGTGCCAAACGTACACTCACACACATTGCACACACTCCAACACACACACACACACTCACACACACACACACTCACACACACACTCACACACATAATCAAATACACAAATCTCCAATTTGCCAATGCAATGCCGATTTGCCAACGAAACGTGAATCCCTGTGAGGCCAAAACCAATTATTTTTGTAGTTTAAATTTTTAAATTTAGCTAAATCCCCAAAAATAACTATAACTAAAGTAGTCAATCCAATCAAATTTGTTGTTAATCTTCCGAACCTATGGAATACTTAAACCTTTTTCAGTGTAGTGTTACCAGCCTAATTAGCTGAATATTTACGGAATTAAGCTCTTATCCCTCCTCCCAATTCCATTTCCATTCCCATTGTGATTCCCCTCTTCCCTGCTCCAAGTTCCACACCCACGTCGTCCTTATTCCAACCCCAAAAACTACCCACGCCACCCATCCCTTAATCACTTTAGTCTATGCTACTCAATGATGTCCCTAAGTAGATCTTGAACATAATTAATTTGCCTATAGTAATTAATCGAAACCTATATATCCCCCTTGAGTGCAGAACAGAAGGACGGACATGCAAGAGCTCTCTTCCATGGACGGTATATTTATGCGAGGATTGTTTGTGTTTCCCTAACAATATAAAATTTATTCAAATACGATAAATACCCAAAAAAAAATCAAGCCAACTACAACTGCAACTACAATATATACAACAATTTTACAATTTACCTATAGACTATAAATAAATCCAATGGGAAGGAATATTTATTTGGAGCATTTGCCTTAAGCAAATCATCAAATGGCAAAAAACAAACAACAACAAAATGAAAATGAAAAACAAAACAAAACAAGAGAAAAAAAACAAAAATAACTGAAAATTGTATTACGTGTTAGTGTCGAACGAAGTCTCGTAATTCGTAAAATTGACAAAATAAGAAAAACAGATTTTTATATAGGTAAATCATTATAAGCAGAAAAGCTATACCATTAAATAAACACAATCACAGACACACACATACACATTGACACTCACATACACCCACACACATACATACATTCACAATACACAAACACCACATGATAATACTTTAAGTATTGAACGTTGGAAAGGATAAAGCGCCCACTCTACCCACTATCTATGATGAAGTACACGAAACCACGATGTATCAAGGAGTCGGCCACGAATGCTACGAAAACTAGAGACTCAATTGACAAACAAACAAAAGTCGACAAACACGACGACGGTGACGGTGACGACGCATAGGTATTTAATTGTAATTGATTTGTATAGGTTTTTCTAGATATTTTTATACAAATTTGCTGCACAATTTATGTATGTTGGGGCGGATGATGCGACAGACGAGTGGACGTGTGGGAAAGACGGACAGGCGGACGAACGTTCAATGATATAGATATTACTCGACTAGCATAGGATTCTACACGTCGCCGCATCGTCCTTCGTGACACAACAAAGAGGATGAGGGAAGATGTTCACGCAGTGTATAGCACAAATGGCAGATCGGAGACATACATAAAAGTGATTGTTATTTAAATTTGTATAATTAAGTTTAACGTAATTTACTATTATTATTAAACATTATTGACTTGAACAGACAAATGGTAATAAAACAACTCCAAATGAATAATATAAAAAATATAATTTGTTTCACTTCGTTTATCGTTAATCCGCTTTGTTCATATCCTCCTCCTTTGTGCCACTCATATACATCGTTGCTGATTCCAACCTATCTCCTTTCTTAAGGGAAATGCGTGTTAGTGATTAGTGACCCTGCAGCTAAAATCAGTTCTAGTTGCGTATTGAACCAGTCATAAGCTAGTTGCAATGTGACATATGCAACCCCATTCGCATCTCTGCCACCAAAACCGATTATATGAGCTGCTTTAGGCTGACGTCAGACCTCACTGCTAAAACAACGACGCAACATGTCATGCCGACTGCAGAGAGACAGACAATTTACACATGTGTTGAAGTGAGAGATCAGATTGAATGTGTTTGTTTTTTCTCTTTCTTTCTTGCATTTGTGTTCTGCCGGAGCAAAGCAGTGATAGACACGCTTCAATACGCGATCTCTTGCTGAGAGTAACACATTCCGTTACTTTCAGCAAGAGAGCGCGTTTTGAAGCGTTTCCAACTGTGCTTTGCTCCGTCAGAACACAAATGCAAGAAGGAAAGAGAAAAAACAAACACTTTCAATCTGATCTCTCACTTCAACACATGTGTAAATTTTCTGTCTCTCGGCAGTCGGCATGACATGTTGCGTCGTTGTTTTAGCAGTGACTTCGAGCAGTTGTCGCATTGTTTTGCTTCGGTGTGCGGTCTGGCGTCAGCCTTACAGTTCTTGCATTTTTGCAGATCGATACGTTCGTCTCTCTGCCGTCAGCAGCAGAGAAATAAGCAAAAACGATTGTATCAACTGCTTTACTGGCAACTACTCGCTTGGTGGTGGCAAAGTAAGTGTGTCTCTCTCTCACCACCATTCTCTTGTACTCTCTTATTCTCAAATATAGTAATAACTGAACTAGATATTAACTAGTGCTGAATTGTAAACAAATGAACTAGTTGGGTGCCTATGACAAGCCAATGTTAAAATCGATAGTTCGTTATATGAAAAAAGGACAGATATGTTACTAGTTGTAATGATCACGAACAAATATTGTTCAAGATGATATTCCTATTATATCAAAGTCATCCTGGAACTCAGCAAGAGGTAGGACTTCGGGAGCTTTTTATATCCTAGCTACAGTCGGTTGGGGGGTTCGCGTCCTTCTCTACACCAAGCCTTGTTCACATTACAACAATTATTCTAGACTCCCTATTTATTTACAATTATCTACTAAAATCTGAATATATGGACAAAAAAATGAAAAAAGGAAATGATTTACAATACAATACCCCATGAAAAAAAATGAAATGTAAGCTTATTAGTCGATGCCTTAAAACAGTGCACAATCTCTCAGGTAATAGTGAGAGAAAATACCTCGAAACCCTCGCCATCCAATGTCCTTTTGGTTTTAATAGTTTATAAAGGACCCCTACTTGAGTTCCCTCCAATCTCAGTGACCCATGCCTTTCACGAAAGAAATCGTCTAATTGTAACTTATAATTCCATTATTATTAATAAAATGTACAATTCAACTCATTTATGCGATTCATATAATTAACAATGTAGAATAAAAAATTACGTTAAATTACTTTTAATGAAAGATAAACATTATTTCCCTAACCAAAAATACATTTATAAAAAAATTATGGCTGTCCCCTAAAGGGATAATATGTATCTTGTTCCAGTACAAAACTAGCAAAAAGAAAGAAACAAACAGAAAGAAAAAATACCCTCGATACTCGAAAAAAAAAACATGAGGAAGAAGACCATTCATATGAGTTTCATATCGTAGCAAAACAAAACAAATAAATATGATGTTTCATAAAAAATATGGAGAGTAAATAGAGCAGTTATGTTTGGTCTCAATCAATGGTCTCTCTCTCTTCATAGACTCCAAAAAAAATCTCTTTACAAGAATGTATTACACAAATATTTGTTTTATAGAACTTACCAACACTATCCGATCATGATGAAGGCCTCCAATATGACGTGATGATGTTGTTGCTGATGATTATTATATAGAGAGAGATTTCTTGCAAAGATATTTCCTAGCATGAGATAAAAATATGATGAGTATCGCTTGCTATATATGCGCATTTTAATCTGTCATATAGATTTTGATTCAAATAAGATTATTGATTGAAAGTATTAAAAAAATTAAGAATTCATTTTGATTGGATAATCCAATCTATGAGAAAAATAAATAATTTGACTATGATTATACAACAAATTAAACCATTTCTTGATATAACCTTTAATACTTAAATTAATGGATGATACTAGTGGCTAAACCATGACCAGATAAGAATCAGGTAGATTTCTAAGCAGCACTCGTTGATTGAGATAAAAATCACGATGATTGAACAATAGCGTAGATAATATTGGTTCCAATTTGCAAATTGTAGTAGAATCTTCTTCTTCTGGCACCAGATGTTGACTCCCTAAGTGGAATTAGTGGCAACTTGGATTCTTTTGGTGACTATGCAGGTTATGTGAGGTTATGTCTAGCCTGAGGTAGATATACTCGTCTCCCCTGTGGGTAGAGAGATATCTTCTACAAGTAGATGCTTCCTTGATGTTAGTTAGGTGATACCTAAGGCAACGGGGCTCTGAATGGATTGGTACTGCGGCAGTGAGATATTCGTCTACCCTCTGGGTAGAGGTAAATATATCATACAGTAAAGCCCCGGATTTGTAGCGATGTGAATAATTTTTGGCACACGTCTAGCCTGTGGGTAAAGTGGCACTGGAATGAGACCGCGAGTCTCCTGACGAAGCTTGGATCCAATTTCTTTTATTACAAGGTTATGTAATATTGTGAATTGAGTTCCCCATTTAGCCTAATGGGAGAGTGAACTCTTGGGGGACTTGTTTTCTGAATTCAAACAGGTTGTTTTCAGAATTTAAAGTCCGCTATTGCACAATATGCGTTTTTCACTTTTAAGAAATATTAACTAGAAATCATATGTGTTGCCAATCATTATGACCTATGATGATATCACATTGATAATCGATAAGTGGTATCTCAAGATTCACAATGGTGCCTAAAGAAAGTCTTTTTGAAAGAAATATTTCAGTTAAGAATTTCTTGAAATTTTTTTATGAGATTCAATAAATTTATTAAATTGTTAAACTCGTACGATTTGTTGCACTCTAGTGTAATCGAATTAAATTCCTTCTGTTAAAGTATGTACAGTACCTATGTACATTTGTTCGTGGTGTATATAGGCAAAATCGATAATCAGCTGTTTGCTTTGCCCGTCCATTCATTCATTAATGGATCTGAACGAATGCAAAGCAAAACAAAACAACAAATATATGCAAAGATAGAGAAACAATATGAGTATATTTTTTTTTAAAAAAATCACCAAATCTTAGTGGATTTCTGAAGTTCTTCGAGCGATGGTAAGTATTGGAAGACAATAACAAAAAATGGTAAAAGTAATGATATCACATTTAAATTCCCAGGCGAAACCATAGAGTGGACCGAATATATGGATTCTGATCGTCAAATGACTAAATGACGTGAGGAGAAATCATGAGTGGAATTAATTGAATGTATCAGTGGAATAATCTGTAGTACTGTTGGTGTGTGGCAGAAAGGCAAGTAAATTATCAGTCTAATAAAAACATGACTAGTGGTGAAATTTCAACGTTACTTTAATGGATTTTCTTAGGGATATTAAAATGTGTTAAAACGTCCCTTACATAGTTTGAAGTAAAAAGCAACTAGTATATTTCTATATACAAACTAGTCATTTTGGCTGCAGGGGAACTACACTACAAACTACTGAAAAATATATTGTACATATAGCGCAGCTTCAGAGAGCGAGCGAGCGTTGCGCTGTGTTCAGTAGTCTCAGGGATGCTGATGAGAGTAGAAACGAATATGGGTACCAAAGCAGAAAAAACGTGGATAGCATAAGGGGCAACACAAGGAAATACGTTCATAACCTTCCACTACACAGAAAGAAACAAATTGAGTAATCCGTGCTTGAATCAAGCTTTAGCGGTGTCAAATGAACGGCAAGTATGGGTTTTCTTAAACCAAGTACAAAATACTTGAATCAAGTACGGATTTTTAAGCCCCGAATTCTCAATCTTGGCGCTCATTATGCCTGATTAAGCTTAATTTTGAACCGAAATATTCCTTTCAGCCTGCCGAATACTAGATTTAAGCCTGATAATACTTGATTTATGCCTGATTAGTTCTTGATTTAAGCATAACCAATACTTGATTTAATCCTGATCATACTTGATTTATTGTGCTTTCGTCCGTTTTGTTTCACTTGATTTCAAGCATTATATACTCATCGTAAGTCTATCAGCGCTTGATTTTCCCAGATTAAGCCGATTTATACTTGGTTTAAGAAAAACTTAAAATAAACATACTTAAAAATTTTCGGCTTAAGTTAAGATTTTTTACATGAATTTAGTATGGCATTTTTCTTTTTGTGTACTTGCTGCTTTATTTCAACGTTTTGATACATACTTATCACTACTTTATTGTTGGGACGTTGAGCGCGTGCACGTATTTTCCCGTTAATGTCCAATACGCTATTCGAAAATAATCCCCCGCCTGGTTATAGCTAACATCATACTGGAAACACTTACTGGATGGTTATGCTTCATTAATTTGATGAATTCTAACATTGGCCAGAATTAGAATTTCTTTGATTTTAAGCATGCAACATATTTTTTTTACAGTGGGCTGAATAGTATTTTTTCATTTTTACAACTTACAGACATTAATGTTTTTTTTAACGTTTAAAAGAAAAATTAACTTAGAAACATATTTTTTGTTTCATCGTTTTTTGCTTTCACAAAGAAGACTATAAAAAATAGAAGAATTAGCAAACACATTACACATTATCAAGTAAAACAATAATCTTTTTTTTGGAATTCCCCGGACACCCCCAAAATCCGGATTTACGGGTAAAAAACCGATTTTCTTGCCTTTTTTGACGTGAACGCCTATAACTTTGTTACTTACTAACCGACTTCCAATCACTAAAGTAATTTGGAAATTAGACCTTTCGAACGATATATATCATGTTTATTTAAAGCTGTAGGAATACATATATATTTAGTTGTCCAACAAACACATTTTTTAATTTTTTCGTAATTTGCTGGTTTAGGCTATGTTTTTACCTATTATTTTGTGAGATAACCCCACGATAAATATATTTTAAAATATAGTAAATTGTATACCATGAGTGGCGAGTGGCGCTGATCTCACAGTACGTAATGGTAGATCTCGCTCACGATACTGGGGGCTGCGCTTATGGCTCTGAAATGAGAATGGTGTTAGTATCTGTTCTGAATGAATTGTAATGAGTGTGTAAAATGTAAGATATGGAATTCTTTGGAATTCACTTCCACAAAATATCCAATTAATCAGCAATGCTAAAAAGTTTAAAACCGAGCTCTTAAAAATGTTAAATTAATTCCTAGTGTTAATTTTCAATTTCAAATGTTAACTTTCTTTTTAGATTATTTTGTTTTCTTTTTTGATTATATCTTATTCTCCATTCATTTTAATTTTAAAATTTATGTCAATGTCTTATTTTGCCTTTAGTTTTAGCTTTATTTATATATTTTTTTTTTTCGAAATTAATGTTTACTTTTATATATTAATGTTCAATTGAATTTATTTTATGTAATACTTCTCAATGAACCGGCTTACATTTCTGTACTTTAAATATAAGAAATTACTTCTTGTTGTACAGAAAATAAATAAATAAATAAAAAAAAAAAAAAAATAAAAAATTAAAAAATAAATATGATGAAATGAGCTAAGAGATGAGAAAAAGTGTTATGATGTTGAATTTTCTTGGTTTAATAAAGGTAGATAACACAATTTGACTATTGACCGAGTGATTTTTCCATCAGCAGTGAGAATATCAGCCACTCTAATATTTTTGTCGGAACCGTTATGTGTATTGACGATTCTTCCGAGACGCCAATCGCTTGGAGGTAGTAGATCTTCGATAACTACTACAAGATCCCCGACTTGCAGATTCTGTGTCGAGGTTTTCCACTTGTAGCGCTTATGAAGTGCTTTAAGATAATCTTATATATATATGGTATAAACTATATAACGTAATTAGCTAACTTACGAGAAGATGTGCTCCATTGAGCTTCAATCGTAAACACACGGGCTTGAGAGGGGCGACTTTGCTCTTGGCTATTAATAAGTTCGAGAACACAACAGAATTTCCCCTCTGGCATCTTAAATATACACATGCGCAAAATGCTGCTTGCGATGCATCTGAGAAGCCGTGAATTTCAATATTACCTGTGGGGCAGTTTTGAACCCATCTAGGTATAGAAATTTCTTCTATATGCCCTAGATCGGAGACGAGAGCATCCCATTTTTGCTGGGACTCTGGGCTTAGATTATCATCACATCCCAGACCTTCCAGCCATAGCTGTTGCATCAAACTTTTTGATCTTATAACCACAGGAGTGATCCATCCAGCTGGATCGAACTGCTGGGCTACGATAGAAGTTTTGTTATGGATTTATTTTTCTCTATGGTTCCAAGCGAATAAGTAAATTGATCAGTCAATGCGTTCCACCTGATACCAAGTGTTTTTGTTGAGCTGGCTTCATGTAACCGGAGGAATTCAGAGTCATAAAGATCTTCGGGAGGTAGCTGTGAGAGGAGTCTTGGCTCATTTGCAGTCATCTTTTTGAGAGGGAAGCCTGCACTTTTGAGTACCGTTATGAGATCAGTTTGGGCCTTAATTGCTTCTTCGATTGAGAAGCCCCCCGACAAGATATCGTCAACATATGTTTCTGTTTTAAGTATCTTCGAAACATGGGGGTATTGACTTTCACAATCTGACGCTAACTGCCGCAACGTGCGTATGGCAAGAAAGGGAGCACAATTGATACCGAAAGTTACGGTCTTTAATTGAAAATCTTTTATGGATTCTTCCGAATTTCGGCGAAATAAAGGGTCCGCTATCTAACGTTTTTTTCAACTAGTGCTTATTTCGTGAATGGTAACACTTAGCTCATGTCTGATTTGACAGATAATTAGTTTTATCCTTCCGCTGAACGAATATGGTTGTACATACGCTTGAACAACGCTGGGAGCGATCGACATACATTTTGCGCGATGTTTTAGAATTCTTTGGTATGACCTATGATGTGGGTGTACCAGAATTTGCCGGTACATTTTTTGGATGTCCCCACTGAATACATATTGATACTTCCTCCAATTAAGTATGGTAGAAGTTAGATCGGATTGCAAGGTGGGCCCTACGTGGAGAACATCATTTAGTGAGTTTCCAGATTTAGTTTTTTGTCTTGTGTTCAGGGCGTATTACCGCGTGGTGAGGTAGATAGAATGAATTGAAATTTTCCTCCAAACTCATTTCGCGAGAAGAGGTTTCTTCCATATGATTCATTGATATATTTTCGCTCAAACCTGCGTTATATTGGGATCCAAATCTGTCTTTTAAAAGATTTTTCTCCATTCGCGAATATTGCGCTAGAGCTATAAATCGAGACGAGCCGAGACATAATGAATCCGCAAATTCGTTCTTAAATGGTAGTCTCACCATATACCGTCCATCAGCTGAGCGCGAAGTTGTCTTTACATTAAATTCCTCGCAAAATTTGTCTTCAGCAGAAATGTATGGAGGCTTAGGAATTTCTTCCTGTTCCCAAAATTTGCGTAAAGTTTCACACAGGGAAGATTCATCGGACTCTATTACATTTGTTGAAAAAGAAATTTTTTTTTCATTGGACCGCTGAGAACCCCTTCCGAATATTGTGTTATATGCTGACGTATTACCACAAATATTCTTCCTGATGCCCTCAAGATTAATAAATCTTTCGGAATCATTGCCCAAAATCATATCTATTTGAGATGACTTATTAAAATTTGGGTCTGCTAGATCTAGATCCTCAAGATCTGCAGGATCAGATATTTCGAAGGAGACTGGAGGAAGCTTCTTTGTCACCTTAGGTAATATTATGGCCGAAATTGTAAAACGAATATCCTGTTTTTTGGCGACTATCACCAACTGACATTCTTTATCAGAGGTTTGTCTCTGACCACCTATGCCAACTATATCAAAATGGCCCTGGTCGTGGGAATTTGCAATCTGCTCCGAATTCTCTCGGAGAGAAACGTTCTTTGTGAACCAGGGTCTATCAAAGCCCTTCTCCTTGATGCTCGATTTGGACTAATGCTGTTCGAAGCAGAATCATGTCACTGTTTGACGAGAAATTAGCTTGTACATGAGAAGTGCGGTTTGGCTGAGAAGTAGATGGGCCCTCCAATTGAGATGAGTGGTGCTGTTCATCATTAAAGGAATTATGCTCCTTTTGAGGCACCTTTTCATAATTTCTAAGAGGCTTCTGTTCATGTGTATTTTCCTCCTGGTTTCTCCCTTCTTGGCTTCGTAAATGTAGAAGGCTGTGATGTTGCTTGTGGCATATTATGAATGAGACATTGTTTTTGATGTGAGAGGGGGATAAACATTAAGGCAAATTGTATTTTTAAATGCGCTGTTTGGCTGTAAGTTTGAGGAATTCTGGACATAACCGAAGTAAATGTCCGGAATCGCAAAATGGACAAGAAACGTTGATATTTTCTTGCGAATGAAAAGTTTGGATGTTGCGAGCACCTTGTGGCTGTAACGAGCGAGTATGTTGATAAGACGAGTATGTTGATAAGAATTCCTTTCTTTCGTTGATCTGATGCTTGAAATACGTTCAACTATTTCATATCGGTTTATCAAAAAATCGTCGAGTTGGGCCCATGTTGGCAACTCTCTATGTGATTTTAGCGATTGTTCCCAGAGAGAAAGAGTCTCATCTGGTAATTTTGTAGAAATTAAGTATATCAGTATTGGGTCCCAACTTGTGGTATCAACCTCCAGAGTTTTCAGAGTACATAGACAATCATTCACTGTGGACTGAATTTTTTGAATTGATTCACTGTTTTCCATAGTGGCTACAGGAATATTAAACAGTATCTTTAGCTGATTGTCTATCAAGACACGTTTGTTCTCAAAGCGTGTTTTCAAAGCATTCCACGCGAGATCAAAGTTTTCGTCACATAAAGTATATCTCTTTACTATGGCCCCAGCCCCACCTCTTGTTTTATTTCGTAGGTGGTATAATTTTTGAACATGTCACGAAATTACGATCATTCTTCGTAACCCCCTTTGAATATTTCAGTGTCACAAGGTGGGAATTTTATGCAGCCTGCCGAGTTATCTTGGGGCAACGTTTGATAAATCGTTGGTATTTGCGGTTTTTGGGGAAAGCAATAGCGTTTCATATGTGGTCTGTAGTTTTGACCATCGACTTTCTAAATATTCCAATTTTACTTCCAAAACTGTATCCGTTTGGTCAGAAATATCACATCGCTCGAATTGTGTACAAAACATGACCAAGTGGTTCAAAATTAAAAAGCTTGAGACTTGAGTTTTAAGAGAATCTAGTTCCTTTGAGACTTATTTTCAACAACTTGCTGGCTTCTAGCTTTCTTTTTCTGGAAAATATGTCCCCCTTTTAGGACAAACACACTTGGACACTTGAGCAGACAAGCAATTTTTTTTTTTTGAGAGTAAAAAACCTTCGTACTTTTCTACGAATTTTAGAAAAGTTGTCCCCCTGTTAGGACAAAACCTCTCCCTCTTTAATAGAAATTTTTGAACACCTGTCCCCCTATTAGGACCGACCTTTCACTTTTTCCGAGAAGCGTTTTAGAATACCTGTCCCCCTATTAGGGCAGAAATCATTAGATGTGCCAAAAAAGGTGGTTACGTGAAACGAACTATTGATATTGGTAGCGGGCAAGTAAGAGACGAAATCTATGAAATTATGTAGCTTGATTCATGGCGATTAGCAGACGAAATTAATCCTCAAATTAAATGTTTGACGATTATCTTTTGACTAAGCTCCTATAAAGTTACTCCAAAACGGGTTTATTTTTAAGCGAAATTGTTTGAATGATTAATGTAACGCCTAAATTGAATGATTAATAAACCTAAATAAATGAATTAATTTTTAAATTGATTACTAGAGATTTGAAAATGCGTTTAAATATTGTTTGATAACTAGACACTCAATTTTTATTAAAATTGATTTTAGTTGAAAAGCGTAACTAGTAAAGCAAATTTTAATCGTAAAATTTAATTTTTCAATGTAGCTAATTTGTATAATTTCATTTTGAAATTAATTGGAGACGAGAAATTGGCGGGTAAAGTCAAACTTTACCCTTTATTCAAAATCTATTTCAATCAGATTTTTGTAAAAGAAATAAAGCTTTTGATAAATTTCGAAAACACCTTTCATATATGTGACGATTAAAATTTTTATGTGGCATAATATAAGTAATTATGGTGTAAATAATCATAAAATTATTAATCATACATGTTAGTATTTATAAATGTGTTATTATATATATATATATATATGTATGTGTATATATTTTTTCCCAATTAGTTGACTATTTATTGTTTAATTTCTCATAAACCATTGTTATACTCTACACCACAATGTGGTACAGGGTATTATAAGTTTGTTTCACGGCAGATGTTTGTAACACCTGAAAATAACACAGCTAGACCCACCTTAAAGTATACCGATCGACTCAGAATCACTAGCTGAGTCGATTTAACGATGTCTGTCCGTCCGTCTGTCCATGTAAAGTTGTTCGTCGACTACAGGTCGCAATTTCACTCCGGTCGTTCTGAAATTTTGCAGTTTAGAGTATTTCGCGGCTGTTAAGATCGCTTTGGTTGAAATCGGTTCAGATTTAGATATAGCTCCCATATATATCTTTCGTCCGATTTGGCCCTTTAGTCCTATAGAAGCTGTATTTTACATCCAATCGTTTTGGAATTTAGAATGGTAGAGGTTCTTGATCCATGAACCAACATTGCCGAATTTGAAGAAAATCGCTTAAGATTTAGCTATAGCTCCCATATATATGTTTCGTCCGATTTTGCTCTTTAGTCCTGTAGAAGCTGTATTTTACATCCAATCATTTTGAAATTTAGAATGGTAGAGTTTCTTGATCCATGAACCAACACTACCGAATTTGAAGAAAATCGGTTAAGATTTAGCTATAGCTCCCATATATATGTTTCGTCCGATTTTGCTCTTTAGTCCTGAAGAAGCTGTATTTGACATCCAATCATTTTGAAATTTGGAATGGTAGAGTTTCTTGATCCATGAACCAACATTGCCGAATTTGAAGAAAATCGGTTAATATTTAGGTATAGCTCCCATATATATGTTTCGTCCGATTTTGCTATTTAGTCCTGAAGAAGCTGTATTTGACATCCAATCATTTTGAAATTTAGAATGATAGAGTTTCTTGATCCATGAACCAACACTACCGAATTTGAAGAAAATCGGTTAAGATTTAGCTATAGCTCCCATATATATGTTTCGTCCGATTTTGCTCTTTAGTCCTGTAGAAGCTGTATTTTACATCCAATCATTTTGAAATTTAGAATGGTAGAGTTTCTTGATCCATGAACCAACACTACCGAATTTGAAGAAAATCGGTTAAGATTTAGCTATAGCTCCCATATATATGTTTCGTCCGATTTTGCTCTTTAGTCCTGAAGAAGCTGTATTTGACATCCAATCATTTTGAAATTTAGTATGGTAGAGTTTCTTGATCCATGAACCAACACTACCGAATTTGAAGAAAATCGGTTAAGATTTAGCTATAGCTCCCATATATATGTTTCGTCCGATTTGGCCCTTTTCTTCTATAGGAGCTGTATTTTACATCCAATCGTTTTGAATTTAGAATGGTAGAGTTTATTGATCCATGAACCAACACTACTGAATTTGAAGAAAATCGGTTAAGATTTAGCTATAGCTCCCATATACATATTTCGTCCGATTTGGCCCTTTAGTCCTGTAGAAGCTGTATTTTACATCCAATCATTTTGAAATTTAGAATGGTAGAGTTTCTTGATCCATGAACCAACACTGCAGAATTTGAAGAAAATCGGTTAAGATTTAGCTATAGCTCCCATATACAAGGTGGCGCAAAAGTAATCCTCCTATCAGAAAATGCTATAAATTTTGCGATTGGATCCTAATGTCAGTTCTGTTTTGACATTTGTGTAGTAAACGCATGCGAAATACACGTTAATAAACAATGTTACGCTACACTGCTCCAGAAAGCGGAATATTGCTGACTATTTAATAATCGGTCGGTGACTTTGGCACAACGTGAACTTCGTCGCAGATTTCCTGGCCGTCCAACGCCTACTGGTGAAACACTGCGACGTTTAGCCGCTCGCCTCGAAGAGACTGGCACAACACGAGATGCTGCCAGGCGTGGCAGACCCCGGAGTAGCCGTTCTGCAGAGAATATTGCTGCTGTAGCCGAGGATGTCATGGAAGCGCCGTCGACATCGACCCGAGGACGTGCCACGCAAATGGGTATCAGTCGACGGTCTCTACAGCGAATTTTGGTACAAGATTTGAAGATGTTTCCGTACAAAGTCCAGACGGTGCATCAGCTGTTAGCTGCTGACCGCCAATCGCGTCTAACATACGCTCGAAAGGTTACTTTTGCGCCACCTGTTATATGTTTCGTCCGATTTGGCCCTTTAGTCCTATAAAAGCTGTATTTTACATCCAATCGTGAATTACAAAATTTATATATCAGAGTTATTCAATATTACGAGAGTGGTGTAGGGTATTATATAGTCGGCACAGCCCGACTTTAGCCTTTCCTTACTGTTTTTATTCCAATTTCTTTCATAACGTATTTGCTTTGTGTAATTCCGAAAGAATTTGAACTAATATTTTTTTCGAGTGTATACATTATTATTCACAATGGGTTTTCATATGAACATATGTTATTGTTCGCTTTTGACAATTCTTCTCCTTTTCTGTTTGAGCAGTGACGACACTGAATCCAACGGCAGCGCTGTCGTGGATATGACAACGTATACAGAGATCAGGGATGGAAAAGTCAGTACTTTTTTCAGTACTTTTCCACTTTCAAAAGTACCGAAATACCCCCACGGCTATTTCAGTACCATTTCCATCTCTCTATTTATTTGAAACGCCTATTTTGAAGTCTATAAGTATCTAAAAATATTTTACTTCCTAAAACACAAACAACATGTACTTTATCCATCAAAGTCAATTTCGTATGCGTGTGAAGTTATTAAAGTTTAAAAAATATACAATAAAGTAGTGAATTATATATACAGAGGGTTTTCCAACAAGATGTGTTACTTTGAATCACCCGGTATTTCGGTAGCTGTCACTTTTGAAGCTTTTATAATTTGACAAGTAGAAACTACGCCATTACTAGAAATGGAACGATACACGATTCAACAACGCCCTGAAATTATTAAAAAAAAATTATTTGACAAGTAGAAACTACGCCATTACTAGAAATGGAACGATACACGATTCAACAACGCACTGAAATTATTAAAATTCACTACAAAAATGGTGAAAATCTTGCAGTCACAAAACTAAAGCATTTTTGGGTCGTCGTGAAGCACCTTGTCGGACCGCAATACAGAAATTGGTTGAAAAATTTGAGCTGCTGGGACAAGTTAGTGATGTGAAGAATAAAACCCGTGCACGTCGCTCAAGAACAACTGAGAATATTCCTGCTGTAGCCCAAAGTGTTGAAGAAACCCCAGGTTTGTCCATTCCTCGTCGATCTTTGGAATTGGGCATTCCACAAACGTCATTACATCGTATCTTGCATAAAGACTTGGGTCTTAAGGCTTATAAAGCTCAGTTAACACAAGAACTCAAGCCGGCCGATCATCAACGACGTCGTGTCTTTGCTGATTGGGTCCTTGAATGCATGAAAAAGATCCGGAATTCCATCAAAAAATCATCTTGACTGATGAGGCCCATTTCCACCTCGGTGGATACGTCAACAAGCTAAATTGTCGCATCTGGGGCTCCGAAAGCCCAAGATTTATTGTTGAGAAGCCTCTCCATCCTCAACGTGTGACTGTTTGGTGTGGTTTATGGTCCGGCGAGGTCATTGGACCTTACTTTTTCGAAAATGAGGTTGGATCAACAGTTACGTTGAATGGATTGCGCTATCGAGAGATGATAAATGATTTTTTATGGTCGGAGTTGGATGGTATTGATCTGGACAACGTTTACTTTCAACAAGACGGCGCTACGTGTCACACAAGCAACGAAACCATTGCTCTGTTACCGGAAAAGTTTCCGGACCGTGTTATCTCTCGAAGAGGTGATCACAATTGGCCACCGAGATCTTGTGATTTAACACCTTGCGACTTCTTCCTTTGGGGCCACGTGAATGATAAGGTGTTGGCGTAGACCTCAAGACCTTGAATCGACCAGCGGCGATTCAAGACCTCAAAGATATAATTCGTGAGGCTATCGAGGACATAGGGCAGCCACTTTGCGATTTAGTTATGGAAAATTTCATGAAAAGGATATGGTCCTGTAAGCGTGATCGTGGTGGCCATTTGGCTGATGTTGTTTTTCATTATTAACGGCATACCTTCCTCTTTATTATGAAATATACATCCGATCATTTATCTCATACATACATTTCATATATACATACATTTTTTCTTGTTATATATATTTATATATATTTATACCCTACACCACACTGTGGTACAGGGTATTATAACTTTGTGCATTTGTTTGTAACACCCAAAAGGAGAAGAAATAGACCCATCGTTTATTATACCGATCGACTTAGAATCACTTTCTGAGTCGATTTAGCTATGTCCGTCTGTCTGTCTGTCTGTCCGTCTGTCTGTCTGTCTGCCCGTCTGTGCATGTATTCTTGTAAACAAAGTACAGGTCGCAATTATGGTCCGATCTCGACGAAACTTTACACATATCTTTTTTTTTCGCCCAAGGACGGTCCCTATTTGGTTAAAATCGGTTCAGATTTAGATATAGCCCCCATATATATGTTAGCCCCGATTTGACATGTAAGCGCTGTAAAAACTTTATTTTATATCCGATCAGTATGAAATTCGGCAGGAAACGGTTTCTTAATACATGAATGAACTCTGTTAAATTTGGAAGAAATCGGTTCAGATTTAGATATAGCCCCCTTATATACGCTACCCCCGATTTGACATGTAGGCGCTGTAGAGACTGTATTTTATATGCGATCAGTACGAAATTCGAAATTACATGAATGAGTATTCAGGGAAGATCGGTTCAGATTTATATTGATTGTTCCTCCTGATTTGGTATCAAACCGCGATAGAAGTTGTATTTTACTTCCGATCATTAAAATTTTCCAGAAAGATGTTTCTCAATTTAGGAACGAATATTGCTTAATTTAGCGATTATCGTTTCAGAATTAGATAATATGTTTCTACCCATTTACCAATTATTCCAAATTATTATGACCCTTATCGCATTGTTAGGGAGGTGCAGGGTATTATATAGTCGGCCCCGCCCGACTTTCTGCCTTTCCTTACTGGTTTTTTATTGAAAATGGGTTAATTTTCAAATTTTTAGTTACATCAGAAGAATATGCAGTTTAAAGATGTTATTACAATTTTTGCGAACCGGTTGCAACAATTTGAAGGTTTCCTTCAGAATAATATAGCGTTTGACAATTTCATATTTCTATGAAATGATTTTAGGGAATTGCTATAAGTGGAATGTCTATGTAAAGAGGCCTTATTGTAGACGATTTTATATCTATGAAATAAAATCCTTTAATATATCGTTAAAAGAAAAAGTCAACAATTTAATTATATTTTTTATTAAATTAATATTATTCAAGAAAAAATACCTGTTCAGTTCAAAAAGTACCATTTTATTACTTTTTGAGAAATCGAATTTTCCATCCCTGACAGAGATGAGTGCTATCGACTTTCTTAGTCGTTCTCTTTATTTATTTGTTTTCCTTTTATTCACCGGCCGATTGTACACTCAAAAAGTTATGCTGATGCAATATTGCGAGTTATGATGATTTATTATATGGTTTAATGTGATGAGTGTTGTTACTTTAGAGAAAAACAGAAAGAATTTACCTTTATAAATAATGTGCCAACTATTAACGTCCTGATGTTCTTTATTTTGTTATGTTCTGAGCAGTGAGATTTTTTTTCTTTTACAGAGAGTATGTTCCCTCCACTCTTTACTGTTTTTACTTTACACTTTAGCTAACCAATTTTTATGTACGGATTATGTATATATAAATAAATATATATATGCATATCTTACATTTTTATCTCTGTCTACTAAAGTTCAGAATTAGATATAGCCCCCATATATATGTTACCCCGATTTCATATGTAAGCGCTGTAGAAACTGTATTTTATATCCGATCAGTGCGAAATTGGGCAGAAAGAGGTTTCTTATTACTCGAAGGAATACTGCCAAATTCGGAGAAAATCGGTTCAGATTTAGATATAGCCCCCATATATATGTTACCCCCGATTTGACATGTAAGCGCCGTATTTTATATCCGATCAGTACGAAATTCGACAGAAAGAGAGCACAAACGATGTCGATGTGCTCGCAAAATTTTTTTCGAAAAAAAATTTACTCAAACTTAAAAACAATTTACTTTTGCCCATATACTGATCTCCAATGGATGCGATTTTACTCCTCTTCAATTTTTGTGAACCAAATTTCGTTCAACATGGCCAGATAACGATCTTCATTGACTGTAACTTGCTCATTTTCGAAGAAAAATGGCCCAATTATGCCTCTGGACCAAAATCCGCACCAAACAGTGACTCGTTTTGGGTGTATCGGCTTTTCAATGTATGCGTGCGGGTTTTCTGTGCCCCAAATGCGACAATTTTGCTTGTTTACATACCCGCCAAAATCAAAATGAGCTTCATCTGAAAAGATGATTTTTTTTGGCAAAATCGGCATCTTCTGTAAGTCGATCGCTCCCAGCGTTGTTCAAGCGTATACACAACCATATTAGTTCAGCGGAAGGATAAAACTAATTATCTGTCAAATCAGACATGAGCTAAGTGTTACCATTCACGAAATAAGCACTAGTTGAAAAAAAAACGTTAGATGGCGGACCCGTTATAAGGAATTCCGCGAAATATACAAATCGGAAAAATGTATGAAAAATGTCCACGAATAGATGGGAAAACTAGCTGTAATCTTCATGAAGGAATGAAGGTAATATCTCTGTTGGTTAAAGAGTAATATTTGTTTCAAAATACGAAGTCCATATCATTTGTGTTTTATTTCAGTGCAAAATTTCTCTACAAAATTCCTTAGTATTGATGGGAGTTGAATGTTAAGATCTTTTTGAGTGTATTTTTTGATGAACCTCTTTTGTAAGATTACATACTAGTAATTGTTATAGCCTTTAATAATAATTTAAAAGACTTCATATAAAAAGAATGAGAAAAAAGTGATATTATTACTCTAAGACATTTTAAAATATATTCCTATGAATATCGCGGATTGTGAAGTCGGCAATAACATACTAATTATGTGCTCATCCGGGCTAACTTATATTGTATGAATTCGCTTATACCATAATATACCTTAATAGGGAAACTAATAATAAAAATTATTTTGAGATTATGTAAATTTTGCAAAGTGTATAATTTGAACAATCATCAAAATAAAACGACGCGCCTCTGATTTCGGAATATATCGTTAAAAATCCTTTTAATTCATATGAACTTCAGCCATATCTGTACGGCGCACTGGGTGTGCCTTGACGATCATCGCTGAGACAAAAGTGTGTCGTTCTTCACGTACAAGACTTCAATCTTCAAATACATATCCATGATTGTTAAGTGCACCTCAACAGAACCCCCAAAGAACATAGAAGCGAATTTAAGAACTTTATACTATAAAAATTATCAAGAACAAAATTTGCAATTTTTGGAAAATTTGAAAAAGGTGAATAAAAATTCAGTGTTTCATTATTTTGTTACGCGCCCCTGATTTTAGGATTCGCAATGTAAAAAACCTTCTGCGACAATAAATTCAGATTAATCAATGTAAAACTGTCGATGTGCCTAGCGAAATACACTACTGATAAATAAATTCCCTATCTCATACAGGGGCGGAGCTACAGGACCCTAAAGTTGACCACCTCGGGTATACAAAATTTGCATCGGCTTCTAACTTTTGAATGGAGTGTCCGGTTTCTGTGGATACTCCTAGACCAGACCTACAATAAACATTTTATAGGTTGAAGGTATCTTGAATAGTTTCCGAGATATGTGGATTTTAAATTTGAATTTTTCATTTTTTTGCCGACTTTGCCTTGGAGTTTAGCCAATATCTCAGTCAAAAGTTTACCGATGTTGGATTGTCAATAAAATTTACAATATCACCAAAAAAAGAATCGATAAGATATGTGAAGAAATAAGAAAGTTATGGCCCTATAAAGTCAAATTTTTGAAAAAATGTAATTTTTGGAGATTTTTTGGCGAAAAAAGTCCAATTCGTATTTATGCCTTGTAGAAAAAGTTTGTTACACAAAGTATATCAAATTAATACTCATTTTAAAGGAGATGTTTCGCAGAATCTGTTAGAGAAAATCCGAAGTCTAAATTTTAATTGGTGTGGTTGCCACCCTTCTCCGATTTGGACCTTTTTTTACGTAAATTTAAAAAGTTTGATCGATTTTCTCCAATCGCAAAGCTAAATTGCTAAATTTTTCTTTTTATTTATTTGTATTAGGGTGTAACAAAATCGACTGCAAAGGGAATCCCGAGCGCGGCTTTTCATATCGAAGATATAGGACTAAAAGTAAAAATCCCATTTTTGGGGATTTTTGATGTATTATTTGGGAATTGGGGGATTTTCCATTAGAAATTTCCACATGTTGCGTTTGATTATTATTTCTAATATCAAAATAAAGAACTTTAAAAAAAATCATCGAAATATATACATTTTTAAGAATTTTATGCCGTATTTACGTTTCTGTCTATATGAAATTTTTTTTTTTAATTTTTTCCTACCTTCTTGTGCTTATTAGTTATTATATCACTCAATGTGCACTGATTACTTGTAGATCACATGTTTTAATCAAACAATAATAAAATTTAGTAAGATTTACCTTTTAGAAAATATTGTTTTGTGGCACTATTTCTAGGAAGCCCTTAATCATTGACAGGTATAACCAGTAAGGAAAGGCAGAAAGTCGAGCGGGGCCGACTATATAATTCCCTACCCCTCCCTAACAATGCGATAAGGGTCATTGCGATAATAATTTGTAATAATTGGAAAATGGGTAGGAACATATTATCTAATTCTGAAACGATAGTCGCTAAATTAAGCAATATTCGTTCCTAAATTGAGACATCTTTCTGGAAAATTTTAATTATCGGAAGTAAAGTACAACTTCTATAGCGCTTTGAAACCAAATCAGGAGGAACATATATATGTAGGTTATATATAAATCTGAACCGATTTTCCCTGAATACTCATTCATGTAAAAATACCTCTTTCTGTCGAATTTCGTACTGATCGGATATAAAATACAGTCGCCACAGCGCTTACATGTCAAATCGGGGGTAACAAATATATGGGGGCTATATCTAAATCTGAACCGAATTTGGCAGTATTCCTTCGAGTAATAAGAAACCTCTTTCTGCCCAATTTCGCACTGATCGGATATGAAATACAGTTTCTACAGCGCTTACATATGAAATCGGGGTAACATATATATGGGGGCTATATCTAATTCTGAACCGATTTTCTCCGAATTTGGCAGTATTCCTTCATGTAGAAAGAACCCTCTTTTTGCCAAATTTCGGATATAAACTAATCGGATATAAAATAACATTTTTACAGCATTTACAAATCGGGGGTAACGTATATATGAGGGCTATATCTAAAATCGATTTCTTCCAAATTTAAAAGTGTTCATTCATATAAAAGGAAACCTCTTTCTGCCGAATTTCATACTGATCGGATATAAAATACACTTTTTACAGCGCTTACATATCAAATCGGGGGTAACGTATACGAAGGTATATGGGGGCTATATCTAAATCTGAACCGATTTTCTCCGAATTTAACAGTGTGCATTCATATAAACAGAAACCTATTTCTGCCGAATTTTATACTGATCGAATATAAAATAAAGTTTTTACAGCGTTCACATGTCAAATCGGGGCTAACATATATATGGGGGCTATATCTAAATCTGAACCGATTTTAACCAAATTCAATAGGGATCGTCCTTGGGCCAAAAAAAATATGTGTAAAGTTTCGTCGAGATCGGACCATAATTGCGACCTGTACTTTGATTGCAAGAATACATGCACAGACAGAAGGACAGACAGGCGGACAGACAGACAGACGGACATAGCAGAAAATGATTCTGAGTCGATCGGTATAATAAACGATGGGTCTATTTCGGCTCCTTGGTGTTACAAACAAATGCACAAAGTTATAATACCCTGTACCACAGTGTGGTGTATGGTATGATTAAAAAAAATATTTTGCATATAGATAGAAACGCAAATACGGCATAAAATTCTTAAAAATGTATATATTTCGATGAATTTTTTTTAAAGTTCTTTATTTTGATATTAGAGATAATAATCAAACGCAACATGTGGACATTTTTAATGGAAAATCCCTCAATTCCCAAAAAATACATCAGAAATCCCCAAAAATGGGATTTTTTACTTTTAGTCCTATATCTTCGATATGAAAAGCCGCGCTCGGGATTCCCTTTGCAGTCGAGTTTGTTATACCCTAATACAAATAAATAGAAAGAAAAATTTAACAATTTAGCTTTTCGATTGGAGAAAATCGATCAAACTTTTGAAATTTATGTAAAAAAAAGGTCAAAATCGGAGAAGGGTGGCTACCACACCAATTAAAATTTTGACTTCGGATTTTCTCTGACAGATTCTGTGAAACATCTCCTTTGAAATGAGTATTAATTTGATACACTTTGTGTAACAAACCTTTTCTACAAGACCTAAATACGAATTGGACTTTTTTCGCCAAAAAATCTCCAAAAATGACATTTTTTCAAAAATTTGACTTTATAGGGCCATAACTTTCTTATTTCTTCACATATCTTATAGATTTAAATTTTATTGGCAATCCATAAAAAAACACGCGAACGAAATCGGTAAACTTTTGACTGAGATATTGGCTAAAATCCAAGGCCAAGTCGGCGAAAAAATGAAAAATTCAAATTTAAAATCCACATATCTCGGAAACTATTCAAGATTTCGTCAACCTATAAAGTGTTTATTGTAGGTCTGGTCTAGGAGTATCCACAGCCACTAAAACCGGACACTCCATTCAAAAGTTAGAAGCCGATTAAAATTTTGTATACCCGAGGTGGTCAACTTTAGGGTCCTGTAGCTCCGCCCCTGTATGAGATAGGGGGCCCAAGTTCCGAACTTAAACTCTCTAACACCGCTTGTATACAGGCCTAAAATTTCATCGCCATACGATAAGTGGTTTTGAAATGACAGAATTATGTCCATTTTTTTCCATTTTAGCCCACTGTGCAATGTATGAGTTCTTCGGCATGATAGAGCGCTTCTACAGGGATCAAGTTAACCAGAATTGGTCTCTCTCTGGCCTCTTATGTCACAAACCAGAACAAGGGACTTGTTGAACCTCACAAAGAGGGATTTACGCCTGTTAGTGTGCGTTTTCACAGGCCACTGTAACGTTAGAGCGTTTACATCAAAATGGCAACGGACCACAGAAGACTACTTTCGTCTCTGTGCGGACGAAGAGGAACTTGAAACGATCGAACACCTTCTTTACCAATGTCCTTTCTTTCTAGAAGAAGACACTGCTACCTAGGTGACTTTACGATCGAAGATCTCAAAGCTCTGTCATCGCAAAAAATCGTCAGCATCCTCAACTATATTAGCTGCCTGAAGTAGCTGGGGATGACAACCGCTCATCCATCTGCCTATACGGCATTGTCTACTGCAGGAACTTCTCTACCCACTATCCTCTCCTCTTTTAATTCAACATTTCTTTTTTCCGCTCTTCTCACTTATTATTGGGGCCCCCCTCCATCCCCTCTCATTTTTCAATCTATAATTTTTTCTGCTGTTTCTCTAAATCTTTAAGGTCTCCGAGTGGAGTAGTGCAAGCCAATTGGTAGAGTCCTTTAACCTAACCTAACCTTAAGGCCAATATTTTTGTCAAACATAAATGTAATTTTTGGCCCCATTTTAACAAATCGTAAAAACACGCCTTAAAATGGGGAGGACAATGATGAAATTTTACAAAAATGTTCGCAAAAAATTGTACTATATGTGTCAGAACACACCAAAGCCCAAAACTTAACACAAAACCCCAAAAAACGATCATAAATAAATAAATATTAACCCTTGGTGGGGGAGGTACTAGAAGGAGTGGGCCGATATGGCCCATCTTCTAACTTAGCCGGAGATAGAAAAAAATATTACCAGATACCAAATTTGAAGTCAATCGGTTACTCCGTTCGAGAGTTATGTGCGTGCGCACCAGCTAGCAGACAGATATATAGACAGACAGACATACGGACGGACATTGCTCAAATGACTTAAGATCTCAAGTATGTTTTTGCAGTTGTGCTCGTCTTTTGTAGTTCAGTGAATAATGGGTGTAGTTGCCACACCCCTTTAACCTTCATGCATTCTTTATTTTATACTTCTTTTCCAATGACTATGAGGAGAATGAACACAAATTATCGGTTCACCCGACTATTTACCTGTTTTTTTTTTCTTTAAAACACTGAACGCATCCTGCCATATTCTGCATCCAAATCTTTGTCGTTGCTCGGCAACACCGTGCAACGGTTGTATGTATATCTTGGGATGAGAATTAGACGAGAGCAAGACTGACGAAGTGTATGGCAATGAGTAAGCTATCCAAGTTGCAACAAACAGTTAAGATGTAGAAATTCATATTCATTCCAACGTGGCTTAGCCATGGAGTCGCTTGCTATTTCTATGATCTAGTCGTACTCAAATGTCGGTGGCGGCGACGAAATTCTGTGGCCATGGAAACTTCTCACAACTCGACTGAATAAATTTCTACATAAAAACGATGCTGGTAATGTTGTTACACGGTGAGGGGTTTCCATGGAATACACATTCGTGACGCCCATAATATTTGCAAATTCTACGCTTATTGTTGTTTGCAGGGTGTTGTTGCTTTGGGATGGGGATTGTTGGGGCGGTGGTGGGTGGTGTCGGGTAGTGGAGAGTCCTGATGACATGAAGTTGTTTACAAACATTTCATTTATTGTTATCGCCATCCCTGTGTTGCCCCTTGGATAGGTTGCAGGTTGGCTGTTGCTGTGGCTGCGACTGGGGCGGCTCCTCTAAAGTTCGCATTACTTCCTGTTGATGATGAAATTCGGTTTTATTCGTCATGAAGAGAGTCGTCGAGGAGTATTTATGCGTCGCTTTATCACATCAATGTTATGGGCTCCTTTATGTCCTTCCTGGCGATGATATCGATGATTTCTTTCGTATCTCGTGGACGGCGACGGTTCATTGTTGTGTGATACCCATTAAAAGTTTCAGTTTTATGGCCCTCAGACAGCCAGACACAGTGGTGCCAATTGGTCTGTCACATTGTCTGCTTCATACCTACGAATTCAGACCCAAAAAAGGAGAAAACGACATTGGAAGTATCTCTCAATAGCATTTCTATGTTGAAAGTATAGAAAATGGTACGTACTTTTGGGCGACTACGACTTAAGAAAAAACAAAAGTGTGTTCTTAAAACGGTCTGTTTAAACTAAACACAAAGAAACTCATCTAAGAACATATGTTCGAAACAAGTGTGCCAATATAAAAAAGCGCTAACCGAATGCACGAAGGTCGACAAATTTCAAAATTCACCTTTTCTATTGAACCGTATATATATTCCAAAATATATTCATCAATATAATAAATATAAGTTAGTGGAACTAATTATACCCTACAACACTATGTTGTACAGGGCATAATAATTATATTTTGGCACATAAATTCCACAAAAGGAAGTTTTGAACCCGCAATCATGTTATTGGTTGCTTATATTTTATAAATAAAACAACGGACTAATTTAACAATTACAGAGCTAAACAAAAAAACGTTTTTTTGCTGCGTCGCGCTGTGGTTCAGAATTGAATTTTACTGACCAAAAGTCAAATTGTTTGTCATCGCCGATTTCTAAACTTGTAGGTAGGATAGTACGTAGGTAGGATAGTACTCTTTGAGAAATTGCCAAAAGTATTACTGTACTGTTTACACGTGGTTTGTTATAACATATTTCCACTACATTTTTGTCAAATTGGAATTTTAGTAGACTTCAAGAAGTTTTTGGTACCAGAAGAAAGATGAAAGTGTCCTCTTTAAGCCTATATATACTTTTGTACCAGCACCAACCAGCCTGTAGAACGCTTTTTTAATTTTAATGAAATTACTCGGGAAAAATTGATTGTTTTTTTATTTTACCTGTTCATATGACTATGTTGTAGGTACTCCAAGCCAACATACCATATTATAACATCTTAACTCTTTCTATCCCCTCACCTTAGAGATGAGGGCATATATCATTTGCTACGAGCCAAAAGTGTATCACATCGAAGGAGTGGCCTATAAGCCTAAGTATGTTCGGCGGAAATCCATTTTGAGTCATTTGAAGTCATTTGAGCAATATCCGTCCGTCTGTCTGCTGGCTGGTGCGCACGATAACTCTCGAAAGGAGTAACCGATTGAATTCAAATTTGGTATGTGGTAAATTATACACATAGTATTACAGTATTAGTCACTATCATCTTGAGAAAAATGGGCGAAGTTGCCACGCCCCTTTTCGTACCTCCCACACAAATGGACAATTTTGAACCAAAAGCTAATTGCTTATAACTTTATTACTAGTGCATACAACGACTTGAAATTTTGTACAGTATGTATAATGCTTTTATAGTACCTAGAGACCAGAGAAAAATGGGCGTTATAGGCACGCCCCATTTCGTACCTCCCACACAAATGGACCTTTTTGTACTAAAAGTTAACAGCTTTTAAATTTAATACCAGTACATACAAATACTTGAAATTCCGTACAGTGTAATGCTTGTATTGTACCTAGAGTTCAGAGAAAAGTGACCGTTTTTGGGACGCCCCTTTTGGTACCTCTCACACAAATGGACCATTTTGTACCAAAAGTAAACAGCTTTGAACTTTAATACCAGTACATACTTTAAAGTTATTAAATTCAATTTAAATTGATAATAATTTAAATAAAACGAAAAAATAAATAAATTTACTAATGTTTTTTGAGACTCAATGTGAGGGGATTCATTAGTCGGTTTACCCTACTGAACTATCTTACTTGTTTAGTTTTTTTAATACCACTGGATTTTTGGGATCAAATCCAGTGGTATTCAAATAAAAACTCAGTTGCAAAATTATATCCAAACAGAAACAATCATATTTTAGAATATTTAGAATCATCCGAAGAGTTTTTATAAACAAAAAGAAGGAAGATTTTTTAAGTTACGTTCAAAGCAAAGTAAATTCCTCAAGCATCGAAATACAATTGGAACTGCAAAATAAAGTAAATATTTTCACCAACAACTTAACTAAGCACTACAAAGAAGTTGGGTGGAATAAACATTAGGCCGGGTCGATTTGTGGGGAGGCAAAAAAGTCGCCCATTGCTCAGTGAAAATCGTATTCTAGGGATCAAAATAAGAAACTTTGCCGAAGGAACCATACCTCTAAAACGAATTCTGATGTCCCGGAATATGGGTCGAACTTTTGGGTAGGGACAAATTTTGAAAAATCCCACTTTGACCCATTTAGAGTGTGCCAATCGAGTCCAAATGTATGACCGACCCCCACTTACTTTGGAGGCCCGACCCACCCATTCCAGTGGCACACCCCCTGGAACCCCCCTGGGGGTTCCCATACAAACATTTCAAAAAGCGCCAGTTTTGGCACTTTGCATGAAAAAATCAGCGAAATGCCTATGTTTTTTTCTTTTTGGAGTTTATTTTTCTCTTTAGAAATTTATTTAGTCAGAACATATGTAAATGAAAAAATGAATTTAACTTAGTAATAGAAAAGAAATTAAAAAAATTATTAGAAATTAGCGTTTTTTACAACCCTTTTACAACCCATCACTCTGCATGCATTTGCATGTCGTAAACTTAGTATTCAAGCCTTTTAAAAAATGAAGGTAAAGTTATTAAATTCAATTTAAATTGATAATAATTTAAATAAAACGAAAAAATAAATAAATTTACTAATGTTTTTTGAGACTCAATGTGAGGGGATTCATTAGTCGGTTTACCCTACTGAACTATCTTACTTGTTTAGTTTTTTTAATACCACTGGATTTTTGGGATCAAATCCAGTGGTATTCAAATAAAAACTCAGTTGCAAAATTATATCCAAACAGAAACAATCATATTTTAGAATATTTAGAATCATCCGAAGAGTTTTTATAAACAAAAAGAAGGAAGATTTTTTAAGTTACGTTCAAAGCAAAGTAAATTCCTCAAGCATCGAAATACAATTGGAACTGCAAAATAAAGTAAATATTTTCACCAACAACTTAACTAAGCACTACAAAGAAGTTGGGTGGAATAAACATTAGGCCGGGTCGATTTGTGGGGAGGCAAAAAAGTCGCCCATTGCTCAGTGAAAATCGTATTCTAGGGATCAAAATAAGAAACTTTGCCGAAGGAACCATACCTCTAAAACGAATTCTGATGTCCCGGAATATGGGTCGAACTTTTGGGTAGGGACAAATTTTGAAAAATCCCACTTTGACCCATTTAGAGTGTGCCAATCGAGTCCAAATGTATGACCGACCCCCACTTACTTTGGAGGCCCGACCCACCCATTCCAGTGGCACACCCCCTGGAACCCCCTGGGGGTTCCCATACAAACATTTCAAAAAGCGCCAGTTTTGGCACTTTACATGAAAAAATCAGCGAAATGCCTATGTTTTTTTCTTTTTGGAGTTTATTTTTCTCTTTAGAAATTTATTTAGTCAGAACATATGTAAATGAAAAAATGAATTTAACTTAGTAATAGAAAAGAAATTAAAAAAATTATTAGAAATTAGCGTTTTTTACAACCCTTTTACAACCCATCACTCTGCATGCATTTGCATGTCGTAAACTTAGTATTCAAGCCTTTTAAAAAATGAAGGTATCACTGTGACACAATTGCAGGCCGTAAAATTGCTTGTGTGAGTTTTTTATAGCACCTACTTAAGAAATGAAGTTTGTTTTTACAACCCTTTTGTGGGTTTTTTATGGCACCTTCTTAAGAAATGCGCGTTTTTTGCAACCATTTTAACAATTAAGGTATCACTGTGATGCACCGCAGCCCTTTTGAAAATGAACGTATCACTGTGACACAATTGTCGTAAAATTGCTTGTGTTGGTTTTTAAGCCAACACAAGACACAGCAGGTAGAATCGTAGACCATATATAACGCAACAGTTTTTGTGAATGCATTAAGTCCGCAAGATGAAGCAACAACTATCGAAAACCCAATGGGTCATATACCCAAGTATGATGTTACTGTATTTGGTGTGTCTACTGATTTGACTGATAATTTACCAACCCATCTGGATATATTGAGATATTATTTTTACTTAAGCTAACGTGCTAAAACAGACCAAAAAAAGTTTTCCTATAAATCATTCACTATTCAAGTACAAGATAAGTTGATTGGAATTTGGGAAAAACTTGGTATGGAAATAATGCTGAAAAAAAGTGTATTTAATAAATGGATTAGATTGCTTGACAAATATCAATACCAAATCAAGAGAAGAAACAAAACCCAACAGACAATTTACAGAGTATGTAAAATCTCTGGAAACAATTTTTTACATTGGAACATGTAAATGCGATTTGAAGGCAGCTCCATGTGCATGCGGCTTGGTTCCCGAACGCCTCAAAGAGTTTATGCACGATCAACATAATCAGAGAAGACTAACAATGGATGCATTTGTGATGGAAATTGAAGAGCAAGAAGCAACGTCTACGTCATCAATGCCAACATACCAAGATCCCGATGATTCAACATACGCACCGCCACCGGTTCAAGAAGATATGGATAGAAGCACAAGTTCACAATACACAGAGAGATACGATTGTTTTAACTTTGCCTTGGTATGTGACAGATTTGGTGTGCCTGATAGAGTAGCATCAGCATTGGGAACCGCTCTTTTGCAAGATTTTAAAATTAAAAATAAGCATGGGAAACCTCTTATCATGGATAAATCGAAAGTTCGCAGAGAAAAAGAGAAATGCAGACAAGAAGTGCTTCGCAAACGGTTAGACGATACCAATTTGTTAGCGTTTTCATTCGATGGCTGAAAAGATGATACTTTAACGATAGATAAAATTGATGAGAAGTATGATACTAGGATGGTAAAGGAAGCTCATCTTGTTATTTTGAGAGAACCCAATTCTGAATTGATTGGTTACGTAAGACTGGAACATGAAACCGCTGAATACAAAACAACCAAATTAAATGATTTTTTCAACGATAAAAATATATCACTGGATGCATTAATTGGAATATGCACTGACGGTGAGCCAACAAACACTGGCCCACACGGTGGAATTATACGACCATTCGAATTGCTGTTAAAAAGACCATTGCATTGGTTCGTTTGCCTTCTACACTTCAACGAACTTCCGTTTCGGCATTTGTTTGAAGCTTTGTCAAATCGAAACTTGTGAAACTCTTCCGGTAAGTTATTGCTATCACTCATTTATTATAATTGTCAACCATTTTTAATTATTTTATTATTATATATTTTCAGGTGGCTCCCTCTAAATGGGTCAAAGTGTGAACAGAATCTTGCCAAGATCGGCAGATCTGTTGGGTTCTACTCGACGGGAGCGTAGTAGAAGCCTGTAAAAAATGTCGTTGCTCGGGAGGCAACAACAAACAACTAAGTTAAGTTGAGCAGAAATGAAACCCACACGACAAACACAAATGACACACAAGTATTCGAGCGATACTTACGTGAGCTTTGATTGTTATGGAGAAAACAATAACGTAGGGGTTTGGTAAAAAATGTGACACGGGCGGTCGTTTTATTTAATAGTAATATTCGTCTTCAAAGGCACAAATACAAGTGAAATCCTCCAAAAAACTTCTTCTTCCTTGAGACCGCAATTTCCTCGATGACGATATCGGTTATTACAAATCGATTAAATCCATATCAATATCGTCATCGAGGGGGTTGGGATGATCCCCAACATGCCGCCCCCCTTGCATGGCTGCAACATTAAGTGCCCCAGCAATCTTCCCCAACGCTGCCAGAATCTGTCTCATCATCGCTTGGTTACCCTCTTGGCCCTCGGACACAGCGCTCAGGCACTGCAGAATGTTCGGATCCTGGGAGATTAATGGGGCCCGATGCGGGCTTTGTGGTTGTAGTGGCTGTGGCTGTTGTTGCTGTGGTTGAGGCTGCTGTTGTTGTTGACGCGGTGGCTGCTGTCGATTTGGATGCCGACGATTTTGCTGCTGACGTTGCTGCTGTTGTTGACGTTGCTGACGCTGTTGTTGTTGGCGCTGTTGTTGTTGGCGCTGTTGTTGTTGACGTTGCTGTTGTTGACGTTGCTGTTGCTGTTGTTGGCGCTGTTGTTGTTGGCGTTGTTGTTGTTGGCGTTGTTGATGTTGGCGCTGTTGCTGTTGACCTCTTACTCCCAGTCTGTCCTGAACGGATCTCCTCTGCTCGATTTGGCGCCTAAAGGCGGTGCCCGAATTCGAGCTTCGGTTAGAGGTCCCTGTGGCTGACAACGCACCCATACTCCGCAACCATTGCTGCACGTTTTGGTGCGCCTTTGGGACGTCTTCAGGGTGCAACAAGGTGTGATGTAGCTCCCCACATACCCGACAACATCCGGGCGAAGTACACTCTCTCATCAAATGGGACGACGCCAAGCAGTTAACACAGTATTTATGTACGCGTACAGCATAGGTACGCTGCCTGGCGGTCATCTTTTTAAAAATGCCACAAAATCTCAATGGGTGGAACCGGAAGCACACCAAGCATTGTTCATTGATTTCTTTGTCCATATTCTTGCTGTGAGAGACCTCAAAGAAATTAAAGAAGAAGAAAAAAAGAGAGAGAAGAAAAAAAAACGAAGAAGAGAGAAAAAATGGATCCCATACGGGTGATGGATTATTAATCATACTTAGTGTGGACAACACAACATATAGCAACGGACTTGCTAGTCTACGGATTTTTCGCATATAGGTAAAACGCACAGTTTCACTATCGGTCGTGTTATGACCCCGGAAGATGTTTTAACATCGGCGACTCGCACACGACTGTCAAAACCTTTATGTACCGATTCAATTCGACCCATTCTCCACTCGTTGGGTGGTAACAACTCATCTTTTACTATAACGAAATCCCCCTTTTTTAAATCTTGTTTTGGACATTGCCATTTATATCGTTTATGTAGCTCATGGAGGTATTCTGTCTTCCATCTCTTACTGAACTTATGATGAAGGGCCTTCAATTTTTCCCAGCGATTGATGAGGGACAGATTGTCCGCAGGTAGTTCAGGTGCAAACAATAAAGGACCACCTCGAATAAAATGACCAGGTGTTAAAGCCTGCAGATCATCTGGGTCTTCTGATAACGGCGATATTGGCCGGGAATTAAGTACACTTTCAATTCGTACAAATATAGTGCAAAATTCCTCAAAATTAAATTTCTGTCCTCCGACAATCTTTTTAAAGTGAGTTTTGAAGCTTTTTACGCCGGCTTCCCATAAACCGCCCATATGTGGTGCGCTAGGAGGAATGAATTTCCATTCAAAACCTTGTACGGCATATTTCTCTGTTGCCTCCTTAGCAGACAGCTTCAAAAAACTCATATATTCTTTTATGAATGTACGGCTTGCCCCGACAAAATTAGTGCCATTATCAGACATAAGACACTTGGGCAGCCCTCGTCTTCCTATAAATCTCGCGAATGTGGCGAGAAAGGCATCGGCAGATAAGCTCGAACATGCTTCTAAGTGAATTGCCTTACACGAGAAACAGATAAATATACATGCATAGGATTTCATAAAGGGTGAGTTTCTCAATGTACCTGCCTTAACTTGAAATGGACCCGCGAAATCGACTCCGACATACGTAAATGGCAGAGACAAAGAGGACCTTTCCTCCGGCAAGGCTCCCATGATTTGAGACTTCATCTTCTGTTTGTATCTGACACAGGTTATGCATTGATGTACACATTTCTTAACCGAGCGTTTAAGACTTGGAATATAGAATTCACTTCGAACAGCGTTCATCATGAGAGAAATATCTGCATGCAAAAGTGTGGTGTGCACGAACTCGAGAAAGATACGACATAATTGCGACGAATTAGGTAGTATAATTGGGAACCGTTCGTCATATGTTAAAGTGGCATTGGCCAGCCTACCGTTAACTCGTATGACACCCCTACTATCCAGAAATGGGTTCAGTGCACGGAGCGTGCTCTGTTTGGATATTGGTTTCGATTTACGGAGGTCATCATACTCCTGAGCAAAGTATGAACGTTGTGAAATCTGAATAAGCTTAGTCTTAGCGTGTGTAAGCTCTGACTGTGTAAGCATTTGATCTTTGATTACACAACCCTTTAAATCTTTCCGCGTAGAATTTATAAACCGATACATGTAGGCACAAACAGACAATGCTCGAGGATACGAAGAAAATCTATCCATTATGTTGTTGTCAATTTGTTGATGTATGTGGTATACTTTAACACTTCTTTTTTCGGGTGGATCTACAGAAGGCGGGATAGATTTTGGCCAAGAATCTGACTGACTCAGTAGCCAAGCTGGGCCGTTCCACCACAAGGAATTGTGTTCCAGTTGTAGGGATCCGCATCCTCTAGTCCCAATGTCAGCCGGATTGCATTCAGACGATACATGTCTCCACGTTGCATCTCCAACACTCTGAAGAATGTTAGTGGTTCGATTTGCCACATAGGTGTTCCACGATGAAGGTGGTTTTTTAAGCCACGCTAAGACTATAGTGGAGTCTGTCCACAAATGCTTTGTGACATTCCCAAACTCTAACGTTGAGACTGTATGACTCACCAATTTCGAAAGCAATTCAGCCCCACATAACTCCAATCTTGGCAAGCTAATTTTTTTCAATGGCGCCACTCTGCTTTTTGCCACAAGTAAATGGACGGAACACTGTGACCTATTTTCGTTCCGAATATACACAGTAGCACAAAAGGCCTTTTCAGAGGCATCACAAAACCCGTGAATTTCTATATTACTTTCCGGGCGAAAGTGAACCCATCGTGGTATTTTGATTGCCTCAATGTCTTTTAATTGTTGAATGAATACGCTCCATTTCGACAGAATGGATGCGTTTATTTCTTCGTCCCATTCCAATCCATCTAGCCATAAATCTTGTAATAGTATTTTTGCCTGTATAATGATAGGCGTTACCCACCCAGCGGGATCGAATAATTTCGATACAGCGGATAATATCTTTCTCTTTGTCGTACAAGTTTCCATCATTAGTGGCTCCGCGCAGTATGAGAATGAATCGGTTAAAGCATTCCATCGAATACCTAATGTTTTTGTGGAGCTTGTATCCTCAATCTTTAAAAAGTCTTCTCGTAAAATGTCTTGAGTGGCAATTTCTTTCAGGAGATCAGAATGATTTGCTGTTACTTTCCTTAGAGGAAAGCCGGCAGAATCTAGCGTGCGTAGAAGCTGCCGTTGCGCCTCTAGAGCTGAGGCGACTGTGTGGCCCCCTGTTAATATGTCATCCACATAAATCTCTTTTCGCAGAATTCTAGAAGCCACTGGATTCTCGACTTCTGAATCCGAAGCTAACTGCAATAACGTGCGTATTGCTAAATAAGGAGCGCAATTAATACCGAAAGTGACCGTGCACAGTTCGTAATCTTCTATCGGTCCGCTAGGATTCTTTCTAAATAATATTCTCTGATACGGGCGATCAGTTTCATCCAACATCCATCTGGCGATACATTTTCTCAATGTCTCCATTAAATACAAATTCATACTGCCGCCAATTCAAAATGACAGAAGTAAGATCTTTCTGCAATATCGGACCTACATGCAGAACATCATTCAACGCAAAGGAACTTTTCGTTTTCCTTGAACCGTTGAAAACTACTCGAACCTTTGTACTCGCGCTTTCCGGACGAAAGACTGCGTGATGCGGTAAATAATACGAGTAGTATTTGCCTTCATAACAAATCTCTTTAGATCCCGTTTTTTGCATATGACCTAGTGTCCAGTATTCGTTCAAAACATCGTTGTATACTTTAGAAAGATGTTGTTCTTTCAAATTCTTTGTTTCTAAGTGCTCATACTGACGCTTGGCTATGAATCGTGAAGAGTCCAAAAACAACGAATCGGGAAATTCCTTCTTAAAGGGCAATCTAACAACATATCTTCCATCTGAACGTCTATATGTTGTTTTGCTATAGAATTCCTCGCAAACTATATCCGATTCAGACACAATTGGCATAAGAGAGACTTCTTCTTGTTCCCAGAATTTTCTGAGTAACACTCCAATATCTTCCTCCAATGGTTCGACATCAACCATTGCAAGGGATATGGAATTTGGTTTTACCGGACCGTAGATATACCATCCGTATACGGAATTCTGAGCCACCATATCTCCTAGTACGTTTCTTTGTGTTCCTTCCAAGATGATGTAAGGAATTACGTCACTGCCTAGGAGCATGTCCACCTGACCCGATGTTAGGAATCCAGGATCAGCGAGTTCTAAATGACTCACTTGGCTCAGATCGGTAACCGAAATGGTACGCGAAGGTAACAAACTAGTCAAATTGCTCACCACTATTACCTCAGTATCATGCACGAAATTGTGCATTTCTGCGTATAGCGTGACACTACATATCTTGCTAGAATTTGCTACCACTGTTCCACTTAGGCCGCTTATTTTGAAATTAGCATCCTCTGTTCTTATACCTAGCCTTTTCACTATTTTCTTTGTCAGAAACGACCTTTTGGATGCAGTGTCTATCAGAGCTCGTATAGTGAATATCTCCCCTGCCTGTCTAATATGAATTAACGCAGTTGGCAGAACAATGTCTTCATCATTCATGGACATATGAGTTTGTACATTAGACACGTGAGTAGCCGAGTTTGAACAACATGGTTGTTCTTCAGCATTTTCGTCTGTCATGACATGTGAGGATGTCTGTTGATCCCTTCCCGAGCGGAATGGATTTAAATTATCATTCGTTGATTGCAATGGTGGTCTTTGAATAGGATTTGTTCTCACTAGATGTAATTTAGTGTGGTGATTCTTCCTACAATACGTACATCTATGCATGCTTCTACATTCTTGACTGCTATGACCAATCATCAGGCAATTGTTACAATACCCATTATCACGTACAAAATCTATCCGCTGTTTCACCGGTAAACCACCGAATTTTAGACAATTCCTCAAAAAATGATTCTTACCACAAAGCTTGCAGCCGTTCGACTGTGCAACCTTGGAATTACTTTGTGGTATCGTTTCTGATCGCGATTCTAATGGTATTTGTTGGTGTCTTAGGACGTCTATCCTCTCCACCACCTGATGACGGTTTATCAAAAATTCTTCCATTTGTGACCATTGTGGTAACTCAGAATGAGATTCTAGGGACTGTTCCCATAAAGTTAACGTTTCAACTGGAAGCTTCGTTGAACATAAATAAATAAGTATCGGGTCCCACTGTTCTACTTCGACTCCATGTGCAGTAAGTATTGCGAGACAATCACTTACCGTTGATTGGATTCTTCTTCGCGCGGGAGCGATGTTAAACAGAATCGTCAACTGATTGTCAACTAGGACTCTTTTATTCTCATATCTTGTTCGTAAGGCGTCCCAGGCTAGTGTGAAATTCTGATCTGACAAAGGGTATTTGTCAACTTCCCGCCTCGCCCGCCTCGCCCTTAGTTTTATTTCGCAAATGATATAACTTTTGCGCCGACGTAAGTCGAGGGTGATTGCCATATATGGCAGTAAACATATCCCTAAAGGCCGGCCATTCTTCATAGCTTCCATAAAAGTCTTGTGTGTCACAAGGAGGAACCTTAATGCATATTTCTGATGTATCAAAAGTTGTATTTACCGGGTACATGGTCGAACTATGAAGTAATGAGGGATTCGTCATTTCCGCTCTTTGTGCACCATTTGAAAAAGTTCTCTTTCGCTTAAGAATATCCAGCATTTTAGCCTTAGTTATCTGATATTCTTCCCGAGTGGATTTGGTCTGATAATGGCACTAATTTTGTCGGGGCAAGCCGTACATTCCTAAAAGAATATATGAGTTTTTTGAAGCTGTCTGCTAAGGAGGCTATGGACTGTATATCCATAGGTCACTGGTTCAAATCCGGTTCGAAGGACCATGAACAGAATCTTGCCAAGATCGGCAGATCTGTTGGGTTCTACTCGACGGGAGCGTAGTAGAAGCCTGTAAAAAATGTCGTTGCTCGGGAGGCAACAACAAACAACTAAGTTAAGTTGAGCAGAAATGAAACCCACACGACAAACACAAATGACACACAAGTTTCGAGCGATACTTACGTGAGCTTTGATTGTTATGGAGAAAACAATAACGTAGGGGTTTGGTAAAAAATGTGACACGGGCGGTCGTTTTATTTAATAGTAATATTCGTCTTCAAAGGCACAAATACAAGTGAAATCCTCCAAAAAACTTCTTCTTCCTTGAGACCGCAATTTCCTCGATGACGATATCGGTTATTACAAATCGATTAAATCCATATCAATATCGTCATCGAGGGGGTTGGGATGATCCCCAACAAAGTGGGATTTTTCAAAATTTCTCCCTACGGGTCAAAAGTGAGGACATCATAATTCGTTTTAGAGGTATGGTTCTTCGGGCAAAGTTTCTTATTTTGATCCCTAGAATACGATTTTCACTGAGCAATGGGCGACTTTTAAATCGACCCGCCCTAATGAACATGATTTTTATAAGACCTTTGCAATATGTTTAGAGGTCGAACTTAGTGGCAAAGTATCTTCAGAAAGTAAAAATCAAAACAATTGTGGGATACCACCAAAAACACTCGGCAACTGTAGCGATAGATCTAAAAGGCGGATGGAAAAGTTGGCCAGGCTTTGACTGATAAAAGGCTTCATCGAGCCAGAGGTTTATACAGCACTACTGTGCATGCGCGTTCAAAATTTTAGCTTTGCAACTCTAATAACAGGCTCAGCGGTCATGTTAGCGAAAATAACTTAGTGAAAAATCGAAAATCGCCCTCAAATCGTGAATAACTTCGGATCCATCAGGGCGAGAATCATAATATTGGTTATTTGTTAAGCAGAGTTCTATCTGTACATGTCGCGCTTTAGTCCAATATGTCCGATATTTGTAAGAAAAACATGAATTTTAGATATACACTAAACAAAACAATCTTTCAATTAATTATGTTGTTTAAACTGGGCTATTTGGTCAGATATTTTTATGAAGTAAATAAAACTAGTTTATTTCATGTTTCACTCAACGTTTCGCTGGCTTTGTTCCAAACCAACTTTATTCTTTCATTTGAGTTGCGGACAACCGCGATATATTTTCTGACCCGCCCTAATGTACATATTTTAAATTTTTTTTGTTTTAAAAAGTAAAAATACTGTCAAAAACAATTACCCCTTCTGTTGAGAGTATTTCTATGAATCAAAATACCCACTTCTCAAGTAAAATATGTCCTTTATTGACGTTTAGTTTTAAATACCTACTCCCCTTCCCCACCCAACTCACTTGGGGGACCGGGTCATGGTACGATTACAAAATTGCCTAAGTGTTGTTCGGTTGCCAGCTAACGAGCACCTGAAATCTTGAACATGTTAACGCGACCATTTTAAGGACTCTATTGCCATGGTACCACATAAACGCCGTTATAATTCCCTACGTACAGGGGTGTATAACGGTACTCTCGTGCAACGTGTACCCACATATACACAGACTCACAAACACCGTTACATCTGCAAACTCATAAAAAGAATCCAGTGTGATTTTCCGTTGGCATTATAGAAAAGGAAGAGTAGTGTGAGAGAGAGATAGAGAGAGAGAGAGAGAGTAAACGAGAGGCGGAAGGCATGACATAATACCCAATACATACAAATGTCGCTCAGCACACAATAGCAGATGCTGACAAGATACACTGGCACCAAAACCAAACCTTGTTTTCTGATATGAAATCAAGCAATGGTGGGGTGAATAGTAATGGATTGGGAAGAGGTGACTAGTGTCCAAACTTTGCACATCTAGCTGTTTTACGTTATTTTAAAATGTAGACTAAACTGTGACCTTTCCGTAATATCAGTAATGTATTTACGACAGGGGTCGTTGAAGTTTCCATTTATGCTCAAAGAAATAAAGACGTCTCCGAGCAGATATACGAACATGCGATTGATCAAATTACTCCTTACTTTCATCAAGAAGAGGTTAACAATAACATTTCTTGCAATATTTGTGGTAAAAGCACAGCATAGTTTGCAAATGCTAATCCAACTGTAAGGAATAGCTAAAAAGATTGCGAAGAAGCGGTATACAAAATATAAATGCAATATAGAATTTAGGTTTTTTGTTAAACATGTCAAACAAATTCAGATATTTCTATAGAATTTTACATGGGTATAGCTAAGGTGTTTTCTAGATGATTTGCAAAATTAATCAAGTCAAGGGACTTGTTGGTAGTTATCCTAATTGGACAAATCGGCTTCGATTTTGTGGTTCGTACTTAATTAAGCGTAATTATGAATAGATTGCATACATTTGTAGTTGGATAGTTCAGACAACGTTATACGTACATAACACCGTGCGACACTAACTTTTGGTCATGAAAATTTCTACACAATTCTGAAAGATGACAAGAAACGAAACAAAACTGTATACTCAGATTTTATTTTCTGGTCGAGTTCGCGTTTTAAAGAACATAAGGTTACACTTAATCAAAAAATGTTTGTAAATTTTCTGAAAGTCCTAGAAAGACGGACGACATGGGTGTTAAATGAAAGGCCACATTTTGCGATAACTAAACACTATTTTTGTTTTTAGAAACTGAATCTAAAAAATTTCAATCTAACAAATTTCTTAACTGAACAGTAAGATCCGCAAACTATATTTTTTCCAAGACAATTTTTATAAATTTTCAAAACATATTTAACCTATTTAGATAGCCCAAAATATGACCTTTCATTAGACACCAACATCACCTTACTAGTCCTTTCGGAAAAATTCAAAAAAAATAATAATAATTAAAAAAAATTGATGTCCATCTAAACGCGAACTCGACCGATATAAAAAAAACTGAGTACACAGTTGTATTTGCAGACATCTTTCAGAATTAAGAACGTTCGGCGGAAATCCGTTTTAGGACATTTTAAGTAATTTGAGCAATGTCCGTATGTCTGTCCCTCTGTCTGTCAGGCTGAAGCGCACTATAACTCTTGACCGGAGTAACGCATTGACTTCAAATTTCGTGTGTGATAATATTTCTTTCTATCTCAGTCTATGTTCGAAGATGTGCCATATAGGTCCACTCCGTCTAGTACCTACCGGTTAACATTTAGTAAAATATTGATTCTCTAATAACTTCTACACTACTTATCCGAATTATCTGTTATTCCTCACATAGTAATAGTTTATCCATCGCTATCACCTTGAGAAAAATGGGGGAAGTGTCGTTAACTCTATGGGTACCACCAACATAAAGACACCATTTTGTACACAAATTTAACTTCTTACAGATTTCATTTCAGTGCATATAAATACTTGATATTTTGTGCATTGTAATTGTATAATTTTGGGCTTCCTCTGGAAGTGGACTGTATTATTTATCTCGAAAGCGCCCAAAATTATGAGAATTTTAACCGTTTTCATGAAACAAAGAGAAATGAAAAAAAACACAGATTTCAGGTTTAAGTAACGAGATTCAGTTTCAGTTTCATTTAGTTCTTATTGCTTTCAAGTCAACTGCGCAGAAAAGAAATGCGACTGGGAGACAGTTCAGGGTATTTAGGATATTCAGCACTGTAAATTTAATACTAAGATGGAAACTCTTTCTCCAATGAGTAAAAGCTTTTCAGTAGAAGCAATCATTGGAGAAAGAGTTGCCACATGTCCAGACTATTGTAAACCTAAATGGAAACCTAAGGGATAAAGATCGTAGTTACTGTTAATTCAATTTGTAATTCAATGCACAATTTGTAAGACAAAATATATTTAAAAAAATTCAAAAATTCAGGAAATGAGCTTAAAATACTAAAACAATGTTGAATACGGTTTAACATGCCGCCCCTCTTGCAGGATTTCAACCTAGTACTGGCACGCTCCGGAGATTGTCCATCCAAAGAGTGTACTTTTTGTGATCGGCATGGTGGGGAAGTCTGGATGAGACCTGCTCGCAGTATGCGATAAATATGATTGTTGTCGAGCATCACCTCAATGTTGGTGGGTTGGAAAATTGGGGATCCGCGAGATTTGATAAATGATTATAGACGGCTTCAAGCCTTTTTTCGGTGGACGCAACCGACAGCGCAGCGTTGAGCTGTGTCCACACCATTCCCGTACGACTGCAGATTGATGGTGCACCGCTCCTTTCCATCCCGTTTCTTGGTCTGCAGCTCCAACCGCTTCACCAGATTCGTCATGATTATGGTATGGGCCGCCTCCGATTTCAGTATCAGTCGCGTTTTTTCGGTTCTTGTTGCGGTAAGAACGCGCGCTATAGCCGCGGGCATAAATATATGAATCCGAGGACGGATGCTTAGACGCTTGGTCACGGAAGACGGCTTGCGGGTTGAGGCAGTAGCGCTAGATGAAGTAGCGCTAGATGCAGCGGATCCTCGTCAATTCGCGTGTTGACAGGTGTGTTCATCTCGGCTTGGCGCGATCCTGTCAACCGTTTTCGCCCGGCGGAAGCAGTGTGGGTAGAGGAGTGCCGATGGTGATGTTGGCTGCAGGTTGGTTAGGACTCTGCGATGGTTCCTTATTCGACGTGGATGGCTTCGTTGATGGCTTCGAGGGAGCTCTACGTTTGTGGTCGTTCACGTGTAGATTTGTGTGATGGGTATGTTTGCAAACTACTACTTCACACTAGCTTGCCATATCGTCGGCTTAATGCTATTTTGTTCCATACGCCATTTTGTATGAACGGAGAAAAACGCATTTTATTGTTTGAGTAAAAACGGGACTGAAGAGTTACACACTTTTTATTTCATAGGGTTCCCAACAGTGTTTGTATGATTCTCATGCATTTCTATGCCATTACATCCAAAAATAAGCAAGTTATAACAATTTTTGTTCTTGGCATTTTGGTCCATATCCACTTTTATTTTACTATTTTTTCGTATTTGTATTACATGGACCACAAAAAGGGTCGGTATGGATGGACACTAATTTACATATTGTGATCGAAAGAACGTAAAATACTGAGTGAAAAATATAGGGCGATAGAAAAATTGAGACATAGAACAAAAATATCGAAATTATTTCCCGTTATTTAGAGTAAAACAAATTTACCCTACCAATATCTCGAAAACTAGGCGAGATAGGAAAAAAATGATTGCAGATTCTGAAAGAGCATGATTGGAACCCATATTATCAACTCCTAACTCAAAAAACACAAAAATGGCGTATGGACCAAAATAGCATTAAGCCGACGATATGCCACCCATGTGTGGAGTATGCGTAGGAATGAAATGCTATGAGAATCCGTGCAGACTGTACATTTCGACGAGCTGTTTTTCAGCAGATTTCATGAAGTTTATATACTCAGTTGTCAGCGCGTTCAGAATAATCTTTTAAATGGATAGCCCGTGTAGACAGACAGGCAAATATAGCAGAATATCCATTCAGAAATCTTTGCATTTCGCAATCCAGAGGATTTAGGTCAAAGGGCCCAGCGAAGTCAATTCAGAGACTGAGACGACTCTTAAAATTCCAAAGGACATTTTTCGCATTTTTTCATCCTGGAAAATTATTCAACAGCAGGGATTCTCGTCTTTCATTTGATACCTATATCGCCATTGTATGCCTTCTAAAAGTGCAAAAATGAATAGTTCAAACGTATATATCCTTGAAAAATTAAAGGACCCGTAAAAAGGACAAACGATTACGAAATAAAAAACTCAGTATGCAGTTTTGCTACCTATGGTCTCCAGTTTCACTTGCATATAGTTTCGTTCATGGGTGAAAAATTGTGTCGCACGGTGTTATACACTCACTTTAGTGTGACGAGGGTATATATCATTTGCTACGGACAAAAAGTGTATCACATCGAAGGAGTGGCCTAAGACCACAAGTATGTTCGGCGGAAATCCGTTTTGAGCCATTTGTCCGTCTGTCTGGCTGGAGTGCATAATAACTCTCGAAATGAGTAACGGATTGACTTCACATTAGGTTTGGGATAATATTTTTTTTATCTCAGGCTAAGTTCGAAGATGGGCCATATTGGTAAAAATCTGATAAAAATAACTATTCCGTAAATGTGGTGAAAAATCAAATGAACGTTCGGCGTTCCATTGATGATCATAATCGAGACCGCCTTTATTTAATCAGACCTGTTATTGACACTCTCAATACCACATTTGGAAGTGTGCCAAAATTAGGTTGACTTTGTGTTGACGAGCAGATGTGTTCTACCAAAATTGGGAGTTATATGAAACAGTATTTGTCCAACAAACCTAAAAAATTGGGCTTTAAGCTTTTTGTTATGTGCGACACAACGGGATATGCGTACAAGTTTGAAATATATAATGGAGTGCCGGAAAAACCAGCTCAAGGTGAACCTGACCTTCAACCTTCGGCTAATATAGTGGTCCAGCTGCTTAGAGAAGTACCAAGATTCCAAAATTATATAGTATATTTTGACAACTATTATGCAACGGTACCATTAGTAGTATATTTGCGAACACTAGGCATACTTTGAGTTGGTACCATTCGCGGTAACAGAATCAAAAACTGTAAACTTTCAGAAGAAAAGGTAATGCACAAGTTCGAGCGTGGTACCAGTCAAGAGTTCATATAATAAGCCAAATAGAGTGTTCTATCACCTTTTGGACATGGCAGTTGTTAATTCCTGGTTGTTGTACAAAAGAATAAATAAAAATCGGCATGGGTTCAAGGCCGTGCGATTGATTGATTTTAAATTAGAGATAGCTGATACATTATTCTCCCTAAAATCGTCACAATCTCCTGCTCGCGGACGTCCACGTATTGAAGCAGATATTCAAGAAAAACGTAAAAAACCAAACGCTCATATACCACCACCGAAGGACACCAGATTGGATAAAATTGATCATTGGACAGCGATTGATAAGAAGGGTAGATGCAAATTTTCGAACTGCTCTGGACAAACAAGGATGTATTGTGCCCAATGCAAAGTGAATTTGTGTCTAACTGCAGAAAAAAATTGTTTTTATATCTACCATAATTCGTAAAAAGGTAATTTTATTATTTTAATGGTATACAAATGAATTTACAAAATGTATATGTTTTATTTCCATTTTATTTATGTTCTCTAGTTTTAGTTTTCAATGTATTTTAAATAATAATATTTAATAAATTATTTTAAACAATAATATGTTAAAAAAAATATTTTTAAACATTTTTAAATAAATGAATTTATAAAATTTTCGTAAACAAAATCGTTTATTTTGGTGTATTTTTATAGGAATTTTAACTGTGGGTCAATGCCTGTTGTATCTTTTAAGATACAACCACTTTTTTTAAAATAATATGTTAAAAAAATTGTTTTTCAAGGAAAATAAAAATGTAGTTCTTGTTTTTTCACTAATTTACACAGAATATATTTTTTCCACAAAAATCGGCCACCTCGGGCATTTAAGGGTTGAAGCGTATAGCGTGAGTACCAATGCACGCCCCTTTTTGTACCTCCCACACAAAATGGTCAAATTATACTAGCACATAACTTTATTATACCAGTGCATATAAACGCTTATAAGTCATGCACAGTGCAATGTATTTAAAGTATCTACTGTTCAGCGAAAAATAAGTGTAATTGATAAACCCCTTCTGGTACCTCCCACACAAAGTGGCACATTAATTCGGGTAATATTTCTTATTAAATTACTCACAAAGTGAGAGTATACCTTAGTCGGATTACCCAACTGAAACTTTCTTACTGTTTTTTTTGTGGAATAAGGCGTCAAAGTGTTACGCTGCAAAGCTATTTCTATAAGCTTTCCAATTATACTAAAGTTTCTAAATTACAACAAAAATTAAGGGAAATGGGGCGATATTTATATAAAAATTGCCGAGTTTTCATTACAACAAATCCAGTAAGTAGGAGCTAAAGTCGGTCAGATCTGATTCTTTTAATTTTTTTAAATATAATCCGTTAGTTACTCGAACCGATTGGTGGTTTTTCGTGGGTCTGCATCTTCAAATATTGTGTTTTCCAATTTGTATTTATATTGGCGGTGCCGCCATGTCTACCGCCATAATCATAGGTACAATTTTAGTTTGATCACGCGTCCTGGTACCAATGTCAGGTATATCGAATCTCGGATCTCTTGCTGCAAAAGTGCTTCACATATACATAATATAATAAAATTTAAGTTTACCTATAACACCACTTTTAATATCACGCGTACTGGTACCACGTTCGCACACACACTACAATTTTGATACTCAACACGAACATACACTCAACATTTCAGTGTGATCGTTCTCTAGACATATCCTTGACTATGTTTTTTCTAATAAGCACACCTTAGTTTTATCGGTCCATATTTGTATACATCCATCTTTATTGTACATTTGTGTACATCGCTCTTTATTCCATCATTTGGTGGGCATTTTAATTTTGAAATACTTGTGTCAAATTTGAAATTAGTGCCAAATCTGATTAGTGCTATATCTAAATCGATTTTCTTCAAATTTGGCAATGTGGGCCCCTACACGAGGAACTCTAGCCTACTACATTTCAAAAGATTCAATGTAAAATTCAGCTTCTGTAGCGCTAAAAATCCAAATTTAAATTTGAACCGAATTTCCTCAAATTTATATTACATTTAAGAGTATCAAGAGACTTTATAGATATTGGTTAAAAAATGTTTCTTATAATATATGTCAAATCGGAGGTACATTTAGATGGGAATATATGTAAATCTGAACCAATTTTAATCAAATTCAAAAGCGATCCTTGGACCAAAATAAAGATATGTGCAAAGATTCGTTGAGATCGGAATATAATTGCGACCTGCACTTAGATTAGAAGAATACATACATAGGCTGATAGACGAACGGACGGACACAGCTAAATCAACCCAGAAAGTGATTCTAAGTCCATCGGTATAATAAAGGATGGATCTATTTCTTCTCCATATAATACCCTGTACCAAAGTGTAAATAAGTTGGGTATAAAAATATACAAATACTCATACTTATCTCGTTCATCTAAGACCGATCTGTAGTCACTTTAAGTTAAAGATTTAAGTTAAAAATTTCTGAATCAGTCTGCAAAGTAGGACTGTTCGAGAGATATTCATTTAATATGTAACCACTGTTGTGAAAATTGTGTGTATGGGTGTGTCAAAGTGTCGGGACTACGATTGCAGATTACTTGTTTTTTTTGACGGCAGAAAAAGGCAACACTTTATTTGGTTGGCTGAATGCCAAAGCAAGGAATTTGTTTGAGGGAATTTTGAATTTGTACACACCAAAAATGTTAATTAGTCGCCGCGTGCCTTTCTGTCTTTTTTCGGTTAGATTATATTAACTGTGTCCGCCGAAGTGATTGGGTGGGGGCAGGGGGCAGAAACGCTTTCATTGAAAGTTAACAGCTTGTTCTTAAGTGACGGAAAGAACGTCCATGTACATGACAATGGTATGTCGTTTGTCGTCCATCGTCAGCCATTGAATGTAGGGCGAAGATGTTCGTTTAATGTTCATTTGTTAAACGCATAAATTATGGAAATTAGGGTATCTGGGTGTTTTGTTTGTTTCGCTTGTTTGGAGGAGGCAAACATATTTTACACCTTGAACAAATTAAAATAAAACCGAAATAATGCTAAACTATTTGAACAGAAAATCTGTTAATTTTTAATTTCGTTAAGCATTTTCTCAAAAATCCATTGCTGTCTGTCAACGGGCAGAAACCAACCGACCGACATTGTTCCTTTGTTACAGTTTTGACTTGGCTTATTTACATAAATGTGTATGTGCTCCTTCTTTTGCCCTCAGTTCTTTGTAGACATCTTCCCAATGGCTTGGGGAAATATTTTCAGAATGTCGGGCGTCTCAGTAGCACACAGGCATAAACATTCACACCAACACCATCACTCGCACAGGCAAACATCAGCAACTATAGGTTCAGGTCGTCTCTCGTCGGTTCTTCCGCCGACACGACATCGCATCGTCAAGTGTAAATGATTTATTAACAAAATAACCAGTGAAGCGTAATTCCATTCTGGCTTCGTTATTGTTGCTCTGGCGAAGCTTAATGATGTCTACCGAAGGAGGAACTACGAGTAGGTAGCAGGAAGTTGAGGCAAATATAACGGAATGTATACTATATAGAGCATATATATATGCATGGGTGTGTGTGGATGTATGAGTGAAGAGAAATGTGGATCTTTCCGAAAAGAATGTCGAGAGAAAGAAACACAATGGAAATTAACATGACATTGAATGACAGGAAGGAATTATCGGGTGAACACGAACACAGCTTTAAAATCACTCTGGCTGAAGTGGACCGTAACACATGTCGATGTAAGGACACTCACATTAGTCTGAAGATGCGAAGTACGTCTGTGTTGCATGCTTTTATGTTTGAGTTGCAATTGTTATGGATATGTCTAGAATTCGGTAATAAATGAAAATTCTTTCTATGTGAGAGCCTTCGGATGGCCTTAAATTCTTTCTCCTATTGACAGTTCCAAAATAAGGAATGCAAGGAAAATGTATTCTGCATTAGCTGTCTTAAGTATTTCCAGCCCTAGGAAATATCGAAAGGCCACAACTGTAAAGGTGGCATGTCACAAAGTCCTGGTTCATAATGTCCATAGACGTTATGACATTATATAAAGTGTCATAAGGTCCATTGAAGACATCTTTCGAGTTATCGAAGTGTCCAAAGCCTGTTACGCGGGGCAAGGATTTAAGCGTGGACGGCCTTCGGGCAAGGTAAAATATTTTATCTTCTGGGGTATGTTTCAAGACGGCCAAGCGTATCGAAATGCCTGTGAGTGTCGGCCGTGATTAAAGTGTTTCTCCTCTGGGTTATGTTTACTACCGGCTACGCGGACGAAAGTGAAAGTACATGGACGTTGTGACACTTTTTATAGTGACAAAAGGTCCATGGACACTATGACCCTGGACGTTACGATATGTCACCATTAAAAATATCCTTATATATTACGATGCGCCTTAAAATATTGTTTTGATTTAACCGATTACACATTGTACAAATTCCAACAATTTCCAGGAGAAATAACAAATTTGGTTGTTACTGACAATATGTTTGTTGAATTTAAAGGCAACATATTAAAATTGTTGGTGTTCATATGAAAATATATTTGTTGAGCATAATCATCAATTTAATAAACAAATTACAAAAATTGTGATTGAAATTAAAATATGTTTTTGTTGAGTAAACAATTTTCATTAATAATCAGACTTTAATTTTCTTCATAACAGGAATTTTGTAAAATGTTGTATTCAATATTTTAAAAAATTTCTGTTTTTTCTGTATATGAGGAATACAGGGCCATAACGAAATTCATAAATATCATTCAATCTGATGACATTTTTTTATTTCACTCCAGTTCCTTCCACTTTTTTCAATTTCCATTTCTAGCTTTCTTCTCTTTGTTAACAGACGTCTAAGATAGTGAACGTTTGTTTCATAAGATGGACTTGGATTCTGCCAAAAAGTGTTTCTGCTTTCTTAAATTGTAGCGGTACAAGACATATAGCAAATAGCTTTTCATTCGATCTATATCCGGAATCTGGCGTCCAGGCAAATTTATATATCATCGTAATATTTGTTGTTTGAGACTGATTTGTAATTGTTGTTATAACCTCTGTACAAGTATAGTAATGCACTATTCGCAAAACCGTGTGATCTACTAAAGCTTGAAGATTCGCTGTATAAGGTACGTATGTACTCGTCGTTTAACAATTTTCGTTTAACAATTCTTCGTGCCAGACTTTATCAAAAGCTTGCGAAATATCCGTATCTTTTCCAGGTATTGGAATCATAACAATTTCTGATACCTTCCAGGATAAAGGGAAGTAACCCACACCCAAATTCCTATTAAAAATAAACAAAACCATTTTCAGGGCAGATAATGTTAGTTCTTTTAGCATTCTGGCATTTATACGATCTTTGCCGGGAGATTAATCTTTTTTATGGTCTTTGGTTTGGACGAGGTATTGTTTCATCTATATCGCGCTGATAGATTTTGGACATGCCACTATTAGGTGTAAAAACAGATTTAAGTTAATTTGGACTTTTTGTTCGGAGCTTTTAGCTCAGTTCCAAATTTCAAGGCAAATTGGGGCTTCGTGTGCGATTGGTCTTCGCATATATTTCGTAGCCTTCCATAGACTGTAATCTGTTTTCTCAGTTGATCCATAGATTGATAATATTTTTATATAACATTCCTCAGCTACCGTTAGATCAACTTTTTTTCTCAAAGTTCATTAGGCTATATCTATCAGTGTTTCCACTACTGACTTTTATAATTTTGAGTTGTAACCCCCTTTGGACATTACTGGACAACTTTTTCGCCTGGCATTTTAAATTTTTGCATTTTTTGAGTTATATAAATGAATTTTGCATACAATTGAAATTCATATTTTAAATCAATAGTAAGTTTCAACCAAAATATTCACTATACGTTAAAATCTTAATTGGAGCCAAACCAGAAAACCCCAAATGGCATTTAGTTACTTTTGATAAGCACTTTCAGAAACGCGCCAAAGTAATGTCTTACGATTTCGGAACATTTCTTGTACTTTGGTGCGTATGTGTGATATCTGTGCATCTCACTTATATAATGTATACGCAATACATATCCCAATAGCACCACTGAAATTTCCGTTTCCACAGAACAGAACAAAATCTTAACGAAATTAATGATGTAGGTTGTGGCGACTTTAATTAAATTTTCATCTTGCATTGAAATGTGGCATACAACATCGTTATTAAACTAAATGGATAAAACTCCATGGAAATTAAAAATCCCAGCAAAGTGAAACGTATTTCATTTATTTTCATGTTAGGAACGAATGTAATGGGAGAAAAGCGTTTTGATTGTATATATATTCCCATAATTTCTCCCTCGAACTATTACTTCATTATCAATATTTTCTTCTTTTCGATATCTCGAATATGTTGTCCCAGGTGGCGTTGAATTTTTCTAAAGAGCATTACCGACCAAGAAAGCCCATCCCTCAAATAATATCATCTGTATGTGTTTCTATTTGACAATACTCATAATCGGAATCATTCTAAATACTTTTGTGAATATGAAATCGATAATGACCATGTTATTTCTGAACTTGCAGATATGGTTTGTATTGGATTATTTTTTTATTATTATTATATAAGCTTATTTAAGTAGAAGACATACAATATTGCTATTGAAGTCTGACAATCATGCAGTCAATTCTACCCAGGATTTTTCTACTCTTTTACCTTTCTTCTTGGCAATGATCCAATGGAGAACGTCAAAAAATTCTGCTATTTAAGAAGTGTAATAACACCTGACGGCGGTACTGATGATTACGTAAACTCTCGCATACACAAGGCAAGATAGAAATATTTGAAAATGTAACACCCTTACTCTTAAAACTAAAATAAACATATACAACTCATGAGTTGAAACGGTTCTCCTATATGGGTCAGAAACATGGCTTATAACTAACAGTATCAAACTCAAAATACAGACAGTGCCTACGAAACATCCTCAAAGTCGGATATTGCTGGTGAATAACCTTAACATAAACAAACAAATAAAGAGAAGAAAGAATAACTGGCTCGGACATATTCTCCGGAAGCCGTACAATGAAATCTGTCACGAAACGCACGAATGGAATCCATAAGGTTAGAGGAGAGGCAGACCTAAAACTACATGGAGGCGAACGAACAAGTTTAAATGACACATTGCAGCGGACAGAGACAACTGGAGATTCTACATACACATCCTATGTTCCTTATGGAATTTTCTATATATATATATATATATTCGGCATTAGGCCCTTGATTAAAAAACAGCGTTGTTCTTTAAAATTAAAAGTTTATTATTTTAAATATTTCATCTTCTGGAAATCTTTTAGAAATTCCCAAAACACCCCAAAATCCGGATTTACGGTTAAAAACCGTGCCTTTGCGCACTTAAACGCCTATCAATTTGTTACAGAGTGCAGACCTAATGAATATACTAATTTCGACCATGCTGAATCTAGTGGTATCAGTCGTTTTTCTAGGCTAGCTCTTGTTTTCGCGATATTTGACCACAAAATTATTTGATAAATCAGATAGGTTAGTTATCTGGGTGCTGTTTTTGAAATGGAAGACTTCGGAATACACGTGTATGTCCGAAGATCGAATTAAAGAGTACTTTTGGTGAATTATTTCTTTCAAAGCAGTCGAATATATGTTTAATTGTTTGTAGGACATCCTATTAATATTATAAAATCGTCTGTTTGTCTGTTTGTTTGTTTGTTTGTTCCAGCATCACGCCTAAACGGCTGAACCGATTTTCTTGAAACTTGGTGGACAGATAGACCAATGCTTGGGAAGTGCCATAGGCTACGTTGATTTTCGATTTTCCGCCAAGTGATTTTCGACCACTTGACCACAGAGGCTCCTGTTAAAGCTAGAGAGCTGAAATTTTGCACACACATAGAATGGAGTGTTGTATAAAGTACGGACTACTCGCTTAATCATATTTTGGCCAGTGGTCAGTTGTAGCGCTATCAAAAACTTGCGTTTTGTTTTTGTCGTTTCGGAATCCTCTTATAAGATACAAAGTTAAAACATTGTATATATGAAGTACTATAAACTGCAAATATATGCGCGAAAAATTATTTTGAAATGTCTGAATGTGGTCAGTTTAACTGTGACCCGAACCATTTTCATTATTTCTCTGATTTTAAAAGTTCCTTAAGAGCCAATGATTTACAAATTTATATGTACAGACTGATCTCAATGGAGATGCGAAAACAACAATTCCATGTCCAGTCTGAGGTCAAACCGGACATAAAACCGCGTCTTAAAATTTTTAAAGCCTTTTCATAATATATCGCTCACCTCTTACTGTGGTAACCTATCTAACATTGTCAATTCGGTCACTTCTCCACACTTTCTGTACTTTAATAGTCCTTTAAGAGCTATAATCCTAATAATTTATGTTTGTATACTGACTTTTGACCGCTTGACCATTACGGTACCTTTAAGAAGTAGGAAGCTTTAAATTTTGCTTTGGTATAGACTTGAGTGTTATATAGTCTTCGGACTATTCACACAGTCGTTTTCGACACGTAGTCAGTTGTTGCGCTATCAAAATTTAAAATATTTTTTTTTGTATTTCAGAAGCGCCTAAAATGATACACAGATACTCGTAAAATAATATGTATGTAGTACTATACCCGAGAAATGCAATTTTGAATTCTACGATTGTGGTCATTTAAGCAATGACCAAAACCATTTTCAATCTTTACTGGATTTCAAGATTCTTTAAGAGTTTTTCATTCTTTCAATACATTAAAAATCCCATAAATTGCACTCTCATAGACAGTGTATAAACCACGGGCTACTCACGTAGACATTTTTCGGCCAGTGGTCAGTTATAGCGCTATCAATTGTTTTTGTCCTTTCTGAAGCCTCTTATAGGACACAAAGTTAAAACTTTGTTAATATAATAATTTTGAATTCTCTGACTGTGGTCAGTGAAGATGTGGCCAAAACAATGTTCACTATTTTACAGATTGTAAAACTTCTAACCCCTGTTCAAAATATATCTCTCCCCACTTAATGTGGTAAGATATACATATATAACGTTGTCAATTCGGTCAAATCTCGGACTGTGGCCAGTGTAGCAGTGACCAATGCAATTTCCACTCTTTCTGTACTTTTAAGGGCCCAAAATGGCAATGTTAATACTAATTCAAGCGACTTTTGGCCGCTTGACCGTTGCGGCTCATATAACAGGTAGAAAGCTAGAAACTCCAGTGTGATATAGCCTACGGACTATTAACATATTCGATTTTTGGCCAGAGGTAAACTCTCGCGCTTAAATTATACAAAGATAAAATAATATGTAGTATACATACACAGGACAATTTTGAATTCTAAGATTGTTGTCAGTAGTGACCAAAGCAATATTCATTCTTCCACTACATTTCAAAATTCTTTAAGATTTTTTAATTCTTCCAATAAAAAACCCATAAAGATCTGTGGAGCTGCACATATATGTGCATAAAACGATCTTCAAGGAAATGCGTCGTCCGGCCTGAGGACAAGAGGTACACAAAAACGGAGACATAATGTTTAAAAGTCTTTTCGATATATATCGCTCGCTATACACTGATAGAAAAACCGTTCGTCACCATGACGAATCAGTTTCGTCAATATATCTTCGTACTGGTGACGAAAAGTTTCGTACATGCGATTTTTTTGTACGTCAATAGAACGAACACGATCATCAAGTTATGTTTTTGATGATTTCGAAATTCGTGGAGAGAGCGATAAGGTTTCATTCCCACGACGAAAAGATTTATTTGGCCATTTTGCTGAAAATATGATCAAACGAAGCAATCAAATTATAGTTTCTGCTTAAATGTACTGTTCTATATGCATTCTGATTACCTTAGTTAAATAATTTGTTGTAAAAGATCAATTTAAAAAATCTAATAATTAATGACGAACAACGTTCGTCAATAAGATTATCCATTCATCATGAGAACGATCGACTTATTCGCCCTTTGCGGCAACGTCAACTCCTACAGCAAAACAAAGTAAGACATGCGATGTTGTTATGTTCGTCCACGTGTGTGTTCCACGCAGCACCGATTGGTTCAAACAAACCGCACTGGCACGGCGTAACTGATGTTTGTTTAACAAAACATTAAACACATGCATACTCATACATGCAGCTCGACAAGCTGTATAAGTGTGAAACATTTGTGCTAGTGGTCTGTTGGAAAATACATTACTTGATGTGATTATTTTTTATTTAAAATAGCAGAAGTAATGAATACTTCTCGTTTGTTTGATTTCAGCCTTACCTGATAAGAACTACGTCTCGAAACGAATATTCACAACTGAACCTAGCAATGCAGTCAAATAATTTTATTTTCCATACCATTTTCAATGGTTTAAAACTAGAAGAACATTTATTGGAATTTTTAAAATTTAAATAGTCGTGGGTATGAATTCGTCGTGGTGATGAATGGGATACGTCGTGATAATAAATGGGATTCGTCGTGGTGACGAATGGAATTCGTCGTGATGATGAATGGGATTCATCGTGGTGACGAATGGAATTCGTCGTCGTAATGAATGGAGTTCAGCATGTTGATGAATAGAGTACGTCGTGGTGATGAATGCTATTCGTCGTGATGATGAATGGGGTTCGTCATGATGATGAATGGGGTTCGTCGTGGTGATGAATGGATCATCCTGAGGACGAAAGTTTTTGGAAACAGAAATTCGTCATGGTGACGAACAAATTCATCAAGAGGATTATTCCGTACGTTAGCTGACTTTTGACGAAAAAATAATCGTGATGATGTACAAATTCGTCGTCATGACGAAGCTTTGTCTATCAGTGTAAACACCGGTAATATTTAAACAAAAATGTATACGAGTATATCGAAATTTGAAACATACATAGCATATTATGCATTTGTTTCTCAGCCACTTATTTGGTGACCTCTTGACCACTTACCCCATAAAAGTATTAATTTGAAAGTTTGCACACATATCGTACATTTGAGGTTGTGCTTTCATATTTACAAAATTTTTTACTGTTGTCAGTGAATTTGTTTGAGTTTTTTATAGACTTTCAAGTAGACTGATCCTGGATGTTAAACAAATTTTTAATGATCGGCGTGTGATCAAATATCCGAAGGTATTTGTAAACCAAAGATTTTAAATACGTATTTTTACATACATTTTGCTATAGCCAACATTTTTTTTAGTTTTTGGGTCCTTATTTTTTTATTTAAAATCAAAAATAATACTAATGTTTGGATCACTGTTTCCAAAGGCAACCCGGGCATCGCCGGGTATTTAAATGCTAGTACAACATATATATCGTTTATTCTAAATCCGTTTAGAGATTGAAAATCGGTTATTAATACACAGAGTTATATCCGTTTAAGTACGGGTTTTACAGAACAATTTCACAGAACAAACGTTGTTTTACTCGAAAAGACCTACAAGAAAAATAATATCGCGGTTTTGAAACGGCAAAAACTGATCATGAGACATGAAAGGAAATCAGAAAAGAATACAAATTCAGCAAGTTTGTCATATATTTTTCAAATTAAAAAAAATTTCAATTGTTGTTCGAGTTTCTAAGATTAAAAAAATATATAGAATTTGAAGAACAGTTTTTTTTTTTTACTTTGTAATACATATATCGTACAGGTAGAGTCGTTACTGGAACCCCTCATAATGTTTTCCATGTTCCAACAATGACCTCGACACTGTTATTGTTTTGATAACATATGCTTCAAAACGTTTCCAAATATAATATTTGTCATATGTTTGTTTGTATATATACAGGGCGGCTGATGAAAGCCGCTCCAAAAAAAAATGTAATATCTTTTTTTCTATTTAATGAATCTGGTTATTTTTTTTATTTTGCAGATTGATTTTTAGATTTAACAAAAATGGATAACTGGGACACTGAAACAAGAAGTTGGATTGTCCGCCGCTATCACGCACTGGAGTCCGTAGTTTCGGTTCAAAGAGAGTATAGGCGCACGTTTGGCGGCAATCCTTCGAGCTGAAGGAGCATAATGAGACTTGTAAAAAATTTTGCCGATCATGGGATAGTTAACAGAAGACCTTACCATCGAAACCCTTCAGTTCGGGCGGAGGAAACAATCGCTGCTGTAGCTGCTGCCATATAAAACAATCCAAGAGTTTCGACAAGAAGGTTATCTGCTCAAATAGGTATAAGCAGACAGTCATTGCAGTCAATTATGCACAACGATTTGGAGCTATTCCCATATAACATTCAAATGGCCAACAAACTGACTGCAGCATCCCCAAAAAATACTTCAAATGGTGGAAGCGGAAGGAAACATGTTGATATGTCTTTTCATGTCTGACGAGGCCCATTTCGATTTTAGCGGCAACATAAACAAACAAAATTGTCGAATATGGAGTGCTTCCAACCCACAGATACTCCATCCCAGCAAAATCTTGGTAAGTACCTGTCATTATTCCCTGCATTACCAAATAATGACATCTCGTTATTCGCTGCATTACTTTCGGCTTATTAATAATGACTTACCAATAACAACAGAAATAAGTGATATTTTGGTATCAGATTTATTTATTTTTCAACATGTTTTCAAATAATACGTGCAGATTTGAATGAAAATACCATAAATATTTACGTATATAGTATAATGTTAGACCGTTGAAGAATTTTTCACAGGGTTCAGAAATATGAATCTGGCATGATGAAATTGTTTGTTTCCAGACAAATGCGCGACAATATGCAAAAAATCACTTTATGTAAATGGCCATTTATACATATCTATTACTTATTTTATAACTTATTGGTAATGCATTATTCATTCAAATACTTAAAATCGTGAAAATATAAGCACATATTTATGTGGTATGCCTATGCTACAAATAAGTACTTATTATGCTACTTTATTGTATGCTTTTGGGAAGTACTTTCCTCCAATGACATCCCCATGTTAAAATAATGAGAAAAGTGGCTAAATAATAAGTACTTACCATTATCGAACTTTGCTTACTCGTCGGATTATTTGGTAATGAGAAATTTTGCTGGGATGAGACGGAATTGCATCCACTTCGTGTCACAGTGTGGTGTGCAGTTTCATCACGCTGCATTGACGAGCCCTACTTCTTCGAAGAAACCGGTCACAACATTACGGTTACTGGAGACCGCTACTTGAGCATGTTGAGAGAGTTTTTCTATCCAGAATTACGCCGAATGATAATTTCTTTCAACTCTGTGTGGTTTCAGCAGGATGGTGCAACTCCTCACATAGCCCGGCCTGTTATGACAGAATTGCGACGAAAATTTCCCAATAAATATCAGCTTACCAGAAACTCCACATTCCGTTGGACCCCCAGGTCGCCTGACCTTACTGCACCTGACTTTTCTTGTTGAGTTATTGCAAACAGGAAGTCTACAAAGCAATACCAACAAATTTGAATTGAATTTGAACTTTTTGGTAAGATGTCGCACATGCATCAACGTGCGGGCATTTAAATTCCGTTATTTTTATACCCTCACTTTAGTGTGACGAGGGTATATATCATTTGCTACGGAAAAAAGTGTAACACATCGAAGGAGTGATCTAAGACCCTAAGTATGTTGGGAGGAAATCCGTTTTGGGTCATTTTAAGTCGAATGAGCAATGTCCGTCCGTCCGTCTGTCTGTCTGTCTGTCTGTCTGTCTGTGTGTCTGCTGGCTGGTGCGCACGATAACTCTCGAAAGGAGTAACCGATTGACTTCAAATTTGGTATGTGGTAATATTTTGATCTATCTCCGGATGAGTTCGAAGATGGGCCATATTGGTCTACTCCTTCTGGTACCTCCCACACAAAGGGTTAAAATTTAGTGAAATATTGATTCTTTAATAACTTCTATACTACTTACTCGAATCTTTTGAAATTCTGCACATAGCATTAGTTTATTAGTCGCTATCAACTCGAGAAAAATGGGCCATGTTGCTACGCCCCTTTTGGTACCTCCAACACAAATGCACCATTTTGCACCAAAAGTTAACAGCTTATAACATTAATACCAGTGCATAAAACTACTTGAAATTTTGTACAGTGTAATGCTTTCATAGTGCCTAGAGTCCAGTGAAAAATGTGTGTCATATTCACGCCCCTTTTGGTACCTCTTACACAAAGGTACAATTTTGCACCAAAAGATAACAGCTTATAACATTAATACCAGTGTATAAAAACACTTGAAATTTTGTACAGTGTAATGCTTTTATAGTGTCTTTTGCACTGTGAAAAATGGGCGCTATTGCCACGCCCCTTTTTGTACCTCCCACACAAAGGTACCATTTTGCACAAAAAGTTAAGAGCTCACAGCATGAGTACCAATGCACGAAAATGGAACAACATTTTGCACAGTGTAACGCTTTTGAAGTCCGTATAGCACTGTAAAAAATGGCCGTTATCACCACGCCCCTTTTTGTACCTCCCACACAAAATGGCCAAATCATACCAAATTTAATATCACATAACGTTACCAGTGCAAAAAACGCTTATAATTCGGCGCAGTGCAATGTATTTAAAGAATCTACTATTCAGAGAAAAATATGTGTATTTGTTAAAAACATTCTGGTACCTCCCATACAAATTGACAGAATAATTCGTTTAATATTCCATATTACATTACTCACAAAGTGAGGGTATACCTTAGTCGGTTTACCCGACTGAAGCTTTCTTACTTGTTATACCTACACTTTAGCGATACGTGGGTATGTATCATTTGCCAAAAGTGTAACACATCGAAGGAGTGATCTAAGACCCAAAGATTGTTCGGCGGATATTCGTTTTGAGTAATTTTAAGTCGAATGAGAAATGTCCGTCCGTCCGTCTGTATGCAGTAACCGATTGACTTCAAATTTGGTGTACGGCAATATTGTTTTCTATCTCCGGCTAAGTTCGAAGATGGGCCATATTGGTCCACTCCTTCTGGTACCTCCCACACAAAGGGTAAATATGTAGTAAAATATTGATTCTTTAATAACGTCTATACTACCTATTGGAATCTTCTGAAATTCTACACATTGTTTTATATCACACCGAGATAACATGAATAAAGAAAAATGAATTCCGTACACTGAGAATCAATATTCATCAGCCAACCTGTATCAGTCAGTTTCTAAAAGTATCGATTTGTTCCAAAAATAAAAATCATAAAAAGGAAAAGAACAGATAAATATTTCAGTTTTGTGATTACAACACACTTTGAAGCAAAGTTTATTGTTCCTTGATATAATGAACACATTTTAAGGAATATCGATTATTTTTAGTTAAAATATCCTAGAATTTTTATTTTCTGTTAGTTCATAATTTTCTTACGTCTAGGTAGGGTTTTATTTCAGTTTTAAATTTGTTTATGAATACTCGCATTTGTTTTTTATTAAATAGTATGCTTAATTTTTAGTTAAAATTTACGCGTACAACTTAAAGTTTCCTAGATAAAAAAAACTAAATTTTTTAGGCGATATATTTGAAAAAGACACGGTTCGTTATTTCAAAAGTGATATGGTCCATTCAAATCAATTCAAAGTATCACTATATATTTATTAGTGCGAACAGTTACTTAATTTAAACAGGCGGACATTTTGTCATTTATACATTTTCAAATATCAAATGTGCACTGAAAAAAATAATGTCGTTACGCCATCTTCAAAGCAATGAAATTGTTTGTCTTTACTTCAAGTACAATTTTCAGTAAAATTATGAACATTTAATTGATTTCAACGAAATTATTTTTGATTTAGAGGAATTATTTTTGCTTTCATGCTTCGTTGTACATAATATTGTGTACATTTTAACTTTGAAGATATTTCTTTGAATTTTTGAAAATAACATTGATTCTGGGATAGATGTTAATAATTTAAGTAAACATTTAAATAATTTTAACGAAATTTTTAATTTCTGTACGGCATTTTCTTATCATTGAATTTAAAACTATATTGTATTAGAAACGGAGCCTTTTTGATTCATTAACTTATATACAAATGACTTTGTTTTAAAGATTTTTGTTTTGGTCTGAATTGTCCGATTGTCAAACAACAATTTTCAGTTTTCTATCTCTTGAAAGAGCTTCGGTGGTTGAAAGTCACGTTGCTGACTATCGAAAATCAAAGTAGCTTATGATATTTTCCACATAAGTATTAGTTTATCTGTTCACCAAGTTTCAAGAAAATCGGTAAACGCCGTATAGGCATCAGCATTTTTCAGTAAATCCCAGTACTGATTCACATGCAAATCTGTCACACTACCCCTAAAAACAAGTAAGAAAGTTCAATCGGGTAAACCGACTTAAGAATCCCCTCACCTTCACAGCTAAACCTCGCTGAATAATCGAAGTAGCATCCGTGAAATAGATATACGAGGAGCTGGCAGTCAAGTAACTGTATTTGTTTCACCGTTTTAAAAAAAAATTGCATTCTATAAAATTATTATTTTTATATAATTTTGAATTTGAAAGTAAGACATTTTGAATTTTCTTTTGAAAATTTTTAATTTTTTGGAAAAAGTCATTGTAGCGTTATTCCATAGAGCCATTTCTATAGGCATACCAATTACCTTAACTTGTATAATTTCAACGAAAACTAAGGAAAAAGTGGATAAATTTAGATCTAAATTGTCGCGTTTTCATAACAACAAAATCATTAAGGAAGAAATAAAATTCTAAATCGATTTGAGGCTAAACCTTAATCTGGTCCGTTTTTATTCAAGTTTTATAACATCGAACCATTTAGTGATTCTGAGTCGACCGGCATTAAAGGACGTTTCATATATTTATTTGAAGTACTAGATGCAATTGCGTTAAAGTCGTTTCATTTCTTTAACTGAAGTACAGGATGTACTTATTTTAAAAATATTTGTCTTTGGCCATCAAAGCTTATAGTTAGGATAATTCCATTGATTTCCTGTAAGTAATAGTTCATTTCCACATGAACCTTTTATCAATTAGCTCACATCGGAGAGAGAGAGAGAAAATTAATATTAACCTGGTCATTGTTACTGCTATAAATAAGGCGAGACAAGCTTACGGCCAACTTAGCCATGTCTGGAAATCTCCCATATATGTATCCCCTAGCGCCAATGTAAAAATCATTAAGAGGTGTGTTAAATCTGTAGCACTATATGGGTATGTGGAATTAGAAAATGCAGTGCAGAAAATGCACTTCTAGTATACTTCCTCATGTGCTTACGTGGCATTCTAAAAATATTAGGGACAAACACCATCTCGAAGCATAAAACAAAATATAATGAAAAATGTTGTCGTTAGAAAAACTAGGTTGCTTAAACATAATGCTGCATATATTCGTATAAATTCACAAAAAAATGATTTATAATTTGTTTATAAAAATTGTGTGAAACAGGACTATTCAAAATGAACTAGCAAAAAATTATTTATACCAGTGTAAAATTGAACACAATATTTTCATGAGGTTGAAACTTAATAACACACTTATTAAGTATAACCCCTTCCTATTGTTTAAGCATTATTAAATTGTATTTGATCAATTGTATATATCGTTCATTCCATGATTTTTCGAAAAAAATATGGTCGACATTCCCGATTGTCTTTAAAATTTGTACATGCGTTTCATTATGGAAATTAATCATCTTGTACTTGGTGACAAAAATAACAAATTTTTTTTCAGATGTTATAAACATCTGGAATCTGAAATATTTGGGAAAGTATCACATAAGCTGTATTTTGGAAGTTAAATATTATGCAAACGCGTGGACGGAATTTTACAAATGAAGGCTCGTTTGTAGTGTCGTTAATTTAAAGTGCCTAAATGCATCAGTTGCATATGCAACTTTATTTTGCATCCTGCACATAAATGACACCAACTTAAATTTCTGAGAAAAATATAGTCATGTAGCCCCATTTGTTCCAAACTGACCCTACAAATTTCAAGATGGTGTTCATCCTCATTCTTTTTTAAAACAATATTTACTAAAATATGCCAATAATTTTCCGTTATAAACTATGAAAAATATTGAAATCACAAAATAGACAGAATCGTTTCAATAAGAAACAGTTTTGATTTCTGACGTATATATGTACGTAGGATGTCATATTCAAGACCTTTAAGAAGAGCTATAATTTGCCTTAATCAACAAACACGTTTTTAAAATATTAGCATATCAGGATTTTTATAATAAATATTTTTTTTAAAAAGAACGGGTCTGAACACCGTCTTAAAATGTTCAGACTTCGTTTACAATTTATGGGGCTTCATAACTAAATTTTCCACAGAATTTTAAGTTGGTGTCATTGATGTGTAAAATGCAAATTAAATTTGCAGATGCATCTAAAATGGTAAGAACGCGAAAATGAATCACTGCTGTATAAAGAACAACTACCGACCTTTAAAATGAACATAACTTTAAACCTACGCCTTTTGAGAACATTTTCTCAATTTTTAGATGCTAATAAAATCTGTACAATTTTTATACCCTAACTTTAGTGATACGAGGGTATATATCATTTGCTACGGGCCAAGAGTGAAACACATCGAAGGAGTGATCTAAGTACCTAAGTATGTTCGGTGGATATTCGTTTTGGGTCATTTTAAGTTGAAAGAGATATGTCCGTCCGTCCCTCTGTCTGCTGACTTCAAATTTGGTATACGTTTATATTTATTTCTATCTCCGGCTAAGTTCGAAGATGGACCATATCGGTCAATTCCTTCTGGTACCTCCCACACAAATTGTTAACATTTAGTGAAATATTGATTCTTTAATAATAATTCAACACATTGTATTATTTTATTAGTCGCTTTTACTTCGAGAAAAATGGGCGAATTTGCCGCGCCCCTTTTTAGTCCCTCCACACAAACGGACCATTTTGCATCAAAATTTAACTGCTTATAACTTTAATACCTATAGTCCGGTAAAAAAAATGGGCATTATTGTACAGCCCCTTGTGGTACATCCCATACAAGTGGACCGTTTTACACCAAAAGTTAACGGCTTATAACTTTAATACCAGTACATACAAATACTTGAAATTTTGTACAGTGTAATGCTGTTATGTTACCGCATACCAAATTTGAAGCCAATCGGTTACTCCTTTCGAGAGTTATCGTGCGTACCAGCCAGCAGACAGACATACAGACAGACAAACGGACGGACATTGCTCAAATGACTTAAAATGACCCAAAACGGATTTCCGCCGAACATACATAGGGTCTTAGGTCACTCCTTCGATGGCTCGTAGCAAAGGATATACATATAATATTAAAGGAAAAGAAAGTCAGTAAGGGAAGACTAAAGTCGGGCGGAGCCTACTGTATACAACCCTCCTCCACTGTTTGCCAACAAAATCACGGAGAACAATTATTACTGTCATCAGTTGTACGTTATATAGAGTACATTTCTAAATTCCAGTCATATCAGTGATGTTAAAAATAATAGAAACGGCGTATCATTACATTGCGTCTTGCAATTTAAATATTATAAGTATGGTTAGAAATAGTTTTTTTAGCTTGTAGATTAGAAAAACATCTTCAATTAACAAATTGTGCAATATTTGTTTTAATTTTGTACGATAACAAAATTAATGTAAAGTGTAACTTTTAAGCTGTGCAAAATATTAAGAACACTTGGCATTTTGATAAAAAATTTAAAATTACTAGGTACTAGACTTTTTCACAAGAAAAAGAAAATCATGTTTTATTCCTGGTACAAATATTTTAATGAATGGTACAGAAATTGCATGGTCTAACTCCGTTAGATATCTTGGCGTATTTCTGAACACACGTCTGACTTTCAGTGACCACGTCACTCATATTATCAAAAATATGAATGTTGCCATCAAATTACTTTATCTCATTATTAACAGAAGGTCAGAATTAAATATTTCAAATAAGATAATCATATTGAAAACCGTTTTTCAATCGATTTCTTTATACGCTTGTCCTATATGGGGTACTTGTGCCAAAACTCACATCGGGAAAATTCAAATATGTCAGAATAAGAATCTTAAAATGATGCTCAATTTGCCATGGCACTTTAGTACGAAAAGACTACACGAAATAAGTGAAGTCGATTTTGTCCATAAAAGAATTATAAAGATTTCTCAAAACTTTGAAAATTCATGTTCATTTAGCGATAATAATTATTTATTAAATTTATTTAATAGCTAACTTATTCTTTGCATTTCGCTCCTATACATTATACTATATATATTTATATATATAAATTTTTGACATAAAATATAATTATTTACATGTATATTAAATCATAAAATTTTAACTTTTGATTTAATATATCCCCTTTTTTCTATCCCCTTTTCTATTGAAGGTTTTTCTTCTAAAATTTTCCTTCTTCTTGCATTTCATTTATATAAATCTGCCTAATTCATTAATGTATTATTAATAATATAGATGTAAGGTTTGTTTTCTGAACCATCTCTAAAATGTAAAAAAATTTAGTCTATAAGGAAACAATTTTACCTGAATAAACAACCTGAACCTAGGTACTAGAAAAAGTTGACCAATATGGCCCATCTTCGACCTTAGCCGGAGATAGAAGAAAATATTACCACATCCCAAATTTGAAGTCAATCGGTTACTCCTTGCGAGAGTTATCGTGCGCACCAGCCAGCAGAGAGCCAGACAGACAGACAGACTCACGGATATTGCTCATTCGACTTAATGACCCAAAACGCCGAACATACATAGGGTCTTAGGTCACTCCTTCGATGTGTTACGTAGCAAATGATATATACCCTCCTCCCTAAGGTGAGGGGATAAATATTCGTCTTTATCGCAGAAATTAATTTAAATATTCGAAATTACCCGATTAAAATGACTTTAATGTAGACAGAATATTTCTAAAAATACTCATTTCCGAAGAAGTTCGAAGAAGTATCAGGAGTATATCTTACAGACGCGTCTTTTAATTTTATTTCAGGATAGATCCCAGATAGATAGATAGATATGACAATAAAAACATTATATAATCCTCTTTAATTAATATTTCTATAAACTAAACACATATTTTAAAATGTGTTAATATTTTAGTCGTAAGACCAAAGCATATGACTTTATTGTCACGTGGACCAGACTGGGGGATCTATCCTAAAATAAAATTGCAAAGATGCGTCTATAAGAAGTATCCCTGACACTTTTTTAACTTCTGCGTTTACAATTTTTGAAAACAAGAAATTTTAGAAGTATTAAAGTCATTTGTATCGGATTATTTAGAATACTTGGACTAATTTCTGCGAAAACATGCAAAATTTTAATTTTCTTTCTCCGTAAATAATTTATTGATATCCATAAATAATTTATTTGTATAAAGTTATTTGAAACAGCGTGCATTTACAATATTTTTGTAAAATATTTTTCAAGGTTTTTACAATTTCCTGTTATTCAGGGGTGCACTGATTAGATCACCTATTATCTCCCTTATAACGGAAATTTCAAATAACAGTTGTTCTAAATTTGCATGAAAACTCTATTTTTAGCTTCTAACTTACAAAACACATAATTTTTATAATTATTATTCCGCTTATGTAACATTTTTTTTTATCAAAAATGTCAAGTGTACTTATTATTTTGCACAGCTTAAAAGTTATATTTTACATTAATTTTGTGATTGTACAAAGTTAACTCAAGTACTAACGATTTGTTATGGGCCAAGTTTTCCTAATTCCAAGCTAATAAAAAATATTTCTAACCATCATCATTTCTGTTATTTTACTTACTTTTATTTACAATATTTAAATTGCAAGACACTGTCCCTATTATTTTTCACATCACAGTAGGTTAAATAACGTGACCATAATAACCTGGACCGATATACTCCACTTTCTCTTGAGGCGATTTAATGCAATATGAAGTACAAATACATAAATTACCGCATGATGGGTCTTAGGTTTTAGGTTTAGGTTAGGGTGGCAGCCGTATTTTTTATACAAGCTCACATAGACCAGTTTAGGTCCTTAGTGTTACCACGGGCTGAAATGCCCCTCATCAAACCAACCTGTTTCATATACAAATTTGTCGATAGTACGAATATCGGCACTGGAAAGGTCTGTTAGGCTGCCTAGAAAAGCCGACCTCAGTATGTCCAGTCGTCGTTTACTCAGAGCGGGGCAGTCGCATAGCAAGTGCTCAATGCTCTCCACTTCTTCCTCATCTCCACAGCTTCTGCAGCAGTCATTAGAATCTTTTGGCGTGTTCGTCGATCAGGCAGTGTCCCGTCAGAACTGATACTAACGTAGACAATCTTTGCCTCTCTAGTGCGAGGAGATATTTTGATCTTCTCAGGCCTTGGCCAGATTTGTCTAGCTACTCTGCAGGTGCCGATTTCTGTCCATCTTTCGTTGGACTGCCTGATTGATCTGATCTAGAGCGTCAAGAATTGACATCGCTGGGAATGGGGGATATATCAAAACATGGACCGATGTACCCCATTTTTACTAGGGACGGTTAGGCCCAATATAAAGTTAAAAGTTCTTAATTTTTAGCCACATCAATTGAAAAATGTGGCCTCTAGAGTGTCAAGAAGTTACTATATCAAAACATGGACCCATATGTCCCATTCTCAATACAGATCGTCCCTACTCTAAGAAATGCATCTATACCAAATTTTCGTAAAGATTGATTTATATTTACGGCCTGCACTTTGATAGGAATACATGGACAGAGACAGGGACAGACAGACTAACATGGCTAAATCGACTCAGAAAGTGATTCTATGCCGATTTAGGTTAGGTTAGGTTGAAAGGGACGCCCGTCAGAATACAACTGACGAGTTCACTCGGGGCCGACAATTCGGTCCATTGTGTTTCCCATTGGTAGAAAGGAAGGATAGAAGAAATAATTGGAGGTTGACAGACTAGGAAGATGGAGAAAAGGTTTCGGAAGAGGGAGGGACGATTTAGGAAGGGGAAGAAGAAGATCTAATTATTCTCGTTTGTCCTCGTGGCTTTACTAAACCAGAGGGATTTACTGATGAATTTGAGAAGGGATTTGAGCGGTGCATCTGCTAGATCGTCTAGGTTTACGAAGAGCCTGTGCCCTAAAAAGGCCAAACGGTACTCTTGCAGTCCTTTGCATGAGCATAGCAGGTGCTGTACTGACTCCTCCTCTTCTTCATCTAAGCAACTTCTACAGAAGTCTTCATAAGGAAGCTTCATGCGTGCAGCCATACTGCCTTTGCCGAGTTTGAAGAAAATCTGTTCGGATTTATATATAGCCCCCAAATCCCTCCGATTTCGGCTTTTAGCGGTACAGAAGCTAAACCTTTTTGAAATTTACCAGGGAAGAGTTTTTTCATCCAAAGACCCATATTGCCGAATTTAAGGAAAATCAGATTTAGATATAGCCTCCATATTATTTTCCTTCCGATATGGCCTTTTAGCCGTAAAGAAGCTATATTTTACATATAATCATTTTGAAATTTCGATGCTTCGCAGAGTTTCTTCATCCTAAGACTCACAATGCCGAATTTAGAAATAATCGGTTCAGATTTAGATATATTATATATGTGTATACTTATATCCCGATTGTGAATCTAAGCGTAACAAATTTTTTCGTCGTTAAGGAAATGGCATCGATAAGTCTTGACAATATTTATTGTTATTCTGCTAACGTAGGTACACTGAAAAAAAAATTTACCTGAAATTAAAAACAATATTGCCCTTAAATCAAAGATGTTATATGTCTTTGTTTGAAGAATAAATTTCTTTAAATTTATGAAAATTTACTTGATTTCAAAGAAATTTTCATTCGTTTAAAGTAAAACTCCTTACTTCTATGATAAGATATCCATAACACAATGTCATGTTGACTTTAACGTTACGTAATAAAATTAAAGAAATAATAATTGATTGTAGTACAACTGTTATTAGCTCAAGTATAAATTTTAATAGTTTGTAAAATGTTTTCTTTAAAATTGTAGAAATTTGCATGTCATGTTTTAAAGACAATATAACTTTAATTTTCAGCTCAGTTTTTTTGTAACGTTGAATTAAGAAGTTGTTATCTTTTAAGTTAAGAGATTATTTTTAACAGCGAGAGGAAAATTTAGACTCTTTTTGTTCGCAAAATTGAGAATAATAGTGAGAGTTGCAGTGAAGATAGTTTGGTATTTTTGGAATCAGTTATTGTGGAGCGGTTGTAGCGAAAGGTTGTGTGCGCTTGAGCGAGTGGGCATTTTTAATTCTAAATTAATAGCAACAATTTTCGTTACTAAATTGAGAAACATCTTTCTGGAAAATTTTAATGATGGAAAGTAAAGTACAACTTGTATAGCGCGTTGATACCAAATCAGGAGGAACATATATATGGAGGTTATATATAAATCTGAACCGATTTTCGAATTTCAGCGCTTACATGTCAAATCGGGGGTAACATATATATGGGGGCTATATCTAAATCTGAACTTATTTTCTCCGAATTTGGAAGTATTCCTTCATGTAATAAGAAACCTTTTTCTGCCGAATTTCGCACTGATCGGATATAAAATACAGTTTATACAGCGCTTACATGTCAAATCGGGGGTAGCTTATATATGGGGGCTATATCTAAATCTAAACCGATTTCTTCCAAATTTAAAAGTGTTCATTCATGTAATAGGAAACCTCTTTCTGTCGAATTTCATACTGATAGGATATAAAATACAGGGGGTAGCATATATATGGGGGCTATATCTAAATCTGAGCCGATTTTCACCGAATTTAGCAGTATTTCTTCATGTAATAAGAAACCTCTTTCTGCCGAATTTCATACTGATCGGATATAAAATAAAGTTTTTACAGCGCTTACATGTCAAATCGGGGGTAATGTATATATGGGGGCTATATCTAAATCTGAACCGATTTTAACCGAATTCAATACGGATCATCCTTGGGCCAATAAAAAGATATGTGTAAAGTTTCGTTGAGATGGGACCATAATTGCGACCTGTACTTTGATTACAAGAATACATACACAGACAGACGGACAGACGGACATAGCTAAACCAACTCAGAATGTGATTCTAAGTCGATCGGTATAATAAACGATGGGTCTATTTCTTCTCCTTTTGGGCGTTACAAACAAATGCACAAAGTTATAATACCCTGTACCACAGTGTGGTGTAGGGTATAAAGAGTCATAAAATCTGTCGGACATTTAGAGTAGTGGAATTTCTGTGCGCTTACTTATTTATTACTTTGACAAAAACAATGCAGTGAATAAAGAAACAGCTATTTTGGGCATTAAATAGAATATCGTTAGCTAAACATGCAAATATGCTAAATCCACTTTAATGAAAATTGAGATTTTTTATAGAATGATAGAACATTTAAAAATACATTAACTAGACAAAGAAACCACCATTTTGTTGCTTTCCCCCTTTGCCAGTGATAAGTTCACACAAAAATGTAAAACATGTGAAGTCTGTATAAAAACGTATATTTATGATAATTATAAAAAATTATTGATATTTAAGCGGAACAAATAAAAGAACATACGCGTAATTGCATAAAGAAAATTATATAATTTATAAACAGTTAGAAAGTTTTTTTTACTGAAAACTTTTTGAAACTGGACTTAGCATATTTGCATGTTTTGCTACGATTTGTCATAGTAAATAATTTCGAAGCGATACGCGTACAAACATTGTGATGGGAGTCTTAATTTATGAGAAAAAAATATTTATATGTGTTCATTTTGCTAGTACATATTCCTTTTGGTAAATTCTATTGTATTAAGATTGTTTTTTAAATTATCTTGTTCATTACAACTTTGAAATAAATGCTAATTGTTTTCAGATATTTCAATTTTCAGAAATTTTACGACATTGTCAAATTTACAAAAAAAAATATTCGAATTATGTTTAAAATTGTGGAGTTATCGCAGTTATAATGTACAATACAAAAGTTTTTTTAAAACACAAATTTATAGTTTCAGATTACATATAGAATATTTATCTCCGATGGTATATGTTTATGCACATTGCAGGAATAAAAATCATATTCAACAAAAATTTTCGAACGATGATGTTATTGACGAAGTGTTACATTTACACGCATTTCATCTAGGAACAATTTTGCAAAATACCATTTATTTATTCATTAGAATAAATATTTCCTCTAATTGAAGAAAACTAAACACAATGGCTAAGGATATCCTCCAGTGTTGTCAGACGAATTTGGGCTAAAATCGTCAAAATGAGCACCTAAAAATCGTCAAAATCCCATTTCTAAATCGTCAACAGATCGTCTTTCCATAAATCTACTATTTACAGATTTTGAGCCATTTAGGCTATGGAAGTGTTTCGGAGACAGTTATGTATTAGTAAATACTTTTAGGACATGAAATTCTCACTACGAAATTAATTTAACTATAAAGATATATTTTCGATGAGGATCATAAAGTGATTCTCATTATAAAATCCACCATAAGTTTCATATTCCGTTGAAAATATTGAAACTTTAATGCGAGACCCTATAAATAAAATAATGAAGCCTTACATTTTAGCATTTTGCAAATATACAATCTGTTTAAAAAGCTGTAAGCGAATTGCGCAAACAAAATATCGAAATAGAATATAGTATTCGAGTTTTTAATTAATTTAGCCCATTTTTGTTTACAGAAATTTCTTAGATCTGTGTGTGTCAATGTGTTTGTCACGACGAGTACTACATTGTCTCATAGATGTCGCCGATGTACCACGTAATTTTCTAATGAAGACATAACTTTTTTGTTTTTGAATAAAAGTGCGTACACCCAAAGCAAAATGTTCATGTTTTTTTAGGGGTAGAAACTGAGTTAGTGAAGTCTATATTAGAAAATGAATTTGTACATCAGCGTCCTCTATGAGGGAAATGTAGAACTTATCGAGACCAATACATTGATCTATCGCATGTGAATATCGAGCTACAAACAAAAAAGATACGATAAAGAAACGATTTTGGGCCAATTCCGCGGCTCGGAAAAAATTGAAAAAATGTTTTTGCGATTGTCTCGACGTACGCTTTTATATTTCACCTCGCATTCGGGAACTTTTTATTTTTACATGGAGGCCAACCCGGTTTAGTATGCTTGGTCTAATTACATAATGTACTTAATCTAAAGTCATTTTATGTATTTAATGTAAGTACAAGGCGTAATTGATTTAAAAATGTGAAGTCTTTCATCGAAGTATAAGGCGTAATTATTTAAAGATGATTAATGACTTTAATTGTCGTACAAGATGTACTTATTTTAATAGTCTTTGGAGCCAAATCAAAGAAAAAATCTCAAATGTTAAGAAAATTTCATTGATTTTCACTTTTTTTCAGTGTAGTCGGCTCCGCACTTCCTTACTGGTTTTCAATGTGTATGGCAAAAGTAAAATAGTTTTCAACCTGGTGAAGCTTAGGTTTATTCTCCAATATTTACACAGCCGCTCGGAGTTATAGGTATATCGTTATAAAATAAAGGCATAACGGAGTGTTTTCGTTATACCACAATCGCATATTATGTATGGATTATAAACATTATTAGTTGCCAATAGAGTTTGGTTCTTGTGTTCCTGTCTTAATCGGGTACAACGTTGCCACCAAGAAATTGTTAGAAATTCCAAAGACAAGGACCCAAAAGGATGTCACAAAAGCTTTGTACACAATATACGTCAGATGTCGCACAGTGTCAAGGCCGCGGCAAAAAATTGTATAAATCAGTATGTACATTTTAAGACACCATTAGATTAATCATGGAACGATCCTTTTTGTTTAAGCAAATTATTAAGAAAACGAACGCTGATGATGTTATTTTTACAAATAATATTTATATTATCAATGTAGTATACATTACTGTATCTGGATCCGGCAGGTGGGGCTGTAGTCAAGTTATCATCAAACTGCACATTCATGGAACAATCTCCTTTTGGTGGAAGGAGGAGAAAATATGGAAACTATTCTTAACCCTTAAATATCCTGAAAAAGTATCAAATAATATCCTTGATTTTTTTGTTACTAAAGGGTCAAAGTAATCGACAAAAAAATCGTTAAACATCTGATGTAATGATTTCGTTTAAAAGGTCTGCGTCATTTTTACAGCTCTTTGCAAATTTGTCTTATTTCTTTAGTTAATCGCCCTTTATTTATGTCGTTATTAACACTAACACAATAATAATCATATTATTATCGTCAGTGTTCATTCCTTTGTTGTGGCACAGACACTTTAGGGATATGTGGTACACGGCATATGTAATACAGAGTTCGGTTCACGACATAAACATATGGTATCAATGTGTATATACATGTGAGTACATACACATACTTACATATACATATGTACTTACGAATATGTTCGGGCTATGTGTTTACTAAGCGAGAAATTTAATATGGATGTTATCAGTAATCGTTTATTTTCGGAAGGCACTGCTTCCTCTGCACGGCAAATTCATACAGACGACGACGACTGACATAGTAGGCCTCTTCTTTTGACTGCCAACTGAATATCCTAATGAGCTGAAAATGATTTGTAAACACTTCCAACGCTGCCTTCGCTCTACCAAGCCAAATTTGTACATACGTGTGTGGATATGTTTACAGCACGAAGTTGGTGTTGTCTTTGTTGGTGGCATTTAAGGAAAAGAACACTGCAAGTCCCCTGTACAAAACAAAAAGGAGAGAAATTGTTTAAGTGATTTTGCAAACATAAATAAAACCATTAACCCAGTTTTGTTAAATGTTCGTATCAACCGGGTATCATCTTCATGGCTTGCAAACGATGAGTTCACATTAGGCCGGCCGGAGATTTTATTTTACACTAGCAAATAACCGTCGCTTCGAAAGCGACATTTTTATACCCGACACCACACTGTGCTACAGCGTGTTATGACTTTATGCATTTGATTGTAACGCCCGAAAAGATAAGAGATAAGTACAGGTCACAAATATAAAACAATGTTAACACAGATGCATTTCTTGAACCAGGGACGATCCGCTCTAGAGAACACATTTTTCAATTGATCTGGCTGAAATTTAAGAGTTTATAGTGTATTTGTGTATATTGCACTTAATCGTAATTTGTGAATTTTTCAGCTCATAGCAGAAAATATTTATTTATTGATATTAGTTTCTGATTTACATTTTTGTATTTTTTTCGGTTAGTGCCTATGGATATACAAAACTCACTGATAAAACATGAGAAATTGTGAAAACTGTTAAAGGGGACCAACAGTAAATTTTTGTGACGAGTCGGCGATTTGTTTGATGTTTGTCATATGATAAGATTTGATTGCAATTTTTTAGGGTAAGGGTAAATAATTTTGCAAGGGATACCTTTATTTAGAATATCTCAAAAACTAGAGCTAACTTAGAAAACCGATTGGATTCAGCGTGTACGATTTGGTTTAACAGTCCGGTTGCCCCGCCCGTATGCCGGTTATAAAAAGTTCTCAATTCTAGCACAGTGTAATTCCTGAAAACTCCATAGCTTCTCTTGGGAATCGAGCGTTGATCTGCACACGAGGCAAACTCGCTTTTTGATATGTTTGAATCGAAAAAATACATTTGGAACACAATTTTTTGAATATTATATATTTCTGATTTGAAAATCAATTAAATTTATTTGGAACATTTTTTTATCTACAAAGGGTGACTGTTTGCTGCGGTTTATGGGCTGGCGGCGTCATCGGACCGGACCGTACTTCTTCAAAAATGAGGTCGTCCATGAATGGTGTTCGCTATCGCGAGATGATAACGGACTTCTTGTGGCCACAAAATGAAGATATGGACCTGGACGATATGTGGTTCTAACAGAATGGTGCCTTTGGCACACAGCCAACGAAACAATGACTTTTTTGCACATTTAAAATTCCCCATGCACCCACTGCGACCATAAATCGTGATGTGAGTAAAACCCGTAACTACATTATTGCGCAGTCATTTGGTAGTGTCTTAACAATGTACGCTTTTATTTAGGTTGATTCTGAAGACTGTTTTTTGACGGTACAACACTCCACACCGTGGACTGGGCTGAGTGTGGAAAATTCGATATATTCCCATTAGCGGATATAATAATTTTATAAATCCGAACCAGTTCATACGGCTGCGCCATTTAAAAACTAGCTACAAAATGTGATTTCAGTGTAAAATGTAGAAAAAATTTTACATTTTGTGCACAAACGAAATTACTATACGATAATTCTCTCAAAACTTTTTGTTTCATTTACAATTAACATTGTGTGTTTTGGTTGGACCACCATCAGATCACTTATGAAAAATCTACAGACTAAATGTATATAGTTGTTTTATCGAAGGATGCTGTACCAAAATATTGTATTTTATACCCGACACCACCCTGTATTTATGACTTTGCGCATTTTTTTAACGCATTTTTAAGTCCCGTAGTTTATTATAGCGATTTCTGAGTAGATTTAGCCATGTCCGTCTGTCTGTCCATGTATTCTTTTTATCAAAGTGCAGGTCGTAAATATAAATCAATCTTCACGAAAATTGGTACAGATACATTTCGTAGACTATGAACGATCCCTATTGAACATGGAACATATCGGTCCTTGTTTTCTTTTAGCTCCCATATAAAGGTAACCACCTATGTCACTTCTTGACTCTCTAGAGGACAAATTTTTCAATTGCTTCAGCTGAAATTTAAGAATTCTTACTTTATATTGGACCCAATCATTCATAGTAAAAATGGGGTACAACTGTTCATGTATTGGTACAGCCCCCATATAAAGGATCCCACCGATGTCACTTCTTGACTTTCTAGAGAACACATTTTTAGATTTATATGGCTGTAATTTATGAATTTATAGTTTATATTGGACCTAATCGTCCCTCGTAAAAATGGGGTTCATCGGCTCAAGTTTCATGATTCATGTTTTGTTTAATTATGATAAAATAGAGGAGAATTATGTGATTATATGACTAATTGCTGTGCTATGTCCGAGTTTGTTACTGCCATAGGAGCACTCAAGATCAACAAAGCTACATGCTTAGATGGTATTCCACCTGAACTGCTAAAGGCCGATCCAACTATCAGTGCATAGACCATTTTACCACTTATATCACATTTTTGGGCCACTAAGTCACTACCCGAAGAGATTAAGGAAAGTGTGATTTTTAAAATAGCCAAAAAAGGCGACATCAAGGATCGAAACAACTGGCGAGGAATAACACTCCTTGGCATGGTTAATAAAATAATCGCTCACATTAGAGCAAAGCGTATTTCGGACGCAGTTATACCAACACTGAGAAACGAACAGGCAGGCTTAATGTATACCTACGGGTCATAACAGAGCATTTTAAATCAACAACAACGAGCTAGATGACGTACATTCCTTCGGCTACTTAGGTAGCATCATAACAAAGACTGGTGGTTCTAATGACGATGTTGAAAGCCGTATTTTAAAGGCTAGACAAATCTTCGGCCGACTGAAATCCGGTTGTGTTTTAACTTGTCTTCGATTTGTATCTATTTCAGAAAATGGATCAAAATGAATCTGCATCAAAATTTGTGTGAAAAACAAAATAAAGTGCACTGACGCATTCCGAATGCTGACTGTGGCATATGGTGAAGCTACCTTGGACCAAAGCAACGTTTATCGGTGGTACAAAATGTTCTTAGAGGTCCGAGAAGATGCGAAAGACGAACAGCGTGCCGGACGCCCGAGCTCACAGTTTTCTTTGATTGCAGGAACGTGGTGCATTATGAGTTCATGCCACAGGGTAGTACGGTCAATAAAGAATATTACCTGCAAGTTATGCACACATTGCGCGAAACAATCCGCCAAAAACGCCCGGATTTGTGGAAGAACTAAAACTGGTTGGCACCACGATAACGCCCCTGCACACACATCGTTGCTTGTGCGCGAATATTTGGCCAAAAACAACACAGTAATGGTGTCGCAGACTGTATTCCCCTGACCTAGCCCCCTGTGACTATTTTTTGTTCCCAAAACTGAAAAGGCCCATGAAAGGACGACGCTACCCCACGATTGAGGAGATAAACACGGCATCGAAGAAGGAGCTGAACAAGATCACAAAAAATTGATTGATATTTGAAGTGTTTCGAGGATTGGAAACAACTTTTGGCAGAAGTGTATTATATCCGAGGGGAATTACTTTGAAGGGGACAAAAAAGATATTCGTGAATAAATAAATACTTTTTGAAAAAATACAAAATTCGCGATATTTTTTGAACATACCTCGTACATGGAGGCGACAAATCGATATATAAGCTGCAACCATGAACAGAAGCTGGGACGAGACAAAATTCCTTGCGCAAGATAAATCACGTTGGAAAGTGTTTGTTGTTGCTCCTTATAGGAACAACGGGAATATACATATATATGACTAATTGTTCGCTTCGGTCTAATATTAATTCATATGTGTGTGTATTCATATATGTAAGGCTAACAGCGAATTTGAAGACGAACACAGTATAGCAACGACGACTGGGTGATGCTACATATAATAGAATATCGAGTTCAAGTGTTGATTTAATTGTCAGATAAACATCGTTACTTTTTAATAGAATTTTTAACGAAAATCCTTAAAATTTGTTTGAGAGAAGACGAACTCGCTCACACATATGTATATACGAACACACATACACCCACATAGCCACCATTGGGGGTCAGTTTTATTTGCTTTCGAAAACGAGTTGACATTACTACAGTGTTTATTTGCTTAACCCTAATGTGGCGATCTCGATTTCAGAGTCTTAAATGAAAAGCTGTGACCGGCCATTCGTATCCATTTGTCCTCTGTGAATGCCCTCACGTGTGTGAAAGTGTAAACGTTCGTGTGGTCATGAGGTTGAATGAGTGGTCGTCTTTGTGACTACTTTTATTTTTGGCTTTGTGATGACCTCATTTGTAGGAAGACAGACGAGTCCAAGTGAACGTGAATCTGTCAAAGGGACTAATACAGATTGATGAAACCGCAGTACCCAGCAAGAGAACTAATGTTAGACCTCATACACATATGGAAGTCGATATAGATAGAATCTGTTTGCAAAGATAAATAAACAGCAGTGATGGACACTAAGTAAAAGTTATTATCAATGCATTCAAACCATTTAATTGCACTAGGCAATAACAATTAATGGAAAATGCATGATGTTGCAGATTTGGAGGTTTGTCTTCGTTATATATTCTGAATATCATTCGATTCCACGAATAGTCAAATTCGTTACTGATAATTAATGGTATAATTTTTGGATTCAATTTACTTCTTAAATTCTTTTTTCTTTATTTATTGATTTAAAATTTAAAAGTGGAATATCTTGGGTATTATTGGTTCAAAATACTCGATATGTGTGACCTTGGTACCAGTACCTATCATGGAGTCAAAAACCGGTGTGATAGTGACAGTGGGCGTGGCACCGCCCATACAGCCTAAAATTCAAATATGAAATATTTCGAATACTATAAGAGCAAAATTCTCGAAATTGGGTATGTGTGACCTTGGTGCCATTACGCGTCATGTAGCTGTAAAGTGGGGTGATAGCGACAGTGGGCGTGGCACCGCCCACACAACCTAAAATTCAAATATGAGATATTTTGAGTACTATTGCAGTAAAATTCTCGAAATTTAGTATGTGTGACCTTGGACCCAGTACGCGTCACAGGACTAAAACGGTGAAACAGTGAAAGTGGGCGTGGCACCACCAGGGACGTATGCAGGATTTTGGCCCAACCTTTTTTTCCATAACATAGATAAACAATTAAAAAATGAGTTTATTGTGTAGGTAAGGGAAGTTAAGTTCCTCAGTTTTTATTGGAATTTATTCCTAAATATAATTATGTACTTTAGTACGATATCATTAAAACTTTTTATAATAAAATACGTAAGAGTTAAAAATGCAATCTTCGATTTTTTGAAAGAAATATATCAATTATTTCACTCTCAGCTGAAATGTGTGGCTGTTTGGTCAGTCCAGTGAATCATCAAAACAGTGACGACAAGAGAGAGCCACAGTAAAATAAATTTTACTGAGCAGCAGAGCGTAGGCCAGTGCTACCATGTAAGTGCTTTTGGCATTAACTTTGCTGTTTTTCAGACTCCTAAAACGCCAAATTGTCTGGCTAGAACTTTTCTTATTTTTAGTTGTTATTACTTTTACTGTTACCATTTTTTACGCTTTTATATTGTTCTTTTTTAACTGTGTTTTAACTGCGTTTTAACTGTTTAACTGTTTTTTAACCAGTGTTGCCAGAAATGACAATTTATCGCCATTTTGACGATTTTTAGAGGCAAAAAATAGAACATGACGATTTGACGATTATTGCCTCGAAATGACGATTTTTTAAGACATAAGGAAAATTTAATAAATTGTTCTTATAATAGGCGATTTTTTGCCAACTTTCTTTTTGGCAACACTGTTTTTGGCAGCTCAGTTGGGTTCGTGTTTTCATCTTTAAACACTTAATTATATACAATTATATGAATTATATTAGACATTTCTCTAAATTTTATGTTTTTTAAATCAAATCCGAAAGCTCTTAAAAAATCAATCTATATTATGGATTTTTTATAATTCCTTTGGAATACAATTTACGCTCCCATTTATATTTTTAAAATAAAAATTAGAAATGTACGAAAAATTCTCAAATATAATGGATGATCATGGAAAAAATAAAATTGGTGGTAGATTCGGTCAAATTCAATGACATAAAAGGATTACTCAGAGGAGTTTTGTTAAGTTGCAAAATCGGTAGAGGAGTTTATATGGTTTCTATATCGATAACTTCATGCAAAAGTATGATACGCCGGCTTAGCAAATTTTTAGGGACATTACATTTTTAAATTTATGTGGTTATCTAGTTTCTACATCGATACCTTCATTCTAAAGCATGTTTTTAGGGCCATTACATTTTCAAATTCTAAATAATCCAAATTATATTCCGTCAAGTCAATGTTTATCCGTCAATCCAAACCAAGAAACTTTATTCGATTTATAAAGGAATACTATACATATTAAAATAATCATAAAATGAAATACATATTGTCAAAATTCAGCCTAATCGGTCGGTACTTGTGGTTTCCAATGCGAATCTATCAGAACCTACAATAAACCCATCGATCTACGATGGAGCGTTTCAAGAATGTGAGATCGGCTCAAAAAAAATAATTTAAGTTCATTTTGATGAACATCAAATCATTTGAGCGTACCTATTAATACATATTTGTCTCTGAAATACTCGTATACTCCACGCCCTAAAAAACTCAAAGCTGTATTTTAATGCTATTATATTTTTTGACGATTTCGAATTTTTTTTTAACGATTTGACGATTTTTGTGCCCCCATTTTGACGATTTTCGCCTGGCAACACAGTGCCTTCCAAATATTTTCCGTGTTTTTTTTTAGTCATTTTGAAAATTGTAAATAGTTTATGCCTATGTTTAAAACATTTCGGGGGGGCCCGGGCCCCAGAAATTCAGAAATGCAATATTTTGATTGCTATTGGACCAAAATTCTCGAAATTTGGTATGTGGAACCAGATTGAGTGCTGGAGCAAGAAACTCGTGTGATAGTAACAGTGGGCGTGGCACCGCCCACACAACCTGAAATGTGAAACATGACATCTGAATATATAATATTTCCTGCACTATTGCAGCTAGCCTGTAAAAATGGGTGTGTAACCTTCTAATCACAAACAATGATTGTACCAAAAACAGGCGTCGTGTTAACAATGGGTACTCCTACACAATCTGAAATTTCAAAATTCAATATTTCGATCACTATATCAGCCATGATTTCGAAGTTTGGCTGGCTGTCTGGAAAATAGTGTCGATGGACAAAGTACTCAAAACGAAATATAGAGAGGCGTTGCACTCATCGTCTTGAAGTTTATAGTGGATGCTGTTGATAGCACTCTGCGGAGTTTGATTAAAAAGCTGATCAGTGGAATTATCTTGACCAAGTGTGTTTAGTATTCAAGTGCCTTCAAAGTTAGCACGTGACTCAACAAAATTGGGAGATTTCGGATAAGAGGGCGTGACTACGCGCATGCGGCATCGTTATAGAAAACATAAGTACTGATAGAATTATTGCACTAATTGGTATGACTGTATTTCACGGATGACCCGTATCATATGATTCACTGAAACGCACTTTGAGGGCAACGAAGCGCACCGGGTCAGCTAGTTAAATATATATATATATATATATATATAGGGTCGTTCGATTCCTACAAGAGGCTCTGTCGCTGCAAACATTTACAAATATGGTCTTTTGTAACTCGGCCTTTCCCTGGACCTTAAAATTAGAACACAAATTTACTTTGTAAATAAATAAAGGAATTTAAATTAAAATTGAAAATTTAAACAAGGAATTAGTTAAATATTTTTAAAATCTAATTGGATACTATGTGAAATTGAATTCCAAAGACACACAGCATTTATAAAGAACTGTCATTCAGAAATCAAATTTCTATATTTAGGTGTAGCGGTGTATCATTCTTATCTCTTTTGCCAAGAAATTTATTGTTTCCCAAAAAATAGAAATATATATACAAAAAAACTCCTTAGGAAAGAAACTGATCGACTCAAATATTGTAACGGGGTTTTATTCCTAGGCTGAGGTAGTTCCGCCGCTTCCAGGATCAATTCAAGGACCCACAATAACCTTAAATAAGAACACACTATTTTCCCTTTTTAGGGCTCGAAATTTAGGTTTTATTTATCGTGTTTCTTTGTACAACATCTAATATTTTATTTTATTCAAATAATGAGTCGCTCTATATAGGATAGTTCGCTGCATGAACAGAGTTTCGCTCTATACGCAGGATTATGGGTACACGTCTCTAGTGCGTTGGTTTTTGCCTGTTCCAGATGTAGATTGCAGAATAATGGTCGATGACGATTGTAGGAAAGGCTATCCTTCAATAAGACGGTGGTATGTAAACTATCGTGGCGCTTGACGGACGCCTCATACAGATGCTTGATGGACGCCCCACATAGGCACATGACTGGTTTCGGTGGCGGTAGATGACCCGACGTACTGGCTGTTATCGGATTATGCGGTGTGTTGATTTGAGTTTCGGTGAACGACCCAGTTCTGACGAACAGGCGGTTGGCGGATTATGCGGCGTGGACTTGGTCCTCGGTGTAGTGGAGTAGGATTGATCTTCGACGGCAACCTGCGAATGGAACAGACAATTTTATTTAGTGAGAGATGGCATCGAGACAGTTAGTTAATTAAGAAGCGGGCGATCAGCGTAGGCGAGCAAATCGCGTAAGCGAGCTAATCGCGTAAGCGGGCGAACCGCGTAAGAGGGCGAACCTCTTAAGCGGGCGAATCGCGTGAGCGGGCGAACCGCGTGAGCGGGCTGACCACGGGTGCAGTCTTACCGCGTAAGAGGGCGGACCTCGTAAGCGAGCGAATCGCTTAAGCGGGCGAACAGCGTAAGCGGGCGAACCTCGTTAAAGCCCTGAAAAGGACCGTTCTACAACTACTAGTCCTGAAGAGGACTGTTCTACTACTACTAGTCCTGGAAAGGACTATTGGGGCGGATCTCTGTTGCTTCGGGTTAAGTATCCGGACTGCGGACTATGCCACTTGTCGTTCAACTCGGTTGGTAGCTCCGATGATCCACACCATTGGCTGAAAAACGTCAACACCTTATACCACTGGCTATACAAAGTGATCGAGAATTATATGTACAGCGTGTATTTTAATTTACTTTTATGTTACACCCAGAACATGAAAGTAAAGCATAGCCATATATTCATTCTCAGTGGCTGTGGCTGTCAATGGTCGTATGTGGGTGCGTGCGTGTGTTCGCTGTGATGGCTTAGCACAGTGGCGATGGTGGATGCTCTTGCTATTGCGTTTGATGACGTCAATGGGGTATCGTAGTGGCTTACTTAGAGATAATTACAATGCACAGTGGTAATAAATGACTATGTGCGGATAAAATGGCATTTTGTTCGTTACAATATTAAAGTCCAAACAAAAATTAACTTTACCTTAATAATCGTTTTCTTTTTAATTCATTTTAAGTGAATGCGAATATACAGCACTGCTCTTCCTTATAAATTATATATTGCGTATTGAAATTATGGAAAACTTTGACGACAGTTTGACTTGGAATTATTTGTGAAGAGCAACTAAAATATTGTTTGTTACAATTACGATTCCGATTTTTGTTTTCTCACATTTGAATTTTTAAAGACTTTGCATCACTGTTTGCAGTATATTTTGTTCGGTTGTTGTTTGTATTCAACTTGCAAATATTTAATACTACATTATGTTTCCCCAGTAATTAATGTAAAAAGGAAAACTATTTTCATTTCATTCAATATAAAATTTGTAAGTAAAAGTTGCTAAAACTTCGCTCTGGAAGTTGTAGAATTGTTTTTAACAGTTTATGTAGAAAACATTAAAGTTAATTTATGCAAACATGTGTCGCAAACACATACGAGTACATTCATTCCATTCCATTTATATACATTAAACCGGGTCGGTTTGTATGGACGTAAAATATTCGCGGTTTTCCGAAACTTAAATAGGATTTTTCGTTTGCATGAAAATTTTAAAATGTTCTGCCAAAATATATTATGTCAACGTGAGTCCTTGCACATTGTATTTAAGTTCAATTCGATACATTATTAATATTTAGACTTAAAAGGGAAAATATTTTCTAGTATTTGACGTAGAAACAAAAATCGGCAATACATCCATACTTATTAGAGTTAATTTTAAAAAATCGGTCACACGCAGCGTAGACCCCCGACGACGTAGCTAAAATTGCCATCGACTGGAACCCACAGGGCAGGACTCGAAGAAGAGGACTTGCTTCGCATACAGGGAGGCCCCAACTTGAGCATGAAATAACGCGGAGTGGACTATGCAGGAGAGAAATAAAAAACTTGTCATCGAACAGAACCGAATGGAATCATCTCGTCGTGGCCCTTTGTTCCTAATAGGAACCATAGGACATTATATATATACATAATTTAACAAAAAGTTAAAAAAATATTTCACTTAACATTTTTGTACACTCCGAAAAAACTAGCTGTAGTAGTATACTGCACCAAACATCTGCTGCAAGTAACATATACAGGGTGGCTGGTATGTAATGCAACGAAGTAAAGCGCTATATTTTTTTAATTTTTTTAAATTTTATTGTTCAAAAGCAAAATATGTCGGAAATAACATAAAATTTTAGAAACAGTTTAGATTTGTTCGAATTGGCCACCTTTGGCACGAATTATGGCATTCAAACGGCCGACAAAGCCATCACAAGCTGCACGAAAGTGGCTCTGCGGTATTTTGGCCCATTCCCGGCGAAGCGCCGTCTTGAGATGATCGATACTTTGGTATTTTTTAGTGCGAACCTTACTCTCTAAAATGCCCCAGCCGCAAAAGTCCACCGGATTGAGATCCGGAGATCTTGGTGGCCATTGTGCGGTAGAAATGAAGCGAGGAACCTCCTTTTTAAGCCATTCTTGGTTGACGCGTGCTGAGTGCGATGGTGCTGAGTCCTGTTGGAATGTCCATTGTCTGCGGTCGAAATGTTTGTCTGCCCAGGGCTTCAATACTGTCTTTATGACATTTTCCCGATAATATTCGGCATTTATTTTGACCCCATGATCGATTAATACGAGCGGGGAGCGACCTTCGGCCGTTACGCCCACACCAGTACCATCGGCGGCGCTTGAGTTCTGGTGGCCAATCGAAGGTGTAAATTTTCAGCTGACCTCTTTGGCAAGTAATTTAACAAAAAGTTAAAAAAATATTTCACTTAACATTTTTGTACACTCCGAAAAAACTAGCTGTAGTAGTATACTGCACCAAACATCTGCTGCAAGTAACATATACAGGGTGGCTGGTATGTAATGCAACGAAGTAAAGCGCTATATTTTTTTAATTTTTTTAAATTTTATTGTTCAAAAGCAAAATATGTCGGAAATAACATAAAATTTTAGAAACAGTTTAGATTTGCTCGAATTGGCCACCTTTGGCACGAATTATGGCATTCAAACGGCCGACAAAGCCATCACAAGCTGCACGAAAGTGGCTCTGCGGTATTTTGGCCCATTCCCGGCGAAGCGCCGTCTTGAGATGATCGATACTTTGGTATTTTTTAGTGCGAACCTTACTCTCTAAAATGCCCCAGCCGCAAAAGTCCACCGGATTGAGATCCGGAGATCTTGGTGGCCATTGTGCGGTAGAAATGAAGCGAGGAACCTCCTTTTTAAGCCATTCTTGGTTGACGCGTGCTGAGTGCGATGGTGCTGAGTCCTGTTGGAATGTCCATTGTCTGCGGTCGAAATGTTTGTCTGCCCAGGGCTTCAATACTGTCTTTATGACATTTTCCCGATAATATTCGGCATTTATTTTGACCCCATGATCGATTAATACGAGCGGGGAGCGACCTTCGGCCGTTACGCCCACACCAGTACCATCGGCGGCGCTTGAGTTCTGGTGGCCAATCGAAGGTGTAAATTTTCAGCTGACCTCTTTGGCAAGTAAACCCGATCATTTTGTTTGTCACAAACTGCTCAATTTGGAATGGCTTCTCATCGGAGAAAACCAAATTCGGTAACTGGCCACTTTCGTGCAAGCGAAGCAACTCCTTGGCTCTTACCAGTCTAACTTTTCGGTGAGCTCTTGCACTTTTGCATCGGTGAGCTCTTGCACTTTTTGGAACTTCAATGGCTTTAGTCCAAGCTCATTTTTTAATATGTGTTGTATCCGTTCTCGCGATATGTTCAGCTCACGAGCAATTTTTCTACCACTGCGGCGTGGATTTCGATCAAATCTGGCCTTCACTTTTCGGATCATTTCTGTTGTTGTTACCGTTTTTTTTCGTCCACTTTTTGGACGCGATGCAACACTGCCAGTATCATGGTAACGAGCAATGGTACGAGAAACAAAAGATTTATTCACATTTAAATGCTGGAGGGCTCTAACGATAGCCACTTGTGTTTTTCCACCCAAATATAAAGTAATCACACTATCACGCTTGAATTCCATCACGAATAACTTTTTTTCTGAATCTGAAGATCGAAATGCTTTTGTAAGCTTGTAAACAATAAAATGAACTGTCACTGAAATAAATCTGTCAGCTATCTAGCGGTTTAGAAATGATAGCAACCTGAAGTTGGTTGCAATACATATCAGCCACCCTGTATACACTCAAAGAAAAATGTTAGTAACCGCATCAAAAATTTTGTTGTTACATCAGTTGTTGTCTGCTAAAAAGAGAAAGAACGTTATTTCAGCAAACGTATGTTTTCATTCCAGTTAACTTTTCCTCTGCTATTTTATTTACTGTTGATTCAGCAAATATGTTTGTTATTATTTAATGATTCTTTTGAATAATTTTACTTAGATTTGGTTACTATTTTGTGAAGAGATTGACAGATACTGTCAAAAACTCTTACCTACTAAGGACATAACAAGCTTTGAAAAACATTGAGCTTTATCAGGGCTGATAAGTCGAGCCAAAAATAGCTGGACTCAAAACCCGGGTCCGACGATTTTAAACGACTCGACTCCAATTAAGACTCCGGAAGATACTATTCGCTGTAAATTTACAAAATGTATTCTACATATAAAGGCTGGAAGTAATTTGGCTGGAGAGGATTTGCTAAAATGACAATAATTTTTAATTTGTCCATAGATGTTCTCATACGACTCACTTATTTCAAAAAAGGTCAGACGACCCCACAATAAAACTGAAAAGTATTAGCTGTTATTGGAAATGTGTGAATTTCTTTCCTTAGAAGATGTATTTTAAAGAAAGTTTTGGCACTTTTTTAGATATGCTCGAAAAAAATATACTCGTATATATTTCGTTTATAAATCTGAAAACTTTGATGTGTCAAATTGGTTGTCCGATTATCTTTACGTGCCATTTTTAATCAATTCGATAGCTTATTTAAATTATTAGATTGTAATAACAGACAAAATACTACAAATAATTCAGAAGATAATGTTTGTTATTAACAGCATCTGACTGGCAAAAATGGTGATTTTTTTGGCGACACAATTAAAGTCTTTTGATTAAACATATTGATATATGAAAGTACAACATTCGTAGTGTATTGTATAACATTTTCATGAAGAAATACTAAAAAAATAAGTCAACGACAGCAATTTTTTTACGTATCTCGAAACAATTACACTGGGGAAAATCGCCATTTGTGATATGTTTGAATCAAAAGAAACCAGTAAGGAAAGGCAGAAAGTCGGGCGGGGCCGACTATAGAATACCCTACACCTCCCTAACATTGCGATAAGGGTCATTGCCATAATAATTTGGAATAATTGGTAAATGGGTAGAAACATATTATTTAACTCTGAAACGATAATCGCTAAATTAAGCAATGTTCGTTCCTAAATTGAGAAACATCTTTCTGGAAAATTTTAATGATCGGAAGTAAAATACAACTTCTATAGCGGTTTGATACCAACTCAGGAGGAACATATATATGGAGCTTTAATATAAATCTGAACCGATCTTCCTTGAATACTCATTCATGTAAAAAACCTCCTTCTGTCGAATTTCGTACTGATCGGATATAAAATACAGTTTTTACAGCGCTTACATGTCAAATCGGGGGTAACATATATATCGGGGCTATATCTAAATCTGAGCCGTTTTTCTTCGAATTTAGCAGTATTCCTTCATGTAATAAGAAAACTCTCTTTGCCGAATTTCGCACTGATCGGATATAAAATAAAGTTTTTACAGCGCTTACATGTCAAATCGGGGCTAACATATATATGGGGGCTATATCTAAATCTGAACCGATTTTAACCAAATCAAACCAATAGGGATATGTGTAAAGTTTCGTCGAGATCGGACCATAATTGCGACCTGTACTTTGATTACAAGAATACATGCACAGACAGACGGACAGACGGACATAGCTAAATCTACTCAGAAAGTGATTCTAAGTCGATCGGTATAATAAACGCTCCTTTTGGGTGTTACAAACAAATGCACAAAGTTATAATACCCTGTACCACAGTGTGGTGTAGGGTATAAATATATATGGAGACAAAATTTTTAAATATTATTTATTTGGGAACAAATACATTTTATCTGAAAATCAAGAAATTTTGTTTGGAACGCATATAAATTAGAGCAAAATATACTTGCATTATAAAACAGAACATTTTTGCGATTTTTAACGCACTGGATGTACTTCTTCGGGGTAGGGCTGTTCCGCATTTTTTTCTCCTATTCAACTTTGCTTCAGACGCAAAAGAGATATTTCGTACGGTATACCGAGAAAAACCAATAGAAATAGTGCAAAAAATCAAACTTGAAAAAAATCGTATGGCCACTAAATTATTAATTGAGCCAACTTGACTAAACGAATGACCCACTTTTGGGGCTACTTTCACGTTCAATTCTCAGAATTGAGTACCAAAATCATGAGTTGTAGTGTGTAATCGTTATTCACAGGTAAATAAATAAATTTAAATTTTTAGGAACACTTTGAAGTAAAAACCCGATTTTTGCGATAAAAAATCGACTAATATAAAAAATGTTAATAATAATATTATATGAAAACATTGGGTGTAGGAAAAACGTTTTAAAGTTTTTCTGATGCACAGAGTCACGTATAGCGGGCGGTTGCTTAATCTACTGCATATCAAATTTCCACACCCCCCTTAATGAACAAAAAATCAGTTCGATTTATGGAATTTGAAAGGTAGTTGGTCTAAGAAAGAACACTGCGGTGGTAAGTTCTGTGGTAAACGCATCCGTTTATTATACTGTAACAATTTGCATAGGGTATCATATATTCGCCTCTTCCATAAATAAATATAAAATGTTGGATTTCAACGATTTTGGGAACTATTGATGAAAATGTATGTTTGTATAAAAGGGCGTAAAACCGTTCACCCAACCTGCAATTTAATAATTGAATATTTAGAGTACTATACATTTTCTTCAATATTTTTAAAAAAATTAAGCATAAGATGTGTTCTATTGATGAGATGAGATTTGTTTATCTATCAAAATTAAGATAAACATTTAACAGATATACTCGTAGGTTGAACCACATATTTTAGCATAACTCGAGAGCCATTTTTCCTAATTGGGTTAGTACAGCTTTAAATTTTAATTGTACACATACAATTAATGTTAGAGACAGATTTCTGTAATGACTGTGCACAAATTTCCATCGATGGCAGATACCAACCGAAATAGTACCCCTCATAAAAAAAATACATGACAAGTAAATGTTTCCTAAAGAAGTAATTTACATACATTCGGAGCGAAGAACAGTTGTGGAGGGTCGTGCAAGCAATTTGCGGAATTGTTGGCAGTTTGCAATGTTTGCACTTTGTTATGGGGCCAAAACTAAGTGAAATGAAAGAACATTATTTAAATTTAGTTTTGAAAAACTGTTCTAAAAGTTAAATTTTTCGAATTAATTTGTTTATTCAAAAGTGTTTTCCGACCAAAGTTTATTCTCACAATTCATTAGTTGAGCATTTATCAAACTTTATGCGCCTTCCTTCCCCTGAACAGGCTTCAGGTCTTCACAAGTCATACCACCCACAACACACAACCTACTATCAAGCAAACGAGCCAATGAATCCAATGATCAACTATGAATGAATGAATGGCAAAATATAAGGAAGTGAAGAAATGTGAATAATTGGCATATATTCATGTAAGTGTATGTGTGTACTTGAAGACACAGCCTCTACCCCAAAATAGACTCATACATATATACACACACACACGGAAATTCTTACATCTCATTAACAGTAGTGACATAAGAAGATTTATCAAATGTCATCAAAGTGTGAAATCGTGCAAAAAAATACGAAATAATCCATTCGCATGAGCAGTTAGGATTTGGCGACGAGGAACAGGAGGAAGGTGTTCGACAAGACTATCCTCTGAGACTCGCCATTTGTCCCTTTGCTGAGTTGGCACGTTCTTTCGACTTGGTTGACGGAGGATAATTTAGTCCTTTATTCCAAATAAAGGACATGTACATGTGTGCACACACATACAGGTCATTTGGCCCCAATTCAATCTGGTAACAACCATAAAATGGCCATTGAATGAATGAATATCCAAATATCCGGTGCGTAGCAGGCAATGCCATACGCCGTTCGCCATGTCAGGCATACTACTTTCCACAGATGCATATACGAATATATATAAACGTATACGTATACATACTCGTATAAATACATATGCATATGCATGATTGGCTCATAAATAATGTTTGTGTAAACTTCATTCACATTCTCTGCCGCCTGAAAGGCGTAAGGGGACAATGATAGCTGAACTATTTTTATTGGATTCGTTTATGATGTTCTCACATAAAGGAATCACCAACGAATATCATAACGCCGTGAAAATTCTGCTCCCACAACTTCAGTCCCTAACAAACTCCAGTCCCAACATATACGTATGGACATATGGACTCCAAAAGTGTTCGTATATATCCGAACAGGATTTTTGTAACTGCAGATATTGGACTCTAGAATAATCTCATAGTGGACATTTAATCTCTTAATGAATATACACAATTCCTACAAATATATTTTTATCACAATTAGGATTGGATCATTATATTATCCAAGCATAACCTTTACAAAGGTACGAATTTCCACAAAAAAAAATAGTTACTCAAGAGAAATTTCATCGAAATCCGTTCAGCAGTGTTGGAGTCCATCGCAAACAAATGCATACATTTACCGGTACATTACACTTCTGCAGAGCCAACTATCGGTTGTATTTTTGTTATTTTCTATGTCACTATAGTCGTATAAGTAATGTTCGTCCTTAAAAAATCATCGTCAAATAGACATGTTTTAGGATTTTTAGGTCTAACGGTTCAGTCGCTTAAGAGATCGTCGACAAGTTCAGACAATAATTGTCTGAGTATAGCACAGTAAGTATGTATATAATGCAATCTGTCGTAAAGCTACCGTGTGTACATAGCATTACGACAGATTGCATTATGCCCAGATCTTACAATGTGACCAACTCTTTCAAAGTGCTGCCAATGTACTGACAATGATAGATTGTTGGCAAAAGGTGAATAGGTCAGACGATTGCAAGAAAACATACATTTTCATATATAGCGTGATCCATTTCGAGGTTCCCTACTTTTTTAAAGAAAAAAACACAGAAAATTCAAATTGAATGGGGAATATTTATTATCATTTGAAAGAATATTCTTTGGCGTTTATTTTTTGAAGATTATGTCTATCAAATGTTGGCCGCGGCTACGTCTCAGATGGTCCATCCGTTGAGTCAAATTTTCGATGACTCGTTCGAGCATTTCGACTGGTAACAAGCGAATGACACGCGTGAAGATTTGCTCCAAGGCCTGAATCGAAGCGGGTTTGTCTGCATAAACTTTAGACTTTAGTCTTGTTGAAACCAAATGTCGCCGAGATTGAATTTCAGGCATCAAATAGTCGGTTATCATGGCACGATAACGGTCGCCATTGACGGTTACGTTCTCACAGGCATCATTTTTGAAGAAATATGGACCAATGATTCCACGGGCCAACAAATCACACCAAACTATTGTTTTTTCTGGATGAAGTGACAGCTCTTGAATCTCTTCAGGTTTCCCTTCGTCCCAAATGCAGCAATTTTGCTTTTTTACATACCCATTGAGCCAGAAATGGGCCTCATCGCTGAACAAAATTTGGCTCGAAAACATCGGATCTTCTTGGAACTTTTCAAGAGCCCATAGGGCGAAGCGATGTCGCTTGGGAAGGTCGGGCGGCTTCAGTTATTGCACAAGCTGTATTTTGTATGCTTTCAATTTAAGATCTCGACGTAAAATGCGCCAAGTCGTTCCATACGTCAGTCCGAGTTGCTGCGAACGGCGCCGAATCGACTCTCCACGGTCTTCGTGAACACTCTCAGCTACGGTCGCTACATTTTCTTCACTGCGTGCTGGACGTGGTCTATTCGGATGAATATTATCAAATAATGAATGCCGGGTCTCAAGATGGGAGATGGTGTTGCGAATAGTACGCTAAGTAGGCCGATTATGTTGACCATAAGTCGAGCGAAGTGCACGAAACACATTCCTCACAGAACGTGAATTTTCGTAATAAAGTTGAACGATTTGTAAACGTTGTTCAGGCGTAAGTCCTTCCATGATGAAATGCCAAACAATACTTAACAAAAGTAACTCACGGTCGTGAGTGTACGCGATTCCATTTTTTAACATTTTGCTGACAACATTGTAAGATCTAACCACCGTGTGTACATAGCTTAACCGTCGTTAACAACTCTCGTATGTACCATCATGTGGTGGTTCATGTGCAGCAATTGATAAAATCTATGTCATTAGGAGGTGTAGGGGTACGGTGAGGGTACTGAATATGTGATGCATCAACGTTGTATTGCTGTTATCACTTCCAACTTCCATGACAATAAGAAACATATGAGAATCACAAAATTTATGAGAAACCATTTAAAAGTTAAAAAATTGCACCAGTACATGCTGGGCGAATGTGGTGAGAGATCTGGTTTCACAGAAAACAAACAAAGCTCTGAAATATATATGACAAACGAACGACTGAGAACTGCACCCTAGAGACAGACCAAGGGTAATACTTCCTCCTTTTGGAAGGACATACGAGTATATTGATACCCCAAATCCAAATCCAGGAGAATGGTTTAACTTTTTTTGTGAATTTTTAAATTTGTGTTGAATATCTTTACAATGTAAATCTCGACTGTTTTCCACATAATTGTGACTGTAAATGGACTGGAATATTTATTTTAGAATCGTGGTATCGATATGCAGTTTAGACTATTACATTATTTTACATGGTATCGGGTAGTTCATTAAAAAAACATACCAGAATTTGTTGAAATAATATCATTTACTACAAGCCAAAAGTGAAGGAGAGGCCTAAGACCCTAAGTATGTTCGGCGGAAATCCATTTTGGGTAATTTTATGTCCGTCCGTGTGTCTGTCTGCTGGCTGGTGCGCACTATAACTCTCGAAAGGAGTAACCGTTTGACTTCAAATAGTATATGCGCTAATGTTGTTCTCTATCTTCGGCTAAGTTCGAAGACGGGCCACTACTTCTAGTGCCTGTCCCACAAAGAGTTAACATTTGGTGCAAAATTGATTCTTTAATAACCTCTATACTACTTATTCCAATCTTCTAAAATTCCACACATAGTATTATTTTATTAGCAGCTATAACCTCAAGAAAGATGAGGTGATCACCCCTTTTGGTACCTCCCACACAAATGGTCAACTTTGCACCAAAAGTTAACGGGCTATAACTTTAATAATAGTGCATACAAATACTTAAAATTTTGTGCAGCATAATTCTTTTATAGTACCTAAACAGAAAGAAAAAATTGAGTAATCCGTACTTGAATAAAGCCGTAGCGGTGTCAAAAGTACTGTAAGTACTGTTTTTCTTAAACCAAGTACAAAATACTTGAATCCGGTACGGATTTTTAATCCCTGAATTCTTAATCTTAGCGCGCATTAAGCTTATTTCAAGCATAAAGCGATTCATTTAAGAATTTTATGGGATTGACTTGAGTGCGAAACGGGCTTCAATGAAGACAATTTTGATTGAATTCAGCCTGCCGAATACATGATTTAAGCCTGATAATACTTGATTTAAGCCTGATCAGTTCTTGCTTTAAGCCTAACCAATACTTGATTTAAGCCTCATCATACTTGATTTATTGTTCTTTTTTCGTTTTATACCTATATACACACCATTTTTACTTAATATATCATGTTTGCCTCTGTATTGCAAAAAATGCAATTTTTTGTCAAAATTGTATGTCAAAATACAATTGATTGACAGCAAAAGTAAAAGTTTAGCTGTAATTATCCTATACAAATTTACGGTCCTATTGCAATAACCCAGTGCTGTGCAACAAAGGCTTCTCTCACAAAACAATAGACGGTTACAGAGTCAGTAAGTCGTTCATCTAAGGAAGAACTTGGCGTTGTCGTTTGTGTGTGTGTTTGGCAAGCCGTTGACCCAGTTTTCCGTTTTTACGAATGAAAAGATGTACATCCGCTGCTGTCGGAGCAGTTATTCAGCTCTTCTGTCCGTATCTACAGACATTCAGAAATATTTTTGTGGCTGGCAACAATTGCGGTTAGGGTTCTTTTGCCATTTCGTGACGAAACAAAACAAAAAGGTTCAACTATTTGATTTAACTATATCCCAATGTCAGTTGGTTTGGTAAAATGTTTGGAGTATCATTGTTTGCAATTGGAAAAGTAGATCTTGTATCACATGGCCATTATACGGACTATCGTTTCTTTTTCTATGTCAGGTCCTATGTACTTTTCTGAAAATACAGTGGAAACACAACACTCAATTGGGTTCGTAGACTGCTCCTGCACTTCATTCCTTAAATTTGGACGGGGTCCCAACACCGAACTATTTATTGTTTATTGATTGATTTGAATGTTTGCAAAGTAAGAAGGATTTAAGGACTCTTAAACGTATGCATAACACACACATACCGCACACAGAATTTGCGTGTGCGTCATGAATCCTTTGACAGTATGTATATTGTTATTCGATTGGTACACATCCTAAAAAAGTAAATGAGAGGGATTTGGAATTGTATTTTTATTGTTATGGCTTGTAGTTCGAAGAACTTCAAAAAGGACGCCACAACCTTCGTCTCTCACCATTCGAGCAGATTTAAAGGCATATTTCTCGAACAGAAATATTTATGTAAATCGAAAGGACTTGCTAGCAAACAAATCTATGACCCAATAACGTTTTGTCCAAACCCAAAGGACCGAAACCTCACCAACGACACGTATTATTGACATTTATTTTAGTTTCGAGTTTCGGAAAAGAAATCCGGATTCGAGTGCTACACGCACATAGACACGTATCAGGAAAATAAAAATGCCGTTTTGTGTTTATTACAACTAATGATGTAATTTATTATTAAAGACTTGAGCAGTAAATTAATTATTTCATGAAACATTTTTAAGGAACATCCAGGTCGTCTGAGATTTGAAAGTATTTAAGGTTACTGGCTTGAGCATTATGGGAAATTATTGAAAGGACTAATTTATTCGCAACAAAAATGTCTTCCTAAATGACTCGATTTCACTTAAACCACAGACAAATTCATGGAAAACCTTCACTAATAACTACTCCATAGATATGCAATTTCCGAGCATACACTGAAAACAATACTAAAGGATTTGGCGCCAACTGGTGTACGTGGTGGATTGTATTAATTTAATGACTAGATACAAATAAGCTATAGTGTCGATGTACATACATACATACCCCTAACAACATTTCCAGGATTACACAGACCGAACTGCAGATGGCGACTCACAAGTGCCGAAACGTGTTTTCTTGTGATGTTACACACTCCACTTGGAATGGTGGTAACATATAATACCATATATATTTACAAAAAAATATTATAAATAAATTTACGAATATTTTTTGGGACTGAAGGTGGGCGATTCGTAAGTCTGTTTACCCGACTGAAAATTCGAACATGTTTTTTATTGTTTTTGGCCTGTTACAGACACTGATATCTCTGTCAGTGCATATACGAGTGTGTAAGAACTGTCATTCGGAATCTATATGGAAAATGAACAAACAAATTCGTTATTACTAAAGAGAGCTGATTTGTAATTGAAAATCCAATTGCATCGATTCAAAAATGTACATGCCTTCATCATGTATGAACAAACATGTGTGCATGGTTGCGTGTGCGATACACACAACCACCCACCCACACACATGTATTAATAAACAAATTCGGATACAAAATGTGAAATATGCATGTGTAACATTGCAACGACAAATAAACAATATTTGAAATTCAAATGTATTCAGAGGATATATGTAAGTTGCCAGATGGCAACTTACATATAGCACCAACTGGGGACAACCAGTGTGCAGGTTACTGCAGTACACAGTTTATGTTTTTTAAAGAAATGCGACGTAATTAATCCTACAATCACTTTCTGATCCGATTCAGCTATGTACGTTTGTCTATGTGTTCATCAAAGTGCAAATAGCAATATTAGCCAGACCATAACGAACATAGCACAAATCTAGCTTTTGTGCCATGGACGATTACAATTAAAATTTGTGAAAATCCGTTCAGATTTAGATAGAGCCCCATATACGTTATATTTGGCATATAAATTCTGTAGAACTCTCATTTTATTTATAACACGAAGTCTAAGAACAGTTAACAGTGTTAGATATTCAATCTCAATGTCATGGAATTTTTGTTGATCTTAATTTGTTTATTTTTCTAATACTCAATATTTCGTTCTTAATCTAAGAACATCCTCAGGAGATAAATAAAGATAAAAATAAAATCAAACAAAAAAGAAAAGAAAACAGTTATAAGCGCGTGACAGCAGCCTTTTGCGTCGTCATCTGCTTCTTCCAAATGTATAAAATATATTTGAAAAAATCTTAAGCAATAACTTTGTTTGCGAGTAAACACATTTTTTTATTTATTCAAATAAGCTCGCAATTATATTTTGTTCTGATATATTAATATATGCGTTCCAAAAAACATCTAATGATTTTGCAAATAATATGTATTTGTTCACAAATATATAATATTTAAAAACTGTGTTTCCAAATATATTTTTATACCCTCACTTTAGTGTGGCGAGGTTATATATCATTTGCTACGGAAAAATTGTAACACATCGAAGGAGTGACCTAAGACCCCAAGTATATTCGGCGGAAATCCGTTTTGGGTCATTTTAAGTTGAATGAGAAATGTTCGTCCGTCCGTCTGTCTGTCTGTCTGCTGACTGGTGCGCACGATAACTCTCGAAAGGAGTAACCGATTGACTTAAAATTTGGTGCGTGGTAATATTTTTTTCTATCTCCGGCTAAGTTCGAAGATGGGCCATATTGGTCCACTCCTTCTAGTACCTCCCCCACAAAGGGTTAGAATGTTGTGAAATATTGTTTCTTTAATAACTGCTATGCTACTTATTCGAATCTTCTAAAATTCCACACATAGTACCTCCCACACAAATGCCTCATTTTGGCACCAAAAGTTAACAGCTTATAACTTTAATAGCAGTGTTTAAAAATATTTGAATTTTTGTACAGTGTACTGCTTTTATAGTACCTACAGTCCAGTGAAAAATGGGTGTTATCGCCATGCCCCTTTTTGTACCTCCCACACAAAGGTACCATTTTGCACAAAAAGATAAGAGCTTACAGCATGAGTACCAATGCAGGGAAATATAACAACATTTTGCACATTATAACGCTTTTGAAGTACATATAGCCCTGTGAAAATGACAAATGATCTCTAAATAAAGAACAGAGTACGCAGATGTGTTACAGGTGGCCTATAGTTTTACTTATATATAGTCAAGTTATTACGCGGGCAAAATCGCCGTTTTTGACAAATGTAAAAATTTTTCCAAATACATTTTCGAATTTTAGTTTCATTTTTTGTTATAATTCATACTTAAACATGTCATAAGAAGCATTAACATCTGTTTTACGCCACCCATTTTTAATTATAAATATTCCAATTCTTCACCTGTGTCAATGCAGTTTATCCGCCCTTATTCTAGTTGGCGTCATCGACGTGATATTTAGTGCATACAAATACTTGACATTTTGTACAGTGTAATGCTTTTATAGTATCTAGAATCCAGAGAAAAGTGTGCGTTATTGGCACGCCCCTTTTGGTACCTCCCACACAAACGGACTATTTTGCACCAAAACTTAAGGGCTCTATGAAATAAACCCCAATGAAATAAATACCGATGAAACAAGTCCCAATGAAATAATTCCCAAAAAAAAGAAATAACTCCCAAAAGTCCCAATGAAATAATTCCCAAAAAAAAAGAAATAACTCCCAAAACAAAAAGTGAGATTTATCCCAAAAAAAGTGAAATAACTCCCCAAAATGAAAATGAAATAAGTCCCAGATATTGGGATTTATTTCGCAATGAAATAATACTCAAGAAAAAAATGAAATAAAAGGTAATGAAATAATTTCCAAAAAAATAAAATAACTCCCAATTGTTATTCTTATTTAACATTAGATCAACACATGCCGTGGAAGATATAATATTACCACTTAACAGGTCTTGTGAGGCCGCTTAAATTTCTCACTCTTATCCACCAATATATATATATACATAAAGATCCACAACAATAAGCAATCAAATCTAATTGAATTGATCATAGAAATGGCGAAGTAAGCTCGTGTAATACATAAAATAAAATTGTTTATGATAACCATTTGTATGCTCTAGGAAATGCTGTAATGCGACCGAGGAAAAAAATCATTTCAAAATCGTTTACATTGTTTATATGAAGGATTATCAGCTGCAATGCGCCTCAGACAAAAAAAATATTTGGAAATCGCGCGGGGTATCCGAATACATTTGTTTGTCATTGAAATGGTTAAAGCATTCTATATAATTATCTCAAATAAAGTCTTGGAGCCAAAAACAATATTTGAATATTGTACAAGACGATGTTGGAGATGACCTAAAGCGCCGCAGGCAAAAAAAGGTATTTGAAAATCGTGCGCGCGGTTTCCAAATAAATTTTTTTGTCTGCGGCGCTTTACAGCAAATGTATCCTCCATACAAAGTAAGATTTTCAAATCAATTTTTCCTGCGTCTCAATACACCATTTCCAATAGCATACCAATTATTAAGTCCTGCGCGCTTCTCATTTCCAATTGTATGGTGTTAAAATAAGTATTAATTTTGTTATTTAATTATTATTGTATTTTTTCACGTTGTTCAGTTGTGTTCTGTTCCATTTTAAATTCCACAAGTCCTTTTTACAAAATATGTACTAAAAAGAAATAAAAAAGTTATAAGGAATTCATACCTCTTCCGTCATTTTAGGCCACCCAGTATACGAGTATATACAGGAAATTATTAATAAATTATGTCTTAAATAAAAAGTTATAATGAACTCAAACCTCTTTGGTAATTTTGGGCTACCCTGTCTAATGTTTTCAGATCAACATGCTATTTCTTCTTGTACACTAATAATTTCAAATTCATACTTCCTTCAAAATTTAAATAATGAAATAAGTACCAAAAAAAAATGAAATAAATACCAACATTTTTAAGAAATGAAACAAGTACCAAATTTTTTTTATTAGGGAATTATTTCATTGGACCTTTTTTGGGCGTTTTACAGGATCGAAATAAATCCCATGTAAAAATTAAACAATTTCCAGAAAAATTAAATAAAACCCAACATTTTGGGATTTATTTCACGGTGAAATAAATCCCAAAATGTATGAAATTTTTTGGGGTTTATTTCATTTTATTTTTGGGTGTTATTTCATTGGGGTTTATTTCATAGAGCCAAACTTAAGAGCTTATAACTTTAATACCGATACATACTTTTAAGTTATTAATTTTTTTTTATTAATTTATTTCATAATATGAAATAAAATAAAAAGTAAATTTATATTCTTATTTTACGGTCGAGGGTTTTGTTACGAGGGAAGCCGGGTAACAAAGGCCATGTGGCTAGATTTTGCAGCGACAGACCAGAGCCTCTGGTGGGAATCGGATCCAAGAACCCGAAACTCATAGGCGAGCACGCTACCAACTAACCTACTGGGACGCCCAAAATTTGGGACTCAAGGTGAGGGGATAAATAAGTCGATTTACCCGACTGAACTTTCTTACTTGTTTTAATATCAGATGAGTTATGGGGGGCACCGCAATTCAACGTTTTTCGAGACGCTTCCGCATAAATGCTTTATCAATATTTTTCTTACGACAATTTTACACAATAAACTTGGTTTCAACCAAAAAATGTTAACCGTTTCGTCACAAAAAAATCATGAAAATGTGCCTTTTCGAATATCTACTTCTGGTAATTTCTTAAGTCTGTTTTTTGAATTTATGCCAAAAAAAAAATTGGATTTGGGACCAAGTACATTGCCAGTCAACTTAAGTATTAATTAATCTTTGTTTCGTTATCCCCCTTAAATACCACACCACATAAACACGAAATAACAACGACAAAGACAAAACAATTATGAATTATGTTTTAATAATTATAAACAGCATAACTTAAGCTTGATTTTCCATATTTCACAAATTAAATACATTTGCTTAAAAAAAACACGCGATTGAAGTTTGAACGTTGGCCGCATGGAGAAAAACAAGGTTGTCACCTATGTTTAAAAAAATATATTTTCTAGGTTCGCTAAAGGGTTGCCTTTTCGAATATATACTTCTGGTAATTTCTTAAGTTTGTTTTTTGAATTTATGCCAAAAAATTGGATTTGGGACCAGTGTGAATTGCCAGTAAACTTAAGTATTAATTAATCTTTGTTTCGGAAATATTAGATCCTAATTACAAAAATATTTGGATGAGACCATTCGTTGGGTTGGAAGAAAATTCTCTAAACATAAAATATTTGTGTGTACTTAAGTATTAATTAATCTTTGTTTCGGAAATATTAGATCCTAATTAAAAAAATATTTGAATGAAACCATTCGTTTGGTTGGAAGAACATTCTCGTAAACATAAAATATTTGTGTGTATCAAATATAAAATATTTGGAGTTTATCCGAAACATATGTATGTTTGAAGCAGAATATGTTTGGGACAATATACTACAGAAACGTGTAGTAGCGAGAGAAAGAGTTTATATTTGTCGCAATAAAAATCAGTTATGAAATACGGCAACCTCGTCTGATATTTTGTGTATCGTTTGGGTGCTATGCCAAATGTGATATCTAATAAATGATTGTACAATTCGTATTTCTTTTGTCTTTCCTCAATTAGAATTATTTCAAAGTCATTACATGATTACTATTCGGACAACTTATTTTTTGCAAAATGTTCACTTATCTTCATACGAGTTTAAGGCAACGAGGTACCCTGAAGCTCTTATGATTCACAAACATTTGAATGAAATACACACATACAACATTTTAAAATATGTATAACTCTGTGTGGAGGGATGTGGAAGACATTCAACATTCATTACGATTCCAGCGAACACCTCCTGCAATTGCAATTGCAAATGCCGCTCTTATATTACATCGCGTTTCTGCTCAAATCAAAATACGGCAATAAATTCATATTTTTACATTTATGCAAAGCTTACAGTAAAGTGAATATTTACACATTTTGGTAAAATATTAGAGTTATCGATGCTTTTGTAACATTTAAAATAACTATTTAATTACCAATATGTAAAATTTTACTGCTCTAATCCTGTGACTCATTTATTAATGTAGTTTGCCCTCCCAAAGTGTGAAAGTTTATTCTTATTTATGAAAGTGTCACTGTTCATATCATACATAACAGTAGCTACCAATCCTAATGCTATATCTGATAGTCTAATATTGTAGTCGTATTAGGGCAGTATTTTTACACAAAGAGACAAACCTATTTTCATTGATTCGTAAAAAAATTGCGAAAATTTAGAACTTTAACACAATTTCCTTTAGATATAAGCATTTGTAAATCATTTTATAATATCCGAGACATTTGAAATACTATTCCATTAAGTTTTTTTGTAATCTCAATAAGTCGGACATACACCGTCAATTTTTTAAAGATCGGAAATTATAATGTTGTCATATATTTGTATTCTACGTTCTCTGAGAAAAATATTTATATAAGCATTTTCGCGATAAACACATTTGGAACAAAAAACATTTAAAATCAGAGTTAATTTGAACATAATAACTCAATTAGAATTTTTTTTATTTAAGTAGCAGCATTCATCAGCCACCTTTTATTTACATCATTTTCAATATCCCTGCAAAAAAATGTTGTTATTCGCTTTGGGTATATTGACGATATATTTTTATACACATACATAATTAGTGTACTATTATATTACACTCAGGGCTGTGGAGTCGAGCCAAAAATACTCGACTCCGACTCCCGGAGTAATCTCTCATAGATTTATAATCATATAGTCGGCTCCGCCCGGCTTTAGCTCCACATATAGGTCCATTTTTGGATATAGCCCCCATACAAAGGTCGTTATACAATGGCGTTCATCATCAGCCTTATACAAACTACCACTGCTGGTGAAAGATGTTTCGGACTCACTACTCGTAGCACTGGTAATGACTGGTAATGGAGCATTTGGTGGACGTTGAACTGGTTCGGAAACCGGTGGGACATTCGCGTTAGTAATATCTCTTCGATTTTTTCATATTGAATCCAGCAACTTTTGTTGAACAGAAATAACAATCGGATAAATACTACATATCGTCATCGAAAATCCAAAATAACGTAACATCAAAAAAAATTAAAATGTATTTTATGATTGATTTTAGTCTATTAGACTAAACTGCACATTCCTACAAAATTTTAGAATTAAATATCTAAAATTTACCATTTTATGACTGAAATTCGAAATGACGCAACAGCAAACAAGGTCATTAAAAAAGCGTTCCAAAGAATCGATCTCGATTTTCAAATAAAACTGATTTGTTTACAAATACATACTTATAATATTTTAAAATGTTGTTTCCAAATATATTTTCTTTTCAATTCAAACATATCGAAAATTGCGATCTTCTCCCATGTAACATTGTGCGATGTGTTAAGACCAAAATTTTAACACATCCCCCCATGAAGAAAACATTTGCATTTCAATACTCGTACAAGAACACCCAGTGATGGAGGTACATAAATCATGTACATACCTACATCTGTACAAATGTATATACGTATATACGCATGTTTGTATGAATAAATTAGTATCGAATGTATAAATAAATCAGCGACTCTTTCTACTCCTCCTGTTGGATTAATTTGCCGTACATTTGAAGTGAATTGTAAGCTGACGAAGTGTCGTCTACATTTCTTCAAAAATTGACTATTATTGATTTTCCAGCAGGTACACATTTTGAGAAGCAATTGCCCTATATTTCAAGCAAAAATATATTGTATGATTATTTTTGCTTAAAGTTAGTAAGGATGGAATACTAGTGGTTGATAGATTTATTCACTTATGGCGAAAGTGACATTTTTAGAAATGTTTTTGTTTCTAAGAATTCTAAAATTTTGCATAATTGGTAATAGATATATTCAATTTGCCTCACCCATTGTGGCAGACATAGTTATGGACACACTATTAACGGATTGCGAAAGTAATTTAACAACAAAACCGTCTATATTGATAAAACATGTGGACGATCTATTCGCCGTTATACCTGAAAGTGCAATATCAGATACGTTGAGAACATTAAACAATTTTCACAAAAATATAAAGCTCTCTAACTTATGTTCCTGGAATTTCAGAAAGAATACAAAATTCAAAAATTTATAACAATAACAAGTTTACAATTACACACAAAACAAATAACACTCTTAAAGGCCTTTATAATAACCCAAAAAAGCTAAATTCCAACTATGGAGAAACACAATGTAATTTGTGCTGTAAAACAAAATCTAATGATGCTTATGACATTTTTAACTATACATAAAGTGTAAATCGAAAACTAGGAAAAATTTGAACTGAAATTCGAAAAAGTCAGAAAAATATTTTAATAATCTTTTTTAAATAAAATATATTTGCAAAACTTTTTAAACAATAACTTTGTTTGTGTGTTAAAACAAATTGTAATATATAAATATATGCGTTCCAAATAATGTTTTTTGATTTTCCAATAAAAAATATTTGTTTCCAAATATATAATATTTAAATATTTTGGTCTCAAATATATTTTCTTTTAATTCAAACATATAAAATATGGCAATTTTGCCCCGTGTAGCCTTTGGCAATTATTACTATAAATAAGGTACATTTATAAATTCTATACAAATATGTTAAAAAACGTGAACTTCAGAGGGGCCTATACTTATCAAAATATGGACAGATATACTTCATTTTCACTAGACGAGGCAAAATGGAACACAATATTTGGAACACCAATTTTTAAATATTGTATATTTCTGAGCAAAAACATATTATTTGAAAATCAAAAATATTTATTTGGAAAGCATATATTAATATATTACAACAAAAAGAAATCAATATAAAGTGTAAATTCCTAAATTTCAGCCGGATCCATTAATAAATGTGTTCAACGAAATCGATGGGGACCTTAATATGAGGGCTATATCAAAACATGGCTAAATCGACTCAGAAAGTGATCCTATGCCGGTCCGTATAGTAAACTATTGGTTTCTCTTTGATTCTCTTTGATTTTAAAGCGCTTGTATTTTTTTTTTAGAAGTGTAAAATGAAGCATGTTAATATTCTGTCCAGCAATTATTACATAAATTAAAATTATGAATCTGTCCGCGACAAAAAAGCGATTGACGGAAATTTCAGTTGTCACAACTATATCGTTTGCTCTGTACATAGTACGTTTTGTACCTCCGAGTTAACATATATGCCTGTAGAAATGACTGTCAGATTATAGTCAATCCTGATCATGGTTGTTTAAACTATGTTATGATCGCGACAAACATGATCCTTGATGCCACTCTGCTTTGACTTGGCTATTATTTTTCTCGGCAAGTACGATCCCATCCAATTCAGATTATTGTTTGCCGAACTATGGTATTAAATGTTAATTACATTTTTAGGGACAATTCCCATGTATTGTTGTATGTTTCACTAAAAGTCAATTTGAAAATATTCAGAGACATTGCCAAACTTTAGAGTGATGGATCCGGACAGTGCTTGTAACTGTTATGTTGGTATTTATTTGTCTTCCTTTTGCTCAGGATTTGGCAGGGCAACACCCACCATTAAATCAAAAAAAGGTGAAGCAATTCTCTATGAATGTGCGAGCAGAAATAACAAATGTCGACAGTTATTTCTTGTATCCTTATTAGCATTTAATCTTTCCTGCACAGTGAGCGCTTAGTAGACGCTCGTTCCGTTGCGTGGCTAACGACGGCCCGTGTGGCATCCTAACAATGAGCAATGGCAATGACATGACCGCAACAATAACATTAACGGCTCAACGCTCGTTTAAGGTGTGCTAATAGTTCCACAAATAACGCTGCTAAAAAATGTAAATTGTCTCAGTTTGACATTCAAATGCGTTTGTGTGCGTAGCGACATCACATCAACCTATTCCACCGTATGTATGTATGTATGTAATGTGTGGGTGGAAGGGAGTTCCAACCGAGTGTCATAGGCCAGACGAAGTGACGACGACAATAAAATACTTTGTCCCAGCAATAAAATTCAACATAAATTATTGCCATTGCAAACAAAGCGCTCTGTTTTACAACAGCCCGCCCAAGTACAAGGATTATTTACTAAATTATACATATTCAACAATGGATGGTGAATGTATGAATGAAAGGTAATTACGGACAAACGTTTAATGGTGAGCGAGAGTTTGAATTAGAGTTCCTTCCACCCAAGGCGTTCTTTATTTACCCAATAAATCCCAAAATTAGTGAAACAGAGTATTCGTTATACCGAGCTTTCACTGTATGTTATACGTGCTACATATCAGAACATATTATTTTAAAACAATAGTGAATTAAAAACGACCTGTAGGTTATACGAGTATAAAAGTGTAACTATCCCGACTAGCCAAGCATTTACCATTGTCAATTCTACTAAATGGTAAACTAAACGAATTTTCAATGCCGCCATGTGGCAATTCTCTTATATTCTCGAGTTATGGGTGGACATTTCACATCTACACGGGGCAAAGTCGCCTTTTTGGATAGAAAAAGAAAAAGTTTTAAATCTATATATATAAAGAAGAATGTGTGTTTGTTTGTTTGTTGGTTTGTTTGTACCGTATAGACGTCTAAACGGCTGAACCGATCTTCTTGAAATTTTCACAGAATGTACATGTGTGGGGCGTGGTGAAAATAGGGTACTTGAATTTTCGATATATGAAGTGGGCGTGGCCCCGCCCACATAAGACAAATTTTAAAATTGAGATATCGTGCACAATTTGTTAGCGAGAGTGCTGAAATTTTGTACATATGTATCTGGTGGCAGTCTACGTGATTGGTTCAAAAATGGGCGTGGCCCCGCCCATATAAGCCAAATTTTTAATTTGAGATATCTTGCACAATTTGTTAGCGAGATAACTGTAATTTTGTTTATATATATCTGGAGGCAGTCTACGTGATTGTTCCAAAAATGGGCGGGGTCAGACTAATGGGCGTGGCCCCGCCCCATTAAGCTAAATTTTGAAATCGAGATATCTTGCACAATATGTTAGCAAGAGAGCTGTAATTTTGTGTATATATATATCTGCTGGCGACTTACGTGATTGGTCAAAAAAAAGGCGGGATCGGACCAATGGGCGTGGCCCCGCCCATATAAGCCAAATTTTGAATTTGAGATATCTTGCACCATTTGTTAGTGAGAGAACTAGAAATTTGTATATATATGTATGGAGCCAGTCTACGTGATTGGTCCAAAAATGGGCGGGGTCGGACTAATGGGCGTGGCCCCGCCCCTTTAAGCCACATTTTGAAATCGAGATATCTGACACAATTTGTTAGCGAGAGAGCTGTAATTTTGTGCATATGTATCTGGTGGCACTCTACGTGATTGGTTTAAAAATGGACGGAATCGGACCAATGGGCGTGGCCCCGCCCATATAAGCCAAATTTTGAATTTTAGATATCTTGCACAATTTGTTAGCGAGTGAGCTGTAATTTTGGGTAAATATATCTGTTGGCGAGCTACGTGATTGGTCCAAAAATGGGCGGAATCAGACGAATGGGCGTGGCCCCGCCCACAAAAGCCAAATTTTGAAATTGAGATATCTTGCACAATTTTTTAACTAGAGTGCTGTAATGTTGTACATATGTATCTGGTGGCAGTCTACGTGATTCGTCCAAAAATGGGCGGAATGGGACCAATGGGCGTGGCCCCACCCTTATAAACCAAATCAATGGGCGTGGCCCCACCCTTATAAACCAAATTTTTAAATTGACATATATTGCACAATTTGTTAGCGAGGGTGCTGTAATATTGTGCATACGTATTAGGTGGTAGTCTACTTAATTGGTCCAAAAATGGGCGGGATCGGAGCAATGGGCGTGGCCCCGCCCATATAAGCCAAATTATGAATTTGAGATATCTTGCACAATTTGTTAGCGAGAGAGCTGTAATTTTGTTTATATATATATCTGTTGGCGACTTACGTGATTGGTCCAAAAATAGGCGGGGTCGGACTACTGGGCGTTGCCCCGCCCCTTTAAGCCAAATTTTGAAATCGAGATATCTTGCACAATTTGTTAGCGAGAGAGCTGTAATTTTGTGCATATGTATCTGGTGGCAGTCTTCATGATTGGTCCAAAAATGGGCGGGATTGCATTAATGGGCGTGGCCCCGCCCTTATAAACCAAATTTTTAAATTGATATATATTGCACAATTTGTTAGCGAGGGTGCTGTAATGTTGTGCATATGTATTAGGTGGTGGTCTACTCAATTGGTACAAAAATGGGCGGGATCGGCCAATGGGCGTGGCCCCGCCCATATAAGCGAAATTTTTAAATTGAGATATCTTATCCAAGTATCTGGTGGTAGTCTTCGTGATTTGTCCAAATATAGGCGGAATTGGACGAATGGGCGTGGCTCCGCCCATATAAACAAAGATTTTAAATTGACATATCTTGCACAATTTGTTAGCGAGAGTGCTGTAATTTTTGTATATGTATTAGGTGGTATACAGCTATAGTATATATTTCTGAGGAAATAAATTTTATTTGAACATCAATAACATATATTTAGAACGCATATATTAATATATTACATTAAAATATTTTTGCAAACTAATTTTCTCAAATAAATTATTATTCTTTATTATTAAAAATTAATATTATTAAAAAATGAACTATGAATTACTGAACTATTTAACAGTTATAATACAATATGCGTTTAACCTCTGTTTTAAATCAATCATTTAAGTTCTGAGCATTCGAAGTCATCATTTGATATCAATCTTCCAAGTAATTTATTTTGATCCAAGATTATAAGATTTAAATTATTATTCTTTATTATTATTAAAAAATGAACTTTGAATTACTGAACTATTTAACACAATTAAGGTATTTTCTGAATACTTTAATGCAAATAAATATCTGTTTCGGAAATAATAGTCCCAAATAAAAACATATTGGGATGTAAAAAAAGATTTGTTTAGAAAAACATCTTCACAAATATATAATTTTTGTTTAGTGTGTACCCTAAACATATATACCCTAAACATATATATGAAGTGCTATACACGACAAATATAAAAGCGGAAAATAATTTTGAATTCGCTGACTGTGGTCAGTGTAGTAGTACCGTTATTTTTTTCATTATTTTAGTGATTTTAATAGTTATTTAAAGCTAACAATCTAAAAACGTAAATGTACTTGCATAACTCAAAGGGGATGCGAAAATAACTATTCAATGTCCAACCAGAGGTCGAACTGCAGTGACCAAAGCAATTGTTTCACTTTCAGTACTGAAAAAATCTTTTAAGAACTAAGAGCCTATAAACTGATGTGCATACATACAGATCTCCAACGTATGTGATTTTACGCCAAGTGATTTTTGACCACTTGGTCGCTAGAAAGCTGAAAATTTGCATGTGGATAGACTCGAGTGTTTCATATACCTCGGACTTTTCACAAAATTGGAGTTTGGCCAGTGGACAGTTCTCTCTATCAAAAACATGAGTGTTATTTTTATGATTTAGGAAGCCTCTTATATGAAACAACACTAAATCTTTGTAAATATGTAGAACTACTCACCGAAAATTTACCCTCTTGACCACAGAGACCTTCTCTTACGAGTGTGACTTAAATATCACGCTACTTAGATTCATGATTTATTTAGGCTATTAATCATTTAACAACTCAGCATGTGATAATTTGAGCAGTTTTTATCGATTTTTCAAATGAAATAGTTTTCATTTACGAAATAAATACATATATATATATACGAGTATTATTGTGAATCTGTGAAATATAAGTTTGTGAGTGATATTTTTGATTGATATTAGTTACGATGCCAAAAAGAGGTCTTGGTAACATTAGGCGGCGTCCTCAGAATTAAACGCTAATCCGAAATGTTGCGCAAAATCACACGAAAGAGGTCCGTGCTATTGAACGAGAAGTATACAATGAGCAACAACGATTGAGAAGAAGAACGTTTTTCGAAAGAAACGATGTGAATCGGAAATGGACAAATCCGGGTATATACTCTCAGTGGTTTAATATCGATTCCACCCGCCATTTGCTAATTCACTCCAACAAAATATGAAATAAAATGCTAATGTGAATGAATTGAATCGGACGATTAAAAATCAAATTTCGGGGAAAATTGCAATCATAAAAATTAATCGATACTGTTGAAAATGAAGACAACATTTTCCCGCTGAAGTCATAAACTCTTTGGATTTGCCTGGCATGCCGTTCCATAATTTACGTCTTAAAGTTGGATCTGTAGTCATTATGTTACGAAATCGGAATGCCTAATTTTGCGACTTCAACGGATTTATCATTCAAGTGCGAACGTCTTCAGTTACCAGTTAAACTTGCATAAACAAGGCAATCGGACAATCGCTGGAAGTGTATGGGATAAATCCAGACGTTCCACAGCATAAAACACAAAATGTTGTATATCGTCATCAGAAACGAAAAAGGGCGTCACAACAAGAAAAATGGATATTCAATTTTTGATGGATTTCGGTACACTGCAACAAAATACACATCCTTAAACATTTTTAGCGGTGTAATATTAAAAATGGCGAATTTATTAACGAAATTCCAAAGGGCCTTACAACAAATTATTTCTTTTTTCATAGTTAAAAAATCTATTTCACGCAATTTTCACAAACTGGTTGTAAATCATGTTTGTGTGATTATATATATGCATAATTATGTTTAGATATTATCCTGAAAACACCGTTTTTCTAACGACAGCACTTTTCATTTTATTTAGTTTTTGGTTTCTCCTGTAAAATTTTCACATACGATGATAGGCCCTTTTTCGTTTCTGATGACGATATATGTCAGCCTTAATTTGATTTCATTAAAATCAATATTATTTATTCATTGAAATTAATACTTGATTTAATTATATTTTCACCAAATATTGGACGGTACAAAGTCTGTCGAATCAGCTTTCTTATAAATATCAGTTAACAATAGCTAATTGTTGTCCAAAAAATCTTGGTGGAATCGTGAATGTTCAAAATTAATGCAACCAAGATTATATTTTGAGCAAAACGAAGTTTGCCGGGTCAGCTTGTAATTTATAGATTTCTTGCACTGGGCAATATCCCCTTTATTGATATGTTTGAATCGAAAGAAAATATATTTAGAACACACATTTTTAAATATCATATATTTTTGAGCAAAAACATTTTTTGAAAATCAATGACATTTATTTGGAACACATATATTAATATACGAGTATTACAACAAAATATGCTTACGAAGTAATTTTCTGAAATAAAATATGTGTTTAAATACAAATTAAAGTAGTGTTTAAGAATTTTTCCAAATAGCCTTACAATTTTAAATGACATAAGTAGCAATAAAATTTATTTCAAAGTACTTATTATTAATTCTATTTATCCAAGTCATCATTTGTTGTCATACGATTTCAATTACAAAATAATTTTACGAACAAAAAAAAAATTATTTTGAAGTACCGAAAAACCTAAAACTTGGCTGACAACTAATATATTGTTATAAATATTTTCTGATTACTAAAATGCTAATAAATCTTTGTTTCAAAGATAATAGCCAAAATAATACAATATTTAGATTTAAACAAAGACTTGTTTAGACCAACAGCTTCAAAAATATATAATATTTGTGTGTGCCAAATATAATATATTTCAAATGTGCTCTAAACATAAGTATATTTCCAGCAGAATATGTTTGGGACGGTAAACTACAGAAGGGATTTTTTTTGACCAGAATATATTTCAAAATTGTATGCAAATCCAGAAACGCCATCTAAAACAAACAACTTAAATCGTCATTTATGGGGTTTCATCGGCATATGTATGTATATTGTTTCATAAAATGTCTGACTTCTGTTGAATACATTTGTTCGTCAATGGAAAGATCTTTTTCCAAAGGTGTATTATTGAATTTCGATTTGAGATGTTATATAAAGGGCCTTACTTTGAAGAGTCTATCATGCCCAATCTCGTTTGATTGATACGTAATTATCATTGAAATTAATATATTGACGAATTTTCTCGAAATTCTTTAAAGACATCGTATTGTTAACAGGAGAAAATCCAAGATCATCACACCAGTATGATGTTATTTTCGGCATATGTACGAGTGACATGTTCAAATTATACCAACAAATTCTTTTATGTCGGATTTACTAAATGTCGCCGATCTATTTGGATTCTTTTGAGCCAATGATTTGGAAAAGAGGATGCCAATGATTTGGAAAAGAAGAATGTAAAAATTGGTACGGAGTTGGAAGATTAACCAAATCGCCAAGCATTTTATGTGTTCTTCGGATACGTTTAAATTCTTCTTTTTCCATATAAATTATTTGAAGTTTAAAGAGATTAATGAAGAAGTCGATTTTGTATGTGATATTGATGTAATTGACGTATTTGCAGTGCTTATATAAGTCACGGAACGTTCAGCAGAAACTTCTTGTTCACAATCATTATTAATTTCGCGAATGTAAGGTTCGGAGGTGGGGTCGTCCAAACTATTGCCGTCGTAGAAATCTCCTTCATCGCCACTTTCAATGCCAATTAAACTATTTAGCAACTCTTCTATTTCATTGACGGATAGAGGTTTTTTTTATTCATCCACATGGACAAAATCACAGCAAGACATAAACAAACAAAAAACGGTAAACTCGTATCATTTCTATCTCAAAATGCACTATGTTGCCAAATGGCAACATACATAAATATAATGTTTTATACTCTTTAAACAAACATTATCAAATTTTTCATAACAACAATTTGAAATACACTCCGTAATTGATTAGAAAATAATTTTTAATTTTGGGAATTAAGTTTTAACAGTATTAAGAAAATGTTTAATATGCCACTTTATTTATGGTTGCATAGAAAAGGTCGGTAAATATAATAGTACGGAATGTACCCAAATAGGAATGGTTTAACGTATTTGTATGCAGAGCTGTTAAATTTTTGTAGAAACTGGCTCCCTCGTGTGGGAAGTAACTAAAGAGAAATTTCACACATTTTATTGAGGTGTTAAGGACGAAGAAACTACAAAAAGTTACCAAATTTATCCTGAGATAGTAATACATGTTACCGCATAGAACATTTAAGGTCAATACATTCGAGAGTTAGCGTGACATAAAATGTCCTGAACAGATTTCCACCGACATACTTATGCCGTAAACATGACATATATCTTCCTTCCTAAACAAAAGTAAAGATATAAACACTCACAAAAAGTCTGCAACATGTACATTAATATTTTTACAATATTTATATATGTACATATTTCCTAAAATAGTAATGCAATTAAGTATATACGAGTATATTAAAAAATCCAGTGTACATAATTTATAGATACTACACGCCAAAGCAAATAAATTACAGGAGCAAATCGTGATTCTTTCTACGATCTAGTATTCTTGATTTTAAGAACTATGTCGTGGAATCGTGTAAGTTTGAGGTGGACAATTGTATTACAAAATGTACATATATTATTTAATGCCGGTGTCTAAGTCTCGAAAATCCAAAAGTGCGAACAATTTGCTTGACTTTCTGTGCGGGTTTTTTCAGTGCTTGAACACTATCAATTTTATGTGTATTTGGAAGCGAATACAAATAAACTGCTGAGTGCACACGAAGCATAGACGAGTAATATTTCGACATTTCTGACACTTTTGATAAATTGACAAATGGTTCAACTCAAGTAAACATCTATACAAACACACAATCTGAAACATAAGCACACTGCGAAGACATACGCCACTTACACTACACACACAGACACAAAACAGCGTAAAGATGGACAAGGCCGGCCTTTTATCATGCCTCAATTACACATTTTTGTTTTGAATAAAATTTCGTTCCGGATGAACGATTTTTTTCTTCGCGTTTATATTGTGTTTGAATTACACTATGCAACAAATTACACCATTACAATTTTTGTCGAAGGGCTTTGCATAACATTTTCTGGTGTAATATGGTGTCCTAAACACGAAAAAAATATTTAAAAAAAAGTTTTTTTTTTAACAATTTTTCTTTAAAATTCCCTTTTTTGGAAGTAGTCTTTAGTATATATACTTTAAATTAAAGGAATTTATGGGGACTGGGGAGAAGTTTAGTAGCTGCTGTTAAAGCAATTAGAAACAATTTTTATACCCTACACCACACTGTGGTACAGGGTATTATAAGTTTGATTCACGGCAGATGTTTGTAACACCTTAAAATAACACAGCTAGACCCACCTTAAAGTATACCGATCGACTCAGAATCACTAGCTAAGTCGATTTAACGATGTCCGTCCGTCCGTCCGTCCGTCTGTCCATGTAAAGTTGTTCGTCGACTACAGGTCGCAATTTCACTCCGATCGTTCTGAAATTTTGCAGTTTAGAGTATTTCGCAGCTGTTAAGATCGCTATTGAATTTGGTTGAAATCGGTTCAGAGTTAGATATAGCTCCCATATATATCTTTCGTCCGATTTGGCCCTTTAGTCCCATAGAAGCTGTATTTTACATCCAATCGATTTGAAATTTAGAATGGTAGAGTTTCTTGATCCATGAACCAACATTGCCGAATTTGAAGAAAATCGGTTAAGATTTAGCTATAGCTCCCATATATATGTTTCGTCCGATTTGGCCCTTTAGTCCTATAGAAGCTGTATTTTACAACCGATCGTTTTGAAATTTAGAATGGTAGAGTTTCTTGATCCATGAACCAACATTGCCGAATTTGAAGACAATCGGTTAAGATTTAGCTATAGCTCCCATATATATGTTTCGTCCGATTTTGCTCTTTAGTCCTGTAGAAGCTGTATTTTACATCCAATCGTTTTGAAATTTAGAATGGTAGAGTTTCTTGATCCATGAACCAACATTGCCCAATTTGAAAAAAATCGGTTAAGATTTAGCTATAGCTCCCATATATATGTTTCGTCCGATTACGCTCTTTAGTCCTGAAGAAGCTGTATTTTACATCCAATCATTTTGAAATATGGAATGGTAGAGTTTCTTGATCCATGAACCAACATTGCCGAATTTGAAGAAAATCGGTTAAGATTTAGCTATAGCTCCCATATATATGTTTCGTCCGATTTGGCCCTTTAGTTCTATAGAAGCTGTATTTTACATCTAATCGTTTTGAAATTTAGAATGGTATAGTTTATTGATCCATGAACCAACACTACCGAATTTTAAGAAAATCGGTTAAGATTTAGCTATAGCTCCCATATACATGTTTCGTCCGATGTGGCCCTTTAGTCCTGTAGAAGCTGTATTTTACATCCAATCATTTTGAAATTTAGAATGGTAGAGTTTCTCGATCCATGAACCAACACTGCCGAATTTGAAGAAAATCGGTTAAGATTTAGCTATAGCTCCCATATATATGTTTCGTCCGATTTGGCCATTTAGTCCTATAAATGCTGTATTTTACATCCAATAGTTTTGAAATTTAGAATGGTAGAGTTTCTTGATCCATGAACCAACACTACCGAATTTGAAGAAAATCGGTTAAGATTTAGCTATAGCTCCCATATATATGTTTCGTCCGATTTGGCCCTTTAGTCCTATAGAAGCTGTATTTTACATCCGATCGTTTTGAAATTTAGAATGGTAGAGTTTCTTGATCCATGAACCAACACTACCGAATTTGAAGAAAATCGGTTAAGATTTAGCTATAGCTCCCATATATATGTTTCGTCCGATTTGGCCCTTTAGTCCTATAGAAGCTGTATTTTACATCCGATCGTTTTGAAATTTAGAATGGTAGAGTTTCTTGATCCATGAACCAACACTGCCGAATTTGAAGAAAATCGGTTAAGATTTAGCTATAGCTCCCATATATATGTTTCGTCCGATTTGGCCATTTAGTCCTATAAAAGCTGTATTTTACATCCAATCGTTTTGAAATTTAGAATGGTAGAGTTTCTTGATCCATGAACCAACATTGCCCAATTTGAAAAAAATCGGTTAAGATTTAGCTATAGCTCCCATATATATGTTTCGTCCGATTACGCTCTTTAGTCCTGAAGAAGCTGTATTTTACATCCAATCATTTTGAAATATGGAATGGTAGAGTTTCTTGATCCATGAACCAACATTGCCGAATTTGAAGAAAATCGGTTAAGATTTAGCTATAGCTCCCATATATATGTTTCGTCCGATTTGGCCCTTTAGTTCTATAGAAGCTGTATTTTACATCCAATCGTTTTGAAATTTAGAATGGTAGAGTTTATTGATCCATGAACCAACACTACCGAATTTGAAGAAAATCGGTTAAGATTTAGCTATAGCTCCCATATACATGTTTCGTCCGATATGGCCCTTTAGTCCTGTAGAAGCTGTATTTTACATCCAATCATTTTGAAATTTAGAATGGTAGAGTTTCTCGATCCATGAACCAACACTGCCGAATTTGAAGAAAATCGGTTAAGATTTAGCTATATCTCCCATATATATGTTTCGTCCGATTTGGCCATTTAGTCCTATAAAAGCTGTATTTTACATCCAATAGTTTTGAAATTTAGAATGGTAGAGTTTCTTGATCCATGAACCAACACTACCGAATTTGAAGAAAATCGGTTAAGATTTAGCTATAGCTCCCATATATATGTTTCGTCCGATTTGTCCCTTTAGTTCTATAGAAGCTATATTTTACATCCAATCGTTTTAAAATTTAGAATGGTAGAGTTTCTTGATTCATGAACCAACATTGCCGAATTTGAAGAAAATCGGTAAAGATTTAGCTATAGCTCCCATATATATGTTTCATCCGATTTGGCTCTTTAGATCCAATCGTTTTTATACCCTACACCACACTGTGGTACAGGGTATTATTTAAGTATAAAATGTCCCAAAAGTAAATTTATGTAAACAATTTATACATGAATTACAAAATTTATATATCAGAGTTATTCAATATTACGAGAGTGGTGTAGGGTATTATATAGTCGGCCCCGCCCGACGTTAGCCTTTCCTTACTGGTTTTGATATAGATATTTTGCAAATAGGCGTTATTTTCTTTGTTAAGATGATAGCTTTCAGGAATAAAAAAAAAATTGTTTGGGAATTTTTTTCTATTTTTTATGGATTTTTTCGTGCCAGCAAAAAATGACATTTTTGAAAAAAAAAATCAATTTTTTTCTAATTGTTTTAATGACAGTTGCTAAACTTCCGCTTCTACGTGAAACTGATGTTTTCAGTATTTCTAGTGTTCTAAAAGTGTACAATCTATTAAAAAAATTTAAGGTCTCGGACACAAAAAAAATTTGTTGCATACTGTTATTGCCGACAATGTTTTTTATCCCCTCACCTTAGAGTGGTGGGTATATATCATATATCATGATGTGTGTAACACATCGAAGGAGTGATCTAAGGCCCTAAGTATGTTCGGCGGATATCCGTTTTGGGTCATTTTAAGTCGAATGAGCAATGTCCGTCCGTCCGTCTGTCTGTCTGCGCACGATAACTCTCGAAAGGAGTAACCGATTGACTTCGAATTTTGTATGTAGTAATATTATCTTCTATCTCCGGCTAAGTTCGGAGATGGGCCATATTGGTCCACTCCTTCTAGTACCTCCCCCACAAAGGGTTAACATTTAGTGAAATATTTATTATTTAATAACTTCTATACTACGTATTTTAATCCTCTGAAATTCTACACATAGTATTAGTTTATTAGTCACTATTACCTCGAAAAAAATGGGCGAAGTTTCCACGCCGCTTTTGGTGCCTCCCACACAAATGGAGTATTTTGAACCAAAAGTTAAAAGCATATAACTTTATTACCAATGCATACAAAGACTTGAAATTTTGTACTGTGTAATGCTTTTATAGTACCTAGGGTCCAGAGAAAAATGGGCATTATTGCAACGCTCCTTTTGGTACCTCCCACACAAATGGACATTTTTGTACCAAAAGTTACCAGCTTATAACTTTAATACCAGTGCATACAAATACTTGAAATTTCGTACAGAGCAATTCTTTTATAGTACCTAGAGTTCAGAGAAAAATGGGCGTTATTGGCACGCCTCTTTTGGTACCTACCACACAAATGGACCATTTTGTACCAAATGTAAACAGCTTTTAACTGTAATAGCAGTACATACGAGTACTTTAAAGTTATTAAATGCGATTTAAATTGATAATAATTCTATTAAAACAAAAAAATAAATAAATTTACTAATATTTTTTGGGACTCAAGGTGAGGGGATTCATAAGTCGGTTTACCTGACTGAACTTTCATACTTGTTTTTATGTACTTATGAAATAAAACAACATATTTATTTTTATTAAAATCGTTATACAATTTATTCGGTTTAGTTACAGATATTTTGCTTCTTATATTATAATATATAATATAATCAAAATTAATGTGTAACAAATAGAGCTATGGAGGAAGAAAGAGAAATATAGTGAATGTTTGGAGCCAATTACACAGTGCAAAACATAGAAAGTTGACTTCGTTTCGACTTCAGTTTCTGAAAGTGCAGTAAAAAATATATTTAGCATGTCCGTGCAGCAATCTATATATATAAAAGAGAGTGTCTGTTTGTGGGTTTGTTTGTTTGTTTGTTTGTTTGTTTGTATGTTTGTTCCGTATAGACGTCTAAACGGCTAGACCGATCATCTTGAAATTTTCACAGAATGTACATGTGTAGGGGGTGCTGAAAATAGGGTACTTGAATTTTCGATACATCAAGCGGGCGTGGACCCGCCCATATGGGTCCAATTTTGATATTGAGACAATTTTTTAGCTAGAGTGCTGAAATTTTGTGTGTATGCATTTAGTGGCCATTAGAGTGATCAAAACAGGTTTAAAATAAACCGGCCCACCGGTTTTTTGCTTCCACCGTCCCCGGTTTTTCTCAAAATCATGAATTTCGCACAACCGGTTTTTTTTCGCTTGTTTCCGGTTTTTTATTATCACTAAAATATTAAAAATTATTTACAGCTTTATATACAAAATATCACAAATTAAAATAATAATATGAAAGATCTCCTTATATGGCCTAAAACGACTCGGCAACTTTGCTAGAATACGAAGCCATTCACCAATTTCTATACAAATTACAAAAATTTAAAGAAAATAAATGATTCATACGCGCAGAAGTTATGTGAAAAGTAAACGCATTCTCCCACTTCCAAACCGAAACAAAAACAAGTAAGAAAATTTCATTTGTGTACGACTAGTGTATACTCTTATATATTTATATGTATACTCGTATATACCCACCTGCACTAAAGTGTGTATATAAAATATATATGTACTAAGATTTAATACCTCTATTAAATATTCTATTTAATATCCCGAAATATTAATATTTTCTTGACTGAACTACATAAGGGGAATTTCGTGTCAAGTGAGTTAATTTTTAAAAGAGATGTCTTCTGTCGGGATGAAAATTGCACCAAGAAGCCCTATCAGATAGTAGTTATGAGACACAATTCCAACGAAATCGGTTAAGGACTTTCCGAGTTGGAGTTGTTTTTCCCATCTGAAATGCTAAAATATTTGGTTGAAAGTTAATTTTTTTTTAGACGTTTATATTTATTTTGATAGATCAACAGGTCCCATCCCATTAATAGGTCACAAAGCTTTTAAGGGAAATTATCTAAACTTTCTTTTGAGAAAAAAAATCAAAAATTAAAACATAGGTTTCTACCAAAATTTCAAAAAAGTTTAATTTTGCAAAAAAGTTGCAAATATATTTGCTAATTTTTTTAAAAGGTTGAAGAAAAGACTATCGATAACACTTTTGCAAAATGTTTCTAAATACAATAGCTAATTAGTTATATGTATGAGATAAAAGGACCGTTTGACTCAAATGACAATATTCATCACAATCCAACTCATAACTACTATCCAACAGGACTAAATTTGGTGCAAGATTCCTCATCAGAAGACATCGCTTTTAAAAATTTAATATTAAAAAATCGCCTTTTTTGTTATTAAAAAGGAAAATGTTTTTCAAACGGCAATTTTCATACTGTTTTGTTATGCAGAAAAAACCGGTTCTACCGGTTTCCCCGGTTTACTTCGAAGAAAAAAACCGTCCACCGGTTTTTTTTATAACTTAAATAAACCATCCACCGGTTTTTTATTTTTTCAAAAAAACCGGTTTTTTGATCACTCTAGTGGCCATATAAGCCAAATTTTGAAATTGAGATATTTTGCACAATTTGTTAGCGAGAGTGCCGGAATTTTGTGTATATGTATATGGTGGCAGTCTACGTGATTGGTCAAAAAATGGGCGGGATCGACCCAATGGGCGTGGCCCCGCCCACATAGACCAAATTTTGAAATGATATGATTTGATATCTTGCACAATTTGCCAGCGGGAGTGCTGCAATGTTGCGAATATGTATCTGGTGGCATTGTACGTAATTGGTCAAAAAATGGGCGGGATCGGTCCAATGGGCGTGGCCCCGCCCATATAAGCCAAATTTTGAAATTGAGATATCTTGCACAATTTATTAGCGAGAGTGGTGATATTTTGTACATATGTATCTGGTCGCAGCCTTCGTGATTGTTCCAAAAATGGCAGGGATGGGACCAGTGGGCGTGGCCCCGCCCATATAAGCCAAATTTTTAAATTGAAATATCTTCCACAGTTTTTTAGCGAGAGACGTGGAATTTTGTGTATAAGTATATGGTGGCAGTCTACGTGATTGGTCAAAATATGGGCAGGATCTGACCAATAGTCGTGGCCCCGCCCATATAAGCCAAATTTTGAAATTGATATATCATGCACAATTTTTTAGCTAGAGTGCTGTAATGTTGTACATATGTATCTGGTGACAGTCCACGTGATTGGTCCAAAAATTGGCGGGATCGGACCAATGGGCGTGGCACCGCCCATATAAGCCAAATTTTAAAAATGTGATATCTTGCACACTTTGTTAGCGAGACACCTGGAATTTTGTGTATATATCCGTTGGCGATCTACGTGATTGGTCCAAAAATTGGCCGGTTCGGACCAATAGGCGTGGCCCCGCCCATATAAGCCAAATTTTGAAATTGAGATATATTGAACAATTTGTTACCGAGAGTGCTGTTATTTCGTGTATATAAAAATGAGCGGCATCGACCCAATGGGTTTGCACACCTCCATATAAAATTTTGAAATTGAAATATCTTGCACAATTTATTATCGAGAGTGCTGCAGTTTTGGGCATATGTATCTGATGACAGTCTACGCGATTCGCCCAAAGGACGTGGCTCCGCCTATATAAGCCAAATTTTGAAATTGAGACACATATTTTGTACAATTTTTAGAGAGAGTTATGTCTGGTGGTAGTCTACGTTATTGGTCCAAAAAGGTTCGGGATCGGATCAATGGCCATGGCCCCGCCGATATAAACTAAATTTTGAAATTGAGATGTCTTACACAATTTTTTAGCGAGAGTTCTGTAATTTTGTGTATATGTATCTGATGATAGCCTACGTGAATGGTCTAAAAAGTGGCGGGAAATTGAGATATCATGCACAATTTGTTAGCGAGAGCGCTGTGATTTTGTGCATCTCAAGCAGTCTATGTGATTACACAAAAAAGGGCGGCACCGCTGTAATTTTTTGCATATGGATCTGGTGATAGTCAACGTGAATGGTCCAAAAAGGGTTGGTATCGGAACAATGGGCGTGGCCCCACCCTTATACGCAAATTTCTGAAATTGAAATACCTTGAACAATTTGTTAGCGAGACTGTTGTCATTTTGTAAATATGCATTTGATGGCAGTCTACGTAATTGGTTAAAAATGGACGGAATCGGAAATCTGAAGTCTGGGGCAACGAAGTGGACCGGTGTGTTCTGTACTCGTATACATTCAAATTTCAGAGCTTAAATTTGTGTAAAACATTTCGAGTTGTGGTAAATTATGTGCAGAAATATCTGGTGGCATGTCATGACGTCCAGGGTCATAATGTCCATGGACGCTATAACATTACAAAAAGGTTCATGCCATGGACTTTATATCACTTTGGTACGAGTAGCCGGCGTTGGAAATACTACTGAGGAGAAAATTTGTAATCTCGGCCGAAGGCCGGACACGCAAGAACACTTTGGTCGGCGTAGCCGGCTTAGGATACACATCAGAGGAGAACATCTCTAATCCCTACCGAAGGTCGCAAGGATATTTTGATCCGATTATCCATTTTTGACACTTCGATAACTCGAAAGTTGTCTTATTTATTTACTTCATTCAGACCGATGTTGCAGAGGTTTACTAAGGTTACTAAGGTTTTCACAATTTTTGGTTTGATAAATTCGTATTTGTCCAATGATCGACACTAAGGAGGAACATTTATAATAAACTCGAGAATAGATTGTTCGATATCACCACCCACGCAACTTGGATGTTAAATATTCAATATTTCGAATACTATTGCAGTAATAGCCTCGAAATGTATGTGAACTTGTTTACAGAGCTTAATCTAAAAAATGTGTGACACCCGTACAGAGCGAAATGTAAAATTGAAACACTTCGAATATAATTGCAGGGACATATTAAAAATGTGGATGACAGTTTAGAGTGATTTGAGTGCACAGCTGATGATGATGAGATTTGTTCGAATACAGATGTCGCTGCACATCGGCTTTTGCATTATACTCCCATTTCCATTGTATTTAATATAACTTTAAATACAGTCTCGAATCATTGTTTTCATTATGAGCAACGAGGGTCAGTTAGTTTTAAATAATTATCTGTGTTCGTTATAACCGTAGAAAAATTAATGAAGGCTGTAATATGGGACCGAATAATATTATTCGTTATTAGAAAAATTTGCTATAAACGATGTTCTTTATAACAGTTAAGATTTATATGAAAATTTGAACCAAAATATGGTCCGTTTGTGTGGGACGCTCCCATACAAAGGAGCGGGAAACTTTGTTAAACAATATTTTGTCTTTATTAATGGAGAAAACTTCTTCAAAACATTTTTCTGTCTTCTTAAGATGACCTCTCATCATAATGACAGTAAAACAAGTAAAAAAGTTTCAGTCGGGTAAACCGACTAAGGTATACCCTCACTTTGTGAGTAATGTAATATGGAATATTAATCGAATTATTCTGTCAATTTGTATGGGAGGTACCAGAATGTTTTTAACAAATACACCTATTTTTCTCTGAATAGTAGATTCTTTAAATACATTACACTGCGCCGAATTATAAACGTTTTTTGGACTGGTATATTCACGTTATGAAATATTAAATTTTGGTATGATTTGGCCATTTTGTGTGGGAGGTACAAAAAGGGGCGTGGTGATAACGGCCATTTTTTACAGGGCTATAGGGAGTTCAAAAGCGTTACACTGTGCAAAATGTTGTTGCATTTTCGTGCATTGGTACTCATGCTGTGAGCTCTTAACTTTTTGTGCAAAATGGTACCTTTGTGTGGGAGGTACAAAAAGGGGCGTGGCAATAGCGCCCATTTTTCACAGTGCAAAAGACACTATAAAAGCATTACACTGTACAAAATTTCAAGTGCTTTTATACACTGGTATTAATGTTATAAGCTGTTATCTTTTGGTGCAAAATGGTACCTTTGTGTAAGAGGTACCAAAAGGGGCGTGAATATGACACCCATTTTTGACTGGACTGTAGGCACTATGAAAGCATTACACTGTACAAAATTTCAAGTATATTTATGCACTGGTATTAATGTTATTAGCTGTTAACTTTTGGTGCAAAATGGTGCATTTGTGTGGGAGGTACCAAAAGGGGCGTAGCAACATGGCCCATTTTTCTCGAGTTGATAGCGACTAATAAACTAATGTTATGTGTGGAATTTCAGAAGATTCGAATAAGTAGTATAGCAGTTATTAAAGATTCAATATTGCACAACATTTTAACACTTTGTGGGGGAGGTAGTGGAAGGAGTGGACCTGTTGAACTCCGTTTCAACCATTAGTTTTAAGTTCTATTTTTGTTGAATTACTAATTTTAAGTTATACATGAATTATTGAATTTAAACTGAACTTCTGTTACTTGAAATGCATTTGACTGTTCAATCCCTACTAGCTTCGTTCTTCTTCGACAAATGTGGCAACCTTTTATCCAATCCCTGCCATGAAGGCAAAAGCTTTTACTCCATTGGATAAAGGGCTGCCATCTTTGCTCTTTGTAGTGTATGTAGTTTTGCTGAATACTTAGATCCTAAGTCTCTTTACCTTTTGTTCTGCTTCACTACTTCACTTTTGCAACGTCACTACAAGCGGTAAGAAGCACCAACGCATACCAATAAACCTGTTCACATACTGATACAAATCTTTGTCTTTTACTCTGTTTTCTATATACCTTACAATCTTGGGAGTTCTTGATTAATCAAACGTTTACAGTCCACTACTCGCAGACTATTCCCAAAATTGTACATGGTCCATTCGAACCGTTGAAAGGAGCCAGAAGATTATTAAGCTACTACAGGATCACGTCCACCGCATTATATAACTTCTGTTACTATCTTACAATGGAGAAAAGGTACGTAAGTTTTGTTGGTTTTGTGAGCGGTATTGGTGTTTGAGATATAAAATAAGTACATGGTAACTCAGTGTTATAAAGCCCCTTTGAAAGCTGAACAAAAAAGTAAACACAAAAGCTTTGTTGTACAACGTTTGTAAGCTTTGTTACTTTAAATACATATGTTTCTTGGTTTAACCGCGAGCTTGCACAAAGTCCCTCCAATATCTGTTTCTCTTATGCAAAAAGAGAAAGGCTTTTCACGAAAGCAAAGCAGATAATTACTACGCTCCTAGATTGTGCTCGTCAAATATTTCTGTAAGAGTATAGAACCATTCACGAGAGTTCCTGTACTCACTTACTTAAAAACCGCAAAGTTCTTCTGAACAGAGAACCGAGTCTCTCTTTAAAAAGTACTCTTTAACTACAAAGCCATTCGGCATATCGAGGACGGACAATAAATGAATCGTGTTTTACACAATAAAATTTCACAATTAAACTGATCTTCTTCACGGGAAAATTGTATTCGGTAACACACAATTCACAATTCTTCAGTTTTAATTCCGTCATTCGCTCCGCAACGTCATTTACAATACATGGTAAAAGACATCGAAGAAGCTGACATCGTAAAGCGATTTTTTCCGCGTTTATTCCGGGCAAGCTATTCCTTCGGAAGAGTTTTGCAGACGAACGAATATTAGTATACTACTCTTTTTATCTGCTGTCTTTATGTTAAGACAATTCACGCTACAACAACATCCGTTGGAACAGTTGCCCTGGTTAAAACTATTCCCTTGGAAGAGTTTGCCAGTCAGACACATATTGGGTGATTTCTCTTAATATTAACTCCTTTAAAGCAGCCGCTTGAATTTTCTGCTTGATGAGACTACGCTGAGCCGTTATCATATAGTGACCTAATACATTACTAACTCAGTGTGAGCCTACTCTCGCGACGTTGTCGAGCAAATACTCTAGTTTAAAGAGTGTATTCTGTCACAAGATAGGAGGTACCCACACCTATCTGCAAGAACACAGAGCTTAAAAGCTCTTGAACAGATCTCGGCGCATCTCTGACAGCCAGAGTAAACGCATATATACTCGTACATACATCATTCGCTCTCTCATCTCTTGCTCTTGGTCGTCGCTGCCCTACAGGCACGCAGCAGCAGCCGGCCTTTTGCCATACGCATTCTCTTCCGCAGCTGAAACAACCATTTGAATATTAATTTGAAGCCGCGCGGAGCTCGTGGTACTAGGAGAAAATAAATAGTGGAAAAGAACCGAAAAGTGAATCAAGTCAATTCCGAAAGACGTGGAAAACCAAGTAAATCCAAAGAAGGTCTGGTAAATTAAATTTCGCGTGTTGGTGTGTTAAAGAAAGACTAACTAACAAAATAAACAAATTTGAAGGAAGATATGTTTTATTAAAGTGCTTTCCGTGTGTGGCACAGTTGAATCTGCTCAAAATTATTAAGCGGGAAAAACGAAAATTGCCTTATTAGTGGATTGTGCATTGGTTCAAATACGTTCAAGTCAGTGTCTCATCACTGAACAGTGGTTCCAGCACATCAGTTGGTTCTTAAAGAAAACTTGCAAAAAAACCAACATTCAGTTAGTTGAGTTTATTCAACATTAAGAACCTGCCCTGACCTAACCGAGGTACCTTTTTATTATCATTCCGCAAGAAAACCACCGTTATGACAACTTAAGGAGAAGACGGAGGCAAGGAGGAGAAATAAGGGGAATGCGAAAGAAGTCGATGGTAGGAAAAGGAACGAGTGAGTACCTCCAGCGAGTACCGAGTTCACGTAACCGTCATTTGGGTGAGTAATTCTGCCGTCTTTTTCTATATGCATGACTATCGGAGAGAGAATGTGTGTGAGCGCGAGTGTATAAAAGAAGAATAAAACGCGAAGAAGAAAACAATTATTTCTTGTTTTGTTTTGATTCCGAGCAGTGCCGGAATTTCTGAAGTGTATGAGCAAGGAGCGAACCAAATTGCAACAAAAGATTTCACTGCATCAAACAAAATCCAAATAAAAACTATTATTTGTTAAAGGGGAAAGATTATTAAATAGGCTCCCAAGACCGACCAAGTAAATGGGAAAAATTTATGGGTAGCATACACATTTGCACGAAAGGAAATAAGTGCAATAGTTACACAAGCCGGAAGATATTTTATTATATTGCATTATATCTGGTATTATTTCTCAATTTAAATAAAGTCATAAGAAAGAAAGTGCAAATGGTACTTCTCTCTGCGTGAGACAAGCTGAAAATGTCCATCACTGTAAAATAAAAATTATTTCAAATGAGGTGTATTGAGCGTCACTGCGATTTGATATTACTGAAAGTTTGACTGTACAGTGTCTTCTGTTATATCAGGGACTCGCGGAAGAAATTGTTATTTATTTTGACGGATAACAATCGATTGAATAGCTGTATTTGTTCATTATATTAGCGAGACCTTCGTCACAATTAAACGGTAGCAAAACCAGCTTACCGTTCTGAATTAAAGTGGGCCGGAAAGCGAAGATAATTGTGTTGCAAGATTGAACATATGTATACAACAATTCAATACTCCATTGCTTGCCTCGTCTGACAGTGAGAATACTTTAAAAGCGTAATAAAAAGTACAAAATCAAATAACTAAGAGAAATATTGGCACGAATCAACCACGACGTTTATGACAGCAATAGTACGCAGCAACACTTAGTTGGTATTGCCCCCTGTATTAAACTTTCTAACAACTGATTATAATGATTGCTATTACTTTCACTGGTATTTGATTAGAGACGTCCGTTCATATTTTTAACTACATATCTTCATAGACATATACTCGTATAATATATTGCATTCCTATAAATTTTGGTTGATTTTACCAAAAAGGCATAACGAAGGTTGTTTTGTCTCTGATTCGGTCTCTGGCTTGTGGAGATAATTAGTAAATGAAAACAGCTGGACGATGGTCTTGTAAGGAATATTAACTAACCATTAAACAAGAAGATATTTCCCCAAATTAAGTGCCAGCCTTCCGTGGGCTGCTGCGGCAAGATCTTGGTTTAAGGAAGAGCAGTCAACAATATTGTGACTGCAATAATATTAAGTGCTGATCTACCACATACAACAACAACCTTATATTTGTATATTTACAAGTTAGAGCCTAAAAAACGAAATCATTTTCTCTTTTCCTTATGAATGGTTTACAACTGAAATATTCATACGACATACATACATACACTTAAAATAGGGTAAGATCATTCACATTTTTTTCTTCGCCCAAAATAAACATCACAATGTCTCGTACTGACGAAGGTAGTGTGTTACTGCATACATCTATATTTATCTATACTTGTTGATTCGAATACCCCACACGCTGAAAAAAAATCGCTTCTGTAGTATATTGTCCCAAACATATTCGGCTTGAAATAAACATATGTTTAGGGTACACTCCAAATATATAATATTTTACACACACAAATATTATATGTTTGTGAGGATATTGTTCTAAACAAAAATATGCTCCCATTCAAATATTTTTTATTTGGAACTAGTATTTCCGAAACAAGGATTCATTTGTAATTATTTATTTTGGCAATGTATTAAATGCCTTAACTTAAAGACAAGTTTTCTGTTTTTCAGATTTTCAAAGAGCAATTTTTTTATAAATTTTATATGTTTGTAAAATTTAATCAAAACTTAAATCGAACAATCTTTCGTAAATATAAACGACATTGATGGATTGACAAAAAGTGATGAATAGGAATATTTATAAATAAGGACATTTTTAGCTATAAAGTTTAACACGAAAACTAGGAAAAACTAACTAAAATTCGAATAAGTCAGTAATGTTTTAAAAATCTTTTTAAATAAAACATATTTGGAAATCTTCTTAAACAATAACTTTGTTTGTGTGTAAACACATATTTTATTTGTGAAATTCAGTTTGTAAATAAATTATGTTCTAATATATTAATATATGCGTTCCAAACAAAATTTCTTGATTTTCAAATAAAATTTATTTGTTAACAAATATATAATATTTAAAAAAATCGTTTCCAAGTATATTTTCTTTCGTTTCAAACATATCAAAAATGACGATTTTCCTCCGTGCAATTGTACATGGTATACAGGCATTTCTGAGTAGCAGTGATTAATAAACTACAACGAAAAGAATTACGACTTTGTCTGGACACAACTGAAGAAATAAAAAACTGTCTTATTTTTAATTCAAATTGTTGTTAAGTTATAACTTCAATTACAATGAAACACATTTAACTGCAAAAGCTGAGACATCAAGCCACAAATATACAATTTTATTTTTGGTGCAAAAAAGAACCTTTACTAAATATTACTTCTTACACTTCGTATTACCAATTGTCTATAACACATTATGTTATTGTCTGCCATTGCTTGATAAAACACAGCAAAATTGCTAAAAAGGGTTCCTCTTCTGAAAGCAAATTATTACCGTAAGTACATCAAGTTCGGAAGATAACCACCATACCATAGACATTCGATCGGTCCGCCAACCACACGTATCGGGTTTTTATTAATTAATTGATTCCTATTAGTCAAACGGATCTGTAATAAGCGATGTAAAGCTGCACCGTAATTCTGCAAGATTAACCAGTGAGATTATCACACATTTTTTGTCTAATACCGTAACGTATTGGCCTAAGAGATATTTTGTTTATATTTACCTACCGAGCGTAAGGATCTTTGCTAAAATTTTTCTCAAGTACATTGATTGCCAATAATCGGGTTAATTTCGATCTGGTCGAAGCTTTGTATTCGACTTAGGATTAATAGATTCTGGTTCACGCTAAACATACCTGTTGGTGTTCACTTCTAATAACGTTTAAACCAAAGTTTGGAAGCTTATGCCTTTGTATGCCCATTTCAAAGTATACGTTTCGAGAATTGTGTGATTGATTGAGTGAGATACCTGCCTTTGGTGATAAGGATCGGCTCCCTGTGCTTTGATAACATCTGATGTATAAGGTTTCCACATAACTGATTTGGGATTTTTTTAGAAGCGGAACTGCTCGAGAAAAGCTGTATCAAGGGAACATAAAATAAATAAGTTTGCGTGCCCAAACCACGAATATTTTGTACAAGTTGGCTCATATTCACTGGTTTACTTAGAATCAACAAGAACTAATAAGTACACTCTGGATGACTAAATACATTATCCATATAATTGGTACTGTATATTGGGAATCTCGAATTTGAGTTGTGCAAATGTTTCTAAATCGTCTTCATTAATTTCTTCTGAATTTTCTGTCGCGTATTTCCAATTATTTTGTTTAGTCGCTTTCTCATTTTTTGGAATTATCTCACGATATTGTGTCTGAGTTGAGTTATACAATATTGAAGTAGAGTAGTTCCAGAAAATTGCAAATTCCCTCTCGTTTAAACCTGTGTTACGGGTTTTCGAAAACCTTTTATCTGGTACGGCGAAGAAATCTAAGTGCAAAATATTACGTTGCGAATATTTTGTTATTCCTTTGTCGATTTCTTCACCGGTTTGTTACCCGTGGGAAGATTTGAGAAAACGATCTGAACCACTGTTGGAATTCCGAGCTAATTTCTTTTCCTTTTGTTCTGTCGGGCTTGAAACCCAATATGAGTTCGAAAAAATTAGTGTTCTTTTCCAAACAAGTGGATACGTTCTGTTCCAACTTTGGTGAGACTCCAATCGAGGACCATACTGCTTCAAGCTTGCAGGTTGAACTCGATGATTTGGAGCGTCGTTGGCGTCAACTGGTACAGATTTACGAGACTGAGATGACATCTGAGGACGTTTCATGTACCGAAGAAGCCCGCAGGTCAATTCATAGCATATTTTCTGAGTCTTGTAAAGCGTATAAGAATTGTAAAGCACAAGTTCTGCACCTGCTTCAAATTGAAAAGGACAAATCCGAAAAGTCAACCACAAAGGAAAGGACCGAGACCAGGATTTCTGACGAAGGATTTTCATTAAAAGTACCACCATGCGATACTGAACTGTTTAGCGGTGGGTATGACAAATGGCCAAGTTTCAGGGACATGTTTTCGGCCATTTATGCAAAACATCCCAAGTTGTCACCCGCCCAAAAACTGTTTCACTTAAGAGCGAAAACCCGAGGTGAGGCAAATCAAATTGTCAAACAGTTTGCTCTCACTAATGACAATTTTGAACTCGCATGGGAAGCTCTGCGTCAGCGTTATGAGAACCAGCATATCCTCATCAACCACCAACTTAGGAAAATCTTCGACATGGAACATGTTTCTTCTGAGAAAGGAAAAGGTTTACGGAATCTGCAGTACACCATCAACAACTGTTTGTCGGTGTTGAGAACTTACAACATTTCTGTAATTTCGTGGGATCCCATACTTGTTTATTGGGTCTCATCCAAGATACCCGACGAAACGTTGACGGCGTGGGAGAATTCTATCGATGACCACAAACAAATGCCCACGTGGGATCAATTGGATGACTTCATCTCCAAGAGATTGAATATGTTGGAATCAATTTCGGATATGCGAAAGCCTTCGCACCCTTCACCCGCTGTACACAAAGCTCAGACGTTTCATGCGAAAACTGATGTCAACTTCAGGCCTTGTAAAGCCTGTCGTCAAAATCATCCCTTAAGAACTTGTATCAAATTCAAAGCTTGGCCTCTTACAGAGAAGCGAGCTTTTATAAATACCAACAAGATTTGCGAAAACTGTCTTTCCTATGGACATATAGCCCAAAGTTGCCAAAGCGAAAAACTGTGTCAGAAATGTCAGCAGCCGCATCACACTCTCTTACATCCGGATACCGGTCACGCCGGAAACCCAATGGTAAGATCGAGAGTCAACGATCCACAAACTTCCAATAATCGACGGGACCCGCAGAATCTAGCAGCTTCTTTTCATATTGACGCCCAATATGAACAGCCGACCTCGTCAGCTACCGCGTATGCTGCAAATTCAAATGTTCAATCCCACTTTTCCACTTCCGGAGAAGGAACTGTCCTGCCGACTGCGTTGGTCGACTTAGAATACCTAGGGACTTATTTCACCCTCAGAATTTTCATAGATCAAGGATCCCAGGAATCGTTTATCTCCAGTAGAATTGTAAATAGGCTTTCCCTCCCAACGAGCAGATCGTTCACGACGATTTCTGGACTTGGAGGGACAGTTCTCGAAAATTCTTCTAAATTGTGTCAAGTTACACTGAGATCTCGAAAATCTGAATTCCAACTGAAGGCTTCGGTGGTGGTCGTTTCAAAAATGAATCACTTGATGCCATCTTGTTCAACGAGCATCTCGGACTGGTCGAAGCTGAATGAACTAGATTTGGCTGACCCGAACTTTTCTAGGCCCGCCCAGATTGATATGTTGTTAGGAAGTGATATTCTTCCATTCATTTTGAAATCTGGCGTGGAGAAGAATGTTGCCGGGAATCTTCTGGCACAAGAAACTGAGTTCGGATGGATCTTAAGTGGCCCACCAACTGTACGGTCTGTTTCTACCTTCGCTTCTTGGGTAACTTCATCTGAAACTTTAAACGATGATATCAAAAAGTTCTGGGAGCTCGAAGAAGTTCCACATTCCAAGAACCTTTGCGACAATGATGTTTGGTGTGACAATTTCTACAGGCAAACTACTTTTCGCCAATCTGATGGAAAATATGTTGTCAGATTGCCATTCCGACATGATCTGCCCCCCACAGTAGCTCTCGGATCGTCGAGAAGGGCAGCAATGGGACAGTTTGCCAGAATGGAGAAAAATGTAAAGAAATCTCCTGAACTAGCATCAGAGTATTCAAAGGTTTTGACTGAGTATATACAATTGGATCACATGGAACCCACCACATCGATTGAGATACTTGATAATTCGAGATTTTGTTCTTTTTATCTGCCACATCATGCTGTGATTAAACCGGAAAGCACTTCGACCAAGGTCCGAGTAGTTTTCAATGCTTCCAAAAAGACTTGTTCGGGAGTTTCTTTGAACGACATATTACACACTGGACCAACGCTTCAAAATGATCTGATGAACGTCATTCTTCGGTGGCGGTTTTTTAAATATGTTTTCAACGGGGACATTCAAAAGATGTATCGTCAGATCTATGTCCATGAACAGGACAGATCATTTCAACGGATATTGTTTCGAAAATCTCCTGCTGAAGGAATTCGAGATTTTCAGTTAAAAACTGTAACTTTTGGAGTAAACTGTGCCCCATATCTTGCCATAAGGACCCTGCTACAATTGAGCGAGGATGGAAAGGCGACTCATCCGATAGCAGCATCTATTCTTCAGGATCAAATTTACGTAGACGATATCCTTTCTGGAGGACATTCCCCGACTGAAGCGAGATCGTACCTTCTAGAGTTGATAGAGTTGCTCAGTTCTGCAGGTTTCCCATTGAAGAAATTGACGGCCAATCACCCCCAAATTCTTCAACATTTGCCCCCGGAGGATCTTCTGTACGAAGACTTCTTAAAACTTGAGGATGCTAGCGAGACAAAGACATTAGGCATTCGGTGGAATGCAATGTCTGATACGTTTTTCTACAAGGTATCGAGTATTGCTGTTCCTTCTCATCCACTTACAAAACGGAAAGTTCTATCTATTGTCGCAAAACTGTTTGATCCTGCTGGTTGGTTAGCACCGATCATAGTTGTTGCGAAAGTTCTGATGCAACAGCTGTGGATTGACGGAACGGATTGGGACGAAGAAATCAAACCACATTCGATGGATAAATGGAACTTCTTCATTTCAAACTTTGAAGATATTCAGGGTATCAAAATTCCCCGCTGGATTCAATATTCTCCCGAGAGCAGAATCCAAGTCCATGGGTTTTGCGATGCATCGGAAAAAGCTTACTGTGCTTGTCTCTACATTCGTTCCATTTCACCGAAAGACGAAATTTCCTCATTTTTACTTGTTTCTAAAAGTAAAGTAGCACCATTGAAGACTCTGAGTTTACCGAGGTTAGAATTGTGCGGAGCAGCATTGTTGTCGAGATTACTGAAATCTGTCTGTCAGAATCTCACTTTCACTGTGAACGATATCTTTCTCTGGTCTGACTCCACAATTACCCTAGCATGGCTAGACAAGCCTCCATTCCATTGGAAAACATTTGTCGCCAACAAGGTCTCCGAAATACGGGATAATGTAGGCAACGTCACCTGGAGGCATGTTCCAACATCCGAAAACCCGGCTGATATCGGTACTCGTGGATGTACCGCGTCTGAACTAGGATCTAATCCACTATGGTGGCACGGACCACCATGGTTAGTAAAGTCTCCGGAACTGTGGCCGAAACAAAGCACATATAAGGAACCATCGCTGGAGAAAAAGACAGTTGTGTGTCAGACTCAGACTCAATCAGAAGATATGCTAGAACGATTCTCTTCGTTCGGTCGTGCTTTACGTGTGCACTGTTACATGTTCCGCTTTATCCGTAAATGCCAGAAACGTGTTTGTCCATATGTGCAAAATGAAGTTATCACGGCTCAGGAAATAACTGATACTAAATATCTTTTAATAAAACTGGCTCAGCAAACGCATTATAGCTCGGAGTACCAAGCCCTGGAAAGTAAACAAGAAATTTCTTCGAAAAGTAGGTTGCTCACTCTTAACCCATTCGTGGATGAGGACAAGTTACTTCGAGTCAATGGTCGATTAGCCAATTCTGACCTGAGTTATAACGAAAGGCATCCCATCATACTGCCGGAAAGTTCACGATTTTGCACACTTCTCATCCAGTTCACCCACAATATGCTGTTACATGCCGATCATCAAGTTATGCTACGTGCCATCCGGCAAGAGTTCTATGTCATACGCTTGAAAAATGCTGTACGACGTTGCATCCGAGCCTGCAGGACCTGTGCCATCTACAAAAATCGTGTACGTAATCAGATCATGGCTGCCTTACCTTTAGAAAGGTGTACATTTTCGTTGCCTTTCACGCATACCGGACTGGACTTTGCGGGTCCTTTCAATCTAAAAACGTCTCGACTCCGAAATGCTAGCCTGCAGAAAGGATATGCCGCCGTTTTCGTTTGCCTATCTACCCGAGCCGTACATTTAGAAGTCTGTTCCGATCTTACCACCGAAGCGTTCCTGGCTGCCTTTAATCGCTTTGTGGGGAGAAGAGGTTTCCCAAACAAAGTTTTTTCAGACAACGGAACCAACTTTGTTGGTGCTAGCAGAGCATTGGCACAAGAATATCGAAACTTTCTCAAATCCGCTGAAAAATATATTGTTGATAAATATAGCTTACATGGATTTTCGTGGCATTTCATTCCACCACATGCTCCCCACATGGGTGGTTTGTGGGAGGCAGCTGTTAAAAGCATGAAAATCCATTTACGAAAAGTTGCGTCCAACGTGAAGTTTACTTTCGAAGAGTTTTCTACGTTGCTAATTCGAATCGAGAGCATACTGAACTCCAGACCGCTGTCTCCCATCAGTGAGGACCCCACCGTATTAATTCCCCTGACTCCTGGCCATCTACTAAGAGGCGCCGCGATGATTGCCATTCCTGAAGAATATTCAGACAACTTGTCATTAATCAACCGCTGGCAACGACTGAAAACTCTTCAGATTCACTTCGCTAAGCGCTGGAAAAACGAGTACGTGTGTGAATTACAGCGACGGCACAAATGGAGATCTGTTCAAAAAAACCTGACTGAAAACGACTTTGTCATTGTTAAAGAAGATAATCTTCCACCTCATGAGTGGTGTCTGGGTAGGGTTATTAAGGTTTTTAAAGGCACCGATTCTAATGTTCGGGTAGCTGAAATACGCACTCAAACTGGGACACTGATTCGCCCACTTGTTAAACTCTGTATCCTTCCTAATGCCAATTAGTCTCGCACACCAATCCGTTCACATATCTAACAAGTCTTACCTTTCAGCTCAACCCCAAAGTGCCGTGTCTGCCATGAGAGACATTTCTTGAAATCCTGTCCAACCTTTCAAAGAATGACTGTCGCGGAACGACGAGATGTGATAAAGGAAAAGGGCTTCTGTTTCAACTGTTTATGCACCGCTCATACCAGGAACTTCTGTCCTTCCCGTAAGAAGTGCATTGTTTGTGATCGGAACCATCACACCCTAATCCACGTGGATGAACCATCACGTACGAAACCATCCAAGACATCAAACACTGTACCGCCCTCCAACGAACATCACTCTCGTCGTTCCCCTTCCCCTGTTTCCCATCGCTCCCGTGCCGCTAGACCAGCTCTTCCGTCGCCCGACAGACGCCCTACATCCTCCCGACGTCGTAGGTCCGTGGCAACGAGTTCTGCTTCCAGCAATCGTCAATCAAGATCCAAAGTAAGTGAGCGTCTGAGCCGCCGGTCACGGGTTCATGTGTTTTCTCCAACTGTGTTGGCGCGAGCCCTGACCGAGGAAGGCCCCGAGAAGGTCCGGATGTTATTGAACTCGGGAGAGGCTCAGACAATCATTCTCAAACGACTAGTTGATAGATTGGGTCTAGGAACCACCAAAAGAGATGGCCACACATATTGTACCCTTAATCTCCAGTCATACCACGACCCATCGGCGAAAATCCAAATTACAGGCGTGGTAAAGTCCCAATTCCACATAGTTATGCCAACTGAAACATCAGAGATTAAGCTGCAGTACATTTATGACCACCTGGAGGCACTAGCGGACCCACATTATTACAAACCCACGGATGTGTAGGTACTGCTGGCAAACGACCATTTGCCCAAGGTTTTGCTAGCTGGTTTGATAAAAACGTCGTCCACCCTACCCATTGCACAGAGTACAATATTTGGATGGGCAATCTCCGGAGCCTGCATCCCTGCAAGGCGGCCGGAATGTTGAACTCCGTTTCAACCATTAGTTTTAAGTTCTATTTTTGTTGAATTACTAATTTTAAGTTATACATGAATTATTGAATTTAAACTGAACTTCTGTTACTTGAAATGCATTTGACTGTTCAATCCCTACTAGCTTCGTTCTTCTTCGACAAATGTGGCAACCTTTTATCCAATCCCTGCCATGAAGGCAAAAGCTTTTACTCCATTGGATAAAGGGCTGCCATCTTTGCTCTTTGTAGTGTATGTAGTTTTGCTGAATACTTAGATCCTAAGTCTCTTTACCTTTTGTTCTGCTTCACTACTTCACTTTTGCAACGTCACTACAAGCGGTAAGAAGCACCAACGCATACCAATAAACCTGTTCACATACTGATACAAATCTTTGTCTTTTACTCTGTTTTCTATATACCTTACAATCTTGGGAGTTCTTGATTAATCAAACGTTTACAGTCCACTACTCGCAGACTATTCCCAAAATTGTACAGGACCAATATGGCCCAGCTTCGAACTTAGCCGGAGATAGAAAAAAATATGACCACGTACCAAATTTGAAGTCAATCGGTTACTGCTTTCGAGAGTTATCGTGCGCACCAGCCAGCAGACACACAGACAGACAGACAGACAGATAGACAGACAGACGGACGGACATTGCTCATTCGACTTAAAATGACCCAAAACGAATATCCGCCGAACATACTTAGGGTCTTAGATCACTCCTTCGATGTGTTACACTTTTTTTCGTAGCAAATGATATATACCCTCGACACACTAAAGTGAGGGTATAAAAATAAATTAGAACGCAAAAGGAACTACAGTCTGTTTGCCTGTGAATAAAGGCTTTATAGAAGGCCTGCTAATCCTCTTCATTCTGCCACTGGCTAGAAATTCGGGTAGACTTGTTCCCATTCCGCTACATGAGAGTGACAAGTGATTCAAATACAACGATTCTAAAGCACAATGCCAACAACAATGAGAGTCTGTGCGAATGTTGGCGACATGAATGCCGTGCTGAGTCACACACACACACGACCATAGTAAAGACGACAAACACAGACAGACATTTTGGCATTCGTCCATTGTACGGTTCGTGCCCTGGAGTCCCCAAGTGTGTGCTCCTTGGCAGGGTATCAGAATTGTTATCGTAAAACAAGTGAAGGCATTCACGTCTGAGTAAAGCGACTGAATGTACACTTCTCCATCCACAGGTGGCTCACCGCTACTCACATTACACATCCCTGGACATTTTTGGTGGCAAATGGTTCCGTATCACTACTGCTGTAAATAGTTCTTCTGGACTACCCACTTCGCTAGTCCAATATAATGTATGCTCAAAATTGTTTTGACTCAATTGAGCCCTATATTACCAGCGATGTAAATAGCCCATTTGACTAGTTGAAGTTAATGCAATAACAGGGTCTGTTCCCACCCATTTTGCTTTCGGACATACAGAAAAAAAATCAAAAACAATTTTCTTTGAATTTGTTTACTGATCAGCAATTTGTTTTAAAAAAAATGGTGCACTGATATAGGGTTTTCGTTTTCTTTTGTAAAAACTGTCGCACTCGCGGCGTGCAAAATTGCAACTTTTTCATTCCTGTATTGAATCAAAGGGGACAAGGCTGCACTACATAAAGATGTCCTTTTAGCGTTAAGCGAATAGCCGAAATACTGGCGTGTATATGTGCGTGGTGTCAAAGTATTTTTTGCAAACGAAGTTTGGACAGATGCTTTATTTAGGTGTTTAGGTATTCTTTTTCGCGAGTTGAAAGACCACTTTTTTCCATTTTCTTTTTTATTCCTACCATAAAAAATGCAGCATTTCAAGAGGGTGTAGGCGACACTATCGAAATGCTGCTCTCTGACAGGGCAACATCTTTTAGAAAAGAAAACACCAAAAGATTCAGTCATCATCACTGAGTGGATAGCAAGCGTGTATGTCATTGGTTGGTTTCCCGTCTGTCCGTTACAGCAAAGTGCAATGTTATTACAGTATGCAACACAAAAAGGATTGTGTCCAAGGCTTAACAACTTTTTTGTGTATATTGAGGGATATACTGCTACAAAATCAAAACAAAAATGTTTTTATGGTAAAGCTTTTTTTATTTTTTTTTAATTCCAATTGCCATTGAAGGTACCTTTAGAAATGAAATCGTGAAACGAAACAACGAAATCGCGATACAAGAAGCTAAGCTGTCAAGTAATTGTATTTTCCATTCCATATTGAACAGTGTTTATATTCTGTAACATTATAGAGGCAAAGATGAAAAAATATTTAAAACAAGTAACACAGTTTCAGACGGTTAAACCGACTAAGTTATACCCTCACTTCGTGAGTACTGTAATATGAGATATTACACGAATGAATCTGTCAATTTGTATGGGTGGTACCAGAGGGGGTTTAACATATACTCCAATTTTTCGCTAAACAGTAGATACTTCAAATATGTATATTGCATTATTCCGAATTTTATGCGTTTGTGTTCACTGGTATATGAAAGTTATGATCTATTCAATTTTGGTATGATTTGGCCATTTTGTGTGGGAGGCACCAAAAGGAACTTGTTGTTAACGCCCATTTTTCATAGGGCTATATGTACTTTAAAAATATTACACTGTGCAAAATTTTGTTGTATTTTCACTGGACTGTAGGCTCTATAAAAGCATTACACTGTAAAAAATTTCAAGTAATTTTATGCACTGGTATTAAAGTTATAAGCTGTTAAATTTTGGTGTAAAATGGTCCATTTGTGTGGGAGGTACCAAAAGGAGCGTGGTAACTTCACCCATTTTTTACTGTATTACACTGTACAAAATTTCAAGTATTTGCATGAAGCGATATTAAAGCTATAAGCAGTTCACTTTAGGTGCAAAATGGTCCATTTCTGTGGGAGGTACCAAAAGAGGCGTGGCAACTTAGAGGTAATTGTGACTAATAAACTAATACTATGTGTAAAATTTCAAAAGATTTAGTATACGTAGTATGTTCAAATTTTGTATTTTTTCAAAAAGTATTTATTTATTCATGAATGTCTATTTTGTCCCATTCAAAGTAATTCCCCTCGGATATAATACACTTCTGCCAACGTTTTTTCCAATCCTCGAAGCACTTCAAATAATCATTTTTTGTGATCTTTTTCAGCTCCTCCTTCGATGCCGTCTTTATCTCCTCAATCGTGACGTAGCGTCCTTTCATGGGCCTTTTCAGTTTTGGGAAAAACAAATAGTCACAGGGGGCTACGGTGGCTGCGGCACCATTACTGTGTTGTTTTTGGACAAATATTTGCGCACAAGCAACGATGTGTGTGCAGGGGCGTTATCATGGTGCAAAAGCCAGTTTTTGTTCTTCCACAAATCCGGGTGTTTTTGGCGGATTGCTTCGCGCAATTTGCGCATAACTTGCAGGTAATATTCTTTATTGGCAATAACTCACAATGCACAACGCCCCTGTAATCAAAGAAAACTGTGAGCAAAACCTTAACTTTCGGAAATTAAAAATTCCCGATATTTTTTGAACATACCGTAGAAGTTATTTAATAATCAATAATTCACTAAATATTAACCAGTTGTGTGGGAGGTACTAGAGCAGTATAACAATATGGTTCATCTTCGAACTTAGCCGGAGATAAAAAAAATATTACCACATACCAAATTTTAAGTCAATCTGTTGCTCCTATCGAGAGTTATCGTGCGCACCAGCCAGCAGACAGAGAGACAGACGGACGGACGGACGGACATTGCTCATTCGACTTAAAATTACACAAAACGAATATCCGCCAAACTTACTTAGGGTCTTAGGTAACTCCTTCGATGTGTTACACTTTTGGCCCGTAGCAAATGATATATACTCTCGTATCACTAAAGTGAGGGTAAACAAATTGTATGTACATTATATTTTTTAAATTTTTGTTTAGGAGGAACATATGGATATATTCAAATCTGAACCGATATTTTCCGAATTCATTTATATAATAAGAAACATGCTTTTGCCGAATTTCATACTGATCACATATAAAATACAGTTCATACAGCGCTTACATGTCAAATCGGCTGCAACATAAATATGGGGGCTATATTTAGTCGGTTTACCCGACTGAACTTTCTTACTTGTTTTTTAGAAATTTGTAATGTTCGTAGAAATTATAAATAATAATAATCGAAATCCCATAATCTTCGATCAAAATAAATTACTTGGAGGATTGACAATTAATGTTGGCTTGGGATACTCAGATATTTCAAATGATTGACTGAATACAGAAGTCAATGCTGCAATTCGGAACCAAGGAACAATTAAAACTGAAAGTCGAAAAAGTCAGAAATTGATTTGAAAATATTTTGTTAAATAAAATATGTTTGGAGAAATTCCTAAAGAATAATTTTTTTTTGTACCTAAATACATATTTTATTTGAGAAAGTTTGTTTGCAAATACCTTTTGTGGTAATATATTAATATATGCTTTCCAAATATATTTTATTGATTTTCAAATAAAATTTAAAAATTTGTGTTCCAAATATATTTTCTTTCGATTCAAGTATATCAAAAAATGCGATTTTTCCCCGTGTACTGATCGGATAAAAAAACATTTTCTACAGCGCTTACATGTCAAATTGGGGCTAACACATGTTTGGGGGCTATATCTAAATCGGAACCTAGTTTTCTCAAATTTGTTAAAAAATTTAGCTTATACAGTACTTGGGCCAAAAGAAATTGGGGGGTAACGTATGTATGGGGGCTATATCTAAATCGGAACCTATTTTTCTCAAATTGGTTAAAAAATGTAGCTTATACAGTACTTGGGCCAAAAGAAAGATCCGGGCAAAGTTTGTTAAAATCGGATCATCATTCCGACCTGTATTGTGATCACAATACATGAACAGACTGGCAGACAGACGGACGGAGGGAATGACGGACACAGCTAAATCAACTCAGGAAGTAATTCTAAGTCGATCGGTAACGATGGGTCTGCTTCTTCTCCTTTCGGGTGTTACAAACAAAAGCATGTATTTAGTCCTCCCAAAACATGCTCCAATGATGAAAGAATACCTTTGATAATTCACATCTTCATATACAGGTTATTGCACGGGGCAAAATCGCCTTTTTTGATATATTTAAATCGAAAGAAAATATATTTGGAACACAAATTTTGAAATATTATATATTTCTGAGCAAATAAATTTTATTTGAAAATCAATAAAATATATTTGGAACTCGTACATTAATATGTTACAACAAACAATATTTGCAAACAATATTTGCAAACTAATTTCTTAAATAATATATGTTTTGAACACAAATAAAATTATTGTTTAGGAATTCTTCCAAATATATTTCATTTAAAAAAGATTTTCGAAACCTTTGTTGAATTTTACGAAGTTAAGTTTTAATTTTTTTTTTGGTTTCGAATTAAACCTCCCATGATACCAAATGCAGCATTAACTTCCGTTTTGAAACAATCCTTTAAAAACTCTGGGTATTACACGCCATCATTAATTGTCAATCTTCCAAGTAATATATTTCGATCCAAGATTATACGATTTCAATTATTATTATTTGTTATTTTTACAACATGAACAATTTCCAAAAAAATAACTGAATTACTGAAAAATTAAACACAATTTAGGTATTTTCTGAATACTTAAATGCAAATAAATATTTGTATCGGAAAAAATAGTCCAAAATAAACACATATTGGGACATAAACAAAGGTTTGTTTAGAACAACATCTTCCCAAAAATATACATTTTTGTGTGTACCAAATATTATATGTTTAGTGTGTACCCTAAACATATATATGTTTCAAGCCGAATATGTTTGGGACAATATACTACAGAAGCGATTTTTTTTCAGCGTGTGCGAATACCATTTTGGGAAGACTGAAATTCACGGAAGTATTCAACTACGAGTAGTCCCCTCACGACTAACTACGCAAACAGACGTGTGAAATATGTGTATGTATATTGAAATAAATTGTATCTTAGCGAACAAAATGAGAGTTTATTCAATTTACTATACGGCCAACGGTACTACGTGACAAGCTAAATCGTCTAAGTAACTGGTTGCAACAATGGCAAGGACACCGGGCAGACCTGCAGCTGCAGGCGACGACTGGATGCAACACCTACTTACTCGTTAGCTACTTGTTGTTGCCCGTGTCGTACTCGCACTTGAGTCGCGGTCTGTCAGCAGACGATTAAGGATAATGCCACGGAGTTGTGAAAGATGAGCATGGGCCAGGACATGTCTGCCGTCAGGCTACTTCCGTTATCTATTACTCGTCTGTGTTACTTGCTATTTCCACACGCCAACAACCGCCGAATGCAATTTATCTCAAAGTACTGCAATATTCACAGCAATGGAACGTGTACGGACATAAACGGCGGAAAAAGTGAGAGTGTTAGTACTTTGAGACCTATTCAATGACAACTATGTGGCAGAACAAGTTACTGCCATTGTGAGAATGTATTGGCCAGGCGTAAGTTTCATCCTGTTCACGTGCCTTTTGCGAGTTTAGATTGCGGAGCATTAGTTTATCAATTCTAAGACGTGTTGAAAGTGTATCGTTTGGCAGATAACTCTATTCCGCCTAATGCTCGAACTGTAACAGAGTAGCTACTCTAATATCCTCATCCTCTGTAGAATGACATACTGTAAGTCAAGGTGCAAATGCTACAACCTATTGATTGTGTATTAACAGCTATACATACAGTACAATATTATAGTGCCTTATACTATGCACCAATAAAAATGTGTTTCGCTGTTTTCCCCATATTACAAAAATTAGACAAATTTTAAATTCAATTTTTTTGTAAACAAACTTGATATGCAAAGTGTTTATTCACATATCTCATAATTTGTGAACTATTTATCCGATGTTTTCTAAAACATTTGTTAATCCATTCAATAGTTTTCATACAAATTGAAGCAAAAGGTCCCCCTAAACTTGACTTCGTAACCCCACAAAATCCTCAAATTGCAACGAATTGTGTTGATGTTTGGTATAATGATTTTGTTAGTACCCGTAACCATTCATATGCGATCCATTGTGGTCGGTATATAAGATTCGTCATGGCCGAACTTAATCCGTATTTATTTGCTTGTTATGAAAACGAGATCTGCATTTTGCCCAGTGTAGCAGTGACTAAAGCAATTTTCGCTCGTTCAGTACTTTCAAAGTCCCCTAAAAGCTACGATCCTACTAATTTATGCGTATATACAGATCTCAAATGAATGAGATTGTACACCAAGCAACTTTTGACCGCTTGACCGTTGGAGCTTATATAACAGGTACAAAGCTAGAAATGTTGCTTATGTTTAGACTCGAGTGTTGTATAACCTACGAACTATTCACGCAGTCGTTTTTTGGCCCGTGGTCAGTTCTCGCGCTATCAAAATCTTTAATATTAGTTTCGTACTTTAGAAGAGTCTTAAATTATACAAAGTCAAAATAATGTGTAGTATTATATACGAGAAAAACAATTTTGAATTTTAAGATTGTGGTCTGTGGAGACCATTCATTCTTCCACTGAATTTTGAAATTCTTTAATTCTTTCGTTTTCACTATTGGAGTCATTTGCACAGGGCCACGCCAACTTTTCCGATGCCATTTAGACCAATCACGTATACTGTCATCAGATATATACTCGTACACACTCTCTCTAACAAATTGTGCAAGATGTCTCAATTTCAAAATATGGTCCGATCCCGCCAATTTTTGGAACGATCAAGTTTTTTGCTTACACACAAAATTTCAGCATAATCTAAAAAGCCGGTCCCCAGATATTGAGTTTTCAAAAATGGGGGCGTGTGGACGGTTCTACGCCCACTTGAGATATGAAAAATTCAAGTGAAAGTGTGAAAAATTCGTTAAGATCTGTTCAGCGGAACCAACAAACAAACACAAATTCATTTATATATTCATACATACTCGTATATAGAAGATAGATAGATTCACAAGTCTGACATATGCCTCTATTTCAAACAAAAGGGAACTCGAAAATTTATTGATGCGGTTCAATTTCTCATACGTATTTTATACACAATTGTAATAAATCAATGCAATCAATATAATAGCGAATAACTTCTATGTCAATGACTATCGTCTTGTCAATTTTATCGTACAATATTACTGTGCCCAAAAAAGTTACAACGAAAAGTTATATGGAGGTTATAGACACAAATCTGTGAAAAAGTTCGTCATCCATTGCAACATAAAAAGTTTCCTTTTTAAATATATAAGGTGACCAGATTTTCAAAAGTTTCCGGGAAGCCACAAAATCATATTTAGATTTCGGCTTAATTTCGAAGTGGAGAGCAGTTTGTGTGTGACATCTGGCCATTTCCTTTCGAAAATTCGTAAAGTTTTCATTTAGTATAACCGCTAACATGCATTCGGTACTCAGTAGTCTGTCTAACGTAATACTTGCATCCACCCGCCAACTCTCTTACAAATCCACACACGACTTACCAACAGAATATCACAAACTCTTGTGCCATTAAATGTACCAGAAATTGTTAAAGTTTTCATAATGGAGAATGTTTTAGACCGACACTGAGCTGAGGGCGGACAACAAATTCCGGCCAATACAAATAAGTTCGAGCGCGGCACTTTCCATTTGACTTTAGGGTTTCAAATCTCTGAACATTAAAGCACAACCGCATTCATAAGAGCACTGAAAAAAAATATAATGTGAATGTCTCCATGTTGCGTCCATTACCCGAGAGGGAAAACAAATAATTGACAGAACAGATAGAAGAAAACTGAGTAAATGATTGAATATGAGACTAAAAGTATTCTGTGTTCAGAAACATATAAATGGAGCCTATATCTCAATCTGAACGGATTTTCTCAAAATTTTTAGTGTTCATTTACGTAATAAGAAAACTCTCTCTGCCGAATTTCGTACAGATCAGATGTAAAATACGGTTTCTACAGCGCTTACATGTCAAATCGGGTGTAACATATATATGGGGACTATATCTAAATCTTAACCGATTTTACTCGAGTTTTGGCAGTGTCATTCATGTAATAAGAGAACCCTCCCTGCCAAATTTCGTACTGATTTAATATAAAATACAGTTTCTACAGCGCTTACATATATGTCAAATCGGGGGTAACATATAAAAGGTGGTTACATTTTAAGGGCCGATGTTGATTTTGAATAAAACACAAATTATTTGGGAAATTATTGTCATTTCTTTTTATTATGATAATATTGGTATGGTTCAATTATGTATGGAACAAAATATCGGCCAAACGGCCGCCGCGACCTCGGCGGCACACCTCCATCCGATGGTCCAAATTTTCGATGAAGCTGGGGCATAATTGAGGTTCTATGCCGTTAATGTGCCGAACTTTATCATCCTTTAGCTCTTGAATTGTTGCTGTCTTATCGACGTACACCTTTTCTTTCAAATAACCCCAAAGAAAGAAGTCCAACGGTCTCAAATCACATGATCTTGGCGGCAAAATGCCATCGCCACGACGCACGATGGGAAAATATGATGAAATATGCGCGCATAGACTTTGAAAACATCTTTCAAAAATCAATTTTTTGGGAGTGTTATTTTATTGTGGATAACATTTAATGAAAATACCTACAAATTTTATGAAAATATCTCCAGGCGATTTTGAGTTATGACCATTCAAAGTTAGTCTTTTTTACTAATAAATGCAAATAACATTGCGATGATAAAATGCATATACTAAAATGCTTGTAGAATTCGCGTTTATTGGTGATATGCGATAGGACTTGCAACATATAATAAGGTACTATTCATCTTAATTTTTGTGTATAAAACGTATTTTTAACGCTTTCCAATGAAAAGATATTTCAAAAACAACAGTTTTTTTTTGGTTTTCAAAAAAATGATCCACAGTAAATGGAATACAACTTTTTTGGATCACGTGGGATCACTACCATATGACATAGAGAAGAGAGGTGACTTAGGAATGAATCCAACGGTACCTAGTTTATCTGCGACCTTTTGCGACCTTTTGCGATTATGGCAGATTTTTGTACTTTAAATATGTGCTTTTTTTTCTTTAAATATAGAAAATATGTGTGGGAGCTGTATCAATCTATGAACCGATTTTCCCGAAACATATGGACCGATCTTCTTGGTTAAAAAAAAAACGTTTGTAAAATTTCGGCAAAATCGGATAATAATTACGAAGGGTACTGAACGGACGAGAATAAATAGATTAACACGCGGCTGCAAGTTTTATCAAGTACGATTAAAAATAGAGATCTTGTTAATATTATAAGGATTATAGTAATTTTTATACTTCACTTTTTCTACAAAACCTATAAAAATATAGTTACAATAAAATATATACGCTTCCGCAGTTTGTGTGTATTAGGGTGGACCGATTATTTTTTGTTTTTAATTTAACTTTCAATTATTATCAGTCTACGAACCATTGTGTAAAGTATATTATAGTAAAATTTCAGCTTTCAAAAATATTGCAGCCCACAATTTTATCCTATTTAAGTTGTCTTAGTTTCAATTTTAAAAGCATGGCAGGTTTTGTAGACTTTTTTCGCAATTTGACAAACATATTTTTGAAATTCAATGGTCTGCATATTTAAAACGCAGCAACACACAATCAAGCACCTGAGACATATTTTAAACAAAATTTTGTCAGCTTTAATTTAAAATGAAGATCACTGAATTTGGCACGATATTCGGAGTTTCACACTATATTCCACAAAGTCGATTTTGAAGCCCCACTGTGCGATAAATGGTAACAGTAAGAAAAATCTGGCTACACCAAATTATTCTCCAAAGAATTCTCTTGAAGATGGTCCAAACCGTTGGACTCTATCTCTAACGGTATAGTCGTGAGATTAAAAATACTGCTATGCGCGCGTATTTACCCATTTTTTCCCATTGTGCGACGTGAGATAACACGGCCATTGAATTTGTTGCACAAAAGAGCCATTGTTTCGTTAGCAGTTTGGCAGCCAATTCGGGCCAAAAAAAGTTCGTTATCATCTCATGATAGCGAACACCATTCACAGTTACTGCCTGACCGGCCTCATTTCGAAGAAGTATGGCCCGATGACGTCGCCAGCCCATAAGCCGCACCAAACGAAGTGGGCGAGCATGCACATGTGTTTTCACATCTCCTGCAGACCCGGTTTGCTGAAATTTGCCCACAATTCTCCCGATTGTGGACACATTTGGTCGATTATGCTGATAAAAAAAAACATCACGAAAGCACGAAATGAATTTTGATATGAAGGCCCAATTTCGTAAAAAGCTTAAAAAAAATTAACGCGTTGCTCGATGATGTATCTTTCCATGGTTCAAATTGAGTTAGTCTGAAATTGAGAAATGTCAAATTAAATGCAGAAAAAACTTGACGTTTAGGTGTGGTTCACATTCAACATCGGCCCTTACAATTTAATCACCCTTTTTATGGGGGCTATATCTAAATCTGAACCGATTTTGATTAATTTCAGTAAGGATCGTCCTTGGGCCAAAAAAGAGCACAGTGCTAAATTTTATCACAATCGGACTATAAATATATATATATATATATATAGATATATATATATATTAACACGATTTGACAATATTTTAAGATATGACCTTTTTGGAAGGGAACTCCAGAGATTTCATATGGCAATTTATGAAAAACTTTTGTTTGAAAGATTCCGAACGATCTTCATTTTGATTTCCTAGCACAGTTCCTTTTCGAGTACGTGAATATACATAATTTTTTCATCGAAAATTTCTATCCCTAATGTAGGAGTACATCACGTATGTACATGCACTCGTATATGTGGCGAAAAAACCACGAATGCCATGTCACAGGAAAGGAAAGGCAACATCAGCAACAATTATACGATAAAAACTCATTCGTTCAATTTAATTAAAGCCGGAATAGAATAACCTCATCCGAAGCGAAAAGCAATTACATCCATTGGTATGTATTTGACACTTGCCCCCAAACTTCTGGTAACTAACTTCTGGCTGTACTTAGTATGTATGTACAACTATTACGATATTTCACTCATTTCTTTCATATCTTTGTGTCCCCGTCAAGGGACTGGCTCTTGTGACTGAAGTGGATGTGGCACTCGAAATTCTCATGACAAGTAGAACTCATCGGTAATTGCTTACATTCGATTGTAGCTTAATATCATCTTATGTCAATCTTGTGGATTTATTTATCAAATGATGAATGTTTGTTTTCCATCAGTCTGCTACAGTGTCAGTTTGGATTTAGTTTCGCCATCATTTCGAATACTATTCCCAGGTATAAGTGAAGTGGTATAGCTTAAGATTAGGGTCAATGTGGTTGTGGAAGGAATAACAATTTTAATTAAAAGTTATTTGAGATGGATTTTCTTTAGTCCACTTCTCACACTCCAACAGGTTTCTTTTCGACAAAAAGTCAATTTATTCTGCTCGAATTGATAATTATCAAAGACTTGAAGTGACGGCTCGGAAACAAAATGTCCTCATAAAACAAACAATGACTTCGAGGGTCCTCTCAAACTAAAGTGCAGCAGCAGCAGCCGCAGCATTGTTGTTTACATATTCCGTAATGGCATTGTTGTCCCCACCAACTTAAAACAGTAAGGAAATACTAAAGTTCGACGGGCCGACTAAACAATACACTACATCACTGCGTAGTACATATACTCGTATGCTTTTTCCTGCATAAACGAGTCGATTCCGTGGGAATGTTTAGTGAAACTGCGACCTATTCGTTCAAATTATGAACTGAAAACAGACAGACGGAAGTGGTTTAATCGATTCAGAGTGAAATTCCAAATCAATCGGTATATCAATATATCGATAGATTCAGTTTCAGTATCGATTCAGTTTTGTACACTCAAAACATTAAGACATTGACAAACGAACATTGGTCTTTATGCGATGTTTTTTTTTTTGTTTCTACGTTAGACGCATTAATATAACAATACAATGTCTGCAATGGTTAAAGCCATAAATAAAACTTTGAATTCAATAGTGAGTTAATTCAGACAATAAAAAATGTCTCAAACATGATGGATTCTATAATCGATATATAATTTTTTTTACATTAAAATTAAAATTGTATTATAATATACCGACATTGCCACGCGAGAAAATACGTGACAAAATTTAGGGGTTCATTGATTGGGATACTTTAACTCTAAACGCTGCATTTTTATTTATAGCCATACAATATTAGTCAGTCCAGTGCACACCGGATCCGAATTCAAATTTTTCGGCAGATACAACTTTTTAAGTTTGCACATTTGGCACTATGGGAACAAATAATAAGTGTTCATTTTATTGGCCGATCAGAAAACTAACTACTATTTTCCGATATCTACATAATCCCGATCAATTCAAAATGTATATGTTATGCTTATTCCGGTTAAAAACAATTCGTGCATAATTTCTGACAGAAACCTTCAATCCGCTGCGCCTGCCAAACATTTTAGTATTTAAAAATACAGAAACGAAGAACTTACAATTATTTTGTTTGACTTGGGTGATTTCAGTGTGCAAGTTGGCAATAACACCACGAGTCTTGATACGTAATGGGCTGTTACGGGTCGAAAATCGTGAACTGTTCACGGAAGTATGCGCGAGCAACAACCTAGTCATAAGGAGAACTCTTTTCAACCACAATAATATCCACAAAGTTACTTTGTCCCCGGATAAGAGATGCACAGAAAATCAAATCGACCATACAGCGATCAGTAAGAAATTTCTGGGATCGCTACTCGACGTACGTCCGCGTAATGGCATCCATCCGTCTGTAGGTGGCAGCACAAAATATGAATCAAAATAGAAATCCACCGAGACCCCTTTGTGTTGAGGAATTAAAGGACACAAGAATTTCACGCTGATTTGTGGACTCTATCGGAGCCTCTACACAAGCAGCGAGTTCAAATGATGCAGGTTGCCAATGCATTCGAAACAGCCACTACACAGAGAGCAGAAGCAAAAATTCTGGGTCTCTAATATTACCTGGAATCTCATAAGCGACAGAAAAAATGCTAAAAATTGAACATAACTATGCCATAACAAGGTCCCACACATGCACAAGCGGCAGCTACATATCGTAGCAGATACCAATTCAACTTTATACGTAACATAAAGACGAACAGATGCGTACAGAAGCATTCTACGCAGAGAGCTCAAAGACGCCAACAGGACAGGACAGAATATGATGCTGCACGCATCACCAAAAACGGTTAGATATCAGCACAACCTGTCCTGTCATACTAATAATTGTGTCCGCTCTAAAGCACTTAAGTCTAATAAAGCTCCGGACCCTGACAACATGGCCCGGAACGATGGTAGTGCACATAAGTAATCTCCTGCCAAGCGACATTTGGGCAACTGAAACGTTGCCAAGTGAGTTGAAATATGGCACCGTTACTCTCCTTCCCAAAAAGTGTACCCTAAAGCAGTACAAGAACTGGAGAGGAATAACTCTGCTCAACATGAGCAACAAAATACTAGTAAATATTACCAACAAAAGGCTGTCAGAATCTCTAGCACCTAACAAAAGGCAGGAGCAAGCTGGATTTTGAGCTAGAAGTTCATGCAATGACCACGTAAACACTTTGCGCATTATCGTTGAGCAATCAGTGGAGTGACGCACTCCTTTCTACATGTGCTTCATTGATTTGAAAAAGGCCGTCGATACATTAATAAATGAAGCGATCTGGAGTGCACTACAATATAAAGGAATGCCGACAAAAGTTATCAATCTGGCCAAAGAGCTGTACAATGGAGCTAGCTGTCGGATCACCCACGAGAACCAATTGAGTGTCAATATAAATGTTTATACTGGTGTCCGTCAGGGCGGTGTTCTCTCGACCAGGTGACAATCAACAACGTCGATGTTACAGGGGTCCCCCTAGGTATTATTGAAGACTTAGATTATTCAGATTAGATATGTCTTCTGCCACACAAACGGTCTCATATCGCGACAAAACTTCAGCACCTGAGCGAGTTTGCAGCTAAAACAGGTCTTAGGATAAATATTGCAAAAACCAAGCTAATGAGCATTAATACCGACAATATTCAACTTCTACCTTTTTTGACCTCCAAACAACATCACTCGAACGACGCTTGACTGGAATCCACAGGGTAGCCGCAGAAAAGGAAAGTTTCGTCATGACGAAGAATTTGTACATCATCACGATTATTTTTTCGTCAAAAGTCAGCTATCGTATGGAATAATCCTCTTGATGAATTTGTTCGTCACAATGGCGAGTCTCTGTTTCAGAAAACTTTCGTCCTCAGGATGATCACATTTCATCTCTACGATGAATCGAGCTCATTACAACGGCACATCCCATACATCACAACAATACCACTCATGACCAAGACGAATCCCTTTCATCACCACGACGAATCCCATTCATCACCACTCCATTCATCAGCACGAAGGACTCCATTCATCGCCAAGACGGATTCATGCCCCGACTATTTAAATTTTAAAAAATTCAATAAATATTCTTCTTGTTTTAGCCCATTAAAAATGGTATGGAAAATACAATTACGTGACTCTTTGCCAGGTTCAGTTGTGATTATTCGGTTCAAAACGCAGTTCTTATTAAAAAGGCAAACCAACTTGACTGATGAGGTCCATTTCCACCTCGGATGCAACGTCAACAAGGTAAATTGTCGCATCTGGGGCTCGGAAAACCCAAGAGTTATTGTTGAGAAGCCTCTCCATCCTCAACGTGTGACTGGTTGGTGCGGCTTATGGTCCGGCGGGGTCATTGGACCTTACTTTTTCGAAAATGAGGTTGGATCAACAGTTACGGTGAATGGATTGCGCTATCGAGAGATGATTAATGATTTTTTATGGTCGGAGTTGGATGGTATTGATCTGGACAACGTTTACTTTCAATAAGACGGCGCTACGTGCCACACAAACAACCAAACCATTGCTCTGTTACGGGAAAAGTTTCAGGACCGTGTTATCTCTCAAAGAGGTGATCACAATTGGTCACCGAGATCTTGTGATTTAACACCTTATGTCTCAAAAAATGGAATTTTTCTTTGAATACCAAGATAACATCTATTGTTGGAAAACCCTTTAGATTGTAGCGTGATTACAACAGACGGACCGACGGACGGACAGACGGACATGGCTAAATCGTCTTAGAATTTTACGACGATTAAGAATATATATAATTTATGGGGTCTCAGATCAATATTTAGAGGTGTTACAAACGGAGTGATAAAATGAATATACCCCCATGCTATGGTGTAGGGTATAATAATCTCGTCAAGTAATGTATTTGCCAACAGACGAATCCCATTCATCACCACGACGAACTTCATCATCATCACGACGAATCCCATTCATCAACACGACGAACGCCATTCATTGCCATTATTAGAATAGCTCCTATATATAACATCTAACTTGTTGTGATTCCTACTGCTCTCATCTACAATATTTTTTTTTGTTTTTCGGTGTTATTTTCTTTAGGTTTCAGTTATTTTGTGAGGTCACATACTATCCATGGTGGAGGGTATATAAGATTCGGCATGGCCGAACTTAACGCTTTTACTTGTTGTACTTAGCATAGTTTAGAATGGAGATATCGACATGGACAAGACTGATTGAATCTGTTTAGCATTAGCTAAACAAAATTTAACTTGTTTGTTGGGTCTGCTCAACCTAGGAACTATGGGACATAAATAATAATGATATTTTTCCAGACTTCAGAATTTTTTTGTACAAATGTAATTTTTTTTACACTGTACTTAAATTACTGAACCGATGTTAAAGCTACGTTTTAGTCATTTGAAATCCGCATAACTGCCTTGAAATTGTGATGAAGTTGGCCTTGATCGGATATTTCGTTTTCAAAATATAGTCAAAGTGGCTTATCTTCCGATCGACATAGAATCACTTTTTGAGTCGATTTAGCAATGTCTGCCTGTCGTCTGTCCATGTATTATTGTAATCAAAGTGCAGGTCGTATTTATGGTCAGATTGTGATGAAATTTAGCGCAGTGCTCGTTTTTGGCCCAAGGACTATCCGTACTGAAATTGGTCAAAATCGGTCAAGATATATGTTACCTCCGATTTGACATGTAAGCGCTGTAGAAACTGTATTTTGTATCAGATCAGTACGAAATCTTACAGAGAGATTCTATTATTACATGAACGAACGCTGCCAAATTCGGCGAAAATCGGTTCAGATTGAGATATAGTCCCCATATCTTTGTTACACCCCATTTGACATGTAAGCGCTGTAGAAACCGTAGTTTACACCCGATCTGTTCGATATTCGGCAGAGAGAGTTTTCTTATAACGTGAATGAACACTACCAAATTCGGAGAAAGTCCGGACGGATTTAGATATAGCCCCCATATATATGTGTGACCCAATTTAGAACCTGTAGAACCCGTATTTAATATCCGATCAGTACGAAATTCAACAGAGAGAGTTTTTTAATACATGTATGAACACGGCCAAATTCAGGGAAAATCGGTTCAGATTTAGATATAGCCCCCATATATATGTTTCACCCGATTTGGCATGCAAGCGCTGTAGAACCCGGATTTTATATCCGGGTTATTTTATTTTTATATTATTTTTAGAGCCCGACCGAATGTTCGGCTTCGGCTACGGCATTCGGCCGCAAAATCACCCGAATTTGGCCGAAGGTCGAATTTTTGTTCAAAAAGTACAACGAAATAGAATTATATGACTTTTTAAAGAAAATTCTATTATGGAAATTTTCATAAGAGCAGCAAGTGTACAGAAGTCAACAATACTACAAAAATAATTTGAGAAAGGACACCAAAGGAAGGAAGGACAAAGAAAATCATGACTCAGTTCCTCACCTAAAAGTTTTTGAACTAGAGAAAACATTATTGTACAAGTAGTAAGAATAGATAATAATGAGCCATTGAATCTAAGAATCATTATTATTTTTTAATATTGTAACTCGTGACGTTTCAAAAATTTGGAAATGGTGGCAGAAAAGTACTTGTACCCAAGTGTGCGAGAGAGCAGTTGTTTATGCTGCTGAGCAGCTGTATTCAAATTAAAGAAATGGTATACAAGTTCTCAATGCAGAAAAAATACTTTCTTTGTCATAATAACATTAAGGTTTTAATTGTATGTGCTAAGTAAATAAATACGTAAGCACTGATTAAATAAACAAATTGTCGGTGGAAAGTAAACAATTCTTTAACAAATATAAAACATTCGGCTTCGACTATGGCTTCGGCCGAAGGTTGTAAATTTAGCCGCAGTTCGGCTACGGCTTCCGCCTTAAAATCCGACTTCGGTCGGCCTCTAATTATTTTATTTCTATATAAACACATATTTTATTTGAAAAAAATAGTTTGCAAATATATTTTGTTGTAATATATTAATATATGTGTTCCAAATAAATTTTATTGATTTTCAAATAAAATTTATTTACTCAGAAATATATAATATTTAAAAATGTTTGTACCAAGTATATTTTCTTTCGTTTTAAACATATCAAAAAAGGCGATTTTGCCCCGCGTAAAGGCCTCCAATTTCCGCCTGTGGAAAATACACGGTTATGAGTGGCTCATGTTCTTTGTTTTGTCCCCATATGTGATGTTATTTTTGCAACGACCCACACAAGTGCTTACTTTATGGATTACACCGTCACACGTTCAAACGCATACACAAAGGTATTCGGTATGTGAAGGATATGTGCAGACGTGTTGTTGAGGTCCTTGCATCCTTATCGCCAACATCTATTGTCGTACTCAATTCTTTTATTTATTGTCATTCAAAGTCATTGCTCAGCATCTTTAGACTTTGTCCGTCTGCAGGAGGATTGAGCTTTGTCGCACACACGCAAACATAGAGGGGGTAAGGAAGAGAAAAAGATGGACAAACACAGGTACACGTTTTGAAATATTTAAATAGATACAACAATAGATATGTTGTATGTGGTATAAATAAAAAAACTCCAAGTATTTAATCAAAATTGTTTATAAACAGTGAACAAAGGGCAAAGGCTTAAACATGCATTACGGTAACCCAATAACATGGGTATTTATGTATCTCCGAAATATGACATCACATGACCTTACCAGAATTAAAAACAGCAGAGAAAAATCCTGGTATGGTCATGCCTAGTTAACGAATCAGCATATTTAAATAGTCCGAAATTGTACTTTACTCTTCTATAGCTTGAAGAACAATTTTGCAGTAGATAATGTCGAAAGATTATTCTTGATCATGCATTGTTTTTAGTGTACTCGACTTCCATTAAAAAGTACATATCGCGATCTAGGAGTGAAAAGGCGCTAAGTTCACTTTTTTTCCAAAATGACAATTGTTTTTTCTGACCAAAAGAATTTCAGTCGCCGTAAACAAGAATTGTAGTTGTCTAATATTTCATTTCGCAGAAACGATTTTTTTCTTTGCGTTTATTTCGGATTTTCAGATATTTTTCCCATTATTTAGATATATAGTTTTTTATCTACTTTAATTGAATTGACTAATTTCACAGTACAGCATTTTTCAGTTCATTTCGCGACAGACACTCTTTTACAAAAAATAATCAGGATTTGAGAAATTATCGCTTTTCTATTAAAACGAGTTCCCAAAAACTGTAATAATATTAAGTCATCTCCGAGGTATCACCCGGAAAACATAGTCTGAGAAATCATTTTTTATTAAATCTACAAGTGGAAAAAATAAAAAAATTTCAATTATGGTATCTACGAGATGGTGCAAGATTTGGCCCTTTATAAAATAAACCTTTAATTCGTTGGATTCTCGTTTTAATAGGAATGCGATTATTTTCGAATCCTGCAATATTTTGGGCAAAAGAGCATCTGTCGTGTTTCTATTTACAAAAAGACGTGAAATAAGCATTAATTTAAAACCGAATTTCTACGTAGCCCCCATTTCGTGGACCTTTTAGAATTTTTAAATGATTTATTTTATTAGAAAATAATCAACGTACGTAATTTTGTTTACAGCGTTTATTTTAAAAGAAATTACAACAACGGTAGACACTTTGAAACATTTAATGTGAATTTAATGCAACTAAACTCGTATCAGTAACAGAACGAAATACTCACATGGATATGTACCTTATATATAGGTATATTAGGATGTACCTAAAACATGCGCAAGTTTTTGTCAACAAATGTCTTCGCAAAATTCTCCATACCACGTATAAAAACTGCAAAAGTTTTAATATAGCTTTGCGATTGGAGAAAATGTGGCTTAATTTTCAAATTTGTGTAAATTGGAGAAGATTTGAAGGAATGTTTTGCCTGTTAGGCAATTCGGCTTTTATCTCCTCAATCGCCGCAAAACGCCGTCCTTTCATAGGTTTCTTAAATTTTGGAACAGAAAAAAGTCGCAGGGATCCAATTCAGGTATATTCAGTGGATGAGACATGATTACGATATCCTTTTCGGCCAAAAATTAAGAACATGTGACGGCTTTTTTTTTGTTCTAAATTCAGCGTTTTTGGAAAAAAATACACACTATTGTTGTATCAGGCAACGTTATCAACTCTGTTAAAGTGCTGCCAATGTACGGACAATGACAGCTTGTTGGGCAAAGGTGAATTGAGAGTTCAGACGATTACAAGAAAACCTTACAACTTCATATGTATATTTACAATGTATTTTGTAAATATTTATATACAGGATTGTCAATAAAAATATTTATTTGCAGGATTACGAGTATGAATAAAAATATGTTGTAGACAGTGTTCCAATCAAATGTTTCTCCGACAGTGGCGCCATGTCTTAGAATTTATTAACGATGCCAACGTTGCAGGACAAAAATTGTAAGTTCACACGATCTTAAGCTCATAGGGTTGCATTTTTTCCGCCATTTTCCTGACAATATTGTAAGATCTGACAACCGTGTGTACATAGCTAAAGGACATATCGCTCCTGTTCAACAAAAGGGTAACAACTCGAAATGAAAAACTGTCAGTAGATACCAAAAACAACTTCTGTTGATATTATTGACATTTGAAACATTTTTCAAAAATTATGGAAATATCTTCTTAACTACTAATTCCACAACCTCCGGTTAGAGCTAACTCACAGTCAACTCACCACAAAGTAATAAAGTTTGTCTCTTTGGTTAAAACTACTCATTTCGCGACTACTCTCCGCAAGGAAGCAGATCCGATTTTGATCTCTTCATGGTCGAATAGAGGGGATGATTCTGAACCAAACCTCACTACGCGTTTTCGCTTCAATCTAGGCCAACTTTCTACCGCTTGATGTACGCTTTGTATAATGCTCTAATTTAAAAATTTTACAAAAAACAATTGTAATAAGCATTCTTCCAGATATCGCCATTGAACAAAATCAGGAAAAAATTCAAAAATAAAATTTCGGTTTCGAGCATCAGTATGTAATTGCATTCGGTTTGGAAGGTTTTTGATAGCAAAGTAAAAAAATAGTTATTTGTAACTAGTCCAGCATCGCCCACATCGTAGTGGGATTAGCATTTGCCGCAAAAAAGTGACTAACCCAAGTGCTTATTGACGAACTTATAAGGCGAACACAATATGTACCTAGGTGCTTTACCAATCGTTCAATTTGCCCACAATGGAAGTTTTAACAAGTAAGAAAGTTCAGTCGTGTAAACCGACTAATGAATCCCCTCACATTAAATCCCAAAAAAATATTAGTAAATTTATTTATTTTTTGTTTTAATTAAATTCATTTAATAACTTTAAAGTATGTACTGGTATTATAGTTAAAAGCTGTTTACTTTTGGTACAAAATTATCCATTTGTGTGAGTGGTACCAAAAGGGGTGTCTCAATAACGGTCACTTTTCTCTGGTCTCTAGGTACTATAAAAGCACAAAATTTCAAGTATTTATATTCACTGGTATTAAAGTTATAAGCGGTTAACTTTTGTTGGTACATTTGTGTGGGAGGTACCAAAAGGGGCGTGCAAAATACGGCCACTTTTCTCTAGACTCTAGTACTATAAAATCATTGCACTGTACGAAATTTCAAGTATTTGTATGCACTGGTATTAAAGTTAAAAGCTGTTAACTTTTGGTACAAAAAGGTCAATTTGTGTGGGAGGTACCAAAAGGAGCGGGCCCATAACACCAATTTTTCTCTCGACTCTATGGCAGTATAAAAACATTACAAATTATAAGCTAGATTCTTTTGGTACAAAATGGTCCACTTGTGTGGGAGCTACCAAAAGGTAGCGTGGCAATAATGCTCATTTTCGCTGTATTATAGGTACTATTAGACTATTACACTGTACACAATTTCAAGTCTTTGTATGCACTGGTAATAAAGTTATAAGCTATTAACTTTTGGTTCAAAATTGTCCATTTGTGTGGGAGGTACCAAAAGGGGAGTGTCAACATCGCCCATTTTTCTCGAGGTAATAGTGACTAATAAACTAATACTATGTGTATAATTTCAGAGGATTCAAATAAGTAGTATAGAAGTTAATAAATAATCAATATTTCACAAAATGTTAACCCTTTGTGGGGGAGGTAATAGAAGGAGTTGACCAATATAGCCCATCTTCGAACTTAGCCGGAGATAGAAGAAAATATTAACACATACCAAATTTGAAGTCAATCGACTTAAAATGACCCAAAACGGATATCCGCCGAACATAATTAGGGTCTTAGCTCACTCCTTCGATGTGTTACACTTTTGGTTCGTAGCACATGATACATACCCTCCTCTCTAAGGTGAGGGAATACAAATTATTGGAATTGTTGTTGTTTATTGTTGGTCTGTTTTTCTTATTTGCTCAGAATTGATTTGAATTGTTTTATCAGATACATTCTGTATATTGCAAAAATTTAATAAAAACACATAAAAACAAGTAAGAAAGTTCAGTCGGGTAAACTGACTTATGAATCCCCTCACCTTGAGTCCCAAAAAATATTAGTAACTTTATTTATTTGATTGTTTTAATTAAGTTATTATCAATTTAAATCGCATTTAATAACTTTAAAGTATGAACTGCTATTAAAGGTTCAAGCTTTTTACATTTGGTACAAAATGGTCCATTTGTGTGGGAGGTACCAAAAGGGGTGTGCCAATAACGGCCATTTTGCTCTGGACTCTTGGTACTATAAAAGCATTACACTGTACAACATTTCAAGTATTTATATGCACTCGTATTAAAGTTATAAGCTGTTAACTTTTGGTGTAAAATAACACTTCTCTAGACTCTAGGTACTATAAAATCATTGCACTGTACGAAATTTCAAGTATTTGTATGCACTGGTATTAAATTTATAATGTGGTAACTTTGTGTACAAAAAGATCCATTTGTGTGGGAGGTACCAAAAGGAGAGTGGCAATAATGCTCATTTTTCTCCGGACTCTAGGTACTTTAAAAGCATTACACTGTATAAAATTTCAAGGCTTTGTATGCACTGGTAATAAAGTTATATGCTTTTGGTTAAAAATAGTCCATTTTTGTGGGAGGTACCAAAAGGGGCGTGGCAACTTCGCCAATTTTTCTCGAGGCAATAGTGACTAATAAACTAAAACTATGTCTAGAATTTCAGAGGATTCAAATAAGTAGTATAGAAGTTATTAAATAAACAAATTTCACTAAATGTTAACCCTTTGTGGGGGAGGTACTAGAAGGAGTGGACTATTATGGCCCATCTCCGAACTTACCCGGAGATAGAAGAAAATATTACCACATACCAAATTTGAAGTCAATTGGTTACTCCTTTCGAGAGTTATCGTGCGCACCAGCCAGCAGACAGACAGATAGACAGACGGACGGACATTGCTCATTCGACTTAAAATGACCCAAAACGGATATCCGCCGAACATACTCAGGGTCTTAGGTCACTCCTTCGATGTGTTACACTTTTGGCTCGTAGCAAATGATATATACCCTCCTCTCTAAGGTGAGGGGATAAAAATAGTAGCGATTTTCAATTCTATTAGAATTAACTGGAGTTTCGTTAGACACCGCTCTATCATCTTTAGAATTCAATAGCAATAATGTATGTCTTTAACTTAAATCAGTTTGAAATACTTATGGAAGTAGTAAATACTAACCAAAACCTAACCAAATGTCGACTTAGTTTGGTGAAAACCTAACTAAGTCGACATACTGAAACTCCCGTACCGGAATAAAACAAAAATGATCTTCGGTATATCCTAACGTACATATACACATATGTGTTTTTGGCCGACTGTGTCTAAGGATATTCTCATTTGGTTCTGCGTGGAACAGACTTCTGTTACAAGGATCCCTCTAACTTACATTTACTTCGATATTTGCAGATCTCGGTTAATGTTGATACATTGGCAGGTACACGAGTATAAGGTAATCAGAAGCGGATGTTGCAGGTGAAACTTTTTCAGTAAGTATTCCCCAAGCCAAACAAGGAATCATAGGATGTGTGGGTTGGTTCACATACAGTTGATGTTATAGATTGTGAATTTCTCTCAGGGTACATAAATGATTGAGTATATATACATACATACGGGTAGGAAGTAAACATTGTCGTCATTGATTATTAAACAACTAACATTTTCCGAATTCAAACATTCGGTTAGTTGAATTTAAAATTTAAGGTTATCAATAGAATTGTGGCAACTACATTATAGTTTGCGAAGCTATAGTTGAAATTGATTGTAAACTTCTTGGCTCTACGCTTCAAATAATGTAAAGTAAAATCTCCGGCTATTCCTTTGTTCTAAATGTTCCTCCTTCTGCTGTTCACTTCCATCTAAGTGCATCCGTGTCGGTTCGTTGTTTCCGGTTCAACATAATTCTTGTTGAGCACATCCGCTATTTTATACGCGAGTTTATACAGTGCAGCATGCGACTATGTTGTTCGACTAAACTGAGATAGCAAAGAGAACAACTTGAATGGAAAATAAATATTAATTAAATTCTCTTGTACAAGGTAATTACTATGCGATATTCATCACACACATATACCACTAAGCCGTATTATATAACCTGAGGTGAGAATCTGGAAAAGACAGATTATATTATATTTCATCTTAACTACTTTATGTATGCAAACGTATTCCGAACAAGAAAATAAAAAAAGATTTTTCCAGTTTATTACAGTACCACAAGAACGAAAGTTCAGTCGGGTAAAGCGACTTACGAATCCCTTCACACTCAGTCCGAAAACATATTAGATATACAAGACCTAAATACGAATTGGACTTTTTTCGTCAAAAATCTCAAAAAATTAATTTTTTTCAAAAATTTGACTTTATATGGCCGTAACTTTCTTATTTCTTCACATACATATCTTATCGATTCTTTTTTTCATGATATTGTAAATTTTATTGGCAATCCATAAAAAAACACGCGAACAAAATCGGTAAACTTTTGTAATCGGTAAACTAAACTCCAAGGCAAAGTCGGCGAAAAAATGAAAAGTTTATATTTAAAATCCACATATCTCGGAATCTATTCAAGATATCTTCAACCTATAAAATGTTTATTGTAGGTCTGGTCTAGGAGTATCCACAGAAAAAAACGCCAGTAAATCCGGACACTCCATTCAAAAGTTAGAAGCCGATGAAAATTTTGTATACCCGAGGTGGTCTCATTATTTTTATATGAAGTCTTTTAATTTATTATTAAAGGCTTTAACAAATCCGACAAAAGTCGGAAATAACATAAAATTTTAGAAACAGTTTAGATTTGTTCGAATTGGCCACCTTTGCCACGAATTATGGCCTTCAAACGGCCGACAAAGCCATCACACGCTGCACGAAAGTGGCTCTGCGGTATTTTGGCCCATTCCCGGCGAAGCGCCGTCTTGAGATGATCGATACGTTGGTATTTTTTAGTGCGAACCTTACTCTCTAAAATGCCCCAGGCGTAAAAGTCCAACGGATTGAGATCCGGAGATCTTGGTGGCCATTGTGCGGTAGAAATGAAGCGAGGAACCTCCTTTTTAAGCCATTCTTGGTTGACGCGTGCTGAATGCGATGGTGCTGAGTCCTGTTGGAATGTCCATGGTCTGCGGCCGAAATGTTTGTCTGCCCAGGGCTTCAATACTGTCTTTAGGACATTTTCCCGATAATATTCGGCATTTATTTTGACCCCATGGTCGATGAATACAATCGGGGAGCGACCATCAGCCGTTACGGCCCACATCATTACCATCGGCGGCGCTTGAGTTCTGGTGGCCAATCGAAGGTGTAAATTTTCAGCTGACCTCTTTGGCAAGTAAACCCGATCATTTTGATAGTTCACAAACTGCTCAATTTGGAACGACTTCTCATCGGAGAAAACCAAATTCGGTAACAGGCCACTTTCGTGCAAGCGAGGCAACTCCTTGGCTCTTTCCAGTCTAACTTTTTTTTGTGCATCGGTGAGCTCTTGCACTTTTTGGAACTTCAATGGCTTTAGTCCAAGCTCATTTTTTAATATGTGTTGTATCCGTTCTCGCGATATGTTCATCTCACGAGCAATTTTTCTACCACTGCGGCGTGGATTTCGATCAAATCTGGCCTCCACTTTTCGGATCATTTCTGGTGTTGTTACCGTTTTTTTCGTCCACAATTTGGACTCGATGCAACACTGCCAGTACCACGGTAACGAACAATGGTACGAGAAACAAAAGATTTATTCAGATTTAAATGCTGGAGGGCTCTAACGATAGCCAATTGTGTTTTTCCACCCAAATATAAAGCAATCACACTAATACGCTTTAATTCCATCACGAATAACGTTTTTCTGAATGCAATAGATCAAAATGCTTTTGTAAGCTTGTAAGCAATAAAATTAACTGTCACTGAAATAAATCTGTCAGCTATCAGACTAGCGGTTTAGAAATGATAGGAGCCTGAAGTTGGTTGCAATACATATCAGCCACCCTGTATACCCTCCTCTCTAAGGTGAGGGGATACAAATGGGTAGTTGGAACTTTGTTGCTTTAGATATCTAGTAAACGGCAAGAGATACCATACCAAATATAGTACGAAGGGATATATAGTTCAATTATCAGTCAGTTAGAACATTGTTGTTCTAAGGTCACGATATATATTTCTTATTAAAAGTTAGTGTATGTTTATTTGCTGTAGGACTAAAAGCCGACATGTCAAATAACCGCAATTTTCAAATAAAAACTGACTTTTCAAAGAGTAGCAATTTAAAATGTTCCAATTTAAAGTGGCCATGGGTGAGTTCTATTTGGCCGCTCATAAAATTACTGTTCGTTTGCATCAGCATAACGTTCACATGCCTGGTCTATTTTTTTTAAAAGTTGGTGGGCAGATACGCCAATAATATGTAAGTTGCTATTGGGATTTTTAAAGTATTTGTAGAATAAACTTTAAGAATTTTGAAATGCAGAGAAAGAATAAAAAATTGATGGTCACTGCTAAACTGATCACAATAGTCAATTCAAAATTGCTTTTCCGTGTATGGTACTACATATTACTTTATCTTTGTATGACTTAAGACACTTCTGAAGTGCAAAAATAGTATTAAAGATTTTGATTTTTAGCGCGAGAACTGACCACGGGCCAAAAAGGACTATGTGAATAGTTCGTAGTTTATACAACAACTAGCTGACCCGGTCCACTTCGTTGGCCCAGATTTAGGATTTCCGATCCTGTCAATTTTTGGACTAATCACGTAGACTGCCACCAGATACATATACACAAAATACAGCACTTTCGCTCACAAATTGTGCAAGATATCCCGATTTCAAAATTTGGCTTATACATATGTGCGGGGCTACGCCCATTGTTCCGATCCCGCCCATTTTTGGACCAATCACGTAGACTATCACCAGATACATATGTAGATAATTACAGCACTCTCGCTAACAAATTGTGCAAGAAATCAAAATTTTAATATTTGGCTTATATGGGCAGGGTCACGCCCATTCGTCCGACCCCGCCCATTTGTGGACCAATCACGTGGACTACCACAAGATACATATACACAAAATTACAGAACTCTCGCTAGCAAATTACAAAGATATTTCAATTTCAAACTTTGGATTATAGGGGCGGGGCCGCGCCCAGTTGGTCCGATCCCGCCCATTTTTGGACTAAGCACGTTGACTTCCACCAGATATATATACACAAAATTACAGCACTATGTCTAACAAATTGTTCATATATCTCAATTTTTAAATTTGGTTTATTTGGGGGGACATGCCCATTGGTCCGACCCGCCCATTTTTGGACCAATCACGTAGGTTACCACCATGTACATATGCACAAAGTTACAGCAGTCTCGCTAACAATTTGGCTTATATGGACGGGGCCACGCCCATTGGTCTGATCCCGCCCATTTTTGGGCCAATCACGGAGACTGGCAGTAGATACACATACACAAAATTACAGCACTCTAGATAACAAATTGAGCAAGATTTCTCAAATTAAAAATTAGGCATATGTGGGCGGGGCCACGCCCATTGGTCCGATCTCTCGCTAATAAATTGTGCTAGATATATAATTTTTAAAATTTGGCTTATATTGGCGGTGCCACGCCCATTGGTCCGATCCCGCCCACTTTTGGACCAATCACGTAGACGGCCACCAGATACCTATGTACAAAATTACAGCACTCTCGCTGACAAATTGTACAAGATATCTCAATTTTAAAATTTTTCTTATCTGGCCGGGCCACGCCCACTTGATATATCGAAAATTCAAGTACCCTATTTTCACCACGCCCCACATATGTACATTCTAGGAAAATTTCAAGAAGATCGGTCCAGCCGTTTAGACGTCTATTCGGTACAAACAAACCAACAAACAAACAAACAAACAAACAGACATTCTTCTTTATATATATAGATAGATTCTGTCTATGCGTGTCAAGTGTTCGAAAATCACATGGCGGAAATCGAAAATCAACACAATGCGCTTCGCTACCCCGAAAATGACTTCACAAAAATAAGAAACGATACCATTTTTGTCCAAATGACGCATATCCACTCACGAATTTTTAAGGTTCTTTCTGCGACAGAACTATAGGTATACATACAAAGATAAATATTTTATTCACATAGGAGTATGGACACAGTGAGCTTTCTCCCCACACATTATTTTACAAATACCATTGAACATTGATTTGTTGGTGAGTAATGTGTAATGTATCTATATTTGTCTGCTAAAGTTGTAACACTGCAAACATTAGACATTTTATGAGGCGGACTAACCCCCAGCCATTTCCGGATTAACACAAACACGGATCCATTTCAAAGTGATTCTTCTTTATAAGTTCCTAAGCCATTCTGGCCATTTCACATGGTTTGCGTTGAGCAAATACATTTAAATTACAATCCTTTCTGCCAACAACAACAACTGAGAGGTGGCAAACACAACAACCACAGTGCCAGAAATCCTGGATGGAGCTGGGTAGCTGTGAAAGATTTGAAGGCAAAAAAGTGGTGTTTAATTAAATATTTACCAAGTCATAAGTAGCAATAAATGGTATTTTAAATCCTTAAGGCCATTCTTTGGCAAATACTTTGTATTCCGAATACAACTTGAGCATAATTTTCGGCAATACGGTAAGACTAGTTCACCACCGCTATCCCCCCAAGGTCGGTTGCATCACAAAATTGCCAATCAGTTTTTGGTTTTCGGACAGAACTTCCAAAAAGGAAATCTAACAACTCGGGTTTGTTTTGTCTTTTCACTGTTATCATCAACTGACCCTTTTTCAGATCACATCCCCACCTCCGGTCCAAACTACATCCATAGTCGCCTCTTCCCATGTTCCCACATCGAGATACGTGTGTGTGTGTGTGAAAATGTTAAACAAAGCCAAACCGAAGCAGAATTGTGTAGAATAGAATAACAAAACAGGATGGGAAAAGTATAAAGAACCATAAAAAACTTCTATTTGACTTTGTGAACTTTGTCGGACATTACAGTAAATATTTGATATGACTTTTTTCAGGCCGACTTCCACATTCTCAAAGGCAGAAAGACGGGACCGGATCGACCATCCGGTCAGTTGGTCTGTCGGTCCCTTCCAACCCCCACTCAAATTAACAAAAGGATTATTTGCTGAAACTTCAACAAAATTACATTATAATTAAATTTTAGCAAAACAAAGAGTCAAAAAGAAGGAAAACGAAAAAGGGAAATTTTAACGCAAAATCTGGCAATAAGTTGCAAAAGTTGTTAAGTTTTTATTTTGAAATTTCAATTACCACAGAAGTGAAGACATCTGGAATTATTCCCATAACGAGGTTGTGTCCGTCTCCCCACGTCCTGGTAGTCCATCAGAGTACTCCCAAGAAGACGGCCGAAGCATTAAATGATTAATGCCAATTAAAGCAACAGCAGCTTATTATAATACTCGTATAATTATTCTTAAGATTTAAATGGCTTCGGAGGCATCACTATGACTGTCCCCGCCCCATCCCTTCGTCCCGATGATGTCAGCCAGGCGAAAGGATATCTTCGAACAGACAACGTAACTAATCCCACTTCGCTCTTTCTGTGCAATTATGAATAACGACATCCGCCTCATACCCAAACTCCAGCTCCATCGCGTGGCATTGTTTCCATTATGGATGGGCAGGCATTCATGTCTCGATGTTCATGAAATGAAGTAAACACAGCTCTCGAGTAAATAACTTTTTGACTGCCATTTTTGCCGTCAACTTCGTCTTTGCGTTCTGATCCTTGGAACTGAACTCGCATTTATTAAAGCGATTTCCCAACAAAAAGGGAAACAATAACTAACGTTCGTTCATTCATTCATTCTTTCGCTCATGCATTCTTTCCATAGTTGGCATCCAAGCCTCCTCGCCTCCTCCCTTCTCTGTCAACGTAAAATATTAAACTTCATAAAAACACTTGACTACTATGTATTACTATTAGTATACATATATGTAAGTACGAGTATATACTTACATTTGCAAGTATATGTATATGTGATGGCAACGCTGACATATAAATCACATATAATAAAATATTGCTACATATAACTACATACATAGACACAACATACATAAGTATGTATACAAACATACAAGTATGTATAAGTAAACACTTCTGAAGAGTCCAACTTTTACATCATCAAATATCACCTTAAACACTATTCGCACTATTTTAAAAGGTACAACATGTTAATTAAACGATTTCTTAATGATAAACAGCAATTATTCTAAGCTTGATGATTTTTTTTTAAATTTGTGGGCAATTCCCGTATAATGCAAATCGATTGACCTTTACTGTTTTGTGAATAACTTTGGATTGGGTTGACGCATAAACAGCAAATTTTGACTGAGTATAATTAGGAATATTTAGAAATTAAAAATTCAGATTCAAATTCTCTTAAAACATGCTAAGTCGACTTAGTATATTTTAGAATGGAGGTATCGATATGTTCCTCGCCGAACATACTTGGGGTCTTAGGCCATTCATTCTCTATGCGTTACACTTTTGGCCCGTAGCAATTAATATATACCCTCCTCCCTGGAGGGTGAGTATCCCATCTGCATTTTTTCATTACCCATAAGTCGAGCATGACTGTGTTGAGGAAAGACATGACAAGTAATTGCACGCAAGTGTTCACGGTTGAATAGCAATTGTGGCGTCACATTAGGAAATACAATTATCGGCCCATCCATCAAACACTCTTGTGCAAAAATAAGGCGTTAAAAAGTCAAGCTTCATGAGTAATAATTGTACACATCTACAATACACGCCATGTTAAATACACCTCATCCGATCCAGTCGCACATTTCATTTTATTGGTATTTTAAGTTTTGATAACGTTCAGGTCTGAACAGTTCAGAAATTGGCCCTACTCCTGTTACAGTTATGAATGTGTATTAGACCGGCCGTTATAACTCAAACTTTAGAAAATTTAAGTCCGCACTCCTCAGTTTAGTTGCTTATGTCCCAAAACAGTAGCATACTAAATTGGTACAAAGCGCTAAAGTTTAAGGCTAGACGCAGTCGCTCTCAAAATCTGATCAATATCACTTTAATGCTTTAAAATAACATTGCACAGATCTAATGTACTTATACCAAATTACAGAGAATTACATACGGTTCCAGCGTGCAGTCTGGCCAGACCCATAGACATTTTCATGTATTTGTATGAAAATATCGGGTTTTTGGTGCTTTAATGAAACGTATTTAAATAAAATATTGGTATACAAATTGTATTTGGTTTTGCCTTCAGTTGTTTATCTACGTATTAAGGTTCTTAAACTTTTAGAAATAATTTTAAAAAATATGGTAGGATGTGGAAAAATACATTTGTTTTCGAAAAAAATCTCAGCAATAAGTGTACGGCCGCTGTTTGTGTACTTTTTCGCGAGTTGTAACATAACATTTTTGGCTTGATTTATTTCTCGTTCACTTTCTTCTTGTCGAATTGTATATAAAATTCCTTGCAAGGGATATTTTGTTTTGGAGTCTGGTTTCGATGGTATATATTGAGTGAATTGCGTTTTCCACATATGAAACAACTGATCATCCATGGTGATATTTTTGTGTGGGCTATAGTTCTTGGAGAGGTTTTCATTGAAATAGCTCCATATAAGTATATCAGGAATTGCTGCGGTTTTGTCACTTTGTAAACGATAAGGGCGTGTTCTATATTATTAGATAAATCTCCTAGCTGCCTTGTCGCGTATTGTAAATAAATTTCACTTATTCACACAAATGCGCTTCATAACTCATTTTATCAAATCTACACGAGAATTTAGACCGTAAAATATTATGGTGTTGTGCGATCAAACTTTATAAGTTGAGTGAAAGTAACAAGCGTAACACGTGTACAAACACACTCCGATAGAAAATTCGGCACTCTCCAAAATTCCAGAAAGATTGGAAGAAAAATATAGCTTCTATAGTGTTAAGCGGCCAAATGGGCAGGACCATATATATGGAGGCTATATCTAAATCTGATATAGCCCCCATGTTGGGCCTATCTCCAATATTCCTGTGTGTTACAAATATTACAAAAACTTATAGTACCCTGTACAACAGAGTTGATCGATAAAACAGAAATTTAAATGGAAAGCTATCAATTATATGAAGATCAAATGTTAAAATTGTACAAACTTTCAAAATAAAATTATAGAATTGTAAAAACTTTCATATAAAGTCAGTATGGGTCTGGCCAGACTCATGAGGCACGTAAACGATGTATACCTCACAAAATCCTTATACTTTTTATACCCTACACCACACTGTGGTACAGGGTATTATAAGTTTGTTATGTTTTGATCGTTCTGAAATTTTGCAGTTTAGAGTATTTCGCGGCTGTTAAGATCGCTATTGAATTTGGATGAAATCGGTTCAGTTTTAGATATAGCTTTGGCCCTTTAGTCCGATAGAAGCTGTATTTTACATCCAATCGTTTTGAAATTTAGAATGGTAGAGTTTAAGATTTAGCTATAGCTCCCATATATATGTTTCGTCCGATTTTGCTCTTTAGTCCTGTAGAAGCTGTATTTTACATCCAATCGTTTTGAAATTTAGAATGGTAGAGTTTATTGATCCATGAACCAACACTACCGAATTTGAAGAAAATCGGTTTAGATTTAGCTATAGCTCCCATATACATGTTTCGTCCGATTTGGCCCTTTAGTCCTGTAGAAGCTGTATTTTACATCCAATCATTTTAAAATTTAGAATGGTAGAGTTTAAGATTTAGCTATAGCTCCCATACATATGTTTCGTCCGATTTTGCTCTTAAGTCCTGTAGAAGCTGTATTTTACATCCAATCATTTTGAAATTTAGAATGGTAGAGTTTCTTGATCCATGAACCAACACTACTGAATTTGAAGAAAATCGGTTAGGATTTAGCTATAGCTCCCATATATATGTTTCGTCCGATTTGGCCATTTAGTCCTATAAAAGCTATATTTTACATCCAATCGTTTTGAAATTTAGAATGGCAGAGTTTCTTGATTCATGAACCAACATTGCCGAATTTGAAGAAAAACGGTAAAGATTTAGCTATAGCTCCCATATATATGTTTCATCCGATTTGGCTCTTTAGATCCAATCGTTTTTATACCCTACACCACACTGTGGTACAGGGTATTATTTAAGTATAAAATGTCCCAAAAGTAAATTTATGTAAACAATTTATACATGAATTATAAAATTTATATATCAGATTTATTCAATATTACGAGAGTGGTGTAGGGTATTATATAGTCGGCACCGCCCGACTTTAGCCTTTCCTTACTGGTTTTGTATGGTATTTATCTTCCTGATTTCTTCATAGATCGATAAAATATCATTTTTTAGGAAGCTACCAGACAAGTCGATAGCGCGTTTAGAAATATATTTAAATTTCAATTAAATTCGAAAAAGGCCTGGCCAGACTCATGTGTCCAACGGAGCGTTAAAATCTCTAAAATTACAAAAAAAAAAATTGTTCTTTTAAATTTTGAATATTGTAATCTGTAATGCAAAATTATTGATATTCGATCTGTGCCAAATTTTGCACGTCGAAATTGTTTGTAGTTTTCTCTAAATTGGTACTCGTACTCTTCGATATTCGATCCATGAAACCCTGTAGTGATGTGTTACAGCATCACAATAAAAGATTTGTTAAATCTACAGCAGTATTTTGATGGCGACTGCGGTATGCCTTAGATACAAGATTAGGTTATTACATAGCTATATACATATGTACTACATAGTTCGAATATATAAAATACGAATGCCATAAACCATTAGAATTGTTTCAAGGTGAGTAAGCAAGGAGACTCCTATTACACCGACCAACAAAAAAATGTTTTTGTGCCCAAGTCCTAAAAACTTTTTTTGTGTAAATTGAGCGATCAAGTTCCATACAATCAAAATCTTCTTTATATATAAAACAGAACTGATCGTTCGATTTTCATGATTTTCAAGGCTTGATAAGTTCGTAGTGACTCTAGAAGTGACACTGTGGAGGAAAATTTAAGATTGGTAAAAGAGGCGCGATACAACCAACACATGTTAATAGCCCGAGAAAGGAGCGTAAAATTTTTCCGATTTTGGGATTAATGTTTTCGTATTGATCTAAGGAAAACACCCATAGCGGACACAGCCAACACAACATTATTTCTCAAAAACAGATTGTTTGATTTTCACAATTTTGGGCTTCATAATTTCGTATTGGCCTAAGGGAGAGCACTATAGAAGAACATTTACAATTGGTCAAAGAGGCTTCGCGCGGTCAACACAATCCAATAGCTCGAAAATGCATCGTTAGATTTTGAAAATTTTGGCGTGATTGGCACAGGAAAGAAAGCTTTGGAAGAACATATAGGATTGGTCAAAATGGCGTGGAACTGACCACACACAACGTCATAACTCGAGAGCATAACTTTCGATGTCCATAATTTTGAGCTTGATAGATTCGTATTTCCTCAATGCAGGACATTCTGGGGAAGAGTTAATGATAGGCCAAGCGGACGTGGAACTGACCACATAACCTTTGGCTCGTATTAGTCCAAGGAAGAACACAGAGAAGGATAATTCATGATTGGACAATGGAGCGCGGTCCGTACTTATAACCTTATAACTCTAGAACATATCATTTACTGTGGGGGAAATTTTATAATTTGCCAAAGAGGTGAGCCACAAACACCGCCCACTCAACCTCATAACTCGAAAAGAGATCATTCGAGGCCAACATAGCCTAATGGCTCGAGAGCGGACCGTTCGATATTTCTCGTTTTTACGATTGATGGATTTGTATAGACTCAAGGAAGGATACTATGGCTTGGTCAAACGGGTGTTGCGCGATCTATTTTTACCATTTTGGATTTAATGGATTTGTATTGGTCAAAGGCGCATGTAGCGTGCAATGCAACCTCATAATTCTAGTAAGGATAGTTCGAATTTTACGATTTTTGACTTGATGGATTCGTATTGGCGCCATGAGGTACACGGATCTATCGATTTTCACGATTTTGGGCGAATTCGTAATGGGCCAAGGAAGGACACTATTTAGTATTGTGCAAAGAGGCATGGTATTGCCAGCATAACCTCATAACTCGAGAACAGACTTTTCGAATGCCACGGGTGCGGTACCTTTCACACCAAAAATATAATACGAGTATTTTGAGTAATATGTCGAATTTGCAAGCGCGTACACCATTTGAATCTAATACATAAACGAAATCTGGATAATCATTGCATTGTTTGGCTTGCAGTTTGGAGTTTTTGATAGCATTCTAAAAATTCTATCATTTTTAGAATGCTATCAGCTAATTTTGCACTGGCACAATCGAACAAAAATCGTGCGGTGAGTAAAATTCGTAACTACATTATTGCGCAGCCATTTGGTAGTACATTAAGAATGTAGGTTTGGTTCTCAAGTCTGCTTTTTGACGGTGCAACACTCCACACCGTGGACTGGGCTGAGTGTGGAAAATGCGATATTTTCGCATTTGCGGAGTGTAATAATTTTACAAACGAAATTAAAACCGGTTCATACGGCCGCACCATTTTTACAAACGCTCCTAAAAATGCGGTTACAGTGTAAAACGTAGAAAAAATTTTAAATTTTTGTATACAGTTATTGGCACGCCCCTTTTGTTACCTCCCACACAAATGGACATTTTTGTACCAAATGTAAACAGCTTTTAACTTTAATACCAGTACATACTTTAATGTTAATAAATGCAATTTAAATTGATAATAATTTAATTCAAACATAAAAAATACGAATATTTTTTTGGGACTCAGGGTGAGGGGATCTATAAATCGGTTTACCCGACTGAATTTTCTTACTTGTTTTTAAATTTTTTTAGTTCCAATTTTCAGTACTTCGGCTAATAATTTAAAAACTCCTCCCCTTGTTAGGTTTTTAAAATATGTGGAACGCCTTTTGTTACACGCTGAAAAAAAATCGCTTCTGTAGTATATTGTTCCAAACATATTCTGCTGGAAACGTACATATGTTTAGGGTACACTCCAAATATATAATAATTGACACTCGCAAATATTATATGTTTGTGAGGATGTTGTTCTAAACAAAATTATGTTTTCATCATAATATTTTTTTATTTGGAAATAATATTTCCAAAACAATGATTAATTTATATTTAAGTATTTTGGCAATGTATCGATGCCTTAATTTAAAGGAAATTTTTTAGTGTTTTAGAAATTTTATATGTTTGAAAAATTTAATTCGTATAATTTTGGGTTACGACAAATAGCATTGATGGATTAAGAATTGGACTAAATATATATAAATAAATATAATTAAAAATTAGTGCTGTAAAACAAAAGAAAATGCTGCTTATGACATTATTACTTATAAAGTATAACACAATATCGAGGAAAAAATAATATTAAAAATTGCCAAAGTCAACAAAGTTTTAACATTTTTTTTTAATATAATGTATTTGGATAAATTCTTAAACAATATCTTTGATTGTTTGCAAACACATATTTTATTTGTGACAGTACGTTCGCAAATATATTTTGTTGTAATATATTAATATATGCGTTCCAAACAACATTTCTTGATTTTTAAATAAAATATATTTGTTCAAAAATATATAATATTTAAAAAATTTGATTCCAAGTATACTTTCTTTGAATTCAAACATATCAAAAATGACGATTTTCCTCCGTGTATGAATTGCAAATCCGCCTTTAAAATTTAATCCTATTAATTTCAACTTATACATAAGTTCCGACAAATATTTTTTCTTACCTTCAATTCGTGAAGCAGATGTTTTAATATAAACAATTACTAAACGATCATGTTTTATAAAATACACAATCGAAGGCTGGAATAAAATCATGGGACTTATAAATTATTGACTTTTGTTTAAATATTTTAAAGTGACAATTTGAAATGTACTTATCAACAGAGAAGGATATTTTCACAGAGTTGCTCGTACATTTTCAGTATTCAAATTTAATATAAAAAATATTTCTATTACATTAAAATTTGTTTCATTTCCAATTTTAGATTAAAGTAAGCGTATTTAAATTACGTTTTAGGCTCAACATTTGTTTCCATTTAAAAAAAGAGAATTATCACTGCACTCAAATATGTTAGTAAGAACGACATACATTCGTCAAATAAATAAAACTAAAAAAAAAAACAAATCTTGGAGGATTATCACTGATTGCTTGAAGGACAATTCTCAGTTTCCCAATTCACAGTGGGACCCTCAGATCAGCATGTGCAGTGGCAGTTACAACCAAAGCCAGAAATCGCCCAAGACAACAACTCACCAGATAAATATATTTTAATTTAATTATTAAAAATGTCTGTTTTTTTGGGAGTTAGTTGTGAAGTTGTTCATCTGGCGTCTATATTATTCGACAATTCGTAATTTTTTGCTATATATATATAAGGCCAGATGTACGAACCTTAGATAAACAAAATTCCTGCCGAAAGTGAATGGGTGGTTTTTGTTCGCATTTGTTTTCGTTTGAAATAGTGTAACAGGCTGTTACTGTTTTTCCGAACTGACTGAAATTTGGAAATTTACCTTTTATTTCGAATCGATCAAGACTACGTTAAAAGCATTCCAATTTTTGACATTGGCCTTATATTTACTACATACTTTTTCCTATCGCCTACAACGAATCTCAATATTAAAGGTAATATGGGTCAAGATTTGGTAATAGCACCTTATAAGGATCCCTAGGAGATTAAGGGCCTGTTTCTCTAACTTATTTTCGTTCGTCTACGGCGAACAATACAACACCTATCAACTATTACTTGCATTCTATAAAACGTAGGTAGGAAATATTTTTGGTACGAGCTTTTTACGTGCTTTTCTATATACGTACCGAAATACAAACACCTGTGGCTCTTATATTTCTCGGAATAATTGAGGGCGTAGCGTCATATCGCCCAATGTCCAAATAGTTACTTGGAAATGTCATATCGCCCAAACGCAATGTCAGAAAGCCCAAAGTTTTTTTTGGCGATATGACATTTCAATAAATATAAAATGTGCAAAGCTTAGCGTAACAAAAGAACTGTAACAATACCCTTCATCATGTAGCGGTAACACATACTGATTTGCCTTACTAAAGACGGCTACGCGGACCAACGTGTACAGGGGTGGGATTAAAGATTTTCTTCTCTGGGGTATGTCAAAAGACGGCTACCCTGACCAAGTAGTGTGTGAATGGCCGGCCTTCGGCCGTGTTAAAGATTTTCACCTATGTGGTATGTCCAAAGAAGGACATGATTTTTTTTGGACGATATGACATACATGGTTTTGGCCGATATGACATAAATGGTTTTGGGCGATATGACGCTACGCCTAATTGAGTGATTTTTGGCCGTTCGCCGTAGACGAACGGAAATAAGTTACAGAAACAGGCCGTAAAAGCTGTATTAGCTGGCATTATACATAAATAGTGTTGTATAGTCTTTTACGTTATTCGACAATGTTTCTTTCAAATTTAATTATAAGATGTAAATCCCTATTGTCGAATGACCGTTGTCCGTCTTTGAACGCACATACACACATACTGAATCCGTATAACCTATACGTGTGTGCAAATGTGTCCGTTAAATATGTGTGTATGGCGACTGTGGATATGTTTAAAAATTCTTGTTTAAATTGTTCTTCGGATTACCTTTGCCTTTGCTACTGTTGCCACTGCAGTTGTTGTTATTGCTGCTGTTGCTGTTGCCAATTTGCATAAAATAATGCTGTGCTGCTAAGTAGGTCACATTTCACATCGGTGCAGTGTGTGCAGTATACGTCGGCAGTCATGTGGAAGTTTCCATCCGAGAATTCTGCAAATGGAATGGAATGTGCAATGTATCCACATTTAGAATGTTATTTTTCCGCTTACATTTGTATGCAAAACTTCATTCGTTCTCGCATGAGCTGCTCCTGGATGCAACGTCGCGCATCTCTGCGTATGACGAGGTTCATTCGTTCGGGTGCTTCCGTGGCCACAATATTTCGTTAATACTCATGTTCCGCTACTCCTCCTTCCAATTTAAGGCCTAATTTGTGGCATATTTGTTTATACCGAGGAATGGTGAACCGACATGGAAACGTTATATCAGAATGCCGCTCTGTGACCTTGAAACTCTACTTTCGAACAAAAAATACATTAATCATATTGATGTTGTTATTAAAGTGATGGACATCCTGGAATATGTTCGACCGTTTCTTAACCAAACAACCGATTGCGAACAAACTTCGTGTTAGAAAAGTTAAGTCTTATATTTGGGCCCCCTATGTCAGACAGAGGCGGAGCTAAAGGGCCTCAAAGTTTGCCACATCGGGTGAAGAAAATGTTCAAGCGCGTGTAACTCGTGTTTCTCTTCCGATGGTACTTTTATATATACTTTTGGGTATATCAATCCAATTTTCTCGTAAATTTTATTGTCCATCGGTGCATATTGTGCCTCTATATTTACAAAATACTAGCACACGGTAAGGGAAAAAATGAAAAATTAAATTTTCAACTGCAGATACCTCGGTAACAGTACGAGATAATTCTTATTTTTTAGACCTCAGTTAGTAGAACACACACAAAATATTTTAACAAATCGGAACATTTTCTTCACCCGATGTGGCAAACTTTGAGGGTCTCTAGCTCCGCCCCTTAACTTCTCTAACACCTCTTCATCTACCATGCCAAGCTTGGTCGCAATCGGTTGTTTGGTTAAAAACGGTCGAATTATGTCCCCTTTTTGAATTCGTACCACTGTGCAGTGTTTTGCAAAAACAGACGAAAATTGTCAGACTACTCTTGGTATTTCGTCTATAACTTTTACAAATTTTTGCAAAAATTAAAACGCCCTTACAATTTTTTAAAAAAAATTTTTAAGATGAGATCTTATTTTACCTATTTGTAACTGCTTATAAAAATGTTAACCAAAAATAAACTACATAGGTCGATATTAAATATTCTGACCCATATATATAAGTACTTTACAATTTGGAAAAACGGTAAAAAGCCATAGTTCCGCATTGTCTTGTAGTATAGGCGTGCAAAATTTCAAATAAATCGATAGGTTCAAATTGTAATTGTTAGTTCGCTTTACTTTGGAATTACCCATATATAGTAATGACGTCTTTTCCAAATATTTTAGTAAACTAATTTTAGAAATTAAACTAATTTTAACAGCAGGTGTTATTACAACAGAAACTGAAATCTGCATGGTTTACGAAAAAAGGGACAATTCGCAAACCCGAATCGCCAAATTTCTTGCAGATGTGAAAACCAGGGCAGTGGTAAATTGAAATCGTTTGTGGACGAGCGCGCTATGGTGTGATGTTATGCTGATGTAGCGCGGCAAGACCAAAAATGTTCGCTTTGAATAATTAAATAACAGGTGGCGCAAAAGTAACCTTTCGATGTAACCTATCGATGTTATAAAAGAATAAAGAAAAAGAAGTAACCTTTCGATGTTATAAAAGAATAAAGAAAAAGAAATAACTTTTTAGAGGAGATATGTTTAAATTCCAACATCGTCAAAAACATAACATTTGCACTGCTTTCTAAGCACTGGAGCAAATGCAAACCAAAATAATAGTATTATGGCGCGACAAGCCCTCGCTAAATTAATTTGTGATGATCCAATATTGAACAACATCCGGATCATAGGACTAGGATTTTTATCACTTCCTTGGATGTTCCTTTTATGGTGGGATAATAAACACTAGGATGAATTGCAATCAAGTGTAGAAGAATCAATCACATAGTCTGAAAAAAGGACAGAATAAAAAACACACAACTTTAAAGTACAACTCTCTATTTACAGTGAAACTATCGATATTTGCTTGGGTAGATGCACAACACAAAAAGTATTGTTGCATCTTCATAATTCATTTTAACTGTGGTTTTTTATTACTGTTTCACACCGATTTAACATTTAATTTATTTGTATTAAAAAATTCAATTTTTTATAAACTTCCAATAAAATAAGTAAACATATTTATTGTCAATTCTTTAAGCCACATTTTCACTATATAACTCTGAAAAGGGGTGAGTACCTCCCACACAAATGTAACAATTTTGTGAAATGTTAAAACTCTTTATTTATGTATTTAATTTAATGGGTTTCTCATTTTTTAACATTTCACAACATTGATTTGTGTATCGATGACCTTCTATTTTATTATTTTGCTGTATTTTGTTAGGCTGCAGGTCATACAAATAAAAGAAAAACTAGCTTTTATTTGTTTATTATGATTTTATTCCAATATTTCGACCAACATCGCTGGTCATCTTCAACGATCTGTATTATTACAAAATTGTTACATTTGTATGTGTAGGTACTATAAAAACATTACACTGCAAAAACATCAAGTATTTGTATGCGCTGGTATTAATGTTCTAAGCTGTGCCCTTTTTTACAAATTGGTCTCTTTGTGTGGGAGGCACAAAAGGGGCGAGACCCTTTTCGCCCATAGAGACTGTAAAATGATTACTATGTATGGAATTTTACAGGTTACTCATGAGTAGTATGGAAGTTATAAGAGCTTTAAAATGTCCGACCATTTGTGGACATTTTCATCCATTTGATGTCCTTAATAGGAAAACCAGTAAGGAAAGGCAGAAAGTCGGGCGGGACCGACTATATAATAACCAACACCTCCCTAACAATGCGATAAGGGTAATTGCGATAATAATTTGGAATAATTGGTAATTGAGTAAGAACGTATATATGTGGATATATCTAATTCTGAACCGATAATCGCTAAAGTAAGCAATATTCCTTCCTAAATTGATAAACATCTTTCTGGAGAATTTTGTAATTATCGGAAGTAAAGTACAACTTCTATAGCGCCTTGTAACCAAATCAGGAGGAACATATATATGGAGGTTATATATTAATCTGAATCGATTTTCCCTGAATACTCATTCATGTAAAATAGAAACCTCTTTCTGTCGAATTTCGTACTGATCGAATATAAAATACAGTACCTACAGCGCTTAGATGTCAACTCGGGGCTAACATATATATAGGGGCTATATCTAAATCTGAACCGATTTTCTCCGAATTTGGCAGTATCCTTCATATAATAAGAAACCTCTTTCTGTCGAATTTCGTACTGATCGAATATGACTGATGGTTTTTCAGGAGAAGAGTAAAAGCAAATGTAGTTTTGTCAACGGCCAATGCCGACGTCATCGTACCTCATGTCGCTGTATGTGTTGTTGTTATTTATTGTTGGTCTGTGCTTTTGTTACACAGTCAGAATTATTCGGTTCAAGACCATATGTTTCAGTTACTATTGCAAATGTAATAGAAACAAATTCAAAAATTGGTGGAGAATTTTAATTGCTCGGTAGAATTGACTGCAGTTTAGTGTATGTATCGGTATAAAAGATTTAGTATGTTGACTTAGTTCGGCAAAGTACGGGTTTGGTTAGTAGTTATTTTATGACATTTCTAAATCTTTTATGGAATTCCTTTATAATGAACAACGAATGACTTCTACCGTTTTGTGCATAACTTATGATTTGACTGAATATAATTTGGATTATGTGAAATTAATCACTTCAGTTGACCCTTATCATAATCATAATTTATTGTTATATATTTACATTAGATTCTAGTTTTAGTTTCTACATTAGATCAGAGTTTTATAATTTGAGTTATTCAGGATATAATAAAAAAAATCCCGAAATGCCGATTACGTCAGCCTGATTTGGCACATCTGTATCCAGTCATACAAAGAATAGTAGCCCGTAAGTAAGTGTACGGATGGAGAAGGCTATTTGGGAAACTAACTTATTTTTCGGATAAGTTCAATGTGATATTGCATCAATAAACACTGATGGCTTTTCGATTGGCAAACAATCACATATGTAGTTGATATGTACATCTATTCACGTTAAATCTCAAATCCACCCATTCCAGTGATGCAGAACTTTATTCCAAACAGCCCGAGGGCACCCACCATTCTTGGCCATGTCCGCACTAAAAGCTAATAAAGTAAAACTCACAAGGCATGCGAAGCGTTTCCGGATACAGTGCTCTGCAGTCGGCAGCACGAAGAGATGTTCATTATGTGAACATAAACTCGTTCATAACTGTGCATGTCTTTGCCTTGGGTGTGTACTTGTGTGTGCTGTACATATCGAAAAAGCACGAACTCACTCAACGAAGGAGTGCTTGATTTATGGCGTAGAAATTATTCCACACAAATACACGCACACATGTGCAGTTTTGATGTTTAGGCATCGTTTCTTGTCCTTCTCCCCTCTTCTTCATCTTCTCTTGAAGAAGATATAAACACTGAGAATAAATTAGCGCAATAAATCATGTCTGTGTAAATCATAAATATGTTAAATGTCCATGTTTCTCTGTCTCTCCATATCTCTCCCGATTGAAGCTTGACCTTGTGAAAAGTTATTCGCTGTTCTCCGTTCGTGAGTCATTGTGCGAGAACCTATTTTCAAAATTCTAATCTGAGAGGTGACCCCCAAGGGTTTGAACTGATTTTTCAATTCCATTATGATTAGTCGTCCTCAAGACAACACAAAGCGGCCTCTCATACTTCACTCTGCTCCGCATCACTTCACGAAAGCGATGCTAAATCACTCAAATCATAAATTCCATTCATAGGCAAAGTCACTTTCTACAAGTTTTCCTTTATGTGTGTTTGCAAAGATGTGCGTAGGCCGAGATTGTTCTCTGGGTTCTGGAGTGGGGAATGGCAGACAGCTCTCCACTTATTAATTATTTACGAACAACGCAATTTGTTAGTTAATGACGAACTTTTCGTTTAAATTATGATTACAACAGTGCGCACAGCAAAATATTTCAGAAGGCAAGTATAATGATGTGAACCCCGCATCAATTTGCTCAATTTCTTTTGTAACACTTTTGTCAGAGCCGAATCTCGCAGGGGGAAGGTGCCCACGGCCTAATCTGTAGAAATGCTGGCAGTCGTGTAATAACGACAGTGATTTCATGATGATTTCACTTACAGGCTAGACTAAATAATATATCAATACTTCCATTACAAAACATCTTATGTTGAAACAGATAGTTTTTCAGGAGAGGCGATCAAAGTTTTACGAAATTTATGAACGAGGCCCGATCCCACCCAATTTTGGAAAGTCCAGGACTGGTGACCCATCTGGGATCACGGTACAGTAGGATTCTCGTTAAACCATTTGTAGGTACGGACAGTAGGAATCACTCCAAAAATAATCACTTAAATAATCAAATTTGCTCTTATGGGCGATGTAGAATATAGAATAGAAGGAGTAATTGCAGAATTATGAAATTTGGTATCATGCTGTATTTGGTCATAGTTAAGAAAAATTTTAAACTTGGACCCAATCGGACCGCGGGTCTTCTACCCCCATGCAAATTATTCTGGGTACTCTAAATAAAATGCTGGATTGGAACATTGTATATTTATAAAATTTTACACATCATAATATTTCTAAAAAAAATCAGTTACGGTGCAAAAAAAATACTTTTTTGTATTTTTTTGCACGAATAATTTGAACTTTTACATTTTATGTTAAAGAGGACATCAATAATTTCTGGCGAAAAAATTGAGATCTTTACGATTTTTTCCCGATGTTATAAAATCTATTTTTTTTATTTTTTGGGGTCAGCTAGTTTCATATAAAAATGGATTATATTGGTTGAAAAATTAACTTATTTTGCTATCCTTGTGTAGTTTTTCAGCTCGTTTTTAAATTGTGTTATAAATAATATTACTTTCTCAGCCCATTAAATTGCACTCACTAATAGTTCGGTTGCTTCCTTATTTGACAATTTGTCTACAAAATAGTGACTTTCCTCTAGACTACAATCGGAGTTGTAAGCATATTCATTTTCACCTCGTGCCAAACCATAAAATTCCGCATTGGAAAAAGTAACAGAAGCATTAGGAATGGACAGCGTTGGATAAGTGTTATGTATGTATATGCTGACAGGTCGGTTATATCTCTCTTCTCTAAACAAGTGGTATTAGATTGCAGGAAATGCTCACGTCTATGTATCACCTTCACCTACATTCCAAAGTATGCATAAGTCGAAACAGGTAGTTTTCCAGAAAAGGCGAAATTTTTATTTTTGTATGGAATTCCTTCATAAATAAATTCGAATGACATATACTGCTTTGTGCATAACTTATTGTTGGGTTGACTGATGAGCAACAAATTTTTTTTAATATAATTTGGAATATTTGTATATTAAAAATACACCGTCCTTAAAAATGCTAAGTCGACTTTGCATGTTTTTAAACAAGGGTATTGATATGTATATAAGCTGCTTTATTTTCGTCCCGTATGTATATACGGTACGAAAGTCGGAACAGGTAGTTTTCCAGAAAAGGCGAAATTTTTATTTTTGTGTGGAATTCCTTCATAAATAAATTCGAATGACATATACTGCTTTGTGCATAACTTATTGTTGGATTGACTGATGAGCAACAACTTTTTTTTTAATATAATTTGGAATATTTGTATATTAAAAATACACCGTCCTTAAAAATGCTAAGTCGACTTTGCATGTTTTTAAACAAGGGTATTGATATGTATATAAGCTGCTTTATTTTCGTCCCGTATTTAGGAGACGTATGTATATACGGTACGAAAAGAACATCTTGCCGGTTAATAAAGTATACTTGAAGCACTTTCTTAATACATATATACTTCCTTATGAGGGAAGGAAGTATATATGTAATAAAATGAATTATATCCCTATAAATATTACATATTTCTATTACTTTCAGTTGCTTATTTTTCGAACACAGTTGTCGCGAATTAATTATATTTTAGATTTATCTTACACAAGCATATTCTTATTTGAGTAGGGTGCAAACTTTATGTTTTAAAATCACTACTAAGGAACGTCGCGGGCTAATAGTTATACACTTTAATGATGATTTCTAATTTTTTTCTCACCGTTCGAAAAGAAAAATTAACCAAAAACAATCCGTGTTGTTCGAATATTAAAATTTTATATTTTGTTTATTTTTTTTTAAACGTATGTACGTTTATTTTGTATGGGTAAACGTATATACAGGACGAAAAGAAAGCAGCTATTGTAAAAGAATATTGTTCGCAAAGAAGAACCTATGGTGTATGCTAAATACATACCATTATATTTTTCCAATTACTTATACGCATGGTGTCCTAAATGGCCCTGCCAAACAATTACACATAAATCCTATATCAATACCAGCAGTAATCCGATATCTCCCACATTTTTAGGAAAACTGTGTAAGTTGGTACCTTTATGTCCATAAAACTGACACGGGATTTCAAACTGTTAGGGATCTTCTTTATCTTCTTCTTCAAATATTCCTGCTTTAATCCGTTCTTAAGTGAGACATGTTCATTCTATATATTCTATTCATATAAAGAACATTTAGAAACTGCTTCATATGGCCTAACTAGATTTTTTATCTCGGGAGTCCAAGAAGAAAATTAACCATTTTAAAATTCACACAAATCACCCATTAATTTAAATGATACTTTATTTTCTCAAAAAAAAATATTCAGGATTTTCCAAGTTTTGTCCAAGAGAGCTCTAAACAAGAATGTCATTTTTCGGGAAAAGGGGAGAATTTTCTTAAGAATTGATGACTTAACCTTAATAATCACTGTCACCTTAATTACAAGCACAACGGTGATTAGAAATAAGTACTAGTTACACTGTACAACAATTTCAAACTTTTTTCAAAATAACAGGGTTCTGTCAGTGGATTCTGGTAGAGGAGACCAAAAAAATGTATACGTGTATCGGCGTTTTGAAAGATCACATCGGAATTTTATTTTAGGGGGTTAAAGTTTTCCCCCCTTTGCTAGTTCGTGCAGAATATCGGTATATAAAACTATGTGTTCTGTTCATCTGAGGTGTAGGGTATCTTCAGCAACTTTGTAGAAACTGTTAAGGCCTATCTTTTTGTGGAATATATTAACCCTCTAGCTTCCCCCCATAACGGTGATTTTTGCCTATATTTTAACAAATCGAAAGAAACTCCCCTAAAAATGGGTGGGGCGGGGTTGAAATGTTCTACAAAAATGTCGGCAATAAAATTTTATTATATGTGTCAGAACACACTAAAGCCCAAAACTTAACACCGAACTCCAAAAAAACGCCCAAATTCAAGATTGTCGGTTAAGGGTTAATTTAGATATTATATAGTGTTAGTACCAAAAAGGTCTTTAAAAATTGGATTTTTCGGGGTTGATGTGAGAGATGTAAAAAAAATAAATTTTACAATTAAATAATATTTATTTTATATTAAATTGTACTTCAGGGCTATAAACAAAAAATCTATTAATAACGCATATACAAGGAGAAATACTTATTTAATACATAAATTCATTTATTTTTAATTCACTTTTCTTTTCACTCTTGACAATTCGACGCCATTATCAAACAATGTCCAACATAAATCTGTTATAAGAGACAAAATGCTCTTGACTTTATAGCGTTTTTCAATAGGAAGACATATCTGATGGACCCGTTCGCCATGCTCATCAGTTTCAGTTGAAAACTGAAAATAAATATATAAATATATATGTATAATCAAATATAAATCAAAACTTGTATTACCTTTAGACCACAGCATCAAACCGATATATTAATTTCGGCATATATGTTTTGGCACCCATGGCTCATCTGGAAAAACATCCAGTTCAAAATAAATTTAATATATATCCTCCACTTTGCTCGTAAAACATGAAACCCTATGTTCCATAAGGGTATGCTTGCCACAGACGTAGCAAAACCAGTCAAGTTTTCCCAAACAGTCAGTCATTATTATTCTTACAAATTCCCTTGTAGAATATTGTAAGAAAATAAAACAAGTAAGAAAGTTTCAGTCGGGTAAACCGACTAAGGTATACCCTCACTTTGTGAGTAATGTAATATTGAATATTACACGAATTATTCTGTCAATTTGTGAGTAATGTAATATAGAATATTACACGAATTATTCTGTCAATTTGTGTGGGAGCTACCAGAAGGGGTTTAACAAATACACCTATTTTTCGCTGAACAGTAGACACTTTCAATTCATTGCACTGCGCCGAATTATAAGCGTTTATGTGCACTGGTATAAACGTTATGAGATATTAAATTGTGGTATGATTTGGCCATTTTGTGTGGGAGGTACAAAAAGGGGTGTGGCGATAACGCCCATTTTTCACAGGACTTAGGCACTATAAAAACATTACACTGTACAAAATTTCAAGTATTATTATACACTTGTATTCATGTTATAAGCTGTTAACTTTTGGTGCAAAATGGTACCTTTGTATGGAAGGTACCAAAAGGGGCGTGGCAACAACGCCCATTTTTCTCTGGACAATTATTTGTTGTCGAAATTTTTTGATGGAAATCGGAATGTGAATTCTGGACGGGTAATTCCAAAGAAAATCGACCCAAAAATGACGATTTGAAAATTTTACATTTTTGATTTTGCTGAAATTTTGCATGCGCATACTGCAAGATGTTACGAAATAATGACAGTTTACCGTATGTCAAAATTTGTAGCGGTTTAGATTTTATAGGGTGCCAAAGTAGGACATCTACATTGTTTTGTAAAAAATTAAGCTATGTTCAAGTCGCCATAACTTTTGAACGGAAATTCAGATTTAACTGAAATAAGTACCATCTTAAAGATATTAACGTTATTTCTAAATATTATACATATAAGGATAAGTATATGTGTATTAAGAATATCAAAAGGACCAAAATGTCCTTAATCCTTGATTATCCTGAAAAAAGTATTTTAAATTTTTTTTGCCCCATAAAATATAAAATTTTCAGAATGGGTGCTCAATGGGTTCAAAAGATATGACTTATTTAATGTCCGTCTGTCTGTCCGTTTGACTGGTTTATGCCAATGATATCTCTGAAAAGGAGTGACCGAATGACTTACAAATTAGTATGTGGTAATATTTTCCTCAAACCTACTTAATGTTTTGAAGTGGCCCATTTCGGACCCCTCCTTGTGGTACCTCCCTCACAAACGGTTAAAATTTTGTGACATTTTAAAACTGTTATAACTTCTGTACTACTCATGGGAATCCAATGAAATTTCATACATAGTAATTATTTCACCGTATTTATAAGCTGAACAAAAATGGGCGAAAATGTCACGCCCCTTTTGGTACCTCACGATGTCCGGCCGTCCGTCCGTCTGTCCATGTAAAGTTGTTCGTCGACTACAGGTCGCAATTTCACTCCGATCGTTCTGAAATTTTGCAGTTTAGAGTATTTCGCGGCTTTTAAGATCGCTATTGAATTTGGTTAAAATCGGTTCAGATTTAGATATATCTCCCATATATATCTTTCGTCCGATTTGGCCCTTTAGTCCTATAGAAGCTGTATTTTACATCCAATCGCTTTGAAATTTAGAATGGTAGAATTTCTTGATCCATGAACCAACATTGCCTAATTTGAAGAAAATCGGTTAAGATTTAGCTAATGCGCCCATATATAAGTTTCGTCCGATTTGGCCCTTTAGTCCTATAGAAGCTGTATTTTACAACCGATCGTTTTGAAATTTAGAATGGTAGAGTTTCTTGATCCATGAACCAACATTGCCGAATTTGAAGAATATCGGTTAAGAGTTAGCTATAGCTCCCATATATATGTTTCGTCCGATTTTGCTCTTTAGTCCTGTAGAAGCTGTATTTTACATCCAATCATTTTGAAATTTAGAATGGTAGAGTTTCTTGATCCATGAACCAACACTACCAAATTTGAAGAAAATCTGTTAAGATTTAGCTATATCTCCCATATATATGTTTCGTCCGATGTGGCCATTTAGTCCTATAAAAGCTGTATTTTACATCCAATCGTTTTGAAATTTAGAATGGTAGAGTTTCTTGATCCATGAACCAACATTGCCGAATTTGAAGAAAATCGGTTAAGATTTAGCTATAGCTCCCATATATATGTTTCGTCCGATTTTGCTCTTTAGTCCTGTAGAAGCTGTATTTTACATCCAATCGTTTTGAAATTTAGAATGGTAGAGTTTATTGATCCATGAACCAACACTACCGAATTTAAAGAAAATCGGTTTAGATTTAGCTATAGCTCCCATATACGTGTTTCGTCCGATTTGGCCCTTTAGTCCTGTAGAAGCTGTATTTTACATCCAATCATTTTGAAATTTAGAATGGTAGAGTTTCTTGATCCATGAACCAACACTGCCGAATTTGAAGAAAATCGGTTAAGATTTAGCTATAGCTCCCATATATATGTTTCATCCGATTTGGCTCTTTAGATCCAATCGTTTTTATACCCTACACCACACTGTGGTACAGGGTATTATTTAAGTATAAAATGTCCCAAAAGTAAATTTATGTAAATAATTTATACATGAATTACAAAATTTATATATCAGAGTTATTCAATATTACGAGAGTATATTATTTAAAAACCGGCCTAAAAACCGGTTAACCGGTTTCGACAAAGAATAATAGCCGAAAACCGGGTTTTAAAAAAAGTAATATTTCGGTTAAACCGGAAACCGCTTTTTCGAAATAACCGGGTTTTTGGACACCCTAGTGGTATCCCATTTTTACTAGATGGCCATATTAACGAATTCGTAAATTTATGTGATTAATTTTCAAAATCGCCTTTGATCCAAGGAAAGTCTCGGTGAAAATTCATCGATGAGCCACTTTGAGCTCGTACAAGTGCACATTCTTCCACTTAGCCATCATTCCCATATACTTTGGAAGTAATGTTTTCGTAACGCTTACTGTTGAACGAGTGCAAATATTTACAAAACCTCGGGAGAAGGAAACATTCTCCAACTTCCGCTAAAAGCATCTCCCATTCCAACGGCGTTCTTTCTCAAAGTTTGAATGAAAATACTAAGTATTTTATCATTGTTTTCATTGATTCACCAGAAAAACGTAAAATGGAACAAATCCCGCTGATACACAACACTGCCCCGCCATCGTCCCAACCCTTTGGGTTTAGCATCTTTTCCGCTCCTCCTAAAGGTCGTGCACCGTGACAATGTATGTATATTTGCGTGTATGTGTGTGTGTGGGGGGGACGCTGAATGTGAATGTGTGTGCAATGCCACTGGAAATTTTGTTGTGAAAAAACGTTACGTGATTTGCTTACAGAATTCGGTAAACATTAAAATGTTATTTGTCGCTGAAGCATTTCGGAGTCCGTATTTAGAAGCGTGTACATGACCTCGTTTCGCAGGATCTTCTTGAATGTAACAAAATGTTGCCCCATCATTGGTGGTGGAAGTGGAGAGGTCAGGTAGTCTCTAGTCAGACACGTATCTGGTTAAAGAAACACTAAAGTATTTAACTCTCACCAGGTACTCGGTGATTATATTCGAACTACTTTCAGGTGTGTGTGTGTCGGAGTAAACATTTTTACGGGGGCATTCTCCATTTCTGCAATCTCTGGAAATCGTCTTGACGATCATTCAAGGGCAAATCACAAAATCTGTTAACAATTTCAACGAATGTCGAGGAATAACTACAACCCGTTCCCTGAAAACGCATTACATTGTCTAACGGAAATGAAGCCTCATTCCAACGCCCCAACTACTTTCCATAAAAGTTTCTCCAAATTAGTCTCTGCAGGATGTACAACGTAAGTATATCCTCCATCATTCATAGTTTGCTGATTCATATTTATGCTGATAACATTTCGGAGTAAAGGAAGAGCGCATTTATGTGCCTTTGTTCCGTCCGTGGTAGCTTCATCACAGTACATTTCTCAGATTATTTATTTTCCGCTATCTCCATTGCCAGGTATAGACTAGATGCTTAGATGCCTCATGATGGTGAATATAACTACTATAACTGGAAAATTAATTAAGGAAATTATATGGTAAGTTCACATTGCAAAGATCTATGGCCAAACTTATAGCACATATTTTCAGCATAGTAGCCGTACATATAAAAAGGAGAAAGTGAAAGCAAACGTTTGCTTTTTACCGGAAGAAATCGTTTAATCTTCAATTTGGCTCAGACTAGAGCCAAAATAGATTTGCAAAAATCTTCGTAAGATATAACATAACTAGGCTATAGTCTTCTAAGTAAATTATAAGGAACTGATTTCGTTCTAAATCAGTCAAAATTGGCTTAAATTGTAACGAATATCGAAATTTAAATCTTTGGCGCAGTGGCGGAATTTCGAAAATAACTAACTCGTTTAAGCTTTTAATTAAATTTTCCGTACGGAAAAAACATTACCTTGACTTGAGAGCACAAATCGCTCCGACAATTATGATTTTTTATAGTTTAATTTCATCGAAACAATGAACTATTGCACGTAATTACAGTAAATATTGCAGTAATATGTATATAATGACCGCGCATTAAAACAGTATGGTAAATTTGAATAAAATATTTACTTCAAATGTAAATACAAAAATTTATAAGTGAAAACAAATTGAGGAAAATTGAAATTGACAATAGCAACAAATTTGTTCGTGCCATAATTTTTTTCCTAAAAATAAGGAACGATTTTATAACGAAGAATGGAAATTTAGCTATTTCACCGTCCGACAATTTTTATAAAAGTCGGTACACTTGAACCGGATGATATACGTCTGAAACTATAGGCAAAATTGAGTTGGTTGTCATTTTCTTGTACCGATATCGTAGGGCGCGAATAAGTATTTAAAATATTTTTTTTTAAATGTCATCCTTTGAAATTTGGACGTTCTTTCAGACGGCAATAGGACCAGGAAATGAAAACTGAAAATACCAATTAACTATATTTTGCCTGCAGTTTCAGGGTCAGGTGTAGTATGGACTGGCGGACGGTGTTTGTAAGTAAATGAAGATTTTCGCAAGGACAATTGAATTAAAGTTGTTGAACTCACTTTAAGTTATACCAAGTTTAGTCCTATTGACAATCTCAACGAGACAATCTCAACGAGACACAAAATCTCAAAGAGATCGGTCAAGGACTATCCGCTGTTTTGTCATAAACCCATATTTTTATTTTCGGTTTTTTTGCTCAAAGAAGCTTAGATCATTTGCTTTAATTGCTTTGAGGTCTATTAGTTGGATGGGACTTGTTTATTTATCAAAATAAAGTTAATCATCTAAAAAATGGAGGTTGACCATAATTATTAGCATAACTCGGGAACCATTTATAGTAATTGGTTCAGAAAAACTTTAAATAATACTAAATTAAGTAGCCTTCATTTTGTTCTAAGTTTTCCTTCCCATCAGCGGTTTCCAAAATATCTTACATATTGCGAAAAAAAAAATGTTTGGAGAAATTTAAAAAAATAAAAATTCAATCTGAATTTATTCGGTTGAAGACCATATGTTTCACTTACATTCTGTCTATTCTGGTCTCTATTGAAACTGCTGTCAATTCTACCAATTACTTAAAATTCTCTACCATTTGTTGTATTTGTTTCTATTACAATTTTGCAATAGACCGAATGTAAGTGAAACGCATGGTCTTAAACCGAATAAATTAAGACTGAATAACAAAAGCATAAGACCAATAACACTGTGCTCGAAATGGACACTTTAAAAATGTAACAGATGGGGGACCCTATGGATATACCTATTTCGACCTGACTCCAGCCGTGCTAGCCGCTTTCCTAGGTTAGCTCTTGTTTTCGCGATATTTGACCACAAAGTTTGCAAGGAAATCAGAGAGGTTAGTTACCACGCAGGGAACCCTTGGAGAATTATTTCTCTCAAAACAATCGCCCACGCTTCTCACCCTCTTACCACCAAAAAATTGCAATCAAATCGTATCATATGTCAAGCGTCATATAAATCGACGCCATTTTTAGTTGGTGTCTTTGAAAAAAATATTCCTTGCGAAAAAATACTACAGGTCTCCTTTAAACATATTTATGAACAATCAACAGGTTTAATAATTTAGCAAATTTTTTTAGTTATTTTTGTAATTTCCATAAACACCAACCGACAAATTATTTACAAGCATTTAAGTCAAAAACAAATATCAATAAATATTTTCTGCTATGAGTAGAAAAATACTAACATTATGTGATAACTCGAAATCTGCTTACTTCTCATAAAAACGTTGAAAAGGGACTCATAGTATTTTTTCGCGGAGAATATATTTCTCAAAGACACCAATTAAAAATGTCATCGATTTGTATGCCGTTTCACATATGATAATATTGATTGCAATATTCTGCTGGTAAGGGGTGAGAAGCGTGGTTGACCGTTTATTCTATTTATATATATAAATATTATTTATTTTTTTTCGTTCTTTGGACTGAAGTGTGTATTCCGAAGTCTTCCACTTCAAAATCATCTTCGAAATAACTAACCTCTCTGATTCCATTGAAAGCTTTGTGGTCGAATATCGAGAAAACAGGAGCTAACCTAGAAAAAACGGCTAGCACCACTGGATTCTGCATGGTCGAAATAGGTATATCCATAGGGCCTCCTATCTGTTACATTTTTGGATTAGCACAGTGTAATAAACAACAATTTTGAAAATGTTGAAAAATCCACAATTCATATTTATACCCTACACCACACTGTGGTACAGGGTATTATAACTTTGTGTATTTGTTTGTAACACCCAAAAGGAGAAGAAATAGACCCATCGTTTATTATACCGATCGACTTAGAATCACTTTCTGAGTTGATTTATCTATGTCCGTCTGTCTGTCCGTCTGTCTGTGCATGTATTCTTTTAATCAAAGTACAGGTCGCAATTATGGCCCGATCTCGACGAAACTTTGCACATATCTTTTTTTTGGCCCAAGGACGATCCCTATTGAATTTGGTTAAAATCGGTTCAGATTTAGATATAGCCCACATATATATGTTAGCCCCGATTTGACATGTAAGCGCTGTAAAAACTTTATTTTATATCCGATCAGTATGCAATTCGGCAGAAAGAGGTTTCGTATTATATGAATGAACACTGTTAAATTTGGAAGAAATCGGTTCAGATTTAGATATAGGCCCCATATATACGTTACCTCCGATTTGACATGTAAGCGCTGTAAAAATGTTTATATCCGATCTGTGCGAAATTCGGCAACGAGAGGTTTCTTATTACATGAAGGAATACTGCCAAATTCGGAGAAAATCGGTTCGGATTTATATATAGCCCCCATATATATGTTACCCCCGATTTGACATGTAAGCGCTATAAAAACTGTATTTTATATCCGATCAGTATGAAACTCGTCAGAAAGAGGTTTCCTAATATATGAATGAACACTTTTAAATTTGGAAGAAATCGGTTCAGATTTAGATATAGCCCATATATATGTTACCCCCGATCAGTGCGAAATTCGGCAGAAAGAGGTTTCTTTCTACATGAAGGAATACTGCCAAATTCGGAGAAACTCGGTTTAGATTTAGATATAACACCCATATATATGTTACCCCCTATTTGACATGTAAGCGCTGTAGAGACTGTATTTTATATCCGATCAGTACGAAATTCGACAGAAGGAGGTCTTTTTACATGAATTAGTATTCATGGAACATCGGTTCAGATTTATATTAAAGCTCCATATTTATGTTCCTCCTGATTTGGTATCAAACCGCTATAGAAGTTGCATTTTACTTCCGATCATTAAAATTTTCCTGAAAGATGTTTCTCAATTTAGGAACGAATATTGCTTAATTTAGCGATTATCGTTTCAGAATTAGATATTATGTTTCTACCCATTTACCAATTATTCCAAATTATTATGGCAATGACCCTTGTCGCATTGTTAGGGAGGTGTAGGGTATTATATAGTCGGCCCCGCCCGACTTTCTGCCTTTCCTTACTGGTTTTATTATATTATTCTAAACTCTGATTGGCCATGAATAAAATTAAAAGATTCTGAAGAAAATCTAATCTAATGTTATTAGAGGTACCAAACGGGGCGTGGCTACTCCATCCATTTTTCTGCTCATCAGAAGTTTCTTTTATATATATCGATACCTCCATTCTAAACAATGCTAAGTGCAAAAAGTAGTTTTTCAGAAAAGTCGATCAAAGTTTGATGATTTATTTAATGTTGTGTGGAATTAATTTATAATACAAATTAAATGATTTCTACCGTTTTGTAAAAAAACTTTTGATTGGGTTAACCTGTAAACACTAAATTTTTAATGAATATAATTTGGAATATTTAAAAATAAAAAATTAATCAGCCTAAAAACATGCTAATTCGACTATGCACGTTTTCGAATGGAGGCAATCGTTATTTCCCTTTTTGTTTTTTTTTTATTGAATTTAGAAAAATAACAACTTTTTTGAGTTGTTACTCTTTTCATGAAAAAAGCTTGTATATAAATAGTGGTATTATTTCGAGTTGCACCTTTTTAACTGAAAAATCTTGCTCGGATTATAAGTTGAAAAGGGCACAACTAAAAATATTACTCTTTAGATGACAAATCAACGGTCCCATATGCTTAAACACTTGGAGACAATTCAAAATGTAACTCTTTAGTTGAATCTAAAGACGTTATTCTGTAAACACAGAGAGAGTCATAATGGTATTTTATTATGAAAAAGACTAAAAATCAACGGACATTTTTTGCAGTGTGTGGAAATTGCCATTGTACGTTGTTTTCTTGCAAAAAAGCAAAATTTAAAAATTTTGAGTTGTTACCCTTTTGTGGAACAGGTGCGATATGTATGTTTCATCCAGAATATGTTTGCGACAATGTACTATAGAATAAAGGGTCTTCAGCAGGCCTTGTTAGACAAATTTAACCGTAACGCCGCCGTAGCGTACTGAATCAGTTGATTCAATCTGACATATGGAGATCAGAGTAAACGAAATGAAATCTGCTGAAATTTAATTTGGACTGTAGATTTACGTGCATATGCAAACAAACTCGGTAATACATGAAAGAAGAAGAAATTTATGTGAAACATTTAAAATGGAATCATAAATGAGCAGCAACATGTTAAAAAAGAAGAAATGAATCTATATACATAAAATTGTTGCGTTACTGGTTGACTGATTGGCTGACTGACTGATTGACTGATTGACTGACTGATTGACTGACTTCGTACTATTAGCCGCACAATGGGGCAAAAAGGGATAAATATGGTACCACCGCCAAATCTAAACGAAATGAGCTAGAATCTTGAAATTTTGTTCGAAATTCGAACATTTACGCACACAGTGGGGTAAAAGGTGATAAATGTGGTACATCAGCCAAATCTAAATGGCAAGAGCTAGAATCGTGTAATTTTGTGTGAGGATAGCCCTTATGAGGTAGACTCAGAAATTGCCAGGATTTTTCGTAATTCGAACATTTACGTACACAGTGGGGTAAAAAGGGAAAAATGGGACATCAGCCAAATCTAAATGGCAAGAGCTAGAATCGTGTAATTTTGTGTGAGGATAGCCCTTATGAGGTAGACTCAGAAATTGCCAGGATTTTTCGTAATTCGAACATTTACGTACACAGTGGAGTAAAAAGGGAAAAATGGGATAAATGTAGTATAAAAGCGAAATTCAAATGGCAAGAGCTAGAATCGTGAAATTTGGGGTAGACTCTGAAATTGACAGGATTCGAACATTTACGTACACAGTGGGGTAAAATGGGAAAAATGTGGTACAACTGCCAAATCCAAATGGCAAGACCTAGAATCGTGAAATTTGGTGTGAGAGTAGCTCTTGGGACGTAAACAAGGAGTGATTTTTTTTAAAAATTTAGGGGCACAGTGGGACGAAAAGGTAGAAATATGGAACCACCGCCAAATTTAAAGCCTAAAATTAGAATGGTGAAAATTGAAGCGAGGGATGTCTTTATGACAACTGATCGGGGTTTTCAGTTTTTTTTGTATTCGTAGTTTCCGGGGCACAGTGGGGCAAAAGTGAAAAATATATTACAGTGGCTTAAAAATGTCAAACATTGATCCAGGGTTCCAGGGTAACTTTTGGAACATAATCTGAGATTGGAAGTTATTTTTAGTAATTCTAACTTTAAGAGGCACAGTGGGACATTTAAACATGAAATATGAAGAGTTTATATGGTTTTAGGAGCACTGTGGTCAAAAATGGTTAAATAGTGGAGTGGAGAAAATATGATTAAATATGTTACAGTCGGGGAAATAGGTTTAAGTATGCTAGCGTGGAGACACATTTTAAATAAGGTACAGTGAGACAAAATTTTTTTAAATATGGTAATATGGGGTAAAATTTGGGGCACCGTTGTGCAAAAAGGGGTAACTGTGGTACAGTGGGGCAAAAATGTATTTCCTATGATACAGTGGGACAAAAATGGTTAACTGTACAGTACAGTGGGGCATAACTGTGTTAAATATTGTACAGTGGAGCAAAGCGGGTTAAATATGGTACAGTGGGGAAAATATTGTTAAATATGGTACAATGAGACAAAGGGTTTAATGTGATACAGTGGGGCAAAAAGGGTTAACTATGGTACAGTGGGGCACAATTAGTTGAATATGGTAACGTGGGACAAAATGGGTTAAATATGGTACAGTGGGTCAAAAAACTTTATACTATTGAACAGTCGGAAAAAATGTGTTAGCTATGGTACAGTGGGACACAAATGGTTAAATATGGTACAGTATGACAAAAATGGTTACAATGGGCACAAATAGGAAAATGTGGTAACGTGTAACAAAATGGATTAAGTATGGTACAGTGGGGCAAAAAGCGTTTACTATGGAACAGTGGGGCAAAAATGTGTTAACTATGGTACAGTAGGGCAAAAATGGTTAAATATAGTGGACAAAATATAGTAGGACAAAAAGGTGTTAAATTTGTTTCAGTGGACCAGTGGATTCAGTGGTACAGTGTGACAGAAATGTTTTACTATATAGTACAGTGGGGCATAACTGTGTTAAATTAAACTGGCTAGCAAAAATTGTTCAATATGTTACAGAGGGGAAAAAATGTGTTAAATATGGTTTAGTGGAGCAAAAAGGGTTAAATATGGTACGGTGTGGTCCCTGAGTGCAAAGGTAGCTCTCACAGCATAAACCAAAGCTAAGAAATTGTTATTTCCGGCAAAGGTAGCTCTCACAGCATAAACCAAAGCTAAGAAATTGTTATTTCCGAATAGGTTCTTCTACTTAAACCGTGGGGAAAAACAAGTTAAATAAATGGCACAGATAGGGGACAAAAATGTTAAAATGTGGTCTAAGCTTGCGAATTTGGATCTTGAAATATGAATTATCATTTTAAAATATTGTACAATCGTGCAAAATTGGTTTATTATGACACACAAAGGGTTAAATGCGGTACAATGGAGCGATTCCCCTTCGTAGGGGAAAGTTGCTGACGTATGAACCAAAAAAATAGTTTTTCAACGTTCAGAGGTACAGTGGGAAAGGGATAAATATTGTACCATGATGTCAGGGTAACTCTTGGAACACAAATGAAACGAGGGTTCATATTTGATATATAAAAGTAATCAAATCTTCTTAATTTTGCACCATATTTAATAATCATGTCATTTTGAAAGAACGAGGTATAACTTTTTTACAGTACCCTAAACAGAAAATAAATAAAAGATGGGGGCTGCGAAGCGCCCCGGGTTAAAGCTAGTATAAGATAAAATTATGTTTTTTCTATTTTTTTGTAAATGTCTGGTTAGATTAGGTTAGCTGAGGATGGCGGCCGGCTCAATAAAAGTCAAGCGTCAACTAAGACCATATTTGATCCATTGTGATTCCTCATGAATTCTTTCGATCTGATGCCTTAATAGACTGTAAAAGTCTGAGAGGGTACAATCCTTTAAGTTCTACAAACTCCAGAAAGAAAAATGAACCAAGTATCTTGTTTCTTCTATATGATAAAGTAGGATATTGACAAAGAAAATTAAAGGTATCTTCTACCACATCAGGGTCATGACACCACCGACACAAATCGTCATTTTGTAAATGTCTGAGTCATATCGTAAGTTTTTCATATTTGGGTAATCACTCCAGTGAGCGACTTTACGGTGACGGTAAAGTAAGTTACGGTTAAGTATGCCTAACTGGGCCTTGATACAGACAACACGAAAAGACGACATCACTACGAAATCCCGGCAGACAAGTTACGAGTATCGACCAGCACTCCTTCAATTCTACAATAAATATTATCCACTCTACTCGTCTTGTAAGTCGTATTTCTTCTATTGTCCTCGACCATCGCCGCGGGTAGTACCTATAATGCATTTGTAGAGCTACTCCAAATGAGATTGTTTTTCACTTCTGTTAATGTGATGAGTTGGCACTTTTCCAATTCGCCGCATTTTTCTTCACTGCAATAATAAACAAACAAACGAACGAACAATGCTCTTCGAACCAAGTGGTAACCCTTTGAAGGGTTGGAGGACGAGGAGGAGCATAAACAAAATTCATTGAGTTCTAACCAAAATACACTTAAGCAGAAGTTGGCTTTTAACTTTTTCCCTTTTATTTGTATTTCAATAAACCACGAAAATAGTTAATACCACCAGTCAATACGGAACAACTGTGAGAGTGCTACCAGCATCCTCTCGCTAGACGCGTACACACAGACATATAAACACAACCACACATACAATCAAATGAATAAGAAACTTAGATATTTTGCGATTTTTATCCTTTCTGCAGGATTCGAATTGGCGGAAACACAGCTGCTGTTTCCGCTGGCGTCACAAAAGCCAGAACGACGGCGGCCATAAGCCATCATGGTACACACACACACACACACACGTGTGTTCAGCATGATCCACTGTATGTGCATTGTGTTTGGATGGATGGGTGGGCGGTTGTTTGTACACGTTAGTGTGAGTGAGTGTTGTGATACTTAAAGGTTTCACTCGACGTTTTGGAATAATGCCAGGCCCCATAGACAGCCAGCAGCCATCCAGGCAGCCAGCGAAGAGACTGGCAATCGCATTGCCGTCTGTCGCCTAACTGCAGACGTGTTCCAAAACCTACAACATCACCGGCAGATTGCTTGGGCTGTGAACCAACAGCACCGAACACCGGAGACTGAACACATGCACCGTGCGCTGAGCAAATAATCAGTGCGGTTGATATATTAACTCGAGGGATATACTTCAAGTGGCGCGACAAAAAACATCGGCGTCTAGATAAGCGAGCAACTGTGCGGCAACAACAATCGACTGCCTACAAAAACAAAACCAAAAAGATACATAAAAATGTCAGAACATTTAAAAAGACGATCCTCTACTGAAGCTGACTGCATACATGACATCACTTGGAGTCGGTGTGAAAAACATTGGCAATAATATCATATGGTATATTTTACGCGTGGGAGGTACCCGAATATGGAGGGAATAGTTAGAATATTGCAGACCTATGAATGGGTTCAAATTATTTTCTCTCTTCTGTATTTATTCCATTCTACATGTGTAGGATACTGATCAATGTAAATGCAACCATAATGTGCGAAGAACTAAAATCACGTTATGCCAATCAGGTTAGGAGTCCATTTGATTTCACTATTATTCAAAGAGATTTCATTCTTAATTGCTCAAATGTGGGCAAACAATTCCGGAATTCCCAAAATGTTTAAAAATCCCTAATATTAGTATTTTTTCGCAATTTCAATAGCCATATTCCAAGAAAGAGCACTGTGCTACAAGCGGACTGTAAATGCGACCTGCACTTTGATTACAACGATACATCTACAGACGAACAGACGGAAATGGTCAAGTTGGGGCAGGAAGTGATTCCTGTATGATAAACAATGGATTTATCTCTTCTCTTTTTGGGTGTTTCAAACAAATGCCCAAACTCATAATACCCTGGAACACAGTGCGGTCCGCCTGTCTGTAGATGTATCCTAGCAATCAAAGTCCAATCATTATGAAAATTAGTGCTCTTTTTTTGCACATGGACAAGATATATATATAAGTATATAATACTTATCCCTCATATATGTACATATATGTTCCTCAGATTTGGCATATAGCAACTGTTGAATGCACATTTTTCCAACGATCTTTATGGAATTTTGCAAAAGGATGCCACCTTTTAACAGAAACAGTCATCACCAAATATGTAGCAAATCGGTTCAGATTTATATATATAGCCTCCATATATATTTTATTTCCGATTAGGCATTTGAGCACCATAGAAGCTATATTTTTCACCGAATTATTATGAAAGTCTCTTGACACGTGAACCAAATTTTAACGAAATCGGTTAAGATTTAGATATAGTCTCCATATATATGTTTCTTCGGATATGGCAGCTAAGCACTGTAGATGCTGTGTTGTACATCTAATCAGTATGTACATTGTCATAGCGAAGTCTTGTAGCACCCCAGTAGTTGAGTTGGTAGCGGGCTCGCCCGGCTTCCATGGACCGTCAAATTAGAATACAAAATTTACTTTGTATTGTAATTCATATAAATAAAATAATCTCAGCGAGATTTAGTTTGTAAGTAAACAGCCATATTTCGGATTATTCCACCGTTTTTAAACTTCTTTTTTCATGTTACTTATATTTCCTTCCTGGTTTAGAAGGGATACATTTAAAACTTAGACTCACCATTACATATTTCTTAAGCGTGTCAGTCAACCACATTAACTGTTAACTGGCTAAGAAACTACAACTGTATATCAATTCGCCTCCCCAGCACCTGTTCTGTTCACTAGAATAAATAATTACGAAACAAATGTTATGTGCGATTCACACAATTCGAAGCAGGTAATCGTTGAATAAAAATTTAAATCATAATTTCGCCATTTTGTGTGTTTGCGAATTTCAATTGAAGCACTTTGAGAGACTGCTACGAATCAGCGATGTCATCGTTCTTTATGACCCCGACTCGCAGGTGACACGACATTCATACTAAATATTCTACCCGATATGAAAGTGGAGTGACTTTAATTGTTTCGATGTCCTTTCACGTCATCTGCGGATGGATGATGGCTGACGGATGTGCAGTTCACTGTGCTCGAAAGGACGCACGAAATAAATCACAATGTGATTATAATTGGCTGTCAACCGAGGACAATGATTCATTTTCCACCGGGGAGAATGGACGAAGCCACCTTTCATTAGCCGAATTAAGGCCAGATTATGTGGGCACTTGGCTCTTTTTCTCGAACGAACAGACGGACGAATCGAAAGTAAATGTCAACGATACCAGCGCTGGAGTCCGTAATTGGCTCGTAGTACGAGTGCCACATTTCAATTTGTTCGCGTAGTCAGTTTGCGCGTAACCGCTTAATTAGTCATTTGAGTTTGGATTTGGGCCAAAAACGAACTTTGCTCTGTTAACTTGATTTCTTGCTTTGCTTTACTTTGCTTTGTTTCATTTTATTTGGTACTTTTCCCCTTTCGCATTGCGCTGTAATCGCTGGAAAATGTTAATGTTTTCCTTTCTCTCGTTCTTTTGTACTCTGTGCTCAAATCATCATTAATCACGTTCATATTCTAGCCTTAAAAATATAACAGCAAAAACAACAACATCATCAACATTAAACAGTAAAACTCTAATTTCGGAAATTGTGCAAAAAGAGCACAGAAATGATGAAACAACGAACACAAAAAGCAATGATTAATGTTTACAGAAAAGGGTCACTGAAGCAGGAAATTCTTCACTAGAGCCTAGCGGGAGAGTTCTTTGTGTCCTCCGCCCTCTGTATCGGCTGCTTGGCAATGTGTGTGTGTTAGTGTGAGTAGAGAAATTAATTAATTAGCGTTTTTCACAATTATGAATATCATTTGAATTGTACAGCCATACGAAGGCACGACGACGACATTCATTCTAACTGCCTTTTACGCACCATTGGGAATCCCAAGAGTTGGAATTTTAAAATTCATGGAATTAGAAATGATGTGAATGTCAAATGCATTCGCTACAAAACGCCCACCGACCCATCCCCTTGAATTGAACAAATCTGCCGAGACGTTACACAGGTGTATGTACTGAACTCAATTATTTATGCACACACACACACACACTCATATGCATATATGTATGTGAGGGTGTATGTTGCTGTGTATACGTCCACATACTTGTACATATATATATGTACATACATGAATGGTAAATGCAATATATATTTCACATTCATATGTACAATCGAAATTGTACACCGCTCAAAAAATCATATGTATTCATATGACTAGATGGAAATAAATTGCGTAACGGGAAAAATCGAAATTTTGCATATTTTTTAATTGGAAAAAATATAGCTGGAAACAAAATGTTTAAAAGTTATATATTTGTGCTGCAAAATGTATAATAAAAGCATTTTGATTACCTTTATGGTGATTTCGTTTGTGCAAAAAAATGTTAAATTTTTTCTACATTGTACACTGAAATCACATTTTTAAATTCGTTTGTAAAAATGGTGCAGCCATATGAACGGGTGTTGATTTCGTTTGTAAAATTATTACTCTCCGCAAATGCGAAAGTATCGCATTTTCCACACTCAGCCCAGTCCACGGTGTGGAGTGTTGCACCGTCAAAAAGCAGAGTTTAGAACCAAACGTAATTGAAAGCGTACATTCAAAATTTCACAACCAAATGGCTGAGCAGATTGTGTGCATGTTAAATGCGAAATTAGCAGAGGGTGCCGGCGGATTTTTTAAAAAGTCGCAACATGATGTGTTGACATTATTTTTCAGAAACGAAATCACCATTAACCCTTTCGGTACATGTTTTTAGATACAGACCCAAAAATTCACTTTTGTTATTATTTGGCCTTTAATATTTTTAATAAGATTATTATTATTTCAATTTTTCAAAAAGTCGACTCAAAAGTGGTTTTTGGAGTGATGCCATATGGCATCATTTGCACTTTACTCTGTGAGAAACAGCGTTCAAATGAGTCCTCCTTCGCAAATGCAAAAAAAATCTTTACTTTCTGTTACGTATTTTACATACTCCAAATAAAATTGATGCCATATGGCGTCACGACGACGTCATTAGTTTTTTTTCGATTCAGTGATAAAATAAATCTAATGAATGACTCTTTCTGCAGAATTTTGCAAATTCAGATTTATAAATTTATTACACAATTTATTAAAATATTTTTTTTTTTTAATAATTCATTTATTTACAAAATAATTCTTATAACAAAGTAAAATATGCGTGCCCCAGCGCACATGGACATTTTTGGTGCGAGTTGGCATATATCTAGCAAAATTTACATAGTAGCTCTAAATTATGTATGTACATCATATTGTAAAAAATAATTCAAAATCACAAAAGAAGCATATCAATATTATCAAGTAATATCAAAACGCTATAGAAGTTGTATTTTACTTCCGATCATTAAAATTTTCCAGAAAGATGTTTCTCAATTTAGGAACGAATATTGCTTCATTTAGCGATTATCGTTTCAGAATTAGGTAATATGTTTCTACCCATTTACTAATTATTCCAAATTATTATGGCAGTGACCCTTATCGCATTGTTAGGGAGGTGTAGGGTATTATATAGTCGGCCCCGCCCGACTTTCTGCCTTTCCTTACTGGTTTTTGTGTAAATATATGATGGGTAAGTAATTGAAATGGCTATGAATTAAACCATTATATATCATCAGTTTAGTTTTTTCCTCAAACTTATTTTTAAATTTGTAAAGCATACCAATTCCTGGAGCTATTTTCGTTTTTAAATTGGTTTAAAAAGATGTACTCCTAAGTACTTGAAAGAACTACATTCTTCGACTCTTCTATCACAGACAGAAACATCGAATAGGTTATTATTACCAACAGAGCTCGGTCGAAATCGAAGCAATTTTGTTTTCTCGGCATTCAATACTAGCCTGTTTACTCTAGCGAATTCCGACATTGTCTTAGCATCCTCTTTAATATGAGCTCAAGAGCTTTTTAAACCCAAATTGCAACTTTAGTAGTAGATTGGTCTCGTCTAAATAAGCCGAGAGCTGCTTATGCATAATTTTTTCAAAAACTTTATCAAGTAATGGCAATAAAGCAACTGGGTCTAAAGTTTTCAACGGCACATGACATTTTACCTTTAGGGATAGGTACTATTTTACACGTTTTAAGTACTTCTGGTGGTATTGAAACACTTAACCACATTAGAAAGAAATGAAATTCCATCTGGGCCAGGACTTTTGTTTGTCTGCAGCTTACCAAAAATGTCTAAAATCTCTTCATTATTTGTATTACAAAATGAAAAGGAATTATGATATTGAGTCAGAGTGTTGAGCATGTTACAGCAATCTCCTGGCAAATGTGATATGTTTTCCTTCAATATTTTCGGAACTTTCAGAAAATATTCTTTAAAAATATTGCACATCTACTTACTATTTGTAAGAATAGCAATAGCGTCCATTTTTCACAGGGCTATAGACACTATAAAAGCATTACACTGTACAAAATTTCAAGCATTTTAATGTTATAAGCTGTCAACTTTTGGTGCAAAATGGTACCTTTGTGTGGGAGGTACCAAAAGGGGCGTGAATATAACACCCATTTTTCACTGGACTGTATTTCTGAAATTTCAGGTATTTTTATACACTGGTATTAATGTTATAAGCTGTTAACTTTTACAAAATGAAAAGGAATTATGATAGTGTGGGAGGTACCAAAAGGGACGTAGCAACTTGGCCCATTTTTCTCGAGTTGATAGCGACTGATAAAATAATGCTATGTGTGGAATTTCAGAAGATTCGGATAAGTAGTATAGCAGTTATTAAAGATTCACTATTTCACAACATTTTAAAACTTTATGGGGGAGGTAGAAGGAGTGCACCAATATGGCCCATCTTCGAACTTAGCCGGAGATAGAAAAAAATATTACCACGTACCAAATTTTAAGTCAATCGGTTACTCCTTTCGAGAGTTATCGTGCGCACCAGCCAGCAGACAGACAGACATATATACCCTCGTCACACTAAAGTGAGGGTATAAAAATCGCCAGCATTTTTTCGGATCCTGTTGAAAGGATTTAAGATGATCTTGATAATAGTTATTCATGCAAATACTCGTAGCTCTCTTTATAACACAACCTATCGGTTTTAATTTTTCCTCTAGGCTAATACTTGTACCTTTCTTTCTTCTCACTATTAATAATTATACCCTCACTTTAGTGTGACGAGGGTATATATCATTTGCTACGGAAACAAGTGTAACACATCGATGGAGTGATCTAAGACCCTAAGTATGTTCGGAGGAAATCCGTTTTGGGTCATTTTAAGTCGAATGAGCAATGTCCGTCCGTCTGTCTGTCAGTCTGTCTGTCTGTCTGTCTGTCTGTCTGTCTGTCTGTCTGTCTGTCTGTCTGCTGGCTGGTGCGCACGATAACTCTCGAAAGGAGTAACCGATTGATTTCAAATTTTGGTATGTGGTAATATTTTGATCTATCTCCGGATGAGTTCGAAGATGGGCCATATTGGTGTACTCCTTCTGGTACCTCCCACACAAAGGGTTAAAATTTAGTGAAATATTGATTCTTTAATAACTTCTATACTACTTATTCGAATCTTTTGAAATTCTGCACATAATATTAGTATATAAGTCGCTATTAACTCGAGAAAAATGGGTGAAGTTGGCATGTCCTTTTTGGTACCTCCCACACAAATGGACCATTTTGCATCAAAATTTAACTGCTTATAACTTTAATACAAGTGCATAAAAATGATTGAAATTTTCTACAGTATAATGTTTTTGTAGCGCCTATAGTCCGGTAAAAAATGGGCATTATCGTACAGCCCCTTTTGGTACCTCCCACACAAATGGACCGTTTCGTACCAAAAGTAAACGGCTTGTAACTTAAATACCAGTGCATACAAATACTTGAAATTTTGTACAGTGTAATGCTGTTATAGTGCCTATAGTCCTGTAAAAAGTGGGCGTTATCACCCCGCCCCTTTTTGTACCTCCCACACAAAATGACCAAATCATACCAAAATTACATAGCTCGTAACTTTAATATAGCAGTGCACATAAACGCTTATAGTTCAGCACAATGCAATGTATTTAAGAATGTACTGTTTACCGAAAAATATGTGTATTTGGAAAACCCCTTCTGGTACCTCCCACACAAATTGACAGATTTATTGGTGTAATGTTATATATTACATTACTCACAAAGTGAGGGTATACCTTAGTCGGTTTACCCGACTGAAACTTTCTTACTTGTTTTTATATATAGGTTTCGATTAATCCAAGGTGTAATAAGATTTTTTGTAAGAACCTTCTCCTCCGCAATTAGAAAATATATTAATGAAATTAGATGTATCATCTGAAGCATTACCAGAAAACTGCATCACTGATAACCTACACTGAAAAAAAAATAGTAATAAAATTAATGACGACACATTCTTAAATTAAGTATGCGACCTCGGCATAATTTCAATCACAATTTTCATTAAAATAATGAAAATTTACATGTTTTTTACAAAATTTTCCCTAATCTAAAGTTTTTTGAATTTGAATTAATGACTATCTAATCATTAGTTTTGTGTACGCCCTTCTTTAAATGTACGCCTTTAAATTAAAGAACAAAATCATTATTTTTGTGACAATCCGCATTATTTTATGTAATATTTCAATACTTTTAAGGATTTTCTACATTAAAACTATGACGTAGTCATGTCATAGTTTTAATGTTGTAATGGACGTTTCGCACAGTAGTATTTTTTTATTTTTGCACTGCCCCCCCTTTAGCAATACAATAGCTTATAATTGTCAAACTTTTCAAGAAGGTTCTCTCCGATTTTTAACAAGACTTACACTTTACATTTTTTTATATTTATTTATATTTTTTCGCCGATAATCTAAGAATCTGATTTTTTTCGATTTTTTGGTGTGTCCGACTAAAACTTTTTTTTATTCAATTTTTTTTAAAGCACTAAAAGTTGTTCCTTTCCTATTTCGATAAAACTCAAATGAGTTACAGAAATTCGCGTTGACATGATGTTTCAATGTTTACGAAGTTATTAATAAACAAACGGTAAAAAGAATGACAGTTACCATGATTAATAATTCATATTTCTCAATTTTTTTTCTATTTTTTTATTTTGATCTGATATTTCGTCAATGTGGTGACTTTCAGATCAAACCAGAGAGTATGCATGGTTCTAAGCCAGACTAACGTACGTACATATGGACGAGTATATATAGCTTGTGCAGTACACTCAAGTTCAATGAAATGCTATGAATTTATAACATGATAAAATATGTACATATATATAATCCGATATATTAAAACAGAGAACGGATATGAATTCGCTGATATATGCCATAAATGAATCTACGAAATACATACGGGTACTACCATTTGTTGCAACTTTGGGCAAACTCAATAACTGTGGCAGCATGAACGGTTACTTTTATTTTTTTTTTGACAGCCTTATTTTCGCCGACATTTGCCAGCCTGATAAAATGGCAAAATAGCAAGGTAACAAGTTAAGCAAATTACTTAACAACTTCCTTTTTTACGCCAACCTCCAAAGTGATTGTATCAAATCAGAGTTAACACGAAAATACACCAATATTGTTTAATCTTATTTCTGTGAAAAGAAAATTCAGTGATTTTTTTTAAGTACCACTTTTGAGAAGATTCAACCTTTATAAATAGGTTAATTGCACATATATTTCTATGAAATCGGATAAGGTGAGAAATTGTAGACCAGTTTAAATCAAATAAGTGCCTGACCTAGTGTTTTTTTTTAAGATCCAAGATTGCAATCAAGTTGCAATTTTTATACAAAAATCGATTCTCCTCAGAAGCTCCAATTATATATTGAAGAATCACGCTACCCACAGGGTAGCGTGTGCACTTTTTCTTTCACCGGCCCATAATTATTGAAACAACCATATTGGATTGGCTAATAGAGGCAGAATATTGAAACGCTGACAGCCATTTCCAAATTCCACATATTTCCATTGAGACGATCAAGAAAATCCGGGACGGATTCACACAACATTAATATATGCTACTACTACATATCCTACTACTTCTTGCGAATACTCAGGAAATCAAAGTCAACCTACTCAACCCAGAGTACGTTTAGTGATATAACAATCTTAGAGATATCTGTTGGAACACACATCACCTATAAATACGTTGCACAGAGATATTCAACTTGCACCCATACATTGGTTCTCTTGGCCAACCATCGAGAAGAAATCATCATTAGTTGCTCCTGGTTATAATGCCGTACAATCGATAATCATACAACAAATGTCTTCAAAACACAATTACTCATGTATAAGTACCAATTGTATTAATATTCTCCTTATTTAATTTAAAATCTATTTTTTTGAGTTCAGATTTTGTTTAACTTCTCTAAAAATTGCATGAGCATAAGAAGTATTCAAGAGACAGCTCCCCACATTTGCCATAACTCTTTCTTTTAGCAGCAGCCATCACTCACATCATGCAGGAGGCCTTCTTCATCTTCGTGTTTTGGTGGTAAGTTCAATGACAACTGCAGTCTCTTAATTAGAAATCTCTTGAATTAGTCTTACATTACTCTTGCATTCCGTTCCATTACCCTAAACTGAAAGAAATGAGAGATCACTAGTGTTATAAAAAAAGTAACTATTATCATTCCCCTTATCAATATGCTCACTAGTGGTGAATACTCAATTGAGTATAACAGTTGTAACTAGTATTACTCTCACTTATGATCTCTCATTACAAGTGTGGTTACATCGTTACATACATATGTTCGTATATATGTTACGCGAGTATATCTTTTTTTGTTTGTTTTGATATCCATCTTTTGCAAACTGTTTGCAATCCCATTTTTTTATGAAACAGAAGTAATGAACACATATTCTTTTCGAGAGCTATTAACCCCTTAAGGGACAGATGTTAACTTTGTCGATTTTGATTTGCAGTTAATTCCTTTCTTTGTTTTACTCATTTCTTTTTATATATTAATGATATATAATGATAAATATAAATATTTAAATTAATTTTTGAATTAATAATTTTTTTGCTAAATAATAATGGACAATGGATTGAATAAATTTGTTTTTGTAAGCCAACACATGGCCTGGTAAATTTATTTTTAGATGTTTTCCTGCAAAGTGAAACCATGAAGAGGAGAAAGTAAGTATCGTAGGGGTCCAAATGTTTATAGTTAGCGCTTTTTGGACTATGGATGGTGAGGGTTAAGAGGCGTATTCTCACAAGAACACCAGTGAGAAATCTGATAGATGAAGGCAGATATTTTTTTTGTTAGAATTTTGTGTTTCCATTGTGACTAATTTGGGGCAAGGTTATAGAGTTAGTCATTCAAATCAATATTAACGTAAAGGTAAATATATAAAAAGGGAGTCTATAATAATTAATTGTGATGGATGAAAGATTTTTTTAGAGAAAGGACCGAACTCCCCCGCCCGGCTGATAGCTAGCACTTCAAAGGCTCCCGCAGTCCTTTATCTGAAATAATTCTACGATGTTTAAATAATATAGGAAATTGCATCAAATCCGATCAGGGACATTACAATAAATTTGGCGCCCAACGTGGGGCCGATAGATGTTGCTCGTCTTTCCGGCTCTAATTTTTTTAGTAAAACATATTTACAATTTCATATTTTTTTTACATATTTTTTTAGATTTCAATAATTTCACGGATGGAGATACATAATGGACTTTGGATTCTGTTTTGCGAATAGTTGTCGAATTCTTACAGGAATATTTGGCACCTTGGGGTTTGAAAGACCGAGATAGCTAACCGTTAGATATTCGTCGACAATTTCGTGGAACAGATGAAAAACTTCATGTGGATTTTCTTTGTCTGTTGAAACTTTGCTAGATCATTAGAAATCGGTAATTAGTAGAGCTATGTTATCAGCACCCTAATATTGAGTTAGGATTTCATTAATTTTGCATAGTGCATTTTAAAGACCACCAATAAAAGGAAAAATATAGTTCAGAAATTAAAATTATTATGTTGGTTTGCTCCTAATACTAGAGATCTAATATATTAGTAAAGTTCCATAGCCCAATTTGAGTGTCCTATATCTGCAATTGCTTCATCTTTACATATCTCTTCTTCAACGGTTTCACAATCTTGTAGGAAAACATCGAATTGCTCGAATATTTTTTAAACAAATTATAATTATTGATATTTAAAATATTTCTATTATCATCTTATTGAATTGGTTAATTTTAATATTCTTTACTGTTTAATTTTTGATATTAATAATTGAAATGTCAATTCTGTAAATGTATTGGTTCTGTTTTTTTTAGACTTTGCATTGGAAATTTTTTGATATTAATACGAGTATTTGATTTATTTATTTGAAATACACTTGTTTTCATTAAGTACATCAATTCATCATAACACTTTATTCTGCATTTATATCTAAGTATTTGAATAACTGCATTTCAAGAATTTAATTTCATTTCAATTTAGATAATTGTTCTTTTAATGATAAACGATTTCTAAGCCTTTAGAATTTGTCAAATTCAGATAATCTAAAAATTATTTAACATCTTTGAGAAAACTCATTTCAATATGCCAGTGGAAAATTCTCCTCCACCATCCTTGCCGCCTCCTCTTCCTCCGGCACCAGCTGGTATTCAACCCTCAGATTGCTTTATCTGTAAGGAAACTATGGCAGAAGGCGATGATTGTCTTATGATAAATGATTGTTCTCACCCGTTTCATCGATCATGCATCGAAACTTATTTGTCTAATTCTACTGAATGTCCAGTGTGTAAGCGACCAACTCAGCTTAGCGAGCTAAAAGAACTTGTAATTTTGGCTAAAAGTGTTCAACCTACCAAAACTCATGGCACCCGAGGTAAAGGTAGAGGTGCACTATCCAAACAATACAATACAAGAAGTTCCGTTCGAAATTTATTTCAAGATCCTTCGACTTCAACTCAGAATCTTCATACAAATAATAATTTAGAGACACTTGTGACTCCAGGCCGAAACACTGAAACGTCAAATCATATTTTTACCCCAGTTCAACCTACAAATAATAATAACACTGTTAATTACAGTGAAATAAATAAAATGATTGAGGCTAATTTGACACGGCTACTTCAAAACATCAATATTCTCCCAGGGTGCAATAATGCAAATTCCAATAATATTGTACCGAGTCCAAATCATAACCAGAGTTATGATAATAACCAACCAATAAGTCAAAATCTACATTATCAACAACAACCGAATCTTAGTAATCAAAGACCAAATCAGTTTCAGTCTAATTCCAACATTAATTTTCAAAATCAAGTAAATCCTTTACAACAAACTCAAAATCCGCCACTACCAAATAGTAACATTCCATATCAGGCCAATTTGCAACAGAGGCAATTTCAAGGTAATCCCACTCAAACTAACAATATTATTCCACCTCATGCACAGACGAACAATTTTTCAAATTTATCTCCACAGTCATTCTTGAATTCCAACATGAGCAATATGCCTTTGGACAAGATCACATCGATCATCCAGAATTGGAATCTCAAGTTCGACGGATCATCTAATGGCTTGAATGTGGAAGAGTTTTTGTACCGATTAGGATCTCTTACTTCAGACTATTTCAATGGTGACTATAGCGTTATATGCAGAAATTTAAACAGCCTTTTAACAGGCAAAGCCAGAGACTGGTACTGGCGTTATCACAAGCAGGTTCAATCTATTGAATGGAACTCATTTTGTGATGCGCTTAGGAACCAGTATAAAGAATTCAAATCTTCTTTCGATATTAGGGAAGAGATACGTGCCCGAAAACAGAAGCCTAACGAAACGTTTGACGTATTTTTTGATTCGGTTTCAGCAATGATGGATAAACTCCCCAGAGCAATGTCTGAAGCTGAGTTAATAGAAATTTTGGCCCGAAATCTTCGTCCAGACATTCGTCAGGATTTACTGTATGTACCAATTCACTCGATTTCGCATCTTCGTAGGCTTGTCCAAATGCGCGAAAATTTTTTCAGTGACGAGTATGTACGAAAAAACCTTCCAAATCGAAGTGTAAATCCATTTCAGATTTCTCGTCGAAATGTAGCAGAAGTAGCTACTGATGAATCTGAAATTGTTTTACCTGTTGAAGACACAGAAAGAGTTGTAGATGCTTTGCAGAAATCTGAAATAATTTCAACCTGTTGGAATTGTGATCAAGTAGGCCACCACTGGCAAGATTGCATTCAAGACCGAACAGTATTCTGTTACGGATGTGGAACTAAAAATACATACAAACCCAATTGCGTAAAATGTGCCAACCGGAAACAAACTGTTCCAAAAAACTACAAATGTATGAGTCCACAAGTGGACAAGATGTAACTTTTGATCCCGAGTCTTTTACGAACTCCGATCAAGTTAGAATTTTAAGACCCAAAAATAAAAATTTTCTCAAATGTGACTATTCTCCTGATGTTCCCGTGAATTCGACACCATTTTCTATATTAAAAAGGCCTACTCAGAATGAAAATTACAATGAAGATGACGTTTCGAAGATAATTTATCCCAGATTGCCATATCATAAAAGATGGGAATTGTACTGTCAGAAAAGAAATGCAATTTTTAACGTATCAGTCATTTCTCCCATAACTACAAAAAAACCTAAACGTTCTACAGTACGATACAGAAAATATTTTAAGATGCGAAAGCTTTGTACGAAATTGCTAATATCTACTATAGTATCACATCCAAAAGACTTAAGATACTACGCAAAAGTATCTTTTTTGAATTATGAAGAATATGGACTTATAGATACTGGCGCAAACATAAGTTGCATTGGATCTGATCTGGCATTAAATGATTTTTCTAAATTTCCTAATTTCAACAAAGTGAAATCTTTTGTAAAAACTGCGGACGGTAATTCTCAGAAAGTTTGTGGATGGCTCGAAGTAAATATTTCTTTTAAAGACCAAATTCAGAAATTGAAATTATTTGTAATTCCTAGCATTTCCCAAAGACTGATTTTAGGGATCGACTTTTGTAGAATATTTAATTTAATTCCAAATATTGTTGGATCTTTTGATATAATATCATCCAATAGTACAACTAACCAAAATGAGCAGTTAGCAAATTTGAATTTTTCCACTATTTCTTCCAATAATGGAACATGCAAGATTCAAGAAGAAACAAATTCTAACTTATATCCTCTCATTGAGTCACAGCGCCGTCAGTTACAGACAATAATAGATTTATTTCCAAATTTCGAGACCCAGGGATTGGGTCGTACAAGTCTTTTAAAACACACAATAAATGTTGGCTCTGCTCAACCCATAAAACAAAGATTTTACCCTGTGTCTCCTGCAGTGGAGAAATTAATGTTTACGGAGATTGACAGGATGCTACAATTAGGAGTGATTGAGCCGTCTAATTCATCCTGGAGTTCTCCGATGAGATTAGTCGTTAAGCCTAATAAAGTAAGACTTTGCCTTGACGCACGAAAATTGAACTCAGTGACAGAAAAGGATGCATATCCATTACCAAATATTGAGGGAATTTTTGCGAGACTACCAAAGGCAAACATTATATCCAAATTGGACTTAAAGGACGCCTTTTGGCAAATAGGCTTGGATGAAAAATCGAAATATTTGACTGCGTTCACAGTCCCTGGAAGGCCCCTGTACCAATTTGTGGTGATGCCTTTCGGGCTGTGCAACGCAGCCCAAACTATGTGCAGACTAATGGACGAAATAATTCCACCCGACCTCCGCCATAGCGTCTTCGGATATCTGGATGACTTGGTGATAGTCTCCGAAGATTTCCACACACACTTAGAAGTACTGATGAGAATATCATCCCAATTTCGAAAAGCTAACCTTACCCTAAATATATCAAAAAGTCATTTCTGTGTTACTAGAGTTAACTACCTGGGTTATGTAATAGGGAACGGTGGAATCACGACAGACTATGAAAAAATTAAAGCTATTACTGAATGGCCTGTACCAAAAACCTTGAAGCAAGTTCGAGGATTCCTCGGCCTAGCAGGATGGTACAGGAGGTTCATACAGAACTTTTCCACGGAAGTCTCGCCTATTACAGATGTGGTTTCTACGAAGAAAAAGTTTGTTTGGACAGGAGAAGCCCAAAAAGCGTTTGAAAGAGTAAAAGTTTTACTCACAACGGCTCCTGTATTGACAAACCCGAATTTTTTGAAGAAGTTTTATCTCCACTGTGATGCTAGTGATTACGGCGTCGGGGCAGTTCTTGTTCAGTTAGATGACGATGGTAATGAAAAACCGATCGCATATATGAGCAAGAAACTGAACTCGGCGCAACGTAATTACAGCGTCACAGAGAGAGAATGTCTGGCAGCCATTGAAGCGATCAAAAAATTCCGTTGTTACTTAGAACTACATGAATTCGAGGTCATTACAGACCATTCAAGTTTGGTATGGCTTATGCGTCAGCCAGATTTGACCGGTCGTTTGGCTCGATGGGTATTTAAACTTCAGGGCTATAAGTTTACCATAAGCCACCGAAAAGGGAAGGATAATGTCGTTCCTGACGCCCTGTCCAGAATTCCTTCAGAGGAAATTTATGCGGTAGAACTTACTGAGCCAGAAATTGATTTGTCTTCTCCTTTTTTCGATGATGATGACTACAAAAGCCTGAAAGAAAAAGTAACACAAAATCAGTCAAAATACCCAGATATAAAAATTGTAGATAAGTATGTTTATTATCGCACTCACCATTACACGGGGGACGAAATCCAGGAACAAGTAGCTTGGAAATTGTGGATTCCTCTCCGTTTGAGAAAGAAAACTATTTCCGTAGCCCATGATACTCCAGTCTCCGCTCATGGAGGAATGAGTAAAACACTTGAGCTTCTTAGAAGACACTTTTTCTGGCCAGGTATGGTTCGCGACGTTAGAAATTACGTAAGGGAGTGTGAAGTCTGCAAGAAGACAAAACCACCTAACATGATAATGAAACCACCAATGGGCAATCCCTCAGTTTCAGTCCGACCATTCCAACGGTTGTACATAGACATCCTTGGCCCCTACCCTCGCAGTAAATCAGGTTTTATTGGCTTATTGATCGTCTTAGATCATTTGACCAAATTTCATTGGCTTTGCCCTTTGAGGAAATTTACCTCCGCAGCCATCCAAGACTTCCTTCAGAAGCATATTTTTCACATATATGGTGTCCCAGAAACTATCGTAAGTGATAATGGTAGTCAATTTCGTGCCAATGACTTAAATGCATTTTTTACATCTTTCGGCATAAACCATATTTATACGGCATTGTACTCACCACAATCGAATGCATCTGAAAGAGTCAACAGATCTCTGATAGCAGGCATTCGAGCATACCTTAAAAATGATCATCGACAGTGGGATGAACATTTATCTTCTATAAGTTGTGCGCTACGTAATTCATATCACCAGTCTATAGATTGTTCCCCATATCATGCCCTCTTCGGGTTTGATATGATTACGCACGCTTCTTCTTACGAACTCCTGAAGAAATTGTATATTTTGAATGAACCCACAGTGAAACTAACACATGATGATCAACTATACTTAATTCGTAACGACCTACGCAAACATATTAAAGATGCTTTTGAAAAGAACCAAAAGCAGTACAATCTTCGAGTTCGACAACAGACTTTTTCTGTTGGGCAAGAGGTCTACCGGCGAAATTTCTCCCAAAGCAATATGGAAAAACATTTCAATGCGAAATTAGCCCCAGTATTCCTGAAGGCTAGGGTGCGCGAAAAACTTGGAAGCCACTATTACATACTGGAAGATATGCAAGGAAAATTAGTTGGTACTTTCCACGCGAAGGACATACGAACGTAAACGTCTTTTTCCAGTTAATTCGCCTACAAATTTGAGCGAATTACTTGGTTTGTAATGGACGTTTCGCACAGTAGTATTTTTTTATTTTTGCACTGCCCCCCCTTTAGCAATACAATAGCTTATAATTGTCAAACTTTTCAAGAAGGTTCTCTCCGATTTTTAACAAGACTTACACTTTACATTTTTTTATATTTATTTATATTTTTTCGCCGATAATCTAAGAATCTGATTTTTTTCGATTTTTTGGTGTGTCCGACTAAAACTTTTTTTTATTCAATTTTTTTTAAAGCACTAAAAGTTGTTCCTTTCCTATTTCGATAAAACTCAAATGAGTTACAGAAATTCGCGTTGACATGATGTTTCAATGTTTACGAAGTTATTAATAAACAAACGGTAAAAAGAATGACAGTTACCATGATTAATAATTCATATTTCTCAATTTTTTTTCTATTTTTTTATTTTGATCTGATATTTCGTCAATGTGGTGACTTTCAGATCAAACCAGAGAGTATGCATGGTTCTAAGCCAGACTAACGTACGTACATATGGACGAGTATATATAGCTTGTGCAGTACACTCAAGTTCAATGAAATGCTATGAATTTATAACATGATAAAATATGTACATATATATAATCCGATATATTAAAACAGAGAACGGATATGAATTCGCTGATATATGCCATAAATGAATCTACGAAATACATACGGGTACTACCATTTGTTGCAACTTTGGGCAAACTCAATAACTGTGGCAGCATGAACGGTTACTTTTATTTTTTTTTTGACAGCCTTATTTTCGCCGACATTTGCCAGCCTGATAAAATGGCAAAATAGCAAGGTAACAAGTTAAGCAAATTACTTAACAACTTCCTTTTTTACGCCAACCTCCAAAGTGATTGTATCAAATCAGAGTTAACACGAAAATACACCAATATTGTTTAATCTTATTTCTGTGAAAAGAAAATTCAGTGATTTTTTTTAAGTACCACTTTTGAGAAGATTCAACCTTTATAAATAGGTTAATTGCACATATATTTCTATGAAATCGGATAAGGTGAGAAATTGTAGACCAGTTTAAATCAAATAAGTGCCTGACCTAGTGTTTTTTTTTAAGATCCAAGATTGCAATCAAGTTGCAATTTTTATACAAAAATCGATTCTCCTCAGAAGCTCCAATTATATATTGAAGAATCACGCTACCCACAGGGTAGCGTGTGCACTTTTTCTTTCACCGGCCCATAATTATTGAAACAACCATATTGGATTGGCTAATAGAGGCAGAATATTGAAACGCTGACAGCCATTTCCAAATTCCACATATTTCCATTGAGACGATCAAGAAAATCCGGGACGGATTCACACAACATTAATATATGCTACTACTACATATCCTACTACTTCTTGCGAATACTCAGGAAATCAAAGTCAACCTACTCAACCCAGAGTACGTTTAGTGATATAACAATCTTAGAGATATCTGTTGGAACACACATCACCTATAAATACGTTGCACAGAGATATTCAACTTGCACCCATACATTGGTTCTCTTGGCCAACCATCGAGAAGAAATCATCATTAGTTGCTCCTGGTTATAATGCCGTACAATCGATAATCATACAACAAATGTCTTCAAAACACAATTACTCATGTATAAGTACCAATTGTATTAATATTCTCCTTATTTAATTTAAAATCTATTTTTTTGAGTTCAGATTTTGTTTAACTTCTCTAAAAATTGCATGAGCATAAGAAGTATTCAAGAGACAGCTCCCCACATTTGCCATAACTCTTTCTTTTAGCAGCAGCCATCACTCACATCATGCAGGAGGCCTTCTTCATCTTCGTGTTTTGGTGGTAAGTTCAATGACAACTGCAGTCTCTTAATTAGAAATCTCTTGAATTAGTCTTACATTACTCTTGCATTCCGTTCCATTACCCTAAACTGAAAGAAATGAGAGATCACTAGTGTTATAAAAAAAGTAACTATTATCATTCCCCTTATCAATATGCTCACTAGTGGTGAATACTCAATTGAGTATAACAGTTGTAACTAGTATTACTCTCACTTATGATCTCTCATTACAAGTGTGGTTACATCGTTACATACATATGTTCGTATATATGTTACGCGAGTATATCTTTTTTTGTTTGTTTTGATATCCATCTTTTGCAAACTGTTTGCAATCCCATTTTTTTATGAAACAGAAGTAATGAACACATATTCTTTTCGAGAGCTATTAACCCCTTAAGGGACAGATGTTAACTTTGTCGATTTTGATTTGCAGTTAATTCCTTTCTTTGTTTTACTCATTTCTTTTTATATATTAATGATATATAATGATAAATATAAATATTTAAATTAATTTTTGAATTAATAATTTTTTTGCTAAATAATAATGGACAATGGATTGAATAAATTTGTTTTTGTAAGCCAACACATGGCCTGGTAAATTTATTTTTAGATGTTTTCCTGCAAAGTGAAACCATGAAGAGGAGAAAGTAAGTATCGTAGGGGTCCAAATGTTTATAGTTAGCGCTTTTTGGACTATGGATGGTGAGGGTTAAGAGGCGTATTCTCACAAGAACACCAGTGAGAAATCTGATAGATGAAGGCAGATATTTTTTTTGTTAGAATTTTGTGTTTCCATTGTGACTAATTTGGGGCAAGGTTATAGAGTTAGTCATTCAAATCAATATTAACGTAAAGGTAAATATATAAAAAGGGAGTCTATAATAATTAATTGTGATGGATGAAAGATTTTTTTAGAGAAAGGACCGAACTCCCCCGCCCGGCTGATAGCTAGCACTTCAAAGGCTCCCGCAGTCCTTTATCTGAAATAATTCTACGATGTTTAAATAATATAGGAAATTGCATCAAATCCGATCAGGGACATTACAATGTCGAATCGGACTTAATTGACAGTATGAGATATTTGAGTAATAAATTTAAGGCGATGCTCCCCTTTAAAGAAATGTTGTCTTGGTAATAAATTTTATGATTATTGCCATTATTTTTAAGAATACATACGAGAGAATTATGTTATCTCTCTCTCTCTCTCTTTCGGAGAATTAAAGTTGAATTGTTAATGTGTGGATAAATATTTGTTATGGAATGTTAGAAGAGCCCTTTGAGTATAGAGAATGTTCTGTTGTTCGTTTTCTTTCAAATCAGTCACTTGGAAGCTATGTAGGGAAGTGGTTGTGTGTTTTGAGACGCGGATTGTAAAAAAAGAAATTGCGGTGAATATGTAAGTATACCTGCATGTTGCTTGGCACCATACCATAGCAACAACAAGAACTGAAACTCAAAATAACGGCAGTTGTGAATCACGAAGATTCGTGTACATGTGCGTATGCATGTGGTTATGCCGTCGGCGTCTCCATCGATCTCGGTTATAAGGGAGTGCGTGCATCATAGTTATTTTTGCTGTATGTTATTTATGGTGATCTACGAGTACATACATTTTTGAAGTGATCTTGTTAGAAAGTCCTGTGAAGGGATTTATGCGAACATTAAAAAATGGACAATAAAAATTAACAAAACACATTTTAATTGGAAATTATATATTTATTAAAAATAACTGCTAACAGCGCATATAGCAGAAATGTAAAATTATTTCTGGCAATATAGAAACTTGTTATTAATAGTATGTTATACAACTATCTTTTTATTTTTTAGTAAAACAATTTTAGAATGGGTCTTTTAGAAGTATTTCTGTATTCAGCGTTTTCCTATCGTGATACGATGACATTTATTTGTATTTTCTTTAACCATTCTATTTGATTTCTTTTCAGAACAATTTTAATTTTATGTCGTGAAATATTTGAAGATAAAAGATAAATGTAATTATTTGTTATAAATTACAACAAATAATCCATAAATTCAAACATCCCCCTACACAGGGGGAAGAAAATATGCTTGGAAACAAAATTTGTAAGTATTATGTATTTGTGAACTAATTTTATTTGAAAATCAAGAAACTTAGTTTGGAACGCATATATTAATAGATTACAACGAAATACATTTGCGAACTGACTTTCACAAATAAAATATGTAAAATCGCACCAATAATGTTATTGTTTTCCGAATATATTTTATTTAAAAAAGAGTTAAAACTTTTGACTTTTTCTAAGTTTAATTTAAATACACACACAAACGAAATACAAAGCAAACGAAAATACAATTTAATTTTTTTCGATTTCGTGTTATACTCGTACTTTATAGTTAAACCTGCTGTTACATTAGGCCAAATTGGTTCAATTTTTGCATCGTTTCCTTTATGAACGGTAATATATATTACCTTATAATTTGGTCTAAGGGATATTTTTGTTTTACTGAAATCAAAATAATAAGCCTTTTTTGCTTAAAAATAATTTGTAAATAAGCTGCTTTCTTATCGCAATGTTTTGAATAAAGATATATTTTGTATAATAGTATCTTAATCTAGGATTCGTACATATTTGCTAATCTAACAGCAGAGTTAAGAATGTCATAAGCAGCATTTGTATCTGGTTTACAGAGCTAATTTTTAATTAATAACCAGTAAGGAAAGGCTAAAGTCGGGCGGGGCCGACTATATAATACCCTACACCACTCTCGTAATATTGAATAACTCTGATATATAAATTGTGTAATTATACCCTACACCACACTGTGGTACAGGGTATTATAAGTTTGTTTCACGGCAGATGTTTGTAACACCTGAAAATAACACAGCTAGACCCACCTTAACGTATACCGATCGACTCAGCATCACTAGTTGAGTCGATTTAAGCATGTCCGTCCGTCCGTCTGTCCATGTAAAGTTGTTCGTCGACTACAGGTCGCAATTTCACTCCAATCGTTCTGAAATTTTGCAGTTTAGAGTATTTCGCAGCTGTTAAGATCGCTATTGAATTTGGTTGAAATCGGTTCAGATTTAGATATAGCTCCCATATATATCTTTCGTCCGATTTGGCCCTTTAGTCCTATAGAAGCTGTATTTTACATCCAATCCAATTAAGATCGCTATTGAATTTGGTTGAAATCGGTTCAGATTTAGATATAGCTCCCATATATATCTTTCGTCCGATTTGGCCCTTTAGTCCTATAGAAGCTGTATTTTACATCCAATCGTTTTGAAATTCAGAATGGAAGAGTTTCTTGATCCATGAACTAACATTGCCGAATTTGAAGAAAATCGGTTAAGATTTAGCTATAGCTCCCATATATATGTTTCGTCCGATTTTTCTCTTTAGTCCTGTAGATGTTGTATTTTACATCCAATCATTTTTAAAATTAGAATGGTAGAGTTTCTTGATCCATGAACCAACACTACCGAATTTGAAGAAAATCTGTTAAGATTTAGCTATAACTCCCATATATATGTTTCGTCCGATTTGGCCCTTTAGAACTATAAAAGCTGTATTTTACATCCAATCGTTTTGAAATTTAGAATAGTAGAGTTTCTTGATCCATGAACCAACATTGCCGAATTTGAAAAAAATGGGTTAAGATTTAGCTATAGCTCCCATATATATGTTTCGTCCGATTTTGCTCTTTAGTCCTGAAGAAACTGTATTTTACATCCAATCATTTTGAAATTTAGAATGGTAGAGTTTCTTGATCCATGAACCAACACTACAGAATTTGAAGAAAATCGGTTAAGATTTAGCTATAGCTCCCATATATATGTTTCGTCCGATTTGGCCCTTTAGTTCTATAGAAGCTGTATTTTACATCCAATCATTTTGAAATTTAGAATGTAAATTACTCTCCTTCCATACCGACCCTCTTTGTGGTCCATGTAATAAAATACGAAAAAATGTTAAAACAAGTAAAAGCGTTAAGTTCGGCCATGCCGAATCTTATATACCCTCAACCATGGATAGCATGTGACCTCACAAAATAACTCAAACCTAAAGAAAATAACACCGAAAAACACCAAAAAATAGTAGTAGAATATGGGAGCTATAGCTAAATCTTAACCGATTTTCTTGAAATTCGGCAATGTTGGTTCGTGGATCAAGAAACTCTATCATTCTAAATTTCAAAACGATTGGATGTAAAATACAGCTTCCATAGGACTAAAGGGCCAAATCGGACGAAAGATATATATGGGAACTATATCTAAATCTGAACCGATTTCAACCAAATTCAATAGCGATATATACCTCTTATTTTTCACATTTTGTTACTGTGATATGATACAATTTATTTTTATACTTTTTCGTATATAAATCATTCCGTTTGATTTCTTTTTAGATTATTTCAATTTTAGATCCTGTAATGAATTTTATTTGGATATATGAAAAATTCAGTGGGGAATGAAATGTACAAATTGCAGCAAATAAGTGACCATACAAACTATATGATATGTAAAACTAATTATATAACAATTATTTTATACAATTTCTATTTAAATTCCAGCCAAATTCCATGTTAAAAATTAAAGTCAGTTCCAAGGAAAATTGTTTTTGGTCAACAAATGGAGAACGAATCCCACTATATATTTTCAAATCGATACATACCAATAATAACAATATTACGATAGTGTGTTGGCCGGTTTGTCTTTATACAACTAAAATATTGTTTTAACTTGTAAAATGTTCAATGTTATCCCTAATACGTATTACAAATTTTTTGTATATTCCAATATAAAAAATAATAAATCCAATCTTTAGAAAGAGAAAACGTTGTGTTTTGAATTTATAAGTTAACACTATAACTTGCACGAAGCATATTTTTTATGAATATTACATGATTTCAAAGAAAATAACACATTAATGAGAGTAACATTATAATAAATACAATGTAACGAATTTTCCATACATATTTTAAAAAACTATATTTAAATCCATTATGCCTTAAATTAATACCAGTATATTCTTATATTAAGGACAGACATTTTAAATTTTATTACGATAATGTTCTAAATTATATGATATTTTAGTACAAACAAGCGCGCGGCAAACTTTAATTTACGCCAAAATGTGCTTAGTTTAAGACCAAACATAATTATTTTTATTACCCAAAATTCTTAATTCTATGAAATGCATCCTCAAACCAAGTACTATTCACTTCTTTAAATTAACTATAAAACCTTCTTATTTTTATAGCGATTGTCTTTGGCTCGAAATCATTGCCGAAATCTTAAATTTTACGACAAATTCTTTGATTTTCAGTACGCTTTTTTTTAGTGTAGTATTGACGTTTTCTCTCAACATGCTATAATTTCACTGACGATAATATCTTGTTGTGTATTCTAAATCTCTTGTATTACAAATTACTTTGCAAGATATTAAGTTATGATCTGAAATGGTACATTCTATTGAATCAACTAAAATCTCATTTGTTATATTGCTGAATACATTGTCTATTGATTTGCCGCTACTTGGACGTGTAATTAAATACTGACAACTTCTATATCCAAAATTATATAAAATATTTGAAATATCTGACGACATGGTTGTATTTAAAAAATCTATATTAGAGTCTCCAACAACTATGCTCGGACATCCACCAATGCTATGCAACAGGCTTTCTATGAAACTATAAAAAATATTCAATTCACATTTCTGAGAACGGTAGAAACTAGTGACATTCAAAGACCATTTATTTTAAAACCCTTAACTGAAATTCGTATAGCTTCAAAAAATTGTTTGCTTTCACAATATTCAACTGTATAAGTAAATGTTTTACAATGAACATTTTTTCCACCTGAAAAATTAATATTTTAGTAATGTTTTCAAATTGTAATAAAACTGTCCAGGATATTAAAAATGTGTATATGATATATTGCTTTTAAGGCTTCAAATAACAATATTGCATGCAAAAATAATTTCATACTAGTCCAATTGAATGCTGGAGCCTCCCAAAACCCATGACGCCATATGGCATCAAAATACCGAAAGGGTTAATCGTCGAGGTTTGGCAGAGCTCGAACACAGAAATTTTCGTATAAAATCATTTACATTCTCTTTAAAATCAGTTTTAAAGAGAATGTACATTTACAGTTGTAAAGAGAATGTAAATGTAGTCCAATTGACCTTTGCTGTGATATTTTACTATTATAGCACGTCTAAAGAAATTTCAGAAGACTCTATACAGCTCTGTACATTTTTAAAGACACTCGACATCGTAATTTCAAATACTCCAATTTAGTAATGTTACTTGCACTCTTTCAATTTAAATACAAAGAGCATATGCCCAAGTAACAAAATAAAATTAGATCTATGTAAATATGTACCGGTCTGATCTCACCCATTATTTGACAGGGAACTCACTTTCCAATTCCGCCTATTTTTTTTTTGTCAAGTTTTCAATAATAATTCCGCTACAGTATGTACAAAACTTCGTTCGTCTACGATCAACTCTATCTGATGTATTCAAATTTTGACTCAAATAACATGTAGCACAAATTTCGTTCATCAACGATAAATGATTTCTGAGATATTCAAATATTGTCACACCCTCTTATTCAATTCCGTCCACTTTTGGTGAAATTACTAATATTTGCCCCAATAACTAACTATCCAAATGTTGTTCTTCTACGGTCAATATTGTTTTTATTTGATTAATATTTTATTGTATATACAATAATAATAATACAAAAAGTTTTGCCACAGCGCCATCAGGGCATTATTGAGGCTATTCGACAACCATATTCAATATATAGTACAAAATAAAATAATATAGATGTATGTAGTATGTACAAAAATAATTAATGAGCAATTATATTCAAATCAAATATACTAATACATATTTATATGATGAGCATTTCCATGTTTTCAATTAAATATTGTTTCAATCTGTTTTTAAAGGATGAGATTGAATGTATTTCTTTCAAAAAATGTGGCAAATAATTGAAAAATCATAAAATATACCGCCAAATCCACAAGTACCACGATCAAGTCCATCACATGTGTTATTTATAACATTAACCACAGCTTCTTCTGGTCCACAACCACTTCGAAATACATACCAGCGCTGCCAGTTTAGGGGATTTATCCCCAATTTGGGGATTTTTCTTCGCGAATGGGGATATATTTTTTGGTTTGGGGATCCGGGGATTTGGCGGGGATTGCAATTTTTTATAATTTCATGTCTATATTCATGTTAAAATTTGTATTTTCCGTTTAAATTTATATTTTTTTAGAAAATGCGTCCGTAAAAATTGTGTTCAAAGTTCCTACAAAAAGTAGCTTGACTCGCAGTGTATTAGAATACGACTTAAATAGACAACCTGTAGTAATTGCCAATACGTATAGATATTTATAAATCAATTGAAGCCAAATGCGGTTTATAAAATTCCTTCCAGACGACATTACGAACAATTTAAACTAATTTTGGAGTAAAGTTTACTAGTAACAGGATTCTGCTGGTCCAACTCGATTTTAAAGAACTGGAATCGCTGGTATTAACTGATGTACTTTATCAATTATTTAGTCCATTGGCAGAAATGATCAAACTTTTAATACCAAAAACGTGTACAAAAAAATTAGATGATGTAGATGAGATGGATGATTTTGAATCAGATATATTTGATAATTTGACAACGAACATTTTGAACAAACAAAATTAATTTTAGTACAAAGTCCATTGAATTGTAAAATACATCATTCACATAAGTTAAAATATTTTCTGGGGATGAGAAATCTTTTTTTGGGTATTTAGGGGATAAAAAATACAAATTTGGGGATTCGGCACTAAAAAAACTGGCAAGCCTGATACATACTGGTTGAGTTATATTCCAAGTAGTTTGACAACTGCATATACATATATAATTTTTTTAAATATCCTATCAAATGTAGGCAGCAATGATATCGGTCTAAACTTCTCAAGAGTTATTGCATTTTTTCTTTTGGTATTGGGATAATTTTGTGAATTTTTAAAGTATTCGTATACATTGAAGTCGATATAGCATTGTTGAATATTTTTACTAAGTATGGACTTAGTTATTCCATGCACTCGATAACACCTGCAGCTGCTACGCCGTCCCATCCTGGGCTCTTAAATTTATCTAAACTTCTTATTATTAATATGTGCATTTCAATATTTGTTATTGGTGCAAATCTTAACCTGCTCCTTCGATTACATACAGGGTCGTTAACGAATTGTAGTGATCTGATCGCCCTAGTTGCCCTCTTAAATCATAGACGGATTTAGAGAAGTAGCTATTGAACACGTGTGCTTTGACTTCGTCACTGTCAATCTCTTAACGTAGATCATCTATTCGTTTTGTTTCGCGTTTCATTATTTTACCAAACTGTTGGTTTAAAAATTTCCAGCATTTTCTGGGATTTTCTTGAAATCTTGACAATATTCATCCATACATTCCTTTGTCGCTATTTATCCCCTCACCTTAGAGAGGAGGGTATATATAATTTGCTACGAGCCAAAAGTGTAACACATAGAAGGAGTGACCTAACCCCCTAAGTATGTCCGGCGGAAATCCGTTTGGGGTCATTTGAAGTCATTTGACCAATGTCCGTCCGTTTGTGTGTCTGTCTGCTGGCTGGTGCGCACGATAACTCTCGAAAGGTGTAGCCGATTAATTTAAAATTTGGTATGCGGTAATATTTATTTCTATCTACGGCTAAGTTCGAAGATGGACCATATTGGTCCACTCCTTCTTGTACTTTTAGTGAAATATTGATTCTTTAATACCTTCTATACAACTTACTCGAATATTCTGAAATTTCACACATAGTATTAGTTTGTTAGTCGCTAACACGTCAAGGCGAAGTGGCCACTCCCATTTTGGTACCTCCCACGCAAATGGAGCATTTTGCACCAAAAGTTAACTGATTACGACTTTAATATCAGTTCATACAGTTTGAAAAGTGTAATGTTTTTATAGTACCTAGACTCCAGAGAAAAGTGGGCGTTATTGGCATGTCCCTTTTGATACCTCCCACAAAAATGGACCATTTTGTACCGAATTTACCAGCTTATAACTTTAATACCAGTGCATATAAACACTTGAAATTGTATACAGTGTATTGCTTTTGTAGACCTAGTGTCCACAGAAAATAGGGGCGTTATTGGCACGCCTCTTTTAGTACCTCTCACACAAAAGGACAATTTTGTACCAAAAGTTAACAGATTTCAACTTTTAACACCAGTGAATATAAATACTTCAAATTTTGTACGGTGTAAAAGTGACCGTTATTGGCACGCCCCTTTTGGTACCTCCCACACAAATGGACCATTTTGTACCAAATGTAAACAGCTTTTAACTTTAATGCCATTACATACTTTAACGTTTCTAATTGGAATTTAAATTGATAATAATTTAATTAAAACATAAATTTACGAATATTTTTTTGGGACTCAGGGTGAGGGGATTCAGAAGTCGGTTCACCCGACTGATCTTTCTTACTTGTTTTATAATACGACTTTTACCATGTTTGACAGAGTCAACATTGTAAGGCTTGATCTTCGTTCTCAACTTTTAAAAGTTTGTTTTTGTGTTCAATGAGAGATTGTAAATTTCCATTGATCCACGGAGCGATATCACTTTTTAAAAAATTTTCTTCTTTGATACATTTGTGAATTTTTTGATTTTCCGTGATATACAATATTCAAACGTTGCTACGCCCATTTATCCGAATCCGTCCAATGTTACTGAAGTTTTAGATAATAGCTCGAGTAACGTATGAACCAAATTTCGCTCTTCTACGATTACTACTTTATTAGATATTCAAATTTTATATAATGACACGCCCACTTTTGACCCCGCCCAATAATCCAAACTTCGTTCTTCTATGGTAATTAGTTTCCAAGATATAAAATTGTTAAACATTGCTACGCCCACGTTTGCCACATCAACTTATCCGTTCCAGTCCATTTTTATTGAAGTTTTATATAATAGCTCTAATAAAAGATGAACTAATTTTCGTTCTTCTACGAACAATACTTTCTGAGATATTCAAATGTTAAATAATTCCACTCCCTCTTTTGACTCCTCCCATCTTTTTTTTATTTTTTAAGAACCACTTGTGGCCAAGAAGCTTTCGCATGATGCCGTTAGAGATATCTATATATATAAAAGAAAGTAATGTTAGTTACTACGCTTATAACTCGAGAACGCCTGGACCGATTTCGGTGATTAGCACCAATTCGGACAGGTCTCCGGCCAAATAAGAAGAATACACAAGAAAATTTTGGAAAAAAGTCGGAAAATTGGGAAAATCGAAAATTGCCATTTCTTGCTCCAATTTTTTTTATTAATTTTCTATTAAACAAAAAAGTTTTCTATTAAACATATGTACGAGTATGTGCTATTTTTCTTGCTGCAATTCATTCGAGTTTTGCGTATTGTTACACTGATTTCGCGTATCACATCGACAAACGGTACAAGCATTACGATCAATTAAAATTCAACGCGATATTTATCAGTTCGAAAATTTTTTCAGATAATAAGTTTGAGTATAAGAGGTAAGGTTATCTTATTGGATTGCGGGCACTGCAAAATCATAATTTCGGATGAATGCACGATGGCGCATAAACGAGCTCTGGAGGCAGTTGACCGAACGATGAAGGATTTACGACGTGATTTGAGACAATTTGGTGAGTCTATAATATTGCTCTCCGGAGATTTTCGTCAAACGCTTCCCGTCATCCCGAAATCTACTGCCGATGAAATTAGTGCATGCCTGAAATCGTGGTCTTTGTGGCGGCATGTCAAGAAGTTGAAATTGACCACGAACATGAGAGTCGCGTTGCAGAACGACTCATCGGCTCTTGAATTCTCGAAACAACTGTTGGCGCTTGGCAATGGCCAAATTACTGTTGATGTTTCCACTGCATTGATATTGTTCCCGGCAAATTTTTGCGAGTTCACATCGTCGAACGAGGAACTCATCACCAAAGTGTTTCCAAATCTCGATTAGATTAGTGAACGGGCAATATTAGCAGCGAAGAATAAGGACGTCGATAGCATGAATTTTATTATTCAAAGTAAAATCGAACTCGCTTGATGTGCCAGGAGCTCCGCCGCATAATTTACAGCTGAAGGTGGAATCGATCATAATCATGTTGCGGAATCTGAATCATCCGAAATTGTGCATAGTTCGCGGTTGTCCATTATGAAACTGATGGACAATGTGATTCAGGCGACGATCATCAAGGGAAAATTCAAAGGAGAGGAAGTCCTTATCCCACGAATTCCGATTATTCCAACTGATCTTTCATTCCAATTCAAGCGGATTCAGTTCCCTGTACGATTGGCTTTTACGATGACAATCAATAAATCTCAAGACAAATCGTAGGAAGTCTGTGGAATTAATCTCGAATTTCCCTGTTTTTCGCACGGTCATCTGTACGTTGCCTGTCTTCTGTCTTCGTTGTTTGTTGTTTATCACATCGCTCTCTACTGATTTCGATTCCTTTTAAACAAATCGCATTAAAATTTTAACTATCTGTGTTTTATTATCACTCTGGAGTTTATCTGAAGGCGTTAAATTGGGGCGAGGCGAAGTTCGCCGGGTCCGCTAGTTGAGAATAAAGAGAGATAAAAATGTTATAAGCAGAATTAACTTTTGTTTGTTTACATAAACAATTTCTGAAATGCATTTAAATTAAGCATTGATACATTACCAAACTACTTAAGTTGAAATTAATCTTTGTTTTACAAATATTAGTTCAAATAATAAAAATATTTGGTTGACTGTTCTTTAGAGCAACATCCTCCCAAACATACATTATTTGCGTGTGTCAAATATAAGGTATGTTTCAAGCAGAATATGTTTGTAGTATGTTGTATAGTTATAAGGAATTCAAACCACTTCGGTCATTTTGGGACACCCTTTATTATATATTTGAGAAGATGTTGTTGTTAATACATTTGTGTTTCCATTATAATTTTTTTTTATTCCGAAATAAAGATTGTCTTTTATTTCAGTATTCAGAAAATATATCCAAGTTTTTAGATTTTCATTGATTACATTTTTTAGAAATTTGAAATGCTCTTTAAATTTCTTTATAATCTTGTATAACCATACATTATTTGATGAATTGACAATCAATGATGACTTGGAATATTTAAAAATTAAATATGAACGATTTAAAAGAAAAGTTACTAAAAAACAAGGACAAATTTAAAATGAAAATCGAAAAAGGCAGAAAAGTTTGACAATGCTTTTAAATTCAATTTATTTGGAGATATTCCCAAAAAAAAAGTATTTGTAACTAGAAAGTTATTTCGCAAATATATTACATTTACACATGCACTCCAAATAAATAATCTTATAAATCTAAATGTAAATAAATGAGTATATACTCCATCCTTGAAATTGGTCAATTTGAAGAGATGTAGAAATCACATAAATACACTTCCGTAAAATAAGACATCCAAATGTTATATGAATTATTGATAAACTGCCTAACTGGATTGAAATTTAGAATGGCATTTATAAAAAAAAAAAATTCTGATAAGAATTATGAATTTTGTTTGTCAGTGTAGATGCGATCCGAACATAGAGCCAAAGAACATCAATTACATTCGACTCCCACGAGAATTTAAGCACTCACAGAAAGTGACACCGACTCTTGTTACAATTTTGGCCCAGAAACACTCTAAACTCTGATGCATTCGTTTGTGCTTTTGGGGATGGCAGTGTGACTTTGTCCTCATGTTGGCCATAATATAGCAGTTACTCATCCTTGACAAAATCCGAAAATTTTATGAAGATGATGAATTAAAGGGACATCGAGGGTACATTATAAACTGTGTATTCTAAGGACACTTTCTGACTCTGGAACTTTGTTCTAATATACATATGTGTACGTTTTTCATTGAGTGTATTGTCATCATTGGTACTGTATGGTTTCCAGAGAGAAATAGAAAGAAAGCTTTGCTTATAAGAATTGGTAGAGTTTTGTTGTCATTATTAGGATTTTCAATTCGGCAATTCCCCTTATCGTACCCTCACTTCAGTGTGACGAGGATATACTCGTCAAATATGTTTGGCGGAAATCGGTTTTGGGGAATTGTAAGTCATGTGAGCAATGTCTGTCCGTCTCTCTGCTGCGCACAATAATTCTCGAAAGGAGTAACCGATTGTCTTCACATTTGGTATGTGCTAATATTTTTATATCAGGCTAAGTTATAAGATGGCCACACTCCCATTTTAATAGTCAATCTGCAATAGTGCTGGTTGTATTGTATATTCACATTTCAGGTTATGTGGGCGGTGCCACACCCACTTTTCCTATCACTCCAGTACTCGATCTGGTTCCACATACCGAATCTTGAGAATTTTGCTCCAATAGCAATCGAAATATTGCATTTTGCCCACGCCCACTGATAGTATCAATTGTTTTGGCTTCATTACGCGTACTGCAACAATGGGCACATATACAAAATTTCGAGATATCAAATGTCGAGCCTCTTGCTACAATATTCGTAATACTCGAAATATCGAATTTTTACCAATTGATATACTCATGCAACAAACATCATTTCATATATTAACCCATTCAAGGCCGTAAACTTTTTATTTGGTTGTTGGTCCCAAATGGGTTAATGCGAATTAATTGCCATAAAAAGAATTAGCTGTAAACACATGATGCTAATTCTTCACAAACATACTTAACACAAAAATCACTGAAAAATTTTAATATTTATATTTCTCGAGGGAGAATTTCAAATAAAATATATTGTTGAAGAGCACACTTTTTTCTTTAAAACAGAAAAACTTTCGTGTTGGTCGTTTAAAGGTAACGATACTTTCGGAATTGTTTTTCTTAATAGTAGCAGTGTATTATTAGGTGTAGTATGTGTATTATTAGGTGTAAACTTATTATCATCACTACGTTAAATGAAGCAAATAAGTATTTTTCGAAATTAAATATAGAAAATTTTACTTCCTTTTTACAATTCGATATACTTTTAATTGTCTCAATTTTTTGCTTATTCGTTTTAATCGAAAATTGAGTCGGATATTAGGCAGTTCATTTCTTCTAACAACAGCAAACATTTTTTTGTCAGAATTTCAGTCCAGACAGCTTTAATTGCATTTATATTTTTTATTTTTTACTCTTAGCCCCTTCTACGTGCACGCCAATGTATAGCCTTATCGTCCGACACACTTCAAAAACTAAATTAGAACAATATAACGATTTTTTAAAATGTCATCTATTGAATTCGCAAATCAGTTTACCATCCTATCGGGGGATATGAATTAAAACATTGTAGTGTACCGTAAACATATGTATGTATCAGGCAGAGCATGTTTGGGACAATATACTACAGAAGAGATTTTTGTCGGCTTATAAGAAAGCACGCCGATCCCTCCCATTTTTATTTAAGTTTTCGATAATAACTCCATTAACGTATTTACCAAATTTCTACAATCAACATTTTCTGAAATATTAAAATTTTAAAAAATGCGAGGCATACATTTTAATTTTTTTTTAAAAACCAGCTGTGACCAAGATGGTTTCAAATATATAAGTTAATATCGTCAAGAAAGAAAGGGCCTATTAACATATTTGAAAATTTTACAGGAAAGGCAAAAATCTAAATAAAATGAAAAAAGTTGTGCTTAGAAAAAGGGGGTTTTCAGGATAATACCTAAACATGCATAAATAAATCCACACAAACATGATTTAAAAACTGTGTGAAATAGGAATTTTTAATTCATAATTGTGTGAAATAGGAATTTTTAACTATGAACAAATAAATAATTTGTTGTTAGGATCTTTTGAATTTCGTTTATAATTTCTCCATTTGTGACAGTAGGTCGCTAAAAATTTGTCAGGATGTGTATTTTGATACAGTGTACCGAAACCCATCAAAATGCTGCGTTTTAATTTTTCTTGTTGTTACGCCCTGTTTCGTTTCTGATGACGATATATTTAACCCTTTCACTACCAATGTACACTACAGTGTACGTATTTTCAGATGTTTGTTTGAAAGTCCCGTTTCAAATATTGTGTTTTGTTTTTGAAGCATTATAATAAATGAAGCCTTTTAATATACTCTAGTTAAATAAATTGCAACAAAAAAATGTTGTTTTTTCTTTTAGTGAATTAAACATAAATCAAAAGCTAAAAAAATATTTGTAATAACGAAAAAAGTCGGTACTGAAAGGGTTAAATAGAGATATAGATACTCTTATACACATATATAAGGGAAATAAAGTAAGTAGCCGCTTAGGTTCGTTCAGACCAATATAAGCTCTGTTGTTGCGAGTAACTTGCCCATCTGCGCATATACATATTTACCCCTCGACTGATAACACTATGTAACAAAAAAAATTGTTTTTTGTGTCCCAGACCTAAAAATTATTTTTTTGTATATCGACAGTTTATATTCAATATCCTCTATCTTAAAAAACACAATTGTTCAGTAGAGCCAAAAAACCGTTTATATCCCTAATTTTAAAGAAAATTAAAATTGTTTGTTCTACAGTGTTTATTACACCTAACTACGTGAACTACTACATAATATTTTTTTTTTAATATTTGCACCACGAGCCATTTTATGGAACATAGAGGGTATTGCTATTAAAAAATTCTTCATGTATAAAAATGATAGAGGGTTTTGCATAGTAAAAAAAATTATTTATGAATTCCACAAATTTTTTTAATATATAATTATACATATAATAATAAAAATAATAAATAATAATAACAATGAATTAATGATTAATTTTTTATTTAAGTATTATCTATTTCTTGGGGTTCATTTTTGAATCCATTTTCAAATTGTCATAGAAAAAATGGTATTCTTGTGGAATCACAGGTTAGATATAAAAATAGTCATAATTTGAAAACTGAAGCATCGACTAAAAAAATTTAACCAAATTCGGGTTTAGCATACTCTTTTCACCAAAGAACCATATTTTAGAAGAAAAAAAAAAACAAAAAAAAATAGTCCCAAATTATATGAAGAGATAGAGGGTATTGCATTCAGAAAAAATTAGTGTGTAAGATAGAGAAATTACAAAACTTAACATAAAATCTCAATTTTTGTTTTTTTTTTTATTTCCAAATTAGTACCATAGATGCGCCTTATTTTACCGAATATTTTAACATAAAAATCTCATTTTTGCAAAAATTTAAGATAGAGGGTTTTGAATATAAGCTCTCGATATATTGTTTTTTATTTTTGTAAATTTTTTGTATTTAAACACATATTTTATTTGAGAAAATAAGTTCTCAAAAATATTTTGTTGTAATATATTAACATATGCGCTCCAAATAAAGTTTCTTGTTTTTCAAATAAAATGTATTTGTTCATACATACATTATATTTAAAATTTTCTGTTCCAATTCAAACATAACAAAAAATACGATTTCCCCCGTGTATATATGTGTTATATACGTAAATTTAGACAAATATATTTCTTACCAATTTTTCCATAATTTTTTCATTGAATCCAAAGAAATTTGAAACCACAAGCTTAAATATACATCTTTCTTCAGTTTCCTTATGTTAGGCCCATCAAAAACGCCTTCTTCGATTTTTTGAAAAGAAAGACTTTTAAATGAACTCGTTAAATATGAGAGTGAATTGCCATCTTTCCTTAAGTGTTTTACAAAATTTTTAAAGAGCCCCAGCTTAATATGCAGTGGTGACAAAATAATGCTTTCTTTTTTGACGAGAGGTGTGTATTTTATGTTGTTTTTACCCAATGTAATGTGTTTTCTTGTTGGCCATTTCTTTCTTCTGTAATGATCTTCGCGAGCACGGCTATCCCAGAGGCATAAAAACAGCTATATTTTGTATATCCGCTTTGCATTCCAATTACATTTAAATCGCAACAAATTTTCCAGCCATGTTGTTCATATTTTATCAATTTTGCCATAGTTTAATAATTTGCTATGATTCCTTAGGGATGACAGCATGAGCAATGGGAATCGATGGTTTCTGATTTCCGTTGTGCAAAAGTACTGCTTTCAAACTTTATTTACTGCTGTCAACAAATAACCGTCATTCCTTCGAATTGTATGTTTGAATAAATTCCTCGAACAATCCGGGAATGTCCTTGCAAAAGCATATGTTTTCCACAGTTGTACACAATTGTTTGTAAGGTATATCACGGACTCTATAATATGATATGTTAACATCTGGGGCCAAAATATTGTAGTGTTTCATCCGAGATGCAAGTAGTTCTGCCTTATATTTGGTCAGTTCCAAATCTATCACTAGATCAATGAGTTGAAACTGAGTTAAAAGCGATGACTTCTGAGTCAAACTTGAATCGCCCCGAGTTGAGTACGCACGAATTACACAAAATACTAGGTGTCCACGGTTCGTTCATATTTTTAACTCGTATACCAAAATATTGCACATATATTTCTTCTATTATTTTACTAAACGCACGTCGATTTTTTAATCACATATTTTCCGCAGATGTAGCAGAAATTGTAGGTATCATTTATGTACACATTGATAAGTTCTTTGCCTTTTGATCATACTTCGAAATATTACTTTGTAATATTTTTCAGAAAATCGACTTATCTCTTTAAGGTGCTGAATTACACTAATTTATTAATAAGAAATTTCAATAAGAAATGCAATGTCTCTTCTTCGTTAGCATGCTTTAATTTAACGTATAACACGCCTTATACTTGAAAAATTATGGTCCAAATACTAAATGTACTTTCCATGAAAGCTGGAATTTAAAAAAAATTACCATACAATTTTTTTTAATATTTTTTTGTGTTTGTAACACCAGATTACACCAGAAACTGTTATCCACATCCCTTGGACAACATTTTTGTTGCAAAGTGTAATGTTCCACGGAAAACGCCATATTCCTCCAATTGTCCAGATTTCAAAGTGGCGGTTCACAAAATGTACGTTCACAAATGTGTACGTCCACATGTTCACTCGAATAGTTTTGTATAAAGTCGCATACACAAGTACATACATACGTATTTGAATGTCTTCTGTGATTATTTGCTCGGATGATCCCAGTGAGTAGACAATGTTACTTTTTTGAAGAAAAAACAACAGCAACAATGACAACAAACAAAGCCAGATCTAATAAGAACAAAAGTTACAAAGTGTCCTTAGTGTACACAACTTAATACTTTATTTCCTTCCATGTCATTCTTCCTGCCTTTGCAAGAAAAACAAAAAGACATAACGTCACAAAAGGATGAGTCCTTTTGAAGATGAGAGACAAAACCTTAGAAAGGGATTATGAAAACAAAGCATCGTCCACACACACATATGCACACGTTTTCACTTATGTATGAACATCCAATGTCCTCCTTCCTCCTTATGTTTTCTCTACGAGTATATGATGACATATGTATGTATGCGTTTGCAAGTATGTATGGGGATGACGGCACTCGGTAGGCAAAATGGTCTTTGATGACATTGAATGAGTTATCGTTACCACCCCACTTATATATCGCACAGTGTTTTTTCTTACTAAATAAACTTGTTCGTCTTCTCGGATTTTTCCGTTTATGAATAGCTACTCTTTTATCGAAGGTACACATCCTTTTTTTAATTATTAACCGAATATACGATTTTTTTGAAAATATGGCCCCCAGAGAATAACATCCGAGGCCACTTAATCTGATGACATACGAGTTTTTGGAGAGCATCTAAAAATAATAAGAAAAAAATAATGTTTAAAGTTTTAATAATTTTAATAATTCTAAAGTTTTAAAAATACGATTTTTCCAAACTTTATCGCCCGATTACTCGATAACTAGGCAAGATATCGTTAAAATGTCCGCAATGTAGTTATCGAAAACATTTATTGATATTTTCGCTTTTTTTCTTTCATATATAAGTTCTCGAAAAACAGTTTTGATTTTTACATATTAGATATGTAATTTTACTAGAGAAATTAATGTTTTCTGTCGATTTTTTTCAAACTTTATTGTCCGATATCTTGATAACACTATGCAACAATAATTTTTCCAAGGGATGTGGATAACAGTTTCTGGTGCATTTTGGTGTCACAAACACGAAAAAAATATTAAAAAATGTTTTTATGGTAATTTTTTTTTAAATTCCAACTTTCATGGAAAGTACATTTAGTATTTGGACCATAATTCATCAAGTATAAGTCTGATTGAGCCCTGTTATGCGGTTAATTAAAGGGAATTATGAGGGATGCATATGCTGCAAATATCACTTTTACATAGGTTTAGTAACGTGATATAGATTACAAACAATTTTATACAACTGTGGATAACATATGCTTTTGCAAGGACATTCCCGGATTGTTCGAGGAACTTAAACAAACATACAATTCATTTTTGACATCGGATGAAATTGCATCATGGAGTTCGTTTAAGCTTGTGGTTTAAAATTTTCTTGGATCCAATAAAAGCCCGCAGTATGAAACAATGAATAATGATTTGTTAAAAAATTATGAAAAACTTGGTAAGAAATATATTTTTCTATATTTACTCGTATGTATATAACACATACATATGTATTCTTCTAACTTATTTTTCGCTTTATGTATTCCAACATGTGTAAATATGCCCCTCAAAATTTTTCTTTTTCCCCGAGAATCTTGGCGACGTAACATGGCGAAAGATTTCACCAAGAAATTAAGTCCATCGAGCGGCGTTACCAAGGGCACTGGGATGAAAAAATGATGTGAGATTATATTTGATTTCTCATTAGAGAAACCGATTCCGAAATCAACAAACGTCAAGAAAGAAATCACAATTACTTCTAATGAAACGTGTACATGTAAATAAACTGAAATGTACATAATATAAATAAAAGTAACTGTTAAACCGTGTTTAACAGTTTAATATTTAATATATATACTGAATACTGAAATAATGAATTACTTCAATATATTTTGCTCAAATTTGAATTTCATACTGCAGTAACGGTCGCTATGACCACTTTCATTAGATCCATTTAGGTTTACATTAGTCCGTATCAATGGCAACTCTTTATTCAATGATTGCTTCTACTGAAAAGCTTTCACTCATTGGATAAAGAGTTTCCATCTTTAGTTTTAGATTCCAATTACTGTGGTGCTGAATTCCCTGAAATGTCTCTTTGTCGTTTTCCCTGTCTGGCGCATGTTTGCACTTGCGCAGCAGACTTGAAAGCGGTAAGAACCAACTGAACCTGAATAAACTGAGACTGAATTCTCACTAAAACTGAATCTCTGTGTCTTTCATTTCTCTTTTTTTTACATACATTTTGTAAACGGCCAAAATCCTTGCAATTTTGGGAGTTTTATTAAAGGTAAAATACAGTCCACTTGCAGAAGAAGCCCCAAAATTGTACATGGTCCTTCGAGCCGGATGTGGTGGGTGGACTTTCTCCACTTTGTTGTAGTTGTTGCTGTTGTTGATGCTGCTGATGATGCTGTTGATGGAGAAGTTTATGCTCTTCTTTTTTCTTTTCGCGTTCGTGTTGTCGTCGGATTTCAAAATCTAATAAACGGGCTTCCCGGGCGTCTTTCTCTTTCTTGTAATTTAATGCGTCCTGTTCCTCCTTTTTCGCTTCCCTTTCACTGCGCTGTCGATCGCGCTGTTTCTCTTCGTCCGTTTGCGATGTCTTGCTGTCTCAATTTTCAGATCTGTGCCCAACAGTTGATCCGTACAACAGCTATATGTTTGCAGTATTCAGTTTACAGATACATATAAAAATAAATTATTTTCACATAAGTTAGTAGCGACAACTGCAACGATTCGGCTGGCAAATTTTATTTCTGGTTGTATGTCCGTAATTGAATTCAATGATTGTATCTCCAGAATTGAATTCAAATTAAAAAAGTCAATTTATGTATGGCAAACTTTAGAAGAGCCTCCGCCAGCGCCCGGTGGCGGATATGAGAACCAAAATTGATGTGCCAGTGTGGTAGGCCCTGTTGGGCTTTCAACAATAAAAAACCTTTGATATTTGAATTTTTAATTCAATTACTCGCCAAGCAGAGAGGTTAAATATCGTCTACGTCCCATAAAGATGAACAATTGCATTGGTTGGTTTGCAGAACAAGAATCAGGATATACGGTGGTGGTTGAGGGGGTTATTTGATGATGTTCGAAGGTGGGTCGGGGAAAGTTATTGCAAATAACTTTGACCTTTCATAAAGATGTCAATCGTTGGATATTTGTAGTTTGCAGTGGGGAAATTTATCGACTTGGTAGTATGCAGTATTTTTAGTAGACTGCTGGTTTTAAAGCTTAAATATTTGATACGTTTAAGTTGTGGATATTTCTTTAATTTGTTTTTAATATATTTAAACCAATTGATTTGTGTTGATTTTAATTGGAAACATTTAATTAATTTCCCTCAATTATATTTGCAAAAACGATGGCTATTGTTGTTGTCGTTTTATTGTATATTTTTGAATAAATCAACGATATGTTAAGATTGGCGCTATTGTTTGATTGATATACTCATGCATATATGCTAGTGTTTATTTTTGTAATCTTGAATTTGATGTAAATTGTAGATGGACAAAATAGAGTTTTTATACACTCACTATAATTCACAGATATCACATTACTCTCACGTAACAAATAATTGAAATAATAACAATATGTTTATAGAAATTTGGAAATCACCACCACATAATATTTCCACATTATTTTTTTACAAAATCCGTCAGGTTTTTGAAAATGTTTTATGTATTAGAATTCCGAAGCAAGACGTTGATCACGACAAACCGACATTCGTTATAAACTTGACGAGGACAAAACCATACAATTACCTGAAAAGAAGTCCAAGATTGTAAAGCGGAATTTAACATCAACATTCTCATCCGAAACTAAGGTTGCTCAAAGTAAAAAAGTGGCAATAAATATCTAAACTGACGTTTTGGAGGGTAGCGCGGACGTCTTGGAAAAATCCGCACTATTCAATTTAAGTTTTAGTTTTTTTCGTGTCGGTCGCTGTACGCGATTTACAGTTTTTATAGTTTTTATTTACATGTAAAACTATTTTAAAACATTCTCTTCTTTGGTACATTAGAAGACGGAACAATTTATTTAGAAGTTCTATCTATTGCATTTACCGTACTTGAAATATACAATAATGGGAGTACGGGTCATTGAGGAAAACTTCGTAAACAATACTTAATCATAGAATCTCGACAACGCATGTTTGCGAAACACAAACCAACTGAAATTCGTGAGGCGTCTATACAAATGTAAAATTGTCACTGAGATCTCCATACAGGAATTAATTCGTTTATATGAGAACAGTGACCCAGTACAAGTTCCTTGAATTTCGTGGTCTTGTTGGGTAATTCTTGATACTGGAAGATAGACGGATCTATAATCTTGCAATACTCATTGTTCATTCGGTTGAAATGTCAATAAGAATTTGAGATTTTTTGCCAAAATTTTAAATGATTCGAATCCGAAAAAAAGATAAATGGTCTGGGTCTGTCAAAGTCAGTGAGCTGTAAAACTACGAATTTTCCTTTCCATGTTGAAACGGAGAACTAGCAAAATTCTTCAGGAATTTATTGATTTCATTTTGTCGTCATGTTTGCTAGCAAATCGTCATCTCAGAATTTCACAACGCAAGATCGTTCATGAAAGTTCCCTGCAAGATTATGGAAACGTAGAATTCTGCACGCAATATTTGGTTAAGATATACTTCAAAAAACATACATAGTCCACATTTAAATAAGAACTAAAGAAATAACATTTTAATAAGAACTAATCATACTGTGGAAATTCGTACGTCAAAGTCAATAGTTTCAATACAACCAGTTAAAATACACAATTGTTTCTGCTGACGCATAGTTTCGAGAAAATGATTCTCGTTAAATGATATCTCTGCCAGTTAGGAAGGCAATATTGTGAATGCTTAAAATTTCTACCTTTACGTACGAGAATTATACTTAATATCGATAAAGCACCTATCCAAAAAGTTCAGTTCAAATACATACACTGCGAGTTATTTTATATTATATTATATATGCTATTAATTACATGTTTGCCGTACTTTGGCGCAATAATATCACACGTATACAATAAATGCAAGGAAGCTCTTGGGAAAAGAGATATTCAAACATTTTTTAGAAAAGATTCGCTCAACTATAATTTGTTACAGTTGCCACTAAACCAGTGAGTTTCGCAACATAACTAAATTATTATTAAATCTTAAATAAAAGTAAGCTGTACCAAAATATATATTTTAAGAAAAGTTGTTTTCCTGGTCGCTTCAATTGAATCATATTAAGAAACAGTGGTCTCTCTGTTTGTTCCGAAAACAAAGATAAATCACAGATATATTAAAAAAGTGATCTGCGCGAACACTTCCACGGGGTACGCGGCTGTCTGGGATAACGAGGAAACTTATCTGTCGGAGTCCAACTGGGAAAGCGCATTCTGCACGATTGGTCAAATTGTCAAACAATTTGCCTTGACTGATGACAATTTTGAACTTGCTTGGGAATCTCTTCGCCAGAGATATGAGAATAAACGAATTCTCATAAATCATCAGTTGAGGAAAATGTTCGAAATTGAAAATGTGTCTTCTGAGAGAGGCAAATCTTTGCGAAATTTGCAATATACCATAAATAACTGTCTGTCCATTCTGAGGACGTATAACATAGCTGTTATCGCCTGGGATCCATTCTTGGTATATTGGGTTTCCTCAAAGTTGCCGGAAGAGACGTTAACTGCCTGGGAAAACTCACTGGATGATCACAAACAGTTGCCGACCTGGGATCAACTGGACGATTTCATATCGAAAAGGCTGAACATGTTGGAATCCATCTCCGATATGAGAAAGCCATCAACCTCTACACCTTCTCAGAAGACACAAAACTATCATGCGAAATCTGAAGCCAATTTTCGACCGTGCAAAGTCTGCCGGCAGAACCATGCTTTACGGAATTGCCATAAATTCAGAACCTGGCCACTGACTGAACAACGAAAATTCATCTCTGCTAACAAAGTTTGTGAAAACTGTTTGTCCTACGGACACGGTACACAGAATTGTCAAAGTGAGAGATTATGCCAAAAATGTCAACAGCCTCATCATACGATTTTACATCCTGAATCTGGTCACGCTGGACGTCAGGATGTAACTTCGGGGTCAAGCGGCCCAGGCTCTTCGCAGAATCGGCGGGAATTGCAATCCCATGCAGCATCATTTCATATTGATACGCACTATGATGAACAGCCGACCACGCCAGCTTCCGCTAATGCTGCTAGACCTAACGTCCAAAACTACTTTTCTGATTCCGGAGAAGGGACGGTCCTGCCGACTGCCTTGGTTGACATTGAACACCAAGGAATCATCTTTACCATTAGAATTTTCGTTGATCAAGGCTCTCAAGAATCTTTCATATCGATTAGGATTATTAATCAGTTTTCCATTTCAACAACAAAATCCTTCACGAGGATTTCGGGACTTGGTGGTACTGTTCTGGAGAACGCCACCAGAACCTGTCAGATTACTCTGAAATCAAGAAAATCTGATTTCAAACTGAATATGAATGCAATCGTAATCTCAAGTCTTAATCACCTGATGCCGGCAGTTCCTACAAATATTTCGGATTGGTCAAACCTAGATCGCCTGGATCTAGCAGATCCGAAATTTTTCAAACCTGCGCAGATCGACATGCTCTTAGGGAGCGATGTACTGCCGCTTATTCTGAAATCTGGAGTTCAAAAGAAGGTCTGCGGAAATCTTTTAGCTCAAGAGACAGAATTCGGATGGCTGATTAGTGGGCCACCTACTGTTCGATCTGTAAGCACATTCGCGTCCTGGGTTGCAACACCTGATTCGCTGAACGACGATTTGAAGAAGTTTTGGGAACTTGAGGAAATCCCTAACCACAAAGATCAATCTGAGGATGAGCTCTGGTGCGAGGAGTTCTACAAAGCCACAACTAGACGTAGCAGTGATGGAAAATACACAGTGAGGTTGCCGTGCAAGCAAAACTTACCTCGTGATGTTCATCTCGGTCCGTCAAGGAAATCTGCTCTTGGTCAATTTCTCAGGATGGAGAAAACATTAAGGAACAGTGTCGAATTAGCGTCAGAGTATACACATGTGCTGTCCGAATATTTGAAACTGGGTCATATGGAACCCACTACCCAGACTGAACTTTTGGAAGATTCGTGCTCTACCTCGTTTTATTTGCCTCATCATGCGGTGGTAGAACCAGAGAGCAAATCCACCAAGGTGCGCGTAGTTTACAATGCTTCTAAGAAAACTAGCACTGGATTCTCGTTAAATGATATCTTGTATACTGATCCCACGTTACAAAATGACCTGATGAATGTAATTCTGCGATGGCGTTTCTTCAAGTACGTCTTTAACGGAGACATACAGAAGATGTATCGCCAAATCTGGGTACATGAAGAAGATCGCCAGTTTCAGAGAATCCTTTTTAGGATGGCTCCTAACCGAGAGGTTGACGATTTTTGCCTGAAAACGGTAACTTTTGGGGTGAATTGTGCACCATATCTTGCGATAAGAACCTTATTGCAGCTGAGTGAAGACGGGAAGACGACTCATCCTACCGCGGCAAGCATTCTGGAAAAGCAGATATATGTTGATGATGTACTGTCTGGAGGACATTCGGTTGCCGAAGCGAGATCGCACATGGTGGAACTGATTGATTTGCTGAACTCTGCTGGATTCCCCCTGAAAAAACTTACCGCTAATTATCCTCAAATACTTCATAACATGCCCCCGGAGGACCTTCTAGACGAAGATTTTCTTAAATTGGAAGATGCCAGTGAAACGAAGACATTAGGGATTCGTTGGAACGCGATGAATGATACATTCTTTTATAAGGTATCCAATATATCAGTACCATCAACACCACTAACAAAACGGAAAATTTTGTCGATAGTTGCAAAGATATTCGACCCCGCGGGCTGGCTGGCCCCAATTATAGTCGTGGCTAAGGTCTTAATGCAACAACTCTGGATAGATGGCACCAACTGGGATGAAGAAATTAAGCCACATTCTCTCGAAAAATGGAATTTTTTCATTTCCAATTTTCACGAAATTTAAAATATAAAAATTCCACGGTGGATCCAGTACTCGTCTGACACCAACATTCAAATTCATGGATTTTGCGACGCCTCCGAGAAGGCATACTGCGCGTGTTTGTACATTCGGTCGAATTCATCGGGAAATGTAGTTTCTTCACATCTGCTAGCATCCAAAAGTAAAGTGGCTCCGTTGAAGACTGTAAGTCTACCCAGATTGGAGTTGTGCGGGGCTGCATTACTGTCCCGTTTAATAAACTCTGTTTGCCAAAATCTAAGTTTTGAGGTTCCGGAGATCTACTTGTGGTCAGACTCCACAATAACATTATCTTGGCTCAGTAAACCGCCGTTCCACTGGAAAACGTTTGTCGCCAATAAAGTCTCAGAAATATTGGATAATGTGGGAAACGTTAACTGGAAACACGATCCAACTGCGGAAAACCCAGCGGATATCGGAACACGAGGATGTACAGCATCAGAACTGAGCTCGAGTGAACTTTGGTGGCATGGACCGAAATGGCTCATCAAGTCTTCTGAATTCTGGCCCAAGCAAACAATCATCAAAGAACCGTCGCTGGAGAAGAAAGTTAACACTTTCCAAACTCAACTTCAACTAGAAGATGTTATGGACCGATTTTCGTCCTTTGATCGTGCGTTGCGAGTCCTATGTTACATGTTTCGTTTCATTAGGAGAAGCCAAAAACGCCCATGCGGTGACATGTTAACGAATCTCATAACTGCGCAAGAAATCTCCTTGGTTAAACGACGACTTCTACAAGTTGCTCAAGCCTCCCATTATAACGCTGAATACCAAGCTCTCGCAGCAAATCAGGAAATAAGTTCGAAAAGCAGGCTGTTAACTTTGAATCCATTTCTGGACCAGGATAAGTTACTTCGTGTAAACGGCCGTCTCGCTAATTCTGATTTGAACTACAATGAACGACATCCGATAATTTTGCCTGAGAATTCACGATTCTGTAAGCTTTTAATCGAATACACCCATAAAATGTTGTTACATGCTGAGCATCAAAGTATGCTCCGTGCAATTCGACAAGAATTTTACGTTATTCGGTTAAAAAGCGCTGTACGAAACTGTATACGAAATTGCAAAACCTGTGCAATTTACAAACATCGAGTCAGGAATCAGATCATGGCTGCCCTTCCCATTGAAAGGTGCACCTTCTCATTACCGTTTACCAACACAGGAGTTGACTTCGCTGGACCATTTGACCTAAAATCCTCTCGATTGCGAAATGCAAAGTTTCTGAAAGGATATGCGGCTGTATTTGTCTGTCTTTCTACACGGGCTATCCATTTAGAAGTTTGCTCTGATTTATCGACTGAAGCATTTCTGGCTACATTCGATAGGTTCGTAGGTCGACGAGGTTTTCCGAACAAAGTTTTCTCAGACAACGGGACAAACTTTGTCGGAGCCAATCGCACACTAACAACTGAATACAAAAACTTCTTATATGGGAAGCTGGAGTAAAGAGCATGAAAACTCATTTAAGAAAGGTCGCAGGTAACCTAAAATTTACTTTCGAAGAGTTCTCAACCTTACTGGTCCGGATCGAAAGTGTGCTTAACTCTCGACCACTTTCTCCCATGAGTGAGGATCCCACTGAATTGAACCCGTTGACCCCAGGTCATCTGTTGAAGGGATCTGCCCTAGTCAGTATCCCTGAAGAATTCTCTGAGAATATCTCACTGATCAATAGATGGCAACGATTAAAGGTAGTACAACTGCATTTCGCAAGACGATGGAAAACTGAATATATCTGTGACCTCCAAAAAAGATATAAATGGAAATCTGCGCAACAAAATCTGAAGGAAGATGATTTTGTCATTGTACGGGAGGACAACTTGCCACCAACTGAATGGCGACTAGGTCGGGTTATTAAAGTGTTCTCTGGTACTGATTCTCGAGTTCGAGTTGCTGAAATCCGAACTCAGAACGGTACAATAACTAGACCTCTCGTGAAACTGTGTATTCTTCCGAACGCATAATCGCTCCCTTTTCTTTTCTTTGTTTCATACCCACTTCCTACCGTTCACATATTTAATAAGCCTTACCTTCTAGCAACAATACTAACCTCCCAAAGTGCCGCGTGTGCCAAGAAAGGCACTTTCTAAGCCACTGCTCCGTCTTCACATGTCGGTCAACGAACGTCGAAATGTAGCTAAAGAGAAGGGCTACTGTTTTAACTGTTTGTGTGCTTCTCACAATCGCAACTGGTGTCCGTCGCGAAAGACATGCATGGTATGCAACCACAACCACCACACCTACCTTCACGTGGACGACCACAAGCGCCGAACATCCACGAAGCCAGCCATGGTGAAGAAGGAACCGTCGCCAGACCCCAGACCGAGTTGTTGTGAGCACCATCATAACCGTCACGACTCTCCCCCCACAACGTCCGCAGCCGCAAAACGCGAACGATTCGACAAGTTCGCGCCGAGCCGAGCAGAAAAAAATCGCCAACACTCGCAGCGACGAGGATCAGCTGCCTCCAACTCAACGGCGACATCTACACGGAAGTCATCTGTGAGCGAGCGTTTGAGCATTCGCCCAAGGACCCATATATTTATGCCAACTGCGTTAGCTCGAGTCCTCACCTCCAAGGGGCCGGAGAAGACGCGCCTGCTTTTTAATTCGGGTGCGGCCCACACCGTAATCATGAAGGGTCTGGTCGAGAGGTTAGAGCTCCAGACGACGAGAATAGACGGCAAGGAGTTTGGCACGACCAATCTCCAGTCCTACCATGATTCTGCAGCGAAGATCCACATAACCGGGATAGTACGGGATCAACTTAATGCCACTCTGCCTGCTGTCACGAAGGAAAAGAAACTGGAAGCAATGTACAACCATTTGGATGCACTCGCTGATCCACACTTTTGCCAACCAACCAACATTGAAATTATGCTGGGCAACGACCAGATCTGTCGCATCCTACGAGCTGGCCTAATCCAGACAACTTCAACTATGCCGATCGCTCAAAGCACGTTATTTGGATGGACAATATCCGGATCGTGCCACTACTAACGTTGCAATCCTGCAAGGGCGGCGGCATGTTAAACCGTGTTTAACAATAAGTTTAATATTTAATATATATACTGAATACTGAAATAATGAATTACTTCAATATATTTTGCTCAAATTTGAATTTCATACTGCAGTAAGGGTCGCTATGACCACTTTCATTAGATCCATTTAGGTTTACATTAGTCCGTATCAATGGCAACTCTTTATCCAATGATTGCTTCTACTGAAAAGCTTTCACTCATTGGATAAAGAGTTTCCATCTTTAGTTTTAGATTCCAATTACTGTGGTGCTGAATTCCCTGAATACCCTGAAATGTCTCTTTGTCGTTTTCCCTGTCTGGCGCATGTTTGCACTTGCGCAGCAGACTTGAAAGCGGTAAGAACCAACTGAACCTGAATAAACTGAGACTGAATTCTCACTAAAACTGAATCTCTGTGTCTTTCATTTCTCTTTTTTTTACATACATTTTGTAAACGGCCAAAATCCTTGCAATTTTGGGAGTTTTATTAAAGGTAAAATACAGTCCACTTGCAGAAGAAGCCCCAAAATTGTACAGTAACAAATAAAATCGCTATTTAAACAGAAATTAAAAAAACAGATTTTTTAAATTCTCTTACCTCTACCAAAAGGGCCATAATTTCTACATTTATCCATAGATTTTTTAATAGGCATTATTTTCTTCGCTAGGACGCAGACTATTAAAAAATAAAATAAAATATTTTTTTTCGACTTTTTTTTATTTTTTATGTTTTATCGTCCCAGGAAATTTTTGTTTGTTTGGAAAAAATCTACTTTTTCCAATTTGTTTAATGACTGTTACTAAACAACTGTTTCAAAGTGAAAGAGATATGTCCAACATTGGTAGCCCAAATTAATAGCTTCAATTTAACGTATAAGTCGACCTGATCAGGCATATACTCCAAAAATTAAAGTGCAAATAATTAATACTTTAAATAGAAAGTATTATATTTCTGAAATTACCTTAAAAAATAATAAATCATTTAAAATGTTTTTTTATAATATCTTAAAAATAGAATACAATTTAAATGATGATTTTTAAACGATTTTTCTCTTAATTTTTTATGTAACTTGACGTTGAAAAAGCTCACAAACGTTGATGTAGTCAATATTAGTCCGATAGTCATTAAAGCATTGTATAAGTAACACTGCGTCTCCCTTTTCTTCTTAAACTTTTCAAAAAAAGCAAAGTCATCATACAATATTGCTTGCCTTTCGTTTTTCGATTCTGTGTGTGACATAAATCCAAAATTAAATTATTTGACTCATCAATATAACAACTTATATATCAAACCAAATTAGATGTATCTGGTTGTTCTGTCGGGATTTAAACTCGCAAAAAAGTCGAAGCTATTTGTCTTTCCGTTCTTGAACGTATACTTGAAGTGTTCTGTGCTTCATGGACGACTTATTGAATGCTTTGCTGTACTTCCTGACTTTATTTATTACATAATGGATATCAGGAATAAAGCCAAAATCATTTTCAAGATCAGTGAATTCATATTCACTTTCAGAATATTCAGAACAACTGTCAGAATTATCCACCTCATCGTTGTTGTTTGTTGCATCTTGTATAAATGGTATCCACAACAAGTAGAAAAAATAGATCAATACTTTAATTTTTGTTTTAAACAATAAATAAAAAAACCGGTTAACCGACATGAAAAAACCGGCTTTCTCGGTTAACCGAAAATAATATTTTTTAAGAAACCGGTTACGGGTTTGGGTTGCAAAACCGGTTAACCGGATAACCGGTCCCGGTTTTGAACACCCTAGTCATACCCTGTATGACTATAAGAACATGTCATGGGCGGGATAGAAACAAGGATGTGTCAGTATTAAACCAGTAAGGAAAGGCAGAAAGTCGGGCGGGGCCGACTTTATAATACCCTACACCTCCCTAACAATGCGATAAGGGTCATTGCCATAATAATTTGGAATAATTGGCAAATGGGTAGAAACGTATTCTAATTCTGAAACGATAATCGCTAAATTAAGCAATATTCGTTCCTAAAGTGAGAAACATCTTTCTGGAAAATTTTAATGATCGGAAGTAAAATACAACTTCTATAGCGGTTTGATACCAAATCAGGAGGAACATATATATGGAGCTTTAATGTAAATCTGAACCGATCTTCCCTGAATACTTATTCATGTAAAAAGACCTCCTTCTGTCGAATTTCGTACTGATCGGATATAAAATACAGTCTCTACAGCGCTTACATGTCAAATTGGGGGTAACATATATATGGGAGCTATATCTAAATCTGAACCGATTTTCTCCAAATTTGGCAGTATTCCTTCATGTAATAAGAAACCTCTTTCTGCCGAATTTCGCACTGATCGGATATAAAATACAGTTTTTACAGCGCTTACAGGTCAAATCGGGGGTAACATATATATGGGGGCTATATCTAAATCTGAACCGATTTCTTCCAAATTTAATAGTGTTCATCCATATAATAAGAAACCTCTTTCTGCCGAATTTCATACTGATCGGATATAAAATAAAGTTTTTACAGCGCTTATGTGTCAAATCGGGGCTAACATATATATGGGGGCTATATCTAAATCTGAACCGATTTTAATTCAATAGGGATCGTCCTTGGGCCAAAAAAAAGATGTGTGTAAAGTTTCGTCGAGATCGGACCATAATTGCGACCTGTACTTTGATTACAAGAATACATGCACAGACGGACAGACAGACAGACGGACAGACGGACATAGCTAAATCAACTCAGAAAGTGATTCTAAGTCGATCGGTATAATAAACGATCGGTATAAATAACTTTGTTCGAGTGTAAACAGATATATTATTTGTGAAAGTTAGTTCGGAAAAAATGTTTTTCTAATTTATTAATATTTGCCTTCCACACAAAATGTCTTGATTTTCAAATAAATTTTATTTGTTAACAAATATTCAAATTATTTTGAACATTTAAAAAAATGTTTCCAAATATATTTTCTTTCGATTCAAACATATCAAAAATTACGATTTTCCCCCGTGTAGTGTCTGTAAATTTGCTGTAACTTTTTACAAGGCGCTATCTATCAAAATGTTTTTTCTGAAAGTGAAATTATTCGCATATAGGTGGTTTCGACATTAAGAGCCAATTTCGAGATAAGTTTTGACATTGAAGTATTTTGCACATAATGTTTTTAATTATTAATCTAATTATACGAATTTTTTGAAAATATGTATGTGTATACAAATATTCCTGCACACTGTGGTCGAACATCGCTACACGCTGAAAAAAATCGCTTCTGTAGTATATTATCCCAAACATATTCGGCTTGAAACATATACATATATGTTTAGGGTACACTCTAAACATATAATATTGGGTACACACACAAAAAGTACATATTTTGGAAAATGTTATTCTAAACAACCATTTGTTTACATCCCAACATGTTTTTATTTGGGACTATTAATTGCGAAACAAATATTTATTTGCACTTAAGAATTCACAAAATACGTTATTTGTGCTAAATTTCTTTACTAATGCAAAGTTATTTTTTAGACATTTTTAATTTTCGTAAAAATAATAAAAAATAATAATTTAAATCGTATAATCTTGGATCAAAATAAATTACTTGGAGGATTGACAAGAAATGATGACTCAGAAATTTTAAATGATTGATTTAAACAGAAGTTAATGCTGCATGTTGCATTGTAATTGGGAGGTACAATTTGAAACTAAGGTAAAATATAAATTTAAATTCTAAAATCTTTTTTAAATAAAATATATTTGGATTAATTCCTAAACAATAATTTTATTTGTATTTGAACACATTTTTTATTGAAAAATTAATTTGCAAATATATTTTGTTGTAATATATTAATTTATGCGTTCCAAATATATTTTATTGATTTTCAAATAAAAGTTATTTGCTCAGAAATATATATTTAAAAATTTGTGTTACAAATGTATATTCTTTCGATTCAAACACTTTGAAAAAAGACGATTTTACCCAGTGTAGTAATTAAGGGACATTTTCGGTCGACATTTCTTAGAAAATGTCTTCATCGATTACCTTTGGTAGATTCGTCAAGGGTCCGTCTTGAAGTCACAACCAACCGGGCATGTGGGTGCGTATGCATGTATGTGTGCGTAAACACACTTACAGTACTTGGCATGAGAGTGGGCACTTTCAGACAGATGGAGTGTTTTCTTTGGACGACCATTTATTTTATTTATACTCCTCTTCTGGTATATTTAAGACATTGGCCGGTAATTTATTTGTCATATATTCTAATAAAGGACTCGCAAATTGGTCTCTATATTTACGTTGGCCTTTGTAGCCACAAAATTGCAAAATTATTTGTTTATCCCTATCGGTTACCATATGGCCAATGGTTAGTGGAATGGTGATGTATGTATTGAAATCATATTAAAGGATCTTAATTGTTTTAATGTCATTCGACTAAAGCCCCGTTAATTCCGCCATTTAATGGATTCTCGAACAGATTGCAATATTATTCGCAAAATCGATTAAGCTTAAAACACTTTATTTCGCCTAATAATGATTAACCAAAGTTGGTGTTAAGAAAGTGTTGTTACACTTTCATATCGTGTACATTTTTTTAGGCTATGGTAGCAGTCTTTTTTTAACCAGCTCACATAAACAAGTTTAGGTCCCTAGTGTTACAATGGGATAAAATGCTCCTAAAATGCTAGACTAGCTACCCTTCAGGTGCCGATTTCTGCCCATCTTTCGTTGGACTGCCTCTAGCCTTAGGCAAAGCTTTCCTAGCAAGTTCAAGTTCGTCCTTTTCCTAGCTAGTTCATCGGCTTTGCAGTAATATAAGGCGACGTTGGCCTTCCTTACCCGTGCCAGTACGTTAAGTCAAATAACAGTTTCCTATCTAGAATTATTCCTACAAATTTTGCACTTTCAGAAAAGACTAGATCTGTTTTATTAATCCGAGTCCGGGTCCAAATGTGGGACATTATACATTCTAGTAAAGATAACCAATTCTGTTAACGCCCAAACCGCTCCTTCTGGTCCATCTAGCCAACTTGTTCAGAGCTACGTGTATGATGTCTCTGAGGATGTTATCGAATTTGCCACTTACTGCGATTGTCACGTCGTCCGCATATGCCGCGACCTTGCAGCCACAACGTTCTAAATCTAGCAGGATTTCATTGGCCGCAAGGTTCCAAATAAGTGTACAATGCTCTTCCTTGTGGGGTCCCCCTATTTACAAACCTTGTTAGAGTTGTGAAGCCAAGACTTGCTGTTATGCGTCTTCTGTTTAGCTGGCTTTAAATTAGTCTATGTCAAGAAATGCCACCATAGTGAATTCTTTGAAATATAGGGACCATTCTACACTGTTCACAAGTTCGTGCAGGATAGATTCTGTAGAATTCCCCTTATTGAGTTCTGTATCCAGGTTCTCTTTAATAAAAGAACCAAAAGTCGTTCCAGACCTTTCAATAGGAATGAGCATAGGCTAAAAGGTCTGAAGTCTTTTGGACTAGTGTGCGAGATCTTTTCCGATTTGGGTATGAGAACCAGATACAGCCTTCATAAATTTCCTCCAGTCGTCTGGTCCAGATGATTTGAAGGGCTAGAATCTGTTAATCGCCCAGCTTAATCTGGATTTCTTAGTTAACAAGCTGGCGACGCTAGCAGTCCACTCACTCTCCTGTTGGTTATCCTGCTGATCCTCGGATTCTGATGGTGAGTTCCCCGGGAAATGCGTGTCGGAGGATAAAAAACAGCTAAATGTACTGCTCGCTGTTTTTATCCTCATTTACCTCATCCCGCATATCGTCGATTGGATGACCAACTGCAGTAACTGACATGTTCAGGAGAGCAGTTTTTCTGTTTTTGAGACAATGTTCCTTCTTCCCTACGGAGTAATATTTACTATATTTCCAGTTTGCTTTTCTCATTGTGTACTAAACTCCATCTTTTTCAATATTATTAACAAAAAAATAAAACAATTTAATTATAATGCATGTTTTTCATAAACAATGCAGATACGTCACTTTGTGGGAAAAAATTATACTTAATGTCAGTTGCGACTGATCACCGCCCAGCCCAACGGCTAAAGCTAGAGTCATGGAATTTGGTAGGGTGGTAGTCCTTGCTATATAGACGTGCAATATGGAAGGGTTTTTCGAAATTTTGGGCGCACAATGGGACAAAAAAGAAAAAAAATATGGGATCACAGCCAAATCCAAAAGGCTGAAGCTAGAATTGCAACATTTCGTGTGAGGGTGCGCCTAGGGCGAAAATTCGGTATGAATCACAATTTTTGTGCTGTGGGTCAAAAATGTGTTAAATATTGCATAGTGGGGCAAAAAGGGTTAAATATGGTACCGTAATGCAAAAATAGTAAAATATGGTACGATATGGCAGAAAGTTTTAAATATAGTAGAGTAGGGCTAAGGGAGCGTATTTAGCTTTTGTCTTTCTCTTAATACACTGTGATGCAAAAACGATTAAATGGTGTACAGTTGTGGTTTAATGGCATTTAGAGGCACATTACGGAAAAGGGATAAATACTGTAATCTTCACATTATCCTAGCGGGTGACATAGGCTATATTAGTTATTGATTGAGGAGGCGTGGCCCCGCCCAAATAAGCCAATTTGGAGATATTATTTTCTTAGTGATTCCTACTGTTCCTACCTACGAATGTATTATCGAGATTCCTACTGTAGTTATCAAAGTTGTTTGTGCCAAATCAAAATTGAATTGAAATTGCGAACAACTTATGAAGTACGAGTACTTCAGAGTGGCGTAAATTATTGATATAAGTCGCTTAAAAATATTGATATATTTTTTGAAAAGAACTTCTTCTTTATTTTAATGAACACTTTTAAATTGACAAATTTTACTGAAACATTTTCAGGTTAAATATTCGCGAAACGTTCCCTTTCTGAATGAATAAATGTAGTAAATTCAAAATGCGATTCCATTCCACCATTTAATCTCTCTTTGAAATATTGGAATTCTTAGTATCCTTTCCTGAGAATTATATTTTCCTGGTTTCTTTCATTGAGTTTACATATGTAACGGATAAAACCTATTAATTTTTAAATGAGATCAGGACCCCATGTCTGAAGGTTTATTTGATGGTTATTGTCGCCGCCGTTCTTGAAGCCGTTTTCAATGAAGCTATAACGAACATAGCTGTGCATTTGTAATTACTTACGACAATTTTCGCCATGTATTGCTAATACCCTACCGGCAGTTATATCTGTCAGATTTTATGGGGAATTTAAAAATGTTTATTGTGGGGGTGGGGCGGGGTATTGAGGTTGGTTTCATAATTCAGTTCCAACTTGAGACCCATTCACAATTGCCATTTTCTTTTTTTCGCGTTAATGCCGGTCTACTTGAGCATTACTCTAATGTTCATGTTTCCTTGCCACATTCTTGGAGGGATGAGAGCAGAGCCGCTTCCTTTCATTGTCCACTTTAATGACCGCAACGTCCAAATGATGTTGCTTTCACATTTTCTTTTCTACAAGTATTATCTCTATTTAAAGTGTTGGTTAAGTTGTTATTATGGCCACGACGAAGCAATCCGCAGCGTTTCGTTATCATTTGTTACATTCATAAGCATTTCTGCAAATTGTAAGCCACAATTTAGTGAAGCGTTGTCGTTGTCGCTCAGTGTATCCACAAATCATGCCGGACCACAACGCCATGGAAACATACAATATACATGTGTACATAAGTACACAAGTTCTTGGTTATGCAATGACATCCTTAAATTGCGTTGGTGGCGATTTTAGGTTTCCTTTTATTCAATCCACTAATGCTTCTACTGCTGTTTCTGCATGAAGAATTTTTCTTAATTTCCTTAAACTTGTCATAGCGGGAGTGGCGATGCTTCTTTTGTCGGGCATAAACAGATTGGCAGTTCGTAGTACGTATAGAGTTTCAAGTCGAAGAAATAATATATCGCTCAAAATGGTTGACAAACTTTTTTACATGAACGTTTGTTGTTTCAGATTAATTTTAAAGTGTTGATTGTAAGTTTATTGAAACCCTAATTTATTATTGGCTTTTCGAACAAACGAACCTCAAATCTACCACAAATAAATAACAAAACACGCACTCTGACTAGTGTTTTCACCTGGACTAGTAATTATATTTTTATTGGAAGAACAGCAATTATAAAAGGAAAATTGAAAAAAAGGAGTTAGGAAAGACAGAAAGTCGGTGGGCCGACTATATAATACCCTACACCTCCCTACCAATGCGAAAAGGGGCATTGCGATAATTATTTGGAATAATTCGTTTCGCTTCAGTTAACAAAGTACTTAGCTTATTCCAAGGCTTATTCCAAGGAAGAGTTATGCTGCTTATCATAATAAAATAGAGTTGAAACGACTAGTAGTATTCTTTCATAGACCAAGAATTGGATGGAACAAATAGATGGGACTAAACATAATCTTAACAGATTTTCATCAAATGGGATCAAAAAACAATTTGTTTACAAATAATATAAAAATCGGACGTAAACAACAGTTTCAATAGCGCTTAACAACTAGAGAGGTTGGCACATAGTATATATGTGGCTATATCTCAATCTGAACCGATTATCCCCCAATTTAAGCAGCATTAGTTTCTAAAGCGCTTTGATATCAAATTGGGGGAACATATATACGAGTATGAAGCTATATCTAATTCTGAACCGATTTTCCCCGAATTTGGCAGTGTTAATTCATGTAATAAGAAACGTCTTTCTGCCGAATATCGTACTGATCGGATAAAACATACAGTTTATACAGTGCTGACATGTCAAATCAGGTGTAACATATATATGGGGACTATATCTAAATCGGAACCGATTTTCCCAGAATTTGGCAGTGATCATTCATATAAGATAAGATAAGAAAACTCTAGCTGCCGAATTTCGAATATAAAATACAGTTTCTACAGCGCTGACATCTCAAATCGGGGGTAACGCACATATGGATGGGGGCTTTACCTAAATCTGAACCGATTTTCCTCATATCTAGTATTATCTCTAAATGTATCAAGAGACTTCTTTGCATCAGTTTGTATTCAGATCGGTTAAAAAATGTTTCTTATAAAGGGTGGTCAAATTTTAAGGGCCGATGTTGATTTTGAATAAAACACAAATTATTTAGGAAATTATTGTCATTTCTTTTTATTATGATAATATTGGTATGGTTCAATTATGTATGGAACAAAATATCGGCCAAATGGCCGCCGCGACCTCGGCGACACACCTCCATCCGATGACTTTCATTTTCGATGAAGCTGTGGCATAACTGAGGTTCTATGCCGTTAATGTGCCGAATTATCTCAACCTTTAGCTCATGAATCGTTGCTGGCTTATCGACGTACACCTTTTCTTTCAAATAACCCAAACCAAAGAAATTCCAACGGTGTCAAATAACATGATCTCGGCGGCCAATTGACATCGCCACGACGTGAGATAACACGGCCATTGAATTTGTTGCGCAAAAGAGCCATTGTTTCGTTAGCATCCATATCTTAGAATTCGGGCCATAAAAAGTTCGTTATCATCTCACGATAGCGAACACCATTCACAGCAACTGTCTGACCGGCTTCATTTCGAAGAAGTATGGCCCGATGACGTCGCCAGCCCATAAGCCGCACCAAACGAACTTGGCGAGCATGTACAGTTGTTTTCACATCTGCTACAGACCCGGTTTGCTGAAATTTGCGCACAATTCTCCCGATTGTGGACACATTGCATTTTGATTGCCCATTTCGTAAAAGGCTTAAAAAACTTTAACGCGTTGCTCGATTGTATCTTTCCATGGTTCAAATTGAGTTAGTCTGAAATTGAGAAATGTCAAATGAAATGCAGAAAAAAACTTGACGTTTAGGTGTGGATCACATTCAACATCGGCCCTTACAATTTAACCACCCTTTACAGTGCTTATATGTCAAATCGGAGGTAAATATATACGGGAGCTATATGTAAATCTGGACCGATTTAGACCAATTTTAATAGGAATCGTCCTTAGGCCAAGAAAGAGCGCTGTGCTAAATTTCATAACAATCGGACCATAAGTACGACCTAAACTTTGATTACAATGAACAGACGTACGGACTCAAGATTCCGATTCCAAATCGATCGGTATAATAAACGACGGGTCTGTCAGTTCTCCTTTTGAGTGTTACGAACAAATGGACAAGTCATAATAACCTGGACCACGGTGTGGTGTAGGGTATAAATATATTCGAAAGTGACTATCAATCTTAAAATACCAAAGTTTTCAGGAGAGCGAAAAAACTGTTTAATTACCACATTATTCGTGGTTTTGCAAATACAGCTTATACAAACTAAAAATCTGTTAGTGCTTTGTACAAACAAACAAATTACAAAATTATTAAATAAATAACAAATTAAGTTCGGACATGCCGTCCGTTCGTCAGTCTGTCTGTCTCTCTGCTGGCTGGTGCGCACGATAACTCTCGAAAGGAGTAACGGATTGACTTCAAATTGGGTATTTTGTAATATTTTCTTCCATCTCCGCCTATGTTCGAAGTTGGGCCATATTGGTCCACTCCTTCTAGTACTTCCCCCACGAAGGATTAACTTTTAGTGAAATTTTGATTATTTAATAACTTCTATACTGCTTATTTGAATCCTCTGAAATTCTACATATACATAGTATTAGTTTATTAGTCACTATTACCTCGAGAAAAATGGGAGAAGTTTCCACGCCCCCTTTTGGTACCTCCCACACAAATGGACCATTCTGTACCAAAAGTTACCAGATTATAACTTTAATACCAGTACATACATACACATACTTGAAATTTTGTATAGTATAATGCTTTTATAGTACCTAGAGTCCAGAGAAAATTGTGCGTTGTTGGCACGACCCTTTTGGTACCTCCCACACAAATTGACTTTTTTGTACCAAAAGTAAATAGCTTTTAACTTTAATACCAGTTCATACAAATACTTGAAATTTCGTACAGTGCAATGCTTTTATAATACCTAGAGTCTACAAAAAAGTGGCTGTAATTGGCACGCCCCTTTTGGTACCTCCCACACAAATGGAACATTTTACACCAAAAGTTAACAGTTTATAACTTTAATACCAGTGCATACAAATACTTGAAATTTTGTACAGTGTAATGCTTTTATAGTACCTAGAGTCCACAGAAAAGTGGGCGTTTCGGTACACCTAAATGGATCCCTTTTGGACCCTCCGGCACAATTGGACCATTTTGTACCAAAAGTAAACAGCTTTTAACTTTAATACCAGTACATACTTTAAAGATATTAAATGCAATTTAAATTGATATTTATTTAGTTAAAACAAAAATAAATAAATTTACTAATATTTTTTTTTGGGACTCAAGGTGAGTCGGCTTACCCGACTGCACTTTCTTAATTGTAAAAATTTTACAACAAATTATTTAAATAAGGTAATCAGAACGCATATAGAACAGTACGATTAAGTACAAACTAAAAAGTGATTGCTTCGTTTTATCATATTTTCAGCGAAATGGTCAAATAAATATGTTCATCGGGAGGATGAAACATTGTGGTTCCCTCGACGAATTTCGGAATCACCAAAAACATGGCTTGATGATCGCGTTCGTTCTATTGACGAACAAAATCATCGCATGTACGACACTTTTCGTCACCAGTACGAAGTTATATTGACGAAACTGATTCGTCATGGTGACGAACGGTTTATCTATCAGTGTAGCTCAATTATTGAAGACTGTAGCGTGATTACAACAGAATAACGATATGCAGCTATAAAGCTTTATTCGCGTTTGTAATCAATGTAGCCGTTTTTATTTGAAATTGAAATATAAGTTGAAACAAATAAATTCTTGATTATGCAAAAATAAGAGGCATTTTCGATACGAAAATGTCAAATACACATACAATAAAGAATTGTATCAAATCCTGAGATAATAATTTTTCTCGTTCTCCGAAATTGTGCAATGTTTTTAAGCACACAATGACGAATATTTAATAAAGATACTCCACCCTTTCCCCTGACACCGGTATTTCGTGTCAATGTTTAGGGGTTTAAACCCAGCTAGCATTTTGGGAAAAAAATTTGATCAAAAAGTAGTCACATTTGACTCTTCTAGATGATTAGAACGATCAAATATGACTACATTTTGATAATTTTTCGATCATAAATGACTCTGTCGTCGGGAGAAAATGGTACCCTGCATGTGACTATTCCTGAACAGTTATTTATGATCTCACATTTAAAACAGTTTTCATGCATATTTGCTATCATTTGTAACCGTGTATTTTAGTCGTTTTTGACTTAAATTTGTAATACTATTATGATCATATTCTCTATCATTTCCGACACATTTTTTAGTCACATCTTACTTATATTTGCCATCACATTATGATCATTTTTGGTATCATTTTCGATCCATTTCTGATACATTTTTTAGTCATATCTTACTTATATTTGCAATCATATTATGATAATTTTCTATCCATTTTTTAGTCACATCTTACTTATATTTGTAATCATATTATGATCACATTTTGTATCATTTTCTACCCCTTTTTTTTAAATCTTACTGTGATTAGAAATCATTTAGTGATCATATTTTCTATAATATTCAACCCATTTTTATACCCTCACTTTAGTGTGACGAGGGTATATATCATTTGCTACGGAAAAAAGTGTAACACGTCGAAGGAGTGACCTAAGACCCCAAGTATGTTCGGAGGAAATCCGTTTTGGGTCATTTTAAGTCGAATGAGCAATGTCCGTCCGTCTGTCTGTCTGTCTGCTGGCTGGTGCACACGATAACTCTCGAAAGGAGTAACCGATTGACCTTAAATTTGGTATGTGGTAATATTTTTTCTTCGAAATTAGCCGGAGATAGATGGTCCACTCCTTCTAGTACTTCCCCCACAAAGGGTTAAAATGTTGTGAAATATTGATTCTTTAATAACTGCTATACTACTTATTCGAATCTTTTGAAATTCCACACATAGTATTAGCTTATTAGTCGCTATCAACTCGAGAAAAATGGGCGAAGACGCCACGTCCCTTTTGGTACCTCCCACACAAATGCACCATTTTGCACCAAAAGTTAACAGCTTATAACATTAATAACAGTGTATAAAAATACTTGAAATTTTGTACAGTATTATGCTTTTATATTGCTTACAGTGCAGGGAAAAATGTATGTTAATCCCCAGGGGGTTCCAGGGGGTGTGCCACTGGCATGGGTGGGTCGAGCCTCCAAAGTTAGTGGGGGTCGGTCATACATTTGGACTCGATTGGAGCACTCTAAATGGGTCAAAGTGGGATTTTTTCCGGGACATCAGAATTCGTTTTAGAGGTATGGTTCCTTCGGCAAAGTTTCTTATTTTGATCCCTAGAATACGATTTTCACTGAGCACTTCACTGAGTGGGGGTCGGTCATACATTTGGACTCGATTGGAGCACTCTAAATGGGTCAAAGTGGGACTTTTTCCGGGACATCAGAATTCGTTTTAGAGGTATGGTTCCTCGGCAAAGTTTCTTATTTTGATCCCTAGAATACGATTTTCACTGAGCAATGGCGACTTTTTTTGCAAATCGACCCGGCCTAGTGAACATACATACAAACTAATCCAGCTATTCATCGTCCTTCTCCAATTCATCATTAAAAATGTCTAAGTCCTCCTTCAACTGGTAGTTTGTCAAATTAAGAATTATGTTTAAATGTTGCGGAGTTATGATGCTTTCTGTTCTCCAATTCGACTGCTATTACTTCTTTTGTGAGTTTTCCTATGGTCTTTCGGTACCATGGTCTTTCGGCATTGCTGTACTTCCCCTGTTAAAACATCTTTTTTTTATTGCTGGTCTCAAGTGAACTTTTTAATGATTTGATTTCGTCCCGCAGCTCAAAGAGTATATTTGTTGGACAGTTGATTTGGGGGACATAGACGTTTTGTACTATAATATACATATATCATTATAAATAACAAAAAATTTAAAGAAATGATTTTTACTTACGTGTTGTTAAATTGTTGTTCGAAGAATATAAGAATTCTCCCGAGGTGGCAAAAAAGTCACTCTTCTGAGACATTGCTTATCAGCGGTGTGAAATAAAATTTGTTTTCTGCTAAACAATTTAAAGATATAACCTTTTTTACTATGTCATTTTTAGAAAATTCAATTTCACTGTCAAGTTCAATGTCAGCCACCCAGTATGTATGAAATTCATTAGATGCAATGGGCACAGCAAAATAAGGTGCAAGATTTTTAACTGCCTTACCGTGAAATACTAAATTATTATTATTACTTATTTTGTTATTTGCGTGATTTTAACTATTTTGTTCAAAACTAAACAAAAACAATCAGTGTTGCGTAAGGAGAAAGAAAACATTTAAACTTACATTTGAAATTTTGTCGTTGACTGATTTCCCAAATATGACAGATTTTTGCGGTTTTTCCAACAGGTAACTGTTTTCGACTTGCCGTTTGTAAATTTGGGAAGCTACATATCCGGATTTTTTTTTACTGTTCTTTTTATTTTATGGAGATTATTCTCAAATTTGAAAGCACTAAGTCCTTCCAAGGATCCATACAGCTTGTATGGATGTGTATATGCAAAAGGCAGTGAAAATTGTATGTCAAAAAGCTTTCATAATGATATGTCTTCGACAAATTATTTTAATAGATTTTGAGCGCACAAGTTATTATTTTTCCTATATATTTAATTTAAAAGAATTCTAAGAGCCAAGGACAGTTTCATAAAATGGCAGTAACTCTCTGGGCTTAAGATATTTTTGAGAATAAAAGGACCTGTATATAACAAAAATTCACGCAACTCTGTGGTCTTCCATCTGTCCAATTCTTTTAAGCTACGAGGTTTTCTGTTAAACTCTTTGGGAATGGTATTGGTATTAAAGACCAACTCCTTTGATAATGTATCGATTGTCCATGATTGTAATGAAAAATCTTCACCTTCCTTTCTAATCCATGCTTTGAGAAGAGTTCGCGTTACCCCTAAACAGACTATGTGCATATAATCTAGCGAACACTGCGATATCATATCAATATCAAGCAATTCTAATGCGGAGGCTGTTTGATTGTTATGATGCTCTGGTTGCAAACGATATCTAAAAGTCTCATTGCTTCGAAGTTGTAAATTATTTGAGGGGGGGAAAACAAGGCGATGTTTTACCATTCGACCTTTTTCTGTGCACCGAACACATGAAAAATAGCCCTATGTCTTTTGTACCTAAGACAAAAGAACGCGCAGGGGCATCCATGACAAAACACCGTACAATTATATTAAAAAAATTATCGCCAAAAACTAAACCTTCACTCTAAATAATATTAAGTTCCGATATGAATTCCGCTAGAAAATCATTTGGACAATGCTATTTTGAAGTACCTTCGTAGACTCCAATAAGAAAAACATAAGTGGTGTTGATAATACTACCAAGTATCGGCCAAACTTGCTTTGAACTGCTTTTAAACAGCGGAAGGCCATCAATGCCGAAATCTAACGTTATGCTGGGTAAACTATGTTCTTTGATTACCAAGTAATCTGTCAAAGCATTTTTAATCCCATAATACACATAGACACCGTCACCAACATTTCCTTTGATAACTGCTGATGGCGTTTTTAAAATAGTTCTACCATCTTTCGGCACTTTAATTTTGCATTTGTTTAGAACACTTAGCAGTGCATTTAATGCAGCGAAATTTATTGAAAATGCACTTGCCCATTTACCCAATTCTTCACAAATATTAAATTCATCTTCCTCACTTTCACTGCTGGAAAAAATTATTTCATTTTCACTCTTATCACTCTCAAACAATGCCTCAAAACTATTATCAACTTTTGAACAAATTGCAATTTGTTCTTCCATATTTTGTTGACCTCTTACATTACTTGACACTATCTTTTTAGCTTCTCTTTTAGCTATGCGTCTAATTTTTTTGGCTGATATTATTTGTTTCTGTGTTTTTTTAGTCACTGTCAATTAATTTAGTCACTGTCTATATTATTTTAATTTATTTTTTCACTTGTTAATATACCTTTTATTATATTAAATATAAAATTTTCTTATAAATTTAAAACACAACTTCTCACTTTAGCACTCAAACCGAAATGAATATCAATTGGATTCCATCTCATGAAATCTGCACCATCTGCATGTCCCATTATAACACTAAACACACAAGACACAAAAATCAGTTTTGAATCATTTGTAGACTAAAAAATGATTTCTCTGTAATTGTTTGTGCAATGTCCCGTTTCAACACTTAATACACAAGACACAAAAATCAGTTTTGAAACATTTGTAGACTACAAAATGATTTCTTATATTTTTTTATATCAATTGGTAAAATCATCACTTTGTAGTCACCAAGAGCAGTGAAAAATAACTCAGGCAAATGATGAATAAAATATGATCAGTTTTTAATCATAAAGAATAGACATATTTGACTGTTCCTTTTGATTAACTATATGAAAACTCATTTTGTAATCACCTAAAGTAGTCAAATATGACATAGTAAGATGACAATCAAAAATTCGATCATCCAAATGCTAGCTGGGATAGAGTTCGCAAATAATAATATGTATAATTTTCTTAAGGGCTTTGTGTATACGTACAGCATAATGTACCGCAATTCCTATTAGTGTTTGTCCTCTGAATATTTCAAATTCTTCTATTTTCATCATTTTATTGTTATTATTTTATTATTATTTTCAAATTCTTCTATTTTTGCATTTTATAGCGATCTTTAGTGAATATTATTTTGTTCGCTATAAAGCCTTTACTCATTGGTCAACATACGTATATTATATTTTGAAACTACCCTTTTGAACAGTTTTAAACAAATTCATTTTTGTATTCCAAAAACGTTTTCTTTCAAAGATTGTATTTTCTCAATTCTAAAATTGCGAATGACCAAAAATGTAACATTACACGTATCCTTATTCCACAAGGATGTTAAATCATAACTTGCATTATTTAATTAAAATGTTTGTGTACTCTGCGAAAAGTACATTTTTAGATTCCATTTACATATCTACATATTTCACACAACGAATGTACTCGTGTGTACGTGTTTTAGTGTTTGTGTGTGTGCCTGTATCTGCGTAGCAAACGTATGATTTGCGAAAATATTAAAAACATATTATGTATGTATGTACGAGTATATTATCCTTTCTGGTCTGCTACTCGTATACACAGTCATGACCACGCTCACATACGAACTGTGAGAGTTGTTGCTTTCCTTTGGTACAACCAAACAAACCTACATACACATTTTCACACTCAGACGAACACATGTGTGTATCTACTTACAAATCTCAATAGAGAATGTATTGTCATTTGCTGCAAATGAAAAGGTTTAAGCTTTTTGTGCATATTCCCGGAGAATTCCATTTCATTTGTCCTTAACGATGTGTTTTTCTATCCAAACACACAAAACACAGACGCAAACACACACATTTACTCTCAGACAGATTCCACTTCGCACGGTACACAAAGGACCCGTACTCCACCACTACAAGTGCCACTACGAGTCTATTCTCTTCTATTCTCTTATCTCCTCAACTCAACGCATACAATTACTATTTACACAAACTTACATACACACACACATATATAGCTCTTGTTTTCAGCTAAAGAGACAAACAAGCAAATTCGAGCGAAGCAACATCAAACAATTAGGGGTTCACTTTCGGAATTATTGTTCATTGATTCAAAAATCGCAAAATCCCCTATCGGCGAGCGAATATAAAACACAACCGATAATTTCAAAAGACTAAAATATTCTCATATTTATTTTTAAATTTTCATTTGACAAACTTAAAACTATTTTCATAAATCTAAGCCTACTAAACTAATTTATAATTCTATTATGTACAGTGAATTGTGTACAGTGATTTCCCACATATACTCCCCCTAGAGATACTGGTATATCAGGATCTCTATTGAAATCGAACAGTACGAGTTCGTATGCGAGTACTTCTTCGTGGAATTTTGCTGGGTTGATGCTGATAGGCAGGTCTGTTTGCAGGAACTATTACAATTCTGGGATCTTCCGTGATATCAGTGTTAAACATAAAGGCAGGTTTTACACGATCGATAGAGGTTACTTTTTCTTTCCCATTAATGTCTAACGTAAAGAGTTTATCAGATCGACGAAGTACACGAAAGGGTCCATCGTATGGTGGTTGTAAGGATTTCTTTACTGCATCACGACGAACAAAAACGTAAGTGCAGTTTTCAAGTTGACTTGACACGAAAACAGATCGATTTGTCTTGTGAGCTGCTGGAACAGGTTTCAGTGCATTCATTTTTGCTTTGAGAGATATTACGAAATCCTCGGTCGGTGCTAAATTTTCTGATTCAGCGAGCATGTCTCCCGGTAGTTTAACCGATGTTCCGTATGTAAGTTCAAATGGAGATGTATTGCTATCTTCACGGATGCTTGCTCTTAGTCCTAGCATTACTGTTGGTAAAACATCCATCCAATTTGCAGAATTGTGGCACATTATTGCAGTTTTTAAAGAACGATGCCATCGTTCTATCATGCCATTAGCGCATGGATGATATGCTGTGGTTCTTATGCGTACGGCTCCGAGAATGTTGGTCAGTTCTTTAAAAAGTTGGGACTCAAATTGCCGCCCTTGGTCTGTAGATATTCTGGCGGGAACTCCAAAACGTGAAATCCAACCGCGGTAGAATGCCTCGACAACAGTAGACGCTCGAATATCTTCAATAGGTATCGCCTCTGGCCATCGTGTGAATCGGTCGATGCAGGTTAGCAGATAGCTATATCCTTTACATGAAGGCAGTGGGCCAACAATATCGATATTCACGTGATTAAAACGTTCTGGTGTTAATGGATAGGAGCCAATGTCACTGCGAGTGTGAATGTGTATCTTTGATCGCTGGCACATTAAACATTGTTGCGTCCATAGTTTTATGTCCTTTTTCATGTTAGGCCACACGAAACGTTTTTGTATTAGTTTCGTTGAAGCACTAACACCACCGTGTGACAAATTATGGAGAGTGTCGAATATGCTTTTTCGAAAGTTTGAAGACACATAAGGACGAGCATTATCTGTTGAAATGTCACAGTAAATAGGCTGAGAATCTGGAGATATCTGGATTAACTTCAATACCATTGCGGATGATCCAGGATTTTCTATAAATGTTTTTAATTCCTCATCAGATTTTTGTGACTCGGCCAAATTATCGTAATCAATTGCTGTCGGAGTTGCTATTGTAGAGATCCTCGACATTGCGTCTGCAACAACATTATCAGCTCCACTGATGTGACGAATGTCAGTAGAAAATTGTGACAAAAAATCAAGCTGACGAAACTGTCTTGGTGTAGCCTTATCGTAGTTTTGCTTGAAAGCAAAAGTCAGCGGTTTGTGGTCGGTGAAAATAATAAATTTGCGTCCCTCAAGCATGTGGCGGTAGTATTTGACGACAGAATATGTTGCAAGCAGTTCGCGATCATATGTGCTATATTTCTTCTGCGTATCCGAAAGTTTCTTTGAATAAAAACTTAAAGGCATCCAACCGTCTGCTGTTCGTTGTTGGAGCACCCCACCAATTGCAACATCAGAAGCGTCGACCATCACACAAACTGGCTCACTGTCGCAGGGATGAGCTAAAATTGTAGCATTAGCAATGTCAGACTTACATTTCTCGAAGGCTGATTTCGCGTCTTCAGTCCAGACAATCGGAGTCTTATAATTTTTCTTATTTCCTATCTGGTATGCTATGAGTGGTAGTTGCGTGGCTGCTGCTCTGGGAATAAACCTTCGGTAGAAATTCACCATAGCTACAAATCTTCGGAGTTCTTTCACAGTTTTTGGCTGAGGGTAATCCGTAATCGCTGCAACTTTCTCCTGGAGAGGAAGAATACCATCTTTCTGCACGAGATGTCCGAGGAATGACACTGAACTTTTACCAAAATTACATTTTGCCACGTTGACTATTAAGCCGTAATCTTGAAGTCGATTGAATAGTGTTTCCAAATGATGTAAATGTTGTTTTTCATTTTCCGAAGCTACCAAAATGTCGTCAAGATATGGGAAACAAAAATCTAGACCATGTAAAACTTCGTGCATAAATCGGAGTTATGATTGCGGTTTTCGGCACATCCTCGGGAGCGACTGGTATTTGATTGTAGGCTCGTACTAGGTCAATCGTTGAAAAAACTGATTTTCCTTTTAGACCATGCGAAAAGTCGTGGATGTGAGGTAGTGGATACTTATCTTGAACCGTTTGAGCATTCAAAAGACGGTAGTCACCACATGCTCGCCATTGACCATTCTTTTTGGGAACCAAATGCAGAGGACTTGCCCAACAACTTTTTGATGGTCGACAGAGGCCTTGGTCAATCATGAACTGGAATTCTTGTTTAGCAATATTAAGTTTATCCGGGGGTAGTCTGCGGGGTCTTGCTGAGACAGGAGCACCCTTGGTTTCGATGACATGTTGAACGCCATGTTTAGCTCGTTTTATATTTCGCGATATATTTGTAATATCTGGAAATCGAGAAAGTAATTCGTGATATTTTGAGCTATTTACCAATGTTTTAATTTCCAAATAGTCCGAAATCGTCTTCACTTTTCCTTTGATGTCAATTCCTGTTTCAGAGTCCACGAGTTTGCCTTGTTTCATATCTACTAGTAATCCATAGTGCTTCAAAAAATCGGCACCAATAATTGGATGCGAGACGTCTGCGTATACAAATTTCCATGGAAATGATCGTCTAAGTCCGAGTGTTGGGGATAAAAGTACGTCGCCGTACGTATTTATTGAGGTTCCATTAGCAGCAAACAGAATATACTTTTCGGGCCGAGAGCTGCCATTATTCAAGTGATTCATGGGTAACACGGAGATGTCGGCTCCCGTGTCGACTAAGAAAAGTTTTCTTACCAATTTATCGTATACAAATAGGCGATTTGCTGGTTGAATCCAGTCACTATTCGCCTCTAGTGACCGGCTTGGTGGTTTCCCAATTTCTGTGAACTTTGGAAAACACATGGCTGTCGGCATTTATTAGCGTTGTCTCCAAAACGTCGGTGGTAATAGCATAAACCAGATTGGGAATTGTCACGTCTTCTGCTCCTTGATCGGCTTCTGGAATATCTGTTTTGCAATTGATGAACAGCCGCAGTCAATGTTTCAATTTGTCTTAGCATTTCCGAGAAATCAAATGTAGGATTCAAGCTTGAAACGGAAATTGATGGAGATATGTCCGCGATTTTATCTGCCATCTTCGCTAGATTATCAAGGGATTCCGATGATGTCGATAAAATAGCTTGGGTATGTGTCGGCAGCCGTTGCATCCACATTGTGCGCAAAAAATCATCTGTGACACCTCCGTTTGCAAGACTTCGCATTTCCCGGAGCAATATGGTTGGCTTTTTGTCTCCAATTTCCAGATTTCTGAGGAGTTGCTTAATACGCTTTTCCTCCGATATGGAAAAATGTTCGATGAGACGTTTCTTCAACTGGGTATACACATCTGCCGGAGGCTTCAAAACGATGTCACTTACATTTGTCAGCACCTCTGTATCGAATTCCGCTATTATTATGTGGAACTTCCTCTGCTCAGAATCAATGCGATATAAAACAAATTGAGCTTCCACCTGCACAAACCAAAGAGATGGATTCTCCTTCCAAAATCGAGGAATTTTCATTGCGTGTGACGGCACTGGAACAGATATTGCACCATTCCGTCCAGAAGTGCCAGCTGCTTCTCCAGTTTCGTTCTGCATTGTTTGTGGAGAAAAACAAATTTGCTTGCAGAAATTATTTTAGCGTCGGGGTCACCAATTTATCGGCGAGCGAATATAAAACACAACCGATAATTTCAAAAGACTAAAATATTCTCATATTTATTTTTCAATTTTCATTTGACAAACTTAAAACTATTTTCATAAATCTAAGCCTACTAAACTAATTTATAATTCTATTATGTACAGTGAATTGTGTACAGTGATTTCCCACACCCCTATTAAATATGAATTGTAATATCCCGAGTAAGAAAGTCACTGGGTCCATCATCGTATATTTGTATATGTAGACTTATGTATATCTACTCAGTTATGTACACTAAACTAAATATGTTAGTAGACACAGCAAACATTTTCGCAAAAAAACAGAATTACTGATGAAAAAAGGAAAGCCAAAAAGTGTATATGTATTTTAACATCAAACTCGTATTCTAAACTTTAAAATGAAAACAACTCACATCAAAAATATAGTAAAACATATTTTTACTTCATTTACTAAAGGTGCTTACCGAAAGCAACAAAATGCCATTTAGATTTTTCTGGTTTACCTTCAATTCGGATTTTATAGTATCGTGAAAATGTTGGCTGAAACTTGGCTCAGAGAAAATGCTATGTTTCCAACGACAATATCTAGTTAACCGGTGGGAATTTTGTTATACGGCCGTAAGCTCTAAAACAGATCGTTTGATTTTCACAATTTATTGCTTAGTGGATTCGTATTGGCACAGGAAGGACACTATGAAAGACAATTTAGGATTGGTCAAAAGGTCGTGGAGCTGACCACACACAACATCACATCTCAAGAGCAGATCATTATCATTGATTCAATTCGTACAAACCGAGTATAGGGTTATACTACCCTTTGGTAGTAGAATCGAAACCTATACTATCAATTCCGTGTATTTTTTTCATTGTTGCACAATGTAATCGGAATGACGACATATACTCGTATATGGGGATTTCATGTCAAGTGAGTGAATTTTTAAAATAATGTCTTCTAATCGGGATGAAACTTGCACCTAGTTTAGTCCTATTGGATAACATGGAATGAACGATACGAAAGTAAAATCCCAAAAGTAGTTTCCTATTAATTTGCACAAATTATTGCGGTTTTAGTAGGCAAAATGTAAATGTAGCGCCATTAGTAAATAGTAATAAAATTCATGACGACATATTTCTAAATTATTTATGCGACCTCGGCATAATTTCAATCACAATTTTCATTAAAATAATGAAAATTTACATGTTTTTTACAAAATTTTCCCTAATCTAAAGTTTTTTGAATTTGAACCACGCCATTTAAATAACTTTTCCTTAATCTAAAGTTACTTGCAATTGCCTTTAAATTGACGAAAAAATCACTATTTCTGTGACAAGCTTCATTATTTTAAGTAAGAGTTCAATACTTTTAAGGATTTACTACATTAAAGCAATGATGTAGACAAGTAATAGTTTTAAAGCTTGATCGGAATAATTTGTAAGTATGCAACATTTAAGTAATAAATTTAAGGACGTGCAGACTTTAAAAAAGTCGGCTCAAGAAGATAAATTTATGTTAGCTGCCATTATTTTAAAGAATACTTCTTATATTGACTCTATATGAGAGATAATTTTACTCTCGTTCTCTCAGAGTTTATTATACTCTATCTTTCAGAAGCGGTTGTGTTTTTAAAGTGCACGTCGTGATTGTGTTTATTCATAGTAACTACAACAAAGAAAACTTCAGGGATGGCGCAAAAAAATAGCGGCGATAGCTTATAAATAAAATCTGCAACATTTTGAAAATATACAAAATATATTTGGAGAAATTCCAAGACAATAAATTTATTTGTATATAAACACATTTTTTGTTTGATATATTTTGTTGTAATATATTAGTATATGCATTCCAAATAAAATTTATTGATTTTAAAATATTTTGTTTTTCTCAGAAATATATAATATTTTAAAATGTGTTTTCCAAATATATTCTTTTTCGATTCAAACATATCAAAAAAAACTCGTCACGGTACAGGGAATTTTGATGAAAGTTCCCTATCCTGGGATATAAAACAGAGAGGACTAACCACATACTCTCTACCATGGGAGTATGTGGTTAGGCCCAGTAAATCAATTCCCAACTCCTGCTTCACCTTTGCGTCCATGGACATGGACATGGACACCGACATAACAACCAGCATCGTCATCATCATCGACAGCATCATCATCGTCCTCGCATAGAGTCATTGATATCACACTTGGTTCCAGGTCGATTTCCTTTAGCGTTCGTCCAGTCAAAAGCTCTTTCTCTCACGCTCACTCTATCTTCCTGTCGCTCAGAAGCTCAGCAGTATGTGTACATTTAAATGCTCACAGCATTAGCATCCTTGCGTTGCGACATCCGATACAGAAACCACTCTCACTTCCAGTCTCCACTAGAAGCCATCCCGTGCCTTCACGTTGTGCGCATACTCCAAGTGAAGCTACATACAGACTTCTTCGTCTGTTGGGAAACATGGTGATTAACACAAGGAATATTATTTACGCAAGCAAATCCTCGTTATCAAAGGACAGGTCCACTCCACGTCCGCAACTACAAATGTACGTAAATGTATTCACGTGGAGGTGGGAGCGCCACCACCACTCTGCCGTTGACCTCTTCTCTTTTCCCGCCGCAGCAAGGACCTTCCCACTTACAGTTGAAAGCGCCACAGAAACTCATATTTAATGGCACAGCTTTAAAAACGGTTGTTTTCGTTGCCTAGTCGTGTTCATATATTCGGTTCAGGACATTTGTTGTGGCAGTTTGTGTCAAATTCGTTCGCTTTTAATTTGAGCGTTGAGTTCTTGGCAACCATAAGTCTTTCGATAGCGATTTCATTAACGACATAAATTCCTTGTTGGGTCGGCGGGAAATAGTTCTCCTCAGTCCAAGTCCGTTTTCCTGCACACACGGACAAGGATTAACTTTGGACCATTGTAGAAATATGCATCCCGATGTTCGGCATTATGAATATACAAACACATATATGACTTTGTGTGGAAGAATGTGTGCTAGTGTGTTTTGTTTTTTCCTTCGATGTTCATCGTCCATAGTACGAGGACGTCCTTTATGCATAATACATGATTTATCGCTTTGGCAACAAATGTTTCCTTTGGCAATTATTCAAACATATCCAACACTCAAGTGATTTCCCATGCAAATATATACTCGAATTCGTTTTCGTTTCAAAATGTACGATATTTACACATTCGGGCCACATCCCCCCATACGAATCTTCACGTCAAAACACATTTGTAGGAAGTGTACTTATGATTTGAGCATATCCTGCAATGTTCCTGTTAAGGCCTCAGACTTTCCTTTGGAATATATGAAACTGGAATATGTTTTCCATAAAAGTATTCCGTCGTCCATCCACTTTTAGTGCTCTAAGGAAAATGCATAGCCAGGACAAGCCTTATATTTTAAAGTATTCGTTTGCCGACACAAAGAACTATGGGGAATGAAGTATTCCTAGAATGCATTTTAAGTTTTCGAAAGTTTAACTCCGTTTTGTAATCATTTCATACAAAGACATACACGGAGACAAATCAATGTTATTGATATAATTGAATTTAATTACAATATAGTTTTGAAAGCAAATGTTTTAAATCGTATTATCCTGTCCATTTTTAATGTTTTTTTAAGGATATAATTATTAAAAAATGTTGGGTAATTTCCTGAAAGTCCTAATAAGATGATATGGGTGTCAAATGAAAGGGCACATTTTGGGCTATTTCAATCCTAGTTTTGTTTTTAGAAAGTGGAACTAACACGTTGCAAAAATGGTCTTGCAAATTTTAGTCCTTCAAGTCCTTCTTTAAGATCCGCGGTAGAAAAATTAAAAAAAAATTGCGCATCTTACTGTTCTGCTATTCATATCCGAATTTTAGCATTCTAAGTTGATTAGTTTGTTTTTCAGAAATATTTTGATTTTACATTGATGGTTATTTTGTTATTTACTTTCTTACAGAAATCTAAATGTGTTATAAAAATTCAACATAATTGTTTACATTATTTTTTGGATGAGTAAATTTTAATTAAAATTGTGCTAAGAAAAGCTCCCATATACATATATATTTTGTTCCGAATTTGAAGAAAATCAGTTCAGATTTAGATGTATGTCCATATAGATCTTCGGTCTGATTTCGCCCTTTAGCCCTGTGGAAGCTGTGTTCACATCCAATCGTTTTGAAATTCAGCATTGTCACGTTTATTGATCCATGGATCAACATTGTCGAATTTGAACAAAATCGGTTCAGATTAGTTATAGCTCCCTATATCAAAACGTGAACGATTAGAAACGATTTTATTGCTGAATGTATTTAAGCACAATATTCCATTAGTGTGGGAGGTACCAAAAGGGGCGTGTCAATAACCATCTAACTAACGTGCCCACTTCTCTGGACTCTAGGTACTATAGAAGCATTACACTATACAGAATTTTAAGTGTATACAACATTTTAAGAATTTGTATGCACTGGTATAAAAGTTATCTTTTGGTGCACAATGCTCCATTTTTGTGGGAGGTACCAAAAGGGGCGTGGCAACTTCGCCCATTTTTCTTGAGGTGTTAGCGACTAATAAACTAATACTATGAGTGAAATTTCAGAAGATTCGAATAAGTAGTGTAGAAGTTGATAAAGAATCAATATTTCACTAAATGTTAACCCTCTGTGGGAGAGGTACTAGAAGCAGTGCACCAATATGGCCCATCTTCGAAGCCGGAGATGGATAAAAATATTACCTCATACCAAATTTGAAGTCAATCGGTTAATCTTTTCGAGAGTTATCGTGCGCACTAACCAGCAGACAGACAGGCAGACTAAAGGACGGTAATTTAAAGCCCAATGACAATCGAATTTCTGCCGAACATACGTGGGGTCTTAGGTCACTCCTTCGATGTGTTGCACTTTTGACTCGTAGCAAATGATATATACCCTCCTCTCTAAGGTGAGGGGATAACAACAAGTTCGATTATAAATTGTGTGGTACTGCTTTTGTGGCAAAACTTAACGTATTTTTGATCAGTGGTACTTAGCATATTTGCATATTGTCTATTGGACTTAGGATATTTACATACCACTGCAAAACAAAGAGAAAAACAACATAACGGTATTTTCTTTTCTATATATGATGAATTTTTGATTGTTCGATCATTTTATAACAAAATCTAAATTTTCATAAAAATGGACTTATCATACTTATTTGCATGCGTAGGTAACGATAGGCAATAGCTTAGAAACTATTCGTATTTTAGTCTAAGTTAATGTTCGTATATCTTATAACAAGTTATTTTAATTTTTATTTTTTGTGGCTAAGTAGCGTATTTCAGATATTTTATTAAAACTAAACCCCAAATAGAAGTTTCCATTACTAATACAAGTATTGGAGTAACACTTTTAGTTTACAGAAAACCCCACATATTAATTGAAGATTACTATGTTTTGCCATGACGATTACACCTAGAAGTCGGGGTGAGGGAGTGGCTTTGAGAATTCTATGTAGTCTAACAAATAGTCTGTCGGTTTCAAACATTAGTTTACAGTTCACACCGAGTGAAGTATATCCAGGATATAGGAGCACGAACACCAACAACTTTTGCTCGCACCAAAATTCTGGCTTTCCTCGAATGATGTCGCATTTCGTCGTTGATGACAAACAAAAGAATACTTCCAAATACTCGTCTCTCTGCTCGAGAACTCACAATAGTACAAAACAATTGAAGGCTGTTGCGCTGTCAGGAGAAGATATGGGGAACTGCGATGGAATGGGAATGCTGTGTGTCAGAGACTTTTAATGTAATGTGGCCCTGACACAATGGATGTCGTTCAGCGGATATAACGGAAGCCAATTCCAAGGAGGCATTTGGTGGTTTCCATTAGAAGCGAATACATGTAGTTCGTCACATGTGTTTATGACAGGTGAATGACTCGTATCTCAATCTGATACATGCGATTTTTTGTATTGTTAATAGACCATCTCGCCAAAAGGAAGAAGTACTTTGTTTATTTCTAAAACTGCTGTGGGCTGTTTGCGAAGGAATCACGAACGAGATACGCGATAAGATAAGTTTGTCAGCCAGACGGACGGACATTCAAATGATTTAAAATGTCCTAAGCGGAACGGAGGGCCATATATCACTCCTTCGATGTATTACACTTTTTACCCGTAGCATATGATATAGTATATCATCCTCCACTAAAGTAAGGGTAGAAAGATGTGATCAATGACTATTTTTGAATTGAAAGAAAATATATTTGGAAGCGATTTTTTTAAATACTATATATTTGTTAACAAATAAATTTTATTTGAAAATCAAGTAATTTTGTTTGGAACGCATATATTAATATATTAGAATATAATATATTTGCAAACTGACTTTCACAAATAAAATATGTGTGTACACACAAACAAAGTTATTGTTTAAAAAGTTTTCCAAATATATTTTATTTTAAAAAGATTTTTAAAACTTTACTGACTTTTTCGAACTTTTAGTTAGTTTTTCCTAGTTTTCGTGTTAAACTTTAATTTGTAAATATTCCAATTCATAACCTTTTGTCAATTCATCAGTGCAAGTTGTATTCACGAATGATTATACGATTTAAATTTTAATAAAATTTTAATTTTTTTATTTATAAAAAAATTGATCTTTGAACATCTGAAAAACAGAAATTTTGTCTTCAAATTAAGGCATTGATACATTGCCAAAATACTTAAATACAAATAAATCTTTGTTTCGGAAATACTAGTTCCAAATAAAAAAATATTAGAATGGGAACATATTTTTGTTTAGAACAATATTATCCCAAACATATAATATTTGCGTGTGTCAAATATTATATATTTGGAGTGTACTCTAAACATATGTATATTTCAAGCCGAATATATTTGGGACAATATACTACAGAAGCGATTTTTTTCAGCGTGTATGTACAATTGTGCATATGAAAAAAACGCATAATATGAAATGGTAAAACGACTTTTACGCACAACTCATTGACATCGGAGGCCACTGTGGGCTCACACTTTTCAGATTTGTCGTTGATTTGTCCTGGTTTCTGTCGGTGATACATGTGTGTAGATGGTGAAGCGTCTGATATATTCACAACATCAATCATTTCGCAACGTTCTACATTAGTTGTCAGTTTCATTTCGCTTTTCATTGAATTGCTGGCGGTACTTCAGGCGGAGCAAAGGAAACACAATGCCAGATGTTTATGTCTGAAACATGCAACGCATTTACTCTCATTCCATCTTCCCAAATGGAAAAATGTTTAAATGACAGAAAGTGTTGTTGTTTGTTTCAAAACATAATCAGTCTAAAACAGCTTTACGCGTGTTTCCCTCTTTAGTGGTACTTTACAGGAAAGAACACACATTATAACAGTCAATATTCCTGGAGGATAGTCCACATTTTGTGTTCGTATGTCTAAAAATGTTCTTTAGGAAATGCACGTGGGCGTTCTTAACACGGAGATTCCTTGTCGAGAAGCCTTCTGTAGGAACTGAACCTAAGACCCACTCCCACAATTCATTCGAATTTGCCTCCCACACCCTCAGATGACTTAGAGATAAATTACAATTAACGCACGAATGCACACTAACAACAGATAAACAATAAAAGTGCCCAACATCCGTGGCCCAAACAATGGCTATCTGCAACTATCGCTTCACCATCCTAGGTCTCGGATCTGGGAACGAGACAAAAGTCAAACAAAAGAAAATAAAGTCGGTGGACTCTGCAAACACGAAACAACAAAACAATACTTTATTAATATTTAATTATACACACATTTTGTACCAGTCCCGTCCCGCACGCACCGCACCGAACCGCTCAACAAACACCTAATGGCCCGAGTCCTGGTTACATGGCATTCATACGAAACAACAAGAAACGATAGCCAGGACATTCCAGACCACATCAAGTCAAGACAGACTCAATTCTTGCTACAAAATGTACACTGATGACTGACACTCACACACTCATACACAACAAAGTTTGAGTTGAGTCGAGTCAAGCGGAGAGGAGAGGAGAGAAAGAAAGTTAAGATGAGTTTATCATTTTATGATTTTCATATTTCATTGTTTTCATAGCCGTTGTGTCGCGTGTATATCTGATGTTAGAGTTTATCAGAGTAGATGACTCGATTCGACTCGACTCGACTAGACTTGAGTTGACTTGACTTGACTTGGCCAAGTAATAATCCTTTGGAAATGTGTTCCTATTGCAGATACGGAACCTGACATAATCATGAACAAACTTTTATTTGTGTGCGATTATGTTTAATAAGGAACAAAGGCAAATGAGTTGCGGTGAAGGTCTCATTTGTAAGCTCCACTAGTTCTACCAAAAACAACGTGTATAATATAGTACTACAATATCAACGTATGTATATAAACTATTTAATTAAAGTAAATGACATGCAGACAACTATGATGTTTATTCAGTGGTGGTCAACTGACAAAGTCAGGATAACATTTGGAATTCCCATCCAATTGTTCATGTCATTACAAATATGTAAATCTGGTGCACACACTATAATTCGCCATATACGAGTATTCTTTTTTGAGTTGTCAATTTAATTTTAAGATTATTACGAATATGAAGTTATTGATAGTTTGGCTTGAGGTCATGTATTATTTAAAAAAAAACGTTGGATTTGTTATTTTAAATAGTTTCAATTTTATTTGTTTCCAACATTTCGACTGTCTTCGACAGTCATCTCAGGGAAATTCAATTTAGAACAAAAACTATCGACTACTTCTTAACAGAGTTAACGATAACGATTAATCGTTAAACAAATAAAATTGAAACTATTTAAAATAACAAATCCATCGTTTTTTTAAATAAAACATGACCTCAAGCCAAACCATCAATAACTTCATAATATAATAAAGGTCAACAATAAATTCTTAACATTATTACGAATATTTAGAAAAGAACGACACATTTCGGGTTATGCCATTTCACTTAAGTGTGATTTAAATTATCTATTCAGAAATAATTGTGTGGCAGAATGGGATGACATAACTTCTGAAGTGCGCCAACTATTGTTGTTTTCCTCCAGAATCAGCACAATCTTGGATCAGCTTGTCGATGCTTGAATTGAAATCCTATTAATATTATAAAATCGTTTGGTTATCTGCTTTGTTTATTTGACTGTTGCCGTATCACGCCTAAAATAGTGGTTCATATTTTTCCGTTTTCGAATAATGTTTTTGCTTTGTGTCTCACGTTTTTTTATGAACATTGACTATTTGATGTCATTACGAGTATAAAATTGTCGAGGGGATTTGATATTACGATCTTTCCTATCTATCCATAAAACTGTATGTACAATATGAGAATTCCATTGAATGAGATCAATAGAGGTAGAAAGGCAATAAACAATATTTGTGTTTTTTTTTATATTTTATTATTTATTTATTTATTTATTTATATGAATTACAATACAAAGTAAATTTATATTCTAATCTTAAGGTCCAGGGAAAGGCCGGGTTACAAAGGACATATGGCTAAATTTTCAGCGACAGACCAGAGCCTCTGGTGGGAATCGAACCCACAACCCCCAAACTCATAGGCGAGTACGCTACCAACTCGCCTACCTCTTTTTATTTTTTATGATGAAATTATATAACACCACGAAACAGAAAGTAGGTTTCTATGTTAGAAGCAAAAGATATTTCAGATACAGGTACTGTAATCTACGTACCTATTTTCTTTAAAGTCGCATCCACGAATGATTTTTGTTTCATTCGTAATTCACCCTCTTAAAGTGGTAAGTCGATTTTGTAAAAATTATAAACTATGAGTAAAAGGCAAAGAACTTTTCAAGCTGTAAATGATCCCAACAATTCCCGCTAAATCTGCGGAAAATTTGGATTTAAAAAATCGACGACCGTTATGTAAGACAGTAGAACCAAATTCGGTGGGTATGGATTGTGCTGTATAGTGTGCGACGCAGTTATAAATGGGGAATGATTGGATTGACAGCACTGTGAGCTAAAATCGAAGATATCGGATAAGTGGACATGGCCCCGCCCATAGGACCCCTGTACTGAAAACGGAATATCTGAAAAACTATAGAACCGACTATAGATGACAGCAAAGCGAGATAGAGAAACCAAAATCTACACTGAAATTATTACGATTTCGTACGAGTTCATTATCGTGCGACTTGTCGCTGTGATGGCAGATAGTGAAACCCAAATCAGCGGTTTGTCGTCTGGCAAGCGAACGAAAGCAAATTTTTAAGTTACAGAAACAGGCTGTTAATGACTGCAATATGCGCGAGAGAATATGAACACTTTAAGACTATCCTATATGAAACACATGATTCTTTCCCATTTCACAAAACTGAAGTTTGGACCAACGAAGTGGACCGGGTCCAGATAGTTAATTTTATATAATATATTACAGCGATCTATATATCGTCATCAGAAACGAGAAATTTGAAAATTTTACAGGAGAAGCAAAAACTAAATAAAATGAAAAATGTTGTCCTTAGAAAACGGTCTTTCTTGTCCTTGTGTCGTCAATAAATCCGCCATTTTTGATAGTAGGTCGCTAAAAATTTGTCAGGATGTGTATATATTACTTTTCTTGTTGTTGCGCCCTTTCTCGTTTCTGATGACGATATATAAAAGAGAATGTACATGCGTGGAAAAGAGGGTACTTGCATTTTCGATATATCAAGTGGGCATGGAGCCGTCCATATGAGTCAAGTTTAGATATTGGGAAACATTTTTAGCTAGAGTGCTGAAATTTTGTGTGTATGTACGAGTATTTAGTGACAGTTTATGTGAATGATCCAAAAATGGGCGGAATCTGCCCAATTGACGTGGCCCCGCCCATTTAAGCCAAATTTTGAAATTGAAATATTTTTCACAATTTATTAGCGAGAGTTCTGTAATTTTGTGTATGTATATGGGCGCGATCGGACCAATGGGCCCCGGCAAATTTTTAAATTGAGATTTTTCCCAATTTGTTAGCGGGAGTGCTCTAATTTTGTGTACATGTAACTGGTGGCAGTCTACGTCGTTAATTCAAAATTGGGTGGGATCGGACCAATGGGCGTGGATGGACTCTATCATATGAGACATGTATGAAAATGGATGTGGCCCCGTACATATGAGATTTGAAATGTGTATATCTTGGACATTTTGTTAGCAAGATTGCTGTAATTTTGTGTATATGTATTTGGTGGTAGTCTACGTGATTGGTCCAAAAATGGACGGGATCTGAAATCTGGAGCAACGAAGTGGACCGGGTCCAGCTAGTCATTTATAACTTCCAAATATTCTAAGTCCTCATTCGTTATCTTTGCGTCTTGTCTTACAAATAATGTATCGATGTAGTTAGAGAGGCCGTTGCAGAAAAATAATAAACAATTTATGATATATTTGAATAATAATAAGATATAATGTTTTAACATATGTCGCCAAATAAGGAAGAAAGACAAGTAAGGAAAGAAAGAAAGTCGTGCAGTATCCTACACTTCCCTACTGATAAATCCGGAGCAAAGATTAATTTATATTTATGTATTTTGGCAATGTACCAATGCCTTAATTTAAAGGCAAATTTTCTGTTCTTTAGAAATTCAAAGTGTAATTCTTAAGAAATTTTATATGTTTGTAACTTAATTCGTATAATCTTTCGTAAGTTCACGGTGCAAAGTCGCCTTTTTAACATGTTTGAATGAAAATAAGATATATTTTGCATACACATTTTTAAATATTATATATATCCGAGCAAACAAATTGTATTTTCTCAAATAAAATATGTGTTTATATATAAATAAAATTATTGTTTAGGAATTTCTCCAAATATTTTCGGGTTATATCGTACAATTTAAACGACATAAGTAGCAATTACTTTTGTTTTAAAAGCCCCTCACCTTAGAGAGGAGGGTATATATCATATGCTACGAACCAAAAGTGTAACACATCGAAGGAGTGACCTAAGACCCTAAGTATGTACGGAGGATATCCGTTTTGGATCATTTTAAGTCGAAAGAGCAATGTCCGTCCGTCTGTCTGTCTGCTGGCTGGTGCGCACGTTAACTCTCGAAAGGAGTAACTGATTGACTTCAAATTTGGTATCTGGTAATATTTTCTTCTATCTCCGGCTAAGTTCGAAGATGGGCCATATGTACAGTGTAATGGTTTAATAGTACCTACAATACCGTGAAAAATGGGCATTACTGCCACGCTCCTTTTGGTGCCTCCCCCATTTTGTACCAAAAGTTACCAGCTTATAAATTTAATACCAGTGCATACAAATACTTGAAATTTTGAACAGTGTTATGCTTTTATAGTAGAAAAGTGACCGTTATTGGGACGCCCCTTTTGGTACCTCTCACACAAATGGACCATTTTGTACCAAAAGTAAACAGCTTTGAACTTTAATACCAGTACATACTATAAAGTTATTAAATGCAATTTAAATTGATAATAATTTAAATAAAACAAAAAAATAAATAAATTTTCATATAATTTTTTTGAGACTCAAGGTGAGGGGATTCATTAGTCGGTTTACCCGACTGAACTTTCTTGCTTGTTTATTTCTATTTATTTCAAGTCAACCCATCAAACAATGTCTCACTAAAAGATTTTACAATTCAATTATAAAGAAACTTTACAAACAATTAAAAGTTCTTAAAAAATGAACGTTGAATTACTGAAAAATATAAAACTTGTCTTAGAATTAAGGTATTGATATATTTTCGAAATATGTACTTAAATGTAAATAAATATTTGTTTCGTAAATACTAAACCCAAATAAAAAATTTAGGACGGAAATAAAAATTTGTTTACAACAACATCTTCCCAAATGTAAAATTTTCGTGTGTGCCAAATATAATATATTTACAGTGTACTCTAAATATATTATATTTGAAGCAGAATATGTTTGGGGCAATATACTGCAGAAGCGATTTTTCCCAGCGTGAAGTTATGAATTGGAATATTTATAAATAAACAAGTAAGTAAGTTCAGACGGGTATACCGACTTACGAATCCCCTCACCATCAGTCCCAAAAAATATTCGTAAATTTTTTAATTTTTGTTTTAATTAATTTTTTATAAATTTAAATTAAATCAAATAACTTTAAATGATGCAGTGGTTTTAAAGTTATAAGCATTTAACTTTTGGGGCAAAACGGTTTGTGTGGGAGGTACCAACAAGGTATGACTTATACGATAAATTGAAGCTATTAATGTGGTCTACTAATGTTCTCTTCTCTCTTTCGCTTAGAAACAGTGGTTTAGTAACAGACATTAAACAAATTGGAATAAGTAGATTTTTTTAACAAAAAAAATCCTGGGACAAAAAACATAAAAATTGAAAAAAAATCGAAAAAAAAAATATTTTATTTTTTAAAAGTTTGCATCCTAGCGAAGGAAATAATGCCCATTTGAAAAAAATCTATGGATAAATGTAGAAATTATTTGGTAGAGGTAAGAGAATTTCAAAAAATCTTTTTTTTAATGTCTGTTTAAATAGCGTTTTTATTTATTACTTTTATTTATATTATGTACATTTGAGTTTATTTACATGAAGAAGTTTCATCAAAAGTAATTGTGAGTTCTTTGTTGATGTTTGTAGATGTTTGTATATCGGAATCGGTTTCTCTAATGAGGAACCAAATATAATCTCCCATCATTCTTTCATCCCAGTGCCCTTGGTAACGCCTCTCGATGGACTTCAATTTTTGGTGAAACCTTTCGCCATTTTCGTCTCTAACGTCGCCAAGATTCTGGGGGAAAAAGTTTAAATGAGAATGCAAGAAATGAATTTTGAGAGACATATTTACACCTGTTGGAATACATAAAGCGAAAAATAAGTTGGAAGAATACATACACATGTGTTATATACATAAAAATAAAAAAAGATATTTCTAACCAATTTTCTCATAATTTTCCATACATATTTTATGTATTTTATCAATTTAGCCATTGTTTCGTATGATTCCTTAGTGTTGACAGCATGAGCAATGGCAATCGACGATTTCTGATTTCCGCTGTGTAAAAGTACTGCTTTCAAACTTTCTTTACTGCTGTCAACAAGTAAACGCCATTCATTTGAATTGTATGTTTGACTAAGTTCCTCGAACTTTCCGGGAATGTCCTTGCAAAAGCATCTGTTATCCACAGCTGTATAAAATTGTTTGTAAGGTATATCACGGACTCTATAATATGATATGTTAACTTCTGGGACCAAAATATTGTACTGTTTCATCCCAGATGCAAGTAGTTATGCTGTATCTTTGGTCAGTCCCAAATCTCTCACTAGATCAATGAGTTGAAACTGAGTTAAAAGCGATGACTTCTGACTCAAACTTGAATCACTCAGAGTTGAGTACTCAGTTGAACTTGATGATGTTTCCGTTATTATGCTGTTAGCTATACTTGGACACTTCCTATTCCAATCTATTAACTTAGAAAATAGCAGTCCGTATCGTGAATGGTTGTCTCCAAATCATTGGCATTCCAAATTGCACGTGAAGTCTAAAATAAAAACGTTTTATTCCACAAAACATTATAATAGATTAATTTTAAAGTACTTACCCCATTCTTCCACTAGTCCATCGAGTAAGATTTACATGGCACGAATTACACAAAATACTAGGTGTCCACGGTTCGTTCATATTTTTAACTCGTATACCAAAACATTACACATATATTTCTTCTATTATTGTACTAAACGCACGTCGGTTTTTTTAATTACGTATTTTCCGCAGATGTAGCAGAAATTGTCGGGATCATTTACACATTGAAAAGTTCTTTGCCTTTTACTCATACTTCGAAATATAACTTTATACGGGTAATATTTTTCAGAAAATCGACTTATCTCTTTAAGGCGCTGAATTACACAAATTTATTAATAAGAAATTTCATTCATAAATTCCAGGTTTAAGGTTCATAAGTTGCAGTACCTGTAGCTGACATATAGTTTGCTTCGAAAGTAGACACCCAATATTTTCAAGACTGCCGCGTACTACTTGTATTGCGTACATATAATTTTACTACCTGTATATACAACTGAGATGTCCATGCCAAGCACGTTGACTGCCACCAGATATATATACACAAAATAACAGAACTATCTTTAACAAATTGTGCAATATATCTCAATTTAAAAATTTGGTTTATTTGGGGGGCCATGACCATTGGTCCGACCCCGCCCATTTTTGGACCAATCACGTAGGTTGCCACTATGTATGTACATATGCACAAAGTTACAGCAGTCTCGCTAACAATTTGTACAAGATATGTATGTCAATTTCAAATTCCTATACGGTACAAACCAACAAACAAACACACATTCTCTTTTATATATAATAGCTGGACCCGGACTTCGTTGCCCCAGACTTCAGATTTCCGATCCCGTACATTTGGATATATATTTGGATATGGACAGTAGGAATCTCGTTAATCTATTCGTAGGTATGTACAGTAGGAATCACTTAAAACATTGGCTTATATGGGCGCACCCACGCCACCTCGATCAAAAACTTATAAAGCCTATGTCATCCTCTAGGCTTATCTGAACATTCCCTGAAAATTTCATCAAAACCGATCCAGCTGTTTTGGAGTCCATACGTAACATACACACATCCATTTATATATATATAACTGGACCCGGTCCACGTCGTTGCCCCAGATTAAGATTTCCGATCCCGTCCAGAGCACTCTCGCTAAAAACTTGTGAAGATATCTCAATTTCAAAATTTGGCTTTGGTCCATTGGTCTGATCCCGCCCATTTTTAGACTAATCTCGTAGACTGCCGCCAGATACATATAAACAGAATTACAGTACTATGGCTAACAAATTGTGCCAGAGGCTTATATGGGAGGAGCCACGCCCTTTGGTCTGATCCCGCTCATATTTAGACCAATCACATAGACTTCCACCAGACACATATACACAAAATAACAGCACTCTCGCAAATAGATTTTGCAAGATATCTCAATTTCAAAATGTTGCTGGGCCACGCCCATTTATCCGATTCCGCCCAGTTTTGGACCAATCACGTAGACTACCACCAGGTACATATGCACAAAATTACAGCACTCTCGATAACAAATTGTGCAATATATCTTAATTTCAAGATTTGGCTTATATGGGCGGGGCCACGACGATTAGTCGGATCCCGTCCATTTTTGGACCAATCACGTAGACTACCACCAAGATATTAGATATTAGATATATCTCACTTTAAAAATTTGGCTTATATGGTCCGCCCTTTGGTCCGATCCCGGCTTTTTTTGGAACAATCACGTAGACTACCACAAGATATATATGTACAAAATTACAGCACTCTCGCTAACAAAATGTTCAAGATATGTTGTTTGCTATCCTAGTTAGAATCACGTTCAAGATGTCTCAATTTCAAAACTTTACTTATATGGGCGGTGCCACGCCCATTGGTCCGTTTCCGCCCATTTTTGGACCAATCACGTAAACTACCACCAGATACATATGCCAAAAATTACATCACTCTTGCTAACAAAATCTGCAAGATAAGTCAATTTCAAAATTTGGCTTATATGGGCGGTGCCACGCCCATTGGCCCGATTCATATTCTTCTTTATATATATAGATTTGGAAAAATTCTTAAAAAATAATAACAATATAATTTTTTTATTTATGAAAGTAATTTAATTATGTTGTTGTGATATAGAAGCATAAATATATGGGTTCCAAACAATTTTTTTTCAAATAAAATATGTTTCAATGTATTCGAAAATATATAATGTTTAAAAATTGTGTTTCGAAATATATTTTATTTCAATTCAAACATATAAACATAAAATTATTATATTTCCACGTGTGGGATATGAGATATCCCCCTCTTAAGTAAATAATTTGAATTTATATTCCATTGAGAGTATTATCGATAATTCATCACAAACACACCGACTCCTACATTTCATGTCCAAATCATTGATGAAGTTCATTTGTCTTAAATGTGAAATTATTTTAAATTGTACAGTAATGAATGAATTCAGTCACACTTAACGTGTGATGAATTTACGTTAATATTAATAAATCAACGTCTGTAATCAGATACAGACATATGTACGGATATGTATGTCCTTATCACACATTGTGTGTGACACACTCACACATAGCACAGAACTGTAGGTTTAATAGCCCATTCCAGTGGCTAAAAGTCACGCAGTAAAAGTGTACTTATTGTACTAATGTGGTTGTATTTGCTTGGGTCATTGAATATTTGGGAAAACATATATTCGTAGAATTCCTAATGATAACTTTTTGCTAAATTTACCAAAAGCGGGAATTTCTGAATATCTACACGGTGACAAAATCTTCGTTTTTCATATGTTTGAATTGAAAGAAAATATATTTAGAAAAATTTTTAAATTTTATATATTTATGAGCGCATATATTAAGGAGCGCATATATTAATATATTAAAACAAAAAATAATTGCGAACTAATTTCTTCAAATAAATATATGCTAACGTACAAAAATTTCAGTGACATATATCTAATGAACTTTTGTTTTAAAGCGCCCATTTTTACAATGAATGCCATTATTTTTCACATGAATTCAATCAATGCTTTTGGTAATTTTGCAAACGTACATTATTCGTAACATAACTCAAAATCGAAATTTAGTAGAGTGTGTTTAATTTTATATTTGGATTTAGCAAGACAACATATTTTTGAAATAGAGCAGTTAAAAAAATGTTGATCTCTGTATGATGTTGATCCATTGCAAAAAAATGTTCGTAATTTTTTTTTTCAATTATTTTCTATTACATATATACCACAGCTTTTAAACCCCATTATTACATCTACAATGGTATTTTTCTGAACTTTGTTTTGTCATCAGTGAAAATTAAAAAAAAAATGTTTTTTAAGGTTTGGCTTGAGGTCACGTAAGATTCGAAAATATATATAAACATTAGGCCGGGTCGATTTGTGGGGAGGCAAAAAAAGTCGCCCATTGCTCAGTGAAAATCGTATTCTAGGGATCAAAATAAGAAACTTTGCCCGAGGAACCATACCTCTAAAACGAATTCTGATGTCCCCACTTTTGACCCGTAGGGAGAAATTTTGAAAAATCGCACTTTGACCCATTTAGAGGGCGCGAATCGAGTCCAAATGTATGACCGACCCCCACTAACTTTGGAGGCCCGACCCACCCATGCCAGTGGCACACCCCCTGGAACCCCCCTGGGGGTTCACCATACAAACATTTCAAAAAATCGCCAGTTTTGGCACTTTACATGAAAAAATCAGCGAAATGCCTATGTTTTTTTCGTTTTGTAGTTTATTTTTCTCATTAGAAATTTATTTAGTCAGAACATATGTAAATGAAAAAATGAATTTAACTCAGTAATAGAAAAGAAATTAAAAAAAATATTAGAAATTAGCGTTTTTTACAACCCTATTAAAACCAAGGCATCACTGTGATGCATTTGCATGTCGTAAACTTAGTTGTGTGGGTTTTTATTCAACCCTTTTAAAAAAATGAAGGTATCACTGTGACACAATTGCAGGTCGTAAAATTGCTTGTGTGAGTTTTTTATAGCACCTACTTAAGAAATGAAGTTTGTTTTTACAACCCTTTTGTGGGTTTTTTATGGCACCTTCTTAAGAAATGCGCGTTTTTTTGCAACCATTTTAACAATTAAGGTATCACTGTGATGCACCGCAGCCCTTTTCAAAATGAACGTATCACTGTGACACAATTGCAGGTCGTAAAATTGCTTGTGTGGGTTTTTAAGCCACCACAAGACACAGCAGGTAGAATTGAAATTACCATTTCATTCATCACCATTTCATAACGCAACCGTTTTTGTGAATGCATTAAGTCGTTGTGAAGAACTCAAAGTGTGAAGTGCAAATTTCAGATAAAAAATATTTCAAAAAAATAATAAGTGAAGTGACCATTCCAAATCAAAAAGTTTACAATGAATCCACCATCCTCTACACCGCAAGATGAAGCAACAACAACCGTTTTTGTGAATGCATTAAGTCGTTGAGAAGAACTCAAAGTGTGAAGTGCAAATTTCAGATAAAAAAATATTTCAAAAAAATAATAAGTGAAGTGACCATTCCAAATCAAAAAGTTTACAATGAATCCACCATCCTCTACACCGCAAGATGAAGCAACAACAACTATCGAAAACCCAATGAGTCATATACCCAAGCATGATGTTGAAACATTTTTTTACATTGGAACATGTAAATGCGATTTGAAGGCAGCTCCATGTGCAATGCACAATGTAATGCACATTGTGCATGCGGCTTGGTTCCCGAACGCCTCAAAGAGTTTATGCACGATCAACATAATCAGAGAAGACTAACAATGGATGCATTTGTGATGGAAATTGAAGAGCAAGGAGCAACGTCTATGTCATCAATGCCAACATACCAAGATCCCGATGATTCAACATACACACCGCCACCGGTTCAAGAAGATATGGATAAAAGCACATGTTCACAATACACAGAGAGATACGATTGTTTTAACTTTGCCTTGGTATGTGACAGATTTGGTGTGCCTGATAGAGTAGCATCAGCATTGGGAACCGCTCTTTTGCAAGATTTTAAAATTAAAGATAAGCATGGGAAACCTCTCATCATGGATAAATCGAAAGTTCGCAGAGAAAAAGAGAAATGCAGACAAGAAGTGCTTCGCAAACGGTTAGATGATACCAATTTGTTAGCGTTTTCATTCGATGGCTGAAAAGATGATACTTTAACGATAGATAAAATTTATGAGAAGTATCATACTAGGATGGTAAAAGAACCTCATCTTGTTATTTTGAGAGAACCCAATTCTGAATTGATTGGTTACGTAAGACTGGAACATGAAACCGCTGAATACAAAACAACCAAATTAAATGATTTTTTCAACGATAAAAATATATCACTGGATGCATTAATTGGAATATGCACTGACGGTGAGCCAACAAACACTGGCCCACACGGTGGAATTATACGACGATTCGAATTGCTGTTAAAAAGACCATTGCATTGGTTCGTTTGCCTTCTACACTTCAACGAACTTCCGTTTCGGCATTTGTTTGAAGCTTTGGATAAATCAACCAGCACTGGAACAAGATCGGCAATCGGAAAACTGAGCTGTCAAATCGAAACTTGTGAAACTCTTCCGGTAAGTTATTGCTATCACTCATTTATTATAATTGTCAACCATTTTTAATTATTTTATTATTATATATTTTCAGGTGGTGGACGGCTTCCAGAAAATTGAGCTGCACAATATGCCCCCTGCTCCAGAAAAAATTTAATTTTCCACCGATTCGAAGTACTTATACGACATGGCCCATGCAATTTCTTGCGGCGTGGTTTCGGTGGATCTGGCTAACATCAAAGCAGGGAAAATTATTACGATTATATGTGACAACGGAAAATCCAGATGCAAATTTAAGAATTCTGGTTGCATTTATAATTAAATGTTATGTGCCAATGAACTTCAATATCAAGTATTACAGCTCTGTCGTGTACGGCAGTGCATTATTTTTCAAGTTCATTAATTGGTCACGATTTCTAGAACCTCAATCAAAATTGTCAATCAAGTAATTAAAGATAATTCATATTATGCGCATTCGGAAAATATCTTGTTATCAATGTTGTTTGATGATAGCAAAGAAAAGCGCGACTGTGCTATCAAGAAAATTCTACGCTATCGAACCGATGTTGACGACCCAACGCAACTTAGAGCTTATAAAAAACCAGATATAAATTTTAATTGCACAAGTTACACGGAAATGATCAATATGAATGACATAAATAACGTATTTGAACCACCATTCACGCGAAGCATTCCGTACGATACATTGAAAGAATATTTAAATCAAGATGATCCACCGTTTAATGATCCAAAAATTCCATCACACATACAAGGAACGGAACGACATGTTCAATTGCTAGCTAGCGTTTCCAAACGGGTTATACCGGAAAATGTAGAGGCTGTTATGGCGACGACATTAGAGAGCCGTGCGAAATTGCCCAGACTTGAAAGTAAAAAAAGACTTCAAACAATATTTTTTTTTTACTTCCTTTTCTATAACTAACTTAAATTAATTTTTTCATTTACATATGTTCTGACTAAATAAATTTCTTAAGAGAAAAATTTTATTATAAATAAATATTATTATAAATAAATAAATAAAAATAAAGAAAAAACATAGCCATTTCGCTGATTTTGTCATGTAAAGTGCCAAAAATGGTGATTTTTTTGAAATGTTTGTATGGGGAACCCCCCAGGTGAGTTCCAGGGGGTGTGCCACTGTTATTTCAAAGTTAGTAGGGGTCGGTCATACATTTGGACTCGATTGGCGCCCTCTAAATGGTTCAAAGTGGGATTTTTCAAAATTTCTCCCTACGGGTCAAAAGTGGGGACATCAGAATTCGTTTTAGAGGTATGGTACTTCGGGCAAAGTTTCTTATTTTGATCCCTAGAATACGATTTTCACTGAGCAATGGGCGACTTTTAAATCGACCCGCCCTAATAAACATAATTGATGCACCCTTGTTTGAAATCATTCATTATTCTAAATGAATTTCGATGCAATTTTGCACGAGTAATTATTTTGGTTTGTGGAAGGTTCGTAGCAATATTATGATTGGACAATGGATCGTGAAACCGCCCGAGTACTACAGCAAGCGTTTCGGAATGTACCGTCGGTGCCCTTGATCGAGTCAAAAATGGTCGGGGTTTGATAGTAGGCGTGGATGTGCATGACTATTCTCAGTAATACTACGCGTAAGCGCACTCCAAACTTCATTATCTAAAAGCAATATCTGGAGAAACAGTATAATAATGTTTATTTTTTTTTTCTCAAATTGATATTATTTTAAATCATACTTATCGAAAACGGTGAATTTTTCCTCCATATACATACATATATTTTCGCGGTAAACACACACATCAAAAACAACGTTTGATATATGTAAGTAAATTTTGTGAATTTTCAAAAAGCAATGGGTGAGATTTTCATGAAAAATAATTAATGCAACGATTAACCCAATTTGTTTTATTTAACACGTGTGCGATAACGATAAACTGCATTCACGCACACTCGCATACTCACTGGTCCACGCACACATAACCAAACTTTGTAACTCATTCAAACAGCGGCATGTTCGCGACCTCGTACTCAGACACATGGACCCGAACACATGGGAGATTGTACAATTGTACAACACACAACACCGACAACAGAAACCACTAGGGGTCTGACATTTACCATCAGGCAACGCATACACCAGTTGGTAATGTCTTAAAGACATCCCTGAAGCTGGTGCAAGACACTACAAATCGTAGAAGACATACAGGGGACATTCATAGAGAATCCTCGACGACATTTCCGTACAAGTGCGCGAAAAGCCGTGCAAGACATTTATGGACAATGTCTCACATCAACTACACAAGCAAATATAAAAAACAAGTAAGAAAGTTCTGTCGGGTAAATCGACTTTTGAATCCCTTCATTGAATCCCTTATTTATTTTCTTGGTTTACTAAAATTATTATCAATTCAAATTGCATTAATAACGTTTAAGTATGTACTGGTATTAAAGTCAAAAGCTTTTAACTTTTGGTACAAAAAGGTCCACTTGAGTGGAAGTTACCAAAAGGGTCATGCCAATAAGACCCATTTTTCTCTGCACTCTAAGGCATTACACCGTACAAAATTGCAAGTATTTGTATTCTCTGGCATTAAAGTTATAAGCTGGTAACTTTTGGTACAAAAAGGTCAATTTGTGTGGGAGGTACCAAAAGGGGCGTGCCAATATCGGCTACTTTTCTCTAGACTCTAGGTACTATAAAAGCGTTACACTGCACGAAATTTCAAGTATTTGTATTCATTGGTATTAAAGTTAAAAGCTTTTAACTTTTGGTACAAAAAGGTACATTTCTGTGGGAGGTACCAAAAGGGGCGTGCCAATAACACTTATTTTTGTCTGGACTCTAGGTACTCTAAAAGCCTTACACTGTCAAAATTTCATGTATTTATATGCACTGGTATTAAAGTTATAAGGTGGAAATTTTTGGTACAAAATGGTCCATTTGTTTGGCAGATACCAAAAGGGGCGTGCCACTAACGCCCACTTTTCTCTTGGTACTATAAAAGCATTACACTGTACAAAATTTTAAGTATCTGTATGAACTGATATTAAAGCCGTAAGCAATTAAATTTTGGTACAAAATGGTACATTCGTGTGGGAGGTACCAAAGGGACGTGGCAACTTCGCCTATTTTTCTTGAGGTGCTAGCGACTAATAAACGAATACTATGTGTGGAATTTCAGAACATTCGAGTAAGTAGTATAGAAAGTATTAAATAATCAATATTTCACTAAAATTTAACCCTTTGTGGGGGAGGTACTAGAAGGAGTGGGCCAATATGGCCCATCTTCGAACTTAGCCGGATATAGAGAAAAATATTACAGCATACCAAATTTAAAGTGAATCGGTTGCCCGTTTCGAGAGTTGTCGTGCGCATCAGCCGGCAGACAGAAACGCAGACAGACAGACACAAATCGTATAGTAAGTTATTGTATCTTCTAATTCTCAGATGTTAATTTGATTATTTCATTTATGCTGTTGAATTTTGGAAATGCCCTGGTCTGTCCTCAAACCCAGAACCTACGAGTTGTAAATCGCGCGTCCTTCAACGCTATGCTATGGTGGCAATGCTGGAACAGAACGCTTATATATGTATGCCTAAATTACGCATATCATTATCGCTTATATTCTCATTAACGAACTGATGTACGATGCTATCACCGAATTTGCAGCTAACGAATTGTCATGTCCGACAATCTTAAAAATTGTGTTGCAGTTTTTCTTCAACAAAGTTTGATGCACCATTCTGTCGTGGAACGGGTCTTTGGTCGTGAATAAAGTTTTCCCTTATTTGGTCCTTGAAGGAAATGAACGTGACTTTTATCCTGCATGACTTTATCACTGATAACAATGTCATCAGATGCCATAAAGCCAACCGGGCACATACGTAGAGTCACACCAGCTGATACAGATGGTACGGCTCTACACAAACACTTGGACATACCTATGCAAATTCGGCAGAACGGGTGTGTGGACCACAATACGAGTGATACATTCAAAATGTTAAAGCCACAATATGACTAGCGAGAAGAGTGCCAACCAGAGAGACCTTATATTTGCATCTGAACTTTAAATTGAGCCAAAACTACGCAACGAAACACTATATCACACACACACACACACATGCAGACACCATTATGAAAATGTTGGCCAAAAAGATAGATGTCGGTCGATATTCAAGTAAGTATTGGAACTCTGGGGTCATAAACCCACATCAACCCAGATGTGCCATTTGCTGTTTGTTATGCTGTGTATGCAAACTATAACATTTCACACTCAGACACATAAACACACACACACTTAATTCATACGTTTATACATACTACACGCACAAAAACCAAAACGAAGAGAGAAAGCCTGTTATAATGAAACGGATAAGATGTTATTTGTGGTCAAGTAAACAGTAAACACTGGTTTCACTCCGCCATTTATAAAACAGCAGGCAAAGCCCATTGTGCTCCGAAATTGAATACTTAAAAAACCCGAGCGACGAACAGTCGACACTGGGAAATGCAAAAACCTCTCGACCACAATATGTCAACCGACAATGATATATGATCTTAATATAAATCATTTAACATGACTCGAAATGGGCGATTTATCTTTGAACTGAATACACATGTACATCCATATACCCGTACATGTGTACAATGTACATATGTATGAATGTGAGTGTGTATGTACATATGTATGTATTTATCTAAATCCTCCAACCACCAACAGCACATCCAAATATACATGTGTTCGGGAGTACATTTAGCCCTGTTTTCTGAAGTGCTGAAATGGAGGAATGTGGAATGATATGCTAATGACGTACGAATACACTTAATGGCCATTTGTGGTGTGATAACTGGCAGAAGTGACCGCTTGATGTGAAATTCATGATTCCGAGGAGCCCCCCCCCATGAACTCAACTCGACTATCGACCCCCAACGTCTGTAACTGAGAGATTAGTTCCACATTGTATCAATGGATAGCTGAGATTTTTTTAAGGAATCGAAACAAAGTGAAGTCAAATAACATTCGCAGTCTGTGTGTAACCTTATGTATGTTTCTCAGTGGTTGGCTAATCCGTAAATGGGTAGTTTCACACTTCGTCTAAGAATAGTCTACCATTGATTTGTTTACATAAGTTGTGTTAGTTGGTTGGTCGTTTAATTGGCAAATGCAAGAACGAATTATGCAATAAATGATGAAAAAAGGCTCTTTTTATTGCAGGAATAGCTTGATTAATTTAGATATTCCGGTCCTCTTCTACCCAAGAAATGTCATTCACATATTTCGCCAGCTGCTATCAGCGATCCACTGAGATTCAATTTTAAAGCAATGATTTCACGTTCAGTTATGATTAACATTTAAAATGTACAGTGAGAATCTATCTACACCGGGGAAAATCGCCATTTTTGATATGTTTGAATTGAAAGAAAATATATTTGGAAACAAATTTTTTAAATATTATATATTTGTTAACCATTCAATTTTATTTGAAAAAAAAAAATTTGTGATGCATATATTAACATATTACAATAAAATATATTTGCGAACTAATTTTCACAAATAAAATATATGTTTACACACAAACAAAGTTATTGTTTAAGAATTTATCTAAACATATTTTATTTAAAAAAGATTTTAAAGACTTTGCTGACTTTTTCAAATTTTAGTTTTAATTTGACCTATATATCGATTTATTTTTCAATTCAATTTTTATTGGTATACTTGGTATTACAATTGATTTCTTATAATCTACATAATAAAGAGTTCAAGATTAGTTCTTTTTCTTCTTAAGTATTAATAATGGTTAATGATGTTATTTACAATGAACTTATATACAAAATATTAATGAAGGCAAAAATGTCAAAAACCTATTTGAAATTTTAATATAAAACTCTAAACTAACCTAACCTAAACTGCTTGATATAGTTGGACAAGCTCGCTTATATGTGTGTAATCGGAGCCCGAACACCTATCATAAAACGTATTAGTAAGTCTACGTAATCTATCGGAAACAAGTTCTACATCAGCTACGGAATGGAGTAATCGGGTTGAATAGAACCAAGGCTGGTTGTAAATAATCTTAAGTAACTTGTTTTGTAGAATTTGTAATTTCTTAATATGGCAATTTGCACTGGTAGACCAAACAGGAGCCGCATAGAAGATAACGGCTTGGAATATTGATTTGAATATAATCATCTTGTTTTGAATGGATAACGACGATTTTCTATTAATAAATGGGTATAATATCCGAATCAGAATGTTGATTTTGTTCGTTATATAAGAGATGTGACCTTTGAATTTCATCTTGCGATCGAGCACTACTCCCAAGTATTTAACACAACCCTCCCATTGTATATCATAGTTATTAACATTTAAGCTAATTTGAGGGATAAAACAAGGCTTAAGTTTCCTCGAAAAATAAATCGCCCGTATTTTTTCACAGTTTATAATGATTTTCCATTTGTTGAAGTAAGATAATAATTTCGCAATGTCCGAATTTAGGTTCTGCATTATCGTCGATGCCAGAACTCCTGAGCATAAAACTGCTGTATCATCTGCAAATATGGACATCTTACAGTGATTAAGTTGAGGAATGTCAGCGGTGTACAAATTATAAAGAATTGGTGATAAACAGGATCCTTGCGGGCAACCGGCTGGTATGGGGATAGTGTTCGAATAATGGGATCCTACGAAAACTCTAAAAGTACGGCAGGATAGGTAGTCCTGTATTATTTTAATAAGTTCCGCAGGAACATTGAAATTTAACATTTTATAAATAAGGCCATCATGCCATACAGTGTCAAATGCAGCCTTGATGTCCAGTAAAACCATACCAGTGGATTTCTGTTGATGGAAATTGGATTGAACAAGTTGCTTTATCCTTACAAGTGGGTGGACGGAATTATGTTGTCTCCTGAATCCATACTGTTGCGATGGTAAAATGTCATTTTCAATGATAAACTCTACTAGTTTATCGCGTATAACCTTTTCTAGAATTTTTCCAACAGATGAAAGTAGACTAATTGGTCTATAGGAAGTTGGTGAGTCGGGTGGTTTATTGGGCTTTCTTATGGGAATGATTTTAGCCTCCTTAAATTCCGACGGAAAATATCCTAGCTTGAGGCATCCATTCACTATAGCCGTTAGAAATTTAATTCCCCTATTCGGCAACGCCTTTAAACACATGTTGTTTATACCATCGACTCCTGGGGACTTCTTGTTCTTCAAGTTTCTAATTATAATTGATATTTGTGAAAAACTGGATCTGATTTGTTCAGACGGGTTGGAAACAGAAGAACGGAACCGATTAAGCCTGTCATTAACTTCCCTTTTAGTGTCAGGGTCTCCAGAATTGGTAGAAATTAAATGATTGGATGAAAAAGTGCTGGCTAGAATATCACATTTTTCCAAGTTGGTGGAAAAACGAGTTTCATTTTGCTTTAGAATAGGGATATTGCGTGACTTCTTCCTTATAATTTTTGTAAGGTTCCAAAAAGGTGGAGAGCCTTTATCCAGGGTGGATAGCAATTGATCCCATGATTTGTTTCTGACTACCAGGATCTCCCGCTGTATCATTGTATTATATTTCTTCATTTCATAAAAATCAAAGATGTTTCTGTATCGTTGCCAATTTCTACGATGAATATTTCTTAATCGTATCATATTTTGCAGAAAAATGGGAAATGGTTTTCTAAAAAACTTTGTGATTTTTTTGGAACACTGTAATCGATGGCCTGATTTACAGAGCACCTAAATACTGATAGTAGTGAGTTAATGTCATCGCAGTTATGGATATCGTTTTCATCAGGCAGCACCAAATTCCTGTTAATATAGCTAGAAAAGGAATTCCAGTTTGCCCTTTTGAAATCGTATTTTGATATTTGAGATGACACGGCACTTTGAGATAAGATGATCTCAACCGGTAAATGATCAGAACTTAAGTCATTAATCGTAGAGGCCGGTGATAAATAATCTGGGATATTTGTCAAAAAAAAATCCAATATGGATCCTTGCCTGTTGTGATCGGATGGTAAATAAGTGTTCACCCCAGGGTATATCATATTTATATCGTACGAGTTAAGTTTTTCCAACAGGATATTACCCCAACAATTACCTCTAATACAACCCCATTATTGATGCCTTGAATTGAAATCACCGCCTAAGATATATCTTTCGTTTCTTGTTAGTCTACGTAGATCAGCTGCGTAATTCAATTTTCTGTTTTCGCTAGTCCCGGCATGTCCGCCCGGAAAGTAGCATGAATAAATATGTAAACTACCTGAATTTGTATAAATTTTTATCCCTATATTTTCAATTAAGTGAGTGTTTATAATGGGCAGCAATTCATGTGCTACATTCTTCCTAACAATTATTGCCACACCTCCTCCTCGGGCAGTTTCTCTGTCATTTCTGTAAACGCGAAATTCATTATTACTTATGGATAAATGTGATTTCAGCCAGGTTTCTGAGACCAAACATATATGTACATTATTATTCAGTAAGAATTGAAAAAGTTCCTGGTATTTGTTTCTAATGCCTCTTGCATTCCATAAAATAATTTTAATATTATCATGCATTACGATAAAAATTTACATGCTAAGTTAGTAATTACCACAAATTGGTCTGACTTATTTTTACAATTCCTCAAATTATCAATTAATTCGAGTGTTAACTGTCTAATTTCCTCCATGGAAAATAGATCATTAGAACAATTATTGTGGGGTGGGTGATATCGGCCCTCGGTTCTGGGAATATTCCATGTACCTGTCGGAGCAGCACTATTCTGTCGCAGTGTATTGGGAAATCTGTTGCTATAGTCTGACGCACCAATGATGTTGTTGTTGGCAGCAGCAGTTTGTCTGTGTCTCGTTGATAACTGTGATTTCTGCTTTATATTAAGGTAGGTTTCTCGACTTGGACATACTTCTGAATTTGCTGTATGCGCTCCGCTGCAATTGGCACATTTAATTGTTGATTCTCTGCAGTCTACAGTTTTGTGCTGACCTGCACATTTTGCACAAAATGTCTTGACTCTACAACGACTGGAGCCGTGGCCAAACATTTGGCAATTATGACATTGTGTAATTTGGGATTTATTCGCCCTTTGAAATTCCCATTTTACCTTAATATACTCAATTACTGAGTGATTTTGCCTGAGTTCCCTCATTGTTATGGTTTGACGTTGAAAATAAACCACATATATTATGAGCATTGTGTTGTATGCTCCCTTTTTCTCAACGAGCTTTACGTCCAAGCATTTGAGTCCCATCTTAAGTAGTTTTTTTTTGATAATTTGAGGGTCATGTTTGTCAAGACCGAACAGGAGGGCTTTATATGGCTTCTCACTTTTTGTAGCGTATGTGAAGAACTCATAGTTGTCCAATAGCATATTGGTAATTGTGTCATAATCGGCCTTGGATTGGCAAAAAAGTTTAATCCCAATCGAGATTTTTCGGAGAGAATACTTGTCAACTTTTGCACTTTTACATATATCATGCACTTCTTCTATTTTCACCTTTAAAATAGTGATTGGTTGAATATGGACCTTAACAGGAACTGTAGCGATAACTTCATTGTTATCATTATTAATATTTTCATCAGCAATCGTTTGAAGAGGAGAATAATAATTCTTAGATGAACTCGCAATCGGAGTATTGTTTATATTTTTCTTTTTCATCTTGGGAACGCGTTGTGCGTTAACATCATCGCACCCACGTGTACGTTTAATTTTGTTTTATTTATTTTCTTCGCTTAAATCGAATTATGTTAATGTTGTTGTTGTAAACACGGGATTTCGCAAAGCGTAGCTGTCAATAGGCGATCGAAGACACGTCTGTTTCTAACGAAAACCAGTTTGTCACTGATCGATTTATTTTATACTCGATATTTTTAACTACTTATATATACTATAGTTAAAAATGTGATAAGCAGCATTAGCTTTTGTTTTACATCAATAATTTTAAAATTATAAATATTCCAATATTTCTGTGCATCCATCAATGCAATTTATAGTTTTTTTTTAATTTAATTCATTTACCCAGCAAAATTTCTCATTACCAAATAATCCGACGAGTTAGCAAAGTTTGATAATGTTAAGTACATCAAAAGATAGCTGAGGTAGTGACGGTGGATTTAACTGACATATCATCAGTATCCGACAGAATACCTGAAAGATCAATGGTTGCTGAGTGTGAGACCATGATACCAGACAGACAATCCTGGATTGATGGAACCGTAGTACAGACAACATCTGGAAATTGCTGTTATACAGATGGATCGAAACTAGGGGAGAGAACGGGGCTAGGACTTTACATCGAAGAACCGGAAACCGAACTCTTATTCCGTCTGCCAGACCATAACACAGTCCTGCAGGCGGAAGTCCGAGCAATTACAGAATGTGTGAGCTGGCTTGGGACTAACACAAGACCAACAAAGGTGAATATTTTCACAGATAGCCAAATGGCTATTAGGGCGATAACGTCTAGAACGGTGAGGTCGAGGACCGTTTTAGATTGTAAAATGGCGATTAACGCCTACTCCGAATACGGCACTATATGCATCATATGGGTGCCTGGCCATTGCGGAGTAAGGGGTAACGAGAAAGCAAACGCCTTGGCATCTAGAGCCAGAGACTTGCAAACAACAACATTAGAGAACGCAAAACCCTTCAGAGTTATACGTTCTGAACTACAAATATGGGCGAAGAACGCCCATATCACGCTATGGAATAGTGAAAACGTTGGGAAGACAACGAAGGTCTTGTGGGGTGACCCAAACGAGGACAAGGCCAAGACCTTACTGAGATTGAGCAAGGTAGAAATTAGTAAGATCATGGGCGTCCTTACAGGACACACATGCTTACAAGCACACCTACATAGGATAGGAGTTGTAGATGACAGCATATGTAGGGCATGCGGGGAGGATGACGAAACGTTGGAGCATTTCCTCTGCCACTGCCCAGCGTTCGCCAACAATAGATCACGTTTCTTAGGAAATGATGCTATACCAGACTTGACCCAACTTAGGGGCGTAGACTGGAAGAAAATTAAGGACTATGTCGACAGTACAGAGTTCCTAAAATAGCTTACCGACCTTTCTAGATAATAACAATTAGAGCGCACAACAGGCCGAATACTGGCTTACGTGTATGTCCAAGGACATGAGGTGGAATTTCACCGCCTCCTCTTCTCAACCTAACCTAACCTAACCTAAGTACTTATTATTTAGCCACTTTTCTCATTATTTTAACGTGGGGATGTCATTGGAGGGAAGTACTTCCCAAAAGCATACAATAAAGTAGCATAATAAGTACTTATTTGTAGCATAGGCATACCACATAAATATGTGCTTATGTTTTCACGATTTTAAGTACTTGAATCATGCATTAGCAAAAAGTTACAAAATACGTAGTAGATATGGTAGATATGTAGAGATGGCCATTTAAAGTAATTTTGTGCATATTGTCGACCATATTGTCGAGCATATTTCGAATTTCTGGTCTAACATCATACGATATACGTAAATATTTTTGGTATTTTCATTCAATTTGCACGTATTTTTGGAAAACTTGTTGAAAATAAATAAATCTTCTACAATAACCCACATATAGCCAAAATTGCATTATACTAAAATTTGCCAAAAATTATTTTGATAAAAAAATCACTTATTTCTGTTATTATTGGTAAGACATTATTAATAAGCCGAAAGTAATTCAGCGAATAATGAGATGTCATTATTTGGTAATGCAGGGAATAATGACAGGTACTTACCAAGATTTTGCTGGGTATTAACAAATTTCAGTTTACAGATAAGTATGCCTCAGCGTCAGATGACTTTATTGAGGCGAGTTGGCATTAATTAAAGCTTGATAATAAATATAAATAAATTATATTAATTAATATAAAGATTGGTTAACAAATTATGCTAAAAATAAAAAGTACATTCATAACTTTACAAAAAGTGAGATCATATAATTCATTCTTACTTGAAGCTAGCCTAGAAGTATAGCAAGATTACTTATGAAAAAGCTTTTTAAGTTCAATTTAAAAACTGAAACTCTGTCCAAATTTTTCATGTTTTCAGGCAGATTGTTAACTTCCTGTCGTCATAGTTTTACTCTTAAATTTAAGTTATTTCTAATCCGGATTGCACTCTGATTTCGTTCGAAGTTTATAGCAATGTGACCAATATAGTGGAGCATCTTAAAAATGCATAGCAGAATTTGCATCTTATATAACCCCTGAATAGGTAAAATATTCTTACATACTTCTTTGTACTATGATAATGTTGGAAATGGAATTGGTAAACTATACTCCGACTTTAGAGCTTTGTTTTGCATCCTTTGCAAGTATTTCAGTTCTGCAGTTTTTTTACATCCGTAGACAGAAACTAAATAGTTTAGATGACCATGTACCAATGCATGATATAACAGTAGTTTTGTTTCTTCATTGAACTTGTTTTTGAACTTGTACATCAAACCAATTGCTGGGGATATTTTCGATTTTAACTCTTGAAACGTGAGATTGTTCTGCAAATGTACGCCTAGGTATTTTATTGACTGACTTTCATAGACTTCTTCGCCATCAACAAACATTCGGAATTGACCAGAACTTGTGTCATTACGGGGCTTAAAGCGTAAAATTTTTGTTTTGGTTTTATTAATAAGCAATTTGTTAATACGTGCATATTCAAAAATGAAAGCTGTGTCTCTCTCCATATACGATTTCATGTTAATAAGGATAAAACAAGGATATGTCGTCTGCATACATATGCAATTTTCCATAAAGACCAAACTTCGTAATATCATTGACATACACTGCGAACAAAAGAGGCCCCAATACACTACCTTGAGGTACACCATGTTCTAAATCACCCATGAAACTTTGGCTCCATTAATTTCAACGTACTGCTTTCTTTCTTCCAAATAATTCTTTAGAATGTGCAATTCTTTTCCCTTTATATCATAATACTCCAGTTTCTGACACAAAATACCATGGTCCATTAGATCGAATGCCTTCGAGAAGTCGTAGAATATACCAGCAACTGCATTGTAACCCTGATCAAGACCTTGACATATATAATTTACGACATTAAGTACCGCATGCTCAGTTCCACTTCCTTTTCTAAACCCAAATTGGTATTCATAAAGCAATTTATTTGTTTCTAAGTACGTTAATAGCTGGTGATGAATTAATTTCTCAAAAATTTTATCAATTACTGATAAAACAGCAATTGGTCTGTATTTATCTTCAGAACTGGCATTTGTTACCTTGGGTATAGGAACTATTTTTGCAATTTTCAATACCTCAGGATATTCGGCAGTCTCAATAATGCTTTGAAATATTTCGATCAAAATGGGTGCAACATCAATATTGCATACAGCAATCATTTTTGGCGACAACTTGTCATGGCCCGGACTTTCGCTCAAGGAGAGGTTTGACATAATTTGTAATATTTTTTAAATCGATGGGTTTCTGAGGAGGAAATTACTGCAGTTGTGTCTTAAAGTCCTTAAACTGTTAAAAGAATCTGTAGAAGAACTTTGTATTTGCTCCTTCAAAGTTCTGGGTATTTTAAAAAAGTAATCGTTCAGAAGATCACATTTTATAGCATCCTCGTTTATTAAATCACCGTCAGCGTTTTTTAAGTTTATTTGACTTTTTACTTTCCTTTTTTTAAGTTTATTTGACTTTTTATTTTCCTTCCCAGGGTTTCGTTCAAAAACCTCCAGCATTTCTTGGTATCATGCTGAAACTTTGCGATTTTACTTTGATAATAATTGTTCATTGAGTCATGGCACGCATTTTTTATTACTCGGCTTACTCTTTTCAGTGTATTTTGAATATCAGCATTGTTTGGTTTTCTTTTTCTTTGTTTCAAAAGATTTCTATTCAATAAAATCAGACTTCGTAAATTAGCTTTCATCCAAGGCGCTATCTCATTTCTTAAGATTACCTTCCGCTGTTGTACTACAGTTGAACTACTTTGAAATTCTCCTTAAATTTATCATAATCACAATGCGTGTCAGTAATTTCATAATTACTGCAGTTTTGAATTTGTGTTTTAATTTTGCATGAAATTATATTATGATCAGATAATTCACATTGAATAGCGTCAATAAAAAGTTCATTCGAGATGTTACTGTACACATTACCAATAGACGTTCCCGATTTCGAACGCGTCACCAATTTATGACAGTTTATAAAATAATAGCTTTCAAGTATAAATAACAAATCATGTGATGAAATACTCAAGAAGTCCATATTGGAATCACCAACAATTTCACAAGAATTACGTCCTTGTAGAGCTAACAGATTTTCCATAACATCCATTGTGGGGATCGATAAAATGTAATAATTTGTAGTGGTTTGACATTAATGTTGATGCTAGGTAATGATATCAAAATATTCTTTACGATTAATAATGTAATTGCATTTTACAAACATATATAATTTCTACAAAATTTCACTTTTAACTTAAAACAGAAAACTGACATTTAAGGCATCGATATATTGCGAAAATACTTAAATACAAATTAATCTTTGTTTCGGAAACATTAGTTCAAAATAAAAAAATATTAGGATGGGAACATAATTTTGTATAGAATAATATAGATTATATATTTGGAGTGTACCCTAAACATATGTTTCAATGTTTCAAGCCATATGTTTCAATGTTTCAAGCCAAATATGTTTGGGACAATATACTACCGTGGGACAAAATGAAAAAAATGATGGGTCATGAGAATGTCTATATAACTCTGAAAACTGACCAGAAACAAAACAAAACTGTGTACTCAATTTTAATTTTCTGGCCGAGTTCGTATTTAAAAGCACATGATATTGTTAAGGATATAATTAAACGTAAGGATATAGTAAAACGTTTTTAATAATTTTGTCTATGAGTCCTAGTAAGACGATATGGGTACCAAACGAAAGGGAACGGTTGGGCTATCAATACTTTTTTTATTTTGAGGAAGTGGATAGTGAAAAGGACCATTCGAATTTAAATCCTTAATTTTCCTCTAATATCCACGGTAGTCAAATTCTAAAAAACATATTTTGCGGATGTTACGCTACACCACACTGTGGTGCAGGGTATTATGAGTGTGTGTATTTGTTTGTAACACCCAAAAGGAGAAGAGATAGACTCTAATAGACTCTAGACAATAATTTTATTTGTATATAAACCGATATTTTATTTGAGAAAATTAGTCTGCAAATATATTTTGTTGTATTATATTCAGGGATGTGGAGTCGAGCCAAAACTATTCGACTCCCGGAGTCGAATTTTAAAATCATTCGACTCCGACTCCGACTTCAACTCCGACTCCGGCAGTTAAATAACATATATTTCGGTAATTATATTTCTACTAAGACGTGAGTTCATGTTATTGAAAATAAGATATAGCTTTGTTAAAAAACCCAAAAAGTAGGTATTCTACTGGTATTGAATTAAATAAAATTTTATTATTTATTAATCGAGGCTAGACCTGCAAGTTGCAACTAATATGACAATTCTTTCAACATGGAATCATGATAAAATTTTCATCAATCGCTGAATCTGTTTTAATATACCGCAATTTTTGGAAATTATGTCCGCTTCAGGAAACCAGTTTATTCGTTAGTTATTATACCCTAAAAAAAGGTTAAAAATTAGTTTTGTGACAGATTTGTAAAAAATACTACAGCTAGACACACCTTAAAATATACCGTTCTCAGAATCACTAGCTGTCCGTTTGTCCATCTTAAGTTGTTCGTAAAGTATTTGTACCATACTAAATTGTACCAGTATAAAAATTATTGGAATTGGTGAAAATCGGTTCAGGTCGATATTGCCCCCAGATATAAATGTTTCTTTAGATTTGGACTTGTAACGCTATGGAAGCTGTTTTCACATTCAATCTTTTTTATACTCTCCACTAAGGGCTGGGGGGTATATTCATTTTGTCACTCCGTTTGTAACACCTATAAATATTGATCTGAGACACCATATATATATATTCTTATTCGTCGTAAAATTCTAAGACGATGCCATGTCCGTCTGTTCATCCGTCCATCCGTCTGTTGTAATCACTCTACAGTCCGTAATAATAGAGCTATGTTGATCAAATTGTGTAGAAATATTTCTTATAGTTGCAGGTTGCTTGGGATTTTAAATGGGCCATATCGGTCAATGTTTTGATATAGCTCCCTTATATAGGTCGCTCCGAAATACGGATTTTGAGCCATAGCTACCACATTTTTAAAGAAATTTAGCAGAAACTTTGCAGCTTGTATTCTATTTTGACAATAATTCATCAAAGCAAAAATTTTACAAATCGGTTCATATTTTGTTATAGTCACCCTATAGAGATCGCTCCAAAATATACGTATTTAAGCTATATATACCATATTTTCGAAGCATTTTACATGAATTCATTTTGTTGTAGTCCCCGTATAGATGTAGCTTTCAAAAAGCTAATTTAAGCCATAAACGCCACATTTTTCAGGTAAAGTGTTTGGCTAAAGAATTTGCGGCCTAAAAATGCAGCGTTCGTTTTTTAATAATTTACTTAAACAAAAAGGATCGTTTCATGATTTGCTCCATATTCAAAGATTTTTCCAGTAATAAAATTTTATGCAATCCATATTGGAGGGTATATAAGATTCGGCATGGCCGAACTTAACGCTTTTACTTGTTGTAATTTAGTGGGGTATTAGTTATCTAAGAACTTAGGAATTTATTTATCCAAGAACTTAGGAATAGTGTACAGTTTTGCAAAAATGATTCTAACTAGGATACTCTCCCGGCTTTGGCTGCAAAAATACTTATTTTGTTAGTTAAATACATATATTCAGAGCTTTCCTAAAACTGTTTTACATAAAAACTCGATAGTTTGGTTAACTTTATAAATGCTTGGCATACTTAAATAGTTAAAATTAGTTAAATGCTTCGAATATTTTATCCTTCTTTTTTTACCAATTTGTTTTCCCAACATTTTTTGAGTGCAAAAGTTCTGTCACATAATTGGTACATTTTGCACAACACATCTCGGATTCGGAGTCGACCATAATTTTTCCACTCCGGACTCCGACTCCGGGCTAATTTCCCAGACTCCGACTCCTAGACTCCGACTCCGACTCCACAGCCCTGATTATATTAATATATGCGTTCCAAATAAATAAATGTATGTGTGTTTTGTCTTGATAATACATCCCAAACATGACGGGCAGGACAACGTCTGCTGGGGTCAGCTAGTATAATATAAAGTTTGTGTTCCAATATATATTTATAAAAAATTTCGATTTAGCCCTGTATTAAAAGATATACTTTATACATTTATCCATAGCTTTTTTTAAATAGGCACTGTTTTCTTCGGTAGGATGCCAGATTTCAAAAAATTAAACAAACAAACAGCAAAAAAAACGTTTTTTTTTTTAAATAATACGAATTTCAGAAAATTCGAATAAGAAGTACATAAGTTAATAGAGAATCAATATTTCATAAAATGTTAACCCTTTGTGTGGGAGGTACCAGAAGGAGTAGACCAATATGTCACATCTCCAAACTTAGCCTGAGATTGGCAAACATATTACCACATAACAAATTTAAAGACTCCGACTCCTAGACTCCGACTCCGACTCCACAGCCCTGATTATATTAATATATGCGTTCCAAATAAATAAATGTATGTGTGTTTTGTCTTGATAATACATCCCAAACATGACGGGCAGGACAACGTCTGCTGGGGTCAGCTAGTATAATATAAAGTTTGTGTTCCAATATATATTTATAAAAAATTTCGATTTAGCCCTGTATTAAAAGATATACTTTATACATTTATCCATAGCTTTTTTTAAATAGGCACTGTTTTCTTCGGTAGGATGCCAGATTTCAAAAAATTAAACAAACAAACAGCAAAAAAAACGTTTTTTTTTTTTAAATAATACGAATTTCAGAAAATTCGAATAAGAAGTACATAAGTTAATAGAGAATCAATATTTCATAAAATGTTAACCCTTTGTGTGGGAGGTACCAGAAGGAGTAGACCAATATGTCACATCTCCAAACTTAGCCTGAGATTGGCAAACATATTACCACATAACAAATTTAAAGACTCCGACTCCTAGACTCCGACTCCGACTCCACAGCCCTGATTATATTAATATATGCGTTCCAAATAAATAAATGTATGTGTGTTTTGTCTTGATAATACATCCCAAACATGACGGGCAGGACAACGTCTGCTGGGGTCAGCTAGTATAATATAAAGTTTGTGTTCCAATATATATTTATAAAAAATTTCGATTTAGCCCTGTATTAAAAGATATACTTTATACATTTATCCATAGCTTTTTTTAAATAGGCACTGTTTTCTTCGGTAGGATGCCAGATTTCAAAAAATTAAACAAACAAACAGCAAAAAAACGTTTTTTTTTTTAAATAATACGAATTTTAGAAAATTCGAATAAGAAGTACATAAGTTAATAGAGAATCAATATTTCATAAAATGTTAACCCTTTGTGTGGGAGGTACCAGAAGGAGTAGACCAATATGTCACATCTCCAAACTTAGCCTGAGATTGGCAAACATATTACCACATAACAAATTTAAAGTTGAAAACAGTGTCTTTACCTGGCCGGTCCGATGATGTGGCAAATGATTAATTAAATCTATAGCCTCTAAATTATTAATATGTATTAAAATATTTCTTCCATTTGGGATAACATCTTGATACATTATTGAAACATCCTGATTCATTGTTGTAATGGCACATCATCCACTGGTTTTGGTTATTTTTACTTCAGAATCAATCTTCGAATCTTCAAAGATCGAACTTCTAGTAAAATTCCCACCAATTGATTTATTTTAAAATTGTTGAAAAAGCGAATTAATCTGTGATTGTAATTGTATTTAGTTGCAAAAGCTGCCAAGCCTTAAACTCTGACAACAGTAACTTATAAGATGTTGACGTATGAGTTATAGTTACTCTAATCAACATTAATTAGTATACGCGGAGTTGTCCTCAATAACATTTAGAACTGGGTGACGTATTGTTCACATTGACTCAATCCTGAGCGAAATAAGTATACGCAGCATTGGTTAGGATATATACAAGTGTAACATGTTGCCATCACACTTCTCAATCGGACATCTAACGCAAAGTACTTTATATATAACTTTATTGCTTACAAAAATGTGACCACAAATTATCTATCATAAGGAAGAGCGATAAACAAAATAAATAAAATACAGTGCTTTCATTTTTACAGGGTTTTCCAACAAGACGTGTTATTTGAATCACCCGGTATTTCGGTAGCTGTCACTTTTGAAGCTTTTATTCTTCGACATTTGAAGAGTAGAAACAACGCCATTACTAAAAATGGAACGATACACGATCATCGAACGACACAAAACGATCAAAAAACGATACGAACGATACAAAATCATCTGATGAGGCCCATTTCCACCTCGGTGGCTACGTCAACAAGCAAAATTTGATCTTCCGAAAAACAGAAAACTTGTCTTTAAATTAAGACATTGATTCGTTGCCAAAATACATAAATACAAATTAATCTTTGTTTCGGAAATATTAGTTTCAAATAAAAAAATAGTAGAACGGGAACATATTTTTGTTTAGAACAATATCCTCCCAAACATATAGTATTTGTGTGTGTCAAATATTATACATTTGGAGTGTACACTAAACATTTGTATATTTCAAGCAGAATATGTTTAGGACAATATACTACAGAAGCGATTTTTTTAGCGTGTTGGAAAACCCTTTATTACAATTTCTGGAAGCTATTTATAATTTTAGATAAGATACCTGCCGACCTATAACGCACGCACGCCACAAATACACACCATTTTGTGGCGAAGAATGCTAAAAGTATTACAGGATGAGAAATTTGACAGTAATCTGGCATTGACATTTGAAGCAAAATACTTTCATCGCCACCTAAGTAACGGCAAATGTGCCAGTGGCAAAGTTCGCGTATATAGATATCCATTCTGTGTCAGGAGCTACGGGCAGTCAATGCAAATGTTCCCTCACAAATGTTGTCAACGCTGCCTTTCCGTTCATTTCAACTATCAGTGGAAAAGCCAAAGTCGAGCTGAGGTGAGGCAAGACGAGGCGAGACAACTAAAGTCGAGTTATTGTGGACAGGCAATTTAATTATACGTGACACCGACTCTTTGCACTCTGACATTGACAATGTGGCACAGCAATTCCAGCACATCGAGTATTTTTAAACACATCGCTACATCCGGTCGAGAGAAAAATACAATCGCACAAATGGCCACACCATTGGCCAGGGTGTCCCACTGTGTAGCTGTGTCCTGTATGTGTCTGGAAAGATGTCCATTTAAAAGAGATAGGATGGTTTTTATTATGCTCTTGAATTGACATCAATTTGTAACTGGAGAATGTCCAGCAAAGCAAGTCGACCACACATACACACACACTTACAAAGAAATTTAGTTACGTTCCATGCATGATTGATTTAGGAAGTTGGGAAAACCTATCTTTATGGACCCCATTCCTTACATCCCGTTGTGGCAACAGTAATGGATCCTGTCTACCGACAAATGTATACAATACTGATTGAAAGGTTAGACTTCATCATCCAACACACACACACAATACAAAATTAATGAATGTGTATATATCGGAATGGAACACCTTGACGTAAGTAATTGAGTGGGAGCCATAGAAATAGATATTTATTATTGAACTATAGTTATGAAAGAATATTGCTGCATATTACTCGTATTACTGCTCGTAAGAAGTAAAAGCTAATAAATGAAACAATTACAGAAACAGTGGTTCGTATTGGGTTTTCATAAGTATTGTGTGAGATTTGTGTAAATATGTTGAATATCTCAAATACGAGTCTCAGGGGAAGCCATTTTTAAGTCAAAGTTATGTATGGGGCTTCTTCTTAATCAAAAAACCCTGAGTCAAAATTTCTTATTAACGGATCATAATTGCGATATGATTTTTGAATACACGAATACATATACAGGAGACGAACATAGCTAAACCGACTCAGAGTCAGCATGCCAAGTAAGTAATTTTAAGTGGTAAGCATGCCATCCCACTATAAAGTAAAAAATCACTGCTTGTGCCGCCGTCATTTGAGAAACTATAATGTCTGCTATTTTGCATTAGGTGTTGCCAATTTGTACAAACCATATACATATGTGTTATCAATTGATATTTTTATATCAACATGAAAATACACTGAGAGTATTTTGTGTAAATATGAACATTTAAATCAGTCGACAGCGAAAATATTTTGCGATTTTCTTAAAAAACAAAAAACACAATGTTCGCAATAAAATTAGGAGCGAAGGTGATACTTTTTTTTCTAAAAAATCACGCAATTTGTCAATGATGTTTCCTAATTTCAATGATTTTATACCCTACACCACACTGTGGTCCAGGGTATTATGAGTTTGTGCATTTGTTTGTAACACCCAGAAGGAGAAGAGATAGACATAGAAGAGATAGACCGATCGACTTGGAATCACTTCCTGAGTCGATTTAACCATGTCCGTCCGTCCGTCCGTCTGTAGATGTATCGTTGTAATCAAAGTGCAGGTCGTATTTGGGGTCCGATTGTGATGAAATATAGTCGGCCCCGCCCGACTTTCTGTATTATTTACCCATAGACCCATAGTTTATTATCCGATCGGCATAGAATCACTTCTAAAGTCTGTCTGTCAGTCCATCCGTCCGTTAATTCTTGTAATCATAGTGTAGTTCGCAAATATGAAGCGATCTTTAAGGATGATTCTTATTGACAATGGGATTCTTAACGCTTTATTTTCAATCGGTCTGGCTGAAATGTAAGCACTTTTATTTTAAATTGCACTTAATCGTCCCTAGCACAAATAAGGCACCAATGTCCATATTTTCTTAACGCTATAGTTAACACAGCTCAATTGATATTTTTCCTTCAACCATATGTAGGTCCTTTCCGATTAAACTTCTTGATGATCTAGAGGACGTATTTTTGAACCGATTATAAATTTAAGCATTTAAACATTATATTGTATTACACAGTCGCTAGCGAAAATAGAGCATACCAATTTAATGTTTTGATATAACGCCAATATGAAGGTCACAGACGTATTTGACTTCTTGGCAGTCTAAGGTCTTGGTTTTGTTGTCTCCTTCGAATAACACATCTTTGTGTGCAGTCTACTAACCGAGTTCTACAAAATATTTTTTGCACAATAAAGTTATCTCATATAGTGCCCGATATGTCTGAATTTGAAAACTGAATTTTGTTCTCTAATTTTTCCTAGTATTTTGAGAATATCGGAGCAGAATATGTACCGATTTTTTTCACATCATCTTTTGTGAATTCGCAACAAAATTTTCTATTTGATGACAAAAAGCCGATTCGATATACACATTAAGACAGAATTTATGGCCATTTGAAATTATATTTTAAGTAAAATGAGATTTTTATATCATTTTTCGAGATAAAAAGTATTTATCGTATTTTTGAGTTATAGAAAAAATTATTTAAAAAAAAATAGAGAATGTTCTCAAAGAAAGAACGGGTCAATAATATTCACTGGAATTGTGGTCAAGCTTCTTCAATGAACACCATTTTCAAAAAAATTTCAAAAGTAAGGCACATTTTCTACATTCGAAAAGCAAGAATAATATATATGTGTAGTATATACAGGGGGATTTTTTGCATTTATTTTGGGATTGACATTTGCAAAATGTAATGATTGGCGAATTACATTCGATTTCTGATATAAATACATACGAACTTCAAAATATTTCATTGAAATATATTCATTCTTAAATAATTTATTGCGTTATTTCTTATTATTTATTTGAATGTTGTTTTTTTATTTTGGACAAATCATTACAGGGAAACATCATCCCGGACCTCGCAGCACATATGCAACTGTGGCGAGCTCACTGAAAGGCCTTATATCCCCACTAACAGCTCATCAGTGACTGAACGCTATATAAGCCCTAAAAAACAACAAAGCCCCAAAAATTGCAACGAAAATGCTTAAGGTTGGCCCTAATGTCAGTGCAATAATATCGAGGAAATCGTGTGTGGACCACGTTAACTAATTACGAGTCATTGTTGATACGACAGGGATGAGTAATGCCACCCCTACTACTATTTAACATAATTCTCGATGTAGTGATGAAAACGGCCACTGAGAATACAAGCGGAATCCAGAGGGGGCTATACAAACGTCATCTTTGGTCACCTAAATACTAGGTCTAGGTACACCATGGTGTATAATAAACGCTAACGTCCATAAGGACCTCAACATGCCAACAGTAAAAGAGGAAATAGAAAAATATTGACTATTGAATCATCCAAACATCCTGACTCGAGAACTACTAAATTTTGAAGGTCATACCCGCCATTGAAGGAGAGATACGCTGGACTTGATTTTAAATTAAAACTAAACAAAAATTAAGTTATGAACTCTTACAATTTGAAATATTAACCTTTTGTTAAAGTAAAAAATCGTCTAAAGTCTCAATGGGTTATTCGCATTGGCAATAACCCAGAGAAAAGTATACTACGTTAAGATTTGTCCATTTATTGTCATTTTTATTGTTTAATAATGAAAGATTCAATAATAAATGTAATGAATTGAAAAAATCTAGGAGAACAAAACTCAAAATATGTAACTCCAACGTCAAATCAACGCTACTATGTGGGTGCGACACTTGGACAACAGCCCGTGATATAAATACACTCCAAGTATTTCTTAATCGCCGCCTAAGAAGGGTAATGAGCATATTTTGACCGAACACTATCTCTAACACCGACCTGTGGGCAGCTACAAACCAAATCCCACTGCAAACCGAAATATAAAACGGAAATGGAACTGACTGGGCCAAACCCTACGCAAGCCAGCGAATGACCTGACCTCACATCCACCTGAGTGACATAGTGTAGCAGATGAAGACCCACCTACACATTGAGAAATCAGCTTGATATCGAGGTGGCAGTTACGAGAATGACCTGGAGTGAACTTAAACAAATAGCTTATAACAGATCCGAATGGAATACATTTGTAATGGCCCTATGTTCCACATTGCAACGAGGTGAATAAATACAAGGTGGCGCAAAAGTAATCCTCCTATCAGAAAATGCTATAAATTTTGCGATTGGCCCCTAATGTCAGTTCTGTTTTGACATGTGTGTAGTAAACACATGCGAAATACACGTTAATAAACAATGTTACGCTACACTGCTCCAGAACGCGGAATATTGCTGACTATTTATTTGACCAATAATCGGTGAACCAAAACTGGTGAAACACTGCGACGTTTAGCCGCTCGCCTCGAAGAGACTGGCACAACACGAGATGCTGCCAGGCGTGGCAGACCCCGGAGTAGCCGTTCTGCAGAGAATATTGCTGCTGTAGCCGAGGATGTCATGGAAGCGCCGTCGACATCGACCAGACGACGTGCCACGCAAATGGGTATCAGTCGACGGTCTCTACAGCGAATTTTGGTACAAGATTTGAAGATGTTTCCGTACAAAGTCCAGACGGTGCATCAGCTGTTAGCTGCTGACCGCCAATCGCGTCTAACATACGCTCAAGCCATCCTTAATCACCACCAAGAGGAAGATGATTTTTCATCAAAAATAATCATTAGTGGTGAGGCCCATTTCCATCTTAGCGGGTACGTAAATAAGCAAAATGTACGCTTCTGGGGCACTGAAAATCCGCGTGTAACCCACGAAGAGCCATTACACCCGCTCAAAGTCACTGTATGGTGTGCTGTTTTCGCTGGAGGTGTCATCGAACCTTTTTTCTTCGAAGACGTCGGGGGCCAAACGGTTACTGTGAATGGTGAGCGCTACAGATGAATTGGGATTGGAAAACATGTGGTTCCAACAGGACGGTGCAACGGCACACACTGCACGTGCCACAACCGATATGCTGAAGGATTCATTTCCCGGGCGCCTAATCTCCCGTTTTGGCGATTTGCACTGGCCAGCAAGATCGCCTGATTTGACCGCTCCAGACTTCTTTTTGTGGGGCTTTTTGAAGTCGTTGGTTTATGTCAACAAGCCTCAGACTCTTGCAGCTCTTAAAGACAATATCCGTCAAGAATGTGAGGACCTATCGCCGGAAGTTTTGGCCAAAGTGATGGAAAATGCCATAAAAAGGGCTCAAATGACAATCAACTGTGGCGGCGGCCATTTACATGACATCATATTCTCGACTTGATGTAAAAAAAATTAAAAGACCAAATAAAAAGAATCCACAAGAAGAATCAAAGTTTTTCATTTTTTTTTTAATTACAGCCAAAAAACATCGTAAGGTTACTTTTGCGCCACCTTGTATATATATAAAGTTGAATCAATAATTGTATTCTCCTCTTGCTTAAGAGATATATAAATTCCTTTTGCAATGCCGAAGATGTAAAAATATGAATTTGATGTCCGAGAACAAAGTAAATAGGACTCGCCATAAAAATGTGTAATAAAATTCTTTGAAAATTACACTTTAATTAAAGCGGCAAAAATGTGGGATCAAAACCAAAAATAAAATGAACGGCTAAGCTGTTCCAGAATTTTTGACGTTCATTGACAAACTTCTGCAGTGGCACTTTGTAATTGTGACTATAAAAATGTCCAGTTGTCATTAACACAGCTGTGTAATGAATTAATTCAGAAAACAATGTCCACAACTGTTACCCTTCACGAAGCAACTGTACTGTACACTTCGTTATATTCATATTAAATAATGTCCCATGCCTTTTGTCACCTTTTCATCTTAGAGCATCGTCCTTCCCCACTTAGTCAGTCAGTCAGACGTGCACTCAGTCCAATCCCTATCCAATTGAGAATTGTGAAACGGAAATGAGATGTAAGCCATAAGCCGTAAACGACAAACAACAAATCACTTGATTGAATGGGATAGGAAGAAAGTTAGGTTTGTGGGTAGGTTGGTAGGTAAATAAGTAGGTACGAGTACATGTGGACGTTTTGCTCGCTCGTATCGTGTTCTCCACTTCTGTGCACTTAATCAACCCTAAACTCACTTCAAAACCGAAAAAGCAAAAAAGCAATTACTTCAGAAAAATACCTCTACTAAATCCTACAAGTGTTGTGCTTTTTCTCCAGACGCCTTCTGCCTCGACAGCTCTCTAACAAACTGATATAAATTGTATACAAACTTCTTAAGCCATTACAACCGAACTAAAGAGCAGTGGGACTCTGGGAAAAAACAAGTCATTGGAAATCGTGTTTTTTCTCTCCTTCTTCTTAGTTTTCTCAGACACCTAACGAAGCATAGAGCTGTAATTGCGTAAGACGAGATGACGGTGGAGTGCCTCCCACTTCAGAGCTCTTTGTCACACGGCGGCAGATCCAATTTCCTGTGCTATTTTGTGGGGCTTTATTCATTCATTCATTCTGTCGATTTTGCCAGAGTATAGCTATCCATATACTAGTTAGCACACACGCCTCTCCTACATTAGAGATGTCAATCATAAAATTTTGATATGAGGGATTTCACAGTGATAGATTGTGTATGAATAAATTAGGAGTATTACGAGTACTATTGAATATTGGTGGTAAAGTATTATGAAATTCTGGTCAAACGGGCCTTTTTTCCATCCATAAAACTAATTACCTATTGTATTTAGGAAACCCAGAATGTTTTCTATAGCTTTTTTTCTTCAATTTCTTTAAGAAAATAGAAATAATTCGCAAAAATATTTTTTCGGAATTTTTGTTTGCGAAATCAAAACTTGTTTTGACATTTTTGTCAAAAAACCCATATTTTTATATTTGATTTTTTTTCCTCAAACGAAGGCTTAGGTCGTTTCCTATTAGTTGGATGGAATTTTATATTTTTTCAGAATTTTTGTTTGCGAAATCAAAACTTGTTTTGACATTTTTGTCAAAAAACCCATATTTTTATATTTGATTTTTTTTTTGCTCAAACGAAGGCTTAGGTCTTTTCCTATTAGTTGGATGGATTTTTTTATATATCAAAATAAGGATAAACATCTAAAAACAAATTTGGCTAGTTTGACGCCAAAAACTGTTAATCAGGTTTTTTCAGGATCATCCCCTCTACTCAACTGTGAAGATATCAAAATCGGATCTGCTTCGCTTCGCGAGATATCGCGAAAACAGTAAAAAACGTTGTTTTACAATTTACGCGATATTTTCAATATCACCATATTGCAAATTTTTGGAATAGTCGGTTTACCCGACTGAAACATTCTTACTCGTTTTTGTAATACGAGTATTTGTACAATATTTTTAAAATATTTTCTTGTGAATTTTGAGTACTGTGAAGTACTACTTTGAGTACTGGCATTTAGTTTACGATCGACATCTCTATTTCATAAACAGGACTGACTAGTGAATGCTTATTTGTCAGCATCTTGGCTCTTTAGGTTTTTGTTATGGTGGGCGTTGTTGTTGTTGCTGCTCCCATTTATACGTAAGCCTTTTTGTGATTTTGACAAATCCCTAAAATGCTGTTGAGCAAAGCAAAAAATTTATGTTCTGTCAAGCCAAACGAACTAACGAGCGAACCGGTCGTTGTTGTTTTCTAATAAATCGTGTTCCAGTTCTTGTTTTTCCAGACCCTGTCAATGATTTACTCCCGGTGGAGACATAGCCGCAACGCGTCACCATCTCATAATTTGGAAAATACACTTCCTCCCGACAAGTAAGTACGAGTAGTGCCATCAAATACATACCAATACATATACATTAACATGTGTCTGCCATATAGAACAAATAAATACATTTATCTGTGTGTAAGTGCTCTTAGAAATATCCTACGAGTATAACCTCAACTTGAAATCGTTCATTGGGTGTGCAAAAGAAAAATTAAAACATCTTATTCCGCATAATTTGGTTCCGCTAAATCGAATGACATTAACCGATGGTTGGTTAAATAACCATTGGGTTGCCATAAAAGTGTATTTTGCGTGTGTTCCATGTATTTTGCGTGTACAAGGAGTCTTTTTGTCAAATCATCACCAAAAAAAATCCATTTATTTTTACTACTTTTGATATATAATTATTTTTGTATTGGTAAGGGGATGAGCGGTGGTGTCGGTTATTTTGCGTGAAATACTTTATGAAGTGTTCCAGAATGAAAATATGGAATTATCATATATTAAAGAAATATTATTTTCCGATTCCCATTTCCCTACTTAGACTTTTCGAACGATATATGTGCGATGTTTATTTACAGTTTTAGGAATATGTGTGTATTTTTCCAACACACACATTTTGTAGATTTTTTTCTCCATTCTCTAAATCAGCAATATTTTTACATACTTTTTGTGGAATAATTGCACGATAACATAATTTACATAAATTGTTAATTTTGTAAGAAATAAAATGCCATCAGGGTTTTAAACATCGGTTTATAATTTACTAACGGCCAATTCCACAATCTCCGGTTATCCCGCAGTTAGAGCTGACCTACAGTTATAGCTGTCAAATTGTATGAAATTTTTATTTTTTAACTGCGAGTTAGCTCTAACCGGAGGTTGTGTTTTTAATTCGTCATCATCTATTCGTCTTTCACAAGACCAAAAATTAAACGAAATCATTTTTATAGCATTTTTTCCTTCAAATCTTTTTTCTAATGTATATAACTATTTCTTGGTGAAAATATTCGCCTTGTTCATCACTGAACGGACCAGGTTATCAGGTACGAAGTCGAAATGCGAATGTATAAAAATATTTTTTACAGACATGCTACATCCCAATTTCATATATAGTCAATATTTCTGTAATTTGCAAGGAAATTATAGCATAGCTCAACAAATTAGTCTTACGTGCACATTATGTATTACTAATGGCTGAGGAGAGTTTGCATTGTCAATATTTACTACTTTTTGTGGAATAATTGCACGATAACATAATTTACATAAATTGTTAATTTTGTAAGAAATAAAATGCCACCAGGGTTTTAAACATTGGTTTATAATTTACTAACGGCCAATTCCACAATCTCCGGTTATCCTGCAGTTAGAGCTGACCTACAGTTAGTCAAATTGTATGAAATTTTTATTTTTTAACTGTGAGTTAGCTCTAACCGGAGGTTGTGTTTTTAATTCGTCATCATCTATTCGTCTTTCAGAAGACCAAAAATGAAACGAAATCATTTTTATAGCATTTTTTCCTTCAAATCTTTTTTCTAATGTATATAACTACTTCTTGGTGAAAATATTTGCCTTGTTCATCACTGAACGGACCAGGTTATCAGGTACGAAGTCGAAATGCGAATGTATAAAATTATTTTTTACAGACATGCTACATCCCAATTTCATATATAGTCAATATTTCTGTAATTTGCAAGGAAGTTATAGCATAGCTCAACAAATTAGTCTTACTTGCACATTATGTATTACTAATGGCTGAGGAGAGTTTGCATTGTCAATATTTACTTTGATCGGGTGTAAAATACAGCACTTAGATGTCAGGTCAGAAGGAGCATATACATATATGGGGGCTATATCCAAATCAGAACTGATTTTCGTAAAATTTGTTAGTCTGTACTAACGGCTGAAAAGACTTCCCGTTGCAAAGTTTAATATTGATCGGGTATAAAATACACTTTCTATGGCGCTTAGGTGCCAAATCGGAAGAAAAAATGTATGTGGGGGCTATATCAAAATCTAAGGAATTTCCCTTTGCTGAATTTGAAATAAATAGATCACAAAAACTATATAGCATACACCGTTCGTCGCTTTTATTTATAGATAAATAGTTAAAATAACAATAATAGCATGGATACCATCAAATAAAAATACGTGCAACTGTATCAATCGATTTAATAATGTATTTTCATTGACTCGTTGTGGTAACAACTAAACCTCTGCATCAAGACATTCATTTCTTCATCTACAGTAGTGTACACTACTTCACTGCACACTGAAACATTGTATTTTTTACTCGATTGACACTACCATAGAATGATCGAAAAAAAACAACAAACACTTCACACTGTTTGATGTTTACAATCTAGTCGTGTACTCTGCTCGTTCGGTTGTTGTATTCTATATACTCGTTTCAATTCGTCGAACGATGAGTATAATGAAGCGAGTACACTGCTGTTTTCTATTTCTTCAGTATGTACACTAGTGTATTTACCCCTCAAAATCAACAAATTTCTAAGGTGATCCGTCGCTCTTTGTTGTTGCGTTTCTCTTTACAATGACACTGAGTACAGTAGTGCAGTGTACACTGAAATCGAGTATTTTTGGTTTGGTGCACAGTGCTTGAATGAGTGTACTTCTCCATTGTCTTGTTACTTATTTGTTTTGAAACCTGTTTGGCGGTTACTGTTCTCTTCACTCATTCATTTGTTTTGTAAAAATGGAGTGTGTGGCAGTAAGTATTTGATAAACAACTGAATGTCTTGAAAGGCCATTCAAGACATTCATTGCAGAGGTTTAGTAACAACTTTAAATTTTCATTATACATAGTACCTTATGTGCGATATTTTGTAGTGACAACGAATGTTTTATTCTTTACAACAGAAATTCTATCAATAGACACAAGATTATTATTGCAACGAATAATTGGTTACTATAACAGAAACAATATTATTAAATAATCGTTTCTTGGTTATCCCAATAATTTGCCAAACTTAGAATAATTAAATATGAATTAAATATGAACGAATTTCTAATATTTTTTCAACAAATAAAAATTAATGAAAACTGTTTTTAATTAATTTAATTGTTTTAATTAATTTTAATTGTCAGAACAACCAATTTTTAAAAACAGTTGGTTTTAGCAACATACAAAAGATAATTTTAGCTGCCATTTTCGTAGTTGGCGCAACAAAATATGATTGTTGTCAACATGGAAGCAGAAGTATACCACAACCAAAATGTTGGTTGTCCTAATGGAATCGCATGATAGTAAACAGAACTACCAAAATTCGGTTGGCAAATTCTGTGTGTATAAACCGATTTTCACCAATTTCAATAGGGATCGTTCCTAGGCTAAACAAGAACGCTGTGATAAATTTCTTCCCAATCGAACCATAATTTCGACCTGGACTTTGATTACAAGGATACAACTACAGACGGACGATCGGACGGACAGGCATGGTTAAATCGACTGAGAACGTGATTCCATGTTGATCAATGTAATAAACTATGGGTCCATTTCTTCTCCATTTAGATGCTACAACCAAATATACAAACTCATAATACCCTGGGTGGACAACAGGTTGGTATTCCTTAAAAAAGGTACTATTTAAATAAATTATTGCGGATACAAAATAATTTGTAAAAACATAGCTAAAGATAGAAAATGACGATAAAACAAGTAAGAAAGTTTCAGTCGGGTAAACCGACTAAGGTATACCCTCACTTTGTGAGTAATGTAATATTGAATATTACTCGAATTATTCTGTCAATTTGTGTGGGAGGTACCAGAAGGGGTTTATCAAATACACCTTTTTTTTTGCTGAACATTAGATACTTTAAATTCATTGCACTGTGCCGACTTATAAGCATTTATGTGCACTGGTATAAACGTTATGAGACATTAAATTGTGGTATGATTTGGGCATTTTGTGTGGGAGGTACAAGGAGGGGCGTGGCAATAACGCCCATTTTCACAGGGCTATAGACACTATAAAAACATTACACTGTACAAAATTTCAAGTATTTTTATACACTGTTATTAATGTTATAAGCTGTTAACTTTTGGTGCAAAATGGTGCATTTGTGTGCGAGATACCAAAAGGGACGTGGCGACTTCGCCCATTTTTCTCGAGGTGATAGCGACTAGTAAGCTAATACTATGTGTGGAATTTCAAAAGATTCGAATAAGTAGTATAGCAGTTATTAAAGAATCAATATTTCACAACATTTTAACCCTTTGTGGGGGAGGTACTAGAAGGAGTGGACAAATATGGCCCATCTTCGCACTTAGCCGGAGATAGAAAAAAATATTACCACATACCAAATTTGAGGTCAATCGGTTACTCCTTTCGAGAGTTATCGTGCGCACCAGCCAGCAGACAGACAGACAGACAGACAGACGGACGGACATTGCTCATTCGACTTAAAATGACCCAAAACGGATTTCCTCCGAACATACTTGGGGTCTTAGGTCACTCCTTCGACGTGTTACACTTTTTTCCGTAGCAAATGATATATACCCTCGTCACACTAAAGTGAGGGTATAAAAATGTGTTTGTTAGACAAATATAGGATAGCCCAAAAAGACCGAAGGAGTTTCAGTACATTATGTAACACATCAGGCAACATAGTTGCGTACATAAAATACAAACTGGTATAGATATATTTATTTTAGTGATAAAAAGAAAGGCAAGTACAAGGTCTCCGATTTTCAATCACTCAACGGATTTGAAAATAAATTACAAAGTTATAGGCGTAAAGTGCACAAAGGTACGAAAAAGCTGATTTTTACCCGGAAGTCCGGATATTTTACTCGAACAAGAAAAATAATTTCGCATCCTAGGGTTTTCAACTTCAGTCTTTTTGTCGCACAGTGTAATTATTTATTGACTAAGAACTATTATATGTGTCAATTCCATAATTTCTTAAAGTTATAGAAACAATTCTAAATATGCTTTACTGATGGAATATGCTTATATACAAATGTCACTTTTATGTACTGAGGACCCTATTAATAAACGTTATAAGAGGACTATAGAACTAGTTGTCAAAGTAAAAATTAAACCTACTATTAATTACTTTGTTTTCTAGGCAGCGCGCTCGCCTATGAGTTTGGGGGTCGTGGTTTCGATTCAGAGGCTCTGGTCTGTCACAGCCAAAATCTAGTCACATGGTCTATGTAACCCGTCTTTTCACTGGACCTTAAAATTAGAATACAAATTAACTTTTTATTGTAATTCATATAAATAAATAAATCTATGAAGTACATCCCAGCAATAAAATCCCTTTGTACGACGAACATTTAATGGATTTCGTATGCATATATTGCATATGAGAAACGAATACGAATTCGGATTTAACTTCTATTGGTGGCACGATTTGTTTACGAGAAATACATCAATTCTAAATTACGAGTATGTCTTAATCACACATAGATTCCCGCCACATTTTATCAGTAGACCCAGACAATCCTCCCAGTCATATCATAGTCAAAGAATTTAGGATATGTCAACAAACGTCAACATTTCCGCTTTCGACTACAAACAATTTAGCAAATACCATCTATCGTACATGTACGAGTGGAATTAATGTGTCCATACTTGTTGGTAAGTACGTATGTACATATGTGTGAGTTGTGTTAGTTGAAATACGTCTGCTTATACATTTCCGGAATTATTCAAATTCTGCTACGTTTATAATTTCACGCAACAATGAATGTTGAACCTTGATTGGTTTATTGTATTACCAATTCAGATTAACAATTAAATTACTAATAATTTCGATGAGCGTGTAGGGCGAACTTTATAAATACTGGATTCTGCTGTAATTTGCCCTCCATAACTGTCGATATCCTTATCTGGTCGTTCTATATATAAAATTCCTACATATATGACTGACGGGCGGATCTTTATACCCTCACTTTAGTGGAGGAGAGTATATATAGGTTTCATTTGCTACGTGGCAAAAGTGTAACACACGAAGGAGTGACCTAGGACCCTTTGTATGTTCGGCGGAAATAAGTTTTAGAGCATCTTGTGTCATTTGAACAAAGTCCGTCCAATTGACTTCAAATTCGGTATGTGGTAATATTTGTATCTATGACTATGTTCGAAGATGAGCCATATTGGTCTACTCCATTTAGTACCTCCCCCACAATGTCTAACAATGTACATATACAAGGTGGGGAAAAAGTTATCACCCAATGTTCTTCTGCTGTATTTTTGTTTTAATGAAAAACTTTGCTTCTGCTTGTGAAATTTGTTTATTTAATACATTAGAATTTATTACATCGTTTTATGGCATTTTCCACCACTCGTGACAGAACTTAGGGTGAAAACTCTGAGGCTTGTTGACGTAAACCCGCAACTTCAAAAAATCCCATAAAAAGATGTCTGGAATGGTTAAATCGGGAGATCTGGTCGGCCAGTGCAAATCACCAAAATGAGAGATTAAACGACCTGAAATTGCTTCTTTCAGTGGTGACTGCAGCAGTGTGCGGCGTTGCACCGTCGTGTTGGAACAACGTGTTCTCCAGTCCCAATTCATTCAATTGAGGAAGAAAAAAATCGGTAATCATGGCTCAGCAGCGCGCGCCATTCATAGTCGTTATTTGGCCCGAGGCTCTCAAAAAAATGGTCAGATGTCTCCTTAGCGTAAACAACACAACACCCAGTAACATTGAGCTGGTTTTATGGCTCTTCGTGAGTGGTATACTGATTTTCGCTACCCCAGAAAGGATTATTATGTTTACTCACGTAACCGAAATATGAAAATGAGCATCAGCGCTCATGACAATTTTCGATGAAAAATCGTCCACCTGGAAATGGAAACAATTATTCCGCGTTCTTGCAAAGTAAACCAATTCGTGGCTTGTCGATTTGTATTCTGCGTTTGTTTACTTCACAAATGTCAAAACCGAATTGACAATTGGAGCCATTTGCAAAAGTTATAGCGTTTTCAATAGGGTGATTACTATTACTCCACCTTACATATATATACATATCGCAATGACAATTGGATACTATAGGCGTCGCATGAAGTTTGACAATTCGTTTAGTATGTCTGCATATTGAAGATGGCGCTTTGTCTGACTAAACTGTAAAGAGAGCGTTCAGCAAAGAGAGAATAGATACTTTTATTTACTCTGCAAAGAGAGAAAAGATTTTCATCATTAATTTTATTATATTCCAACTTCAAAACATTCAACAACAAAACAAACTGAAAAACTCACTCCCTTCTCAGAAATTATTTGAGAGTACAAAAAAGAGAAATAATTGAGAGAGAAATATGAGAATGAGAGAAAGGCTGCTCGGACACCACCTGACGGATGAAGTCGGTAAATACCATGCGACGTCTATAGTATTCAATTGTCATTGCATATCGCTCACTGAGAAGAACGTCACATTTCGGTTATGACATTGCACTTAAGTCTGATTTAAATGATCTATACAAAAATAACATACAAATACTTGAAAATGTGTGCATTTTAATGCTTTAACAGAACATACACCCCGTTTTTAATATCCAGACAAAATACTATTCCTCGCAAAATAGGCGGCCCCTTCTGTGGCTATCTCCCCATAACATATGTAGCTATATTCTAAATGGCTTAATTAAAGTTGGTTGGATAAAGACGTCAAATATAGTGCTTGCAATCGCGGTGGATTTATTAATTCAAACACCAAGTTAAACCAAAACAAAGCAACTGCAAATATACAAAAACATAAACAACACTCGCTCTTCGGGAATTATCGAGTATGCCTGCATCTGGACGTAGAAGTAACAAACCAAAAAAAGTTGTTTGTGCTCAGTGCAAACTTGAATTAAATGAAGAAAAGGAGGAATGTATAGAGTGTGATAAATGCGCGAAAACATACCATGCAATGTGTACGAAGCTAAACAAAAAGCAGTACGAACACTTAAAAAATGAAAGCGAAGAATACATATGTTATGCGTGTTATACAAAGAAAATAAATTTATAAAGAAGTTCCGTCCAGTAGCGAGTAGTCTATCAGTGACGAACGAAGAAAAATTTGATTTCAGCTAGTGATTTTTTTGTGTATTTTAAGACAGATTTTCGAGATTTTTTGTAATTATCACATTTAGAAAATTAATATCGATCGTTAAGTACCAAAAAAGTTCAAAAAAAGACTCCGGAAAACTATTTTTTTCACGTTTAAAAATCATTTCTATTCGTTCGTAACTGACGCAAATGTAAACAAAGGCACGACGGAACATCTGTATAATGGAGTGTCTGTGGTGTGATGTAAACAACTCTGTTACAGTTTCAGAACAACTGCAACGAATGGAAGCAAATAATAAACTAGATCAGCTGACTGAATCCATGAATTTTATGTCTGCGAAGTTCGATGATCTGATGACGGGCATAAGTGCAAATAAGAAAAAAATGATAATGTGGAAAAGTAAAATGTAAAACTAAAATCTGAAATAATAGAATTAAAAGAATCTGTCAAAATGTGAAACGACCAACGTTCAAAAACGATTGTGTAGTAAATACAGTCAAAGTTGAAGAAGGAGAAAGTGCTGTGGAGGCTGTAATAAAACTATCAGGCAGGTATGCCAACTTAGTGCTTTTCGCACTAAATTTAGTGCTTTTCAGACCCCCCAATACGCGAAAAGTATTCAGTTAGTGCCAAACGAAAAAAAAGCACTAACTGTACGCTTTTCATATTTTTTGTTAGTGCTTTTGACGCTTTTAGTACATTTGTCAGATCGGCAACATAAAGAAGTTGTACAAATTTGCTACTGCATGGCAACATTTTTTTTCTATGCACTTACATTTGTCTCCCTCATTTCACTCTGCGTTTTAAATGTCGTTGGTTTACGAATTGTGTACAACCAATAAAAACAATCGGTATTTTCAATATCATACAAAAAGAAGAGTAAAACTACACCAAATAATTCAGTGAAATTGTTACAATTTCACTCAATTATTTCGAAAAAATTTAGTTTTTTTACAGATGGAGCGCTATTCACAAAAATATAGGGAGGAAGATCCTAATTTCACCAAATTGTTGCGCCCAACAAAAGAATTTTAAGGCACTGGATGCACTTTTTTCGGATAGAAATGTTCGGCATTTTTTTCTCGTATTCAATATCTAATTTGCTTCAGACACAAAAGAGATATTCCATACGTTATACCGCGAAAAAATATAGAAAATGTGCAAAAAATCCACCTTGAGACAAAAAATTCGTATGGCCATTTAATTATTAATTGTGCCATCTTGACTCGATAGGTATATATATATATACAATATATTATAAATATGTATACTATATATATTTTTTTTGTTTGGACTATCAATTTATGTTTACTGTTATACCAAAGTGACTTGAATAAAGCAATTTTTATCTTAAAATAAAAAGTTTTCTAATTAAAAAAACATTTAGTGCTTTTTTACGCTTTTTAAATGTTCATTACGCTTTTGCTTCAGAAAAAGTTGGCATCCCTGCTATCAGGAACTGTTGGTGTTACAATAAGAGAAGAACATATTGAAGAAGCTTACTTTTTGAAAAAGAGAAACTTATAGCATCTAAGTCGTTGATAGTGAAATTTATTTCAAAACTTGCAAAAAAAATGCTAATGGAAGCAAAATCAAAGCTAAAAGAAAATGAGAACACAAAGAAAGTGTACATTAAACCTCTGCATCAAGACATTCCTTTCTGCGTCTACAGTAGTGTACACTACTTCACTGCATACTGAAACATTGTATTTTTTACATGATTGGTACTACCATAGAATGATCGAAAAAAAAAAACAACAAACACTTCACACTGTTTGATGATTAGAATTTAGTCGTGTACTCTGCTCGTTCGGTTGTTGTATTCTTTATACTCGTTTCAATCCGTCAAACGATGAGTATAATGAAGTGAGTACACTGCTGTTTTATATTTCTTCAGTATGTACACTAGTGTATTTACACCTCAAAATCAATAAATTTGTAAGGTGGTCCGTCGCTCTTTGTTGTTGCGTCTCTCTTTGCAATGACAATGAGTACAGTAGTGCAGTGTACACTGAAATCGAGTATTTTTGTTTTTGGTGTACAGTGCTTGGATGAGTGTACTTCTCTATTGTCTTGTTACTTATTTGTTTTGAAACATGTCTGGCGGTTACTGTTCTCTTCACTCATTCATTTGTTTTGTCAAAATAGAGTGTGTGGCAGTAAGTATTTGATAAACAACTGAATGCCTTGAAAGGTCATTCAAGACATTCATTGCAGAGGTTTAGTGTACTTTCATGATTTTTTAGGTAAAGAATCACTGGATTTATTTAATTATGCCAAATCTTTAAAAACCGTTGGATACAAATTTGTTTATATGAATGGCAACAGAATTTTAGTGAAGAAGAGTGCAACAACAAGACCAAGAGTACAATGCTGTAATTCAAAGTCACATCAACTATATGCCAATGGTATATGCGTACAAGAAAAGCATACATCTGAAGTCTCTGCAGAGGATCCAAAACAAGGCGCTCAAAATCGTGTACAATCTTCCTCGTACTTTTCCAACCCTTTCATTGCATGAGAATATCTCTAAAGCTATATTACCTGTTCATGGGTTGTATAAAATGCAGCTGCTTATTTACATGTTTAAATCAGTTAGAAACCTTGGTCCGCGAGAGATTGAATTTCACACAAATCAATCAGTTTTCAGTACGAGAAATAGATTAAATTTGAGAATCAAACGTAATAATGAAACGGAGAATAGAGCACAATAGATGCTCTGAATTAAATCATCTTCCCCAAGATTTAAAGAATATATTCATAATATCCTCATTTAAGAGGAATCTTAAATCACACTTATTTCGTGAAGTGAGAATGCTTCTTTTGTAAATTGTGATCACAATTTACACAGAATGTAATTAACATATATATATATATATCAAATGTATATATATAAATATATATATATATATCAAAAATTATATGTTAATTAATATAATTAGAATGTAATTAACATATATGTATATATCAAATTAAATGAATTGTAACTTGCCAACTCGCCCCAAAAATGTCTTTAAGGCGCTGGGGCAAAATATTTCACTGTGAATATTTCTTATGAATAAAACTGAATTTAAAAAACAAGTAAGAAAGTTTCAGTCGGGTAAACCGACTAAGGTATACCCTCACTTTGTGAGTAATGTAATATTAAAAGAATTATTCTGTCAATTTGTGTGGGAGGTACCAGAAGGTTTTTAACAAATACACCTATTTTTCGCTGATATACTTTAAATACATTGCACTGCGCCGAATTATGAGCATTTATTTGCACTGGTATATTAACGTTGTGAAATATTAAATTATGGTATGATTTGGCCATTTTTACAGAGATATAGGCACTTCAAGAGCGTTACACATACTGGGCATCAGCCAGTATGTTTGCATTCGTTTTGTCGTTCTGATACCTTTTAGTAGGTATAAAATCAGCTGTTTTTCGTTCGCATCGCTTTCGTTCGACATAGTGAAATATGCTGTTAGTAAATCATTTTTAATTGACTAAACAAATTTTGTAATTGAAAACAGTTGTTAATATTGTTCTGTACATCGCACATCTCTTAATGCAATCTTTAAAAATAAATTTGTCTACAACCTCAATGTGGCATTCGCTGAATAATATCAAATGCTCCTGTCGTGATTTGAACCTAGGTTCAATTAATGACAGTCGCATACACTGCACTCAAACAGCACAAAAATCAACCTTTCAATAGCATTGCGTTTTCTTGACATAATTCCGACATAAAAGAACCTCAGGACAATGGGAACATTGTTGCCGGCCCCAGTGCTTCAATAATAGTCGACTCCTTTTTGAATTGAATTACGGCAGTAAACTATTTTATCTGCTCAAATAGTTCCCCAAGCAGTCATTTATAGTAACATCTGCTGGGGCATTTATTAAATATGACTTTACCTATAAAGTGGTTTATTTTGCCTCAAGTTACGCAGAGTTGTCGTATATCGATGGTTGGCCACATTTATTGCTTTCTGTTAACATGCGTTGAGTGCACCGCACAGTGTTCCAATTTTCTCTTGTGGATGTTTTGAGTTAATGACATCGGGCATTTGAAAGAGATAAATTTTACATCGGATAGAAGTGTACATGTACATGTCACTTACAATTGTTGAGGATAAGATCGTTTCTTTGTTTTAACATTTTAATGCGATGAGCATATAAAGTATAACCAAAATAAATAAAAAACAAAGAGTTTCCAATTTTAAGTAATAAAAACATGTCTTAAGTTTTACTAAGAATAAAAATGTTGTAGTAATAAATATACCATTTCTACTGCGAATGTGGCATCGATATATTTGCTGTAAAAATATTAACAAATATAACGGAGAGCATATATTTGTTTCACACATAATTGTCATAGATCCTTCTATCATAATGAAAAAATTATGATAATTCTCTGAAAATTGTTTGTTTTATTTACAATTAACATCGTGCGTTTAATATGGACCACCCTGTATATATGAATCTGATTCGATTTCGTTTAAAGTTGGCGAAATAGATGTCAAATATGTAAATCTGAACCGATTTTCTTCAAATTTACCTACAATATGGTTTTGTCATGATTATAATATGTTTATGTAGTAATCGTATTACAGTATGCGATCTCGGCATAAATGACGAGAGCTCCGTTATATTTTTTACATGGTTTTTAAAAAATTTGCATTGATATAAAGTTATTTGTATTTGATTTATTGAAACACTAATCTTTAGTTTTGTGTACACCATGCCTACACCGTGTGCCGGTTGTATTTATATATAAATGGTTAAAACAACAAGTATAACAATTATAACAAATGAAAATAATTGCAACTAAATCGATGGTTGTATCAATCGATTTAAGATTTTTTTTCACACTCGGTTAGTTGTGGTAACTACTTTTAAATTTCCATTATAAATAGTACTATACGATCGATATTTGGTTGTGACAACGAATGTTTTATTTTTGACAACAGAAATTGTATAAATAGACCAAAGATTATTATTGCAACGAATATTATTGATTATATATATAATTGGTTACTAAAACAGAAAAAATATTAATAAATAATCGTATTTTGGTTATCCCAATAATTTCCCAAATTTAGAATAATTAAATATAGTTTGGGAAATACAACCGAAAGCTTTGTTGCTTTTCTTTTGTAAAAACAAAACAAAAATAAAATTACTCGACATACAAAAATCTTCAACGTTTTGTTCAAGAACGGTATAGGATTCAAAAATAATCTCGTGTGGATAATAATGTGTGGAATGCAGAATATGTTGTGCAAAATGTTTTACATAAATAAAAAATAAAAGCAACAATCATGAAATTGAAAGCACAGGGTTAAGCGATATTTGCATAAAAGTTTTATGTTGTTTTTCGTGTACTAAAATGTGTGTCAAATATTTCCACATCTCATTATAGTGATGAATATGTAATGCGGGATTTTTAATTTTGTTATGAATTGTTTGGTGTTTTGTTCAATAAATAAAATAAAAATTAATGAAAACTTTAATTAATTGCAGCTAGTATATGACTGACAAATTGTCAGAATAACACATTTTTAAAAACAGTTGGTTGTGGCAACTTACAAAAGATAATTTTAGCAACCATTTTGGTAGTTGGCGCAACCAACTACGTAGACGTATACCACAACCAACATGTTGGTTGTACGGTTGGCAAATAATTCGGTTGAGGCAACCAAACCGTTTTCTGTGAAAATTTGTTATTATAAAAAAACGTTTTTAATTTTTTAGTTAAACATTTTGGAATGGGTCTTTTAGGAGGATTTGACTCATAGAAGTGTTACTAATTCTAACAATAATCTCAAAGTAAGTATTTGGAATATTTAAATATTTCTATTTTTTTTGAATTTTTCTTTATTATGATACACACAGAATACAGTTTGGTTGCCTCGACCGAATTATTTGCCAACCGAATTTTGGTAGTTCTGTCTACTATCATGCGATTCCATCAGGGCAACCAATATTTTGGTTGTGATATACTTCTGCTTCCATGTTGACAACAATCATATTTGGTTGCGCCAACTACGAATATGGTAACTGTCCATTCGTTTGCGATTAGTATATATACAACAATTCGTAGGTTCATAGCTCATAAGCGATTTTTAAAAACTGATTGGCTGACTGATCATCTGATCATCTGATTGGCTGACTGGTCATCGCCCAGCCGAAACGGCTGAAGCTAGAATTTGTACTATTAGCCGCACAATGGGGCAAAAAGGGATAAATATGGTACAACCGCCAAATCTAAACGGAATGATTTAGAATCGTGAAATTTGGTGTGAGGGTAGCCCTTATAAGGTAGACTCAGAAATTGACACGTTTTTTCAAAGTTCGAACGTTTACGCACACAGTGGGGTAAAAAGGGATAAATGTGGTATAACGACCAAATTCACAGGGCATAGTGGGACAGAAAGGGATAAAGATGGTACCAATTTTGCCAGATGATGAGTCAATCTGGCAAAATTGGAACTTTAACTTGAGATATAAAAGTTGTCATGCTTTTAGGAGCTCAGTGGGTCAAAAACATCAAATAATGTATAGTGGGCAAAAACGGTACAGTGGATAAATAGTTAAACATGACACAGATAGGGGGCACTGTGGGGCAAAAACGATTAAATATTGTACGTTAGTGCAAAATTGTTAAATGTGGTCAAATCGTGCAATTCACTTTAGCTTTTTTATATTCGTACCTTTATGGAACACACATTGATTTATATTGTACCAGAGTGTGAATGTTGCTATTGGAACATAAACTAGGTTAAAGTAGCTAATAGATGATCTAAAAATAGTTTTCCAACATTTAGAGGTATAATGGGGAAATGGATAATTATTGTACCATGATTTCAGGGAAACTCTTGGAACATAAACAAGAAATGAAACACACACATAGACAGTGGTGTTGTATAAACCGCGGACTATTCACATTCCGTGGTCAGTTATAGCGCTATCAAAAGCATGAGTATTGTTTTTGTTCTTGCAAAAGATACAAAAATATCGTATTTTATCGTATGTAATTTTTTAAAATGAATTTTAAAAAAGGAGCTGTAGCTTTTTTACAGTACCCTAAACAGAAAATAAATAAAGGATGTGGGCTGCGAAGCGCACCGGGTTAAAGCTGAAGTACTGTTTACAAAATTGTATCTTTTGCAAGAACAAAAACAATACTCATGCTTTTGATAGCGCTATAACTGACCACGGAATGTGAATAGTCCGCGGTTTATACAACACCCCTGTCTATGTGTGTGTAACATTTCAGCATTCTAGCTCTAACAAGAGCCTCAGTGGTCAAGTGCCCTAAAATCACATGGCGGAAAATCGAAAATCAAAGTAGCCTGATTTAATTTCCGAGTAATGGTCTATCTGTTCATCAAGAAGATCGGTTCAGCCGTTTAGGCGTGATGCGGCAACAGACAAACAAACGACTTTATAGTATTAATAGGATTAAATTATAAAAATGTTAAGTAATTCTTATATGCATAATAGATTTTTTTTATTTTCCAGTATATAATATAATAAATAAAAACTTTGGATATACGAACCATATATTTCGGTGCATATTTTTTAAACTGTATTTAAGTTTATGTATGCCTTAAATTTATTACCACAACATTATTCTTTCAAAGTCAGACATTTTAAATTAAAATACGCAGACGTACTTCATTTTATGAAGTATTACAACAAAGAAGTACGAATCATATTTAAATTTATGCCATCATATTTTTTACGCTATATACTTGATTCTAAGATATTCATTCCGAAATTAACTACGTTTCAAGGCATTAAATTAAATACAAACGTACGTTTTTTTCTAAGCGTGCGAGTACTCCAAAAACCATTCTTATAACACTATGCAACAAAAGTGTTGTCCAAGGGATGTGTATAAGAGTTTCTGGTGCAATTTGGTGCCACAAACACGAAAAAAATATAAAAAAATTTTATGGTAAATTTTTTCTAAAATTCCAGCTTTCATGGAAAGTACATTTAGTATTTGGACCATAATTTTTCAAGTATAAGCCTGATTGAGCCAGATAAATATGCTGCAAATAGCTCTTTCATAGAATCTTTGGTTTAGTAACAGTCGTCAAAAAAATGAGAAAAAGTGTTTTTTTTAACAATATTTATGTTTTTTTATTTATGAGGTTTCCATTCAGTTACGCCTTCTAGGGGCATGTACATCCCAGTCCCAGTATACAGGTAGTAAAATTATATGTAAGCAAAACAAAGTAGTACGCGGCAGTCTTAAAAATATTGGGTTCCTTCGTTCGAAGCAAACTATATGTCAGCTACTGGTACTGCAACGTATGAACCTTAAACCCGGAATTTATGAATGAAATTTCTTATTGATAAATTAGTGTAATTCAGCGCCTTAAAGAGATAAGTCGATTTTCTGAAAAATATTACAAAGTAATATTTCGAAGTATTAGTAAAAGGCAAATAACTTTTCAATGTGTACATGATCCCGACAATTTCTGCTACATCTGCGGAAAATATGTAATTAAAAAAATCGACGTGCGTTTAGTAAAATAATAGAAGAAATATATGTGTAATATTTTTGTATACGAGTTAAAAATATGAACGAACCGTGGACACCTAGTATTTTGTGTAATTCTTGCCATGTAAATCTTACTCGATGGAGTAGTGGAAGCATGCAGTAAGTACTTTACAATTAATGTATTACAATTACGTTTTAATTTTAGACATCACATGCAATTTTGAATGCCAATGATTTGAAGACAACCATTCATTAACGATACGGACTGCTATTTTTGTCTAAGTAAACAGATATGAGTAGGAAGGAGCAATCGCTGGAATTACGCTGAAGCAAAATCTGTCACTTTGCCAAAGACGTAAATTTCGAATCACATTGAAATTGCAGAATGGAGGTCGTTTAAGCTTGTGGTTTCAAATTTCTTTGGATCCAATAAAAGCCCGCAATATGAAACAATGATTGATGATTTGTTAAAAATTATTAAAAAAATGGTAAGAAATATATTTTTCCATATTTATGTACATTTTTCGCTTTATGTATTCCTATTCATTTAAACTTTTTCTTCGAGAATCTTGGCGAAGAAATGAAGTCCATCGAGCGGCGTTACAACGGGCACTGGGATGGAAGAATGGTGGGAGATTATATTTGGTTCCTCATTAGAGAAACCGATTTAGAAATCTACAAACGTCAACAAAGAACTCACAATTACTTCTAATGAAACTTGCACATGTAAATAAACTCAAATCTACATAATATAAATAAAAGTAACAAATAAAATCGCTATTTAAACAGAAATTAAAAATAGAGGATTTTTTGAAATTCTCTCTCTCTACCAAAAGGGCTATTTCTACTTTATCCATAGATTTTTTCAAATAGGCATTATTTTCTTCGCTGGGATGCAAACTTTTAAAAATTAAATAAACTATTTTTTTCGAATGGTTTTTAATTTTTATGTTTTTTTCGTCCCAGGATTTTTTTTAACGTATAAGTCGACCTTATCGGGCATATGATTTTTGATTTTATATAACAGTATGCCACAATCTATACAAAAAGATAATTTTTAGGTCTGGGACACAAAACAAATTTTTTTTGTTGCATAGTGTAATGAATGTTGCATTGAACAGGAGTAGACGAATTTAAACGAGAGTATAAGCTAGTAAAAACTAAGTAAGACATACACGAAATTTAAAGCAAACGACGTAAAACTTGCTGAAATAACAATTAAATATCGCAATTCAGAAACAATACCGAGAATTTAGATGTAATTTGTACAATCGGAACTCTTGTGAAACAGATAACACTGTGCTCCGCCACTCCACTGTGTTTGCCATAGTCGTATGTATGTGCCGGTATGTTTTTAAAAATTCCCTTAATTTTACTTGTGAGTGTATGTATGTGTATCTGTAAAAATAGTGTGTACAATACGTAAAGTTTACTTTTACTGACTGCTTCAGCCATCAGCCGTGCCGTGACCCAATTTTCATCTGCTCCAAGAAGAAGAATGAGGGACGGCCACAATCGTTTATCATTTTATGTGAATAAAATGGCACCACGGAAGCACACGACACTGGAAGCGTCCTGCATTGCACTGCTCTGAAGAAACGTAACCGGGTACATACAACTTATAAAGGCGACGTTAAAACTATATAAAAGAGTTTATGGTTTTTTGTTGCGCTTCGCTTTTCTTGGCTGCTTTACAAGCGAGCGGAAGTTGCCTTCTTCTTCCGTTTCATTTTGTCTGCACACTTTGATTTCTCCACTCCCACATCCGAACATTGTCGGAATGAACGAGGAACTTAGTCAAGAAGACTTGGCTCGTTGTAATTACGGAGTTGTAACGTAACTACTCTCCTACATTCGCATATGCACCGGAAGTTGATTCGCCACCGGATGTATGTGTTCCAAAACTATGTAAGAACACGCACTCACACACATACAGATGCACATCCGTATGATTATGTAAGCGGATGCTTAGTGAAATATTACGTGGCTCCCTGTGCCATAAATAAGCAAACGAAAAATGTAATGAAAATGAATGTGCAATGTAAGTTCACAGACGGCAGGCAACAAAGGTTACATCTGCTCTGCTCAGTACATCAAATGCATCTGCTTCTGTTTTGAGTTGTAATTCACCCTTTCATGTACGAGTATTGTTCTATGAAGCATAACAAAGACGACTTACAAACGTTCCCTATTAAGGTTTCAACTTTTTCCAACTAAAAGACTTGTCTAGGAACAGCTTCGGATGATGGATATCTTTACAGTCGCTCTGTTATGTACTTAATGAAAAAATAATAATTAATTAGATTAGAGGACTGATCTAACGGAAAGTGAAAAAAAAATTAAAATTTTTAGTAACTACACACGGGTCATATGCATTTTTAAATCAACACAAAACAATGTTTATTTAAGGAGTTAACACGAAGAGTTGACTAACTACCAACGAAACGCGTCATGCATTGGTTGGTGTTGGATTTAAAGGTCGTTTTATTTTTCACTTGACTATTCAAAAATACCTTCCTTTACTTTGAAGGAACTCTTTGATCTTCAACTCAACTCCACAGTGAGAAAAACCATAAAGTAACACATTCTAGTTGTAAGAATTTTTTGCCATACACAACGTCCATAATCCTACATATCTTCAATCGAATGTAAGCTACGTCCACATACATAGAATACATATATTAAGAAATATTACATTTTTAATTTCTAAGTATTCCAAATTATATCCAGTCAGAATTTGCTAGTTTTCCGTCAACTCAATCAAAAGTTATTCACAAAACATATTATAAAATATTGATCGCGTCCCTTTAAAAACTACCTGTTTTGACTTAGCATATTCTGGAATGGAAGTATCGATATAAATAAATAAGAAATTGTCAGAGAAATTATATATCATGAAATATTAGGCATGTTTTCGTAACAAGCTAGCGATTTTAGATTAGCACTTTGCAACGAAAACAACTGACTTCCACTAACTGGCGCATAAGCAGTATGTGGTGGATTTCCACTATCTGGTAGCAATGGTGTCATGAGTTGCGAAGAAAGAACAGTGCGAAACAGACAAAAAAATCGTGAAATATATTTTATTATTTTATGTTCAAATGTTTACACTGTTTTTGCAAATATTAATTAATGCCCAATCTGGCAACACCCTATTCGATTAAGACAGGAAAACCAGCACCAAACGTCATCGGGAACTAAAAAATTGGCTCCCCATACAAATTAAGCACCTGTGGTGTAACGAAAACACGCCTATTGTACTTTGTATGGGAGATAACGAAATAGTAATCATTTTTGCTCAGATTACAGACGTTGGGAAATTTAGTATAAAATATAAAATTTGGAGAAAATAGCATTAACATGTTATGGGAAATAATTCACTTATGAATTTATCGATTTCAAGAAACTTAAGAAATAATCCATTTTGGTAAGATTTAGTCCCTTTGGGGTGGCTGGTACGAAAAGTGCTGTGCCCATTTTATTCAATAAACTACAAGTACGTTGAATTAAAATGTTAGTCCAAATTGACCCTCTGTGTGACAGGTACAAAACAGACGGTGACAAAGGCATCAATTTTTCCTCGAATTGATAGCAACGAAAAAGCTATTCTCCCCTATCGCGAATAATAAGTGGAATATTTGTTCCCTAGATTTCTTCACTGCACGGGAAGTGGAATATGCTATCGTGAATATTAGGGAACAGTTTGTTCACTTCGAATCTGTACGATGTATCGAAAATGAACAGCTGTTAAAAATTTATAAATGATCAGTGCCCAGTGAACGTAAAAAACGAGAAAAGCATTTTGTTTTTCAAAGTTAAGGTTAAAATATTACTTAGAACAAGGAACGGTGAAGTTTAAGAGATGCATCAAATCCTTTGGAGTTGCCTGATGTACCGTAAGTGTCCTTAGTATCATACGTTTTTTGTCTAAATTGTTTTTTATTTGTTCAACATTACAGGGTAAACAAGGCGGTTTTTACATACCTCGAAAAAATTCTAAGACTGTACTACAAAAAAATCATTTGCGATTACTTCAATTGTAAAACTGTCTTCTGATCGCACTAAGTTTAGTCCTATTGTATAGTAGTTATAACACAAAATATCAACCACATCGGTTAAGGACTATCCGATTTGGAGGGTGTTGAATTTTAAAAATGTTGTTATACGGACCTTTTTCGCCATCCATATACCAAATTACAAACAGATTTGCTTAATAGCTGCAGTTTAAACAAACATAAACATCTAAAAAATAGAGGTTGAAGAACATATATTAGCATATTAAAACGTCTTAAACACATTGAAAATTTCACAAATATTGTGGCGATTTTTAAAAGGATTGAAGAAAAAGCCGTAGAAAACATTACCCAGCAAAAAATAAAAGAAGTACTTCCAAAAGAATAACATTATAAGTACTTCCAAATCATAAGTATGAAAATTTTTTCGGCATTTAGTGAAGTTCTTCTAAATAACTAACCAAAATGCAATTTCGGAATATAAATTATTAACCCAAGAATGCATAATTTCAAAACGATTGGATGTAAAATAAAGCTTCTGAAGTGATAAACGTCCAGATCGGAAGGAACTTATATATGAGGGCTATGAAATATAAGTAAAATATATTAGATTTAATACTTTGATTGCTTCACAGGTAATATACAGGGTTTTCCAACAAGAGGTGTTATTTCGGTATTCAAAGAAAAATGCATTTTTTTGAGATAAATGATCGGATGTTTATTTCATAATAAAGAGGAAGGTATGCCGTTAATAATGAAAAACAACATCAGCCAAATGACCACCATATCCTTTTCATGAAATTTTCCATAACCAAATCGCAAAGTGGCTGCCCTATGTCCTTGATAGCCTCACGAATTCTATCATTGAGGTCTTGAATCGACGCTGGGTTGTTGGCGTAGACTTTATCTTTCACGTGGCCCCAAAGGAAGAAGTCGCAAGGTGTTAAATCACAAGATCTCGGTGGCCAATTGTGATCACCTCTTCACGGTCCGGTAACTTTTCCCGTAACAGAGCAATGGTTTCGTTGCTTGTGTGGCACGTAGCTCTGTCTTGTTGAAAGTAAATGTTGTCCAGATCAATACCATCCAACTCCCACCATAAAAAATCATTAATCATCTCTCGATAGGGCAATCCATTCACCGTAACTGTTGATCCAACCTCATTTTCGAAAAAGTAAGGTCCAATGACTTTTTCATAATCGATTAAAAAAAATAACATAGTCATTTCAAAGTATGCTGATTTTCTTCGAAATATGTTAAATTGTGGAAATTTAGTACATTGGATTGCGATAAAAATTTATTAATAACACTTTATACTTTCCACAAATGTTGATATATCGTCACCAGAAATGCCCAAGAGCGTAACCCTCAAATTCGTTTTTCGTCCAAAAATCATGATTTTATTGAAGAAAAAAAGATGTAACATCAAGTGCTCGTTTTTGTAAAGCACAAAAGGCGTAACCCACATTGTATTAAACAGAACGTACTGTATTCATCTATTTAGCCTTTGAAGTAGTTCTCTTGTTGCTGTATTGATTTTTGTCAATCGTGTTTGGCAGCTATTTTAGATGCAAAATTCTATATGGGGTCTGTATTTAAATTTGGCCTTTATCTGAATGGTATCTATTTTTTTTATCAAATTTCGCAGTGTTCATGATTCTATAAACTAATCTATGCCAAATTTAATAATGATCTGAAGTAAAACACGGAAACACATTTTTCCAACCTTGCTAGTGACCGTTTATTCTCGGATTAAAAAATCCTTTGTGCAAAATGTAGTACATTTGACTAAAATATGACTTCTATGGAGTTTAGATGCTAAATCGGAAGGAACACTTCCATGCGAGTATCTGCGGCTATATGTAAATTTGAACCGACATTGTTCACACAGATATTAACTGTTAAAATAAGATACTCTTCACCAAATTTCATGAATATCGAAAGGAATTTATATCTTCTATAGAGGGTATAAGCTAAATCGAAGTACATTCATATATATTAAGATATCTGGTTCTAAACTGATATTCAAATAGTTGAGAGATTTTTGTTCGTTCGCCCTAGCCGAAAGAAAATAAGTAACAGAAACAGTCCCTATATCTAAATACGGATTGTCTTTCAATTTTAATACGAATTGTCTTGTCCCAAAATAAAGAAATGTGCAAAATTTCTTTGAGATGGGACTATATTTGTGACCTGCACATTGATTACAAGAATGCATGCACAGACTGACATAGCTAAATCGGTTCAGAAAGTGATTCTAAGTCGATCGGTATAATAAACGATCGCCCATGTGATGGCAATCGCATTTCCCCTAAAATTGGCGATTGTGATTTAAAGTCGCAAAATGTGTGTCCTGAATTCTTTTTTTAGCACAACAATTTGGATTTATTAAAATCAAATTATTAATTACAGTGAAAAGTAACTATACCCATGTGTGCATTTTATTAAAATTTAATTTCGAAGACCATTAAAATTGACGGGGAAATTTTTTCCGTTTTGCGATTTGAACTCACGCGATTGTCATCACATGGGCGGATGTTGACCATTAAAATTGAAGGGGAAATTTTTTCCGTTTTGCGATTTGAACTCACGCGATTGTCATCACATGGGCGGATGTTTCTATATATCTCTTCTTATTTGGGGTGTTAGAAACAAATGCATAAAATTATAATAAATTGTGCCACAGTGTGGTGTAGGTTATAATTAAATAATTTTAAAAGAAATTATGGTAATCAAATATACCATACCATACTTACTGTACCACACTGTGGTACTTTACTACTTTTTGAACCGGGGCTACGGAAAATACATAGCGCCGCACAAATGTGCTATGTATTACAGTGTAAAATAAAAATCCCTTTTTATTAGTGAAAATGTTGATCACTAGCGAAAATGTTACGAATGACCCCATAGTGTACTATGGGGTCATTCGGTCACACTTTTCAAGAGCCAGCTACACCATACAGATTACAAACATCTTCAAATTTCCTAAACATACATACATATATATCATCGTTGATCTCTTTGGCCAATAGTATATTATTTATACGTTCCCTTCCCTATGTCAACATTTGTATTCCTTTAAAATAAGAGATCTCTGGACCCAAAGATGTTAATAAAAACGACATGCATTCATCAAATAAATACAACGCCAAAAAAGCAAATCTTACAGTGCTTTAAAAGGAGTTGTGCAAAAGTGGTGACAAAGAAGTACTTCCCCGGCGCGACAACCCCTTGTTAAATTCATTGGTGAAAATCCAAATTAGAACAACTTCCGGATCACAGGTTGGGGATTTTTATTGCTTCTTTGGATGCTCTTTTTTTGCTGGGTATATGCAATATTTTCCACATATAATATGTAATTTGTTATACTGAAAGGGAAAAGGTCCGTTGGAACAAAATGTCAAAGTTCGACACACTCGGACAGTCCTTAACCGAACTCCTAACTACTACCCAATAGGCCAAACGTTTGCACAAGATTCATCCCGATTAGAAGACATCCCCGTAAAAAAATTTCCGAAAAACAATCAAGCAATCCAGTTTAGAAAAACGAAAATGTTTTTCTTCGTTTATATTTCTTTTTATTTTTAATTTTATTTTTATATACATATGTACTTATTTATTTTTTATTTCGATCCGACGAGGATTTGAACCAGCGTTACTTGCTTCAAAACAGTGTGCGCTAGCTATCTGCACCACCAACGGTCTCGCACTCATCAACGCTAAATTCTACAACATTTTTAAGTGAACAAGATATTTGGGATTTCCTTTTTGGGATTTTTGGAATTAAGCTGACAATTTGACAGTTCTACAGTTCGCTTACTTTTCCGGATTTTAGGAATTAAGTTCTCCATTAGAAAATCCGAAAAAAATATAGCGCATTATATTCCGGAAGGAAATGCAATGAAGAATTAATGTCTTGGCGCCAATTTTACAGTTGCTTCAATAGAATCTGCATTCTATTGAAGCAGCATTATTATTATATTATTAAAACAAAATATTATATTATTAAAACAATATTATATTATTAAAGAAAATCAATCAATCAACATATACTAATATATCGGGTAAATATTTATGGTTGTAATCGATTTCTCGAATAATAATATAATTTTCATAAGTGTATGACAACATTTTTAACACAAATATTATTTGCAAATAAAATTAGCAATTCGAATAACTTTGATTATTTCTTTATGTAAAACATATACATACAATTTCCCCTATTGCATTTTATGAAAATACACTGATTGAAAAACCGTTCGTCACCATGACGAATCAGTTTCGTCAATATATCTTCGTACTGGTGACGAAATGTTTCGTACATGCGATGTTTTTGAACGTCAATACAACGAACACGATCATCAACCCATGTTTGGGTTTCATTCCCACGACGAAAAGATTTATTTGACCATTTTGCTGAAAATATGATAAAACGAAGCAATCAATTTACATTTTGTGCTTAATTGTACTGTTCTATACATCAGTTAAATAATTTGTTGTAAAAATTTAATTTAAAAAATCTAATAGTGGTGATGAATGCAGTTCGTCGTGGTGTGAATGGGATCGTCGTGATGATGAATGGGATTCGTCGTGGTGATGAATGGAGTTCGTGGTGATAATTGGGATTCGTCGTGATGATGAATGGGATTCGTCGTGGTGATGAATGGAATTCGTCGTGGTGATGAATGGGATTCGTCGTGGTGATGAATGGAGTTCGTGGTGATGAATGGAATTCGTCGTGATGATGAATGGGATTCGTGGTGATAATTGGGATTCGTCGTGATGATGAATGGGATTCGTCGTGGTGATGAATGGAGTTCGTGGTGATAATTGGGATTCGTCGTGATGATGAATGGGATTCGTCGTGGTGATGAATGGAATTCGTCGTTGCGATTAATGGGATTCGTCTGTTGGCATAGCGTTATGAACCGAATATTCACAACTGAAGCAGGCAAAGCCACAGACCTTAAATTATACAGATGTGCCATCAGCCCGAAACGTCAAAATCTATCAGTTACGAACGAATAGGAATGAACTGTCACACGCGAAAAAAAAACAGTTTTCCGCGAACATCGTTTGACCTTTTTTGCACTAATCGATTAATATTAATTTTTAAATTGTGACAATAACAAAAATTCCGGAAAATCGGTCTGAAATCCGCGGAAAACCTCACTCTTTGAAGACCTACTCGTTGAAATTTATATTCGTTCGTACCTGACAACTTACTCACTCCGGGATGACATATTTTATTATTTATTATTTTTGGGCAAAGCAGTCAAGAAATTTTATTTTCCATACCGTTTTTAATTGTCTAAAACCGGAAGGATATTTATTGAAATTTTTAAAATTTAAATAGTCGGGGTTAGTTCTTGTCTAACTGCAAAAACAGAAAGACGTATTGTGCGGAGTTTCAGTAGTGAAATATTTTTCGTGCCTTCGACCAAAAAAAGCAAAAACAATTATATTGAAAACATAAAAAGTTGTTTTGAAACTTGCATTCTAAGCAACAACAATTTGCATCAACAAACTCAAAACCTCAAGTGAGTGCATCAATTGCGTGCACAATTGATGCACTTTGCCCGTGCACATTCGTTTGGACAACAACAACACTCATGATGACCACCGCTACAACAGAAGAAGTCAACCTCAGTGGAGACAGCAATGCAGATGGAAGTGATGAAGCAGACTGGCAACAGGTACCCAGCAAGAGAAAGAACTGTGGATCGCCAAATATTTTTAAACAAAAGCGCCCTCATCATGATGACGAACCCAGTACATCAAATCGATTTAGCAGCCTTGCCAATGATGACAGCAGAGGAGATGCAACCAAAGCAGCAGAGGTTCAACCGAAACCGCCACCAATATTCGTTCCTTATGTAGGTGATATTGATAAAATGATAATTCAGATAAGTAAATGTATACAAACATCAGAATTCAATTACAAATCCTTGAGAGATGGTCAGGTTAAGCTAAGCATTAAAACTGTAGATAGTTATAGAAAGGTTGTTAAACTTCTTGAGTCTGAGGGAAAAAGTTACCATACATTTCAACTTAAGCCTGATCGTGCGTTTAGAGTTGTGATTAAGGGACTTCATCACTCAACCAATATTTCTGACATTAAGGCACATTTGTTATCTCTCGGTCATCAAGTACGCAGTGTACGTAATATTATCAGCCGTAATACAAAAATCCCCCTTCCAATGTTCTACGTTGACATTGACCCAAGCCCGAATAACACGGAGATCTTCAATATACGATCATTTGATAACGCCGTAATAAATATTGTGGAACCAAAAAAGTACGACGATATTGTACAATGCTTCAGGTGTCAAGAATTTGGACATACAAAATCGTACTGTAGAAAGCCTTATAGGTGTGTAAAATGCGGTCTTGAACACTCTACAACAGTATGCAATAAAGCACCTAGCACCCCCCCTAAATGTGTCCACTGCAACGAGAACCACACATCCAGTTATAAGGGTTGTAAATATTACCAAAGTCTCATTAATAGAAGAACTACACGAATCCCAAGAAATAATGTACCTGTTAATTTTGCCAATAATGATTTTTCTCAAGTAAATTCCACCAATCTACAAAACGCAATGTCATATTCACAGGCACTAAAAGGTGATGAAAATATACTTCTCAAAAAAATTGAGGTAATGCTTGAAAAACAGATCGAGTTGACAAACACTTTAATAAACATGATGTCAATGTTAATCTCTAAAATATGCAATTAGATGTAATAATTGCAGAATGGAATGCCAATGGCATCTCCAACCATTTAAATGAAATAGAAGTGTTTTTAAATCTCTATCACATAGATATATGTTTGGTTTCTGAAACTCATTTAACATCGAAATCCTTTCTGCGTGTAAAAGGGTATGACGCAATTATATCTAATCATCCGGATGACAGAGCGCATGGTGGAGCTGCAATTCTTATTAAAAGTGGACTGAAATATGAGCCTCTAGATAATGTGTCAGAAAATTTCCTTCAAGCAGCTGGAGTTAAGCTATTAATAGAAAACAGTAGCAGCATAACAATATACTCTGTTTATTTTCCACCCAGATTTAGTATTAACTGTTTAATGTACGAGCATTTTTTCAGTCAGCTCGGTAATAAATTCATTGTTGGAGGTGATTTTAACGCCAAACATATTTGGTGGGGATCTCGGCTAAATAACCCAAAAGGGAAACAACTCTACGAGTGTATCACAAAAAATAACTACAAATCAATATCCACGGGAAGGCCTACGTATTGGCCCACTGACGTTGGTAAAATACCCGATTTGTTAGATTTCTTTGTTTACTTTGGATTACCTCAACATCATCTTAGTATTAGCGACTGTGAAGATTTAAGCTCGGATCACACACCAATTATTCTAAGCGTCAAAACTAGACCCAGCAGAGTTAATGTTGAAAAACCTCTATTTTCTCCTAAAACCAATATAAAATGCTATCAAAATTGTTTTGATAGACATTTAAACCTTCATATATCTCTCAAAACTGGAGACGAAATTGATGATGCTGTGGAAAATTTTACCAAGTTAATCCATGAAGCTGCATTTTTAGCTACTCCATCAGAAGCTGATAGAAATACTTCTAACATAAGAGTATCAATTGATATAAGAAGGCTCATTAAAGAAAAGAGAAAACTGCGGAAAGTGTGGCAAAGAACAAGGCTTCCATCAGATAAAACAAATTTAAACCGAGCGGCTCAATATCTCTCTAAACGGTTAAAACAAATGAAAAACGACAGTTTGAGAAGATATCTCTTTGAACTTAGTCCTTCAAAAAACGGCGAACATAATTTATTTAAAGCCACAAAGTATTTAAAACGACCACAAAAAAGGATAATTCCAATCAAAAAAATGGACGGAACATGGTGCAAATCTGACTTTGAAATAGCCCAGGCATATAAGACATTTTTAGAAGATACTTTTACGCCATTTAACTTTTGTAGCAGCAACGAATATCAAGAAGTAATTGACTTCATTGACACACCATGTCAAATGTCTAAACCCATCAAACCTTTTACTTTTCGAGAAGTTCTACAGGAAATTAATAAACTAAAAATGAAGAAATCGCCGGGATATGATAAAATCGATGCTAAAGCTGTGAAGTTTCTGCCTAAAAAAGGAATTGTATTTCTTACCACATTATTCAATTCAGTTATAAGATTGTCTCATTTTCCATCTCAATGGAAGTATGCTAAAATCATCATGGTTAGGAAGCCTAACAAACCTGAACATTTGCTGAGCTCTTATCGTCCAATAAGTTTGCTGCCCATATTTTCAAAATTGTTTGAAAGACTGTTTCAAAGAAGACTTCTTCCTATTCTAGATGACATAAATATCATTCCAGATCATCAATTTGGCTTTAGGCATAACCACGGAACTCCTGAACAATGCCATAGAGTTGTGAAATTTATAAGAGAATCGTTGGAAAAGAAGATGTACTGTTCATCTGTATTTTTGGACGTCAAACAAGCTTTTGACCGAGTCTGGCATTATGGTTTGCTGTTCAAACTTAAAAATCTTTTACCTACTCCGTATTAATTATTACTGAAAGCATACTTAAGCAGCAGAAATTTCTATGTTTCTGTAAATGGTAATGAGTCCGATATAGGAAGTATAAATTCCGGAGTGCCACAAGGAAGCGTATTGGGTCCAGTGCTTTATACTATATACACATCCAACATACCCGTCAACACGGATATTACAATTGCCACGTACGCCGATGACACGGCCATTTTGGCAGCAAGTGAAGATCCTGCCGTTCAAGTAACATTTACCCTTCGGAAAGAAGACTGTCCACCTCTTACGCTTAATGGCGCAATGATTCCAAAATCGAATTGCGTAAAATATCTTGGACTTAGATTGGATCGCCGTCTTACTTGGAAAGATCATATCAAATCAAAAAGGAAGGAAGTTGATGTTAAAACTAAAAAAATGTATTGGTTAATTGGTCCTAGATCCGAACTCAGCCTAGAAAATAAAGTTGTACTTTATAAAACTATTTTGAAACCAGTTTGATCCTACGGGATCGAACTTTGGGGAACGGCAAGCAACTCGAACTTAGAAATTCTGCAGAGATATCAGTCCAAGACTCTTAGATTAATAAAAAGTGCACCTTGGTTTGTGAAGAACAGCTGTATTCACAACGACCTTGGTATAAGAAATATCAGAGATGAAATAGTAAAGTTTAGCAGTAACTACCTCACTAGGCTAAGTAATCACACAAATGCACTAGCTATATCCCTTTTAGATGACAGTGATGAAATCAGAAGATTAAAAAGAAACCATATACTAGATCTTCCCTTTCTAAAATAAATTATCTACATTCTTTGTTAATATATTTTTATTTATAAGTTAACCATGTAATATAACTAACTGCTAAGATCAATGGACTTTAGCAACCCTGTCATAATTTTATATACCAACAAATTTGCTTATTATTTTGTACGTATAAATAGATCGCAAATAAATATATTGAAAAAAAAAAAAAAAAAAAAAAAAAAAAAAAATAGTCGGGGCATGAATTCGTCGAGGTGATGAATGGGATTCATCGTGGTGATGAATGATATTCATCGTGGTGATAAATGGGATTCGTTGTGGTGATGAATGGGATTCGTCGCGGTAATGAACTCGATTCATCGTAGGGGGACGAAAGTTTTTTTCTATAATAATAAAAAAAATAGACTTATTATATATTTCTAACACCAATTTTAAGAAGCTTCGTTAACGCTAACGAACCGTTGAAGATGCCAAACTCCATACAAATTGACAGTAAACACTTAAATGACATAAACTCGTATATAAATGAACGTGTAGGTTCCAGTGTCAGTCAGAAGTATATGCTACTCGTATAATCTGTTCTATAATAACGACAATACATATACATACATATGTATGTATTTATTCACGGGTCACATAAAAGCTTCAGTCCTATTATACTTAATTAAGTTATCACCTTATTATAAAGGGTAATTCGAATTGGACTTCCACAACAAATTATTAAGAAAAACTAAATTTTTACAAACAACTATCAATCATTAACATTTTTTAAATGTATTACATATTTCTGCAAAATGTAGGTTCGATGTGAACTATTTTGTGTCGCTTTTCCTCTGAAGAAAAGACTGTAATCTGGAGACAGTAATCTTCAAATAGCCCAAAAGGAATATATCGAGAAATGTTAAATAAGATAAAAATTAGTCACATCACTGAACGTTTTTTCGAAAAACAGTCACTCGACATACGTATTTCCAAAGCTCCAAAGTTTAATGTTTGGAAAATATTTTCCACTGTTGTTTGTAAACTCAACTTGAATCACCCCTTAGTCATAAGTGGTGTTACAGCAGCACTAATACACACATAAAACATGGAAAAATGTATAAGGGTGGACCACATAGACTGATATGAAAATATTCCTTTATTATATTATGACAGCTGTGTAATACTTCATATTGGGTCATCGGTTACAGTGAACTAGCTGATGCCCATACACGTTGTCCTGCCCGTTCAATATGGAATATATTAGTTTTGATATTCAATTAAACATTTATAATACATTCATAGCTTCGAAAAAACAAACCATAAATATGCATGTTTGGCATTATTCCACTACAGCCCCATCTACATCAATTTCGTTCTGTATGGGGGGCACTACGACCAATGTTCTTATCCCCCTAATTTGTTCTCGATTACGCGTATGACTATCAAAAATTCGTAAGCTAAATAGCAAAACACTCGCCTCAATATTACTTCAACTATTACGTTATGTTTTTTTATTTTCAATGCGGTTGGCATGCTCTCATTTCTATCACTCCATCACATAATATAAAATCCATTTAGCAAATCTACCCGAGCCGAATTGTATACGTTTTGAATTTTTAAAACTCACCTAATTTGCACTGAACAAATCTCAAAGACGAACTCTATGTGATTGTGTACACCTTAATTCATTTATGAGCTATTTAATTTTGGAATGATATGGAACTTGGGTTGTGGGAAAAACGCTTTGAAGTTTTTCTAAAGCACTAAGTCACATATTCCGATAAGTAGTATATAAGTTATTAGAGAATCAATATTTCACTAAATTGTAAACCTTTTATGAGGGAGATACTAGAAGGGGTGGACCAATATGGCCCATTGTCGAACATAGTCTGAGATAGAAAAAATATTATCAGATACCAAATTTGAAGTCAATCCGTTATTCCTTTCGAGAGTTATCGTTCGCTCCAGCCAGGCAGACGGACGACTATTGCTCAAATAACTCAAAATGTTCTAAAACGCCTTTCCGCCGAACATACTTGGGGTCTTAGGCCACTCCTTCGATGTGTTAAACTTTTGATTATATGCTTATATACCCTCTTCCACTTTAGTGGGGGAATAAGCCTTAGCTGTTGAGGGATTCGATCCCTCCTAATATGAAGTTATTGAAAGTAATACATGTACAATGAACATTGTACATACATACAAATGCATGATGTTTGTTGTTGTTGTGGTCCATGTACGTCTGTTTGTGTAAAGCGTACTATGAAAATAAAAACAAAACAATAATAATAATGATAATGATATACCAAAATGCCCTCTTTTTCACTCCAGTCGCCTTGTTATGTGATTATAATGACAGAAGATGGTCGAGGGCCGATGCTCGGCCCACTAATGCCTGTGGTTGCTGGAGGACGAGGTAGATGTTTGAACAAGGCCGCAAGGCAAAAACTATTCCCCGATATACAAAGTCTAGAGTGTTGAGTGGAAGGGCGTGTAGTGACGCCATTATTGTCGGTTGCGTTTGCCTGATGAGGATTTTTCGCCTGGAGTCTGGTTAACTACGCATCGTTGAGGCTGTGAAAAGATTTGACTTGCAAATACTTGCCATGTTTTCCCAGTGTGGTCATTTTGTGTTGTTCTTTTTTGTTGTAAACAACTAAAACCCGAAGAAGGATGTGAGGAGGGGGGGAGGGCTATTCATTAGCATAAACAATCGATGAGATTTATTTCAGAGGCACCGTTATGGTCACAATCAATTCGAATTTAGGAATGTGGCGACGACTCTATCGGTAACATTGTTACATGATATTAACACCGAGGTCATCGTCAACGTCGACGTCTACATTGACCTCCACATTTCGAATGTCGAGCTTCGATATTGACGCATTGGAGACGTTTTTCTCCTTCACAGAGTCACCGTGACCTGAGGTGCTAGAACTTATAAAACTGCCAACATTTCCATAATTAGTTCCCGATAGTTGATAGTCGCTGGTTGTGTCCTTGATTTTGAGTATATCACAGAAATTGAGACGTTCAGTGACTGTATCCGCAACGGCGCAGCGATATTCATCCACTTTCTTGAGGCAATTCGACAAGGCCTTTGAGTCTCTTCTGATACATTGTCTTATACCTGTACTTGGTACAAAAGGACTACAGTCTTTGCCGTTAAAGCGGACTGGGCATTCAGCTCCTTCGTACAGTTCACGGATGAGGGCAATAATTTTATATGGTATGCCTTTGCTTCAGAGAGCGGACCAGATAGCAGATCTGTATACCGTGTCGAACGTTCGTACGAAATCAATGAATAGCAAGTAGAGCTGGATATTATATCCACGTGACTGCTAGATGAAAATGCGAAACGTATTAATGTGGTCTATATCTTGTTCCCACTGGGGATCTTACATTGCACCTTACAAGGCCTCTTCCTTTGAGGTGGGGTGTAAACAAATGGCCGCCGCTGCCACAATATGTGGTTTCCACATATTGTCCACATCCATATCTTCCAATTCGGGCCATACAAAGTTCGTTATTATCTCACGATAGCGAACACCATTCACAGTAACGTCGCCAGCCCATAAGCCGCACCAAACAAACTGGGCGAGCATGCGCAGGTGTTTTCACATCTCCTACAGGCCCGATTTGCTGAAATTTGCGCACAATTCTCCCGATTGGGGACACAGTTGGTCGATTATGCTGATCAAAAAAACATCACGAAGTGCATTTTGATTTGAACGCCCATTTTCATAAAAGGCTTCAAAAACTGTAACGCGTTCACATTCAACATCGGCCCTTTATTTATGGAGACCATGTTTCTCAGACACCAAAAACAAATTTTGTTCTTTAGTCGTATTGATACCGATACACTATCACTATCTTTTTTAAAGCTACGAGTATATTATGTACGGTAGTTTGGCATATCAAATTTTATAGATATTTGAATGAATGAATTTTTGCTTCTATAACTAAAATGTGTTTAAAGAAATGATGACTATATTCACAGACACATTTGCAATTGAAATGAACAAGAATGAATTTTCAACTGTGACAAAATGTCCTCCAAATTTTATTCAAAATCGCTTTGGGTCAATTTGCGGCACGTCTTTGCAATGCTAATCTAGTGTAGACAGAGTGAATGTGTTGTCATTACGACGACATTGAATTAATTTGCATAAGTTTCCGCAGACATCCGCAAATCTGAGGACATTAAGAGCTTCGCCCTGAAACACAGATGGAATATAAGATGAAGTCCTCAAAAATGTACGAGCACCCGTACGACTCTCGTAGAGGCCACAAACGACAGCCGCTCACTTCCAACTGCTACGAATAAAATATGCTGCACACTTTAACCTTCGCGCCTATCGTGCATTTAACATGTTTCCATTACAAAAGCTTACATATGTATATATTAAGGCGTGTTCGAAAATAATAGTTGTTGTTCCCAGAATTCCAGCATTTTCAAATTCCAGCATTTTCAATGTTTTTTTCTTCTTATTCTTTTCTTCGATCTGCTGTCATAGAACATACATCTTTTGTTTTTGTACTTGTTATGCTAAAGATTGATATTGTTGTTTTAGTGTATAAAAACAACATTTCTTTTAAAGAATAATTATAGTGACGTGTATTCCGGAATGGTGGTAATGGTTGGATAAACATATGTCTCGAGAGTCACCAAACTCTCATTGTCAATATCCTTATTGCAACGACTACTTCAGTCGATTACACTGTGCAACAGTAAAAAAAAATACACGGACTTTTTGATATATGGGCTTTTTAGCGCACGTTCAGTTCACCTTCAATGCAACTTTAGCTGTGCTTATATGTTCTAATAACACTATGCAACAAATGAACACTTTTTGAAAAATACACGGACTTCACAGTATAGGTTCGTTTCTACTACCAAAGGGTTTGCTCGGTTTGGCGAAATTGGTGACCAATTTTTTTTATGGGCCTCCAACGTTTATGGAAATCAGTGGGCCCCTTGGAAAAGGTGTCATCAGCTTTTGTCCAACAACTAATTCAGACATGGCGATACCGCTTAAATATATTTGGTAATAATGTAGCTAAGAATATTCTGAACAAAGTGTCTTATCATTTTACGGTACTTTTTTGTGAAGAAGTGAAGGAAAGAAATATTATTTTTCACCCTCTAGGTCCTCCACATAACTGTAATTTTTGGCCCCATTTAAACAAATCGTAAAAAACACCCCTTAAAATGAGGAGGGCGGCTATAAAATGTTCTACAAAAATGTTGGCCGTAAATTTTAGTATTTATGTCAGAGATATCTCAAAAAAGGCAATGTGAATTCATCAACCCTATACATATACTGAAAAATAAGTGCAAAAAATAAATATGTCTCTTGTTCCAAATAATATTTGTCACAAAAATATATCATGTTTTCTTTTTTTTATTTAATTTGTATGTTTTTATTGAAGTAAGTTGAATTATATTCGTTATATCGTAGTAACAGGTCTCTCATTCAATTTTAATTTAAATATACTGGGAGTTGGACTTTACAGGCCTCGTATTTGTCTTCATCCAATCAAAAAGGATACAGTGATAAACACTTTTATTGGATCATATCGACTACTTACGCAGTCCAGGTAATTTGATTTATTCATTAATCAAATGTACATGTTACGATTTCATTATACAGATGTTTATATAAGGTGGCGCAAAAGTAATCTTTCGATGTTATGTTAGACGCGATTGGCGGTCAGCAGCTAACAGCTGATGCACCGTCTGGACTTTGTACGGAAACATCTTCAAATCTTGTACCAAAATTCGCTGAAGAGACCGTCGACTGATACCCATTTGCGTGGCACGTCGTCTGGTCGATGTCGACGGCGCTTCCATGACATCCTCGGCTACAGCAGCAAAATTCTCTGCAAAACGGCTACTCCGGGGTCTGCCACGCCTGGCAGCATCTCGTGTTGTGCCAGTCTCTTCGAGGCGAGCGGCTAAACGTCGCAGTGTTTCACCAGTAGGCGTTGGACGGCCGGGAAATCTGTGCCAAAGTCACCGACCGATTATTGGTCAAATAAATAGACAGCAATATTCCGCGTTCTGGAGCAGTGTAGCGTAACATTGTTTATTAACGTGTATTTCGCATGTGTTTACTACACAAATGTCAAAACAGAACTGACATTAGGGGCCAATCGCAAATGTATATCATTTTCTGATAGGAGGATTACTTTTGCGCCACCTTGTATATTTCTGCATACTTGTGTAAGTATACTAACATATGTACATACATATATGTAATGAATGAATGTAAATGGAAAGTTCTTTGATGCAATTAATTGCAATGTAATATTTTCTATTGCTTTGTGAATTTGATGATGATGGCGTAATTAAAAGTTACTTCAGTGTCAATTCATGAGATGTATCCGGTGTCGATGTCGTCGCCGATGCCGACCTGCGGACCGCCTACAACAAATTATGTTCATACTCGTATGTATGTGCGTGTGGAAGTGCGTATGGATGTTTGTATATAACTAATAATAAAATGCATTTTACGATACCCCCGCAATGTACATAGTCAGTTGTGTACTGTCCGCATCCGTACCCGACTTCGTGTCTGTGTCTGTGCGTAAGTGCGCTGATACGGCCACAGTTTATATGGCCTTGTTTGCGATAAGCTCAAATTGGCTGCAATGAAACATAACTTGGCATAACATTAAAGCGAACGACACACGCACTCCCTCTCTCTCTGATAATGTCAGTGCCATCGTTGCTGTTGTCATGTGCGTGCATATGTATTAGACAGCATCTGTATAGTTACAAGCAAAAGTATACACCACCCAGACCAGGAATACCTCTTTTATTAACAAATTTCAATATATAACAGCTGAAATTAAAAAAAAAAAACAAGTAAGAAAGTTTCAGTCGGGTAAACCGACTAAGGTATACTTTGTGAGTAATTTTATATGGAATATTACATGTATTTTTTTGCCCATACTATATATATATATATCATTTGCTACGGAAAAAAGTGTAACACATCGAAGGAGTGACCTAAGACCCCAAGTATGTTCGGCGGAAATCCGTTTTGGGTCATTTTAAGTCGAATGAGCAATGTCCGTCCGTCTGTCTGTCTGTCTGTCTGTCTGTCTGTGTGTCTGCTGGCTGGTGCGCACGATAACTCTCGAAAGGAGTAACCGATTGACTTCAAATTTCGTATGTGGTAATATTTTTTTCTATCTCCGGCTAAGTTCGAAGATGGGCCATATTGGTCCACTCCTTCTGGTACCTCCCCCACAAAGGGTTAAAATGTTGTGAAATATTGATTCTTTAATAACTGCTATTATACGTATTCGAATCTTCTGAAATTCCACACATAGTATTAGTTTGTTAGTCGCTATCAGCTCGAGGAAAATGGGCGAAATTGCCACGCCCCTTTTGGTACCTCCCACACAAATACAAAATTTTGCACTAAAAGTGCATGACCATAAATAAGTCACAAGGACAGCGACTGTCCTTGTGACTTATTTATGGTCATCGCAAATGCAAGTTTCACTAGGAACTGAAGACGTTTGAACTTGAATAGTAAATCTGTTGAAGTCAAGGGAATTCGCGGAATTAGGCATTCTTCTCCCTGGAATGGTCCTATCAAAATCTTTGCCACCATCATATTGTTCATTAGTTTTTTCACTATCAGTCGGGTTCCATTGCACAGTTCCGGAGCATGAAGATTTCGTAACATAATAATTACAGATCCAACTTCAAGACGTAAATTATGGGGCGGCATGCCTGGCAAATCCAAAGAGTTTAGGAATTCAACGGCATTATTGACGACATCGACGACGTCTTCATTTTCAACGTGATCGATTGATTTGTATGAACGCAATTCTCCCGAAATTCGATTTTGAATCGTCCAATTCAATTCATTCACATCAGAATTTTTTGCTGCTATAAATGCGCGTGCCCCTAGCCAATCGTAGTTACGATAATTATACCCTCACTTTAGTGTGACGAGGGTATATATCATTTGCTACGAAAAAAAGTGTAACACATCGAAGGAGTGACCTAAGACCCTAAGTATGTTTGGCGGATATCCGTTTTGGGTCATTTTAAGTCGAATGAGCAATGTCCGTCCGTCTGTCTGCTGGCTGGTGCGCACGATAACTCTCGAAAGGGGTAACCGATTGGCTTCAAATTTGGTACGTGGTAATATTATTTTCTATCTCCGGCTAAGTTCGAAGATGGGCCATATTGGTCCACTCCTTCTGGTACCTCCCCCACAAAGGATTAAAATGTTGTGAAATATTGATTCTTTAATAACTGCTATTATACTTATTCGAAGCTTCTGAAATTCCACACATAGTATTAGTTTATTAGTCGCTATCAACTCTTTTGATACCTCCCACACAAATCCATCATTTTGTACTAAAAGTTTACAGCTTATAACATGAATACCAGTATTTAAAAATACTTGAAATTTTGTACAGTGTAATGCTTTTGTAGTGCATACAGTCCAGTGAAAAATAGGCGTTATTGCCACACCCGTTTTGGTACCTCCCACACAAATGCACTATTTTGCACCAAAAGTTAGCAGCTTATAACATTAATACCAGTGTACACAAATACTTGAAATTTTGTACAGTGTAATGATTGTGTAGTGCCTACAGTCCAGTGAAAAATGGGCCTCCCACACAAATGCACCATTTTGTACCAAAAGCTAACAGCTTATACCATTAATACCAGTGTATAAAAATATTTGAAATTTTGTACAGTGTAATGCTTTTATAATGCCTATAGCCCAGTGATTATTCAATATTACATTACTCACAAAGTGAGGGTATACCTTAGTCGGTTTACCCGACTAAAACATTCTTACTTGTTATACCCTCACTTTAGTGTGACGAGGGTATATATCATTTGCTACGAAAAAGTGTAACACATCAAAGGAGTGATCTAAGACCCTAAGTATGTTCGGCGGATATTCGTTTTGGGCATTTTAAGTCGAATGAGCAATGTCCGTCCGTCCGTCCGTCTGTCTGTCTGTCTGTCTGTCTATCTGTCTGTCTATCTGTCTATCTGTCTGTCTGTCTGTGTGTCTGTCTGTCTGCTGGCTGGTGCGCACGATAACTCTCGAAAGGAGTAACCGATTGACTTCAAATTTGGTACGTGGTAATATTTTTTTCTATCTCCGGCTAAGTTCGAAGATGGGCCATATTGGTCCACTCCTTCTAGTACCTCCCCCACAAAGTGTTAAAATGTTGTGAAATATTGAATCTTTAATAACTGCTATACTACTTATTCGAATCTTCACAAAGCATCAGTTTATTAGTCTCTATCAACTCGAGAAAAATGGGCCATGTTGCTACGCTCCTTTTGGTACCTCCCACACAAATGCACCATTTTGCACCAAAAGTTAACAGCTTATAACATTAATACCAGTGCATAAAAATACTTGAAATTTTGTACAGTGTAATGCTTTCATGTTGCCTACAGTCCAGTGAAAAATGGGTGTCATATTAACGCCCCTTTTGGTACCTCTTACACAAAGGTACCATTTTGCACCAAAAGATAACAGCTTATAACATTAATACCAGTGTATAAAAGCACTTGAAATTTTGTACAGTGTAATGCTTTTATAGTGTATTTTGCACTGTGAAAAATGGGCGCTATTGCCACGCCCCTTTTTGTACCTCCCACACAAAGGTACCATTTTGCACAAAAAGTTAAGAGCTCACAGCATGAGTACCAATGCACGAAAATGCAACAACATTTTGCACAGTGTAACGCTTTTGAAGTCCCTATAGCCCTGTAAAAAATGGCCATTATCACCACGCCCCTTTTTGTACCTCCCACACAAAATGGCCAAATCATACCAAATTTAATATCTCATAACGTTAATATACCAGTGCAAAAAACGCTTAAAATTCGGCGCAGTGAAATGTATTTAAAGAATCTACTATTCACAGAAAAATAGGTGTATTTGTTAAAAACATTCTGGCACCTCCCATACAAATTGACAGAATAATTCGTTTAATATTCCATATTACATTACTCACAAAGTGAGGGTATACCTTAGTCGGTTTACCCGACTGAAACTTTCTTACTTGTTATACCCTCACTTTAGTGTGACGAGGGTATATATCATTTGCTACGGAAAAAAGTGTAACACGTCGAAGGAGTGACCTAAGACCCCAAGTATGTTCGGAGGAAATCCGTTTTGGGCCATTTTAAGTCGAATGAGCAATGTCCGTCCGTCTGTCTGTCTGTCTGTCTGTCTGTCTGTCTGCTGGCTGGTGCGCACGATAACTCTCGAAAGGAGTAACCGATTGACCTCAAATTTGGTATGTGGTAATATTTTTTTCTATCTCCGGCTAAGTTCGAAGATGGGCCATATTGGTCTACTCCTTCTAGTACCTCCCCCACAAAGGGTTAAAATGTTGTGAAATATTGATTCTTTAATAACTGCTATACTACTTATTCGAATCTTTTGAAATCCCACACATAGTATTAGCTTATTAGTCGTTATCAACTCGAGAAAAATGGGCAAAGTCGCCACGTCCCTTTTGGTACCTCCCACACAAATGCACCATTTTGCACCAAAAGTTAACAGCTTATAACATTAATAACAGTGTATAAAAATACTTGAAATTTTGTACAGTATTATGCTTTTATATTGCCTACAGTCCAGGGAAAAATGGGTGTTGTTGCCACGCCCCTTTTGGTACCTCCCACACAAAGGTACCTTTTTGCACCAAAAGTTAACAGCTTATAACATTAAAACCAGTGTATAAAAATACTTGAAATTTTGTACAGTGTAATGCTTTTATAGTGTCTATAGCCCTGTGAAAAATGGGCGTTATTGCCACGCCCCTCCTTGTACCTCCCACACAAAATGCCCAAATCATACCACAATTTAATGTCTCATAACGTTTATACCAGTGCACATAAATGCTTATAAGTCGGCACAGTGCAATGAATTTAAAGTATCTTATGTTCAGCAAAAAAAAGGTGTATTTGATAAACCCCTTCTGGTACCTCCCACACAAATTGACAGAATAATTCGAGTAATATTCAATATTACATTACTCACAAAGTGAGGGTATACCTTAGTCGGTTTACCCGACTGAAACTTTCTTACTTGTTTTGTTGTATATTTGGATACGCATTAGAGATGAGTTCATCTGCTGGCTTGTGCGCACGATAACTCTCGAAAGGAGTAACCGATTGACTTCAATTTTGGTATGTGGTAATATTTTCTTCTATCTCCGGCTAAGTTCGAAGATGGGCCATATTGTTCCACTCCTTCTAGTACCTCCCCCACAAATGGTTAACATTTAGTGAACTATTGAATAAATAACTTATATACTACTTATTTGAATCCTCTCAAATTATACACATAGTATTAGTTTATTAGTCACTATTAGCTCGAGAAAAATGGGCGAAGTTGCCACGCCCTGTTTGGTACCTCCCACACAAATGGACAATTTTGAACCAAAAGTTAATAGCTTATAACTTTATTACAAGTGCATACAATGACTTGAAATCTTGTTCAGTATAATGGTATCATAGAACCTACAATACAAATGAATCATTTTTTACCAAAAGTTACCAGCTTATAACTTTAATACCAGTGCATACAAATACTTGAAATTTTGTACAGTGCAATGCTTTTATAGTACTTAGAGTCCAGAGAAAAATGTGCGTTATTGGCCCGCCCCTTTTGTTAACACCAACACAAATGGTTAACAGCTATTAACTTTACTACCAGTACATACTAATACTTGAAATTTCGTACAGTGCAATGTTTTTATAGTACCTTGAGTCTAGAGAAAAGTGGCCGTAATTGGCACGTCCCTTGATGTAGCTCCCACACAAATGGACCATTTTGCACCAGAAGTTGACTGCTTATAGATTTAATACTAGTGCATACAAATACTTGAAATTTTGTACAGTGTAATGCTTTTAATTACCTAGAGTCCAGAGTAAAGTGAGCATTATTGGCACGACCGTTTTGGTACCTCCCACACAACTGGACCATTTTGCACCAAAAGTCCACTGTTTATAACTTTAATATCAGTACATACTTTAAAGTTATTAAATGCAATTTAAAGTGATAATAATTTAATTAATACAAAAAAATAAATAAATTTACGAATATTTTTTTGGGACTCAAGGTGAGGAGGGGCTTCATAAGTCGGTTTACCCGACTGAAATTTCTTACTTGTTCTTAAGTTGATAGCGACGGATAATCTATTATTATGTGTGGAATTACAGAGGATTCGGATAAGTAGTATAGAAGTTATTAGAGAATAAACATTTCACTAAATGTTAACCCTTTGTGAAGGAGGTACTAGAAGGAGAGTACCGATATCGCCCATCTTCAAACTTAGCCCGAGATAGAAAAAAATACTATTCCATACCAAATTTTAAATCAATCCGTTACGCTTTTGAGAGTTATCGTGCGCTCCAGCCAGAACGACAGACGGACGGACATTGCTCAACTGACTTAAAATGGCTCAAAACGGATTTCCGTGGAACATACTTGGGGTCTTAGGTCACTCCCTGGATGTGTTACACTTTTTGTCCGTAGCAAATGATCACACTAAAGTGAGGATATAAATATTGAAATACCGGGTGGCGCAGTATGAGCTATATGGTTTAAATGGTTTATAACTTTTTTATTTATGCGATTATTATAATTTTTTTAAATACAGTATATTATTGGGGAATTTTTTCAATTAGCTTTGAAAAATGATACCTCTACATCTTTACGTGCACAGGAAATAATGGGCATTTTTGAATTTAACAAGTAAGAAAATTTCAGTCGGGTAAACTAACTAAGGTACACCCTCACTATGTGGATAATGTAATATGGTACATCTGCTGGGAGATGCCAGAAGATTGAAAAAATTGTCATTCTTTATTACTATATGAAATAATTTAGATGATTGCTGCAGAAGTTATGAACTGTTGTGTTTGAATGAATCTGTCAATTTGTGTGGGGGGTACCAGAAATGGCCGGACAGTAGATACTTCAATTTTACCGGATAATAGGTACTATAAAAGCATTACACTGAAAAATTCAAGTATTTATATGCACTGGTATTAAATTTCTTAGCAGTTACCTTTTTGTACAAAATGGTTTCTTTGTGTGGAAGGTAACAAAAGGGGAGTGGCAATAACGCCAATTATTCACCGGCCTGAAGGCACTATAGAAAAATTACACTGCACAAAATTTCAAGTATTTGTATACACTGGTATTAAATTTATTAGCAGTAAACTTTTTATACAAAATTATCCCTTTGTGTGGTACTTCGCTCATTTTTCTCAAGCTGATAGCGACAAATAAACTAACGGGTGATCTAAGTAGAGATACTTTTTACAAAAGCCTTAGGTCACTCCTTCGATGTGTTACACTTTTTTCCGTAGCAAATGATATACACCCTCGTCACACTAAAGGGAGGGTATAAAAAATAGGGAACCTCGAAATGGGTCACGCTATATTACTATGTATGGAATTAAAGAAGATTCGGATAAGTAGTATAGAAGTTATTAGAGAACAAATATTTCACTAAATTTTAACCCTTTGTGAGGGAGGTGGACCTATATGGCCGATCTTCGAACTTAGTCTGAGATAGAAAAAAATATTACCATATACCAAATTTGAAGTCAATCCGTTACTCCTTTCGAGAGTTATTAGGCGCTCCAACCAGCCAGACAGACGGACAGACAGACAGGCAGACATTTCTCAAATTGGTCCGTAGCCCTCGTACCCTCGTTACACTGAATTAAGGGCATAAGGAAAAGGGACGAAAATTTTCTAATTCGAGTATTCAATGGCTTAACATTAAAAGGGCGTATTTCGATTTTGTTTTTCCGTAACAGGGGAACGAAAAACCGAATAAAAACAAAACTTTGACTAGACATATAGGGTTTTTACAATGCCTATAAATTTTCGGGGGCTAAACTATAGCCCCCGAAAATTAAAAAGAAAATAAAGGTGCAATTGACAGTTTTCGACCAGGATAAACGGAAAACGTAATTATGACAAAAATCAAGACACGCCCTTTTTATATTAAGCTATCGATAGATATAATAGCATTTAAATACCCGGCGTTGTACGGGTTGTCTTTTAACACCGCGATCCACATTTTCTAAGCTTGAGATATTGTAATAAAAACCCCGATTAAAATACAACATCAAAACAGTAAAATTTTTAAGCTGATCCAAATTATAGTATGAAAATCCTTAGCTCTGACTATCCCAAAAATTAACTTTGTAAAATTTCATATTATACTTAAGTTAAATATAAATTTTTCTTAAGTTAACATACAACTATGTTTATTTAATTACGTCTAGTCGGTTCGACCATAAACCGAAAACCACAAATGTATGCAACTGTAACAAATATTTTTGGGTCCTAATACTTGATTCGGCTTGGCCACAGACAAATCATTAAATTACTTTGTTTGCTTTAGCATGACATCTGGACCTACTTTCATAAAAGTTGGCTGACTGTTACGTCAATATTTTAGTTTTAATTTTTCCTAGATAACGATTTATACTTTACAGTTAAAAATGTCATAAGCAGCATTAGCTTTTGTTTTACAGTACTAATTTTTAATTTATAAATATTCGAATTCGTCACTTTGGACAATCCATCGATGAAATTTATCGTTACAAAAGATTATAGATTATTGCACTTTAAACATCTGAACAGCAGAAAACTTGCACCTAAATTTAGGCGTTGATACTTTTCCAAAATACTTAAATACAATCAAATATTTGTTTCGGAAATATAACTTCCAAATAAGTAATAATAGGATGCAAACATAGTTTTGCTTAGAACAATATCCCCTCAAACATATAATTTTGTGTGTGTCAAATATTATATATTTCGATTGTACGCTAAATATGTGTATGTTTCTAACAGAGTATGCCACTGTTCTCTAGACTCTAGGTACTATAAAAGCATTACACTGTACAAAATTTCAAGTCTTTGTATGCACTGGTAATAAAGTTATAAACTATTAACTGTTGGTTCAAAATTGTCCATTTGTGTGAGAGGTACAAAAAGAGGCGTTGCCATTTTTCTCGAGGTAATAGTAACTAATAAACTAATAATATGTGCAGAATTTCAGAGAATTAAAATAAGTTGTATAGAAGTTATTAAATAAACAATATTTCACTAAATGTTATACCTTTGTGGGGGAGCTACTAGAAGGAGTCGACCAGTATGCCCCATCTTCGAACTTAGCAGGAGATAGAAGACAATTTTACCACATACCAAATTTGAAGTCAATCGGTTACTCCTTTCGAGAGTTATCGTGCGCACCAGCCATTTGCTAGGAAAAAAGTGTAACACGTCGAAGGAGTGATCTAAGTAGTATGTTCGGCGGAAATCCGTTTTGGGTAATTTTAAGTCGAATGAGCAATGTACGTCCGTCTGTCTATCTGCTGGCTTGTGCGCACGATAACTCTCGAAAGGAGTAACCAATTGACTTCAAATTTGGTACGTGGTAATATTTTTTTCTATCTCCGGCTAAGTTCGAAGATGGGCCATATTGGTCCACTCCCTGTAGCACCTACCTCACAAAGGGTTAAAATGTCGTGATATATTGATTCTTTAATAACTGCTATACTACTTATTCGAATCTTCTGAAATTCCACACATAGTACTAGTTTATTAGTCGCTATCATCTCGAGAAAAATGGGCGAAGTTGGCAAGCACCTTTTGGTACCTCCCACACGAAGGTACCATTTTGCACCAAAAGTTAACAGCTTATAACATTAATACCATTGTATAAAAATACTTGCAATTTTTATCAGTGTAATGTTTTATAGTACCTATAGTCTAGTGAAAATTGGGCGTTATTGCCACGCCCCTTTTGGTACCTCTCACAAAAAGGTACCATTTTGCACCAAAAGTTAACAGCTTATAACATTAATACCATTGTATAAAAATACTTGAAATTTTGTACAGTGTAATGCTTTTATAGTCTCTATAGCCCTGTGAAAAATAGGCGTTATCACCAAGCCTTTTTGTACCTCCCACACAAAATTGCCAAATCATACCCAAATTTAATATCTCATAACGTTAATATACCAGTGCACATAAACGCTTATAATTCGGCACAATGCAATGTATTTTTAGTATCTACTGTTCAGGGAAAATAGGTGTATTTGATAAACCCCTTCCTGTACCTCCCACACAAATTGACAGAATAATTCGTGTAATATTCCACATAACATTACTCACAAAGTGAGGGTATATCTTAGTCAGTTTACCCGACTGAAACTTTCCTACTTGTTTTTATTATAAAATTGGAGATTAAAGCGGACGGGCAACCGACATTATTTTATTAAACTTTGATTAAATTCTTTCTCGACGCCAACTTATGTACATCACTGTCGACATGTATGCAATGTATAGGGAATGTTGTCTTTAGATGATGTTATTTTCTGTTGCCGGAGTATTAGGCCGATGTGGAATATTAATAAATGTCCTTTATGTATGTGTAGGAGTACGTGTGGTATCAGCCCCATATACGTTATAGTGGTGCTGACTTAATAATACTCCTTGTCCATTATCATACACATACATATGTACATACATCCATATACATTTAGGTACATGCAAGATACACACACACGTTCATATGAATCTGCTGTGGTTATACATTGTTGGAGGGGAGAAGATAAAACCAGTGATTTTCTGTAGCAATGTTCTTAGTTCGCCGCACATTAGCATTTTTGCACCAAAGAATGAATGAATGCTGTGCGTGGACGACGTGTTATGCCTGGACATAGAGCAGCAGCTCTCCATTCCAAACGATTATTCACATCCGTAAACCGAAATGGTCGACAGTCCATAAACATCACCAAACCGAAGAGAAGAGAAGACACCGCATCTGATACAATATCCACCCGCTGCGCTTGGCACTGTGAAAGTTTATTGGCGAATTACCGCATTCATTTACATATTCGTGCATATTCGTGCACAGTGGGTTGGCAGAGGAAATAAGCCACAGCACAGTGGCAATTGAAAGTGTATGGTTATATTAAAATGGTTTTTTTAACAAATGGTTCTTAATTCTGTAAAAAAGATTAATACTTAATTTATTTTACCGATCGACTTGGAGTCACTAACATGCAAAAAAAAACAACTTAAACTTTGCGAGACTCTCTATGAAAGAATGCTAACCTCAGCTAGTATCGTGCAAACTAGATTCTGCAATTGCGAGTCCCATATGATAGACGAAACCATACCAACTAACAGCCCGGATGTACGAGAAATATGCGAATCGATATATATATGGTGAAATTCATGAAAAATGTCCTGCCTAAAAATAAAGGTTGTCCAATTTTGTTTAAATTTTGTTTATGAATGGTGCTATATACAAATAATATATCCGCCAAGATTTGGAAATTTTCGTTGAATATTGGTAGCATGGGCGGTGGTCCAAAATTTACTCTTCAAGCCAAGGTGTTGTTGTTTGATTATTTCTTGTGCTTCAACCACCAAATATAAGAATATTTTGTGACACGAATGTTGAAGATTTTTTCATGGGCTTTCGAATGGTTGAATCGTTTTTCGCAAAAATTTTCAATCTGACCTCATAAACACGAAAATAATCACAAAAAATTAATTTTCGCGGATTCGGATATAATTAATTTTTTTTGAAATATTTTTAGATTAATAAGCTGATTTTCCCCCACATGTGTGCAGATTTTCAAGATGGCGTTTTTTGACACTCCTGAGGAAATAATTTTTAAAAATTTCTATATCTAAAAACATTGGGTTTAAACATTTTAATGTTTATATTTTGTTGTTTGATCGTTATTAGATTTTCAGCTTTTGCATAAAAGTAACTTATGATACACTAATCTTTTGATTTTATACGCTTCCTTCCAAATTTGCTCATTATTGCAAAAATAAATAAACAATGGATTTTTGCGGTGTTGGTCTTCATTAGATAATGAGTTTAAAATTTAATCACAATCACAGTCTAGTGGACTTGATTTAAAAACAAGTAAGAAAGTTTCAGTCGGGTAAACCGACTAAGGTATACCCTCACTTTGTGAGTAATGTAATATGGAATATTTAACGAATTATTCTGTCAATTTGTATGGGAGGTACCAGAATGTTTTTAGCAAATACACCTATTTTTCGCTGAATAGTAGATTCTTTAAATACATTACACTGCTCGAGTTGATAGCGACTAATAAACTAATGCTATGTGTGGAATTTCAGAAGATTCGAATAAGTAGTATAGCAGTTATTAAAGATTCAATATTTCACAACATTTTAACACTTTGTGGGGGAGGTACTAGAAGGAGTGGACCAATATGGCCCATCTTCGAACTTAGCCGGAGATAGAAAAAAATATTACCACGTACCAAATTTGAAGTCAATCGGTTACTCCTTTCGAGAGTTATCGTGCGCACCAGCCAGCAGACAGACAGACACACAGACAGACAGATAGACAGACAGACAGACAGACAGACGGACGGACATTGCTCATTCGTCTTAAAATGACCCAAAACGAATATCCGCCGAACATACTTAGGGTCTTAGATCACTCCTTCGATGTGTTACACTTTTTTCGTAGCAAATGATATATACCCTCGTCACACTAAAGTGAGGGTATAATTATTTCCTCAGGAGTGTCAAAAAACGCCATCTTGAAAATCTGCACACATATGGGGGAAAATCAGCCAAATTCGGGGAAAATCGGTTCAGATTTAAACATAGTATCAATGTATATGTTACACCCGATTTGACATGTAATCGCTGTAGAAACCTTACTTTATATCTGATCAGTATGAAATTCGGCAGAGAGAGTTTTCTTATTACATACACTGCACACTGCCAAATTCTCATCGCAATGCCCATTTTCGCATTGTTAGGGAAGTGTAGGGTATTATATATCCTCGCCCGACTTTCTGTCTTTCCTTAATGGTTTTATATCAAATATATTTGGAAAATTTTTCTAAACAATAACTTTGTTTGTGTGTAAATATATATTTTATTTATGAACGCAAATGTACTTTGTTCTAATATATAAATATATGCGTTCCAAACAAAATTTCTTGATTTTCACTCCTGAGGAAATAATTTTTAAATCAAGTCCACTAGACTGTAATTGGGATTAATTTTTAATCTCATTTTCTAATGAAGATCAAAACCGCAAAAATCCATTTTTTATTTATTTTTGCAATACCACGTTAAATGAGCAAATTCGGAAGGAAGTGAATAAAATCAAAAGATTAGTGTATCATAAGTTACTTTTATGCAAAAGCTGAACATCTAATAACGATCAAACAACAAAATATAAATATTAAAATGTTTAAAAACAATTTTTTTAGATAGAGAAATTTTCAATAATTATTTCCTCAGGAGTGTCAAAAAACGCCATCTTGAAAATCTGAACACATATGGGGAAAAATCAGCTTATTAATCTAAAAATATTTCAAAAAAAATTAATTATATCCGTATCCGCGAAAATTATTTTTTTGTGATTATTCTCGCGTTTATAAGGTCAGATTGCAAATTTTTGCGAAAAACGATTCAACCATTCGAAAGCCCATGAAAAAATCCTCAACATTCGTGTCACAAAATATTCTTATATTTGGTGGTTGAAGCACAAGAAATAATCAAACAACAACACCTTGGCTTGAAGAGCAAATTTTGGACCACCGCCCATGCTACCAATATTCAACGAAAATTTCCAAATCTTGGCGGATATATTATTTGTATATAGCACCATTCATAAACAAAATTTGAACAAAATTGGACAACCTTTATTTTTAGGCAGGACATTTTTCATGAATTTCACCATATATAGATTCCTGTTGTTCCTATGAGGAGCATAAGGTCTCAACGATTGTGTTCCATTCTTTCCGGTCTGATGTTAACGGTTTCAGCTCGTTCCACGACTTGTTTATTGTTGCTGCTTCTATATCCAGCTGCCGTCGCCAGGTGTGACTTGGCTTATGAAGCTGTAGTACCGACTGCTCTATTCAGGGAAGTAGTAGAAGAAGCAACGTCTGACGAGGTCGAGCTGATTGTTGGCGCAGACACGAACGCTCATCATACTATCTGGGGTAGTACGGATATAAACAATAGGGGTGATTCGCTTCTTGACTTTATTCTAACTACCAACCTAAGTATTTGTAACATAGGTAATAAACCGACCTTTACAATTAAAGACAGACAAGAAGTACTAGACGTAACGTTTGCTACTGACCGGCTGTCAGACAAAATTATTGGGTGGAATGTACTGGACGACCACTCATTCTCAGATCACCATTATATTGAGTTCAAACTCGCTGAAAAAAACGCCTGAACCTGCCGTCCACAGAAATGTGAGAAAGACAAAGTGGCACCTGTATGAAAATAATTTCAAGAAAGTCCTCAACTCCAAACTTCTGTACGAACCGAATGACAAAGCCGGTCTGGATAATCTGGTCGAGCATATCACCACATCATTCAATAGTTCCCTTGAAGAAGCCTGTCCAAAAACAAGGGTAAAACTAAACCCCAATGGTGGACTTCTGAGCTAACGGCTATGAAAAAGACCTGCAACAAGCTATTCAACAAGGCTAAATCTACGGGGGTCGCTAATGTTTGGGATGCCTATAAAGAGCAACTCAAGATCTATAAGAAGGAGCTTAGAAAGGCGCAAAGACGTTCTTGGTATACCTTCTGTGGCGTAGTGGAAAAGGTCTCCGACGCCGCAAGGCTGAGGAAAATACTATCAGCTTCACCCTGTACAGTGGGTTACTTGCAGGATGAGGCAAATAATTGGACCAAAAACAGCGAGCAGTCGCTCAGTGTACTGCTCGACACACATTTCCCGGGGAACCCTCTAACAGAACCAGAGGATCAGCAGGACCAACAAGAGAGTGAGTGGACTGCGAGCGTCGCTAGTTTGTTGACTGAGAGATCCAGAATAAGCTGGGCTATTAATAGCTTTGAGCCCTTCAAGTCACCTGGACCAGACGGCATCACTCCAGCAGAAATGCAGAAAATGTTGAAGTACATTATCCCCTGGCTGGAGAAAATTTATGTAGCCTGTATCATGTTTTCATACATCCCGAATCGATGGAGGGATACCAAAGTGGTATTCATACCTAAAGCGGGGAAGATATCACACACTAGGCCAAAAGACTTCAGACCAATTAGCCTATCCTCCTTCCTATTGAAAAGTCTGGAAATACTTTTAGATTATTTCATTAGGGAAAACCTGGATACAAAACTCCTGTCGGTGAACCAACATGCTTACAATAAGGGGAAGTCTACAGAGAGGCTTTTAACAACATTCACTCAGATGCAGTAATTGCGGCACTGTCACATCTAAAAGTTAACTCTAGTTTGATTAGACCAATTCAAAGTCTGCTCAACAGAAGACGCATAACAGCATGTCTTGGGTCCACAACTCTAACAAGGTATCTAAACAGAGGGACTCCACAAGGAGGAGTATTGTCTCCACTAATTTGGAACCTAGTGTTGAATGAAATCCTGCTAGATCTAGAACGTTGTGGCTGCAAGGTCATGGCATATGCGGACGACGTTGCAATCGCAGTGAGCGGCAAATTCGAAAACGTCCTCCGAGACATTCTACAGGTGGCTCTGAACAAATTGGCTAGATGGGCCAGAAGCAGCGGTTTAGGCGTAAACCCAAACAAGACAGAATTGGTTCTGTTCACTAGGATGAATAAAGTCCCACATGTGGACCCTCCACCTCGGATAAACGGAACAGATCTAGTCTTTTCTGAAAGTGCAAAATTTTTAGGAATAATTCTAGATAGAAAATTGTTATTTAGACTTAACGTATTGGAACGTGTAAGGAAGGCCAACGTCACCTTATATTCCTGCAAAAAGGCTGTAGGGTTGCGGTGGGGCCTCTCTCCTAAAATCGTCCACTGGATATATATAGCAGTAGTTCGTCCTATACTGCTATACGACATTGTGGTATGGTGGACGGCAACTGACAAACTAACCATCACCAACCTACTAACAAAGGTTCAGAGAACAGCCTGCCTGAGCATAAGCGGAGCCTTAAGGACTCCATATACTGCCGATTAATATTGTGGCGAGAGAAGTTGCAACAAAAGCGGCAATAAGATTAAACTGCCTATCAATGTGGAGGTATAAAACTACGGTCACATGAGGATATCAAAGTGTAGTGCTATGGTAACCGACCGAGTGGACTATATACAAACTGTGTACACATTCGAGAGAAATTACATCACTATGATTCCCGCCAGAGATGAATGGGTTGGAAGAATACCAGGTAATAGAAACCATCTCCTCTTTTGCACGGATGGTTCGAAGCTTGATGAAAAGGTTGGATTCGGAGTATACTGTGCAGAGCTTAGATTAGATATAGCTCACAGACTACCATATACTTGCAGTGTATATCAAGCCGAAGTAATGGCAATATGGGAAGTAGCCAAGTGGCTGAGTCGCAACATAGTAACCAACACTGACGTTGTAATTTACTCGGACAGCCAGGCTGCCATCAATTCTCTGGAGGCAACATCCCTAAATTCACAAACAGCCCTCGACTGCCGCAGATCTCTTAACGAGATGGCTGAGCAGTTTAATATACACCTCATATGGGTGCCTGGGCATAGGGATATCCCGGGGAACTGCAAAGCCGATGAACTTGCTAGGAAAGGGACGACATTACAAATTCTCGAAGAATTTGCATATATTGGTGCGCCACTATCCACGTGCAAGCTTTGGCTTAGGCAAGAGGCAATCAGGCAGTCCAACGAAAGATGGACAGAAATCGGCACCTGCAGAGTAGCTAGACAAATCTGGCCAAGGTATGACCTGAGAACATCAAAATATCTCCTCGCACTAGAGAGGCAAAGATTGTCTACGTTAGTATCAGTTCTGACGGGACACTGCTTGATCGGCGAACACGCCAAAAGATTGGGTATTGACTCTAATGACTTCTGCAGAAGCTGTGGAGATGAGGAAGAAGTGGAGAGCATTGAGCACTTGCTATGCGACGCTCTGAGTAAACGACGACTGGACATACTGGGGTCGGCTTTTCTAGGAAGCCTAACAGATCTTTCCAGTACCGATATTCGTACTATCGACAAATTTGTATATCAAACAGGTTGGTTTCGATGAGGGGCATTTCAGCCCGTGGTAACACTAGGGACCTAAACTGGTCTATTTGAGCTTGTATAAAAAAAATACGGTTGCTACCCTAACCTAAACCTAAACCTAAACCTAGAGTGCATTCCAAACATATTTATGTTTCAAGCAGAATATTTGGCACAATAAAGGTATTTTTGTTGGCCAGTTTCCAATTTTCATTATTTCACTGCATTTCAAAATTCTTTAATAGTTTTTCTTCCATGATCGGCGAACAAGCCAAAAGATTGGGTATTGACTCTAATGACTTCTGCAGAAGCTGTGGAGATGAGGAAGAAGTGGAGAGCATTGAGCACTTGCTATGCGACTGCCCCGCTCTGAGTAAACGACGACTGGACATACTGGGGTCGGCTTTTCTGGGAAGCCTTACAGATCTTTCCAGTACCGATATTCGTACTATCGACAAATTTGTATATCAAACAGGTTGGTTTCGATGAGGGGCATTTCAGCCCGTGGTAACACTAGGGACCTAAACTGGTCTATGTGAGCTTGTATAAAAAAATACGGCTGCCACCCTAACCTAAACCTAAACCTAGAGTGCATTCCAAACATATTTATGTTTCAAGCAGAATATTTGGCACAATAAAGGTATTTTTGTTGGTCAGTTTCCAATTTTCATTATTTCACTGCATTTCAAAATTCTTTAACAGTTTTTCTTCCAATACTTTAAAAACCCCATAAAGACCTATGGAAGCTCTTTATGAGCGGGGGTGGGGGTGCCGATGTTTGGAGAAATATTTCTTGAGCTGTCTCCATCCTTTCATTCTTTGACATGGAAGCCTTATATACACGCTGAAAAATCGCTTCTGTAGTATATTGTCCCAAACATATTCTGCTTCAAACATACAAATGTTTAGGGTACGCCCTAAATATATTATATTTGGCACACACAAAAATTATATATTTGGGAAGATGTTGTTGTAAACAAATCTTTGTTTCCGTCCTAATATTTTTTATTTGGGATTATTATTTACGAAACAAATACGAGTATTTATTTGCATGTAAGTATTTAAAAAATATATCAATACCTTAATTTTAAGACAAGTTGTATGTTAATTTTTTCGGAAATTTTAAATGTTAAACTTGCATAATGATACAATATGCTTGGAATAAATAGAAATTAAAAATTGGTGCTTTAAAGTAAACATTACTGATTCTTTTGTCATTTTAAATTGTAAGTTATATTTCGAAATCAATAAAAAAAAATTAAAAATGAAATTCGAAAAATCTACAACGTTTTAAAAATCTTTTTAAACAAAATATGTTTGGAGAAATTCATAATTTGTATATAAACACATATTTTATTTGAGGAAATTAGTTTGCAAATATAATTTGTTGTAATATATTAATACTAGCTGACCCGGTGCGCTTCGCTGCCCTCAAGTGCGTTTCAGTGAAATATAACCATATGATATGTTGACACCCTTGATATTACGGCGGTGTTTTCGGGTCATCCATATTGCACCTAAATTCACAAATTTCGTGTAGTGCAATACTTGTCAAATATCCTTGGGAGCCTGGGTCGCCCATTCTATGGAGGGGCATATAGATTGCTGTGAAATACAGTCATACCAATTAGTACAATAATTATATCAGTATTTATTATACCCTCACTTTAGTGTGACGAGAGTATATATAATTTGCTACGGAAAAAAGTGTAACACATCGAAGGAGTGACCTAAGACCCCAAGTATGTTCGGCGGAAATCCGTTTTGGGTCATTTTAAGTCGAATGAGCAATGTCCGTCTGTCTGTCTGTCTGTCTGTCTGTCTGTCTGTCTGTCTGTCTGTCTGTCTGCTGGCTGGTGCGCACGATAACTCTCGAAAGGAGTAACCGATTGACTTCAAATTTCGTATGTGGTAATAGTTTTTTCTATCTCCGGCTAAGTTCGAAGATGGGCCATATTGGTCCACTCCTTCTGGTACCTCCCCCACAAAGGGTTAAAATGTTGTGAAATATTGATTCTTTAATAACTGCAATTATACGCATTCGAATCTTCTTCACAAATGCACCATTATGCACTAAAAGTTAAAAGCTTATAACAATAATACCAGTGTTTAGAAATACGTGAAATTTTGTACAGTGTAATACTTTTATAGTGCCTACAGTCCAGTGAAAAATGGGCGTTATTGCCGCACTCCTTTTGGTACCTCCCACACAAATGCATCATTTTGCACCAAAAGTTAACAACTTATAACATTAATACCAGTGTATTAAAATACATGAAATTTTGTACAGCGTAATGTTTTTATAGTGCCTACAGTCCATTGAAAATGGGCGTTATTGTCACGCCCCTTTTGGTACCTCTCCCACAAAGGTACCATTTTGCACCAAAAGTTAACAGTTTATAACATTAATATCAGTGTATACAATTACTTGAAATTTTGTACAGTGTAATGCTTTTATAATGCCTATAGTCGGTTTACCCGACTGAAACTTTCTTACTTTTTTTTTCTATAACTATGCCGCATGCGCGTAGTCACGCGCTCACTGATCTGCTTTTTAATCAGATTCCGTAGAGTGCTAACAACAGCCTCCACTATAAACTTCAAGACGATGAGTGCAACGCCTCTCTATATTTCGTCTTTAGTACTTTGTTCATTGACAATATTTTTATGCGAATTTTCAAAACTGTTCTGCAATGATATTGGAAATTTTTCAAATTCACATCTCGGGTTGTATGGGCGGCGCCACGCTCTTGTCACTCTCTTTTGCAAATATATCAAATATTGCGTTCTACTTTTTTTATTTATATGGGGGTTACATGCCAACTGTTTCCGTCGTTCCTATTTGTAGCTCCATCACCCCTACTGGTACCAAGGCTAGACAGCCAAACTTCGAAACCATGGCTGATATAGTGATCGAAATATTGAATTTTGAAATTTCAGGTTGTGTAGGAGTACCCACAGTTAATACGATGTCTGTTTTTGGTTCAATCATTGGTTGTGGTTCGAAGGTTACACACCCATTTTTACAGGCTACCTGCAATAGTGCAGGAAATATTTCACATTTCTGTTTGTGTCACGCCAGTTTCTTGCTCCAGCACTCGATCTGGTTCCACATACCGAATTTCGAGATTTTTGGTCCAATAGCAATCAAAATATTTCACTTCTGAATTTCTGGTAGTGTGGGTGGTACCACGCCTACTGTCACAATCATGGCTCCAACACGCGTACTGCTACCAAGGCGCAAATACTAAATATCGCCGATCTTACTATATAGTAATCAAATGTTTTAAACATAGGCGAAATGTTTTAAACATAAACAGTTTATGTTTTAAACATAAACTGTTTACAGTTTTCAAAATCACTCAAAAAACACGAAAAATATTTGGAAGGCCGTTAAAAAAAACAATACCAAAACGTAAAAAATGGTAACAGTAAAAGTAATAACAACTAAAAATAAGAAAATTGCACGGTTTCCTCGCTAAAACTTTTTAAATTATGCATCGTTTTTCTTGGAATGGTCTCAAAATATGGGTTGTGGCATAACTCGAGAACCATTTATCCAATTTGATTGATGGAAGTTTTAAAGAATTAAATATTAAGTAGCCTTCAACTTCATATAATACCATTTTCCATCCGTTCAGCGGTTTCGACGATATACGAGTATTACAAAATATTACAAAAAATGTGATTTTTTGATAAAATTTTAATATTTTTAAAATAAATCTCCCATAAAACAATCTAAAAATTAACAAATGTTATATTTTTATGATTTTATCGTAAAGTGTGTTCGGTCATGAATTAAACGAGCCCATTCCGAGCCCCCATCGATGCATAATTTAAAAAGTTATAGCTAATTTAGTAAGGTGTTAACTTTAAAACTTTCTTATCGATGTAAAATTTACAAAAACAAACCTTAAAAGCTAATATTGGAGATTTTGACGTTTTTTGACGTCTAGAATCAGAATCTATGCATTAAAACAAAAACCCAAGAAAAAATGTTGTTTTTGTCGACCTGTGTAATTATTGGTTGGCTTTAAATTTATGATAACCAGATATGGCGAAAACTAAATTAAAATTACATTTATGATTTCTTATCTATCTACCTTTTTAACATGTAGGTTGCAGTGATGGAATGAGTTTGCACAACCGTGTATGTAAATTTGACTTTATATTGGGTGTGGTAATAAGTAGTACGGTTTTGGCCATTACACAGAACTTATCACGGTATTTGCAAACGATTAACCTAGATATAATAATGGCTTACGAAATCATAAAATTGGCAACGACTAAATTAAGTGACATGCGTAGAAATTCAGATGCGGAGTTTGATAAACTGTTTGAAGAATCTACACAACTTACAAGAAGTTTTGGAATATAAGCTGCACTACCTAGAAGAGTAGGCACTCAAAAGTATAGGGCTAATATTCCTGGTTCAGATGCCAAGGCGTATTTTAGGACAACATTGTTCATACCATATCTGGACGAAGTAATATCACATTTAAATAATTGATTTTCCGAACATGAAGCTATAATTACAAGTCTGTTTAATATCGTTCCGATACGAGTTGTAAATCTAACAAAGTAAGATTTCGAAGAAGTCACACTTTTTTACAAAAACGATATAAAAAATTCAGCATCTGTTTTAGCTGAAATAAGTATATGGATTGATTATTGGAAGCAGAAGAATGATAAGCCATCCAAGCGTTTTTACCTTTTGCAGATACTGGCCACAATACCTGTGACATCTGCATCTGCTGAGCGAAGTTTCTCGACGTTACGAAGAATAAAAACTTATCTCCGGAACAGAATGGAAGGAGAAAGGCTATCTTATCTGGCTTTGATGTCTACATATATACAAAAATGAAGTCAAAATCGAAGAAATAATTGATATATTTTTATCAAAAATCGATTATAAAAAGTTTTACTGATCTCGTACTACATAAAGTACACATTTATATTTAGGAATAAAAAACTAAGGAACTTAACTTCCATTACCTACACAATCGGGTATGTTCTGGCACTCACTTGGAGCATCTCACGTGAAATGTCTTAAGAAAGAGGTGTTCTAAAAATCGCTATCACGTGATAAAAGTCGCTTAAAGGCCAGAGTAGATCGAGTGAATGTTAGCGGTCTACTGCGCACCCATAATGATTATGTTATGAAAGCTGCCAAAATCTTTTCAAAGCTACAAATTTTCAAGTAGTTATGCTGGAGAGTATGCAGTGAGGTTATATTTGTTTAATAACGCATACCAAGTCCTAAGTCGTGTCATTTTTTATTTTAGTGCAAAGTCATACCTACATGAATTGGGTATATTTAAAGATGTAAGTGTTCACATTGACGTTAGTCGATGTGATAACGCTTCTCCCGATGGTTATGAGGTAACATTCAAAGGTTATGAGGTAACATTGTGGGATCTGTTGGTACAGAAGTCGGCCAAAATGAGGGATCTCTGCGTACTGAATTGACCATACCCAACTTGTTTGGTAGAGGAGAGAGCATTTCACTACAAGGATCATACAGCAGTAAACGTGCTAACGATATACAATTGAAATTTTGGAAGTCATTCTTTCATACAAAGCTTGTGGAAAATAGACCAGATTAAGTAACAAACACAAATGCCAATTTGATGAAAACAATTTGACCAACTTATTCAAAAAACCTTTTCAGAATTTCGTTTTCCCTATTTCGACATCTGGATCGATTTAATGTTAGCAAATTTCATTTATTTAATTATAGTAATATAAACAAGCCAATATGGCCAAAATTCTTATATTAACTTTATACTAATCGATTAAATAATTAGGTACTACACTCAAGTAATCACTCATCAAGCGATACAATTGAGAGATAAAACAAGCGTTAAGCTTAACATGATATAGCTACTCACAAATCGATGTGTTATACACATATAGTAAAAATAATAAACTAAAACTAAAAAAATAAGAAAAATAGCCTAAAGATATTTATCTGAATGCAACAAAATAACACAACACTCTCGAGGCTATGTAGCGCAAGTTCATCCCATACATTTTACTAGTAAAAAAATCCATACTAGCAAAAGCAGGGGGAAAACAGAGTGAGAGTGTTAAAATAAAATTGAATTTCTAAGCTAGATTTTACTCGAAGATTACCGAGTAAAAGTAGCACCAAAAGTGTAGCACGCACATTTCGACAGGGCACATTTTTTGATTTGATATGGAACACAAATCACATGTTAGGCATTATTCAAGCAGATGTTAGGGCCAATACTTTCTGCAGTTGCCAGACACCTCGCTATTCGTCCTGTGAAGTAAAGGTGAGAAGTGAGATGAATGTGAAGTGAGTACCAGAACAGGGGTGATTAAACGCAATTTTTAATTGTTTGTCTTTGTTATGAAAAAAAAGGTATGCGGAGTAAGTTGTTTTCATCGAGGAAACATTTGTAAAAAGCAGACGTGATCAAAGTGAGTATGAGACTTCATGATCAGTGAAACTATCTTAAAATTTGTATTCTGTGACAAATCGGCTTTTAGTCCGTAATAAGTGTAATAAAAAATATTACAAAGTTAATTTTTCGGTAATTAGACCTAAGGATTTTCGTACTAGAATTTGGATCAGCTTCAAAATTGTACTGTTTTGATGTTGTCTTTAAATCGGACTTTTTATTTGAACATTTTCACGCTTAGAAAATTTGGACCGCGGTGTTAAAAGACAACCCGAAAAGTGTGTGTTAGAATAGTTTCGAGACGAAATTAAAGTCGAACGTTTCTAACAATAATTCAAATTATATTTTTATTTTAAAAATGGAAAATATGTACATTGACAAGAACAGAAAATATTTGACTCAAAACTAAAATGAACAAAAAGTTAAGATTTGACAATTCTAAAAAATGAAAGTATTTTTAGCTGCCACATATGTATACTCCCCCCAGAGATGCTGCTTGTAGCATATCTATTCAAGGTAACTCCTTTTTTATTAATGGGTGTTCGACATCTTTTTTCATGATGTGTTGGTTGGGGTTTTGACAAGTACAACGATCTTGAATTTTCTTCTATGCCTGGGTTAATAAAATGTGCTGGTTTCAGTCTATCAATGGATATAACTTTCTCACGTACATTGATATCCAAAGTAAATAACTTCTCATGGCGAATTCTTTTCTGCAAAAAGGGCACTTGCATTGCCCTTTTTCCGAAAACTATTATATCGCTTTTTTGAAATTTTAGTTGTGCTAAATTCGAGTAACTTAATTACCAAATTTCAAAAAAGTATCACAAAAGTGCCGTTTTCGGAAAAATGACAATGAAAATGTTGCACTTTTTTGCAGAAAAGAATTCGCCATCAGTCTTTTTTAAAACGCGGAATGATCCTTTATATGGCGGTTGTAGAGACTTTCTTACGCAGTCTTGACGAACAAATGCATATTCGCAGTTTTTTATGTCCTGAGATACGAATACCGAACGATTAGTTTTACATATATGTAGGAGGAACAGGCTTCAAGGAGTTCATTCTGATTTTAAGAGCTTTGACAAATTCGTTTGTTGGTGTCATTTCGGAGGTCTCTGTTAAAAAATCCCCTGGAAGTCGAATCGATGTTCCAAAAACAAGCTCTGATGGTGTGCATTTGACGTTTTCCATGAAACTTGTTCTAAGGCCTAAAATAATTGTCGGTAGGACTTCATACCAGTTTTGATTATTATGACACATTAAGGCTGTTTTTAAGGATCGATGTCATCTTTCGATCATCCCCTTTGCAGATGGGTGATAGGAAGTTGTTCGTATGTAAATGTTGATATGTAAATGTAAAGTTTAATATTTTTCATTAAATATATCCCTAAATAGGTTGGAAAAGACCAACGAAACGTCGGAGGAAAAAATAAAGTAATGTACTTGAATTTTCATTTAAAAACAGACGCAAAAAGCAGAATATCTAAAATCTAACATAAATAAACTGATTTCTCTTGCATCAACTTTTCTGAATTGTCAACAAAATGTGCTATACGATGTAAAAAATGACGGTCAGATGTACCCACTGAGGCAAAAGTTATGACCATATTCACAAAATAGCGATAGAAAGTTGTGCACAAGATTGGTGCCGCGTTTGCTCACAATATAACATAAAAAACGTCGTGAAAATGTTTCAAAGTAATGGCAATGGCAATGTATCCCAATAAAGCACCATGGGTGATAGATACATGGATCCACCACATAACAACTGAGTGAAACGAACAGTCAAATATGTTGACTGGATTGGGAGAATTTGGACAAGGGAGGGCGAAGACTGTTCCATCTGTTTTTTGAGATACACGGCAATGCCAGGGCGTCTGTTTTTTGAGATACACGTGGGAAAAACAATTAACGTCGAGTATTAGCTAGCTTTGTTCAGCCATAAGAAAATATATAACTAACACAATTTAAATCTAAATTCGAATGGTACAAACTCGGCTTGCTTTACTTACAAGTTTATTGGCTGTTGGCAGCATTGGATAATGTGTCGGTGTATTTCATAATAACCGACGATGCGATGCTACACTGTGCGATTAGTTGCTGACGCCAGATGGGCCAGATCATTCTGAGTTCGCTTCAGCCCCAAAGTATGCCACTATCAATCATAACTCAATCTAGAATTATTTGATTGTAATAGTTTTTGCACTTCATCTGCTAATATTTAGAGACATTAAATAGTATTAGAAGCAGTAAGGAAAAACAAAAGTCCTTAATTACACCAAGCAATTTTTTCCAAGGCAAAAAGCTTTTTCCGCCTGCCTCTCTCTCCTACAAACTTTGACACCTGCTCGGAAAAAAATGCTAGTGTGAATCGATTTTAACTAAATGGAGTAGTATTTATTAATGGCTGAAGAGATCTGAACAGATTTACACAAAATTTAGTAGTCTTTGTTAATGGTTTGTACCTCCATCTGGTGTACCTCCATCTGGTGTAAAATCCACCTTCTATAGGCCTTAGAAGCCAAATCGGAGGAAAATATAATCTGAACCGATTTCCACCAATTTCAATAGGGGGCGTCCCTGGGTTAAAAAAGTGGACTGTGCTAAATTTCATCATAATCGAACTATAATTACGACCTGCACTTTGATAAATCGACTAAGGAAGTGAATCCAAGACGATTCTCCTTTGGGTTGTCACAAACAAATGCTCAAACTCATAGTCAGTGGAAGAAAGTTGCAACGTTCTTCCACTGAGTGCAAAACAACCAAAGCTAGATTTTTTAAATTTTTCTTAAGTCCAATATAGTATTTTTTCAAAAAAATATTAACAATTGAGGCTAAAGAACAGTTTTTAACAACTAGAAATAATTTGTATTTGTTTTTTAAATAAATAAATAAATATGTTATAAAATTTTGTTTTATAAAATAGCTTTTTAATTCAAATGTCTCAATAACACTGTCCAACAGCATTTTTGGAACAGAATAGCGACCGTATAATTCTGAAAGGGCATATTGAGTAGATCATTTTTTACAGTGGGTCAACGTTTTCATTTTTTGGTCGAAGGTTATACTAAATGAAAAAAAATGATGTAAGTTAATGTCTGAGAGATTTCTCATTGTCAGAGTTACATAGTGGAATTTTATGAGAATCATTTTTGTGGAAGATCTGTACCCTCTAGCTCCCCTCTTAATGGGTCAATTTGGCTCCCTTTTCGAAAAAATTAAAAAAAGTCCTTTCAAAAAGGACATTTAAGGATTAAAATATTCTACGAAAATGTTTGCCGGAAAATTTCAGTAGGGGTCGCCAAGGACACCAAAGTTGTAAGTATAGCTTTTTACGTTTAATTAGCAAAATTACACGCCAACTTATAAATAAATAATATAATGTAAATTTAAAGTCGCGATAAATTAAAATACAAACACTTACAAAAGGAAATCTCTCAGACATTAACTTACAGCTTTTGTATATTTAGTATAATACTCCCTTCGACCAAAAAAATTAAAACTTTGACCCACTGTAACAAAAAAACTCAGACCAGCTTGACCATAAGTTTTTTTCTACAAAAATGATCTACTCAACATGCCTTTCCTGAATTATAGGGTCGCTATTCTGTTCCAATCAAAAAGTCTTAATTTGTTGGACAGTGTAATTTAACAAAAAATATAACGTTAAAAGTGTCTGCTACTTTTAAAACGTTTTTTTTTGTAAATTCTGACCAATTTCAATTTTGTCCTTTGCAACGTTATTCGCGGCTATGCTTCAAATGTTGACGAATGAAAAATAAAACAAAAATCCACACCTTGTGTGAGTATTGTGACAAATGTTATTAAAACAAAAAGGATAAAATTTATCGTATAAAGTAATATACAAATTCAAAATTGAAATTATGGAAATTTACAGGTACACTTGTGACTTTAATTGATACTTACTTAGTTTTTGGAATGGAAATCTTTGCGGGCAGCAGCAACACCGCATTGGAGCATCTGCCTACTTACCCTTTCGAGGTGGAAAATGAAACAATGACTATTATTATTTTAACTAATTCATGTTTGTTCATGTCTTTCTGTTTACTTTATTTGGAATACATACTGTTATTATTCATAATGAGTAATTTGGGTACAAATTCAGTGGCAAAAGAGAATCACAGAATCTCTCTCAGTTGTTGCCTCTGGACTCGTCTCATTCTGCATGTGGAATTGTGGGAGTACAGTGTAAGTAGTCCGCCGCCAGTATTCATACTTTCATTCAACGAGTATTTTTTCACAATTAAATAGTTCATTTAGGAAAAAACTTTAATTTATTTGTCGACTATTTTCATCTAGGGCTAAATTTGAATCAATTTGAATTCATTCTGGGGGATTATTTGCGTTGCATTGTTTTTGTTTTGTTTTTGCTGGGGGTTGGGGGCGGAGCTGGGAATTTTCTTCGTTGATTCAATGAAATTGGTTTCAAACTCATGTTATTTACAAAATACAAATAAAATACATAATTAAAATTTAATGTTAAACATATACGGTAAGAGTAAGTAAGTAAGTATTGTAGGTATGTCGGTATTTATGCGGATTGTGCGCTGAGCCCACAATTACTCAATGCCTCTTCAAGCGCCGCCTTCCTTTACGTCGATTAAATTTAAAAAAATATATATGCGCATTCACTTAAAATCAATAAACTATACTTTAAAAAGGAACGAAAGAAAGACAGACATACAGTTGGAGAAGGGGATAGCGAAAGGGGAAGAGTAGGGGTTTTTTAAAAAAACACAAAGGACAAAATTGTATGTATAACAGTTTAAAAACTAAATTTAAATCAAATGAGTTGATCCTTGTAAGCCTAAAGCCTAAGGGAAGGTAGGTTCACAATAAATGGCAGATGATGAATAGACGCTGAGTGCTGCGCCAGCAACAGAATCGAGGAGGTCTAGATCCGTGTGTAATCACATTGGGTCTGGTATCGCGGGGATGGCGAGAAGTTTGGGGGTGGGGGGTACACCTACTTAATACTTAATCATTTCAGTAGATAACACTGGGTTGAGTTGGATTTGGGAGAGGGTTTGGCTGCGTTGTTATTTTTCGCTGCTGTTCTAGTGGCGATGATTTCGTCGTCGTTGTGACTGCTGCTGCTGTTGGTACTGTTGTTGGTTGTGCGACTTGCAGGCATCAGCGCGACGCAAAACTTCCGCATAGGACAGGTCAAGTTTCTTCAGTTTGTGCAAATCTTGCGATACGGTACTTGGCCGGTATGGAATGTTGCTGACATCGACATCGCGACTTCCTCTGCTACTCAGGCTGCGATTGTAAATAATCATTGAGTTGCCATTCCACTCGTACTTGGGAGCACTGCGTGATCCTCTTGAGCTGCCGGGTGTGCTTTGATTCTGATTGGCTGCAGAAGCCATGGGAGATTCAACAAATGGACGAACATCTTTGCGTTTCTTGCCACTGGCAACAAAGATGCGTGGGGGTGTGGGCAGAGCCAGTGGAGATTCGGAGCGGTCGCTGGAGAAGTTGCGATTCTTTCTGCGGTTCTTCTTCTTGATGCCAACCCCAACTGCCAAATAGTCCAAAGGCTCCCGTTTGAGTGGTGTCAACACTCGCCCATTCTCGATAATTTGTTTGGCATTTGGCGAAGTCAGCTGTGAGATGGATGAGGCCAGGGGCGGCTTATTCTCCTGGTTCTTTTCGATGATGTGTTTTTTGGCGGTCTTGCGTTCCAATTTGGTAATGCATTCAGACATGGCAAACGATTGTTCGGAAACGGCAGAAGATATGATACTCTGCGTATCGTCGGCGAAATCTACGGGAAGTTCTTCATTGGCAGGAGTTACTGGAGGTACTTTTTGAGCTGTATTTCCCACGGGATGAGTGTCATCCAGCAATGGGAGTTTGTCCCCTTCCTCCTTGTTCTCGGCGGCCTTCTTCAATACGGCAAATATTTCCTTGAAGAGTTCACGATATTCGGGACGATTGCGGAAACGAGAATCAATTGGACTGGCATCATCGTAAATGCTAAATTTGCAGTCTTCGCCATCACCAATAGAGCACAGGAAATAGCCGGGTCTCTCGTCCGTTTGCGTGGCTTTGTTACTCGTCTCATCGGAGTATCCAGACGAGGATGTTTCGGCCTCCGAAAACTCGGTTGGAGTACGACCACGGTTCTTATCAGCTTTGGTATTGGCCTTGCCCTCATTGGTCATGCTGCCGTTGCAACTGCTGCCCGCATCTCCATTGCTGGAGTTATTACAATGGTCCGATGCCACAGCATGGGCCGCCTGCAACATCAACTTTTGTGTTTGAGTGAATTCGCCCGACGACTGGAACTCCTCGGCCAAAGACATGCCCCCATTAGTATTCTTCCGCGAAATCGACGATCGTTGAACTTCCAGCAGAGCTTCATACTTCTCCACCAAATCGCGATACGGATTCGGACTACCAGGAACATGTAAATCCAAAGAGTCGGGATGCTGAGGCATAACCTGCGTAATGGGGATGGGATGTTTAGACTTAGGTTATTAAGACGCTTTTTTGCCATTAACTACAGTTTCTATAGTTTGCAACGAAATTAACAATGCTCGTTTTTGCTCGTTCGGATCGTTGACCATGAGGACAATATATAAATATACGGAGGGAGAGATATATAAATGTGCGGAAGGGACTCATACAGGGATACCGAGAGAGAGGCATAGATAGATACAGTAAAATATACATAGCTAAGCAAAATCAAAACGTACATAGGTAAGTAGAAAGTATGTATGTAGTATGTAGCTGTGTTGTATGTATGTAGGTAAGTATTTAGATACAAACTTGAACTCATGCACTGACAAAATTACCAACAACAACAACTAACGATAGATAATAACATTGTAACATTTTTATTGATCCTTCTTAAACAATTTAAGAGAAAACTTAAATATCACACAACCAATCGTCCTGTTGTCATGGTTAACCAAAAATCAATCAAATTAAATTAAATACAAAACAAAACAAGATACTCGTATTATACATATGAAAGTATGTATTTAAACAAAAGAAAAACAGAACGCAAAAAAACGTTGAGAAAAACACTTGACTCTCAACACAATACAGGACAGACTGTGTGATTGTGTGCAGGAGATCGCTATCACGAGATGTGTGTGTGTGTGTGTTGATCGAATTAAGTGGAGTGGAAATGGTTGGGTGCGGGCGGTAGAAGTTAAGAGGTGGATGGGATGTGAATGAGGATGTGGATAGAGGTAATTCAGGGGAATATTAATAATACTAACTATGCCTGAGGCGCATGTAAATGGCAAGATTTCGGTGGGAATTCATTTGACAAAGGATTTAGGTGGATAGGTTGATCGGTTGGAGGGTGGTTATGGAAGTTGTGTGCCTCCCGAGTCCTGAGTTGCCTGTCTTAACGTTTTTTGCTCATGAACTTACTTCGCTAGAAACAATATGAGTATGTATTTAGTATATATGTATATAAATACGCCTTCGGTTACTTTACACTCTAAAAATAAAATAATAAATTATCCACACAAAAACACACGTTTAAATAGAACCTACTAACTAGATTAGTCTAAGTTGGAAAAATGTTAAAAAAAAATAAACAAAGTCTTGGCACATTTAAAATGTCATTTAGAACGTTTAGAACGTTGCGTATTGTCGATATTTGTGACTCGGTAAGAGCGGAATGTTTCTTCCGGTGATTGTAAGTACAATTAATTATAAAACAGAAAACGATCGATTGAAATGCACTCTCGTCGCAATTGTGAAAATTTGTCTTTTTCTATTGTCGTTTGTCTTTTTTGTGTTTGTTTTCGTTTCGTTTTTGGAGGTCAGAAGAGCAGTGAGAAGTCTTCGTCGTCAGGTATGGAAGTGATCATTCGGCTTAAAACTATTGCCGGCCATTGCAGCATTTTCGCCAGCCAACTCATGAAACTGAAACGTTTGACGGTTTTCTGCCAAAGTTCTAACAAGACCGTATCTAGTGAAATTGGCATTTGTTCATGCAGGTACTTTGTGTTGATATTTGAACAAATCGGGCAAGTAGTCTTGGCTACTTGCTTCTTAGCCTAATAAACCAAAAAAGAAGAAAAATCAAAAGAAGTAGAAAAAATCATGGTGTTTTTGATTGTTTTGCAAGAGTTAAACTAAAAAATTAACAAAAGTGGAAACAGAAACGGAAACGGATACGTATAAGAGAGTGTGTGGATAAGACGTAAGGTTACTGTTACGATTACGATTGCGGTTACGGTTACTAGAGACGAACGATCAGCCGTGTGTGTGTGATGCAATCGGAACGGAACGGAAGTTAGACACGACATTTGATTTGCATGTTAGCGACAGACAACACAGATTCATAATTATATTAAGGATATGCATACGGATAAGCTACGAACAACATGAATTGATCTCTCTCAGAGAGAGAGATAGAGTGAGAGCGAGAGAAAGTTACCAAAAACACCATTAGTTTACAGATTTATGTACAATTCTTTGCGATGCACGGATGTGGGCGAAATCAAATGTTTGAGTGATGGGTTTGGAATGAGATGGATGGTGACGAGTGCACGAGTGAACGAGAACGAGATATGTTATGGAATACGAACGGATACGAGTACGCCATGAAATGGAATTAGTTTGTTCACATTGTCAACCTCGCAATAAGCCATAGAAGAGTGATTTAAAATAGAAACAGTTTCTCACCTTGATCGACATGCTGGAGCGGTAGGCCGCCTGTGAGTGTTCACTGATGTTGTCACCGGCACGACTGCCCTCCAGATCCAGCAGACTGTTCTCTTCATCTTCTTCGCACTCTTCTGTGGGTGCCAGCGACGATTGTTCGTCGTTAGCACGATCGTCCATTGATCGCAGACACCGGCTGCACATCTGTCCTTGCCTGTAGGGAAAAAAGTCGAAATATACAAATATATTAGTACAGTGCCAAGGATACAATGACTACTTCTTGCTACTGTGGTAATACTAACCGAACTTCATCCAAGATTGAGAGTTCATCGTGCATCGACTTCATTTCTTCCGTGGCACTTGTTTGAGCAATTCGAGTTTGTAGAGTTTGATTTTCTTGAACTGAAACAAAATAATAATGCGTTTTAATTAACTGTTTCACACGCCGTGCAGAGTCAATAACTTACTTATGGCTACCAGCTGTTCCTCCAACTCCCCACATCGCTGCTGTTCGGCCATGTAGGCCTTTTTGGTTGCCTCGAAATCACTAACCAATTTGATGATTTCATCATTGCCCTCTTGGACACCGACCATGCTCAGATCGAGCGAACTGTCGTTGTCAACGCCACTGATGCCCGTCGAGTTTCGGGCAGCAGGTGATTGGAATGTGAAACTACAGTTTTCTGGAGCAGTAGTGTTGGCATCATAGCCGGGCTGGGGAGATTTCGTTTCGCTTTCAGCATTATCTTTATTTAGTGTTGGTCGCAACTTTACGGCATTCGCATCGCCGCCAGCTTTGCTCATCTCCGCCACAAGCCTTTCATTTTTTCGTCTTTCCGCAGTCAACGATTGACGGGTCTCTTCCAACTGCTTTGCCAGTTCCTCAGAGCGTGCCTCGAGAGTCTCGATGGTGTGCGCAAGCCTAAAATTATATAGAACGATATTCGATTTTAGTCAAAATGTGTATTTTCCTCGGCGACTTTTCACAAGAAGTACTCACGTTTTTATATGCTTCTTATCGGCTGTGTTCTCGACGAGCAGTCGATGATTGGCACGCTCTAAATCCTGAATACCGACTTCCAATTGTTCATAGACCTTGAGGCGGGAGTCATTCACTTCACGCAACGCAGTTGTGTGTTTCTTTAAATACTGTAACAGAAAAATGGGAAGGAGGGACCAAACCCAATTAGTGGCTACGCTAATCCACTGGATATACATATTTAGTTAGTCATCATCATCACGTCATCGACATCATCATTGCGAAGATGTGCAACCACAACATGCCAAGATGGGTCACGAGATACGGAAACACTAAATGCAATTAATGCGTTCTATTTCTATTTGTATTTGTTTTTGCAAGCGGGTCAGAAATAAGTAGCGTCGAAATGCCAAGTGATAAATTTAGACTCTTCTACTCTTCCCATTGAAATGGATCACGGCGAGTACTTTAGTTTAGTATCGCGTGGTTAATGTTTTGCTTGATTGAAATTCAAATTTAAATTTTCAATTTTATATTCTTCCTCCTCCCGTTTCTTCGGCATCAATGTGCCGCACAGACTGGCGGAAATTGAATGTTCTTCATGAGAGATGGTGAATTGTGTTGCACCTAAATTTATGTATTTGGAGAATTTCATTGATCCACTTATGCACTGAACTCTATCGATCGCCGATTGATCTTGCATCGAATGGATTTTAGGCACAACGAGTAGAGAAGTGTCAGTTAATGAGGCGTTAAGTAGTTCAGTCGGACAGACGGACAAGAAAGAAATAGTTTTGCACAAATGCCACAAAGACAATAGATGGCGAGATATTAGCTGCCGCTACACAATGTGGTCTGAGATACTTACCACAATCTCCTGCTCTTGTTCTTCGATGGTATGTTTGTGCTCCTTCAGAAGGGTCTCCAGTTCTTTGTTCCGTTCCAAGAGAGTCTTACCCAATTCAGCTGCTAATTGCAGATCTATAAGTAGAAATAGTAAACCATAATTAATAACCACATTCATACGAGACTAGAATGTACATAAATTAAGTTATTCGTCTGCACTCACGTTCATCAACAGATGTGAACTTTTCAATGTCTTTTTCGAGTTTTTCAAAATTCAAATTTAAGTTAACCATGTTAATATTGTTTCTTTGTTCTATTTGCAATAGTAAAGGAGTTGTTAATTTGTGAGACAAATTTAAAACAGTTAAACTGTATTATGTGTTCAGTGATACGATCGTAACGAAGCGTAAGACTAGACTGTGTCCTTTTCGTTCAAGTGCAAAGAATTTTATACGTGCCCTTCTCGCACACTCTCTACCTGGTACTAGGCTACAGGTGACCATCTGTCTAGCCCATCCAAATGGATTTTCCAAAATTATGGTTTATCCCAGCCACCTACATTTATACAGGTAAACAACTAGTCTTTGTTTTTAAATGTATGCTATCCTGGATGTGATTTGAATTACCTGTAATGAGAACCTTATGTTTAGACCATTTTTCATTTGAATTGCTAATCATGCGTTGGATTAAAAACTCAGCTAATGTTTTGACAATCACAAGCTAAGGCTAAGGTTTTGACAATCTACCTCTTTTAATTGCACCCTCGAGAAAAATTAACACCTAAAGTGAAATAACAACAACAAATACTGTACAATATACCCAACTAAGAATGTTTTATTTGAATTCTTCACGTTTCCACTTATATATCACATATCAAACCACGAGCGACAAATGGAAAATGTTACAGCAGATGTGTTTTTCTTTGTTTATTTCCAACCACGTGTTGCAAAACTCAAATATTTTACAAATGGGAATTATTTTCTTAGTTATCTAACTGTAAAAAACCAAAACAATTCATGCATTTTAAGCAATTTATTGTACTTAATTTCCAATCATAATGTTTGTATTAAATGTCATCTACGATAAATTTGCTTTCATGGCTCCATATGTACTGTGCTTTTACACAAATAGTCTCTATTCTTAGATAGGGAAAAACATCTTGATATTACGAGGAATTATTGCCAAAATTTAATTACTTTAACTTTTACTAACTTTTTAAATTTAATTACATTACTTTACTTATACTCTTTTATTAAAAAAACACAAGCAACGTTGCACACATAACTCATAGATAAAAACGAAAAATTGGACTCAATTACTAAAATACTGTGCCAATTAAAATAGTTTGATATTGAACCTAAAAAATTGTGTTATATATTAATTAAATTGTTCACCTGACTTGCAGAAAGTCGAGCGATGGGGCATTGCGAATAATTGGTATTGTTTCAGTTAAGAAAGTACCTGATCCACCGCCAAGTCAAGGGCTATTCTAAGAAAGAGTTGTAGAAGTTGAAACGCGAAGTATTATTTAATAGATAAAGAATAACATCATTTTTGCCAAATTATACAAAACTCGGACGAAAAATATAGTTTTAATAGAGCATAAATCGGCAGGATAACATATATGGGGGGGGGCTATATATAAATCTGAACCGATTTCCCAAAATATGGTTATTTTCATTGGTATAATAAGAAACCTCTTTCCGCCGAATTCCGCACTGATCGGATATAAAATACAGCTTCTAAAGCGCTTACATATCAAATCGCGAGTAACATATATATGGGGATTACATCTAAATCTAAACTGAAGCCTTCAAAATTTAGCAGTATTCCTTCTTCGATTAAGAAACTTCTTTCATCCACTTTGGGCTATATCTAAATCTGAAGTAAATACAAATAAACTTATTGTTTAGGAATTTCTACAAATATATTAGATCAATTAATTATTATCAAATTAAATTGCATTTAATAACTTCAAAGTATGTACTGGTATTAAAATTAAACTTGTGGCGTGGAAACTTCACCCATTTATCTTGACGTGTTAGCGACCAACAAAGTAATCCTATGTGTGGAATTTCAGAAGAGTAGAGTAAGTAGTATAGAAATTATTAAAGAATCAATATTTCACTAAATGTTAACCCTTTGTGGGGGAGGTACTAGAAGGGCTGGACCAATGTGGGCCATCTTCGAACTTAGCCGGAGATAGAGAAATATATTACCGCATATCAAATTTCAAGTGAATCGGTGGTGCCTTTCGAGAGTTATCGTGCGCAGCAGACAGACAGACGGACGGACATTGCTCAAAAATTACCCAAAACGGATTTCCGCCAAACATACTTGGGGTCTTAGGTCACTCCTTCGATGTGTTACCCTTTTGGCTCGTAGCAAATGATATATACCCTCCTCTCTAATGTGAGGGGATAAAAATGTTTAAGACTTTGTTGACTTTTTCGTATTATAGTTTTATTTTTGTGATTTTGTGTTATACATTATAGTTAAATATGTCATAAGCAGGATTAATGTCTGTTTTACAGCACTAAGTTTTAATTTATAAATATTTAAATGTATACTTTTTGGAATCCATAAATGCAATTTAGAGTTACGTAAGATTATACGATTTAAATTTTAATCGAATTTTACAAACACTTTGAACTTCTGAAAAATAGAAAACTTGACTTAAAATTAAGTCATTAATAAATACACTGCCCAAATACTTAAATACAAATTAATCTTTGTTTCGGAAATATTATTTCCAAATAAAAAAATATTTGGATGAAAACATACTTTTGTTTAGAACAACATCCTCTCAAACATATAATATTTGTGAGTGCAAATTGTATATATTTGGAGAGTACCCTAAACATATATATGTTTCAAGCAGAATAAGTTTGTAAGACAATATACTACAGAAGCGATTTTTTCAGCGTGATGGATACATGGACAGACTGGGGTATAATAGTCGATGGGTCTATCTCTTCTCCTTTTGGGTGTTACAATTAAATGCACAAAGTTATACATACTACCATGTAACCCAGTGTGGTGCAGGGAATAACTATTGATTAAGTAAAAATAGACACACGGGCCAAAATCGCCTTTTTTGATATGCTTGAATCGAAAGAAAATATATTTGGAACACAAATTTGTAATAAAAGCATTTTGATTACCCATTATCTTCGTATCATCGTAATACTAAGTTTTCGTCAGTAACATATCCGATATTATACTTATATTAAAATAAACGGCCAAATATAATGGAAAAACGACAGAGCTTGGATTCTGCATTTAAAATTTTTTCAATTTGTTTTTACGCCCCAGATATTAAGATTTTTGCGCGATTTTTTTTACGATTTTTCATAAGATTTTCATGAAATTTTAAATATCTCGCATGTTTTCCATAGTAGGGTACCGATTTGAGGGTACTGTCGAAAGATCGTTTCCTATTCTATCTATTTCCGAATCTTTTAATCCAATTCTGAATATAAATATTAACTTTATGTATCTGGTCCATAATTGGTTAAATTAAACGATTTTTAGATAAAATGCATATGTTGGCTAATTTGATGGTCAAAATCTCCACATATTTTTTTACGTCTTAGATAATATCTCGAATAACGTATGTACCAAATTTCGCTCTTCTACGATCAAGACTTTCTGAGATATTCAAATTTTAACCTAAACGCCCACCTTTAGCCCGCCCAAAAGAACAAAATATAAGAGTTCAAAAATACAAACTTTTAAAATACAGAAAAATTAAATTGAGGACATTTCTATGTGAGAATGTTTGATTAACCTGTTCGGAGGGCTTAGGGAGCCCTCATAGCTTAAGACGATTCAATGGACAGTTGTAATAAATTTAGTTAATCTTGAACTATGAGGTCTCAACATTAATGTCATACAAATTAAAAAATATTTTCGAATTAATTTTTACGACGCTCTTATTAAAAAAATAATAATTTTATTAAATATAAAATAAAGATTTTATTACACATATAGGCATTTCCGAGGGTCGCGAACGTACGTTGGTACGCTTTTGATGTACAAAAAATATAGAAAACAAAAATTTTCCCCGCATTTTTTTGGTGATTTTATAGAAAATTTGTAGCTCTATGTTAAGTGCAAAAGATGGGTTTCATCGAGTTTTAGTTTTCATAATGGTAGCAATAAACATGTGGTCGCGAACGTACGCGAAAAGAAGTCAACTTTGGCTGAATCTAGTAACATGCAAAAATCTGCGAAATGGAACGGAATATTCTAAAGCTATTAATTTATTTCAAAAGAGGATTAATGTAGCTTTCTATCGAGTATTTACACAATAAATTATCCCTATTTGTTTTTTAATTGGCATGTGCTTTAACAGTTAAATTAACCGTTAATCGAACTTTTTTGGTCTCGTTGCATTTATCTCTTTTTAATTGATTGTAATAGAGATATTTTGTAGAAAGAGTGCAAGCATAACAAATGTTTTGCATGTAAAATAAAATTTTTCCATATTTTAGGCCAATTTTCTCATGAAAAAAACTGAGATATGTTATGAAACAATTGTATTTTAAAAATGTATATATTTTTTATTCATTTTTTTTTAAATTATTCACAATAAAATACGATGAATACGAACATTTTATTTTTCGGCCCTGGTTGACCATTCGGCGGAAATGCCCATATTACACAAGCTTTTATTTGCATTAGAATGTACAGAAGATGTCTTAAAACAGTTTGAAAATTACATTAATGCTTATTTCAACAAACATTTTCTCTAAAGGATTTTTACAAATTCATATTTCATATCGAATTCCCCGTCATAAAAGACACTAGACATTTTGCAACAAGAATAGCTAAACAATTTTGTCTGGCCGTTAATGGGTTAATGTTGACCATATTTTATACACTCCGGATATAAGGAACATCTTCTACAACGAACTAAAATGCATAGTCCCCTGGAGTTCGTTATATCCGTACTCGTCAGAATTTTTTGACACGAAATACCTCAGTAAGTTGCAGTCAGAGAAGAGAAGAGGATCTTGCATGTGCAAAGCTGGGCACTGACGTTGAAAATTTTCCTTCGTTTCAATGTTTTTCTAGCAGGCCCCTTAATTCGTCGTTATCTGCTTGTCCTATGCGGTGCAGATGTGCTCGTAAGCTTGAGTGTCCTGTTATAAGACTCTTTAACTTACTATCCTCGGTCTTGCTAGATTTCAATAAATTGCATGTTTTCTGCTCATTTGGTCACTCCCTATATTATCCTTGTTTCGCTTTCCCACATTATTTTGTGAGCAATCACTGCCCAGTGCTTAAACTCATCATCGGTGGCTTTGCTAGGTTTCGTATTTTCCATGTTTACTGCTTGAAGTCCAATTTATTTGCCCGTTAATTTTGTAACTTGAAAATGTAACAAAGTTAAAGGTTATTTTTCATATTATAATTAGGTCGATATTTCACTTTAGACGAGAACCACGTTAATTGTTCATAACAATTACCGATGATCTCCGATGTTGATAAAACTTAGTGGAAACGATAAAAATGAAAAATCGTCAAAACTATAGGAGATATGTAAATTTAAACATTAGAAATTGGGAAAAAATACCGATAAGTGATTGCATTCGAATGCTCATAACTATTGTTCAACGAGAGATAATTTAATATTTTATTTTGACATAGATACCTAAAGACTTCATCTTTAGTAATATCGAGTTGAATGCTGTTAAGAAGCTTCATGACATAGTTATATTTTTGAAACACTAATTCAAATCAAAAATTTTTTTAAAAAGTAATATTTTTAAATTGAAAAAATGTGAACCAGATGATAACCCATATTGTGCCCTATATGTCAAAAAAATTAATTTTGGAATCGCCGGTAGTTTTTGACCGCTATCTGAATATGGCATTCTCCCTTAAACCCGGAAGCATAATTCCATATAACCTGATGGCGGACAGTGTTTCTCCTCTCCACGATGTTGACTTCATACAGTACACAATGTCACCTGTTGGATATTCGGAGCTTTGACAGCAATATTGGTGTGGCGGGGCAAGGGAGGGATGCTGCTTAATCGATGAACAATGTGCGAACAGTCAATAGCTTCAATTTGTTTTGGAAACAGTTAGGCAAGACCTGTCTGTCCGTCTGTCAGTGAATAGGCTGGTTATGCGTGAAATGGAATGGCATTTTTTCACATAGAGGAATGAATGTATGAATGGCGGTGTCTCGGCCGTGTGTACTTACGAGCATGTATGTTGCTATTTTCGAATGTTGAAAACTAAACAAGCTTTACAAGTGACATCCAAAGCGATTTACATGATTTTCCAAATTTCGTTAAGTGCGAGTGGTAGTTGTAGTTGCGACTGAGCACATAGCTCCCCATCATAGCTGATGCTGCAAATGGCCATCATCCACTCTGCGCAGGCGCAACAACAATAAGCGTTGCGCAGAAAAGACAACACTCACTCACTCACGTGTACGCATAAATATATATACGGCCGATGTGTTTTGATTGTTGCGTTATTTTTCATTTTCATCCATTTGGGAAAGTGAAAGTCCCGATCGAGGCAAAAAGTTGCAACGCTCCAAACATCATCACATGGCAAGGAAGGAAATCTTTTATTTTATGGCAAAGTGGGAACCCTCCGAACAGATAAATCAAGGAAACGCATAAAGTGATAACTACTTCTTCGACGGGTAACACTCATAAAGCAACTACGAGTACATACTCATAATAGAAAAAAAAAAACAAAACAATAAAATAACGTAAATGAAAGGATTTGTATATTTTACAACAAACTTTCGCACACTCGCACATACACACAAACATACACTCTCGACACAAAGATAATTTGAAAGTGCCAATTGATCTGCCTTTTGTCCGTATGTATTGGGAAAGGAAACCGCCATCCCAAGGTAAGGAAACATTTTGGAGACCATCTTGTGGTCCGCATCCCAAATGAAAGCTTGTTTTGTTTACTAAATATCCTCAACGTATTTCGGCTATATCTTGAGCCGTCAGAGAGCTAGAGAGATTACATGGCCTCTAAATTTGTGGCTAATATCGAAACATGTATAGATATGCTACCATTCTTAATAGGTACGATTTAATGCAATTTAAAGTACAAATGCTTAAATTTCAGCCATAGTGAAAAATTTGTTCTCTATTCTTATATTTATATACAGCCCTGATTTGGCACCCAATAATCCCTTACATCAAGAGTGGTTAACGCTTTTCGACGCCCGAAGCAGCTGTTGAACGTTAAAAAACCATGTGTATCAATCGGAGTGGAAAAACTGCTTCAACAATTATTTTTGGGCGCATGCAAAAGTATATTGATCTTTACAGAGAATATTTTGAAAAAACTTTAAAACAATGTCCAATGATAAATGTTTTTTTTATTGCTGGACCCGAAATATAAATAGCAACCCTCGTATACTCAGACTCAGAATGAATAATGGTATAGGTCAATTTTGCTTAATCAGAGAATGTCTGCTTAATCTGCACAGGTCTTCTACGTTGTTGCAGAGAAAAAATGGCTGAGCCATGTTGAAGATCGTAATGAATTTAAATCGGAATGAATGTCATTAACATCACGACTATATTAAAACATGAACCGATATGGAGAATATTTTAAATTACTTTTAAACTGTTTAAATATCATTGTTTTTATTCTATCTTATCCTCGAAGTCGATTCATAGTATCTAACGGTAATTTTTTTTTTTTAAATGTGACAGAGTTGAATATTTTGCGCGATCATCACTTGGTGATAACCAATTTTATTTTTATTCGTTCATAGTAGAAACATGAGTGAACACAATCAACATCTGACATTTGTGTAACTTTAAATTTGAAATATGTACGTTAATATGTGTCTTTTGATTGAGGGCCAGCGTCGAAAAAGCGCATATGAACGATTATCTCATACGAATATCTATGAAGGTCAATCAATTCATGTGATTGATACAGACTGAAAGGCAGGTATGTTATGATGTTATTAGCACTTCGTTAGTATTGAGAATCTATGGGTTTCCATCCGGTGCAAAGATGATACAACAACAGTCGCCCCCCACCCTCCACCTCTGATGGGGGTGCTACACCGCACAAGACTGATATCCCGCCTCCAATGGAGTTCATAGATATGATCTATTTGTTGTCTTTGGAAAGAAATTGTAAGTGCCTACCTACCATCATCGGGTCTTGATGAGAAATGATGAATCAGCAAAAAGAAGAGCAGCACAGCATGAGTATGTACATATGTACGTACATATATATGTCTTATACGATCAATTTGAATTTGAATTTCAAATCGAATGGAATGAAAGAGGAACGCCGTCGCTGACAAAAGTGAAATTAACGCATTTTAAGATGATGGGACTTTCATCGAGCGGTATCGTCAACGGCATCGGCATCGGCATCAATGAATGAATTATTGATTTCTCAAGCCATTGTGTGTGCATGAAAGGGAACATTAATTATATCATTTTGGCTTACACACTCGTCTTGCCGCCGCTTACAGAAGACATTCGTTTTGAATAAACAACAAAGTGAACAACTACGAGTAGGTTATTTAACAATCGAACAACAAAATAGTGCCGCCGCCGTGTTGGCCATTCGGATGGATAGTTGGATGATACATGTTTATTTTTGTATAAAAACCTGGAAATAATCTGCTCCGAGTTTAGTCAAATTTTTTACGTAAAGCTTGCAAAATGTCGGTCAAACTACTGCGAATTCTGGTGGTGCTGTGTTTCCTGTCCGTCGCATTCGTTTGTGGCGAAAATCAAAATGAGTCAGTTCCCACGATTGAGGACAGTAAAATGACAGTGGCTCAGTTGGTCTTGGACGATGAGGATATAGAACAGTTAAAGCTTTTCGATGAACAAATCGATCAAATGCCACCCACAGTGGAGGCATCTGATAGGGATGGTAGATCCTTTAAAGATGCCAGCCTCAAGCAAGCGGCTGAAGCCTTGACCGATGAAGAGATCACGGAGATCATCAAATCCATATCGTTTCCTAACGAGGACAACATAATGGAGGACAGTGAGGGTCATCAGGAGGCAGCATCAGCACTCCCAGATGATGTTGAGCCACGTACCAGTGGCCAACGTCAAGGTCGTGGCTACTACATAGTAGCTTTTACACCGGAAGAGAGCACTGAGGGAACGGATACAGTACCCTACGCTCGTTTGCAGATAATACCCGCTGAACGTAGTGTGAATGGCGATGGAGACACATCAGCAGATTCGCGTATGGTTAGTAGGAAATCTTGGAACAAATATCTCAAACGCCTGATGCGCCAAATACGCAGGGGCACAAGGAAGATTCAGCGCAAGACACGAGTGAAAACCATTAAGAAGGAACCAACCCTAGAGAATTTTCTAAAGGACATGTATAAAATATCACAGAAACAAGGCTTGAAGCGGACCAAGAAGAAGACATCATCGTGGTCCTTTTGGTGAAGTGCCTTTCCAGACCTGACTTCCACTCTTAGTAATCCCATTTATTTATAACTTTGTGAAATGTTGGTTGTTGGCTTTAATAAAATTCAAACCTAGATACGTAGAGACTAGTTCGTACATACAGATGTGCATATGTTTTAATTAACTTTCTCTCGGAACTCAATCAAGCACACAAAATTTATTACTTTTCCTAACAGAATAACAAAATATCTTGTTCGTTGTTCGTCTGAGAAATTCGTATGTCGGAGAAGACCAAAACCTGTTGACATTGTCGGTCTATCATTCACTCAGGCTGAGGCTGAGCTATTTTCTGATAGCTTTGCTTTGCCAGCCAAGTTGCCCGAATAGAAACAGAATTCCAAGCACAGGTGTTGTTCCCTAAGCCATACCCATGTTCGGACATACCAATCACTAGCGTGGCACTGGCACAAACACTCGCACGAATACGAATACGACGACCACTAGTCTGAAGCCCAAGCCCATGGCGATGCTCGTTGCTGAATGTTTGCTTGATCTTTTGGCTTGTTGCAGAATCTGGCAACTTTCTCGTCATGTTTGGCACATATTTACACAACCTCCTCAAGTTATCCGCTTTAAGGAAGCCACTTGCTTTTTGAGTGCTGTACATTAGGTTGTAAAGAAAAACGAAATTCAGGAACGTAAAGCCGTCTGGCTTTACCTCGATCCTGATTCTCAAGCTAGTCATAATATTGTTGCAAATTATATCGGTGACAATTCCGCTAAATTCAGTCAATTCTACACAAACTCTAACGAGGGTGTGATTTCGACCCGCCTTAATATGTACATATGAGTATATGTATAATATAATATATACGTATACGTACATACATTCCAATGTATAGATAAAAAATAATTGCAATCATGTTTTTAGCACAGGTGAAAACTCCATCCCAACCCCATTCGCCACACACAGTGTCCAGTGTTGGGTCCAGCTGAGAACTCTCTTACGATAATGTTTCTGCATTGCTGCATATTTGGTTCAAACGTAATCGCCTAAGGCATACAATAATTATAAAGCTAAAGTAGGTAACATTTATTAGGACCATTTAATCCAAACTTTCAAAATAAATTAATCGGCATTTTGTGGTGGTGGGAAAATAGTCATTTTAGCGAAGTGGTCTACATATCAGTATATTGTAGTTCATTTATTTAACAAAAACAAGTAAGAAAATTTCTGTCGGGTAAACCGACTAAGTTATACCCTCACTTTGTGAGTAATGTAATATGGAATATAGTACTTTGTATGGGAGACAGAAAGGTAGAAACATTTTATTCTGTCAATATTCATTGGAAATGTTGTTTAAAATACAGAATATGAAAAAAAGTTAGATGATTGATGCAGAACTTTGGAAGTGTTCAGCATATTTTTTGCTGAACAGGCATTGCACTGCACCGAACTGTAAACCATCCGTGTTTGATACGATTTGGCCAGTTTTTCTGTGAGGTCCCAAAAGTGGAGGGGCAATAGTGCCCACTTTTTACCGGATTGTAGATACTTTACATTACACTGCACAACATTTCAAGTATTCATATGTACTGCTCTTAAAGGTATAATCAGTTAACTTTTTTGTGGAAAATACTCCTTTTGTGTGGAAGGTACCAAAATGGGAGGGGCCACTTCGCAAGGTGATAGCGACATACAAGTTATTACTATATGTGGAATTACAGTTGATTCGGATAGGTAGTATAGAAGTTATTAGAAAATCAATATTTCGCCAAATCTTAACCCTTTGTGAGGGCGATACAAGAAGGAGTGGACCAATATGGATCATCTTCGAAATTAGCCTGAGATAAAAAAATGTATCACACATCAAATTTGAAGTTAATCCGTTACTCCTTTCAAGAATTATCGTGCGCTCCAGCCGGCCGATAGACAGACAAATGGACGGACATTGCGCAAATGACTTCATGGAATGGTGAATGGATTTGGGAAAAATAATTGTAATGAAATGTATGCAATTTTCAGCTCAATCGATCGTTCTATAGCGTCAAAATACCAATTCGGGTGGGGCCTTTGTATGTTGTCTATATTATGGGTCAATGATTACAACTTTTCGTGAAAAGGTGGACACTACAACTTCAAGAAATTTAGTCGGGAGAGTGCTTTATATAGGGACTGTATAAAAAACTCAACCGGTCATTATAAATGACAAGTGAGCTCCAGCCATAAGATGTATTTGTGTAAAATGTCAGTGATCTCGCTTCTAGCGTGATTGCAACATGCGGATGGCATTGTCAGTAATGTAACATCGGGTTCATTCTTTGTCAGTCAATAGTCATTGGAAATGTTGTTTTAAATATGAAAACATTCAGATAAACTATTCTTATGTGTGGAATTACAGAGGATTCGGATAGATAGGTATAATCTATTAGAGAATCAATATTTCACGAAATTTTAAACATTTGTGAAATGGATATCATCATAAAACTTAGCCTGAGCATTAAAAAAAAATAAAGGGTTTTCAAACAAGATGTGTTATTTTGTTATATTTTTGATAAATGATCGGATGTTTATTTCATAATAAAGAGGTATGCCGTTAATAATGAAAAACAACATCAACCAAATGACCTCCACGACCACGGTTACAGGACCATATCCTTTTCATGAAATTTCCCATAACCGAATCGCAAAGTGGCTGCCCTATGTCCTCGATAGCCTAACGAATTCTATCTTTGAGGTCTTGAATCGACGCTGGGCTGTTGGCGTAGACCTTATCTTTCACGAGGCCCCAAAGGAAGAAGTCGCAAGGTGTTAAATCACAAGATCTCGGTGGCCAATTGTGATCACCTCTTCGAGAGATAACACTGTCCCGAAACTTTTCCCGTAACAGAGCAATGGTTTCGTTGCTTGTGTGGTACGTAGCGCCGTCTTGTTGAAAGTAAACTTTGTCCATAAAAAATTATTAATCATCTCTCGAAAGCGCAATCCATTCACCGTAACTGTTGATCCAACCTCATTTTCGAAAAAGTAAGGTCCAATGACCCCCGCCGGACCATAAACCGCACCAAACAGTCATACGTTAAGGATGGATAGGCTTCTCAACAATAACTCTTGGGTTTTCCGAGCCCCAGATGCGACAATTTTGCTTGTTGACGTAGCCACCGAGGTGGAAATGGGCCTCATCAGTCAAGATGATGTTTCGAATTTTAATAATTTCAATGCGTTGTTGAATCGTGTATCGTTCCATTTTTAGTAATGGCGTAGTTTCTACTTGTCAAATGTCAAAGAATAAAAGCATCAAAAGTGACAGCTACCGAAATACCGGGTGATTCAAAATAACACCTCTTGTTGGAAAACCCTGTATTACCATATACCAAATTTTAAGTCAATCCGTTACTTTTTTCGAGATTTATATTACGCTCCGGTCAGACATGTGGACGGACAATGCTCAAATGACTTAAAAACTTCTACAACGGATTTCCTCCGAACATATTTAACCGAACATATAAACGAGCAATTATATATACACTGAAAAAACGTTTTTCTTAATATTAAAGGTTTGCGCCAAAGATAAGTATATGTTATACTTAAATTATAGATAAATTCATAAATTCATTAATATTAAGTACATTTTCTTAACTTCAAGTACAAAGCTTACTTACTTATTTCAAAGATTTAGGACGTCTTTTGTGCAAATCTTTAAATTTAAGACACCATTTTTTTGTTAACCCTCCTCCACTTAAGTAAGATTATAAAAATACAGAAATGCGCTTTACTTCTTTATCAATTGTGAGCAGATATACACAGTTTATATAGATTTAACCGATTGGCAACGTTGCAAGGATCCGGAAGGAAACAAATGGTAAAATTTTGCTCAGATCTAACTAAAACCTATTAAGACAGCATGTGCTTTTATTGGAAAATTAGTTTACAATCTCTATACTGAACTAATGGCGGGTCTACCGGTTGATGTAGGGTCGGAATGGAAATGGAAATATTCGCCTAACTTAGCAATTCAACGATTTGATTTTCATCCCACCATCCACTCAATGCCAGTCTCAGCAGCGACAGTCACTCCGTTCGCTCGTAGTCACTTTCTTCGAATTCAACGACGTCTTACATGGATTGCTGTTTATGGGTTATGCCGTGTGCAAAATGCTGCAAATGGGTGGATGGGGGTGTCTTGGAAGCTATCACCTGCCCGCCATCTCTAAAATCGCGACAGCGTTGTCACAAACCACCACTGCTGCTGCTGGTGATGGCGATCCGATGCTGATCGCTGGCAGTTGTTCGCCAGTCGCTGTCTCTGCATTTGGGAAGCCGATGACGATGCCGATGTCGGTGGCGTTTGCATTTCACTTTTACCGGTTACCGGTTCTCTGTTACCATGTTGGTCTCTTTTTGATTGGTGATGCTTGCGGTTAGCTTAAATCATTCGATTACATTGCATTGCATTGCCTTGTACTGCAGTGCAATCCATTGCATTTTATTTCATGACTTCGCTCATCTTTTTCTAATGGGCTCTGCAATGAGTGCAGCATGCAACAGTACAGCAGCAACACCAACAACAACAACCACACCATAAAAGACACTTACAAATGCATACATGGCAACAAGATATGCATTGCATTATTCATTTTATACTGCTGTCGATGTTACTTCTTTTAGACTTTGGCAAGAAGAAACAAGACAACATCTGCGACGGCGCAGCAGCAATTTAGCTATTTCATTAAAATTGCATTTGTTGCATTTCCCTTTTGTCTTCTTTTTTTAAATTGTCCCTCTTGTAGTCCCGCACACGGCTTTCTTTGTTTCAAACACAATCAGGGAAAAGCGGCAGCTATGACGACAATCATTTTTGAGACGTTTGTAACGTCTTGGCATGCCCGGATGGGCGGATGGATGGAGAGTTGTATGCCTACATATATAGGTAGATAGAAAAATGAAGGGATGAAGGCTGTGACAATGCGACAAGTACAAGTGCAGGTATTATAAACAGTGGGCGTCTATATTGCAGTCTGCAATTAATACGAATTGACTACAGATACCCCGGCTGTGCAAGTCACAGTTTGTACCGGTAATAGGAAAAATATTGAAATGTTGTAATTTCCATTTGCATTCGCGGTCTTCTCTACACTAATTGCATGACATTTGTCTGTCCCAGGGAAAGAGGCTCGCGTCATTCATCAATCCACACGAACGCCGGCATCTTCTCCAGTTCCCCAGTATTATTTAGGTGTCACTTTTGATGTCATACCGTCATAGCCGTCGGTGTCACCGTTGTCATCGTCATCAGTAAGGTGATGTGTAGTGTCGCCTCTTACACGTTCGGTGTTGGGGGACCTTGATACATGGGAGATGGTTGGCTGTTACCTTAGGTGTGATGGATGTACATTTTATGTGTGTACTCTGCTATATGTACTCGTAGCTAATACAATGTATGAGAGATGCACCGTTTATGTAGTTTGAAAAGTGAAAACAATGGCAATCATAAAATATTTATGTTTACGCCGTTGTGCGCGTGCATGACAAATATTTCATTGCAATTTGCCGTGAGATCTCGCTGATCAAAATTCCTGCACCCCCACTCATCACCAACCCCCTACTCTTCATTCAAACTACGTTAAACAAATACACACACAGCGATACATACGGGTATATATTCATTCGAGTACAAGACTGTTTTCACTGTACACAAATCATAAAAAATATACATCAGCATTTCAATTACGATCATTATACAATACAATTCACAATTCATTCAATACAATGGAATCATTCAAAAAATAAACCTTTCAATTCGCACAGTAGTTTCTGGCTTCGTTAATATATAACGAAGCCAATCAAAAAAATTTCGGGGGCTGGCAAGGCGACAGTGGAACGTCGTCAATGTGTAATATTTCAACAAATTAAGCCGAGGAAATTCAGGGTCTGTTCGAAAAATAAGGTGACCATTTAATTTTTGCCAGAAAATATTTATTTGTGCGTTAATTTTAATTATTTTCCCTTTACGAAAATCCCCCACTTTTGCTAACGCTTTTTTCAATACTCGAAGCTTTTTCCAATATTGATAAACACTTTTTGGTACAGCCTTCAGCACTTTCGGCAATGCAGTCTATATCTCCTTAATCATTGCAAATGTCCGTTCTTCTCAAAAAATCACAGGAGGGCCAAATCCGCTTATTTTGTTGGCTATTGCATGATTGTGGTGTTGGTTTTGGCCAAACAATAAAACATAGTGCAGGATCAATTAGCTAGTGCATTATCTTGATGCCAAACTTACAATGCCAAAACCTGAATAAAAAAACTGAATATTTGAACGAACTTGCCGTACTTTGCAGTCTTCTGATTCTGATTTTCTTGGGATTTGGCTTTAATTTCAAATACCCGTATTTCATCCACATTTATTACCATTTTGAGCAAATATGGATAGCGGTTAACTTCATTCGACTGTCAAACTAGCAAAAAGGCGCCAACACATTTATACCCGTCAAAAATTTATATTTTTCAATAACAAACTATAAATGCAAAATGGACGTTAACATCAACATATCGACACCTTCATTCCAAACCATGCTAAGTCGACTTGGTATGTATTCAGGGACGTTGCTTTTTAAACTCTAAATATTCCAAACTAAATTTAGCCAAAACTTGGTGTTTATCCGTAAATTTAAAAAAAAGCTATTTTCAAAACAGTAAAAGTCGTTGAATTTACATTATACTCGTAAAGGAATTCCATTTAATTTAAAAATGTCATACGGTTTTGTTGAGTATTTCTTGTTAAATTCAATGTATTGCTTTCATAAGTATTTCTGATTTAAGTTAGTGGTTAGCAGTTCTTGTTAAATTCAATTTATTGCTTCCATAAGTATTTTAGCTGATTTAAGTTAAAGATATACATTATTGCTTTTGAATTTTTTGTATTTGTTTCTATTACATTGAAAACTGAAAAATGTATTTTTTTAATTTTAAGGTACTTTTAAACACATAGAAAAATGCAAGGAAACCAAAATAAAGTTCGATTAACGGATAATTAAACGGTTAAAATAAGTTAAAAAATGTGTACGTTCGCGACGCGTACGTTCGCCACCTGTACCTAAGACAATTAGAAAAAATCAACAGAGATAATGTATTGTGTAAATACTCGATAGAAAGCCACATTAAATAAAAAAAAATTTAGAATAAATAAATAGCTGTAGAAAATTCCGTTTCATTTCGCAGATTTTTGCAATTTTACTAGATTCAGCCAAAATTGACTTCTATTTCGAGAACGTTCGTGACCACATGTTTATTGATATCATTATGAAAACTAAAATTCGATGAATCCCATCTTTTGCACTAAACATGCAGCTACCAATATACTATCGAATAACCAAAAAAAATGCGGGGACAATTTTTGTTTTCTATATTTTTTGTACATCAAAAGCGTACGAACGTAATTTCGCGACCCGCGGAAATGCCCATACTACAACAACATATATTTAAGAACTAATTTTCTCAAATTAAATCATTGTTTCAGAAATATTACTTCCAAATACAAAATATTAGGATGGAATCATAGTTTAGAACAATATCCTCCCAAACGTATAATATTTGTGTTTGTCAAATATTATATAGGTTTTCCGAGTGTACCTTAAACATATATATGTTTCAATCAGAATATGTTTGGAACAATATACTACAGAATCATTCATCTCAGTGTGTAGATAACTAACTTTTCCAATGACTATTCATATTTCTCAAATTTTATTATATGGATAGATTTTTTTTAAATTTAACATATTTCTGAAGTAGATTTAATAATAAAAATAGTTTTTCTATGAAAATGCAAATAATTCATACAGTTTTTTACACCCTTCACCGTAGCATCGAAATATTGATCTGGGTAAAAAATAAAGTATGTGGGTATTCCCTGCGTTGCGGACGGCAGGAATTTCATTACCTTCTTCCCCATAACTTCCTTGAATCTTTAAATACGTAATGCGTAAATGTGGCGCAGAAACTTTGAGTACATTGCTAAATTAAATACTCAAGAAAGAGTTGCAAAATTGTAAGGCATTTTTGATCGCTCATTGTTTGATCTAGTTCCCATATAAAGAACCCTTCCGATTTCACTGCTTAAAGTCACAGGAACCACAAATTTCCACTGAATTTTGGTAATTTGAATTTAATTATAAATATAACTCAAATTCAAACGGCGTTCATAACGTTCATCATTGATCTACGTTTTATTCAGACCCACATGCGAAGAACACTACCGGCTTTAATACTTAACTCTGTTAAAGGTGCAAATTTCCAACGATTATACGGAATTTTTGTTTGCGTTTAATAATGTTTGCGTTTAATAATTGATGCCAAACTTACAATGCCAAAACCTGAATAAAAAAACTGAATATTTGAACGAACTTGCCGTACTTTGCAGTCTTCTGATTCTGATTTTCTTGGGATTTGGCTTTAATTTCAAATACCCGTATTTCATCCACATTTATTACCATTTTGAGCAAATATGGATAGCGGTTAACTTCATTCGACTGTCAAACTAGCAAAAAGGCGCCAACACATTTATACCCGTCAAAAATTTATATTTTTCAATAACAAACTATAAATGCAAAATGGACGTTAACATCAACGTATCGACACCTTCATTCCAAACCATGCTAAGTCGACTTGGTATGTATTCAGGGACGTTGCTTTTTAAACTCTAAATATTCCAAACTAAATTTAGCCAAAACTTGGTGTTTATCCGTAAATTTAAAAAAAAGCTATTTTCAAAACAGTAAAAGTCGTTGAATTTACATTATACTCGTAAAGGAATTCCATTTAATTTAAAAATGTCATACGGTTTTGTTGAGTATTTCTTGTTAAATTCAATGTATTGCTTTCATAAGTATTTCTGATTTAAGTTAGTGGTTAGCAGTTCTTGTTAAATTCAATTTATTGCTTCCATAAGTATTTTAGCTGATTTAAGTTAAAGATATACATTATTGCTTTTGAATTTTTTGTATTTGTTTCTATTACATTGAAAACTGAAAAATGTATTTTTTTAATTTTAAGGTACTTTTAAACACATAGAAAAATGCAAGGAAACCAAAATAAAGTTCGATTAACGGATAATTAAACGGTTAAAATAAGTTAAAAAATGTGTACGTTCGCGACGCGTACGTTCGCCACCTGTACCTAAGACAATTAGAAAAAATCAACAGAGATAATGTATTGTGTAAATACTCGATAGAAAGCCACATTAAATAAAAAAAAATTTAGAATAAATAAATAGCTGTAGAAAATTCCGTTTCATTTCGCAGATTTTTGCAATTTTACTAGATTCAGCCAAAATTGACTTCTATTTCGAGAACGTTCGTGGCCACATGTTTATTGATATCATTATGAAAACTAAAATTCGATGAATCCCATCTTTTGCACTAAACATGCAGCTACCAATATACTATCGAATAACCAAAAAAAATGCGGGGACAATTTTTGTTTTCTATATTTTTTGTACATCAAAAGCGTACGAACGTAATTTCGCGACCCGCGGAAATGCCCATACTACAACAACATATATTTAAGAACTAATTTTCTCAAATTAAATCATTGTTTCAGAAATATTACTTCCAAATAAAAAATATTAGGATGGAATCATAGTTTAGAACAATATCCTCCCAAACGTATAATATTTGTGTTTGTCAAATATTATATAGGTTTTCCGAGTGTACCTTAAACATATATATGTTTCAATCAGAATATGTTTGGAACAATATACTACAGAATCATTCATCTCAGTGTGTAGATAACTAACTTTTCCAATGACTATTCATATTTCTCAAATTTTATTATATGGATAGATTTTTTTTAAATTTAACATATTTCTGAAGTAGATTTAATAATAAAAATAGTTTTTCTATGAAAATGCAAATAATTCATACAGTTTTTTACACCCTTCACCGTAGCATCGAAATATTGATCTGGGTAAAAAATAAAGTATGTGGGTATTCCCTGCGTTGCGGACGGCAGGAATTTCATTACCTTCTTCCCCATAACTTCCTTGAATCTTTAAATACGTAATGCGTAAATGTGGCGCAGAAACTTTGAGTACATTGCTAAATTAAATACTCAAGAAAGAGTTGCAAAATTGTAAGGCATTTTTGATCGCTCATTGTTTGATCTAGTTCCCATATAAAGAACCCTTCCGATTTCACTGCTTAAAGTCACAGGAACCACAAATTTCCACTGAATTTTGGTAATTTGAATTTAATTATAAATATAACTCAAATTCAAACGGCGTTCATAACGTTCATCATTGATCTACGTTTTATTCAGGCCCACATGCGAAGAACACTACCGGCTTTAATACTTAACTCTGTTAAAGGTGCAAATTTCCAACGATTATACGGAATTTTTGTTTGCGTTTAATAAAAGTTTAAATTAATGTATACAAAGCAAAATGGTAATTAAAATACCTATCCCGAATCCCGGGATTTTTTAAAATGAATCCCGGGATATTTTAATAATAATATAAGAAGCTGTCTAGTATAAAATATTAAGTGAAAGATGGATAATCTCTGTCGAAAATGTAAACTAATGAAGCAAATTGTTAACATCAAAAAACATTGACATAATCCGGTGAAAAAAATTAGAAAATTGGAGAAGAATTACAAAATATGTATATCATAAATGTAATTATAAATAAGTAAACTTAAAACAAGAACAGAAATAGCATTTGTTTTCCACAAAACGAAGATGATTGAAATCTATTCTTTCAAATTTATGAAAAAATCCTAATATTTATAAGAAATGATATGGATCGACGGATCGATTTGGTCTCATAAAAACGGAATTAGTCACACTGATTTCTCAAGTTGAAAAAAATATTTTTCGTGCTTTAATGATAGAAAATTATATCATCAATAATAATTCAGACGACGAACTGAAATTGGAGCAAACTTATTTCATAGCTAAGATGTTGTGAAATATTTTAATATAAGTTAGTAGTTTTTAACAAAAAACAATGTATGCTTTAGCTGTTTTTATCCTTATTTAAATTAATACAAATTAAATTAAAACTGAACTAAAATGTTTGTATTCCATTTCGAAATATCACATTATTAAGAATGAAAAAATCCCGAAAACCCAAAAATACCGGGGTATTGAAAAATTTCGGGATTCCGAAAATCCCGATTTAACCCGAAAATCCCGATTTAACCCGAAAATCCCGGGTTATCGAACAATTTCGGGATCCCGAAAAATCCCGAAAAAATCCCGGGATTTGTAATTTGACATCCCGTTTGACATCTCTAGTCTAAATGTAAAATGTATGATTGATTATTGCAACTAATAACACTCATATGCCAAATTTGAAATTTTTTGCACCATAATTCAATTTTCGTTTTTGTTCTCTATTATTTTAAGTATAAACTTTTATGCGGTTTGAAAACGCTTTTTGGAACCACTGTGCGCAGTCGTTATACACAAAAGAAACAATAATTCGACAAATTCTCACACGGAGACAAAATATTCATAATGATGATCGCTGATCATGTTTTGTTTCCCTTTTGTCTTCCACATTCGTCAAGGGAATCAAACGTACAACATAATGTGAGCGGCGGTATATTCGGCTATTGTGTGTATGAGTGTGCCCATCGTGGTGAGTGTCAGTGTGAGTGCATGATATTTAATGATTCATTAGCTTCTGACGATGAATGTCTTTCGTGTTTTGATTAGGGCGAATTCGACTATTTCATCTTCATTTCATTTTAATATCCAGTGTTGTGTAATTGTATTTTTTGAAGTCTTAGCTTTATTGTTTAAATATTGCTATTATTGTTATTATAACAACTATTAATATTCGGCATGTTGTTGTTGTAGCAGTTACTTCAAGTTGTTGTATTGTTTTCTGAAATTTTAAATGACACGACATGCAACAAGTGGAATACACAATTATTGCATACGTATAAGATCGGATACATCAGTCCAGTCTAACACTGGAGTATATCACGATGATCGTAGATATACATATGTATGTATGTTATACATAAGGAAGTGTGCTTTTTAAATTAATTTATATGATAATCACACGGTTCTGACATCGAATACAAAATAAGTTATCCGGTCTTATAATATTTGTTCTGAATGAAAGATTAATCAACATACATACATACATAAAAAGCTAAAACAAATAAATGTATTTTTATATCTGATTTGGATGGTTGCACGAATAGTATATTGTTGTTACCCCCGAATGTGATACGATAAGGAAAGTCACTAACGTTTCAAATGAGCGATCACTCATCGTCTAATTTTTCGAAGATTCCTTGAATTTAGGTCATATTGTGAATGATTTGTATTGAAAATAACAACTGATTTGTAGGATCAATTTTAAAGAAATGGCTTAAGAACACAATGTTTTTAAACAAATAACGATGCTGTTTGAAGAAATCTGAGAAACCTGAAACTAGAATGTCAGTCAATAATTGTTATAATATATATCTGGTATAAAAATGTTTACATTGCAAGACTTTTGTAAAACAAAAATAATATTTTTTCCAATATTCAACCTCCATTAAATTTATGCTCACGACCATCTAAAAACGGCCGGTAAAAATAAGGTGTAACAAATTGTCTTGGGTGTTTTTAACAATTCTGACTGATTTGCTGAGAAATAACGCAAGTAATAATAATAATGCAAATACTTCATTTGAATTCTACAAAAATTAGTGTTTTGTTCACCGGACATCCAAAATGACGCACATTAAAAAATAAAAAAAAAACAATTTATTACTGATAATCTATATATATAAAAATGAAACGGTCCATCTGTGTAATGGCATCACGTCAGAACGGCTGGAGCGATTTGGATGATTTTTTTTTTATTCGATTCTAAATTTTCACGAGATGGTTTATATAGAAAAAAAAAATTAATTGGACAAAGGGGCGTGGTACCTCCCATACAAATCGCAGGTTAAAAATCCGATATTTCTGCTCCTATTATAGGTATAGTGCTGAAATTTTGTTTGTATGCATTTAATGGCAGATTATGTGAATTTTCCAAAAATGGGCGGAATCGGACCAATGGGCGTGGCCCCGCCCATATAAGCCAAATTTTGAAATAGAGATATTTTGCACAATTTGTTAGCGAGAGTGCTGGAATTTTGTGTATATGTAAACGGTGGCAGTCTACGTGATTGGTCCAAAAATGGGCGGGATCGGACCAATGGGCGTGGCCCCGCCCACATAGACAAAATTTTGATATCTTGCACAATTTGCTAGCGGGAGTGCTGCAATGTTGCGTATATGTATCTGGTGGCATTCTACGTAATTGGTGAAAAAATGGGCGGGACCGGACCAATGGGCGTGGCCCCGCCCATATAAGCCAAATTTTGAAATTGAGATATTTTGCACAATTTGTTAGCGAGAGTGCTGGAATTTTGTGTATATGTAAACGGTGGCAGTCTACGTGATTGATCCAAAAACGGGCGGGATCGAACCAATGGGCGTGGCACCGCCCATATAAGCCAAATTTAAAAAATGTGATATCTTGCACAATTTGTTAGCGAGAGACCTGGAATTTTGTGTATATATATCCGTTGGCGATCTACGTGATTGGTCCAAAAATGGGCGGGTTCGGACCAATAGGCGTGGCCCCGCCCACAATGACCAAATTTTGAAATTTTTATATCTTGCACAATTTGCTATCGGGAGTGCTGCAATGTTGTGTATATGTATCTGGTGGCATTCTACGTAATTGGTCAGAAAATGGGCGGGATCGGACCAATGGGCGTGGCCCCGCCCTTATAAGCCAAATTTTGAAATTGATATAACTTGCAAAATTTTTTATCTAGAGTGCTGTCATGTTGTAGATATGTATCTGGTGACAGTCCACGTGATTGGTCCAAAAATTGGCGGGATCTGACCAATGGGCGGGCCACCGCCCATATAAGCCAAATTTTGAAATTGAATTATCTTGCTCATTTTGTTAGCGAGAGTGTTGAAATTTTGCGTATATGTATCTGGTAGCAGTCTACGTGATTGGCTTTCAAATGGGCGGAATAGGACCAGTGGGCGTGGCCCAGCCCATATTTTGATATATCTTGCAAGTATTATATAGGAAATACATGAACAAAAATGCTCGGTATGCGATAATTACAGCTGCTCACTCCAATACAATCGCAATATGATAATGTGATGCAATATCAATGAAACAAGAATTTGGAAATTTTATAAGTATACATTTCTATTTTCTGGACTTTCCACTGAATTCGGTATTTTTTCATTCAGTGAATTTATTACTAATACCAGTAAGGAAAGGCAGAAAGTCGGGCGGGGCCGACTATATAATATCCTACACCTCCCTAACAATGCGATAATGGTCATTGCGATAATAATTTGGAATAATTGGTAAATGTATTTTGAACCGATAATCGCAAAATTAAGCAATATTCGTTCCTAAATTGAGAAAAATCTTTCTGGAGAACTTTGTAATGATCGGAAGTAAAGTACAACTTCTATAGCGCTTTGTAACCAAATCTGGAGGAACATATATATGGAGGTTATATATAAATCTGAATCGATTTTCCTAGAATACTCATTCATGTAAAATAGAAACTTGTTTCTGTCGAATTTCGTACTGATCGGATATAAAACACAGTCTCTACAGCGCTTACATGTCAAATTGGGGGTAACATATATATATGGGGGCTATATCTAAATCTGAACTGATTTTCTCCGAATTTTGCGGCATTCCTTCATGTAATAAGAAACCTCTTTCTGCCGAATTTATTACTGATCGGATATAAAATACAGTTTCTACAGCGCTTGAATTTCAAATCGGGGGTAACATATATATGGGGACTATATCTAAATCTGAACCGATTTTCTCCGAATTTGGCAGTATTCCTTCATGTAATTACAAACCTCTTTCTGCCGAATTTCGTACTGATCGGATATAAAATACATTTTCTACAGCGCGAATTTTGACATGGGCAGCGAAGCGCACCGGGCTCAGCTAGTTGTGTATAAAAGTGTTAATTAGTAGATGATGCAAGTCAAAAGATACTTAACTAATAACAGGACATAAAATATATTTTTAACTTTTAATTATGATGTAAAAACTCTATCGATCTATCAAGAAACTCCCCTTTTCATTACACAAAAAATTGCTTCTGTAATATAAATAAGGAGCGCACAACAGGCCGAACCACTGGCTTAAGTGTGTGTATGTCCATGGACGTGAGACGTTTAAACGTCTCCTCTCTTCAACCTAACCTAACCTAATACAGGGTAGCGCAGAATGAACTATATGGTTTGAATTCTTTGTAACTTTTTTAATTATTATTCGTTCTTTGTTTTTTTTCAGCATTTTGTGAAGGAGACTTGGGGAATTAATTGTGAATCGAACAACGTACAAAAATAATTGAATGTTTGCGAAATTTTTCGTTCGTTTCATATCCCCCACTTCTTTAAAAAGTTATAATACAGGGTGGCACAGAATGAGCTATATGGTTTGAATTCTTAATAACTTTTTTAATTATTATTCTTTCTTTGTTTTTTTTTCAGCATTTTGTGAAGGAGACTTGGGAATTTTTCCGAAATATTGCGAAAAGTTTGGGAAAAAATGCTAAAAAGAGCACGTATGTGCGAAGCAGAATATGGACATCACTTACAGGATATAATTTTTCAAAGCTAATTGCAAAAAATTCCCCAATAAAATACTATTAAAAAATATGGCAACACCAGCAATTATTCGGAAGTGTCTCGGAAGAAAGTTGAATTACGGTATCCATCATAACTCGGTAATGCATTATCTAAAACCAGAAAATAAAAATTGAAATTTTGGGGATATATTTTGAAGTGAGAAACGAGATTATTACGAACAAAAATCGATTAATTTGTAATTGTAAAATAAAAAATATTAAAGAAATTTGGAAAAAATCTCTCCAGCGTTAACTCGTAAATTGTGTTTAGAAATAGTGTTCAAAATTTCAAAATGATCGGTGCAGTAGTTTTGAAGTTATTATCACACCGGCTTTGAAAACGTGGGTTGTGGGAAAAACGCTATAAAGTTTTTCTGATGTTCTGAGTCACGTATAAGGCGCGGTTGCTTAGACTGCTGTATCTTCGTTAGTTTTGCTCCGATTCATCTCAAATTTCCACACAATATTTTTAAGAGGTTCTCCATTCAAAAAATAAAATAAAAGAAAATTCCAAAACAAAGTTTACAAACGTAATCCCCTCCCCCCCCCTACATATACACTCCAAATATGTGTTATTTTTAACAATATTTACGTGTTGGGGAAAAATTTGTCATAAAGAAATATTTATTCGATTTTTGTTTGAATGTTGCACATTCGAATCGTTCAGTTTTTCGATCAGAACTCTTTCTTGCGTAAGAGATTTTTTTATGGTGAATTGGAAACAATAAGATATTGCGCTCCGGAAGCAATTTATACACTCACTCTGATACATGCTGAAAAAATAGTTTCTGTAGTATACTCGTATTGTCACAAACTTATTGTGCTTGAAATACCACACCACACACCATACACCACACTGTGGTACAGGGTATTATAAGTTTGTTGTGGTTACTGGAACTAGACCCACCTTTAAGTATAAGTATCGCTCCAGACTTATATAGCCGATTTTGTATCAAAGTACTACAGAAGCCTTATTTTACATCAGATCATTATAAAATTTGCCAGAGAGGAATATCTTAGTTGAACAAAATCGAATCCTATTTTAGATATATTAATCTTCGATTTGGCATCTAAGCGCAAGAGAGACTATACATACATCGACACAGTAGCAAATTTGGCACAAAGGTGTTTATTAGTTCATGAATGATTGCCATAAAATTTGAAAGAAATCGGTTCAGATTTATACATAGCCCCCATATCTATTGCTTCAGAGATCATGTATGGTATAAAAGTACTACAGATTTAGTTTTCATCCTACCATTAAAAAATTTTGCAGAGAGAAGTTGCTTGTTTGAAGAAAATCGGCTCAGATTTAGATATAGCCGCCATATTTATACCCTCACTTTAGTGTGACGAGGGTATATATCATTTGCTACGGAAAAAAGTGTAACACGTCGAAGGAGTGGCCTAAGACCCCAAGTATGTTCGGAGGAAATCCGTTTTGGGTCATTTTAAGTCGAATGAGCAATGTCCGTCCCTTTGTCTGTCTGTCTGTTTATCTGTCTGTCTATCTGTCTGTCTGTCTGTTTATCTGTCTGTCTATCTATCTGTCTGTCTGTCTGTCTGTCTGTCTGTCTGTCTATCTGTCTGTCTGTCTGTCTGTGTGTCTGTCTGCTGCTGGCTGGTGCGCATGATAACTCTCGAAAGGAGTAACCGATTGAGCTCAAATTTGGAATGTGGTAATATTTTTTTATATCTCCGGCTAAGTTCGAAGATGGGCCATATTGGTCCACTCCTTCTAGTACCTCCCCCACAAAGGGTTAAAATGTTGTGAAATATTGATTCTTTAATAACTGCTATACTACTTATACGAATCTTTTGAAATTCCACACATAGTATTAACTTATTAGTCGCTATCAACTCGAGAAAAATGGGCGAAGTCGCCACGTCCCTTTTGGTACCTTCCACACAAATGCACCATTTTGCACCAAAAGTTAACAGCTTATAACATTAATAACAGTGTATAAAAATACTTTAAATTTTGTACAGTATTATGCTTTTATATTGCCTAAAGTCCAGGGAAAAATGGGTGTTGTTGCCACGCCCCTTTTGGTACCTCCCACACAAAGGTACCTTTTTGCACCAAAAGTTAACAGCTTATAACATTAAAACCAGTGTATAAAAATACTTGAAATTTTTTACAGTGTAATGTTTTTATAGTGATTATAGCCCTCTGCAAAATGGGCGTTATTGCCATGCCCTTTTTGTACCTCCCACGCAAAATGCCCAAATCATACCACAATTTAATGTCTCATAACGTTTATACCAGTGCACATAAATGCTTATAAGTCGGCACAGTGAAATGAATTTAATGTATCTAATGTTCAGCGAAAAAAAATGTGTATTTGATAAACCCCTTCTGGTACCTCCCACACAAATTGACAGAATAATTCGAGTAATATTTAATATTACATTACTCACAAAATGAGGGTATACCTTAGTCGGTTTACCCGACAGAAACTTTCTTACTTGTTTTTATATTTGAAATCTAAGTACTATATAAATCGCTTCTGATCATTACCAAATTTTGCATAAAAGAGTTCATTTGTCTAAGAATTAACATTGTCAAATTGGAAAGAAATCGGTTCAGATTCAGATATAGTCTTCAAATACCTTTCGATGTGATATAAACGGTCTGTAGCAGCTTAAGTTTACATCCCATAAATATAAAAATTTGCCTGAGAAGAGTTTCTTGACACAGAAACGATCATTGCCAAGATTGAAAAAATCGGTTCAACTGTAAAAATATATATACCCCCATAAATATTCCTTCCGATTTTGTAGCAAAGATCTATAGAAGCTTAACTTAACATTCGGATTTTACGAAATTTGGTAGAGAAGATTTTATTGATCAAGAACGAACACTACCAAAGTCGGATAAAATCGGTCCTCATTTAGATATCCGCCCTATATTTAGAACAGATCTCTCAATGTTGTGAATTGTGAAAGATAATACTCGTGGTTTGGAACGCAGCGAACTTAAATATAAGTGTTCCGCTCTAACAGAGTGGTGTAGTGTATCATATAGTAGGTTCCGACGACTTTAGCCTTTCCTTGCAGTTTTTTTATTGTCGAATTTGAAACTTAAAATTTTTGTTCTTGTTGTTCATCTATATATTCATCAGAGATCATAGAGAGCAAATATATTAATGTTATTAAATTCGGTATAATATTTTTGTAAAAAATTGGCAGTGTATGTCCAATTTATGGATTACAAAAAATTCGCAATAAAAAACATTGCAAATATAGCGGACATTACGCTATATGCATGACGAACGCTACATTCGAATATTTTGTATAAGATTTAAAACATGTTCAGATAATTTTTATAAAACCACAATCATTGTTTGCAGCTCCAACTAAGAAACAGGTACCCTACTTAATAACAAATCTTCCGCTTCATGGGGTAGGGAGTGGGGGGTACTTAATTCGAAGGGCAATTCGCACGAGAATTAGTGAATGAATGCATGTTAGTGCATACTTAGAAACACAACGCACATACATGCATAGATACAGTTCCCACTCGTTCATCATCGTATGTATGTGATTATACAGAACGAGCCACGTAATAAGCGCATAATTAACGTTTGAATATTATCTAAGCTAGTTAAATTACGCACTGGGAAAATGCGAAATTAACAACACACAACTCACAAAGTAAACGGTGGCAAAGAGCGGTCGGTCAATGACCTCCCAGAGTATAGAGAACAGAGATCTTATATATGTACATATAACCATAGAAAATTAAGAAAAACATTTTCTCGAAACGAAACAAATGCGAACGAACATAATTTGTCGAACAAATGCGAATGCACACATCCACATGTGAACACAAACCTTTGAAGCCTAAGGCACGCGTGAGCTTAAATCGATTTAATGATGATTTACACATACAATGTATGTATGTATGTATGCCTGTATATATGTATGTATTTCCCTGGCGCATCGGAAATGATAAACTGGATCTAAACGACATATTTGAGCTTTGATTACATGATTACGGAAAAACACGGACTGAGCCTATCATCACACAAGTGTCCAATTCTGCTTTGTGCGGCCGAGTGTGAGAAGGTGAGGGGCCAAATCGAATCGTTATCATGGGTATCTGTGTTGTCATACAAACATTTCGGATAATTGTTCATCGGCAGCAGCGCCAAAATCCAAATTATCTAAACCATTACCAGCCGCTACCAATATTCATTCGCTTGCCTTGTCTGTCCGTCAGTCTGGCCATTCATTGATGATCATCGCAAAAGTAAAATGCAGTGGGGTACAACATGACCGTTGTACATTGTGTTGTTTGGTTGTTGCTTAGCGAATGATTATGTTCTCCACTAAACAACACCAAACACACATAGATACATACACACATCCCTACATACAGTTGGTATCGTACCACTCAGGTATGGCGTGGTGGCGTATACTCGGTGCGGTTGTTGTTGTTGGATCTTTGGCCACATTAATGAAATTTCATTAAGTTGTTTACATAGTTAGGCCAACATATATGTATGTATGTGTGTGTGTGTGGATGAATGTTTTTTTGATCGTACAAGAGTAAATATGCATGAAATAATTTATTTATTTCTCGTTGCTTTGTTTGTGCGGTAGCAAACTGAAGCACAACATTCAAGGTCATTGCAAACCGATAAGAAGAGCTTCCAATGGCAATTCGAGTGTTTACCAGCACCTAACCGCATTCGATTATTTAATGCCAAACAACATAATCCAATATAATCTTCAAAAGCAGCACTACCATCGAAATAAGAATCTCCACTCGTCACAGGTTGGTTTGAATTCTCACCCGCTCTCCCTATACATACATATAGTATGTTCTTTAAAGACAGCGTTACCAGATGATAAATTTGAACTCATTATTCCCTCACCTTAGAGATGAGACCCTAAGTATGTTCGGCGGATATCCGTTTTGGGTCATTTTAATTTCATTTTGTCTGCTGGCTGGTGCGCACGATAACTGTCGATAGGAGTAACCGAATGACTTCAAATTTGGTAATATTTTCTTCTATCCCCGACTAAGCTTGAACGTGGGCCATATTGGTCCACTACTCCTAGTACCTCCCCCACAAATGGTTAACATTTAGTGAAATATTGATTATTTAATAACTTCTATACTACTTATTTGAATCCTCTCAAATTCTACACATAGTATTAGTTTATTAGTCATTATTATTAGTCACTTCGTCCTCGAAAGTGGACGAAGTTGCCACGCCCCTTTTGGTACCTCCCACACAAATGGAAAATTTTGAACCAAAAGTTAATAGCTTATAACTTTATTACCAGTGCATACAAAGACTTCTGAAATTGTGTACAGTGTAATGGTTTAATAGTACCTACAATACACTGAAAATGGGCCTGGGCCACGCTCCTTTTGCTTTCTCCCACACAAATGGACCATTTTTTACCAATAGTTACCAGCTTATAACTTTAATACCAGTGCATATAAACAAAGAAATTGTGTACAGTGTATTGCTTTTATAGTACCTAGAGTCTAGAGAAATGTGACGGTTATTGGGACGCCCCTTTTGGTACCTCTCACACAAATGGACCATTGTGTACCACAAGTAAACAGCTTTTAACTTTAATACCAGTACATACATCAAAGCTATTCAATTCAATTTAAATTGATAGTAATTTAAATAAATTTACTAATATTTTTTTGAGACTCAAGGTGAGTGGATTCATTAGTCGATTTACCCGACTGAACTTTCTTACTTGTTTTTCATGTTTTTTCACATGGAAATGTAAGAAAATTCAGTCGGGTAAACCGACTTACCGACTACCTTGAGTCCCAAAAAAACATTTGTAAATTTATTTTTTTTTTTGTTTTAATTAAAAGTATGTACCGGTATTAAAGTTATAAGCAGTTAACTTTTAATGAAATATAGTTCATTTGTGTGGGAGGTACCAAAAAGCGGAGTGCCAATATTTTCTTTTGACTCTAGGTACTATTTAGGGTTATATAGTTACGGCAAGAAGTCGACTTTGAGACTTTTCAATGTAAAAAAGTCGCTCAAAATCGACTTTTCTAATAAAAAAAACTAAAATTTCAAGTTTTCTTAATTGATTTTGTTGTAAAATACTGGAAAAGATAAAAAAAACTTATAATGATCAGGTAATCAGAAATTCACAGAAGTCGTTCCATATAAAAGATAAAAATCTTAAACAGTTAAAACCAATTGCAGATGTTTAGAGGGTTTGGCTCACAATTTGTGTAGCGTCCTACACAAGTATCTTTACATACATATGTCCTCGACATATGTAAAGTAACTCCTAATCGAATATATATTGGGTTTACCTTCTATATCTTTTAATATTCTCGTAACTGTATTGGAACATCATTCTAATCATTAAATTGGTCCGATGTTTGTGTTGACACAGCTAAATAGAGGTTTTTGTTCTAACCACAAATCGCTTTTATTTGTTGTAGCCAAATACAAAATATATTTTTGTTAATACTTGTACATGAAAAAGTCCACATGGAAAGGTCGACTTTTAGACTTTTTGAGAAACAAAAAGTCGACTTAAGATTTCGACTTTTATACCAAAAAGTCGATTAATCGATTAGTAGAAAATCGACTTATAGAACCCTAGTACTATTAAAACATTGTACTTCACAACATTTCAAGTAAGGTTATACGCTGTTAACTTTTGGTGTAAAAAAACAAACTAATCAACGTAGAATGCTAAATTTTGGATATGAATAACTGGACAAATCCGCCAAATATATTATTTTCAACATTTTCTGCCGTGGATTTTAATGGATAATGAAGGACTGAAATTTCCAAGTTCATTTTTGCAAATTATTAGTTCCACTTTCTAAAAAAAAATATTATTTAGATAGCTCAAAGTGTTCCCTTTCATTTAAAAACCGTACTGTCTTACTAGGACTTTCAGAAAAATTAAACGCCAACTCGACCGGAAAATAAGAGAATTATGTATAGATTTTCATGACCAAAAATTGGTGTTGCACGGTGTGTTTTCATATACGCTTCAACTAAATTGTCTTGGTTTTCAAATACAATTTATTTATTCAGAAATATATAATATTTAAAAATCTTAATTCCAAATATATTTTCTTTATATTCAGACACATCAAAAACGACGATTTTGCCCCGTGAAAGATTGCCAAAAAATTATGAATTGGGACATTCGAATTCAAGGAAACATGATAGCTGATAATATAATTTTATGGAGAATATCTACGTTTGTGTTAAAGTCGCAAGCCGTTAAACAAATTACAAATTGCAGCTTTAGTCACACAACGGTAACAACGTATACACTATGTATATATCGATACCTCCATTCTAAAACATGTTAAGTGGACTTAGCATAGTTTTAGAGAGATTGCATTTCTAAATTCTAAATGTTCCAAATTATATTCAATCAAAATTTGGTGTTTATCCGTCAACCCAATCAAAAGTTATTCACAAAACAGTACATGTCATTCGATTTCCATTACAAAGGAATTCCATACAAATTTAAAAAATTCGTCAAACTTTGATCGCCTCTCCTGAAAAACTACCATTTTGCACTTAGCATAGTTTAGAATGGAGGTATCGATATGTATTTGTATAAACAAAAAAACGTGCTCTCCATTTTAATTGTATACTTATACATACTTATCACTATTGATGATTTATATAATACTGTTTAATTTAATATTAAAATATTAAATTAGATTTCTCAATTGCAATTTGAAACGGTGTTGAATTACTTGAAATATATATAGGAAATCATGTCACCCGAGCGAGCCACTTATGATAAGTCATCAAGTTACCCCCACTGAAAAAAAAGCGATAGTGCATTATCGATAAGAGGAATATTTCCTTAAAAATATATTTAACTTTAAAGTTTCCACCGTAATAAGGTTCGTCTAAGAATTGCTTGTTGGTGTGTGAAGAACCCGATTAGCCGTGTTCTAATCCCTACTGCTAGTCCATCGAACGATCGAAATTATGAATAGCGTTGATGAACTGTTTATTCACATAAATATGGTGTAGAATGCATATTGAAATGTGCTTATCCGATTTACGCTCTATACATATAAAAATACCCATTTTGGTTTTGTTGGTTTAAATCTAATCACTGTTTATTTCTTTGTTATTAAGAATAAACTCGTAATAGTGATTACTCGTTGTGATATGCCGTTGAATTAACTACAAATTGAAATCATATATTATCACAAAATCACTGGTCATTGTTATCAATCATGATATAGTTTATAACTACTGCTGCACGATCAGAAGCGATATGAGATTGAAAATATGTATGTATGTGTATGTGCCAAGTAGGTATGGATGTCGTTCCACGAAAATTCGAAATTTGTTGGTATCACTTAGATATATAAAGTTATTTTCCATTTATCACTTGCATGTGTTTCAAAATTTATGAAGTCGTCAATCTGAACAGTGTCGACTAAGAATCGACGTCGACGACGCCAACTGCAATAAGGGCGAAAGATCACAAGCATTTTTGTTAAACAATAAATACGCTGTGCTCGAAATGGATAGACTTATTTCGGCCATACTGAATCCAGTGGCATTGGCCGTTTTTCTATGTTAGCAGATTTCCTATGTTGTTTTCGCGATATTCGACCACAACGTTTGTTGGAGAGGTCACTTATCTCCTTGATGATTTTGAAGTAGAAGATTTCGGAATACACGCTTAATTCTAAAGAACGAAATAAAGGGAACAAAATAGTCAACCACTCTTCTTACCCATTTACCCCCCCCCCTACACCACACTGTGGTACAGGGTATTATGACTTTGTGCATTTGTCTGTAACACCTAAAAGGAGAAGAGATAGACCCATTGTTTATTATACCGATCGAATCAGAATCACTTTCTGAGTCGATTTAGCCATGTCCGTCTGTCTGTCCGTCTGTCTGTCCGTCTGTCTGTCCGTCTGCCTGCCCGTCTGTCTGTCAGTCTGTCTGTCCATGTATTCTTGTAATCAAAGTGCAGGTCGTATTTATGGTCCGATTGTGATGAAATTTAGCATAGTGCTCTTTTTTGGCCCAAGGACGATCCCTATTGAAATTGGTTAAAATTGGTTCAGATTTGGATATAGTCCCCATATATATGTTTCACCCGATTTGACATGTAAGCGCTGTAGAAACCACATTTTACATCAGATCTTTATGAAATTCGGCAGAGAGAGTTTTATTATTACGTGAATGAACACTACCAAATTCGGAGAAAATCCGTTTAAATTTATATATAGCCCCCATATATATGTTTCACCCGATTTGACATGTAAACGCTGTAGGAACTGTATTTTAAATCAGATCAGTACGAAATTTGGCAGAGAGAGTTCTCTTATTACATGAATAAACACTGCCAAATTCGGGGAAAATCGGTTCAGATTTAGATATAGTCCCCATATATATGTTTCACCCGATTTGACATGAAAGCGCTGTAGAAACCGTATTTTACATCCGACCTGTACGAAATTCGGCAGAGAAAGTTCTCTTATTACATGAAAAAACACTGCGCAATTCGGGGAAAATCGGTTCAGATTTAGATATAGCCCCCATATATATGTTCCACCCGATTTAACATTTAAGCGCGAAATTTAACAGAGAGAGTTTTCTTATTACATGTATGAACACTGCCAAATTCTTGTCGCAATGCCCATTTTCGCATTGGTAGGTAGGTGTAGGGTATTATATAGTCGGCCCCGCCCGACTTTCGGTCTTATTATTCTTATTATTTACTGGTTATTCATATCAGTGATCATTAAAAACAAAATATGAACATTTCAGTGGAATAAACCGACTTAAGTATACCCACACTTTGTGAGATATATAATATAAAATATGGTACTTTTTGTGTAATCTTAAAAAAAGTAATTTAAAATACTGAATATGAATAAATTTAGAAGATTATTACAAAAATTTTGGGGTATTTATTTTTATATGCATTTCTCAATTTGTGTAGTGAATAGCAGAGGAGACATATCCGACCACTCTGAACAGTGGCCTTAAGTATGTTGGGCTGAAATTCGTTTTAGGACATGTTAAGCAATTTTGCAATTTTTTAACATTCCGTTTCCAACACCTCTAAATATTGATCTGCGACCCTATAAAGGTATATATATAATTGAGAAGACAATTTAGCAATGTCCGCCTGTCTGTTGAAATCATGCTACAATCCGTAATAACAGAGCTGGCTTGACCTTTGGGATTGCAAATGGGGTATATCGGTAATTGTTTATAGAGGTTGCTCTTAAATATTGTTTTTAAGCCATAAAGCCCAAATTTTTAAAGAAATGTAGCTGAAACTTTGTATTTTTTATTCGTTTAAGACAATAGTTCATCACATCAACAATTTGTTAAAAGGCTAGTTTTTTGCATTTTTGTTATCGATTCTGACCATAAAAAATGCAGCAGTACAAGAGGGTGTAGGCGACATTATTAAAATGCTGCTCTCTGACAGGGCAACATCTTTTTTTAGAAAAGAAAGCACCATAAGTTCGAATATTGGGCATAATTCCACTTAATTCCACACATGTTTAATTTGTCGATATCACCTTAATAAAATAAAAAGGGGAAAGTAGGCTCGCCCCTTTTGGTACCTCCCTTGCAAAGGGCCCATTTTGTACAAAATGTTAACTGCTTATAATTTTATTACCAGATCATGTACTTGAAATTGTGTGCACTGCAATGCTTGTATAGCACCTACAGTCCGGTAAAAATTGGCATTAGTGCCCACAAAAATGGCCAAATCATTCCAAAATTGAATGGCCCATAACTTCAATACCAGTGCGCACAATTCAGTACAGTGCACAGTGCTTGAAGTATCTAATGTTCAGCGCAAAATAAGCGTATTTGTCAAGCCACTTGTGGTACCTCCCAACAAATTGTCCGATTCCTGCAAGCACAACAATCCCATAACTTTTGCATCAACCATTTAAATGTTTTCAAATTTTGTATTTTAGACAACATTTACGAAGACTATAGAGTTACAAAGAACGAAAATTTTGTTCAATGTTCTAGCATTTATTCTACCTTAGTCGGTTTACCTAACCGAAAGTTGTTCCTTTTGGGTGTTACGCACAAATCCATAATATACTGAACCACATTGCGGTTTCGGTTATAAAAATATTGGAATCGATATTGCATATTCAGACCCATATTTAATTTAATGTTTGTTTAATATTGAAATCGGCATTATTTCTAAATTCCTAAAGTAGTATTCTACATAAAATTGTCTTGCGCTTTAATAAGCATCTTCGTTGGTCTTAATGTGCAATAACAATGTAGATTTTTTTAAAAACATTCTCAATTTATTGGCCATAAATATTAACACTTCCCGTTTCAGGTACCGTTGTTGAAACACCTTCGAAAGCAATAAAAATCCCGATATAAATCTTTACTTTCTGTTATTTATAGAACAAAAATAGCAGTATAATACATATAATCTAAATCTTCTCGACTATTTCGACATTTCGTTTAGTTCCACAGAATAGTTCAAATTTAATTTAAAGAAGAGATATTTAATTTGAGGAACTTCTATCGCTGACAATAAACGAAATCGAAATGTGATTTATCTTTATTCTTTCTTTCTACATTAAATCCCCAGGGGTAAATCGAAAACTTAATTTGAGGTTGGCCGGCAAGTCTTACGATTCAAAAATCATTTTGAATGTATGACATACATTCAAAATAGTGACTCACAATTCACGGAATTTAAATGGCGTTCGGTTGAACGTGTAAAGAATAATATATTAAATCCTAATGCAAATTCGAATCAGCCAAAAATTGGTTAAAATGACGCATCATGGTAAGTAAAACACGTAAACTACGCCCGTTTTCAGGCTGCGAGCGCTGTTTACAGCCAATTATTTCAAAGTTACCAATTCTGCAACGTGTTTAATTATGTCATAATTGCAAGTGCGAGATACATATTGTATTGTCTGTTATATAAGTGATCGCATTTATGGTTTACTCCTGCAAAAAGTATCCTAGTTCGAGAGGAATATGTTATATTTTGTCAACGCTCTCATTGCACATACTAGCACAAATTCGATTCTTTCTAAACTGTCAGAAGCTATTGGAAATATGTAATTATCTCAGTCATATTACGAGTTTTTGAGCGAACTTTGCACTTGACCTCTGCTCAGTTGTTCGATGGCGGTGTTAACTCCGATCGGGACAATGCAACTAAATAGCTGCTCGTATTAAGCTGTTTGTGTCGGCGAACGGGTAGCAGCTACATGCATACATACATACATACGTACTTGCATATGTGCATGGGCATGACTGCACGTAATGCCAGCCAAATGTAGCTGCAGAAGAGACATTCTCAATCCCTGTGTGAGCAAAACAAGATGTAACACATATCAAATGCTTGTTTCTTCGATTCGATTCGCTCGATCGGAAATACGAGTATTTAAATAAGTAAAAGTTAACGAGAGTGCACACGATGGATGAGGCGGATCGAGTGGGAAGAGTTAAGTGAGTGTGTACTCCCCACCACTCGAATCCAATTGCAATGAAGTGCTGACTTTTAATGTAACCAAAGACGTAACAAACGCTCACGCGACGGTCGCTCATGATAGGAACATGTTGCCTTATCTGGGTCAAAGATTGGATGTCTGGCGAGGTAGTTGATTTTGTGGCGATATCGTTAAACATCATAGAAACTCCCAACCGCATAAGGTAAATGAACTCCAGATCTCGCAGCTATTATGCTCGCGATGACGCAGAAGCATACAAACAATTTTCACATTTGAAGTAATCAATTAACTACACACATATGTATGTATGTACCTATGTGTCGAAACAGAACGAATCGTTTACAGGAAGTTGGAAATTGTCCATTATCGGTCGTAGCCGACTTATTAAAGCTGCTCACTCACTTCTAATACCAATTTTGGCATGTCATTAGCGAACGCGCGCGCTCTTTTGGCAATAACACTTATGGCATGTATGTACATGTGTAAATAGGTTCTTCGTCGAGGAAGTTGCCATCAGTGGATTTGTTCGGTCGACCATTGAAGGTTGAAAGAGTCGAGAGCCAATCGAAATTAAGAAACGAGCTGAGTGTGAAAGTTTTCGGTACTCGGTGGGGAGGAGGTGTACGTGTTTGGATTATGAATGAAAATTTACCTTGTGGTCCCTTCAGACATTCCAGTTCGATCGTGTAATCCCAGCAGTCTATGCTGTTAAATTTGGAAAGTGACGGCAAGCCTACGGCGACACTGCTGCCATTGAGCTGCTGGTGCTGTTGTTGAGAGGTGGCAGTTGTGAGCGATGACGGTATGCGGCGCTCGATCATGGAGCCATTCGCCAGTTCCCAAGGACGACGCAATTCGCCATCGACTTGATCACAGCTGGGCGATCTCTCTTCCTCATTAATTACTCCGAATACCTCCGAAACGGTGGAATGTTGTTCGTCCTTAGTCTCATGATGGTGGTGTCTGCTGTTGGTGGCTGGGCAGGTGGTGGAGGATTGCGAATTGCCAGAGCTCGGCTCAATCATAGTGGCAGCACCGGTTGGCAACGAGGGTGAACCTCGATCATTCACTTTCGCTGTGGCTGCCACACTCGGTGTGGATGGGCAGCTGCGATTGTCGCTGCCATTAGTGGTGTGGTTCTTGTTGGAATGTCCATTTAGGCTTCGGCCGATGATGTCGTTTGTGCCATGTACGGCGATCGTACTTTTTGCCAGATACGCCAGTGAACAGAATGGTTTGTTAGGCTTCGCGTTGCGCGCCCCTTTCGGATCTTTACTCAAGTCACCACTCATTCTTATTGCGGTGTTTCTTTCGGTGTTGTACTACAAAATTCTTAATTATTTACGCTAGCAAAAATTGCATTATAGCCTAAATTCAGCTTGCCTCGAAATGCAGTTGATGGACACGACGACACTTCTTCTGATCAGCGAAGAACTAGATTTGCGGGCAGAATTTCTGCACTATTTTGCACTCTTTTGTTTTGTTGTTTCTTTTGCAGAGTTGTGAAAATTATAGCAAACACGAACAAAATCAACCGCCGCGAGAAAAAATCGACCTGCACTGTTGTTGCACAGCAACTTGGTAGCCTCGTTGCAGCAGGCTGCACCTCCACCGCACCACTGCGCCGCTGGCTGCTGGCTGCAGAACCTGAATTGAACAATTTTCTTAGAGTCAATGCACTGGATTTGCCTTGAAAAGCGAGAGAATCACGACCGGCGATGGCTTACAATAGATACTCGCAGTAAGCAGCTTGTAGACAAAGGCGAAAGACGAACGACAGTCAGTCAGTCAGCAGCATCGATACCCAGTTGCGTCTGCATCAACTACATACACACACACCCCTCGGATGGGATTATTTATCATTAAGTCGGTACAACCGACGGACTGTCTTTCCGAAAGACGTTCGATGTTCACGTAGTAGCTCTAAGTATGCTGTATGTAACACAATGATAGATCTAAAGAAGCACTGGCGAAGCCCAGAACTGGTCTGTTCTCCTCCTTCTTCCCCTCCCACAGTTTGTTCCAACAGAAAGAAAATGTTGAGACTATTTTCTGTTGTCTCTGATCGCTTCTGTAACACAAATCACTTTGGATGCTGCGCAAGTGCTTTGTGCTTTGGAATGCTAAAAACACTTGTGGGCTGAGTCACTGCGAACGACACTCTCCCGACTATGTGCCATTAAAATCTTTTGTAATGCAGAACACACTCACACACACACGCAATCGCACTTCTCGTTCCTCGTTGGAACCGCCACTTAAGTGAACACAAATTACAAACGAACAACAACACGAAACCGCTCGAGAAACCCTCGCACGACAATGAACCAAAACGTAGCGTTCAGCGACACATCCAAACAACGACTGGTTGGCTAGTTGTTGCTTGGTTAGTTGACTGGCTGGCTGACTGACTGGCTCCAATCCACTCGGTCAGCATGATCAGCGGGCTTTGCTCTGCTCTGCTGGGCTCCACTGCTGTCGTCTCAAGCATCTAATAGCGAATGCCACGTTACTCAGCGGATTTGTCCGTCTTTGTGATTGTCTGTGTATAGCTATGGAACGTACTCCGCCGCAGACGATCGAGCTAAACAACTCCAAAACACACACATTCTCGTACCTGTAGATATGTACGTAATTGGAGAGAAACGTGAGGCATTCGTTGGAGCATTCACCGAAAATGCTGCCAGATTGTTTTGGCGAATACATACTTTTACCGAAATTGACTTTAGTATGACAATGGTAAATCCATGATAATTGTTCACTGAATAAAAAAGTAATGATTGTGAAGCAATGACTATACAAAAGGACTACCAACATCAATAAAGTTAACTACACGATTTTCATGAGACAAAACATTTTTATAATTATATTGTGGCAGGAAACATGCTATGGCAACACTGTAATATATGTATAATTACTGCAAACAAATTATAGTTCTGGTACAATGTAAATGGTCACCGTGACCATGGATACACCACATTAAAATACGGATTGCTGATCAATTTTTTGGGCAAAGGTCTATTTGGAAACGTATTATATCATAATTGACTACATATTTATTTATTTATTTAATTTAAGTCTATGAAATACAATGTTCCTTACAGACAAACTTAAAACTAAAAATAAATTAAATCTAATGTATTAATAAACTTAGTTAAAAATTCACTAATATCGAGATTATTAGAGATCCTATTGAATTCAATTAGTGCGCGAGTAATTGGTTCATTAATGGCATAATTACTTCTATGAATAGGAATGAAAATGTAATTGTTGTTACGCAAAGATCTGGGTGGAACATTGAAATTCAAACATTCAAGTAAGACACCACAGTCAATAAAGCCAGAGATTAACTTATAAAGAAATATTTGTGATAAAAAAGACTTTCTGTTCATAAGTGTTTGCAAATGTATTAATCGGCATTTGTCTACATAAGAAGGGAGTGGCTGAGTAAAATCAATCGACCGAAGAGCAAAATTTATAAATTTTTTCTGGATTCTTTCAAGTCTGGAGCAATGATTATTGTATAAAGGATTCCAAATAATAGCAGCATATTCCAATATAGCTCTAACTAGGGACGTATAAATCAATTTGGCAGTATAAGGATCTGTAAATTGCTTACAGTTTATCTTTATGAAGGCCAATAATGAATAACACTTAGGGACAATTGCATTAACATAATTTACAAAAGAAAATTTGAAATCAAAGACACAAGACAAAAACACCCAAATCTTTAATTTCATCAACTCATTTTAAGCTATGGCCATGTAAAGAATAGTAATATAAAACAGGATTTCTGCACTTGAAATAGGAAACATTATAACACTTAGACAAATTGATTTCTAAAAGATTTCCAGAACACCAATTAGCAGCATTGCGTATATCGTCCTGAAGACGGAATATATCTGCCACTTAATTAATGCGCAGAAAAATCTTTAAGTCATCCGCATATAATAAGATGTTAGAACATTTTATACATAGGTGAATATCATTTATGAACAAAACAAAAAACAGTGGACCCAATATACTACCTTGAGGTATACCTGAGGTGGACGTGTAAATGTATGAATTAACATGGTCAACAGATACATAATAACTTCTACTAAACAAATAAGATTTAATCCAATTAAGGAAACTAGAGTGGAAACCCAATAACGAGAGCTTATAAATAAGCAATCTAAGCGTAACTTTGTCGAAAGCTTTTGACAAGTCCATATATATAGTATCCACCTGACAACCAAGTTCAAAACTACGAACACAATATTGTGAAAAAACAGCTAAATTAGTTATAGTTGAACGTCCACGAACGAAACCGTGCTGAAAAGGGGAAATTAAAGACTTCACAGAAAAATATAACTTCTCAAAAACAATATGCTCAAATATCTTGCTAATATTACACAATTTAGATATAGGCCTATAATTGGAAATATTATATTTTGCTCCAGATTTATGAATCGGAGTAACAGATGCTAATTTCCAATTATCAAGAAATATTCCTTGCCTCAAAGACATATTAAACAATATCTGCAATGGAAATGCTACTGATAAACTGCATTTTTTTAAGAAAAAACCACAGAAACCGTCGCAATCAACAGAAAGATGGATTTAATTTAGACAATCCAAAAGTAATGTCACCTAAAGACAACTCCAGTGAATCAAAATCAATAACAGAATTGGAATAACTCACATCATTGGCAAAATTAGAGTCAGGGGAAAAATTTGCACTAAAAAAGTCAGCAAACAGATTAACAGATTCAGCAGTGGAATTTGAATAATTATCATTTAGAAACATCCTAGAAGGATAAATAGAGCTAGATCGTTTTGATTTGACAAACTGTCAAAAAGACTTAGGGTCGCTTTTTATGTTATTTTCAAAATTAAGTATACTGCTTATATAAAAACTTGTTTAAGAAATTAAATTCTCTTAGATAATTCTCATACATATGTATACTTATTATAAGAAGAGTTGGTAACCTTGAACAATTTATAAAATTTATTTCGCAAATTCTTGTTTCTTTAAACCTTTGGCATACCAAGGTAATGTATGCACCCTGGGCTTTAAAATAGGCGTATTACGAGAAATTTGTTCATTCATAAAATCAGTGAACTTGGCGCAACATTCAATCAAATTACAATTATTAAACATTTGAGCCCAATCATTATCTCCAATAGATTTATTAATACTATCAAAGTTACATTCGTTAAAGTTAAAGCGCTTTGTGTAATCTCTTACTTCCGAAAACACGTAAAACTCAACATAGATTTCTAAAGGTATGTGATGTATATCTAAATTACATTAACAACGAATTATATCATCTAAGCGATAACTGAAACAATACGGCAGATATTATATTGATAAACATGCCAAATATTACTTTTTAACTTGCTTTTGTTCTTGTTTTCACAAATCGAGCTCTTGGTCTTTATTGTTGGACGAAACATATATATGGGAGCTATAGCTAAATCTTAACCGATTTTCTTCAAATTCGGCAATGTTGGTTCATGGATCAAGAAACTCTACAATTCTAAATTTCAAAACGATTGGATGTAAAATACAGCTTCTATATGACTAAAGGGCCAAATTGGACGAAAGATATATATGGGAGCTATATCTAAATCTGAACCGATTTCAACTGCAAAATTTCAGAACGATCGGAGTGAAATTGCGACCTGTACATGGACAGCTTTACATCGACTCAGCTAGTGATTCTGAGTCGATCGGTATACTTTAAGGTGGGTCTAGCTGTGTTATTTTCAGGTGTTACAAACATCTGCCGTGAAACAAACTTATAATACCCTGTACCACAGTGTGGTGTAGAGTATAATAATCGTTCGCCAATTGCGCTAAGTCCATATTTTTAAAATAAAAAAAAAACACTTTCCAGTCGACCCACGAATGACACCCATGAGCAATATGTTAGCTCTCGTTAAGAGCTATCCTTTTTGCCATTTTTGCCGATTCCCGATCCGACGTACCGGAATCATCGGTCCATATTTCTTCAAAAATGATGCCGATGAGAACGTAACCGTCAATGGCGACCGTTATCGTGCCATGATAACCGACTATTTGATGCCTGAAATTGATGCCGTTAGACTTTTTCCTGTGTGGATATGTAAAGTCTGAACGGACTCAACGGATGGACCATTTGAGACGTAGCCGCGGCCAACATTTGATCTTCAAAAAATAAATGCCAAAGAATGTTCTTTCACATGATAATAAACATTAGCCATTCAATTTGAATTTTCTGTGTTTTTTTTTTCTTTAAAAAAGTAGGGAACCTCGAAATGGATCACCCATTATAATTTTCTATTGAATAGAATTAACCGATCTGAAAGTAAGTAGTATTTTTACTATAGACCCCAAACAAAGGCCCTCTTCGGTTTGACTTATTTTCGTTCTAGAAGCCACATTTTACACCCGACACAGCTGAGATTTAGCAGTTTGTGTTTTTTATTTGCATCTATCGATTCCAATTGAAGCTGGGATATACCGGTCCATATTTTACATGTATGTAGGCCAATCCTCAATGGTATACTTACATACGACTTTATAAATTATATACACATTCGACATTGGAGAAATGCCCATATACATTATTCTTTTTTTTGCATTATAAGAATCTACGTAATCGATAGGTGTTAAAAATTTTAGTCTGTATATGTAGTATGGTACTTTGATCCCATTTATATAGAATTAACGCACTTTTAGACTATTAGAATATCATCTGGCTGTTGCCTGATTATTTCACCACATATTAAAATGACAAGTAATTGAAAACATTGTTTCTCTTCTAAAAAATACATACATATTTATCTTCCAAGAAGTCTAATTTCACAAAAACGTCAAGTATGATTTTCTCGAAACTAAAAAAACAAGTAAAAGCGTTAAGTTCGGCCATGCCGAATCGTATATACCCTCCACCATGGATAGCATTTGACCTCACAAAATAACTCAAACCTAAAGAAAATAATACCGAAAACACAAAAAACAAGTAGTAGGAATCACAGCAAGTTAGATGCTATATATGGGAGCTATATCTAAATATGGACCGATATGGCCCATTTGCAATCCCAAACAACCTGCAACTATAAGAAGTATTTGTACCAAATTTGATCAACCTAGCTCTATTATTGCGGCTGTAGCGTGACTACACAGACGGACGGACGGACGGACATGGCTAAATCGTCTTAGAATTTTACGACGATTAAGAATATATATACTTTATGGGGTCTCAGATCAATATTTAGAGGTGTTACAAACGGAGTGACAAAATGAATATACCCCCCATCCTAGGGTATTATTATACACTATTATTTTATTGAGGAGACGATATTATTTATCTCCTTCCCATATTCAATAGGTACGGCTAGAAGAATACACAGAACTATATTTCCAAAATGTGGGAACGTCACAAGAAAGTCACCGATTCAAGTAAAAGGATCATTATATTTTCGTTAAATTTGTGGAATATAATGTGATTTTGCTTTCTTATTTAAATTTAATGTTATTGTTATGTCAGAAAAACAAGTAAGAAAGTTTCAGTCAGGTACAGTTTCAGGCGACTAAGGTATACCACTGAACATACTTGGGGTCTTGGGTCACTCCTTCGATGTGTTACACTTTTGGTCCGTAGTAAATGATATATACCCACGTCAGACTAAAGTGAGGGTGTAAAAATAATCAAATCTGGCACTAATACCAATCAGTGTTGCCGTTTTTGGGTTTTTCTACCAAAATTAGTAGAATTTTTTATGTCTGGTAGAATGGAAGAATCAATGTAAATTTGGTAGATTTAACGCTCCTCAAAATATTTTTTTTATTGAAGTTTTGACAAAATTCGTGTATTAAATTTCTTTGGTTTTGCAACAGTTACCCGATACAAATAATAAGTAATATCGCTGTCTGTTGACGACCTAATTATCCCAATTCTTTTGTAGAATGTCAAACAAATTTAATATAAAAACTTGAAAAAATGTGAATTGAACAGAATGAAGAAGTAAGATTATAAAAGGGTATATTCGGGTTGAGCAGACTAAACGACCACTTTTGTTCGAGCAGAAAAAGCTAATTTAAGATTCAGAATCACAATATATTCTGAATCTTAAATTTGACCTCGCAACGTTCTACCTAACATTGTCTGCTTAATTTCATAACGATCGGATGTTAAAGAAAGCTTCTAAGCTCATTAATACCGAATTGGAAGGAACATATACGGGTTTGTGGGTGCTACATGTACATCTGAACCGATTTTCTTCAAATTTGTCAAAGTTCGTTTCTGTAGCAAGAAACTTCTCTGCCAAAATTCATAACTATCAGATGTAAAATAAAGTTTCACAGCACTTTGATAAAAAAATTGGAACACAGAAAAAAAATTGGAACACACAGTTTGGTCGCCCCAACCGAATTTTGGTAGTTCTGTCTACTATCATGCGATTCCATCAGGACAACCAACATTTTGGTTGTGGTATACTTCTGCTTCCATGTTGACCACAATCATATTTGGTTGCGCCAACTACGAAAATGGTGGCTAAATTATCTGTTGTAGTTGCCACAAGAAACTGTTTTAAAAACAATTTGTCAGTCATATACTACCGACAATTATTAAAAAACTGTTTTCATTATTTTTAATTTAATTTGTTGAACAAAAAACAAAACAATTCATAACAAAATTAAAATTCAGATATTACAAATTCATCACTATTATGAGATGTGGAAATATTTGACACACATTTTAGTACACGAAAAAAACACAAAACTTTTATGCAAATATCGCTTATCCCTGTGCTTTCAATTTTATGTTTGTTGCTTTTATTTTTTATTTATGTAAAACATTTGCACAACATATTCTGCATTCCACACATTATTATCCACACGAGATTATTTTTTAATACCTATACCGTTCTTGAACAAAACGTTGAAGATTTTTGTATGTCGACTAATTTTATTTTTGTTTGTCATATATCAGCAAAAGAACAGCAACCAATCTTTCGGTTGTATTTCCCAAAATACACTTAATTATTCTAAATTTGGGAAATGATTGGGATAAAACATTGGTTGTCACAACCAAAAATCGATCATATGGTACTATAATGAAAATTTAAAATTGGTTACCACAACTAACCAAGTGTCAATGAAAAAACAATCTTAATTCGATTGATACAACCATCGATTTAGTTGCAAGCATTTTCATTTGATCGTATCCATGTATTATTGTTGTTTGAACTATTTATATATAAAAATACAACCGACAGACGGTGTAGGCAATATACTTTTTGTTGCTTGTACTATTTTTTATTGTTACAATCGAATTCCAACCAATTAGTATCCTGGGTGAAGGAATATATATGTAGGGCTATATTTAAATCTGAGCAGAAAGAAACTCTTCTCTACCAAAGTTCATGATCTATCTATATAGCACATTGATACAAAATCGGAAGGAACGTATATATGGGGGCTATATCTAATTCAGAACCAATTTCGTTCACAAATTACAATGTTCATTCCTGGTTATCTTGTGCCAAATCTACACCACTTCCAAATGTAGTTCAGAAAAAATCTATTTAAATTCCGAATTCGTGAATTGAAATTCAGATATGAAATTCAGAACTCGTCACTTGAAATTCAGATTTTCTATTTGAAATTCAGAACTCGTCAATTGAAATTCAGAAATTCCATTTGAAATTTAGAAGTCGTCATTTGAAATTCAGATTTTAGATTTGAAATTCAGAACTCTTCAATTGAAATTCAGAATATCCATTTGTAATTCAGAATTCGTCAGTTGAAATTCAGAACTCGACAATTGAAATTCAGAACTCGACATTTGAAATTCAGAATTTTTCATTTGAAATTCCGAACTTTTCATTTGAAATTCAAAAACTATTAATTCAAATTCAGAATTTTTATTTGAAAACAAGAAAATATTTTTTTAATTTCATGGTTTTCTCACTTTGGAATTGATCTGAAGATCAAAGAGTTCCTTTTAAGTCAAGCAAGGTGTTTTGAATAGTCAAGTGAGAAGAAAACGTCCTTGAAATCCAACACCAACCAATGCATGACGTTTCGGAGGTGGTTAGTCAAATCCTCGGATGCAGAGCGTTGCATTTTTAGCCTATGGTCCACTTGTATTAATATCAAAGATATTTAAAATGTACATATGGGAAATACTTTGAATTAGGAACCATATCAAGTCAATCGTATGCCGCCGTAGTTATTATTTAGGTATAGGAACATTTTGCAATGGATATGACTGAAGTGAATAAAGCTCATCCAATCATCCGCTTTCATAAAAACCATTGTCAAAGAATTTCAAATGTAAAATCTGAATTTCAAATTTAAAATCTGAATTTCAATTGACGAGTTCTGAATTTCAAATGGAAATTCTGATTTTCAATTGACGAGTTCTGAATTTCAAATGGAATTTCTGAATTTCAAGTGACGAGTTCTGAATTTCAAATGGAATTTCAAATGGAATTTCAAATGGAATTTCTGAATTTCAATTGATATTTTCTGAATTAAATTTGGAAATGGTGTAGTACTGTACGATGTAAAATACTAGTTCTATTCTAAGATTTTAAGATATTCGAAATTCTAAGAAAATATTTGCACTTTTTAAGTGGAACTGTTCCATTCCCTCGAATTAATCTTAGCTCCTATCTCAAAATTGGTATAAAATTCAAGTTATCGGGAAAAGGGCAACGAAAATGTTGCATTTTTTTGCGGAAACGAAATCGCAAATTATAATTATCTCAAGAGCAATCAGAATCGGAAAATAAAAAACTTTCTTCGAGTGATTAGTAGAAATTTAATTAAAAATTTTATTTAAATATAAATAATATCTTACAATAACAATATATGCATATGTTTTTCGTAAAATAAAAAATGGAAGATTTCAAACGATTGTGGTAAATATTTTAGACAATTTTGGTAGAAAAAAAAATATTGTAGTGGCAACACTGATCCCAATAACTAGCTTTTTGCTGGTACTCTCGCTGTCTCTCTATATACCTGTCTACTCTCATTTCGCATTTTGCTCTCATTGTACACACCTGTGTTGAGATTTAAATACACCGGTCGTTTGAACGTACGTACTTATGTATGTATGTATGTACATATCTAAATGTTCGGTGTGTACACTATTCCTCACATACAGTCTATAGTAGATACTATCTACTTACTCTCTGGTTCGATTCGTTGCTACAACTATCGATCCGAATATTGTCGATTCTCACACTCATTGGCGTTTGTGAAACCTAAATGGGGGCTTGGTGCGACTATCAGTGATTTTATGAGCACAGTTACACGTACTCATGTCTTGGCCCGGGTATTTTTATGTGTGTGTGTAAACACATTTCAAACTCTTACATACACCAATCATTTACGGTACGGTATTCCAAAAATAATCGATATTTTAAAATCGACACTTGTTTGAATGTATTATCAATATTTACGGAAATGTTGCGAACACACCGAACAAAAGAACCTTGTTCGTTCGCTCTCAACAAAAAGCCTCTCAAACATTGACACCGTTTACAATGAATGACTGACCTTTTCACATGAAGATACAATTTAATTATGCTCGGTCATGTTGCCAGGCATGAATGGGCGGCACATTCATCGTTATTACTTTTTATTCATTTAATTTATTCGACTCTCATATACAAAATACAAAACGATTTATTTAAATTACCAAAAAGGGAAAACTTTTGTTTTATTTCCTTAGGGGCAAATATCGCTTAACGATCAACTGACTTACATACTCCGTGAATTACAATTTAGTAATTACAAAATTATTACATCTTAGAATCGCCCTGACGAAGATGTATACATACATACTATATGATATGTAAACAAATCCAAATTGATTTTGGTAATGTTGGTGACACTGTCAATTTACGGATGTACGTTTTACTACACTTTTACATCAATAGATTGTTACAGTCGTTTCAAGTACTATGACTTAATTGTACGGGATAAACATGAATTATTTATCACATCAGACTGAGGAAATCTGAGACTTCGTTTTCTTCTCACAATTACTGACGACAGAGATTCGAAATATGAGATTACCTTTTCAGTGGCACCGAACCTTACCAATTGTCTTGGAAATTATTTTTTAAACATGTAACGGTGGTTGTAACGGTAACGGATGCAATTGCATCACATCAACTTTTTGCAAATATGAGACCAACAAACAAAAACCGTCCAAAATATCCCAGAAATTCACGAATCTGAATAAATTCACAAATTAAAAATCTGTCAAAACAACACTTATTGCTTTGGAATGCTTGGAATATGCGAATAGACATTCATGAATCTACACATATACGGGTATACCGAAGAATGTCTCATATTTGGCTTTGTATATCCTACATCAGACCTTCTCAAATGGTGGTCCGTGGCCCATGGGGGGGAGGTGTTCGTGACGCACAGAGCTCTGTCTTCATGTATCGATGTGACAAAAATAGAAGGAGTAATTGCAGAATTATGAAATTTGGTACCAAGCTGTATTTGGTAATAATTAAGACAACATTTTACTTGGACCCAATCGGACCGCGGGTCTCCTACCTCCATGTAAATTATTCCGGGTATTCAAAAATTCTCCAGACTATAACACTGAATTGAAGCATTGTACTTATATATTTAGGAAATTGCACACTTCATAATATTTCATACATATCAGTAGTTGCGGTGCAAAATTTCGACGGTTAGAGCGAGTCCTTTTGGTAACTCCCGTACAAAGTGTTCAAAGGACTTGAAATACATATATAGAGAATGCTCAAGAGTGGAAGGAATCGTTTCAAGATCCCTCTCGACAGCACCCTAGAAGATCTTGAAAATTGGTTTTTGCTCCATATGTAGTGCGACCCATCAAATTGAAGGGGATTTTGAGTAGATTACAAAAATATGGTGGGGAAAATGTTGAAAACTCACTAGAGAAAATTCCTGTATGTCAAACGCCGGGTACGTGGACCAAAGTGTTTTTGCGTAGTATTGTACTGTATTGTTTCGTTTTAAAAGTTTAATGTATCTATTTGTCGGATGAGTTTCCTTCGATGATTTCTAAAATAATATAATCATCTTTGTAAAAATGTCATCAAAAATACCACATAAACCTTCATTTAAAAGATTTACGATTTTCCCCGATGACATAAAATATTTTTTTAATTATCGACTTAAAAGCACCATATTATTTGGAATATCAACTTAAATAAATATAGACCAAAAGCAAAATTACTTTTTCAAAATTTAGTGCGCGAATAATTTTTTATATTTTATAATAAAAAAATTAGGGATCTTTACGATTTTTTTCCCGATACCATACAATATTTGATATTCTTTTATTTTCGACATAAAAAGTACCATATTAAAAGCAATTTGTTTATATTTTTGTCAAAAATATTATATAAGTATGATTTTTTTAGAATTCTGCCAGCTATCCGGCGCAAAAAATATGGGTTTGGTCTACAAGTTAAGCGTTTGCGAATATATACAATACATATATTGTTTTTGTAAAATTAATTTTTAGGGATCTTTTGGACTTTTTTTCTCATTCCAATTAAACTTGCTAACTTTTTTCAGTTTAACAAATATTACGAATTTTCCAAAGCAGTTTTGAATAGCATGAAGACAATTTTCCGCTGACTTGACAATTTTGTATTGTTAGGAATTCGGTTAAATGTTATATTCAAAAAGTTTGGATTGTTTTTTTTTTGGTTTACAAAGTACATTTAATGTAGTTACTTGAAGTAACCCTCGTTAGTGTCGTTACGCGCTCTGGATGGCCGCTTACATCAAAATGGCTGCTTCCGTCAAGACAATTGCCGAATTTACTGTCATCAAAAAATCAAAGACAGTGAGAAAATGTGTAGGTTTATTAGTAAAAAAGTATAAATGTATTGCTATTGCCTTCGCAAAACTGTCCCGTGTAAACCCCGGGTAAGTTCCAATTTAACCATTATTTGAGCCAATTAATTATTATCGATTGTTGTCCTTGATGAAAATAATGCACATAAATTTTTTTTTGATTGAAAATAAAATCGACATGATGATTTTTTTTTAATTTTGAATCAAATTCTGGAAACAAATTAACTGAATTCGGAAAATATTGTTCGAAACAAATGTACAAATTGGGAAATCTTCTTTCGTATCGGAATTGCAATAAAGCCACTGATATGATTCAATGTTCATTCTTATTTTTGTTAATAATCAAACAATTTAAAAACTAGAGCTTATTCATCAGTTTTAGAAGAAATTTAATTAGAGGCGAAAAAATGTGAATTTTATTGGAAAAATATTTATTTTTATACATTAATATATCCTTAAGATATACTAGCAATACAGTCTTTATCTCCTCTCCCTCTTTTAATTAGCATTTTGAGTCAATTTACTATTTGAGAAAATAAAATTTTTTTACCGTTTTATGCCGCATGCAAATGTAATCTTCCCATAAGAAGAAAAGGATGGACATTTTAGTTTTATTAAATGTATTTACCCCCGTTTTTGAGCGCTGCTACAAACTCTTACATTCGTGCAACTAAGGGGTACGTTGCAAGTTGCAACAACATTTCGGACGTTTATTCAACGAAATGTTTTACTATTAAATCACGTATTCTCACATTCCACATTTTGACCAAATTTTGAAGTAGAAATTACACAAAAACTACAAACAATTTTAAATGTGACCGTGTTAGTAGTTCAGTAATTTAACAGAAATGAGGCCATATTGAGGACAATATGAAGAAGACCTTTGGAAACGTATTTCTTTTAATGGGCTTGACTGCCAGAAACGAATTAGTAAAGATAATTAACAATGATATTTTGCAAAAATATAAGCAAGTGTGAAACTTTGTTTTCGGTACAACCTAATATAGGTGTACAGATGACTTTCAACGTCATATTTATTAATCGGATCGCTACAACTGGAACAATTTGCGCTGCCTTTGTCTTGCACCCGGCTATACAACTTCAACGCCTTCATAGCGTTGGCCATATTTCAAAATATATGTACATTGTTCACATGTATATACTCGTACTATATACACACACACGTATGTATGTATAGGTACATAGATGTTCTGCGCCCGCAACAATGCCAATTCCTACAGACCTATGTATGGATGTATGTGAATCTATGAGAGGGCGACTGAGACTGTCTGACTACCTTTCTAAAATAACAACAAACAAACCATTGATGGTATTATGCAAAACAACAACAGCGAAACAGAAGCCGGAGCTGGAGCATTCAGCCGGTGTTTGCATCAGCAGTCGCAATTCGCCATTTGCCTTTCGCCATCCGCCTCACCGCAATTAGTAGTTGTCCAGTACCCACCACCAGTCGGCATTCCAATGAGATGGCATTGCCATAACTGTCGGCGGGAAGCCCCCTGCCCCATCCAAAGACGGACGGGTCATTCTGGCTAAACACTTTGACGCCTTCGAATGCGATCATAAATTTGCATTTCTGCAAATCAAATTTGAGCCCTTTCTTCGTTATCTTTTAATTGACCGGAAGTTTTAAGTATTGTTTTTCGTTTTTCTTTCTTATTTTTGTTTTCTTCGTGAAATAAACAAATATTTACACTCATCTTTCTTATTTTGCTCATTTGGGAGACTCACCCAAAAATAAAATAATGGGACAACTTTCATTCGAGGTACTCATATGAAGCGTTAAAACGTCTTTCGGTCTGCCTGTCTGTCAGTCTGTCCCCCTGTCCCTGTGCCTGGCAAGAAGATCGTATTGTTATAGCACACATACTCGTACATAAATACAACATCCAGCCATACACACATATACAAGTATGTATATATCGCAAGGAAACAAGGCAGTAATGTTACAGTTGTAAAGCATCTCAAGCATCATATGTAATACGATCAATGTACATAAGACCGGAACGAATCTCAAAAAATATTCTTAAACTCTTGCGCTAACTTGTCGGGTTTTTTGTAATACTGTGCTATGTTCTGTCATTTGTCAAAATGTCCCACCAAAAAAGGGTTATTCAGTTTGACAGCTTTTTTCTGTTTTTTTAAATTCTTTATAAAGCATATACACAAATTCATAAATTATAAACGCCATAAAATATAAATGCCATAAACACCACATTTTCTAAGAAATTTATTCTGTGAAATTTACTGGACAGCCCTAAATCCGGATTTATGGGTAAAAAAATCGATTTTCTTGCCTTTTTTACTTAAACGTCTATAACTTTGTTTCCTACTTTCAATATCCAAACTAATTTGCAAAGAAGAGTATTAGACCTTTCGACCCATATATATATACATATATTGCTTATATATACCGTTTGTAGAACAAGTAAACATATATTCCTACATCTTTTAGTAAACAACATATCGGGTTTTCTAATAGGGACATACCAATTTCGTATCTTTATGTCGAACATTTTTTATGATCTTTCAGTGTCAAAACGTTAGTCGAAGTCAAAATTTTCATCATGGTAAAGTTCACTTACGTTTGGAAATCATTAAAAATTTAATAAAGAGCGCTTACTCCAATTAATATAATAATAAAAAAAGGAGCGCACAACAGGCCGAAACACTGGCTTAAGTGTATGTCCATGGACATGAGACGTTTAAACGTCTCCTTTATTCAAAGGAGACATTTAAACGTCAAAGAGACGCCGTAGCGCCCAAAGCGACGAAAATATCGCAGTCGTAAATTTATGCGTTCAAAATGAGCCAAATCAGTCGATTCCACGTCGTTCTCAGGAATTGGGCATCTCTCAAACCACACTGTGGCGTATTCTGCGAAAATATCTTCGCCTTCATTCTTATATGATCAAACTGACTCAAGAACTAAAGCCACTTGATCTTTTGAAACGCCGAAACGTCTCCGATTGGGCTCTGGCAAAGTTAATGTTATGTCCTTAATGGAAAACCCTTTATATATCGTTCAAAAGGTCTAACCTCCTGTTTTTGTAAAACGTTATCGTTCTCTAACTATAACTCGAAATCTATAAAACATGACGAATTATAGACTCCTGTGGCTTATATATTTCGCGTATCAATTGACTGATTTTGGATGATTCGTCGTAGACGAACGAAAACGTTTTACAAAAACTGGGGGTAAGTCTCTTCTTTCCAAATTTGTTTAATGATTGAAAAAACGGTTAATAATTAATAAAGTTATATGCGTTGATGTGCAAAAAGACAAGAAACGTTTTCTACTCGTAAATCCGGATTTTGGGAATTTCAAAAAAAAGATTCTTGTTTTACTCGACAAGACTTACAGGAAAAACAATATCGCGTCATTTGCTTCTCAACTTGAGTTTATTTTGTCGCACTGTAATAAGAATACATCTACACACAGACTGACATAGCTAAACCGACTCAGAAAGTGATTCTAAGTCGATTGGTATAACAAACAATGGATGCATATTTTCTCCTTTAGTATGTTGCAAATAAATTCACAAATTCATTATACCCTGGACCACGGTGAGATGTACTACACCACACCTCCACTGGTGTAGGGTATACAAATAACAAATGTCATTCCGGACTTATATCTCTTTCAGCTGTAAAACAAACTAAGATAACTGACAATAGATTTCTCAGCAGTTTTGGTATTTCGAAGAAAAACAAAAGGGAAGTTAGGTCAGTTTAGCACACATCCTAGCTAATATGCACACATCCCGTCATACACTGACAAAAATACCGACTTAACAAGAATTTGCATGTATATATTAATACATATCATTCCATAAATTTTTTTTTTCGGAAATTCGGGTCGTAATTTTTCCAATGGATCGGATCATATTGTTGCAGGATTTTTTAAAATCCTAAAAAATATATCCAGTTCAGTTTATGCTATGTAGATATATTATTTTTACGGTGTACACAATATAATCCAAAGAAAGCAACGAAATTATCTCTGTTGGTGCTGTTGTTGTTGTTACAAGATTAAGCGGCTCTTGGTTCACTTGTTTTGCAGTTGCAACTACAATCAGTGGAAAGACGGGCAGATAGAAGGACGGAAAATATCACTTGTTTGTTGTAACTTGAACAAATTATTATTGTTATTGTTGGAGGAACGGACACCGGAAACCTTTCACCGTTTATTAGTTCATAACTGGTAAAACTCCTGCCCACCTTTCGTGTTTTGTGGTCGTCTGTGATTTGAAGAGTATCGGTTTTCAGTTCGTGGCCAGATATGAACTTGTGACATTTTAAAGCATTCAACAACACAGACGAGAAATAGTACTCATTCTGTCAGCAAATACAAAATATATTTATTATGTATGCTTTTACATATCGAGAGCTTATATTCAAAACCCTCTATCTTCAATTTTTGCAAAAATCAGATTTTTATGTTAAAATATTCTGTAAAATAAGGCGCATCCATGGTACTAATTTGGAAATAAAAAAAATGAGATTTTATGGTCATTTTTGTAATTTCTCTTTCTTACACACTTATTTTTTCTGAATGCAATACCCTCTATCTCTTCATATAATTTGGGACTATTTTTTTTTTGTTTTTCTTTTTTCTTCTAAAATATGGTTCTTTGGTGAAAAGAGAATGCTAAACCCGAATTTGGTTAAATTTTTTTAGTCGAAGCTTTAGTTTTCAAATTATGACTATTTTAATATCTAACCTGTGATTCCACAAGAATACCATTTTTTCTATTACAATTTTAAAATGAACCCCAAGAAATAGATAATACTTAAATAAAAAATTAATCATTAATTCATTGTTATTATTATTTATTATTTTTATTATAATATGTATAATTATATATTAAAACAAGTAAAAAAGTTTCAGTCGGGTAAACCGACTAAGGTACACCCTCACTTTGTGAGTACTGTAATATTGAATATTACACAAATTATTCTGTCAATTTTTGTGGGAGGTACCAGAAGGGGTTTAAGAAATACACCTATATTTCGCTGAACAGTAGATACTTTAAATACATTGCACTGTGCCGAATTGTAACCGTTTATATGGACTGGTATATTAACGTTGAGATATTAAATTGTGGTATAATTTGGCCATTTTGTGTGGGAGGTACAAAAAGGGGCGTGGTGATAACGCTCATTTTTCACTGGACTATAGGCATTATAAAAGCATTACACTGTACAAAATTTCAAGTATTTTTATACACTGGTATTAATGTTATAAGCTGTTAACTTTTGGTGCAAAATGGTGCATTTGTGTGGGAGGTACCAAAAGGGGCGCGGCAATAACGCCCATTTTTCACTGGACTGTAGGCACTATAAAAGCATTACACTGTACAAAATTTCAAGTATTTCTAAACACTGGTATTAATGTTATAAGCTTTTAACTTTTAGTGCAAAATGGTGCATTTGTGTGGGAGGTACCAAAAGGGGCGTGGCAATTTCGCCCATTTTCATCGAGCTGATAGCGACTAACAAACTAATACTATGTGTGGAATTTCAGAAGATTAGAATACGTATAATAGCAGTTATTAAAGATTCAATATTTCACAACATTTTAACACTTTGTGGGGGAGGTACTAGAAGGAGTGGACCAATATGGCCCATCTTCGAACTTAGCCGGAGATAGAAAAAAATATTACCACGTACCAAATTTGAAGTCAATCGGTTACTCCTTTCGAGAGTTATCGTGCGCACCAGCCAGCAGACACCCAGACAGACAGACAGACAGACAGACGGACGGACATTGCTCATTCGTCTTAAAATGACCCAAAACGAAAATCCGCCGAACATACTTAGGGTCTTAGATCACTCCTTCGATGTGTTACACTTTTTTTCGTAGCAAATGATATATACCCTCGTCACACTAAAGTGAGGGTATAAAAATTTGTGGAATTCATAAAAATTTTTTTTTTACTATGCAAAACCCTCTATCTTTTTTTATACATGAAAAATTTTTGAATAGCAATACCCTCTATGTTCCATAAAATGGCTCGTGGTGCAAATATTTAAAAAAAAATTATTTAGTAGTTCACGTAGTTAGGTGTAATAAACATTGTAAAACAAACAATTTTAATTTTCTTTAAAATTAGGGATATAGGTTTTGATCTATTGCATTCAGAAAAAAAAGTTATTCGTGATGGAATTCAAGCGTGATAGTGTGATTGCTTTATATTTGGGTGGAAAAACACAAGTGGCTATCGTTAGAGCCCTCCAGCATTTAAATGTGAATAAATCTTTTGTTTCTCGTACCATTGCTCGTTACCGTGATACTGGCAGTGTTGCATCGCATCCAAAAAGTGGACGAAAAAAAACGGTAACAACACCAGAAATGATCCGAAAAGTGAAGGCCACGCCGCAGTGGTAGAGAAATTGCTCGTGAGCTGAACATATCGCGAGAACGGATACAACACATGAAAATGTACACCTTCGATTGGCCACCAGAACTCAAGCGCCGCCGATGGTAATGGTGTGGGCCGCTGTAACGGCCGATGGTCGCTCCCCGCTCGTATTCATCGACCATGGGGTCGAAATAAATGCCGAATATTATCGGGAAAATGTCCTAAAGACAGTATTGAAGCCCTGGGCAGACAAACATTTCAGCCGCAGACCATTCCAACAGGACTCAGCACCATCGCACTCAGCACGCGTCAACCAAGAATGGCTTAAAAAGGAGGTTCCTCGCTTAATTTCTACCGGAACGGCACACATATTGCCGTTCCTGCGGCAGTACTCGTCTATGGGGGGCTTAATGTTGTAATTCATATCCATCGATAGCGTAATTAGCTAATTTGCGACTACAAGCGATTAAAAGTCAAATCGGACAGATGTTGTATATTGGGCGATATGAAAAAAAGACTGATACCGCTCACTTTCAAACCCGAGATACCTGCATATCTGTACCAAATTCCAGTCATTTAGCTCAATTATTGAAGATTGTAGCGGGATTACAACAGACGGACGGACGGACAGATTGCCGAGGTTAGAAATTTACGACGATATAAATTCTATACTTAATGGAGTTCCTGGTCATAATTTCTATATAATAATTAAAAAAATATAAATGCAATCAAAGTAATCTGTAGCGAAATGTTGATAAAAAACTTATTACGATTGTTAGAAGTAATGAACACCCCAATATTCGACACTATTTTCGATAAAAATGAACACATAAAACATTGAAACAAAAAAGAACGTATTAAATATTAAACAATACGGAAGACAAAAGTTGGGCTGAGCCGACTATATGATACCCTACCCCATCTTGATAGAGCAGAATAAACACGCATATACTTGATCTAAATTCGATACGAATATAATATAAGGCAATGCATCAAGAAATTCCACCGTTTATAATGTTTTGTTATTGAAGTTTTTGCATACAAAAATATAATCGTAACACACGATGGGAAAATATAATGAAATATGCGCGCAAAGGACTTTGAAAACAACTTTTTTAAAAATCAGTGTTTTGGGAATGTTGCTTTATTGTGGAGAACATTTAATGAAAATACCTTAAAATGTTATGAAAATTTCGCCAGCCGATTTCGAGTTATGAAAACATTGTCCTTAAACCTAATAAATGCAAATAACATTGCGATGATATAATGTATGTACTAAAATGCTTGTAGAATTCGTGTTTGTTGGTAAGATGCGACCAGACTTGTAACATACGAGGTATGTTCAAAGCATATCGCGAATTTTTAATTTCCGCGGGCTACGTGTATTTGATTTTTGATATTTTTGTAGCGTTATGTTGGTACTCATGTCCCTTACTTATTCTGACAAGGTCGGCTATTATGAATGTTTAGTTAATTTTTGACAGCTGTTGTGCTTGGATGTGTTTTAACTTGTATTCGATTTTAATCTATTTCAGTAAATAAATCAAAGAATCTGCATCAAATTTTGTGTGAAAAACAAAATAAAGTGCACTGACGCATACCAAAGCAACGTTTATCGGTGGTACAAAATGTTCTTAGAGGGCCGAGAAGATGCGAAGGACGAACAGGGTGCCGGACGCCCGAGCTCACAGTTTTCTTTGATTGCAGGGGCGTGGTGCCGTACTTGCCACAGGGTAGTACGGTCAATAAAGAATATTACCTGCAAGTTATGCGCAAATTGCGCGAAGAAATCACTGAAGTTGGCACGATTTTCTGGTAAAAAAAATATGGGTATACCAATTTATTTTCCAAGGAACTCTCTTGAAGATGGTCCAAACCGTAGGACTCTATCTCTACCTGTACAGTCGTGAGATAAAAAATACTGCTATGGGCGCGTATTTACAAATTTTTCCCATTGTGCGACGCTTGAATGGTCAAATATCTGTTGTTTTCACAAATAATAAGTCGAGTTGGGACAACTTAAAGTTTTTTTTGTATAAATGTATTAAATCGACCATAATCTATGGTCTATTTGAGAAACGATGTTTTTTTTTTAAATTTTATGCTATTCCCATAAGAAGTTTATTAGATATCAAAATTTGTGTACGCTCCCCATAACATATCGATTTGTTGACCTAAGTGGTTTAGTGTGAAAACGCTAGTTTTTTATTATTATTTATTTATTTTCAAAAAAAGTTACAATATGTGATTTAAAACCCGAGCTCCTCGCGCGCATTATAGAGGCTAAGTTTTTGATACGAAATTTGCTTAGCCGCTTTCAGATATGAAAATCTATCGAGATATAAATTTATTCGTCCCTTGTCCCTAGCGTATTTATTATAAAACCTGTAGCGTATTTATTATAAAACCAGTAAGGAAAGGCAGAAAGTCGGGCGGGGCCGACTATATAATACCCTACACCTCCCTAACAATGCGATAAGGTTCATTGCGATGATAATTTGGAATAATTGGTAAATGGGTAGGAACAAATTATCTAATTCTGAACCGATAATCGCTAAATTAAGCAATATTCGTTTCATCTTTCTGGAAAATGTTAATGATGGGAAGTAAAGAAAAGCGCTTTGATACCAAATCAGGAGGAACATATATATGGAGGTTACATATAAATCTGAACTGATTTTCCCTGAATACTCATTCATATAAAAAAGCCTCTTTCTGTCGAATTTCGTACTGATCGGATATAAAATACAGTCTCTCTAGCGCGTAAATGTCAAATCGGGGGTAACATATATATGGGGGCTATATCTAAATCTGAACCGATTTGCTCCGAATTTAGCAGTATTCCTTCATGTAATAAGAAACCTCTCTTTGCCATATTTCGCACTGATCGGATATAAAATAAAATTTTTACAGCGCTTACATGTCAAATCGGGGGAAACGTATATATGGGGGTTATATCTAAAACTGAACCGGTTTCTTCCAAATTTAACAGTGTTCATTCATATAATAAGAAACCTCTTTCTGCCGAATTTCATACTGATCGGATATAAAATAAAGTTTTTACAACGCTTACATGTCAAATCGGGGCTAACATATATATGGGGCTATATCTAAATCTGAACCGATTTTGACCAAATTCAATAAGGATCGTACTTGGGCCAAAAAAAAGATATGTGCAAAGTTTCGTCGAGATCGGACCATAATTGCGACCTGTACTTTGATTACAAGAATACATGCACAGACGGACAGACGGACATAGCTAAATCAACTCAGAAAGTGATTCTAAGTCGATCGGTATAATAAACGATGGGTCTATTTCTTCTCCTTTTGGGTGTTAAATGCACAAAGTTATAATACCCTGTACCACAGTGTGGTGTAGGGTATAAAAAGATTGAGTGTGGATGTGTGTGTGTATGCCTCAGCCACACACAGGCATAGATACTTACATCGGTTCGTACGCCGTTTATACGACAAGATTAACCAATTGCATTTTTGAGTTTTCGTTTTCAAGGAGCCAGTCAAGTCAGTCTAGTTGAAAGACTGATCTGTGGCGGGTGGTAATAGTAGTTATAGCCGGTCGGAATGCGTGGGTTTAAATGTGACTGTCATTATTCTCACGCCTCCCGTTCCCACAAAAGAATGGCGACCAAAAGCCAAATGTTTTTTTCGTGCTCCAAAGCGTTTTCTTGTTCCCGGCAATTGCAGTTAAGCGGCGTGGAATGTGACCAACCCACATGGCGATATATTGGTGCACTTCCTAAGAGTGAATAAGATGATCGACAGTTGCATCACATAGAATTTGAATGTTGTATAAATTAATTATTAGCGAAGTATTCTAAAATCTTACTGTTCAGTTATTCATATCGAAGTTTTAGGACTTTACGTTGATTAGACGATCATTGCTCAAATGGCCCAGAAGTGTTTTCACCAAATATTCTTGGAGTCTGTTAGGACACTCCCGCAGCTTCTAATATATGTCCTTGTTCAAAATAGTGGGGGTAAAACCGGATTATGTTGAAATTTTCTTATTTCTACCAATAGTTCTATAATTTATACATTTATCCATAAATTTTCTTCAAATATGCTTTGTTTTCTTCGTAAGGATGATAGTTTTCAAGAATTGTAACAAACATTTTTTTCGATTTTTTCCCTTTTTTATGGATTTTTTTGTGCCAACAAAAAACGTTTTTTTTTTAAATACTCCTAATTTTGTTTAATTAAATAGTTAATAAAGTTACTAAACTTCTATTTTCACCGGAAACTGTATTTGTTAGAATTTGTAGTCCTCATAATTTCCTTTAATTTAAGTCTTTATAACATACTTTAAAATATACTTCAAAAATATGCTACATATCGCGACCTAAGAGTGAAAATGCGCTAAGACCACTTTTTCCAAATGTATTTTTTGAAACGGAACGTAAAATAAGTTGGATATACATCGATTTGAAAACAAAAAACCAAAAAAATCATGCTTTGTCATCTTTAAAAGCTGAATCGTAAAAGCGCTAAGTCCATAATCCCTTTAAAAACATTCATATACAGTAGGGATGTAACGAAAGTGACTTTAGCGAAAGCGAATATTGAAATATATTTCTTGCGAATGCGAAGGCGAATAGTAAAATATACATTTTTACGAAAGCGAATGCGAATAATAGTTTGACCCTTTAGTACCAAAAAATTTAAAGAACTGAGTTGTTAATTTTCCAAGATATTCAAGTATTAAGAATATTTTCCATATTGTTACCTCCTGTTACCACAAGGACAAACATATTTTTTCAGCTGTTTTGAAGAGAGGTGGCAGAGATTTTCATTGGTATTTGTATCTTCAAATTGTGTGAAGGTAATAAGGAGTTTTAACACTTTTAACAAATGGAAGTGAATACTGACATATATTTTTGCGAAAGCGAATGCGAAACCGAACAGTCCAAAGATGGTTTTTGCCAATGCGAATGCGAAAGCGAATGTTAAAATGATGCGAATAATTCGTTCGCATATATATAGGGCACCCTATTACACCAGAAAATGTTATGCACAGTAGATAGGGTCGATGCCCAACCAAAAAAAGAAGTTGCGTTTGTCACATCCTAGATTTGAAGATTATTCAAAGGTAATTTCAGAAAAAATATTTTCATTTTTTTGTTGCACCATACATACCGCCCTTTTAGTTTTCTTTATACTGTGTTGCTATTTGAAGACCGATCGTAATGGGATGCATATCGTTGTTCACGTTTTGGAAAGGGCTATATTTCTTCCACTGACCATTTTTGACCTCGAGGTCAAATTCGATAATTGACCTCAGTTATCTTGTTGTCTACCCTCCTAATGTGGACTTATTTTGAAACGATAATAAAGGCAATTTAAAAAAATGAAACTTTTGTCTTTGAAGTACTCAGTTTTATTTATAAACAAAAAAGTTATACCATTTGATAGTGCATTAAGAATGTACGCTTTCAATAAGGTTTGGTTCTGAAGTTTGCTTTTTGACGGTGCAACACTCCACACCGTGGACTGGGCTGAGTGTGGAAAATGTGATATTTTCGTGGAGTGTTGCACCGTCAAAAAGCAAACTTCAGAACCAAACCTTATTGAAAGCGTACATTCTTAATGCACTATCAAATGGTTGCGCTATAAATATGGAGTCAGTGGCAAAAATACTATTTCAGTGGAGTGTAGGGTGAATGGGAAAACAAAGTGATTTATTCTTCCTTTAAAAAGCTTTAAAATTAGTTGGAGAATGCCGCAAATTTAATTTGTTGATGCTGTAAAGAACCGCCATAGTGGTGGTGTGTTTGTGGCATTGGGTTATTCATGTGTCCGTGAGAGAGTGAGGCAGAAACGAGACCAAAAGAAACTAGTAGAATTTGACCTCACCATATATTTTACAATTTTGAACCCTATGTAACTTTTTTGTGTATAAATAAGACTGAGTACTGCAAAGACAAAAGCTTCATTATTTTAAATTGCCTTTATTATCGTTTCAAAATAAGTCCACATTAGGGGGGTAGAAAACGAGATAACAGAGGTCAATGGTCGAATTTAACCTCGGGGTCAAAAATGGTCAGTGGAAGAAATATAGCCCTTTCCAAAACGTGAACAACGATATGCATCCCATTACGATCGGACTTCAAACAGCAACACAAAGGGCGGAATGTATGGTGCAACAAAAAAAAAATGAAAATATTTTTTCTGAAATTGCCTTTGAATAATCTTCAAATCTAGGGGTGACAAACGCAACTTTTTTTTATAACCCTACCTAATGCACAGCCCTTCGGCAAAAATGTTGTTGCACAGTGAAAATACTCAAAGTAGAAAATATTTTTAATATGTATGACTTATATAACCATTTTAAAAAACATCAAGGAAACATTATTATTAGAATAACTCGTTTTGACAATACTGCCTATATTTGGAAAATGTTAAAATCTAAACGGACTTTGAATTTGACCATACATATTGGAGATCTCATGCCAAGCGAGTTAATTTTTAAAAGCGATGTCTTGTGATCAAAAAATGCAACCTTGTGAACTTAAAAAGTTGTTCTTGCGACGTTGGCAGAAAAGTCATCGTCAGTGTATTGTAAGACATTGTAAGATGTGCGAAGTTTATGCATTTTCATTGGCAGTCCTGCCTATAAATATTTATAAAATATAGTATGTCGATTCATTTACCCAAAAACTATAGAATTATATAAGAAATTGAAAGGTTTTCTTGCAATCGTCTGAACTGACAATTCATCTTTGCCTAACAATCTGTCATTATTCGTACATTGGCAGCACTTTAACAGGGTTGAGAACGTTGTCCGATCTGACAATAAATACCTACATGTACATAGCTTAACTCACTTGACATGCAATCCCCCATAAGTAAGTATGGGCTTTGTCACCCCCAATTACTGAAAAGTGATGGCGAATAACAAACACGTCTATGAGTTGTTTATGGTCGTGCCAGAACACGTTTAAACGTTTCGATTTAATATATATAAAAAATGGGTGCAGTCGGTCGGTATGTAGTTCAAAATAATAAATGTATATAAAGAGACCCCAAAGATTGGTTAGATGGTGACTGGTTCTTTGAAGAGATCAGGTGTTGGCAAATTCTTCTGTTCACAATAAACATCAAGAACGAAACAAAAACAAAACCGAATCGCACCGCGCCAACCCAAACAAAATGGAATCTAAAAATAATTCCTTTCCAGAGGAATGTTTGCAATTGCAACACATGCGCATCTGTACGAGTAATTTGTAATCTGTAATGTAATGGGTGGATGTAGTCGTGTTGGTGGTGGATGAGATTCGACAACACTTACCGTCAAGCATATACTGCGAAAGATCTTCTTCGACCTTTTGCTGTGGTTCCTCCGCGAACACTTCCATGTTTACAATGTTTATTGTAGTTATTGTTGTTGCGTTATTGTTTTTATTGCTGCTTTTATATGTATGTAGCTGATATTCGAAGCTTGTCTAAATTATTAGGTTTCTTTGTTGTTGTTATTTACCGGTATTTACGGAACACGCGCGTCCAGTACAGCACAAGATTTCGTTTTTCAACTTTTCACTCGAGACACAACTTTGCGGTGCATCCCCAACACCGGAGGAATCAGTACTTATTACTTTGCCCGTGCAGTGGTCATTGGCGAAGGCACATACCTATCTATGTATATACATAGGAGTCAAATGTCAATCGAAGAATAGCCGAATCAGAAACTCTATCGGTTGGTGGTGCACAAACAAGAAACAGTGCACTTTTTCAATTGTCTTTATGTTTATTCGTTCGCCAATGAACCAAAGTAAAAACTGATGTGTTTCAATTTCGCTCAATGCTCGTATTTCACTTCACGGTTAACAATTCGTTGAGTTTATTAGTTATTTTGAACGATTTGACTTGTTTCGATTTATTTCGATGCTTTTTTTGCGGTATTTTTCTGTTTTCGATTTATTTTTGTTCTTTTCCGATTCTTCGTCTGTCTTATGGCCGGGCAATGCGGTCAATCAGCGGCAACTTAGTCAGAGTCTGTCAATTGTTGCTATCGTTGTTGTTGTCTCTTTGGCGTTATGTTTTGAATTTACAAAAAGGTTTTTGAGTTTTTTTTTTGGTTTGTTTCTTCTCTCTTCAGCACTTGTCGTTGGTCACCTTGAGAGATATAAGAATAATGACAATAACTCATACACACATTTATATATTTCCACACACATTTATATATTTAACAAATATTTGTGAGTGTGATTTTACAAATAAAAAACACGGAATTTATGCAAATATTTGTTCGATCGCTCCGAAAAGAAATATACGCAAGAAACGACGAAAATTCTATAGAATCAATAAGAAATCAAATAGAAAACAACAAAAACATGCTAACAATCGCATTTTTTTTGCAAAATTCAATACAAAAAGAATTAGCAAGCAACATAAGCAGCAGCCGCAACTTTCGATGACTCCATTGCTTTCCAACTTAAATCGTCGAAAATCAGTAACACATAAATGTCCCCCACTCCCGTCCGCGTCATAATGTATGCAACGCACATCGCGTCTAGAACTTACATATGGGAGTGCTGTCGCATTAATGTCCCGACTTTGGTCAATGCTTAGAATGTAATGTAAAAATAGCCTAGGTAAAAATGTCTCCCTCCAGTTTTATTTTATGTCTTTCGACAGAAAATTATGGGCAACTATCTAAGTACATACACATGTATTTTTGCATATTAGACTCAACCAGAAATCGTTTTCCTACAAATTTTGCACTCCCAACTCGATACATCCATTCATAAATACACTAAGTCGACATCAACCTACATGTTCTCAAGACTAAAATTTTTTAAAAAATGGGAAATACATTTTACAGTTCTGGACCAATTTTCTCTTTCCATGGCTCGTTATAGAACTGCAGATCACTAGATTTAATTTGTATAAAAAACTAGCTTTTAAATACCCGTCGTTACCCGGACTGTCTTTTGACACCGTGACCCAAACTTCGTAAGTTCGGAGATATTGTAATATAAAATCCGATTAAAAACCAACATCAAAACAGTACAATTTTAAAGTTGACCCAAATTCTAGTGTGAAAATCCTTACCTCTGACTACAATACTGCACTGACGACAGTTCAAATCGTGTGAATTTGAATAGTGTATTCCAGCCACTCCCGTAAAGCTATGTACACACGGTGGTCAGAACTTACAATATGAACTGTGAACTTACAACCGTCAGAAAAGTCATCGTCTGTACATTGTAAGATGTGTGAAGTTTATGCATCTGACAATGGCGCCATTGTCAGAGAAACATTTTATTGGCAACACTGTCTATAAAATATTTTTTTTGGCAATCCTGCCTAGACATTAATATTTATACCCTCACTTTAGTGTGACGAGGGTATATATCATTTGCTACGGAAAAAAGTGTAACACGTCGAAGGAGTGACCTAAGACCCCAAGTATGTTCGGAGGAAATCCGTTTTGGGTCATTTTAAGTCGAATGAGCAATGTCCGTCCGTCTGTCTGTCTGTCTGCTGGCTGGTGGCACGATAACTCTCGAAAGGAGTAACCGATTGACCTCAAATTTGGTATGTGGTAATATTTTTTTCTATCTCCGGCTAAGTTCGAAGATGGGCCATATTGGTCCACTCCTTCTAGTACCTCCCCCACAAAGGGTTAAAATGTTGTGAAATATTGATTCTTTAATAACTGCTATACTACTTATTCGAATCTTTTGAAATTCCACATATAGTATTAGCTTATTAGTCGCTATCAACTCGAGAAAAATGGGCGAAGTCGCCACGTTCCTTTTGGTACCTCCCACACAAATGCACCATTTTGCACCAAAAGTTAACAGCTTATAACATTAATAACAGTGTATAAAAATACTTGAAATTTTGTACAGTGTAATGTTTTCATAGTGTCTATAGCCCTGTGAAAAATGGGCGTTATTGCCACGCCCCTTTTTGTACCTCCCACACAAAATGCCCAAATGAAATGAAAAAAGGAAAAGCCTGACTTTAAGAGGATATGTTGATCGCGAATCGCTCGTAATTGGACAATCCCAGAAGCGAAATGGTTTGGAAATCTACATACATACATACAACAAATCAAATTTTCATGAGCTTTGAGCATGTGCGACTTTTCTGAAGCCTATCTAATTCATTCCTACATACATACATTCATACCTACAATTGGAAATGAAATGTACAATGGAATTCTTTTGATGTTTTGCGTCGGAGTAGGAGTAAGAGGTCAGTCAGCCTTTACACCACTGAGTATGTGTGTGTTATTTTCCACCGGGGAAATATTTAAATTGTTGCTAACGTATGTATGTACGTATGAATGTGTATAAATTCCTCTATCAGTGTCTATTGGGAGTGCAATAAATCGAAACGGAGAGCGCCAAACCCCAGTGAACGTGACGGATTCAGTTTCTTTTGTCACATTCTTCTGCGGTTATTGATTATTCTTCCGTAGTTCATGCATGATGACCAGCCGGCCATATTGAAACCGGCTTTTCTCTATTTCAGTGTTTAATCTCTTGCTTTAAATAACTTTGCCGTATGTATCTGTGGTGAAAAAGCTGACAAAAATTCCATATTTTTATTGATGATTCGCGTCTCTTTCCGTTTGTAACACCATTGAATTTGTTTTTATTCTATGGATGGACATTAAGGGCGTACTTTCAGTAAGTTAAGTTAAACCTAGTTTAAACGGCTGTTAGTTAAAGCTGTGTTTAATATATGCCCCTGTTTCTCAACAGTGACTTAAGTAGCATTCAGTTAAATGGTAGCCAATAATTGCTAACCGAAAGCCGATAATTACACAGTACAACACATGATGTGAGAAATGGACGTGAAAGTAGCCCCAAAAAAAAGAACTTCTGCATCATTCGTTTAGTCAAGTTTGATCAATTAATAACTTAATTGCCATACGATTTTTTTTCTTCAAGGTGGATTGTTTTTCACTTTTTCTATATTTTTTCTCGGTATACCGTACGGAATATCTCTTTTGGGTCTGAAGAAAAGTTGTAAATATTAAATAGGAGAAAAAAAACACAGAACAAACCTACCCGAAAAAAGTGCATCCAGTGCCTTATGCCCACAAAATCATAAAATATCTGTCAGTAAAATATTGAAAAATACGAATACGTATAGAACAGAACATTCTTGCGATTTTTAAGACGCAGGATGCACTTTTTCCGGGTATGTTTTAATCCTCATTTTTATCTCCTATTCAATATCTACAACTTTGCTTCAGCCACCAAAGGTATATTCCGTACGGTATACCGAGAAAAAAAATACAGAAAAGGCGCTAAAAATCCACCTTGAGCAAAAAAATGCGTATGACCATTAAATTATTAATTGAGCCAACTTGACTAAACGAACGATGTAGAAGTTCTTAGTTTTGGGGCTACTTTCACGTCCAATTCTCAGAATTGAGTCCCAAATCAATGAACTGAAAAATGTTCTACTGTGTTAGCTAACCGAAAAAGCTAGTGGGTCATAATGCAATTTATATTTTTTTAGAAGATGAATTTAAATACTTTGCGACATGTTGGATAAAATACGATTTTTAATGGTTGTATTGTATTGTATACCATACCGTAGAATGTACAAACTTAGCTGGTATTTTTAATAAAAATTCTTTAAATAACACTGTATGTAATTTTTTAAGTCATGGAAATATAACCACATGCGAACACTACAACGTGATGAAAGACCAAAAAAAGACCAGTGTCTCGCAGTTTTGCCCAAAGTCATGCACTTTTTTATGGGCCGCCAAAAATTTGGGGCCTCGGTGTCATTTTTGCAAAAAATTATCATTTTCTCAGGCTCATATCTCTCAAACCGTTCGAAATTTTAATTTAATCTCTGAGACCAAGAAAACTTCATCGTCAAGGTCAAAATCGCAAAAACTTGCAAATCGCACTCTCTTAAGTTGTGGATCCAAATTTCAAGAAAACCAACGATTTTATAATATAATTATATACAGGGTTGCCATATTCGACGGACCCATGTTTTTTTAAAAAAAATCAAAGAAAAAAATAAAAATTTGGCGGTTGGCAATCTTAATCATTTAATTTGTTCCAAGTAGATTTGTTTACATCAATTTTTGAATATGATATCTCTCAAATGGCCGCCTCTGGCGTTGATGGCGTATTGTGCCCTTTTTGCAGCATTTTCCATCGTTTTCGCCAACATTTCGGCCGGAATAGCGGCTATTTCTTCACGAATGTTGTCCTTGAGCTCTTCTACGGTCCTTGGCTTGTTAACGTAAACCTTTGACTTCAAATATCCCCACAAGAAGAAGTCAGGCGGCGTCAAATCGGGCGAACGCGGTGGCCAGTCCAAATCACCACTTTTCGACATCAAACGGCCCGGAAACAAATTCTTCAGAAAATCGATTGTTATGCGACTTGTGTGCGGTGGAGCGCCGTCTTGTTGAAACCAGAACTGCCTCATACGCTTTCGACGAATAATTGGCATCACAAAATTGGTCATCATGTCGCGATAACGCTCCTGGTTGATGGTAACAGCATGGCCATTTTCGTTTTGGAAGAAAAACGGCCCAATGACCGTTTTCGCACTAACGCCGCACCAAACTGTGACTTTTTCGTCATGAAGAGGCAATTCTTGAATCTCCTGAGGATTTTCAGTGGCGTAAATACGGCAATTTTGCTTATTTACGGTCCCATTCAATGTGAAATGGGCTTCATCGGACATGATAATTTTGAGTTTTTGAGTTTTCACAATTGACTTCTTCTGTTGAATGTAAATTTCAACTATTTCAGAGCGCTCGCGTGGCGTGTATTGTTCCATGGTAAAAATCTGCTTGGACTGACGCTTCAAACGCGGTATGTCATTAAGCGATCTGGCATCTCTGTCAAAAGTTATGGCGTTGCCAGATGGGTCCGTCGAATATGGGCAACCCTGTATCTCAAATACCCGCCCGACTACACACCGTTCCACGAGGATCAATCTATATATATAAAAATAGAAAAATGTTTGTATGTATGTATGTGTTTTATAGACACTTAAACCACTGGACCGATATTAAAATGTTTTCTTTTGTTTGAAAGCTATTTGGTCTTTTTTGGAAGGTTTTGGAAACAAATTTGGGCGACAAATCGCCCGCTTGACCGCTGAGGCTCCTGTTTGCATACACAAAGACAGGATTTTTGTATAAACCACGTGCTACTCACTTAATCATTTCTCGGCCTGTGGTCAGTTCTAGCGCTGTCAAAAACTTGAGTTTTGTTTTTGTTCTTTGCACATATATGAAGTACTATTGACGGCAACTATATGCGCGAAAAATAAATTTTATTTCTCATTATTTCACTGATTTTAAAAGTTCCTTAAGAGCTAAGGATATACTAATGTATATGTACACACTGATATCAATGGAGATGCGAAAACAATATTTCGATGTCCAGTCTGAAGTCAAACCGTACATAAAACGGCGTTTTAAAATTTTTAAAGCCTTTTCAATATATATATAGTCAATTCGGTCAATTCTCAGACTGTGGCCAGTTTAGCAGTGACCAAAGGATTTCGATCTCTTCAAAAGTCCTTCAAAAGCTATGATCCTACTAATTTATGTTTGTGTACTGATCGCCAACGGATGCGATTTTGCACCAAGCGACTTTTGAAAAAATTCCATAAGGAGCTATGAACCTACGTATATATGTATATATACCTATCTTTAAGGAAATGCGTCGTCCGACCTGAGGTCAAAATGGATCCAAAATTAACGACCAACATTTTTTATTTTTTTTTAAGAAATATATATCCCGTCCATTGCAACGGCAAAATATTTAACAAATGTGGTCAATATGTATGCACGTGATCAGGTTTTGAATTATGTGATATAATTTTAATTATCATGACTAAACGATTATAACGAAATTTGGAACATACGTAACATATTAAGCATTTCTTTCTCCGCTACGCATTTGGTGACCCTTGACCACTGAGCCAATATAAAAATATTAATCTGAAAGTTAACACACGATTTGAGCTGCGGTCAGTGCTATAGTGACCAAAACTATCTTCAATCTTCCAAAAGTCACTTAGGAGCTAAATATCTATAAAATAATGTACATATATGTACTTTCTACTATAACAAATAAACCGATTAAATCGAAACATGGAACGAAGATATCTTTCTATGAAATGTGCAATAGTATAATAAACCTTTTGATTTTCCGAGATGCGTTTTGCGACCTCTTGAACTCTGACATATAGTGAATAATACCCTACTCAGATTACGAAATTTGAACAGTTGCGACCAGAATAATATAATTCTTTCTGATATTTAAAGAGTCGATTAAGAGCTAACATGCTATATGCTGCGCTTGCTACGATATCTGTGGCCACAAGGCATAACAGCATATGTGTGTTTTTGCATGTTTTCAGGAGAACATTTTAAAGGTTTGAATCGATGTAGCAAAAATATTTATAAACTTATTTTGAATTTTACGCCTGGAATTTCTCAGGCCTTCGAAGTGAAATGAATTAATTCGAAAACATTTATATAATATTTTAATTATAAATGTTATAAGCTAAAAACTGTTTTATGCTGTTATTCCCTTTTTAAATAAATTAAGTTACAAAACACACAACTCGAGTTGTGTCGTTCTTACAAAATGGATTTTATTATATATTGTAGAATATGTCGACTTATGCTGATAAATCAAAGGATGATTTCAAAATGTACAACATAAAATAGTCAATATTAGATTTTGTAATAACAGCATAAGTTGACTTATGGTTTTGTGCTACGCCTTAGTTCAATTTGGAATAATAACACAACTCAGATATGCTGTTACGACTTCATACAATTTACATCTTCAATAGTCCAAAGGTAACTGGGGAATAAAACCACAAGTATAGTTTTCAAAGGAAAAAATGTGAGATATGCTGTTATGTACGTTATGAAATGTAGTGACACAGTGAGATATGCTAATAAGTCTTGCCTTATATCTAATCAACTAAACAAGGTATCATCACCAACATTTTTCACAATATGTAATCGAATATGGGGAACATCGTGACATCAGAAACGCAATTTGAGCATAACTCGAGTTATGTTGTTATACCTTGTGACCACAGATATATTCACACATTCTAATTTCCAGTTTGTGGTCAATGCAGTCGTGATCAAAAATATGTTTATACCGTTTGGGGTTTTGAGGTCATTTGTTATTATTTTCAGTAGACTGATCCGAGATTATTATTAGAAAAATCTTCAAGCTTACGGAGTTTGGTATAGATGTATTTGACATCACTTTGAGGCCATGGCTTGATCAGTGTAAGTATCAATGTAAACATTCAGTTGTGTTAAAGCGAGAACATCAATACCTTGAGAAAGTGCGTTTGCATAAAAAATGTAGTAGTCTTCTAATATACAACTATATTTGTGGGTGTCGAGTTTATTATACGAAACACATAACATATCTCTATCAGTAAAATGACATTTTGGGGGCTACAAAGTGCACCGGGTATCGGCTAGTTCTAAATAACTGGTGATCCAGCTGCATTTAAACGATGGCCTGGTTTGGACTTGCTGACAGGACTTGACATCGATGACTGAATAATGAACAACAGATTTGACAGACACCGCTAAAGTAAGTCTGCATTCACAGATAATAATCATCGACCCGTTATGGGTCGTTATTGGAAAAAATATATACACTAAAAAATATTGATAGTGATAACTTTAAAGATTTGGGCAAAGATCCTTAATCATATGCCAAAAAATTATGATAATAATGTTAAAACTGCAGTGAGTGTTAAACATGAAAACCATAACTTCATATAATGTTCTCAGTATTGCATGGCACACTCTGATATTAACCGCCCCATATAGCGATAGAGCTGATCAAGGCGATCTCATCGTATCGGGTCGGGCTCTCTAAAAGGAACCGCAAATACAATATTTAGAGCTGATTTCCCTGTCCCGGAATCACCAAGAGTTGTTGTCCATAATAAAAAGTCTAGTTTATTCAAATAACAAAAGTGATATATTGTTTGCATGTGCCAAGGACAGAATACTGAACACTATTTTTCATCTCCACCGTTTTTCTTTAGGTTGTTTTATCAACACCACAACTTTATTCTTGTGCTTTGGTTTATGTAGGCATAGCATAAAATGTCTGGAGGGTTTAAACGATTCGGACCCATCAAGCATTTGCTGCATGATGAATCATGTGCTAAAGCGATGAATAGAAATGGAATGCTGATGGAACCACAGAAAAGAATCATATTCAGGTTATTGATTTGTCAAGCAATAGTGTGTGAAAGAGAGAGTGAGAGGAGAAGGAGAATGATAATGAGAGCGGGGAGGCAAAAACAAAGTTACAGAAATACTCAGGCGACCTTGGGTTGTATTTAGAGTAGTGCCGTAAAGTGACAAACAGATACAAATGCCAGAAATGTATATGTCGGCGGAAAACGACCCATTTGCAAGCTACACTGGTGTATGCCAATTCGACATCTTTGCTGGAACCGGTCGATCAATTTACGGGCCTTTAAACTGATAATTGCACAAACTTGTTTTCATGTGTATATATGTACATATGTATTTATTTATGTACATACTTATACATAGTATGTATATAGAAAATTGAAAATAATTTACAACTGTCTGACTGCTGGTCAAGTGCATAAGTTCTACAAGTATGTAGTAGGTTCTTCGGCGGAGTTTTTGATGCACTGTTTTGTCATGCATCTATTGATTTCAATATAGGACATACGATTACAAAGTGGTTGAAGCAAAAAAACGTTGCATTTTAACCGTAACTGTTAGATAAGCATCCACCAATTGCCTAACGACTCTGATCGACGTTGTCACGATTCAAATTATTTTTTTATTTTTCTTTAGATTCATTTTCCCACAATAATTCGTTTAATCCGATAACATTTATTGACGTTCGCAACAATGTGTTATAATTAATCAGTGTTTCACGATGCACCATCGATAGGACATTATTTATTATTGGGAGATGTTCCAAATGTAGTGGTTTCCGCGGCGACACGACGCACGCACAAATTCAGACGCCTGCACTTTGCTGCCTACCGGACGATCCACAGCAAAAAACTAAACCACTGTGTGTTGAAGTGGGAACTTTGGAACCCCGATCTCAACGTCTAGAATTCCACTTTCCAAACGTACAACCCTCACTCTCCCTCAGATTGTTTACTGCTGACTACTGCTCTATTTCTCGCGACAACGACACCATACGACGATACGATTAACAAACAGCTCCGTTAAGTATTAACAATACTCATATGTACATACGAATGTATGTAAATACATCTGAACACACACCCAAACGCACTCATACAGAAGGGCATATATACATCCATACATATAAATATATATTGTGCATTTTATAGATACTCATTATCGCATTTGTCATATGATTCTCTCAATCCGCTCACTAGACAGTGGCGGATCCATTCTGTATGTAAGACAGTCAGTTTTCTAGCTGGCAGTTGAGAGTAACGCATGGTGGGATGGTGGGTCGCTCGTCGGTCCGTCCGTCCTTCGCTGCTGGCTCCAGAGTATGCTTTCAACAACCACCACCTCTATCACCACCCTTTTATAAGTTGTTTGCCATGAAACAAACATTTACCGCCACAGCTGATGTCTTTGTCTTCTTCTTCCTCTTTTCGTTTACGGTACGTTCGTATCAGTTTCACAGTTCACAGTATAGCACAATTTTACTGTTCGCTGCACTATAGTTGTTTGTAGCTGTATTGGGGCTTTTATTGTCATTTGGACGATGGATGACGTTAAAGGCGCATCGATGTTACAGACATCCCAAAATAAAATTAAAAAAAAGAAATAAGCGCTTAACCAAGCAAAACCGTAATATAACCGTCCCCCATTCATGGATACGAATAGTTGTACGTATTCGGTATCTGTAGTGTCCCGAAAGATACTTTCATGTAAACATGTGTATGGACATTAGGCCGGGTCACTATTAATTACTTTAGAATCGTAAAGATACATATCGCTCACTTACTTCAAGAGGGACATAACTCAAAACTGAAAATTGGCAAGATGTGTAACTTTATGTCGGTATAAAATGATAATTAATATGAAATAAAATGTTTAAAAACGCTGGAATAATCGGAAATACGGTTGTTTACATATAAACTAAATTTTGCTGAGATTAATTTGTGGACATTTGCAAAAATCACATTTCTGTAAGGCAACCTAAAAAATTTTAAATTTTGAGTTATGTCACTCTTGAAGTGAGTGAGCGATATGTATAATTATTGCAATGCAAAGTTAAACTTTTCCAATCCTAAAGCGATGACAAGTATTGTGATTCTGACTTATATACTTACATACCTACATATGTAAGAATTAGGCAGAAGTAAATTGAATTGAATACGGAAGTTTATAAAAAAGGACGGATTTCGCAATAATATCGCGGATAACATCTGTTATATCAGGCCGAGAAACCCAATATTGATACTCTATGAGGCAGAGTTGAGATCATATACCGCACCTATAGGAAGTTGTGAAATTGTTGATTTGGCATTTATACATATATTATTTGACAATTCGTAAATTGCCTACGTCATATGTAAATGGATCTAGATCTTGATAAAATTATTCAGGAAAAATTTTCAGTGATATCCTTCGTAAATGGATAATTATATTCACAACATATCTGGTGTGTTTCCCATACCCTCACTTTAGTGAAACGAGGGGTCAAAAGTGTAACACATCGAAGGAGCGACCAAAGACACTAAGTATGTTCGGAGGATATTCGTTTTGGGTCATTTTAAGTCCAATGAGCAATGCCCGTCTGTCTGGCTGCTGGTACGCACGATAACTCTTGAAAGGAGTAACCGATTGACTTCAATATTGGTATGTGGTAATATTTTTTTCTATCTCAGGACAAGTTCGAAATTCCACACATAGTATTACTTTGTTAGTCGGTAACACATTTTATTTACCCGCCAGAAACTTTTTACTTGTCTATATTTTAATCAAATTTTTATTCAAAATTATTAAAGTTGTTCAACCATAATTTGGTTGTTGGATTTCTACGAAACCGTTAGACAGAGACATTAGACATGTTACTAGAAGACATTAGAGGAAATTTAACTTTCCAATGTTGTCATATTGTTTGAACCAAATTCATCTCATATCTATATAAATGTATTCCCTAAACTTATGCCGCATCAAACAACCTTTTTGTCGTCCTTATTATTGGTGATTCCTCCGTCACCTGCAAAATTAGAAGGCACTATCTCCAATATGTGATTTGCAAAATCGTTTGGAATAGGAATGTTCTAAAAAACATATAAGAAGCCTACTTTTCAAATAAACTAATAAGAAGCCCCACTTCGAAGATCAGTACATAAGCACAATTAAACTCAAACAGTCAAACGTCAGCATAATTGGTGAAACTTTGAAGCTTTTACTGTTTTTTTGTTTAAAGGATCTTAAGACTCTACAGCATAGCAAAAAGTTAAATCGGGAGGGTCATTCGTATGGGATATAACAAAACGCAAACCAAATATGAAAATTTTTGATGGATCTGGTCAGAATTAAATACAAACGCCCAAGTGTGTGGTATCGTATACACTTTATGGGGTCCCTGATCAAAATTTAAAGGGTTTCTTACGGAGTGACAAAATGAGGTGCCCTGACTTAACGCCCACGGCCATAAGGTACAATCTCTTTGGGGCCCAGCTATTTTTGAGCGTTATATGCCCGCGGGAGCGGGAGCCAGAGGACATAAGAAGAAGAAGAGGACATAATAAGATGTGTCTCTTTTCCTACCTAATTTTTTGAGGACACCTATACTATTAACATTAATATTTCTAAAAAATTACAACATTTAGTTTGATCCCAATGTCTTACTGCATGGATTAAAGATTTCTCCTCTGGGGTATGTTCAACGCGGACTATGTATAGTAAAACTTTTCTGCCTTAAAATGTTACTATGAAGAACATTTTTAAATACAAAAAATTTGGCTTTAAAGCCGGTAGGTCGCTTAATGACAAAAAATCAACAAACGTTTGTCCCCTTTTTTCCGGAAGTTCCCCCACTTTAATAATAAACATACTGCGAAAAATCAGAGTGAAAAACTTCTGTATCAAAAAATTGCAATGGAGTGCTGGAGATTCGTGTTGTCCCTGTCTTATTTGCTGTTGATTTATTTATGTAATTTTATTTCGTCAGAAGAAAATGTAGCCGCGTATAGTTCCCACTGAACACGTATTAAGTTGTTCCACTTAATTTGACGGCTTTAAATAGAAGTTGGATTTTTTTTATTTTACTAAACCATGGAATGCGCTTTATGCATACATTCCATTGGTGGTGGGGTGGGAGAATGGTGTGTGCTGAAGTTTTTATATGTTTCAGACCTATGTATTTTCTACAGTTCAGAATACTAACTAGATTATTTCTTAAATAAATTTATAATAATAAAAATGACTGTTCAAGCACCCACAGCTCTCGCAAAATACAAACTTTCCAAATCATGTCGTGGTAAAAATCAATGCAAACAACGACCGGCACTTGGCGACCGATGATAACATACATCCCTCCCAGGGGGTTGTTTTGGTTTGGGGAAGACTGTCTTCGGATTCAACATGGCGGCTAATACACAAAATATTGCAAAGCGGAACTATGCAGTATTCGATAGTTTTTTTCCTGAAGACTTTTGTTCGATGACGAATGTTGTGTATTCGCTCAGAAAAATATACCCACGCATATACATACATATATACATATGCATATACACCATACAAACACACATATGTATGTACGGCTCAAAAATTTTGAAAATATATCCGAAAAGTACCAAAATCTCCGTCTCACTATTTGTTTTCTGTTTTTTATCTGTTCCGTTGGTAATACACCTAGATACTCGTATAAGTATGTATAGTCTAATCGTTTTGTCTAGGAAATAATTGATTTAAGCATCGGGAGCACTCCAAAAATTGCGTTGTCTGCGTTAATTCACTTCGTCTTATAAGAATTCTGCAAATTATGTAAATTTGCATTAAAAGTTTATTTTAAACAATAAACATTTTTTAAGATTTCATTATCATTAATCATTATCACAATTTGTTAATTTTATAAATACAACAACAACACATACGCACGGACAGACACACACTTTTGTACGCGAAAGTGACAGCTTTGTTTAAGTTTTAGAATCCAACTGCAACATTGAACTTTTCGGGTGCGTGTCACATTGGCAATGTATACCCGATGGTAAACCTGTTTATACTCCGTTCCATTTGCCACCCTTACGTGCATGGAACACTTATGGACACACACATACAAATACGGTCTGTTTTGCCGCCCCTGTGTGCTGTGTGGAGTGATACGAGAACTGCGCATGTTCCATCCAAACAAAGTCCACTCTCTATATGGGGTAGTTTGCAGGTTGGTACAATCGTCGTTGTTGCAGAACGACCAACTTCGGGTAACTGCGACTGCAACTTGGCTTCATTGCCATTTTATAGGGATGTTAATCCTCTTCTTCTTCTTCTGTTGACAAGTAGTGTCAAATCCACAGACATATGTGGAATAAAATACAATATAATAAGATCTGACAACCGTGTGTACAAAGCTTAAATATCAGTGGAACAATATATTTTAACTTTTTGACGTAATAATAAGTTAGGGGCTAATTTGCACTGCGTATTGATATACTGAATTAACAACACATACGAATTCCATTCCTTTTTTCTCTGGTAGTAATAATCAGGCCCTTATCTGCTATTTTGAAAAAGTCCGCGTTCAATTCCGCCAATAGTTCAAAAATTATGGACATTTTAAGGTCTCCTCAATCAAGTGAAGCGGAGTGTATGTACTCATATATACATATGTGCACTGAAAGAAAAAACTTCGTTGCCAGAACGAATTTGTACTCGTATGCTTCAGCAAAGTTTTTATCATAGAAAGTCAATCAACGCTGCAACTAATAACGTTTCGTTAAGTGAAAAAGTTTCGATATTGCAATGAAAAGCACTCAATGGAAATTTTCGTTTACGGAATAAAATTATCAAATGCAATCAATTTATAGAACATACCACGATTAAGCATGCATTATTTTATCCCGTCTGCCTGACTCATGATAACTCTCGAAAGATTTAGTGAAATATTGATTTTCTAATAACTTCTATACTACTAGTAGTTACTACTAGTTTATTTGTCGCCATCATCTTGAGAAAATGGGCAAAGTGCGGGGCCACTTTAGTACACACAGAGACACAATTTTTGTATAAAAATGTAACTGCTTATATAGGGTGATCCAAGTAGAGATACTCTTTTCAATAGCCTTTTTTTGACAGATCACGTGTGAGTCGTGTCATGCTGTCATGTTATTTTTGTTAAGTATTGTTTGGCATTTCATCATGGAAAGACTTACTTGTTCAGTGTAATGCTTCTATAGGACTAGGGATGTAACGAAAGTGACTTTAGCGAAAGCGAATATTGAAATATATTTCTTGCGAATACGAAAGCGAATAGAAAAAGAAATATGCATTTTTGCGAAAGCGAATGCGAAAAATAGTTTGACCCTTTAGTACCAACAAATTTAAGGAACTGAATTGATACTTTTCCAGGATATTCAAGTATTAAGAATGTACTTTTACCTCCTGTTACCACAATGACAAACATATTTCATTGGCGTTATTGGCACGCTCTTTTTGGTACCTTCCGAACTAATGGACTATTTTACAGCACAAGTTAACTGTTTATAACTTTAATAACAGTACATGCTTTAAAGTTGTTAATATCAATTTAAATTGATAAAAATGTAATTAAAACAAACAAAATTTTAAGAATACATTTTGGGACTGAAGTGGAATATAACCAAAAACAATTCGACCAAGAACTACGCCACCGCATTTGAGAAGCTGCGGTGGCGTAGTTCGAACGAAACGCTCGAACGAAACGCCGCGTCATCAATGACTGGTGTTGGTTTTCAGGCTCATTTTCTTTTTCACTTTACTATTCAAATACTTGACTATTGATTTAGAAGAAACCCTTTGATCTCAGTTCAACTGCTCAATGAGAAAATCATAAATTAATAACAAAATTTATTTCTTTGCACGAGCATTTCCATAACACATACTACTTTTGATCGAACACAAACTGGATGGGCACGAAATGTGTGTGTAAACGTTACAACAATCGTCTTAAAATTTAGTAGTAAGTGCGACTATGTGACAATTAATTGTGCATTTTCCTGAAAGTTCTTGTATGGATTTTTTCATGAAATACAAAACTAATACATCAAAAATGGACGGGCAGAGCAATCAATGTCAGCGAGGATCGATTAGTAAAATATAATCTGAACTGCACAACATTTTCTGATGCAATTTGGTATCCTAAACACGAAAAACAATATTTACAAAATTTTATGGTAATTTTATGGTAATTTTTTTTTTAAATTCCAATTTCATGTAAGGTACCATTTAAGTATAGGTCCGATAGAGTCTGGATATGAAAATTATAAGGACTACAAATGTTCTAAATGTCGTTTTCACATGGACACAGTGGTTTGGTAAGTGTCGTTAAAAAAGGAGAAGAAAATTTGATTTAAGAAAAAATGATTTTTTTGTCACGAACAAAACATTAGGGAAAAAATTACAAACAATTGTTTATTCCAAAACGAAAAAAAACAATGCCATTTTGATCGATGGATAAATATATAAGAAAGTGAAATGCAAAAAACCAGGTTTCATATTTTTTATTTTGTCCATTTTGATAAGGGGTTGGCTATAACTTAAATTTTATAGCAGCATATTCGTTCTACAAACATAACGAAAATCGCCATTTTCGTTATGTTTGAATGTATGTGTTTGTATGTATATATTTACATATAAATAAAATTATTATTTAGGAATTTCTCCAAATACATTTTAATTAATATATATTTTCAAAACTAACTTTTTCGAATACGAGTATAACAAACTTTTCGAAAAAAATACCATATGTATTTACTTCTGTTTTAAAGCACTCATTTTAAATTTCTCAGTATTCCATGTTATCATTTGTTGGCAATCCTTAAAGTAACTTATTGTTTTCCAAGGTTATACGATTTCAATTATAAAAAAAATTTAAATAAAAAATACAAGCATTAAAAATTAAAAAAAAAATGCTTTGAATTGCTGTATATAAACTCGTTAATGAAATCATCATAACATATTTTTAATCTAAAAATAATTTAAATAGAAGAGTGTATACAGATATTGTAAATAGTCTGTAAGGATATACATAAGACTATAGACACAATTAAGGTATCGATTTATTTTCTGAATACTTAATGCAGACACGTCGTTTTTCGGTAATAATAGTCCCAAATAAAGAAATATTAGGATGGAAACAACATTCTCCTAAGAATATAATATTTGTGTGTGTCAAATATTATATATTTAGAGTGTACGCTAAATATATATATATATATGTTTCAAGCGGAATATGTTTGGGGCAATATACTACAGAAGCGATTCTTTCAGCATGAATAAAAGCATTACACTGGACAAAATGACATGCATTTATATGTATTGGAATCAAAGTGGTTGTGCAAAATGGTCCCTATGTGTGGGAGGTACAAAGGGGGACAAGCCATCTATGATTACTGTTGTTCCAGTTATTTAATATATCGCTCACTCACTTCACTTTTGAAGTTGCCTAACAGAAATTTTTCCAGCTTTTTAAAACATCTTATTTCATGTTACTAATTTTTTTATACGGACTTGAAGTTACGCAACTTGACAATTTTCAATTTTGAGTTATGTCACTCTTTTGAGTTATGTAACCATGTACCACACTATGGTATTTTTCGGAATTCCTAAAAAAAACTTTGTTAATTATTAACCGATTTTCAATCTGTAGAATTTGGAAAGCAGAGAATTAGACCTTTCGAACGATATATACTTTGTTTATTTGAAGCTGTATGAATATAGGTTTATTTGTCCTACAAACACATTTTTTTCATTTTTGTCCGTCATTTTCTAGTTTAGGCAATGTTTTTACCAATATATTGTGAGATAACCGTACGACTAATTAGCTTACATATATATAATATTTTATAAGGAAAAAAATGCATCCAGTCTCTTAAAAATCCGATTGAAATTGACCGAGTTATTAAAGTTTCATTAAAACAAGTAAGAAAGTTTCAGTCGGGTAAACCGACTAAGGTATACCCTCACTTTGTGAGTAATGTAATATTGAATATTACACAAATTATTCTGTCAATTTTTGTGGGAGCTACCAGAAGGGGTTTAAGAAATACACCTATATTTCGCTGAACAGTAGATACTTTAAATACATTTCACTGTGCCGAATTGTAACCATTTATATGGACTGGTATTTTAACGTTGAGATATTAAATTGTGGTATAATTTGGCCATTTTGTGTGGGAGGTACCAAAAGGGGCGTGGTGATAACGCTCATTTTTCACTGGACTATAGGCATTATAAAAGCATTACACTGTAAAAAATTTCAAGTTATTGTATACACTGATATTAATGTTATAAACACTGGTATTAATGTTATAAGCTTTTAACTTTTGGTGCAAAATGGTGCATTTGTGTGGGAGGTACCAAAAGGGGCGCGGCAATAACGTCCATTTTTCACTGGACTGTAGGCACTATAAAAGCATTACACTGTACAAAATTTCAAGTATTTCTAAACACTGGTATTAATGTTATAAGCTATTAACTTTTAGTGCAAAATGGTGCATTTGTGTGGGAGGTACCAAAAAGGGCGTGGCAATTTCGCCCATTTTCCTCGAGTTGATAGCGACTAACAAACTAATACTGTGTGTGGAATTTCAGAAGATTCGAATACGTATAATATCAGTTATTAAAGAATCAATCTTTCACAACATTTTAACCCTTTGTGGGGGAGGTACCAGAAGGAGTGAACCAATATGGCCCATCTTCGAACTTAGCCGGAGACAGAAAAAAATATTACCACATACGAAATTTGAAGTCAATCGTAGTATTTTTTCATTTGCTTTGTCGCTCTGATGATATTTTGTAAGTCGCAAATCAGCTGTTCTTCCATTGAAATATTAATTGAATAAATGCAGTTCTTCTTTATATTGAGCATTGCTTTTTGAGTTTATGCTATAGTACTCAGATCGGGCCAAATGTATTAGATATTGGTTAGAATATACTGCTCGAAAATACAACCCGATTGGCAGCCTCCGATCCTTAAATTGGCAATGGCACAGTCTTTATTTCTTTTTGCTCCAATGCATCAAATATAATAATAATCAAATTATTGATTCTTGTTTTTGTTACTCGATCTGTTATGACTTTTCATAGTTTAATTTTTGACTATCGAGTTTAAAAACAATAAAATATAAGAAGATAATCCCTCCGGCCGAAATGTCAAAATCTGTCAGTTACGAACGAATAGGACTGAATTGTAACACGCGAAAAAAAAGTTTTCAGCTAACTTTTTTGGCACTTATCTATTGATATTATTTTTTTAATTGTGACAATTGCGACAATTGGTCTGAAAATACGCGGAAAACCTCACTCGTTGAAATCAAATTCCTATGCGTTCGTCACTGACACTTGATACGTGAATGAATGTCTTCTTATATCCTATTTTTCCTTAAACGAGTTCGAGATCACTGTTTTTGTTTTCTGTAAATAAAGGGTGGTTAAATTTTAAGGGCCGATGTTGATTTTGAATAAAACACAAATTATTTATGAAATTATTGTCATTTCTTTTTATTATGATAATATTGGTATGGTTCAATCATGTATGGAACAAAATATCGGCCAAATGGCCGCAGCGACCTCGGCGGCACACCTCATCCGATGGTCCAAATTTTCGATGACGCTGAGGCATAATTGAGATTATTTGAGGTTAATGTGCCGAATTATCTCTCTTGAATTGTTGCTGGCTTATCGACTTTTCTTTCAAATAACCCCAAAGGAAGAAGTCCAACGGTGTCAAATCACATGATCTTGGCGGCCAATTGACATCGCCACGACGTGAGATAACTTGGCCATTGAATTTGTTGCACAAAAGAGCCATTGTTTCGTTAGCTGTGTGGCAAGTGGCACCGTCCTGTTGAAACCACATATTGTCCACATCCATATCTACCAATTCGGGCCATAAGATGTTGCCTGACCGGCCTCATTTCGAAGAAGTATGGCCCGATGATGTCGCCAGCCCATAAGCCGCACCAAACGAACTGGGCGAGCATGCACAGGAGTTTTCACATCTCCTACGAAATGCATTTTGATTTGAACGCCCATTTGCGTGAAAGACTTAAAAAACGTTAACGCTTTCCATGGTTCAAATTGTGTTAGTCTGAAATTGTCAAATGCAGAAAAAAACTTGACGCTTAGGTGTGGGTCACATTCAACATCGGCCCTTACAATTTAACCACCATTTAGAAAAACAAAAAAAAACTTTCTTTAAAAAATATTTTTTGCTTAAAAGGACGAAATTCGACAACACGTTTCTCCTATTTAGATTATGTCCTAAGAGATACTCTCGCTCGGGAGCGTTAACCCTTTTTGTCCAATGACCCTTAAACGTACGAATTTGTATCCTACTGTGCCTTTAGAAGTACTAATTAAAAAAAATGTTCTTATCCTCTATCCTCCTTGTACTCTGGAACCATATTTAACCCTTTTTAACCCATTGTAGCATGAATGGATTGGGCGATGATCAATTTGTCAGTCTCGCAACATCGTATCGATTAGACGATATTTTATATTTATTAGGTGATATTTTCTTTAGGTTTGAGTTATTTTGTGTGGTCACATGCTATCCATGGTGGAGGGTATATAAGATTCGGCATGGCCGAACTTAACGCTTTTACTTGTTAGTTTCTTTTTTGACGAAAAAAATTTTTGTTTTATCGGTTTTGCTGTACAAACATCAAAGAAAGTATGCAATTGCATATATTCCGCTGTCTACTAATAACACTAGTTTACAAAATTATTGTCGAAGGTATATACATAACTTTTCCTGGTGTAATTTGGTTTGCTATACACGACATATTAAAAAAATTGTTTATGATAAACTGTGCTTTATTTAATTTTTTAATTATAAATTTTTCGTATCTCCTTTAGTATTTAGTGTTTGGACTATATTTTTTGAAGTATAAGCCCAATATGGCCGGGATAAGCATCAACATTTAAGGTAATTATGACGTTTAACGTTTCTAGCATACAAAAACGTAAACAATTATTTGTAGAATTGCTAGAATCAAAGTAATAAGCCGTTAATTGTTTGTGCAAAATGACCCATTTGTGTGGGAGGTTCCAAAATGAGGCTTGGCAACTTCGCCCAAGGTGATAGCTGGTAATAAACTATTACTCAAGGTGATAGCTACTAATAAAAGAAAAAACTTTTGGCAGAAGTGTATTATATCCGAGGGAAATTACTTTGAAGGGGACAAAATAGATATTCATGAATAAATAAATACTTTTTGAAAAAATACAAAATTCGCGATATTTTTTAAACATACCTCGTATATTAAGATACAGTCTGACCTCGGTTAACGCAACTAATAGAAATCGAGGTAGTTGCGAAAACCGAGTCAAAAAATTATCCAGGCAGAGCCACTGCTTGATTGATGGAACAAGTCAATTTTATTTATATAAAAATATATTTGAGTTGTTTTCTGTAACAGAAATCATAAATTTGAAATTTAATAGAAATCAATTAATTTGTTTTATTATTTTTTTAAGAAATCGGAAATTTCTCCCTTGCTTTAAGCAAAACCAAAATACATTTCTTAAATCAAAAGTTTTGATTTTGAGTTCAAGATTTGAGCTTTCACTTCCGATCAAATGCTCAAAGAGGCTTTTTTTGTAGTAAAGTTTTGTTAATTTTATTACATTTTGGGCAATATATTACCGAAATCATTCCATCGTCCCTTGAAAGTTCTCCATCTTTGGGACGACGAAGTGCTTTATCGAAAAGTAAAAACGCTGTTTTATGTGTTCTCTTGATAAAAGGGAGGATAGGAACTGACCTGGTGTTAACTAGGAATTGATCTGACTGAAATTTAATAATTTATGCATTATATTGCCCTTAATCCGCCCTGGAGAAAATGGGGCACATCGATCCATGTCCGCTCCGATATTACTCATTGATCCTCTAGAGAACATATTTTTCAAATGATCTATCTGAAATTATAGTTTATATTCCCCAGTGAAATTAGGAAATATAGGTCCACGTTTTAATATAGCCCCAATATAGGCAAATTTAGCTGTCTTTGTTTCGGAAACCACTTATACAAAGCATTTGTCATTTTGGGATATTCACAAATTCTAGGGTTCAGATTCCTCATTGGAAACAAAATTTCTCAATGTGGATTTGTTTTTTGATTTATGAACATTATAGTCACCGCAAATCGATTTAACGGATCAAGGATTCTCAAGTTTATCAAGAAATTCGCTCTTGTAACCAGTGACATTCATTACATACATATTTTTTTCTTCGAAGAAGCAACTACAAACTGGTTTCAAACAAACAAAAAGGACATAGCCAACTGGACGAACAATTTTAGAATGTGAGTTGCGGCAATGTAAATTAATTGCCTGTTGCAATAATCGAGGAGTTGCGTTCATCGAGGTTTGCGTTATATTCAAATAGTTGAGAGATTTTTGATCGTTCGCCGTAGACGAAAGAAAATATGTTACAGAAACAAGCCCTATATCTAAATACGGATTGTCTTTCAATTTCAATACGAATTGTCTTGTCCCAAAATAAAGATATGTGCAAAATTTCTTTGAGATCGGACTATATTTGTGACCTGCACATTGATTACATGAATGCATGCACAGACTGACATAGCTAAATCGGTTCAGAAAGTGATTCTAAGTCGTTTGGTATAATAAACGATGTATCTCTTCTCATTTTGGGTGTTAGAAACAAATGCATAAAATTATAATAAATTGTACCACAGTGTGGTGTAGGTTATAATTAAATAATTTTAAAAGAAATTATGGTAATTAAATATACCATACCATACTTACTGTACCACACTGTGGTACTTTACCGCACAAATGTGCTATGTATTACAGTGTAAAATAAAAATACTTTTTTATTAGTGAGAATGTTGATCATTTGCGAAAATGTTACTAGAAGTTACACTAAGGGGTCATTCGGTCACACTTTTCAAGAGCCAGCTACAACATACAGATTACAAACATCTTCAAATGTCTTAAACATACCTACACATATGTATATGATCGCTTATCTCTTTGGCCAATAGTATATAATAAATACAACACCAAAAAAGCAAATCTTACAGTGCTTTAAAAGGAGTTGTGCAAAAGTGGTGACAAAGAAGAACTACCCCGGCGCGACAACCCCTTGTTAAATTCATTGGTGAAAATCCAAATTAGAACAACTTCCGGATCATAAGTTGGGGATTTGTATAGCTTCTTTGGATGCTCTGGGATATTAATAAATGTACATTTTATTTCTCCTATTTCTTCATATCGGCTAAAAGCTTTTTCTCTCAGCCTTTGCCTTTTAATTAATTTATTGAACACTGATCCCATGCACCGATAGTCTATTCCATATACGATAATAGTCTCTCGCAATTTATACTCGCGGAACACCTTTATTACCTTCACTTTCTGTCAAATTCAGCGCAGACGCACCATCACTGCTAGTGTATCTTACGGCACACAATCAGCTGGAATAGCCCAGCATCGTTACATTGAAAAACCCGCCACCCGCCAATCTTCACAGAGCAATAATAACTCATTTCGGTTCGCTGGTAATCTAAAACTATACACCAGTGCCGAGGGGCTCCATTTGACAAGGCAATCTCGTCTAATGTGAAGTGATCAATTAAGTAAAAGTCCGCAAACAACAGCAAACGACGAATAGGCAACACTGGGACACCCACCCACCCAAATAGCACTGCCCAACTGCAGTTGCCGCAAATCAGAAAAACGTGCAAGGAGGAGAGTCTGGGATGTGGGACAGAGTGGATAAACACTTGCGACGAATCGGACCGCACCACCGACATAAACTGACGGCGAAGACATTGATCTTACATCAACATCCGATCAAATTGAAAGTGACACCCCCACCTGACAACGCGGCGGCATCCAGACATCCAGGCAACCAGACAACCAGACAATGACCAAAATCCCAAATCAGTTGCTCGTTCATTGCCTTCTGCGGTCGAAATCGTTGATTTTTGTTTTGCTTTTGATTCTCTTTTAATTATTGCTCAACCTGAACGATCGCCGAATCGAACAAACGACCAAGGATGGAATAGTCTCTCCGCCAGTCTATCTGTCCGTCCGTGATCGTGTTTCTAAAACAACTCTCATACAAACCCAAACATGCCAAATAATGCAAATGATCTGTCGAAGCATAGCATTCACAACTAGGAACAGTGCACCACCGAGTGGGTCGGTCGCTGGGATAGCATTCCTTTCGTTTTCAGCATCCACGAGAGTGCGCACTGGATTTTTTTTCGTCTGCAGACTGCACGAAGTCGTTGTCTCTTAGAAATGGAAAGTTCATTTGAGATCTGGCTTTCCTGTGACCGATCAAACAAAAGCCATTGATCTCGACAAAAACAAAAACAATAATGACTATAAATCGGAGGAAAGTTAAAGAAGTAGTTGTGCCAGTTTGGCGAATATAGCCAAAACTATTTCGTGCTGCCCAAGACCGGGACAAACACAATGGAATGTCTAATTCAAATTCACTTGAATATTCAAATTCACCGAAAAAAGAGATCAAGAAAATGTTAGCAACCTTGAATGGAAATTGGAATCAGGATCAATGATCGATCGCACTGCAAGGGTCGAAAGGTAAAAGTGAATTTGAAAATGAACAACTGGAAATTTCCTAAAATTCAGTGTGGTAAAAAATCGCATTACAAGATTATTTAAAAAAAGTAAAGTAAGGCTAAAGCCGAGTGTGAATCCGACTATATAATACCCTACACTACGTCCCTAGTTTAGAGTAATTAAATCGAATCATGCACAAATCTAAACCGATATAAACGAGTTCTCTAACATTAATAACAGTGTATAAAAATACTTGAAATTTTGTACAGTGTAATGTTTTTATAGTGTCTATAGCCCTGTGAAAAGTGGGCGTTATTGCCACGCCCCTCTTTGTACCTCCCACACAAAATGCCCAAATCATACCACAATTTAATGTCTCATAACGTTTATACCAGTGCACATAAATGCTTATAAGTCGGCACAGTGCAATGAATTTAAAGTATCTAATGTTCAGCAAAAAAAAAGGTGTATTTGATAAACCCCTTCAGGAACCTCCCACACAAATTGACAGAATAATTCGAGTAATATTCAATATTACATTACTCACAAAGTGAGGGTATACCTTAGTCGGTTTACCCGACTGAAACTTTCTTACTTGTTTTCTTTAAATATAAAGATTGGAAGCGCTTAAAGAAAAATCATAAAGAGAGATAAGCGATGCCACGCCCACAGATCAGTCACGCCATTCACATAAGTAATCATATTATCAGCCGTTTCCATAAAATGATATCGTTTTAAAGTGATGTTTCATTTCATTTTTCATTTATTTCATCATAACTTGTAATTTAAAGCCTCAAAGGCCAATTTAAAATAAATTACAAAATGCATAAAAAATAATAGCAGCTTAGAAGACTACTCCGACTACTTCATCTGGAATCAATCAATATTATGTAATTCTGAGCAAATACATTTTTTTTAAAAATCAATAACATTTATTTAATAAATTTGCAAACTTTTTTCCTTTATAAAATATGTGTCGCCGTGAAGTATTCTTAGTTTTTAGTGAGTTTAAAGGCTTCTTTTTATACCCTCACTTTAGTATGACGACGGTATATATCATTTGCTACGTTATACCCTCACTTTAGTGTGACGAGGGTATATATCATTTGCTACGAAAAAAAGTGTAACGCATCGAAGGAGTGATCTAAGACCCTAAGTATGTTCGGTGGATATTCGTTTTGGGCCATTTTAAGTCGAATGAGCAATGTCCGTCCGTCTGTCTGTCTGTCTGCTGCTGGTGCGCACGATAACTCTAGAAAGGAGTAACCGATTAACTTCAAATTTGGTACGTGGTAATATTTTTTTCTATCTCCGGCTAAGTTCGAAGATGGGCCATATTGGTCCACTCCTTCTAGTACCTCCCTCACAAAGTGTTAAAATGTTGTGAAATATTGAATCTTTAATTACTACTATACTACTTATCCGAATCTTCTGATATTCCACACATAGCATTAGTTTAGTAGTCGCTATCAACTCGAGAAAAATGGGCCAAGTTGCTACGCCCCTTTTGGTACCTCCCACACAAATGCACCATTTTGTACCAAAAGTTAACAGCTTATAACATTAATAACCGTGTATAAAAATACTTGAAATTTTGTACAGTGTAATGCTTTTATAGTGCCTACAGTCCAGTGAAAAATGGGTGTTATATCCAGGCCCCTTTTGGTACCTCCCCCACAAAGGTACCATTTTGCACCAAAAGTTAACAGCTTATAACATTAATATCAGTGTATACAAATACTTGAAATTTTGTACAGTGTAATGATTTTATAGTGTCTATAGCCCTGTGAAAAATGGACGCTATTGCCACGCCCCTTTTCGTACCTCCCACACAAAGGTACCATTTTGCACAAAAAGTTAAGAGCTCACAGCATGAGTACCAATGCACGAAAATGCAACAACATTTTGCACAGTGTAACGCTTTTGAAGTGCCTATAGCCCCGTTTTGTACCTCCCACACAAAATGGCCAAATCATAACAAAATTTAATATCTCATAACGTTAATATACCAGTGCAAATAAACGCTTATAATTCGGCGCAGTGCAATGTATTTAAAGTATCTACTATTCAGCGAAAAATAGGTGTATTTGTTAAAAACCTTCTGTTACCTCCCACACAAATTGACAGAATTATTCGTTTAATATTACATTACTCACAAAGTGAGAGTATACCTTAGTCGGTTTACCCGACTGAAACTTTCCTACTTGTTTGTTTGCGAATACGGCTATAAAAAATGCAGCTCTCTGACAGGACAACTCTATTTAAAACCAGTAAGGAAAGGCTAAAGTCGGGCGGTGCCGACTATATAATACCCTACACCACTCTCGTAATATTGAATAACTCTGATATATAAATTTTGTAATTCATGTATAAATTGTTTACATAAATTTACTTTTGGGACATTTTATACTTAAATAATACCCTGTACCACAGTGTAGTGTAGGGTATAAAAACGATTGGATCTAAAGAGCCAAATCGGATGAAACATATATATGGGAGCTATAGCTAAATCTTAACCAATTTTCTTCAAATTCGGCAATGTTGGTTCATCGATCAAGAAACTCTACCATTGTAAATTTCAAAACGATCGGATGTAAAATATAGCTTCTATAGGACTAAAGGACCAAATCGGACGAAAGATATATATGGGAGCTATAGCTAAATCTTAACCGATTTTCTTCAAATTCGGCAATGTTGGTTCATGGATCAAGAAACTCTACCATTCTAAATTTCAAAACGATCGGATGTAAAATACAGCTTTTATGGGACTAAAGGGCCAAATCGGACGAAACATATATATGGGAGCTATAGCTAAATCTTAACCGATTTTCTTCAAATTCGGCAATGTTGGTTCATCGATCAAGAAACTTTACCATTCTAAATTTCAAAACGATCGGATGTAAAATACAGCTTCTATAGGACTAAAGGACCAAATCGGACGAAAGATATATATGGGAGCTATAGCTAAATCTTAACCGATTTTCTTCAAATTCGGCAATGTTGGTTCATGGATCAAGAAACTCTACCATTCTAAATTTCAAAACGATCGGATGTAAAATACAGCTTCTATAGGACTAAAGGACCAAATCGGACGAAAGATATATATGGGAGCTATATCTAAATCTGAACCGATTTTCTTCAAATTCGGCAATCTTGGTTCATGGATCAAGAAACTCTACCATTCTAAATTTCAAAACGATCGGATGTAAAATACAGCTTCTATAGGACTAAAGGGCCAAATCGGACGAAACATATATATGGGAGCTATAGCTAAATCTTAACCGATTTTCTTCAAATTCAGCAATGTTGGTTCATGGGTCAAGAAACTTTACCATTGTAAATTTCAAAACGATCGGATGTAAAATACAGCTTCTATAGGACTAAAGGGCCAAATCGGACGAAAGATATATATGGGAGCTATATCTAAATCTGAACCGATTTCAACCAAATTCAATAGCGATCTTAACAGTCGCGAAATACTCTAAACTGTAAAATTTCAGAACGATCGGAGTGAAATTGCGACCTGTAGTCGACGAACAACTTTACATGGACGGACGGACGGACGGACGGACGGACATCGTTAAATCGACTCAGCTAGTGATTCTGAGTCGATCGGTATACTTTAAGGTGGGTCTAGCTGTGTTATTTTAAGGTGTTACAAACATCTGCCGTGAAACAAACTTATAATACCCTGTACCACAGTGTGGTGTAGGGTATAACAAATAAAATCGTTAATTTCGAAAATGCCGAATCTTATATACCCTCCAACATGGATTGCATTTAATTTTATTAATGGAAAAATCTTTGGAAAATCGTTTCATGAAAAGCTCAACCTTTTCATGAAACGATTTTGTTTAAGCAAATGATATTGAATTCGGCTGCGATGAGTTAAACACTGGAAAAATCAATTGCATGGACTTGGAATTGTATGAACATGAACTTCCCTCCGAACGGATATCGGCATAATCGCCGTCATTATCAGGAACCAATTCGTTAACATTTGTTCAGTGTCGTTCATGGCTTTTTTAAATTTTACAACTTTTCTTTTTTTCAAAATTTTTTATTTTATTTTTTCTTTGACAAACAATTTCCGGGTATCCCACTTCTGATTTATAACATAACTTCCCGATACGCCTGTTTGTTATCTATTGAACGAGCGAACACAACCTTATCAACAAGCTACGTGTAGTAGAATATGACAAAGACTACTGAGGCAGGAGTTCCCTCAGTTGATATACGTAAAGTAATAACAAATCTTACACATGGGAATTATCAAAATGCGTAATTTGATTTATTTAAAATTATTCTCTTGAAGTGAGCCGAGGGAGTTATTCCGATTCCCAAGGCTTGGTTGAAATCAGACATAATGGGTTGTTGTGTTGTAAAGCCATTATGTAGTGGGAATCAATTTACCTTTTTTATCGGAATTGGACAACAGGGATATCGAAAAAGATTTCTTCTACAAGGCTTTCATAAAAATAATTTAAAAATAAATATTAAAATTTAACTTTTTGATATCTATTCCTCCCCAAATGAAATTAGTAGTGCCCGACCGAAGTCAGATTTTAAGGCCGAAGCCGAAGCCGTAGCCGAACTTCAGCAAAATTTCCAACCTTCGGCCGAAGCCGTAGCCGAAGCCGAATGCTTTGATATTTGTTTAAGAATTGTTTACTTTGCGCCAAAAATGTATTTTTTAATCAGTTTATGTCTACTGCTTACGTATTTATTTACTTAGCACATAAAATTAAAAACCTAAATGTTATAATGACAAAAAAAATATTTTTTCTGCACTGATGCCTTGTATAATATTTTAATACAGCTGCCCAGTAGCATTAAACAACTGCTCTCTAGCACACTTGGGTACAAGTACTTTTCTGCCATCATATCCAAATTTTTGAAACGTCTCGAGTTACAGTGTTATAAAATATTAAAGATTATTGTACTTAATTTCTCATTATTATTTATTCTTACTACTTGTACAAGAATGCTTCCTCTAGTTCGAGAGCTTTTAGGTGAGGAACTGAGTCATGTTTTTCTTTGTCCTTCCTTCCTTTGTCCAATTATTTTTGTAGTATTGTTCACTTCAGTACACTTTGCTGCTCTTATGAAGATTTCCATAATAGAATTTTCTACAAAAAGGCAATTATATTTTTACTTTTTGAGCAAAAATTCGGCTTATTTTGTGGCCGAATGTCGCGTTTCGGCCGAAGCCGTAGCCGAAGCCGTAGCCGAAGCCGAACATTCGGTCGGGCTCTAGAAATTAGTTTGCAAAAGATATTTTTATACAGAGCCGCCGATTGTTAATTTAATGTCGGCGTGGCCGCCGCCGCCGATCTATAATTTTCTTTGGCAGCCGCCGACGACAATTTTGGCTCGGCTTCATTCTCTGCTCATAACGTCAGTGCCAGTGCACTAAACGCTCACAAGTCGGTACAGTGCAATAATGTCTTTGAAGTATCTACTGTTCAGCGCAAAATAGGCGTATTCGTCCAGACAATTCTGGTGTGAGATGTACAAAAATGGAAGTAGTCATTTCGACTCTCGATTATCGAGTTCACAACATTGAAGATTATTTTTCAATGTGCAAATTAGTAGAAGACTTTGGTCAGTAGTATACATATATAAGTTAAAGATTTTCACTAAATAAAAACCTCTTTTGTGAAGGTAACAAAATGGGTGCACCAATATGGTGCATCGACGAACTCAGCCTGAGATTAGATAAACTTTTACCTTTGGAGAGTTATCATCCACATCAGCCACTTAATGGACTATAAATGTTCTGAAATGGACTTGCCCCCTCAAACGTACATATACATACCTATAGGATTGGACACGTTGAAAACAATCGCTTCTGTAGTATAGGGTGATCCAAGTAGAGATAGTTTTTTCAATAGCCTTTTTTTGGCAGATCACGTGTGAGTCGTGTCATGCTGTCATGTAATTTTTGTTAAGTATTGTTTGGCATTTCATCATGGAAAGACTTACGCCTGAGCAACGTTTACAAATCGCAGGAATGTGTTTCGTGCACTTCGCTCAACTCATGGTAAAAATAATCGAGTCATCGAAAAATGGACTCAACGGATGGACCATTTGAGAGGTTGTTCAGGCGTAAGTCTTTCCACGATGAATACTTAACAAAAATAACATGACAGCATGACTGTCAAAAAAGGCTATTGAAAAAAGTATCTCTACTTGGATCACCCTATATATTGTCCCAAACATATTCGGCTTGAAACATATATATGTTTAGAGTTGAATCTAGACGTATATTTGGTGCATACCAAAATTATATATTTGGGAAGACGTCGTTGTAAACAAATCTTTGTTAAAATCCCAATATGTTTTTATGTGGGACTATTATTTCGGAAACAAATATTTATTTGCGTTTAATTTATTGTCCCAAACATATTCGGCTTGAAACATATATATGTTTAGAGTTGACTCTAGACGTATATTTGGTGCATACAAAAATTATATATTTGGGAAGACGTTATTGTAAACAAATCTTTGTTTAAATCCCAATATGTTTTTATTTGGGACTATTATTTCCGAAACAAATATTTATTTCCGTTTAAGAATTCAGAAAATACGTTGTGTTAAATTTTTTATTAATTCAAGGTTAATTTTTTAGAAATACCAATACATTTTTGTTTTTTCCAAATGTAGTTTTGTCAACGGCTAATACCGACGTCATCGTACCTCATCGAACCCAAGCAAAAACAATAATGTATTGGTATGATAGTTTTAGTATGTTGACTTAGTTCGGCAAAATACGGGTTTGGTCAGTAGTTCTTGTTACTTTCAATTTACTACTCCCATAAGTATTTCAGCTGATTTAAGTTAAAGACATACATTATTGGATTCGAATTCTCTTAACTGCAGTCAATTCTACCAAACATTAAAACTCTACCAATTTTTGTATTTGTTTCTATTACATTTTTGCAACAACAACACAAATAATAATAACACTGCCCAACAAATTAGGACTTTTTCATTGGAACAGAATAGCGACTTAATAATTCTGATAGGACATATTGAGTACATCATTTTTGTAGAATACACTTATGAAGTAGCTGGTCTGAGTTTTTTTTTTACAGTTTTTCAATATAAAACTCTGACAATAAGAAATCTCTCAGACATTAACTTACATCATTTTTTTCATTTAGTATAATGCTCCCTTCGACCAAAAAATTAAAACTTTGACCCACTGTAAAAAAAACTCAGACCAGCTGGACCATAAGTTTATTCTACAAAAACGATCTACTCAACATACCCTTTCAAAATTATAGGGTCGCTATTCTGTTCCAAAAATGCTGTTGGACAGTGTAATAATTAAAATCGTATAATCAAAATAAAATAATTGGAGGATTGACAAGAAGTGATTACTTGGAAAATTTAAAAATAATTGATTTAAACAGAAGTTAAAGCCAAAGACAATATAATTTAAGAAGACATTCCTTCCTGTTGCGAGTAATTGTCAGTTACGAACGAATAGGAATTTGATTCCAACGAGTGGGGGTTTTCGCGGATTTTCAGGCCGTTTTTCCCGAATTTTTTGTAATTGTCACAATTAAAAAATTTATATTAATCGATAGGTGCAAAAAAAATGCAATCAATGTTTGCGGAATACTGTATTTTCGCGTGTTACAATTCATTCCTATTCGTTCGTAACTGATAGATTTTGACGTTTCGGCCTGAAGGAATGTCTTCTTATATTATATTTGTCTTTGGTTATGTGTTGTAACTGGGAGTACAATTTGAAACCAACAAAAAATTAAAACTGAAATTCGAAAAATTCAGCCAATGTTTTGAGAATCGTTTTTAAATAAAATATATTTGGAGAAATTCCTAAACAATAATTTTATTTGTATTGAAACACGTATTTTATATGGGAAATTTAGTTTGCAAATATATTTTGGTGTAATATATTAAATAATGCTTTCCAATTATATTTTATTGATTTTCAAATAAAATGTATTTGCTCAGAAATATATAAAATTAAAAATTTGTGTTACAAATAAATATTTTTCGATTCAAACATATCAAAAAGGGGGATTTTGCCACGTGTAGATTACAGCGTCAATATGTTACAGTATTGATCCGTATCAAATGGCACAGATCCTCCTTCACCGAAGTAAGGATGCTTCTAAGAAACAGAAACCCAACAGTATGACCCGTCACTATTTTGCATACATGACACGTAATTTGTGTGTACCTACCAACCTACCTTCCATCCACCTACCGCAGTAATACAAACAATGAATGACCACACGGCCGCACATTCGTATTTGTTTATAATAAAAACAAGTTTGAATTTAAATTTGCCAAATGAGTAAAACGACAAATATGTATGAAGAACTTGTGCAAAAAACCTACATTCGTACATCAACATGCAATATGTACACTGAAAAAACAGCTATAAGTTACTTCATATGCATACGTCGTTGATCTCTAGTACTACTTTTATTAGTTTCGTGACAAAATAGTTTTGTGGAAATGTCGAGAATGAATCGCAATGAATGGATATTGGTAACATTTTTCTTTCAGTGTATATAAAGAATAAAGAGCAAATGATAAATTCTAAACATTACTTGAACTGTTCCAAATTTGAGCATGATGGAATGTCCAAAAACAATTTATTAAGAAAGAATATTTCCACACAAGACGACGTTTAGAAAGAAATCATAGCCAATTACGTTCCACATTTATGGGAACTGGAACAGGGAGAACATCATAAAATCATCAAAATAAAATTTCGTTTATTTAACAAGAAAATTATTTTGTTCAATTGTTTTATTGATTAAAAATTTTATTTGAAATGTGGCTCCTAAAATTATTAGAAGCAAAACCGGGAGATTTATATGGAGACTATATCTATATCTGAACCAATTATCTTCAAAACCGGTAGTGTTCTTAACTGAGGAAGCTTTTGACCATCAAATTTCATACAGTTTGTTTGCAACTATATATATATATCAGTTATCCGAACGCCTCTCCTTGACATTTGATATAGATCGGTTCAAAAATGTTGCTTGCTTCTACAGTGCTTAGATTGGAAATCGGAAGTAATATATATTCACCATAATGTATCTATATCTTCTCAAATGCAAAAATCCATTATAGCCTGTACAAGAGTGAGTGTAGGGTGTAAATACGAGTATTGAAAATGATTCGATAGCTGTCGACTGCATAAGAAGGGTGGCATGTGCTTTATAGTCGGTGTCTAAATAACACGTTTTCATTAAATCAAAGTGAAATCAGTTTAAATCAATCGGATTGTTTTAAACCCTGATTTGGATATAAGTATTTATTTAAGCATAGGTAAGTAACATTTTGATAGTCTAACCTGTTTTCGACCATTGATCGTAATCCTGTTGTTGAAAGAGAATGTTCCAATCGAATTGTAGTTCATTGTAAGAGGCCATCGCGATGTTACATCCAATGTTGGGTCCTCCGACCAATGCAGGTACAATTTATTTGGAATATGGATGTGGATAAGAAGTTGACTCCAGACACTGTCTATTACTCTGTCAACATGCTAAAGGAGGTTTCGTCTTCCTTTCACTCAAGCGTTTCCCCCATTTGATGCAAATGATTGCCTTGCGTTGTTGTTGCGATGTGGGAGGCGTGACGCTCATTCGCCTGGTTGGTCGTTGGCAGTTTTTTTTTTGTTATTTTCACATGCAGTAGTTATCGCAACTGGCGGCAATTTGAAGTAATTTTCCTCCACATTCACCAGTCACTTCGCCTCTGTTTTTGAATTGTAAATTAAGCAATTACGACTGCAGCTGGAGATTCGATCGAAGATGGGATAGAGATGATGCACATATGTATGTATGTATGCTTGTGTTGGCGGATGAATTGGTATACACACGTTCCAATTCGTATCGAATCGGATTGGATTAACTATCGCTAGAGACTGACCTAGCGTAACTCCCGTGACCTGCCTGTCTATCGGTCAAATATTATTACAAATTGTATGTGAGCAATGTGACTTTAGCTTTCAACTTTGCATTCCTTTTTGTTTGGATTTGTTTTCATTTTTTTTTTATGTTTTAACTTTATCGTTCTTTACGCCTGCGTAATGTTAACGAACAATTTGGTTATTATGCCAGCTAGCTACAACTTTTCTAATTTTACGCAAGATACTTTGAGATCACCACTTAATATCATTATTTAAACGCGTGTCCCATCCAACATTATAACACGAGTTCAAAGCAAATCACTAAGCGAACAAATTGTTGTTTACGATCGGTAATTGCGTTCGAGTATTTTTAGTTGTACTTCTGACAAGAGCTCTTCAAGAGAGAATGAAAAGATCAACAGAACAGCGCTGCCAGTTTAGGGGATTTATCCCCAATTTGGGGATTTTTCTTAGCGAATGGGGATATATTTTTTGGTTTGGGGATCCGGGGATTTGGCGGGGATTGCAATATTTTATAATTACATGTCTTTATTTATGTTGAAATTTGTATTTTCTGTTAAATCTATTTTTTTTTTAGAAAATGTGTCAAAAGTTCCTACAAAAAGTAGCTTGACTCGCAGTGTATTAGAGGACGACTTAAATAGACAACCTGTAGTAATTGCCTATACGTATTTCTATAAATATTAATAAATCTTAATTGAAACCAAATGCGGTTTATAAAACGGAAAGAATTCTTCCGAGCCGACATTATGAATAATTTAAGTAAATTTTGGAGTAAAGTTTACTTGTAACAGGATTCTGCTGGTCCAACCCAATTTTAAAGAACTGGAATTAATAGTAGAATTAATTAACCCTTTGATGTACTTTAAAAAAAATTCAGTGTGTTATCAATTATTTAGTCCATTGGCCGAAATGATCAAACTTTTAATACCAAAAACATGTACAAACAAATTAGATGATGTATATGAGATGGAAGATTTTGAATCAGATATATTTGATATTTGATAATTTGACAACCTACATTTTGTAGAAACGAAATGAATTTTGGTACAAAGTGCATTGAATTTTAAAATACATCATTCACATAAGTTAAAATATTTTCTGGGGATTTTTTTGGGGATGAGAAATCTTTTTTTGGCGATTTAGGGGATAAAAAATACAAATTTGGGGATTCGGCACTAAAAAAAACTGGCAAGCCTGCAACAGAACAGAATGTCAAAATTCTTGTTGATCATTTCTCATGCAAATTATTATTACTTTTTACGTTCTCGGTGTAAGTACATATATACGTCTGTATATACACACCAGGAGCGTAGCCAGATTTGCTTCTGTAACTTTGGGGGGATATTATGCATTGAGCCTGGTATTGTATTGAACATTTCATGCGAAATGCTTTCAAAATTCCAAACAAAAAATGTATATGAAATATTACACCATAAGATAAGATTACATAAGATTTTGCTTGGTTATATCATCGCTTGGGTGACCAACTGACGGAACTAACATTTTCAAAATTGTTTCAGGAGAGAACATTTTCTGTTTTTGAGGCAATGTTGCTTCTTCCCCATGGCGTAATATTTATTACACAATTTCCAGTTTCTTCTTATTATTATGTACAAAACTTCCTCTTTCCCAACAGGGTCAACTTCGCCCACTTTGCTCAAGGTGATAGCGACCATTTGTTGAATTGTGAAAGATTCCAATAAGTAGTATAGAAGTTATTAAAGAATAACAGCCGTATTCATAAAAAAATCTTAATTATGATTTAAAGTGCACATTAGTTAACAAAAACTTTTGTCCTATGAACGATTATTAAAAAATCGTATTCATAAACAGCATTTTAACTAATAAACATTTTAATGACTTCGTCAATGTAATGCTGGCAACACCATCTTTTTCTTACACCATTTTCTCTCTTAATGATGCATTAATACGATTATCAATTGTAAGAGTAGTCGAATATATAAATTATTTTATTGTTTATTTTAAAAACAACTGCATTAATTAACAAAAATGTATGCTCACTTGTCCAATAAATAAAAAAACAACAACTAAAGGTCAAATAAATAACGAATTCAGATAATTTTTTTTATTACATACAAAAAGGTATTCGAATAACGAATAATATTTAACACATGTTGATTATTTACATATCACTAGTGAATTTTGTACAATTTGCATTTCTTGTGTTGTGGTTTTGCAACAATATAAGTTTATGCTCCTTTATGAAACAATATAGGAAAAAAGAATGCGAAAACTCATTATTATACCGATTTACAATATGGTGAAAAAGAGGAATGCAAAAATGCATCTTATATACCGATGGACGCAGAATCATTCCTCGAGTCGATTTAGCTATGTCCGTCCGTCTGTGACAATCAAAGTACTGCTCGAAAAAAGGAAACAATCCTTACGAAATGTTTGGGATAAGGGGCAGCTTATGTTGCACAATGCCTTTAACTCTTCCTGAAATGCGACAAATCGGTTCACGTTTTGATATACCTGCCATTTAATGGTACATTCCGTTTTGACATAAACACGTTCTAGAAGGCACAGTTACGTATTTTATTCTTATTTTAACCTAAACCTTTTCTAGAAAATATGTTCAAAATCAGTGTTTTAATATATTTTTTTTTTAATATTCAGTCAGAATTTATTTGGTTTGAGACCATATGTTCCATTTACTTTCTGTCTATTCCAAGAAAGTAATAGAAACAAATACAAAAATTGGTAGAGAGTTTTAATTGCTTGGTAGAATTGACTGCAGTTTCGATAGACACCACTCTATCATCTTCAGAATTCAGTAGCAATAGTGTATGTCTTTAACTTAAATCAGCTGAAATACTTGAGGAAGCAGTAAATTGAATTTAACAAGAACTGCTAACCAAACCCGTATTTTGCCGAACTAAGTCAACATACTAAAACTCTCATACCAATACATTTTTGTTTTTTGCTTGGGTTCGCATCGCGAACCACGAAAACAAATGTAGTTTTGTCAACGGCTAATGCCGACGTCATCGTACCTCATGTGTTTGTATGTGTTGTTGTTATTTATTGTTGGTCTGTGCTTTTGTTATTCAGTCAGAATTTATTTGGTTTGAGACCATATGTTCCATTTACTTTCTGTCTATTCCAAGAAAGTAATAGAAACAAATACAAAAATTGGTAGAGATTTTTTTTTTTTTTTTAATTAAAAAATTCCATAAACATGTTTTACAAATACATACGAAGAAAAAGCAAATGTTACTTTAACAAACGCTTAAAGTAGGGTCGAACCAATATTAAAATTCACGCATTTAACAATGTTTTACAAAAGGTGTTTTAGGCTAATAATCGTTTATGAATACAGTTTTAACAAATTTAGCTTAACAAAGGTTTGTAGAGCTGTTTTAAGTTTTTATGAATATGGCTGTAAATATTTTACTAAATTTTGAGCCTTTGTGGGGAGTGTACCAACATGGTCGAAGGAGTGTAGCAACATAGTCCATCTTTGACCTTAGCCTGAGATTGGGAAAATTTTGACACATACCAAATTTGAAGTCAATCGGTTAATCCTGGCTGAAGTTATCGTGCGCACCAACCAAACAGACAGACGGACATTGCTCAAATAACTTAAAAATGTATTTCCGCCAAATAGGTCGAGCATATACCTAAATATGGTCTAAATACTAAAGGCACCTTCCAAGATAATGGGAATTTTAAAGAAAAATTAAAAAAAATATCATAAACTTTTTTATAATATTTTTTTCGTGTTTAGGACACCAGAAAATGTTATGCACAGCCCTTCGACAAAAATGTTGTTACATAGTGTACACGGGACAAATGGTTTTTTTGATATGTTTGAATCGAAAATAATTATATTTGTAATACAAATTTGTAAATATTATATATTTCTGAGCAAATAAATTTTATTTCAAAATTAATAAAATATTTTTGGAACGCATATATTATTATATTACAACAAAATATATTTGCAAACTAAGTTTCTCAAATAAAATATGGGTATTTCCAAAGTAACGGTCGTTACCGATTTTCGGAGATTTTTTAAATAAAATTCCAAACTAAGCACATATGCCACGAGGATTGCTTAATTTTGGACTTACCAAAGTTCAAGCATCGGTAGCAACCGAAAGAATTCATAAAAAAATTTAATTTCAGTAATTTTTATAAAGTAACGGTCGTTACTTTATAAATGTGCTGATTTCAAATTTCGGAAACAAACATCATGTATTGTAAAATTTTGCACAGGATGTGTCAAGTAAAAAATTGGATTAAATTCTTTGAAATGTTTTGTTTAAGAAATGGGTTTATTTTCAAACAAACGAAAATTAGATAGCAAAAAAAATTTTTTTTAAAAAAGTAACGGTCGTTAGTTACATTGTAAAAAGTTAATTTTTTTTTTTATTTTTATACCCTCCACCATAGGATGGTTTATATTCACCCCATCCTATGGTGGAATATAAAGATTATAAAGATCTATTAAAAAAATGTTTAAAAAATCAAAATAGGCTTTTTATGCTATTTGGCCTTACAAAATTCTCCATCTTACTTACCTTCTCATTTTCCGCTACTATAAAATTAAATCGTTGGAATGAATTACGAAAAAAACAAACTTTTGTGCTTTTGGGTTAACGGTCGTTACAGTCGGTGGGGTTGTTTTTGAACTATTAAAAAAACTATCATGCGATTCCATCAGGACAACCAATATTTTGGTTGTGGTATACTTCTGCTTCCATGTTGACAACAATCATATTTGGTTGCGCCAACTACGAAAATGGTGGTGAAATTATCTGTTGTATGTTGCCACAACCAACTGTTTTAAAATAATGGTTGTTCTGACAATTTGTCAGTCATATACATACTACCGACAATGAATTAAAAACAGTTTTCATTAATTTTTATTTTATTTACTGAACAAAAAACTAAACAATTCATAACAAAATTAAAAATCCCATATTACAAATTCTTCACTATTATGAGATGTGGAAATATTTGACACAAATTTTAGTACACGAAAAAAACACAAAACTTGTGGCAAATATCGATTAACCCTGTGCTTTCAATTTCATGATTGTTGCTTTTATTTTTTATTATTACACGAGATTATTTTTCACTACATATACCGTTCTGGAACAAAATGTTGAAGATTTATTTATGTCGAGTAATTTTATTTTTTGTTTCTCATGTATCAGCAAAAAACAGCAACCAATCTTTCGGTTGTATTTCCCAAAATACATTTAATTATTCTAAATTTGGGAAATGATTGGGATAATCAATAAACGATTATTTATTAATATTTTTTCTGTTGTAGTAACCAATTATTCGTTGCAATAATAATCTTTGGTCTATAGATACAAATATGTTGTCAAGAATAAAACATTGGTTGTCACAACCAAAAATCGATCATATGGTACTATAATGAACATTTAAAATTGGTTACCACAACTAACCGAGTGTCAATGAAAACACAACCTTAATTCGATTGATACAACCATCGATTTAGTAGCAAGCATATTAATTTGATCGTATCCATGTTATTATTGTTGTTTCAACCATTTATTTATAAATACAACCGACAGACGGTGTAGGCAATATACTTTTTGTTGCTAGTACTATTTTTTTATTGTTACAATCGAATTCCAACCAATTACCTGGGTGTAGCATATTTTAGTTAGTATAAAGAAAATTAAAGTTAATCTTTCGGAAAATGGTAGATACATTTATTTTGTGTAATATTTGAGCTGTAAGGGGTCATATTCTGTGGAAAAACCCATATGTGTTTAAATACAAATAACATTTTTATTTAGGAATTTGTCCAAATATATTTAATTTAAAAAAGATTTTCAAAACTTTTGCTGACTTTTTAGAATTTTAGTTTAAATGTTTCCTTAGTTTAGAATTATAACTCCCAGCTACAAAACTATATGCAGCATTAACTTTTGTTTAAATCAGTCATTTACATTTTCTGAGTTAGTATTCCAAGTCTTCATTTCTTGTCAATCCTCCAAGTAATTTATTTTTATCTAATATAATACTATTTCAATTATTAGTATTTATTATTTTTACGAACATTAAAAATTGGTAAAAAAAAACTTTGAATTAGTAAAAAATTTAACACAATTAACGTATTTTCTGAATTCTTAAGTGCATATAAATATTTGTTTCGGAAATAGTAGTCCCAAATAAAAACATATTGGGATATAAACAAAGATTTGTTTAGAATAACATTTTCTCAAATATATACTTTTAGTGTGTTCCCAATATTATATGTTTAGAGTGTACCCTAAACATATATATGTTTCAAGCCGAATATGTTTGGGACAATATACTACCGAAGCGATTTTTTAGCGTGTATACAGCCTCTTTCACAATAGTGGGAAATTCTTTATTAGCTATATTTCTACCTTTTAAAATAAATTTGTTCTAACTGTTTAAACGACAGTTACGAAACTTCCGTTTCTACACGCTGAAAAAAATCGCTTCTGAATATATTGCCCCAAACATATTCCGCTTGAAATATACAAATGTTTAGGGTACTCTCTAAACATATTATATTTAGCACACATAAAAATTATATATTTGGGAAGAAGTTGTTCTAATCAAATGTTTGTTTCCGTCCTAATATTTATTTGGCGCTATTATTGACGAAACAAATATTTATTTGCATTTAGGTATTCAGCAAATATGTCAATACCTTAATTTAGGGACAAGTTTTGTGTGTTTCAGTTATTCAACGTTAATTCTTTCGGAAATTTTATATGTTCGTAAAACTCTTTTATAATTGAAATCGTATTATATTGCATGACAATACATTGTGCAAGATGGGTTTGACAACAAATGATGACTTGTGATAAATATAAATTTGAAAATTAGTGCTTTAAAACAAATTTTATTGCGAATTGTCATTGTATATTATAAGGTATAACTCGAAACTAATAAAAAATTACAAATGAAATTCGAAAAATCTGCAATGTTTTGATAATCTCCTTTAAACAATATATAATTGGAGAAATTCCTAAACAATAATTTTATTTGTATATAAACACATATTTTATTTGATAAAATTAGTTTGCAAATATATTTTTATGTAATATATTAATATATGTGTTTCAAATGTATTTAATTGAATTTTAAATAAAGTTTCTTTGCTCAGAAATATATAATATTTAAAAATTTGTGTTCCAAATATATTTTCTTTCGATTCAAACGTATTAAAAAACGGTCCAGTGTAAGGTGGTTCAAGTGGTGCTCGTACTGCGTCCATGCGAAGAAAAACGTGAGTGCAATCATCGAGGTTCTTGAAAATAAACATTTTGTTTTTGTTGTGGGGAGACACTGGAATTGGTCGCAGGAAGTAGAAGTATTCACGAAGTTTCCTTACAAATTCAGATGAATCGGCAGGAATTTCAGATTCGGTGAAGAACTCTTGAGGTAACCGTAAGTGCCCACCATGAAGAAGATCCAAAGGCGAAGCTTGAAGATCTTCTTTGACAGCTGTCCTTAATCCGAACAAAACAGTCGGAAGTATACCGACCCACGATACTTGTTAATGACACATTAAAGCTGCTTTGAAAGATCTGTGCCGTCTCTCAATCAATCCATTAGATTGTGGATGATAAGCCGTTGTTCGAGTACGTTTCGAACCTATTAAATTCGCTAGGGCCTTGAATAACGCGGATTGTGTGCCCTGGTCTGTCGTAATTGTCTTAGGACAACCTAAGCGTGAAATCCAGTTGGACCAAAATGCAGTCGCGACCGTCTGGGCCGACATGTCCCTCAGAGAAATAGCTTCAGGCCATCGTGAAAATCGGTCGATAATGGTGAGACAATATCTATAACCCTGTACTAACGGCATTATCACGATGGCCAAATGAACATGATCGAACCGATTATCTGGGACATCTATCTTGTCTGGACGGCCGCCAGGATGTGAAAGATTATGAATTGAATTGAAAATTTGTTGACGTAGTGACTCAGGAACATACATGCGAACATATCCTTTGGATACGTCACAGTATACTGATGTCGTATCAAAATGTACTATTTGTAGTTTTAAAGAATTTGCGCCATCCAAAATTTTCAACTCTTCGTCCATCTCTTGAGCTGATTGGAGTTCCATTAGAGTGACTGATGTTGGCATTGAAATTGCGTTAAGGCGGGACATTGCATCCGCCACTGCGTTTTCAGAACCCGACAAGTACAAAATTTCTGTCGTGAATTGCGAAATGAAATCAAGGTGCCTAATTGTCGAGGCGAGGCTTTTTCCGGTTTTTTGCCGAATTATGAAATGTCTTCCCTCCAGCAAGTGGCGAAAATATCTTATGGCCTCGTAGATAGCAAGCAACTCTCTGTCATATGTGCTGTAATTTCTCTCTGCCGCAGATAATTTTCGGGAGAAAAATCTGAGTGGTTGCCAAATTCCATTTGTTTTTTGTTCCAACACAGCTCCAATGGCGATATCTGATGCGTCGGTTGTAAGGGCCAAATCTGAATTGGGTGCTGGATGAGGTAGCATGGTTGATTCACGTAGGCTGCGTTTACATGATGCAAAAGCAGTTTCAGCCTCAAGTGTCCAGGAACTTTCCTCTTATAATTTTTCTTGGAGTCCTTAAGGAATTCATTGTCATTGAGTGGTGCCTGAACTTGAGCGGCATGTGGAAAGCAACGACGATAAAAATTGACGACACCCACGAATCTACGAAGCTCGGAAATAGTTTCAGGTTTTGTGTAATTTCCAATATGGGCAACACGATCTGTTGGAGGTGTACAACCATAGCCGTTGATGATGTAACCAAGAAACTGTACTTCAGATTGTCCAAATTTACATTTATTGACGTTGACTGTTAGACCGTATTGTCGAAGACGGTCAAAAATCTGCCGTAAATGTATTTGGTGTTCTTCAATAGACTCAGACATAACAATCATATCGTCAATATAACAAAATCAAGACCTCTCAAAACGGAGTCCATAAACCTCTGAAAAGTTTGTGTGGCGTTTCTCAACCCGAATGGCATATATAAAAATTCCACATGTCCAAAAGGGGTGCACACTGCTGTCTTTTCGATGTCTTCCGCAGCCATTGGTATTTCGTAATAAGCCTTAACAATGTCGAGTGTAGAAAAAACTGACTTACCATATAATTTCTCACAAAAATCGTTGATGTTGGCAACTGGGTATCTGTCAGGCACAGTTTTCGAATTCAGCTTTCGGTAATCTCCACACGCTCGCCAACCACCATCTTTTTTCCACACCATATGGAGCGGACTAGCCCAAGGACTTTTGGAGGAACGACATATACCATTGTCCAATAGGAATTAAATTTCCGCTTTAGATATCAGCGAAAGACACATGCGAATTGATTGCGTCAATGGAAATATTGGTATCAGAATGTGGTGGTGCCTCGGAGACAGCACAAACAGTATTTAATATACAGAGAATGAAGCCGAGGCAAAATTGGCGGCGGCGGCTGCCATTGAAAATTATAGATCGGCGGCGGCGGCTTGATGGCTTAGCCGACATAAAAATGACTTACGGCGGCTCTGTGATAATCATTTTTACATTTAAAATAGTAGTTGAAAAGTTAAGCTCTGGCATATACTTATTCATAAATAATGGATGTTTTTAAGGTAATTGTAAGATATTGTGAAGTGAAGCAAGTAACAGCGTTAAGTTCGACCATGCGGAGTCTTATATACCCTCCAGCATGAATTGCATTCAATTCTATTACTGAAAGATATGGAGCAAGTCATGGAACGATCTTTTTGTTTAAGCAATTTATTGAAAAAACGAACGCTACAGTTTTTAGCCAAATTTTAGGCTTCTTTAGCCAATCTCTTCATCTAAAAATATAGTATTTATGGCTTAAATTAGCATATTTGTGGGCTACCTCTACACGGGGACTACAATAAAATATAAACTGATTTGTATAAATTTCATTGACATCAATTCTTGCCAAAATAAAAGTTTCAGCAAAATTGCTTTACATATGTGGTGTTTATGGCTTAAGCAAGCCTTTTTTGGAGCGACATCTATAGGTGGAATATAACAACATATGAACCGATTTTAAAAAATTTTACTGTGATGAATTCTTGCCTAAGTAAAATAAAAACTGCAAGGATTCAGTTAAAATGCTTAGAAAATGTGGTATTTATGGCTTAAATACGTATATTTTGGACCGGCCTCTATAGGGTGACTATAACAAAATATGAAATATGAAAGTAACATATTTGTTGTGATGAATTTTTGTCAAAATATAATACAAACTGAAAAGTCTCAGCTAAATTGCTTTAAAAATGTGGTATCTAAGGCTCAAAAACCATAATTTGGAGCGACCTCTATAGGGGAGCTATATCAAAACATTGACCAATATGGCCCATTTGCAATCCTAAACGACCTGCAACTATAAGAAGAATTTATATTTGATTAACCTAGCTCTATTTTTACGGACTGTAGCGTAATTTCAACAGATAGACAGGCAGACGGACATGGCTAAATCGTCTTAGAATTTCACGACGATCAAGAATATATATACTTTATAGGGTCGCAGATCATATTTCAAGGTGTTGCAAACAGAATGACAAAGTTAGTATATGGGGGGTATAAAAATCATCGATTTCCAAACAATGATAAGTCATAAAATTGACGCAAAGTATGCTAAGTCGAAACTGGTTGTTTTCAGGAGAGGCGAATCGTTCGTTTTTTATACCCTACACCACAATGTGGTACAGGGTATTATAACTTTGTTTCACGGCAGATGTTTGTAACACCTGAAATAACACAGCTAGACCCACCTTAAAGTATACCGATCGACTCGGAATCACTAGCTGAGTCGATTTAACGATGTCCGTCCGTCTGTCCATGTAAAGTTGTTCGTCGACTACAGGGGCCTAATTCCCGCATACGTTTCGTATCGTAATTCGATTACGTGAGATCTAATAACTCTAACATTTATGTGTAGATATTGATGAAATTTCAGCATATCGTTCCAAAGGTGATTCATAACTTATTTATATAAAAATAAGCGAAAAAATAATTTCCCAAATACTCGTTTAATGCTCTTGAAAATTCAGATTACGATACGAAACGGATGCGGTAATTAGGCCCCAGGTCGCAATTTTACTCCGATCGTTCTGAAATTTTGCAGTTTAGAGTATTTCGCGGCTGTTAAGATCGCTATTGGTTGAAATCGGTTCAGATTTAGATATAGCTCCCATATATATCTTTCGTCCGATTTGGCCCTTTAGTCCTATAGAAGCTGTATTTTACATCCAATCGTTTTGAAATTTAGAATGGTAGAGTTTCTTGATCCATGAACCAACATTGTCGAATTTGAAGAAAATCGGTTAAGATTTAGCTATAGCTCCCATATATCTGTTTCGTCCGATTTTGCTCTTTAGTCCTGTAGACGCTGTATTTTACATCCAATCATTTTGAAATTTAGAATGGTAGAGTTTCTTGATCCATGAACCAACATTGCCGAATTTGAAGAAAATCGGTTAAGATTTAGCTATAGCTCCCATATATATGTTTCGTCCGATTTAGCTCTTTAGTCCTGCAGAACCTGTATTTTACATCCAATCATTTTGAAATTTAGAATGGTAGAGTTTCTTGATCCATGAACCAACTCTAGCGAATTTGAAGAAAATCGGTTAAGATTTAGCTATAGCTCCCATATATATGTTTCGTCCGATTTGGCCCTTTAGTTCCATAGAAGCTGTATTTTATATCCAATCGTTTTTATACCCTACACCACACTGTGGTACAGGGTATTATTTAAGTATAAAATGTCCCAAAAGTAAACTTATATTTCAGAGTTATTCAATATTACGAGAGTGGTGTAGGGTATTATATAGTCGGCCCCGCCCGACTTTAGCCTTTCCTTACTGGTTTTTAATTTTAAATTTGTGTAGAATTACATTGTCATTTGTTCTGAGTTTAACTTCATTGAATTGATGGATTTGACTGAAGACAATTTAGAAATGCAATCTTCAGTATAACGTACCAAGTCGACTTAGCATTTTTTACAATGGAGGTATTTATTTATATGCAGTATTACAATTCTGTAATACTCCATTGTTTTTTTCCGAAAATATTTGATTATCTATGTGTACGTAATCTATCTATATCTTCTATCTTCTATATATATAAAATATATATAAAAATGGAAAAATGTTTGTATGTATGTATGTATGTGTTTTATAGACGCTTAAACCACTGGACCGATTTTAAATTTTTTTCTTTTGTTTGAAAGCTATTTGGTCTGAGATGGTTTTGGAAAAAAAAATTTGCAAGTAGTGGGCGGGGAAAATGTGGGCGTGGCAAATCGTTTGTTTGTGTGTTTATTCCACTGCAGTTCTGCTGGCAGTCTACGTCAGTGGTAAAAAAATGGACGGGATCGGAAATATGGGGCAACGAAGTGGACCGGGTCCAGCTAGTCTAATAATAAATAAAAAATCTTATTATTTCCTTTAAAAATAAATTGTATAATTATTTTTCTATTACTATCAATATTCTCAGTTTTAATACATGTTAAGCTCCCTCTTGTGACAATAAACAAATCAAAACCAATCGTCCCCCAAGAAATGAATAGGGTATAATTTGTTTGTCGTTTCGAGAAAATCATATTTGAAGTTTTTGTAATATTGAAACTCTATATCGGCACGTAGGCTTTTATTAATGAACAATCAATTTCAAACGCCCAATAACCTAATTTATGGAAGTAGAATTTTCCCAAATTTTTACTAGATATACAACCAATTGCGTAGATTATTAAAATGCAATAAAAAATAATAGTGTTTATATGTATACACTATCCTTCTATTGAGGGGACGATATATCTGTTATATGGTTATTTGCTTATCAAAAATGTGAATTGTATCTATCCATATTTTAAAGTTTTTCTATGGCACGGCGGCTGTGTTTCAGCCGATTTTAGCCACAAAGATCGGCGGCGGCTTCGGCTGGTGTGAAAAGGTCGGCGGCGGCTAAAATCGGCGGCTTGGCTCGGCGGCTTCGTACTCTGTTCCTATAGCATCCAAAATTTTTTCTGCGTTTTAGCTAGTTTGTCTAAATCTTCCTCTTCCTACACAGTTAATAGAGGACGAATCGAACTATTTTTCTTGCATGTGCCAGAGAAATAGTGTCCGAATAATTGTTTAATTTCCTTTACCAGGTGCCAACCGTCTCATGTGGGATCCCATTTCCGACGGCTTCATACCTGTTGTCTCACCACCTTCAAACGTCCCAATTTAGACTCGGAAGACTCAGCAAATTTCGAAAATAGTCTCTCCTTCAATGTAGAATATTTGTCGTCTTTCGGCGGATTTGTTATGAGGTCTTCAACCGACAAGAGTATGTCGTCTTCAAGACGCACGGAAACAACATCAAATTTGCCCGCGTCCGTTGAAACACCACAGACAGAAAAGGAACGTACAACCTGAGCAAAAAATAATTCCGGATTTTGTTTGTTGAATTTTGGAATATGCACTTTATGCAGGTTCGATCGCTCTCCTTTATATGTAATGGTTTTTTGAAGCTTATTTTAATGCTACAAAGCATAAGAAATAAAAAATAGAAAATATAGTTTCTTGAAGCTTTTTCCGCGTACTTTTCAAAAAAATACAAATTTTATCTAAAACAGTTTATTTTGGTCACTTTTCAAGGAAACAAAAATATAAATTGAGATATCTCAGAATCGATATAATTGTTTTCCTCAACTTTTGTATAAAAAATGGTCCGTATGTACTAGGGCGGGTCGATTTAAAAGTCGCACATTGCTCAGTGAAAATCGTATTCTAGGGATCAAAATAAGAAACTTTGCCCGAGGAACCATACCTCTAAAACGAATTCTGATGTCCTACTTTTGACCCGTAGGGAGAAATTTTGAAAAATCCCACTTTGACCCATTTAGAGGGCGCCAATCGAGTCCAAATGTATGACCGACCCCCACTAACTTTGGAGGGCCGATCCACCCATGCCAGTGGCACAACCCCTGGAACTCACCTGGGGGGTTCCCCATACAAACATTTCAAAAAAAATCACCATTTTTTGGCACTTTACTTGACAAAATCAGCGAAATGGCTATGTTTTTTCTTTATTTTTATTTATTTATTTATAATAATATTTATTTATAATAATATATATTTTTTCTCTTAAGAAATGTATTTAGTCAGAACATATGTAAATGAAAAAATTAATTTAAGTTAGTTATAGATAAGAAAGTAAAAAAAAATATTGTTTGAAGTCTTTTTTACTTTCAAGTCTGCACGCTGAAAAAAAATCGCTTCTGTGCTACATTGTCCCAAACATATTCGGCTTGAAACATATATATGTTTAGGGTACACTCTAAACATATAATATTTCGTACTCACAACAATTTTATATTTGGGAAGATGTTGTTCTAAACAAATCTCTGTTTACATCCTAGTATATTTTTATTTGGGATTATTATTTCCGAAACAAATATTTATTTGCATTTAAGTATTCAGAAAATACCTAAATTGTGTTGAATTTCTCAGTAATTCAAAGTTAATTTTTTAGACATTTTTAATGATCCTAAACATAATAAATAATAATAATTGAAATATATAATATATAATCTTGGATCAAATAAATTACTTGGAGGATTGACAACTAATGATGGCTTGGAATACTCAGAAAAATGATTGCTTTAAAACAGAAGTTAGTGCTGCATATGGTATCATAACTGGAAGGTACAATTCGAAACCAAGGAACAATTAAAACTGAAATTGGAAAAAGTCAGCAAAAGTTTTAAAATCTTTTTTAAATAAAATATATTTGGAGAAATGTCTAAACAATAATTTTATTTGTATTTAAACACATATTTTATTTGAGAAATTTAGATTGCAAACATATTTTGTTGTAATATTTTAATACATGCGTTCCATAACAGCCTCTACATTTTCCGGTATAACCCGTTTGGAAACGCTAGCTAGCAATTGAACATGTCGTTCCGTTCCTTGTATGTGTGATGGAATTTTTGGATCATTAAACGGCGGATCATCTTGATTTAAATATTCTTTCAATGTATCGTACGGAATGCTTCGCGTGAATGGTGGTTCAAATACGTTATTTATGTCATTCATATTGATCATTTCCGTGTAACTTGTGCAATTAAAGTTTATATCTGGTTTTTTATAAGCTCTAAGTTGCGTTGGGTCGTCAACATCGGTTCGATAGCGGTTCCCAATGCTGATGCTACTCTATCAGGCACACCAAATCTGTCACATGATTATGTTGATCGTGCATAAACTCTTTGAGGCGTTCGGGAACCAAGCCGCATGCACATGGAGCTGCCTTCAAATCGCATTTACATGTTCCAATGTAAAAAATTGTTTCCAGATATCTTACATACTCTGTAAATTGTTGGGTTTTGTTTCTTCTCTTGATTTGGTCTTGATATTTGTAAAGCAATCTATTCAATTTATTATTTAAATACACTTTTTTTCAGCATTATTTCCATACCAAGTTTTTCCCAAATTCCAATCAACTTATCTTGTACTTGAATAGTGAATGATTTATAGGAAAACTTTTTTTGTTCTGTTTTAGCACGTTCGCTTAAGTAAAAATAATATCTCAAGATATCCAGATGGGTTGGTAAATTAAGATCAGTCAAATCAGTAGACACACCAAATGCAGTAACATCATGCATGGGTATATGACTCATTGGGTTTTCGATAGTTGTTGATGTTGTTGTTGCTTCATCTTGCGGTGTAGAGGATGGTGGATTCATTGTAATCTTTTTGATTTGGAATGGTAACTTCACTTATTATTTTTTTTGAAATATTTTTTATCTGAAATTAGCACTTCACACTTTGAGTTCTTCACAACGACTTAATGCATTCACAAAAACTGTTGAGTTATGTATGGTATACGAGACGAGGTAATAAGAATGAAATGGTAAAGGGCTACGGTTAAAATGGTTGCAAAAAAACCCACAAAAGGGTTGTAAAAACAAACTTCATTTCTTAAGTAGGTGCTATAAAAAACTCACACAAGCAATTTTACGACCTGCAATTGTGTCACAGTGATACCTTCATTTTTTAAAAAGGGTTGAATAAAAACCCACACAACTAAGTTTACGACATGCAAATGCATCACAGTGATGCCTTGGTTTTAAAAGGGTTGTAAAAAACGCTAATTTCTAATAATTTTTTTAAATTTCTTTTCTATTACTAAGTTAAATTCATTTTTTCATTTACATATGTTCTGACTAAATAAATTTCTAAAGAGAAAAATAAACTCCAAAAAGAAAAAAACATAGGCATTTCGCTGATTTTTTCATGTAAAGTGCCCAAACTGGCGATTTTTTGAAATGTTTGTATGGTGAACTCCCAGGGGGGTTCCAGGGGGTGTGCCACTGGCATGGTTGGGTCGGGCCTCCAAAGTTAGTGGGGGTCGGTCATACATTTGGACTCGATTGGCGCCCTCTAAATGGGTCAAAGTGGGATTTTTTAAAATTTCTCCCTACAGGTCAAAAGTGGGGACATCAGAATTCGTTTTAGAGGTATGGTTCCTCGGGCAAAGTTTCTTATTTTGATCCCTAGAATACGATTTTCACTGAGCAATGTCAACTTTTTTTGCCTCCCCACAAATCGACCAGGCCTAATATGTACTCTACCGATGGTTTAGATTTTGGAGTGGGCACAACTTTGGTTCAGAAGATACATTATAAAAACTGAAAATCGTCACCAAAATACAAAGAAAAATATTTGTATTTGTTTTCAACTTGTTGTTTTCAAATATTTTTTCTTTGTAATTTAGTAAAGAATAATTATAGAGTATACAAATCAATACGAAATTTTTTTGGGAAAATATGCGGCTAATTTTGAAAAATATAACAAAAAAATGAAGATGCGCTTTTTGCGATAATCAAGGTTTAAGGACATTATCGTCCTTAATACACAAGAAATTTTAACTTTATATATAATTCTTATCGAAGATGTTAAAATATTTCAAATGGTACTTATATCATTCAAATCTGATATTCCGTTCAAAAGTCATGTCGACTTCAAAATATCTAAATTTGTAAAAAATGTTGTAGATGACCAATTTTGGCACCCTATAAAATCTAAACTACTATGCAATTAGTCAAACGGTAGAAGGCTTAACTCCGCATTGTCTTGTAGTATACGCGTGCAAAATTCCATCCAAATCTAAATACGTAAATATTCAGAGGGTGTCGGTTTCATTGGAATTACCACATACATTTCATGCAATTTTTTGGGATAATTTTTGAAATCACCCATTTTTTAGTTTTGTGACATGTTTGTTTAAATAGCATTGACATATCATTCTAATTTTTTTTATTTTTGATTCGTATATCGCCAAAATTTTTTGCATATTTTTGATGTTCACCCAAATTTGAGTGATGGAACGTCTAAATACAAATAATGGCTAAATTCGGATGGTATCGGGAGATTTAGATACAATGGTGTTCCTTACTCTATTGATTTCTCTATGATAATTCTTAGGGTGTTTATATAATCAACACGTGATCTTAAGCCGGCTTGCTCCTTTCTGAGCATGACCCGAGAGCGCACAGCAGAATTATAGAAAATTAATTGGTTATTTCACTAGAAAGTCGTAGCAAACATGAACAAATTTTAAATTGTTTGCTATAATGATTAACATAATTTGTTAATTCAGCAAACAAGCTTAATATTTAATAATAGTAAACATGTCTGCTAAAAAAACAGTTTTTGTTTGCTAAAATATCACCCCTTGCTTCTCTACCAATTTTACCTTCAAGTTCGAAAGTCATGACTTTTCACGCAGCGTGATGACTTTTTCTTATGAAAAACAAAATTTCGATTTCGGACGACAATAAATAATAAGATATGTCATCCCCGAGCGAGTAAGTTGTCAGGTACGGACGAATAGAAATTTCAACGAGTAGGACTTCAAAGAGTGAGGTTTTCTGCGGATTTCGGACCGATTTTCCCGAAATGAATCTATTAGTGCAAAAAGTTCAAACTGTGTTCGCGAAAAACTGTTTTTTCGCGTGTCACAGTTCATTCCTACTCGTTCGTAACTGATAGATTTTGACGTTTCGTCCGGACCGCCTGTCTAATTTAAGGTCTGTGGAATGAGGACTATGTATATTTTTTATGGGCATATATCACAAGCACAAAATGATCATAAGTTGTAGTTGGGAGGACATTGAATTTCCAATTATACAAAACTTTAAATTTTCGTATGCCAACGGGGATTTTTGCTGCGATTTCTACGGAAACTTTAATAAATTGGATGAGCTGACCTAGGATCATTTTTAATTTACTATTTACGTCGCATCAAGAGTGTTGATTCAGGCATGTCCTCTTGTTAATATCACCGATATTCTGGGGTAAGTTGCTGAAATTTTCGTGAACTTCTGCTTGGCGTTGTTTTGTCCCTTTTTACTGGAACCCAATCCTGATTTTATTAATTTCATTAGGAAACTATTTGTCACAAAAAAATTACCAACTTGCCTTTTTTATGTGAGGATAACACTTAAATTCGAAGCCTTTCTTCTTCGCTTTGCCAATTTAAATATGCCGTGTCGATCGCATCCGAATTGCTAGAAACATTGCACGATCACTTTTTTGTTAACCATCAAAAATGCTCACTTTATAAACAATTTTTAAACTTTTTGTCGGTTCAAAGTCCAATATCAGGACTTTACAAATTGTTATTATGCACAGTTTCAACTTGACACTCTGATGGTTGTCTTAGCAACGTTCGCTAGCAAAAATGGCTGCGAAAGTATGGCTTCTATGTACCTAATTTTGCATTATATGATTCTTGTAAATATATTCTCAATCCATGTACTCTGCCTTTCCTAGCAAGTTCATCGGCTTTGCAGTTCCCCGGGATATCCCTATGCCCAGGCACCCATATGAGGTGTATATTAAACTGCTCAGCCATCTCGTTAAGAGATCTGCGGCAGTCGAGGGCTGTTTGTGAATTTATGGATGTTGCCTCCAGAGAATTGATGGCAGCCTGGCTGTCCGAGTAAATGACAACGCCAGTGTTGGTTACTATGTTGCGACTCAGCCACTTGGCGACTTCGCATATTGCCATTATTTCGGCTTGATAGACACTGCAGGTATCTGGTATTCTGTGAGCTATATCCAAATTAAGTTCTTCACAGTGTACTCCGAAGCCAACCTTTTCATCAAGCTTCGAACCATCCGTGTAAAAGTGGAGATGGTTTCTATTACCGGTATTCTGCCAACCCATTCATCTCTGGCGGGAATCATAGTGATGTAATTTCTCTCGAAGGTGTACACAGTTGGTCGGTTACCATAGCACTACACTTTGATATCCTCATGTAACCGTAGTTCTTGTACCTACACATTGATAGGCTGTTTAATCTTATTGTCGCTTTGGTTGCAACTTCTCTCTCCACAATATTAATCGGCAGTATATGGAGTAGGGCTTGTAGAGACTCGGTCACTGTAGACCTTAAGGCTCCGCTTATGCTCAGGCAGGCTGTTCTCTGAACCTTTGTTAGTAGGTTGGTGAGGGTTAGTTTGTCAGTTGCCGTCCACCATACCACAATGCCGTATAACAGTATTGGACGAACTACTGCTATATATATTTATTCCATTCAGTAATACTAAAGCCTATAAGGTCAAAAAAATGCATTACATTGTAACTTATTCCTAAGTAGAATCCTAAAACTAAAAACAAGAATATATACATTCTAATTTCATATACGATATATACTACAATAACTAAAGTGTGAGTCGCTATTCGTGATAAGCAACAAAGACAATTATTATTATTTCCGCACGCTGAAAAAAAATCGCTTCTGTAGTATATTGTCCCAAACATATTCGGCTTGAAACATATATATATTTTTGGTACACCCAAAAATTATATATTTGGGAAGATGTTGTTCTAAACAAATCTTTGTTTACATCCCAATGTGTTTATTTTGGACTATTTTTTCCGAAACAAATATTTATTTTCATTTAAGTATTCAGAAAATATCTAAATTGTGTTAAATTTTTCAGTAATTCAAAGTCAATTTTTTAAAAAATGTTAACGTCTTAAATATAAAAAATAATAATTGAAATCATATAATCTTGGATCGAAATATATACTTGGAGGATTGACAACCAATGATGGATTGGAATACTTAGAAAGGTTCAGAAATTTTAAATGATTGGTTTAAAACATAAGATATTGCTGCATTTGGTATCATAACTGGGAGGTTCAAACCAAAAAAAACAACAAAAAATAAAATTTAAATTAGAAAAATTCAACAAAAGTTTCGAAAATCTTTTTTAAATAAAATGTATTTGGAGAAATTCCTAAACAATCATTTTATTTGTATTCAAATACATATTTTATTTGAGAAATTTAGTTTGCAAATATTATATGTTTTAACATATTAATATACGAGCTCCAAATAGATTTTATTGATTTTCAAATTAAATTTATTTGCTCAGAAATATATAATATTTAAAAATTAGTGTTCCAAAAATATTTTCTTTCTATTCAAACATATCGAAAAAGGCGATTTTGCCCCGTGCGAGAACAACGCAAATTTTACACAATAATGATGCAAGGTAAACATAGAGAAAAAAAGATAGCCATTCCTGAATATTATAACATAATATTTAAGTAACAAAAAGTGGATTTAAAATTGAATTAAGTCAGAAGTGATAAAAAAATAGCTGAAAATTTTCAGACGAAAGGCATTGTTAGAGTGAGAAAAAGTCCTCAATTCAATAGGCAACTGATTCCAGACACTAGCAACTCGTATGACAAATGATCTTTCAAACGTGGAATTAAAAATTCTGGGTATAATAATCTCCGGGAAGAGAGGGAAACCCTAAAAATACTAGGTAATAGAGCAGGTACACCACTTTTAACTACTTTGTAAAACAAATAGCAAACAAAATCTCAAAAGGAAGCCCAAAAAAGCTCAATACCTATTCGGAGATATGCTCACGCCTCCTAACATTATACACAAATCGTGCTATTGCGTTAACGGTACGCTTTAACTTCAAAGAAAATCGTTCCATTGTACCAGATACCACCTCTAACCCATACAAAATTTGAGGCATTAAAAGTGCAGAAGCTAGTCTGGTTTTAACCCATGTCGGTAAAAATATATTAGTGGAGTATTATCTTCGTAGTATAGTATACACTTTTCTATGTAGGAAATCAATATGCATCTCAAATGACAGCTTATTATCAATAATTATACCCAAGCATTTGTGGTGATCAACAAAATTGACTCTGAACTGGCCCAGAAAAACATTTACTTTAGATGTTTGACTCCTGATAATTCCCTTAGTCTTCAAAGGGTTGATCGCCAAAGAATTTTGTGACGCCCATTGAGCAATACGACTAAGACAATGATTTATATTACCTTCCAAGACATCAGAAAAGTTACGATCACCACTAAAAAGAAGAAAAACATCATCCGCAAATAAAAACAATTTACACATGTCATCACCCACATACTGCGAAAGGTCATTAACATACAGTATAAAAAGGAGAGGCCCTAACACAGACCCTTGCGGAACACCAGATGTTAACGAAAGTACACTAGACGTTCTCCCATTTAAACATACATACTGAGATCGACCACACAAATAGGACATAATAAGTTCACAGGTAGTTACATAGAAACTAAATTCATCCCTTAGCTTCCTAATGATGACGCCATATGAAATAGAGTTAAATGCCTTTGTTAAATCTAAAGATACCATAACGCTGTGTTCATTTGTATTAATATCGTTTCTAATATAGTCAGTCATATGAAGAAACAAACCTGTGGTACTATGGCCCCGCCAAAATGCAAATTGACTAATATCTCGGTATTTACAAATAATTTTACCCGGGTGATGGGGGAAATAAAAACACAAATAAATTATGGTTTTTCAATTATTCAAATAAAACTCGGGGGTAGTCGTACCTTCGGGTTTGTTTGTTTATTATAGAGAGTTAATCGTAAACTGAGAGAGGGGAGCGCCAACTTCGTTCCCGTCACAAACTTCAACTTATTCTATTTTCTTTTTTCATTCTTCGTTATAAATTCATAGTTGTATTTACAATTCATAATACTTAAAACTAACAGGGTGTCCACCTAGACATCCCGCCCCCTTGCAGGAGTGCAATATAGAGGCAAGCAGGAGCTAGACTGGACACCAGGACGTGAATTCATTATTACAATTCAAAATGACATGCACAAATTACAAAAATAACATTAATGTTATCCGGCGTGGACGTGAATCACAATAGTGGCAGGGCCACTGCTAGAGGCGGAGTTTCGGCCGCAGGAGCAATAGCGCTTAGGTTTGGAGTGGGCCTGATGTCCTCCAGACCTCTTGTTGGCTCGTCGCTTGTTCTTGTTGTTTGGGGGGGGTTGTTGTGTTGCCTGTCGGCCAGATTGTTGTTGTTGGGAGGAATTTTCCGTTTGCCCTTTTGTTGCTGTCCGGGGCTCCTGTTGTTGTTGGGTCGGCTGGTGGAGTTGCTGGTGCTAGGGGGTGTACTTGTAGACGCACCGCTTCCTTCATCGTTGACATGGGGCTTTCCGTCAGTGCCACGAGAGAAGATATGAAGCATGGTGTGGTGTTCTTCACAGCATTTAAAACATCTCTCTCGACTCCTGCACTCTTTCCGCACATGGGACTCCGCCAAGCAGTTGAAGCAGTATCCATGCTTAAAAACTGCTTTTCGGCGCTGGGCGGGGCCCATTGCACGGAAACGGGGGCACTGACGAACAACGTGCGACTGCAAACAAATTTTGCAGCGGACCTCGGGCGTCTTTTCCAGGATGACTGCAACCTGTGATGAATCGGTGGTGGGGCGCTCGTTTGTGAAGCGACGATTTGGGCCAGACATCTTTCTGGAGGAGAAACAAGGACAACACACAACATGCAGAAAAAGAAACGAATTAGTTCTGCTCAATATTGGGAAGTAGTACGAGCTTCACAACGGGTCTAGTAAGAACGCCACTAGCCGTTCGTACATCAACAACTCGTACTTTTTCATCGGAGCCTAAATAGACTTTCTCAACCCTGACTATTTTCCACTCATTGGGAGGCAAGCCATCTTTCCTGATAACGACCATGTCATTAACAGCAAAGTCTCTCTGAGGATATTTCCACTTATTTCGCTTGTGAAGTTCGACCAAATACTCCTCTTTCCAACGTTTTGCGAAAGAGTGGTGGAGAACTTTAAGCTTCTGCCATCTATTTACATAGCTTAACGACTTAATAGCCGTGTCGGGTTCCGGAGGGGAAAGCAGTGCAGAGCCTATTAAAAAGTGTCCAGGAGTCAATGGGGCCAGATCATTGGGGTTTTCAGTCATCGGACTTAGGGGCCTGGAGTTTAGGCAAGCTTCGATTCTGGCTAACATCGTAGAAAATTCTTCGAAAGTAAATCTCTGGGCGTGAGACACTTTCTTTAAGTGAGTTTTGAAACTCTTGACTCCTGCCTCCCAAAGCCCTCCCATATGGGGAGCTCCAGGCGGAATGAACTTCCATTCCAGCAATTGGAAGGCGTTAAGCGAAATAAGTTTTGCTTTACGTTGCTTATAAATTGGGCTTGGTCTCTACCAAGAACATTGGATGCTCCAACGAAAGCAGTTCCATTATCGGAAAACATCTTTGCAGGGCAACCTCTTCGAGAGATAAATCTAGTGAATGCAGCAATAAAACATTCAGTAGTCATATCATTAGTCGCTTCCAAATGAATTGCCTTAGTCGAAAAGCAGACAAATACGAGAACATAGCCCTTCGTAATTCGACAGCCTCTACCAATGTAGGACTTGATTTCATAGGGGCGTGCAAAATCGACTCCTGTGCATGTAAACGGGCGTGAAAGTGTAGTTCTTTCAGGGGAAAGTGCGGCCATAATTTGGTCCACATTTTTCTTCCGAAACAATACGCATGCACGGCAGTTATGGATAACGCTTTTTACAAGATTCTTTAATTTAGGAACCCAAAATTCTAATCTCATCAATCTAAGCATTAACGAGTTCTCACCGTGTACCGAATACTTGTGAATATATTCCAAGTACAACTTGGTGAAACGACCATTATAGGGTCGAATTTTTGGGAATCTTTCATTGTAAGTGAGAGTGGGAGAAAGCGCACGTCGACCATTCATCCTCATAAATCCACTAGAATCTATGAATGGGTTAAAGTTTAATAAAGGGCTCTTTCGAGAAACTTGCGCACTGTTCTCCAAAGCAGCATATTCAGAGAAGTGCATACGTTGACAAAGAATCACCAGACGACCTTTCACAAAGTTGATTTCACCTTGTTGCAGTTCAAGGGAAGAATTCGTCTGTGTGGCTTTCTGTTTCGGGTGTATACGATTATAAAATCGAAATACATAAGCTAATACTCTCATAGCTCTAGACAAATCAGAGAAACGGGCCAAGATATCTTCTGATACAGATACTTGGATCAAATTTACTCGAACTGGACGAGTTTCGAGGTTTGTCATAATTCTAAATGTTGATTTCGGCCACTCTGAACGAGGGCGACATAACCAAGTAGGACCTTTCCACCAAAGGTCATGTGATATAAGATCACGGGCTAGAATACCTCGAGAAGCTACATCGGCAGGGTTGTCATGCGAAACAACATGGTGCCAATTTTCAGTACCAACTTTATTAGTTATTTTCGAGACTCTATTAGCGACGAACGTAGGCCAGTGGCACGAGGGCTTCTGAAGCCACGACAAAACTATTGTGGAATCAGTCCAATAGAATGTCTCAATTGTAGGGAGTCTCAATTCAATACGAAGAGTCTCAACCATTTCTGCCAATAGAGTTGCACCGCAAAGCTCTAAACGGGGCAAGGATTCAACCTTGAGTGGCGCTACTTTAGTTCTCGCTGTGAGCAAGTTAGTGACATATTCACCTGGCGCGATACAAATTCGAATGTATAGTGAGGCCGCATATGCTTTCTCAGAAGCATCACAAAAAGCATGAAGTTGTACTTCCTGCTTCGGGTTGTGGCCAACCCATCGGGGGATCTCTATCCGTTCGATCTCACTATAAGCATCCAAAAATGCCAGCCATCTGCTCAATGTCATGGGTTTCAAACATTCGTCCCAATCCGTTTTGTCTTTCCAGATTTGTTGCATTATTACTTTAGCAACAATAATCTTCGGGGCCAACCAACCGGCTGGATCAAACAATTTTGCAATCTCTGACAAAACGGCGCTTTTGGTGACGGTTAATCGATTAGGGGCCGAAAAAAAGAAAGTATCTTTTCCAGCGTTCCAACGTAAACCCAGAGTCTTCGCGGTACTGTCATCAGAGATGTTCAAAAACTCTCTGTCAAATAAGTATTCGGGGGGTAAATCTTGCAATAGACATTGTCCATTAGACGTCCACTTGCGCAGATTAAACCCAGCGCAGCCTAAAACTTTAATAAGTTCATCACGGCCCGTTATTACTTCTTCTTGGGTATGAGCACCGGCCAAGATATCATCGACATACATTTGTGATCTTATTATTTCTGCTGCTAGCGGATATTCAGACTCCACATCGTCAGCTAGTTTAAAAAGGGTCCGTATAGCTAAATAAGGGGCACAATTCACACCAAATGTGACTGTACGCAGTTCGAAATCTTGGATTTCGTCGTCAGGGGCTGTACGGAATACAATTCGCTGATATGAGGTCTGATCGGGATGGATTAGAATTTGCCGATACATTTTCTCAATGTCGGCACTATAGACAAATCTAAAAAGTCGCCAGCGTAAAATTAGGACAATCAGATTTGCCTGTAAAACGGGCCCAGTATATAAAATATTTTTAAGGCTTACGCCATTTGAAGTGGGACTGGAGGCATTAAACACCACACGTAGTTTAGTTGTGGCGCTATCGAGTTTGATCACTGCATGGTGAGGCAAATAATATGGTAAATGTGGAGGTGTCGAATTATTTGACAATACTTTTGTCATATGACTTAATTGTGAGCATTCTTGCAATATGCCATCATATTGCGTTTTAAGTTCGGGGTTTTTCCACAATCGAGACTCATTTCGTTTAAATTGCGAAACGGCTGCATTTCGGGACATCCCTAGCTGTAAATCTATGGGGTATTCATGCTTGAAAGGCAATGAAACAACATATCGACCGTCTTCATTTCGATAAGTAGAACGACGATACAAATCCTCACACAATTTATCTTCTTCCGACATAGTGCTTACCCTTGGTACATCTTCAATCTCCCAGAACCGAGCAAGTTGATCATTCAACTCCATGTGGTTATAAAACGACACCACTGATTGTAGGGGCTTGGTTTCGGTGAATTTTCCAGTCACTATCCACCCAAAGACAGATCTTTGGGCAATCAGATCACCATTAGGGTGCTTATGGACGCCTGTATGCATTATGCGGGAAAATATGTCACCATATGGGAACATTTCAAATTGTTCATTGTAAGTTCTCGCAAATCGGCATCAACCAATCGGGACAATGAATAGGGAAGGCGACCTGTCAATTTATCGACTTCATATGCATCAGTAGTGAGCTCAAATGTTGGATCAATAGGAGAACTCAGCGATATTCTACAAATTCTGGTCGTCTTGGCTGAAACAGCACCGTTCAGACCTACAATATTTGCAGTAGCGGTGGGGAATATCGGCAAAGAGAGCTTCCTTTGCAACTTTCTAGAAATAAAAGTAGCTTGAGACGCGGGATCTATTAAAGCCCTCGCTGCACATTTAACACCATGACTACCTACATCCACCATAGTTGTTCCCAGAAGAACTGTGGAGAACTGATTAGATTGCAACGCGGTTGCAAAAGTCTGTAAAGATTGGGCAGCTGCTGAGGTTGTCGGAGCGTCCTCAGCATCTGATCGGGCTGTATTTCCTGTACCTTGGGAATATCCAGAACGTGAGCTCGAATCTCGGACTACTTGTACCGATGATTCCTTCCTGTGAAGGTGCGAATGGTGCTTCTGCTTACAGAAGAAACAACTATTCGAGCTCTTGGAGTTAATCGTAAACTGAGAGAGGGGAGCGCCAACTTCGTTCCCGTCACAAACTTCAACTTATTCTATTTTCTTTTTTCATTCTTCGTTATAAATTCATAGTTGTATTTACAATTCATAATACTTAAAACTAACAGGGTGTCCACCTAGACATTGACCATTAAAAATGTTCATCCTAGTATGCCTCAGAATCTGTTCCTTCATTATATGCTCACACATTTTCGATAATACGGGAAGAATCGAAATTTGCCTTATGTCATCCGGGCCATTAACAACATTACATTTAGGTATCGGCACTTGACGAGCAGTTTTCCATTGAGACGGAAATACTGATGTCGTTAGAATAGAATTAATTAGATTCAAAATGAACTCAGAAATGTGAAGACAAACTAATTTCAAAAATTCAACAGTTATACCATCAATACCTACTGATTTAGATTTTACTTTATTCAATGCAAGCGGCGACATCGTCAACAGAAACACAATTAAATAAAAACCCACCATCAGACTCATTAAAGCTATGAAAGTCTACATCATAATAAGAACTCGTTGGTACACCACTAGCAAAAAACTATTAACAGCATCATCATCTCCATCATAACAAAAATTGTCCTCACCTATACAACCAGATCCTTTCAAAGCTCGCCATAGAGCAGTACTACTCAAATTACTAAATTTTTGGAATAATGTTTCCTTCTCTTCTTCCGAATGACAGACTTCGCTTTATTACGGTATCGTGAATAAATTGACCAATTCACTCGCGTTCTATCCCGCTGATACGCAATAAATGACAAGTCCCGAAAATATCTAGCGAATATAATGTTATTCGACTTCATCCAACCTTGGAATTGAGCCATGCGCTGTATGGGTTCGGGCCCAGCCGCTAATAAAGCTTCCCTGCCTTACATGGAACAACAATGATCGTGTAGATCTGGAGCTACAGGCCACAATTGTAGCCGAAATATCCACCACCCATGGACAAAATGCTTCTAGTACCGTGGACGATTCGAGCCCTGATAGTGGACCCACCACCATTTTAATCTATAAGTAATTTGTGCATGTCGTTATATTTTGAATTGTATGATTGAATTCTCGTCCTGGTGTACAGCCTAGCGTGCTTGCCTCTATGTTGCACTCCTGCAAGGGGCGGAATGTCTACAACACTGAATATATATAAAATGGAAAAAAGAAAGTAGAAGTTTAAGTTGACACATAACATTGTGAGCGAAGTCACCGCTCTCAGTTTACAATTAACTCGAATAAACAAACTAACTCGAAGGTACGACTACCCCCGAGCAATTTATTAGCATTTTTAATAGTACCTCGTCAGATTTTATACACTAGTTTTAATGAATAATAAATATTATAAAGTAGTTGAAAGTACTCGATTTTTTTATTGTTATATTAATGATATGGTTGTTATAGCTAAGTCTACTGAAGAACACCAAATACATTTACTTCTTGGTTACATCTATAGCCGTTCGTGGTTAGTTTAATGAATAAATAAACCGGCTATATAATGTTTAATATAATAAACTATTTATTTAACTAATTCTAATAATATACATGAAATGATGATGAAGTCGTGAAATCTTAAATTCAATACAATGACTGCGCAAAAAGAGAGAGAAGAACAAGAATGATAAGTTTACATGGTTGACAAAGTTCGTACTTTCTAACTACGTCTTATGGCGAATTCGTTTTTACAAAAAAAATTCAACATTTTCATTGCCCCTTTTCCGAAAACTGAACTTTGAAATTTGGTAATTAAGTTACACGAATTTAGCACAACTAAAAATTTCCAAATTTAAAAAAGTGATACAATAGTGCAGTTTTCGGGAAAAGGGCAATGCAAGTGTTGCACTTTTTTGCAGAAACGAATTCGCCATTAAATAATCCACAAATAAGGTAGTGAAATACCATGTCCACATATAGGCCACTACACATCATCAACGGCAATGGTTGTACACCTCTAACAGATCGTGTTGCCGCTATTGAAAATTACACAAAACCTGAAACCGAGCTTCGCAGATTCGTGGGTGTCTTTAATTTTTATCGTCGTTCCATTCCACATGCCGCTCAGCTACAGGCACCACTCAATGACAATGAATTCCTTAAGGACTCCAAGAAAAATGAGAAGAGGAAAGTTCCTGGACACTTGAGGCTGAAAATGCTTTTGCATCATGTAAACACAGCCTACGTGAATCAACCATGCTACCTCATCTAGCACCCAATTCAGATTTGGCCCTTACAACCGACGCGTCAGATATCGCCAGTGGAGCTGTTTTGGAACAAAAAACAAATGGAATTTGGCAGCCACTCGGATTTTTCTCTCGAAAATATCTGTGACAGAAAAAAATTATTGCTTGCTATCTACGAGGCCTTAAAATATTTTTGCCATTCGCTGGAGGCAAAACATTTCATAATTCGGACCGAACACGCACCGCTCGTTTATGCATTTTCGCAAATACCGGAATAAGCCTCGCCTCGACAATTGAGGCACCTTGATTTAATTTCGAAATTCACGACAGAAATTTTGTACTTGTCGGGTTCTGAAAACGCAGTGTCAGATGCACTGTCCCGCCTTAACGCAATTTCAATGTCAACATCAGTCACTCTAATGGAACTCCAATCAGCTCAAGAAATGGACGAAGAGTTGAAAACTATTTTGGATGGCGCAAATTCTTTGAAACTACAAATAGCAAATTTTGAGACGACATCAGTATACTGACATAATCACAGGATATGTTTGCATGTATGTTCCTGAGTCACTACGTCAACAAATCTTCAATTCAATTCATAATCAACAAATACGTGGCCTGGAAAGAGCAACGATCACCATACACAACCGCCTTACTCCGGACAAGATAGATGTCCCAGACCATCGGTTCGATCATGTTCATTTGGACATCGTCATAATGCCGTTGGAACAGGGTTATAGATATTGTCTCACCATGATCGATCGGTTTTCACGATGGCCTGAAGCTATGCTCTGAGGGACATGTCGGCCCAGAGGGTCGCAACTGTATTTTGGCCCAACTGGATTTCCCGCTTTGATTGTCCTAAGCTAAGTACACACGATTTGCAGATCGGACAATATTGTCAGAAAACTGGCGGAAAAATGCAACCCTGTGAACGTACAACCTTGTGAACATACAATTTTTGTCTTGCAACGTTGGCATAAACGTCATTGTGGGAAAATATGCAGATTGTGAGATGTGTGAAGTTTATGCATGTGACAACGGCGCCATATCAAAAAAACATTTTATAAATATTTTCATTAGCAATCCTGCATATAAATATTTACAAAATATGTTGTAAATATATGAAATTGTAAGGTTTTCTTCAATCGTCTGAGCTGTCAATTTACCTTTGTCTAACAATATGTAATTGTCCGTACATTTGCAGCACTTTAACAGGTTGATAACGTTGTTTGATCTGGCTATCGTGTATACTTAGCTTAAGACAATTACACAGACCAGGCACACAATTCGAGTCCGCGTTATTCAGGGCTTTAAGTCGTGCTGCACACGAGGCATTTTTTAACAAGCAAGTGTCAAAGCTTGTAGGAGAGCGAGGCAGGCGGAAAGAGCTCTCTGCCTCTCTCTCCTACACTTGCTTGGTAAAAATTGCCTTGTGTGAAACTAGGGTTGCCATGCGATCGGGATTCGTCGATTCGACTTTTCGCGTATTTACAGAGTCCCGATTATTGAAGTAATTTAGGGGGAAAATCCAGACTTTTTTCCATATACTCTCTACACTATGGAAAATAAAAGCGCAGTAAAAAAAATAATAAAGAAAGTACAAGAAAATGCTATTTTCATATGTACTTGTTATGTACATTTGTAATTTTTCCGTCACTAATCTTTCATCTTTCAAGAAATATTTCCAAAACTTTTGCTGCCTTTTTCGAATTTCAGTTTTAATTTTGTCTTGGTTTCGAATTGTACCTCCCAGTTATGATACCATATGCAGCAATAACTCCTTTTTAAATCAATCATTTCAAATTTCTGAGTATTCCAAGCCATCATTAGTTGTCAATCCTCTAAGTACTTTAAATTGATCTAAGATTTTACGATTTCAATTATTATTTTTACGAACATTAAACATTTCTAAAAAATTAACTTTGAATTAATTTTAATACTTAATGCAAATAAATATTTGTTTCGGAAATAACAGTCACATTGGGATGCAAACAAATATTTGTTTAGAATAACATCTTCCCAAATACACAATTTTTGTGTCTACCAAATATTATATGTTTAGAGTGTACCATAAACATACTACAGAAGCGATTTTTTTCAGCGTGTATAGTTTACATCCAACCGTTTTAAAGTAAAGGTGGGTACTATGTTTTTTCGGCACGAAAAAATTTCGCAAAATGTTATTTCGAGTTGAAAAAATGGAACGCTTTTTTACAAAGTCGCATTTCAATTTGGAAGTGTGTGTGTCAAAGTGTCTCTTTTATATGTATGTATGTGTGTATATGCATGTGCGTTTTTTCTTTTTGTTAACATTCTTGAAAACAAACAAAAGATAAAATTCGAATCAATAAACAATTGCAATAATGCCGGCTTAGAAACTAGTTAATTTAAATGTCAGAATGGAAATATTCTTCTAATGTTATACATAAATTATTTATTTTGTGTTGTTGCGGTGGCGATGTTTGTGAGACATGAAAGTCAGGGTAGCACAATGTTATAAATAACAAAATAATTTCCTACTGTTGTACGAATATAAATAAATAAAATAATGTTTTGATTAATCGAAAAATATGTTTTATTATTATATTTAAGCATTTACAATATATTTTTTGACATATATAAATCTTCCAACTTCTATGGCTGGCATGAATAACCTATGTATGTTCTTTACAACCAATTCCAAATCGAGATCACAGGCACTGTCCAATTCCATTGTCCTACTGCTTTAGTAGCGTTAGTCGTCCATAATGTTTCTCCTGGCTTTTGCACACAATTGTTCTAAACAAACAAACATAAATGTACATATCTAATTACAAGTCAAATTCCACATTATTACATTTAGTTACATGTCCTTCCAGTGTTTTGCACATTTTGTTTGCTTTTGTACTGCAATCCAATTGGAATTTCGCTCTTCTTGTTTAATCCATAAACATAATTATTTAGCCTTTCACATCTTTGCATTCTTTTTTCTTTGTTTCGGAAGATAGTTTAATTTATTATTATTGTTTATTAGGAAATTTTATTTCTAATATTTACTACTGTTGATTTTCTTGCGGACAAAAATAACTATAAACAAATGTGAGTGTGACGGTGGCGGCATTAAATTTGTTGCGGCGTTTAATTTGTAACGGCGTTAAATTTGTGGTGGCGCAAAATGTTACTTTTTCGCGTTGAAATAAACATAGTACCACAAACGAAAAAATTTCGCAGTTTTTTTCGCGACTTTGTTTTTATATGGGATTTCAACGCGAAAAATGAACATAGTACCACGCTTAAAAGCGAATTTCGTGAAGAATAACACAAAGAAAGTATTTGTGGCAAACATAATATATATAGTGAATATAAGTTATTTTGAATATTCTTTATTGAAACTGTAATTAGTTTTTTTTTTAAATGCCAAAACCAATAAAATATTATCTTTTTATTTGTCCCGACAAATCCCGCTTTTAAGTCTCGGTTATCCCGACTTTTCGAATACGGTGTCTGGCAACCCTATGTGAAACTCGACTAACGATTCGACACGTACGATAGATTCGACACGTACTCGAACGACGGCTTATCATCCACAATGAAATGGAATGATTGAGAGATGGCACAGATCTTTTAAAGCAGCTCTAATGTACCATTCACAAGTATCGTGGGTCGATATAATTCCAACTGTTTTGCTTTGATTAAGGACAGCTTTCAAAGAGGATCTTCAAGCTTCGCCTTCGGATCTTCTTTACGGTGGGCACTTACTGTTACCTCAAGAGTTTTTCACCGAATAAGAAATTCCTGCCGATTCATCTGAATTTTTAAGGAAACTTCGTGAATACTTCAACTTTATGCGACCAATTCCAGTATCTCACCACAACAAAAGCAAAATGTTTATTTTCAAGAACTTCGACGATTGCCCTCTCGTTTTTCTTCGCACGGATGCAGTATGAGGGCCATTTGAACCACCTTACACTGGACCGTTTGAGATAGTGCAAAGAATTTCAGATCGGTTATATAACGGGTTTTTCAATAAGAGCGCTACAAAAGTTTTTTTTAAATAAAACAAAAACGGTTTTGGATATCAATGAAATTCTTTATTCTTGTGAAAGTACGTTCGATGCCATTATGTATGGAATCTTTTGCATGGCCACCACGGGCACGCTTGCAGAAGTCCAGACGCTGAACCCAATTTTCGACGGTTTTCAAGCATAAATCGGCCGATACTGCTGCAATTTCACGTTCGATATTCGTACGAAGTTCATCAATCGTCGCTGGCTTGTTGGCATAGACCATAGACTTGACGTAGCCCCACAGGAAGTAGTCTAACGGCGTCAAATCGCACGACCGAGGCGGCCAATCGACTGGACCATTTGGTGAGATAACACGTCCCCCAAACATGGTTTCCAATAAATTGATTGTGGCATTCGCTGTGTGGCTTGGGCGCCGTCCTGTTGGAACTACATGTCCTCCAAGTCCATATCATCCAATTGGGGCCATAAATATTCGGTTATCATTGAATGGTAGCGATTCTTATTCACAGTAACGTGCCGGTCTTGATCATCACGGAAGAAGTACGGCCCAATGACGCCGCCGGCCTATAAACCGCACCAAACCGTAATTTTTTCGGGATGCAATGATGACTCATGGAGTACGTGTGGATTGCTGTCTGACCAATAACGCATATTTTGTTTATTGACGAAGCCATTCAGCCAGAATTTATCGACCATAAATTGGACGTAGTGCTCTTAACGTTGAGGCCACTGACTCCGAATTTCGGTAGTAAATTTTAATAATTTCGACTCGTTGTTGGCTCGTATATCTTTCCATCATGAAATGGCAAACCTTACTGAATAGAAATGTCAAAAGAGCGGCAAAAAATATGGCGTCGTTTGCTGTCCCTGTCGGTCTACTTTTGTAGCGTCCCTGTTGAAAAACCCGATACGATACCAGTGAAGAACAAGGACGTGAACATATCGGTAGATTGACTCAAGACAGTTTTCATCATCAATAATACTGGACCTGAACATCCACAAACAACAGCAACACGTCTACCGAGTCCTCAGACATTCTCTCAAGACTCATCAACATCATTTCAGAGTACGCAGCAGAGAACGAAGCCAGCCAGGTTTTAGCCGATAAGCCGCCGAAGGCGATTTGTTTTTGTTGAGCCACGCCGCCGCCGATAGGTCGGCTAAAATTGGCTTTAATACGCCGCCGTTCTCATCGGCTCATAAAATCGCCGCCGTTGTAATCTTTTAATTACGCCATCTAGAGAAACGTTTCTCCTAATTGGTTCCGGAAAAAAATTAAATTAAGTATTCAACTTCCTACGATACAACTTTCTATCCATTCAGCGGTTTCCAAATATCTTACAAAATATTGCGAAAAAATACTATTTTTGAAAATTTTAATAATATTATTATATTTTTATGATTTTATAGTAAAGTCTGATCGGTAATGAATAAAATTAGACCATTCCGAAGAAAATCGCTTTATAATATAAAATGTTGTAGCGAGGAAAACAATTCCATTTTCTTGAAATTCGAAAATTTGCTCTAATTTCTACAAAATAGACTTTAGCAAACAAAACTTTTTTTCCCTTTATTAGTAACAAAAAAGAAACAAAAATTTTACACTTAGCCAAATCCCAAAATCGTGTCGACCGGCGGAATTGAAAATAATCGGTATTTAATATCAAACATTTATAAATATAAATTTAATATTGTATTGCATTACAATATGTGAATATCAGCATTATGCCTTGTGTTCAAAATGTGTTCAAGTTTATTATAACAAAAAATAAATATTTTTATAAAAAAGAAAAAATGTAGAAAACTAATTTAACTTTGTGTTTACTTTTTTCGATCAATGAACTAGTAAAAGTATTAGGCACATTTAAGAGAGAATTTACAAAATGTCTTTTCCTTTACCAGTTTTTACCCGACGAGTGAAAGTAGTAACATTCAAAATATTTTGGAAGGCATATAAAATAAACTTCAAATAGAAGTCTTTCAGATCTTTCTAGATTTGTCAGATATACGTTTGTACAGAAAACATGTTTAATTTCAGACCATTTTTGAATTATTTCTCTTTTGCTCGATTTAATTTTTAAGGGAAAAATCTATTTTTACACTGTGCTCATACTTCCAACTAAGTTGTACAATAAATGTGTATCTGTTATGTTGCACAATAAATCGTAAGCCGAAATCAAGCCGAAAAGCCGCCGCCGCCGAACCATCTTTGGATAAGCCGCCGCCGCCGACAATTTTGCCTCGGCTTCGTTCTCTGGTACGCAGTCCACCGAACTTCCAGTTGTGCGGAACACACCAACTAGGAGAATATCGTTCCAAACGGATCAGGTATCGGATCCTGACTTGGTCAATGGAGAAGGAATGGCTGTGGCAGCACCAAGACCGCCATGTTCGAATGACAGACAATCTGGCAACTTTGTAACGAACCGAAGGAGCATGATACAATAATAGAAGGTAAAATCACTTGCCCAACAACAAAACTCGGATACAACCCTGTGCCGTATTTTCGTACAATAACTTGTCAAAATAGGCAGTCGACTCGAAAAGCTGACCAACAATTGGTTTTCAAATCATTTTTTTTTAAATTTTATTTTATGTGAAAAGATAATTTTTTCTAACCTTTCAAACTTACGTGGAATTAAACTACAATGATGGAGGCCATATACATACTGCCCGGTCGAGGTTTGCAAAGATTTTACTTCTTTGAAGCACATTTTTTAAAAGGTTTGTCTCTTCAGAGCATGTCCTATCAAATAAGTGGCGAGAGACATAAGCTAAAAGAAAATACATAAGTATGTATATGTACAATTTATTACAAAATATGATGGACGATTAATGTAAAAAGAACTAAACACATTATTTTTTTTAAATTTAATAACAATTTTTTCGTTGATACAAATAATAAGTTCAAGCTACATCTGTTGAATTGTCAGGCATTTATTTAGTTTTATCAAAATGGATGTTGTCTTCCGCCTAGTTTACCATTTGTTGATGGACAAAATTGAACAAAATCGTCAACTTTGAGGACGGCTCTACGGCCACACAACTCATGCTACATGGCATGGTCATCTCATGCTGATGTAAACGGGCCACCGAGATCGTGCGATGTGACCCAATTAGAATGTTTTTGTGGAATTGGCACGTCTATGAGAATAATCTACAAACCATACCAGCCAACACAACACTTGACATCGGTAAAATTCAGCTTGTTTCATGCGCCAATGTCATGAAAGTTGGAAATTGTGGATTCGCGCTCCAGCGAAACCGTGGCGAACATTTGCAAGATATATTCCATTTAGATATATAGTAATGAGATCAGTAGGCCTTTCAAACGAAACCAATATAGTTATGTGATATCACACACACATACACACTTAGCTTTATTTACATTTAAATATGGGAAATGTTTAATAAATTTTACATTATTTTTTAAAACGCCCCAACGACAGTAAAATGTAAACAAACAATCAAACATCATCTATGAGTTTGTCAGTTCATTGAGCTGTAAAAATATGGCGAGAATATCAGCTGTTCGCTGTACTCTACCAAAGATTTTTAAAGACCAAGACGGGAAAGTTCTCTCTTCTGCTGTTATTAAGTATGTCTAACCGTAGGGATAACATAAAGCTCCCTTTAAAGGTGGGTACTATGTTTTTTCGGCACGAACAAATTTCGCAAAATGTTATTTCGAGTTGAAAAATGGAACGCTTTTTTACTAAAGTTGCATTGCATTGTGTGCATATGCATGTGCATTTTTTCTTTTTGCAAACATTCTTGAAAACAAACAAAAGATAAAATTCGAATGAATAAACAATTAATTGGAATAATGCCGACTTAGAAAATAGTTAATTTAAATGTCAGAAAGGAAATATTGTTGGAGATCATTGTGCTAATGTTATACATACATTATTTATTTTGTGTTGTTGCGGTGGCGATGTTTGTGAAGCTGAGTTTAGACGATTGCCAGATCGGCAAACGTTATCAACCCTGTTAAAGTGCTGCAAATATACGGGCAATGTCAGATTGTTAGGCAAAGGTGAATTGACAGTTCAGACGATTGCAAGAAAACATTACAATTTCATATATTTACAATATATTTTGTAAATATTTATATGCAGGATTGCCAATAAAAATACATTATAGACAGTGTTGCAAATAAAATGATTTTCTGGCAATGGCGCCGTTGTCACATGCATAAACTTCGAACATATAACAATCAGCAAATTATCTCGCAATGACTTTTCTGCTAACGTTGCAAAACAAAAATTGTATGTTCACACGGTTGTAAATTCACAGGGTTGCATTTTTTCCGCCATTTTTCTGGCAATGTTGTCCGATCTGCAAATCGTCTGTACTTACCTTGAGACATGAAAAGCCAGGGTAGTACAATGTTATAAATAACGAAATAATTTCCTACTGTTGTACGAATATAAATAAATAAAATGATGTTTTGATTAATCGTTAGCCGTCCATAATGTTTCTCCTGGCTTTTGCACACAATTGTTCTAAACATACAAACATAAATGTACATATCTAATTACAAGACAAATTCCACATTTAGTTACACGTCCTTCCAGTGTTTTACACATTTTGTTTGCTTTTGTACTGCAATCCAATTGGTTTATTCCATACACATGGTTATTTTTCCTATCACATCTTTGCATTATTTTTCTCTATTTCGGAAGATAATTTAATTTATTATTCTTTATTAGGAAATTTTATTTCTAATAGGCATGTTTTTGTTACAAGCTAGCACTTTTAGTTTAGCACTTTGCAACGAAAACAACTGACTTCCACTAACTGGCACATAAGCAATAAGTGGCGGATTTTCACTATCTGGTAGCAATGGTGTCATGAGTTGCGAAGAAAGAACAGTGCGAAACAGACGAAAAATTCGTGAAAAATATTTATAAAACATATATTTACTATTCTATGTTCAATTGTTTACACTCTTTTGCAAATATTAAAATAATTTCCCATTTGTGTTCTTCTTCTTCCCGTTAATTCACAATAATTGATAAAATCTCTCCAAAAATGGGATGCCATATTGCTAAATATAGGGTGCCCAATCTGCTAACGTCATACTCGATTAAGACATGAACACAAGCACCAAACTTCATCGGGAACTAATAGTGCTTAAAAGTGCTTAGCTCCCCATACAAATTAAGCACTTATGGTGTAACGAAAACACGCCTAATATTTACAACAGTTGAGTTTCTTGCGGACAAAAATAAATATAAACAAATGTGACCGTGGCATTAAATTTGTTGCGGCGTTCAATTTGTAACGGCGTTAAATTTGTGGTGGTGCAAAATGTTACTTTTTCGCGTTGAAATAAACATAGTACCACAAACGAAAAAATTTCGCAGTTTTTTTCGCGACTTTGTTTTTATATGGGATTTTAACGCGAAAAATGAACATAGTACCATGCTTAACAGACGAAAATAAAATGACATAAAAGGCAACTAAATACATAAATAAATAAAAGAAAACCATTTATACATGATGCGCTTACTTCAGTTTTATGATATTTAACATTTTCTTTTATTTCTTTATGCATTTAGTTGCCTTTTTGGTCATTTTATTTTCCTCTGTTAAGCACGGTACTATGTTCCGGTTTCACGCTGAAATCCCATACAAAAATCAAAGTTGTGAAAAATGAGTGAAATTTTTTCATGTGTGGTACTATGTTTTTTCAACGTGAGAAATTGACATTTTGCGCCGCTACAATTTAATTGAACGCCGCAACAAATTGAATGCCGCCAGCATTGTACTCCTATTTATTTATATTCATGTTTGTCCGCGAGAAATTCAATTGTTGTCAATCTTAGCGATAAAATTTCCTAATAAAGAATACAATATTAAATTATCTGAAAGAAAACTAATGCAAAGCTTTGGAACAGAAAATAATTATGTATATTGAATAAACGAGAAGAGCGAAATTCCGATTGGATAGCAAAGCAAAAAAGTGCAAAACACTGGAAGGACATGTAACTATATGTAATAATGTGGAATTTGTCTTATAATTACGTATGTACATTTACGTTTGTATGTTTAGAACAATCGTGACGAAAAGCCTGGAAAAACTTTGTGGACGGCAAACGCTACCGAAGCAGTAGGACAATGGAATTGAGCCGTGCCTGTGATCTCCTTTTTGAAATGGTTGTAAATAACATAGTGAGTTCTTGCCAGCCATAGGAGTTGGAAGAAGAAAATCCGTTTATGGATGGAAGTATAATTTATATATGTCCACAAATAACAGGTGGCGCAAAAGTAACCTTTCGATGTTATGTTAGACGCGATTGGCGGCCAGCAGCTAACAGCTGATGCACCGTCTGGACTTTGTACGGAAACATCTTCAAATCTTGTACCAAAATTCGCTGTAGAGACCGTCGACTGATACCCATTTGCGTGGCACGTCGTCTGGTCGATGTCGACGGCGCTTCCATGACATCCTCGGCTACAGCAGCAATATTCTCTGCAGAACGGCTACTCCGGGGTCTGCCACGCCTGGCAGCATCTCGTGTTGTGCCAGTCTCTTCGAGGCGAGCGGCTAAACGTCGCAGTGTTTTACCAGTAGGCGTTGGACGGCCAGGAAATCTGTGCCAAAGTCACCGACCGATTATTGGTCAAATAAATAGTCAGCAATATTCCGCGTTCTGGAGCAGTGTAGCGTAACATTGTTTATTAACGTGTATTTCGCATGTGTTTACTACACAAATTTCAAAACAGAACTGACATTAGGGGTCAATCGCAAAATTTCTAGCATTTTCTGATAGGAGGATTACTTTTGCGCCACCTTGTTTAATGTAAATCCTTAAAAATAATAATAAAACATATTTTTCGGTTCATCAAAACATCATCTTATTTATTTATATTCGTACAACAGTAGGAAATTATTTTGTTATTTGTAACATTGTATTACCATGGCTTCTGATGCCTCACAAGCATCGCCATCGTATCGACACAAAATAAATTATTTATTTAGTTATAACATTAGCACAATGATCTTCAACCATATTTCCATTCTGCAATTTAAATTAAGTATATTCTATGTCGGCATTATTCCATTTACGTTATTGTTTTCAAGAAAAGCAAAAAGAAAAAAATGAACATGCTTATACACACAAACATACATATAAAAGTGACATTTCGACACACACACTTCAAAAATGCAATTCGACCTTAGTAATAAAGCGTTCCATTTTTCAACTTGAAATAACATTTTGTGGAATTTTTTCAAGCTGAAAAAACATAGTCCCCACCTTTAAAGGGAGCTTTATGTTATCCCTACGGTTAGACATACTTCATAACAGCAGAAGAGAGAACTTTCACGTCTTGGTCTTTAAAAGTCTTTGACTCTACCTTGTTCAATATACCTTGCGGAAAAGGAGAAACCAGCAGCTGATTCCAAAAAAAGTCCGCTCTCAGCTCTAGCATTTTTAGTAATACTTCGTAAGATTTTGTGAACTAGTTTTAGTAATAATAAATAGATTTAAATATTTACATCGGCAACTATATTTTTACTGATTTCATAACGTACCGTCCAAATCAAATTTCAACATATTCCGACGTCCGTTTCCTTTTCGTTGGCTAGTCGGTAACACTAATTTTCATATGGCAGATTGAATCAGCTGCTTCGTTACGCTACGGTGACGTTAGGGTTACGTTTGGCTAACCAAGCCTTGGCATTTGGTGTTGTGCAAGTGTCACAACCTGTAAATAATTGGATCATGATATTACCTTACTCATTGGCATTTGTGTGTGTTTGATTGACTTTTTAATAGTTACAAACAAAGAACTAGGTTGGTTGTTCCTGGTCTTGGCTACAACATTGTTTTTTATAGTCCCTCCGCAACAAAACAACCAAAGCAGCATTTAAATACTCCTTACATTCAGAATATGATAACGTAAATGGCCTCCTATGAATTAATAGATGAAACAAATGGAAAGAGGTAAATTCGATAAATTGAGCAGAACCAAGTATTTACGTATTAATTTTAGTTACAGGCATGTAGGATGGCGGATTTTGTTATTAGTGTGTCTATGCATGGTTTCGACATTTCTCGTTTATCGATTATGGGAATATGTGTATAGTCCCTATTATGGTGATGTTCTCGTTCTCAAGTATCCAGGTGATTCTCACCCATTACCTGTTTGGGTCCACAAGGACATGGCCACGTTATACAGTCTGGCATTTCAAAACCAAAGTACTGAATCACATGACTTTCGTTTAGTTAAAAATACAACATTCCGCGTAAAGTATTTGCATTCCGATACAGATCTCAATAACCTAGTACCTGAGCCAAGCAATGCTTTAATTGTTTGCTACTACTGCACTCCTGAGTCCAATGCAAAATATGTAGATCTCAATTTAACAGGAATTGATGGTTCCCTATGTACCCATATAAATGTGGGAATGTCGTATATTCTTCATAATTCATCCATATCAATCAGTGAGCGCCTAGAAAAAGTTCTATTGTATGACGTTCCTCTGCTGCGACAAAAATATCCCTCGCTCAGAATTTTGTTGTGGATTGGTGGTGGTGATGCAGCAAGTGGTGGTTTCTCCGAAATGGTTAAGACTCATCGGAGTCGTAAATTATTTTTGCAGTCTTTAAAATCAACACTACTAACGTATAAATTGGATGGTTGCGATTTAGACTGGGAGTTTCCCAGTGCTTATAATCGCGAACGCATGCATTTCTCTCAACTTTTATATGAAATTCGTCAAGAATACAGGAGAGAAAAGAAATCGTACCTGTTATCCTTGGCTGTCGCCGCCCCGGAAGGAATCGCATTGTTCTCATATGATGTGGCTGAAATAAACAAATATGCTGATCATGTTAATATAATGACGTATGACTACCACTTCTATACAAAAGGAACGCCATTTACAGGTATAATTGATTTTTTACAGGGCAGACAATTTAAAATATTGTGAATAACAAGACATATTGAATAGTATGTCATTTATGTACAACTAGCTAAACCTGCGAACTGCGTTGCGCCTAAATTCGTTAATATTGGGTTTTCTAATAGGGACAACAATTTCTTAACTTTATGTCACGCACCCTCAAACTTTTTTGATGATCTTTCAGAGTCAAAACGTTAGTCGAAGTCAACATGTTCATCATGGTAAAGTTCACTTACGTGCAACGTTTGGAAATCATTAAAAAAATACGGTGTTCGCAACTTAAAGAGCATTCACTCCAATTTTCGGCCGTAATATCGTCCCACCCGACAGGCTGTGCGTGCTATAGTGGATAAATTTGAATCCAAATTTTCACTCCTGGATGTTCCGGTGCGAAAGAGACGCCGTACCGCTCTCTCAAACCAAACTGTGGCGTATTTTGCGAAAGATCTTGGCTTTCATCCTTATATGATCAAACTGACTCAAGAACTAAAGCTACTTGATCATTTGAAACGCCGAAACAACTCAGATTGGGCTCTGGCAAAGTTAATGTTATGTCGTTAATGGAAAATCCTATATAATAAAAGTAATAATTCGAACCTGTCCATATACCCTGCTTCGTATAATTCGCTCACTTCAAATTCTTTATTCTAAAAGTTATATTAGGGGCAATGGAAATATCTGAGGTACAACAATGCAAAAGCCGATGTGCACCGACATCTGTATTCGAACAAATCTCATCATCATCGGAATGTGTCAGCTCAGTATTCGAGTCTTATGGGTGGGCGCCTGCAGGATGACTCACATTGCTGTCCACACCAAATTTCAAGACTCATCAGAACTATTGGTATCAGGTTTTCAAAATTAGGTTATAATGTCACACCCAAGTTTAGAAGGCCGATCCCGGGTGTTACCTCCTTAACGCCGCATGCACATTTTAAATCCTTGCAATTATATTCGAAGTGTTTCCATTTTACATTTCGTTTTGTAGTGGTGTCACACATTTTTCTAGATTAAGCTCTATATCCAAGATCACATATAGATCAAAAACTGCATTTTTAACCTACATGTTGAGTGGGCGGTTTTTCCCTTCTCGAGTCCTTCATTGGACCAATACAATACAATTCATCATGACGAAATAGAACTATCTTTTCTCGGGTTATGTATGAGGTTGAGAGGGCAGTGCCATGACCATTGACCAATTTTAAATTTTCCTCCATAGTTTAAATCATTGGGCAAGTACGAATTCATCAAACCCAAAATTGTGAAAACTGAATGATCCGTTTTCGATTTATAAGGTTGTATGAACCGTTTCGCGATCCTGTGACCAATCATAAATTGTCCTCCACTATGTCATTTCTTGGCAAATTAGTTTATCGGGCTATAACGTAAAGTAATTCTACACTGAATTTATTTTGTGATTGGCTTAACTGTACCTAGATTTGGAAGGGTGGGTGCGTGTGTAATCGGGTGAGATAGCTTTTGCATATAATCCGATTATTTCATTCCAGGTTCTTGTCTTCATATTAATGCTAGTTTAGTCAGCAAATTTAATGTTCATTTAAAATTAAGTTTAACGCAAATTTTTGTAGACACCTTGAATGATTTTGAATTATAATAAATGGTTAATTCCATTGGTGAGATTGTCAGTGACGACTCTTATATTAAGAGATTTTGCTCTGTTCAAGGCTATTTGAGTGTGGTATTCTTTAATGCTCAGTCATTAAAACCTAGCAATTTGAGTACAAAATTTGATGAAGTCAATAATTTGATAAGCAGCGGATAAATTCATATTATCGTGGTATCAGAAACTTGAATAAAGTCGCATGTGCATAACAAAACCGTCAGTATCTCTGGGTACAGACTTTATAGGAGCGATCGGTTCGGAATGCGGTGGGGGCGTCGCCCTTTATGCTTCAAGTAACCTGAAAGCTAGAATATTGATCAATCCTGCGAATCATTATTTGTACATATCACTTCTGAAAATTGTAGTTTTGTTGTAGGAATAATATATTTGCCTAGAGGAAACATTGAAGCTTTAGAATGCCACATCGCTGATATTATTGCAAGATTTTCAGACATAATTATCTTCGGCAACTTTAACTGTGATATATCTAATTTAAAAAATTCTCGTCCCTTAAGATCATAGTTACTCGTTGTAATTTGTCTGTTTTGCATAATAAAATGCCTACACATTTTTATTTGTTCCAGAATTCCACATCTATAATAGATTACTCCTTAGTCAGTAATCCTTCTGCTGTCATACGTAGCAGTCAGTTTAATTTTCCTGCTCTTAATTCGAATCATGCGTTTATGCTAATGTGATATATGGTTCCCACAATCAGTGAACCCGTTTACAGAACTTTCCGTGATTTTAGCTCGATTAATTTCAATAGTTTATTGTATGATTTACAATATTCTAATTTTCTCCCTATTTATATGACTAATGATTCTGATGTGCAATTATCATTTTTAAACAATATATTAATTTCTCTCTATGAGAACCATGTTCCTGAGAGAATAATTGTGATTACCTACGGGTAACATATATGGTATAATAACAGAGAAGTAAAAGAGGCGATTGTTAATAGAGACCTAGCCTTTAGAGCTAGTATTGAAAACGACTGTGATATAAACGGCAATGTTTACAAAATGTATATATGTATCTAATATATAAGACGTATTAAACGATCTTATGGACTTCGTATTTTTAGTGGCGCTACGGATGCCAGTTATTTGTGGTTTAGAATTAGATCAACTGGTGAGATTGATTCTGATAACCTCTGTGATAATAACTGTGATATACAGGCATTTACGTTTTTGAAATCGAAAACGTTTTTAGCTTCTACAGAAAACGTAAACGAAAAAAAAATCGGTTTAAAACGTTCACAAAATCGGAAGTGAAATTTATGTTTTTAGTAATTTAAACTCCAGAAAAGTTGAAAAATCTACTAAGGATTAAGTATGAATAATGCTTGTATTAATTTCAATCAAAAAATAAACTTTTCGTACGAAAATTTTAATACTTTTGGTCTTCGAAGTGCTATACACTCTAAAGCAACCATAGAACAAACAAAAAATAAAAAAATAAGAGAAAATGCAACCCTGAAACTCAAAAATAGAAACAAAAATCAAAAATGAAGATTCGACCAATGAAATGTAAGTATTTATTTTAATGTTAAACTTAATTAATAATAATAATTGTTATATATTTAAAGGGGGAAACACAGAAACAGTAATCAAGCCAAGATTTTGGTGAATTTTATGGAATGCCACCAAGACATGGCCATGGCGTATGTTAAAGGAGACAAGGTGGTTGTGGAGTCTTTGTGAAAAGAATTGTCAATCCAATTAAATTGTGCCGGACCACCAACAAAAAGTCTTTGTGAATGGAAAAAACTGGACGGATTGGAAGGCTAATGTAAAGAAAAGGATTTATCACAACAAGAGAGAGAGAAAACAACTGGTGGTGGAGAATATAATCAGTATGTTTTGTCTGATCAGGAGGAAACAATCGCCAGAATTTGTGCCTTTTACACTCCTGTAGACGGAATTGATGGTGGAAGAAGCTTTGGCGAGCTGGATTTCGAACAAAGTATGAATATGCTTTGTAATTTGAATGATGGAGAATCAGATAGTAATAAAGAGAATGAAGAAATTGATTTTTCTGCGTCAACATCAAAACAAGACAATTCTGGCACTATAACTCATTCAAAAAGACGAAGAACAAGATCCCCACTCACTTTCGATTCTAAACGAGCCAAATCTAGCACCCCACGCTCTACAGAGCATCTTAGAAATTCATCAAACTCTGTCACCTCGCGTCAGCCAAGTCCAAAAAGAAGCAGACCATGTACTCCATCTTCAAACATTGTCCCAAAAACTACAAGCACTCCAAAAGGACGCAACCTTTGCAATACACCAAAACCGGACTTCAGTACCGGAACCGGAAAATATTTGCAGACATCTGGAGGAACACAAAAATGAATACAAAATTATGAATGACAAACTGGATAGGCTATGTAATATTTTGGAAAGAAAAAGCTGAAAATGATAGCTACACAACCTAGCAGTACAAAAAAGTTAGTGCGAGAAAAATGAAATGAAGCTAAAGCTAATTGAAGTCGAGGAACTGAGACTGAACATTGAAAAGGAGAAATCCAAAAATTGCAACTAAACCAAAACAAAAAACGTAGACATTTTTTTGGTCTCATTTATTAATGTGCCTTTTTCGTATTAAATACGGTTAAACAGTTCTTTTATACTAATTACTAGCTGACCCGGTGCGCTTCGCTGTCCTCAAAGTGCGTTTCAGTGAAATAGAACCATATGATATGTTGATACTCTTGATATTACGGCAGTGTTTTCGGGTCATCCATATTGCTTAAATGCATACATTTCGTGTAGTGCAATACCCGTCAAACACATTGAGAGGCTACATCGCTCATTCTCTGTTGGGGCATATAGATTGCTGTGAAATACAGTCATACCAATTAGTGCAATAATTCTATAGCATTTATTTTTTCCTATAACGATGCCGCATGCGCGTAGTCACGCCCTCTAATCCGATATCTCCCAATTTTGTTGAGTTACGTGCTAACTTTGAAGGGACTTGAATACTAAACACACTTGGTCAAGCGACAATCTAGCTATATAATGGTCTCCAGTTATTTCGTTTTCATTAAGCGAGTCGTATGCACAGATTGAATTTTGAAATTTCAGGTTGTGTAGAAGTACCCACTCTTAATACGATGCCAGTTTCTGGTTCAATCATTGGTTGTGGTTCGAAGGTTACACACCCATTTTTACAGGTTAGCTGCAATAGTGCAGGAAATATTATATATTCAAATGTCATGTTTCACATTTCACGCCAGACTATCACGCCAGATTCTTGCACCAACACTCGATCTGGTTCCACATACAAATTTCGAGAAATTTGGTCCAAAGCAATCAAAATATTCCACTTCTGAATTTCTGGTAGTGTGGGTGTTACCACGCCTACTGTCACAATCACACCTGTTATTGGCTCCGACACGCACAAATAATAAATATCGCCAATCTTACAGCAATAGTACTCAAAATATGGTATTTGTAAATTTCAGGTTGTGTGGGCGGTGCCACACCCAATATAACTGTCACACAAATTTATCATGTTTTATATGTCACATATACCAAATTTTGAGAATTTTGCTACTATAGTATTCGAAATATTTCATATTTGAATTTTAGGTTGTGTGGGCGGTGCCGCGCCCACTTTCACTGTTTCCCCGTTTTTAGTCCTGTGACGCGTACTGGTACCAAGGTCACACATACTAAGTTTCGAGAATTTTACTGGTATAGTACTCGAAATATTTCATATTTGCTTTTTAGGTTGTGTGAGCGGTACCACGCCCACTATCACTATCACCCCAGTTTTCAGCTATATGACGCGTAATGGAAGGTCACACATACCTAATTTCGAGAATTTTGCTCCAATAGTATTCGAAATATTTCATATTTGAATATTAGGTTGTATGGGCGGTGCCACGCCCACTGTCACTATCACACGGGTTTTTTTCATGATGTGTACTGGTACCAAGGTCACATATATCGAATTTCGAGTATTTTGAACCAATAGTACCCAAGATATTCCACTTTTAAATTTTACATTGTATGGGCGTTGCCACGCCCCTTTGTCCCATCAAAACCGAATATAGCTACGAACCTTCCACACACCAAAAGATATTCTCATGCAAAAATTCAGCTAAATCTGTTCAGCCGTTTTCGAACGAACGAACACCATTTCATGTTTATATATATAGATAAGAAACTTATTGAATTCATGTTTTTTTTTACTTTTTACTTAAAGAAATAAAATTTACTTTAGAAATTAATTTGGTTTGCTATACTGTTTCTTATAAGATTACCTGCGTTGAACTGACTTCTTTGAGAAGTATCTCCCACGTCATAATCAATTCCATCCATTACTTCAATTTCCTCATTGATGTTCAAAATATGGGTTTCCTCAAGTTCAACGTTGTATTCTCTGCAGATGTTATGCAAAGCACAGCACACGTTAATTAATTTAATAACCTTTTTCGGGCTTTAGACCAATGTTACCAGTAAACATCTGAAGCGGCTTTTTATTACGCCAATTACAAACTCTACAATGTTACGAGCTGATGTATGTTTTTTGTTAAATTTGTGCTGCATAGTTCCGACGGTTACATCTTTTTATGGCGTAATTAAGAACGGTTCTAATCCATAGCCAGAATCACCCAATAGACGAGAATTCGTATCACCATTTCTGTATTAGGCGTGTTTTCGTTACACCATAAGTGCTTAATTTGTATGGGGAGCTAAGCACTTTTAAGCACTATTAGTTCCCGATGAAGTTTGGTGCTTGTGTTCATGTCTTAATCGAGCATGATGTTGCCAGATTGGGCACCCTATATTTAGCAAGATGGCATCCCATTTTTGGAGAGATTTTATCAATTATTGTGAATTAACGGGAAGAAGAAGAACAAAAATGGGAAATTATTTTAATATTAGCAAAAGAGTGTAAACAATTGAACATAGAATAGTAAATATATGTTTTATAAATACTTTTCACGAATTTTTTTGTCTGTTTCGCACTGTTCTTTCTTCGCAACTCATGACACCAATGCTACCAGATAGTGAAAATCCGCCACTTATGGCTTATGTGCCAGTTAGTGGAAGTCAGTTGTTTTCGTTGCAAAGTGCTAAACTAAAAGTGCTAGCTTGTAACGAAAACATGCCTATTATTATATATTATATTTATGGGCAAATATCAAAATTTTTTAACACAGGGGTAATGTATGTTGTTTTACCATTTTCTCGCTTTGTGTACAGGTTTCGGTGCATAGGTTGATGGAATTAGATAAACCACAAACATAAAAGTTTTTTCCCAAAAAAGTTTGTTATTATCTAAAAAACTTTAGAAGTTATAAGCACATACATTTCAAAATTGTGAAAAAAGCCCTAGGAATTTTCATATCTGTATCCATTCTTTTATAAGTTGTGGCCAAACTATTTATTCTGAAGTTACTGGTCAGTTACAAAAAACACGAGGGACACATGGAGGAAGAATTTTTCGTGAGCACTGTTCATGTGAGATCTTTCCGCAAAAAATTATAGCTCATAACTTTTTGAAATGCGATTTCAAGTGTTTTTTGTTTTTTGAGCGCGGTCAGCGCGGCCCGCGATGTAATGAAATAACACTAAAAGAAGCGCTTATAGCGGCTTTAAATACCTATAAATCTATATAGGTGTCGTTGATGTGCTCTTAATGGAACCACCGATATAACTTCCCAAACCTTTGATAAACTTGCGTGAATTTTTTTTGATAGTGTATTTTGCGGAGCACATCGACAGTTATGTATAGGTTGAGCTGAATTAATTATCCCAGATGGCTTTTGACCTGGTGAATCCAAAAATCAGGGGGCCGTAATAAAATAATGAATCGCTGAAATTTTATTCACTTTTTTAAATTTTTGCAAAAATTGCAAATTTTGACCTTGGCATTTTTAATAGTATAAACGTCTGAAATTCATTTCTATGTTCTTCGGGCGTACTGCTGTGGTGCACTTAACAATCATGGATACTTATTTGAATATTGAAGTCTTGTACGCGAAGAACGTGACACTGTTGTCTCAGCAATGATCGTCAAGGCACACCCAGTGCGGGTACACATATGGCGGAAGTGTATATGAAATAAAAGGATTTTTAACGCTCTATTCCGAAATCGGATGGCCGTCATTTTATTTTGATGATTGTGCAAATTATGCGCATTGCAAAAATTATATTTCCAGAAAAATAATGTTCTTATGATAACGATGAAATCATAAAATTTTTTTATTAAAATACAACACATATGATGTGAACTTCGAATTTTGAAACAAACATAACTTTTGAACTAATAGCGATATTATCCTCATTCCTTTTTTAGGCCACAGAAAATTGCCTCATATAATCGTGAAAATTAGACTTATATTTTTCCGATTTTTATATTTCGCAGTACTCGATATATTATATCATTTTTCAATTAAAAAATATTTTGATTCGCTATATTTATCCGAATAATGAAGCTACAGCGAATATTTTGTCACAGGCTGATAGAAATGCTAATGTTCTATGATTGTAATTTTAGTTTTCCGAATTCGGATGAAAATTGCATTTTATACAATGTTTTTTAAATTTTAATTTGGAACCGCCATAGCTTTCGCGGCCTTTGATGAAATTTATTCACAACAACGGTTTTTGCATGTTTATATTTTTATCTTCGTCTGTTGTAGAAGCCGCTGATGTTCTCGCCAAAAAAAATCTCGATACAAAATGTACTTCAACATTAAAAAATTTTGATATTTGCCCTTATATAATTAAAAAATACTTTCTTGCTCCACTTAAGCCCCAAATAAATGCGTCGTGACAAGACCCAGGCCTGCAAGCATGCACAGCTCTTACTTTCATATTGTAATCACATATCTAAAAACATGTAATCACATATCTAATTCATTTCTTTGAAAATAGTTGTTACTTACGATCATTGCGTTTAAGTTATGTGTTCCTTTCCTATTGTAGATAATAGAGAGACTCATCTTCTGTGGGCTTCGAAATTTTTATGTGACTACCGTCTACGCATCCAATTATGCCGGTTATCTGGTATTTTGAAAAGAAGTGCAATTTTGAGTTCGTCTTCTCTTCAGGCGTCATTCTTAGTTTTATGAAATGTGGACATATCTTACTCTCGAGAGCATTCATAACTCTCCATAGAATAACTGAAACGGTGCTTCTTCCCATACTTAGCTCTACGACCTTGGTACGATCCTGTAGCAAGAAAACGAAGAGTTGTTGCCAATTGAATAATTCCCGGTATTGTGGAGCTCTTCAGGAACGGTTCAATTTTTTCCAGTACCATTAAAAATGCCTCTTTATTCAAACGATAATGATACTTATTTACTTACACTCCATTTGTTTGTGACAATGGATCTGATGCATCTCGCAAACTTCTGCGGTGTAATTTTGTTTCAGAATGTATATTTCTCTCTTCTTCCATCAATGCAGCAATTGAAATTCCAGGCGTTTTATTTATTTTCTGGAGTCGAAACGATATTGTTGACGGCGGTGGCTGAAACAGCTGTTTCTGATTTCTATTCTGCCATATTTTTGATAGTGTTTTACGGCTTTCATTTTCTTTCGATTTCATGAAAACGTACATGAGCTGTAGAAGCAAAACTAAAACGATACGATTTTGAAAAACGAAAACGAACCAATTTCGTACAAAATCTGTGACATGCCTGATTATTTGAATTAGTTTCAAGCAAAAAAAACTATTTCAAATACTTTTCGTACGAAAATGTTAATACTTTTGGTCTTTGAAGTGCTATATCCCCTAATGCAACCATAAAACAAAAAAATAAAAAGAGAAAATGCAACCATGAAACTAAAAAATAAACAGCAAACAACAAAAAAGATGATTCGATCAATGAAATGTACATTTTTATTTTAATGTTAAATTTAATAATAATAATTGTTATATATTTAAACAGAAACATTACTCAAGCCAAGATTTTGGACAATTTTTTATTTTTTTTTGTTTTATTGATTCACTACCGACAAACAGAATCTGGAGTCAAACCGATATTGTTGACGGCGGTGGCAACTGTTTCTGATTTATATGCTACCATATTTTTGATTGTGTTTTCCGGTTTCATGAAAACGTACAAGAGCTGTAGAAGCAAAAGTAAAGGGATGCGATTTTGAAAAACGAAAACGAACCAATTCCGTACAAAACCTGTGACATTTCCCTATATTCAACAACACATTCTACATCTCTTTAATACTATTTTAATGACTAATAAATTCCCTCTGGCTTGGAAATTGGCAAGAGTTACACCGCTGCGCAAAAAGGGATTATCCGCTTTGAATTGTGCTGACTATCGTCCAATCTCCATTTTGCCAGCATTATCGAAGGCTTTCGAATTACTGATTAAAGACCAACTAATGGATCATTAAATAATTTTTCTCTTGTCGATCCTTGACAATCGGGTTTCAGAAAACATCACAGTACTACTTCAGAGATGATAAAACTTACTGCTGATATAAAACGTGCGACTGATAGAGGAGTAGTAATTTGTTGAGTAGTAATGGTCTTAGTATCAATTTAAGCAAGACAAAGGGCTTATTGTTTAACAACTCCAGGAATGTTGATGTTGTTAATGTTCGTGTCATTAACATTTTAATGTAAAAGTCGCGACCGCTGAAAGGACCGTACTGATTTCTGCAGTTCGTAGCCGAGACTGTAAAAATCCATAGAAAAATACTTGTGTGCAGTACGATCAAAAAAGTAATTTTGGAAATGCTTAACGAATCGCATACAGATGTTTAAATTTTGTTAGCACACAGTGTAATAATTTTGCTACATGCATATTAGGACTGCATTCCCATAAAATGTGTATTTGCTTCTAATGACATTTATTTAAATCTAAATGTAATTTTCAGGAATCAACGCACCCCTCTATGCACGTGATAATGAACACTCCATACTGGGAACTTTGAACATCAACTATTCCGTACATTGGTGGATAGCAAATGGATTAGACCCTAGAAAAATTATTGTTGGCTTACCCACCTATGGACATTCGTTTAGGTAAAATATGATTGTAGACTATTAATTTGAATGCTAACTTTCTTCTTCAGTTTGATAAATCCCTTCAATACCAAAATAGGAGCTCCTTCAAATGGATATGGTCATACGGGCAATCAAGGTTTCGTGTCTGCAGCCGAAGTTTGCTGGTTTCTTCAAAATAACATTTTAAGTTCTTTGAAATTCGACAAAAATTCTTGCTCTCCTTATGGTAGTAGTGGTACAGAGTGGATTTCGTTTGAAAATGCTTTAAGTATAACTTGTAAGACCAAATATATTAAACAATTAGGTTTAGGTGGCGCAATGATATTCTCATTAAACACTGATGATTTTAATGGAATCTGCAGTAGCAATATGAAATTTCCATTATTACAAATTGTAAATAACGTACTAAAAAATAAAACCAAAGCCAGCTAAAATTTTACTGTTTCCTTTTTATTTAATCCAACCAAAAATATAAATATTAAGAAAATCTTTACAAATTGTCACTTGGTCCATGATACTTTTGGTATGTCAAAATGTTCCGTTAAGGTATCCAGATGTTCATTAAACTTCTCGACTCTCTCCTTATGTGTAGTGGATGCTTTCTCCAGAATACGTTTGTTACGCTACAAGAAACACAATTTAGTTTAATATAATAATAAGGTTCTCAAATATAAAAAATCAGCACTGTACGATTGTGGCACTTAATCGGAAAGGGCTCAAAATCATCTTTTTAAAATACTAATTGTTGAGCCTTCCGTTAGTTAGAACGAATTGATTATTTGACTATTATTTTACCATTTTTTCCTGCTGTTGTTTAAACGCTTCTTCTGCTTTAGTTAGAGAACGCTGCTGTTCGCCTGACTTGGAGGAACTGGCCTGAGACTTTTCCATCAAAAATGACTTCTGAAGAATTTCTCGGTCTTTATCCTTTGTTTTTTTCTTTTTCTTCTTAATTGCAGAATCATTTTTCAACTTTAATTTGCTCTTGGAGACACAAGCATATTCGTCCGTCATGACTAGGGCAATGTGTATTTGTTTATTTTCTGCCAGTTTAAAGGTTGGATTAGGCAAACATAACCGTAACGCCCACGTAGCGTAACGAGTCAGCTGATTCAAGGCCGGATTAGGCAAACATAACCGTAATTTATGTAAGTGTAGCGTAACGTGGCCCGCGGGAGCAATTACCCAAAACTTGAAAAACGAGTTGTTTCACACAGTCAACAAAAATGTTAACTCAAGCAAATTAATTTTATTTTATATGTGTTTGGTACTAATTTTTCATATTATTACTTATTTATCATTACTTCTCAAAAGTTTCGCATAAATTTATTATTTTTCCATTATTTTATTAATTTTGTTTGCAAATGCACGTAAACGTAAATCAAATCAAATTTCAGCACTTTCAGCCGTCCGTTTACGTTTCGTTTCCGTTGGCTAAACGTTTACACTAATTTCCACATGTCAGAGTGAATCAGCTGATTCGTTACGCTACGGGGGCGTTACGGTTACGTTTGCCTAACCCAGCCTTCAATCTGACATATGGAAAGAGGGTTACCGCTGCAAATTTCAAAAGGTGATTTTCCACCATTTAGGGTATCTCTTAAATACTAGTTGTTGTTGTTGTAGCAGCTTGGAGACGCTGAGTTGATAATCCTTAAAGGCCGGGTTAGGCATACGTAACCGTAATTTATCTTTACCGTTGTCGTAACGTTGCCCGTTTGAGCGATTAGCCAACGTTGAGAAAACGAGTTATATGTTCTGACAACAACAACACATAAGTAAACAAAAAAGCCGCGATTTCTTTTTGTTTAGGTTTATTAAAACTGAAGTTAAAAAGAATGTTTATAAATTTGTGTTTTTTAAATCTATGCAGAATTTACAATAAAAGTAATCAAGAAAATATCTTCGGATAAGAAGATGGGGTGGACGTCCTATAAACAATGACTGGCGAAAGCGGGATACTAGAATGCCTATGGCAGTTTTTAATTTGTTATTAACATTAATAAAATATGAGTTAACTACGCCAAAGCAACGGATTAGACCGGCAGAGAGACTAGCTAGCAATAACACCACAGTATGTCAAATATTGCTTTATCCTATAATTCCAAGTTGGGAAATATTCGCCCATGTTCTGGAATTCACTTGTGGTGGTGAAGGGAGAAGTATTCACCGAGAGGTGTTCTGCAACTCACTTTCACCCCATTTCATGCAATTTTTTCTCGCCATGTTTTCCATTGTGAGAGCGCTGTGAGTTCTCATTTTTTGGAAAGAATAATTATTGTAATCACAAATTAACTGTGCCGTGACAAAATTTGTAATGTTTACTTCTTAATTACAAGTTTCTGTACGATAAAATAATCAAATTAATTAATAAATTAGGTTTTATAAAATAAGTCCAAAATTGCAACCAACTTTTTTTCTTTTGTGATGTGAGTAAGTGAGTTCTTGGCAAATCAGCTGATTTGGTTTGAAAAATCAGAGATGCAAGATGTTTGTTAGTTTGAAATACAACCATTTTAATGGAGTAACCTCAAGGTTATTTGCATCGGATAATTTAATTTTGGTACAGAAATGTTATTCCATTTTAAAAATTTACTAAATTTAACAAAAATATAAGTAAAATAATTAAAATGATCGTCAATTTGCCTATTATGAACCGTGTGGCAACTCTACTTCTGCAAAGTGTCAAATGTTTGACGTCTATTAAAACGTAACAAAAACAACAAACAAAACAATCAACACCAACTTGACAAAACAAAAAAACATAAAACCAAAATTGGACGGAAAATAAGCAAAGGATTTAGATTTTACAAGATGTAAGTATGCTGAGCTTTTTGCTGAAGCTAATTGTTCAAATTCATTGCATTACTATCCTACAGGTCCCCACGAAAAAATAGTTCTCACAATGAGATTTTCGTCCAGTTCGTGGAGTTACACCCAGACTTGGCCATGGGCTACTCAAAGATGGATAAAGCAGAGCAGGATAAACTGTGGTCAGACCTGGCAACAAACCTTAATTCATGCGGACCTCAAACAAGAACGGAACATTAAATCCAAGCTTACACATAACAAAAGGGAATGTCGGGCAACAGGTGGTGGCCAATATAATAAATATGTAATGACACCTTTGGAAGAACGTGTTGCTGTTTTGTGGACCTTTATATGTGCGCGGATGGGATAAAGAACACCCAGAAATTAGGTGGCCCCAATAAAGAAAATATTGACGCCGATGCACCATCTACATCGCTTGCAAGTCGTATTAGGCCCAAAGAAACGTCAAGTGCAAAACCAGCAGAAAACTTGCCACATCATCAGCTGCAAATACAGTGACTGCATCAAAGCGTGTACGCAGCCACTCTCCTGATTTCGGCGGTATACCCGATTCGCCAATTGCCTCTCCCAACGTTGAGCCACCCGCACCAAAGAGAAAGAAACCATCGGACGTGGAGTACTTAATGGAGGAGGAAACGAAAAATTTTAAGTGTGTTTCGGGTGGTATTAGTGCAATAAAGGAAGTGATGGTTGCCAATAGTCAAACATTAATAAGCATTGAAAATAAGCTAGATGAACTAGTCTCATTAAAAAAGGAGGAAATAAAAGAAAACAAAAGGCACCACATACAAATGGAGAAACATTTGCTCACCCGAAATGAGCTGAAATTGAAGTCCATCGAGCTGGAACAATTGAAGATGGGACTTTAAATTGACAATATAGTTAATAAATACATATATATCTAATTGATCTCATAAAAGACTGCAGCAAATAAAATTTGTTTTGTATTTTTAGTTTATTCATTCTAAAAACTGTGTTTTATTGAACTATTGAACGTGCAATTTCGTCTCTTACTCGTGTGCCATCGGTACCACTACTTAATTGTTCCACATCTTCAATGTTGTCATCGTCAGGTATCGGAACTTCAGCATCCATAGGTAAATTAAAATGCTTGCAAATATTGTGCAGTGCGCAGCACGCATTAATAATTCTGCTTACTTTTGCTGGTTCGTAGTGGAGGGTCGCTTGTAGGCATCGGAAACGAGATTTTATGTTGCCTATAGTCCTCTCAACAATGTTCCGTGCTGAGCAGTGTACTTTGTTGAATTTGTGTTCACTGGAGTTATATGTAGGATTTCTATATGGCGTGATAAGGTATGGTTCCAAAGCGTAACCTCCGTCAGCTAAAAGCCAGCAATTTCGGGAACGTGCATACATCTCGGCGTAATGATTCTCTGCTATACCTGATTTCCATATATATGAATCATGACACGATCCAGGTCTAGTGCTGTCAACGGCCCGTATTTTCATTTCGTAGTCACAAACCTTAATAAAAAAAAGCGTTTACACAAACAAATATAAATGAATGTGTATTTTGACTTACAATCATGGTATTTATGCTAAAATATCCCTTTCGGTTATAAAAAAGCGCTTCTCCATCTGGAGGTTTTATGAGTCGAACGTGAGTACCGTCGACACAACCAACAACCCCGGAAATTCCATGCTTTTGGTAAAAATGCATTTTTGAAGCACTGACTTCCGCCTGACTCATTTCCATTTACCACTTTCCACAATATTTTGCACAATGTAGTCCTTCCCATGCTTATATTTATGTCGTTTGCTACAATACCTTGAAAAGCGCTCACCGCAAGAAATCTCAAAGCTGCCGCCAATTGTATTTTTTGTGGTATTGATCCTGTGCTAATGAAGGGTGCAATTTGATCAAGGATCATTGAAAATCCGTCTTTATTAAGCCGGTAAAAAGCTATAAAACATTTAAAGGCATAAATTATTATGTTAAACAGATTAACGACACTTAACTTACCACGAATTTGGAATATCCATTGGATTTGAGTAGTCACGCAAGTGCCGCCTTGATACGTTCCTCAAGAACTTCATTTCTTAAAACTTAAATCCCTAATGGCTAAGAGAAAAGCTAGTGGCATATTTTTTGTTGTGTTTTTTATAAAATATGATTAATAAATCTTCAGATTTTCTTTTTTAATTTCTTGTCTGTCTTGTCTTGTTCTTAAATTGTTTTGTTTACGTTTTTGTCTGCAAATTATGGCTTTGCAGACAAAAACATATGTTTCGATTTTTTTGAGCAGAAGTTCGAAAAAGAGAATTCACGTGAGACCCAGAATACCTCTCCATTCGTTGGGTGAAGTGAATTTGTGAAGTGAATTGAATATTTGGTGAGAGTCAGAACAGGGCTGATTAACATTCTATTCTTTAAAATTGTAGATATTTGGGTCACGGTTGTTCCATACAATCGATTGCATGGAGTCACAAGCTGGGGAAAACATTTGGCCAATCAGTTATTTTAGGAAAAGTACCTGTACCTCCTAGTAAACCATTATCGTCAGCATCCTCTGAAGCCTTTCCTAATTTTTTTTATTGGCGATGCGGCGTTTCCCCTGAGGAATATCCTTGGTCTAAGTCGACAACTTTAGACGAGTTCAGAGACAACATCCAACGCGAAATTGCCAACGTTCCGGTCGAAATGTGTCCAAGAGTGGTGGAAAATTGGGTCCAAAGAATAGATCGCTGTTGACGGGCTCGTGGTGGTCATATGACCGAAATAGAATTTCATTCTTAAAATGTAACATTTGCACTTAACCTGGAATAAATTTGAACTCTATATCTTAAATATTCTGTGTTTTATTAATATATAAAATTCTTATGTCCTTAATGGAAACCCCTTTCCATTGAAGAGGGACTCAGCCAAATCCAATCCAATCTCTATCTATAAATAAGTCCACGTTTGTAGAGACACTTATATTGCTGTCAAATTAACTCACAATGAAGAAGATTGGCGCAATGATTGTCTCGTACTGTCGTCAAAAGGATCCTGAAGCAGATTATAAATTTAATTTTTAATGGAGTCAGCCGCGATCTTCATAAAACTCACCTGTAACGCCTAGCTCCTTTCCAATTTGCTTCCAAGCTTCTCGCTTTTTTTTCAGATAACCTATATGCTGCATTATATTTATTGCATAAATACTCGTGCGACTGCACCAATGAAATCAAATATTCGTCTTTCATGTTTATTTGCACTTTTAAACAACAAATAACAAATAAATTATTTTCTTTACTTTTCTCGGTGAACATACAATTGTAATTGTAAACAACATGTAGTATCAGCTGTTGTCAAATTGTACGTAAACGGAACGTCCAATTCTGATTTCAACAGATTCAGCCGTCCGTTTACGTTTCGTTTCCGTTGGCTAATCGTTTACACTGATTTCCATGACAGATTGAATCAGCTGATTCGTTACGCTACGTGGGCGCAGACTACGAAGCCGACCCAAAATTGTCGGCGGCGGCTACTGGATGAAATTATTGGTCGGCGGCGGCGGCTCGTCGGCTGAGCCGATCCAATTTTGACAAATCGGCGGCTCCTTGAATGAACTCCTTGTGACTGTAGTTCTTCATCAGAATCCGCATTTTAAAAACAACTTTTAATAGATTTTTGAGTCATTTTTCGACTTTGTTAAACTGTTTGCAATTACAACGAAAAAGTGTGAAAAATAAGGGTACCACTCGTTAATATAAGTACACGCCATTTGCAGATCGGACAATATTGCCAGAAAAAGGCGGAATAATGCAAACCTGTGAATTTACAACCGTGTGAACATACAATTTTTGTCTTGCAACGTTAGCAGAAAAGTCATTGTGAGATATTTTGCAGATTGTTAGATGTGCGAAGTTTATGCACGTAACAACGGCGCCATTGTCAGAAAAACATTTTATTCGCCTGCATATAAATATTTACAAAATATATTGTAAATATATGAAATTGTAAGGTTTTCTTGCAATCGTCTGTGCTGTAAATTCACCTCTGCCTAACAGTCTGTCATTACATTTACATTTGCAGCACTTTAACAGGGTTGATAACGTTGTCCGATCTGGCAATCGTGTGTACTTACCTTTAGACGCCATATCCAAAGATTTGGCTTCTTCAGATTCATGGTTGGATTGAAATCTCTCCTTCGCTTCGCGTGACGCAAAACATTTTTCGGAGGCTGAGTTCCAGTCGAAGAGAGCCGATCATGTCGGCGGCTGATTTTTAGCCGACTTGAGCCGCTCATGCCGGCGGCGGCTTCGGCTCCACACAAATAACCGGCGGCGGCCAGCCGCCGAGTCGCGCCGATTCGGCTTCGTAGTCTGCGTGGGCGTTACGGTTAAGTTTGCCTATCTGGGCCTTTAGTCTTTTTTTCTATTACAGACTTCGTTCGGGCATATATCCGATTATCGCGGGAACCTTATGTTGTTTTCTCCTCCACTCAATGTTGTCCGGTTGTAAATTAACATTCGTCTGCTAATATCAGGGAATGGATGTTATTTGAGTGTTGCCGTTTATATTCTCCACTAGAAGCGTATGCATATCTGTTAATAGTCGTCATGGTGTTATGTCTATTTTTAGCTTCCCTGTTGACTTGTGTGATCAGATGTTGTTGTAGTGGTAGTGCGCCCGTTGAGTTATTTTTAGCTGCAGAAACTCGAATTATGATGAAAACATGAAATGTTGATGTTAAATTTTTCCGGTGCCATGGCTGGGAGCTGAACCCAGCACCTTCGGGATCCAAGTCTAAAGGTGGGTACTATGTTTTTTCGGCACGAAAAAATTTCGCGAAATGTTATTTCGAGTTGAAAAATGGAACGCTTTTTTACTAAAGTCGCATTGCAGTTTGGAAGTGTGTGTGCCAAGGTGTCACTTTTATATGTATGTATGTGTGTATATGCATGTGCATTTTTTCTTTGTGCTAATATTCTTGAAACCAAACAAAAGTTAACATTCTAATCAATAAACAATTACTTGGAATAATGCCGACTTAGAAAATAGTTAATTTAAATTTCAGAAAGGAAATATTGTTGGAGATCGTTGTGCTAATTATTTATTTTCTGATTTACGTTATATTTGTTGACATATGTATATAAATTATACTTCCATCCATAAACGGAATATCTTCTTCCAACTTCCATGGCTGGCAAGAACTAACTACTCGTATGTATGTTCTTTACAACCATTTCCAAATCGAGATCACAGGCACTGTCCAATTCCATTGTCCTACTGCTTTGGTAGCGTTAGCTGTCCATAATGTTTCTCCAGGCTTTTGCACACAATTGTTCTAAACATACAAACATAAATGTACATATCTAATTACAAGACAAATTCCACATGATTACATTTAGTTACATGTCCTTCCAGTGTTTTGCACATTTTGTTTGCTTTTGTACTACAATCCAATTGGAATTTCGCTCTTCTGGTTTATTCCATAAACATAATTATTTTACCTATCACATCTTTGCATTATTTTTCTTTATTTCAGAAGATAATTTAATTTATTATTCTTTATTAGGAAATTTTATTTCTAATATTTACAACAGTTGAGTTTCTTGCGGACAAAAATAAATATAAACAAATGGGAGTGTGACGGAGGCGGCATTAAATTTGTTGCGGCGTTCAATTTGTAACGGCGTTAAATTTGTGGTGGCGCAAAATGTTACTTTTTCCGCGTTGAAATAAACATAGTACCACAAGCTTTGTTTTTGTATGGGATTTCAACGCGAAAAATTAACATAGTACCACGCTTAACGCACTAACCACTATGCTACCGAAGGCCACCTAAATACCAATGAATGCGTCCGGCGTCTGTCAAACTCAAATATCATCCTATTGTTTTCTGTGCATACAACAACACTTTGACAGACGCCGGACGCATTCACCGGTATTTAAGAGATGCCCTTACATTATAAATTTTTACTATATTTTATACTTATCGGCGTTTTGTGGCGTGAGAGGCATTTGGAAAGGGGGGGGGGGGGAAGTATGATCGTACTTGTCGCAGACAATTGAAGGTATAGACGCCCCAGTATATTCGCACATTTTTAGCAAAAGATGGGGGAAAAGTCAAAATTGTGAAAAGCATTTATAAAACATATATTTACTATTCTATGTTCAATTATTTACACCCTTTTTGCAAATATTAAAATAATTTCCCATTTCTGTTCTTCTTCCCGTTAATTCACAATAATTGATAACAATCTCTCCAAAAATGGGATGCCATATTGCTAAATATAGGGTGCCCAATCTGGCAACATCATACTCGATTAAGACAGGAACACAAGCACCAAACTTCATCGGGAACTAATAGTGCCAGTCCTGAATCAACTCTTGTTGACGTCAGACTGCTTATGCGCTGTGTTTACATCTTACCTTTTGTGTTTTAAACAAAAACAAATCAATATATAACGGTTCTACAACAAAAATAGTTTTCTTTTTGGTCTTCTTTAGTCTTCTTTTCATTTTAATACAAAAACAGAAGCATAGAGTTTTAAAAAGATACCAAATACAACAACTATAGTTAATCATGGAGGGGAATGAACCCCCGCCTCCAAATTCAAAGCCACGAAATCCGAACAGTGATACAAACAACACTGAAACAAAAAGATTCAAACCAAACATTTCAAACTTAATAAAAAATGATTTAAAAAACCCAATTGCAAGTACCTCAGCTGCTGCAATGCATAATTCACCAACAATTACTCACAATTTTGACACTTTTCAAGACAATCAAATTCTTTATCCGACAAATCATCCCGGTCATTATATACTGATTGAAACGGAAAATCCAATTAGTTCAAGAATTAAAAATTGTGAACTCCATCTATTCGAAAAATTAGAGAAAATAAAAATACCAGCAAATTTCCAAGCCAAAAGCGTTGGATACAAAACTTTCAGACTCTCCTTCAACAATTACTATGCTGCAAATGAGTTAGTAAAAAATCCCAAACTACATGAAATTGGAATGAAAGCCTATATACCTGATCGTTTTGTGCAAAAATTTTATATAATCAAAAATGTGCCTCTCTCATACTCTGGCGAAAGAATTATTAACGAAGTAAACAGAGAAAACGATTATACTGCTGTTTCAGTGTTTCGTTTTAATTATAAAGATGAAAAAGGTGTACTCAAACCTTCAGAAACTATCAAAATTGGATTAATCCATGATAAAAGAGTCAATGAAGCTAACATGTTTTGTACAAAAGCCTGTGAAGACCTATACATTCCCCCTATACGGTTGTGTAAAAACTGTGGCAGATTAGGCCATATAGCAATTCGATGTCGTTCAAAGAAAAGATGTTTATCCTGCGGTGCCAACATAATATGTGGCAATGATTGCAAAGAAACTAAATGTCAGTTTTGTCTCTCAACCACCAAATGTCCCACACCATGCAATTCACCAAAATGCATCCTTTGCAACCAGACAGAAAAGAATGCTTACAAACTTATGTCAATGCAAACTATTATGATATTCTGGGTGAGGAGGAATATCAAAATCATTTTCCAACCATCGATAGGAACCACAAGAAACCTGAAAGATCAATAAATGAAGAAATTAACAGGAAGGTAACAAGAATTAAATACAGTAAAATGGCAAAACTTACACCAAAAAGGGATCTCCCAGTAGGCAGTCCAGTGAATTTAACTCCATCCAAGCCGGTGTTTGAATATCAGTTTCCTGTAGTAACTGAATTTGAAAAAACAATCACATTATTTACAGCACAAATGTCAAATATATTAAAGTCGATAAATTGCTCAGAAGGGCTCAATATTTTAAATAAATTCCAAAACACAGTTAAAGCGGTAAAATCCACAAGCATAAATAACGAAAGCTATACTATAGAAGATGAATCTCCTACAATATAACATTCAAAGTTTAAACAAAAATAAAAACTATCTAGATTTTCATTTAAACAAGCTATCAATAGATATTTGTTTTCTTAGTGAAATTTTTAATTATGAAGACAATGATTCTCGATCTAATCTTACAAATTACAATATAATATCAAAAAAAAGAGGTGATAACTACGGCGGCGTGGCCATATGCTTCAAAAAACAAATAAAAGTGAAAAAATTTCCTTCCAAACCACATTAGATATTCTAATTTGTGAAACAACAAATCTTCCAAAAAATGTAACCTTGGTTTCTGTATATTTCCCCCACTCGGTAAAAACGACTCTGTTAAAATGTGAACTTGAAAAAATGTTAATACTTCTAGAAAATAAAACAAATGTTTTTATTTGCGGGGACTTTAATGCTAGATCGAAAGCTTTCGGTGATAAATGTGACACGGTTCGTGGTTCGATGGTGAAAAATATGTTTGAAAACTCAATTTTCCAATGTTTAAATAACGGAGACACAACTTTTAAAAAATGTTTAACAGACAACTCAGGTGGTTCTGTTTTGGATCTATCCTTTACAAACTCAAGCCTAATATCGTCATGGAAAGTCCTCAAATCAACTATTGGTGGTAGTCATCACTATCCCATAAAAATCCAAATTGAAGTACAGGCCAACATAAAAAAATTGTTTTTTGCAAAAAAAAAAATTATTGAAAAATCTAAATCAGCTCAAGATCTCGTCAAATACGCTAAAAAATGAAATTCGAAACTGCTCCTTTACGCTCAATCCAAAAAGAATACCCAAAAACTGGTGGAATGATGCAGTTAACAAATCGTACCGTCTCAAAGAAGCCGCACAAAAAGCATTTGACGCAAATAAAAATAACATTAATGCTTCTAAACTTCATCAAGCCATTGTAAACTTCAAACTTGAAAAAAAAGCGAAAAAAAGCTCATTTGTTTCAAAAATAGAGTCTCTAAATAAGAATCCAAGTGCAAAATCTCTTTTTAAATTTGTAAGAGGGTGCAAAAACTCGCTAAATCTACAAAAATCGTCGACATGGTGCAAAGAAAACAATAAAGAGTTTCTATCACATCTAAAAAATCAAGCTCCAAACAATCATATAACTTTTACTCCTATAATACACCCAACAATCACTAATACAGACTTTTCGATAAATGAATTTGTATGTATCTTGAAGGAAAAAAAATCACCATCTGCAGCTGGATTGGATGGGATAACTTATGAAATGGTAAACAATCTATCAGAAGATGCAAAGAAAAATCTTCTAGTTGGTTTAAATGATGCTTGGAAATAATGTATCATAAATGATGAGTGGCGAAAAATAAAAATTGTACCAATCCCCAAAAAAGGTAAGGACCTTGATGTCATAACTAACTACAGACCCATTGCCTTAATATCAGTGCTGGTCAAAATTATTAATCTTATGGTGAAAACTCGTCTAAATGCATTCATAAATGAGGAAAATATCCTGCCTAAAAGATCTTATGCCTACCGAAAAAATATGTCGGCATCTCTCTGCATCAATGACATTCTACATACAATCACCACACACAAAGAAAAGGGTGAGAAGGTCATTTTGGTCACACTAGACATCAGTACTGCGTATGAATGTGTTGATATAAACTGTCTTCAAAATATTCTGATTGCAATAAATCTTCCAATAGAAATCAGGACATGGATAATCAACTTTCTTAGTAAAAGAATCCTAGTCATGGAAAAAGAAAGCACTGAAATCTACAATGGAATACCACAGGGAAGCTGCTTAAGTCCAACTATATTTAATATTTACACACTTGGCCTTCATGGCATCGCTGATGAAAAAACTGAAATTTTTCAATTTGCAGATGATTTTATCATTCTTACTCATGACAAAGATTTTGAAACAGCCACAAAAACTCTTCAAAATAAAATCATTGAATTTGCGTCACTGCTTACCAAATTAAACTTAAAGATAAACTTGGAAAAAAACGGCGGCAATGTATGTAGCCAAGGGAGCCAGAAAAGTTCCACTAATTTCACTTTTTGGAAACTTAATTAAACCAGTTAACTCAGTAAAATTTCTGGGTAGGACTTTCAAAAATAGCCTCTGCTTGAAAGAATACTATGTCGATGCAACTGCTTCCTGTCTGAAATCTTTAAATGCAATTAAAATGATCACCACTTTAAAATATGGTCTCCACCCCACGGTTGCCAACAACATTACCAAAGCTACTATTTTCTCCAAAACAGAATACCTCGCCTCATCTATGGCCCACACTCCAAAATACCTTAACAAAAAAATTACTAGCTTTCAAAATCAAATTCTGAGGCGGAACCTTGGTTTAACCAAAACCACCCCAACACATGTTGTCTATGCGCTAGCAGGAGTGCTACCACCAGAACAAAGATCGCAATTCCTCGCTGCAAAAGAACTAATAAAACTCAAGTCTATTAATTTCAATCTATACAATAACCTCACTATGTCTGCCAACCAAAAAACAAGCATGGGCATGATATTCCTCAAATTCAGAAATATATTTAATGACCTCCGAGTAAATGAAAATGTGGTCCCATTACCAAAAATTTACATAAAACTGAATCTTTTTGATGCGAATAAAAACGACCTAAATAAAGCTTGCTTCATTGCCATATATCGCCAAAAAGTAATGGAACTAAAATCTGAAGGCTACTCAATTTGGGCGACAGATGCATCCATAACCCCTAATTCTACTGGTTGCGCTGCATGCAACATATCTCCTAAACAAAACTTCCTCTTTCAAATCCCCAACAAAGTTTCTTCACTCACCGGAGAACTTCACGCTATTGACAAAGCAATCGACATCATCATTGAAGACGGTATCAGTAAAGCAGCAATTTTCACTGATAGCAAGAATTCCTGTTTTTTACTCAGCAACAATACTGCACAAAACTACCTAATAAACAACATTCTTCAGAAAATAAACAACTCACAAATATTAAAACTCACTGTGATCTGGACTCCCGCTCACATTGGTATATCGCCAAATGAAATCGCTGATTACTACGCCAAGCATGCTGCCGTTTCTGGCTGCGAAATAACGTCTTTCCTCTCCCTAAAGGATGCCACAAACAGAATAAAAGAACTGCTATGGAAAGAGTGGGATGATACATACCAAGAGACATCTAGGCACAAAGGCAAATACTTCCAGCAATTCTTCGAAGAACCTCCAAAAATTCCATGGTTTCAAAATGTACATGCGCCACCTGCAAAAATAAAATTGTTTAACAGATTACTCTCGGGACATACGTACTGTAAGAACTTTCTGTTTATAGTTGGAATCTCACCCAATAATTTATGTGATGACTGCAATATCATTGAAAACGAGCACCATTTAATCTTTCAATGTAACAGATTTGAACAGATTAGACTTGAACATCAAAATTTATTCAACAAATATACAAACTTACCTGATTTACTAAAAACACGAGATGAATTGTTGCTGCTATATTTTTATTTAGTTTTTAAATTGATAAGATTTTTTTTTGTTTTAGCTCCATCGGCTTGGAATGTAGAAAAGGGGGCTTAGCTCGCCGGATTGGGAGGGTTCTTGACTTCACTAAAACTGGCTAACAACAAGAAAAAAATATATATCACATTCCAATGATTTAGGGTACTAATTAAAAGCGAAAATGTGCCATAAGAAATTTAAATGCAATCTCCTTAATTCCTACCCGACGACCGGTGTTATTATCGCCTAGGACACTCCTTAAAATTCCCACCCTGCTTCTCCAAATGGCTGAAGCATCCATAATAGTTATGTAGCCATTTCCCTAAGTTAGTTTCCCGCAAAATTTACCTTACCCCATCACCAATCATCTTGCAATACATCATTCCCAATACAAAATTCTCTTTATCTCATATTCACGCTTAACAAATTCATTTATTAAAAAAAAATAACTTTCTTATATTACTGTTTGTAATTAAATCAAAATTAAACCTAGCTGTGGGTTATTAATTCGAGTGTACATGTGTACAAATCATGAAAATACTTTAATTTTCACAAAACTTAAAAAAAAACGATTTATATAGATATATATATATATATATATAAATATTAAATATTTACAAAATTTCGAATGCATGTTTGGGTTAGATTTTAACACTTACATTTGAAAATCCTTGTGTGAAGGAAGACGATGACTTGAAACAAATTATGTACCAAATTTTGTACCAACTTTTGTTTTGGTTGGTTTTACTTTACGTAGTATTGAGCTCAATCCAACGTTGTTCTGTAAAGTGATAAACAAATTATATAATAAATGATATATTCCAAACCATCGTCAGTGTTAATTAAAGTTATGATATAAATTCCCTACTAAGGCTTTCCTCTTAGTAAAAAAAATTATTCTGAGAGCTATGCAAAGAATTTACATCATAAACTCAAACATGCTAACATATACTATTTACGTTGTGTTATTTAAAATTACCGATAATTCAATACGTTGTTTTTTTTTCTTACTTTACAACAATGCCATTATTGGGCCATCATAAGCCGTAAATAAAAGTATACCTTACATTACTGTTATATTAATACTTAAGTTCCAAAAGAAATAATTTAAAGGCAGCGTCAGAGGTTCGATTGCTCTTTCCTATCTTCTTTCCCTTGTAGACCGCATAAGGTGACAAAAATTGCTAAAAGCGCCTTGGTTTACAATAGTCTCACTAATGTAACGGTTGTTATTGATGTTCAATGGTATCAGCATACAAGTGTCTTGCCATTCTTTAAACAAAAGAAAAATAAGAAAAAGGGGGGGGGGGTTTGTGCTTGCCGTAGCAGGCTGTATTGAAAGTACAGTCATCACTATGTTCAATTAAAATTAGATCCCATGAAGGTTAACTTACGTGGAGTAGCCCCTGCACTACAACTAGCTTTACTAACAGTTATAATTTGGGCTCAACTCTTTTTCCGGATCTTTCTTTCTGTGTTCCCTCTTTGGTATATATTTGGTATTATACCAAATAGCTGTTGGATTTCCCTCGTTCCACACTTACAGCGAGGAAGGCGCTTTCGGTGAGAATATAATAGATTTTTTTATGTGTTTTCTAGAGGAATCGTCTTTACTATTCCAAAAACAAGCAAACTTCTTTAAACGAATTTTATTCACTTTTCTCCTTTTTTTTATCAGTAACTATTTCACCAACACTTAATAATACTTTTTTCTCCGTACAAAATATCGAAATGCACAAGAGGTCTTTCTTTGCTGCTGTCCGGAAAAGAAAAGATTGAAGCGAAGGTACCACTTTATCACCTAACTTAGGTTCTGGTTTGACATTTCAATCACTCACACGATATTGGATCCTAAGCTGTCACTCTCTCAGTTATGAGATACGAATTCAAACACCTGTGACATCTCAATGCCATCATTGACATTCTGCTAACTACTACTCTGTTAGTTCACATTTTGTCAAAATCCAACATTGTGGAATAAATAGCATGGTATAAATCTTTTTTTTTTTTTTGATACCTTGTGGAATAATTAGCATGATATAAAAAAACATACGAGTATCTAAGTGTTGTGCACTAAAATCTATTTAGGTTTGGTAAATAGTAACATATCCAGATAGAAATTTGCAACAATTCATAAACATAAAACAATACGTTTTCAATCTTTTTTTAAAAAACTAGTGTTTCGAAGTATACAAAAAATTTTTGATGATAAAGTAATATGAAAACATTTTCTACATCGACGCAATGCTTAAGAACCGAGTTTAAAATTAGACACCAAAAGTATGAATATATGAATGAATTTCCCATAGGGCCGAAAGTGTAACCCGCCAAAGAGAAGATAAAAAAAACTGCAACAAACTTTCTTTGTAAACTGAAATCCTGAAGTTGTAAAAAAGGAAACCTAGTTTTTTTTGTGGGGCTCGACTACACCCTGAGATCCTTAATGCCGGGTAAACTTCTTTTCTAAAATGGTTTTAAATCTTTAGCATGGAAAAGTCCAATATATTCTCCTTTTAAAGTTTCTAGTTGATAAAGTGAAGAACCAACTTTCTTGCGGACTCTGCATTTCAAATATTGAGGTAAAAGTTTTGCATTTATACCTTTTTTAAACTCACTTTGGCTACGATTTCTTCTAAAAATGTCTTGCCCTTCTTTGAATTCGACATTTCTACAACGAGTATTATAAGTTCTGGTTGCCTTTTCATGTGCTGTTATTAAATTTTCCCGTATTTTATCATGTATAAGACTTAGTCTAGTATCATTTGAAATGATATTTGCTTGATTATCACGCAATGAATCGATTCTCTCTAAAATTGGATAAGTAGACCCATGCTGTACCATATTATACCCAAATAAGCAAAAGTATGGTGAACATCTCAGTGATTCGTGATAGTCGCTTCGCAGTATACAAGCTATTTTCGACACATATCTATCCCACTGGTCCTGTCGATCCTTAATCAAGGCCCTCAGTTTTATTAAAAATTCTCGATTGGTACGTTCGGAACAATTTGCCTGAGGCGAATACAAGGCCGTCTTCACATGAGTTATGCCGTAAGCTTTCATAAATTCCATCATATTGGAGGCTACGAACTGCTTACCATTGTCCGAATTAATATATTGAGGCACTCCAAATTTGTTGAAAATATCTTTCTCAATGTAGTTAATTATGGCGGACGTTGTGGCTTTCTTTAAAGGTTTTAGGAAAATGTATTTCGAAAAATGGTCTATTGCCACGAAAACCATACTATTGCCCGATTTGGTTCTTGGATAAGGACCCAACAGGTCCATATATATACGTTGAAATGGTCGGTCTGTTTTTATTTGCTGACCCATCGGAGGACGAAGTATCTGATTGGTCGGCTTTATGGATTTACATGTTTCGCAATTTGAAACAAAGGCTTTGATGTCCTTAGCCATTTTAGGCCAAAAATATTTTTCGCGTACACGGTGAAGTGTTTTTGCAAAACCGCCATGACATGATATGATGTTGTGATGGTTTTTTATGACCATTTCTCGCAAACTACTAGGCAGCCATAACCGCCATAGAGAATCCTCTTCTTCAAATTCTCCCTTCCTAAATTTAACTCGTTGATAAACAAACCCGTCTGAAACACATGTATCCGGAAAATTGTCCTTAAGTTGTTCAATATTATCCTTGAGTTCATTGTACTCGGCTGAAGAAAAGGATTCTGAGTTTAAGTTAATTTCAGATGACACTGATACAAAATCGATTTCTTCAACATCGTCTATTCTTGACAAAGCATCAGGAACAATATGTGCGGATCCCTTTCGATATTCTACTTGGAAATCATAAGATTGTAGCTTAAGGCTCCATCTTCCTAGCCTACCAGATAGGTCTTTCTGGGACATTAACCAGCGTAAACTGCTGTGGTCAGTGATTATTTTAAACGGTAAGCCCTCTACATACGGTCTAAACCGTTTAAGACAGACGATAGCTGCGAGACACTCAAGCTCTGTTACTGTATAATTTCGTTGTGTTTTGTTTAATTTTTGAGACACATATGCTATTGGATGTTCATTTCCATTGCCATCCATCTGTACTAATACCCCACCCACTCCTACTCTAGAAGCATCACACTGTATTGTGAAAGGTTTACTGAAATCAGGTTGATTCAGAACCGGAGCTGTGGTGAGAGCCTCCTTTAATTTTTGAAACGCAATTTCTGCCTCAGGAGTTATGTGGAATTTTGCACACTTCTGCAGACAATCCGTTAGAGGTGCGGATAACTCCGCATAACTCGAAATAAATTGGCGATACCACCCGGTCATCCCAACAAAACGTCGGATCTGTCTAGCAGTTTTCGGTAACGGAAACTTTGTTATAGCCTCCACATTTGATTGGTCTGTTCTTAAAGTACCTTGTCCCACAATATAGCCCAGATACTTTATTTCCTTCTGGCAAAATCTACTTTTCTCGACATTAATAGTTAAATTTGCTTCTTTCAAGCATTTGGCTACATCCCTCAACACATCAATGTGACTATTAAAATCGGATGTACAAACCAACAGATCGTCTAAATAAATGAATACCTTTTCACGGAGTCGGCTGGGTATTACCTTATCCATCAATCGGCTCATTCTTTGTGCGGCGTTACAGAGCCCGAAAGGCATAACTGTATATTGATACAGTGGCCGACCAGGTACTGCAAATGCCGTTTTTTCTCTCGAACATTCATCTAAGGGTATTTGCCAATAGGCATCTTTCAGATCAATACCCGAAATGTAGTGAGTGTCCTGAAGTCGACTCAATAGGCCGTTGGTGTGTGGTAAAGGATAAGCATCTTTCTTGGTTAATGTATTAAGTTTCCGCGAGTCGAGACAAAGTCGAATCTTAACAGGTTTTCTAACAAGTACTACGGGGCTAGAATAAGGACTATTACTTTCCTCTATTACCCCTAACGCTAACATACGATCGAGTTCGGAATATGCTTCCTGTTGTCTAGGAGGGGACATCGGATAATGTTTCATTTTAAATGGCAGTGAGTCTCCCGTATCAATACTATGGGTCTCCACTGTAGTACGTCCTAAGCCAAGCTTTACAAATGAAGGAAATTCCTCAATGACTTTAGCCAGTTGTATCTTATCTAACGGGTTTAGAGTATGCAATATACCCTGTTCTTTTAAGGTAGAGTCTTGGCCATCCTCTAACAATAGTTCAGAAAGAAAAATTTGTGGTGCAATATTGAAGCCTTTCCAAAAGTTTATGCCCAGATAAACGCGCTGTCTTAATGTGGGCGATATATAAAACAAGATATCCTTGGTTTCTCCTTTATAAGTTACTGGAATTTCAGTATATCCCACAATACCCTGTCTATTACCGTCTGCCGTTCTCAATGAACTTTTGATCTTTATAATTTTCGGATTAAGTTTGTCAATAACTTCCTGACCACCATTTCCTAAAACGCTTATGGACGCACCGGAATCTAGCAATCCATAAACATCTATGGAACCTAAGGATATTTTTGCATAAGGCCTTTCATCAGAAGTGTCATCAATGATCGTCGCTTCTATGAGTTTTGAAAAAAACTTACGTTTCCTGAAACGTTCTCTACATTTTTCTATTTTCTTCGATACTTTGTTACCAGATGTTATGGGCGACGGACTACTTTCTTTTACTGCTTGTCCCTCCTTAGGTAATAAAATTACCTTACTAGTGTTTGTTGATTTTAAATTCGTGTCTAATAAAATTGATTTATCTGAAGAGGAGGGATTTTGAATATCGAACGAGTTACCCTCTATTCCTCGTTCCTCGGGTTGTTTCCCGAATGTTTTTTACATTGTGGTGTGGAGACATTCTTCTCCCCGCATCTATAACAGAATAAGTTTCGCTTTTCTGATGGACAATCGTAAAATGAATGTCCTAATAAATCACAATTCCAACATTTATATTTTGATGTATCTATGGATTTTCTATTCTGAAAGTGTCCACGCGTAATAAAGGCTACGTCTCCCATAGATTCTTCTCTTAGTTCTTCACCTGAGGACTCTAATTCAGAAACATATCTTTTGTGGTGTTTCAATGGAATTTGGCGATCTAAAAACGATTCAGCTTTCCTAGCCGCTTCTCTTAAATGATCCAGACTAAAAACATCGTAAGGAAAAAGTAATGAGCCCAAAGAATCTTTGGTATTGTTCTTTATTAGCTCTATCATCTTCCTGTCGCTCATAGGCTCACTCAATCGACTATTCATGTCGACGATGTCAGAATAAAAATCATCGAAGCTTTCTTTTTGTCCCTGGCGTCTTTGCACCATTTTGACTATCTTATCGCAGTCATTTTCAGATTTAGAAAATTCTTTGACTATGGCCTTAGTAAGATCTGAGTAGGTAGCATTTGGATGTTGTCGGGAATAAAACCAGAACCAGGTTTCTGCTTTTCCTTTCAATAAAACGTTGAAACATGCGACTACTTGCTCTGATGTGTATTTGCTACGGATGCGTAATGTATCTACTTTAAAAAGAAAATCATTGACATCTTCAGTCCCATCAAAATTGATGTTCCATTTGTCGATGGATATTGGTTTAACAATATTTGAAATTCCAGTAGAATTTATCATGGTGGGACCAGTGGGTCTCGTAATTTCGTCTCTCTCCGAGATAGTACGATCCAAGGGAGATGTTTGGGAAATCCTCGAGGTGTTTCCGGTATGACCTCCAACTTGATTAGCACCAATGGTCTCAACTAAAGTCTTTTTCAAGTCCTTTATCTCACCCAGAAAAGCTTCATGGTTAAGAGTTAGAACTCTCTCTAAAACGGCTTCTAACCCTCCTATGTTATTACTATTCCCGATCGCTCCGGATATTCCGGCGGCACCTAATTGCTGGTTATCATTCATCGTTGTAACCTCCGAAAGATCACTGGCTATGATGTTGTGAGAGTTATCAGTTTTACTCCGAGTTCTATTTGAGATTGGACTAACTCCCCATCGAGGCCGAATAACCAGCGGATTTTGAGCTGTTTCGTCTTCGTCTATAGTATAATCGATTTGAGTATCGCTTAACGAATCTTCAAAATGGTTTATTACTCTAACTTTTCTCCTTCTACTTGACATTACAGTCCGACAGATGTTACTTTTAATTACCAAATTTGCTAATTAGATAGTTGTATTTTCAAATGATATCTTTCTGTTTGGGAATGATGAATTGCTTTTTCAAGATAAGAGGTTCCTTTGGAAGGTAAATTGGTAAAATAGTGATAGGAATTAAAAGAAATTGCACCCCTCCAAAATTAAAAAAAATGAAATCTATAAACTAGATGTTTCACGTCGCTAGAATCAATCTAATTTCCAATAGAAAGAAAATCTGACTGGCGTAGCAATAAAAACAAAAGAAAATAATCTATTTTGTAATATAACATCCTACGGTAGCCATCAGATTTACGTGTTTTGTAAACTCTATCGCATCGACTGGCCACTTTCAGAATTATGTAGACGTTTTCGTTACTATTAAATAAAAGTTTAACACTTTCACTTTGGGATCACGAGAACGTAGAAAGTAATTAGGGGGTGTAAATTGCTGCTCAAAGAAACAATTTATTTTTTTAATTTGCTTCTGGACTCATTTACAGAAATTTAGAAAAATGTTACGAAATCGATCAAATGCCCCACGTTGGGCGCCATCTCTTGTTGCTGCTATATTTTTATTTAGTTTTTAAATTGATAAGATTTTTTTTTGTTTTAGCTCCATCGGCTTGGAATGTAGAAAAGGGGGCTTAGCTCGCCGGATTGGGAGGGTTCTTGACTTCACTAAAACTGGCTAACAACAAGAAAAAAATATATATCACATTCCAATGATTTAGGGTACTAATTAAAAGCGAAAATGTGCCATAAGAAATTTAAATGCAATCTCCTTAATTCCTACCCGACGACCGGTGTTATTATCGCCTAGGACACTCCTTAAAATTCCCACCCTGCTTCTCCAAATGGCTGAAGCATCCATAATAGTTATGTAGCCATTTCCCTAAGTTAGTTTCCCGCAAAATTTACCTTACCCCATCACCAATCATCTTGCAATACATCATTCCCAATACAAAATTCTCTTTATCTCATATTCACGCTTAACAAATTCATTTATTAAAAAAAAAATAACTTTCTTATATTACTGTTTGTAATTAAATCAAAATTAAACCTAGCTGTGGGTTATTAATTCGAGTGTACATGTGTACAAATCATGAAAATACTTTAATTTTCACAAAACTTAAAAAAAACGATTTATATAGATATATATATATATATATATATATAAATATTAAATATTTACAAAATTTCGAATGCATGTTTGGGTTAGATTTTAACACTTACATTTGAAAATCCTTGTGTGAAGGAAGACGATGACTTGAAACAAATTATGTACCAAATTTTGTACCAACTTTTGTTTTGGTTGGTTTTACTTTACGTAGTATTGAGCTCAATCCAACGTTGTTCTGTAAAGTGATAAACAAATTATATAATAAATGATCTATTCCAAACCATCGTCAGTGTTAATTAAAGTTATGATATAAATTCCCTACTAAGGCTTTCCTCTTAGTAAAAAAAATTATTCTGAGAGCTATGCAAAGAATTTACATCATAAACTCAAACATGCTAAAATATACTATTTACGTTGTGTTATTTAAAATTACCGATAATTCAATACGTTGTTTTTTTTTTCTTACTTTACAACAATGCCATTATTGGGCCATCATAAGCCGTAAATAAAAGTATACCTTACATTACTGTTATATTAATACTTAAGTTCCAAAAGAAATAATTTAAAGGCAGCGTCAGAGGTTCGATTGCTCTTTCCTATCTTCTTTCCCTTGTAGACCGCATAAGGTGACAAAAATTGCTAAAAGCGCCTTGGTTTACAATAGTCTCATTAATGTAACGGTTGTTATTGATGTTCAATGGTATCAGCATACAAGTGTCTTGCCATTCTTTAAACAAAAGAAAAATAAGAAAAAGGGGGGGGGGGGGGGGGGTTTGTGCTTGCCGTAGCAGGCTGTATTGAAAGTACAGTCATCACTATGTTCAATTAAAATTAGATACCATGAAGGTTAACTTACGTGGAGTAGCCCCTGCACCACAACTAGCTTTACTAACAGTTATAATTTGGGCTCAACTCTTTTTCCGGATTTTTCTTTCTGTGTTCCCTCTTTGGTATATATTTGGTATTATACCAAATAGCTGTTGGATTTCCCTCGTTCCACACTTACAGCGAGGAAGGCGCTTTCGGTGAGAATATAATAGATTTTTTTATGTGTTTTCTAGAGGAATCGTCTTTACTATTCCAAAAACAAGCAAACTTCTTTAAACGAATTTTATTCACTTTTCTCCTTTTTTTTATCAGAAACTATTTCACCAACACTTAATAATACTTTTTTCTCCGTACAAAAGACAAGAGGTCTTTCTTTGCTGCTGTCCGGAAAAGAAAAGAGTGAAGCGAAGGTACCACTTTATCACCTAACTTAGGTTCTGGTTTGACATTTCAATCACTCACACGATATTGGATCCTAAGCTGTCACTCTCTCAGTTATGAGATACGAATTCAAACACCTGTGACATCTCAATGCCATCATTGACATTCTGCTAACTACTACTCTGTTAGTTCACATTTTGTCAAAATCCAACATTGTGGAATAAATAGCATGGTATAAATCTTTTTTTTTTTGATACCTTGTGGAATAATTAGCATGATATAAAAAAACATACGAGTATCTAAGTGTTGTGCACTAAAATCTATTTAGGTTTGGTAAATAGTAACATATCCAGATAGAAATTTGCAACAATTCATAAACATAAAACAATACGTTTTCAATCTTTTTTTAAAAAACTAGTGTTTCGAAGTATACAAAAAATTTTTGATGATAAAGTAATATGAAAACATTTTCTACATCGACGCAATGCTTAAGAACCGAGTTTAAAATTAGACACCAAAAGTATGAATATATGAATGAATTTCCCATAGGGCCGAAAGTGTAACCCGCCAAAGAGAAGATAAAAAAACTGCAACAGAATCAGACATGAATGAGCTTTTTTTCATTCATTACAAAATGCAAAATGAACATATGAAAACAAACATAAGAGAATACCTCATTAATAATAATCGAATACCAAGTACAAACACCTGTTTTCTACTAATCATGATAAACAACTTAAATGAAGTTAGTCCCAGATGAACGCAGTGTAGTCACGTAAGACGTATCTAACCAGTCCTGGTATATGAATTCTATAAGAATTCAACCAACCCCACTACGACGTGGAAATTAAAACCAAAAAAAAAAAACTAATAGTGCTTAAAAGTGCTTAGCTCCCCATACAAATTAAGCACTTATAGTCTTTGGCGTAGCAATGGATTTCTACTGGGGAGGGCTGTAGCCCTAAAAAAAGTTTTTTATATGCTTTAAAATTATTCACGGATGAAAATGTCAACGAAAAGTAAGAAATTAATTCATATTGAAATAAGATTTATATTTATATACATAAAAAATAGCAGAATGGAATAAAATATAATAAGAATAAAAAATTAATTATTTTACTACTCTTTAAAAAAATACCAATATTATTATTTAGTTTTCGATATTTAAAATGGTCAAATTTCAAAATGGATCTTGGTTCATTGCAGATCTTAGTCATTTTTTAATTCGACGTATCGCAACGATGTCCTTCACAGCCAGAAAAGTGTGGAAACCTTATTGCAACTTACAAACCTTTGAAAATATTTGGATAAATTTTTAAAAAGATTTTATGTATTTATATCAACCCTTTCTTTGATTGGCTTATTGCATACGAATATATAGTCTTGAGGATACTTTTAGCACAATAGTTTGTGCAATTAGCGATTCCTTATCAATATGCAAGTTAGTTCTATAATCATCAATAAATTCAGAAGTTCCATTCAAAGCTTTACCAAACAATGTACTGCTTCAGCTGGTGGAAAACTTTAATCTGTTCTCCAATATAAAATGCTATCGTATCATCAGGCAAATCTAAATATTGACTTTTAACTAATGTTAAATTAACCGAAACAAATTTGGTAAGCATTTTGTTGTCAGCTCAGCTGTTTTCGTGTAACATGTTACTGTCAAACATGTTCAGTTTGGTATATAATTCAACCATGAATCGACTTACAAACGAACAACGCTTGCAGATTATTGAAGTTTATTTCACTTTAGGGAAGATCAATTGGTCGCATAGATCGTTCGATTTAACGCCTTTAGATTATTTTTTGTGGGGTTATGTTAAGGCTCATGTCTATAGGGACGGTTGGCGCACTGGAAGCCAATATTCTAGTTTTACTGAGACTTCGATCTTCCAAATAGTTTTTTGGTAGAACTTTGCATATTAGTTTGAAATCAATATGATTTCTAGGTTTGAAAATATGTACAGCATTGTAAAATGTTGATGCTGATTGTATGTTTGAAAAGGAATCGACAATTAGCAAATTTATTATGTATGCCTTGCAGTGAATTAAAACACATTACATTTGCACCATTATAAGACTTCCAAAATTTTGGATAAAAAAAAATTATTTGTAATTTTTTATTTATTAGTAACTGTAAAATTGAAGGATTTGAATTGATAAAAAATCCAGCTAAAATATATATGTGGGGGGGGGGAGGGGGAGGGGGTTGGACACACTATTTCATCTCAACTAGGGATGCCTTAGGGATGATGGATCTTCTATCCTTACTGAGGCGCCCCTGGGGGGATGGAGCAGTGTGTCCACCACCTTAGGGAATTTTGAGTCCGTAGAGTTTACAATAGGGCACGCCGTAAAAAATATCCAGTATACTGGGACGACTACCATAGAAGACTCAGAGAATACAACAAAATCACAAGTACAGCAAAATGAAACCCCTGGAAGCTATTTTGCGAACAGGTCGATAACGTTAACGAAGTTTCTAAAATTAAAAAGTTCCTTTCAAAAACCCATTCCCAAACCGAAACAATGATAGATAATATGGACAAAAGAGTAGAATCAACTGAAGAAATCGTAAGGCTTTTAATGAACACCCATTTTCCGCAAGGTACGATGGGTCAGACTGAGAGAAAATGACCAACAGACAAAATGAAGCACAGCCAAGTTATATCATTACTAACCATATGGTCAAAGAAGCCGTAAGAAGCTTTTCACCGGCAAGGCAAGTTATGCAACACCTAAGGCTTATAGACCAATAAACCTAACATATATTTTTTACTCAAAACCATGGAACGTATAGTGGATACCATGATTAAAAGTAATATACCAGGCGAAATGCTAAAATTTAGACAACATGCCGATGTTAGTGCTCCTCCTAAATACCGGTGAATGCGTCCTGCGTCTGTTAAACTCGATTTCAAATATATGAAAATGTACTACAGCTACCGAAATACGCCGGATAATTTCAAAAAATCCGAACCAAGTAAATTCCAAAACTTTAAAAGATGTACCAGCATATTTGTATTAATGTTTATTAATTCAACAGAAACGTGGGGAACCTATTCATGCTGCTTGGACGCAAGGAATCCATTTTCAAGAACACATTTTGATTCCGGTCGGATCTAGTCTTTACATTTTGCATAACCAATAAAGAGTTGAAGAAACATAATATGACTTCGGTGGACAAAACCAACATCTTTAGATACTCCACGATATATTAGCAATGTTTCCGTTCTTCTCTAATGAAAAACAGCATCTTGTATAACAAACAAATTAAAACATATAACTACAATGCTATGGAAATTTTGTAGTTAAAAAACGTTGTGTCATTGGGGTGTATACACAATAATACTGCTCGAATGCAAACTATCAAATTGCTTCAGTGCAGCTTCTACAATCTTTCCTTACGAAAACTTAGTTAGAAATTTGAGAAGGCGAAGAAAAATGAATTGATGTCTGAAAATGTTTCAAATTCGAATGCCTCCTGGTTTTGGAATATATTTCTATTCCTTCTTATTTGTGGTTTGTCCAGAATATTTTCAAAACATATAAATCATTCATAATATCGATATTGCTCTGAATATCCACTCCAAATGTAGAAAAACAAAAGTTTTTTGAAATGGGGATGATAAATCAGCTGTTTTTTGTTTACTGCGTATTTCGGTACAGCGCGCGTTAAGTGCGTTTTTTTGACAGAAGCTGACGCATTCACTGGTATTTAAGAGACACCCTTAAAGGGCGATCATGGACACCGCCCTACACGAGGTAGTACACAATATAGAAGTATCCTTCAATGGAAAGATGTATACACTTGCGGTATGTGTTGACATTGAAGGGTCGTTCAATAATGTACGGACCGACACACTCATCCAATCCTTAGACCAGTTTCAGGTGGACCGGGCTTTCCGAGACTGGATAAACCACATGCTAAGGAATAGATGGATAAATTGCGGGTCCCACGAAATAAAAATAAGAGACGGAGTATCACAGGGAATGGTAGTGTGGTTGACATCAATGAAAAAGTAGTGCAACATAATAATATTACAAAAGGTCCAACGAATGTGCGGAGCAATGAGGACCACATCTAGTAGGACATTGGAGACGATCTTAAATATCCAACCAATAGAAATACAGATTAGATATGAAGCAGCCCTCACGGCGACGAGACTCAAACTGATGGGCGAATGGATCGGAAGCGATCACAAGTCATATCATCAAAAGATAGCTGAGGTAGTGACGGTAGATTTAAGTGACATATCATCAGTATCCGACAGAATACTTGAAAAATCAATAGTTGCTGCAGACAACATCTGGAACGGAGTAAGGGGAAACGAGAAAGCAAATGCCTTGGCATATATAGCCAGGGACTTGCAAACAACATCCCTAGAGAAAGCAAAACCATTCGGAGTTACGCGTACTGAACTAAAAAAATATGGGCAAAGAACGTCCATATCACACTATGGAATAGTGAAAACGTTGGGAAAACAACTTGAGAGGTGACCCAAACGAGGACAAGACACAATGGAAATTGAATACTATAGACGTCGCATGGGATTTACAGACTTCATCCGCCAGGTGGCGTCCAAGCAGCTTTTCTCTCATTCTCAAATTCCTCTCTCAATTATTTCTCTGTCAAAACATGCAGACTTTTTTGTAGTCTCAAATAATGTCTAAGAAGGGAGTAAGTTTTTCAGTTTGTTTTGTTGTTGAATGTTTTGAAGTTGGAATATAATAAAATTAATGTTGAAAATCTTTTCTCTCCTTGCAGAGTAAATAAAAGTATCTATCCTCTCTTTGCAGAACGCTCTCTTTACAGTTTAGCCAGACAAAGCCCCATCTTCAATATGCAGACATACTAAACGAATTGTCAAACTCCATGCGACGTCTATACAGCGTTACCGTTGGGAAATTTCAAAAAGGGGCACAAAAAGGGGATTTTTTCGAAAAATGGGGCAACCGATCATTAAAAAAGGGGATCAATTTTAAGGTTTTTATTTAAAGAAAACAACAATAAAAAAACAAAGCTTAACATAAAAAAATAAGTAGGTAACATTAAAAAATTCATTCATTTACACTAAAACTAAACAAAAAATACAATGTTATACAAAACTTCTTATGATGTGTACTAAATATATTTTATCACATACATTTCTTTATTTATAGTTACTTTTTTGTAACTTCTTTTTTATACTTTCTTATTAGATCTGAGCTTGGGACAGATGTGTTTTGTATTGAGTTTTTTGATCTCACAATAAATCTGTTTAGAAAAAAGCTTATAATATTTATGTACATCAACCTAATGAAAAATAAATTGGATTTTTTATAAACACATATATTGTTACAATTAAGAAATCACTCAAATTAATTGTATTGTTGCATAGACGCCGACCTATTCGCAGAATTTTCACCAATAAGATGAAACGGTGGAAATAGATTCTCATATGCTTACACATACAAAAGATAAATGTAAATCGTTTTAACATATGCGTATATCCCATTAAATAACCTAATTCAGAACGTAGCGCGTTAGGCATTTGCGTACGTTAGTACGAAAGTGTTGTCATAAGAGTATAAAAAGCAGATTTTTTAAAAAAAAGCCAAAACGTGGCACAAAAAAGCGAAAAGGGGCACATTTAGTATCAAAAAATAAAAGGGGCGCAAAAGTAGCACGGCTGAAAAAAAGGGGCAAATATGCCACTTTAGTCGCACAACGGTAACGCTGCGTCTATAGTATTAAATTGTCATTGCAAGACAACGACCTAGAGGTGGGAAAGTATCGATGGCACTATCTATAGTATCGATAGTTTAATTTTTTGTGACTATCGATTGTTTTCTGCTAAGTCTGCATTTACATGATACTTTTTTTTAAGTATTAAGTATACTGGGGAACCTATTCATGCTGCTTGGACGCAAGGAATCCATTTTCAAGAACACATTTTGATTCCGGTCGGATCTAGTCTTTACATTTTGCATAACCAATAAAGAGTTGAAGAAACATAATATGACTTCGGTGGACAAAACCAACATCTTTAGATACTCCACGATATATTAGCAATGTTTCCGTTCTTCTCTAATGAAAAACAGCATCTTGTATAACAAACAAATTAAAACATATAACTACAATGCTATGGAAATTTTGTAGTTAAAAAACGTTGTGTCATTGGGGTGTATACACAATAATACTGCTCGAATGCAAACTATCAAATTGCTTCAGTGCAGCTTCTACAATCTTTCCTTACGAAAACTTAGTTAGAAATTTGAGAAGGCGAAGAAAAATGAATTGATGTCTGAAAATGTTTCAAATTCGAATGCCTCCTGGTTTTGGAATATATTTCTATTCCTTCTTATTTGTGGTTTGTCCAGAATATTTTCAAAACATATAAATCATTCATAATATCGATATTGCTCTGAATATCCACTCCAAATGTAGAAAAACAAAAGTTTTTTGAAATGGGGATGATAAATCAGCTGTTTTTTGTTTACTGCGTATTTCGGTACAGCGCGCGTTAAGTGCGTTTTTTTGACAGAAGCTGACGCATTCACTGGTATTTAAGAGACACCCTTAAAGGGCGATCATGGACACCGCCCTACACGAGGTAGTACACAATATAGAAGTATCCTTCAATGGAAAGATGTATACACTTGCGGTATGTGTTGACATTGAAGGGTCGTTCAATAATGTACGGACCGACACACTCATCCAATCCTTAGACCAGTTTCAGGTGGACCGGGCTTTCCGAGACTGGATAAACCACATGCTAAGGAATAGATGGATAAATTGCGGGTCCCACGAAATAAAAATAAGAGACGGAGTATCACAGGGAATGGTAGTGTGGTTGACATCAATGAAAAAGTAGTGCAACATAATAATATTACAAAAGGTCCAACGAATGTGCGGAGCAATGAGGACCACATCTAGTAGGACATTGGAGACGATCTTAAATATCCAACCAATAGAAATACAGATTAGATATGAAGCAGCCCTCACGGCGACGAGACTCAAACTGATGGGCGAATGGATCGGAAGCGATCACAAGTCATATCATCAAAAGATAGCTGAGGTAGTGACGGTAGATTTAAGTGACATATCATCAGTATCCGACAGAATACTTGAAAAATCAATAGTTGCTGCAGACAACATCTGGAACGGAGTAAGGGGAAACGAGAAAGCAAATGCCTTGGCATATATAGCCAGGGACTTGCAAACAACATCCCTAGAGAAAGCAAAACCATTCGGAGTTACGCGTACTGAACTAAAAAAATATGGGCAAAGAACGTCCATATCACACTATGGAATAGTGAAAACGTTGGGAAAACAACTTGAGAGGTGACCCAAACGAGGACAAGACACAATGGAAATTGAATACTATAGACGTCGCATGGGATTTACAGACTTCATCCGCCAGGTGGCGTCCAAGCAGCTTTTCTCTCATTCTCAAATTCCTCTCTCAATTATTTCTCTGTCAAAACATGCAGACTTTTTTGTAGTCTCAAATAATGTCTAAGAAGGGAGTAAGTTTTTCAGTTTGTTTTGTTGTTGAATGTTTTGAAGTTGGAATATAATAAAATTAATGTTGAAAATCTTTTCTCTCCTTGCAGAGTAAATAAAAGTATCTATCCTCTCTTTGCAGAACGCTCTCTTTACAGTTTAGCCAGACAAAGCCCCATCTTCAATATGCAGACATACTAAACGAATTGTCAAACTCCATGCGACGTCTATACAGCGTTACCGTTGGGAAATTTCAAAAAGGGGCACAAAAAGGGGATTTTTTCGAAAAATGGGGCAACCGATCATTAAAAAAGGGGATCAATTTTAAGGTTTTTATTTAAAGAAAACAACAATAAAAAAACAAAGCTTAACATAAAAAAATAAGTAGGTAACATTAAAAAATTCATTCATTTACACTAAAACTAAACAAAAAATACAATGTTATACAAAACTTCTTATGATGTGTACTAAATATATTTTATCACATACATTTCTTTATTTATAGTTACTTTTTTGTAACTTCTTTTTTATACTTTCTTATTAGATCTGAGCTTGGGACAGATGTGTTTTGTATTGAGTTTTTTGATCTCACAATAAATCTGTTTAGAAAAAAGCTTATAATATTTATGTACATCAACCTAATGAAAAATAAATTGGATTTTTTATAAACACATATATTGTTACAATTAAGAAATCACTCAAATTAATTGTATTGTTGCATAGACGCCGACCTATTCGCAGAATTTTCACCAATAAGATGAAACGGTGGAAATAGATTCTCATATGCTTACACATACAAAAGATAAATGTAAATCGTTTTAACATATGCGTATATCCCATTAAATAACCTAATTCAGAACGTAGCGCGTTAGGCATTTGCGTACGTTAGTACGAAAGTGTTGTCATAAGAGTATAAAAAGCAGATTTTTTAAAAAAAAGCCAAAACGTGGCACAAAAAAGCGAAAAGGGGCACATTTAGTATCAAAAAATAAAAGGGGCGCAAAAGTAGCACGGCTGAAAAAAAGGGGCAAATATGCCACTTTAGTCGCACAACGGTAACGCTGCGTCTATAGTATTAAATTGTCATTGCAAGACAACGACCTAGAGGTGGGAAAGTATCGATGGCACTATCTATAGTATCGATAGTTTAATTTTTTGTGACTATCGATTGTTTTCTGCTAAGTCTGCATTTACATGATACTTTTTTTTAAGTATTAAGTATACTTATCGGCGTTTTGTGGGTGAGAGAGGCAGTCGGAAACGGGGGAAAAAAAGTATGCCGTACTCGTACTTATCGTTTTGTGTTTTTCGTTCGCACTTGGAAACAACAACAATTCACACAGGAAAAGTCGAAACAAATGAAAATAAGTATAAGTATTGAAAAAAAAGTACGTGTGTGAACGTAAATACTTTTTCAAAAGAGAATAAGACGATAAGTTACTTAAAAAAAAGTACCATGTAAATGGGGACTAAGGGCCTGTTTTTGTAACTTATTTTTTGTCGCTTCGCACGTCTATTGGTAAGCGAATGAAATTTTTGGTTTTTGCACACTTTGTTTTGATTGTAAACAAAGAAGCTTTCAATTATCGCCAACATTTTGGTTCTTATAAGACAACAACGAACGAAATGAAATGTCAAATTAGACGATCAGAAAAATGCATTCGTGTCGGTTATGTTTACCGCCCTTTTGAATGATAAAGTGAAAATTGTTGGATAAATGGATAAATGAACCATACAACATACACATGTATCTTTTGCTGAAGTATCCACCAAAATTTCAAAAACTGTCTTTTTATTAATTTGTATAAAATATTTTGAAATCTTACAACCACACTGTTGCTTTTTGCATTTTTTCGTAATACCTTAAATTAGGTGACCCAAACAATTGTTTATTATACCTATCGACCTAGAATATCTTTCTGAATTGGTTTTGTCCGTCCGTCTGTTTATAAATGTATCCTTGTTACCGAGTACAGGTCACAATTATGCTCAGATCACTAGGAAATTTAGCAAAAACTTCCTTTTTAACTCAAGGACTTACTAAAATGGTTGCAGAAGGTTTCCGATTTAGATATAGCCCCTATATATACATAAATGATCAATCAAGCAAACAATTGTGTTTGTTTTCGGGTTTTTAATTATTTCTCATCGTCTAGAAACAGCTGTTGCAACTTTTACAGCTGTTAGATAGGGTTGCCCCCGTTCTGATATTTTCGTGTGGAAAAAGCTTTAAGAAATGTCAATAACAACATGTAATATTGGTCTTTGACAGGAAGACGATGAAGAAAAGAGCTTTCTTACCCAAACGATAAGTGACAATGAACCAAATTAAAAACATGATCGCTTGGGTGAGAATAAGAAGAAGAAAATTATTGCTTGGGTAGCTATCGTACGTCTGCGTTTTGGTACATTTAGGCTGTAAGAGTATTTCATATTTTAAAACTATCGATATTTTTGGTCATTATCGATAGTGAATCCGAAATTATCCTCCACTAAGATTGTAAAATTAAAGCGTCCAGCAAGTTCGCAAATGCAAACAAACACACAGATTATCAAGCCAACAAAAGATCCGGCAAATGCGGTTCGGACGTTTGGATGCCTTTTTCATTAAGTTCCGACAAAAACAGGCAAAATGCCTAACATGTTGTTTTCTTTTTTTTGTATGAAAGCTTTTCTTTGACTATTAAAATTCGATAGTATCACGATAGTATCGTCGATATATCGATATTTTTTTAAAGATTTGATAGTTGAGAATCAATATATCGATGGCTTTTTTAAAACTATCGAAACTATCCAGATTTGATAGTTGAGAATCAATATATCGATGGCTTTTTTAAAACTATCGAAACTATCCGATATCGCCACTACCAGGACCTTGCTGCGATTGAGCAAAGTAAAGACCAGCAAGATCATGGGTGTCTTCAGGACACACATGCCTACAACCGCATCTACATATAATAGGAGTTGTAGATGACAGCGTATGCAGGGCATGGGGGGAGGATGACGAAACGTTGGAGCATTTCCTCTGCCGGTGCCCAGCGTTCGCGAACAGTACTTTCCGTAAATTAGGAAATTATACTATACCAGACTTGACCAAACTCAGGGGCGTAGACTGGAAAACAATTAAGGACTATGTCGATAGCACCGAGTTCCTAAAATAATTTTCCAAGGACTAGTCATTAACAATTAGAGCGCATAATAGGCCGAATACTGGCTTAGGTGTTTGTCCAAGGACATGAGGCGGAGTTTGGCCGCATCCACTATATCTAGGGTAAGGGGTTGAGAAGTGTCTCCTTTATTTTGATCTTTGACATGGAACATCCGTTCCGAAGACTTATATATGTTCTAAAACTGTGTCTCGAAAACTCGATGTCACAGAATAAAAGGTTAACGCCGTTCGATTAAGCGGGTCACAAATAGCAATAATTTTCTTCTTATTCTCACCCAAGCAAAATTTTTTTTAATTTGGTTCATTGTCACTTAAGCTAAGTACAGATGATTGCCAGATCGGCAAACGTTATCAACCCTGTTGAAGTGCTGCAAATATACGGACAATGACAGATTGTTGGGCAAAGGTGAATTGATAGTTCAGACGATTGTAAGAAAACATTACAATTTCATATATTTACACTATATTTTGTAAATATTTATATGCAGGATTGCCAATAAAAATACTTTATAGACAGTGTTGCGAATAAAATGTTTTTCTGGCAATGGCGCCGTTGTCACATGCATAAACTTCGCACATATAACAATCTGCAAATTATCTCGCAATGACTTTTCAGCTAACGTTGCAAAACAAAAATTGTATGTTCACACGGTTGTAAATTCACAGGGTTGCATTTTTCCGCCATTTTTCTGTCAACTTACCTTTATCGTTAGGATAAGAAAGCTCTTTTCTTCATCGTCTTCCTGTCAAAGACCAATATTACCTATATGTTGTTATTGACATTTCTTAAAGCTTTTTCCACACGAAAATATCAAAACGGCGGCAACCCTATCCAACAGCTGTAAAAGTAGCAACAGCTGATTCTAGACCAGAGCAAAGACAATCGAAGGTATAGACATCTTATCGCAGTTGACTTTTAAAGTAAGAATAAAGCTTTCTGTAGATGGCTACCTAAAAATCTTCTCACTCGCATAGTCCATACAAACGTACGCGAAATTTACTTTTCGCCCATCTTTTGGTAAAAATGTGCGAATACACTGGGGCGTCTATACCATCTATTGTCTTTGACCAGAGCAAAGACAATCGAAACAACAAAGCTTTTTATAGACGGCTACCTTAAAATCTTCTCACTCGCATACAAACTTGCGCGAAATTAACTTTTCCCCCATCTTTTGGTAAAAATGTGCGAATACACTGGGGTGGCTATACCTTTGATTTCTTTGACCAGCGTATGAAGTCAGCCGAAAACGGTTCATTCGTCATTCTCATTTTTGGCCGCCTCCGATGTTATCGGCTAAAAACAGCCGCCGAAGGAATTACGTCAGCCGTCGTCAAAACTGTGCTCTCAGTTTTTTTTATTTTCTGGTCGAATTCGCGTCTTTCAAGTAACCCTAAAACCAAAAAAAGAATTCGCGTTTAAAAGAATTAAGGATATAACCATTCAACATTTTGTTGTCAGTGACTATTTTTGTTTTTAGAAAGGGGTACAAAAACGTTGCAAAAATAACCTTAGAAATTTTAATCCTTCATTATCCTTTAAATCCACGGTGGAAAATTTCTGAAAAATATATATTGCGGGTCTTACCAATTTTCAATTCATATCCAATTTCAGCATTCTATGTTGACTAGTTCGTTTTTAAGAATTATTTTAAACTAGCTGGACCCGGTCCACTTCGTTGCCCTATATTTCCGATCCCGTACATTTTTGGACCACTGACGTAGACTGCCAGCAGAACTGCAGTGGAACAAACACACAAACAAACGATTTGCCACGCCCACATTTTCCCCGCCCACTATTTGTAATTTTTTTTTCCACAACCATCTCAGACCAAATAGCTTTCAAACAAAAGAAAAAATTTTAAAATCGGTCCAGTGGTTTAAACGTCTATAAAACACATACATACATACAAACATTTTTCCATTTTTATATATATAGATAGATATACGTTGAAGGTTACTTTGAAGGTATAGAAATTAAAAAATATATTTGATTGTGTATTTCGAACAATTGCTTATATTGGTTTATGAAACAGTAACATTTAGTTTATAGCCGTTCGTGGTTAGTTTAATGAATGAATAAACCGGCTATATAATGTTTAATATAATAAACACTTTATTTATATAAAAACAAACTTACAGTTTTGCAAATTGCGATCGATGTGCACATTAGGTTCGCCATGATGTGAAGTTGAATACTGACGCAACTTTACCCGCATGTACAAATTCCCCAGGAATTCGTAGTTGGGAACCAAACAACATCTCCGCTGGGCCCGCATTTATGTCCTCTTTCACAGTAGTGCGTAGGCCAAGCATAACCAATGGCAACGCTGCCGTCCAGTCGTCTGTGTTGTAGCACTTGAAGGCAGCCTTCAACGTACGGTGGAATCGCTCGATCATGCCATTGGCTTGCGGATGATAAGCAGTGCTCTTTAGATGTTGCACATCCAAAATATTTGTCAATTCGGAAAAAACGGATGATATAAATTGTTGTCCCAAGTCGGTGGATATACGAAGAGGTATGCCGAACAAAGATATCCATCCCTCGATCAGAGCGCTAGCAACAGTCTCTGCAGTTATGTCAGTAATTGGTACGGCCACTGGAAATTGCGAGAATCTATCAATGATCGTGAGGCAATACCGTTGGTTCTTGGAGACTGGAAGTGGTCCAATAATATCCACGTTGATATGGTCAAAACGGGCCTCGACTGGCTCATAATTTCCAATTGGTGTTTTCGTGTGTCTACAAATTTTGCTTCGCTGACACGGTATGCATTCTCTGACGAAACGTTCTATATCCTTCATCATACCAGGCCATACATACCTTTCTCCAACTATTCGTTGCGTTCCCTTTCGTCCAGCGTGGGACAGGTCAGGTAATTTCGCAATTACCTGACGACGAAAAGTTCGTGGTACGAATGGTCGAATTTTGTCGTTAGTGGTATCGCAATACAGCGTCTCGGTCGAATGCGGAACAGCATCCATTTTCAGTTTTAGCGTTGAACTATCGGTTTCTATAATTTGCTTCAATTCCGAATCGCGACCTTGCTCTCTCGCCAATGCCTCAAAATCCGGGCTGTCTATCGAACTTATTCGGGACAAAATATCGGCAACGCCATTTTCCTCTCCCCGCAAGTGTCGTATGTCGGTCGAAAACTGACTAATAAAGTCCAGTTGGCGCGCGCTCCTTGGTGGTGTTTTGTCGCCTTTCTGGGTGAAAGCATATACCAACGGTTTGTGGTCGGTCAATATCGTGCATTGTCTGCCCTCTAACAAGTGCCGGGAATGGTCTATTGACTGATAAATGGCCAACAGCTCCCGATCGTATGTACTGTACTTTGCCTGTGCGGCTGTTAACCTCTTGGAATAAAATCCCAATGGTTGGACCTTACCATTTACAGTCTGGTGTAAAACTGCGCCAACAGCTTCACTAGAGGCATCTGTATACAAAGACAATTTTGCGTTGGGCGACAGGTGACAGGTGACAAAGCATGGTGGCGTTTGCTAGTTCCTCCTTACAGGCCTCAAATGCGTCTGTGGCTTCATCTTCCCAAACAACTGGCGTCGTGTTGTTTTTGACGTTGCCCGAAACGGCCTGCGTTGACGTCGGCCTACAATTTTCCTTAATTGCGCGTTGCATTCCTGAGAAAGGAGCGGTGAAAATTAATCATCCCCAGAAACCGCTTAAGTTCTTTCGCCACTTTAGGTTTGGGGTAATCACGTATTGCTGTCACTTTCTCTTCTAGTGGTTTAATGCCGTTCGGTGTTATAGTGTGGCCCAAAAATTTAACTTCGGACTTGCCCAAAACACATTTGCTGCCTTTTACTGCCAAACCAGATTTACGTAGCCGATCGAAAACAATCCTCAGGTGTTTCTCGTGCTCGTCCGCACTAGATGATGCAATGAGAATGTCATCGATGTAAGCGAATGCAAAATCGATGCCGTGCAAAACAGAATTCATGTGGCGCTGAAAAGTTTGTGCAGCATTCCGCAATCCAAATGTCATGTAGTTGAACTCGAACAAACCAAAGGGTGTAGTTATCGCCGTCTTGGGTATGTCGGAGGATTCTATGGGTATTTGTTGGTACGCCTTTTGCAAATCTAGCACAGAAAATATATACTTGCCATGGATAATGTGAGTACAATCATGCAAAAATGGAATAGGGTAGCGATCTGGTAAAGTTTGCGCATTAAGCGCACGGTAATCACCGCACGGCCGCCACTCCCCGTTCGTCTTTTTTACCGTATGTAGGGGGCTTGTCCAATTACTTTTGGATGGCTTGCAAATATCTTGCTCCACCAAAAACTCAAACTCTTTTTTGGCAGCAGCGAATTTCGCAGGTGGCAGCCTTCGTGGTCGGGCAGACACCGCTGGGTCACCAGTAACGATGTGATGTGTAACGTCCGTCAGCAATGACTCTCGATCTCGGTTGCTGCTTAACACGGTAATGTCTTTATTCTCAAATATCAGTCGTGAAAATATGTTGTCGGCATTGAATGTTGATATGACGGGTGCACATGAATATACTGTGTCAACCATAGTCCTGCGATTGACGAGACGATTCTGCTTAATATCCACAAGTAAATCGAAGTGCTTGAGAAAATCAGAACCTATTATGGCTGTTGAAACATCTGCCACGAGAAAATTCCATTCGAAGACTCTCCTTAATGAAAGAGATAACTTAAGACGACGTTCGCCATATGTTTTAATACGGGTGCCATTAGCTGCAAATAATGTTACTGAATTCGATGTGACGTTTCTGTCACATGAACGCGGTGGCAAAACGGAAACGTCAGCCCCCGTATCGATCAAGAACTTCACCTTTGTATCGTTGTCCAGCAATGTAAGACGTGCCACTGTAATTCGGCGTGGTGCGCTGGACAATGCACCAGCCACGGTAACTAGTTTTTTCGCGTTGTATGGAATTCGCAAGGCTGGCGGCACCTTGTAGCGGCCTCACCGAACCGAACCAGTGGTACCAACAAAATTTCTCCGTCGATGGCGTAGCACTACGTTGGCTCTTCTTACGAGTCGATGAGCGACTGGATGAAAGAGAGCGTCCTAATTTCTCCAAACGTTCTTCCAAAACCGCAATTTTTTGCAATAAGGTGGCCTCGTTAGGTGTCGTGGATGTGGACACAGCGGCGAGTTGTCGATAATCACTCACCTCCAAAATCTTATCCGCCAGTTTCGCCAATTCGGACAGCTCCGCGTTGGAGGCTTGGAGAATGACACGAACATTCTGTGGTAATCGTTGAAGCCACAATGATGCCAGGAAGTCATCACTTACCCTATCCTTCGCAAGACTACGGAGCTCATTCAATAATTGTGTAGGTCGCCTGTCGCCAAGGTGCATGTCGGACAGCAATTTCTGTATTTTCTTCTGTTCGCTTTCACAGAAGCGTTCGATGATGCGTTTTTTTTTTCAAAAATTCGTATTTTCCTGTTGCAGGCGGCTTGAGGACAGCGTCCGAAATCTGCACTAACACCTGTGATTCAATCGCTGCTATGTGCTGTATTTCGTTTCGTCAGCCACAATGCCTGAAACGGCGATCTGAGCCTCTATTTGTGCGAACCAGATTTCAGGGTGATCAGACCAAAACGGCGGTACTTTCACTGAAACTCTGCTTACAAAATTTCCGTACATCAGGGAAGTCGACACTCCTTGTCCAGCAGTGTCCGGAGCCTGGCCTGCTCCCACGGATGTGCTTGACTTCTCGGTGCCTGTCTCTTCGTTCATCTCATGTGTGTATTACGATCACGTCATGGTCACCACTATAGCCGTTCGTGGTTAGTTTAATGAATGAATAAACCGGCTATATAATGTTTAATGTAATAAACACTTTAACTAATTCTAATAATATATATGAAATGATGATGAAATCGTGAAATCTTAGATGCAATACAATGATTGCGCAAAAAGAGAGAAGAACAGGAATGAAAAGTTTACATGGTTGACAAAGTTCGTACTTTCTAACTACGTCTTAAATAATCCACAAATAAGGTAGTGAAATACCATGTCCACATATAGGCCACTACAAGTTAAAATAATTCGAAAAAATAACTAATCACCGTAGAATAGTAAAATTTGGATATGAATTACAGAACAATTTCGAGAATTTGTTGAGAGTGTACACGGACAAACCCGCTTCAATTCAGGCCTTGGAGCAAAACATCACTCGTGTCATGGTCTTTAAAACCCGTGATATGGTCTTTAAAACCCGGCCTTTCCCTGGACCGTAAAATTAGAATATATATTTACTTTGTATTGTAATACATAAAAATAAAATAAATATATAAATACATATATATCAATCATTGCACACCTTCGTTCGGCACATGATATAGAAATTAAAACGAAGAATTCTGACTCAAATCTCCGAATTACAACAAAAGCACTGGCGGGGACGTCAACTTATATTTCTAGAAATAAGTCGGAAGCCAAATTTACCACCACAAGAAGAGTTGCTGAGATGTGCTGTACTGATTTACAACCTTTTAATATTGTAGAGAAACTGCTAAGTGCACCTAAAAATATTTCGTTAGTGCTTGACCTATGGTCTGATTATTTTGCTCATCCCCACATAGGGGAACGTATTGCCGAAAATGTCATGTCTACGCTAAAGGAATTTCATCTAGAAGAAAATTCACGCTATCAGTGACGGAGGAAGCAACATAATTGCAGGTTTGAGGTTGGCACATATTGTGAGGAGTATATTCAATTTGAAAAATTCACTTGATTGCTGCATTTATGGATCCATGCCAAAGAAACTGGCAACCATTGCAGAAATGGTTGCGAAGAATACCCAAACATAATCACATGGATTTAAATGAAGAATTGGTTAAAGAATATCCTGAAGGAAGCTGCATCTCGAAAGAGGAACTTTAGATCTTTACGAGGAATTAATACAACCGCGAGAAGAAACTGACGATACAATAGAACCTGAGCTTGTAACAAAGAAACTGGTCATTTGAAACTCACATATGACAATATAAAACTCACACGTCGTCATTACTTTCGTAGTACTAATCTATTATCTTTATTATTTACTAAATTTTTTGTAGATAACTTAGCTAATTACCACCTTTCTCCATAGAACATATCTGCGACTCGAAAAAATATGTTCGAATTTATGGCGTCAACTAGTTCTCAAGCAAATGATGGCAACCTCCGTCAGGATATACAGACTTATTTCAATGCTACACATGAAGATACCGAATGTTTGGACTGGTGGCGACAAAAAGAATATGTAATTTGAATAAATTCGGGATTCCTGCAACTTCAGCTTCATCGGAGGAAGCTTTCTCTGTCGCAGGTGCGTGTATTACTGCTAAAAGATGTAAGCTCAATCCATGTACGGTCAAAAGGCAACTCTTTATACGCGACAATCAGCACTTAGTGGAACCATCAACAACAACTCAGTAATACTTCTACAATTATTTACAATCCTCCTTTTGAAAGAACAAATTACTTTAAATTATATACTACATTTTAAAAATGTTCATACTCCTTTAAAAGTTCAAATTACTTTAAATGTTTTTTTTTTTAATAAAATTAATATATAAAAATGAATGCAGAAAATGAATGTGTAGATTTGTTTGTTCCGTATAGACGCCTAAAGGGCTGGACCGATCTTGGAATTTTCACAGAATGTAGATGTGGTGAAAATAGGGTACTTGAATTTTAGATATGTATATCAAGTGGGCAAGTTGTAGTAAAGGAAAATGACTTTAGCGAAAGCAAATATTGAAATATATTTCTTGCGAATGCGAATAGTAAAATATGCATTTTTGCGAAAGCGAATAATAGTTGACCCTTTAGTACCAACAAATTTAAGGAACTGAATTGATACTTTTCCAGGATATTCAAGTATTAAGAATGTTTCCCATATTTTGACCTCCGGTTACTACAAGGACAAACATATTTTTTCAACTGTTTTGAAGAGAAGTGGCAGAGGTTTTCATTGGTATTAATATCTTCAAATTGTGTGATGGGAATAAGAAGTTTTAACACTTTTAACAAATGGAAGCGAATACTGAAATATATTTTTGCGAAAGCGAATAGTCCAAAGGTGGTTTTTGCGAATGCGAATGTTAAAATGATGCGAATAATTCGCGTTCGCATATGCAAATGCGAATATTCGTTACATCCCTTGTATCTACCTGTGTGTGTTTTTGAGTAAAAAATTTACTTCCGAAAATTAATGTTTACTCATCTTACTCTAATGTTGTTCACATCTTTAACTAATACTTAAAGTTTCTTTATTTAAATATTATATTAATTGTATTAATGTTTTAATAAATTGACACGGCGCACTCTGCTCGGTCCCATACTAGAATTGGACAAAATTAGGAGTTGTCAGAATACAATGAAACTTCATTTCTAAATGGATTATGGTGCGCTGAATTCAAAAATGTTTTCGATTTTTATATATAACATCACTTTTAAAGGCAGAGAGTTTTCATTCAATAGCAGTTCGTCAATTTTTCTTTTATAAAATAATATAGAACAGAAATCATTTCTCTTAGGTTGGAAGATAGCCACTAATCTATTAAACCTGAATAAACTACTTTCAACACCTTCAACATTTTTTTTAAATATTTTAAAGCTTTAAATTATCTAAGTAAAGAAAAAAATCAGCAACAAAGTATTTCATATTGGGCTAACGTGCAAAAAATGCAATTTTATGCACTTTTTAAAACATTAATATAAGCAAAACACCCAATTCGGATTATTGACTTGCAAACCAATTCGGACTATAGAATCTCTAATGCATTTGAAAATGTAGTCCGGATTACTGGATATTCGGATTAAAGGTGCTTAGGATTAGCATGCCTTCACTGTATATTGTTTTTGTTATATAAAATATTACGGACCGTTTCCAAGTTTTTTCTCATTGTTTATCTTAATTGGGTTGTTAAGATATGAGTACCAATTTTATCATTATTTGAGCCAATACATTATTATCGATTTTTGTAAATGAAACAGAACACTATGGGCCGTGCCACACCACTGTTACTATCACGTCGCTAAAGTTGTGAGCAATAGCACACTTGCCAAATTTCGAAATTGTTACTCGAAATATTGCATTTTTTAATATCATAGAAATATAGTTTTTTTTTTATTTCCGGTTGTGTGGGCGCTACCACACCCCACCTCTTTTCTAAAAGAAATCCGCATGCAAAAATTCAGCGAACTTGGTTCAACCGTTTGTGAGTATATCGAGAACCAACGAACACTATTTCATTCCATCACATCACACATTAAAAACAATTTCTCCGTTGAAATACAGAACAGAACGGTCAATTCTAAATAGTACACCACCAGTTGATTGGAGAGTTTTTTGAGAAATTAGCCGTCAAAGATGAATAAAACCACGACGATGCTGGCTCCCACGCATCGGTTCAAACATCTGACTTTGAGAACAGAAAACATAGAAGTAGTGGGTCATACCCCCATACAGTCATGATTTGGCACCAATGACTTTCACTTGTTCCCGCATATCAAAGGCAAACGGAAGTGGTCAAATAATTTGCAAAATCTATTTTTTCAGCTGGATTTCATAAAAATTTCCAATAATAATTTTTATTGTGATTTAAGAATTGCAATTTTTACTATTTAAGTTAATTTTATTATATAGAAGATCCATAGTGCATTTAACAAAAAAAAAACAGGATTCCATACAGGTTTTGTTTTTATAATAAATGTTTTTATTTGGTTTTAGTTCTTCTCCTTTTTGAATGTTATTATATTTAATAAGCAATTTATAATTTATTTGTGAATTCATTAAGTCATTTTCATATTTTATTATGTTTTACACTACACCCTTATGGTGGTAATTCCATTACTCCTTTCCTTAGAAATTTTATTTCAAATACTGATTTTTTCATAGTTCGATTTTTCTTTTAATAATATTAATATAATTCAAGTAGTAAAGGGTAAATCGAACGGAGAAAAATAATATCTACATACATGGTAAACTTAGCGTAATAATATTAATCATAACATTTATACATTGGAGATTGGTGTGCCCCATATGAACGAAGGTCGAATTAAAATTTATCTTTTATGCCACAAGGTGCCAATTGATTGGTACTTCAGAATGAATACAACTCAATATACTCATACGTAGGTACAAGTATGACAATAAAAACTAATTACAAATATTTTTGCATCTTTGTTCTCTAGCAGGCAAATTAATATATGTATCTGTCTGTATCTTTTGACCCTCTTAATAAATTATAAATTTCCACAAAGTCAAAAGTTACTTTGAGATGTGGCTGTCGATGGGTGGCACATGGTTTTAAGCAAAAGTAGCACAAGATCGTCGAGACAGAATAAGAGGAAAGGTTAATTTGTAGATCTATTAAAACATCGCTGTTCATATTACATTTGATTTTCTGCTTTCGTTTATAGTTTTTATTTGGTTGATGTGTGTATTACTGGGTATTTTGTATGATAAGTACATATTTAGAAAACACAGTTTTCAGTTGCTAGACGTGCACTCGTTTTTAATAATTGGCTTTGTTTGTCTTGTGTTGTTCGATTTTCTCTGTACATAATCTATGAAGAAAATACTACTACACGTATATTTGTGTCTACCAATTATGTTTCTATAGAAACTCGGAAAGTAGCATACTTTTTAATATATACAACAATACATACCTTAAAATAATACATTCATTGGTGAATACAATAAGCTTGGAAATATTTTTAAGAACAAAACATTTGTGTGTATGTTTCGCTCTGAACACAAAAACGAATGCACGTTTCAGAGACCAGTGTCAGTTTTGTAGAGAACTAAGACTTAAACGACACCGGTTTTTTAGATACACATACATATATACTACAAATTTAATGTAAACGAGACAAGAATCAATAGGAAGGAAACAGTAATAATAAATATACGATTTTAGCTTAAAACTATAAAGTGTACAATAACATAAAAAATAAGCTACAAAATAGGGATGTGGTCCTTTTTGAAGGAGGGAGGTGAAAATTTGGTTTTGTGAGTGTTTGCGTGTGCGTGAATATATTTTTGTTCAGAGGTTAATTTAAAATGTTATGTGAAAACAGAAGAAAATCTTCCAAACTGCATCACTTTTTGGTTCGTTTTTGTTTTTTTTTTTAATTTTTATGATTAACATTATAATGTAATTATAACATCCAGAGGGTTTGGGGAGCAAACGTATGCAAATTATGCAAAGTTAAGTCTTTGCTTTTAGACCCTATCACAAAAATTACGAAAATGGTTAGCTTTGAGAGTAAAGATGCTTTTCATTGTGCAACGACATATTGAAGTGTTTGATCTTTCTGGACAACTACGGATTCTAAGGCTCGTATGTCTTTTTGAACCACGTAGAATTTATGTTTCTTACCAACTAAACCCCAAATCACGGCAACATTTTCGATTACCACATTAACTGGTATTGTACAAACAGCTCCCAGAACGCAGGCCAAAAATTTCACTAATCCAAAACGATATAATGAAAATGACTTTATGACACCAAAGACATACATATAGATATTAACGGCCGCTATAAAGGCACACACAAAATCGACAATATTTGGACATGGTATCGGGTATAAGCCGGCAAATACAATATTCGATGTGGAGAGTGGCATGGTTACCCATGAGTAAACACTTATTCCCAATAGCATCTTGTGTCTGATGGGAATCATTTTTGAGTGTACCACAAGAAGTATGCCTTGCAGCCAACGTTTGCGTTGTTGCAAAAAATCCAGTAGTGTGAACGGTGATTTCTCGTACATTTCTCCCTCTATGAAGTTAAAAGTAAAACCTTGGGCAAAGGCTCGCATGGCAAAGAAACAATCCTCCGCCACCGATCCATCGATGCCGTTGTCAAAAGATACTTGTCGTTCAGCTCCCACCTGAAAGTGGAGGGAAATAAATGAAAGTAAATAATTTGGAGATATTGCAACGTTCATACTCATGAATTCGTCATTTATATAGCCATTACACTTACTTGAGTTACCACATAACTTCCTTTCCAGCTGAACAAAGGTTTGTGGAACAGTTTGAATTGTAGACGTAGTTTGCCCATATCATCGGAAACGCGGAAACTATCTGCCAGAGTTGTTAGCCAGTTTACAACATTCTCATTGGCATAGGTTATTAGTCCTTGACCAAAGGGATGCTTCCCATCTAAAACGAAATTTATAATACCGCGCACGGAATTCTCGGTCAGCAGTGTTTCCTCATCTAAATGTACTATCCAGTCGTTGTCGTTTAAAACGTTCACATTATCCTCCAAACAATATTGCAGTGCTCTCGATTTAAATAACGCCCCTGTTCGGGTTTTATATTCCTTTGGTACCACAATTTCTCGTATACGTCTGTGGTGAACCAAATGGACGGCCTTGTCTGTGACCACCTCGACGAGAAAATTCTCCAAACCCGTATCAAGGCAAGTATTCATGTTCCGCAATACATTGCTCTTAACTAGTTCGGGGAAGTCGCCCCTTGTTACGACTCGTATGCATATGAATGGTGCTAGCAAGGGACTGCCTTTGAGCACAACTTTCTCGGGGAAAGCATTGTAAAAGACGAGACCGCAGAAATTAAATAGCACCTGGGGCAGGGTGAGGAACGTAAGAAAACGAAGCAAATAAAGAAGAACTGTTGCTATTTGACCATACTCAGCCCATGGATCCAAAACAGTAAACGAATTTTCATTGATTTTTATACCTCCAGAAAATATTTCAAATCCGACTATAACTACGATCAGTAATGTACAATGCAATAAATGTTTTGTGTTCGAATTCATGACGCCAACACAATATGCCGATGTAATTACTTTAAAACGTTTCTGTGGATCTCTTCTTATTTCGTGAATTATTATTCCAACTTCGTCAATACAATCAGATCATAAAAAGTTCAATATCTGGTTCTTCTGGCGCATTTATAAGCGTTACTCTCGTGATAGGTTTCGTTTTTACCTGTAAGTAAATGTGAAGAAACAAAAGTACGCAACTTTGAGATTTTTTTTAATTCATGACGTCAAAGATAACGATAAGTCAAACAAATAGTTTACACATAAAATTCGTACCAAAAATAACATCTGCGAGCATGAGTGTGCTGCTGGTGATTTCTTGCCCTATACTACAAAACGGTTAGTCTCTTTAAAAATATGTGTATGTATGCACATCTCTTTTTCCGCATAGGGCAATAGGTTTTGATATCAAATCAGTTTCTATCGAATTAAAAAAATGATAAGATATTGCCCTCCGCCTATTTAATGGAAATAAGTTCGTAAAGAGTACGATCCAGTAGAGTAAACACCGCTAGCAACCGATTTTCGAGGTTATCGCTTAGAACTTCCCTAGCCACAATATGGAGAAGTGTAGTTGCTCAGTATGTTATTGTTTATTTTTATATACAGAATAACATCAAATATTCCATTTCCAAAGCCAGTTTTTTGATAAATAGTTTAGGTTAGGTTAAAGGTCACGTAGAGAATATTTGTTGGCACTTCACCAGGAGAAAAATTCTGTTCCATTGTGTATGTCCTGTTAGTAAGAAAAAATTGCGTATGTGCATGTGGTCTACTGAATTCAAAAGATCATTCTTTTCAAGGTAGTAACACTAGCATATGTCAATTGTTTAATGTAATACGGAAGATAAATTGTAATGAAATTGAAGATTCTCATCATTTCATTGGAATTTGTCCCATTTCCTTCAATCACCGCTTATTTTTTTGGAAAACGAACCGTCGAATCATTCGAAGAAGCGCAAGAATTACTGAATGGCAGAGATTATATGCGTTAATAATTTCTTATTAATTTGTTTTAAATATAGAAAACTTATTATAAAAGAATTCCGCTAAATTTAAACACACTAAATGGATTCATACTTAAGAAATCTAACAATTAAATTGCAGCTTTTAGGTATTAAATACAGCAAATCAGACACACAGCATTTTATGTTATGTCTTATTATGATGTATTTTAAAAAATCAAAATTGTATAACTTTATTTATAATATTAAGTAGATCCCGACCGAAGTCGGATTTTAAGGCCGAAGCCGTAGCCGAACTTCGGCTAAATTTACAACCTTCGGCCGAAGCCGTAGCCGAAGCCGAATGTTTTATATTTGTTAAAGAATTGTTTACTTTGCACTAAAAAATTGTGTTTTTGATCAGTTTATGTCTACTGCTTACGTATTTATTTACTAAATTAAAAACCTTAATGTTATAATGACAATGAAAGTATTTTTTCTGCATTAAGACCTTGTATACTTTCCTTAATTTGAATAGTCGGACAGCTGCCCAGCAGCATAAACAACTGATCTCTAGCACACAAGTAATTTTCTGCCACCATTTCCAAATTTTGGAAGCATCTCGAGTTACAGTATTAAAAAATTTTAATGATTCTTGGACTCAATGGCTCATTATTATCTATTCGTACTACTTTTACAAGAATGCTTTCACTAGTTGGAGAGCTTTTAGGTGAGGAACTGAGTCATGTTTTCTTTGTCGTTCTTCCTTTGGTGTCCTTTCTCAAATTATTTTTGTAGTATTGTTCACTTCTGTACACTTCTATGAAGATTTCCATAATAGAATTTTCTTTAAAAAGTCATATAACTCTATTTTTTTGTACTTTTTGAACAAAAAATCGGCCTTTGGCCAACATCGGCTGATTTTGTGGCCGAATATTGGCCGAATGTCGAGTTTTGGCCGTAGCCGTTATAATTTTTTAAAAATTTTAATATTGATGATTAATTAAAAACGAGCTCGACATCAGGAAAATAAGAAATTTTGAGGAACAACATTATACTAAAATGCAATCAACCTGCACCGGCGAGTAGCAATACAGACATCTATGTTGCTCTACCGACAGAGAAGAATCACAATTCTTTGTTTTTAAGGGTATTCAATTTGACGAGATTTCTCTTCACTTCTCTATCTAGTTTATATCTACCATTTCATTTAAAACTTCTACATGTCTTTAAAGTCTAAGGCAAGAATTGCTATTTATATTTATTATTTGTTGAAATGGCAGCTGTTCTTCTGTACGTATTCGAGAATCAACATCTTCGCTGGTATCAATTATTTACGTTTTGCGGCGGTGTCCCATAAACCGAAGTCGTCGATGACGTAGACGACGAGGCACACTGTGGATATGGAGGTACAGCAGGCTCCAACATATCCCTTAATGCGGCGATACTCCCCTGCGGTTTTAAGGCCGGAGCAACCGCTGATAAGATGCAACCACTCCATACATCGGGTACATCTTACTGATGTTGAAATCCCGCAGACAGAGCAGAACCATTTTTGTGATCCGGGATTTTGTTTGTTCGGTCCCGGCACGGACCTAAAGAATTCGGAGCCGAAACTCCGGGATGTGTCTCTCCCAAGGCGAAAAAATGGACGAGCACAAAACACGTAGTACTGAGGTCGCAGCCCCTGGCCGAAGAATTGCTGCTTCGGGTCAATCCGGTATAAAGAACCGGGATTACCGAGTAGTCGGTGTATCCTAATGGCGATTTCGTTTCTGCCAAAAACTGTAACATTTTCGTTGCTCTTTTCCCGAAAACTGGACTTTTATACCATCTTATTCGATGGACTGATGTAGTTCCACCTACAAAGTGTAAATATATTTCAGAACTTCGCGTCGACGGCGCAAAATTTTTTTCAGAATCGAAATCACCATATGTCTTTTGTGCACATATCGTCGGGTTTTCTTCCGCATGCTATTCACACAAATTATGTGTTCCCTAGGTACTAATCATTGAATAAAAGTTCCTAAATAAAACATAATAATGTTTGCAAGGATATTTCTGTGGTTTTCGGGCATATGTCGGTAATTTTCGATATCGGTGTTTTGGCATAAACCATTATTATATGTTACTCCATTTTTAGAAGACTATTTTAAACCCTCAGCGCACATTTAGTATCAAATGTAATGTGAGAGAGAGTATTTTGGGTCTCCCGAACGTTTTGATCTCTTGAGATGTGCTGTTATGTCTGAATAACACAGATTTGTTGTATTATTATAAGATTATTACGAAATGTTGCATCAGACCTATTAAATGTTCTAAATGCATTAGGAAATATTTTTAATGCATCTATCCGCAACGAGTTGAATGAGTGGCCACTACTGGTTTACCCAGATCTTATAAAACAATAACATTTTTTGAGATGTACCGCCTCATACAATCGCATACAACTATTGGAATTCCTATTGAAACATGTACATACTTCGAAATTTATATTTTATTATACAAAATTTCAAGTTTGCGCAGGAATCGAAGTTATAAGCCTTTAACTTTTTGTGCAAAATGGTTTATTTGTATGGGAGATAACAATAGAGGCGGGGCAATGACAAATACTCCACAATATTTTTAAATATTTGTATTGACAGGAATCAAAGTTAGAAGCCGTTAACTTTTTGTACAAAATGGCCCCATTGTACGGGATGTACCAAAGGGGCAACTTGGCCCATTTTTATCATTGTGGTAGCGCCTAAGAAACTTATAGTAATATTTGTGATTGAATTGCGGAACATTACGATACGTAGTAAAGAAGTTATTAAATAAACAATATTTCACTAAATGTTGACAATTTACGGGGGAGGTTTTCGAAGGCGTAGACCAAAAATAATAAATAATAAGATATGCCATCCCGGAGCGAGTAAGTTGCCAGGTACGCACAAATAGAAATTTGATCGTGTAGGACTTGAATAGTGAGGTTTTCGGCGGATTTCAGACCAATTTTCCCGAATTTTTTGTAATTGTCACAATTAAAAAATTAATATTAATGGATTAGTGCAAAAAAAAAGTTCAAACTATGTTCGCGGAAACCCGTTTTTTTGTGGGACATTTCATTCATATTCATTCGTAACTGACAGATTTCGACGTTTCGTCCGGAAGGCACATCTGTCTAATTGAAGGTCTGTGGCGTAGACCAACATGGCCCATCTTTGATCTTTGCCTCAGATAGAAATAAGTTATAAACACATAACAAATTTGAATTCAATAGGTTACTCCTATCGAAAGTTATCGTGCACACAAGCCTTACAGATAGACTGACGGACATTGCTTTAAAGACTTAGTGGCGCAAATCGGATTTCCGCCAATCGAATTTCTATAGACAAATTCAATATTTTATGGGCGCTGGAGGAAAAGATGAAGGCTTTCGATTTTAATGGATTCACGTTAAGCTTGTTAAGCAACATCCACGCACTAATATATGTACTATCTTAAAAATATACAATGTATAGGGAAAAGTAATTTTGTTTTAAACTTTAGGGTTGAAATAAGTGGACTCTTATTTTTAATTTACATTATTCAGATTTGTAGATACATCCAGCAAAAATTCATCATGCCAAATCCGTTTGCGTTCATAAATTACCTTAAGGGGCGCGGAATATATGGGGGTTGTGAATCCAGATTTCTAAAACATTTCCTGACAGTTTATTATTTTACTTAAGTCATCAAATGTTTTACTTAACTGATGCTGTTACTGAAGTATTCCCATACATACCAAAAGATTTTACATATTTCAGATAGTATCCGCGATATTACCATATCTAGAGGGGCGCTCTAGTCCTAAAATTAATAAAACAGTAAAAATTTTGACTCAAAATGTCGACATCGTTTAAGACGATATGCTGCAGACGTATTGAAATTTCGCGTGAGGGTGCATTTATCCTTCAAATCTGCTCTTCAAATATTGTTTTTGCAGAAAGCGGCAAATATAATAGTTTATTAACAATTTGGCGAAGATTACGTATGTAAGTACACACATATGCCTACTTGTTATCGTTATTAAACCATTGCATGTATCATATTACAAACTCAAACCTTACAAGGCTGATGTGGGATGTCTATAGTGTTCAAATCAGTTTAATACAGGTCAAATCAGGATTTGGTTCTGACGCCAGCTGTGGATGTCGCCCTGCACATTGGGGACTGTATGAACACGATATCGGAACGCCAGTTGGGCGCTCGCATTGTATAACGCCGATGGCCTGGAACACTGCCGACTCCTCTGAATATTTTCAACTGGATTTGATGATGATTTACCCGACCGATTGTATAACTGAGGCTTGGCTATCCCGGTGAGTCAGAGTGTGTTATATTATCCGATTCGATGGTCGCGATTTATTCATTGGGCGTCATAGGAATTTTAAATTGAACAATGATATCACTTACAACACATTACACTATATAAAGATTTAGCGTGCAGTCGAGATTCTTGCTGATGATGGCCCCTGACAAGGGTCGAAAGCGCTCCAAGAAGCCATCGTTCTGCACACAATTACTATCAACTACCTCATCCCACATAGCATCAAATTGACACTGCCAACCGATACGTCCTAATTTTTGCACATCTGCCAACACATTTGAAATGCATCTGTCCCTCATAACTGACTCCGGACAGCCAGTAAGGTGTTGTTTTAGAGTTTTTTTAAGTTAGGTCTCTCAGTAATTATATAATAAGGATGCACTTATTTTGACTCATATTGAACATCAAACCTCCACTTCATCAGGTTTAAAACAAATTTACTTTTGCCCATATACACGCTTATACAAACAATGACGTATGTATGTACGTACATATGCCTACTTGTTATCGTTATTAAACCATTGCATGTATCATATTAAAAACTCAAACCTTACAAGAGTGACTAATGGAAATGAAAACTGATGACTTCTAGTACATACGAAGGCAACGTCTGGGTGATTCATAAGGAAGTTCTATGTCAAAGTGTCGCAAGTGCTGATAACATGCGAGAAACATTCGTGCTGATATTTAACAAAATTTCCCCGACTGTGGTTTCACATTAGCAACGGAACTACAGTTTGATGAAGAAATCTAATTTCTTTCCATTGAAGTAATGCTGAATGTTTATTAATTAGTAAGCATCAACTTTTACTTATTTTTCTCATAATCCATATGTATAGGTTCTCATATTTAGCGGACTCACATAACATTGATGCTTCCTATTGACTTTTGTTCAGAAAATACGATGAGTTGTATGGAATTTATAATAGCGACGGCCAGCCTGTTCTTTTTAAAACCATTAATTAAGAAAACGTCGCAGAATTTAGGCCAATGGATTTCTGAATATTGATATTACCCATGCACGAATATACTATGGGTAGCGGTTTTGTCGTATTCCAACCGATGTATTAAACTATATTCTTGATTTTTGAAAGACTAAGGTGTGGTTCTCTTCACATATAGATTATTTTTGCACCAGCATTATAATGAGTACTCTGGATCAAAACAGCCATGGCTTACATACGCTGAAACATACAATAAAACGGAGGGCCCATTTCTCTCCTTGTAGAAAAACAAGAAATGTGACGAAAGGTCAATATTATGTAAAATATTGACTGCTAGGAAAGAAAAGTAGGAAAATGGAAGATGAGGCAAGACCTTAATCATGTTGACCTATTTTAAAAGGCAGATTGTAATACGACTTACCGACTTACAACATATTTTGTATATCTATGTATTCCTTAGTAAGAGTGTCCTTTTTAGATGAAGTTATATATAAATGTAAACAATGGACTCGAGAGCCCATGAACTGAAGGAGTGAGAGAGATGGATGCTGGAGATTAAGCACATCAAGTTATAAAATGATTATTGTGAATTAGCAACGAATTCTGCGTCGATTTCTCTGTTCGGTATTGTATTAAATGAATTGAATTTTCCACTACACACATACACATATAGGCGTTTGTAAAACACGCCCGGTTTCTAATTGTACTCCGTTTACATAATTCACAAAATTAAAAATTTTCGCTATTTATTATTTTAATTAATAATTTCACAAACAATTATACACAATTTTCAAAAATCTATGTATCCACAAATGTCAGAAGTAAAAAATCCAGCCAGTTTCCCGACGCTATAAAAAATCTACAGCTTTCCCGACGCTATAAAAAAATCCAGCCAGACGCTATAAAAAATCCAATATTTTTTTACATTTTTTAACACTGATTTGAAAATCTACTGTCATAATTCTCGTGAAATACCAATAATGATAATTAACAAATTTCTTATTATTTTATTTAATAAGCAATTACCCATGCGAGGAGACACTACCGACACAGAGTTGAAAAATTATGTAAACCCAATCCAGCTGAAGAAACATGTCTGCTATTTAAATACGCTCTAAAACGCGCGTGCCACGGCAATACGCTCCGACGAACTACGCAAGCAAAGTGCTGATTCACACGAGACAATTTTTTCCAAGCAAGTGTCGGTGTTTGTTGGAGAGAGAGGCCGAGAGCTCTTTCCGCCTGCCTCTCTCCAACAAACATTGACTCTTGCTTGGAAAAAATTGCCTCGTGTGATATACGACAAACAACGTCGTTGACCAACAGTTTTTAAAAAAAATTAGATAGTCTATATTTACTCTTGCAATTTCGAAAAACGTTCAAGCTTAATTTTTAGTTTATTAGCACTTTTACACAGTTCCGCCGACGCTGAACATAAATTTACATATATCGTTTATATATATTTTATAAATTCCGTTTTTTTCTGTCACTCTGTTTGTAACACCCCTTAAATATTGTTTTGAGACCCCATAAAGTACAGGGGTTTCCAACAAGTGGTGTTATTTTGAATCACCCGGTATTTCGGTAGCTTTCACTTTTGAAGCTTTTATTCTTTGACATTTGACAAGTAGAAACTACGCCATTACTAAAAATGGAACGATACACGATCATCTAACGATACAAAACGATCGAACAAAGAAAAGATACGAACGATACAAAAACATCTCGACTGATGAGGCCCATTTCCACCTCGGTGGCTACGTCAACAAGCAAAATTGTCGCATCTGGGCCTCGGAAAACTGAAGAGTTATTGTTTATAAGCCTCTCCATCCTCAACGTGTGACTGTTTGGTGCGGTTTATGGTTCGACGGGGTCATTGGACCTTACTTTTTCGAAAATGATGTTAGATCAACAGTTACGGTGAATGGATAGCGCTATCGAGAGATCATTAATGATTTTTTTATGGTTTTGTAGCAGGGCAAAATTTCACGTTGAAATGAACATAGTACCACAAATGAAAAATTTCACAAATTGTTCACAACTTTGTTTTTATATGGGATTTCAGCGTGTAATGGGAACATAGTACAATGATTAACTCAAGATTGCTGATATCATTTATATGTATATATTTTGAATAGCAAACGTCCCAAACCATTCACTGTGGAACACCATAAACAACATCTGAACAAGAGCAGCTAGTTGCATTTATCTTAACATATCGTCGGCTCAATGCTACTTTGTTCCATACGCCATTTTGTATGATCGAAGAAAAACGCAATTTATTGTTTGAGTAAAAACGGGAATGAAGAGTTACACACTTTTTATTTCATAGGGTTCCCAACAGTATTTGTATGATTCTCATCCATTTCTATGCCATTACATCCAAAAATAAGCAAGTTATAACAATTTTTGTGCTTGGCATTTTGGTCCATATCCACTTTTATTTTAATATTTTTTCGTATTTGTATTACATGGACCACAAAAAGGGTCGGTATGGAAGGACACTAATTTACATATTGTGATCGAAAGAACGTAAAATTCTGAGTGAAAAATATAGGGCGATAGAAAATTTGAGACATAGAACAAAAATATCGAAATTATTTCCCGTTATTCAGAGTAAAACAAATTTACCCTACCAATATCTCGAAAACTAGGCGAGATAGGAACAAAATTAATGCAGATTCTGAAAAAGCATGCTTGGAACCCATATTATCAACTCCTAACTCAAAAAACACAAAAATGGCGTATGGACCAAAATAGCATTAAGCCGACGATATTGCTTTCGATTTTTTAAATAGTTTAAAAAAAGACGAAGTGTTTTCCACGAACAATGTAATATGACATTTTTTACACAAGATGTTGGAGTCAACTAAATTAAATGCCTTGGAAAAATCATAAAACATACCACCAACTCGCTGGTCAAGATCATTGAAAGCTGAGAATATAAAATTTTTTCTAATATTTCTAACTTTGGCGTCGCCAGTACGTTCTGTTAACTTTGGATTGTTCGAAATTATCCAGCATATTCGAAAGCGAAAGTGTATTTGAGTAGGACTGGAACAATTCAATGTCCCGATTTATACTGGCTGAATGTTCAGCAGATTATCGGCGTTTTGTAGGAGAGAGAGGCAATCAGCAAGAACGTTTTGAGTTCTTCGTCCAAGTTCAAAAGACAATGATAAGAGATGATAAGCTGCTGAAAAACTTGCGTAGTGTTAATCTAGGCATTGCATTTGAAAGTGCAGATTCACACGAGACAATTTTTCCCAAGCAAGAGGGAAGTTTGTTGGAGAGGGAGGAAGAGAGCTCTTTCCGCCTACCTCTCTGTATTACAAACATTGACACTAGCTTGAAAAAAATTGTCTAGTGTGAATCTGAACAAATCTAGTTTGGCGTGCGCCGTACGCTTTCACTCGTATATAAGAGACATATGTTAACTTGTCTCTACTTCCCCGTTTATGTCGTTTTTCGAAATGCCAGCGGCAACACTGGCTACAAAAGAAATAAAAATAGTACAAAGAAGAAGAAGGACAAAGGAAGACATCACCTCCTCAAGACAATTCCTCCGATAAAAAGAAGATTAGTTGTTAATATTAAACTTTGCTAATTATAAATCATATGAGCTGATCCGAGCGAGGATGATGTCAATTTTCCCGAAATTCATAAGTAAAGATACAGTTAAACAAAGAAAAAAACTGTTCGTTTGACCAGCGAAAAAACGTTCGTGAGTGAGAAAGGAGCGAGGAAGGTCAAAAGGACCAGCATAATTTAATGAAGGTATATTATATTTTCAAAAATATGGTCGGGCGTGATTATTTCGGAAATTTTGTTGGTTTAGTTTTCCAAAAATTTGCTTTCCCTCATCGTTTACTGACATTTCTCTCAAATTTGTGGGCTCGAATACAGTGCATCAAGAAAGCTTTTACACACTTAATATTTGTAAGACAAATGTTTGCAAAAATGTATATTTTATTTATTAATTTTTAGTTTTGGTCACCATAGACGGGTATGTTAAGACGGGTGTAAAAAAATGTTACTTGGCTAAAATTCGGCTATTAGATGATACCTACTTTCACAATACTTTCACAATTAATTAAAGTTTAACCCTAATATTCTGATATTATTTGAGCTGAACAAATTCTTGTAATCTCTTGTAAAAATAGACATTCGGAACCACTTTTGTTCCACGATTTTTTTCGTATATGTCATTTACTTGAGCTTAGTGAAAAATACCTGGGTGGTTCCTAACGGAACCACTAGGAACTCGGACAACAAATGTAATAATATACTACAATTAAATTAAAAACATTGATATAACAAAATCAACACCCACATTTGTTTCGTTTTCAACGCACTAAACACAAAGTTCACTTTTTACAAATATTAACCTCATAAAAGTGTTTTTTCTTAAGGTTTGCTCACAAAATAGAACCTACAAGTCGGTTTCAAAATCCGATTACTATAATAGCAGCGGTTGTTTTAAAAAAATAAGTATGTATATGAAAACTTAGATTTTTTTGGTTTGTTCTTTACGGAACCAGCAGAATATTAAGGGCTAAGAAATTAAAGCTTTAAAGATGACTTTCATTATGTTTTTGTGTTGTATGTTAGGTTAGGTTGAGGAAAGGAGACGTTTTAACGTCTCATGTCCATGGTCATATACTGGACATGATACGTTGGAACGCCTCCTCTTGGTGTATGTTAAAGATATCACACTTTTCTGTCTGAATAGACTTATTTTTATCGAATCCAGATTATATTGAAATGCAAGACAAAATGAATTAGCTGGCGCAAATACTCGAGATATGACTCCGGGTTTTAAAGAAATTATCGTCACAGGGACATTTGCAAAGATTTCTGGAAAACAACTTCTCGAATTTATTTGTTAAGAATATGGCCATTGGAAGCTGAATTATGTGTCGCCAAAAGTTTGAATCTTTGTAAATATGTAGTGAAATCTATTCACGACAAATATGTGGAACAACAGCAAATCTCAAGAAAATTTAATAAAAAATGTGCATAACCAGCCGAGTATTGGAAATATCGACCGAACGAAATTTTCCTTAATAAAGTTTTTGGAATTTTAATTAATTACACTGTGCTAGAATTGAGAACCTTTTTTAGCCGACAAACGGGGCATTCGGTGGGTTAAACTGAATCAGCTACGCCGAACCTAATGGTCCTAACCGTTTTTCTATGTTAGCTCTTGTTTCCGCGATATTCGACCACAAAGTTTACAAGGAATTCAGAGAGGTTTATCATCTCGGAGGCGATTTTGAAGTGGAAGACTGCGGAATACCAGCTTCAGTCCAAAGAACGAAATAAAGGGAACCCTTGGAGAATTATTTCTCTCAAAACAGTCAAACACGCTTCTCACCCCCTTACCACTAAAAAATTTCAATCAAATCTTATCATATGTCAAATGTCATACATATCGACGTAATTTTTAGTTGGTGTCTTTGAGAAAAATATTCCTCACGAAAAAATAATATGAGCCCCTTTTCAACGTTTTTATGAGAAATAAGCTGATTTCTGGTTATTACATATTTTTTGTATTTTTCTACTCACAGTAGAAAAAAATTATTGATATATTTTTTTTGACTTAAATTTTTGTAGATAATTTTTCGGTTAGGGTTTATGGAAATTACAAATTAAACTTGCTAAAATATGAAACCTGTTGATTGTTCATAAATATATTGAAGGGAGACCTATAGTATTTTTTCGCGAGGAATATTTTTCTCAAAGACACCAACTAAAAATGTCGTCGATTTGTACGACGTTTGAGATATGATTCGATTTGATTGCAATTTTTTGGTGATAAGGGTGTGAAAAGCGTGGGTGACTGCTTTGAGAGAAATAATTCTCCAAGGGTTCCCTTTATTTCGATCTTTGGACTAAAGCGTGTATTCCGCAGTCTTCCACTTCAAAATCACCTCCGAGATGACTAACCTCTCTGTTTTCCTTGTAAACTTTGTGGTGGAATATCGCGAAAACAAGAGCTAACCTAGAAAAACGGTTAGCGCCATTGGAATCAGCGTAGCTGATTTAGTTTAACCCACCAGATGCCCCGTTTGTCGTTTTTTTCAACTAGCACAGTGTTACTATTAATCATTAGTTTTGTGTATGCCCTGCTTTTAAAGAACTATCAAATTAAACAAAAAATATTATTTTTGTGACAATTCGCATTTTTTAAGTAATATTGCAGTCTTTTAAAGATTAAAGAATTAGAAAACAGAGCTGAAAACTTTACAATGATATATGTATGTATTTAATGCAAAAGAAGTTCAGTTTTCAACCACTAGAATTCACTTTTCATTTATTTCGTACAAACTTGTAATTCAAAGCCGTCTGGCCAATTAAACATTAATTACAATATGCATTTAACTAAGCTTTTTAACCAAAGCTTATCATCTAACTGAACTCCGAGGCTTTTTCCAAGTCCAATGACACAAGTATACAAAATTTCTCATTGCCATAATTACCACGAATGGAATCAGTTAGACCTAACAATAAAGCAGTTGTACTCCTGCTGTTTCTAAACCCACACTGGGCATCATGGATGAATCTATTATTTTCCATATATGTCAACATTTGCGATTTCATTACATGTTCCACAACTTTGGAACAAATTGGTAAAATTGAAATAGGACGGAAATCATTCATTGAGTGTGAGGCTCCCTTCTTCTTAACGGGAACAATTTTAGACGTCTTCCAGTCAGATGGGAAGTAAAATCTTGTTTACAAAATGCAAAAAATGGAAACAAATAAATGGGTATATGATTTTTAAAAATTTTAAGGTAAACCCATCTAAGCCAGCAGCATTAGATTTTATAGCGAAAAACGCCTTATCCAAATCTTCAACGCCCACACACTGAAAAGAAAAACCATAATCTCTATACGGCCAGCTCTGCAAATCGTCAACCATGCAAGGTGAATTTAACTGATTTTCAACGAATACTTGATTCAGGCTGTCAACATTCAAATTGCAATTATAGGATTTCGATTGTGATAGTCCATTGGTTTTGATATGGTTCCAGAAATCCCGACCACTGGAGGCATTATTAAATAGAGAAGCATGTGCATCCCTCTTAAATTTCCTTACAACGGACTTTGCCTTGTTTCTGGCCTTACAAAAGACTTTCCAGTTCGTGCTACTTTTATTATCGATGTACGCCTTAAAGGCCAGGTCTCTTAAGGAAATGTAGTACGAAATCTGAGGGGAATTAAACCAATTTGCATTACAATTATAAACTATTCTTCTTCTTCTCAACGGAACTTCTCAACTTTTATATGAAATAGTTTGTTTTGTTTTGATATTTACTCTCGTTTTGTTAAATGAATCGAATGTAATCTTAACTTTCAGCTGTATTAATTATTTATACTTTTTATGAAACGGGTTTAATAAAATAACCCACTTTCGAGTTTTGTACTGCAGTCCGGACAATTCAGTAATCCGTACAAAGGTCGAAACTATATCTGTCCGCATTACCTAGGAGTGTCAAATATCGAACGATAGATAATTATTACTTAATAAATTTATTCTAAAATACCGAAACATACATACGAAAAACAGGCACTACCACGAAATATAGTGCGTATAAATACTTTAATTTGTGTACACTGTAATGCTTTAATAGTACCTAGAGTCCAGAGAAAAGCGGACGTTATTGGCACGTCCCTTCAGTTTATATATTAATTTCATGGTTTCCTTCAGACAACCATCTCTAAATTTTTTAGAAGGACCAACCTAACTTAGACTCTTTATTTCTCAACGTTCCTTGAAATAATTCGAACAGTGGCCTGTGTAATACACGTTTTGAATTTTTTCAAATTAGTTATCCTATTAATATTATAAAATTGTTTGTTTGTTCCAGCATCACTCTTAAACGGCTGAAGATATTTTCATAAAACTTGGTGAAAAGATTGACCAATGCCCGGAAATTAAAATAGTCTTTAATTTCCGATTTTCACTCAAGTGATTTTTGACCACTGCCATCTGTGGGTCCTGTAAGAGCGATAAAACTGATTTTCTTCGGTGTTTCAACAACTCTTCTTAATACCACTAGGTAATGCTCGCTATCTATCTATCTCCGGTCCACGTTTTACTCTGGTATCTGGACATTTTGGAAGCTATTTTATTTTTATTTTATTTATTTAATATCAATAAATAGAAAGCCCAAGAGGCCAATTATTCCTTTCTAATAATTTAGTAGTCTATTATAGACTTTTCATTTCTTGATGGTTCTTCTATATTATATCTGGATATTTTGTGTCGGAGCATTGTATTGACTGTAATGAGTTTATTAGCAATACATAATTGCATAAGGCGAAGGAATAATTGAATTGATTTTAATATATTTGTTGATAAGAACATAATTGTATGGTGTGTCACTATATAATTTTGAAATAATTGAGTTGTACCAAATTCGTCATTTGTGCACCAGCGTACCACTTAGAATTGAATTGTAGCAGAAATGGTACAATTGTACCAATTTTTTCATATATGACTTATAGTAATGTGCTTTATATTTACAAAATTTAATTTTATATCTTATAAAGATTTTTGATAGCGGCAGAACAGTCCACATGACAATGACTATGGGAATATACCGTGCTTTATACAACTGTCATGGCTACGCGTGTGCAAAATTTCAGTTTTTTAACCGCAGACGGCAGTGGTCGAAAATTACTTGGCGAAAAATCGGAAATTAAAGTAGACTATTTAAATTTCCGGGAATTGGCCTATCTGTTCACCAAGTTTCATGAGAATACAGAGAAAAGTAAAGACAAAGTTTAAACTTAAACTTAAATCCAATGTAACTCAGGAGATATATAGTAAAACAGTCACCATAAAGATAAACGTACTCACATTAAATACTCCAAGCGAAAATATTTACAATATTTGGCAAAAATTTAAAAAATATATTACTCGAATCAGTGAAAGAAATATGTGGGAAGTGAAATGCGGAGGTTGTCACGTTAAGTGTACCAAGTAGTGGAATGATGCCATAACAGCTGAAGTGATGGAGAAGAAAATAACATAGATAAAATATCTGGATAAAATAAAATATCTGAAAAATACGAATGCTACAAGGTAAAACAAATAAAAGCAAACAATTAGTACGCTTAGCCAAATCGCTGGCGTGGGAAGATTTCGGTTGTTTCATAGAAGAAAGCCACAACGAAAACCAAAAGCTATTTTATAAAACATTGAAAAATCTAAATATTGTTCCATACAGTTTATACGAAGCAAAAAAGGACAGCTACTGAAGGCATATCTGTGGTCACAAGGCATAACAGCATATGTCTGTTTTTGAAACTTTTCTGGAGAGAACATTAAAGGTTTGTATCGATATAATAATCCATTTGTAATGTAGTGACACAGTGAGATATGCTGCCTTATCTAGATAACTAAACGAGGAATCATCACCAGAATGTGTCACAATATGTAATCGAAGATGGGGGACATTATGGCATTAATAACTCAGTTTGAGTATAACTCGAGTTATGCTGTTATGCCTTGTGACCACAGATATGTAGAAATAATGAATAGATGGCGAGAATACTTTATAGACAAGTAAAACAGTAAAAACCCAATGAAATTATACGACCTGCCGGAAGATGTCGAAGAACCAGGCTCGATATTGGAAGAGGAACTTAATAAAGCACTAGCTAAAATTAAAATTGAAAAAGCAGCCGGACAAAACAAATCATTATTTTTGTGACAGGAGCGACATCTATATGGTGACAATATCAAAACATGCATCGATCTTTTGTGTTCGATCTTTTTAATTGTAACCTTTTCGATATCTCGAATCGTTGAACATCCTTGTGGAAGGATGAATCTCTCTGTTAGGCATAATTCCGTTCCAACGCATTTCCTCAAAAATTGTTGAACATGTTCTGAAGGCACAAATTTCGTGCCACTTGGAACGTAGCAATATGCTTCATGATGCACAGTGCGGTTTTCGGAGAAATAGTAGCACTGCATCACTTCTATTGGGTTTAACCGATGAAGTCCGTGACAATTTTGGTGAATCTAGGTGTTGAATTGTTTTGTCCTGAACTTAGAAAAGGCATTCGATAGAAATGATCACTCTATCCTACTGTATAAACTGAGCAGAATATATAGGTTTTCAAATAGTGCGTGCGCTCTACTAAGTTCATAGGCGATGTTATATGTATCTGGATTTGCAGCAATTTCTCTATAAATTATAACAATGTTGATATTGTGTTTGTTCGGTACTTGGAATGTTTAGGTGTCCAAATGGATGATAAATTGTGTTTTGAACAACACATCAACATGGTTGTTTCAAGAGTAAATTTATGACTAAGAAGTCTTTACTTTACAGACTTATATCTGTCTGTGATTGTTAGAGAACGTCTTGCTCATGCGCTGATTTTTCTTTGATATTGTATTGTTTGTAGGTGTACTTGGGCACAGCCTGGGACGCATGCATTTGGTCCATCTGGCGGTTAGTAGAGTATTGCGCTTCGTATATGGGTTGATGTGTCGAGCTCACATAACTCCATATGTACATAAACATAAATTTTTAGGCTGTAGTTTTGCTGCATTTGTTAATCTTCGCCTAATGATGTGATTTTATAAGAAAGTATGATACTCGTATCAATGTCCAAACTTTTTGATTAATTCGTTTGTATTCTCCCATTCTACGAGAAGACACCAGCTGGTTATACCTAGGGTAGTGTGGCCTTCGGTAGCTTAGTGGTTAGTGCGTTAGACTTGGATCCCGAAGGTGCTGGGTTCAACTCCCAGCCATGGCACCGGAAAAATTTAACATCAACATTTCATGTTTTCATCATAATTCGAGTTTCTGCAGCTAAAAATAACTCGCCGGTCGCACTACCACTACATCTGATCACAAAGTCAACAGGGAAGCTAAAAATAGACATAACACCATGACGACTATTAACAGAAATGCAGCGCTTCTAGTGGAGAATAGAAACGGCAACACTCAAATAACATCCATTCCCTGATATTAACAGACGAATGTTAATTTACAACCGGACAACATTGAGTGGAGGAAAACAACATAAGGTTCCCGCGATAATCGTATATATGCCGGAACGAAGTCTGTAATAGAAATAGACTTAAGGATTATCAACTCAGCGTCTCCAAGCTGCTACAACAACAACCTAGAGTAGTCAACCTTCATTATTATACGTTCCTAGTTAGGCTTGCCCGTTTATACAATATAAACGGGCAAGCCTAACCTATAAACAACTACAAAAAAATTTTGTGTCCTAGACCTAAAAATTATTTTTTTGTATAGATTGTGGTATACTGTTATATAAAAACAAAACCAAAAATTTTTTTTTAAAAATTTTTTTATTAAAAATGCTATTATCGTCGAAGGTACCCTTAGTATTTGCACTATAATTTTGCAAATGCTACAATTTAGGGAATTTAATAATTTTTTATAAATACATTTTTCGATTTAACAATTTTTTGAATTCAATAATGGGAATGACAGTTTATATATAATTCGGTATACCCATTTTTATAAACTTGAACTTATACTAACAATATTTACCTATAATATACTCAATACAGCTTGTTGTGTCAACGGTTTCCAAAGAAAATTGTTATTACAAAAAAGTCTCTGAATGGAAAAGTCGCACAAAAAGTCAAAACGGTAACACTGGTTCCAGTACCTTAAGTCTAAAAAACAGTTTCCTATCCAGAAGTATTCCTAAAAATATTGAACTTTCAGAAGCAGCGTTACCGTTGGGAAATTTCAAAAAGGGGCACAAAAAGGGGATTTTTTCGAAAAAAAGGGGCAACCGATCATTAAAAAGGGCGATCAATTTTTAGGTTTTTATTTAATGAAAACAACAATAAAAAAACAAAGCTTAACATAAAAAATAAGTAGGTAACATTAAAAAAGTTATTCATTTACACTAAAACTAAACAAAAAATACAATGTTATACAAAACTTCTTACGATGTATACTAAAAATATTTCATCACATACATTTCTTTAATTATAGTTACTTTTGTGTAACTTCTTTTTTTATACTTTCTTATTAGATCTGTGCCCGTTGGCTAGATGGTCCTTCTGGCCCATCTAGCCAACTTGTTCAGAGCCACCTGTAGGATGTCTCTGAGGATGTTTTCGAATTTGACACGTCGTCCGCATATGCCACGACCTTGCAATCACAACGTTCTAGATCTATCAGGATTTCATTCACCGCTAGGTTCCAAGTTAGTCAGTACTCCTCCTTGTGGGTTCCCTCTGTTTACAAACCTTGTTATAGTAGTGGACCCAAGACATGCTGTTGTGCGTCTTCTGTTGAATTAGTTTAATCAAGCTAGAGTTCACCTTCAGGTGTGACAGCGAAGCAATTACGCATCTGATTGATTGTTGTTAAAAGACTCTTCTATGTCAAGAAATGCCACCATGGTGATTCTTGAAACGTAGAGACGAGTATATAGTGCACACAAGTTCGTGCAGGCGAAATATGCTTGTAATGAAAACTGAATTAGGAAAATATTATTTTGGTAATAAGTTATATCAGATAGATATATCAGAAATCGCAATAAATACGGATATACCTCAAGAGAACATATTAAAATAATCAGGGAAAACATATTACATTTTTACCAAAAAGTCAAATTTGTCAAATTTATGTATGTCAAATTTTTTTCTGAATTGATATTAATGATAAAAGCCTGAATATTTTAAGATATATCCATACGTGATTTCTTAAATCTAATGAAGCTATGGAATATCTCGAATTAGTATATGTATTTAGTCAAATTATCCCAGAACCTGATGAATTCATAAGTGAATTCCAATCATTAGGAACTTTTCTAAAGGAAAGATTCAATAAAAAAAACTCATTCTGGTGTAAAGTAGGTAATATGATTTTTTTTTTCCAAATTTATAAGCAGTGCCAGCGCTGAAAGTTAATTTTAATGAAAAATAAATTAACAAATATACTGAAAGTCTATTTTGATGAAAGGCTGTCGGCTCCCAACATGATCGAATGTGAGTTAGTTAATTGGACTTCGCGTCCAGAACAGATTGTACAGATCTCCAAAAAATAAGCGATTGTGCGATGATGAAGTCATCCGCACAGTGGGATGACTTCATACATTTTTGTGCAAAAAATATGAGGAGTGGTCTTAGATCATTGAAAGTTGGCACCGAGTAATATATTGACTATATTAAGAAAAACAAGTAAAGGCGTTAAGTTCGGCCATGCCGAATCTTATATACCCTCCACCATGGATAGCATGTGACCTCACAAAATAACTCAAACCTAAAGAAAATAACACCGAAAAACACAAAAAAATATAGTAGATGAGAACAGTAGGAAGCTATATCTAGATATGGACCGATATCGACCATTTTCAATCCCAAGTTACCTGCTGCTATAAGAAGTATCTATTCCAAATTTCAGCCACCTAGCTCAAGTATTATAGATTGTAGCGTGATTACAACAGACGGACGGACGGACGGACGGACATGACTAAATCGTCTTAGAATTTTACGACGATTAAGAATATATATACTTTATGGGGTCTCAGATCAATATTTAGAGGTGTTGCAAACGGAGTGACAAAATGAATATACCCCCATCCTATGGTGGAGAGTATACAATCATCATAATCGGCCACGCCAACACAATCCAAATCGATTTTTTCTCATAAATTTTTCCTATAAAAGCAAAATACTTCATATTTGGTACATACACTTCCATGAATAAACATAATATACATGCAAAGTTTCATCAAAATCGGCCACGGCCACCGCAGACCGCCCCCCGCCCTAACACTCCAAATCGACCGAGCCAATTTGTTTTTATTCCACGGAAAACTGCAAAAGCTGTATTTACTATACCCATTTCTTACATACTTTATATGCAATCCAAGTAACTTTTTTTATATTAAAAAGAAGGTTCTGTATTTCAATAATAAGGACATTGAAATTTTAGCAGTGAAAATATTTTACATGCATAAGCTACTGAGTTGCATGCAAATTTTCATTAGTTTTCACTTTATAATATTTATGTGACTTCACTGAAATTGTTCTATGACAAAATATTTTTGCGAAAACAAATTATAGATTTTTCTTATTGAAACTCTTTTTCATTCGATTTTCGAAAAGTTATTGTCGAAAAATTGATATTTTTAGCAAATTTTAGCAGTGAAAATATTTTACATGCATTAGCTACTGAGATGCATGCAAATTTTCATTAGTTTTCACTTTATAATATTTAGGTGACTTCACTGAAATTGTTCTATGACAAAATATTTTTGCGAAAACAAATTATAGATTTTTCTTATTGAAACTCTTCTTCATTCGATTTTCGAAAAGTTATTGTCGAAAAATTGATATTTTGCATCCAAAATACCTCTGTGGGCCGTAGCGGCATATCAGCGACCGACGACGTCTTGAGGGAAATTATGCTCAATAAATTTTTTGATTGAAAAAAATCTACATTGCTATTTTTTAAATTCGAATCAAAGTCGAAAGAAATAAATTGAATTCAGAAAATATTGTTCGACACAAATGAACAAATTGAATAATATTCTATTATATCGGAATTGCATTCAGCGTTCATTCTAATTTTGGTTAATAATCAAAAGTTTTAAAAATAGGGGTTTTTGTCATTTAATTAGATTCAAAAACTCCAATCCTGGAAACTCTTTTGGTATGCGATTTTGGGATGGCCTTGAGGTATTCTAGCAGTGCATTATTTATTAGATTCAAAAACTCCTATGCGAAAAAAGCAAATTTTAATTTGTAGGGGGAAATACTTGTTATTCGTTATTCATAAATATTTCAAAGTAATACCACACAAATACAATACTCTGCTTCCAGTGATTTTTCCAATCCTGGAAACTCTTTTAATATGCGATTTTGAGATTGCCTTGAGGTATTCTAGCAGTGCATTATTTATCTCCTCAATCGTGGCAGATCTCCCTCCTTTCATTTACATTTTCAACTTATAACATTTTTTTTGCTCAAATTATACTCGTAAAATGCCACAGTCGTAATAAAGGGTGTTAGTTTAACTAGCACTCATAATTTAATACAACTTATTTGATCCATTATCCGATTGGGGTGTTGTCGATTAAAGTCGACAAGCACACCAAAAGACGTCTAACCTTTATATTTGTCTAAAAACACACAAAACTGCAAAATGCATATTATATAACAAGAAAAATTTAATAATTAAATTAATCAATATAACAAAAAAAATTAAAAGGAAAAAATCTCGTATTCTTCACATTTCGTTGAAAATAATTCGTCTAAAATCAAATTTTTTTTATAAGAATATATAATGGTTATTAGTATCATTTGTGGTTATCTGGGGGTGCAAGGAGCCTTCAGGATCTTGGAAGTGGGCCTTGATGAAAAACTTGGTAAGAAGATCTGCTCTAGGGTGACTAGGGGTGTTGTTTTTTCGACAACATCCAACAGTGCATCGTTGCAGATTTGTGTTTGCCCGGCATTTATCTAGGAAAATCGAGGTAATTCTTCAGGTGATCTGATTCTTTTGATTTTATTAGCCGTTGACGGAGCTAAATTTGGGGCTTCTTTAGCCAACTCATTGACTTTAGAAGCATTTAAGGCGCCTTTAGCCCAGGTAAGTTAGTCTTTTTGATTTTCAGTAAGAGCATCCAACATCGTAAAAACTCTGAGCGCTATCCGGTGCTCATTGTGCTTCCGTTTTGCGGGTCTAACATGACGTTTCACCATTTTTGGTGTGACTTTAGCCAAAACCAACGGACGGACATAGGAGTCGAGTGTTTTAAGTGCGTACCCGCCGCAATGGCCTCACCGCACTGTGCTCTTAACACAGGGTGAATACAATGCGTCTACCAACGCCCCCACACACAAGTGTATGAGTACTAGGGCGGGTCGATTTAAAAATCGCCCGTCGCCCCGCAGATTATAGTCTCCGGTCAGACTTCGTAGAGTGGGTAAACACCAACTAAAACAAGAATTTACACAACACATAAAACAACAATTATCCTCACGGGTGACTCACCAGTCACTATCGTGACGCCGCTCCGGACAAACACACAGCCACTGAGAATCAGTGACCCACAAAACATAAAACAACAATAAACACGAACTCCCTCACGGGTGAACGACAACAAACATCAAACATACAGGTAACAACAGTTACCTCAACACCAGGAACATCAGGAACCTCGGGAACATCGCCAGGCATCAACAACGTCAGCATCAGGGCGCAGATGGAGGAATCTGTGCCGCGCTTCGCGATCACAAAACAGCAACAACCGACTGGGCAGGCTATGCCGACAGTAGTGCAATCAGTCACCTCCACTATATGTCTCTTAGTCGTCTCCTGAACATGAATGTATCCCCGTCAAGCGAATTTATTTATTTTTTAAACTTCCATCGCCTGCAATAAATCGCGTTAATTAGTATTGGTCCCATCGATAATTCGTATTTTTCTGAAATACAATGTCTGTTTAATTGGCTGTCGTAATTGGTTGTTAATAACCTCTTATAATTCGTAATGCAGTGTTGTGCTGCCGTTAAAGATGATGTTTGTTAATAATGGAAAGACAAATTAAACGATTTCATTAATGGTAATTTCAAGGCGAGTCTGAAATGTTTTATAAATGGCCACCAGATCACACATTTTGCTTCAAAAATGAAACAAAACATGATGTGCGTACACAGATGGCACAGAAAAACTTATACTTATTGGAAAGTCAACAAAACCAAGGTACTTTAAAATCATATGCATGCAAGATGGCTCGGATTAAAACCGAATTTCTAATTCATAAAATTGTCCATAATTTCTTTTTATATTGCCTTTATTTTCCATTCGAACATATTTGATACATTGGAAACATATTTGGGTCCAAATTAGGAAATTGAAAAACTCGATTCCGAGCGGAAAATTCCGATACAAGCCACATTTGGAATGCAAAAAAATTTAATAACAAAAGACAAATTATCAATAATTGCATTTTTCGAATTAAAAAGTTTACATTTAACACAGCTCCATTATGTGAAAAATGCATCCTTCCCTAAGGTACCCCACGGAACAATTTTACCATTTAATGACAAACTTTGTTCTCAAAGCATTGTAAATCCATCATGAAGCAGAGTTTTAAAAGCATTTTAAGCAAGTATTGTGAAAGCGTTCCAAAACAGCGCTTTAACGACGCTTTTTTCCCGTTTGTATTTCCGTGGGTTGTGTGATAAAGCGATGAAGAAGCGTTGAAAGGCACATATTAATTGAAGTAGTATAGTAAATCTATATACGCAGACGGCAGCTAAATAAAATGCCTTTTTCTGTAAATCTTTTAAAATTTCAGACACACCTAAACATCAATGAACACTATCTACACTGCCATAAACATATAGTTAGATTACGTTAATGTAAAAAACGTAGAAATAAATAGCGACATACGTAGAAAATATTGATTGGAAGTGCACTCACCATACGCCAGAAGGAAGTACAAACAGAATTGCAAGAATATGTCCAATAATCATTACCACAACCACAATTCATATAATATGGGGGGTTCCGGTAGTGGAACTAATCAACATTATACTAATGGTGATGCTAAGAATGAATACAACAATCTGCATAGCCAAGGAGTCGTTCGATTGACAAATGGTTACAGTTTGAAGCCATTGGACAATGTAGCTGTACCAGATATGTGTCTGTTTTGTTTCGAAGTACTGGATTGCGAACTGAACAATATTGAGGGACCAGGTACACCGCCATTTACTAATGATGCGTAGTAAGTACTTACCACCTACATGACTACATATATACATATGTATTTATGTATGATATGTTCGTAAATACTGACATGTAAGAATAAGAATTAAAAGAATTTGTACACCAATTTCAGTCCTTTATTCGTAACCTGGAAGACGGGGCGAGATAAACGTCTACGTGGCTGCATTGGTACATTTAGCGCAATGCATCTTCATTCAGGTTTGCGAGAGTACGCTTTGACAAGTGCATTGAAAGATTCTAGATTTGCTCCGATCTCACGTGACGAACTACCAAAATTGACAGTTTCAGTTTCGATTTTGCAAAATTTTGAAGAAGCCAACGGTCACCTGGACTGGTCTTTGGGGGTGCACGGTATACGAATTGAATTCATCAATGAACGTGGATGTAAAAGAACTGCTACGTACCTTCCTCAAGTAGCTACGGAACAAGGTAATTTTCAACAAACTCTAACGAAAAACTTTACTAATATTTTTTGTGATTTTTAGGCTGGGATCAAATTCAAACAATCGATTCTCTCCTAAGGAAAGGTGGTTATCGGGCTAGCATCACCCCAGAAACTCGTAAATCAATTAAATTAACCCGCTATCGCTCTCAGGAAATCCAAATGAATTACAAAGAATATCGTGATGTCTTGGAACGTCGCGGACAATATTGTAAAGTGCAATGCTAACAGCAACCAATATATCAATACAATAAACCAGGCGACAAGAGAAATCGTATCAATGTTTGATTTAAAAAATGTCTCTCGCTTAAATGCAAAAAAAAAACAATATGATAAAACAAGATACCACATATTACTAATTTAGATCTAATATTTCTCTTAAAATAGTAAAACAAAATATACGAACAAATAGATGATGAAATGTGTTACCGTGAAGAGCAAGAAGTTGGCCCAATTTTTCCTCAACTGCAATAAACTGAAATATTTTTTGTTGATTGATGTTTTTCATATAGCGAGTATCTAACAATTCCCTATTAACGCAGAATCATTCATTTATGCGTATATTAATTGTTGTCCCAAAATTTTCTAATTTTAGTGAATAAAATTAAATAAAGATTTATTGAATATGGCGATGTATTTTCCCGGACGATTACGTTCTATCAAACGGTCCACTCTTTCAGATTTTATATGTAACTATTCTAAAAAAAGAAAACAATTCAGGGACCAAATCATGGCATTCGTTTTTTATTTTCCTTATCTTTATATATAAAATCCTTTGTACGTTTGTTAGTAACGCATGATCTCCGAAACCATAAGAGGGAATGGGCTAAAATTGTACATTAGGTTCAGTTCGGGGTCACCTGTGTTTTAGAATTATTTTAACCGCGAAAAATGGCGGAGTGGTCGAGATATTTGCAAAATCAGCGTTTCCAGACCTGTCTTGATAATAGTCACTCGCCCATGTTCTGGAATTCACTTGTGGTGGTGAAGGGAGAAGTATTCACCGAGAGGTGTTCTGCAACTCACTTTCACCCCATTTCATGCAATTTTTTCTCGCCATGTTTTCCATTGTGAGAGCGCTGTGAGTTCTCATTTTTTGGAAAGAATAATTATTGTAATCACAAATTAACTGTGCCGTGACAAAATTTGTAATGTTTACTTCTTAATTACAAGTTTCTGTACGATAAAATAATCAAATTAATTAATAAATTAGGTTTTATAAAATAAGTCCAAAATTGCAACCAACTTTTTTTTCTTTTGTGATGTGAGTAAGTGAGTTCTTGGCAAATCAGCTGATTTGGTTTGACTTCGAAAAATCAGAGATGCAAGATGTTTGTTAGTTTGAAATACAACCATTTTAATGGAGTAACCTCAAGGTTATTTGCATCGGATAATTTAATTTTGGTACAGAAATGTTATTCCATTTTAAAAATTTACTAAATTTAACAAAAATATAAGTAAAATAATTAAAATGATCGTCAATTTGCCTATTATGAACCGTGTGGCAACGCTACTTCTGCAAAGTGTCAAATGTTTGACGTCTATTAAAACGTAACAAAAACAACAAACATAAAACAATTAACACCAACTTGACAAAACAAAAAAACATAAAACAAAAATTGGACGGAAAATAACCAAAGGATTTAGATTTTACAAGATGTAAGTATGCTGAGCTTTTTGCTGAAGCTAATTGTTCAAATTCATTGCATTACTATCCTACAGGTCCCCACGAATAAATAGTTCTCACAATGAGATTTTCGTCCAGTTCATGGAGTTACACCCAGACTTGGCCATGGGCTACTCAAAGATGGATAAAGCAGAGCAGGATAAACTGTGGTCAGACCTGGCAACAAACCTTAATTCATGCGGACCTCAAACAAGAACGGAACATTAAATCCAAGCTTACACATAACAAAAGGGAATGTCGGGCAACAGGTGGTGGCCAATATAATAAATATGTAATGACACCTTTGGAGGAACGTGTTGCTGTTTTGTGCGACCTTTATATGTGCGCGGATGAGATAAATAACACCCAGAAATTAGGTGGCCCCAATAAAGAAAATATTGACGCAGATGCACCATCTACATCGCATGCAAGTCGTATTAGGCCCAAAGAAACGTCAAGTGCAAAACCAGCAGAAAAACTTGCCGCATCATCAGCTGCAAATACAGTGACTGCATCAAAGCGTGTACGCAGCCACTCTCCTGATTTCGGCGACATACCCGATTCGCCAATTGCCTCTCCCAACGTTGAGCCACCCGCACCAAAGAGAAAGAAACCATCGGACGTGGAATACTTAATGGAGGAGGAAACGAAAAATGTTAAGTGTGTTTCGGGTGGTATTAGTGCTATAAAGGAAGTGATGGTTGCCAATAGTCATACATTAATAAGCATTGAAAATAAGCTAGATGAACTAGTCTCATTAAAAAAGGAGGAAATAAAAGAAAAGAAAAGGCACCACATACAAATGGAGAAGCATTTGCTCACCCGAAATGAGCTGAAATTGAAGTCCATCGAGCTGGAACAATTGAAGATGGGACTTTAAATTGACAATATAGTTAATAAATACATATATATCTAATTGATCTCATAAAAGACTGCAGCAAATAAAATTTGTTTTGTATTTTTAGTTTATTCATTCTAAAGACTGTGTTTTATTGAACTATTGAACGTGCAATTTCGTCTCTTACTCGTGTGCCATCGGTACCACTACTTAATTGTTCCACATCTTCAATGTTGTCATCGTCAGGTATCGGAACTTCCGCATCCATGGGTAAATTAAAATGCTTGCAAATATTGTGCAGTGCGCAGCACGCATTAATAATACTGCTTACTTTTGCTGGTTCGTAGTGGAGGGTCGCTTGTAGGCATCGGAAACGAGATTTTATGTTGCCTATAGTCCTCTCAACAATGTTCCGTGCTGAGCAGTGTACTTTGTTGAATTTGTGTTCACTGTGTACAATTGGCGGCAGCATTTTTGAAGCCCTGACTTCCGCCTGACTCATTTCCATATTAATCCATTGTGGACATATTTTGTCCTCAATAGCGTTTACCACTTTCCACATTATTTTGCACAATGTAGTCCTTCCCATGCTTATATTTATGTCGTTTGCTATAACACCTTGAAAAGCGCCTACCGCAAGAAATCTCAAAGCTGCCGCCAATTGTATTTTTTGTGGTATTGAGCCTGTGCTAATGTAGGGTGCAATTTGATCAAGGATCATTGAAAATCCGTCTTTATTAAGCCGGTAAAAAGCTATAAAACATTTAAAGGCATAAATTATTATGTTAAACAGATTAACGACACTTAACTTACCTCGAATTTGGAATATCCATTGGATTTGAGTAGTCACGCAAGTGCCGCCTTTTGATACGTTCCTCAAGAACTGCATAAATCCCTAATGGCTAAGAGAAAAGTTATTGGCACATTTTTTATTGTGTTTTTGTATAAAATATGATTAATAAATCTTTAGATTTTCTTTTTTTAATTTCTTGTCGGATTCTTCGCGAGAATAAATTGTTTTGTTTACGTTTTTGTCTGCAAATTATGGCTTTGCAGACAAAAACATATGTTTCGATTTTTTTGAGCAGAAGTTCGAAAAAGAGAATTCACGTGAGAACCAGAACACCTCTCCATTTGTTGGGTGAAGTGAATTTGTGAAGTGAATTGAATATTTGGTGAGAGCCAGAACAGGGCTGACTATGTATGATTCTAACCTGTAGATGGCGCTGTAGTGGACATATGTTCAATACACATTTTTATGGTATTTTTTTCCTTAAACATGGAATAACAAAATAAGCTGGCAGGACGAACAATTTTCGATATGGAATATACCGATTTGGCCCTAGTTTCATAAAAAAATAAAAATTTTGCCACCCGACTTAAATCATCCCAGGAACACATAAATTAACCCGTGGTAATTATTGCACATAAAACAAAGTCCAGATTTCCACTAGGCAAGTTTTTTCAGCAGCTTATCATCAAATTCTCTTTTGAACTTGCACGAAGAACTTAAAACGTTCAGGGAGAGTTTTTCCCTCCCTCTTGCCGACTGCCCCTCTCTCCTACAAAACGCCGATAATCTGGTGAACATTCAGCCAGTGTAAATCCGGACAAAGGCAATTTTCCCTAGATAGATAAAGGTGGCGGAAAAATCCTCCTAGAGTTTTTTTAAAGTTGGTTTAAATAAAAGGTAGTTTTGCATAGATTTTCAAAATATCGGAAAAAAGTGCAGATTCCCCTTGGGACCTCAATAGAAAGTGTATTACGTTATGGGTCCATATACATATATATCACGCGATCCCTCAGATTAAAGGAAAATTTACGTAGATCACAGACATGTTGTCATCAGAAACGCGAAAGGGCGTATAAAAATATTTAAAAATTTTACAGGAAAAGCAAAAACTAAATAAAATAAAAAATTTATCTAACGACAGCACTTTTAATTTTATTTAATTTTTTGCTTCTCCTCAAAAATGTTCAAATATGATGATAGGCCCTTTTTCGTTTCTGATGACGATATATAAATTCCCACAAAGTAATCATTAAAAATTACTACCGAAATTCTGAGTCGGAGGTCGCAACTTTCAGAGCGCTTACTCCAATTTCCGTAATAATCGTCCCACCTGACAGGATGGGCGTACTATAGTGGATACATTGGAATCCAATTTTTTTTATTGGACAGCAACGAACCCGCTTGTGCTTCAAGAGACACAATTGCATCGGCAAATAATTACTGTGTGGTTTTCATGCTGGAGGTGTGATTGGGCCGTATTTTTTCGTCGATGAAAACAGAGACAACATCCAACGCGAAACTGCCAACGTTAGTGGTCCTAGATCATTGAAAGTTGGCACGGAGTAATGTATTGACTAAATTAAGAAAAAAAATTGTATTTCATCAAAATCACCTACGCCCACCGCCCATACAATCTAAATCGATTTTTCGCATAAAATGTTTCCTATCAAAGCAAAATTCTTCGTATTTGGTACACACACTTCCCAGAATAAACAAATATGCATGCCAAATTTTATCAAAATCGTCACTTTTGCAGCATTTCCAACGCCATCTACATGTTAAAGTTTTTCAACCCAATTTTTTTGATCTATCAGCAGGTTGACATTTAACCTTTATAAGCCCTGTTCTGGCTCTCACCAAATATTCAATTCACTTCACAAATTCACTTCACCCAACGAATGGAGAGGTGTTCTGGTTCTCACGTAAATTCTCTTTTTCGAACTTCTGCTCAAAAAAATCGAAACATATGTTTTTGTCTGCAAAGCCATAATTTGCAGACAAAAACGTAAACAAAACAATTTATTCTCGCGAAGAATCAGACAAGAAATTAAAAAAGAAAATCTGAAGATTTATTAATCATATTTTATAAAAAACACAACAAAAAATATGCCACTAGCTTTTCCCTTAGCCATTAGGGATTTAAGTTTTAAGAAATGAATTTCTTGAGGAACGTATCAAGGCGGCACTTGCGTGACTACTCAAATCCAATGGATATTCCAAATTCGTGGTAAGTTAAGTGTCGTTAATCTGTTTAACATAATAATTTATGCCTTTAAATGTTTTATAGCTTTTTACCGGCTTAATAAAGACGGATTTTCAATGATCCTTGATCAAATTGCACCCTTCATTAGCACAGGATCAATACCACAAAAAATACAATTGGCGGCAGCTTTGAGATTTCTTGCGGTGAGCGCTTTTCAAGGTATTGTAGCAAACGACATAAATATAAGCATGGGAAGGACTACATTGTGCAAAATATTGTGGAAAGTGGTAAATGGAAATGAGTCAGGCGGAAGTCAGTGCTTCAAAAATGCATTTTTACCAAAAGCATGGAATTCCCGGGGTTGTTGGTTGTGTCGACGGTACTCACGTTCGACTCATAAAACCTCCAGATGGAGAAGCGCTTTTTTATAACCGATATATACGGGTCTGTTCTGTAATCACGGCGATTTGATATCACGGTGATTTTAAAATCTCCGGCGACTTGACAACACTTTTGGAGTTCGAAATCACCCGAACATAATTTGAACAATCTTTTTTGGGAGGCTATGAATAATAAACCGGGCGATTTTGAACTCCAACAGTGATAGTAAGTCGCCTGTGATTTTAAAATCACCGTGATATCAAATCACCTTGCTACAGAACAGACCCGATATTTATTTGTGTAAACGCTTTTTTTATTAAGGTTTGTGACTACGAAATGAAAATACGGGCCGTTGACAGCACTAGACCTGGATCGTGTCATGATTCATATATATGGAACTCAGGTATAGCAGAGAATCATTACGCCGAGATGTATGCACGTTCCCGAAATTGCTGGCTTTTAGCTGACGGAGGTTACGCTTTGGAACCATACCTTATCACGCCATATAGAAATCCTACATATAACTCCAGTGAACACAAATTCAACAAAGTACACTGCTCAGCACGGAACATTGTTGAGAGGACTATAGGCAACATAAAATCTCGTTTCCGATGCCTACAAGCGACCCTCCACTACGAACCAGCAAAAGTAAGCAGAATTATTAATGCGTGCTGCGCACTGCACAATATTTGCAAGCATTTTAATTTACCTATGGATGCTGAAGTTCCGATACCTGACGATGACAACATTGAAGATGTGGAACAATTAAGTAGTGGTACCGATGGCACACGAGTAAGAGACGAAATTGCACGTTCAATAGTTCAATAAAACACAGTCTTTAGAATGAATAAACTAAAAATACAAAACAAATTTTATTTGCTGCAGTCTTTTATGAGATCAATTAGATATATATTAACTATTTTATTAACTATATTGTCAATTTAAAGTCCCATCTTCAATTGTTCCAGCTCGATGGACTTCAATTTCAGCTCATTTCGGGTGAGCAAATGCTTCTCCATTTGTATGTGGTGCCTTTTCTTTTCTTTTATTTCCTCCTTTTTTAATGAGACTCGTTCATCTAGCTTATTTTCAATGCTTATTAATGTATGACTATTGGCAACCATCACTTCCTTTATTGCACTAATACCACCCGAAACACACTTAAAATTTTTCGTTTCCTCCTCCATTAAGTACTCCACGTCCGATGGTTTCTTTCTCTTTGGTGCGGGTGGCTCAACGTTGGGAGAGGCAATTGGCGAATCGGGTATATCGCCGAAATCAGGAGAGTGGCTGCGTACACGCTTTGATGCAGTCACTGTATTTGCAGCTGATGATGTGGCAAGTTTTTCTGCTGGTTTTGCACTTGACGTTTCTTTGGGCCTAATACGACTTGCATTCGATGTAGATGGTGCATCTGCGTCAATATTTTCTTTATTGGGGCCACCTAATTTCTGGGTGTTCTTTATCCCATCCGCGCACATATAAAGGTCGCACAAAACAGCAACACGTTCCTCCAAAGGTGTCATTACATATTTATTATATTGGCCACCACCTGTTGCCCGACATTCCCTTTTGTTATGTGTAAGCTTCGATTTAATGTTCCGTTCTTGTTTGAGGTCCGCATGAATTAAGGTTTGTTGCCGGGTCTGACCACAGTTTATCCTGCTCTGCTTTATCCATCTTTGAGTAGCCCATGTCCAAGTCTGGGTGTAACTCCATGAACTGGACGAAAATCTCATTGTGAGAACTATTTATTCGTGGGGACCTGTAGGATAGTAATGCAATGAATTTGAACAATTAGCTTCAGCAAAAAGCTCAGCATACTTACATCTTGTAAAATCTAAATCCTTTGGTTATTTTCCGTCCAATTTTTGTTTTATGTTTTTTTGTTTTGTCAAGTTGGTGTTAATTGTTTTATGTTTGTTGTTTTTGTTACGTTTTAATAGACGTCAAACATTTGACACTTTGCAGAAGTAGCGTTGCCACACGGTTCATAATAGGCAAATTGACGATCATTTTAATTATTTTACTTATATTTTTGTTAAATTTAGTAAATTTTTAAAATGGAATAACATTTCTGTACCAAAATTAAATTATCCGATGCAAATAACCTTGAGGTTACTCCATTAAAATGGTTGTATTTCAAACTAACAAACATCTTGCATCTCTGATTTTTCGAAGTCAAACCAAATCAGCTGATTTGCCAAGAACTCACTTACTCACATCACAAAAGAAAAAAAGTTGGTTGCAATTTTGGACTTATTTTATAAAACCTAATTTATTAATTAATTTGATTATTTTATCGTACAGAAACTTGTAATTAAGAAGTAAACATTACAAATTTTGTCACGGCACAGTTAATTTGTGATTACAATAATTATTCTTTCCAAAAAATGAGAACTCACAGCGCTCTCACAATGGAAAACATGGCGAGAAAAAATTGCATGAAATGGGGTGAAAGTGAGTTGCAGAACACCTCTCGGTGAATACTTCTCCCTTCACCACCACAAGTGAATTCCAGAACATGGGCGTATGTTATGTATTGATCTGGCATCTTCTTATGTTATCTTAGAGTTGTGTAGTCTGGTAATCCTATGAATATGACATTGCATTATTCTCCTGCAATTCGTAGTATTGAATAGAGTTTATTGGAAATAAAGGAAAGTAATTAATAGAACACGGACTGTTGTTTCAATACATAAAAGTGGTGTCAGAAGTTTTCAGATGACTTGAAGACAATCGCCCATGTTCTGGAATTCACTTGTGGTGGTGAAGGGAGAAGTATTCACCGAGAGGTGTTCTGCAACTCACTTTCACCCCATTTCATGCAATTTTTTCTCGCCATGTTTTCCATTGTGAGAGCGCTGTGAGTTCTCATTTTTTGGAAAGAATAATTATTGTAATCACAAATTAACTGTGCCGTGACAAAATTTGTAATGTTTACTTCTTAATTACAAGTTTCTGTACGATAAAATAATCGAATTAATTAATAAATTAGGTTTTATAAAATAAGTCCAAAATTGCAACCAACTTTTTTTCTTTTGTGATGTGAGTAAGTGAGTTCTTGGCAAATCAGCTGATTTGGTTTGACTTCGAAAAATCAGAGATGCAAGATGTTTGTTAGTTTGAAATACAACCATTTTAATGGAGTAACCTCAAGGTTATTTGCATCGGATAATTTAATTTTGGTACAGAAATGTTATTCCATTTTAAAAATTTACTAAATTTAACAAAAAATATAAGTAAAATAATTAAAATGATCGTCAATTTGCCTATTATGAACCGTGTGGCAACGCTACTTCTGCAAAGTGTCAAATGTTTGACGTCTATTAAAACGTAACAAAAACAACAAACATAAAACTATTAACACCAACTTGACAAAACAAAAAAACATAAAACAAAAATTGGACGGAAAATAACCAAAGGATTTAGATTTTACAAGATGTAAGTATGCTGAGCTTTTTGCTGAAGCTAATTGTTCAAATTCATTGCATTACTATCCTACAGGTCCCCACGAATAAATAGTTCTCACAATGAGATTTTCGTCCAGTTCATGGAGTTACACCCAGACTTGGCATGGGCTACTCAAAGATGGATAAAGCAGAGCAGGATAAACTGTGGTCAGACCCGGCAACAAACCTTAATTCATGCGGACCTCAAACAAGAACGGAACACCTAAGTGATGGGCTACTCAAAGATGGATAAAGCAGAGCAGGATAAACTGTGGTCAGACCCGGCAACAAACCTTAATTCATGCGGACCTCAAACAAGAACGGAACATTAAATCCAAGCTTACACATAACAAAAGGGAATGTCGGGCAACAGGTGGTGGCCAATATACTAAATATGTAATGACACCTTTGGAGGAACGTGTTGCTGTTTTGTGCGACCTTTATATGTGCGCGGATGGGATAAAGAACACCCAGAAATTAGGTGGCCCCAATAAAGAAAATATTGACGCAGATGCACCATCTACATCGCATGCAAGTCGTATTAGGCCCAAAGAAACGTCAAGTGCAAAACCAGCAGAAAAACTTGCCACATCATCAGCTGCAAATACAGTGACTGCATCAAAGCGTGTACGCAGCCACTCTCCTGATTTCGGCGATATACCCGATTCGCCAATTGCCTCTCCCAACGTTGAGCCACCCGCACCAAAGAGAAAGAAACCATCGGACGTGGAGTACTTAATGGAGGAGGAAACGAAAAATTTTAAGTGTGTTTCGGGTGGTATTAGTGCAATAAAGGAAGTGATGGTTGGCAATAGTCAACAATGTTCCGTGCTGAGCAGTGTACTTTGTTGAATTTGTGTTCACTGGAGTTATATGTAGGATTTCTATATGGCGTGATAAGGTATGGTTCCAAAGCGTAACCTCCGTCAGCTAAAAGCCAGCAATTTCGGGAACGTGCATACATCTCGGCGTAATGATTCTCTGCTGTACCTGATTTCCATATATATGAATCATGACACGATCCAGGTCTAGTGCTGTCAACGGCCCGTATTTTCATTTCGTAGTCACAAACCTTAATAAAAAAAAGCGTTTACACAAATAAATATAAATGAATGTGTATTTTTACTTACAATCATGGTATTTATGCTAAAATATCCCTTTCGGTTATAAAAAAGCGCTTCTCCATCTGGAGGTTTTATGAGTCGAACGTGAGTACCGTCGACACAACCAACAACCCCGGGAATTCCATGCTTTTGGTAAAAATGCATTTTTGAAGCACTGACTTCCGCCTGACTCATTTCCATTTACCACTTTCCACAATATTTTGCACAATGTAGTCCTTCCCATGCTTATATTTATGTCGTTTGCTACAATACCTTGAAAAGCGCTCACCGCAAGAAATCTCAAAGCTGCCGCTAATTGTATTTTTTGTGGTATTGATCCTGTGCTAATGAAGGGTGCAATTTGATCAAGGATCATTGAAAATCCGTCTTTATTAAGCCGGTAAAAAGCTATAAAACATTTAAAGGCATAAATTATTATGTTAAACAGATTAACGACACTTAACTTACCACGAATTTGGAATATCCATTGGATTTGAGTAGTCACGCAAGTGCCGCCTTGATACGTTCCTCAAGAAATTCATTTCTTAAAACTTAAATCCCTAATGGCTAAGGGAAAAGCTAGTGGCATATTTTTTGTTGTGTTTTTTATAAAATATGATTAATAAATCTTCAGATTTTCTTTTTTAATTTCTTGTCTGATTCTTCGCGAGAATAAATTGTTTTGTTTACGTTTTTGTCTGCAAATTATGGCTTTGCAGACAAAAACATATGTTTCGATTTTTTTGAGCAGAAGTTCGAAAAAGAGAATTCACGTAGCAGCGGCAAGTATTTCACGACAAGAGACAACAGTGAAAACAGCAACACCACCACTCTCGATATCGACTTACAAGTCAAACGATGCTACGTCCGTCGAAGATTACTTTACTCGTTGCGAGTGGGCATTCAAGTTGAGTCGAATCCCCGAAGCTGAACACAAAGACTACATTCTAGTACATATGGGTTTGGAGCTAAACAATGCACTGAATACGCTGATAAGCCCGAAGGTGCCGGGAAGCCTGTCATTCGTTGAAATCAGGACAGCGTTGGTGAACCATTTCGATAAAAAGAGGAATCAGTATGCTGAAAGCATAAAGTTTCGGCAGGTCGTTCAGGAGAAAGATGAGGCATTGTCCAGCTTTGTGCTGCGTCTTAGACAGGCAGCCACACATTGCAAGTACGGGGAGTTCTTGAACAGAATGCTGACCGAACAACTTTTTGGCCTGGGATCGCGTAGTACTTGTGATCAAATAATTGCGAAAGAGCCGGAAGATTTTAACGCCGCCTACGAAATAGCTCAACGGCTGGAGGCATCACATATGTCTTCCATGGAGATGAAGAATGTAGCTGGTGGTCCAGTTCCATTGTTAGAGCCTACGTTTAAAGTGGGCTACGACGCGACAAAATATAGGAATACACCGAAACACAATACTACACGTGCATCCCACAGGGGAAACGAAAAAGATACCGATACTGACCGGTCCAATTGTTTCGGTTGTGGTGGAAATCATGCCAGAACCGTTTGTAAGTTTCGCAATGTCAGATGCTACCTATGTGGTAAAACCGGTCACATTGCAAAGGTGTGCAAGTCAAAGACTGCACAAATTTCAGAGGAGCAGATAGAAGGTGACAGCGAGGTGATTCAACGGTTAAATAAAATTGATACGAAAAAGGGATCGAGTAGACAACTGATCGGTGTAGAAATAAATGGCGGTAAAGTAAACATGGAGTTGGACACGGGTGCCCCTTGCGGAATAATGAGTATGACAACGTTGAAATCGTGTACTGGCAAGTTTAAGTTGCTGGCAACGGATAGGAAATTCACAAGCTATACTGGTCATCGAATTGATTGCGTTGGACGCGTGGTGGTGAATGTGAAGTTGGGCACTACAACCCGAAGACTTAATTTGTATATCGTTGACGGCAACTTCGATTCGTTATTCGGCAGAGAGTGGATTTCGCAGTTTGTGGAGGAGATTGATTTTGTGAAGTTATTTTCCATATCAGAACCGGTTTGTGCAATTAAAATGGATTCTCCTCGTTTATTGCCCCACGAATCTCAAACACTACAACGAGTTCTAACCGAATTTGAAGTGATACGGCCGGTAAGTTGGATTTTCCACCTATTAAACTGCATTTGAAACAGGATGCTACACCGGTATTTGCTAAGGCCAGAGAGATACCATTTGCACTAAGAGAGGCATATGCTGCTGAAATTGAAAGGACGAATTCTCGGAATGGGCTTCGACGACCCATGTCGTTTCAAAGAAGGATGGACGAATTCGGATAACTGGCAACTATAAACCGACTGTCAATCCTAGAATTATTGTGGACGAGCACCCGATTCCTAAACCCGAACATCTTTTAATAAAATGAATGGGGCGAAGTTTTTCTGTCATCTTGATGTAACGGATGCGTACTCCCATCTCCAAATTGAAGAGGGGTTGGCACATGCCCTGACATTGAATACGCCCACCCATGGTTTGATTCGACCCACCCGTGCTGTATATGGGGCTGCTAATATACCAGCAATATGGCAGCGGACATTTGATTTATGCAAGTACTTTTGATAATTCGTTATCGCGATTGAGAAACACTTACGCGTTTAAGGGATAAAGGGCTTAAACTAAATCGTTCTAAATGTGTATTTGCTGCAACGGCAGTGGAATTTCTTGGTCATAAGATTGATAATGACGGAATCCATAAATCCGATAGGCACGTGGAAGCCGTAAGAGATGCCCCTAAACCTGCAAGCCATGATGAATTACAACTGTTTTTGGGAAAAGCCACCTACTATGGGTCGTTCATACCCGATCTGTCCACGCGTAGTAGACCACTACATGATATGCTGTTGAGGAAACCATTTCAATGGACAAAAGAGGGCGATCAAGCGTACAGGGACATTAGAAATGCACTCATTTCACCACAAGTACTAATGCCATACAAACCGGAATTTCCACTGCTACTTGCTACGGATGCCAGCAAGACTGGGCTAGGGGCCGAGTTATCGCACCGCATGCCGGATGGTCGGGAGAGACCCATAGCTTACGCTAGTCGTACTTTGACGGTTACTGAACGTAAATACCCACAGATTGATAAGGAGGCTCTTGCTATCGTATGGGCCGTACAGAAATTCTTTCTTTACCTGTATGCTCGTCATTTCACCCTTATTACGGACCACAAGCCACTTACTCAAATTTTGGATCCATATAAGTCTCTTCCTGTCTTGTGTATTAGCCGTATGGCTAACTATGCTGATTTCCTAGAAAATTTCAGCAGGTTGACATTTAACCTTTATGTTATGTATTGATCTGGCATCTTCTTATGTTATCTTAGAGTTGTGTAGTCTGGTAATCCTATGAATATGACATTGCATTATTCTCCTGCAATTCGTAGTATTGAATAGAGTTTATTGGAAATAAAGGAAAGTAATTAATAGAACACGGACTGTTGTTTCAATACATAAAAGTGGTGTCAGAAGTTTTCAGATGACTTGAAGACAATTACTGAAATATTTGCAAATGCGTTGAGGCAGTCTGCCACAGAAACCGCTCAGGTAGCAGCGGCAAGTATTTCACGACAAGAGACAACAGTGAAAACAGCAACACCACCACTCTCGATATCGACTTACAAGTCAAACGATGCTACGTCCGTCGAAGATTACTTTACTCGTTGCGAGTGGGCATTCAAGTTGAGTCGAATCCCCGAAGCTGAACACAAAGACTACATTCTAGTACATATGGGTTTGGAGCTAAACAATGCACTGAAGACGCTGATAAGCCCGAAGGTGCCGGGAAGCCTGTCATTCGTTGAAATCAGGACAGCGTTGGTGAACCATTTCGATAAAAAGAGGAATCAGTATGCTGAAAGCATAAAGTTTCGGCAGGTCGTTCAGGAGAAAGATGAAGCATTGTCCAGCTTTGTGCTGCGTCTTAGACAGGCAGCCACACATTGCAAGTACGGGGAGTTCTTGAACAGAATGCTGACCGAACAACTTTTTGGCCTGGGATCGCGTAGTACTTGTGATCAAATAATTGCGAAAGAGCCGGAAGATTTTACCGCCGCCTACGAAATAGCTCAACGGCTGGAGGCATCACATATGTCTTCCATGGAGATGAAGAATGTAGCTGGTGGTCCAGTTCCATTGTTAGAGCCTACGTTTAAAGTGGGCTACGACGCGACAAAATATAGGAATACACCGAAACACAATACTACACGTGCATCCCACAGGGGAAACGAAAAAGATACCGATACTGACCGGTCCAATTGTTTCGGTTGTGGTGGAAATCATGCCAGAACCGTTTGTAAGTTTCGCAATGTCAGATGCTACCTATGTGGTAAAACCGGTCACATTGCAAAGGTGTGCAAGTCAAAGACTGCACAAATTTCAGAGGAGCAGATAGAAGGTGACAGCGAGGTGATTCAACGGTTAAATAAAATTGATACGAAAAAGGGATCGAGTAGACAACTGATCGGTGTAGAAATAAATGGCGGTAAAGTAAACATGGAGTTGGACACGGGTGCCCCTTGCGGAATAATGAGTATGACAACGTTGAAATCGTGTACTGGCAAGTTTAAGTTGCTGGCAACGGATAGGAAATTCACAAGCTATACTGGTCATCGAATTGATTGCGTTGGACGCGTGGTGGTGAATGTGAAGTTGGGCACTACAACCCGAAGACTTAATTTGTATATCGTTGACGGCAACTTCGATTCGTTATTCGGCAGAGAGTGGATTTCGCAGTTTGTGGAGGAGATTGATTTTGTGAAGTTATTTTCCATATCAGAACCGGTTTGTGCAATTAAAATGGATTCTCCTCGTTTATTGCCCCACGAATCTCAAACACTACAACGAGTTCTAACCGAATTTGAAGTGATACGGCCGGTAAGTTGGATTTTCCACCTATTAAACTGCATATGAAACAGGATGATACACCGGTATTTGCTAAGGCCAGAGAGATACCATTTGCACTAAGAGAGGCATATGCTGCTGAAATTGAAAGGTCGAATTCTCGGAATGGGCTTCGACGACCCATGTCGTTTCAAAGAAGGATGGACGAATTCGGATAACTGGCAACTATAAACCGACTGTCAATCCTAGAATTATGGTGGACGAGCACCCGATTCCTGAACCCGAACATCTTTTAATAAAATGAATGGGGCGAAGTTTTTCTGTCATCTTGATGTAACGGATGCGTACTCCCATCTCCAAATTGAAGAGGGGTTGGCACATGCCCTGACATTGAATACGCCCACCCATGGTTTGATTCGACCCACCCGTGCTGTATATGGGGCTGCTAATATACCAGCAATATGGCAGCGGACATTTGATTTATGCAAGTACTTTTGATAATTTGTTATCGCGATTGAGAAACACTTACGCGTTTAAGGGATAAAGGGCTTAAACTAAATCGTTCTAAATGTGTATTTGCTGCAACGGCAGTGGAATTTCTTGGTCATAAGATTGATAATGACGGAATCCATAAATCCGATAGGCACGTGGAAGCCGTAAGAGATGCCCCTAAACCTGCAAGCCATGATGAATTACAACTGTTTTTGGGAAAAGCCACCTACTATGGGTCGTTCATACCCGATCTGTCCACGCGTAGTAGACCACTACATGATATGCTGTTGAGGAAACCATTTCAATGGACAAAAGAGGGCGATCAAGCGTACAGGGACATTAGAAATGCACTCATTTCACCACAAGTACTAATGCCATACAAACCGGAATTTCCACTGCTACTTGCTACGGATGCCAGCAAGACTGGGCTAGGGGCCGAGTTATCGCACCGCATGCCGGATGGTCGGGAGAGACCCATAGCTTACGCTAGTCGTACTTTGACGGTTACTGAACGTAAATACCCACAGATTGATAAGGAGGCTCTTGCTATCGTATGGGCCGTACAGAAATTCTTTCTTTACCTGTATGCTCGTCATTTCACCCTTATTACGGACCACAAGCCACTTACTCAAATTTTGGATCCATATAAGTCTCTTCCTGTCTTGTGTATTAGCCGTATGGCTAACTATGCTGATTTCCTAGAAAATTTCAGCAGGTTGACATTTAACCTTTATGTTATGTATTGATCTGGCATCTTCTTATGTTATCTTAGAGTTGTGTAGTCTGGTAATCCTATGAATATGACATTGCATTATTCTCCTGCAATTCGTAGTATTGAATAGAGTTTATTGGAAATAAAGGAAAGTAATTAATAGAACACGGACTGTTGTTTCAATACATAAAAGTGGTGTCAGAAGTTTTCAGATGACTTGAAGACAATTACTGAAATATTTGCAAATGCGTTGAGGCAGTCTGCCACAGAAACCGCTCAGGTAGCAGCGGCAAGTATTTCACGACAAGAGACAACAGTGAAAACAGCAACACCACCACTCTCGATATCGACTTACAAGTCAAACGATGCTACGTCCGTCGAAGATTACTTTACTCGTTGCGAGTGGGCATTCAAGTTGAGTCGAATCCCCGAAGCTGAACACAAAGACTACATTCTAGTACATATGGGTTTGGAGCTAAACAATGCACTGAAGACGCTGATAAGCCCGAAGGTGCCGGGAAGCCTGTCATTCGTTGAAATCAGGACAGCGTTGGTGAACCATTTCGATAAAAAGAGGAATCAGTATGCTGAAAGCATAAAGTTTCGGCAGGTCGTTCAGGAGAAAGATGAAGCATTGTCCAGCTTTGTGCTGCGTCTTAGACAGGCAGCCACACATTGCAAGTACGGGGAGTTCTTGAACAGAATGCTGACCGAACAACTTTTTGGCCTGGGATCGCGTAGTACTTGTGATCAAATAATTGCGAAAGAGCCGGAAGATTTTACCGCCGCCTACGAAATAGCTCAACGGCTGGAGGCATCACATATGTCTTCCATGGAGATGAAGAATGTAGCTGGTGGTCCAGTTCCATTGTTAGAGCCTACGTTTAAAGTGGGCTACGACGCGACAAAATATAGGAATACACCGAAACACAATACTACACGTGCATCCCACAGGGGAAACGAAAAAGATACCGATACTGACCGGTCCAATTGTTTCGGTTGTGGTGGAAATCATGCCAGAACCGTTTGTAAGTTTCGCAATGTCAGATGCTACCTATGTGGTAAAACCGGTCACATTGCAAAGGTGTGCAAGTCAAAGACTGCACAAATTTCAGAGGAGCAGATAGAAGGTGACAGCGAGGTGATTCAACGGTTAAATAAAATTGATACGAAAAAGGGATCGAGTAGACAACTGATCGGTGTAGAAATAAATGGCGGTAAAGTTAACATGGAGTTGGACACGGGTGCCCCTTGCGGAATAATGAGTATGACAACGTTGAAATCGTGTACTGGCAAGTTTAAGTTGCTGGCAACGGATAGGAAATTCACAAGCTATACTGGTCATCGAATTGATTGCGTTGGACGCGTGGTGGTGAATGTGAAGTTGGGCACTACAACCCGAAGACTTAATTTGTATATCGTTGACGGCAACTTCGATTCGTTATTCGGCAGAGAGTGGATTTCGCAGTTTGTGGAGGAGATTGATTTTGTGAAGTTATTTTCCATATCAGAACCGGTTTGTGCAATTAAAATGGATTCTCCTCGTTTATTGCCCCACGAATCTCAAACACTACAACGAGTTCTAACCGAATTTGAAGTGATACGGCCGGTAAGTTGGATTTTCCACCTATTAAACTGCATATGAAACAGGATGATACACCGGTATTTGCTACGGCCAGAGAGATACCATTTGCACTAAGAGAGGCATATGCTGCTGAAATTGAAAGGTCGAATTCTCGGAATGGGCTTCGACGACCCATGTCGTTTCAAAGAAGGATGGACGAATTCGGATAACTGGCAACTATAAACCGACTGTCAATCCTAGAATTATGGTGGACGAGCACCCGATTCCTGAACCCGAACATCTTTTAATAAAATGAATGGGGCGAAGTTTTTCTGTCATCTTGATGTAACGGATGCGTACTCCCATCTCCAAATTGAAGAGGGGTTGGCACATGCCCTGACATTGAATACGCCCACCCATGGTTTGATTCGACCCACCCGTGCTGTATATGGGGCTGCTAATATACCAGCAATATGGCAGCGGACATTTGATTTATGCAAGTACTTTTGATAATTTGTTATCGCGATTGAGAAACACTTACGCGTTTAAGGGATAAAGGGCTTAAACTAAATCGTTCTAAATGTGTATTTGCTGCAACGGCAGTGGAATTTCTTGGTCATAAGATTGATAATGACGGAATCCATAAATCCGATAGGCACGTGGAAGCCGTAAGAGATGCCCCTAAACCTGCAAGCCATGATGAATTACAACTGTTTTTGGGAAAAGCCACCTACTATGGGTCGTTCATACCCGATCTGTCCACGCGTAGTAGACCACTACATGATATGCTGTTGAGGAAACCATTTCAATGGACAAAAGAGGGCGATCAAGCGTACAGGGACATTAGAAATGCACTCATTTCACCACAAGTACTAATGCCATACAAACCGGAATTTCCACTGCTACTTGCTACGGATGCCAGCAAGACTGGGCTAGGGGCCGAGTTATCGCACCGCATGCCGGATGGTCGGGAGAGACCCATAGCTTACGCTAGTCGTACTTTGACGGTTACTGAACGTAAATACCCACAGATTGATAAGGAGGCTCTTGCTATCGTATGGGCCGTACAGAAATTCTTTCTTTACCTGTATGCTCGTCATTTCACCCTTATTACGGACCACAAGCCACTTACTCAAATTTTGGATCCATATAAGTCTCTTCCTGTCTTGTGTATTAGCCGTATTGCTAACTATGCTGATTTCCTAGAAAATTTTGATTTCGATGTTATGTTTAAAACTACAAAGGCTAACGCTAACGCGGATTACTGCTCTAGGGCTATCGACGAGAACATGGTCAGACAGATAATGGAAGATGAGGAAAATGATGATTTTGATTCATTCGTGATACGACAAATTGATCAACTGCCAACGAATGCGGACAAAGTGGCTTCGGAGACACGTAAGGATGAAAGGTTGGCGAACATTGTTAGAATTCTGGAAAGCGGTAAATCCCTCCGCGGATATAAGTCTCCGGAGATAAATTACAGTATTGCTAATGGCTGTCTGATTTTTGAGCATAGGGTGGTTATACCGGACAAGCTTCGCTCAAAGATTCTTCGGGATTTACATTCGGGCCATTTGGGCATAGTCAAAATGAAGGGTATCGCAAGATCCTTCGTATATTGGCCGGGCATTGACAAGGATATTGAGGCGGTAGCGAAAGGGTGTAATGAGTGTGCTAAATTTGCCAACGACCCACCGAAGTTCAAAGAGCACCATTGGCATTATCCAAGGGGCCCATGGGAGCGCATTCATGTGGACTATGCGGGACCATTTTTAGGTACGATGCTTCTTATAATCACCGATGCGTACAGTAAATGGATTGATGTGAAAATTACTTCTACGAGTACTTCGGCAGCTACGATCAATATATTGGATGAACTTTTTGCTAGCTACGGGGTGCCAACTACGGTGGTTTCGGATAATGGTACATGCTTCGCATCAGCCGAATTCAAGGAGTTTCTCACCAATGTGGGTGTCAGATACCACAAATTTACAGCACCATACCACCCATCCACCAATGGCCAGGCTGAGCGGTCAGTGCAGACGGTTAAAAACTCAATTTAATCATTGGGTACAAACAGGAATAACCTTCAGAGACATTTGAATATTTTTCTACGTCAATATAGAATCGCACCCCATTCCACAACTGGCAAACTTCCAGCACTTTTGTTTTTCGGACGTATGTTGCGTGCCCGTTTAGATCTACTTCTACCACAAGATTTGACAACGAAGATGACTGATAAACAATATATACAGTTTAATGGTACTTTCCGCTGTTTTGAGCCAATGCAGAATGTTTATTTTTTGTCAAATAACTGCCGTGTAGATAAATGGCTACCAGGAGTGGTGCTAAATCGCCTCGGAGATTTGCATTATGAGATTCTTTATGATGGCAAACGAGTTAAACGCCACATTGACCAAATCCGATATCGCGTTGATTCAAAAGTACAAAAGGATGAAAAAGGAGCACGGTCGGCTGATACTGAACGAAAGGCACGAGGACAACGGACTCATGTTGAATTTGGCACTTCGAATGCATTCCAACCAGACAGGGAAAACGCAATAGATGACCCACCAAATAATTTTTCTACTCCCATGACGAATTATTCTGATAATGACGCTACATAGCCCACTGGGTTTTCTACACCACAATCGAACGACTTCCGTGGATTTGATTCTGCGGGAGAGGATGATGAACGGATGTATTCCAATGAGCATGATCGAACACGAAACGACGTTACTGCCGGAAGTGAGATGGCTGCTGCAGAGCCAGAACCGAATGATAGAGGCCAAGGGGACCAGGGTCTATTACGTAGATCCACCAGATTACGGAGATGCAGAATAAGATTCTCACCGGAATGATTGACTATGTGAGGGAGGAAATGTTATGTATTGATCTGGCATCTTCTTATGTTATCTTAGTCTGGTAATCCTATGAATATGACATTGCATTATTCTCCTGCAATTCGTAGTATTGAATAGAGTTTATTGGAAATAAAGGAAAGTAATTAATAGAACACGGACTGTTGTTTCAATACATAAAACTTTATTTCTTTATTGGCTTGTCATTAACCTGGAAATAAAATGTTCTATTTTCGGCGTTACCCATGTATTGTTATCCAGAACATTTTATGTTTCGGCTATTTCATTTATCATTGTGGTAGAGGAAAGTTTTTGATTTGAATTGAGAATACTTTTAGTGAAAAAAATGTTCATAAATAGGCTATTAAAGGTCCTTGTTATCTCTGTAAAAAAAAACTAACAAAAAGTTCTCAAGCCTTCCAAGGCTTAGTCCCGATTTACACGGGCTGAATGTTCAGCAGATTATCGGCGTTTTGTAGGAGAGAGAGCCAGTTGAAAAGAGGGGGGAAAGAACTCTCCCTGAACGTTTCGAGTTCTTCGTGCAAGTTCAAAAGAGAATTTGATGATAAGCTGCTGAAAAAGCTTGCCTAGTGTAAATCTGGACTTAAGGGGTTACAAACATTTGTTTTCTGTGACACAGAAGAAAAAAAGGGAAAAACTCACAAGACGATTGAATGCTTATTATGACTTGCGAAGGCAAGGACGGTTAAATTGGAAGAGTACGTCTAGAGCAAAGTCAATGAATATAGAAGATGTGCCATCGTATGTTTGTTTACTTTTTTTTCGAGTTACGAACGAATAGAAATGATTTTTCAAACGCAAAAAAATAGTTTTCCGCTGTCTTTTTTTGCACGTATCGATTGATATTAATTTTCTAATCGTGATAATTAAAAGAAAATCGGGAATCGATCTGAAAATACGAGAAAACCCACACTCGTTGAAATCAAATTCCTATTCGTTCGTTACTCGACGGCACATCTTGACTGACTTTGGTCTAGAGCAGGGATCGGCACTCTCATACAACCATACAAAAACATTTCTCTCAATGTAAACTGAATGAATTATTTCCCTGCAGCCAAAATGACTAGTTTGTATATAGAAATATACTAGTTGTTTTTTACTTCAAACTAGTAACATATCTGTCCTTTTTTCATATAACGAACTATCGATTTTAACATTGGCTTGTCATAGGCACCCAACTAGTTCATTTGTTTACAATTCAGCACTAGTTAATATCTAGTTCAGTTATTACTATATTTGAAAATAAGAGAGTACAATATAATGGTGGTGCGAGAGAGACACATTTAAGGCCCAACTATAATATGCATAAGCTAGCTTAAGCAACTGTGCGAACGCATGAAATCGTATGCGCCAAACTATAATGTACTTAAGTGAACTTTTCGTTAAGTTCTCTCAGCTCTCTCTCAGTTCCCATTTGCTTAAGCAGGGTGCGAAACTGAACGCACCTTCCGTACGGAATTGCTTATGCATATTATAGTTGGGCCTTTACTCTGCCACCACCAAGCGAGTACTTGCTCGTAAAGCAGTTCAGACAATCGTGTTTGCTTATTTATCTGCTGCTGGCGGCAGAGAGACGAACGTGTCGATCTGCAACAACCATGTAGGTACCATGCAAGTACTGTAAAGTAGCTCAAATAATCGTTTTTGCTGACAGAGATGCGAATGGGTTTGCATAGGTCACATTGCAACTAGCTTATGGCTGGTTCAATACGCAACTAGAAATGATTTTAGCTGCAGGGTTTGTACTCATGAGAGAGGAGAGAACCGCCCATGGGCGCTATTTTGCCGATCTCTGGTCTAGAATGTTGCTGTTTTACACGAGCATTTTTTCCGCTAATCTTCAGCATCTCCACCTTCTGACCGATTAGTGCATATTCGTCTCTCACTGCTGCAATATCGACTTAAATTACTTTTGGGTTGAAGTAAAATCTAGCCTTTGAAAACGTGAATTGTTTTCGTAAATAATTGTTTACGTTAATAATTGTTTAATATTGCTTTAAGAACAATTTATTTCAGCATTAGCAAGCAATTTTACATATTTTTTATATAAACTTAAACAAACGTACAAACATTTTTCTTATTTCTTTCTGTCCATTTATATCATTTACATTGATAACACTTGGAGTTTGTTCTTGCTGAAAGTGAATTTAACATAATACTTCGAAATAAGTTCCACAGTCTGTTATTGAAAGTGTTAATGGTAGTAACAGCAGCAGTTTATGTTAACAAAACGCACGCAACAGTGATACAATTACAAAATAAGGTTGAGAAAATTTATTTAAATTTTAATAGTATTATTGATGTTTTTGTAAAATTGATGTGTTTTAGATTTACAACATTTCTTTAATTTTCTAATTTCAAAATACATTCTTGTTCTGAAGAACATTTTAATGTTTCTTTTGCAAATTTTATTTCTTTTGGAAACCCAAAAATTTTCTTTTTGTTTACCTTGCTATACTCGTATTTATCTAAATAAATTTTAACACAACAGTTTTCAAAAAGTTTACAAAATTGGTAAGTAGTTTGCACCGACGTCAAAACAAGAAATGTTGAAACTGTGACGTAGTTGTTTACTCTCTCGATCTACCATCGAAGAACGTGATTACAGAAATATAATTTTTTTGGCCAGTATCGTTTCTCTCAAGCAGTAGGTAATGCAGTGTGTTGTGTCCAGTTGAGTAGTTATTACATTGGTTAGTGTATGGACATTACATCGTTTAGTTATACTGTTTATTACGACTGTTTGCGTTTTTGGGTGTATTGGTTTAAACAACTTTCGAACTAGCAGAATTTTTCCAAAAATAGTTGAGTGATTTGGCAGTTAGCGTATCCATTCCAAGCAGACATTGTCTATAAATATGGGCATCGTCACATAAACTGCCCATTTTTCCGCACTTTGCATACAGTTAACTTGAAACCTTTGTGATAGGCGACATACATAGGCACTCCTTTACATTGGTGCACATACAAATTAAAATTTTTTTGGGAGAATTTGAGGATGTAACTACATTACCCTTTCTACGGATTACGAAATCCTTTTCCTTCCCTAATTAATTTGTTTAAAAATGCACAGAAGGCGATTTTCCGACGGTGAAAAATAAGGAATTTGCTGGGTAATTGGATTCGTGAGGCGATTTATTTTCGCTCCTTGTTTTTGCGGGTGCAAGGAACAGGATCTGTAACCATACCAATACCAGTCGGCATTACGGCCTTACTTACATCCTAATTCCATAAAAATAATTATTAATTGAAAAGTGTTATTGTAAATGTGCGGAGATCGTTAAGAAAAATAAGTATTATAGTTTATTTTTTTTTGTTGAAATTAAATTCAAAGTGGCTGTTTTTAAATCAGAAAGACATTCATTATTCTATTGATTAACATACAACAAATACAACCAACAAAAATACTACAGATTATTAAGCCTACAACCAGATTCCGGAAATCCAGTGAAGGATCCTTCATCGTTGGACCGTGAATATATTCGTAAGTGATCAATTTCCTTTTTTGTCTCTTTTTCAAAATTCCCTACCTCACCTGACATCAAATCTTATTGGATTGTTATAATTGTTGATTAATCTAAGAGATTGATGTCTGGTATGTAGGTGAATTTCTAATGCGAACACAACCAAACAGACTGCCCTTATTCAAATTAACATTTATCCCTCGCTCGACTAGTAGTGGGTTGGTGCAGTACATATCACCTCCGATTCTTTATCTCGGGGTCGTGGGTTCGACGCCTACGCCGCACAAATATTGTGAAGTCAGTTTTATTTAATTTCTGTCATTTATTCATTATTATTAACAAAGTACCTTGGTTTTGATCGCATAATTCTGTTAAAAGATTTATATAATGTTTGTTTGTTATTTGTTGCAAAAGAGCTAGCGAGAATTTCTTAGTGTTGTTTCACCGGGAAGGAAAAAATACCGAAAAGAACTAGTTAAAAGTAACAATTAAAAGAAATTAATTAAAATCAAGTCAATGAACCACCTAATTGTTTCCATTGGGAGTTGCACTCGCGATACCCTTTAACTAATTATCCCTGTTCAACTCTCAGGGCAGTCAAATTTTGTTTTCTTATACGAGTATACATACCTATATGTATATCTTAATTCAATCCATTTTTCTATATTTTTTTTTGATTTGAGAAGAATGTCTTCGATAATTTTATAAATATATTTATTAATTTTGCATGATTTATTTACCCATGATATCCGAACTGGATATCTTTTTTTCAGCTTATTTTTTATAACGATATCTGCACATAAAAATCTTAATTTTTTTGTTAGTTAATGCTTTACATTTTTTTTTAAAAAAACATTTGTCAAAACGATGAAAATATGATGTTATTTGAAATAGTTATTCCTCAACTCATAATATTAGTTGGCTAGGGTCAATTATTCCTTTTATTACATTTTACCATTGAATCATATAGATGATAGATCTTTTCTTTTTGCATAATAAACTGAATTTGCAATGAGTTCCTAAAATTAAATATTTGTTCTCTTAACAGTGGGGTAGGGAAAAGTAAAAGGGACCATGAAGATTTTATCTACACCAAAAAAAAAGTTGTTAATAACAAACAACGTCTGCTACTTTTCAGCAAACATTTTTCTGCTAATACAGCAAATTTTCTGCTGTAATAGCAAAACGTTTTCAGTTTTGCATTAGCAAACGCACTGCTGAAAAATTTGCAGTTTGCTGAAAATGTTTGCTGTTAATCAAAATATGTGAAAATAAGACAAAAGTTTCAATAAGTTACACACACAGAATACAGTTTGGTTGCCTCAACCGAATTATTTTCCAACCGAATTTTGGTAGTTCTGTCTACTA